>CM028130.1:1633457500-1635983333 GCA_016271365.2 Neoceratodus forsteri | reverse complement strand
CAGTGGGTGGTTTGCTGGAGGACCCACTCGCCTGGTGGGGCTTGCCATCCCTTGGGGAGAGAAGGGAATCAGAACATTAGCAAACAGAAAGGGAAGGGGTAGCAGCTAAACAAAGAGGACAAAAGGACCAGGGAGGGTATGGAGTGAATCGGTGGGTGGGGAACAGATTAACAGAGTAGCTGGGGCAGTTTCGGTGTGGGCAGAGCAGATGGCTGCTACGGTAGCAGCCAGAAACAGATTAGCACAGTATCTGGGACAGAAATAAATAAACAAATTTAAGCTTTAGCTGGCCAAAGAGAATTTCTGCCTTTGTGCTGAAAAACCCTTAGCTGCAATACAGTCACTTTTCTAGAGTGAGAAACAGGCAGACATTGCTAAGATATGGCCAGAGGGAAATTTAAGCTAAGTCTTACTTTCTTACTAATCTTACTTTCTATTTTTACCCCTAGTCAACCTTATCCATAGTTCAGACAAATATTTCTAGGCTGAGAGTCAGGCTAAACAGTGCTAATAAATGGCCAGAGAGAATTACAGCTTCAATTTAAACACAAATCTAACACGCATGCATATTCAAGTGAAGTGAGCAGAGTCCGGTTTTGCAGGCAAGTTAATTCAGCTCAGCAGAGTCCTGTGTTGCTGGCAAGATAAAATAAGTAAATGAAGTTTACTCCTGCCAGCAACCGGGCTCTGCTGCTTGAAGAGCTTCACCTCTAAGTGAGAGTGAACGCCAGTCGCGAACTGCCTGGGCAAGTAGGCACCAGATTCAAAGACTCAGTCCGAGAAGGTTCCGTACCTGGATTCTGTGTGGGGGTGGTCAGGCGGCTAAACCTTGGTGCTTAGCTTGAACTGCTGGTGGTTTGCTGGAGGATCCACTCGCCAGGTGGGGCTCGCCATCCCCTGGATTCTGTGGGGAGCGGTCAGGGTGCTGAGCCTTGGTGCTTAGCTCAAACCATGGGCAGTTCGCTGGAGGATCCACTTGCCCGGTGGGGCTTGCCATCCCCTGAGGACCAAGTCTCAGTTATAACTATAGTGTCAGGTTATGATTACATGTTGTGATTCTGAATTTGTCTATTTTGTTACCAAGACTTCTTGCATTCAGTACCAAAATAGAAATTCTGGCTGTTCCAAATATGCTGACTTAGTCCCTTGACTCAGATAGTGCTCAACTCAACTCCCCCATCTCCTAACTTAAAGTCCAACACATTATATCATTTAGTTTCTGTGCTAGATCACATGACCCTCTCCTGCTCAGGTGTAGCCCAACCCTGACATAAAGTTGTTTTTTTCCCTAAAAGCAGTGCCAATTTTTCAGAAATAGAGAGTCCTCTTTATAAACCCAGTCATCCAACCTTTTAATAATTTCAAGTAAGCCGGCTGGGTGGCGATAAGGGTTGAGGCGCTGGACGGCACACCTCGTGCCATGCCGGCAACCCAGGTTCAGAAGCGAACTCGGGTCACTGGGGTTCGACAGGGGTGGGAGGAGATTGTGCATCAGGAGGACTGCTCTCTCTTCCCGGGGATGGTCTGGGGATTCCTGTTGCACAAGCACGACCTCTGGCAGCTGCGGGGGGAATCAACATGTGGCGACGTGTGCATAGGCAGGGGGCGGAGTTGTGGCATATGTAGCCTTGCAAGCCGAACTCCACGGGGGGCAAGTAACTCAAGTAGAAAAAAGTTCCACTCCTGGGGATAGGTGACGGCACCTCAGGCTCCACTGTCCACACTCCAGCACCTGACCTCATGCTCCCTCTCCTCGGCTGACCTCGTGTATTCCCAGCACTCTGTACTATAGATAGAACACCCTGGGCTGATAGGGCGGCCCTTCCTCCAGGGGGGTGCAGATCTGGGGGTTGTGTCAGGGCTGCAGGAGGGGAGGGAAGAGCTCAGCAGGTCTCAGGTGGGAGGTAGATATGAGGGGAGTTCCTTGGATGCCCAAGAGAGTTCCCCGGGGTCAAGTGGGAGCAGAAAAAGAGTTCAAAAAAAAAAATTCAAGTATATCTTTGTCCTTCTGCTTCTTGTGAAATCTGGGCACTGGTTGAATTTCAGAGAAGACAACATTGCCATTCACCCTTTTTAGTTTATGCCCTAATTCAATTAAGTCCTGTTTCAACTCATCTTAATGTTTTTTTTTCCTATATCATTTATTCCTACATGTTTAGTAATTGTAGGATTCCCCCTCTCAGTGTTCTTTAAAACCCTGTCCATGTTAATAATAAAGTCATGAATTTTTGCCCCTGGAAAGCAGGACACCATATTTAATTCTTTGTTATCTCTACAAATCAAGCTGTCAGTATATTTTATTATGAAGTCTGCTATCAGAATTTTCTGTTCTTGTCACAGTTGGCTGACGGATTCTTGGACTTGCCTGAACTATGAACTGTATTGTCCAAGGGGGTATATCAATTAAATACAGGTACCTCAGGTAATCCAGTTTCTGCAGCATATATTCCAGCTCTCCTACCCCTCCTTGGTTTCCTAGGCTGGACTGTGGCCCATTCGATGTCTGTCTGTCTGATCTTCCCCCTCCTCCTCTCTAGTTCTTTTCCCATGCGTGTACCATGCTCCTACTTGGACCCCACTGTCTCCTTGTTGTATAATATTTGTACAGGTAGTTCCATCTGATCCTTCTTTGTCAGGGGTGTGATTAGGTGTACAATCTCTCAATATATTATCTACAAACATTTCTAGGTCCCTGGATTTCCTTAACCTGTGTAGTTCTTTCTGTAGCTCAATAATCTCCATTTCTAGTGATTCCACTTTTTATGTTGGTGCGCTTGTGCAGGCAACATCTTGTGGCAGTGGAGGTTTGGAGACGCGGTGGCTGTTGGGCGAATGCAGGGCACACATCAATAGGTGCGTCCCTTATTCCCCAATCAGCCTGCATGCCAGCACCACACCATGCATACTAATGTGGCGAGCACATCTAAAGGAAGGTCTGCTGCAATCCGAGCAAAGCTTGTCAGACTCAGCAGACCTCCGGCATCTTTCGACACGTGCTGTAAGACGGCAGGCGGCTGCCCAACTGACCCACTCGGGGTGCCCAATCCCCTGCTGGCTTACCGTGGCCCCACTATGTGCCGACGGGAGACCACTCCCGCTGGGCATAAAGCACTCCCTCCATATGTTATATGCTGAGAGTGCCCAATCCCCTCAGCTCTTGCCCCCTTCCTTGTGTGCCACGGAGGTGCCCAATCCCCATTGGCATAAATTAACACCCCCTTTTATTGTGTGCTGATGAGGGTGCCCAATCCCCCGTCAGCTGCAGCAACCCCCCCAAACAGTTAGGTGGCTTGCTGGGGGCCCACCCCAGCATGCCAAATCCCCTGAGGAAAAAAAAACTGTCCCACAATGGTTTTTTTTTTTTTACCCTGTAACACAAAGACAGTCCTTCATAGTCTCCCTACCCACCACCCACAATCACCCACTGTGCACCCTGCCTCCCCACACACACCCTCACCCCATACTTACCTCCGGAGTCCGTTACGACGATCTTCGGTGGACCGGGAACACATCTGCACTCTTCAAAGCCGACCGCGAACTGACTAAATGCCGGTGAGCTGTATAATGGAATAAACAGTTGTTTTTTTTTTAACTTTGATGCATATCTCAGGCATTTCTTGGAAGTTTGGCACCAAATTTTCAACATGGGTTTAGGACCATCCTCATGAATTCTTGCACTGTCACGGCATTATTCGGTCCCGACAGGTGATTTTCGCAGTCACTGCGCTTGGAATCACCTTCGCGGGGAGCGAGGCAAATGACAGTGCCGGTGTTCATGAGGGGCTCTCAAAAGGCCTATGTTGTAAATTTGGTGGGAACAATCCAAAAAATTACTGTTTTATGAGCGTGCGTTGTGCAGGTACTACGCACGTTCGTAACTTAGCGAATTTGCAATATTTTCACTCCACATGTTCAGCATTGCCATTTTTCCACACCCTTCTTGTGAATCGTACAGCTGTCATTTTTCACATCCTGCCCAAAATGTGTTTTCCCACTTCAGGCGCCGAATAGCACGGTCAATGTGGGAAATCAGTGTTTGGGACAAATTATGAAAATGACAGTTGCACTGCTCATGAGTAGAGGTCCTAAAATGCCTATGCAGAAAATTTGGTGATGACACTCCATAACATGACTGTGTTATGAGCATGCATTGCGCAGTTTGCACGCACGCTCGTAAGTTCACAAATTTATAATATTTTCACTCCAGATTTTCAACATTGCCATTGTTCTGCACCTTCTTATGAACAGTACAGCTGTCATTTTTCACATCCTGGCCAAAATGTGTTTTCATGTTCTGGTGCAGAATAGTGCGGTGTTCGAGACACATTATGAAAATGACAGTGACACTGTTCATTAGCAGAGGTCCCATCTTGAAAATTTGGAGCTAAAAGTCCCTAAAATTAGTGTTTTATGAGCGTACGTTGCACAGTTTGCACGCACACTCTTGACTTCGTGCATTTGTAATATTTTTACTCCACATGTTCAAAATTGTCATTTTTCCACACCTCCTTATGAACAGTACAGCTGTCACTTTACATATCCTGGCTGAAATGTGTTTTTGCATGTCCAGTGCAGAATTGTATGGTCACTGTGCGAAATCAGTTTTTGAGGCAGTTTGAGGAAATGAAGATGACACTGCTCATGAGCAGAGGCTCTTAAATGCCTATGTTGAAAATTTGGTGCCGAAAGTCCCTAAAATGACTGTGCTGCAAGCCTGCGTTGCGCAGTTCCCATGCAGCCTTGTCGCTTCATACATTTGCAATATTTTCATGCCAGATTTTCACCACTGGCATTTGTGCACACCTCCTTATCAACAGAGCAGCTGCCATTTTTCACAGCCTGCCCAAAATGCGTTCCCGCAATTGTGCCGTACAATGGCGTGCTCGCTGTGGGAAATCACCTTTTGGAACACATTAACAAAATCACAGCACAGTTCATGAGGGGAGGTTCCAAAATACCTATGTTGAAAATGTGCCTAAAAAACTCCCACAAGTAATTGAGTTGTGAATGTTTGCTGTGCAGTTTGTATGCATGTTCATTGCTTCACCAATATTTCAGATTGCCACTCCAGATTTTCAACGTTGCCACTTTTTACGCCTCCTCATGAACAATACAGTTGTCATTCTTCACATCCTGCTCAAAACTGTGTTTTCGTCCCTCTCTCATCAAATGCCACAGCCGCTGTGTAAAACCACCTTTCAGCTAACAAAGTGATTGTGCCGCTTTTCATGAGGTGGCCTGACAAGCAGCCCATGTTGAAAATGTGGAGTGAAACTACCACAACACGCCTATGGTGTTAGGGTTTCCAACTGTAGCACCCAACCCGGTATGGACTGACAGGCATCAGGGCTGTGACTTGGGATCATCGGATGTAATGGTCATGCCATTCCACCCCCCACCCCCACCCCGCAGCCACTAACAGGCATCGTGGTGTGTCTTGCACTGTTTGGCCACAAACTTCACCCCACACTCCTATACTGCACACACGTCAGTGTATTTCCTTATGGAATGGGTTAAGTATAATGCCCAAAGACCCCAAAGCACACCATGACACTTGTCAGTGTCTGCAGGGTAGGGTGAGGTACAATGGCATGAGCATTATAGTTGACAACCCAAAGGCACACCCCAATGCCTGTTGCTCTCTACAGGGTAGGGGTGGGGTTGGCACCACTTCAATACTTCACTGCCATTCCTATTATGCATCTCTAGCTCTGCCACTGCCAATGCCAATGCCGGCGCGACAACATTTGGCATTGACAAATGCTTGTTTACAGTTGGTGCAATCTTCACTAAATGTCCTCTCTTTATAATTGTTACATCTGATGCACACCCATTCTGTGCTCCCATTGCTCAAGTTCAGGGGAGCCTTATATGTTGTACTGGTCTCCATTTTCTACTTCATGTCCCCTCACGGTCAGTATTGACAAATGCGTATGTAGCACACTTAATCTTTTCCTTACTATAGCTTACTGATGTTTATTATTTCAAACTGCTGTTGGAACACCCTTTTACTCAGGCTTGGAAGGTATGTCAATCATATGCAGCACACGACATGCAAATGAGCCCACGGGGCATGCAAGTCACTAAGGGGCCATATGCATACCCATTATGGGCTCATTTGCACGAGAAGCAGTCGCATGTTTGCACCCATCCTGTGGCTGCCTGCCACATCAAGCATAGTGACAATGCCTGTCCCCTCCAGTTATACATACTCCCTGGTGTCCAGTGGCACCCCCATCTTCAAATTGCTTGTCACTGTAAAATGCACACAGTCACTGGTGTCTAGTGGTACCCCCACCCTCTGATCCTCATCTCTGTATGCATAATGCATTCTCTGGTGTTTAGTGGCACCCTCGTCCTCTGATCACTCATCCTCATAAATGTTTAGATTGTCTCTGGTGTCTAGTGGTGCCCCCTGCCCCCTGAACACCCATCCCCCTTATGGTCTAGATAGTCCCTTGTGTCTAGTGACACCCCCACCCTCCAGTCACCAAATGCCGTACAATTCCTCCTGTCTCTAGTGTCCAGAGGTATCCCCCACTCCCCAAGCATCCATCCCAGTGTCACCATGTTCCCCAGTGGCTAGTGGCCCCCCCACACTACCTGCACTGAACACACCACCCTGCCACCCCCATGCCTAGTTGGCTGATGCCATGTTGGGGACCCGATACAGTGACTGTTACAGCCCTCCTCTCACTACCTTGGCTGGCTGTTGTATGGAATGACAGAGGTGCACCTACTGCCTACAGTATTGGGAGCATGTATACTGAACACAGTACTTGCACTCCCTATAATGTTGACAGTACTTGCACTCCCTATGCTGAAGACAGTATGCATGCTCTCTGTCATTCCATATGGTGGCTGGCCGAGGTGGTGAGAGGAGAGCTGTGCCAGTCACCATACCAGATCTCCTTTGCAGCACTGCCAACTAGGTATGGGAAGGTGTGCCTGGTGCAGGCAGTGTGGGAGCCACTAGCCACAAGGGAACAGGGTGACACTGGTACTGGTGATCTGAGGGTGTGGGGGTACCACCGAACACCTGGAACAGCAGGAATTGCATGGTGTTTGGGGATCAGAGGGAGGGGGTGCCACTAGACACCCAGGTATATCTAAACCAGTACAGCGATGGACGATCGGAGGGCAGAGGGCTACCACTGGACACCAGGACATCTCTTGTTTACAAGGGTTGAAGTTCAGGGGTAGGGGGGCAGGCAGGTGCAGTACTGCTGCCCACCACCAAGCTGCCGTTAAGTCGGGGTTTGCAAAGGTGGTAACTTGTGCCCATTCAGGTGGCATTTACTGCCTGTGCAAACCACTGAATTTGCCACTGTGCCCATATGTGGGGTAGACCCTCCTCATTTGCATGGGCACAACAGTAAGATATAATTTGTGCACTGATGGATTTTGCCCATGCTGTGGGGGTATCTCAGTATAGACCCCAACCACAAACTGGGCGCAAAACCCAGTTAGAATGGACAAACACCACTTTGTGCCCGGTCTAAGTTTTGAATATCTAACTCCAAATGCTCAGACCTCCAGACTATAGTGCTAATGTTAGCCTGGTATGGCGTTAATCTGCACAAAATGGCAGATGCCTGTAAACATGGGACCCTGTGTGATTAGTTATCATTTCCTCATTACTGGCACAAAAGATACAGAGTCAGAGCAAAAATTATAGTGGGCCAAAACCAAACTCAGGCAATGCCATAGATACCCTGTGTGTGCAAAACCAGCTATTTTCAGCTTTGATTCAGGTGAAAAAAAAAATGAAGTTCGGCAGAAACACAAACTGTGTGCCATGTTGGTAAGACAAGAATTTTATTTCTCAGGCAACCTTTCCCAGAGGCTCGGGGTGCCATAAAAAGAAAAGAAACAACAACAAAACAAATACATAATCCAAACACAGAAACAAAACGAATCAACAAGTAACTAAACCAGTAGATAAACAGACGCGTACATGGGGCCCCGTATTCACAGCCAGGTGGATGTGTGCGCAAATGGATGATCCGCGCAATAGAAGTGGGCCTGCAGCCTCTGATGGGATATTCAAACAGAATGCGTGATCAGAACAGGTCGGGCAGTCTGTCTGAATATCGGACCCTGAATGCCCTGCACATGGCGGGTGGCTGCCAAGTTTGGTGCAGCTCATCCAGGGTTCGGGGCTGAAGACCACCAATGGGGGGAATGCGTGGTGCATACCTGGATGTGCCATTTCCCCCAAGGGTGATATTCAGCCAAAATATACTAATGAGCTCATTGGGCATGCATGGTGCGAAGGGACCTCATGCATGCCCACTATGGACTCATTAGCATGGTTGTGTCTGACCAGGTGTACCGGACCAGCCCTCCCAACCCTGATGACAGTAGAGAACACAGTTTGCCCAATCCCATTTGCCATGGTGTAGTGGCGCTCCCCTCCCCAGCCAAGAAGGCTGTAAATAACAAAATCTGCCAGATCCCTGTTTCCATAGTGCAGGGTCTCCCCCCATCCCTGATGTCTGTCATAATTAAAACCTGCCCGATCCCTCTTTTTCCATAGTGTAGGGACCCCCTCCCCTGCCCCAATCACTATTATAAATGATAACATTCCCCGAGATATGTTTCAATAGTGTAGGACCCCCCTGCCCCAATCACTATTATAAATGATAACATTCCCCGAGATATGTTTCAATAGTGTAGGGCCCCCCTGCCCCAATCACTATTATAAATGATAACATTCCCCGAGATATGTTTCAATAGTGTAGGGCTCCCCTGCCCCAATCACTATTATAAATGATAACATTCCCCGAGATATGTTTCAATAGTGTAGGGCCCCCCAGCCCCAATCACTACTATAAATCATAAATATCCCTGATACATGTTTCTGTAGTGTAGGGACCCCCTCCCCTGCTCCAATCACTATTATAAATGATAACATTCCCCGAGATATGTTTCCATAGTAAAGGGACTCCTCCCTGCCCCAATCACTATTATAAATGATAACATTCCCCGAGATATGTTTCCATAGTAAAGGGACTCCTTCCCCTGCCCCAATCACTATTATAAATGATAACATTCCCCGAGATATGTTTCCATAGTAAAGGGACTCCCTCCCCTGCCCCAATCACTATTATAAATGATAACATTCCCCGAGATATGTTTCAATAGTGTAGGGCCCCCCTGCCCCAATCACTATTATAAATGATAACATTCCCCGAGATATGTTTCAATAGTGTAGGGCCCCCCTGCCCCAATCACTATTATAAATGATAACATTCCCCGAGATATGTTTCAATAGTGTAGGGCCCCCCTGCCCCAATCACTATTATAAATGATAACATTCCCCGAGATATGTTTCAATAGTGTAGGACCCCCCTGCCCAAATCACTACTACAAATCATAAATATCCCTGATACATGTTTCTGTAGTGTAGGGACCCCCTCCCCTGCCCCAATCACTATTATAAATGATAGCATTCCCCGAGATATGTTTCCATAGTAAAGGGACTCCCCCCGCCCCAATCACTGTTATAAATGATAACATTCCCCGAGATATGTTTCCATAGTAAAGGGACTCCCTTCCCTACCCCAATCACTATTATAAATGATAACATTCCCCGAGATATGTTTCCATAGTGTAGGACCCCCCTGCCCCAATCACTATTATAAATGATAACATTCCCCGAGATATGTTTCCATAGTGTAGGGACCCCCTCCCCTTCCCCAATCACTATTATAAATAATAACATTCCCCGAGATATGTTTCCATAGTGTAGGGACCCCTCCCCTGCCCCAATCACTATTATACATGATAGCATTCCCCGAGATATGTTTCCATAGTGTAGGGACCCCCCTCCCCTGCTCCAATCACTATTATACATGATAGCATTCCCCGAGATATGTTTCCATAGTAAAGGGACTCCCTTCCCTGCCCCCAATCACTATTATAAATGATAACATTCCCCAAGATATGTTTCCATAGTAAAGGGACTCCTTCCCCTGCCCCAATCACTATTATAAATGATAACGTTCCCCGAGATATGTTTCAATAGTGTAGGGCCCCCCTGCCCCAATCACTATTATAAATGATAACATTCCCCGAGATATGTTTCAATAGTGTAGGACCCCCCTGCCCCAATCACTATTATAAATCATAAATATCCCTGATACATGTTTCTGTAGTGTAGGAACCCCCTCCCCTGCCCCAATCACTATTATAAATGATAGCATTCCCCGAGATATGTTTCCATAGTGTAGGGACCCCTTCCCCTGCCCCAATCACTATTATAAATGATAACATTCCCCGAGATATGTTTCCATAGTGTAGGGACCCCTTCCCCTGCCCCAATCACTATTATAAATGATAGCATTCCCCGAGATATGTTTCCATAGTAAAGGGACTCCTTCCCCTGCCCCAATCACTATTATAAATCATAACATTCCCCGAGATATGTTTCCATAGTAAAGGGACTCCCTCCCCGCCCCAATCACTGTTATAAATGATAACATTCCCAAGATATGTTTCCATAGTAAAGGGACTCCTTCCCCTGCCCCAATCACTATTATAAATGATAACATTCCCCGAGATATGTTTCAATAGTGTAGGGCCCCCCTGCCCCAATCACTATTATAAATGATAACATTCCCTGAGATATGTTTCAATAGTGTAGGACCCCCCTGCCCCAATCACTATTATAAATCATAAATATCCCTGATACATGTTTCTGTAGTGTAGGGACCCCCTCCCCTGCCCCAATCACTATTATAAATGATAGCATTCCCCGAGACCCCGAGATATGTTTCCATAGTGTAGGGACCCCTTCCCCTGCCCCAATCACTATTATAAATAATAACATTCCCCGAGATATGTTTCCATAGTGTAGGGACCCCCTCCCCTGCCCCAATCACTATTATAAATGATAACATTCCCTGAGATATGTTTCAATATGTAGGGCCCCCCTGCCCCAATCACTATTATACATCATAAATATCCCCGATACATGTTTCTGTAGTGTAGGGAAACCCTCCCCTGCGCTGATCACTGTTATAAATAATAAAACTCCCCAATTCCTTTTACCATAGTGTAGGAACCCACCTCTGCTTCCCTAATCTCTGTTATAAGTAATACAAATCCCTGATTCCCCTCTCCATAGTTTAGGGACCCCCTCTCCTGCCCCAATCACTATATGAATCATATGTAACATGAGTCCCTTTTCATAGTGTAGTGGCCCCCCCACCCCACCCCAGTTGGCAGTACCCCTTTACCCCCTACTCCCCATCCCGATTCGTGCCGGTGACTGACACACTGCTCCACACCCTGCCATGGCTAGTCACCGACTGATTGGTCACAGAGTGTGTACAGTATGTAGTAGGTTTTCATTAGTTGTCGGACAACCAATGAATGTGTACTATTTACTGTACACGCTCTGTGACTGATCAGTCAGTGGCTGGCCATGGAATTGTGTGGAGGGGTGTGCCTGTTGCCGGCACAGGTTGGGGTGGGTGGGTACAGGGTGGTGGGGTACTGCTGACCAGGGTAGGAGCCACTACACTATGGAAAGAGGCTCATGTTACATATGATTCGTACAGTGATCAGGGCAGGGTAGGGGTTCCCTACACTATGGAAAAGGGAATCAGGGATTTTTATTATTTATAACAGTAATCAGGGCAGGGGAGGGGGTCCCTACATTGTGGAAACATGTATCAGGTATATTTGTCATTTATAGAAACATAGAACCTGTCAGCTGATAAGGACCATATGGCCCACCTAGTCTGCCCATTTCCCTACTCACTGCTGCAGCCCCAGATACTATTTGATCTATGGTTCTCCTGCTCTGCTCATCTCCAGGGTACCCTTATTTCTATCCCATGCACTTTTGAACCCCCTTATTGTTTTCACACCCACCACTTCTGCTGGAAGGCTGTTCCATGGCTCCACCACCATTTCAGTGAAAAAGTACTTCCTATCATTACCGCTGAGCCTTCCACCCTTCAGCCTCATATCATGCCCCCTTGTTCTTGTGCAGAGTTTTCTCTGAAATATGCTTTCCACCTGTACACTGTTTATTCCCCTAAGGTACTTGAAAGTCTCTATCATATTTCCCCTCTCCCTTCTTTCCTCCATTGAATAGATGTTAAGGTCCTTAAGTCTTTCCTCCTAGGGCTTCTGGTGCATTTCATGTACTATCTTCATTGCCCTTCTCTGGACTGCCTCTATTTTGTCAATGTCCTTCCAGAGATGTGGTCTCCAGAACTGAACACAGTACTCCAGCTGAGGCCTCAACAGTTTATAATATTTATTTACAGTATTTATTTATAATATAGTATAATATTTATTAATAAAAAGTCCTGATTCCATTTTCCATAGTGTAAGGACCCCCCTGTCCTGCCCTGATCACTATATGAATCATAAATAACACGAGTCCCTTTCCATAGTGTAGTGGCCCCCTACCCTGGTTGGCAATATCCCATCACACCATACCCCCCCATATTATTTGTAATAGCGATTGGGTCAGTGGGGGCCATACACTACGGTAAATGAGGGATCAGGAAGTTTTTTCATTAAGACAGACATCAGGGATGGTGGGAGTGAGCCTGCACTACTGAAAATGGTTTGTGCAGTCTTTGTTTTTTATAGTCATCTGGACTGGAGGGGGGGATCACGTGACCAGCCTTGGAGTGTGCACGGGGCATCACCCTGCCCTGCACAAAGTTAGGACAGGGTTTTGGTGCCTAACTTTGTGCTAGCACATCTGTCCATGTCTTCACCATGGGGGGTTGAATATTGCAATGCAGGGAATATGCATGAAGGACCCCTCATTTGCATGCCTGCCTCACAATATTCTGCACCGTGGCACAGTTGGGTTTGTGTGGCACATTAGGGGCTTTTGAATGTTGCCACACCTCCAAAAGCCATGGAAGTCCGGAGATGTGTGGGTGCATCTAGGGATGTGCCCCACATCTCCTTTGAATATATGTGCCCTGGTTCCAAGGAGCAAACTATTTCCTAGCAGTAGTTCAATGAATTAAATTAAACAAATCAGTACAATTAATGCAGACCGAAGACTAACTCAAAGAGGCAGGCTTTCAAGGCACCTTTAAAGGCCACTAACAAGACTGCCAAGTGAATGTGGACCCCATGAAGAAGACCACACAGGTGATCGAAGCACTGGGGTATGTACAGGAATGCTGCCTTTTTTTGCACTGTCTTAAAATGTATGCATAATGATGTACTTGATACACTTGGAGCACATTAGTAAATCATTTAAAAAAAACATGCATTGACTCTGAAATTTTTTGCTAGTGCTACAAAACACTTTGGTTTTCTTTCAAGTTGAAGTGGACAAGCAGGACATTCCACATCAATGAAGCAGTCACCAAAACGATCTGCCCCTGGATAGCTTAAGCCTTGACAGGGGCACTAACAGAACATTATTGGTGAAGCAGAAAGGGTGGACAGAGATGTAAGAAGTCAGGAGATCTTTTAGATAACCAGGTTCCAAACCATCTGGGGCCCTGTGTATCAACAAGTGTATCTTGACGTCAATGCACCACCACATGGGCAGCCAGTACAGTTTGAGCAGCACCAGTATAATATGATCTCTACAAGATGTCCCAGAGATAAAGCATGCTGCCATATTCTAGACCAGCATAGGTGGCCCATTAAGCTACCAGATAACTCTAGGTAGAGAGTATTACAGTCATCTAGCCTAGATGAAACAACACTATGGACTATCCTCACCAGATCACTGGTGTTAGAAATAGTTTAATCTGAAGAATAGTTCAAAGATGGAAAAAGCCACTACAGAAAACTGGCAGCACCTGATTTTCCAATGTCCACCTGCAGTCCATAGTGACTCCCAGATTTTTAACCATCTCCACAGACCCAAGAGTGGCACCATTTAGAGACAGCAACCAGGTGTGACTTCTTATCATAGCCAACCCAAAGGAATCTGGCTCAATAATCATCACCTCAGTCTTGCTTAGCTTTAGTCTTTGCCAGTTGGAGACTATCCAGTTGTTGGTCTCTTTTAAACATTGGCACAGCATACAGCCAGCATCAACCACATCATGTGCACATAACAGATATTACAATAGTTAGACTGTACATACAGTAGAATGGAAACAGACAAGAAACACACATTTGCAAAACCTGCAATAAAGACAGACCTGCACTTGAGAATGCTAGAAGATAACAATAAAAGTCCTTCAACCACTGTGGTGCACAGCATGCCAAATCTGAGTACCCTGCATGTGGAACCACATACAAGACTTGAGGAAAAATAATTATCTTTGCAAAAGTCTGTAAACAGAAGCTATAAAACAAAGTGGTACATCAAGTAGAAGAAACAAGCAATGGTTTGGACTCTTTTTGCTTATTGAACTGTACTCCTTGCTGTGCGGCTCAATGAGCTGACTTCTGGACCCAGCACTGCCATGCACAGTGCAGCAATGAAACCATGCACACTACTGAATGCTAGTCAGATGATATCATCAGTAAGTGCAGTGTGTCACAAAGAGTTCCTTACTACGATGCAAGATGGAGCAGAAAAATATTAGTACTACTCCTATATGGAGAATTTAATGCTGATGCCTTGAAATTACAGCACTGCATGCATACTACAATGCTAAATATAATGCAGGGCTTTGGCTTGAGTGCAGTTGTTGTACAACTACTGGCTAATCACAAAAACATGTTTTACCTGTCAATGTACAGTTGCTAGCACAATTTCCATGTACAATTTCGGATGATATACTGATTCTATTTATGTTGAATTTCAGTAGTGACACCTTGGAATTATATCATTTCATGTGTACTATGCTGCTACACAAGCCATAGAACACCCAACTGTGTGGTGCACTTTTGCTGCTACTGGCTTAACACATTACAAAAAATGTTGTTTTCCTATTACTATGCAGCTGGTAGCAAAATTTCCCATTAGAATTCTGATTTGTTCTTCTGCTATATGGTAAATTTCAGTGCTGGTGCTTGGAAAGTACAACATTGCATAAGTACCAATACTATGCTGCATTATATGATGCATGACTCCTGCTTGTGTGCTGTAATTGTACTGCTA
Organism: Neoceratodus forsteri; assembly: GCA_016271365.2. Lineage (NCBI taxonomy): Eukaryota > Metazoa > Chordata > Ceratodontiformes > Ceratodontidae > Neoceratodus > Neoceratodus forsteri. The sequence goes on along the minus strand of CM028130.1, from coordinate 1,635,968,278 downwards.
CTGACTGATCACACACAAAAAACTGTTTTCCTTTTAATATATAGCTGCTAGCAAAATTTCCCTGTACAGTTTTGACTATAGTTACTGCTATATGGCACATTTCTGTGCTGGCACATGAGAATTACAACACTAAATATGTACCACACAGCACATGATACAGGACCTACCTGTGGATGGTACACTTGTAATGCTAATGACTGATACAAAACATAAACAATGTTTTAATATTAATATACTGCTGCTAGCTGAATTCCCCTGTACAACTGCTGCTGATGCTACTGCTAAATGGTAAATTTAAGTGTTGATGCCCTAGAACCCTGGAATGATAGCACAGCAGGCATGTACATTGCTCCGCATGGTGCAGGACCTCTGCTTCAGTGGGCTGCTTGTACTGCTACTGGCTGATCACAAACAAAATCCCACTATTTTCCTTTCAACATACAGCTGCTAGCATAATTCTCCTATACTATTTTGGCTAGCATTACTGCTGTATGGTGAATTTTAGTGCTGATATCTGGGAAATGCAGCACTGCATAGGACCCCTTATTGAGTGCTGTGCTTGTTCTGCTACTTTTTAATGATAATTGTTTTTTTCCTTTCAATATACAATAGCTAGAACAAATTCCCTGCATAATTTGGCTGGCGTTATTGCTATATATTAAATTTCAGTACTAACACGTGGGAATTAAAGCACTGTATGTGTAGCACACTGGGCACAATGTAGTTTGGATAATGTACTACCCTACCTGACATTACAGTGTAATTCTCAGGTCGGGTAGTTTGAGATGGGTAATGGGTAATGACTAATGTTCCTCATATTTTCCTCAGCTGGTAAGGAGTTAACAGTTTCAGTCAGAAAAGAGATACACACCTAAATACTGCAGTGCTTGGGGTTTACTGTTTGCAAGGAGCTAACTGTAAGTTGCAAGGAATAGGGTATTTGAAACTTAGGAATTTTGGAACATTGAGCTCCCTGCAAACAGTAAATACCAACCATTGCAATATTTATTTGATCTGTCTTTTCTGAATGAAAACTATTAACACTCTATCAGCTGGAGCAGGGATGAGAAACACTATTAATTCCTATATTTAAACTTTGATTTTATTACATTGTCAACATATAACAATATATCAGCAACAAACATATACATCATATGTATTTAGGCTGCCTTTTTGCAGTCTGGAAGAGAATTAGTAATACAATAAATAGTACTACAAGCCTATAACAACATCACCAGTTGTCAGTTGTGATTCATAATAGAATCACACTGAGCCTCTACATTTTTTCAATCCCTGTATGTTCAGAGATACTTGGCAAAGCCAAAGAAGCTCTACTGTGTGACCCTGTACCTAGGTAGCCTTTTATGTCCGTATAAGACATTTGTCTTAGGACCACTGTTTGTACGGACAATAAATAATTTGCAGGTTGGCTCCATGTTGCCAAGCGATGGGGGGTTGCTCAGCATGCTGGTGACCAGGGTTCACGCCATGAGCCTGGACATCAGGAGTGGAAACCAGCAGTCAGGGGTTTAGAGCATCCCATGGATGCTTCCCTACTAGGGGTGGATGGGGCAGTTCTGGATCACTTTACTAGTGGCCCCTGGAGGTGGCTAATGGAGGCTTCTAGTTGGCGTTGACCACCACACTTTGCCACACGTCCCCACCTCAGGACACAGCTGCAGCCGCATGAATGTGGGTGGTGGATGGGACCAGAAAAGTGGAAATCACCCTCCCAGCTGCAGGATGACAACCACCTCATTCTGCCAAGCCATGTAACCATTCACAGCCTCCATTGATCCTCCTATCACCCGCTCCTTAGTTAAGGTAGCAGGAACTATTTCCCATTCTCTGTGCCCCCTTACAGAGGGGGTGGCCCCATAAGGGTTTCCCTGGGTCTACCAAGGAAGTAGACCAAAGTGAGGACAGTATGGATCGCAATGGAGATCACTCTGTGGCTGAAGGGGGGGTTAATACTGCATGGTCTGAAGGAGGGGCTGCCCAGAAGGACAGGGAGAGGTGGAAAAAATATGAAACAAACAAAACAAATTGTCATAGCCAGCTCAACTCTTCTCAGGGTTTAATTTTTGGAAACAGCAGTAGGCTCACTTAGAGCAGCTACACCTCTCATAATTGCCTTTCTCACCCAATGGCCCAATAGACAAATTACTTATTTAATCATTAAAAGACTCTGTTTCACTAACTGCTGGAGACAATTTGGCTGGCAATGTCATATTAATAAAGAAAAGTTATCATGGTGGCCCTATAGAAGAAAGTCTTATACAGTTGTAGTACATTATCTACTAGAAATCTTATTTAATTTTGGGATCGAGCATCCAAAAGATAATAAAAAACAAACATTAGCCAGAATTAAAAAAGGTATACAATGGCAATTACTAGAAGGACAAAAATCAAAGAAATAATGCAATATTAAGGAATCAGAGATGATTTAACAGAAATAAACCAAAGAAAACCCACAAATAGCTGTATTAATATGTATGAAACTAAAAAAATTGCATCAGTAATATTCAAGGTTTCCACTATTAGAGATAAGAAAGATAGTAAGTGGTACGATGCAGTATGTAAAAAACAAAAAATGGAAATTAATACATTTGCTAAATTTACCCCAAAACACCCGTCGAAGATTAATAAATATAAATTAAATAAAAAAGAAAACATTATAAAAAGTTAATAGCTTTAAAAAAAATCAATACAGGGAAACCCTATGGGAAAATTCTGAAAAAGCAGCATGGGCAAAAGACAATAGGGAATTTTGGCATATGGTAAAAAGGGGGTGGGATAACATACCAGATACTTTAGAAAATTATATAGAACCAAACCAATGTGAAATTTATTGTAAAAATATATTCCAAGATCCCAAAATAAAAGATACTACTCTTGAATATATCAAATGGATACCTTTTAAAGAATTAATAACACCAATTGAGATCCTTAATGTTATTAAACTACCAAAAAGACATAAGGCTCCTGGACCTGATAATATTCCAGTTGATATTATAGCAAACGATATAGAAATGTGGATCCCAACCCTTGTGGTATTATTCAATGCAATACTGGATACTGGACAAATACCCAATATGTGGAGGGAAAATATTATTGTACCTATATACAAGAAAGGAGATAAGGAGGATCCTAGCAGCTAGTTACCCATAAGTCTATTGGATTCTACACAAAAATTATTTACAAGAATACTACATGGTAGACTAATATGTAGGGTCAAAAAAGAAAAGATTATAAGTGAACTACAGGCTGGTTTAAAACCAAAATACTCCACAATTGATCAGTGTTTTATTCTTTCACATCTAATACACAAATATATCAACATTAAAAAACAAAAGCTATTTTGTATTTTCATAGATCTAAAATCTGCTTATGACAGAATAAACAGCAGAAAATTATGGGGAGAATTAACATACTATGGAATTGAACCAGAGTTGCTAATATGATTAAAACATTATATAACAATAATGAAACCATGATAAGGTATAATAAAGAAGGTGATCTTACATCAAAGTTTAGATCTAATATAGGACTTAAACAGGGCTGTGTTTTATCTCCATTATTGTTTAACATATTCTTGAATAGAGTGTTGGAAGAACCGAGGGACTCTGGGTTGCACATGCCTAGGGTGGGGTTTAGGGGATGCCCCTAAATGGCATTTGCAGATGATATTGTTCTTATGTCAACAAGTTACTTGGGCATTAAAAGGAGTTTACAGAAATTTTGTGAATTGGCAACAAGAGCAGACTTAGAAATAAACCTCCAGAAAACAAAATATATGATTTTTAATAAAACAATAGTTCAGAGAAATAAAATTTGCAAACTAATGTGTAATAATTACAAGCTCGAGCATGTTAATTGTTTTACATATTTAGGAATCGATTTCACTTATAATTTAAAATGGCATAACCTTATCAACTATATGAAGCAGAAGATTAATAGATTGGCTTCATTGATGGAAAGATTTGCTTATAAATATGGAGGTCAATCTGTGAAGGGCTCACTCAGGACATTTAATGCTAAAATTAAAAGCCAGATCCTTTATGGATGCGAAATATGGGGTAGTGTGTGTATTAGTAAACTTGAAGCTTCAGCGAATGCTTTCTATAAGAAATTATTAGGGATACCCCAATGTGCTGCATCTGTATTAACAAGCTTAGAGATAGGCCAATTACCTTTAAAATGTATTATAGAACAGAGATTGGCCTCATATTGGTTTAAAATATATAATATGTCTAACAACAGAATTCCGAGAATGTGTCTAGAGGAAGCAATTCACTTTGGTGACCTAGGCTTTAGGTATCCAAGTATGTTTCTACTAGAAAAGATAATAAGACCATATGGATTAATACAGTTAATACCTAGTAGTCAAATAGTAGAAATGATGGATATTAAGGAATAAATCAAGAGAAGAATACAGGACATCCATTTGCAGACAGAAAGAAGTTTGGCAAACAACTGTAAGTTTAGCCATTGGTTAGCTAAAAATAATACTCAGTTGAGAATGGAATACTGTTTGAGTAATTTGAAAAAAAAAAACACCTAAGGAAAGCATTCGATAAAGTTCGATTCGGTTTTCTGGACAGCCAAGTCCTAAGGAATTTGTATAATAAAGCAGGTAATGAGTTTTGTGCCTGTAATCTAAGCAAGGATGCATCACTACACTTACTTTTGTTTTGTCCACTATATAATAGTGAGAGAAAGAGTTTGCAGGGGGAAATTTTGATTACATTGGATATGGAGCCAAGGTATCAATTACATTTCTTACTCAAATCAAAAGATAGTAACATACTAGAAAGTGTAGCTAAATATTGTAAAATACTACAAAGAAAAAAAACTTCATATTAGGAAAGAATATATAAATATATCCTGATTATGACTACTGAAGTCAAATAATTTTATTTAGTTCAACTGTTTATATGCTGAAGTTGTTTATGTTTCCAATATTGTGATTTTAAATTTGTAATAAGTTATGCAATGATATATGGGTAACATATTTTATGTAAAGACAACATTGTGATTGTCAACAATAAATAAATGACTAAAGACTATATTTTGGAAACAGTAGAAGACTTGCTCAGAGTAGCTGTGCCTATCTTACATGACTTAATACATATCCTTTTAAGTAGTTTTGTCTGTTTAGGGCAGTCAAAAACAAAGTCTTTCACATTTTGTTATAGTCAGTGTAGGATAATAGGGTAGTTGAATGATTTGGGTAGTAACTACCCGACCCTAACCAACTATCTATTTTGCATGAAGGTATTTGTAGGTTAATTTAAGGTAGTCTGGAGGTACCCATAGGCAACATTTAGAATAGGGTATTTTACTACCCGCCCTTGCCTATTGTAAATCAAGAATATGCATTTTGTCTCCAAACACAGGCTATGTGTAAAACTTGTTCTTTTTAAATATGCTATGCTCAGTTTGCAAAATAGTGTAGAAATTCATGAAAATTGCACAATTATGTGAAAAGTGTGTGAAAGCGATTTTTGCAGTTTCACTTACCTTGGGCCATACAGATATCACTGAAGATACTGAGCAGCGTATCAGTTTTAACAATACTGTGCAGGTGGGTAGAGGGAATACAATTGATCAAACTGTGGTTTACAAATCGTGCATCCTGTCTAATTGGGCCTGAGGATAGCTGAACCTGATTTAATGCTTTGATATGTGCTTAGAAGGATTTGGTACCAGGGTACAACAAGTCAGCATTTAGGTCTCTGAAAAGTATGAGATTAAACTGCTGTTAGCAAGATCACCCTGTTTGTATATGATCAGATGACTTTTAGTTTGTAACTCTCAGATCTGTCATTAGAGGATGTGTGTTGATAATAGATGTGATTATATGGAAACCGTATACATTTTGGAAATATGTAAATGACTGGGATGAGGAAGAATGCATTCAAATATAGAAAACTAAAATACTTTTCTGTTTGCTAGGAAGAAAATTATGTGAACCCTTTCTAAATCTACCCATGCATTATTCAATGGAGAATAGATTGTTATGACGCAATCAAAACAGTTTCGGTAGTGTACTTTGTGGGTTGGCTTGTTAAAGGTTTTGTAACCATTAATAGCCCAAACTCTGGGTTTGTATACAGTATAGATTTTCTTGATGTACACAGGGATCATTAAAATGTTTCTTCATACATATGGTATGTACAGTAGATACAACCATTCAACAATGTGTGATGCTTTTTACAAAGTATGGATGATTACTTGTTTCTACAATAGATGTGATAGCTACTTCCATCACAAGTGCAGTGATTCCCTTTTTCAAATGACTTAAATGAAGTGTGTAAAGAAGATCCTTCAAAGGCAGTTCAGATCTATACAGTACTAGAGATAGAGAGAAGGTTCTCTTTCTGTTTAGTCTAATTTATAGTGTTTATTAGTGCTCACCAAAACATGCAAACTTAATGTTTTGGGCTGACCAATCACTTCATCAGAACAATATGTAGTTACTAAATTAAATGAAAACATATTATAAGAAAGCATAATAATTAATAAAAAAATATTTAACCCTTTGTTATGGTTGATATGATACAAATAATTAGATTTAATAAACGTTCTTGTTTCAGTTACTTTCACAGATTTATGGTTTGCATTGCACTTTTGTGCATCACTTATTAGTGTGCTTTGCATGTATCACATTACTATACTCATTTGTAACACTATTAATGTTTTTTTTGTACTGGCATGTGCTGGTCTTACACATAGGTATAGTAATGTGATGCATGCAAAGCACACTATATAGCCTTCGATTTATAGAAGACTGAAAACACATTTTCCTCATCATTATTGTTTCTCCAAGGTGTAAATGTTAAGGACCTCCATCCTTTTCTCATAGAGTTTGTCCGCTATACACCTGATCATTTTGCTTCCCTGAGTTGCACCCATTTGACTGCCTAAATGTTCCTCACACATTGGGAAGCACAGAACTGCCCATAGTGCACCAGGCTAGGCTTGACCATATCCTCGTAAAGTGACTTGTTTAATTCCCCTGCACTGCTGATCACTCTGTTGATGCCCCCCAGTGTTTGTCTGTCCTTCTTGACAGGGATCACACACTGCTTGTCATGCGTTAGCTGCTTGTCTATTGTGACCTACAGGTCCTTGCTCCTCTTTAACTTCAAGAGGAGTCCCATTCTATGTGTAGGTCATACCTTTGTTTTTTCTCACGATCTGTAGCAGCTTGCATTTGGCTACATTGGCCCAGATATTCCAAAGGGTTGCGCATAGTGCAACAGTGTTGCACCATGCACAACCCACTGATGCGCCCTGGCATGACATTCAAAAGGGAAAAGTGCGCTGCACAAATCCTGATGCGCCGGAGCACATCAGTAATGTATGCAGGCACAGGTGGGGGGGGCGTGCCCATGCATAGCCTGCAAGCCTGATATTCAGCCCGTGATGTGCAGAGTCATGCATGCACAACCCCTACCTGTGCCTGCACAAAGTTACGCCAGGAAAAAAAGGAACAAGTGATGGCCACCCACAGGTGAGCTGCCACATTGCAGGGTGCAGCACAGCAGCTGCCACCTGTGGGTGGCCACCCGAGTTCCTGCCGCACCTGGTGATGCCCCCCATGCCCCATCATGGGCATCCCTGTTGCGAACTTGCCCCAAGTCCAATATCCCTGGTGGTCCAGTGGACCGCACTGAGCCCAATTCATGGGCATCAGTACCACATCAAATACCCTACTACCCCAGTGGTCTAGTGTACCCCCACCCCACCCACCCACTGAGCCCCACCGCCCTGCTCCCCCCATCAGCCGGCAGTACCCATCTCACCTACCACCCCGTCGCCCGCCAACTGATAGCTTGATAGGGCTGCATGCCCATTGGTTCACAGCATGAGCCAATGGGCGTGCAGTCCATACCGTACTACTCAGTCCAGATATGCCCTTATAGCCTTGGTGCAGTGACAGCCAGCCACCAGTGCCACTTCATGTGTACTGTCTGTGAGACCCCCCAAACAAGTCAGTCAACTCTCATCTCTTCCTCCCTGTACTCCATGGGGTAAATCTACAAGCTTTGACTCAGTGAGCAGGGCATTCTGTCATGTGGAATAAATAAAAAGAAATCATTTTTGAAGAAAAAGTAAATTATTGTATCAGAGAGGGTTAGGCCAGATTCCTGAATCTCTGTGGGTACCAGCTGCAGCACTAGCCGTGTGAACTACTGTGTGTGATTGTGACAGACCTGTGGGTGAATTAATCTGACAGCCATGACTACATGCTTTTTGTGCTGAACAAGCTACAGAATGGCATTATGAGTACTTCAAAAATAGTCACGCAAAAGCTGGGGGCAAAGGAAGTAAGCATGAATGTTTATTCAAGAGCCCAGAAAGAAGTGGCCCAAAAAGTAAAGTAAAAGCACCGCAGTCTGTTGAAGGGGCTGAACTAAACGCTATTACTATCAGCGTGCAGGCTAATTCTCAAATTACTGAAAACCCAGCAAGCGGAGTGAATTGCCTGTGTCAGAAGGGCACAGCAGACAACGTTTCAAAAGATATGAGCAAGTTGTCTGAGAAAAGTGCAAAAACAAAGAGCAATCCAATTGTACATAAAGTTAAAGCACTTACAGGTACAACTTGCACTGGAATTGGGAGGCAGTATAGTGCAGTGGTTTAAGACTCTGAGCTGCAAATCTAGAGACCTGGGTCTGAATCACACACCCCACTTGCATACTGTGTGACCCTGAGCAAGTCACTTAACTTCCTTGTGCTCCCAGGTCGCACTTGTAGACAAGTTTTCAGCTTAGTGTGCCACTCCTGGTTAAACAATTTAATTGCTCAATTTGCAACACATGCATATCAAATAACTAAATCTGTGACTGCAAATGTTAGCTCTACGGAATCTGATGATGATGATGATGATGATGTTGACGACCATGGTAATGGTGAGACTAATGATGATCTTGTGACTTTACCTTTAGCGATGACTCAATCTGGTTCTGACAGTGACAATGTAGATAAAGATAAAGACAATAGTAGAGTGTCAAAAGTGAAAAAGAAAAAGTCAACGGCACAAGCCACACAAAGTGGAAGAAAGTCTGACAGTAGTGATGATGGTATGGTGCTGCAGCAGGTTCTATGATTGTCTCATCTGACGAACCTGAATCCTCTGCTGCTATGTCTTCCTCACTTAAAATCAGCCACTTGACTCCTATTGAGCTTGTTACTAGAGATAGACAGTCCACCTCTACTGTTTGGAATCATTTTTATGTAAACCCCAAGGATGCTTGCCAAGATATATGTGTGCATAGCAATACTTGTGTTAGTACGGGGAAAAATAAAGGGAATCTTGAAACCACAACAATGATACGACACCTTACATGACTTCATCCCATCATTATATATGGTTCAAATCAATGGTCTAACTTTGGTGCCTGGAAATGTAGCAGGGCTCTCGTTGAACAAGAACATTCTGCTGAAATAGTGGGAGACAATCACCAGGCAAGATCCAAAAGTTCACTTTAGCCTCAAGATAATTCTGTAAGGTCCTCTGTTTTAACAGGCATGCATGTAGTTGTACAACACCCCCAGCCAAATCTAACTTTACCCCTGATAAGAGGCATTGAAGTTAAATGAAGTTTTTAAAAGAAAGTCTAAATATTCATGAAAGCATCCCATAGCACTGGCAATAAATTGTAAAATAGCAGGAATGATTGCACTTGATTTGCAGCCATACTCAATTGTGGAAGATGTGGTTTCAGAAGGCTTATTGAATATTTAGACCTATGACATTTAATGCCAAGAAAAAAATACTCCTCAGTAACTGCTGTGCCCAGGATGTATGACAGCTTAATATTTCAAGTAAGGTGTGTTCTCTAAGAAGCTGAGGACATGGTAGTTCACTTTACTACTGATATGTGAACCAGCACCCAAATCATTGCCTAACTTTCTCTTGCTACACACTGGATCACTTTTGCTGGTAACTCATCATCATCCTTACATACTAATCTGCCTGCTGTCCCTACCACTTCAACCAGTACTACTACTACCACTACTATCTCTCAGAGGTCCAAAAAACCCACCATGTTTCAGAAAATGGCAGTTCTTCATGTATCTCACTTTTAAGACACACACACAGCACAGCACATTCAACAAGAACTGAAAAGACTAGTAATGGCTTGGGTCACTTCACAGGGTTTGAAGGTTGTTGTTTCTTTATAGCTGGCAATGGTTCAAATATTAAAAAAGCACTTTATGATGGCAATGGTGTGTATATACGTTGTTTTTCACATTGTCATAACCTAATTGTTAGAAACTTCCTGGATAATGACCAGCAAGTATCAACCACTGTGGGAACAGTGCACAAAGTGTGTGGCCACTTCAACAGTTCAGTAAAAACCCATAACATCCTTGCTGATATCCAGAAGAACAAATGTGTTCCTCATCTCCAGCTTGTTCAGGATGTACCAACAAGGTGGAATTCAACTTACTTTATGATTGAACGCATCCTTGAACAAAAGGTAGCTATCATTGAGTATATCAGGTAAAATTATATCAGGGAGGGCATTGTACTTCATTCTACTCAATGGTCTCTGCTGGAAGAGTTGTGTTACATTCTGAAACCATTCATGAGTGGGACAAAAGAGGTCAATGCAGAAAAGGCATCCCTTACCCAAGTTATTCCATCATTCTGCTTCTCAAACAAAGGTTGGAGAAAATTAGGAACTACTTAGATATGAACCAGTCTAGTCAATAACATACCTACCAGACTTAGCAATGGTGACAAATTATCAGCCATGACACAGAGCAAGGAGTAACTCTTAGCAACATTGCTAGATCCACGTGTCCGGAAAAGTCACCTTCTTGATGTGGTTTCAGAGGATACGGAGGAGTTGAACTACAGGCAAGTTTGATTGATGTAGTTGATTAGGTTTCATTAGGATTGGGAAGCAGTACTACAATGATGCCACCTCAAATTCAAGACTGCTGCAAAAAAACACTAGAGAAGCAGACAATGAGGAGGTTGACATTTGATGTCTGCTGCATGACACTGAAATTCCACAAGGAGAAAATGCACGCTCAGTTGTAAGCATAGTAGATGCATATCAGTCAGAGCCCAACATCAGTACTAAGGATGACTCTTTAGCTTACTGGCAACCGAAAATATCATACTGGCCAAAGCTGGCTACACAGGCTTTTAAGTATATTGGATGTTCACCCTCTAGTGTCTGTTCCTGGGGATGTTGTGACTGATAAATGAACAAGATTAACACCAGATAAGCATGAGTTTTGTGTACTGTATTTTGATTCCCTGCTGAAGACAAATGGTGTCAACTGGTGGTGCTGCTTTATTGGGTGATATGATACTGTCATTCTTAATCAACTGCCATATGACTTTTTATTTTTAGAGATTTTTTGTTTGTCTCTATGTTGTTGCTCCTACCGAATTTGTTATTTGTATTTGAACCTTGTTACATGGTATTCTTGTGTATTTTTCAATAAAATATGACTATAAAAAAAGTAACACCAGACAATGTGGAGAAAGGAATGTTCTTGAGGGTTAACTTGCCAAACTTTGTCTACATATGCAATGCTAATCTTCAAGAAGATAACAGTGACAGCAGTACCTGTGCTACATCCTTGGATGAAGTGACAATAACATCAGCTTTCAATTTTCAGACTGGAATGGTTAAAAGTTGAGATCTGGAAATTGCCTGCCTTTGGACTAAATCATTGTCATCCTGGGGGTGGGTGGGAGGTGCAGCCAGTACATCACCTGATTGTACTGGTAGCAACTGTGTCAGAAAAGTCCCTGTTCTCAAACAGTTGCTTTCTTATTCTGAGGAGATCATTTAGCTAAATGTGCCTTAACCTACCAGATTGATTAAAATTTAAATATGCTGCTAAGTCTGTTTATCCCCCTGATAGTAGTGGTAATAGCAGTAGTGAAGTGCAGACTTTTGGACTGCCTGGTGCTCTGTCTTCTCCCATGTTGCTTCACATCGTGTTCCATAAAACAAGCCATTACTAAACAAAAGTGGTGCCAAACATATGCCTGTCTTCAAAAAAGTCATACTCAGGAGACTGGTTAAAAAAAATAGAGATCTTGGACTTGCCTGCCTTTGGACCATATCATCGTCATCCTGGGGGTGGGTGGGAGGTGCAGCAAGTACATCACATGATTGTACTGGTAGCAACTGTGGCAGACAAGCCCCTCTTCTCACACAGTTGCTTTCTCATTCTGAGGAGATCATTTAACTAAATTTTCCTTAACCAGATTGATTAAATTTAAAAATTCTGCTAGCTCTCTTTTCCATTCCATTTCCATAATTTAGCTAAATGTGCCTAATAATAACCACATTGATAAATTACACTAGTTCTGCTTTTTTCCCCTGATAGTAGTGGTGTTAACTAGTAAGAGTGGTGAATTGGTTACTTTCATACTGCCTGATGCTCTTCTGTCACATTGCTTCATGTTGCATTCCATACCAAGAGAGCCTTTGCTGCTAAACAAAACACTCATGGTGCCTGTGACTGAGAAATAAAACTAGTAAACTATTGCTACAAAGTTAAACTCACTATCCCCTACTAAAAAATCAGGCTGAGGAGGGACTATTTACAAACTAGTAGAGATCTGGTCTGCGACTTGCTCATCATCACAGTCGCTTTCTCATTCTTTCCTAAGCAGTCATTTTTGATAAATGTGCCTTAAGCATTTAGACCCCTATCCTTGAAGGAGCAGAGCACCTCTGCACCATGTATGTGAGGCATGGAGACATTCTGCACCCATTTTGCCCCCCCACACGGGATGCACTAAGAGGGGCATGCAGCCACCATGTACCCGATCCTTCACCCATGCGGACTGCTACATGAAGGGGGTGGGTGAGGGGTGTGCCAGCACTATGCAGCATGCACATAACCATGCATTGCTGCACATGAGGTGTATGTGGGGGTTGCCAGTATGCCAATGAAACCCTGCCATAAGCCCACTACATGCCCCGCTCCTCCATCATCCACCTCCCCTGTGCATGTCAACCCCAACCCCCATGCACACAAACACTCCTGGGGGTACCAGCCCCTGTACTGTAGCTCCCACCAGTCTGTCTATGTATTCCCCCACCCTGCAGCACAGCCACAATGGTGTGGTGGGTGGTGTGAACACTTCCCTCCCCAGTACACACCCTCATGCCAATGCCCCCAAATCCCTGTTCCTCCCCATCTGTGTGGGGGCATCACACAGCCAGTGGCACAGCCCACCTCTCACCTCAATGGCCACAGGCCATGTGGACATCCACAGGGGAGCACAGCCAATGCAACACCCACCAGGTAAGGGACCCACTGAGGGATCCGAGATGGGCATCCCAATGGATGCCCGCCGAGGTGCACAGCACCTACCACTGCCACCCTGCATTATCATGTGTGTGCCCATGTGCCCCAGGGGGCAGGCCTACAGACAGGTGGCCTGCAGTTGTGCATTTCACCGGTGCACACCTGTCCACAGGTGCAGAGCTCTGCTGGCGGGATACGTGCCTCAGGCATGTAATTCCCACCCGTTGGAACATAGGCACCATTGATCCCAGTACTGGTAGACTACTTCTGTTTTCCCCTGGATTCTAGTAGGTGGGGGTAGTAGCAGTCTTCAAGTGGTAGCTGGCTGACTGTCTCTCTCTCTGACTGGCTATCTGACTGGTGCCCCCTGCTCTGGTGTGGTGTTGTTTTTGTGCTCTGGCTTCTTCGTCATTACTTAACTAACAGACATTCACAGTGACGCCTGTTGAGAAATACAAATTACTACTGTTAATAACTTATACACAGCATTAGTATCAATTTCTTAAATATCAGAAACAGAAGAGTGATCAGAGAGCATTCTGGGAGTTGTCTGCCTTTTGACAAAAATATCCCACAGACAATATGTTGTAGGTGACTGTCAGTTTCATAGTTCACACTGATGCTTTAATTACAAAGCTATATGGGGTGGACAGAGTTCCAGGTGTAACATGGATATACATGTATTTTCGGGTTCGGGGAAGGATGAGGTTACCTGGCGCAAGGGACCTAGGTTTGGCTACTCTGCAAAGGGGCACCCAAGTAAATCCAACTACAGGAAGCAATAACTGTAATGTCCAGAACCAGAATTGGGATTTTTCAGTGTGGCTTTATTTATTAACTCACTGAACATAAACAAAGCACTGCATGGTCCCCCAAAGGGCTATGTTATTGTAATGCAGATTAGAGGTTAAACACAGCGGGCCATTTGAGGAATGAACACATTACTACAGATGTCTGGCTTTGGACCCACCAGGCACTCAGCCTGGACTTTGCATGCGCATTGGATACATAGCCCGACTGGCCTGGCTCCCCTGCCGGCCACTCGACTGATGGTCCACTTGGCGAATGAACCCAAACTTTACTTGGAAAGACATCCCATCAAACAAGGAGACTCCCAAACTGTGGCTCCCCACACCACAAATCCGTAGAGGTGGACCTGGTTACTAAAGATGGGGGGTTTTCCCACCTCCAGCTCCCACAGCCCATACCCAGCCATTTCTCTGGACACACAGAAAACTTTAGACTTTAAAATGTAGATTGAACGGTGGATGACCTGAAGCACCCCCTCTACAGTGAACTTTAAATCCATTTAAACTTTAAACAGTCGACTGTTCTATTTGTTTGTCCTAGTTGACATAGTCCTCCCAAATAGCAGTCCACATTTATTTCCCAACTGAAGAAAAGAAGTTGTTTGCCCCTTCCAATGGAGCCAAACACTCACCCATTTGTTGCAGGTGCCCCACAGGCGAAGTACTGTAACCTTTTCTGTTATGCATGAACAGACTGAAATTAAATCAGGCAGCTTCCTTCCCAGGGTGGGAGAAGGGGATTGCCCCTGGAACCCACAGAGAACTCCCCCCCCAGAGGGAGGGGGGCACTGAGACCGGGGGAGCGGTCTCCACCACTTTAAAAAGGTAAAATACAGGAACAGTTCCTTTTTTCTGAGTGAGAAATCACACTGCACACTAATGCTTCCTTCTTGCTTAAGGACAAACAGAAGACTCCCTTTGAATTTCCCAAAGTTCTAAACTTCACTCTCTGAGCTGAAGATTCCAAATGTGGCTCATGCAGCTGGAACAGTTCTATAATGATGTCATCTCTCAAGTCTCAGCTGTGACTGAGGACAGAGTGAGACAATGTGAAACCCATTTAACTGGAGTTTCACAAGCTGCCTTCCTTGCCTACCACTAGGTCTTACTGGGATTCTAGCAACCCTGGGTAACAAAGGGGTTACAAAGGAATTGCCTGCCTTTGGACAAAATCATCATCATCATCTTAGAGGTCAATCAGTGCCAATTGTGAGGTTCAGCATATACACATTACAGCACTGGCACTGCCAGTCATCACATCCGCACTCACATCATTCACTCCTTCTCATCTCATTTCACTAATCATGCTGTTTATTACTACTAAACAGTGGTTTAAATTGCTTTTTTTCCCTACAGATATGCTTATTAAAAGAAGTTTAAAATGATTGTTTACCATACATTTATCATACAATAATAAAGGTTATAAAAGGTTCGGATAAAAATCAGATCAGCATCTGAACCTTTTTTTTTGGCTTATCAGAACCTTTTAGAACCTCAGAACCATTTGAGGTTCTCCTATCCCTACTCTTGATACACCAAAGTAATTTAACCCAGCAGGCTTCCCAAATGAATACTAAACAGCTGGTTTTGACTATAACTCAAAAGGATCTTTAACCCAGCTGTTTACTAGTGCAACAGTATTTATTTATTTATTAAAAGTTTCAAGCCACAGGAAGGTTCATTAAGCCAGAGGGCTTGCTTAAAGCAGCATCCTGTTGCTCAAGATACAAAAGGTAAAACAGTAAGAAATACGTAAGGCTCAATTTTCAAAGGTAGACACAGAGTTTGTGTCCAGCCCTGAATCAAACCTATTCTTTGCTGCAGCTGCACAACTCTCCTTTGACACAACTGCACCCGATTTTAGTACATCGCAGGCAGCTGCGACATTTTTCACACTTCGTGGTAGCTTTCACCAAATATTTGGTGCAAGCCCCATGAAAAGAGTCCACAAAATGGCACATGTTGGACCAGGGAAAACCTGGTCTAACTTTCGGCATTTGAACCTCGGGATTGAAAATCATGACGGGCAACTGCGAGAATGGTGCAAGCCCTGTGCACCAAATGACTGGCACACCCGGAGTTTGCAGCATTCTCTGGGCTCTGAAAACTGTGTCCATATTGTATAACAATAACAATTACTGTAGTGAAAAGCAAATGCAAACACTAGTAGAGGAGGACTTAAGTAATTTTATAAATGAGTCTAAATTGTTACAGTTCTTCAGATTTGGACTAGGAATTTCAACAACAGAGTACTGCGAAGGAAAAAACAAAATGTGCCTGTAACTAGATTTCACTTTTTGAAGACATAAAAACAAACAAAAACAGTAGGTTAACTTCTGCCCTATAATGTAGCCCAACTTGTTACACTTTTTACAGGCAGATGTTTACAACAAAAGAAAGTCTACAGGTAAAAAGAGAAATGTTTCAGTTTGCCTTCTAAGGTTTTACCCACACTGCAATGCAAACATACCTTCCCCAGCTACAGCACAGGCTAGAGTTCAAAACATAGATAGACAGACACTAAACCTTACAAGGCAAATTCTGTCTCCCTCAAGATTATACAATGAAGATTATGGCGCTGGGTGTTGCTGGTTGTTCAGGATCTTTTTTCAACCTTATTCGTTTGAATTAACGGCACAGATAAGTCCATATTATCTGGAATTATTCTCTCTCCACAGCTGCTAAATAGGTTTGCCTCCTAAAAAGGCAGGCTTAGTTGTCCCAGGCTCTGAACAATAGGGTGGATGCAGCCATGAGGCAAGGGACAGGGAGGGAAGGGGAGGAGGGGGGTGGCTACGGGGGAGCAGAAATGGAGGCAGGCCACTCAAGGTGACAGATGGGAAGGGGCACTTTAGAAAAGGGTGGAGCCCCGTAAGGTCATGCCAGGAGAGTGGAGATGATTGGGTAAGGAAGGGGGGGTGGGTTTAAAAGAGACAGGCAAGGCAGAAAAGGTCACAATTTGCTCATGGAAAATTTTTACCATGAAGCACATCAGTTGGCAATACAATTTTATAGCACATCAGCGTGGCAATTGATTTTAATTTTCTTTCGCTCGAGCCAATGGGAGATATCCTCGGTAGTTAGTTGATCCAGGGGGGATACCTACAGTGTTTCAGTTGGTGAGTCAGTTGTCAGGCGTAAGTAAAAAAAAAAAGTAGAAATATGGACAAGTAGATACAATATAGGGTATGGGTTACTGGTGGGCTGTGCCACAGTATTGCTGGTTGTATGGCTGGATAGATAATGCAGGAAGGCGCTAGAGATTAAGCAGATGGTTTTTGAAGTGTACTGGGTTTCCGTCGAAGCAGTAGGGAGAAGAACTGACAAGGCCATGCCTGGTGTGTTGGTTACTGGGGGCCATGGTTGCTCAGGTTGTGTCAGTCATCCTATGCCGTGCTGCTGATCGGTAGCAAGAAATACCAGCGGGTAGGAGGATGGGATGGCATGGTGGCTCAAGAGAAGGAGCACAGTGGTGAGTGTTTGTGGGACTACCAGCCACGTTGGGCAGAATTTAGGGAGAGGGTGCCAGTAGCAGCACTGTGATCACAAAAGTTGGAGAATTGGAGGTTTCGGGTGCCGCAACACTAGGACATGTGGTTGGGGTGGGGGTGCAACCTTAGGAGCAACAGCTCATACAGCAATGCGTTAGGTGGGGGGGGCTAGGGATTTCTGCTGCACTGGGGAAAACTCACTAAAGCCCACAGCATGTTGGGCTATGGCCAAGTAGGACAGAAAGAAAACAAAGCCAGGACCAGCGATAAGGATGCAATCGAATATTTCAGTTTATTACAGAGTGGTAAAAAATGCATTATTTAACTGTGCAAGCGTAGGAGAGTGGTAAATAATGTTGCATGTTTATATTTCTGGCAGGACACCAAAAAACACAATAGAGAGGACAAAAGATAATGGTGTCACATTAGCTTCTTTAGGAGTCCCAGAGGGGGGGTTACAGCCAGTAGGGGGGACGAGAGCACGGTTTTGTGGTTTGCTGCAGTGGTGCTAGCTTGGGGTCGTACTCCCTCAGTGAACAATTAGAGGGGGGCTGAGGTGTCCAGGCAGGTCATGAAAGAGAAATTGTCGAGGAAGCAGTGCACTAATCAGGGGTTGGGCAGTGAGAAGAGATGCTCAGACCCGAACTGAAGTTGGTATGGGAAGGGTAGCACTAGAACATGGCCAGCAGGGAGCAGTAGGGGTAAGTCCTAGAGGGCAAAAGACAGTTTCTAGGGTAGGAATAACGAGGATGGTTGGGGCGCACTTTTGACCGTGCGGTGACTGCAGAGAGCAAGG
This sequence comes from Neoceratodus forsteri, assembly GCA_016271365.2. NCBI lineage: Eukaryota > Metazoa > Chordata > Ceratodontiformes > Ceratodontidae > Neoceratodus > Neoceratodus forsteri. Next base: position 1,635,949,877 of record CM028130.1, on the reverse strand, counting down.
TGATTACAGTGTTGTCCATACAGGGCAGTAAATGTAAAAAAAAAAAAAAAATGGAAATAAATAAATAAGGAAAATAACCGTGAGTAGGGGTTGATCCACCCACAGGGAACCTAGGGGTGCATCAAATGGGGGAGGTTGGCAGCCTACCGACCCACCTAAGGGGCGGGAGGGACCCATAGGGCTGGTCCACAGCTGGCCAAAGAGACATGCGGCCACTAGTTCGGGAAGCGTTGTCGGCAGTTTTGGGTGACACCATTTTAAGGAACGCAAGGCCCATGAGGTGTCCGCCATCTTAGAAGAGGAGGCATAGCTCTGGTGGGGATAGGCAGTGAAATTCAAGAGGGGGAGATGATGGAGGGAGAATGCCAAGCAATGGCGCAGTGGGTTTGGGGTTATTGGACAGTGGGGGCCGGGGCACCGTACCAAGAACTGGGCTCCATCGGAAGTCAAGGTCCTTACCTGTTAGAGCAAAGGAAATATTTCACAACTCTAGAACCACAGATATTGAGATGCCGTACCATATATCAGGTTTATTCTGTGGAACTTCTCAAGGTTTTGGGACAAGTACAATTTGCGGTGCACACTCCAGCAGAGCACGCATTGCAAGGAAAGGGTGAGGGGATCCATAGGTTGGTGCTCTCTTATTGCCCCATCAGTTAATGGTCTTGGTGGTAGGCAGCCCCATAATGTGTACAGCACAACAACTTTTCATTGCAAAACCCTTGCTTCTGGAGAGTCACCTAAAGGGGGGGAGGGTTTTTTCCTAAGATAGATTCCATATAGTGCAAGGTCAGGTAGGCCACAACCACCTGGCCTGGACACAAGTTAATGACCATGCAGGCTGCATGGTAATTGCCATCTTACAAAGGCATGCGGCTGGGGGGAAGGGTGCCACTGGGTTGGGGCCAGGAACTCTGCCGCTGTGCCGCTTTGGCCTCCCTCCCCCAGGTATACCGATTTTGTGTGTATTATTGTCTTTGTTTGTTAGTACTAGCAGGTAGAGAGGGCGATGCATGTGGGGTCGGTGTATGTGGGTGGGGCGGGGTGGTGCAGTAGTATGTGTGGTGGGTGGCAGACGTGGTTACTTGCTATGTGAGGGGGGAGAAAGGAAGGTACTAAAGGTTAGCTGTTAGTTACTAGGGGCTGAGGCATCCGAGTAGGACAGTGATTAGGGCGGCGGGCTGGTCTCGTTGGTAGGGAATGTGCAGCAAGCACATGACAGGAGCTGGGGGGGCACCACATAGTGCTGGGGTGCCATCAGAGAAGGATAAAAAGGGGTATACCACACAAAATAAATAAATAGGGAAGCAGAATAGAGGACAGGAGGGAACGGAAATTTTTGGCCAATGGAACAGGTGGACTGCAGATGATTTCCCAGTGATAATCATACAAAAAAAAAACAGAAGAAGGTGAGGAGTCTGGCTGGGGGACAGGGTAATCGCACCACAAGAACCCAGGGGAGTGGGGTGGAGGGGTATGTGAAAGGCAGGGCTGATGTTAAATATTAACAGTTTTCTGCAATTATTTTCAGCTTCAAGTTGGCGATCTGCACAGCATGGCGCCCAGAATGGGACCCCCATGGAAGATGAAGAATGGAGAGTTGTGTTGGACAATGGTAGGGAAGGGCAATCAAGGCACATTGGGTCAATGCTCATTTCTGAGTGAGACATAAGGGGAAGGTAAAGTGAGACAAATACATTCAGTGGAACAATATAATCAATATTAATAAAACACTGTGCTGAAAAAAGTAATGATCAAGGCAAAATAAACAGGTGGGAGGTACAGGTAATACATGAAGGATAATGCATAATTTAAGAAATAGACAAGATCTGCTGTGTCATTTAGTATGCTCATCATCGGTGGAAATGAGCATTACTGCTGCAGCCTTTGCACATGTTGTGTTAATTACACTCAAAGCTGGCAATAGGAAAAGTCATACTGCTTTGTATTTTAAAGATTTACAAAAAAAAAGGGAAAGCGTTATGTAGTAATGATACAGTCCATGGAAGTGAAGGGTGTACTTTTGCAGTGTATCTGTATGGGTATAATTTTAAAGGCAATACCTGAGAAGGTTGATGTATTCAAAAATAAAACCCAAAACTTGACCTTGTATGATAATGCAAACATAGCTCAGGGCAGAATAGGCCAGGAAAGTATTAGTACTTAGCTACAGAAAATCACTTAGGGTACATTGGTCATTGAGTCACATCGGGCTTGCAGTTTCCAAATTAGACATCCAATAAGATTTTAAAGTAGGAGGCATGGATCCAAGAGGAGGCAAGGCTGGGAGGCACCACAGACAAACAGCATAAGAGAAAGTCAATTCAACTAAATTCATTCTTGTGTTAAGCAACAAGGAGATAACATTCACAGTGCAATTGGGTTTTTAGGACCATAGCGAAAAAAAAAAAAGGGAGGAGTTATGACTCTGAAAGAATGCCTTCTCTCTCACCCAGTATGTAGCAGATAAATGTATAGAAGGATTCCCCAACGCGGGGATAGGAGGGAGGCGCCCTACAGATCGGGGTGGGGAGCACACAGTGGTGGGAGGGGGGATCAAGAAATAAGATACCTTTGCTACCAGTCAGGAAGCAAGCCATCATGGATAATAATCCTTTCAACCTGAAAGGGTTGTAGAGTAAGGACAGATGGCAAAAAACATCTAGAGGAGGTGGCAGAAGCTGGGCCACCCTGGCACCGGATTATAGGTGACCTCAGTACAAAAAAAAAATAGGGGGGGATTACAGATTACTCATTAGCCAGAGCTAATAGGGGCTGACAGGGCAACCAAATGAGGGCAACTATATTGATTATTTCCATTTGCACAAGAGCCTTGCAGGAGCTAGTCAGTGCTGTGGGCAGATTAGCGGAACAAATTTAGTTACTCTTTCCACACCCCATGCTAGACCATGTCATGCTACCAAGGAACCTAATAATAGCGGCCCACATAGTGGGCACAATAATCGGTGGTGGGTTCGCAAGGGATGAGTAGCAATTGGAAGTTCTGCGATGAGGGCAGCACATACAACAGGAATGGCTCCGGTAGAGTTTTTTGCCCAATTGGCTGCAGCTAGACAGCTACGCAGTTCAGCCACATTCTCTTACAGGCTAATGGGTACTGAGTAAGGAGCATTACATTCCTGGGATAATAGGCCACGGAAAAAGAGGCAAATCAGGATAAAAAGCATGGGGAAAGCCTGAACTCTTAGGTGGGGACAGGTCAATCAATTACAGTTTGGTCAAGGAATAGGAAAGGACAAACGGGGTGTTAGGAGGGGGAGGAACAGAGGACCAAAAGCCTAACCTTTGGGGTGATCAATTGCTCTGGGTACAGAGTTTAAGGTAGGAGCCTGATGCAGGAAATTGCAGAAAGCACAGGTGTACAAGGGGACAGCACTGTCAGGGTAAAGATTAAGCTGCCTGACCAGGCCCGGCAGGGGATGGTCACAAGTTTTCAACTGGTCAACCAAGGAACAGGGACACAGTCCCAGGGTGCAGTGGGAAATGGGGGGGGTAGGCAGCAGACAGCTGGTACCCACAGTAAAGAAGGGTGGGGGAGTTCAGTGGCCCCCCCAGCCCGTCCCAACAAAATCAGAGGCTGAGTATGACAGAAGGGGGAATACGGCACCAATAAACATCTGAGGATGTGGGGCACGTTAACCTGGGTGCCCCTAGTACTGTGGAGAGGAAAGGATGGCATATTCAGGGGAGGTCCCTCTGTTAACACTCACCCCCATCAGGATAAGGCAAGGGCTGAGGCTGGTGAGAAAAGGGGGGAAGGGCTGAAGAAGGTAAATATCAAAAATTAAATTAAAAAAAAAAAAAGGCCAGGAGAGGCTGATAATTGCTCTAAAGGAGGTAAGCCAAATGGGAAAGACGGCAAGGAACCACAGGGTGGAAGAGGAGATCAGATGCTTGGCCTGAAGGGGTCTTTGCTTATTTAAATCAATAAACAAGTGCCAGGAGGTCCCAGGATGGGGTGACCAGTCTGACACAGATTAAGGCTACCTGGCGGGGAGGATGAGGATGCATGTGGCAATCGGGGCAGTCGTGCCCCCTAGCATGGGAGTAGGGAAACTGAAAGGGGACACAGTCCCCAGTCACAGGAATGAACAGCCGGTAAAGGACAGGCTATAAAAAAAAAAAAAAAGAGCACACCTAATTGGGGGGAGCCTGCCATCCATTTCAAGTTGGAGGTGGGCTAGTGGAAAAAGAAAGGGGTAGGTTCACAGGAGAGGGGCATACTGCTGAAGGTGGACAGCAGGTCTGCCAGGACTGCTGAAGGTGGATGGCAGAGAAGAAGAAGGGGCACATAAAATGGGGAGAAGAAAAGGGTTTGGATAATCTGATTCAGAGGGCCACAGAACAACACCAGACAGATGAGTGGTATCGGTGTACACCAATACCCAACAAGAGAGAGAAGAAAATAGAGAGAGCAGCCCCCAGATGTACGTCTGGGGGGTAAGAAGAGAAAACAAGAATGGAAATGGTGTTTAGGAATATTGTGGCACTCCCCAGATGTACATTGGGGGGGGCAAGAAGGGAAAACAATGAGAAAAATTTGGTTTGTGGAAACTGTGTATAATAAAGATATTGATGAACATAATGTTGTAAAATATGAGGTTGGAAATATTGTGGAAGTGGACATTTGGAAGAGATTATAATAAATTAATTGCCAACTGGGCATCCACACAAATGGTAATCTGTGTTTTATTGGGCAGGGCTCTGGGGACAAATAGGTTTGCCTCCTAAAAAGGCAGACTCAGTTGTCCCAGGCTCTGAACAATAGGAGTGGATACAGCCATGAGGCAAGGGACAGGGAGGAGGGGGTGGGGCCGGGGGAGCAGAAACAAAGGGCAGGTCACTCAAGGGGACAGATAGGCAGGGGGGCTTTAGAAAAGGGTGGAGCCCTGTGAGATATAGAAACATAGAAACATAGAATGTGACGGCAGATAAGGACCGCATGGCCCACCCAGTCTGCCCATTTCCCTACCTACTGCATAAGCTGCAGATTCTAGTTAACCAGCAGCCTACTTCTTCCTACCCCCACCCCCCAGAATTGCCTTATGACTATCCCATGCATGCTTGAATTCCACCACTGATTTTGACTCCACAACCTCCTCCCGGAAGGCCATTCCATGCATCCACAACCCTCTCTGTGAAAAATACCTTCTAAATTACCTCTGAGACGCCCCCCTCTATCTTCAAATTGTGCCCTCTTGTTCTTGCACACCTCTTTTTTGAAAGATGCTACCCTCTTGGACTTTGTTGATTCCCTTGAGGTACTTGAAAGTTTCTATCATGTCCCCCCTCTCCCTCCTTTCCTTGAGGCTATACATATTAAGCTCCTTAAGTCTCTCTTCATATGTCCTCCGGTGCAGACCCTGCACCATTTTAGTTGCCCTCCTCTGGACAGCTTCCATCCTGTCTATATCTTTGCGGAGATTGGGTCTCCAGAACTGCACACAGTACTCCAGATGGGGTCTCACCAGCTGTCTGTACAGAGGGATAATAACTTCCTGTTTTCTACTGGTGATGCCTCTCCCTATGCATCCCAGTATCCCCCCAGCCCTTCTTGCTGCCTTCTCACATTGCTTGCCCACCTTTAGGTCATCTGATATGACTACCCCCAGGTCCCTTTCCATTTTTGTTGTTGTTAGTCTCACCTCCATTGTGTACTCTTCCCCTGGGTTTTTGTTTCCCAGGTGCATTACTTGCACTTCTTAGCATTGAATCTAAGCTGCCATACATTTGACCATTCCTCTACCTTATCAAGTCCCTTCTCATCCTTTCCACCCCACCCTGTGCATCAACTCTGTTGCAGATCTTAGTGTCATCTGCAAAGAGACATACTTTTCCTGCCAGTCCTTCTGCAATGTCGCTTATAAGACATTGAAGAGGACTGGTCCTATCTGAACCTCACGGTGCCCACTAAGTAACCCTCCTTTCTTCTGAGTGGACTCCATTTACTATTACTCTCTGTGTCTATTCTCCAGCCAATTCTTTACCCAGGCTGTCATCTTGGGACCCACTCCCAGGCTGGCTAACTTATATATTAATCTTTTGTGTGGGACTGTGTCAAATGCCTTGCTAAAGTCTAGGTAGGCCATGTCCACAGCCCTCCCTGATCTACTACTTTGGTCACCCAGTCAAAGAAATCTATCAGATGCGTCTGGCATGACCTTCCCGCTGTGAATCCATGCTGCCTAGGGTCCTGCGCCCTTCTGGCCTCCAGATACACGCTACTAACTTTTCCTTTAGAAGTGATTCCATCATTTTCCTATCACTGAGGTTAAACTAACAGGTCTATAGTTTCCTGCTTCTGCCTTGCTCCCACTTTGTGAAGGGATCACATCTGCCCTCCTCCAGTCCTCGGGTACCACCCCATCCTCCCATGATTTGTTAAAGAGGGTAGTCAGTGGTGTCACTAGTTCTACCTTAGTTCTTTTAGAATTCTGGGATGAATCCCATCAGGCCCCATTGCTTTGTCCACCTTCAGTTTTAAAGTTCTTTCAGAACCCTTTCTTCTGTAAATGGGCTGGTATCAACTTCTGTATCCAGAGTGTTACTACTGTTTGTTTTATGTACCTCCCCTCTTCCTTTGTAAATACTGAGCAAAAATGTTTGTTTAGTATCTCTGCCTTTTCACATTCTCCTCTCACCACCTCCCTCCCTTTATTAAGCCTCACTATCCCTCCTTGGTCTTCCTTTGCTCCTGATGTACCTATAAAAGGTTTTATTCCCCTTCTTAACTGAGTTGGCTATCTTTTCCTCAGTTTGGGCCTTTGCTGTTCTGACTGCCTTCCCAGCCTCCTTTGCTTTAACTGATACAGTTCTCTGTCCTGCTCCTGCGAGATTCCTTGTACTTCCTGAATGCTTTCTTTTCTCTTGAACCTTTACTGCCACTTCCTTTGAGAACCATAGTGGTTTCTTACATCGTCTTGTTTTGTTTATTTGCTTCACACAAGGCTCGTTACCTCTGTGATGGCAGTTTATTATTCCCATTGTTCTTCCACTCCTTCCAGCCCATTTGTTAGTGCATTCCTTAGGCACTCACCCATTTAAGCAAAGTCAGCCCTCCTAAAGTCCAGTACTTTTGTCTTTGTATGGCTTGACTCTATTGCTGTATTTATTTGAACCATACTGTTCGATGGTCGCTAGTTCACAGATGGCTACCACTTCTACATCTGTGATCCTCTCTCCATCTCCATTTGAGAGTATCAAGTCTAATATTGCTCCCTCTCGGGTGGGCTCCAGTACTAGTTGTCTAAGGCATGCCCCCTGTAGGGCATCTAGAATAACTGCACTCTTGAAGTGGCAGCTGCAACTCGTTCCAGTTAACATCTGGCATATTCAGATCACCCATCAGCAATATCTCCCCTTTTCTGCCATTCTAAGTATACTTTCTATCATTTCCTTGTCCCTTCCTCCCCCTGAGAAAGTCTGTATATAACCCTGTGCAGATTGTGGTGCCATTGCCTGTCTCAAATTTACCCACAGTGCTTCTTCTCCTCCCTGTTTACCCTTTTGTTCTGTTGCTTTTATTCCTTCTCTTATAAAGAACTACTCCTCCCCTCTTTTACCCTCCTGTCCCTCCTGTAGATGGTGTATCCTGGTATGTTTACGTCCCAGTCATGGTTTTTGTGTACCATGTTTCTGTGACTGCCACGATATCCAGATGTTCCTCCTCCATCAAGGCCACTAATTCAGGAAGCTTGTTACCTAGACTACGGGCATTGGTACTCATTGCTCTCCATTTTTGATGGCCTTACCTTCTGTTGCAGCATCCCCACTGACCGTTCTACCTTGGTCTTTTCTCATTTAGTACCCTGTTTTGTAGGGAGGGCTGGGATTGTTCTGCTGCTTGTCAGTGCCTCCCACATTGACTAGTTTAAAAGCTTGCCAATGAAACATTTAAACCGATTGCTCAAAAGACATGTTCCCTTCCTGGACAGATGCAGACCATCCTGCCAGTATAGGCTGGTGTCCCTCCAGGTGGAACCCCAGTCTCCAATGAAGCCAAACCCCTGTGCTCCGCACCATTTTTTCAACCATTCATTAAACTGCATGGTGCCAATTACCCTCGCCTCCCCCATGCCTTTGACAGGCAGCACCTCTGAGAAGGATACTGTGTTTGCTACTTGTCTTAGGCCCCTCCCCAACTCTGCAATGTCCTCCTGCACTGCTCTAACCTCATGATGAGCCAAGTCATTTGTCCCTAGGTGGACAATTACGTCCAGCTCAGAATCCCTTGCAGCTGTTGTTGTGATCCTGAGGATGCGCTTTCTGTCCTTCCAAGCCATGGCACCAGGCAGGCACCTTACTTCAGATTTCCCAGCTCCTCCCAGTTCTATCCCCCTAATAATTGAGTCCCCCACCAGGAGCTGCTTCCTTTCCTTGTGGTGTCCTCTGCCTCCTTCCTGTGGGCCAAGAGAGTGGAGGTGATTGGGTAAGGAGGGGGGGCAAAGTGGGTTTAAAAGGGACAGGCAAGGCAGAAAAGGTCCGATTTGCTCATGGAAAATTCCACCCACCCTCCCCAGGATGAAGAAGGAAAGACCTGGGAAGGAAAAAGAAAGGGGTAGGTGTGCAGGAGAGGGGCAGACTGCTGAAGGTGGACAGCAGTTCTGCCAGGACTGCCGAAGGTGGACAGCAGAGAAGAAGAAGGGGCACATAAAAAGGGGAGGAGAAAAGGATTTGGATAATCTGATTTAGAGGGCCACGGAACAACACCAGACAGATGAGTGGTATCGGTGTACACCAATACACAACAAGAGAGAAGAAAATGAAGAGAGCAGCCCCCAGATGTACGTCTGGGGGGTGAAAAGAGAAAACAAGAATGGAAATGGTGTTTAGGAATATTGTGGCAGCTCCCAGATGTACGTTGGGGAGCAAGGAGGGGAAACAATGAGAAAAATGTGTTTTTTTGGAAACTATGTATAATAAAGATATTGATGAACATAATGTTGTAAAATATGAGGTTGGAAATGTTGTGGAAGTGGACATTTGGAAGAGATTATAATAAATTAATTGCCAACTGGGCATCTACACAAATGGTAGTCTGTGTTTTATTGGGCAGGGCTCTGGGGACAATGTGTGTTGGCCAGCGCTGCAGAAATAATGCAACAAAAAAGTGATTAAGGAGAAGAAGCTTCAGTATGAATTCATGTTGCTGCTGATGTTCTGTATGAGCAAGCATTCCTTGTTACATGACTTGAGTACTGTTGTACAGACAGATTTGACAGCTCTCGCAAGTTGAACTGATAGGAATCAGGTCTCGTTTTCTGAATCCAAAATTCATATACAGTTCTCCCTCATCATAATGAATCTTGTTATAATGAATCTCGATTATGATGAACTGTCAGTTTGGACCCCGTTAACAAGTTGCTTTCACCTATGTGCTTGTTAGCACTGTGGTTAAAAACATTCACAAATCCTAGTCTGTAATGATGTCTGGCTCCACAACACCACAAACACCGCCAGAATCTGCCCTGTACCAGAATCATAATGTCTGAGCCAAAGAAATGAAAAGCACTCGAAGTCAGCACCAAAATTACTATCCTGGATTGACTAAAAGCTGGGGAAGAGTATTACCAGGCTTCCAAGTGAATACTCACTTGCAATGTCCAGAATTTGCATTGTCCCCAAGTTGATGATTGTTGATGATTGTGCAAAGAATGATAGAATGGCCAGAAAGAAACTTCATATGGTAGAGAATGTTAAGGTGGATCAGTCTGTCCTCCTCTGGTTTGAAAGCCAAAGGATTTCTGGTGTTCCACTTTCTGGGGTGATATTAAAGGGGATAACAGACACATTTGCGAAACAGCTGATGGGACAGGAAAACAATTTCAAATCCTCACTGGACTGGCTTTGGTGCTTTCAAAACTTCAACAGAATATGCCAGCTAAAAATTGTGGGGTAGCAAATATCTTCCAATGCCACGGTTGCTGAGGATTTCATTCCAAGGCTTTTAAGCACACTGGATGCTGGTGATTATGACACCTCACAGCTATACCATGCTGATGAGACAGTTCTCTTCTACATGTGCTTATCTGGTCAGATCCTGGCAACTCATAATGAGACAGATGAATCCAAGGGCTAAAACATTTTCAAAGATAGGCTAACACTGCTGATGTGCACTAATGCCACAGGTGAATATAAGTGGCAGATCTTATGCATCAGGAAATTTGCAAACCTCAAGGGCCTGATATTCAGAATTTTGTGTGGGCACTAATGGGTCTTTGCCCATGCAAACTGGAGTTTGTGCTGGATTCCCATATTCAAAAGGGGCCTTTGCATGGGCAAAGATGGTTACAGACCATGCAAAATGTAATGTATGTGGGTGGCTAAGGGAGGGGCATCACCTTGAATAGCCATGCTACCCCATATTTAGTGGCTTTGTGCTGCACAAAAGGAGTTAATGTGGCCTTTTTGCACAGTGCAAATACTGCTGAACAAACCCTGACTTACTCCTGGCAACCCTAGTGGCTGCCTGAGGAAATGTAGACAAGTAGCCAGTTGGCTGCTGGGGAGCACACCAACCCTGTGTGGTAGGTTGCACCCCTCCCTCTGATTGCCAGCCTGTTGTAAGAATAAAACCCTCCCTTGTACTAGTGTTCCCCTTCTCTGCTCGCCAGTCTACTTGACCTTGCATTGCGCTGACATGGACCTGCAGTCAGTCAAAAAACCCTGATGCACTATTCAACTGAAAATAGCATCCTTAAGCTCCCGGGTACTTGCAAGGTGCAGTGCAAAGTTTTGTACTCCACTTTATGCTATTTTAAATATCAGGCCCCAGGTGTTTCCATCACATTAATTGTGATGCTGTACTGTTGTTATAGTCTAACAGTTCAAGTGCCTGGATGACAAGAGACATTTTAAGGAATGGTTCTATAAACAGTTTGTGACATCAGTAGGGAGATTTCTCCACAGTTAGCAGCTGAAGCCAAAAGAACGACTGTTATTGGACTATCGTCATGCCCACTCAGATGCAGAGAATCTTAAAAGCCAGGTTGGTAAAATCAATGACCTCTTTCTACCACCCAATATGACATCCCAGATACAGCCAATGGACAAGGGGGTAATAGCATGCTTTAAAAACCTTTATAGGAAGCAGCTATTGCAGGAGATCATAACCTGCAACACAGGCAGAGAGCTGATCGAGTTTCTCAAGGGACTGACAATTAGGGACTGCATCTATGTAACTGTTGATGCCTGAGATGAACTGAGTGCAGGAATGAAATCCACAACTGTTGATGTGGTGCACTTGGACCCACTTTTATAGATGCCAATGAACCAGAAATTGACTCAAGTGACCCAGCAGTTGATCAGTTTGACATGTCAGAGCTGTCACAGACAGATGTCATGGTGGGCACTGCCTGTAAGCTCGGACTCGTCTCACTTTCAGAAGCAAGAGAAGAGCTTCAAAATTGTCTCACTTTTATATGAGCAATGCATGGTATTTGAACCTCTGACAGATAAGGAGATTATCCAGGAAATAAGGTCAGGAAACCGAGAAATTACTTCAGAGACAAGTCTGTGACATGGAGTCAGATGCAGAGCCAGAGACAGAAATTGAAGAGCCCCCTGTTAGCACAAGTGATGGGGTTGCTGCACTTGAGAAAGGACCACATTATCTGGAGACACAGCCATTTGTTTGCTTTTTGAAGCTGTTTCAGTTGCAGTCATAGATTATGCTCACAAAAAAAGAGCTATAAAAAAAATCAGTTGGTACAATCAACACTGGACTCTTAAAAAAACAACATATAACATGCTTTTTAACTTATTTATTAAAGAATTAAAGAATGTGTTGTTATTTTTACATTTTAAATAGATAACCACTTTCTTTAACATAATTAGTGTGCATCATTTTTTTCACATTCCTAATAGCTGCTATAGGTGTTAACTTGTTATAGCAAACCCTCACTGTAACAAATCATTCAGCTGGAGCAGCATGCATTCATTATAGTGAGGGAGGACTGTACTCTATGTGTGAAAACACTCAGATCACAGAAGATCAAGGGGACTGCTTCTTTGGCAAAGCATTCATTTCAACTCTTGTTTCACTATAATCCAGTTTATTGTAGTACATAAACACTGAAGGCAGAAAAAGGGCCACTGGCCCATCCATTCTACTCAACAACCTAATTACTCTGCACTAGCCCTATATGCCATTCCGCACCTTTGTTTCTGCCACCCCTTTTCTAACTTTTACATTGACTGTGTTTACTGTTGTAACCTGAGATATCTTACTATGCATGTTATGCTTCTCCTGACATCAGTGTATCTGCCCTACTTGCTTCAATTTGTACTCTGTATGTTCTTTGATTTCCTGTACTCTCCCGGGTCGTACCTGAAAATAGGCATGTGTTTGTCTAGTGTACTTACCTGGTTAACAAAAGCTAAATAAATAAATAAATAATCTCATATGCCTGCCCCATCCCTACTTGAAGCTGCTCAGTGATTTGACCCATACCACTGCCTCCAGTAGGTTGTTTCACTTATCCTCCACATTTCCCTTAAAAAAGGGCTTGCAGACACCCTCTTGAAACCCCTGTGAGTTTAAGTCAGCTAACCTTGTCCCTCTATTTCAGCTCAGAGAGACTAGTTCCTTAGCATCTACCCTATTTATCCTGTGCAGGTACCTGTATGTTTCAATCATGTCACCTCTTTTCCTCTTCTCCTTGACAGTATACATGTTCAAGTCCTACAGTCCCTTCTCTTATGTCATGCCTCTAGTCCTTGGACCATCTTGGTTGCCCTGTGCTGTACTGCCACTACCTTTTGCAGTCTCTCCTTGGGTGTAGACTCCAGTACCTTGTGTAGTATTCCATGTGAGGTCAAGCCAGTTTGTTTTATGTAATTTATGTTGAATTTAATTCACTTGGGTATGGATATTTTAAATATAGATAATGGCATTTGCGCAAATGTGTATTTTTATGTGATAGTTTGCCCAAGTAAGTGTAAAATTTGCCTGAATGAACCTTGTTTAAATGTTTGAATTTTTAAATTGTTAACAAAGACACTTTAATGGTACTATCAGGCATTTAACAGGGGAAGCAAGTACAATGCTTTCTGAGGTAACTGGGAATGTACTTTCATTTGCTTATGTATAAAAAAAGATAATTAAACAATATAGAATGAAACACCAATATATTTGAAATTATTTAATTCTATTACGCACACCTTTCTGAGGAGAAATAAATAGACCACGTTTGGATTTTAAGCCACACCCCCTGATGAACAAGTATTACACCTCGAAGTGCTGGGACTGGTTGTCCAGGTACAGCAATCATGCATTGTTAAATTGCCACTGTGGTTTGACTTGTTGCAATACAGTGAAGTAAAGATTCGATTTACACTGATGTTTGGAGTGCTGGCTTTCTTTGATGGGAAGGTCAAACAAGTGACCTGTACAATGGGAGGATTTCCTCCTGACATCTCATGTTTATATTGCCCACAGCTCTGTTACAGTGCACAGTTGTTTTTAGTCTAACCAGTATCACTACCCCAGGTCCTTTTACTCCATCATACTTTCCAACACCAACTCCACCATTTCATACTACACTCTTGGATTATTTTTGAACTTATACAGTGAATTTTTCAAATGTAGACTTATAGGGCAGTTAAAATGACATTTTATTTACAGCAAGGATCATTTGTCTTTTTTCTACCTTTGATAGCCAGGTAAGGCCCACTAGGCATATTGCACGTGCCTCTTTTCGGGGTGATACGGGAGCAGTGGTGAGGTTAAGTGACTTGCTCAGAGTGACACAGTATGGAAATGGGGACTGTGGGACACAGACCCAGGTATGCTGGATGTACCAAGCTCATTTGCAGCTCACCACTCTAACCTCTAGGCTATACTACCAGCCCATAAGTGTAAAGTTAGAGATGGATTCAAGAAACCTGATTAATTGCTCACAGCTTTACAGTGAACAACTCATTCTTCTGGGAACTGAATTGCTGCCTCATTCTACAAAGCTCTAAGCTCCTATTGTTAGATCACACCTCATGCCAATTAAATGATGAACCATTTATTTGATGCTAAAAACACAGTGCAATAATCACGAACCACCAACTGGTATCTTTTTAAGACATTCAATTACCGTGATACATTATTCTGTGAACTATCTCATATTTTACATCTATCTACCTATCTACCTATCTATCTATCTATCTATCTATCTATCTATCTATCTATCTATCTATCTATCTATCTATCTATCTATCTGTCTATCTGTCTCTCTGTCTGTCTGTCTGTCTGTCTATCTATCTATCTATCTATCTATCTATCTATCTATCTATCTATCTATCTATCTATCTATCTATCTCTGTCTGCCTGCCTATCTATTGATTTCATTATTACTGATTACATGTTTCCTGTATATTCTAAGTTTATATTCCAATAGTTCTGGATACCCTGCAAAATCATGGGAAGATGTTTGGGGCATCTGAAGGAGAAATTAGGATTTTATGTAATGTGATTGGGCAATGTTAAAACACATTTTCAAAACAAAAGTTATAGAGTACCGTTGTTCTCTGTTTTTCTTCTATATGACCTCAGAGTCCAAACATGTTGAATTTAGTTCACATTTTTTCAAAAGACATGTTTCTGCCAATGCAGTATTAAAGTATCGCTACTATGTCAATAAAGTATGTTTCCGTAGACTATCCTGATTTACACCCCACCCCCAGGTCACACCATGAGATGAGCAACTTGTTGTTCAGTGTGCCCTCCTAGTGAAACATTTCAATAAATAAATAAATAAATAAAAAATAGTATAAGCACATTTTCACTCCAAACATATACTGAAATTACTTTTAACCATATCAGTACAGTAAAAGTGCATTTCCTGTGTAGTAATACATTTAAGGTCCTGTACGGAGATGAAAGCACAAGGGCACTGCAAATGTTTGTGCTGGGCTTGCACCTGTGTGCGTCCCTGCTGCTGCTATATTCAACCAGAATGAGAGCAGTGCTATCCGACAGAATGCTGGGCCATTTCAGAGCACCACAATGGGATAGCACCAGGACCATGGGGGATATATTCAGCCCAAACATGTAAGTGAGCCCATTGGGCATGGAAAGTCCTAAGGGGCCATTTGTTTTTTTTTATTTTATTTATTTATTTATTTATGCATTTGATAACCAGGTAAGTACACTGGTCCCAGGGACTGTTTTCAGGCATGACCTGGACCATATAGATGGCACATAGTGAAAACAGCTATCCACACATTAAAGATTACAAAAAACAAATGGCAATGACAGAAGGATATTAATGATAATCAATGACATATTTAATACAGTTTCATTAATAACTGGCATTGAGATACAACACAAATTCCAAGCACAGTAATACAGGAAAGACCTTGACATTCCCAGAACTTTTTGAATCTGAAAACTGGTACACTGACTGAGACTAACAGGAACTAGACAAGGATGACAGCTTTAAAAGAATTGTTTTTACTAAATGTTTAACACCTGCAAGATACGTTTGTCATGTGTGCATTAATGAAGTGCTTTTTGAAGGTCAGAGAAGATTCTAGGGAATGAAGATCCTCTGGCAGACAGTTCCAAAACTTAGAAGCATCCTTATTATGGGCTCATTTGCATGGGAAGCAGCAGCTCCTTAGTGCCCTTTGGAGTGCAAACTAAGAGTTGGTGGTATTGTGCTTCCCCAACCCCTGATATCTCCTCAGAGCTAATTAAAATCATCTCTGGGTGTCCAGTGTGTCACCCCACCACCAATTACTTCTATGAGCTGTTTAATAGGTACCCTGGTCATCCAGTGTGTCTCTCCAACCCCCGATTGCTTCTCTGATTTGTTTAATACATACCCTGCTGATCCAGCATATCCCCAATGCCCCAATTGCTCCCCAGTTGTTGTTCTATACATACCCTGGTGGCATAGTAGTCCCTGCAACCCCTCAGTACCCATTCTCCCATTTTAAAATGATTTTCTGTGGTCCAGTGGATCCCTCCTGCTCCCTCTGTATAGAAACAGCATGTCCTGGTGGTCCAGAGGTCCTATATGGGACATCAGAGGAGCTGACTTTGATAAGATGGTCAACAGAGTTAAGCTAGCCCTGGCAAAAGGAAACACAAGTGAGGGGGTACAGGCAAAGTGGGCAAGCATTAAGGATGCAATACTTGAAGCAACATCCCATTGTATTAGAGAGAATAGGAAGTGCAAAAGAAGAAGGAAACCACTTTGGTTCGCAAAAACAGTAGCAGAAAAGGTCAAAGCCAAAAGGCTGGCCTTCAGGAAATACAAGGGAACACAGTGGGATGAATATAGGGAGGCATACCAAACTTCCCTAAAGGAAGCAGGCAAGGCAGTAAGGCAGGCAAAGGCCCAAACTGAGGAAACACTAGCACGAACAGTAAAAAAAGGTGACAAGACTTTCTATGGATACATTAGTGAAAGGAGAAGGTCCAGAGGAGGTATTGCTAAGACCAAAGGTGATAAGGGGGCATGTGAGGAGGAGGAGGACCATGAAAAAGCATCTATCCTAAATAGATACCTCTGCTCAGTATTTACTGAAGAGAAGGTGGGGCAGGGCCCACAGATCAGCATCATAGACAAAGGGGGGAGGAAGGTATGCACAAGTCCCTTCACAAAAGAAAGGGTCCTACAAGAGCTCAATAAGCTCAGGGTGGACAAAGCAATGGGACCTAATGCCATACATCCCAGGGTAATAAAAGAGCTAAGGGTGGAATTAGTAAAGCCATTATCAGAACTGTTTAGTGAGTCTCTGAGCACAGGAGAGGTCCCAGAAGATTGGAGAAGGGCTCATGAGATCCTGCTCCAAAAGAGTGGTTGCAGAGTGGAGGCAGGGAACTACAGACCAGTCAGTCTTACCTCAGTAGTGGGCAAGATTATGGAGGCACTCCTTAAGGAAAGGATAGTGCAACACTTGGACTCTATAGGAGTACAGGATCCAAGACAGCATGGGTTTACAAAAGGAAGGTCCTGTCAAACTAATCTCATAGATTACTTTGACTGGGTACCCAGAGTGGTGGACCAAGGGGGAGCAGTTGATGTCATCTACCTTGACTTCAGCAAAGCTTTCGATACTGTTCCACATAGGAGATTGATTAATAAGCTGGGTAGGCTCAGGGTGGGTCAGAAGTTGTTCAACTGGGTGGCAAACTGGTTGATGAGCAGAAAACAGAGAGTGGTGGTAAATGGTATACAGTCAGAAGAGATGCAAGTCAAGTGGGGTACCTCAGGGATCAGTCCTGGGGCCAGTCCTCTTCAATATCTTCATCAGTGACAATGCAGATAGACTGGAGGGTAAGGCTTGTCTGTTTGCAGATGACACCAAGATCTGCAAAAGAGTAGACGATCCAAATGAGGTGGGCAGAATGAGAAGAGATCTGGATAAACTGGCAAAATGGTCGGAAGTGTGGCAACTGATGTTTAATGCAAAGAAATGCAGGATCATGCACATAGGGAAGAGAAATCTTGAAGCCACCTATAGGCTCGGAAGGGAGTTTCTGGCAGTCACAAGGGAAGAAATAGACTTGGGCATCATCATCACAGATGACCTGAAATCATCCAAGCAGACCACTAAAGCAGTAGGGAAAGCTAGGGGGATGTTGGGGTGTATTAGTAGGTGTATCACACGTCGTAAGAGGGAGGTAATAATCACTCTTTACAAGACACTGGTTAGGCCCCATCTGGAGTACTGGGTGCAGTACTGGAGGCCACACCTTCTCAAGGACATTTACCTAATTGAGGCAGTCCAGAGAAGGGCAACCAAAATGGTGCAGGGACTGCATCAGAAAACATATGAGGATAGATTAAAGGAGCTCAATATGTATACCCGAGAGCAAAGGAAGGAGAGAGGTGATATAATCAAAACATTCAAACACCCTAAGGGCATTAACAAGGTTAAAGAGTCTAACATGTTTCCATATAAGGAAAATAGCAGGACAAGAGGACACAGCGTGAGATTAGAGGGAGGCTGATTAAGGGGTAATGTAAGGAAATTATTTTTCACAGAAAGGGTGGTGGATGCATGGAAAGGCCTACCTCAGGAAGTGGTGGATATGAATACAGTGCAGTGCTTCAAACAGGCATGGGATAGGCATAATGGAGCAATACAGATGAGTATGAATAGGCCATTGACAGAGCAAAGGCCAATGGCACATTCATAAGGTAGAAAAAGAAATGGGCAGACTGAATGGGCCTTGTGGTCCTTATCTGCCATCAACTTCTATGTTTCTATGTTTCTACCAACAGCCCCCAACCTGACTCATTTTAAACTATTAGAACAGGCAGTTGGGGTAGAATAACCACCATGCCGCCAGTGTATATATAAAACAGCTCTGAGCAGCAATTTGGGGACACACTGGGTGACCACAGTATCTGTTAAACAGCTCAAGGATCCATTGGTTGGGCAGACACAGTAGACCACCAGGGATGATTGCAAACTGGTCAGAGAAGCGATCAGGGGGTGGTGGACCAATATGCAACCAGGGTATATGTAAAAGGGCTTGAACAGGAGGACAGGGGTGGGTGGGTGGCTGCAGTACAGCTATCCTGCCTTCAGTGGGGGGGGGCATGGGCTTAGAACACTGTTTAGATGTGGCTTTCAGTGGCAGGAAATAGTGCTGCTTGGTTAACTGTTTACTGACACTGAAAACCTTTGAATATACCTCTGTGCCGGTATGCATGAGTGGACCCCCTCATTTGAACTGGCACATTGGTATTTTGGACCTTTTGTGCTGTTGAGTTTGAGGGGTGTTCCCAGGCCTTCTGAATATGGGCAAGCCAAAAGCACTCATAAAAACCAGGGTTACTGCTAACCTTTGAATATCGAGGCCTTAAAGTCTGTTGCTATGATGTAAACACGTTGATCTGATGCCAAGCTTTCATTTTAAATCCTGCCCTAATGGTTTCAAAGATAGCCCTTTCTAAAAATAAATTATTTAAAATAATCTAACTTTTGAACTCCTAGGGCTGGAAACTGAATTTTTTAAATTAATTCTTGGAGTTATTTCAACATGGCTACCTTATATTGATACACTTATAAAGCATCAGTATACTGGCAATGCACTTTACTATATCTGTATACTAATAACGTATGTCAACTATATGGATAGAAAGTAGTTTTAGTATATCAGTATGCCATAATGGATTTTTTTCCTTGGTAAGTGGGAAAGACCAAATATGCACAAGGACTGTTTTCAGGGGTGATCTGGGAGCACTAGGGAGGTTAAGTGACTTCCTCAGAGTCACACTGTATGCAAGTGAAGATGGTGAGAATCAAACCCAGGTCTGCTGGATGTACCAAGCTCATTCACAGCTCATTACTCTAACCTCAATGCTATACTGTCAGCCCCAATATAATAAAGCCTATTTATATCAGTATAGTAGTAATACACTTACACTACACTAACAAAATTACATTTCACAAAAATAAAATGTGTAAATATTTTCAAATTTTGTTTTTGATATCAAATACTGTTTCATCTTGTATACACATATTGACATTTAGTAGGAACTTATTTACACATAAATAAAGAAAGTTTGATTTTTCTGGTTCAGATGGAGATAAATACTGTACAAATCATTAAAATGTTGTGCTTTGTCGTTTATAACCTGTCATAAATCATGTGTAAAGCATATTCATTTTAGGTAGTGAAATTAGAAAATGTCATGGTATCAGAAGCTGACATGATTCAAATGACTTCAAATGTCACTTCTAAAAGTGATGATTTTTAAAATATCACTGCTGGAAGTTATGCAACAAATGTCTAATAAAAAGGTCATCTGATTTGATTGTTTTTAATCACCTATTAAAAAAATGACTTTATTTCTACAGGGAGGAGCTCTCAACATTAATAGGGTGCTAGCATTAACCTTAGGGAGCAGAATGCAATTATTGTGATAAGTAGTTCTGTATGGAACAGATAGCTGGACCAATGAACAAGACAGATATTGATTAGGAGAGTGGATGGTTTCGATAATAGATGCTGAATGAGAACCCTTGGTATACAATGGAAAGAGAATGTGTTTTAAACATATGCAAGCAAGGCCAGGATCTAAAAGATGTTAAATGAGACTGCCAAGTCAAAGATCTTAATGTATGTTGGGCAGTTATGGGGGTTGTATGAGTAGTTATTGCTAAAGTGTTGAGATGTCAACATCACATAGTTACCAAATTAAAAGTGACCACAACAGCAACTGAAACAGGCAGCAAAGTACACTATAAAATTAAACTGAAAAGGAGACTGTTATCAAAGAAAAACATTTTAACAATGGAGAGATGTATAATGCTGTTACGAACATACGAACATACGAAATTTGCCAGCAGATAAAGGCCTAGAGGTCTATCAAGTCTGCTCGAATGTGCAGCTAGCACCCCTTATTCTGCAGCTGCCCCTCCCTTCCACCCTTCCCTTCATTAACCTCCCCTTGTCCTGTCCCATCCTCGTTTGAAGCAGTCCACTGTTCTACTGCATACCACTTCTGCAGGTAATGCATTCCACCCAGCCACCACCCTCTCTGTAAAAGTGTCTCCTCATCTCCTCCTGAACCTTCCCGCCCAGTCTCATATCATGGCCCCTGGTGGCCCTCCTTACTTTGAACAGCCCTCTGTACCTGTCTTGTTTATTCCTTTCATGTATTTAAAGGTTTCAATCATGTCCCCTGTCTCTCCTCTCCTCCAGTGAGTACATGTTCCAGCTCCTTCAACCTCCTCTCCATATGAGTAAGTCCCCCAGACCCTTGATCATCTTTTAAGCCCTGCGCTGCACTCCCTCCAGTAACTTAATGTCCTTTTCAGATACGGACTTCAGAACTGCACGCAGTACTCCAGGTGTGGTCTAACTAATGACCTATACAGTGGCAGAATCACCTCCTCCTCCTTGAGGATATACCCCTTGCAATACAACCCAGCATTTTGTTGGCCTTTGCAGCTGCCTTCCTACACTGTGCCGAGTTGTTCATTGACCCTGTGATGAGCACACCCAGATCCTTCTCCTCCTCTGTCTGGGCTAGCTGCACTCCCCCTAGCTGGTAAGTCCTCCTTGGGTTCTTCATCCCAAAATGCATCACCTTGCACTTTTTGGCATTAAAGCCCAGTTGCCAGGTGTCTGACCAGGTTTCAAGCTTTGCCAGATCATCCTGCAACCCCTGCCATCCCCCTAGGTCATCCACCACCGCCAACCTTGGTATCATCAGCAAACAGACTGATCTTGCTCTTGATGTCCCATGATATGTCTGCAATGAATATCCCAAACAACACTGGTCCCAACACCGAGCCCTGTGGGACACCACTCGTCACTGCCCTTGGGTGTGAGAGCTCCCACCCACCACCACCCTCTGTTGCCTTCCCTGCAGCCAGTTTCCTACCCATCTCACTAGCATTGCACCTGCCCCTGTGCCTACTAACTTCCTTCCAGCCTTCCATGTGGCACTGGTCCAGATGCCTTACTGAAGTCCAGATACAGGACATCCACTGCATGTCCCCGTCCAGTTGCCTAGTTACCCAGTCATAGAACCGACCAGGTTGGTTTGGCAGGATCGACCACGTATGAAGCCATGCTGTCTGCTGTCCTGTAGTCCTTTGGCCTCTAAGAGGCCACCAGCCTCTCCTTCAGGATAGTCTCCATTAGCTTACCCACGATGGATGTGAGGCTCACTGGTCTGTAGTTTCCGTTCATCCTTGGGGCCACTCTTGTGGAGGGGCACCACATGAGCCATCCTCCAGTCCTGAGGTACACACCCCGAATGTAGTGAGAGGCATTAAATAGTCTGCCAAAGGTCCTGCAAGGACCTCTGCCAGCTCCTTCAGTACCCTGGGTGGATGCCATCTGGGCCTGGTGCCTTGTCCACCCTCAGTGCCTTCAAACCCTCTCTCAGACTCTGTCCTCCATGATTTCCCCATCTGTCACCACTCCCCCCTCGTCTGCCATTTCACCCATCTTGGGTGTCACCCCCTCTTCTCTTTAGTAAATACTGAGCAGAAGTACTCATTTAGTGCTTCCGCCTTATCATACCTGCTTCCACCCAACCCCTCCTTCCTAATCCTTACTATGTGGTCCTTAAAGCCTTTTCTCCCTGATGTACTTAAAGAAGTCCTTCTCCCCCTTCTTAATGCCTTGTGCCAGCCTGAGTTCTGAGGATGCTTTGGCTCCCTTACTGCCCTTGTCACCTCCTTCGATTCTGTCAAGTACTCCTCTGTCCTCCCCTCCTGTTTTCTTGTATTTCCTAAAGGCAGCTCTTTTCCTCCTTACCTTTTCCATGACCTCCTTGCTCAACCAGCTCGGTTTCTTAGCTCTAGCCTTCTTGCTCTGGGCTTTGCAGCAGGTTTTGGTTGCCTCCACTATCCCCAACTTTATGAGCTCCCATCTCTGGTTAGTATCCATACTAGATTGAATTCTGGCCAGGTACCTTTTACCACTTCCCCCATCCTCCCAAAGTCAGCCCTCCTGAAGTCCAGCACTCTTGTGCCAGATTCCACTCCTTCCTTGCCCATATCCAGTGTGAGCCATACTGAGTGGTGGTCAGTCCTGACAGCGGTTCCTCCACTGTAAGTTCTCACAAAGTCCCATTTGCCAGCACAAGGTCAAGGTATTACCTAACCTGGTTGGTTCACTGACCATTTGCAGCAGGAAGCTGTCCTGGAAGGCATCCAGCAGTACCTGCTCCTTCTGTTCCTGGTTTTGGGTGCTCCAGTCCACTTCTGGCATGTTGAAGTCCCCACAATCACCACACTACCCCTTCTCAGGTCCTCCTGATCTGTCCCGCTAGTTCCCTGTCTAACTCCTCCATCTGAGATGGTGGCCTGCACCACCCCATTCTAAGACTCCTATTCTTGGAATCCTGGATTTGCACCCAAAGTGACTCTGTACTACCCTCCTCCCCTTCCTCCCTTACACACTTCAGTCCTTCCTTCACATATAGTGCCACCCCCCCTCCTTTCCCAGTCACCCTGTCCTTACGAAATAACCTGTACCCTGGTACAGACAGGTCCCAGTCATTATATTGGGTGGCCCATGTTTCCGTGATGGCTGCAATGTCCACCTCTTCCTCTGCCATGAGAACCTGCAACTCTGCAGTTTTCCTCCCAAGGCTCCTAGCATTAAGGGTAACCACCTTCCACCCTTTCCCCCCTCCCATCCTGCCCTCCTTTCCTAGCATCACCAATAGTACTTGCCATTTGTCCTTTGTCACTGTTATGGGGGGTAAGCTCATATGATTTCCCAACCTGTGGTCCCTGCATATCTCTTCCCCAACTGCCACCCCCCACTCCTAGTTTAAACTCCAAACTTCCTCTATATATTCTTCCATCCTCTACTTCAACACTTTCTTTCCTTCCTCACTCAAGTGTAGTCTGTCCTTGGCATAGAGACTACTGTCCTCCCAGGTCCCTCCCACCCCCAACAGCCCATACCCTTTAGCACAACACCAGGTTCTTAGCCATCTGTTAAATTCCTCTATTCTCAGCTTTCTTGTTGTGCTTGCCTTTGGCACCGGATGTATCTCGGAAAAAGTTACTGATCTTCCTGCCCCCTCACATAATTGTGCTAGTTTCTCAAACCTCCTCTGGACTATATCCACTGTCTTGTCAGCCAGGTCGTTTGTCCCAAGATGTATAATTAAATGAGGCTTGTCCCTACCCTTCTAGCATATTTCAGAACAGACTGTCCCACCCTTTCGCTGTCATTCCTGGCAAGGCCTCCACCCAAATGACTATGCCTCTCCGCCTTGCTACCCCACCTAACTCCTCTTAGTATTGAGTCCCCAGCACTAAGATTCCACCCTCTTACTCCCTGCTTGCTTCCTTTCATCTCCCTCCCTCATTTCCAGCTCCTCTTCTTCCTCCTGCACATTATTATGCCCTTTTACCCCTGTTGCAGTTCTCCCAGCAGAACTTCCCCCCGCTCCAGTTTGGTCCAGGCATTTATCAATTACTCCTCTAATTTCATCACTTCCCTCCTCCACCTTCTTCCTCTCTAGCAGTGCAAAACTATTTTCTGAAGATCCTTCACAAATGCCTGCTCCCTCTCTCTGCATAGTAACCTGTTCTCTCCTTTCCACTCCATGACTTTTGCCACTTCTTCGCCTCCCCTCACAAGTCCCTATTGCCTCCTTCCATTTGACTTTTGTCTCCTGACCTGGTTTCCCCTGCAATCATTCTTCCTGGCCTGGGCCCCTTTGTCTCTGCTTCCCTTCTTCTGAGCCTCTCCTCACCACTGTTGGCTTAAATTGCCCTCCCTCATCTCCCCTTCCTCCTCCCTCCAGTATTGGGCTAAACCCACCCCCAATCTGCCTTGCCTGTCTTAGTTCCTCCTGCAGACCCTCAATCTCCTTTTTAAGTTTTTCTATGTGGTTGCACACTAAACATCCTCCCACTCTCCAGGCAATGTTTAGAAAGATTGGTGCACGCAGTTGTTGCAGCCTACCACCCTACCCATTGCTGTGGGTGCCCACCAGCCCCCACCCTTCAGATGCAGGGATACCAACACCCCCAAGTCCCCACCTCCCCCTCTATCAGTGCAAAACATTCTTTATGTCCTTACCTCCTTGTTGCACACGTTTAGATATGTTGAGCAACTGCTTTGTATATTCCTATCCACACTCAAAAATACTTTAAGTAGCCATTGCACACCTTCTTCAACTCCTACTCCCCCTTTACCCAATGCAATAACTATGTGAAGTAGTAATAATGAAAGCGCCCTAGATTTGCATTTACTTCCCTTCCACTGAGAGCCGCCACCTCTTCACTTGCTGCAGTTCCTTTCCTGGATGTCTGTTCTGTTATGACAGGTAAAATCCTTTGCCTGTTTGAGGAAGTGATGTCAGAACCCTAGTACAAAGGGAATAATTGACCAGGGGTGGGTGGGGTGAGGGGTTTGGGTGGTGGGACCAGCCCAAGTCCTCCGGAAACAATCAGGTAGCTGAGGCCTCTAGTCAGACAATTAGCACCCTTCCCCCACTCAAAACTTTGCAGCTAGTGAAGCCAGCAACAATGAATAAATTCTACCCAAAGAAACAGGACACCAATTCAAACAGCTTCACCAACAATACATCAAAATAGGTTTGGAATTATAAGATATAGGTCTCCAATTCAAAGAAACAGACCAGTTAAATTACACCAATTATGTTTAAAAGAGAAGAAATAGGCCTCTACAAATGCAGCCTGCCACACCGTAAACCAAACAAATGAGCCCACTTTTAGCTACCAAAACAGGTTTCAAAATTCCAACAGCCCCAAACAATACCCTGCTAGCCCCTTAGTAGTAAGAAGGAAAATAAACATTCTACCAAGTAGAATCCATGAAAAACAATGTAAAACAAGAAGCTACTGTACTGTAGATCTGATCCTGTCCCCCTTCCAGTTCCTTCTGAGAAGCCAAAGCACTGACTCCACACCTGATTCAGCTCTGCCTCCCTGCTGAGTGAGACCTAGCCAGACAATTAGCACCCTTCCCCCACTCAAAACTTTGCAGCTAGTGAAGCCAGCAACAATGAATAAATTCTACCCAAAGAAACAGGACACCAATTCAAACAGCTTCACCAACAATACATCAAAATAGGTTTGGAATTATAAGATATAGGTCTCCAATTCAAAGAAACAGACCAGTTAAATTACACCAATTATGTTTAAAAGAGAAGAAATAGGCCTCTACAAATGCAGCCTGCCACACCGTAAACCAAACAAATGAGCCCACTTTTAGCTACCAAAACAGGTTTCAAAATTCCAACAGCCCCAAACAATACCCTGCTAGACCCTTAGTAGTAAGAAGGAAAATAAACATTCTACCAAGTAGAATCCATGAAAAACAATGTAAAACAAGAAGCTACTGTACTGTAGATCTGATCCTGTCCCCCTTCCAGTTCCTTCAGAGTTTGGGACGAAGAGTAGAAGTGACTAATGAATTTGACACTACATCATGTACAATAAATGATGTTTGAGCTCAGTTTTCTCTGTTACTAGAGAAATTCTTTAAAACAATTGTCCACAAAAAGATCCCACTTAAGCTTTGCTACAGTATATCAAGTTCTCTTTTTCACTTATGTTATTTACTGGTATATGTACATTTAAAACTTATCTATTTATTTAAAATCGGTAACTGGGAGAGGCATGCTGACTAGCCAAGTCTCATTTCCAGGTGTGACCCGGGGAAAGGGAAGGGGAGAAGCACAACTACTAACAAAATGCAGTCAATCAGGTGATGTGGTTACAATGAATATAACCTAAAGAACATAAGTTGAATGCAGTATAGACAAAATGGCAAATATTGCATATGGAAGACAAAATAATTTGCATACAGATCATCTGTGCAAATTGGACAAACTCAAACTGCATAGTGCCAGAGTGAAAGGAGGCTGAGCAGGTAGTGAAAGTAGGGAGTCAAAACAGGTTGGTAAACATCAATGACGTTGCCAAGACTATGGGGTTAAGGGGGGAGGGGAGATAAGGGATGATCAAAAACCAGGCAAAGGGTTAGGAAGGGTTTAGGATGAGGGTTGGCAGGAGTGGGGGTGGTTAGCTGGTGTCTAATGGAGGGAAGGGAGGGGGAGAGACACATGGAGCAGGGTAGCTAGTTCCAGATGGAAGGGAGATGGCATGAGAAAGCAAATTTTCCAGCTGAGGAATGTGGGTGGGGGAGGGAGAATATGCATTGGCCTCTTAAGTGCAGGGAGTTAAAGGAGGAGGGGATGGGGAGAGGAGATGGGATATATATATGAGGGGAGAGATCCAAACCAGTATTAAGAGGTGAGGAAAACACAGTGAAACTGGCAATGTAAGGGGAGGAGAAGGATGATAGGGAGGAGTAAAGTGAGCAGTGATGAGTGCAAAAGGGTGAGTTTGTAGCAAAGTGGCAGAAGGCATTGCAGAGATTGTCCAGTCTGGCAAGAGAAGCTGAGGGGTAGTGCCATAAACCACATCCACATAGTCAAAAACTGGGGGAAACATTTTGTTGACCTTCTCATGCCAGACCTTTGGAAGACAAGCAGTCCTTATTGTCATATAGGGCACTGAGTTTGGGGCAGAGATTAGCATTCATGACATTAATGTTAGCAGAGAAGTCAAGCAAGCAATGTAGCCACACACCAAGGTACTTAAGAGCTGGGACTACAGTTAGAGCCATAGATATGGTGAGATATTTGGGGATATATCTAAAGAGATTCTGTCTGGTGGTCCATAGTGGTACTACAGGCAAGCAGGACATTTCTCCAGAGATATCACAGAAATTTCAGGAAATACCTGACTATGTCTATGGTTGCCACTGTACTTCAGGCAGTGTACCATCCAGTGTGGAGAAGATGAGCAAGGGGAAAACTAAGACAGCTTCTGGCTGGTATCAAAGGCCATTGACACCATTTCTTTTTTTGTGTTGACCCAAAGTTGATTGGACTGGAATCAGCATAAAATAATGTGAATATGCTGCAGAACTGAGACTAACAGAGATGTAGTAGATGGACCAGAGATGTTGAGAACTGTGTTATTTGCATACATGTGAGTATGCAAGTTGACACAGGCAAAGAGGAGGATGTTTAGGAAGATGGAGAAGAGAACTGGATGCATAATGTTGCCCTGTGGTACCCTGACCTGGATAGGGAGGAGTGGAGCTTGAGCATCTCCTACTTGTACCACCTGCTGATTGTTCAAGAGGTAGAATCAAAACCAGTTAACAGCAGGGGTGGAGACGCTGGCAGAGCTCAGCTTATCCAGGAGGAGTGAGTGGGGTACAGAATCAAAATCTTTACCCAGATCAATGAAAATGGTGCCTGTGATGTTCCCCTGATCCATCATTGAGAGGACAGCGTCAATGACTCTAATTAGGGAGGCCATGGTGGAATGATCCTTCTTAAAGCCAAACTGAAAGGGGGAGGAAGCAGAAGGAGAGGAGAAAATCTGTAAGCTGTAAGTCAACTAGCTTCTCCTGCAGCTTTGCAAGAGAAGGGTGGAGGGAGCTAGGGCAGAAGTTGCCTTTTGTGGAGAAGGAGAACCTTGTCAATATTCCATGACTGAGGGACAGTGCAAAGGGTGAAGGAGAGATTTAGGAGATCAGTAAGTGGGAAGATGATGGCAGGAGCTGACAGATGGAGAAATTAAGGCTCCAAGCCATCCAGACTAGATTTGGAAGGGTTGGAAGAGGAAAGGGTGAACAGGGTCTCCTGGTGAACAATGGGGGGAGGGGAGTCAAACCCTAGGGGGGTGAGGTAAGACAGAGGAAGGAGAAGGTGGGAGAAGAGTGAAGCCATTAGATGGGAGTGAAGGGAGAGCAGAAGTGGTAAAAAAAATACTAATTGAAGTGAGCAGCAACAGAGGAAGGGTCAGACACTGATGAGCCATTAACCATGAGGAGAGGGGGGAGAGGTTCTGGACTGAGGGGTCAAAAGGAGTGAATCACTTTCCAGGATTTGTCTGGTGAATTAGGATTATGCCAGAGGCTGGCCTTGAAAGAGAGGGACTTGGCTGTATGAATGTCCTTAGTGTAAGAGTTCCTAAGTGCCCTGTTGGAGAGGAGGTCTGCCAGGGAGTAGGATAATTTATACCTGGCCCAAGCTTGATCATGGCTCTTGCATAAGTCTATGAGATTGAAGGTGATCCAGGAGTGATGAGAGGAATTAACCCTGTATTTCCTGATTGAGGTGTTCCTGTCCCAGACAAAAGTAACTATTGAGTGGAAGACTGGATGTTTCCATTTCTGGTGATGTATCCAGAGGCAAAGCTGCATGCTACTGTGAGAGGAGCATGGACAGCAGGACCTCCTAAAGGCTTGTTATGCCTTGGAAAAGGTATGCCACCATTGCACTAATTTATCAATGGAAGAGGAATGCCTGGATATCATGGCAGTCACAGAACTTGATGGAAGAGGGATGCCTGGATATTGTGGCAGTCACAGAAACATGGTACATAGAGAACCATGACTGGGATGTCAACATACCAGGGTACACAATCTACAGGAGGGACAGGGAGGGAAGAAGATGAGGAGGAGTAGCTCTCAATGTAATGGAAGGGATCAAAGCAACAGAACTAAAGGGTAAACAGGAGGCGAGGAGGAGGTACTGTGAGTCACCCTGGAGACTGGAAATGGCACCACAATCCACACAGGGGTTGTATACAGACCCTCATCTCAGGGGGAGGAAATGGACAAGGAAATGATAGAAGGCATCCTTAGGATGGCACAGCAAGGGGAGATATTGCTGATGAGGGACCTGAATAAGCCTGATGTTAACTGGAGCACCTTTGCTGAAACCACATCCAAGAGCAGGGCCATTCTTGATGCTCTACAGGGGACATGCCTCAGACAGCTAGTTTTGGAACCCACTCAGGAGTGAGCAATCTTAAACCTCGTACTTGCAAATGGGGCGGAGCGAGAATCTCTGATCTTGAAGTGGGTAGCTATCTGGGAACACGCAACCATCAAACAGTGTGGTTCACGATAAACTTAGCTGTAGAGTCAAACCATACAAAAGTGAAGGTACCGGACTTCAGGAAGGCTGATTTTGTCAAAATGGGAGAGTGCCTCAGAAAAGCACTAGCAAACAGGCAAGAAGGTGGGGTGGAGCAACAGTGGGGAAACATCAAAACCGCTATCACTGAAACAACAAGCCTTTGTGTGAAGCAAATAAAAATCAAAACGAAAGCAAAAAACACTATGGTTCTCAAAAGAATTAGCAGGGAAGGTTAGGGAGAAAAAGATAGCATTCAGAAAGTATAAGGAAACACAGAAAGAGCAGGACAGAGAATTGTACCAGTTAAAGCAGAACGAAACGGAGAAGGCAGTCATAATAGCAAAGGCCCAAACTGAGGAAAAGATAGCCAACTCGGTTAAGAAGGGGGATAAAACCTTTTATAGGTACATTAGGGAGCAAAGAAAGACTAAGGCAGGGATACTGAGGCTGAATAAAGAGGAAGGTGGTTGGGCACAGAATGACAGTGAAAAAGCAGGGATACTGAGTGAATACTTCTGCTCAGTATTCACAATGGAAAAGCAGGGGAAGATACCTAATCCAGTCAATAGAAGCACTCTGGATAGAGGGCTTGATATTAGTCCTTTCACAGAAGAAAGGGTTCTGAAAGAACTCTTAAAACTGAAGGTGGATAATGCAATGGGGCATGATGGGATTCACCCCATAATTCTAGAAGAAATAAGGGAAGAACTAGTAACACCACTGACTACCCTTTTTAATAAATCATAGGAGGATGGTGTGGTACCTGAGGACTGGAGGAGGATGGATGTGATTCCCCTTCACAGAAGTGGGAGCAAGACAGAGGCAGAAAACTACAGACCTGTCAGTTTGACCTCAGTGGTAGCGAAAATGATGGAATCACTTCTGAAGAATTGTTGAGTACCTAGAGGCCAGTGGGGCAGAGGACACAAGGCAGCATGGATTCACAACAGGAAGGTCATGTCAGACAAATCTAATTGATTTCTTTGACTGGGTGACCAAAGTAGTAGATCAGAGGGGCTGTGACATGACCTACCTAGACTTTAGCAAGGCATTTGACACAGTCCCGCATAAAAGATTAGTAAACAAATTAGCCAGCCTGGGAGTGGGTCTTAGGGTGGTAGCATGGGTAAAACACTGGCTGGACAACAGGACACACACATATATATATATATATATATATATATATATATATATATATATGTGTGTATTAAAGGAGATTTACAAAGCATTAACCGAGTGGTTGATTTTAGATCTTCTATTGGCTAAGTGTCTTCTATCTGTCTTGAGATTATTCCACAGAGTATCTGGATCAATCAAACTTGCACAAACTTGCACTTTATTTTATAGATTAAGTTGGTTGATTAAGCTGATAGACACTTTTTGATATCTTTAAAAGCACTTTAAGTGTTCTCAAGCACTTTTTAGAAAATGTATGGCTTCTTACCTACTCATGAGTCTATTCTGGTTGTAGTTCTTCTAACTCCAATAACAGGTTGGTAATTTGGGACTAGATATTAGAGCCTATCTGACAGGCAATCAAGCAGCTATAGTTAACCATTTCAAATTTGGTGACTAAAGTACGAAGTATTGACAGGAATATAGCAAAAAGTGGGAATTTACAATGTATGCATTATTTGTATTAATTTTTGATTATATTTTGTTGTGTGTTGATTTTCAAATTGCTAATCAATTAATCTGTTGGATTTTGGTCTAAAGTAGCTGAATACAATAATGGTGATAACAAGGAGTGGGAAAGTAGGCTCACCTTCCCTGTCAGTGTTACTAGAAAATATAACACTGAGAAAAAAAAATAACTAAAAAAATAAACACAAACAGATCTTATGAAGGAAAACAAACAAAACCAATAAACTAGGAGGCTAGAGATCAATCTAAAACCACAGCCTATTTCAGTGAGGCAGGACACTCCCCAAGTCTTAAAGAATCATAGAGACAAAAATACATTACAATCTAAGAGCCAAAATAGGACTATCAAAGAGAATATGGACAAATCTAATTCAACTAAGAAATCAGAAGGGGAGCATGCCACTGATGAATTGTAACTGTCACAATATGATTCCTTTAATGAGGACATGTCAATTTGAAAATTATAATTGAGAACTAAATGGCTCTTCAATATTCAATCAAAGTACCCCTTCTCAAGGCTCACTGGGAACCTTTTCAACAACTTCATCAATTTCAATGGTACCTAGTAGAAGTAATGTTTCTAATCAGAGATAGAGTGTACTAGATCAGACTACAAAGGCCAAGGTCAATAAACAAAATGAAATAAGAGATAATGTGACCTTGGTCATACAAGATATGAGTCAAGTGATTGAGGGATTAACATTAATACCATGTTTTTGCCCAAACAATCTGAGTAATGTTGAAACTCCACTAAGAAGGGAACAAACCAAAGATGATAGCTCTTTTAACAGCAATTTAAAGTGGCAATATTCATCAGTGGAAAACACTACATATTTAGAAGATAGGGAACAAGATATTTTCGATAAACAAAAATTTGTCAAATCTTCAATATTATCCAAACAGATATTAGAGCTTCTAAAAACCCCTTACTTAGCAAATACAGCAGTCCTTGAGAATTTGGCTATTTTGAAGGAGACCTCCAATATGAGAACAGATATAATATATAATCAAATGCTTCTAAAAAATCTTTTTCGGAACAGAACAGAGGAGAACAAGAAAGAAGAGGTAGAACAAACATCAGTACAGGAAATTAGCTATGATCTCATTATTAAAAGTAATAAAGCAGTGCAAGTAATCTTCCAGTGCCTTTTAATAGAAAAACTCCAGACAAAATTGAGGTAACTATGGAAAAAAAGGTGGTTCTAAAAAACCAAAAAGGCAAAAGGAAATACATACAAAAGCCCAAAATAAGGTGGCAAAAGATAAAGAAGTAAAAGGAAAAAGAATCCACCCTAGCAAAATAATAATAAGAAATAGTCCAAAACAGGAACAGAAAGGGTTATGGAAGGTATGGAAGGTGGCGCCAAAATAGGAGCTCCAGAACCACTAGAAGAAGGAAGGAAATGGATGTCAACAAGAGGATTCTGTGGTAGAAATTTAGGGGGAGACCGAGGCCTCAAATTTTGATCCCAACATTAAGCAACCTGATAACAAGAACAGTAATGATCTGGAGGCAAGAGAGAGAACAAATAATGTTTACAGACCACAAAATGCCATAAATAGGAACCACAAGAGTAACATGGAACACTTGATTGAGCTCTATGGTATAAATAAACTTTACCAGGAATCACAACAAATACTTGAAGATTGGATAAAAAAAATACTTCACCTAAAGGATATAGGAGGTGATATTTTTATAACAAAACCTCCCAATTTGGATTTACAACATTGTGTACTTATATATTGCAAGGCCCCTGACTTGGCAGAAATTATTTGGGAAAGGGAAAATGAACTGAGAGCAAAAGGAATTCAAATATGACCACCTCAAAAGGTTCCTATAGTCATGGAAGAGCAACCTGATTTGACAAAAAAGTTTAATAATAAAGGAAATCCCAATGAGTGGCTGACAACTACACTGGATACAATTGCAGAGTATATTAACCTAAAGGAAGTATTGTGGGAATCCAAATCACTTACCATGTTTGGGTGGAAGGTGTCAGGTAGCTGCCTTTTTTGCAAGAGTGATGAACTTGCAGTTATCAAGAAAAAGTATAGAGTGGATAAAGATATATGACCAAAATAATGGTAATACACAAACAGATACTACCTTTGTGAACACTAAGATAGCAGAATTAATATTACAGCACTCAGGACTCGTAGACCACATGGGTTACAATATAACAGAGGTACAATCACTAAGGACAAATTATGTTAGGAGAATAAATCAAGGAATAACAATAGAACCAAATAGATTTCAACATTTAGATATAGATGATGAGAATAACTGAATTATGGCAAACAAAGGATGGAAATAAAGTCCATACTTACCTGGAATATCGAGGGCCTTACAATGATGCTAGCAGATGAAGAATGTAGAGCTTTTTTGTTGCAGTTTGGTATTCTCTGTATATAAGACACTTGGTACTGTGAAGACTACTGTATGTGCCCCCATGGCCGGATATGAGGATTTTTCTATCCCTGTCACTAGGGTCAAGAAAAATGGTAGTGCAAGAGGGGGGCAAGTAATATATAAATACAATGCTGAATTTTAAGATAAAACAACTTCCATTTAAATTTACCTCAGTGCTTCCCTTGTTGCCTGAAGCAGAGAATAGGTTTCTCTTAATATTAAACATATATATAGCACATAAGAGTGATAAAGTGGAAGTAATGTATAACTGGCCTGATTTTGCAGAATTTATAGGAGATCTCATAGATAGATTCCCTACTTACCCCTTAATAATAATGTGGGATTTTAATGCCAGAGTAGCGAACAAGTCAGCATCAAGTGTATTCTATAAAGATATTCTACAGAATATACCAGATTTAAATCCCAATCTTAAACAGATTAGAAATGCCAAGGATAATAAGATGAATAAACAAGGGAAAGACCTGCTTCAAGTTATGGAAGATATAAGTTGTGCTATTTTGAATGGCAGAACAAATGGTGATCTCCAGGGGGAACATACAATTGTGGGTCCACTGGGTTCTATTCACGATAGATCATATATGGATGAACCAGGATGCATTCAAATTAGTGGAATCATTAACAATTATAGCAAGACCAGAATCAAGCCACTTCTCAATTAAGCTGGTACTTGAATGAGAGTATGAATACATGACGGAACAGGGACATCAACAAGAAAGTCAAAATATTGAGATAATTAATTGTAGGAAAATAAGATGGGAATCCCAAGCTATAAATGGTATGGGGGAGGTCTTGAAGGTAGGCTATCCAAATGACTATAGACAAGAAATGATAATAAACCCAGGAAATATGATGGTCATTATCAGCAATTTTCAGAAAATAATAATGCAGATAAGACCTCTATTATACCATTCTAGTATAGGGAAGCCAAGGGAAATCACATGGTTTAATGGGTGCTGCAATAAAACAAAAAAATAAATAAAAATTAAATAAAAAGGTAAAAGCAGTAAAAAAAAACAACCCAAGTAGTGAAACAATAAAACAGTTAAATACAGATAGGAAAAAATACAAAGAAATATTAAAAAAAGAGAGGAAGAAACACCAACTAAGAAGATGGAATAAAATTAAGACAGACAATACAGGAAAAAAATAATAAAACATTTTGGACTATGATTAGCCAAGGATACCAACCTTATAGTAAGGGAATTAAGGCCTACATAACATATAATACATGGGAAGAGTTCTTCTCTAATCTGCACTATTCCAAGGAGGAAAACATGTTGACAAATTATAATCTTTAAATCCATTGTTTCCCATACCCAATCTACATAGATTTTTATGAAATAATAACAGCTATCCAAGGTCTGAAAAGTAATAAAGCACCAGGCCCTGACAGAATAGTATCAGATGTATATAAATATTTCCAAGACTGGTGTACTCTTATCTTCTATGTAATGTTCAATAAAATAATTCAGGGAGGAGAAATACCAAGTAGATGGAAAGGAAGCCTGATTTGTCCTATGTATAACAAAAAAGGAGACCCTTCAGACCCGCAGATGTACAGACCAATATTACTCTTAGATACATCACAGAAAATATTTTCTAGAATTATCTTAGATAGGTTACATAATTGGGAAGAGCAAGAGAATATACTCAGTGAATTTCAAAATGGGTTTAGAGAAGGAAGGTCAACAATCCAGCATTGTTACACTTTGTCCCATTTGATATGGAAATATGTGAAATCAAAAAGGTGAAACTATACTGCTGCTTTCTTGACCTCAAAATGGCATTTGATTCTATTAGCCAAATATTATTATGGGGTAGGTTGAAATCATATAGTATGGATTATGCCCTTTTTGATTTAATAGTAAGGTTACATCAAGACACATGGTTGAAAGTAACATTTAACCAGAAAGGGGATTTAACAAATGAAATCAAAACAAACTTAGGAATAAGACAGGGCTGTCTTTTAGCCCCAGTCCTGTTTAATTTATACATAAATTCACTCATAGAAAATCTGGATAAACCAGAGTTCCATTCTTCTAGTATTAAGAATAGGAAAATACCAATTCTAGCCTTTGCAGATGATCTTGTATTAATATCGACTTCACTTCTAGGATTACAAAAGAAAATTTGATAATTTCTCAGGAATGTGCAGAGAAAGTAAATTGGTTATAAATAAAAATAAAATGAATTTGTTAGTTTTGGGGTATAAAAAGAACTTACCAAAACTACAGTATACATAGATAATAAAAAACTAGATACTGTTAAGAGTTACATTTACCTAGGAGTTTGTTTTTCACAAGACACAAAGTGGAAGGAACATATAAAATTAACTAGACATCAATTAATAATAGCATCAAATACCTTTAAGAGGTTTACAACTCAAATGGGAAATGCCTCAATAAAAGGGTTATTAAAGGTTATAAAGGCTACAATTAGGACCAGTGTAATATATGCAGCAGAAATTTGGGCAACAGAGAAGCTAGAGATCCTGCAAGTTCAGATAAACAAACTTTATAGACATATACTGAAAGTTCCAGGGAATTCCTGTCTCCATTATCAGGGCAGAACTTGGTCGATATCCACTCTTAACATATGTTATGGAAAGAATAATAATATTACTATTACAATTATTCACACTCCAAAAAACAAGAATTCCAAGAATGTGTTTAGAAGAAGCAGATTATTCAACAAGAAGAATGATATTCCCAATGATGTCCTGCATAGCTACATATGTACATCAAATGGGACTAGGACACCTTCTAACCCAAATATATTATAGGCCTTTCCAGGAGATCATGTCTCAAGTCAAAACCAAGGCTAAACATATAGCAATCTCAGAAGTTATGGAACAAATATAAATTTATAAAAATTGTGATTGGTATAAAAAAATTAAAACAGTGCACAAATTAGAGCCATGTCTAATAATACTGGAAGATCCTGATGCTCAAAGGATAATCATTAGATTCAGGCTTGAAATATATAATTGTAGACAGGTACAGTATATTATCAACAAAAAATAAAAGATATTAGTGATGGATTATGCAAGTGTAATTTAAAAACACCAGATGACTTGAGGCATAGTCTCCTGGTATGTCCTATATATGAAAAACGTAGGAAACATTGGTTGGGGCAAATTTTGTCAGACCTCAGTCTCCCCCTGGATAACATACTAATGCACTTAATTAACTCTTCAGAAAAAATAATATTTTGCAGACTTAGTCATTTTTTTACTTTCACTAACACTATAATTATATGGTTTGATAAGAGAACCAATTGTTTTATAAGGATACTGTGTTATCCTATAGTTTTATATGTAAAGTTTGTTACTTTTTATTTTAAAGAAAAATTGTAAAGACTTTGTGTCGAACAATAAAATATTTATTGTTGTACTGAGTGGAAGAGGGAGAGAGCCATATCAGCATCTGGGGCACTGAGAATGGGGGACCAGTCATTTGCAGCCAGGTCACTCAGCAGAGCTTCTTTTTTCATAGACAGAAGGGACCTGGACCAGATGTACTTT
Organism: Neoceratodus forsteri; assembly: GCA_016271365.2. Lineage (NCBI taxonomy): Eukaryota > Metazoa > Chordata > Ceratodontiformes > Ceratodontidae > Neoceratodus > Neoceratodus forsteri. Next base: position 1,635,912,850 of record CM028130.1, on the reverse strand, counting down.
GGATAGGAGGGAGAGAGATGGACTTTCCTGACACAAAATGTCATGGAGTGGTCACTGAAGGTGTCCATCAGTATATCTGTGGCAACTATGCTCTGGTGGTGTGAGGTGAAAATGCAGTCCAAAAGGGTATGATTTGATGAGTGGGACTGAGTCAGCAGGTTCTGTGATGAGCTGTGAAAGACTGAGGGACTCAGTCTTGTAGGTGATAGGTCTAGAGGTCAAGGAAAACCAATTAATGTTGAAGTTACCCAGTAGGATGAGTTCATCAACAGAGGACTGTATGGATAGAGTGGAGAGTCAGTCCATCAGAGCTGAGGGAGAAATTCTTAGTGAGGCTTAGAAAAACACCAACAAAAATGGGTAGTAAAGTGGGAAAGCAGATTTTAACTAGCAGAAACATATGGGAGGAGGGTACAGCCTCCCTGAGAATGATGGTGCAGGAAAGATTCAGGGAGACATGTATGGCAATGCTACCTCCTCATTTACTCTGTCCTGCCTAAACAGGTGGCAGTCTGGAATGGACAATCTGAAATCAGCAATCCTTGGAGACAGTCAGGAGTCAGTGATACAGAGGAAGTCTGAAGAGTAATGAGAGATCACTACAATGAGGAGATCTACTTTAGAGAGAAGTCTCCAGCCTTTGAGGTGAAAAACACTAAGGCCTCAAGTAATGGGGGGACCAGGATTGAGTTCCACATCACTAGCAAGGAGGAGAAGCAGGGAAATGAGGCAAAGAATGGAGTAGGTCTTATGTCCTTTTGGCCAGGGAGGGGAGGAGTGGAGGAATGGGGAAGGGACAGGATGGAATGGTGAAGGAACTCCAGGTTAGGGATGGAGAAGGAGAGAGACTAGGATGGGTAGGGAAGGAGGGGAGCGGGAGAAAGGGAGGGGAGAAAGTCAGTGAAGGGGGAAGGAAAGACGAAGCTGGAGGTGGAAAGGGATAAGAGGAGAGGGGTTGGAGGAAAGAAGGGGAGAAGGAAAAGGCAGAGGATTAAAGCAGGGAGCATGGTAAGCAGGTTGACTGAGAACTGAAATGAGCAACTTTCATTCAGACACTAGTAAAAACACCAGTACATATGCAACTGTCAGCTATCAAGCATTTAAAAACAGTAGGTGAATGGTATTAAAAGTATGTTGTGCAGAATAACAGAGATAGCAATGAGGCTGAATCCCAGAGTGGTATAACAATTAGAATTACCTGAGTTTAGCAAGGTGTCAGAGTAAACAGCAGGCAAAGCAAACAGGCGTGCAAATGGTGAAAGCAGTGGACTAAAATGTGCACTGCAATGTCATTAAAGCAGAAAACAATTCTAGTCCTGATATAATGTATCCAAATACAGTTTAGAATGGAAAGCGCAGTTCAGCAAAACCAATGTACTAAAAAAAGCTGAAGAGGGATGAAGCTGTGAGAAAAGACAAAGAAGCAGACCAGTACCAGTACCAGGAAGCCCCAAGGTGTATAATTGGTGGGTAATTGGGTATATGGGGGTACCCTTTTACTCCATCTTAGCCAAGAGAAGGGGGAAGCACTCTTTCCCCCCACTACAGCCCAAGGTAAGCCCAATTAAGACCTCCAAGTGCAGTCTGCTGATATGTGAGAAACTGTAACAAAGAACTATGCCAACAAACACAATAGAAGGCAAGTCATTTCAGGGAATATACATCCAGATATGTAATAAAATGTCTTATCCAAGAGAGCAAGAGTCAAATGATGAACAAAATAATCAAATCCAGAGGAAATTGTGAACTGCTGGGGCCCAACAAACTTTTGTACTGTAGATAAAATACTGAATGCGTTAAATTCCTGAAGGTGATAAACTGTGGTAGCCTGGGGCATATGCATGATATGAAAACCTGTTGTCAGTATTAAACAATGTGTGACAGCAATATAGCCAGGATGTGTGGATCCAGAAGCAATTCATAAGGGTAGTAGAAAGCCCTTTCAATAAACTGGGACATAGCAAAAAGTGTTAAAATCACAACTGTAGGATGCAGACTTGGAGATGAGCCCACAATCTAATTGTCATTTAGTTCATGTGGTGTTGTGAGTCCTACAGCTGTTGAATTATCTGTGGCAATCATCAGAGCCAAGCCAGAAAGGACTGTATATTCAGACATTGTAGCTGCAAACAAATACAGGAGTTCCCAACAAAGATCTTAACTTTCCAACTTATACAGTGGAAGCTTTACTTATAAAGAGAGTTTGGATTTAAAGTGGTTAAAGCTTCACCTTGTGATGCTAGAGATTGAAGCAGAAATCCCAACAAAGGCACTTATTCTGTCCGAGACCTTGAGAAAGTCATCTAGTGCTCAATCTACATTAAAGTCTGTGTATATATAACTCATATATTGCTGGCTCACACAGCTCCTTTTTTCCATTAAAGACATTATTGAGTATTTTCAACAGGCAATATACAAGATCATTCATTAATTAGCAGAAAAGAAACTGAACATAACAGAGTTAGTTTGAAATCAGCACATATGAATATAGATAATAATCTATAGGGAAGAGGACTGATCGTCCAATCATTCCATAAATGGAAAGAATAGCAATATAATGTAAATAAGTCAATTAACTAAAAACATACCATGTCAAACTTATAAACTAACAAATATCAGTATATATATAATGCTTCAGTAAGCAATAGAATCTATTTTTAACCTTGGACATATCATGTTGCATATTGAGAAATGGACTTCAAATATGGTTGAAGGTTTCTCACTGATCTAATAACTGGTAGCTAATTCTTTCATTATTCACAATTAATGACAAAAAGGTGAACCACTTTGACAAGTTAAGAGCAGTGGCAGAGCCCGATTCTATAAAAACAGGCACTTATCTACTAGAAAGGCCATAAGGAGCCAGGTTAGTTGCACCTTAGAAAGGTTTGGCATGGCTGGGATAGTGCATAAAATAATAAAGGTGGGACAGAGCATGATGCTATGTTTAATAATCCCGGAGCAATGTTTCAAAACTTGCCACCAGAAGTTGGATATACATGGGCATTCCCACAATATGTTTAATAAACCAGCGTGATGCTCAGTACATCGCCAACACGGCCCATCAGAAAGGAATCCCATTTTTCCAATTTATGTGGTGTATAATAGCAATAATTTATTTATTTATTTGAAAAGTTTCACCAGGAAAGACAACATGAGCTGCAAGCAGCTTGTTTCCAGAAGTATCCTAGGGGAAGGGGGTACATAAATGGGAGGATGAAGCAAGAACAAAGCAAGCAATTACATACACTTCAATTCAATACATACAGTGTTGTACTAGTACAATGCAATACAAATACTAAACAGTCAAATACAGACAGTAAGTGCAGATCCAGATCCGCAAAGCCAGACTTTGAGAATTGCTAAGTGCTAAAGGATTTGAAGGAGGGAATTATAGCATGAGAGGCAGTGAAGGACGGGTGGGTGGGAGAGAGGAGTGAGTCAGGAGCCAACCCCTTCATGATTCTGACAACCCTGCAAGGTGGGATCTGGCAGAAAGGAGTAGAGGGAGGGAGGAAGGGGGCTTGGAGGGAGGGGGAGCAATCCAGGAACTGAATCCCCCTTCAGGATGTAGGGAACCCTGCAAGGGGACAGAGCCCAGATCTGGAGGAGGAGGAGGGAAGGGGAGGTAGGAGGAGGAAGGTATAGGTGGGGAAAAAAAGTAGAGGGGGTGGAGGTGAGAGGAGATGTGTGCTATCAAGATGATAAAAAAATCTCTGCAAGGAGTAGGGCTTAGTATTGAAGGAGTTAGGGGGAGAGGCACTTCAGGATGCTGAGAACCCTGCCAGGGGAAACATAGAACATAGAAACATAGACTTTGACGGCAGATAAGGACCACTTGGCCCATCTAGGCTGCCCATTTCCCTACCTAGAGAATAAGCTGCAGATTCTATTTAACTAACAGCCTATTTCTTCCTACCCCCACATAAATTGCCTTATGTCTGTCCCATGCATTCTTGAATTCTCCCACAGTTTTAGACCCCACAACCTCCTCAGGAAGGCTGTTCCATGCGTCCACCACCCTCTCTGTGAAAAAAATACTTCCTCACATTGCCCTTGAGCTGTCCTCCCTCTATCTTCAAATTGTGGCCCCTTGTTCTTGCACATCTCTTTTTCTGAAAGATGCTACCCTCTTGGACTTTGTTGATTCCACTGAGGTACTTAAACATTTCTATCATGTCTCCCTCTCCCTCCTTTCCTCAAGGGTGTACATATTAAGCTCCTTTAGTCTCTCTCCTCATATGGCTTTTCTTGCAGACCCTACACCATTTTAGCTGCCCTCCTCTGAACTGCCTCCATCCTGTCTATGTCCTTGCGGAGATGGGGTCTCCAGAACTGGATGCAGTACTCCAGATGGGGTCTCACCAACTGTTTGTACAATGGGATAACAACGTCCTGTTTTCTGCTGGCGATACCTCTCCCAATACATCCCAGTATCCCCTCAGTCCTCCCTACCACCTTCTCACATTGCTTGCCAACCTTAAGGTCATCTGATATGATTACCCCCTGGTCCCTTTCCATTTTTGTTGTTGTTACTACCTCCTCCCCCACTGTGTAATCTTCCCCTGGGTTTTTGTTTCCTAGGTGCATTACTTTGCACTTCTTTGCATTGAATCCAAGCTGCCATACTCTGACCATTCCTCCAACCTTGCCAAATCCCATCTCATCCATTCCATGCCTCCTTGTGTATCAACCCTGTTGCAGATCTTTGTGTCATCTGCAAAGAGGCATACTTTTCCTTCCAGTCCTTCTGCAGCGTCACTTATAAAGACATTAAAAAGGACTGGACCCAGTACTGAACCCTGCGGTACCCAACTAGTAACTCCAGTTTCTTCACAGTGGACTTCATTTACAATTATCTTCTGTGTCCTGTTGTTCAGCCAATGTTTAATCCAGGCTACCATCCTGGGACCCATTCCCAGGCTGGTTAATTTGACTACTAATCTTTTGTGTGGGACTGTGTCAAATGCCTTGCTAAAGTCTAGGTAGGCCATGTCCACAGCCCCTCCCTGGTCTACTACTTTGGTCACCCAGCCAAAGAAATCAAATAGATTCATCTGACATGACCTTCCCACTGTGAACCCATGCTGCCTTGGGTCCTGTGCCCCACTGGCCTCTAGGTACTCAACAATTCTTTCCTTCAGAAGTGATTCCATCACTTTCCTTACCACATAGGTCAAACTGACAGGTCTGTAGTTTCCTGCCTCTGTCTTGCAGGGGGACACAAACTGGAGGAAGGGAGAAGAGTTGTGGGGGAGGGAAGTAGTGGGTGGAGGTGTAGGTGGAGCTGAAGGAGGGATACATAGGGTCCGGGAGGCACCAGCTAAAGGTAGCCAAGGGAGGCAAGAGAGAAGGAGTGTGTGGGGGAGGAAGAGAGGATGGTGGGCAAGGCAGAGGAAGGTTGATTGGGGAGAGAGGTATTAGGTGCAGATACAGGAATGAACAGAGTGCTTACAGAGGAAGAAGGAGAGTGAGTGTCGAGATTGTGCAGATCATATTTCTAGAGAGAGGGAGTTCCAAATTATGGGGGAATTGTAGGAGAAGGTGTCACGGCCAGACGATGTGTGCCGGGGAGGCGAGAGTCCTATGGGTGGAGGTGCACAGAGAATAGCAGGATTGGAGGGGGGTTGAAAGGAGGGTGGACATGTAGGGAGGCAGAGAACCAAGCCAGAACTTCCCAACTAGATTTGAGATGTGAGAGAGGCACCTGGCATGGAGGGTGGGAAAGGAGAGCAAGGAATAAAGGTCACAGTGAGGAGTACAAGGGGAGCAATCAAGAATGCAGTGACAGAAGGAGTTGAAGAGAGTGTCCTGTCTGGCTAGGGTGGTTTTTGGGGTGAAGCTATGGACTACATCCCCTAAATGAAAGACATGGAGAATCATCATTTGAACAATATCTCTCCTGGCATGCTGTGCGAGGCATCTGCAGTGATGGTACAGAGCACCATGTATAGGGAGTAGCTTTTTACAGATGGCTTCAATGTGTGTTCTGAAGTATAGATTCTTATCAAGCCATAGTCCAAGGTAGTTGAATGTGGCTGTGTCATCCAGTGTTGAGCCAGAGAAAGTGTGGAAGATTGGGGTGGAGTCAAGCCTGGCCAGTTTTTGTCTGGAGTCGAAGGTCATAGATACTGTTTTTTTGACATTCATGGAGAGTTAGTTAGCATTAAACCAGCATAGAACATTATTAAAATCCAACTGAAGGCTGGTGGTCACCCCAGAGGGGGAGTTACCAGAGGAAAATATCAGTATCGTCAGCATACATGTGTGTGCATGAAGATGTGCAGGCTTTTAGGAGATCATCCAGGAATATGGGAAATAAAATAGGACTAAGTACCGAGCCTTGAGGGACACTGGTGGTGATAGGTAGCAGAGGGGAGAGGGAGTTGCCAACTCTGATGGACTGGGAGAGGCCTATGAGGTAGAACTGGAACCAGCTGGTGGCTTAGGAGAAGGGATTAGGAAACAGTGTTGAAGGCTTTGGCCAGGTTGACAAAGATGGCAGAGGTGATGAGTCTCTCATCCATGCTTGAGAGAATGGAGTCAGGAGGAGGGAGGTGGTGGTGGAGTGGTCTTTACAAAAGCCAGAATGGAATGAGGTGAAAAAGGAGGATGAGTCGAGGAAGGAAGAGAGTTGTTCCAGGACCAGATGTTCCTGAAGTTTAGCCAGAGTGGGGAGTAGAGAGATGGAGCAGAAGTTGGAAGGGTTGGAGGTGTCCCTGCCTTTGGGGGTGGGATAACGGTAGCAAATTTCCAAGTGTCAGGTATGGGAGCATACAGAAAGGAGAGGTTTAGTAGTTGTGTCAAGGGGGGAGCAATTGCATGTGTAGAGAAGCAAAGAAGCTTGGGGTCGAGGCTGTCAAGGCTCTTTCCTTTGGATGGGTTCAAGGCAAGTAGTACATATGGTGTGTCCTCTGGGAAGATGGACTTGAAAGAGAACACAGGAGGAGAAGGGAACATGGAAGAGTCGGGGGAGGCAAATGCAGGATGTGGGAAGCCCCTGGGAGCACTGCCAGGAAGAGATGCGAGTAGGAAGGAGGCACAGGTGGTGAAGTATTTGTTAAATTCAGTGGCCACTGAGGAAGGGTCTTAGATTGTGTGGGTACCAATTTTTAGGACAGGGGATGAGGAGTGGGTGGGGGAAGAGAACTTGGCATGGATGACCTTCCAGAATTTGGATGGGTTGTTGATGTTTTCCTGGAAGAAGGATTGGAAATACTCTGCCTTAGCAAGGCAGATTGCCTTGGTGCAAGCATTACGGAGTGAACAGTATTGCTGGAGGTTGAGGTGGGTGCTTGAGGTTTTGAATGCAGCCTATGCTTGGTCTCTTGCCTGTTGACATGCTATAAGTTCTGCAGTGATCCAGGGGAGGTGATTCCTGTGGGACCGCACCTTTCTGAACATGGCATGATGGTCCCATACATTCAGGAACAGAGAGTTAAAAAAGGTCAGGACTAAACTGATGGAGGGGGCAGTGGTAATTGGTGTCCAGTTGACACTGGACATATTGTTATGTATGGAGGACAAATCAAGGGAGCAATAAGTGTAGAAATTGAGAATGATTGGGGGGGACTGAACACAGTGTTTTTTTTGCACACAGTAGACCATGTGATGGTCACCGAGAGCATCAAGGAGGATAACACAGCCTATGATACAGTGGGGGTGTGAGGTCAGCACCCAGTCAATTAGGGTATGCTTCACTGATTTGTAGTTTAGATGCCTGGAGCAGGAAAAATGTCCGAAAGTTTTAGTGAAGAGACATGGCTGCAGATGTTACACTGATGGCTGGACAACAATTTTATGTTGAAGTCCCCTAGGATAAATAGTTCACCAGGGGTGGCAATGGCAGAGATGGTGATGAGGAGGACAATAAGTGAGGAGATGAAGGAAGCATGGAGATTAGGGCAGCAGTAGACACTGCATACAAAGATGGGGAGTGTGAAGGTGAGGGATATTTTTACTTACAGCATTTCATAGGCAGAGGGAGTGGTCGTAGAGAGACAGACAGTATACTTGAAAGAGGAGGATATATACATGGTGACACCACCTCCTCTGGACATTCAGTCCTGTTGGATGAGGGAACAACCAGGGATGGTGATGTTTGTGTCTGTGATTTTAGAGCTGAGTCAAAACTCAGTTAAGGTGAGGATGGAGGGTTTGAGTTGGGTCATGAGTGGTTGCAGAAGGTCAGTTGTGGGGAGTAGACTTCTAATGTTCAGATGAAGAAATCTTAGTCATTTTGGTAGTTCAGGTGAAAGGGTGAGGGGGGCCTGGGTTAGGCTCAATGTCACCAGATGTGAGTAGCAGTAGTGAGATAAGTAATTTATTGAAGATAGACAGGAATATTTTAGATGGAGTGAGAGGTCTGCTGTGGGCTGGGCAAGTTGAGAGGCTGACTTTGAAAAAAGAGCGTGCAGGGTGGGCAGATGGGAGCCAGTTCTGGTGAGGATGCCGGCTGCATTTCACCATGGGAAGTGTAGTAGTGGGGTTAGACATGAGGAGAAAAAGGGTGGGGGAGGTGGAGGGCAGAGAAGGGGATGGGGAGAGGCTGGATGAAAAGTAGATGGGAGTGATGTCAGGGAGAAAAGAAGGAGGAGGGGCAGAGCAAGGAGAAGAGCAGCATGGTGGTTGACAGGAGGCAGAAAATAGTGAGAGAAAGTCAAGAGGGGAGAGATGAGTAGCAGTAAGGGGCAGAGGGGGATGGAAGAGTCTTTTGATGAGAAGGAGTGCAGCTGTGGGAAAAGGGGGTTAGGTAGAAGTTACTGTCTTACAGTGTGTGAGGTCTAGGCTGGTGCAGTGCAGCTTAGCATTAATAGTAGTGGGGAGGGGGCAGAGAGTTAGTGATGTGGGCAGCACAGGAAACAGCCAAGCATATTGTGGCATGAGAGATTGTGAAGGAGGCAGCACAAAGAAACAGCCAAGTAGATGCATGGTAACAAAATGCAGCATGGAATCACTGCAAGGAAGAGAGGAAGGAAGGGGGCTGAGCGAGCTTCAGCGTAGACCGACAGGGAAGCAGAGCAGCCTATGGGAGGGAATCAGTGAGAGTGGTGGAAGAACGTATGGGAGGAGCACAACTGTATTTAATAGATGCTGGGGTCGGGGTGAGAGGGCCAGACAAAATATGGCAGTTTAAAATAGCAGAGCTGAATTGAAGCTTTGGGGAGATTTGAGGTGTAGCCAATGGAAGCTAGCAAGGAGCACCAATGGCATGCTGCAAAGGAAGGCCCACGGACCAATAGAGGAGGTGGAATTCCAGAGTTAGCATACCCAATCGAGGGGCTTGTGAAGCAGGCAGGCTGGCATTGTGGCATGGCCAGCCAAGGAGCACCACATCACTGCCTTTCCCTGCATGGGAGCCCTGGTCAAGGGCTGAGCGCTAAGAGGGAGAGAGGGAACAGATTAGCTGAGCTAAAAATTCTTTGGTGAATCGGCAATTAAGTTAAATCAGGGGGTGGGCCAGGGCAGACAAAGGAGCTGAGTAGCAGAAGGGGGTTTGCAGACAGCAAGCAGGGAAGAGGAGCCAGCAAGGGAAGTGGGGCTATGGTCAGCAGCCAAATTAATAGATTAAATAGTAGCAGGGAAGGCAAGGGGCATGAAGCTGGGGGGATAAAAGTATGAAATTCAAAATTAGGGGGCACCGGTGGAAAGGGAAGGTAAAAGGCCAGCGCTGAAGTCAGAGAAGCTGGGGAGACAGAGCAAAGAACTAAAGAAAGCAGCAGAGTTGAAGGAACAGCAGAGAAACAAAGGGAAAAAGAAATTTACACATAGTTAAAATCAGTAGCACGTAAATCTGAACAACAGGCTAAGTAATTTAGAATGAGGTGCACTAGCAACACAGGCAATATAATTAGAATTATGAGGTGTAGCATGCAAACTGGATTAATTAAACTGGGGATTATGCAGTAAAATAGTTGAAATCTAGTCAGTAGCAGACAGACTGAGACAATTAGGCAAAGGATCCAGCAGAAAATAATCACGCTCACATAAACAGGCTAAATTAATTGAAATTCAGATCTGTAGTAGATAGACTGCAATTAGTTAAACAAGGGATTTTCAGTAAATAATCATGGTCCTGATAATGGAGAATTGTAAATTGCAATAACCTGTCTTGTACATCCCTACTAACTTTAGTTGCATTACTCCACTCTGTGGACCAACACCACTAAAATTTCTTATCCAAGTTCTTCTTCCCACTTGTTTTTAGCTGATAAGGTTGGGATGGTCTCATCATCTGAAATAAATCTGTGAATTAAGCTTTCAACTTTCTTTTGTTATGTCATCTTAATAGCTTGGACCTCTTCTGTACTATTTTCTTGTAAAACATCTTGTTTTAGGATTCTATTGTTGAGGGCACTCCAAAGCTGCAAATAATCGCTGAACTGAAATCTATTTTTTTTTTATTTTATTTTAAATTTGTTAACCAGGTTAGGACACTGGGCAAAAAAAGGGCCCTTCTTCAGGACTGATCCTGACAATTAAACACAATTCAAACATTAAATACATTCAATCAAATAAATTAAATATTACAATGACAAACATTCAATGATAGCAAAGAAGCCTTAAACTCTTTTCTTTTTTCTTATTTTGGCTCAGACAGTTTTTAGGCTCATTTTTGTCTTTTTACATGTTATATACAGTATGTAAATCAGATCATATGGCCCATACTGATCATTCTTGCCACAGGGCCCAGGCTGACAATTTTCTAGTATATATATATATATATATATATATATATATATATATATATATATATATATATATATATATATATATATATATATATATATATATATATATATATATATATATATATATATATATATATATATATTATTTTATATTATAGTACTCCTAGTTGTACAATGTCTTTGGGGGCATATTTTAAAAATTCTTCTAATTTGTTTATCTTTATATAATAAGCTTTTCTAAATTCATGATGTATATCAGATTCTTTACCCAAGTTTCAAATTAGTTTTTTTTGGGGGGTGGGAGGGTCTGGTCTTTCCATTTTATAAGTATACATTTCTGGGCCTTTATCATAGCTATATTAAGAAATTCTAGTTGTTCAGGCTTTAATTTATGAAGAGGTACAATTAATAAAGGTATACAAGGAGTTACTTTGATTTTTTAATCACTTTTCCATTATAGCCATTGTTTTTGGCCAGTAGTTTGATAAATATGGGTAGGAGTGTAATATGTGAATAAGAGTGTCAGATGTTGTAGCACATTGGGGGCATTTATCTGTTATTGTAGAATTAAAATGATGTAATCTTGAAGGCGTATAATAAGTCCGATAGACTGTATTTATTTGTATTTGTTGCATTTTACTAGCCAAAATATGTATATTAAATGAACTGATAAGATCTTTTCATATTTCTGCCATGATTTTAATGCTTAAGTCAGTTTCCTATTTCTTTATGTGTTTTTGTTGTTCCTTGGTTTCACTGGCTTCAAGTATTTTATACAGTATATGTGAAATTAGTTTATTTCTATCAGTTTTTTTTCCAGCAGCAATTTAAGTATAATGGATTCCATGTTGTTATTTTGTTCCTTCAGAGTACTAGTTATAACTCTGGATATATGTATGTATTCAAATGTTTAACTGTTTATTATCTTGTATTCACTTTGAAGTTGGGGGAATGTTTTTATTATTTTCCTGATCATAAAATCTCCATACTCCTGAATCCCTGTGTTTCTCCAGGCATATGTTTTGTCTGTTACAGATACCCTATGGTTATAATTCATACATATAGGTGAGGATTTTGAGATCTCATAGTTCTCTTTTATCATCTGATGGGCTTTATGCTATGCACTGGTGATTGAGAATGTGGTCAAGCTTATTTTTGGTGGTTTATTTTAATTTTTTTTAATAGTTTGAGTATAATAGTTGCATCTTTTTCCCATAGGGATTTGTATTTTGTTCAATTTGTTGAGAATTTATTATATTTTCACCTGGATTTATCCATTCCCATATTGTGGTTATTTTTATCATGAAGTAATATGTTCTTTCAATTATTTGTTTTGTATAATTTCATATGTATTGACTATTTCTGTATACCCTCCTCCCCCAGGTTGTACCATGAGACAAGTAAATTGGTGTTCAGTGTGCCCTCCTGGTGAAACATTTCAATAAATAAAAATTGCAGTAATGGTCTCCATTAAAATTCAGACATGGTTTAATTGATTAATGGCCAATACTGCATCATATCAATGGCTATATTAAATGTACTCTAACCCATTAAAACACATCATTACTTTCCCCTTAATTGGTTCACAAATAATAGTACCATTAAATTTTGATAACGTTTATTTAATGGCCAATTTTCCTGTAATGGCATTTTTGTATTTTAATGGCCCATTAATTGTGCACCGTGCCATAATGACTCATGCACCAGAACACCATAAACTTCAGTTTGGATGAGCTTAACTATTCCCCTCAACAACCCATGAGATGTGCAGCAGAACCCAAGACCTAAACTAACAAGAATTTAACTGTAATATAAAACAAAATCTGCAGCAATACAGTATAGCTTTCTCCAATTTTCTTTTTATTGCATTTTAGAAGCAAACATTCAGACAATGACCACAGAAATGGCCAGTATCACATACAAGTACATATTACACTTTATAAAACATGTTAAGAAACAGGCATCAAACCCCACCATTATACTGATGCTCACAAACCTTACCCAGCTCCACAGAACAGTGCTTTGCCATCTACCCATGCCCCAATGTACAAAGCTCCATTAGCTATGCACCACGCCAGTACAGGCCTCTGTTTTCAGTTTTATTTGTTGCTGCCAGGTAACAGATGTGGATGCTCTATTATGCGATTATCCTATACATCAGTAACAGATTCCTTACCTGGTCTGTAGAGGATAGGTACATCTGATATTGGTGGGTGGGAGGATATGAGGACGACATCTGATCAGTACTGTAAAACAGAAAAAAGTTGTAAAGATGTTTGTAAATAGGGCAAAGGTAAAACTTGTACATAGCAAAACATCAGCAGCTATGGGTGTTGTTTGCACATCCTAAATAACATTTCCAAATACCACAAAATCGCAAATAGCATTTCCCAATATTTATGGTACTCTTACTTGGGAATTCATTTTAAAAAATTAAGGAAAAGACCCTTTCCTTACTCAGGTAACAAAGGCTAGTCCCTATGCCACACCCTCCACACTCTGATTTTACCCCCTCTCCCCTTATCTGTTCTTCCATATGGATTAAAACATAACTGCATACTCCTGGCATTTTTAAAAGGCCCCTCCACCCAGACACCCAACCACAAATCATCATTGTTAGGCTGCCCATCCTGACCCCCAAGCCATGATTTGAGGGCCACATGTAGCAAGACATCCAGCATAGTCTGGTCCCCTTTCTCCCAACCCACAGCACAAACTGCCACTAGCTCTATCAGTCCACAAGCTGAACATCAGAGTGCGACAGTGTGCATGATCAGAAGGGAGGAGGCAGTGTGGTATCGGTCATTCATGAAGTTCTGCAGAAGTCAGTCTTCCCAGTATTATCAAGGACATGCACCACTCTGGCCACCCCCTGTCACTCATTGGTGCTTTCATGCTGTATTGAGCAGCTGGCTGACTGACAAGAGCAGGTGGCCATGCTGTGGATTGGGGAAGGGGGTTGGCAATTGGGCTATTCTGAATATAAATATAAAGCCAGTCTCTGTAAGGGCTTGTAAAACCAGTAATCCAATTTTTGGAATGTTCTGAAAAATAATTCACCATTTAGACCATGAATTATTTCTCTGAACAGCTGCACTACTGACACTTCAGCGAACCAGAAGCATGGGCTGGAGTTTGAGCTGATTAGGACAGGTGACAGGCAAACCCCCTCACAACCATGGATTTCAAAACAGCACCATTAAAAATGTAAGAAAAAAAGTACTGGGTAGGGCTGTGCGAATACCTTTTTTCGAATATTCAGCCGAATATTCGTTATTCGGTGGCGAAATATTCGGTATTCGTTATTCGGTATTCAGATGGCTGAGAGGGGGTATTTAAAATTAAAAAAGCACCCCCCTCCTGGTCATCATTAAATAAATGTTTTAATCCCTGGTGTCTAGTGGTCCCATCCAACCCCCTGGCTGATTGCCAGTCCAAAATAATTGTATTTATTTATTTACTTTTTGTTGACTGGGTAAGCGCACTAGACAAATCCTGCCTATTTTCAGGCATGACACGGGGAGGGGGGATACAGATGAATGTCAACTGACCTTGAACCAGATTAAGCTGTTGGTGGTATTTTTAGTGAATGAGGGAAATTTAGCCAGGACACCAGGGAAATATCCCTACACTTTTCGATAAGTGCCATGGGATCTTTAACATCCACCTGTACTACAACCAATCCAGGCAGATGGGACCTCAGTTTAACGTCTCATCCAAAAGACGGCACCTCAGAAGTGCAGCACCCCTCTCATGCTGCACTACAGTGTCAGTACTGGGATATTAACCCAAGTGCCAGATGTGGGAACTGAACCCACAGCCATCTGATCTCCCGACCTCAGAGGCAAGTGTGCTACCTACTGAGCCACTGACACTGAATCCTTCCACCCATGCCCAGACTCTCAGCATTATCCCCAGCCCCAAATGTATAAAAATAAAAAATTCCCCTAATTTTCCTGGTGTCTAATGAACCCCTGCCCCCCACTCTGTCAGGAAATGCCTTCCACCCCTCTCCCCCCCTACTCACGACCCCGAGCGGGCCAGCCGCAAAGAAAAAAAAGTAATTCCCATCCTCCTGGCCAACATTAAATTAATATTTTAGCCCTGGTTTCTACTGGTCCCACCCCCCGGCCAATCACCAGTCCAAATAAAGAATCCCCTCCCAAAGACCCTCAGCAATACCCCAGTCCCCGTCCCCAAATATATAAAAATAAAAAAAAATCCAGTACTGCCACCCTCCCACCCTGTCAGGAAAAGCCTCCCACCCCTCTCACCCCCCACACCCCGACCTGGAGCGGGCCACCTGCACAGCCCTCCACTCACCTCCACGGCCGGCAGACCGACTGAGTTTTCAGTGAATGAGCGCACACTTGAAAAAGAGTCAGTGTGGCTTGAAACATAGAGGTAGTACTGTGTGTGTATATTTGGAGTGTTTTATTTAACTTTTCATATGTTCAGCTTGAATAAATGATTTGTAACTCAAGAAAAATCTTCACTTCTTTTATTTGGGCTAAGTGTTCGGGACCAGCTCCTGCATGATCAATGGACAGTAGACAATGTCCATGCTTGATGGCAATGACTGGTGAAGATGCCAACAATTCAGTTATAGATAATTTGCCTTTGAGAGCCATGGCAATGGTTAGGAACCTAGGAATCTCACTTGACCACAGATTGTCCTTCAAAGCATGAGTGGTTTGTGATGTCACCAAAATCGCAAGATGGAATTACTTTTCTGTCACTATTTCCTAGTTGTTATTTTTTTTTGTAGTATATTGAACTCTCCAATAGTACCTCTTGTAATACTATTGATGTGATGTCATAATGATGGTATTATCAATTTCTGATGTCACACTGATAGTATTACAGGATTTTAAAGTTGCTTTTTCCTTGAGGGAAAATGTGATCATTCATATATTATTTACGTAGAATAACATAGTACTCTGTTGGCACTTGTGTATCTCCTCAAAACCCTAAAAGAGTGCTAAAAAATAATTTCAGCTTGATGGCTGTCAAAGAGGTAGAAGGACATTAACGTTCAGGTACTCCTAATAAAGTTGCTACAGTACAGTAAATACCTGAACTAGTTCTAAGTTTGTTGTAATTTGTACAGTTTGAGCCTGACCCAAGATAGTATAGAAATCTTCAAATTCAAGTAATCATAATATATTGGATGTACCTCCTTTCTACTCCTCAGCACAACTTCACTTTGACAAGCATACACACATACATACATACATTTCAGTAGACTGCTTTTTCTGCTTCATTTTTTCATATAATGGAACTCCCCAAGTGATAGTTTCTATTATACAGTCATATGCTTACACATATGGGTGGCTTCTTCCCAGGATCTTTCTAGTAATAGAACTTAGCAACAGTACAGCAATCTAAAAGATTACAAGAACTAATAGAAGAATAGAGAATGCAATTATAAATCTAATGTAGACCTCAGTTCTTATCTTTGTTCTTCAGTCTATTACTCCCAACAGCTATACAAGGCATTATTTCTGTCCATGGTGTGCAATCTTCATCTACTTATCTTACTATGGATCAATAGTGCAATTGCATCAATGTTCTGGAAGCACCTCCAGTTACACAGCTCCTGCCTGACTTGGCACTGTATATCCAGTTATATCCTTGACTCACCTGCTCCTGAATATATCAATGTCTCTGATGTTGCCTAGGCTTACTGCACATTTGACCTAAAGATCACACTAGGTAATTTGTAGCTTGCACTTCCCTGAAAACTACTGCAAGAAGGCAGCTACTTCCAGCTTATTGGCCTTTCAATTCCAAGTCCAGCTACAGTGTGTGAAGTACAGCATTCTGTTGTCAATACTGCAGCTGGCTTGCTACTTACTGTTCATAGTCTGAATGCTGTCTCTACTAAAACCAATCTCAGTAACAGTAAAATGTGTCCATTTCTATGAATTACTACAAACCAAATACATGCACTGTGAAGCATCAAACCCAGTGCAAGGCATCATGGGTATGTAACTCCCTGTGTGGGGCAAACTGACAAAGCTTAACCAGGATAGAAATTGTCTTCTTGGCATGCTTTTTCATCAAAACCAGGATATGCCGAGACTGACTACTACAAGCACATATGTTGTTGTCTTGTTTAAACTCCTCAGGGCAGGGCAGTGCAGACATTGTCTCAAACTGGTAGCAGGTCAGCAGTAGAATAAATTAGGCACTTATATGCTCAGAGGTACAGCAGCACATGGAACAGGCATGATGTTACTACCTGCAAGTGCACTGAATACCTCCCTCACTAAGAGTAACACTTCATTGTTTTCTTCAACACTCCTCGCTGGCTCCCTGAAATTGTTCTCTATTTCTGTATAACATGAAACAAGTTGGGACAGAGGATTAGAGGCCTTTCTTACAAATGCACTCCATAGACTGTAAATACCTATCTCAAAAAGTTTTGACTCCTGCCGTGACTCCTGACAAAAAGTTTCCCCTATATTAACAGCACTGGTAGCACCTAAGGTGCATAGTCCTCAGCTAATGACTGAGTGCATAATGCCACAGTAGGGCCTTTCAGCATACCAAATGAAATAACATGACTCTTTTTATGCTTGTATTATATTCCTGCCACACAGGGTTTATTGGAATACTGCACTTCTACTGTTTCCATCGCTATTGTTTTGTACTGTGTCTTTTGTCTTATAATATACGTGTTAGTAGTTTGACACCTATTAGCATGTTACTTGAGTTTTTAGCCACGTTTATTGATGTGGGGACCACAGAATGGCCCAGTAATAGTATGGTATGATTCTAGACTGGTGATCCAGGTTTGGGAGCATTGGCACCGTGATCTGTCAAAACACCCCCCACTGGAGGGCCAGAGAGCTTTCTGTCCTGCTGGTGGTATGCCACAACATGCATGCAAGGTTGCTTGAGGCTGAACATGGTGTCGGGGTGGTGAGTGTGAGACAGATCAAGGGTCAGTTGAGAGGGAAAAAAATGGCAGCATCCAGCATGTTGACATCAGAACTGTTTGACCTAGCATCCGCTGCCACTCTGCTCACCAGATTCTGCTCTTAATCGGTGGAAACGACTCTACCAGATATTCCCACCATGGGGGAAACGATATGGGAAAAACACTGAAAAAAGTATACTGAATTGAGCATCTGAATTCATTGTAAAAACAACAATGTTTTAGATAAATAATTCCTTTCTGGTTTGCCTACAGTAATAATCTCAAGATTTTGTATTTTTCCTCATTTGTTGTAGTGTGATAAAGAGTAGTGCCTGTTTGTAACTTGCTAGTTACAGTAATAGACAGTACACTTAGATGATGGTATCCAACCCCCAGTAAAAAAAATTATCAAAAGCTAACTGCACAATATTTGTGAGATACTTAATTTTAAGTATTCCATTCTTTATTATAAATGACATTTGAATGAAATCAAGAGCTTCATTCCCTACAGCTAATCTGTCCCTGATGCTTATTCCCAGTCCAAATTCATCATTCTCAGTTCATTATTATATCACAGTAATTTCCATAGTAAAAGATTGTAATGTCACAAATTAATCATGGCATTTTGATATTTGCTAGATAATACACATCGAGGATAGATGAAAGGTGAAGGACTGTGATTCTGTTTTCAAGGAAATACCCTCGGTAATGAAAATGAAATAGCATCAGATTTCTGATATATGTTTTGTCACTGACTTCTGCAGATCCCAGTGGTAACTTATTCTGGTGGTCTGATTCCCTTTTTAAAGCAATTCAGATTTGTTTGGTGTTTTATGACATGTGCATGAGTCAAGGGAACAAATTGGTAGAAGTGCTTTTTTGTTACACAAGGTCATCAATATGCAGTTTGTCCAAGTGAACAAGATTTTTTTTTTTTATCTCAATAGGCATTCCTGAGTAAATATATTTAGAATAAAGAAAAATCACTGTGATGTGTGGAAAAAGGTATGCACCCCCACCATATTTAAATGGTTAGCGCAGTACTAAACTGTTTAGTGCAGCGCAACCTGCAAATAGCATGTGGCCTCACTATTCAGCAGTGGCTGCTGAGTCAGCCAGAGGAGTAGTGCTGCTGCACTAAGATAATATATGCAGTGAGACATGGGGTAGTCACCTGAATATGTTGCACATTGTAATGGTCAGATGTTTAGAACTCTGTAGATGGCCAGTAGTACCAAATACAGTGGCACTTTTTAAGGACAGAGGAGGCTGCCCTTATCCTAGTCCAACACGGGAAAAGCACATCAAGGATGGCCCACATCACCTATTTGATGTAGGCCATCACTGAAGATGAGGAGAGGGGGAATGCCCCCTGGGCCACAGAATAGGCCCAAAGATGCAATGCTGCAAAGAGTGTACCAGTCCTGGCTGACCTTCATAGAACTTAGACACGAGTAGATTGTGGGCTGGGACATTCTCAAAAGACAAATGCTCATGCAGCTCTTTGACCTGCTGTATGAGGAGCTTCAGACTCAAGTTACTTCAGCCACCATGCATTACCCATTGATCTCATGGTGTCAGCAGCACAGTGCTTCCTGGCTATTGGACGCTTTCAGCTACGGGTGGGTAACTCCACCACTAGAACACAGTCTGTCACCTGACATATGTTGAGTCAATTCCTAGATGCCCTGTTGCCACATGCTGAGGAGTTTATTATATTCCCCATCACAACAGAGTGAAAAGCAGCCATGCACTCCTACCTGCTTTCCTATGTGCAATTGACTACACCCATGTGGCCAGCTGAGTGCCCCCAGGAAAAAGGGTGAAGGCTTAACTGAAAGTAAGGGCTTCCACTCCATCAATTGCCAAGTGGTGTGGAATGCCACAGGGTACATCTGCAGTGTCATGGTACCCATGATATCAGAACTTATAGGAGGTGCCCATGACACCTTCATCTGGCACAATCTATCCTATATCAGAGGCTTAAGAGTGATGCTATACCCAGTAAACACGTCATTGGTGAGTATATGCCCTAGCCCCCCAAACAGCATGCAGCTGCCAGAGCTGGTATTAATTAATGGATTCTGTCTACACAGGGAACAGTGCATATCCCTTGAATCTCTGGATGATAACACCTGTCATACACCCCACATCCACTGCAGAGGACAGCTATACCGTTGCACACATAATGACCCACAACATAATTGAGCATGTCTTTGATGTGTAAAATACAGTTCCAATGCCTAGAAATATTAGGCGATGCCCTATGGTATAGGCCATACATGGCCTGTGGCATATTCCTTGCTTGTTGTAGCCTACACAACATGGCATGGAACCATGAACTGTGCCTGCAAGCCACTGAGGGAGACACTGCAGCAGATGCAGAGTCAGTGGATCAGTTGTTGCAGTAGACACTCGATAGATGAGACCCTAGGTTGGGCAGAATATCCAGAGACTACCAAGTAAGGCTCACAACTGAGCACTTTGGACCAAGATGGTAAATGCAAAATTCACATGATGTGTACTGATTACATGAGAATATATTAACTAACTCAATGTTAGTACAGTGCAAAACAGAAAGAAAGGGTACTTGGATAATATAATACAGTTCACAAACACAAACACAAGCCATTCTGGCATCATGAGGGTGGGTATGTGGGGGCAGAAATAGGCAGGAAAGGTGATACTAGAATGGAAAGGGGATGATGGGTTATTCTAAATGTGGCATTCCAAGACTGGGCAGTCACCCACTATAGACATGTGTCTGGCATGCATGGGATGCATGTGGTGAAGGCCACCAGAACAGGGGGAACTGCTGGGTTGGTATTACCTGCCTCCCATGTCCATGGCCCAGTGGTGTAGTGGTTGGGAAAAAGCAGATGCCCTGGTCAGGGGTCAGTGGGCCAGCAGGTCATAGGCTGGGGTTCATGGGATGGAAGGGATTTTAGGGGGTTGTCTACCCCAAACCCTTTGGTACACATACATCTGGGAGTGGATGACCTGTGAGGCATGTTAAGATGCAAGTGGACCCCATGTGCTGCCAAAGCAGTGCCTCAGCAGGTTTGGGCCATGTCCACCACAGCGACTGCATGGCTTAACACTGCATCACCAAAAGTGGACATGTAAGCAATAATACTTGACAAGGTGAGTGGTATTGGGCTATACCAGACTGCCCTGGGGTGTAATGAGGCCTGACGCTGCAGGTAGAGGGCCTTATAGCCCCTGGAAGGTCCGGTACAGTATAGCCCATACCGCCCACCCTGGAGGAGTATTATTGCACTTAGACAATGGGCTATAGGTGAAATTTTTTGAAACATATGTAACAATAAAAAAATATGGAACATAAATAAAAAAGAATTAAAATTAACTTTTCTGGTAAAGTAGTCCTTTTATTCTTACAATCACCACTGGAAAGTGCTGCTGTGTTTTTTGTTAATTGTTTCTTTCCTTTCAGTATCTTCTCCAGCTTGCTGCTTTGTCCCCATCCCATGCACACACACACACAGAACACAGTGGAGCACTGTTTCTTTCATTGCCTTTTATGAGTGTCCAGTTGGAGCGGGGAAAAGTGGCATGCTGAGCTTTATCTGAAGAGAGATAACTTTCTTTTTTTTTTTATCGGGTTTCAACTGTGGCGCGAGTCTCCAGTGCCAGTTTCAAAGTCCACAAGTCAGTCGAGATGGAGCACTGTACTCTGCACTGCAGCAGAGTAATACTGTTAAAAACCAAAAAACAAAACTCCAGAAGATTTGGAGGTATAGTGATACGGAGGGAGGGCAGAGCTACAGTTTGCATTTTGAGGGTATGGTATTCGGGTGGGATGGCAAAGTGCTTTCAATGTTTTGGGGTTATAGCAGGACTAATGGTACAGCACTAGTGGACTGTTCACCCACTTGCCGACTGAAAAAAAAAATTGATCAGCACTTCTCTTTTCCATTCAATGTGTTTTTGTTTCTTTTTTTATGAAGTACCAGAACTGTTATGTAGAAGTAGTTGGAGCGTTGCTGTGTGTTGCTGATATGTGGAGAGAAGTAATTCTGTGATGCGGGGAAGTTCAGTGGATGGGGGGATGTGGGGAAGTTGCTTCACTGTGATCAGTCTGTGTCCTCTGCCTACAGTCCCTCCTGATCCCCCATGACAGCTTGGTGCAGCTGTCTGTTGGCTGCCCTCTGCTGTTGGTCAGGTTGAGAGATGGAATAGGCTCCGGCTGCACAGTAAGAGGGGCTGGTGAGTCCACGGCTCTAACAGGTGTGCTGATGGCTACAGCCACAGCCATATGGGCCAAGGGTTGCAGTGCCATAATCAGTGTTCTGTCCTCTATGTCATCATCCTTCTCCAGAAATGCCTTGCCAATGTTTGGTAGGGCCTCCCCTATGTCCACTGATGACACCTCTTCAGGCCACTCACCCTGCCTGATCACTGGCCATGGTGCAGTCCCTGACTAGCCTCCATCCTTGCCAGTGTCCTCTTCACTTTGGAACAGTGACTGGGCTATGGAGGAAATGCAGAAAGGCACAGATGAGTCATACAGCACACATATCATCTGCCCACTGTTGTGCACTGACAGCACACCAACAATACTACTCGAGACATACACTGGCCCATCAACCCCGATGCACCATACACATCACATGCCAACCAGTGTGCACCCTGAGGATGCCCAAATGGGAGTAGTAGTGAGCCACAGTCAGCACAAGTATGACCAGTGCCACCCTATCAGTACTGTGCACAGCACTGACAGTGCAATGTATAGACAGCAGTTGCAAATTATATGCCTCTGAGGGGCCAGGCTCTCTTTAACTCCACCCTTAATTCCCTCCATGACTATGCACCAGATGGCTCTGGCCATAACCTCCTCTACTACAGTGAGGGTCAGTGCAGTAGACAGGCTGCTCCCTGTTTCCTGCAGGCTGGACTGAACTTGGTTCAGGCATTCCCTTGTGCATACCTCAGTGCCACTGATTCTTTTGCATTCCAGTGGAGTGCGATAGAGGTTACCAGTAGTATTTGTAGCATCGGCCACCTTCTGCCATGCCTGCCCTTGTTGAGTCTGTGTGCCCTGTGGGAAGCCCAGTATGTCTTCTCTGGCCAAATATTCCTGGGCCAGGGTGAACTTCTCCCCCTCCATGAATTTATGCCTCCATCTCAGCCACTGGTCAATGTGGCAGCACTACCTTCAGCCATGATTATCTGTGGAACAGGAACTGCATGTCAGCCATGAGCATCCAGGTTCTGCACTGCATATCAGCAGTTCCTTGCACAAAGATCCTGCCATGTGTGAGTACTACAGACTCACCTCCAACTGCCTGCAGTACCAGTATTCTTGCAATGTGGCTGTGCAGTGCAGGATTCACCTTGTATATACACCAAGCGCTGTTCTGGGATACAAATGAATGAATAAATACATTCAAGTCAGAACAAGTAAATCAGGCCATAGTGCCCAGGCTGTGTAATGAGGTTGTTTGCATACTCTGGTTAAATATAGTGATTTAGTGCTGTGTGCTACAGTGATAGCACAGCACTAGCAGCCATTCTTTGCACTGTGCTGCTGTGTCATCAAAGCACTGCTCTACATGCCACATTGTGAAATGACAGTGAGTGACATCAGTATGACTACGTATACAGAAAGCCACAGTATGCATGCACGTTCCAGCATAGAAGGCACATGTGCATTGACAACATACCTCTCTCCAAACTGGATACTGTGCTGTGTTACAGGACATTAGCACTGTGCTTATGCTACGAACAGTGCTAATGCCACCAGACCCACAGTGAAGGCCAACCAGTTACACATTCTGGAGGGGAGCACTGCCTGACAGTAGCCCAATGAAAGTGATGGCCACAGGAGTACATTTGGATAACACCAGTGGTACACATGTTGGGGGTCTGACAAGCTTACAGTACTTGGGGAGCTGGTGATGACTTGGGAGACTCTGTTTTTCAAGGAGACTGAAGAGTGGTCTGGGTCAATCTATCCAAGATGTGACACCTGGGACTCTTTCAGATTGCATCTAGCCAGGAGAACTGGAATACCAAGAAAAGAGGACCAGTGCTGTCACCAATTTAATTATCTCAGCCGGTGGGAGCCAGGGTAACGGGCACAGCTGCAGGCCGCTGTCAAGAACTGCAGTATGCCAAGGGGAGGTGAGTACAGACATACATGCATGTCAACTACTGTCTTTGGGGTGCCTATTATGTGGGGTGCACATGCCCTCGGTGTGTGGGACCACCTATGCCATCGGTGTGCTGACTGTGTGGCGTAGAATGGTGCCACACACCAGGGATGTGTACACACCCATGCATAATGTTACTGCCACATTGTGCTTGTTTGATATATGTTGGTGTTTTGCCTGGCAACATCACAGTAGCCAAGCCAGCACTGGGAAGTTGGCCAGGATGTCTCAACCCTGGCACAGTGCCATGTAAATTGCTTTACAGGGTGACCGCCTTCATGACCAACCCAAGGTACAGTGCATACACTGACCTCCGTGGCCATGATGCATCAGGACATGGATGGGTGGGCGTACACATGCCTTTATCGGGACAGAGGCTGCATCACATATTGTGACACAGGGACAGAGCAGGCACGACCAATAAGTGAAATATGTCCAGTATGTGTTGCGCTGAAGCACCTTCTCTGTGATACCTGTGTGTATAATGGCTGTGTTGCCAATGCAGGGGGGTCTGAGTGGTGCATCTGTCAGCTATGACATTACATATGCCGCTTACCAGCACGCAGGTTCCTGTTGCCTCCATACAGGTACAGTATATGGTGAAAGGACAGCACTGACATTAGTAGCCGCCTGTGCATTCTAGTGGTTCCATGGTAAACTATGCCATGTTCTGGTGCTGCAGGCCCAATAGACCCCTTCTCTGAATTTGGGTTTATCAGTTTCTGACACATATACAATGCCTCAGACATATGAGATATTAGAAATATTTGGGGGAGCAAAATAGATCTAACAAAGGTGCGCTGGCACGTGCCATTACCTGCAGATGCCAGGAAACAGTCAGCATGCATCACTGCATTTGAACTGTACGAGTTCCTGGTAATGCCATTTAGAATGAAAAATGCACCAGCTACCTTTCATAGGGTGGTTGGTCGAACATTGTTGGGGGTAGGGGACTTCACTGTTGCTTACTTGAATGATGTCACTGTTTTTAGCCTGACATGGGAGGAGCATCTGACACATGTGAGGAGGTACTTGAGAAATCACAAGCTTCAAAGCTGACATTCAAAGCAGAAAAGTGCCAGGTAGGCATGGTTAAAGTATCATACCTAGGACACCAAGTTTGGGCATCAGGCCAAAACCTACAAAGGTAGAGGGTATTCAGGGATGGCCCATGTCCCAAACCCAAAAACAGCACCAAGCATTGGAGAGGATGGCTCGGTATTAGACAACTTGTAACTAATTTTAGCACCTCTGCAGCTCCCCTCACACACTCAACAACAAAAAAAAAAATAGCAGATGCAGCAAACAAAATGCTGTGAAACAGCCATCTGTCAGCTGAAGCAGGCTGTATGCCAGATCTCAATGCTAGCCAGCCCTGACTATGGGCTAATATACATAGTGTACATGGATGCATCCAATTTTGGGGTGGGGCACTACTGAGCCAGGTCAACTCCAGTGGGTGAGATCACCCTATTATCTACCTAAACTGAAAACTCCTACAAAAGGAAATGGAATATGCCACTATTGAAAAGGAATGCCTCACTGTAGTCTGGTCTTTGGAAAGCTGAAGCCATACTTGTATGGAAGAGAGTTCCCCGTGGTCACAGATCACAGTCTACTAATATGGCTATAGCATATGAGCAGAGAGAATGACAACTTATTGCACTGGAATTTTGCATTATAGGAATACAATATGCACATAAAACATTAAAAAGGGTACACAGAATACCAATGCCTACAGATTTTCTCAATGGATGGCATAGCTGGGTTGATGTAATCACAGTGACTTACCAAACTTAGGAGGGTGTGTGTGGCAGAACTCAGTATTATTGTGGCACAGAAATGTATGAAGTCATGAAAACTGTTGTCCAGGGTTTTCTCTCCAAGGCAACTTTGGTCTTTCTCAAACACTAGTTGATGTTCTAATTTTGTAAAAAATGTGGTCTCAGAGGTTTATCATGGGTTGTTAATATGACTTAATCTGCTCTGGGAATAAGCAGCAGGAGGACGTTCAACAGAAACGAAAAGTGTGAAAACCATATGTTGTCCACCTGCAACAGGTGTGATTATTGATAATGTTTAGGGATTATATTTTCCTCAGTGGGGAAGGCTACAGTATTAGACAGCAAGTGTTGTTGTTGAAGCAATTCACCTTGGAAATGACTGTACCATGGGAAAGTGCTTTAAGCAGAATTATGGATGTATACAAATAGCACACTAGGCACAGAAGCAGGCATAAGAGCTAAAAAAACAGTGTTTAATGTAGATGGGGTCAGTCTATAGCAGTATGAAGTGGCTAATGTAAAACAAGCATTTGTCAATGCCAGATGTTTGCCACTGGTATTGATGTTGTACTAG
This sequence comes from Neoceratodus forsteri, assembly GCA_016271365.2. Taxonomy (NCBI): domain Eukaryota; kingdom Metazoa; phylum Chordata; order Ceratodontiformes; family Ceratodontidae; genus Neoceratodus; species Neoceratodus forsteri. The sequence goes on along the minus strand of CM028130.1, from coordinate 1,635,886,703 downwards.
GTCTAGGAGCAGATCCCCATGCCAGAAGACTAATATGGGCTGGACTTAGGATGGGATGGGCATGTGGGGGGGTGTTATGGTGGGCAGCAACAGACTCTCATTTAAATCAGAAATGACATTCATAAGGCTGAAACTGATCTAGAAAGTGGGAGAATGTAGATAAACAATTTTTGCATTAACCATTTAGCGACTTAACTTCACTTTCTAATTGCTGTGATACACACACACACACACACACACACACAACTAATACATATACACATACTGTATATGCATATATATTCCAGTTAATATAACACAGCAGTGCTCCATTTACACATATTTACAGATTAAAAGAAAAGACATCAAGGGACCATTTTCTTCTTTTCAGGCCCTGAGGGACATCAAAGAGTAGGGATTTGCCACTTTTCACCTCAGAGAAATAAACAATGACATGCAGAAGGCTGAAACTGATCTAGATAGTGGAGAAATGTAGACTAGCACTTTTTGCACTAACCAAAGAGACACCTAACTACACTTTCTAATTGTTGTCTTACACACACGCTGACTAATACAAGTACACATATATGCATATATATTACAGTATAACATAGCAGTGCACTGTCTGCACACATAGAGAACTGCCACAAACACACACACACACACACTCTGTCGTTTATGGGGTATACCATTCGAACATTGAAGTTTTGACATAGACTCCCTGACATCGAAACCCCAGCATTGACTGACTTTGCATCGAATGGGAGATTTTTTGTTGATGGGTTAAGCACCTAACTCCACTGTCTGTGTGACGTGGAGTTAGTTATTTAAAGTAGGGGGGATGCGAAGGCACAACCCCCCACATGGGAGGTGCAGGGGGTGCAGCTTCCCCATTGATAGAGTTAATTGTGGTGGTCAGTGCCAGCATGTTATACGTCATTGGGATGCATCAGCGATGTCAAAGGGATTGTGTCAAGGTGAAGGATTGTGGCAAAATTTCCATTATTGTGGCTTGGTGGAGCCATTATATGACATTTGTTTACTTATACATCTAAGCCTAACTTTTACTGTATTTTTGATACGCACTGTGTTTTGCACTAACTCACTGTACTAATCAACAGCATGACTCAGTAACTAAGGTAGGACCAGGGAGGTGCAGTGGATGTGGCCTATCTGGACTTCAGAAAGGCCTCTGACACCATCCCCCATAGAAGACTGATTAACAAACTGCACAGCCTAGGGGTGTATCCTAAAATAGTTCTGTGGGTGGAGAACTGGCTGCATGGCAGGAGTCAGAGGGTTGTGGTAAGCAGTGAGTACTCTGGAGAGGGAGCTGTGATGAGCAGGATGCCGCAGGGGTTGGTGTTGGGGCCGGTCCTCTTCAATGTCTTTGTTAGGGACATTGAAGAGGGACTGAAGGGAAGGCATTTCTCTTCGAGAGGATACAAAGGTATGCAATAGGGTGGACATGCCAGAGGGTGTTGAAAGAATGATGAAAGACCTTAAAAAAATGGAAAGCCAGCCCGGTGGTGCTAGGGTTGGGCCACTGGATGCCATCCCTCATACTACGATGGTGCCCTGGGTTCAGGAGTGAGCCCAGGTCATCGAAGGCTGGCTGGAAGGGGGGGAGCAGGATTGAGCAGCCACAAGACAACTCTCCTCTCCCGGGAAGGAACCTTGTCACCTCCCGCAGTCCAATTGTCCCCAGGCGGAGGCCTAAGGGTACCACAGGCAGGCAGGTGGCAAACAGAGGGAGGGCACTGCAGAACCACAGCATGCACATGCCTCCACAGGTGCACACTTGGCCATGGCATGGTGAGTCAGGCAAAAATGGGGAAAAAATGGTGGCATAAACACAATAAAAAAACTGGAGAAATGGTCTGAAGAATGGCAGCTGGGATTCAATGCAAAGAAATACAGGATTATGCAGATAGGACACAAAAACCTGGGGGCAAAGTACAAACTATGTGGGGAGGTACTGACAGTCACAAAGCAGGAAAGGGACTTGGGAGTTATCATCTCGCAGGACCTAAGAGAAACAAGGCAGTGTAATAAGGTGGCTGAAAAGGCTAGCCAGATGCTTGGATGCACAGGGAGGGGTATCAGGAGTATAAAAGGGAAGATCATCTTGCCCCTGTATAAGACACTCATGAGATCACACCTGGAATACTGCATCCAGTTTTGGAGTCCCCATCTAAGCAAAAACATAAACAAGGTGGAGGCAGTGCAGTGGAGGGCATCTACAATAGCGCAGGGCATATGGAATAAGACTTATGAGGAAAGACTAGCCAAGCCAATATTTAAAATATTTATTTCATTTGAGTAAAGCATTTAAACCATTTTAAATACTGAATTTTTACAGAATATGCCAGCTGAGATTCGATATATGTTATATCGAATCTCAACCGGCATATCCTGTAAAATATCACTTACAGTGTGCTCATTCTTTTACCCATTATTTCTAATTGAATTTGTACAGTGCAGATCAGCTGAGAGGCAGTTTCAATGTGGTCTTCCTTTTACACATTTTTACAATGTGTTTTCCTAGAATATGTCTGCTGATAGCTATATACTTAGCCTGGATAGTTCACAGGAGATGTGGAATCTTACAGTATTTTCAGTGGGGCTGTACATCTACACAATATTATGCTGCGTTGCATAAAATCAGAACACCCTGAAAACAATATTTCACATCTGGACTATGCTACCCTGAATAAATACATTATAAACAAGCATTTGTCAATGCCGAATGTTGCTTGCTTGTATGTGCTGTTTAGGTATTTGGAAGTGACAGTTTCATGCCTTCCTCCCAAGACATCCACTGTGTCTTTCCATTCAGTATTCACAGAAGAGTGGGAGGGGCAAGGGCCACAGCAGTACAACAGTTGCCAAGGGGGTGAAGAGGTGGACAATAGTCCATTCAAAGGCAAAAGAGTCCTGCAGGAGCTCACTAAATTGAAGGTAGACAAAGCGATGGAACCAGATGGCAACGCCCAAGGATATTAACAGAACTGTGAAGAGATAGCAGTACCTCTGGCAGCCATGTTCACTGAGTCATTCAACATGAGTGAATTGGAGGAGGGCACATGTGGTCCCTCTACACAAGTCCGGCAGCAGGGAGGAGGCAGGGAACAATAGGCCATTCAGCCTCACCTCAGTAGTGGGGAAGATCATGGAGACATTGCTTAAAGAAAAGATAGTGGGGCATCTAGATGCCATCGGAACCCAGGACCATAGACAACATGGATTCACAGTGGGGACATCATGTCAGATAAATCTGGTTGATTTATTTGACTGGGTGACAAAGGAAGTGAATCAGGGTGGGGCAGTGGACAACGCTTACCTTGATTTCAGCAGCCTTGACACCATCCCATACAGGAGGCTGATAAACTAGCTGGGTAGGCTGGACATGGGGAAAAGGGTGGTAAACTGGGTTAGAAACTGGCTAACAGACAGGAGGCAGAGAGTGGTGGTAAATGGTATGCAGTCTAGGGAGAGGGGGGCGACCAGTGGGGTGCTGCAGGGATCGGTCCTGGGGCCAGTTCTGTTCAATGTCTTCATTAGTAATATTTCAGAACATCTGAAGGGAATTTTTTCACCAGATTTTCAACATAGCCATTTTAAGACATCTCCTCATGGACAGTGTCACTATGATTTTCTTAATTTGTCCCGTACATTGATTTCGCACACCAACTGCGCCATTGTGCGCTACATGGGCGGAAACACATTTTGGGTGAGATGTGAAAAATGACAGCTGTACTACTCATAAGAAGGTGTGGTAAAATGGCAATGTTGAAAATCTGGAGTGAAAATATTGAAAATTTGCGACCTTACGAGCGTCGTGAGGAACTGCGCAATGCACGCTCGTAAAACAGTCATTTTTAGGAATTTTTTCACCAAATTTTCAACATAGCCATTTTAAGACCTCTGCTCATGAACAGTGTCACTGTGATTTTCTTAATTTGTCCCATACATTGATTTAGCACACCAACTGCTCCATTGTGCGCTACATGGGTGGAAACACATTTTGGGTGAGATGTGAAAAATGACAGCTGTACTACTCATAAGAAGGTGTGGTAAAATGCAATGTTGAAAATCTGGAGTGAAAATATTGAAAATTCGCGAACTTAGAGCGTGCATAGGAACTGTACATCGCATGCTCGTAAAACAGTCATTTTGAGGAATTTTTTCACCAAATTTTAAACATAGCCATTTTAAGAACTTTGCTCATGAACAGTGTCACTGTGATTTTTAATTTATCCCACACATTGATTTTCAAGACACCCATTGCGCCATTGTGCGCATATGGCAGAAACACGCTTTGGGTGAGATGTAAAAATGACAGCTGTACTACTCATAAGAAGGTGTGGTAAAATGGCAATGTTGGAAATCTGAGGGAAAATATTGAAAATTCATGAACTTACAAGCGTGCATAGGAACTGTACAACGCCCGCTCATAAAAACAGTCGTTTTTTGGAATTTTTCCACCAAATTTTCAACATAGCCATTTTAAAACCTCAACTCATGAACAGTGTCACTGTGATTTTCTTAATTTGTCCTGTGCATTGATCTCGCACACCGACTGCGCCATTGTGCGCTACATGGGCGGAAACACATTTTGGGTGACATTTGAAAAATGACAACTGTACTACTCATAAGAAGGTGTGGTAAAATGGCAGTGTTGAAAATCTGGAGTGAAAATATTGAAAATTCACAAACTTACGAGGTTGCGTAGGAACTGCGCAATGCACGCTCGTAAAACAGTCATTTTGGAATTTTGGTATCAAATTTTCAACATGGGGTTTTTGGGACCCCTTCTCATGAATGATGTCACTGTCATGGCGTTATTCAGGCCCAAAGGGTGATTTCACGCAGTGACTGCGAAATCACCCTTCGGGCCTGAATAACGCCATGACAATGACGTCAATCATGAGAAGGGGTCCCAAAACTCCCATGTTGAAAATTTGGTGCAAAAATTCCCAAAAATGCCTGAGATATGCAACAAAGTTGAAACCCCCCTATCTAGCCCATTATACAGCTTACCGGCATTTCCTCAGTTCACGGTCGGCTTTGAAGAGTGCAGACGTGTTCCCGGTCCACCGAAGATCGTCACGCCGCGCTCTGGAGGTAAGTATGGGGTGAGGGGTGGGGAGGCTGGGTGCGCAGTGGGTGGGTGCAGGTTGTGGGAGGGTGGGGAGACTCGGTGGGACCATTTTTTCTTTACAGGAAAAAAAATGGACGGCATGTGAGCGTTGCCACACTGGGGTGGGCTCCCAGCATGGACAAGGATGGTTGGGAGGTGCGTTCAGCTGGCAGGGGATTAGGCACCCCAGTCGGCCTAAGAGTTACTTACCACGCTGGGGTGGGCTCCAGCGCCGCTAAGGATGGTTGAGGGTGCGTTCAGCCGACGGGGATTGGGCACCCCATCGGCCTAGTGATACTTACGCTGGGCTGGGCACCCAGCGTGGCATTTCTCAGAAGGGTTTGGGGAGGCGGGGAATGCAGCACAGCCGATGGGGATTGGGCAACCGTCGACTGCTATACAGTGCATGCATGTGGTGGCGCATACGCCTGTGTGGGCTTCTGTCTGTGGGGGAGCTGCGTGTGAGCAGCCTTATCTTATCGCTGCTCACTCAAGCGTAGCTCCCCCTTTCAACTTTATGCCACTGCATTTTGGAGCATGTTATAGACAGCTCCAGAATGCATTGGCTTACAGGGGCCGTGCCTGCCAACACACTGACTGAATTGGAGGAGGGGGTGACACACCTCCGAAATCTCCAATGATGGCACTATGTTTCTTGCACATGCGTGCAAACAACATAAAAATGGTAAAATCATGACCCCACTGAAAACAAGATATTGCATCTAATCCGGAACATCCTGAGTAAATCCAGTACAAAACATGTAAAATGAAGATCTCTATGAGAATGAGATATAGCATCCCCCCCATGCTATCCAGGATACAAAATATAGGATAAGAAATATTTACAGGAAATCTACTGTAAACAGAACTTCACTGTTTTCCACATAACCAAGACTGACATAAACAGTTTATTTATTGTTTTATAACATATTAGATTGCAGTATTTATTTTGAATGCTGTGGCCATGAGGATGGTGTGTACAGTATGTGTGTGTGTGTGTGTTTGCTATAGCTCAACATAAATATTGTGTTTTCCCAAAAAGCATGGTAAAAGGATTAACAAATTATACCATTCATTACTTGTCTTAGGGGTTAAAGTAGCTGCTGTACTAACATGCATTCTAGATGTTGCTGGTTGTGCTATGCACTCAGATTTGAAACCAGAAAGGGTGGCTGTTTTCAGGGCTAAAAGTTTCATAATGTGTTTGCATTTAAAGCCCAATATATGTAATTTTTTTTCAAAATGCATAGGAAAATTTATAATAAAAGATAACAGTTATTTGCAGATGTCTTCTGATATAGTAAACTACTGTATGTCTGAGACATAGCTTATCAGATGGTGCCTTAAGAGGTTAAAATAACAGTGTAACTCATTTTAGGAGATTCCTTGCTAGGAAAGGGTGACATTTATGAGGTATAAATCTTTCTTGAATGAGCATACCTGCCCAACTGAAGCTAGTAGCAAGAAAATACTGAATATTTAAATGTGCAAGTTGTTGCATTTTGAGGGGTGTAAACTAATCTCCAGTTTAATAGGCAACCAATATTTAACAAGCTGTTTCAGTTTCCATTGTTGTAATGTTGAGGAGAAAGGGAGCAGGCAGGCTAAAAGCACATGATGAGATCAGCTGTGCTTGCTGAAATAACTGATTTATGAATGTGTCTGTTAGCACATTGTTTTGAAGTCCACGCACTTTCATGCCTGAACAGTGTCATGGCCAGGCTTGCTGATTATTGGTCAAGCCCCTTGTAGAGTCTCCAGCATTGGACCACCATGACACACCTCTCAAAACCCTGTACATAGCAACATGTTTGACTTGTGCTAGCGCACATGACGAATATAAAAAGGAAGATGAGGCTAGATGTAAGGTTCACATACCATCTGTAAAAGTATAGAACTCAAGGAAACAGACTATCTGTTAATATCTTAAAAAGTACAAAACTTGTATTCTTTTTTATCTAAGGCAACATACAGTAGCTATAGGAATGGCTTAGTTTGTTGTTTGCTGTTTATATTATTTTGAATATTTCTCATTCTAATTCAGTTCCATTTGTAAATGTATACATATTATAGATTGTGTAAATAAAAATAACCTGTTTTAACTCAATATATACTGACTGGTGGCATATTCTTTTAAAAGAGGTATTGTATTGTGAGACTTAAGTGGTATCAGTCATTCTGAGGCAAGCTAACTAATTTTAAATAACTGAAGAAAATGTAATCTCTCTTGACACTGGCAAGGGACTGGAGTAAAAATGTTGATAGGACCAAACCCATACTCCATCTACGGTTTGAGCAATCTGCCTTGGATTGATGCAGGGGATTGGTGACTGGGCTTAAAGGATCCAGGATTCCAGGGTGTGCCACCTCCATTGAGAGGACCGAGTGTAGGCACAGAACATGGTAAGTGGCAAACAAAGGTACAGGTCTGTGGTGACCAGGTTTGAGAGGCTCATTGACTTGTGCATGGGCAGTGAGTTTGTGACTAGTATATTTACTCATAAATTACACAGGCAATACAGTACACAATGTATCGAGAGACAGAGCTCCCCGTGTATAAACTAGAAGGAGAATCAGTTTAGACATACATCACCATTGATCTATGATGCTGATTTGACAACTTCATTGTAGACTGACTTTACAGTGAAGGCTTTATGTCGACCTGAATTGTGGTCAGCATAAAACCATTCACTACAGACTTTGTTTTTTTCAGGGGGCTTCACCCTCACACCCTCTGTAACTAAACTAATCAACTCTGAGTCAGAGTTGATTCAAAGAGGAGGTACAAGACTCCCAGAAAGCAGTGCTGGGTCCTGCGGTTACAGTACAGGAACCTGTTGATGTTGTCACTGTACTGTCATTCACGGTGCAGGTTTCACTGTGCGATCAGCATACACATCACCACAAGGGAAGGTACATGTCATGTGCAGTCCCAATGAGATGCACAAACAGTCTTGGTTAGCTGCTTGGCAGAGGGTATACGGTTAGGTGGGTGCCACAATTAGGGCGATGGGCAAAGATTGTGAGTGACAGGAGCTTGTTGGATTTTGCTGTGCCCCCACTCCATGACATTTTTGCCATCCACACTGGTCTCCCCCCTTCTACTCAATCCTGGACCCAGAGGGGATTATATTTACTGTTGGGGGGTGCAAGAGGGTAAAGCTTCCCACAGAAACAAATTGTTTCATGGTAGTGTTGATTGGCAGTGACATGTCTTGCAGTGGAATGTGGGGCCACAGTCATTGTGGGTGACATGCTTCCAGTGCTCTAATTGACAGTGATCAGATTCATGTTGCACCACCATGGGTGAACCTTGGCAGAGGAGTCACACTGACTGGTAATGTAGGGCCTAAGCATAAGCTATTCCATAGCTGGGGAAGCCTGTACCAGAAAATGAATTTAACCAACTTCCTATTAGGCCTGATGATGAGGAATCTGTGGCCAACATGAGAGCAGAGGTAGTGCCATGAGTTAAAAATAAGGGTAAGCAGTGTGTCCATTTAATAGGAAAGCTTGATGAACCAGTACTTAAACCTAGATAGCCCAAGATGCTGACAGTTCCTGGAAATCAGTGAAGGCAAATGTTGCTGGTTGTACAAGGTACATACAGCGGTGAGTCCAAAAAAGGGCAACAGAAAATAAAGCAACAGAGGAACCTGTACAGAGTATCTACATGATAGATCAGCTGCATTTTTGGTGTAAATTTCCAAAGCATGCAAATTCAGCGCTGCCCTGCTGTACACATGGACTATGAAATACATATTCTAGTCTGTTGTGTACTGCTCCTCTCATTACAAATGTTACTTTGTGAGTAAATATAGTAAATGCTAACTCACATTTTTTGTATCAAGCCTCTTGTAGCAATGAATTTGTAAGAACTGGCAATACACAGTTCAAGGGCAGTTGATCGGATCTATTTGTACTGAATACCAGGGCTGGCCACCCCACGGCTGCACCAGATTTGATTATAGATAAGTGCTAACTCATTACTCTGTTCCAAGTACAGTGTATGCAGCCTGGAAAGGTGATGTTTAGGAGCAGTGGCATAGATAATGTCCCTGTAATCTGTAATTGGTAGGAACATTTGTTCTTCAAGATATTTCCTCATTCCTTGAGACAGGGAATTGTCCTGTAGAGGTCTACAAGGTATTTAAAGGATTTGGAGACCAGGGACTGTATTTGTAAGCAGAAATCAAGGCACTGATCAAGAATGAAGCCAAGATATTTATACTGCAATATAGTAGTAAGGGCGTTCATATCCACAGTAGCAATACAGTTTTGTGGCAGAAAGCAGGTATCAATGGGTGCCAAAACATTGCAGCAGTCTTGGATTGGTTATGTACTAAACCATTGATTCAAACCACCTTGTACTGTAATATTGATATAATCAAGTTGAAGGAAGGTCACAATGGAAGTAGAACTGGAGCCTGTAGTGAAATGATGGATATCATCAGCACACATACAATATGTAGGTAACATTATTTGATAACAAGGGGGAAGTTAATTACACTGATGTTGCAAATGAGTGGCCCCAATACAGAACCCTTTTTACCAGCAGAGTCCAAGAGAGCAGACCCAACACTGACGGACTTAAGAGCGCTGAGTATGATAGAAGAGAAACCAACATAGAGGGAGATTGAATAAACCAGACACAGGGGGCTTGATTCTCAAAGGTTGATACAGGGCTTGCATTAAGCCCTGCATCAAAACCAGTGCTGCACCGAATACATTAACACACTTTATGTCTGACTCACAAAGGTCACATGCATTTGCAACACTTTACCCTGTTTACGATGGCTTGATCCAAATATGTGGTACAAACAACATAGAAAGGTCCCATGATTTCCACAAAGTTAGATCAGCAAAAGGCTGGTCTAACTTGCAGCATGTGGCGCACGGGATTGTGAATCCTAAGTGCAGGCCAGGGAATACTGCAAGCAGCATGCACCATCTGTTTGGCACACCAGGGGCTTGTGGCATTCTGACACATTTGTGAATTGAGCCCTGAGTGTTTAATGGAAAGTAATAAATGATTGACTGCGTTCAATGCTTTAAGGAGGTCAACGAAGACACCTGACGAGAAACTATTATCTATACTGAAGAGGATGAAGTCAGTCAAATGTAGGAAGGAATTAATGGTAGAATGGGCAGCATGTAAACCATATTCTTAATTAGTAAACAAACCAGTTCTAATACAGAAGGAAGACAGCTTCTTTGCTACTAATGACTCAATGATTTTGCAGAGTACTTAGAGGAGGGAGATTGGTCTGTAATTACAAACACAACAGATAGACCCACCATTGCAGAGTAGGACAGCTATCACATGTTCTTTATTATTGAGAAATACATGCACTAGAAGGATAAACAATCATGTTTCTATTTAAATTTCCTTAGGGATCAAAGTGCATAGGACTTAAACATATGCCTAGTTGCATTAATCATAATTTGAACTCAATACACACAGCACACAGGAAGCATATACAGAATGCCATCTAATGGAAACAGACTGTTTAACAAGTAAACAGATACTAAAAACACTAAAACAGCTTAAATGAGTTGATGGTCCACTAGCTGGCAATGCAGGAAAATAACTCAGAGTAGTTTCTAGCAGGTGTCCTAGTGTCATAAACGGTTAAGGCAATGCACACCTTATCTTCTTCCATGCTGGTGACCCATGTTTGGGAAAAAGCACGAGTTGCTGGATGTTAGCAGGACGGGAGGGGATTGAGTGTCCCTGGGACTGTTCTCCTCTCCTGGGGAGAGGTGGCTAGTCATCTTGGCCTCTGACTGCCACTAGATGGAGGCCCAGTGGTAGTGCAAGTACTGAGCAACTGCAGTTCCACAGGATGTGCATGTCTCCATGCACATGTACTGATGTGCCATTGCAGCAGGGGTTTGGAGAGAAAATGGAAAAAGGGATCCAAGGGCTAAATGATGTCCTATGCACCTCCTAGGATTCCCTCGACCACCTAGATACCTTGAGCATTCTGAATTTGGATTTGGGGGGATGACCCTTTTCCATCTGGCCCCACCACAGGGGGAAATCCATGGTGCACTCACTCCAGGTAGGTCTGGCGGAGGTGGGAGCTGGCCTTGGGGAGGTGGGGGCAGGTACAGAAGAGCTGCTCAAGTAGTAAAAAGCTATATGGAGAGAGAAAGAGAGAGACAGAGAGAGAGAGAGAGAGAGAGAGAGAGTAGTTTCTAACATTACTGTGTTTGAATCATAGCAAAGGAGAAATAGATGTGCATCATAACTGCATGCTTTGACTAAGTGGTACAATATCATATACATAGTATATAGAATCATTCATTCATTCATTTATTCATTCATCCCTTCATTCATTTATTCATGTACTTCATTTGCCTGTTAGTAGAAAACCATGCGGTAGCATCGTTGTGACATACTGTACAGTATAACAACTACACAAAGCATTGTTTCATATAGATTCTAGTACTGCATTAGTATGCTAAATACAGCATTGTTCTGTAAAAATGATACATACCTGCCATGATACTGCAACTTGTTGAAGTCCACATACAGTTGATGTAGCAAAAATAGACCAATCCACTGTGGAGTAAGGGGGTGCTTCTTTGTAATAATGATAAACATTACCAGCAAAAGTCAGTGCACCCACCACACCATGAGCCTATATGTACTATACATACAGTATGGCAGAGGTCAAGAGCTTTGTAAAATAATCACATTTTAGTTTTGTATTTATTTACCATGTCCACATATATCTTTCTGTTCTATGAAGTTGGACTTCCAAGTTAATGATACCACCTTGCATTGCTTTGGAAAACAAGTAGTGATTTAAAACACATTACAAGCCATAACACTACACTAGAGAGTTACTGTAATGCACACTGAAGAGTACCTTTGCATTCCTGTCTCTCATCCAGTTAATTGCATGTTCTGGAGAGGCATATTGATATAATGACATATTTATTTAAGTTTGGAAGCTGCTTTAGATCCATCATGCCCCCCCCCATAAGCAGAGAAGAATGAGCATGATGTGTAAACATGAACAAACTTATAGGGATTCCCTAGCAACTCTACTACTCAGGGTGTCCTTTGATTAACTTGGTAAGCAGAAATGTGTGACAGCTAACTTGAAGGCCTGAACTGTCTTCAGGTCCGTTGTGTTTGTCAACAGGCAATTTCATAGGTTCCTTACTCTCTGCCAGTAGTAGTACTGGTGGTAGTAGTATATAGAGAATAGTGGATGAGCAATTATGCACAGCCAGTGTGTTGTGCCACTGAGGGGTTCTGATTCCCAGTGACCTTGAGAGCAAAGCTTGAGAGGTCTGTGGGAATCAGAACTCTGAGGTGGCACAACACTGGTTGGGCATAGAGTTGTCCATCCACTATATATTATAGTGTATGGTGCCCATAAATGTTTTTTAGAACAGAGAAGTATTTTTTTCTGCCATGTTTCATTCTGGTTTTCCACATTGGTTGCTAGGGTCAGTGGTGTACTTGTTAGGATCCAGATGTCCCTACATGTATAGCACGGGCTACTATTGTTTGAAAGTTTCATGTGAGTGGGATTTAAAAAAAACAATGGCAGTGGTGTCTCTCACTAAGTGAGAGGACTGAGTCAGGGGAATCACTTTCTTTCATGTGGGTTACTTTACAATATCTGGTTGATCCTGTGGATGTATTTTTAGTTATAGCTTAAAATATCTGGTTGATCCTGCATTTTTATTTATCTCATTAATCTTGCTGAAGTTGTGTGCTCATCAATGTTGCTGCCGCCCCGACTATCTGGTTGATCCTACCATTTCTGTTGCCGCAGCTGTTCCATTGAACAGCACGGCTCATTCCCTTTCAAACTGAGCTGAAAAGTTATTGTACCACAGTGTGGTATAACCGCATTCTATGACCTTTGAACTGTGGTACAACAACATTTCAGCTAGGATGGATTTTAGTCCTGAACAAGCCCTCACCATACACTTTAGATTTTGTTCAAAGACTAAATTAATAAGGATTACCCAATTGAGTGGATCCTCATTTTTCAGTGGAGTACTTACAGTATTCAATAACAGTAGATACAAAGTTTATACAATAAAATTCAGTGCAGAAAACACATACAGGACAACTAATATATCTCCACAAGTAAGTTGTTACATAATACATAGAAAATATACTAACAAAGGGCCAAAAGCACCATACGGATATAAAATATAGCAGTAAGGCCATACAAGTCAAAACCAATAGTACATCATATTTACAAATGCAGTAATAGTACTAATAAGGGCATTATGATAGTAAGAATACACTTTGTCAAGTAGAAAATTATTGTTTTATTAATTTAGGGAGCAAAAATCAAATTAGTTTAAACATAATTAGCCTGGATCATAATATGGGTAACAAGGTAAAGTTTTGGATGTTCTGTCTATGTCCCAACATTTAAAACTTGGTAAAAACAATTTGGTTTGAGTTTAGTCTTACATACTGCTGGTCCAAGTTCCAGACATCATATGTCCTTGATAAAAAAAAGACCTTCCAATATTTGCCTTTTGTACTAGCAAAGAGTATTCAACTCTTGCTGCCACCTCTAACCCATTATTAATTTTTTTTTTTTTTTTCAAAACTTATTCTGGAACCTTTCCGTTATTACAGTTAAACATGTAACTACAAAAATGAAAATTCTTCCTTTTGCCTAACCTTATCCAGCCAAGCCCTGAATACAGTTAAAAGTGCTTAGTTCTACAAGGGTGTATTCCCCACTAGTCTGTAATGTTAGGCACTTCTTGTATTTATTCTAAATGCTTGTATATATATATATATATATATATATATATATATATATATATATATATATATATATATTCTAGACCTATGTTTAATTGCTTGCTCACCTGTTTTGTACTCTCCTGGGTCGTGCCTCAAAATAGGCAGGTTTCTTGCCTAGTGCTCTTACCTGGTAAACAAAAGCTAAATAAATAAAGTGAGCTAACCTACTGTATTGTAGATCACATCTAGCTTTGTCAGCTCCCTCCCCAATAACCCCAAATACAGCATATCACCATAATACAAGAATAGAATTATCATAGCATTCACTATACATCTATTTGTTTCAGTGGGTAGTAGAGCTGGGCAAAATGAGCAAATTTCTAGTTTGTGGAATGTTCATGAAATTTCTGTGAAATTCCACATTTCATGAAATTTTTCAGAATTTTCTGAATTTTGTTAATTGGCTACAGCTAGGTTCATTTTTCAACTAGAGGTCTCAAATGTGGCATGCATATTGTCATCTATGGGCCCAAAACCTGTGCCAAGTTTCATAACATTTGGATGGAGGTTTCATAGGTTTATCAAACCAAAGAAGATTATTGTCCATAATGCTTGCCTGAATTAGTGCCTGTAGTAATGATAGGCCCTGATGATATTATTCTTTAAATGCTCATCTAGCCAATGCTTAAATTCTTCCATAGTATTGCTAGCCACAGCCTCTACTGGCAAACTGTTCCAAACTTTCTGCACTCTTAGTGAGAACCAGTGTTGTCTTTTGGTAGACCGAACACCAATACCCATAATATGTAATGGGTGTGCTCTTGTATTATAGTTCTGAATCTTAAATTCAGTGCCCAGCTGTTTCCACAGAGTAGGGTCAGAAAGTGCCTTAAATACTGTATAAAGCACATATCTTCTCTTAGTCTATGGCACTCCAATGAGTACATCCCTAATTCATTTAGTCTCTGTTCATACTCCAGATTCTTTATGTTGCTGATTAATTTGGTAGCCATTTTCTGATTACTCTCCAGTGCTTTTATGTCAGTTTTCCCTCCAGGGGCCCCAAGCTAAGCACAATACTCCATGTGGGGTCTCACAAAGGAACCATAGAGGGGGACTATCACTTCCCTATTTCTGCTGCTTATGTGTCTCCTAATGTAGTTCAGTATACTGCTCACTTTTTTAACTACTTGGTTACAGCGGAGTTTAAAGGATAAATCATTAGATATCTTTACACCTAGGTCCCTTTCCTCGGTGACTTCCTTAAGGGTAATACCACGTAACCAGTATTGATGTTCTTGATTTTTTGTCCCCAAGTGCATCACAGTGCATTTTTCAGCACTGAATGTCAACTTATGGGTTAGTGCCTACCTTTCCAATTCTTCCAATGCTGTCTGTAATGTTTCAGCTTCTTGGGGGTTATTTACAGGGTGGAGATGTTATGGGGGCTCTAATTCTGGCAATTTAATATTCATGTCAAAATTTCTGAAAATAGTTCTATGCTTACAGGTTATGGGTGTGCAGGCAGGTCTTATTTAAATTGCCTCACCAATCCGTCCTTCACTCTAGAACTCACATAAATAAGGAATCAGCTGCAGGAATCCTGTTCCAAGTCCTTATTTATTTATTTTACCTTTATTTTACCATTTTTGGCCAGAAAAGGCACATTAAGCTGGAACTCATTTCCAGGTGCATCCTGGGAGCACTAGGAAGTTAAGTGACTTGCTCAGGGTCACAATACAAATGGTGGCTGTGGGGTTCAAATTTATGTCTCTAGGTTTCTCCAGGAGTCCTTTAATGAGAACACCAAAAGATTGCAGCCAGGATTAAGGAGTCAGGGACTGGAGGCTTACCTTATCACTCTCTCCACCTCCTGCCTCCATTTTTGGCATGTGTGATTCAAGGGTGCAGTAGTCCTGCATTTCCACATTTCCATCTATGAATGCATTTTGTTGCATAAGTATCCAGGACATTTCTTCATTTGAGGGGAGGAGTTGAGGCTGAAGAGGTGGAAGAGCTGTGAAGCACAGGTGGTCTGACAGCCATGGGGCAGGGATGAGTGCCATTTGAAAAGAAGTTGTTTTTAAATAGACAAATCTAGGATACTTCCTCAAGAGAAGAGGGCTCTTTAAATGTGTGACTTGGACACTGAAAGAAGGTTAACCCTGAGGTCCTTAATGTGGATCAATTTTTCATGGTTCACCATCACTAATCTCTTTGGCAATGACTAGAAGTGCTTTGTGACTCAAATAGCATGAGTGATTGGCTGCAACAAGTGGTGGAGCAACTGGTACCCCTGACTTCTTAGGTCAAGCCTGGTGACAATCAGTGTAGATTGCATTGGGGGTAATACATGTTAGGGGTGGGTGGACTGCTCTATGACAAGTTGAACCCCACCCCACGGATCCAGGACTCACTCATGGACTTGGAGCAGTAGAGTCTCAGATGCTGGAGTTCAGCTCCTGGTCCATTAGTGAGCTGCAGTTTTCACTTTTAGTACTTTTTTATGCACTTTGCTGTTGCATTCCCTCTCAAACTCCTCATGATTGCTTTACATGATTGTGTGGGTGGAGGTGGGAACTGTAGGAGGTCACCTGATGTGACTATTTTACTGCTGCATCTAGCTGTACACGCTGGGCATCTTGTTGTTGAGGATATAGCTAGATCTGCAGTATTGCAAGTCTTATGAGCCATTCCTCTCTGTCAACATTTCTCAGTGAATCTTCATGTGGTCTGGCTCAAAATGCTGGCTTGCCTTATGGAGATCAGTTGAGAAATAGGCAGTGAGAAATAAGGAGGGAATGAAAGAGTGAGCAAGATCAAGAGAAAGTGGGATTTTAAATATTTTAAAGAGAGACTGTGACAGAGAGAGGGAGGGAGGGAGGCAGTGGAATCAAAAAGCATATAAGAGAATAGATAGAGACAGACAATGCAAAACTAGAGAGACAAAAAGATCAGGATAGAAAGAGGCAGAGATCTCCAGAGAGAAATACTGTAAAGCAGCACTGGACATCTGAGTGACTGTTTCAGCTGAGTGATCAGCACTACTTAGTTACTGTACAAAAAAAAAAGTTGTCCCAGCACAAGGTGGGGGGTAAGTTGCAGAGAGAGAAATATGGAAAAAGAAAAATGGGGAACAGTGTAAAGAGGGAAAGTGGTTCCTCAAAATATACATACTAAAAAACACCTTGCAGCAGCACAGAGAGGGAGAGGGAGAAAAAGAGAGAAAGAAAGAGAGAGAGAGAGACAGAGAGGGATACACTGGGGGAACTGAGAGAGAGTTCAGTGAGAGAAATTAAAGAGAGTGTATTATGTGCTACTGTGCTGGGCTGAGGTAGGTGTATCAAAGGAGGCCAAAGAGGAACTATTGTATGCTGTTGACCATGCTACATGTGTCATTGTTGCCCCAACTCCATCCCACATTAGCAGTTCCACTTTATTTTTCATACAAATAATTATTTGAGGTATTGCCTTTGCCCCACTCTGTTGAATACTACAGAGAATTTACACCTGTTATGCATTTTAACACATCTATTGAAATTTTTAATGAAAAATCAGAACTAATCAGGACTAATCAGAACCACCTCGTGTTTCAGTTCTTATTTAATAAGGGTCAGAACTCTCTGAGTTCTCCCAGCCCTATTACAAGTTAGCCACCACTGGAACTAGATAATTGAAAACTTTGATGCATACTTTCTTGGAAGAGTCATAGAAACTGTTAAATAGAGAAGTACTAGTTATGTAAACTGGAAGTTTTAGCTATGACCTGCATCCCGACATAACTTCCTGGGCTCACTTCGGAACCCAGGTTGTCAGCATGGCAGCACAGTGCTTTGATGCTGAACCACGTCGGTTGCCTTAAAGCCTAATATTTAGGGTCAATGAGCCTAACAACATTAATGATATCCCATCCTCTAGCTATAAACTTATAGGGGCTTAAAATTCAGCAGTTTACATTATTGTAAATGTAATTTTAAATTTCTGAAGGTTTGTAGGATTGTAACTCAGGCACATTTAATGCTAGAGATCCAGAACTTGGCAAACATGTGTGGGCATGGGTAAAGTCACCATACCAAATTTGATACAATGTGGGCAAACGCTTTTAGTTCACATAATTGTTAACTGTAATTTTAAAATGTTTGAAAGTTTGGAGACATATCTCAGTCATCTTTAAGGATAGAAATCTGAAACTTAACATAGAAACATAGAAGTTGACGGCAGATAAGGACCGCAAGGCCCATCCAGTCTGCCCATTTCTTTTTCTACCTTATAAATGTGCCATCGGCCTTTGCTCTGTCAGTGACCTATCTATTCGTAGTCATTTGTATTGCTCCCTTATGCCTATCCCATGCCTGTTTGAAGCCCTGCACTGTATTCATAGCCACCACTTTGTGGTAAGCCATTCCATGCATCTACCACCCTTTCTGTGAAAAAGAATTTCACATTCCCCTTAATCGGCCTCCTCTAATCTCATGCTGTGTCCTCTTGTCCTGCTATTTTCTTATATTTAAACATGTTAGACTCTTTTCACCTTGTTTATGCCCTTAAGGTGTTTAAATGTCTTGATCATATCACCTCTCCCTCATTTGCTCAAGGGTATACATATTGAGCTCCGCTAATCTGTCCTCATATGTCTTCTGATGCAGTCCCTGCACCATTTTGGCTGCCCTCTCTGGACTGCCTCAATTTGGTTAATGTCCTTGTGAAGGTGTGGCCTCCAATACTGCACGTAGTACTCCAGATGGGGCCTAACCAATGTCTTGTACAGAGGGATTATTACCTCCTCTTACGACTTGTGATACCCCTACTAATACACCCTAACACCCCTAGCCTTACCTACTGCTTTAGAGGTCTGCTTGATGATTTTAGGTCATCAGTGATGATGATGCCCAAGTCTCTTTCTTCCTTTGTGACTGCTAGCAACTCCCTCCCAGCCTATAAGTGGCTTCAGGGTTTTCTTCCCTATGTGCATGATTTTGCACTTTGCATTAAATCCCAGTTGCCACTCTTCTGACCATTCTGCTAGTTTATCCAGATCTCTTCTCATTCTGCCCACCCCATCTGGATCATCTACTCTGTTGCAGATCTTGGTGTCATCTGCAAACAGACAAGCCTTTACCTCTAGTCCATCTACGTAGGTCACTAATGAAGATGTTGAATAGGACTGGCCCCAGGACTGATCCCCTGAGGTACCCCACTTGTGACTTGCATCTCTTCTGACTGTATACCATTTACCACCACTCTCTGTTTTCTGCCAGTCAACCAGTTTGCCACCCAGTTGACCAACTTCTGACCCACCCCGAGCCTACCCAGCTTATTTATCAATCTTCTATGTGGAACAGTGTCAAAAGTTTGCTGAAGTCAAGGTAGGCAACATCAACTGCTCCCCCTTGGTCCACCACTCTGGTTACCCAGTCAAAGAAATCTATGAGATTAGTTTGACAGGACCTTCCTTTTGTAAACCCATGCTGTCTTGGATCCTGTGCCCCTATGGATTCCAGGTGTTGCACTATCCTTTCCTTAAGGAGTGCCTCCATAATCTTGCCCACTACTGAGGTAAGACTGACCGTCTGTAGTTCCTCGCCTCCTCCTGCTACCACTCTTGTGGAGTGGATCACATGAGCCCTTCTCCAGTCTTCTGGGACCTCTCCTGTGGTCAGAGACTCACTAAACAATTCTGCTAATGGCTCTGCTAGTTCCTCCTTTAGCTCCTTAAGTACCCTGGGATGTATGCCATCAGGTCCATTGCCTTATCCACCCTGAGCTTAGCAAGCTCTTGTAGGACCCTTTCTTTTGAAGGGAGTAGTGCTCACCCCTCCCCTGTGTCCATGATGCTGAGCTGTGGGCCCTGCCCTACCTTCTCTTCAGTAAATACTGAGCAAAAGTATCTATTTAGGATAGATGCCTTTACAGGTCCTCCTCCTCACATGCTCCCTTTTCTCCATTAAGCTTAGCAATACCCTCTGGACTTTCTCCTTTCACTAATGTATCTATAGAAAGTCTTGTCACCTTCTTTACTGTTCGTACTAGTGTTTCCTCAGTTTGGGACTTTGCCTGCCTTACTGCCTTACCTGCTTCCCTTAGGGCAGTTTGGTATGCCTCCCTATCTTCATCCCGCTGTGTTCCCTTATATTTTCTGAAGGCCAGCCTTTTGGCTCTGACCTTTCTGCTACTGTATTTGAGAACCAAAGTGGTTTCCTTCTTCTTTACACTTTCTTTCTGTCTAACACAATGGGATGTTGCTTCAAGTATTGTATCCTTAATGCTTGCCCACTTTGCCTGTACCTCCTCACCTGTGTTTCTTTTGCCAGGGCTAGCTTAACTCTGTTGGCCATCTTATCAAAGTCAGCTCCTCTGAAGTCCCATATTTTTGCCTTGAATGGGATGATTTAGATGTAGTAGCCAAATTGAACCATACCATGTGATGGTCACTGGCCCCCAGGTGACCTTCTACCTGGAGATCTGTGATCCCTTCTTTGTTAGTCAGTACTAGATCTAGGATAGCCCTGTCTCTTGTGGGTTGCTGTACCAGTTGTTTGAGGCCCTCCCCCTGCAAGGAATCCACTATGTGTCTAGTTCTGGCCGATGTTCCTGCTGGTATTGACCAATCTGTATCTGGCATGTTGAAGTCTCCCATTATCAGAACCTCCCTTTAGCTGTCATGTTTTGTATATCTTCTAACAGTAATGTGTCTATGTCCTCCCTCTGGTCTGGGGGCCTGTAGACAACCCCAGTTCTTATGGCTGTCCCATTTCCTGTTTCCAGGGTGACCCACAGTTCTTCTGGCTCCTTATGTGTATTCTGAATTTCTGTAGCTTTGATATTTTCATTAACATACAGGGCCACTCCTCCCCCTTTTGCACCTCGGTCTCTTCTGAACAATACATAGCCAGGTACTGAAGTCTCCCAAGTGTGGTTACTGGTAAACCACGTCTCACTAATTGCTACTATGTCCAGTTTAGCCTCTGACATTATTGCCTGCAGGTCTGGGATCTTATTTCCCAGGCTGTGAGCATTTGTGTACATGATTTTCCTTTGGCCAGATTTTGGTGTGTTAGTTGTTGGGTGAAGTTTGGCATTACCCCTGTGCATCGTATGGGGAGACAAACCTTTTTTCTTACCTGGTGATGCAAATGAACGGCAAACACGCTGAATTCCTGTTTGACCACTAGCTGAGGGGGGAGGGGTGTTCTTCCCATTCGACGTATGGGGTGCTGCACCCCTCTCCCCATTTGCTAGTTTAAATATTCTGCAAAGACGTCAAACTTCTGCCCCAATGCACTGACTCCCTCTTTAGTCAGATGCAGTCCATCAAATTTAAAGAACTTTCGCTCCCAGAACTGTTGCCAGTTCCCTACAAATCTGTGTCCTTTTTTCTGGCACCAGTCCTTGAGCCACGTGTTTAGCTCCCCATCTCCTTTTCTGACCTTCCGTCCATCTGCCCCTTCTCCCAGACTGGCAGGATCTCAGAGAAGGAGATGCCGAAAATAGATGATAGTTTGTCACCCAGCCTAGTCAGGTGTTCCTTGGTCTCCACAACTGACTGGCTGGCGAGATCATTAGTCCCTATGTGTACTAGAACATCAATGTTTTCTCCTGCTTTGTGAACAATTTTAGCAATGCGGTCAGTGTCTCTCCATGCTAATGTACCTGGGAGACATCTGACCATCACCCTGGCTGGAGATGGGTATCAACTCCCCGAATCATGGAGTCTCCTATGATCAGAAGTTTTTTGGATTTCCTTTGTGCTTGTTTAGTTTTGGTTCCTGATTTGGGTGAGTATTGTTGTGCCAGCTCCTGTGCCGCAGTGTCCTGCTGTGCAGTGTCTTCTGCCTCTTTATTTGATTTCAGAGATAGAGGCAGATACCTGTTTGTAGTGTTTATATGGTTTTTGGAGGTAATGTGTTGGAGAGCAGAGATTGATGGGGCACCTGATTTGCTCCTCCTAACCACCTGCCAACCTCCTGGACCAACTACCTCTAGGTCGGTTTTTCTGTTGGATGCTGGGGAAATGGCGGTGGTTCTTATAATGTATTTCCTCTTCAATATGAAATTTGAGGCGTGCAATCTCTGCCCATGCTGCCCGGAGCTGAGACCTAAGATCTCCAAAGGCCCAGCATGTAGGACAGTGTCCTAAATCCTGTAAGACTGTCCTTCTGAAAATTGTTCCACAGTACCTGCAGTTAATGAAATCCATTACAAATAAATTGCTGGGTTTGTAACCTAGTCAGAGTAATTAGAAGGAAAAAAAATGCAAGTAATGGTTTAATTGTGCTTTGTTTAACTTGTTATAACAAGTTAAATTACTAGTGCCCTGTAAATGAGATCACCTTGTGGAGGCCCCACTGATCCGCCCCTTCCTGCTCTGCCACAGGAAATGTCACAACTGTGGTACCCTATAAAAGGAGTAGCGGGGGTGGTTGGGGATGGGTGGTGGCTGGGCCCTTCCCTGCCTAAAAAGAAGAACCACGGACGAAAGAACAAGGAGGTAAGAGCAGAAACAATCAGTCAACAACAAATGCAGTAACCCTGAAAGCTTATCCTAATGTTAGATAAAACTGTAAAACCTGTAAAGCACCACCTGTAATAATTTCAGAGAAGATATACCCTGTAAGAAACACTTTGCTCCAGAGAAAAATAAAGCAGTAACAGAAGATATACCTTGCAAAGACAATTTGAATCAGAAGATTACAGCAGTAATCTGTTAGCACACACCTGTAGGCACACCTTGTAATAATGCAGAAGAAGGTATACCAGCAACAACAATTTGAATCAGAGAAAAATAAAGCAATGAAATGTTAACAACAAACAGTAGCAATCCCTGTGAGTAAAAAATAAAAACACCACCACACAGTAAATCTGCTTAGCCAAACTAAGTCTTAATCCTTCTCCCTTGCTCTGGTAAGTTTCTCTACTCTGCCTTTCAAGCAGTCTTAGAAGGAAAGAGCTCAGGTGAAGCTAGGTGCCTTGGCCAGCAAACCAAGTCCAACTCAGTACACTTCCATATGATACTGGCAAAGTGACTATTTCAAATTTGGTGCAATCAGGATAAATACATTTTAAATTAGGTGGAAATAACCAAAATCACAATTTTGGCAAAATGTCACAAATTTTTAGTGGAAATTTCATGAAAGTTCATGGAAGCAAAATCAGTATTTCGCTAGAATTATGCTGGCAGAAGAAAAATTTTGTTCAGCCTTGGTGGGTAGACATTTTTTGACCCTATGTTACATATAATACCAAGTTTAAGTCCTAAGTTTACAACCATTTTATGGCTGTGGGTGTCTCACTTTCATTTATAATCTAGCCAAATCCCTAGATACTTATAGGTTTGAACTTGCTGCAGAACCATATTGTTATTTGATAACATTTCCACAGTTTTCTCTGTTGAGAATTGCCTATATTCCCCCTTCCTGCCTCCCCACCCCCCACTCTTTTCCTACCATCCTTCCTACTTCCTTGCCTGTAGTTTCTACCTCTTGAGTCTACTTCTTACTCCTTATTAAATACTTTCAACACCTTGCTCCTCATATAAGTTTCTACCTAACCAATTGCATCGTAGTTTGTATTATTTGCATGACTTGGTTATCCTACTACTCAGTGTAACTTCCTGGCCTCTGGTACTGCCTAACTGCTACTGGCACTTGTAAAATCCAGCTGGCACTTGTTTGTGAATGTGTATACTTTCTTCTGTTATTAATTGTTACCCATGTCCCTGGATCGCACCTGGAAATGACCCTCGGCTCGGTGTGTCTTTTCCCGGTTAACACGTTTTAAATGAAAAAATAAAACATAAATAATTTATGATTTCTTGCATTAAATACAAGCCTGTGATTTAAAAAATTAAAAACCGGACATGTTCAAATACATTTTGTAATTCCTTTTCAATCTGTACTACACGGCTTACTGTGATGCATATAATTATATCATCTTCATAAAGATGAAATTTACATTATGATTATGAAAGGATGAATTATAAAGATTGAAAAGTAGGGAGCCCAGAATTGAGCCTTGTGTGACCCCTGATATAATATGTGCTGGTCTGCATTAAAAATCCTTAATGCTAACAAATTGTTAATGTCTTTTGAGGTACCCTTTAAACCGTTTTAAATATAAAGGGAACAGTCCAAAATAATTTAACCTGGACAGGAGAATGTTGTGGTTAAGAATATCAGATGCTTCAGAAAGATCATTAAAGAATACTCCCACCAACAATCTCCTGTCCAGGGCCTCCTGTATGTCCAAAAACACCTTCACCAATGCTGATCAAGTACTGTGCTGCTCAAAAACCGAACTGAAATTCATAGAAGATATTATTATTGTTCAGATATGTTTTCATTTGACCACTTATTAATATTTCAAACATCTTGGATATATGATGGGCTGGAAGATGATGGGACGATTATTGCTGATATCTGTTTTAGTGCCAGATTTATATATGATCATGACTTTGGTATTTTTCCTTGCCTGTGGATATTCACCAGTAGTCAATAAGAGGTTAAAAGGAACTGTTAAGGGGGAAGCAATAACAGGGGCTGCATACTTTAGCAAGACATTAAATAATACAGTCTTGTCTGACTGTCTTGAAAGTGTCCAGTCTATTTAGTCCATTCTACACTTCACAAATTGCAATCTTCAAAAATTCAGAAGTACTTTGTGTATCAGGTTCTCTATCAAGTGAAGTATTATTCAAGATTGTTTGAATCCCATTATTATCCATAGTCTCTGTTCCCATTTTAATGAAACAATTATGGAATTATTCAATTAGTTTAGTCATTAGAGGAAATTGCTGATCATTTATTATTAAGCAATATGCTGGGTCTGAAATTAGCTGAGTGTGCAATTTTTTTCATGGTCCTACAGAAATTTTTTGCTTGTAATCTAGTATTATCAAAAGCCTCTATTTTGTTTAGTTTGCTTAATTTCCTTTGTGTACTTTTTTTTCTGCATAGTGATATACATCCCAATCTATTTGTGCCTTCTGCTTTAATCCACATTTTGACATTTTATTTTTTTTGGGGAGGTATTTTAAGCTATACCACGGAACAGTATTAACTTTTACTTGTTTTTGTTTTCTCATTGGGGCTTGTATGTTGCATACCACCAATGATTCTTTATAAAATAGTTCCAGGCATCACAAACTGCGTGTACCAAACTGAGCCTTTTCCAACCTGCTGATTCCAAATTAAACATAGGAGATGAATACAATGTTTTAAAGACCATGTTGGAAATGTTTTTTAAGGACTGAATGCACCAATCCTTATCTTTGAGACACAGTATACTTTGGTGATCATTAAAGCAGTCTGGTAAAACATCACTAGACTTGTAATTTTCTGTCCTGGTTGCAAAACACAAGTCTTTTTGAGTGGAAGATGTTGGATCCTTGCGGGTAACTCTAGTCAGCCCCTTTATAAAATGGGCCAAACTGCCTTTTACATCATCCATTACAGGACACATTCCTTCCACTAGTTTCATAATTGGAACCTGGATTGTTGGTGTGGGCAGCAATATAGTTCCTTTAATCTTCTCATATCACTACAAAGAATATGTTTGTTTTTTTTGAAGGGGCAGGGTCCAAGTGTAAATGTATTGTTTACACATAGGTTGATGATTAAGCATTATCACTGCACATTAAAACACTACAATTTATGTATATGGGATTATATACAGTGGTGAAAATCACAAATAAAAAAGAAATAGGTATTTCACTTTTTATACTGTTATTAAGTAGTATTCATAGCTGATTCCAAATCTGATAAACAGAGAACCTTAGCAATTTTTTCAAGGCATGGAATAGCAGAAGATTATGAACTATCAAGAAATGGACAGTGAAGGCATCCCACAAATGCCATATGCCAGTAGCCATTTTTCCTTTTTAAGTGCAGAGGAAAGTGATAGATAGAAAGGCAGACAAATAAGTATTTTTCATGGAACAGAATTTAACAATGAAAATAATGAAATCACAGTCAAATCAAAGTTTGTACAGTTGAGAAAATACAGGAAAGAGATGTGAAAGTCAGAAAAATCTATTTGTGAAGTACTTCACAAAGTGCCCCTGACTTTGTTTCACTGGCAGGCCCACTTCATATAGATTTCACCCGGAAAAATCTCCACCTTTGCCTGGCAAAGTTATGCATTCTGGCATTTCCCAGAAAAATCAACACAAGTGTTTGTCTTTTCCTTTCAAAATAATGAAAAAATGAAATTTCTCCTGGCAGCAATCCATCCCCCACAACAGTGCACATGCCTCCCACCACCTCCTCAAAAATGCCAGTGTTTATAAAACCTGTCCTTCCACCCTGCCACCCTCTAGAACCCTCCTTCCTCCCTCTTCCTACAGTCATTTCAAAGTGTCTATTACATTGTGTAGTAGCACATGAATCCCTTCTCTGTACCCATGCCAAATTACAAAATGTAACCAACCACCTACCACCACCACCCCCCTGTTTAGATCCCTGAATTCAAGTGTCAGTGCCCCCCTCTACCACACTGTCTAGCACCCAACATCTCTCATTCCCCCAAGTCCTCAAAGTATAGTGTTAAAACCCTGCCACTAGTAGAAAAACTTCCCACGGTGAAGGTCTCATTCTCATTCAGAGTCCTGCACAGAATGAACAAAATGAAGTCATTCTATATTAGTAATGCCTGATTGGCCATTTGTCCCACAATCAGATTTCTTACAGAAGATGTCATCATTCATTTTATGTATTAAAAGATAATGCAGATAACAGACCACTCCTCCAAGGGACTGAGTGCTTTTGTGTTTTTATAGATGTTACTGCTCACAGATCCTTTGACTTTGTGAGCTTGAGAGGAGCAGGGAGGTATAATGCTAGTGGGTAGGTAGGGTGAAAGTTTACCTGGTAATTGAAGTTGGGCCATTTATGAGGTGGAGTGAGACCAGTGGCTACTAATTTGTTGTGGGTGGGAGGAAGGGATTTTCACTGGCTGTCAATTAATTCTACCATTATAGTATAAGGAAATGTGTCAGTCTGTCAGGGAGGAGGATTCTACCAGGTGGCAGGGTGGGGTGAAATTATATTTTATAAGTGTGGTGGGAAGGGGGTGGTGGATTATTATACAGTGTGTAAGGGGCAGGGTGTATGTTTACAAAAAATCTATTTTTTTTCAAATAACCTTCACTGAGGATGTTGGGCCAAAATTTGGAAACTTTGCCGCACTACTCAAAGTGCAAAGTTTCCATCTTTGCACCAGCATCACTGGCAATGCTTAAATATGCCAAATCTCTAGCGGGAACATTGTGATGAGTCAGACATCCACTCCTGACTGTACAAACCCACCATGCAAGACCTGCATCACCCCACCAGTCTCTTGAAGCACAAAGCACAAACCTCCCACAACATAGTGTACTGCCATTCTCTGCAGAATAAAAGTCTCTGAACCCCGGTAAAGTCTCAACAGTTTTTATAATAAGGAAGCTAATTAGGTAAATTCAATGACTGCAACATCAGCTGTTCTCTGCCACTGCTTGTCTCATATACTAGATCTGACTGTAATGTCACAAATGCTGAAAACATGCCACACACTGCACACTTGCAAGATATGTGCTTTATCCAGGTGCTTTCAATCAGATACTGGTAGACAAATGTAAGGTACTCATCCTCATGTGCAGAGTGTTGTGCAAAATGTATATTTCACACTCTGAAGGACATTTTGCAAATATACATTTGTCTTTTCAACAGTGAATTTATGGTCCTTCTCTCAAGTCTAAAGTGCTGCCTTGTCTCATTTAAAAACTACTACTCTCCAGAACCATGCCATGCATAGCAAGCTTAAACACAGTTTCCTCATTATCCAGTTTGATTATTTCTATCAATGTCTTGCAAGTTCCTTCCTTCCAGCCAAATCTTTTGGCCATTAAAGGTGCCAAATGATTGCTCTGTAAATTAATTACTTAAAGTTAAAAGATGTCATTTGATTTCATTTTCATTTAATTGTATTTTTATACTGGAAAGGTATGTGAGCAAACTGCCCATTTTCACAAGCATCCAGTGGTCAACATATAACAAATACAACAAAATCAATGTAATATAAACATACACAAAGCAATATAAATATAACATTAGAAACAGTTACACACACTTCTATTGAGAGTACAAAACATTTGAAATTGTTTCTAAATATGGAGATAGTCAGACACTGCACTAATGATAGTGGCAAACTATTTAAAAAGTTTTACTTTCCTATATGATAGGGAAATTTTTACCTGTGAGGTATGAAAAATGGAACTTGAAAGGAATGCCCCATAGTGGATCTGGTAGTGCATCTATTAATAGACTTCAGGAAATAGGAAACAATACTATTAGGCATAATACCCAAGTGAATTTTATAAAGAAATGTCAAGGCCTCACTGTTGAGTCTATCGCCTAAGGAAAGCCAGTTTGGAGCCTTATGGAATTCAACAATGGAAAGCCATCATTGGAAGCCAAGTAACAGAATGAATATTGCTGTGGTAAGTAATCCTTAAACTTCTGAGAATTTTTGAAAAAGCAGAAGAGCAGACAAGTGAACCACAGTTAACTAATGGGAGCAGAAAACTGTTTTCCAACATAACCCTTGTTTCAGGTATTAAAATTGTTTTTACTCAATATAACTTGCCAAGCATATGATATAATTTTTTTTTTAATTTACTGGCTTATATGGTTTTCAAAGACAGTTGAGGTAAGGTAAATAACACATATACAAACTGTGAACAGTTGTACAAAACCAGAATAAAACAGAACTTCGAGGATCAGGGATCAGAGCTGGGGGAGCTAGTTCATGACATTGTGGGAAATCAGGGCTGGGGGCTATTCATTGATATTGTGGGGGTTCAGGACTGGGGGTGCAGTGTGCCTGCTAGTGGGCAATGTCTCAGGCTTGCGGTACCCTGTTCAGGTCTGCCCTCCATTTTGTGCACCACTTGGGTTGCCTTAAATTGCAGGATTTAGCCTTGGGGACCCTGCCTGATAGAGAACTAGATCCCCAGCACATCAGCATTTGGCACAAGTTGCCTATGGCGTGACTTGCAACATGCCTTTGAGAATCAGGCCCATCGTTTTTGGAACCATATTTGTGGATGTGTTTTATAATAGTACATTTCCATTTCATTTCATTTTCATTTCAGTTTATTGTCTACCTAGGAAAAGCACACTGAGCAGCACTGCTCTTTTTCAAGTGTGACCAGCATATTACAGCACAACTTAACAGTACATATAATAAAATACAAATACACTTATTATTTACAACTACATGTATGCAGTTAATCTAAAATACTTAACAAATGTTTCTTAAAAACAGGTACAGATCTAATAGACTTAATTGATTGTGGTAGGTGGTTCCATATCATAATGGTAATCACGGAATAGCGATCGCCGTTACGATAGTGTATATCACCGAAAATGAATTTCGGTGATGCACACTCGTGGCAAGGATGAAGAGAGTGCCTGAGACCTACAGGTGTTTTTTGTAATGTGGGGGGCTTCACCCACTGCCCCCACCACTAATGGATTCTCAACTCCAGGGGGTTGCATGTCAGGGGGGTGAAAAACTTGGAAAAATACATAGCCGCGCAGGGCAAAAAAAAAACACACCACACCGGACCCTGCACCTTGCACCTCCCAAGCAACCACCCACCACACCACACTAGCAGGCCAACTTGGCAGCTGCACACTACACCACTTCCCACATACCTTCCCTCCCCTTCCTCCCCCCATGCATGTGTATACATGCGTACAGCTGTTTGCTCTACCCTTCTAGCCCCAGTAACTGCATGCTACCCTGCCAGGTAGCCCTGTACACAGGAGCCATGACTGAGTAGCCCTTTTTGTGAGTGCTCAATCATGGTCACCCTGTACATGGTATACTGTGGTAAGTGGTTGTGAGTACTTGTACCAACATTTCCCTGGGAAAACACTATTACACAATGTTTAATTGAAAATATTTGATAAACAGAGTGCAATGGATTTGCTAGCCACTTTTAAGACATGCTAGTCTATACCATTGAAGCCCAAACCAGGTCTGGGATCTGTCTTCTGAATGTGTTCACTAATCTCATTTGGTGAGAGAAATTGAAAGTAAAATTTCAGACTAGCAGCAAATGACTCTACTAGATTAGAGGGTGATTCAAAAACACCCTCAGAGTTAAAACTAAAATAATTGGGCTGAAAACCATTAGGCTTGTATCCATTAAGGTCACCAAAAGGTAGGTTACTGTAAATAGATTGGCAACATCCTGTGAGTCATTATCCAATCTTCCCACCTCAATGAGTGTTATTTGTTCTTCCTTTTTAAACTTGCCCACTAATTAATTTAATGTTTTCTAAGTAAGTTTGGAATTTCCCCTATCTCTAATTTGTTTATTTCAAAAAAAAAATTCTTTAGCTACTCGAACTGCTGCTTTACATTTATTTTGCAGTGATTTATTATCTTGTAAATGGATTGTTAATTTAAATGTTCTGTACTTTACCCTATGCCCTATCTCTTTCTGCATTAAATTTAGGAGATCTGATGTAACCCACTCTTTTATGCCTCTACCTCTAATCATTTTTAATGGTATAAATTTATCACCAATACTGAAGAAGGTCTTACTGAAGGACTCCAGGGTGTCATCAATATTCCCAATATTATCTGTGAATGACCAATCTGTGGCACTAATCACCAATATTTATTTTTCTCAATTGCTGAGTTGAGATAATCTTAGGTTCCCCTTTTAAGCCCTTTACTAACCATTCACAGGATATGGCACAATGATCCCTAAGGGAATCTGGTAGGACTCCAAATACAAGGTCGATTAATGATGAGTACCCAATCAAGAACATATTCATAGCTAGTTTTATAATTTGTTCAAGTTGTATCAGCTATAAGCTGATGCATACCCAGACCAGCAATGAACTCTCTAGCCTCATCTGCTTGGCCTGATTCCCAATTTAAATTGAAGTCTCCAAACACAATCCATTGGTGATTATGAGGACATGTGTTTCTAATATAAAAAAAATGATTCTATTTCACAGTTCAGCGCACCTGAGGGCAGGTATTCCATATTTAAGGTGATGGTCACCAAGTACAAGATTCACTGGCAGTGATTCCAGTGTGGAGGTACTTGACTGAAATCCCAGCTCAGAGTCTGTGAATTTCTTTGAGATGTAAAATAAACACCCACCACCCTCCTGTGCCCACTCTGTCCCTCCTAACAATAGAGTACCCCTCCATATTGATCTTATTCAAGGTAATTTTGTGTGTAAGCCAGGTTTCTGTTAATGCGATAACATCAAATTTATTATCCCTACCCATAGCTCAAAATTGTGTTTTTTTTGCCATTAATTTTGATATGTTCAAATGAATGATATTAATAGTGTGTCTACCACCTGAGTAAAATCCCAAACCTCCAGGAATTGCCATTGTAGGTACTGGGTTAGGGTGTACAGAGCCGGATACCAATAATAGGAGCAGAAGCAGGCATTTAAGCCTACACATGGAAATACTGTTTTTTTATAATTAATTGGAGTTATGCAAATCATTTTACACTTATTACAACCCCCAAAGAGAGAGTAGCAACTTTGTTGGAAGCAAAGAGTATTTGTAAACCCTTCGAACAACAGAACATATCTTTCTCAGATTTCTGCAAAGGAGTCACAAAAATAACATTTTAAATTGTATTAATTGTTAGAATTACAGTATATTAATGTAGTTATGTATTTTAGTCATTTTGAAATGTGCGTGTATTAAATCTATTTGCAATTTGGATATTTCATTTTTTTTCATCTGTAACTTTTATACCAACACAAGACACTGTTGTAAATTAGCCTTGGCTCAATGGTTTATCCTTAATAAAATTAAGCCTGTAAGTATATAACTTGGCTAAGCAGTGTCAGTGTCTCAGTAGATAGTCTTTCTCTTGTGTGGCCAGAGGTTCAGATGGTCATGGGTTCAAGCCCCACAACAGGTACTTGGGATAAAACCCATAACTGACACTGTACAGTTGAGGTGCTGTCCTTGAGATGAGATGTTAAACTGTAATCTCGTCTGCTAATATCTGGTCCTGTCCTGGTAGAAGTAAAAGATCCCATGACATTTATTGTTGAAGAGTGTGGAAGTTTCCCCAGTGTCTTGGACAACATTCCCCCATCAATAAAACAAGTCCATGTAACTCTCCCCATGGATGGAACACCTAGAAACATGCTGTCACAGCTTAGTGTGCCTTTCCTGGTCAAAAATGGTAAATAAATAGGCAAGACAAAAAAATGTATTTATAAAGCAATCAATCTCAAAAAAGGCTCTAAATGCTGTACAGAATAAGCATAAAATCAAACACAGATATGAAGAACGCTTTAAAATAAGTAGAGACAAAACAATTACTCTGGGAATGATTGATGAAATAAATAGGTTTTTGAAAAGGCTTTAAAAGCCTCAACTGCGTTGGTTATATGGATGTTCAGAGGGAGTGGTTCCAAAGCAGTGGAGCAGCCACTTCAAAAGCTCTGACCCAGATAGCTTCAATCTCAATGGAGGGACAATGAGCAGGTCTGCATCACTGGAGTGGAGGGGGTGAATTAGGTAGTAGGGAAAAAGGAGCTCTTTTAAGTAGTTGGGACCCAAACCACATAGGACCTTGTAAGATAACAAGTAAATCTTGAAGTTTCACTTCATCCCTAATGTACTCTGCAAAGTATGCTATTTTTTATAAGGAGACCCAAGATTATTTCACTAATAAATTAAATGAAAAAAATGCTTTCAGATAGTAATTTAATGCAAAAAAGAACCTGACGGTGCTTGCATTTATTTAAACCCTGTCTGCTAGAATTAGCTAAACCCCGGCACATATTGAATTCTGAGGGCCTTAGAAGAGATATTCTTTTTCACAGATGGCCCTGGGTTCGATGGTAAAATTTGTTATCCAAATGGCACAGTGACTGCAACAAGGGTGGCTTCTTTCTAGGATAGATATAGAGGTGCTATCCCTCAGAAAAGGTAAACTTGGTAGTATAGAACTTGGTGTTCTTTTTCCCCTGAGGTGGGGGGGGGCGGTCTCTCTAACTAGATGGTTGTGGCAACTTTCTATCTGGCTGGACAATGGGTGTAACCTTAGTCTACAACACTTCCAATTTACTTTTTGCCAAATGATCATACTAGGAATATGCAGTCTATTTTACTTGTGAGTGTGATGGACTTTATAACTCACATACAGTACTGTATGGTTTCACAACACTTGAGTGTTGGCCCCACCATGGTTTTAGTTTCAGTTTACCCAGTTTAAGTAAGACACAAGAAGGCTTGCACCCATCTAAAATGTCTCCCACAGCAACATGGGTATATCTGGTAACCTGGAGGAGCAATGATTCTAATTAAGGAACTTATCAAGTCTGTTTTTAAAGGTATCAGTGGTAGGAGCATCTAAATCATACTGAGGCAGCTTATTCCAATCCCTATCCACTCTTAACTGTGAAAAAGTGATATCTTTTGGTAGTGTGGGCTTTGGGAATCCTTGGCTGATATTTGTGACAACAGAGACTTTGGGATCTATCATGGAATTTAAAACCACAAGATGTCATCAACTTTGACTCCCCATGCTTTTGCACATCCTCATCCTTCACTTATATTTCAAGATGAATCCTGGCACTGGGGAGGGCACTTATGAAAGCAATAAGCAATATCTATCTTTTTATAGCTCTGCTATAACAGCAGCTGAAAAATGTGCTTTTTTCTCCTCGTAAAGAATACCTTTTGTGGTCAAATGGCCACATAGAATGGCAGAAGCTGAAGAAAAGGACAGAAGGTAGAACTGAGTTACTTAAGCAATATACCATGAGAGGGTGTGAGTGATGGCAGGATTTACCCACACTTGGTGAGGTTTGCTTATGAGGCGCAGCTGAGTGAGTAAACTACACCAGAAGTTGATAAATCCTACCATCACCCTCACCCTCGAAGGACATATTGCGATTATACAATGTGCCCCTTGTTTGTTTTGACAAAAACAAAGGTGAAGAAAACATGTTTCTTATATTTTTAGTTACTTTGAATGTGTTGCTCCATGAGAAAGAAATAGTCCAACGTTGGTAGTGTTTCTGTCCGATGCTGCTGGAATGTGCTTCAGGTGACTTTTGTGGTCAGTGAGGCTGGGAGAGCGAGATACAGTCTGTGTGCAAGTCCCGTGCTGCAGAATCAAGAACTGCCATTTTGGGGTATAGTTATTTCATTTTATTACTACAGTAAGATAGTGTGGGAAAGGTGGTGAGCTCTGGGCTGGTGTTCTTCAGGACATTTTCTGAATTCATGTACACTGGAGCTGAGGTTGCAGGTGAGAGTGCGAGTGAAGTTCGGAAGGAGTGGCACGGTGTTCGTAGTGTCTAATGGAGCAGGTATTGTGCAAAGAAAATTATTTTAAACTTTTTTTTTTAAAGGTTGCGGTCCACTTTTCTTATTAGCAGTTTTTCACCATTGCTTATGAGGGGTCGTTTTTCTGTATTTGTAGAATGATGAGTTTGGCCATGGCCGGTACCCTGCTTTGTGTTGCACTTCAACAGGGAAATTAAATGGTAACTTTTTGCTTTGGTCCTCAGTGGTCAGATGAATTTTGGGGCACATTTGGCTGGCTGGCACTTTTTCCCATGGGGTGATGCCATGATTTACAATGTGTAAATCATGTCAGCCAGCAAATCAGAAGCCAGGATTTTCATTGCCATTGTATAATAGAGAAATGTTTCTCTTCAAAAACTGGGAAATCAGCTTTGCAGTGGGAGTGGCAGTTACTTCTCTGGCAATCAGAGTGATGGCTTCCCCATTAGTATCAAGATCCGAGTTGGCCACTAAGGCAAAGACTTCCACAAAGCTGACATTAACATACTACTAACATACTAAAATGCCAGCAGAATAGGCCTAGTGGTCTTTCATGTCTGCTCGTTTGGTCAGCCCCCACTCTGGGAGCTCACCTTGCTGCCCCCCTCTCCCTCTCTGGCTTCTCCCTTCCCAGTCCCGGATATTCTTGCTGCACTAGTTTTTGCTTCCAGAACCCTTACCCTGTACCTGTTCCACCCCCTCTTGAACCCATCCACCATTTCTGCCTCCACCAGCCCCCTGGGCAGCGCATTCCATGGCTCCACCACCCTCTCAGTGAAGTAGCACCTCCTCCTTTCTCCACCAAATCCCTCCTCCAGCTTCCACCCATGCCCTCTAGTTGTACCCCCTCCTTCCTTTGGAGCACCCTGACTGCTCCTCCTCTATTTATCCACTTCATATACCAGAAGACCTCTATCATGTCCCCCCCAGTCCCTTCTCTCTTCCAATGTGTACATATTTAGCTCTTTGAGCCTCTCCCTATAGGTCCTATCCCCCAAGCCCCAAATCATTTTGGTTGCCCTCCTCAGGACCCTC
Organism: Neoceratodus forsteri; assembly: GCA_016271365.2. Taxonomy (NCBI): domain Eukaryota; kingdom Metazoa; phylum Chordata; order Ceratodontiformes; family Ceratodontidae; genus Neoceratodus; species Neoceratodus forsteri. The sequence goes on along the minus strand of CM028130.1, from coordinate 1,635,851,472 downwards.
TCCATGAGTTCAATGTCCCTCTTTAAATGTGGCCTCCAAAACTGCACACAGTACTCAAGGTGCGGCCTCACCAAGCAGTTATACAGTGGGGGTATCACTTCCCTCCTTCTGGAGGTGAGCCCCCAGCGATGCATCCAAGCATCCTGTTGGCCTTTGCTGCTGCCCTCCTACAAGTCTCTGAGTTGTTCATCTAGACATCCACTACCACCCCCAGGTCCCTCTCCGCCATTGAGACTTGTAACATTCCCCAGGGTGTACACTTGGTCTGGGTTTCTGGCTCCCAGGTGCAGTACCTTGCATTTCCCTGCATTGAACCTCAGCTTCCGCTTTCTAGACCACCTTTCCAGAGCCTCCAGGTCCCCCTGTAGGGCCACCCTCCCCATCTCCCCAACCACCACTGCCCCCAGTTTTGAGTCATCCGCAAAGAGACTCATCTCACTCCTGATACCCTTCCTTATGTCAGAGACATTGACATTAATGAAATCTTTCCTTATGGAGTTCGAAGCTGACATAAAGGATTCATTCCAGAAGGTGGAAAGCTCTCTCTAATATTTCCTCTCAATATGAAAAAATTGAGACTAAGATGGTTAATATTGAAGAGCTGGTAGAGTCTGCTGAAAAAAAATGCTGAGAAACATGCAGCAAGGATCCTAACTGTGGAAGGAGCAGTTAACTCTTCTCTTCATAAGCAGCTGAATACTGTAGTGAAATTGGAGAGAATGGAGAACACGCATTTGCTTAAAAAAATCTCAGAGTGCTTGGACTCTCTGAACAAATACCTAATATGGAACTGAAGCTTGTGGTGGAGAGGGTTTAAACCTTTATTTTTTCACCTGGACAACCTGTAATATTAGAATCCAGGTTTATATCACAATCAGGAAAAGACACTTTGAAGCTGCAAGACTCCGAATCTGAGCACTGGGCCAGGTGCATGATTTGTACTTTTGTCTCAATTGCTCAAAGAAATAAAATGCTGTAGGCTGCTAGAGTAAAAAGGTGTTCTGTATGAGGGCTCTAAGATTCATTTGTTCCCTAATTTCTGTCTTGCTACTCAGAGATGCAGGAAGCATTTTCTTACTCTCAGAGCTGAATTTCTGCAGGCAGGGAGAACAGCTGTTTTGCAATCCCCTGCAAAAACTGAAAGTCACTTTCCAAAGTAAAGATGATTTTTTGATGTACATGCTGCATTGATTTTTTTTTTATGAAAAAAATATATTGCTCTGCCAACAGACTTGGGATTAGACCATGGGGTTGAAGATACAGCAGACAAGACCCAATATATTCCTGTGGCCACCTGAATTTTATGTTCAACATGAACTTTATGATTTAATTAACTTGATGTTTGCGTGATATTACTCTTTGATTATTCAAGGACGGAACATATCTTGGCTGAACTGATTAGCTTTTCAGTTTAATTTCTTTTTAGTTGGGATGGTTATATCTTGGAGCACAGCATGAAAATCTGTTGATTTACTAATTGAAATTAGATGTATATATACACACACACAGACACAGACACACACACACATATATATATATATATTAGGAGAGAGTTATTTTTATTCTCTTGAAAATAAAAAAAATATAAATACTTTTTGAGGCAATTATATAACTAGAGACAGACATCTAAACAAATATTATTGCATATAAAATGTCAATTCAAATAAACCAACAAGTAAGGAAGTTGCTTTGGAAGGCTCTTCAGGGAGTCTAGTTGTCAGGGCAGAGAACATGTATCTGACTGTTACGTGGAACACAGTCCACCTAGAGACAACAATTTGAACAGCGTTCTAGTTCCATTATTTGCATATATTCCACAGTACATCAGCTCCAGGGCAGTAAGAGATTCTGGGCTGACTGCATTATGCCTAATCATACTGGGAGATTCCTGGGCTTTGAATAAAATATATACAAAAAAGAATCCTGGTACTAATCATGTTTCAGGTAAAGCATTTCTAAGGCAAAAGAGGGAAACAATACATGAAAGGATACCTAGAGAGCAAAAGAAGCACAGAGAGAAATGAAAAAGTCTATGACATGAGAGAGAGACACAGACAGAGACAGAGAGACATGGAAAAAATCAAAGATGAGTGAAGGGGACAATTCATATATGTTATTTAACAAATGCTCCCCTTGTTAAATATTTTCTTGGGGAACGACTGTTATGAATGGTTTTAGGCACCACTTTGGGTTGCAGTACAGATCTGCAAAAGAAATTAAATATGAAATTAGGAAAAAATTCTGTTGAATCTTGGTGGCTATGGAGTCTGGCATCCTAAGGGACTGAACAATTCTTTGAAGAAATGTTGATGTTGCTCTAACATTTGTACTGTCAATTTAAGCAAGGCAGTGTATTCACACACCAATATATCACTATGGTATGCTTTTTGAGATGGAGTCAAAGTTCAGGTGCCATCAACTGTGTTTTGAGCAATCATTCAAACCCTTGGAGCATCACACAATACAATCATCAATATTCAGTAAGAATTTTCCGAGCTATACATTTTCATTCTTTTAGCTGTTGTACCTTACATGGGGAACATGTTATGTTGTATACACAATACGGGTCTTCTAATTCCATTTTTGGCAAATATATTCAGGTAATCCAGAATGGCAATATATCAAATGCATTTTTCTGACATAAAAAAGCATCTGTGGGGCACCCGTGAAGAAAGTTTTACAGCTGTGGAGAAGGTAACACTGAGCCCTCAAGGGGAGGGGATTTGGAGAGTCGGACTGGCTGGAGGGAAAATTTCAGTATCTTCAGGATGAGTGGATGGTAGGACTGAATGATAATGTTGACCTAGCAGGCTTTCAAAAGAAAAAAAAATAGTAATATCAATTGTGCCTGTTGAAAGCAGGAGACATTAAAGTGCTATGGTATTTTTATGTAAATTTTTTAAAAATATTATACTAATACATATGTTTATGGGTTTCCTCCTCTGCTATTGCCATTTTTGCCAGGTGGAAGCCATTCAAGTCAAGAAATAAATGCGTTCACATCTGGATGGAGCACTTTAGTATTTATATATCATATATAGAATAACAGATGGGCAACCATTCACATTAAGGCTGTGTTTCCCTCGGGGGAGTTGATGCATCATAGAGACCTCTTGAGCAAAGCTCGAGAGGTCTCGCTGATGTCATTAACTCCTGAGAGGGAAACACAGCCTCAGTTGTTGATGGGCAATCATTCACTGTTTTAAATAGTATATAGTTCTATAAATATTAAAACGAAGTTTAAGTTTGACAAGGTATCATACCTTGTGTTCGTAGTCCTGCTTGGTCCTGGCCACTCAATGTGGTCCCGCTCCACTCCTTCACTGACTAGTGTCAGCCATTGTTTTACACTCCTCTCACCACTAAACATATTTGCTGCACCAGTTGCGAGAAAAGGAAAAACAGACAAAATTTGCCATCTGTTGCTTCTCCTGCTCCCAGTATTTGCTGCCTCTCCTCACTCCCATTCAAAGTGGCTTCTCCCCACTCCCGCTTGCTCATTCTTTGGTGTGTCTTCTCTTCAATTCCTCTTGCTCATTCTCTTTCCAGCATCGTTTATTTTAAAATGGTACGAAAATAACTTTTTTGACCTGAAGCTGTTGGAGGCTCTTCCTGTCAAGAATAGGAAGACTGTGTTGCCGACACGAGTAGGAGAATTGGGCCACCATGTTATGATATTTTTTCTCCTTTATACCTCATCGAGAGAGCCAGTCAGGTGGGAGGAGAAGGTTCAAAATTTGTACTATCAATGTGATGCCAGAACGATAGAACAACAACTTTTTTGACCTTTGAACTGTTCTATAACAAGGTTTAGAAAGCATCTGAATTATGTCTACAATGAGCCTTACCATATACTATAAACATATTAGCCATTTTCTTTGTCCTCTTTGCATTAGTAATTTCTAATATGTAGCACATATATTTCTATGTATATTTTTGCATACTAGCAATAAAATCTGGAGCATGTCTTGTAACTGAACTGTGGACATGGAAGCAAAATTATGGCTTATTTATTTAGCACAGTATGCATGGTTGCACTATATTGGCCAAGGCACCTAGCTTCACCTGAGCTCTTTTCTTCTAGGTTGCATGAAAGGACAGAGCAAAGAACCTTACCAGAGTGAGAGAAAGAATTAAGGCTTCTTTTGGCTAGGCAGATTTACTGAGAGGTGTTATTTTTATTTTGTACTCACAGGGATTGTTACTGTTTGTTGCTAACATTTTATTGCTTTATTTTTCTCTGATTCAAATTGTTGTTGCTGGGTATACCTTCTGCTGCATTAATACAGGGTGTGCCTACAGGTGTGTGCTAACAGATTACTGCTGTAATCTTCTGATTCAAATTGTCTTTTGCATGGTATATCTTCTGTTACTGCTTTATTTTTCTCTGTAGCAAAGTGTTTCTTACAGGGTATGTCTTCTGTGAAATTAATACAGGTGGTGCTTTACAGGTTTTACCTATCATTAGGATACACATTCAGGGCTACTGCATTTGTTGCTGGCTGCCTGTTTCTGCTCTCATCTCCTTGTTTCTTTTGACTGTGGTTCTTCTTTTTCAGCAGAGGAAGGGCCCAGCCACCCACCCCATCCCCAACCACTCCACACTGCACTCTTATTATAGGTAGCACAGTCATGACATTTCCTGTGGCAAAGCAGGAAGGGGCTGTACAGTGGGGTATCCACATGGTGACCTCATTTACAGGGGCACTAATAATTTAACTTGTTATAACAAGTTATATAAAAACAAACAAACAAAACACAAAATCAAACGTTTGCTTTCATTTTCTTACTTCTAATTACTCTGACCAGGTTATAAACCCAGCAACTTATCTGGAATGGATATCATTACCTGCAGGTACTGTGGAACACTTTCAGAAGGGTAGTTTTACAGGATTTAGGACACTGTCCTACATGCTGGGCCATTGGAGATCTAAGGGCTCAGCTCCAGGCAGCATGGGCAGAGATTGCATGCCTCAAATTGCATATTCAGGAGGAAATATATTATAAGAACCACCCACCAATTCCCCAACATCGAACAGAAGCACCTCAACTGCAGAGGGTAGTTGGTCTGGGAGGTTGGCAGGTGGTTAGGAGGGGCAAATCAGGTGCCCCATCACCCGGTGCTCGCCAACATATTACCTCCACAAACCATATAAAAACTGCAAACAGGTATATGCCTCTATCTCCAAAATCAAACAAAGGGGTAGAGGACACTGCAGAGCAGGACACTGCAGCACAGGAGCTAGCACAACAAAACTCACCCAAAACAGGAACCTAAACAAAAAAGCAAAAAAGGAAATAAAAAAAAAATTCTGATCATAGGAGACTCCATGATTCGCAAAGTTAACACCTATCTCCAGCCAGGGGTACTGGTCAGATGTCTCCCAGGTACATCAGCATGGAGAGGCACTGACCGCATTGCTAAAATTGTTCAGGAAGCAGGAGAAAACATTGATATCCTGGTACACATAGAGACTAATGAACTTGCCAGCTGGTCAGTTGTGGATACCAAGGAACACCTGAGCAGGCTGGGTGACAAACTATCATCCATTTCATATGGCATCTCCTTCCCTGAGATCCTGCCAGTCTGGAGGAGGGGGGTGCAAATGGACAGAAGGTCAGGGAAGGGAAGATAGGGGAGCTAAACATGTGACTCAAGGACTGGTGCCAGGAAAAAGGACACAAATTTGTAGGGAACTGGCAGCAGTTTTGAGATCTAACGGTCTTTAAATTTGATGGACTGCATCTGACTAAGGAGGGAGTCAGTGCATTGGGGCAGAAGTTTGACATCTTTGCAGAATATTTAAAATAGCAAATGGGGAGAGGGGTGCATCACCCCATACATTGAATGGGAAGAACAACCTTCCCCACTCAGCTAGTGGTCAAACAGGAGTTCAGCATGTTTGTAGTTCATTTGCATCACCAGGTAAGGAAAAAGGTCTGGCTCGCCATACGACACACAGGGGAAATGCCAGACTTCACCCAACAACTAACATACTGAAATCTGGCCAATGGAAAATCATGTACACAAATGCTCACAGCCTGGGAAACAAGAACCCAGACCTGCAGGCAATAATGACAGAGGCTAAACTGGACATAGTAGCAATTAATGAGACATTGTTTACCAGTAACCACACTTGGGAGACTTCAGTACCTGGCTATGTATTGTTCAGAGAGACCGAGGTGCAAAAAGGGGGGGAAGGAGTGGCCCTGTATGTTAATGAAAATATCAAAGCTACAGAAATTCAGAATACACATAATGAGCCAGAAGAACTGTGGGTCACCCTGGAAACAGGAAATGGGACAGCCATACAAACTGGGGTTATCTACAGGTTCCCAGACCAGGGGGAGGACATAGACACATTACTGTTAGAAGATATACAAAACATGACAGCTAAAGGGGAGGTTCTGATAATGGGAGACTTCAACATGCCAGATACAGACTAGTCAATACCAGCAGAAACATCTGCCAGAACTAGACACATGGTGGATTCCCTGCAGGGGGAGGGCCTCAAACAACTGGTAAAACAACCCACAAGAGACAGGGCTATCCTTGATCTAGTACTGACTAAAAGGGAAAGGATCACAGATCTCCAGGTAGAAGGTCACCTGGGGGCCAATGACCATCACATGGTATGGATCAATTTGGCCACTAGAACTAAATCATCCCATTCCAAGGCAAAAACATGAAACTTCACAGGAACTGACTTTGATAAGATGGCCGAAAGAGTTAAGCTAGCCCTGGAAAAAAGAAATACAGGTGAGGGGGTACAGGCAAATTGGGCAAGCATTAAGGATGCAATACTTGAAGCAACATCCCATTGTGTTAGAGAGAAAAGGAAGTGCAAAAGAAGAAGGAAACTACTTTGCTTCTCAAAAACAGAAGCAGAAAAGGTCAGAGCCAAAAGACTGGCATTCAGGAAATGTAAGGGAACGCAGCAGGATGAAGATAGGGAGGTATAATAAACTTCCCTTAGGGAAGCAGAGAAGGCAGTAAGGCAGGCAAAAGCCCAAACCAAGGAAACACTAGCACAAACAGTAAAAGAAGATGACAAGACTTTTTATAGATACATTAGTAAAAGGAGAAAGTCCAGATGGGATATTGCTAAGATCAAAGGAGATAAGGGGGCATGTGAGGAGGAAGACCATGTAAAAGCAACTATCTTAAATAGATACTTCTGCTCAGTATTTACTGAAGAAAAGGTAGGGCAGGGCCCACAACTCAGCACCATGGACACAAGGGGGGGAGGGAGGTGTGCACTAGTCCATTCACAAAAGAAAAGGTCCTACAAGAGCTGGATAAGCTCAGGGTGGACAAGGCAATGGGACCTGATGGCATACATCCCAGGGTACTAAAGGAGCTAAGGGTGGAACTAGCAGAGCCATTATCAGAACTGTTTAGTGAGTCTCTGAGCAGAGGAGAGGTCCCAGAGGACTGGAGAAGGGCTCATGTAACCCCACTCCACAGGAGTGGTAACAGGGAGGAGGCAGGGAACTACAGACCAGTCAGTCTTACCTCAGTAGTGGGCAAGATTATGGAAGCACTCCTTAAGAAAAGGATAGTGCAACACCTGGAATCCATAGGAGCACAGGATCCAAGACAGCATGGGTTTACAAAAGGAAGGTCTTGTCAAACTAATCTCATATGACTGGATAATCAGAGTGATGGACCAAGGGGGAGAGCAGCTGATGTCACCTACCTTGACTTCAGCAAAGCTTTCCATACTGTTCCACACAGAAGATTGATTAATAAGCTGGTTAGACTCGGGGTGGGTCAGAAGTTTGTCAACTGGGTGGCAAACTGGATGACAGGCAGAAAACAGAGAGTGGTAGTAAATGGTATAACAGTCAGAAGAGATGCAAGTAACAAGTGGGGTACCTCAGGGATCAGTCCTGGGGCCAGTCCTCTTTAACATCTTCATCAGTGACATTGCAGATGGACTAGAAGGTAAGCTTTGTCTCTCTGCAGATGACACCAAGATTTGAAAAAAGAGTAGATGATCCAGATGGGGTGGGCAGAATGAGAAGAGATCTGGATAAACTGGCAAAATGGTCAGAAGAGTGGCAACTGGGATTTACTGCAAAGAAGTGCAAGATCGTGCAGATAGGGAAGAGAAACCCTGAAGCTACCTATAGACTGGGAGGGGAGTTGCTGGCAGTCACAAGGGAAGAAAGAGACTTGGGCATCATCATCACCGATGACCTGAAATCATCCAAGCAGATCACTAAAGCAGTAGGTAAGGCTAGAGGGATGTTGGAGTGTATTAGAAGGGGTATCACAAGTTGGAAGAAGGAGGTAATAATCCCTCTTTACAAGACACTGGTTAGGCCCCATCTGGAGTACTGCGTGCAGTACTGGATGGCACACCTTCACAAGGACATTAACCAAATTGAGGCAGTCCAGAGAAGTCAACCAAAATGGTGCAGGGACTGCATCAGAAAACATATGAGGACAGATTAACGGAGCTGAATATGTATACCCTAGAGCAAAAGAGAGAGAGAGAGAGGTGATATGATCGAAACATTCAAACACCTTAAGGGCATTAACAAGGTGAAAGAGTCTAACATGTTTCAATATAAGAAAAACAGCAAGACAAGAAGACACAGTATGAGATTAGAGGGAGGCCAATTAAGGGGTAATGTGAGGAAGTTCTTTTTCACAGAAAGGGTGGTGGATGCATGGAACGGCCTACCTCAGGAAGTGGTGGATATGAATACAGTGAAGGGCTTCAAACAGGCATGGGACAGGTATAAGGGAGCAATATAGATGAGTATGACTAGATAAGCCATAGACAGAGCAAAGGCCAATGGCACATTTATAAGGTAGGAAAAGAAATGGGCAGACTGGATGGGCCTTGTGGTCCTTATCTGCAGTCAACTTCTATGTTTCTATGTTACTACAGTATGTTGGCATGGTGATATACCTTTAAGGGCTGCCTCTTTAATGGCTCAACAAAGCTCTGTACACCACACTGATGAAGCCCAGAAGTTTCTGGGTAAAACGTCATGCATCATGTGATGTGTTTGCCATGAATGAAACACATGTTGGCTTGTCAGTATCTGCACCTTCTTGCACTTTTGCACTTTCTAAATAAATTAAGCATGTAAAGCAGTATGACATTTTTTGTTTGAGCTTGACTGTCTGCCACCTTTAGCTTCTGGTGCAATCTTTTCTACAGTTTTCAGATTAATTTCATTTTTCTGCAACTTTATCCTGCAGCCCTATCTGGTGCATAAACACAGTTATTTTTTTTTTAAATTGAGTTCCGTTTGGGCTGTGCAGGGGCTGAATGGTATTTCCAGACTTCCACAAATAATAGTGCTGCTGAATATATATGACAGCCCTTTCTGAATAAGGTACCGTTCATATTCAGGAAAGAGTATTTGGCCACAGACAAAATAAAAAGAAAACAGAGACACCACCCCTCCTCCCAAGCCCAAAACCAAGTGAGATATAAATACCATCTCTCCACCCTTAATCAAAAGACCAATGCCAGCCTCCTTCCCCCAGCACCCATAAGCTGTTGCTTTATTTAATGTCCCTTGGCGGGTGACCTGCTGAACTCACCTGCCTCAGAGCCATCCACCAACGTACTTAATCTGCAGCACTTTTTTGCACTTAAAAAATAAAATTTATATGTGCGTCCTCACCCTGGCACAGCACCACACTACTCCCACATAGCAGTACCAAATTCTATTACAGTTATAATCAGATAGTCAAGAAGAAAACCAGCTCAACCCACCTTCCTCCATGGCAGGCCACATTCTCATGAATGAAAATGTTTGTGCGCCTGCTATGGTAGAAACTGCTGATCCCATGATCAGCTGTTTTTACTTTAGCAAGCACATGAGCACTTTCAGTCATGAGATGATGGCCTGCCATGGTGGAGGGTGGGTTGAACCAGTTGCCCATCAGGGGACACTAAATAAAATAACAAATTCTGGGTGCTGTGTGGGAGAAGGGTGCTATTGGTCTTGTCAGAGAGGATGGGATGATGGAGTTTATATTTTAATTGGCTTTGAGCTGGGGCTGGGGGGCTTTTTCTTTTTTTTTTTTTTATTCTATGGCAGAATCCCTTTTCCTGAATACCTAAATATTTGGCTGCTGAATACTGAATATTTGGCTGAATATTCAGGAAAAGGTATTTGCACAGCCCTAATTTCCATAATTTTAAAAAGTATATTTAACAAGCATTTGTCAATACCAAAGGTTTGTTTGCTTGTGTTTCCTGTGTAGTTGTTGGCATAGATAGCACAGCAGATAAAATTAATAAATAGTGAAACTCAAAGACATTGTTGATCCTTGGAATTCGATGAGGACCCCCTTCCCCCAGTCATGAATCACTCACATAGAAACCTACAGTACTTGTATGGCAGCATTTAAAACAAACTCTGGCCAGAGCCAATATGGCTGCAGCCAAGCTCACGGAGGTCACAGCAGAACACAACACAGTCGGCTATGTCCAAGATGGCCTCTGAACTTTACTGTGCATGCACTAGTAGTAGTCATGGATGTGCGAGTACTCGCACATACACAATATTGTTTGGTGGCCATCTTGGTCATGGCGGATGGTGCCGTGTTCTGCCGTGACCTCTGTGAATGCCAACAGGAATCGTAGAGCACCCGCGGGGGGGGGGTTGAACACAATGATTTGGAGTTGCTGAAGGAACTATTGCAACTCCAAATTTGTGCTTTGGTATCCTGTTTTTCATAGTTATTGCAAGATGGCTGCTGGCTCTGCTCACTGCAGCTTTATAAAGCAGTCCCGGTTTTCAACCATGCAAGGGCCAATATCTTCGGTTACATGCCACCCTCTGCTTGAAGCCTCCCTCTATTACAATCTGCACAGAAAAGTGAAACTTGTAATAGAAGCCAACCTCTGTTAGAAGCCGTGGCTACTAACAGAAAATATATGCCAGTGCTGCAGTCTGATCACATTGAAAACCAAGTAAAAGATATTGGGTGGTAGATATTAGAAGAAGTAGAGTCAGTTTTTTAAATTAAAGCATGCTCTTCGTAGTTTGCTAAATACTGTAAAAAAAGTTTTAAACTAGAGGTACATTCAGCAGGACCATGTGGTACCTGTGTTGCGGTGGTCTGAAGAAATGGCTGTGTGTCCTCTGCTTACTGTGAGAGAATCCTGACCCTAATTCTCAGGACCAGGATCAAGGTTAGAGTCCTGATTATTTTTAATTGTTTCTGATTCAAATCAGAACCTTTAGGATATTAATATTAATACAGAAAACCATCTCAAAATGCATGAAAACAATCACAAGGTGCACTACAAAATAAAACAAAAAAGTATTTTTCTAACCTGAGTTTGAACGTCTGTGTTTCTGACTCCATTTTAGGTATTCTTCTGCTCTGTGTTCCACTTATTCTTGGCTATAGAGAATCCATGTACTCTGATTATGTTCCATGCTAGCATGCATATCCACAGCATCTCCTATTTTCTGATAGTCTCCTCAGCCTAATACGTAGATCTTTGATCCCAAAACTCATCCATTGACACCCATTCTGCCCAGGCATTAATTACATTCCTGTGACTCTGAAACCCATCCTGCCCCAGTATATGTACTTATGCACTCTCCCATCTGAAGGAATTCACCTTTCCTCAGTATGTACACCTCTTTCCCAGGATTCCCCCCCCCCCAGGTGTCCTAAACCCATCTGGTAGCACCCACCCTGTCCTAATATGAGCATATCAGCACCCTCCCATCTGCAGGAACTCACCCTACCACAGTATGAACCTCCCAGATTCAGTATTTACTTCTATCCACACTCATCTGCTGGCATCCACCTTGCTCTAGTATGAAAACCTTTATCCCCACCCATCTACTGACAGCCTCCCTGCCCCAGTATGTATACCTGCATCTCCACACATCTGCTGGCAACCAACTGCCCCCTAGTCACCTACCAGTAATATTCCAATATTTCCCTAGTATCCAGTGGTCCCTTCTACACCCCAGGTTCATCTCCCCCACCCCTGCTTGTCCTGTCCTAGCCTCAGTGCACCTCATATAGTCCTAACCCCCCAACCCACCCACTCTTTCTGAAGCATACCCCACCTTTGGAAACCAGCACAGACCCCCCCCAGAAAAAAACCTTCATGGCCAGGCACTGACTGATGGGTCGTAATCACATGTCTACTGTAATCAGCTGTTACTACAGTAGGAGTGTGGTTATGAACTGTTAGTCAGCAGCTGACTGTGGTGGTGAGTCGTGTATCTGTGTCAGTCATTGAAGGAGATGTTCTGGGGCAAGGGCAGGTGAAAGGAGGTGCTGGGAGAGAGTGTACCAGTTCAGTGTAGGGGGGTTGAACCTGGGAGGCAGAGGGACCACTGGACTATTACAAGAGGGGTGATTGGGGGTGGAGGCATCACTGAACACCAGGAAAATGTAAAAAATTACTGGACAGTTATCAGGGCAGGAGAAACTTCTGTACATCAAGGAAGACTGAACAGCTGCAGGAAAAGGTGTTCAGGATAGGTGAGGGCCTTAGAACACCATCAGGTTGAGGCCAGCCCGCCGACACAGCAGTTGGATTTCCACTTGCAATGCCGATGACTTGGGTTCAGAAATGGACTCAGGAGTCAGAGGGCCAGACTGGGGGAGAAGGATTGAGCATACTATGGGTGGCTCTCCTTCTCTAGGTGGGAGAGGGGGCTGTGTATCTGGTGTAAGACTGACCACGGGCAGAGGTGGGAGGCCAGCACTGACCTGTGCCAGAGATGCTGTGGGGGATGTGCTGGATGCTAGGGCATGATAAGGGCCTTACATCATAGCACACCATGCACCCCTGGGGTCTCTCGCTAGAAAAAATCCTTGCAGTCACCCTTCATGATTCTCCACCAATCCCAATCACCACCACTATATCTCCCAATGACCTAATGCTGGTGTCTGTGACAGGGGAGCCCAGACCCCATGCCACACCCTGGGGGGCAAGCCAGGGAGGCAATGCTGGTGGGCACTCCCTACCGGCACCCTTGTACCAACATTGTGAAAGTCCCAGGCTTGCCCAAGCAGCCCCTCCTGGGGGGGAAAGCCAAGGGGTATCACTGTTAGGGGATTCCCGGTGGTGAAGGGTGGTCAGGTGAGAAGTGGGTGTGAGTCTTGGGTGACCACAATGAAAAGCATACTAAATAAAAAAAATTTAAAAAAAGAACGTCATCAGGCAGCTGAGTTAAGGTGTTATGGGGTCACAAATACTGTTTGCTTCTGGCCTGTAATAAGGCTCTAATAAGATGCAAATGAATGCATAATGTCTTGCTAATTATATGGGGTCATTTGCATCTCATGGTATGAATAGGACAGATTGCTTCAGTGGAGCAATCACCATTATGTGCCCCTAACAGCTGTGTTGGGATTGCAATTCCCATAGCATCCTACTGGCCACATACCTCCTGTGGCCAGTAGGGGGGGCTGGCATTTGTGATCCCAATTTAGATAGTGCCTGACTGGTATATGGGTACATGATTTTAGCACTCACAGAGTGCCCATGTCCATTTCAATATAGTACTGGTTTGCTCATGGCATGAACTTGTTCCTGGAGTAAACACTGGATTTATGAATATCCTACCCTTAGTGCATACACCAATGCCCCTTCACCACCAACACTACCATCACTGCCAGTAGCAGAACACACTATGCATCATTTTTGGCCCAAACCCTGAAATACCAAACACCTTCATCCCTCCCTAGCTGCTTCTGTCAACACCAACATTATCACATACCCAACTTGATGACTGCAGGCCTGCCCCTAGACTTTATTAAAATTGATATGCAACTTTCAAAATAATATGTATTAAATTCCTATCCTCAGTAACCACTCCTCACTTTATCAGCAATAACCAACACCCTCCATAACCCCCACCCAATCAGCACCCACTCTGGTACTTCAAAATAATCCAGCAACAATAATTCCAACATATTCAGCAACAAAAATCACCCACCTCTGATCCATACACGTGTATCCCTGGTCTGTGTGTCATGCACACAAATCCCACTTATTTGTCTTACAGAACAATATACTTAAAGTATTTAGCAGTTTTTACAAAAACTTCAAAGACTTTTATTTTCCACTTTTAGATCCAGCCTAAGTCTTACCTCATCATGATGAACAGATGCTGAAGTATATCACAAATAGTAGTAGGAAAAATGCTGACAGTCATCAGTGGATGTCAGGGTTTGGACCATAGATGATGGAGAGACTGACTTGGGAGGCAGAAGGGATGGAGGTCTAAGGCCATGAGAGGTACACCAAACCATGGCTCCATCATGTTGTGCTGGACAACAGTTCAGGTAACAATAAGACCAATGATGCTAGAGATTTGATGTGAGGAGAATGAAGTGAGGGACTCGGAGATAGGTCACCACTGTGCTTGCCAAGGAAGAATGCTAAAAATATTTTCTCTGTTAAGTGGCTTAGGGCCCTTTTTTTTTTTTTTTATTAAAAAGCAAATCTTCATCTTGTAGGCCATCCAGTTCTTCTAAACACTAGGCAAGCACCGACTGTAGGTAGGGGTACATTAGTATCGAGCCACTCCACAGCATGCCACTGAATTTTTTGAAGATGACAAGCACCGCATTGCCATAGTAGGAGTGAGGTAAGAAGTGATGGATCGGGGGATGCTGAAATCGAGCCATTGCATGGCACTCCACTGAACAAGTGTTATTAAACGTTACAAGCACCAAGGAAGTTGCCACACTGGGAGCAGAGGAGATGAGTAGAGGAGATATCAGTATCAAGCCACTCCATGGCACACTATACTTTTGTGTTTAAAAAAATGTTTGCCAGTATTTTTCAAAACACACCAAGCACCAGTGAGTAGTTTATTTTAAAACACACCAAGCGCAACATAGTTACTTTAAGTACAGTAGTTTCAGTATTTCTTTTACCTAACAATGGATATAGAGTAAAATGAGGCTCAGCGTCTGCAAATGCTTATTGGAGTCAGAAGAGAAGGCAGGCAAAGGGATGGGTTACACTCCCAGTATCCACATCTCCCAGAGCAGAGTGATTTAATGCAGGGAGCTGGACAAGTCCAATTCCCCCCAACCACCCCACCGATCCAGGAACTGCCACCATCCCAATACTCTTGAGGTAATTCAAATGGAAGGGAAACCACAAGGAGCCATAATGGAGCTGGACTGGCAAAATAAGCTGTGACCAGCAGAACAGGGAACGCCATAGGGAGCAGCTGATGTATGTGAACAGAGTGGTGAGACAATGTGGGGGGGTCACAACAAGTAGAAACTTTGTTGAACTGGGCTCAGACTGGGGAAGGACATTCACAGATGCATGCTACTGAGAATACTGGTAATTGTGTATTGCACTGTATGTTATTGGGTGGGGGAGTTACTTTCTGCCATGAGAACATGAAGCAAGTTGAGCATGCTGGCACTTAGCTGTCTGCTGGGCAGCATTTTGTCTATCAAAGGATGCAGATGTGCTCTAATAGGTGGAGCTGCCTCCTTTCAACTACACAAAGTATGCACCCAACTGCCAGGCTGAGCACCATCACTCTCATCCTGCTCCTCATTGGAGAGTTAGAGATCAGCCTCCTGTAGCCTCACTTGCACTGGATACTACACTGCCACATCTCTGCAGCCGCTACTCTCCCAAGTAGCCATACAATGTTGGCTTAGCATATGCACAAGCAAACATAACAAGCATTTGTGAATACCAAATGTTTGCTTGCTTGTATTTGTTGTTTAGGTGTTTGGCATTAATAAGGTAGAGGTGATAATTAACAAATTAATAACATGGGTTGTAATAGTGACATTTTCATGACTGGGAAATGAAGAGGTTCACACATAACATTGTTGTTTTCCTAGATTCATAGTATCATAGTAATGTGTCAGCAGAAAAGGACCATTCTGGTCCATCTAGTCTGCTACATGTCCACCAGCCCCTACATGTCTCCATTTCCTAGGGATATTTTCATCTTCCCACCAGTCAACCCCTTGTGTCTGTCCCACACTATCTTGAATTCCTTCACTGTTTCTGCACACACCACCTCATTAGGTAATCTGTTCCAGGGTTCCACCACCATCTCAGTGAAATAACATCCCCTTACATTGTTCTTAAATCTTCCCCTTCCAATCTTAAATTATGACTCCTTGTTTTAACTCCTACTTTCCTTTTGAATAATCTACTGTCATTCACTTTATTTATTTTGATGTTGAAGAGTCAAAATATGTTTTTTTTTTGCTCCAGCATATGAACATTGCAGGTGTCATTTTTATATAATGTGACCCAAAACATTGTTGGAGGAGGATTTGATAATGACACCTGCCATGATCATTCAATTGAGGTAAAAAACATAAGCATGTTGAAAATGGTGGCTCTAAAGTAAAGATATTGTAAAGTTATGACTAAACATTGAAAAATGCCAGTGTTTGTACATAACTTAGATTTTGTTTTCAGTTTGGACCTCAAATGTTCAACAAAGTCTTTTTCCCACACTACCTTATGAAAATGATACTGTAGGTCTCATTTATGAAACATTGTCCAACGTGTAATTTTGTGCCTCAAGTGTAAAAAGGTATTTTAGGCAGATCTGAAAAATGACACGTCATCTTAATGACATGGGATACTAAACTGGCTATGTTGAAAATGCAGGGTCATAGCCTGGTAAAACCAAAGTTAGGATTTCAATATAAGTAATATTAAACTGTCCCTCCAATTCGCTGCTCTTTCACTTTTACAGCTGCATGGGCAGAGCCCTGCAGATGTTTTGCTAGGGCTAGAATAGAGAAAAGGAACTGTGAAAGCACGTGACCAGATACCTCAGATTTGTGCTTCCACAGTGCTGTGGTCAGTTTCCACAGTGCTGCCCTCACTGCTGGTACATTGCTTCTCCAACACCCCTCTGCTCAAAGGACACAACCCCCCACTGAGGCACTGTTTTTTTCTCCTTTTCACTTCTGCAGTTGTGGGCACTAAAAAGAGCCCGCCATGCCCAAGATGGCCACTGTGAGCTCTTTGCACATGCACGGGTATCACTGCATGCACAGTCAGTGATAATCGTGCATGTACAGTTAGCTCATGGTGGCCATACTGGGCATGGCTCCCCCCTGCCCCCATCTCAAACTGTGCGTTCCATCAAGTATCAGCAATGGAGATGTTCATTTCCTCCTGCTCTGCCTACTCCTTCTCATGGAAGGACTTTTACCTGTACGTCTGACAGTGAGGGGTTTTGCTTGCAGGAACCCCTGTTAGTATGTTACAGAGATATCTGTCCAGTGCCTGCTGGTTGAAACAGTGGTGCTCCCAGACCTCAGTGGTGTCAGCCATGTCGAGTTTCTACATTAAACACGCCATGGAGTGCAAAGTCCACAACACAGAACCGTGTGAGAAACAGACAGTGTCAGTGGCTCAGTAGGTAGCACACTCGCCTCTGAGGCCGGGAGATCAGAGGGCTGTGGGTTCAGTTCCCACATCTGGCACTTGGGTTAATATCCCAGTACTGACACTGTAATGCAGCATGAGAGGGGTGCTGCACTTCTGAGGTGCCATCTTTTGGATGAGACGTTAAACCGAGGTCCCATGTGCCTGGATTGGTGGTAGTTCAGGTGGATGTTAAAGATCCCATGGCACTTATCGAAAAGAGTAGGGGAATTTCCCCGGTGTCCTGGCTAAATTTCCCGCATTTAGTAAAAATACCACCAACAGCTTAATCTGGTTCAAGGTCAGTTGCATTCTTCTGTATCCCCCCTCCCCCGGGTCGTGCCTGAAAATAGGCAGGATTTGTCTAGTGCACTTACCCGGTCAACAAAAGCTAAATAAATAAAAGGAAGTCTTTCTTTTCCAGTTCTGTGGTCCGCCAGCAGGTTTATTTAGATACACAGCTACATTACATTCCCAGTTTAACTGACCACTTCTGTCTGTCGAGGAATTCAAGTACAGAACAAGTAAATTATGAGGATGGAAACTATTTCCTGCTGCTTTGCAGAAACAGGGTTCTTGGGTATGTTTTGGGATCTTAACTTCAGTCAGTAAGCACTAATTCTACTGGAAAAAATAAAATGAAATGGAACCATCCCAAAAATGGGCACAATTTGACAAATGAGTGCCTTGGAGAAAAGCGTCTGTGACTGTCTTCCTAACTCCTGGTTCTGCAGATTTAAAAGCACAGCAAAACAAATTCACATCCACCTACTGCTGCACTCATACTTTTCATGTAGCTTTTACACTGTTTAGTCTGTAACTGTTGATCATATATGAAGGTCAAGTAATCTCATCTCAAGTTCAATTAGAAACATCTAAATATGCAGGAAATTGTTACAGCCCAAGATGATATAGGACCGATACATAGATGGGAACCTAGTTATGATTTGCAAGTGCAAGGCTGGGAAAATAAATGGGGTTGCACCGGTGCAGTCAGGTGTTGCGGCAGGGTACATGTGTCCCAATACAGCTGAAAGTTGTCTCCTGTATCACCTAGAGCGGTAGTTGGTTAACTGTACTGCTGGTTAGCAGACGCAAACTACTTTCTGTCTCGATACCTCACACAGAAGAATGACCACTGTAGAGGAACTGCAGGCTAGAGCCAAACAGCTCAAAGAGGAACTGGCTAGAGAGAGAAGTAAACAAGAATGTGTTGAGGTGTTGAGGGGCAGAGTTACAGACCCAGGATTGAGAAGATGAGTGCGGAGGTGGTGGATTCTAACTCATACAGGTGAGGGCAGCAGAAACAGTGGGCTGGCTTAACTTGGACAGTTTCAAGCTGATGATACATCAAGACAGGATGTCCAGTTGTACTTTTTTTTTACTTTATGGTGCAGTAGTTAACAATCTTAGACAAGGCCATTTTTTTGACCACATCCCCTCGGACTTGAGTACTAGTTCAGTGCCATGGCATATCCATGCTTTAAAAAAAAACACTTGTTTATACAGTACACAGAACAGCATCCTTGGTTATGTGAAAGATATTTAAAGAGCAACTACCTTCTCTGGGAATACGTATTATTTAGACACAGTTCACCTTGTATTTCACATGTTCTGTTGGCTCCCTTTATTAATTACTAAGGACATCTGCACAAAACAGGGTATTTACACTTTGACTTCACCTGCCCCTTCAGCTTATTCCCCACTTGAACTCATAATCCATTGTCTGTTCTTACCATTAGAATAACTGTATCATTACATCAGGTGGGGAAAAATAAATAGAAACTGATAACTCTGAAGGAACACAGGCCCCAATATTCAGCCAGCATGGCACTAACTAGGTAAGTGCCACCCTAACCATGAATAACACAGGTGGTCAGGGTGAGGAACATATTCAGAGGCTCCTGGTGCACAATGCTTTCTCAACACCACAACCGTATGGAATGTACCTCTGCACCTATGTAAATGAGGGATCCCTTATGCATAAAGGTAGCAGCTGTATATTCATAGATATCTGCAGTGATAAACAGCTGCCATCACAGTGCAGTTTACCACAGGCCAAAACCCTACCCTTAACTGGGTGCTATGGCTGTGTCCCCACCACCAATCACCCATCCTATGTAATGTGGTTGTGCCTTCCCCCCATCATTTATGGTTTATGTATTCCTTTCTCCTTGGTGTTAGTGGCCACAAGCCCTCAATCATCCATGGTTATATGTATCCCCTTCTCCCTCATGTCTAGTTGACCCCCACACTCCCAGTCACCAGCTGTCTCTACATTTTTCATTGACAGTCAGACAGCAGCTGCCTGAAGAGGTGAGCAGAGGGCTATCCCAGTAGTCAATGTTTGAGGCAAAGTCGATGACTGGGGTGAGTGGGTATGTGGTGCCAGCGGAGGGGATCCTTTATGAATGGGCAGGTGGGAGTTGCCAATTAGTTTGGATGCGGGGATCCACTAGACACCAGGGAGAAGAAAATACATATAACCATGGGTAACAGGTGGTGGAGTGGGGTCCACTAGATATCAGGTGGAAGGCAATACGTGTAGCCATGGGTGATCTGGGGGTCCACTAAACAGCAGGGAGAAGGGGATACATACAGCCATGAATGATCAAGTGGGGGTCCACTTGACACAAGGGAGAGGGAACTAAATTTCAGGATGGGCGATGGGGGTGGGGCCACATGACATCAGGAAACATGTTTTCTATGTATTCACATGGCCAGCATGGATGCTATAGTTGCTGACTTGGCAAAAGCTTTCGACACAGTCTCCCACACCATCCTGCTGATTAGTGTCTCCTTAGCTGGCCTCACTCCCACTGCCACTAATTGGTTCAAGGCCTACCTGACTGGCAGGTCACAATCAGTTTGCATAACTGACTCCATCTCCCCTCCTCTCACCATCAGCACTGGAGTCCCACAGGGATAAGTGCTTGGCCCCCTCCTTTTCTCTATTTTTCTGAACGACCTCCCAAAGGTTTGCTAGTCTGCATGCATATATATGTAAGTGGATGATACTATTATATACACATCTGGAAAATGTTTTAGTGATGTGACCACCAGACTCCAGCAAGACTTCAATAAGATCCAGCTCTGGTTTCGATCACGCCATCCTTTTCTGAATGCCAAAAAGACTGTCTCCATGACCTTTGGCACTAGGCCAAGGCTATGTATACCTACAAATGGCTGTCCTAGTTTCATTGATGTAATTGTCAATGTTTGCTATGCTGTACTGTGCTTTGTTCCCCTGTAATAGCCTTTGAATACCTGTCAGTGTCTGTTTAAGTTTCATTGCTGTAACTGTCACTGATTGTATGCTTCTGTGTCTATATTCCCTATCTGTACTCCCTCCCCCAGGACGTTCCATGAGACGAGTAACTTGTTGTTCAGTGTACTTTTCCTGGTGAAACATTTCAATAAATAAATAAGGGACTGTGTGACATGCTAATGGGCCCATAATGGACATGCAAATGACCCCTTAGTGCCTTGCAAGCAGAGTGGGCCCATTAGTATGCAAGGACTGAATGTAGCCTACAGGAACCCGGGCACAATCCCATTAACGCAGCACTGTTCCCAGTGGGCTGGCTGCCTAGTGGGTTATGTTCAGCCTGGGGCTGTGCTGGCACAGTGCATAGTCACTATGCACTGACACAGTTCCATATTCAGACAGCACACTCCAAAGGAGTGCACTATGTGAAAATTGCACATGGCCAGCCATGCGCTACTTATTGCACTTTGCTGATGTCCTGCTCTGAGTAGTTTGGGTGCACATCCTATTTTTATGTGCATGACCTCGGTAAAAAAAACGAGTATTGGCCAATGCCAACCATGTTTGCTTATTTTGTATTTGCTATGTAGTTGTTGTGCATATATAGTGCAGCAGTTAAAATTAACACGTTAATAACTCTAGATCTAATAGTCATAATTTGGAAATGAGGAGGTTCACACATATGTTGTTTTCTTAGACTGTGATCCCAAATTTTCAAGATAGTGGACTGGATTTTCTAAGCTCTTAGATCATTGCAAGCCCCATTGCACTGACGATATGGCACATTGGGCTTTCAGCGATCTAATGGGATTTTCCATCCCGTGCGGCAATTGCCACAAGTTAGACCAACTTTTCCTGGTCTATCTTGCGGCACTCCTGGGGGCCTGTGCTACTGAGCTTGCACCAGATATGCAGTGCAAGCTGCTGTAACTCATGGAAACCGTCACAACTGCGCTCGAGATTTCTAAATCGGGTGCAATTATAGCGACGGGGTTGCCACATTGCCAAAACCAAAGTGTTGTGGAGCAGGGCTGGATGCAAGCCCTGTGCCATATTTCAAAAAACCCATCCCTCTATTTGTGTTACCCCAATATATAAGAATGACAGGCGTCATTTATCAAATGCCGCCTGAAATGAAAGTTTGTGGAATGACTACCAAAACAGGTCTGAGAAGGAGATTTGAAAAATCATACTAGTCATGTTCATGATATAGGGTAAGAAATTACTGTGTTGAAAATGTGGGTTCGAAATGTAAAGGAATTACAATCTTTTTTTTTTAATTTACATTTTTCCTCTTCCTCTGCAGAGCTTGGCAGGTGGTTCCAGCCCTCCCTCTGAGGAACTCGTTCTCTGACCCCGATTTCCCACACCAGCTATGCCCTGGAGTTTCCCAGTGGATTTTTCCCTATGATGGGACCAGGGAGAGGAGCTCTGGCTTTACTCCCCAACCCAGAGCACAGTCCAGAATTGGGGCTCGCTGGTGCGGTGGCACATCAGGCCATCATGGAGCCTGCCAACTTTCAGTATTTTTCCACCGCTTTTCTCCATGGTCCCCTGTATGTGCAATGGGGAGAGATGGCTGGACTCTGCCTCCCCATAGGCAGCTGTACACCCTGTACATGGGGCCCTCCCCTTCTGATGGCATGCATGTGCTGGGACCCAGCCACAGCTGGATGTCAGGCAAACAGCATGCCATACTGTCTCCCCTCCATGAGGAAGAAGAGCTGTCTATGGATGTGCAATCCTTCCTTAGCCCCACCAACCCCCAAGCAACCCATGTCCATTCCTGAACCCGGGTCACTGGCATAGCCCAAGGTGTGGCATTCAGCACCTCAACCCTCAGCGCCACTGACCTGGCTTCAGGAAATTGCAATTTTATGAAGTAGGCATTTTGCTAGGGCTAGGAGAGAGAAAATAGACTCTGGAAGCAAGTGACCAGATACCTCAGCTCTGTGCTTCCACACTGCTGTAATCAGTATCAACAGTATTGTCCTCAGTGCTGGTGGGTTGCTTCTCTGCCACCCCTCCCCTCTGTGGGTACCCCCCTCACCACCATGAAGAAACTATTTTTTTCCTGCCTGTTAATTCCTCACTTGAATGCAGAATAAAAGAGCCCACTGTGACCAAGATGGCCACCATGAGCTCACTGCGAATGCATGAGTATCACAGTATGTGCAGTCAGTGGTACTCATGCATGGGTAATGAGCTCACAATGGCCATCTTGGGCACAGAGCCTGCCATGCTCAAGATGGCTGCCATGAGCTCATAGCGCATGCAGGAGTAATGTGACATTTGCTGTCAGTGGTAATCATACATGCATGCTGTTGCCATTGTGGGCATGATGGGCTCTTTCTCGTGCATGCACAATTATCAGTCACTGTACTGGCATGAGTAGCATGCAAGTATGGCATCAGCAGTGATGAGAGCTCCGAGTACTATTTAACTTGGTCTCACTACGCTGAGGCAGCCATGTTGGCTCTGACCAGAGTATGTTTTATGTGCAGACAATCCAATGGTAATTCTAACTGCTTAAAATTGATACTCAGGGCTGGATTTTCAAAGCACTCTTAGTATGGTGCAAGGTGCATCCAACATCCACCTTGCATCAGATCTGGGTACACCAAAAACTATGCACCCTGTTTTGCAAGGAATACATTGTCTCTGGCAAAGTCCCCCAACATGATGCAAGAGGTCCCCTGTGTCAAATATATGGTGCAAGGGGTAAGAATGATGTAGGCTGAGAATGAGGCAAAGCTCAGGCAAAAATACAATGCATGTAGTGAGATGCAGCAAAAACTGCACAGGTTGAGTAAAAAATATGATGCAGAGTGAACATGACACAAGTTGAGCCAAACAAAATTAAGCAAGTTCAGTCCAAAAAATTAAGCATGTTCAATCAAAAAACACATGCATGGAGAAAAGTGACAAGCCAATCCAAAAATGATGCAAGCTAAGTAAAAAAAATGAAGCAAGTTGAGTCAAAAAATGGTGCATGGAGCATAAAGGATGAAAACGGAATAAAAAATTACTGGGGACAAAATGGCCAAGGCAGTGGCATGTTACACCCCCTAAAACACCGTCAAGTAGCCCCACAAGGGAATATTGGCTATATAACCAATCCACTACATAATCTACCCTCACGTTTATATGCTGAGGTGTCAGTTAGACCAGCTCTGGCTGGTCTAATAGCAGCATGCATCTTCAGCACAGTGTCAACAGCCTCCAGCTTTGAAAATGCAAAAAAAGAGGATGGTGCATCATTTTTTTGATGCAAGCCCGAGTGAGACATGGGGTACCAGGAC
Source organism: Neoceratodus forsteri (assembly GCA_016271365.2). Taxonomy (NCBI): domain Eukaryota; kingdom Metazoa; phylum Chordata; order Ceratodontiformes; family Ceratodontidae; genus Neoceratodus; species Neoceratodus forsteri. The sequence continues at coordinate 1,635,827,509 of CM028130.1, read as the reverse complement.
ATAACAGCACAGCAAGAAGAGCACCGAAAGAACCATGTTGTGTAAAGCACGAGAGGGTTTAGATCGACAGGTGTTAGAATAGCAGTAGGGAATTACTGCTAACTCTGTCACTCTGCACACACCCTCTGGAGGAATCGAGTTGCTGTGTGCTGGGGTGCTGGTCAAGCCGCTCCCATGGTGGAGTAGCTAGGGTATCAGCACATGGCAGAGCAGGAGACCTGGGACCATGGTTCAGTTCCTGCCAGGTCTGCTCATGCTGCAACTTTTTATATTGATTTTTGAAATGTAATTTACCCCCTCCTGATTTTCTCCCCATCCCCAAAGTCCACAACCTCCTGGAGTTAATTGTTTTAAGTCTGGGGGGTGTGGGGGGCATAGTCCCCTACATGAAACAAAAAGTTCCAGTGTATTCAATGGAGTTCACTGTCATAGTCAGGTTGCTGTTGTTCCTGACCTTTTTTGTTTGTGCTGCTGTTTTCCTTGCGGCATATATTGCCACGTGGTCATTGTCAGCGGTGAAATGACGCTGTGCCATGATATGGTACACCAATTTTTTTGATGCAAGTCTGACACAAGTCATTTTGGAGTAGGCAGTTCTAATTTTGATGCATGCAGCATTAGAAAATCATACTTGATGCAAGTTTTAATGCAGCCTGCTCCTTGCATCATTCTTTTCTGACGCAAGCATCTTGCGTCATTCTCAGCCCTTTGAAAATCAACTCCTCTGTTTCAGCAAGCAATCATCTTACAGGCAGTGTGCTTCCAACCATTGTATAAAATCCCTTCAGCTTCCTCTCAGTGTTGATGCAGTGCACTTTCAGTGCAGCAGTTCGCAGTTCTTTGTTTACAGGACTGTACACTACTGTATACTATAGTGAACTTGTGAAAACAGGAGCTATACATTCTAAAAAGCATTATGAGATTATGATATGGGCTGAAAGTAGTAAGGAGCCAGGTTATATTAATCTAAGTAGCATATTAAAATGAGCCTTCTAATTGTAGAAACAAGTGATTTTAAAATTGCAACATTTCCAGAGGGCATGCATGCTACCGTGGGATGTTCAGCGTCACTTATCCTGAGTCAAAGTTATGATCTTCAAAATGCTTATTTTCAGTTAGATGTCTTGATTTGAAATTCCACTTAGATTAATATAATCAGGCTCGTTACTGCTTTCAGTCCATGGGCCCAACTCACAAGCACCCCTGAATGGAGGAAAGGGCCTTGCACCACAAGGACTGGTGCAAGGTGTGTCTTGCACTAAAAGATGCAATTCGCAAAGGCAGCCTGCATCAAATGTAGGCTGCATGCACCAAAGGGGGCTTACACTGTTCTTGTGACCTAACATGGGCCGTGACATGGTGCTGGGGGGTTTGCAGGAGACACAGGCTGCCTTATCCCCTTAGTCAGGGTTCATGAAACCCTCCTGGAGGGCTCATTTCTAAGTACCATTAAATCAGCGATGCCTGGTCTATGGGTACTTAGAAATGTCCTCTGAGAGGGTTGTGAAATATGCACCACTATGCCATGGTCCCCCCAACCCCGACCCCCCATTATAGGAATACAGTCACATCCCTGGTGGTCTAACTGCTCCCCAGCTCAATCCCCATTTATTAAAATACAACATCCTTGGTGATCTAGTGGCCCCAACCCTGATCCCCATTTTACTAAAAAAATAAAAAATGTCCTGTGTTCTAGCTGACCCCCTTCCCTCCTATCCTGATCTACCTGTATTTACAGATATCTTATCCTGGTGGTCTAATGGAGCCCCCCAACCTTACAGGCAGTGTCCCACTACCCCGCTCCCCCATCACATCTCACAGCCGTTGCCAGGCACAGCCCTCTGTTCTCCACTATGGCCAGGTGCAACTGAGCTGTCCAAGGAGTATACTGTATACAGTATGCACACTTGCTTGGCTCACATATATACAGTATGCTCGCCAGCAGTTCTGTCAGCACCCGGCCATGGTGGAGAGTGGAGGGCTGTGCCAGATGTTAACTCTGGGATCAGACAGGGGGAGTGGAGAGGTGGGGCACTGCCTTCCAGGATGGGGTCCACTAGACCACCAGGGTAAGATCTCTGTAAATATAGAATAGGCAGGGGAGGCCACTAGACCACCAGGAACATTGTTATCTTTTTCATCAATGAAGATCAGGGCTGGGGGATTTGCTAGATCACCAGGGACATTGCTTTTTTAATAAATGGGGATTGGGGCTGCGGGGGGCTGCTAGACCACCAGAGACATGACTATTCCTACAATGGTGGTCGGGGATGGGGGGATGCTAGCCACCAAAGAGTACTGTCCATGGTGCTACTGCCACACAGCCACCCCATGGCTTGCACCACACCTTCTAGATGTTCCCTCTGTTTGGCACATGGTCATGGTTGCTGCAAGCCATGGAACTTTGCTGCTGGGACCCTACCCAATAGTGAATTTTACGTGGAGTCCCTGGTGCACTGGCGATCTATGCAAGCTGCCTTTGGCACAGCTTGCATCAACCTTTAGAAATTGGGCCCATATCATAATCGTACATTCATTGCTGCAGAACTTTTTCCTTATGTTTCTGATAATGTTTTTGAGATGATATTAACAAAAAAAATCTGTTTAAACAATCTGTAACATTTTCCATTAATTTTTTCCCAAAATCCCCAGATTGACACTTTGTTCAGTACCATAGTTGTCATCAGCAAATCAAAGCCTCAGAATTTTCATGATCTCATCTAGTGTACTGTCTTAGATGTCATTCACACCATGACAACAATTATAGCCACTCATTATGTCTCTGCCCATAAATTGTAAAGCCTCTTGCTCATGTAACCCCACCCAAACTTTCATTTTTCTGTAGCTTTTGTGTTGTTATGTGTTGCTGTCATAAGAAAGCTTCTTGCTGTCAAATAATAATAAAAAATAAATCTTACTGTGCTCACAGACTGTTTGTGGTCCTGCTGCACTCCTGGAGGCTGATGTGTTAACTTCCCAGTAAAATTCAAACAAAACTTTTTTTCTTTTAGCTTACCATTTTTGGTCAGTACTGTAGCCTTTGTGAACTACAAGTGGTATAGTTTCTGTAGCTATCACAAAGCACTTTAGCATAGTTTAAAAACTCTGGCTGCACAAAGTGTCAGATGACACAAGCTAGCCACATTCGATACCTTAGAAATGATGAACAGAGACTTCACAAGTGGCCTTGACACAGCATATAATTTACAACAGTTTTTTTTTTGTTTTGTTTTGTTTATTAACTGCATCTACAACAAAACTAGCAGAAACATAAATAAGTTCTGCAGCATTGTCAGACAGGCAGTTCTGGCACCATGGTGCACTCAAACTAAACTGAGGAATTCAGTGCAACTTATACTGGTTGCAATCACAGTGGAAACAAGTTACACAGTATAATCATTGCAGTGTACAATAAAGAATAGTGCTACACTGCACAATTTTAATGAAACTCTTGAGCAGAGAGCTGCAAAGTAAGCTAAAACTGATTAGCAGCTTGAGACAAACTATTAGGAAACTTACTGTATCAATTCATTGCAATAAGCAGTACACACACTAAGCAACACATTAAACAAACTGTGGTCAGAGCCAAAATAGCTTTGAATGCTTTAATCTGACAAGGCATATAGAATTAATGTGTGGGTTGGAGTGCAGTGAATAGTGTCATGCACACTCAGAGACACACACACACACAAATCAGATTTACCTTATCTCTTCAGGCTACAGTCGCAGTTCCAGGAGGACGTGTTTTGTTTTGGAGACTGGATCTATGGTGCTGGACCGAACCTAGGTGAGTGAGTGGTGTGGGGGGTGTGGGATGGTAGATGCTGAGTGGGGGCCTGGATTGGGGTTAGGGGAGTTGAGCAGAGAGCAGGTGGATTCAGATTTTCAAGACAATATTCTGATTATCTCACTTGTAATATGATTTACCCTTAACCAGTACTAATACCTGTTACTCTTGCTGTCTGTTTTATTACTGTGGCAGTGAGTCAAATTAAAGTGTTTCATTTCTCCATTGTTGTTCACAGACTATTATTTCTGAAGTAAAGCCTTATTTTTAGTGCACATGTAAAACGCTATTGGCTCTGTAAACTTCCACAGCTATAACATTTTTTTTAAAGACTCTCGTGTTCTGGTTATCTAAATATTGTCACATTGAACTGTTAGTGTTACACACAGCTTGTCCTAACACACAGGCTGTGTGTAACACTAATGCATATATCCAGTGCAGAGTATCATGGAAATCTGAAAGTGTCTTAGAACAGTGATACAGTTCTGTATACATAAAAATGGAGCCATGTTAAATCACTATCGCAAAGGGCTCACAGTCAGAAATGCAACTGATAGATAAGTAGTTATGTGCGATGGGGTTGCTGGAAACAGAGGAGTGGCGAGAGAGACCAAACATAAGACATTATGCTAAACTGGCATCCCAAAGAATTAGGCAAAAAACCTTCACAGGAGTTGGAGAATCAAAAAGTTTGACACGACCAGTAAATTGGACTTGTCTATGGAACCTTAGAATATTTGAAGTATGTGACAAAAGCTCCCATAGGAAAGCCTTATATGTTTTTTAGAAAGGAACTGGTTCATGAAACCCTTTCAAGTTACGTTAGTACTGTAATGCCGAACTTCAAGAAAAAATTAACAGCTCATGTGATATCCCAGATGCATAAGAAATAGAAGACATTGCCTTGAATTTCCTATTATTTGATGCCCATATAGAGAAATTGGTATCCTCAATACTAGACACTGGGGCCCAGATATCCAAAAGATTTGAGCCATGTGCAATAGGGTTGCACCTGCACAAGTCCGAAATGCACCATTCTGCGATATTCAGCAGGAGGCAGTTGCGCCCCCCAAATCATGCTGAGCAACAGCGCAATGATAATGAAGGCATGCGCAACCGAAGGGGGAGGAACCATGCACAAACTGCACAGCCCGATATTCAGCCAGGCTGTGCAGAGTTATGCAGGTGCAACCCCTACCTGCGCCTGCACAACTTTACACTGAAAAAAAAAGGATCAAGTCGAGGGCCACCCACAGGTGAGCTGCCGCATTGCAGGGCACAACACAGCAGCTGCCACCTGTAGGTGGCCCTCCACTCATTCCCAGCGGTGCCCCCCATACCCGGTCGTGGGCTGAAGTATCCCCAGCAGCCCGATCGCGGAGGCATATTATACTCCCCATTGGCCCGATTACGGGCATAACCAAACGTCCCCACCCCGGTAGCCTGATCGTGGGCATAAGGTTATTCCCCATTAGCCCAATCATAGGCATAAGGTTATTCTCCCCTCCCATTAGCCCGATCACAGGCATAACATTCTGTTCTTCCCCATTAGCCCGACCCGCGGGCATAGCGTTATGTCCCCGAGCAGCCCGATCATGGGCATCAGACCTCCCCAAGGTCCAATATCCCTGGTGGTCCAGTGGACCACAAGTAGCCGATCGGCCGGCGTAAGCCCCAAAGTTGGAATTCCCTAGTGATCTAGTGCCCCCACCCACTCACCAGGAGCCCCACCCACGTTCCCCGCCAGCCGGCAGCGGCAGCACCCACCTGCCTGCCGCGCCGCCATGGCCGACTGATATTCGGTTGGCATCACTATTGGTTCAGGAGAAAGAGCCACTGTGCAGCCCATACTATGTAAGTCATTCAGGATATGTGAATGAATGAATTCATCTACATATGTGGACTGACTTAGACGGATGGTTGCACACCCATTGGCTTTGCTCTGAACCAACGGGCGTGCAGCCCCACCGAGCCGTCAGTCAGCGGGTGGCGGGGCAGGCGGTGGTGCTGCTGCTCGCCACCTGACGGGCGGAGCGGTGGTGGGCCCGTGGGTGGGTGGTGGAGGCCACCAGATCACCAGGGATTTCCAACGTAAGTTAGATGCCACCGGCGATCTGGTTACCGTGGTCCACTGGACCACCAGGGATATTGGACTTTGGGGAGGTCTGATGCCCGTGATTGGGCTGTTCGGGGACATAACGTTATGCCTGTGATCGGGCCAATGGGGGACAGAACATTATGCCCACAATCAGGCTAATGGGTGGGGAACAGAACGCTATGCCCACTGATCGGGCTAATGGGGAACAGAACATTATGCCCACGATCGGGTTAATGGGAGGGACAGAACATTATGCCCGATCAGGCTAATGGGGGAGGTATAACGTTATGCCCGATCGGCCGCGGGGAGTACTTGGTGCCCGTGATCGGGCTTCAGGGGTGGGGAACTACTATTATGCCCGCGATCGGGCTGCAGGGGTGTCAGCCCTCGACGGCTGCTGCCTGCAGCAGCTGGTGCAGTCGGGATCGGCGCACCTGCATGCTAAATGGCATGCAAATGAGCCATAATCAGATGCAAATGGCCCCACGCCTTGCATAGATTATGGCCCCATTTGCATGTCACCCTTTGAATTTCGCAGTGCTGTGCAAAGCGCAATGGAACTTGCACCTCCGCATCTCAATGCTCCACTCTGACCACTTGCGGTGGCGCAGTTCCACTGCGCCATACACAGTGGGTGTGGCCAGGGGGCGATATTCAAAGAAGTTGCGCCATAGCGCAACTCCATTGAATATCGCCCTGGCCGCACCCCTGCGCAACTATTTTGAGCGGCGAAGGGGCTTGCGCCACACAATGGCGCAGTTTGAATATCTGGGCCCGGAGGTAAACAGCTGGTTGCTGATGTTACTTTTCATAGGCTGAAGTTAATCTTATCACTGCTTTTTTCAGATAAAATACATGTTAAATTTGCAATGGCATCCCCTGCTTTGTATGTGCTAAATATATTGAAAACATGATGATAGATTGCTAGATCCATATTTACAGAAAACATGCATTTTCCCTTTTAATTACATTTGGCATAATATATGAAAAAACAGTGGAAAACTAATGTTTTAGAGATTGACTGTATAGATCCTTTGTTTTAGGGATGTAACAGAGGTTTTAACATGACTATAGTTGTATCTGTGTATGAATGTAATTAATATCACATATTTATGTGTATGTGTATTGATGGTGTGTGCAATGGTCATTTGATAGTATGCTTCTTTTTAAATCAAAACATTGGCCTTGACCTGTTTGTCCTTTCCACTGCTCTGTTGCACTGTGTCAGTTTTCATGCTTCTGGATTTTATCAACCCCAGGTCCTGCTCTTTAGTACTACTCCCCAATCAGGTATTTCATTTTTGGGTGTTTGTTCCGGATGTGCATTACCTTAAATTTCTCATCACTGTATTTCAGCTTCCATATTTTGAACTACCATTCAAGCCTTTACAACTCCTGCCATGTTGCTGTGATCCCATCTTCACTGTTCAAATGCAATGTAGATCTTGGTGTCATCTTCAAAGAGGCAGCTCTTCTCTTGCATGCCTACAGTATCCCTTCATTGCAGATGAATATGTTAAAGAGAACAGACCCAGGACTAAATCCAGTGGTACTCTGCTTGTCACCTCTTTAACCTGACATTAAAGTCCAGAGACACTTTCTCCTCTGTTGGATGTTTTTCTTCTTTACTGGACACTGCAGTTTGGGGGCTTTGGGGGCAGGAGGGGGTTTTCATTCAAAAGTGGATGAGAAAGAGAAGGGGAGTTATAAAGTAGATGGTGAAAGAGAGAGGGTTTTACTGATGAACTAATGAGGACAGGGAAAGATACTGGGGGAACTTTAAATTGTTGGGGTTAGGGTAATTACAAGCATTTTACAGACTTCTTAGGGTATGGGGAAGAGGGAATTGAGGATACAGTGGGGGGATGGTTGGGCAATATATTTAAAAAAATACATGGTGTGTTATGATGTCATTAAAATAGAGGGTGTTTTTTTTGTTGTTTTGAAAATAGTCTTTCATAAAAAAAACACACACACTCGTGAAGTTGGTGCAAGGCAGGGGAACTTCATGAATCTTTGAAAAGTACATAGTTCCCCACAATGCAGCAACTTCAGCAGTGAATTAACAATTAGCACCATCTCTAGTTACCACCTCTGCCCTTTCTTTGACTATTGTGCCTACAGCATGGAAGCTTGCCTCTACCTCCTCTATGCTTCTCCTACTCAGATCATTTGTGAATACATACACAATCAGATGTGCCCCCCCTTCCCTCTGAGTTCTGTTAATCTGGACCTTAGTCGGTCTGCTATTGCCTTGTAATAATAGTGCAGCACCTCTTATCCATTGAGTGTGTGGCCCATCTACATCCCCATTCCCTTTACTATTGAATCCTCTATCACTACCACTTTTCTCCTACCCCCATTTTGGGCACCCTTTCTCCTTACTAGATCCCCATCTAATGCTGCCTGCATGTTGGATGTGTTAATCATTTTCTCAACTGTGCGGGCTTACTGGTATCCTTGAGTCAACAGCAGCGAGACACTGTTGACTATGCGCAGCCCTGATTCCATTGTCCTTTCTTCCCCCTTCTTCCCCCACTTTCCACCTACTACTGTTGAGTCACAAGATTTGGCTTGGATGGACAGTTGTGGTGCCTGTGGCTGTAGCATCCTAGGCAGTCCAGTGACTATGGCTCTTATGCAGATACGTCAGCCCATGCTGCCTCTAGATCTGCTCTCAAAGCATGGAACCTTCTGCAATCCAGGCAGTGGCTGAATTCTCAGATACCTCTCCTGGTCACCTCTGTCGCACACTCCCTATACTCCTCCCACATGCCCCTCCAGTGTCCCCAACCCACATGTTTGAGAACTGATGAACAAGTTGCAGTTGCAACATGATTAGTTCTCTTATTTCACTATTTCTGTGACCTCTGTATTACTCCTTTATGGAGGTACCCAAAATAGTTTTTTTTTTATCCCACTGTCTATATTTAGGCATTTTTTTGCTATCCTAGTCAACCTAGTGACTCCTTTTGTCTAAATACCATGTAGGTTACATTTTCTCCATAAATATAGTCCTACCAGTTCTCTTGGACTTACCCTTTTGCTTCTTCATGTCTGGTATTATCTTGGGCAGAGTTCTGTGGACTGCCTGCAGATGCTTCACTCCTACTCCGTTGTAGTCACATTCCAGTCTGAGAGCAGGAGGAAAGTTTCTGCCAGATATATGTGTTATTCTACTGCAACTCATTACATATTTACTATATATGAATTTACAGTAACTGTCTCCAAACTTTCATTAATAAAATAACTTAAGTTCCTACCCTATGAGTTCCACAGTTAACCCAATTAATATATATATATATATATATATATATATATAGAGAGAGAGAGAGAGAGAGAGATTTTGAAAGGCTAGCTTTTAACACTTTTGTGGTAGAAACATGTTTTTCTTAAATACAAGCTTGGGGACAGATCAACATGATTAGATGATTTTGAGATGGTTTTCACATGTTGATACATGTCGTCATTGATAAAAACATGTACTGTATATTGATTGATACTGTAACTTATATCAACAGTTACATGGAAAAGATGGCTGCTGAGGCTTTAGTGTGGTGAGGATCACCAGCATTGCCTAATTGTTGTGTTTTTTTTCGAATTGTTTAACTAGGAGAGACACACTAAACTGAAACCTTGTTTACAGGTGTGACTTGGGAGCACAGGGAGGTTGAGTGATTTGCGTAGGATCACACAGTATGCAAGTGGGGGCTGTGGGATTCAAACCCAGGTCTCCAGATTTGCAGCTCAGAGCCTTAAACCACTGTGCTATACTGCCTCCATGACAGTACTCAGTAACTGGTATGCCATCATTATCTTACTTTGTAACACACTGGAGTTTTAAAAAAATACCTTGTTCTGTGGGCTTCATTGTCTGTCCAGTATTTTCTTTTTGTTCTTTTCCTTTAGTCATTCCCGGGAGGATGTTGTCTGGTGGAATAAGGCAATGCCATGGTACAAGCTAGAAGCTAGAGGTTCTTAGTGTAACTGGGAATGCCGGAAAGGAACCAAAGAGCTATGGGCTAGTAAAGGGATCAGCATGGAGAGACACTATGATCTGTGTGGTGTATGTGGAGAGAAACTGAGAGGAACAGAGCAACCTGGAGAAAATTATTTTTACACAAGAAAATGCTTTTTCACAAGAAAAATGTGTCTCTGCCAGTTTCAGATCATCCTAAACTCACTCTGGTTCCCCAGGTGTGTGAGCTAATCTTGAGGAAATTGTGATAGAGGGCTGGGTTTATTGACATACCATAGCCAGAAATGTACCCCGAGGTGTCTTTTACTGTTAACATGATCTCAGGATGTCACTGCTGCAGCTATATCCAGAACTGTCTTTACATAACTGTGCCCGATTTACATTTTTGGATTGTGCCTGTGTGCTGTACTATTTGTGGCACAATCTTCAAGAACTAAATTTATTGTTTTCAGTCACAAGTGTGGGAACTATTCTAGATGAACGCATTAAACAGTTTACTTTATATTGTATGTGTACTGTACATTTCATTAATTTATTTATCTTGAAAAATGTGTGGGATTCTGTGTTTTTTTTTCTACATGGGAGCTTCAGCTCTATAAAAGCTGCTAGCTGTGGAATTTGATTTTATCCCTTATGTTTTTCTTTATATTTTAGTATTATGGCAAAATCAGTCAATATAAATAGCCCTCTGGATTGGCTGCCTGAAATTAGGCTCACTACGAATAAAATCAAATAATTAACACTGACTTGTGACATTCCTAAAATTGTGTCTTTTTAAATTGTGCATGAATGCTGCCACTGCTAACTGACTGGGGAACTCCATTAGACAGCATGGTGCCTAATTGCACAATGTGCTTGCTTTTAAATGTTTTATTCTAAGCTAAGCTAGGACCCAAAAGCCCCAAGCTAATGGGCTTCCTCTCTTATATTGCTCAGTGGTGTCAGCGTTTCCTTTGATGTGGAGCATTGCCATTTTTAAGAATGATGTAGAATAACTTGTCAGAATCTATTAATACAGGTGGACATAACTTCTTATTCTATAATATGTTGCTTAATATGTTTTTATATTTAAGTTCAGGTCTTTAATGTGTAGCGATCCTTTTTCATTAAACATTCTATTGCCAAGAACAGTGTTGACAAGGGAATGTCAGAAATGCAGGTTTATAGATAACTAGAAGTTATGTGCCATGGGGTTGCTAGAGAGTGGCCATGTATCCCTGGCGATGCATGCATGACCGATACAGGTAGTGATACCAGTCTCATTGACAGCACAGTATGGGAAAGCAACAACAGCAAAAAAAAAAGGAAAGAAAGCATCTGCCTCCACACAAGAATAGAAACCTTATGTATACAGTTGCATTTCTGACACTCTTCTCTCAGCACTGTCCTTGGCAATACAATGTTTAATGTGAAAGGATCGCTACATGTAAAAGACATGCATTAGAATATACAAAAAAAACAATTACGCAACCTATTGATAGAACAGTAACAAGTTATGTCCACCTGTATTAATAGATTCCGTCAAGTTATTCTACAGTACTAAACTGGAAATCTAAAATCAGTCTTGATTCATTACCTTTCTACTTACTATTCAGGGGGGAATGCAAAGCATAATAATCTTTCTAGACTTAGAAATGGCAATGCTATGCACCAAAGGAAACACTATCACCCACTGAGCACTATGCGATAGGAAGCCCATTAGTCTGGGGCGTTTTGGTCTTAGCTTGATGGGAGTCTGTCATGTCAAAGATATTTAATCTTTGAGTACCATGTAAAAGGATAAAAAGTTTAGTAGGCACTGCAGACCTAAAGGACTGGTTGCAAAGTGTGGTTACATTTTTTAGACGCTAGCTGGGATTAGACATTCCCTTTTTTTATCCTTAGAAATGTTTCTAGTCTTGTATGGAAGCAACTGCTTTATTTCCATGATTTTTGTTTTGCTTTCCAATGCCGTGCTGTCAGGGAGATTGGTATTGTTACCTGTATCGGTTGGGCATGCATTGCCAGTGATACTCGCCCACTCTCTAGCAACCTCATGGTACATAACTAGTGGGGTTGCTAAAGAGTGACTGAGTATCTCTGGTGATCTATGCATAACCGATACATGTATTGATACTGATCTCCCTGACAACATGGTGTGGGAAAGTGAAAAAAAAGAAGCCATAAAGAAAGTGGCTGCTCCCTTACAAGACTAGAAACCTCTCTGAGGATATAAAGGGAATGTCTGATCACAGCCAGCATCTAAAAAACTTACCCATGCTTTGCAACATCCTTTAAATCTGCAGTCCCTACTACTCATCTATGGATTACTCTACCACAGAGGAAATTGGTTTCCACAGACCATGTTAATAAACCTAATCAAAGGAATGCAAGGCACATTAAATTACTTTAGTATCCAGCCTGACTAAAAATAAATAAATAAATAAGACTTTAATACTGCTATAGCTTTAAACAAGGTAATGTATACATAGAACCCTCTAATGCCCCCTCAATACTGCTGTGATAGACAAAATGTTTTTATAGGCAGTCCAGTGTGCATTTTGCAACCTGAAATTCATATGCAGATACTGTGTTGATGGTTTACCCCCCTCCGGCCCCTCAGGATTGCTGCTGAGGTAGTTCACAACACCGCCAGTAAAATCCATCCTAGGAAGCACCTTTAAAGTCAAAGTTGGGATACTCCAACCATCCCCTTGCACTGTATGTCTTTCTATTGGCATATGTTAATGCTTTTGTCTCTCTATAATCCAGTCAATTTTTTTATAAAAATGAGATGTTATGAATAATGGAAAATGTATTTTTTATTTATTTAATGCATACTATTCTGGGTATGATATAATGTGTGAGAACCCCACTGGAGTTTGATTGTTCTAAGAAATTATTTTTGCATTAGTGTTTAGTATTGAATCCTGAGTGATCTTCACAGAGATTACAGTTTAAATAACAAAAAAGTTATTTTGACAACACTTGGCCAGGTAGACTCAAAGATTCACAGTCCTTCCATTCTCTTGCAGCAGTTCTAACCGAAGGGGCTAGAATTAACGGAGAAAAAATGTGGTAGGTATTGATATGTTTCACCCGACTCAGCAGTCCTGTGGCAAGTGAACCATTGCTGCTGGAGGCCAGCGGGCTTATGACAGTCGAATCATTGCATTTGCACATTTGGATAGTGTGAGGCAATTGGGAGACTCCATAAGCTACATATTTTTAAACCACTTTAAAGTTGTCTGGGTTTGTAGATAGATAGACAGGCAGGCTGACAGGCTGACAAGCTTGACAGGCTGAAAGTACCAGCAGATTATCTGATATCAACCCTGGCCACTGTCTTTTCACCTTGGTGATCCTTAAAGATAGCTAGCAATGGGAAATTAAGTATTTCATTGAGGCTGCTGGGAAAGAGAGAAGAGAGAGAGAGAGAGAGAAGGAAGCAGCTTCCTTTTGTAGTTGGTGAGGAATGTGGAAATGTTGATGTACTCTGTCAAACCTCTCTGGAGGAGGAGGAGTCAAGTCACATTCAGCCAGCATGGGAAAGCAAAACAAAAAGGCAGGAAAGAAAGCAGCTGATCCCATACAAGACTAGAAACCTCTCTCAGGACAGAAAAGGGAATGTCTGACTCTGATCCCATCTCAGTAACACGGCCACCAAAAACTAGAAAGCTTACTGTCTGAGCCCAGAAAATAGTGTGAGGAGGGGGAGAAGAAGGAAACACATTGTACTGAATGTGAGGACAGGGAGAGATTTTCAGGATGTTGTGTTTCGATTTCACTCCCTCGTAACAACAAAATCTGTGCTGCATTAGGAATTTTGGTCACAGACCCCTTCTTCTGATAGTAATACATCAGCATTGCATTGTGACGTAATGCAGCCATAAAAATGCTAAATTACTGAGCTTGAGGAACAGTTTTATGTGGCTTGTACTGCAAGCATTGAATAATTTCATTGCTTCATAACTGTAATGTTTTAGAGATTTTGATACCGAATGTTCAATGTAGTCTTATTATGATTCCACTTAATGATCAAGCCTAGTGCATTTTTTTTAAATCCTGTATGTAAGATGATTTTTTGGAGTAACAACAAAAACTTGTTTCAGTGGGAATTTGTACAGTTACACTTGCCTTGTTCATGGGGTGGTGTAAAAAAGTATATGTTGAACATTTGGGGACACAATCTAGAAAAACTGCAAAGTTATGAGAAACTGTTGAAGAATTTCAGTGTTGCTCCATAACTTTTTTTTTTTTTAAGATTTTGATCCCAGATTTTCAACATTATCTTTTTAGTACCCCAAAAAAGGATCAAGACAGGTAACGTTTGTTAAATCCCATCGGGATTTCCTAGAGCGACTACAAAAATACAATTTGGGAAGGGAAAATCGAAACTTTTTACCTATCTGGTTCATGGGGGGGGGGTTAAAAAAGGACATGTTGAAAATTTGGGATAAAAATGTTAACCCTTGCTGTGCTGTGGACTGATATATCAGTCCAGAATTCCTATACATTCTAACTCTGTCAGCAGCCCAAGGGTTAAGAAATGACAAATTTATGAGTAAATGTTCAAATTACATCAAAAAGTAATTAACCAAACTTACATTGTTTTCAGTCACTTCTTGGTGGAGCTCAGAAGTGGCAGGATATTTTAGATGGAACAGTGGTGCACCAGATGGGTAAGTATGGGGTGGGGGGTCATGAATGCTGAGAGAGGGGTTTTGGGGGTTCGTGTCATGGGGGCAGAAGTCGTCACTGGACTGTTTTCTTGTTTTTCAGGTTTATGGATGGGTACGGGGAAGAATCATGAGGTGCACAGGATACATGGCAGTGTAGGATTGTTCTGTCTACAGAAGGGGCACAGGGAAGGATTGAGTGGTGGATGGGATATTTGGCCATGGGAGGGTGTTGTATTTCTATGGATGGGGCATGGAGAAGAATTGGCAGGTGGGCAAGATACTTGGCAGTGGGAGGGTGATTTTTTATGGAGGAGGTATGGGTAAGGATCAGGAGGGGGTAGGATGCTTGGCAGTTGGAGGGTGTTTATAAAGACAGGGCACAAGGGAAGGATCTGGAGGCTGCTTGCTGGGTGGTGTCATGCAGATGAAAGAATCCAGCTGCTTTGTGATAGGAGAGGTACACTGTTTTCAACTACACAAAGTTTCTTCTCTGAAAGCAGAGTGGGCTGTCACTGTCAAGCCCCCTTCAACCTGAGCTGCACTGGACCCAAGAGTAACACATCTCTGAATCCTGTTAATGTAACAAGATACTTGTTTTGCACATGCACAAGCAAACATAAAAATGGATGCCTTCTAATGTGTTCTGGTTATAGCAGCAGTCTTCTTATGCAACTCTGTCTTGTGTCCAGTAACAGAACCTGTCCTGTCCTATCCCATGCCAAACTCTCCGAGGTGTCCAGGGGTATTCTCTCCCTTACCTCTCATGGGTTAAGTTTTCTCTGGTGTGCTGTGGTACCCCTCATTCTCCATATCCCATGCCAAGCACTCCCTTATTTTCAGTGGCAATTACCTCCTTCATCCTGTCCTGTGTCAGGCAGTCCCTGTTGTCAAGTGACAAACCCTCATTTCCTCATTCAAAGTTCTCCACTGTGTCTAGTGGCAGAATATTCCGGTGTCCAGTGGCACCTCACCCCCTTGAGCCACCCTCCTTAGTAGCCACATTCACTTCCCCACCATTTAACTCCTTTGTTGGCAGATATTTGATTCTGATTACTGTTACCACATTTAATGGTGTAATACAATATGAAAGTGGCAAAAGGAATTCGATGATGTAGAGCTAAGGAGGTGAGTGGAACTGTGCTAATCAGTATTTGGGGGCATTCAGGAGGAATTTAATGTGGGGTCACTAGACAGGAAATACATTGAGGCTCTGGGGCTGGTGACAGGAGCAAAAGGGAAGCAGAGATGCAGGGGTATGGAGGAAAATATTTTTCTTTTTAGTTTACTGGGTGGTCTTACACTGTTAGGGGCAATGGAGCAGGAACTGGCAATGCAAATACAGCAGATGGGGAAGGGATTGTTTTTATTTTCCTGTAGGTCAAACATAGTGACGGGCTATGGGGTAGAAGCTGAGGATGTTGAGATATGAGGACAAGGGATAATTTCCTTGTAGGACAAAAAGAGCAAGATGAGGGGAACCAAAACATTATTTATTTATTTATTTATTTATTAATTTATTTATTTATTTATTTTTAAACAGAATTGGTGTAACTGTTAGCCTCAAAGACCATTACCATATGATGCATTCTACATGTCCCATGTAATGTGATGATGGTCTTGGGAAAAGACCTTTTGGAAATGTCAGTGAATATGCTAACATGAATGCAAAGTTGGTGCTTTTAATAATTATCATAAGTTTTTGTTTATGTGTTTTATCAAAACCACCAATGCACATTCTGTGTGTCTGGATCTGATAAACTATACAGTATGTTTCTGCTTTTTCTTTTGTTACAATTTACATTCATCCTCATTGTTCTCTGGTGAAGCCTCCATCCTCTTACTAAGCCCACCACCATCCGGGCACATATCTGGCACCTACTCTCTTCAGTCCCCCACAGCTTTTCCCCCCATGGCATAATCTGGCGACACCCTGGCAATATTGCTTTCCCCCTCTTGAATGCAGGGTCTGGGGAAGCCTCTTGGTGAGGAACAGCTAGCAGTTGCAGGTGGGCCCAAGTGAGCCAGGATCGTCCTGCTTGCACCATAGTGCTTCCTTGTTTTCTGCCCCATCCTCTGTGATATCATACTCACAGAGTTCCACGCAGCTCCAGCAGCCTCCAGAGAGGCAGGCAATGACCCTCTTGCCCATGAGGAAGGGAGCATCCTCTGGGATGCTCAGCCCTCCCTCTCTTTCCTGGCTGACACTCGATGACCTGGACTCAATTCTAAACCTGTTGGTATCGACAGTAATAGTGGTACTGCAGTGCTGACAGGACAGCCTAGTGTTACTGTTTTTCTGTTTCTTTTACAGATGAAAGTATCTAAAATATTAATTTAGCTGATTTGAACCCTCAACCAGAAGTAAAAATACCTAACCAAAGTTTACCAAATTTGGCAGGTTTTGAGACCCTACCAATAGTGGTGCAGATGGCAATTTGTGAAGTCTATAGCACAATGGATTGACAACAATAACAATTTAACATTACTGTTCCTACCTAACCTTAATTATAAAAATATAGAAACAGTAGAGGTATGTAAACTATATCTTAATATTATTATGTTTTAAATACAAGTGAAATTAATTGTTATGATGCCAGTGAACAAACTGATTGGCTGCCGCATGGGGAATAAGTCTTTTCGAAATAGCTGGTACAGCCCAGAAGGACTCACACACATCTCACCCAGTGTCTTACCCAGCACATTTAGACTTATAATTGTAATAACATCTTTATAACTAAGTATTTCCAAAGGATTGTTGCCCTTTCTTGGACTAAAGACTGTGCCTAAGGTCACCAATACCTCGCATCTGGGCGTTAATCCATAGTACATGCCCAGTTGCTCAGGCATTATTACTTACAGCTTTTCTTTAGCACAGAATAATCAGACTTGCTATTTACTGTTGATAAAGTGAATATACTGTATGATGGATAGGTCTGGATGCCTTTTACCAAGATTGTCCATTAGTGATGTACAATGAGCCAAAACTTACCTAATTGTGCTTATTCCTTTGTTGCTTTAAGCTAAGTGTCAAATGTATCAGCTGCTTCTCAGAAGCTATTTGGAAGAATTATGGTAGTGCTGATATAAAATATTGAGTCTAAGCAATGCCATATTAGCTTTACAAGCATTTCACATTTTGGCATGAGTCCTTTGTGAATTATTTTTTATCTTGTTAAAATAAAAGTCCCTAAAGGAAGGAAAAAATGCTGTTACAGATTCAGTGTCCATTTTACCAACCAATAAATGTAAATGCCTAGTAGATATAATTGCAGATGAAAACCCTGTGTTAGGAAGGGGCATGATACCAAAGAGACTAATGAAATATTTAGCAACCCTCAAACTGCTGACATCTAACTAAACATAAAACGTGCATTTATTGTGTTGATTTGTTTTCTCTAGCCAATGGAGTTTCTTTACAGAATGTTTCAGATTTTAAATGTGACATGTCCACTTAAATACCCTGTGTTTTGTTAAATAGTAACAGAAATTCACATTTAGACATAAAGTACTTTAAACTGCCAAACATCCAAGAGAGTGTGTTCTTTTTTGATCTTGAAAGAAGCTCAACAGCATTTGGTGCTATCATTTACTTTTTTCAGATCAGATGCGTAGGTGGTTCTTCCAGAAAAGATTGAGAACTTTGCACATCATCATTACCAATATGCTGCACACCTAGCTAACCGATGTAAACAGTTGGTATGTCAAATAACTAACCCTAGCATTAAATTAAATACGATTACTACAAAATGCTTCTGGGGTAGTGGAACAATGAGGATTTTAAAGGGATTGCATTGGTGTCACACTTTTAAATATTAAACAATCATGCTGATTCAAGTCTGTATAAAGTTAATAAATGGGGTTCATATACAATAAAATACATGCCATTTGCTTTCCATTTATAAAAAGCTCTTTAGACCTTGATCAAGGCTAACTTTGATCTGAACCATTCTACATAAGTATCTGAGGTTGAGTCTTTCCAAAGTAATAATAGTACCTTCTTAGCTGCTATAATTCTCACGTTTATTAGAAGGGACCCAGTAATATTCTAGTCTTCTCTATTCAATATTCCAAAAATTACAATCAGTGGATTGAAAGGGAAATCTTGATTCAGAATCCTCAAAGTGAATGGGGTGGCAGTATAGCCCAGATGTTAGAATAATGAGCTGTGAAGGAACATGATACATCCAGCAGACTTGGGTTTGATTCACACAACCTACACATGCATACTGTGTGACTCTGGGCAAGTCACACATCCACCCCAGTGCTCCTGGGTCACCGCTGAAAACAGACACTTGTGCCTAGTGGGCCTTACCTGGTTACCAAAAGAATAAAAAAAAATCCTGATTAAGAGCTCTCTTGTTTTTCAGCAGGAAGCCAACAGATGTAATATGGACTCTATTCCTTCTCTGTATCTTTGGCACCTTTCTGAACTAGAAGGATCACATTTATGAATCCTAGAAGGGGTGAGATACATTCTGTGGACTGTATTGATATAAATTTGGTTTAATTCTACTCCTTCTTGTAATTACTGTAGTAAAACTTATAAGTTGTGTCCAATCCCACCTTGTAATATTACTCCCTACATCTTTTTTCCATGCTGTTTTTAGACCTTGCAGCTTCATTTTGGATGATTTCTTTTTAATAATAGATACAGTTTTAACATTGTTTGCTTCAATGTAAAACTGGCATATAGTTTTTTCAAAGCAGAAATGGAAAGTGCACTGAAAAGTGTATTTTTTTTAAAGATAAGGTGCCTGATTCCAGGTCTAATGTCGCAACTGACTGGCATATGCGAGTTGTGACATTGGCCACTATGCCAGGGACCCTGCTCTGCATTCCAAGAGGAGCAGGGTCCTGGCATTTGTGACATGTGGGTTACGCCATGTAGAGGCTAATGCCATGGGCATGGCGTAGAAGCCCTGCATGTCACAAGTCATGGCCTATTACTGGCTGCCCCCCCAAAGCCCTCTACACTAGGAACACCATGGCATACACCAGGGGGCATGGGAGCAGGACATGTGGCACAGGAGTCCATGGGTGTACTGGAGATCAGACACTCAGGAGTCCCTGACTTTTGGGAGGTGGGGCAGGGGTGTGCTTATGGGGGCATAGGGAGCACATCAATACCATTGCCATGGTGCTGTGGAGTGGGCATCCAATAAATGGCACTGTCAGATACCCCTTAGAGCAGCTGCAAGCTGCTCTAACTTAGCTCCACCTGTGCAGCTCCTAGAACCATTACAGCAGCTGCCCTCTTTGAATGACCATTGTGCCACATCATTGTGGGCTGCAGTGTAGTGGGTGGCGTAACCCATGGTTGGTATAGCCCACAAGCCAACATGGCACAAGGGACCCCTTGGAATTGTGGCTGGTGTACTGCTTGGCGCAAGTCATGAGATATGCCAAGGGATTTGGTGTATCTCAGCTTGTGCCAGTGTACGCCAACTTGGAATGAGCGTCCAAGTTTCTGAGCTGTTGATATTGGCAGTTATGATTCCCCATAGGGTTAAAATTGGCTTTGAATTGTTCAAAAATGTCAAAAGGCAGTTTCCATCATAAATATCCTTTAGCTGATTCTAATCCCTTGCTTTTCCAGATTGAAAACTTTTTATCTACTGAAAACATGCAGGAGGGAATTTTGGCTTTTCAGTAATGGGTGTAGAGTTAGATAAAGAAGATTTCTCCCCAGGTATTTTATGTGCATTATTCCATGTTAGACTCATGGTGTTGGTGGAGTTAAGCATGTTATAAATTTCTTGGAGTGTTCTAGAGATACCATACATGAGTTCCTGAGACTGCCGAAGGTAGTACTAATTTGAATTGAAAGCAGGAGTTTTTAATTCATCCACAAACCCGTCATGAGTTGGTTCTAACTGGGAAGCTTAATAATAGCAACAAAAATTAGTGCAATTCAAACTACCCCAACTCTCCTCAGCATATCATTTTTCCAAGCCTGCTCTCAGGCATGCATATTTCCATAATAAAATATGCAGTACTTTTTCTAAATTAAAAAAAAAATAAAATAACCAAGATAATTGGCAGGAACTGAAATAAAAATAATTATCTTGGTAGAATATTCATCTTCAGAATACTCACTCTGCCTATTAGAGCTAGGGGTAGTGTTTGCCGCCTGTTGAAATCAGTAGCAATCTTCTCAAGTACTGATATAAAGTTCAAATCATAAACCAATGAATGTTTATTTGGGATGATTACACTCAGATATTTTATAGATTTCTTTTCTGTTAATTATAAAGGAAGTTGTTGTATTGCTGTGTTGGATCCGAGGATCATTAATTCACTTTTTCACCAATTCATTTTATATCCAGAAACAAACCAAAATGCTGTTATTCAATCCAGGATATTTATTTATTTTGAAAGTTTCACCAAAAAGACATACTGAGATGACAAAAGTTTGTTTAAAGATGTGTTCTGGTGGCAGAGGGATAAAAAAGGGCATAAGAGCATACAAGACAACAATTACATAGTCAATCAGGTAATCTATATATGCATTATATAAAACCAGAAAGAAGAAAAAGTTCACAGACAATAAGGTCAAAACATGTACTCCAGCAGATAACAAGAAGCATTGTTCGTGAAACAAGATGCAATTATACAAGGGGAAAGGTAGGGAGTCTAATTCAGTGACAGTCATAGGAATATAGATTAGAGGGGAAGGGTAGTGGTGGAGTGAAGGTGTAAGCTAGGGTTGGATGTATGAATTTGGAGGAGTGGGAGAGAAGAGAGTGGTAATAAGTAGGGGTAGAGGAGCAGAGTAAGGTAATGTATCAGGTGCAATTGCAGGAGTACAGGCTGAAGTTATGGAGAAGACAGGATAGAGAGCATTGGGAAGTGGCAGAGTGGACAGACAGGGGGAGCAAATTCCAAAGTTGGAAAAACAGTAGGAGAAAGCAGCATGGCCATCTGAAGATTTCCTGATAAGGAGAGCAAGGGAGCAGCAGCCAGAGTGATGAAGGAAGTAGGTGAAAGGAGAAGTGGACAAGAGAAAGGTAAGGTATGGGGGAGCGAGTCAAGCCAATATCTGGAGAGAAAGGAGGAAGAATGAGTGAGGCATCTGGCTTCAAGGGAGGGGAGGAAGAGGAAAGAATAGAGGAAGCAATGGTGTGTGTTGGGCAGAAAGTCCAGGACAAAATGACAGAAGGAGTGAAAGAGGGAATCCAGTCTAGCTAGGGTGATCTTAGGAGTAGCACCATAGGTAATGTCACCAAAGTTGAAGATGGGAAGGATCATCTTGTGAACAATTGCACGGTGAGTAGGAAGAAGAATGCAACTTCTATGTAAGCAATAATACCCAACAGGGTGGGCTGTATTGTGCTATACTGGACTGCCAAGGGGCATAATGAGGCCCGACGCTGCAGGCGGAGGGCCTTAGAGCCCCTGGAAGGTCGTATAGCACAATACCACCCACCCTGGAGGGTATTATTGCGCTTAGAAAATGGGTTATATGTGACATTTCTTATAAAATATTAAAAAAAATTTAAAATTAGTTAAAGATAAGCAAAACTGAACAGAAATTAATTTTCCTGTAAAGTAGTCCCTCCTCTGTTACACTTGCCAGTAGAGAGCAGTGCTGTTTTGTCAATAAAGAAGATATATAAAAGCACACATTTTGTACATAAAGAAGCAAGTAGTGCCGCCATCCCCCCCCCACCCCAAGCACTGCTGTTTTGTACAGAGACACCGTTTTACAGTTTTTTTTCAGGAAGCAAGTAGTGTCTCCCCCGCCCCCCCCCCCACTACTGTAACAGCATAACCAGGCTGGCAGACCTGGCTGAGTTCAACTGTTTGGGATGCAGTGCATGGATTGAGCTGAACAGGATGTTTGATCAGACAGGTATTTTTTAAGAAAAAAGAAACCGCAGTTAATTCATTAAATGCTGCAGAGTTAGTGGTTTTCATGCAGTACAATTGCTAGGATCGAACGGTACGGTAGAGAGGTGCTAGCTCGCACTTCAGTGTTCTTCCCCCCTTCCATAGCCACTGAAAGAGGGAAGGGAACTGTACCACTCTAATACATTTTTCCCCCTCAGTGTGCCAGTTTAAGCGTGAGCTTGACTTGGGGGACGGTGGAGGAACCGCACAGAGTGGTCTGCAATGCAGAAGCGCTGAAATGCAAGCTTTCCATTTTAAAGAGCTTCCATTTCAAACTGAGCATTTTCAGTTGGGCATCAGTGCAGTTTCTGTGCTAGCACAAAACTGCCCTAGCAGATGTTCAGCACTTAGAAAGAAGGTCACTCTCACCCTTTTGCTTGTTTTACCACAACTTCCAAAACTGAGCTCAAGAGAGCCTAGTCGGGAGAGTCGCACCATCGGTTGGATCAGGTTGGTAACCAGAATTCTATTATGTGCACTGAGGAGAGTGAATGAATGGCTCAGTTAATGAGCCGCATTTGTATCGAGTGTGGGGAGAGCAGCTGCTTCAGGGAGTGCAAATAGCAGCAGAAACATTTTTATTCTGAGCGTGGAAAGTAAACTGATTGTAAGTGATTCATATACATGGCGGTTAGGTGAGCGCTCTGACTGTAAGCATGAGACAGTGCTGCCAGTGATGTCTTTATGAATGAGAAGGTAGAAGTACATACCTGATGACCGGAAAGAGAAAGCACATTCAGTGGCTGACAGTGAGCGCGTCTCTTGATCAGGATTAGAAACATTTTCAGATGGCAGATATCAAACACTCTTGCGCTGTGAAATAATTTTTTCTGTCTTGCATTTCTGTAGGAGCTGCGAGGGGGGGCACAGTGCCAACTAACTGTCTCGTTCTTTCCCGAAGCATAAGCATGAAATATTTTCAAGATACTTGGAGAGTGTGTTTCACATGACTTTTGGGGTGAAATGCATTTGTGAATTAAGTCAGGCAGCTGATAGTTTGATTGGGGCAGGTCTCTCTCTCTCTCTCTCTCTCTCTCTCTCTCTCTCACTAAGCCACAGAAAGAAAACATGGTGGCAGTTTTAAAACTGAACGTTCTGACAGCCCAATGATTTCCATGGAAAACAGGTATGCAGAGACTGGGACTCATTGTTTCCCGGTCTCTGTTGACTGATACTGGACTGAGAGTTTGGTGGCCTTAGCCAATCACATTCAAGAATTTCTCCATCACATTTTCTAATCCTGTATAATGCTCCTAGTTTGGGGTGAAGTTTGTTCTGTATGAAGTCCATATACCCAGAAAAGTCTAGGTGCTGTTCAAGCCAGACCCTGGGGAATTACATGAAGTAAAATCATTGATGGTGGCCCCTTCTAGGGTGTGGAAGGAAGGAAGGAAGGACAGTTAGCCTAGCAAGTTTCTGCATAGTGACAAAGGTCATTCAAACCATTTTCTTGGCATTGAGGAATAATTGATTTGAATGGAACCAGTGCTGAATGCTATTGAAGTCCACCTGAAGCCTGGCCATAAGATCAGAGTGGGAGGACCCAGAGGCAAACAGAACAGTGTCATCCATGTATATGTGAATGAACACAGAAGAGCAGGCAGTGGGGAGGTCATTCAGGAAGACAGAAAAGAGTATAGGCAAAGAATGGAGCCTTGTGGGACACCAGTTTTGATAGGAAGTGGAGCAGATATGGAATCATCAATTTGAACAGATTGTGACCTACCCACAAGATTGGAGTGGAACCGTTTGGTACAAGAGTCAAAGAGGCCCGTTGCCTTGAGCTTGGCAAGGAGAAAGGGGTGAGCTGCAGCGTTGAAGACTTTGGACAAGTCAACAAAGATGAAGGAGGTGATAAGGCCTTGATCCATGCCTGAGAGATTAGAGTCAGTAAGCCTGAGGAGGGGGGAGGAGGAGCTGGAGTGGAATTTATGGAAGCCACATGCTCTCCTTCTGCTCTTCATCCTGATTCCCTCTGCCTTGCACAGATGGTACACTGCAGCCTGCAGGGGAGGGAGGTCAACGGGATGCAGATCCTTGAGCTGGCACAGGGAATAGCTGAGCCTCAGAGGCTGAAGCAGGCAGCACATCCTAACTCTTCACAAAAAACACACTAAAATAACCACCCCCACCCACAATGCACTCTCCCACCCCACTATCAGATCTAACTAGAACACCCCAGCCTCGCTGTCCCAATACACTACCACCATCCTCCTCAAACTGCAGCAGCAGCTAAACATCAGCTAACAACTAAGCAAATTAGCCAAAATAGAAGAATCTCAGATGTGGTCCTGTGATGCAGGTTATAGCCAAGCAAAATTGTGGTAACAACTCCAACAGCAGAACTAATGCTCTCACCAGAGTCACTCAGAAAACCAGATAAAGGTAGAGCGCAGTACTCTCACTACTGCCCAAATGAAAGAAAATGCTAAACAGCTGGGGAGCAGCAATGTAAAAAGTTAATGTTAATGAGCCTGAGGGATCTCTCACCATCCATGGACATTACAGTTTACAATCATCTAAAGATCCAACTACAAAACCAAGTCCCACATCGAGTAAGAGATGAAGGATGACACTCAATTCATCAAACTAGTACAGAATAGTACATAATCAATGTCAGTGGCTCAGTAGGTTACACACACTCACCTCTGAGGCTGGGAGATCAGAAGCTGTAGGTTCTATTCCCACACCAGGCACGTGGGTTAAATCCCAGTACTGACACTGCAGTGCAGCATGAGAGGGGTGCTACACTCCTGAAGTGTCATCTTTTGGATGACACATTAAACCAAGGTCCCATCTGCCTGTTCTGATGGTAGTTCATGTGGATGTTGAACATCCCATAGCACTTCTCAAAAAGAGTAGGGGGAATTTTATTGGAGGTAAACATTACATCACTGGGTACAAACAAATGTCAGTGACACAATAAATGAAAATAAAACCAAAATATCATAAGACCTAAAACTGTACAAAATTTGTATGTACTTACACTTCATATATTATTTATATTAATCATACATCAGATCCCCATAGTGCTTTTTGAATAGTTTAAAACAACCTTCAACACCCCATTATTCTTCCCAAATTCCTCCATAAGATTTCATATTTGCTCACAGTATATTTCCTTTTCTCAGATTTTTTAATATACTGCATGGCATTTTCTAACTGTAAAACAATAATAGCATTTGGCATTTGTAACTGTTGTGTTAAAAATTGGCTCTTGACTTGCATAGTTAGATTTTCACCAGGGCAAATAAAACATTAAGTGTGCTTGAATGGACTTGGTTCCAGATTCCTGAATAATCAGCTAAGACAAGGGTACCATAGGTCAGTCTGGTGAGAAAAGGCCAGTTCCACTTTCGCTAAGAAATCCCAAAATTTCATGCTATGTGGGCAAGAAATATAGAAATGCTCTAAAGATTCCTCTATGGCTAAGCACTCCGGTGTAGGGTGCTGTCATTCTTGTATAGCTTTGTGCTTCATATTTCCTCTTACACCTAAGTTTCCCTGACAACTCATCCATAGCACATCCCAAGTTTGTTTGGATGTTCTTGAATCATGTAAAAGAGCAAGAGCATATGGCAACTTAGTAGGGGTACTTTCAGGACACATTATATTTACAGGTAGAGTGGTTTCCAAAATATAAACATACAGGCCCAGATATTCAAAGGGGTTGTGCATGAAGCAACAGAGTTCTTGGCATGACTCCCGCGATACCCCGCATAACAGTGGGATATTGAAAAGGCTGCCTGGTGCAGTGCAAATCCTGATGCGCCGGGGCACAATGTAAGTGTATGCAGCACAGATGCAGGGGGCATGCCCATGCATAGGTGGCACATCCCGATATTCAGCCCAGGATGTGCGACGCATATGCTGGCACAACCCTGCATTGTGCCACATAGAGGGGCTCAAAGTTGAGCCTCTGAATCGGTGGAACAACATCTGGCCACCCACAGGTGAGCTGCTGTATTGCAGGGTGCAACACAGCAGCCGTCAGCCGTGGGTGGCCCCCTGCCCACCCATAACATCGTCCACAAGCACCCGCATATCCCTGGTAGCCCAGTGGTACCCCCTCCCTCTCATTGCCGTGATTGCCGGTAAATATCCTTACAAACTCCCTAGTAGTCTAGTGGTACCCCCCGCCCCAGCCCCGATCATGGTAAATCGCTGTATGTAACGTCCCTGGTGGTCTAGTGGTACCCCCACCCATTGCTGTGATCGCAGTAAATCCCTTAATGTAAATTCCTGGTGATCCACTGACATCCCCACCCTCCCACCCACACAGGACCCTTGTCCACCCCTTTGCTCCCCCACATCATCGGCGTGTGGCAGCAACCTGCCTGCATACCACCCGGCTGCCCGCCATATGACAGGTACAGTATGGGCTGTAAGCCCATTGGTCCACAGTGTGGACCAGTGGGCTTGCAGGGCATACTGTACTAGACAGTCTGAAATATGTGAATGACAATTTGTGGGACCTCTGCTCCTTGTTTGGATACTTTGGAAATCTCTCCAGCAGACAACATCTGGTTGTCACAAACCACAGATGCAGTTTTCTCCTGCAGTCTGATATCTGTGTCAAGCAGAAATAATATTCCCGGCATATGGCAAACATTTCTCTCAGGCATCAAAATACCTGCTTGGCTAGTAGTATCAGAATTAAATTTTAACAGTACTGGCGACATTTCCTAGTAAGTTATTTGTGTCAAACGTTACTATATCAGCGATTTACTAGTGGAAAATTCTCTGTGGTTACTGTTTCTTTTGCTAGTATGATAATATCACTGTTATTGCCATCTAAGTGTTCCGTTTCAGCATTTTCATTGCAAAATCTATCCTCAGATAGTTCTTCGGCTGAGGAGGAGGAGGAAACAGCCCCAGCATGCCGCACATTTATCTCCATCTGCTCGCTGCCAGGCTCCGCCATCTTGGCAGGAGGATAAACAGCACCCCTCCAAAGAGCAGGGAAGTTTTTATTCAGGAAAAATCAAACAATAAGAAAATTATGCACAAAAGCTGTAGTTGAACATATTCAAAAGAAACGTGACTATGAAAGCAAAACAGGCATATATTTACATCAAACTTTGTAAGAAACTAGCAGAGGAACTCAAAAGGATATATGTACAAGGAGTAAATAAAAGGGGAGAAAAGGAAAAGAAACTAACAAAACAGCTTCTTGCTGTATTTTTTTTTAAAAAGAGGGTAAAACCAGCTTATACAGTCACACTTCAGGTTACTGGTGCATCGTAGTCCGTAATCCATGGCATGTTTCTCCAAAAGTTCTGTAAACAAGCTTGTGTTAAGCACCTAGTTTCCAGAAAATAAATGGTTTGCAGTTCTACAGTAATGTTTCTAATAAGCTTATGCTGTAAAATATTCTCTTGCTGCAAGGCAAACAAGCATCTTGAGTTGCAAATGAATCATTTGATCACTGTAAAGATCACATTTAAAGTATCAGTGTCCCAGAATCACCACGTAATGGGGTACATCCCAAAAAATAAACATTTCTTTTGTAATGATAGCAAAACTAGGGGCTGACCAGTAGTCAGCCAGTGATTTCCGAAAGTCCTGGATATATGTGCACTGGAAAAAAAAGGTGGTCAGTTGTCTGTAATTGCTGGTGGCATGAACATACGAACATACAAAATTGCCAGCAGAAAAAGGCACACAGGTCTATCAAGTCTGCCTGATTGTTCAGCTGTTAGTTTCATATTACTACAGCTGCCTCAGCCCCACCCAAATTCCTCTCTTCCTCCCCTTTCCTATTCTTTCCCCCGCTTTGTGTTCTTGTCTGTACTAATCCTGCCCTTGACTCTATACCAACCCTGCTTAAAACTATCCACTGTCCTCAATTCGATTAACTCCTCCAGCAGTGCGCTCCATCTTGCCACCACTCTCTCGGTAAAGTAGTGCCTCCTCCTCATCTCCCTCCTGAACCTTCCTCCTTCCAACTTCAGACTTTGTGGGGGGAAGGAAGAAATAGGCTGTTGGTTAACTTTGTGGGGGGAAGGAAGAAATAGGCTGTTGGTTAACTTTGTGGGGGGAAGGAAGAAATAGGCTGTTGGTTAACTAGGATCTGCGGCCTATCCTGTAGGTAGGGAAATGGACAGACTAGATGGGCCAAGTGGTCCTTATCTGCCGTCAAAGTCTATGTGCCCCCTAGTGACCCTTCCCCCTCTTTAAGCAGAACAATCCTCCCTCTCTGACTTTGTTTATGCCTTTCAAGTACTTAAAGGTCTGTATCATGTCCCCTCTTTCCCTTCTCTCTTCCAGCGAAAACAAGCTGAACTCCCTCTTTTCTCATATGGCAATTCCCCCAGTCCCATGATTAGTTCTGAAGCCCTGTGCTGCACCCCCTCCAGTAATCTCACATCCTTTTTGAGGTATGGGCACCAGTACTGCACACAGTACTTCAAGTGTGGCCTCACCAGCGATCTATTCAAGGGAAGGATGACCTCCTCCTTTCCAGAGGTGATCCCTCTGGCAATACACCCCAGCATCCTATTTGCCCTTGCTGCCACCCTCCTACACTGTGCCGATACCTTCATGTGCCCTGTGACTATTACCCCGAAGTCCCTTTCCTCCTCTGAAGCTGTTACCTGCACTCCCCCCTGCCAGTAGCTGATCCTGGGATTTCTTGCTCCGAAGTGCATGACCTTGCTCTTTTTAGCATTAAACTCCAACTGCCACTCCCTAGACCAGTGTTCAAGTGTAGCTAGATCCTCACTGAGTGCCTGCCTCCCTTCATCATTGTCCACTTTTGCACAAATCTTAGTGTCATCTGCGAACAGGCTGATCTTACTGTTGACCCCTCTGCAATGTCTCCAGTGAAGACATTGGACAAAACAGGGTCCAGCACTAAACCCTGCAGTACCCCCACTTGTTACTGGCCTTGGCTTGGATGTCTCCCCCTTATAACTACCCTCTGTTGTCTGCCCAGAACCAGCTCTCAACCCACCCCACCAGTTTCTCCCCCACCCCCATGTCCATCAGCTTCCTCATTAACCTCTCATGGGGCACCGAGTTGACAGCCTTACTGAAGTCCAGGTACAGGACATCTGCAGCATGGCCTTCGTCAACTGCCCTAGTGACCCAGTCAAAGAAGTTGATCAGGTTAGTTTGGCATGATCTTCCTGAGACAAACCCATGGTGTCTCTCATCCTGTAGACCATTACTATTGAGAAAGGTTATCAACCTCTCCTTTAGAATGGTCTCCATCAACTTTCCCACTATGGAAGTCAGTCTTATCTGTCTGTAGTTTCCCGGTTGGTCCTTGGGACCTCTCTTGTGAAGGGGCACCATATGAGCCATTCTCTAGTCCCTGGGTACCTTCCCCATTTCCAAGGAGGTGTTGAAGAGGTCCACCAGAGGGTCTGCCAAAACCTCCATCAGTTCCTTCAGGACCCTTGGTTGTACACCGTCTGGTCATGGTGCCTTGTCCACCCGTAAGACTCTAAGGCCTTTCAGAACTCTATCCTCTTGAATAACCCCATCTGTTATCTCTGCCTCCCTTCACCCTTCCCCCCTTTCCCCTGTGGTATTGTGCCATCCCTTTCTTTTGTGAACACCAAGCAGAAGTACTCATTGTGTGCCTCTGCCTGTTCTTCCCCTTGTTCCAGCCATCCCCCATCCCTTTTAAATCTAACAATGTCATCTCTACAACTCCTTTTCTCCCTTATGTATTTAGAGAACCCCTTTTCCCCCCTCTCTGATCCCCTGAGCCAACTTCAGCTCCTTTGCTACCTTGAGTGCCCTGACTGACCTGGTCAACTTCCTAGATGCTTTTGTGAACACCTCTCTATCCTCCTCATGCTCCAATTTTTTGAAATAAATGAAGGCCAATCTTTTTTCCCTCACTTTCCACTCCACTTTCTTGCTGAGTCAGCTAGGTTTTTTGACCTGGGCTGCTTACTCTGAGATTTGGCACATGTGTCCGTGGCCTCATTCAACCCCTTCCTAATGACTGCCCACTTCTGTTCAGCATCCATCACTGGGTTAATTTTAGCTAAATACCCCTCTAGGATGCTACCCATTCTGGCAAAATCCACCTTCCTGAAGTCCAACACTCTTTTCCTGGTCTTAGCCAACTCTATCCCTGTGTTGAGGAGGAACCACACTGAGTGGTGGTTGCTCCCTGCTAGAGGGTCCTGTACTACCACATCCTGGACTTGATCACCATTTGTTAGCACCAAATCCAGTATATTTCCCTCTTTTGTAGGTTCCATCACTCCTTGCACTAGGTAGCTGTCTCGGATAACCTCCAGCAGTACCTGTTCCCTGGTGTGCGCTGTAGTTACTGTCTGCCAGTCAACCCCAGGTAGGTTAAAGTCTCCCACTATAACTGTATTTTCCTTGCCACTGACCTTTCTGATTTGCTCCCCCAACTCCCTATCCACCTCCTCACTCTGTGAGGGTGGTCTGTACACCACCCCCATCCTGAGCTTCTTACCTTTAGGGCTTTGGAGCAATACCCATTAGGCTTCTGGCCTCCCCTCATCCCCCTCCTTCCTGGTACACAGTATCCCCTCCCTGACATAAATAGCCACCCCTCTAGCCCTTCCCCCCTCCCAGTCCCTGCGGAACATGTTGTAACCTGGGATAGTAAGATCCCAGTCTTGGTACTGGGTGGATCAGGTCTTTGAGATGGCAGCAATATCTACCTCTCCCTCTACCATCATTGCCTGGAACTCTGCCACCTTGTTTGCTAACCTCCTAGCATTCAAGGATACTACAATCAACCGTCTACCCTGCCCTTCCTCTTCCCATCTCTCCCCTTCCACTTTTGTCTTGGGAACTTCCTCTCATTCTCCTCCTACCTTTTCTGGGGTGAGAGGCCTTCCGGTCTCCCCTGGAAGGTACTTTCTCCCTGCAATCTGACTCAGCCCTCCCCCCTCCTCAGTTTAAATCTATGTTGTTGTTAATGAACTTTTTCAGCCCGTATCCCAATGCCCTTGTGCCCTTGATGCTAAGATGCAGCCTATCCTTGGCATAAAGCCCCTTATTGTTCCATGTCTTGCCCCACTCCTCTACTACCCCATACCCCATTTCTGCACACCACTGAAACTCTGTTACAGAATCTGTCTTCTAATTTTTTATTTTTTGATTACATTTTGCAGTAAGTTTTTTGTGCATGATAGCTAATGCACATCCCACATCTTCGGTGGGATATGTTTACAATTTAATAGACCTAATGAACCCTCCTGAAAGGGGTTAGGGCACATTGGGAACGTAGTGGGTTCCTTAAAAAATAGATCAATAATCTGGGTGTATAAGATTTTCTTTGTAGAGTTAAAATTTTGCTGCTCATAATACCCCAGATTCTTAGTTTATAAAAACACTTCCTAACATACGTAGGTGCTTGTACTCTTCTAGACAGGATATGTAGGTTCCCTTGGTCCCATTGTCTAAACCAAGGTTGGCATGTAAGAAACCATAGGTTGCACCAACTCTTTCCAGTATTTAAAAGTGCTGGACTAAAATTATCATAAAAGAAAACAGAACAAAAGAATGCTAGAGGGTTTATCATGTTTAGGCCCCCTTTAAGGATAGGCAGATATAAAATGTTTATTTTTATGGGGTTGAGGTGACTGCCCCAAACCACCTGAAAAAAAATGCTGTATAATGTAGTTTCCATCAATTTGGGAGGGGGGAAATGTAACTTGGATACAGAAATAAAGGTATTAGGAAACTTCTGATCAAGACAATATGTCTTTTCTTCCCCATTTGCCATTTGTTCTATTTTTCTACCATGGTTTTACCTTGGCTTAGTTTGGGCTCCCAGTTTCCTATGTCCATTTGTGCTTCACCATAAGTGACACCTAATATCTTTATCAGGGTTCAGTATCCAAATTCCTTCAATTAGTGAGACTTGTGGTGTGGGCTGCCCCCCCATACAGCTTGGCTTTTAGTAGTTTAGAGAAGCACCAGAAAGAGCCCCATAAAGTTGACAAATATGCAGTGCAGTTGTTACTGATGAAGCCTTCTTAATTAGGATGCAGAGGTCATCTGCATGGGTGATAGCCCAGAAGGGCAAAAAGCCATCAACTGTTTACAGGCTGTGTATGTCTTGAGAGTAGTTTAACGCCCTCAGTGAGGGATCTATGCTAAGCACATAGAGGAGGGGGCTTAGAAGACAGCCCTGTCATACTCCTCTTTTCACTGGGATTAAATGCCCTTTCCAGCCATTAACCAGAGGCCTTACTGTGGCAGTTTTGTACAGATATCTTGTTATGAAAGCTGAGGGAATCCCATATTTTAACAAAGTATAGCATAAAAATTTGTGGCTAACAGAATCGAAGGCATGCGATTAGTCTAGGGAAACTGCATAGCCTTGTGTGGAGAAATTTGTTCCATGCTCAAAAATTTCCCAGAGAAAGATCAGATTGTCAGTGATAGACCTATCAGGGATTGAGCAGGCTTGTGCCTTGTGTATAACAGTTTTAGCTATAGCTAACAGTCTGTCATGCAGGATTTTTCTCAAGAGTTTAAAATCAATGTTCAGGAGGCTGATATGCCTCCAGTTTTAGACATCACTCCTGTCCCTTTTTTATGCAGATAGTTTAAAAGGCCTTCTGCTATAAATAGGGGCATATCCTGAGACATCAGAATATCTGCAAAGACTTGTATTAGTTCTGTAGCAAAGTCTGTGCCCATAAGTTTGTAAAGTTCTCCAGTAAGCCCATCCACCCCCTGGTGCTTTGTCTTTTGGCAGAGTAGGTAAGGTAAGAAGAATTTTTTCGGCCTGTATCTCGTTAGTTAAAAAAAAATAGCTGTGACAGTTGGGGTTGTGGAATGCGGAATCTATCGAAAAAGGAGGGTGCAGAAGCAACCCTCTATTCTCGTAAGAGAGCTGTAGTGTGGGAAATCACTTGTTTCATGATGAGGGTATTGTCAAAAACTAGAGAGTCGCTATTGTCTTGAGCAAGACATAGTCTTTTTCTTGGTCCTTTCTGTGCACACAGCATAGGGACAAGGGGGCTGATTCTAAGACAGCCAGCATAACTTGCATGCAGTTGCGAGTTACACCAGTAACCTCTATGCCAGGGACCCTAAGCCGCATTCCAGAAGCAGCAGGGTCCTGGCACTTGTAACATGCTAGATACACCATGTGTGTGGCAGTAGCCCACACACGGTGTATCACAGCCACATGTCACAAATCATGGCGAGTGACAGACAGCCCCCCCAAAGACCCCCAAGCCCCGGACCAACTCACTAGACACCAGGGGGCATGGGAGGGCTGGATATATGGCAGAGTCATCCAAGGGGTGGTGCATCAATATTGGACTCCCGAGGGTCCCTGATGATCAGGGGGTTTGAGGGCAGGGGTGTGCTGCAGGGGGCTAGGGGCTCCATATGGCCCCATTACCGGGGCTCTGCATGGCGGGATCTGACGGTGCCAGACGTCTAATGCCATGTAGAACAGCTGTGATCTGTCAGAGTTTCCCTACACCACTGTGGCTTAAGGAATTACAATTACAGGTAAAGAGAGCCCCCCCACCTGGAATTGGGTTATGTGCATGTCATAACCCGCAGTTGCGCCAGGCGTTGTTGGCTGCAGTATAAGTGGTGTTTGAACTTGCGATTGTCATAGCCCACAGCCACACTGTTGTATGGCACCTCTTGGAATGACACTGGGCGTATTGCATGGTGTAAGTCGCGGAATACGCCATGGAGAGTGGCGTATCCTGCCTTATGCCAGCATAGCCCGGCTTGGAATCGGGCCCCAAGTTTCTTGAAAGAACCCTGTATTCCAAAACTCTACAATTTTTGGGGTTATTTGCCTGTTTCTTGTGGAGAGACAGCATATTCTGTTTTCTGTTTTTGATTTGTGCTGAGTAAGAAAATCCTGTTTGACAGGTGAAAGACTGCAATTTCTGCAATTGTTTCCTATTCTGGAGATATTGCATATAATCTAAATTTTGTTTAATACAGTTGGATGTTTTAAGCAGATGTACTAGGCTGTGTTTTGTGTCCATCCACCAATCCTTTTTATCATCATACAGGATAAAAACTGTTTTTCTGGCCTGAAGAACTGTGTGAAGTTTTGGGACAATTCATTGTCAGCCAACAATAGGGAATTAAATCTCCACTCCCCTGGGCCACACATAAGCCCTGTATTTTCATTTAAAACAAGTCTAAATAAAGGAATAATGCATGACAGGATGCATGTCGTGCTGGGATAACGCCACACCTGGGGGGTTGGGCACGAGGCCACAGGCCGAGCGCATCCAGTGACCCAGGCGTGGCATTATCCCAGCACGACACACACCCTGGAGTGCATTATTCCTATTATACAATGGCTTGTTGTTATATATAAATTAAAAAAATAATTTCAAAGATTGTCTTTATTAGTGTGGAAAAATATTTTTGTTTCTTAAGAGGAGATGCAATAAAAAGAGAGTATGCTTCTCCATATTGATGAGACTAGACCTGTGGTGTTATGCTGGGATAACGCCATGGGTCCAGCCCCAAACTGACCAATCACAGTCCAAGATTCTTTCTTGCCATTGTATAATAAAGGAATAATGCACGACAGGGTGTGTGTTGTGCTGGGATAACGCCACGCCTGGGGGGGTTGGGCACGAGGCCGCAGACCAAGTGCATCCAATGCCCCAGGCGTGGCGTTATCCCAAACGACACACACCCTGGAGTGCATTATTCCTATTGTACAATGGCTTGTTGTTATATATAAAACAAAAAAATAATTTTAAAGAATGTTTTTGTTAGTCAAGAGAAGATGCAAACAAGAGATCATCATGCCGGTGCTGATGCTGGTCATGATCCATATTGGTTCACAGTGCTGAGACTAGACCTGTGGCGTTGTGCTGGGATAATGCCATGGGTCCAGCCCCAAACTGACCAATCAGAGACCAGGATTCTTTCTTGCCATTGTATAATTATGGTTTGAAAATTCACTGGGTTAATTTGTAATTGCGTGGATTGGTAAGGTGCAGGTAATGAACAGGAAATCAGTCCTGGTTGTCAAAGTAGCTTTGTGGAACATTGGATCTGGGGTTTTATGAACTAATAAATATGCATCAACCAAATTTGGGGTGTTAACTACTTTAGCAAGACAAGTCATGTAGCAAAAAAAAAAAATGTAATCTTAGTTTGCCTGCCCCTGTCAGAGATAATAAGGACACAGTTAAAATCACCACCGAGTATGAGCTGGTGTGGTGTGTGTAAGTATGGTTGTAACATCTTAAATATTTCAATCCTTTCCACCTTTGTTTGTCCTGCACATACATTCACCAGTTTAAACAGACTATTATGCACCAAAGCATCCAAGATTAAAATCCTCCCAGGAATTAAATCTACTAATTTCTGAAGGGAAAAATCCAATATCATGAAATAAAATCCCTAGGCCTGAACAGGTGTCCGAGCAAATGGACCAATAGGAAGGTCCCTTATACCAGGCTTTAATGGTTTTGGACAATTCTGGTAAAAAGCATAAGCAAGTATCCTGCAGAAAGGTAATATCTGCAGGGGAGGAAAGCAGTGAGGAGAAAACAGCCTGTCTCTTTTTATTGCTTTTAATATAATTTGTGTTAATAGTACTAATAGATAAGAGCAGTGCCATGAATAGGCTGTTTTAAGATGGGATGAGCCCTATCATACTCAGGGTGGGGCTTTTAACTGCTGTTTGGGTTTATGTGCTTTCTTTTTCTTCATGTGTTTCTTCCCTAATGTAACTTCTGGTTGCTGTTCAGGAGTCATAGCTTCTAAGTCCAATAAGGCTTCTGTATAGTGAAAACACAGATATAAGGTGTCAGACTCATTCTCTGAGGTCGCAGCATTGTCATGTAGGACCTCAAACCTGTTTTCTTGAGGGAGGTCCTGGGTCCTTAAGACCTTGGCAGGTGGGGGCTTCCTGTCATGACGTCTTCTAGTAATCATCCAACGGCCATATTTACCCTGGAGTGGGGGATGGCTTTGGTATTGTCAGTGCTGTGTTAGGATATGGGGTTTTATCTCAAAGGCAGTCCCCTTTGGTGGGGACTGAGACAGGTGGGATTATCTTTCCTCCCTGTGTGAGTGTTAAGGGATCCAAGCTTGTGTTTGTCTTATCCTGTAGGATCTGAACCTAAGGTGAGTGTCTTTGGGGTACAGAGCCTTCTCTAGGAGCTATACTGGATGGGCAGTGGCCCTTGGAGGGGCCATACCTGCTGATCTAGTAGAATGCTGTGGTAGAGCAATAAGCATCCTTTGTTCTTCAATATTAGCCTAGTCTTCTTGGTTGTGACCTGCCCACTGACATTCATTATACTTACACCCTATTGTATCATACAGGTTACATATAGGTTCATTAGTGCAATGGGCATGTGAATGCCCTAGGTTGTTACAAGAGGGTGCACCTCAACGTATCATACAGGCTACTTAGGTGAGGCTGGGAGCCACACGTGTGGCTTTCGGCTGGCCTGCACAGAATAAAACCCCCATTGTCCCTCCCTATAAAAAAACTGTTTGATAAATGGATTAAACCAGTATCATCTGAATCCAACATTATTTGGTTTTACCACCCTCCTATCCAGATTTTCTCCATGTCCAGAACTGCTTCTGGTGACCCTAATACTGTACATCACTGCTTTAGCCAGTATAATAGATCTGTTACACTAACTTCTGCATTGCAAAAGAGTACAGTAATGTTCCTGAAAGCTGGTTTGGTCAGTGGAATGGCTTCAAGCGGAGACCAGAGGGGAGTAGACTTTAAAGAATGGAAGTTTTTTGCCATTAACTTTTTATTGAAGAAAAAGATAAAATGAACAGAGGCGATACTCCACATATACAGTGAATCACAGAGTGCATGATACAGCATAGTTTCCATAAATGTAAATATGCCGGAGTAAAAGAGCACCCCAAATTAGACGCCTCCCTCCCTCACCCCCCAACCTTCCACCCCTGGGGCCTCTTGACACCCTCCCTCCCCGGACGAGAAATTTCAAGAACAATGGCAGACAAATCATATATAAACAAAAGAGCTTAAACACACCAATCATAAATAAGCACATATTAAAGGAGACCAGTTTTTCTCAAACCTAGGGAGCTGATCGTTCAAAATTGCGATCTGTCTCTCTATAAAGAATGGAAGTTTGCCCAGAATTTCTCGAGGCTAATAGAAAGCTTGAAACTTATGTTGAACGCCATCTCTCTAGAGACGTATATCAGGATGTAGATCTTGGTGGCATGGTAGTCCATAGATTCTTTAAGTCATGTTTTAGCGATGAAAATCCTGTCTGTAAATATGTTCATACCTCCCCATGGTGCAGGTGAACTGCTTTATGGTGCTTTGCAGGGTAACCTGGGGGCTTGAAGAAAGAAGAATAGGGCTTGGAAGCTGACCCCCTAGGAGGTGGTCTGTTTGAGTTCAGTCTGGGGAACGAAGTTCCAGTGTGGGTGTGGGACCCTGGGAGGCTGAATTTCCTTGGTCATTTGGTACATATCGTGAAGTTTGGGTCTGCAGTCTGGAGTAGAGTTACTGGGAGGATCTCTTAGTGGGGTTTCGGTAGGTAAGCCCAAAACAGGGTTTTGGGTGAGTCACAAGTCCTGCAATAGGTGAAGAGGAGACTGGGTATTCAAGTTTATATCCTCCATATTAAAGTTTGGGATGGAAGCCACTCCACCCAGTTGCTGTGATGCTGTACTTAAAGGGGGTCTGTTTTGGGTATTTTGTAACCCTGCCATTTGGGAGTTTTTATCCATAACAAAGCTACTTTCTGAAATGGGTTTTACTCCCCAGTATATGTGGATCCCTAAGGAGGAAAACCCAGAAATCTACTTCCCAGTCCATTTAAGTTGGGCCCAGCCTGCCCCTTTAAGGGCCACTCCAGCTGACCAGTCTTTTCCAAAAAATTCTGCAATTTCTTTTTGTTTGGGAGTGCATCTTAGGCCAGGGGATGAACCCCTGTAGTCTCCCTTCCTGGCACACTCTCTTTAAACTTCTGTCCTGCAAGAAAAAACAGGGGGTTGTCCTCTTGCTTACCTCCATATCTTGAGGTGAAAGAAAATTCAGCTGGAAGTGTACCCGGCATCTGTGCGGTAGTCTGGATGTGTGGCTCTTGATTCAGGGAAGTCACTGCTGCTGTGTGAGCCAAGGGAGTAGCTGCATCACCTGTAGTTCCTTCAGCGTGAATGCTGAGCGTTTCCAGGTTGTGCTGTGAGATCTCGGTGGGCGGTTTTGCATTCTTTGCGAACTCCTTCAGTATTTCATTTTTCCAGGCTAGAAAGCATGCTTCTTCTTCAGCGAGACATTCCTTTTAATTCTGGCATACTTTGGGTGGTGCTGCAGTGAGTTGCTAATTTTTCTTGTTTGTAGAAGCTAAATCCTGTGGCAAAGGCATGGTTGTCTTCGATGCATCATTTATATTTGTAGCAAAGAGTACAGCATTGGGAGGTTCTGACTGCAGAACTCCCAATGCATCATAGAAACAGTCGGTCTCTAATAGCGCCAAGGCTGAGGAGGAGACCTCCTCTTCCATATCCGTCTCCATTACAGGAGAGTCACAAGTGGCTATTCTAATGGCCAGTAGTTCCCCCTACAGGAAAGTAAGGGAATTTCCACGGTGTTCTTTCCAAATTCTCTCATTCACTAAAAGTACCACCAACAGTTTAATGGGGTTCAATGTCAGTTGGTATCCATTTGTATCCCCCTTCCCCAGGATGGAGCTGAAAATAGGCAGAATTGTCTAGTCCTCCTTTCCCAGTCAACAAAAATTAACTAAATAAACAAGTAAAATAATCATAGTACTCTTCGTTAACTCTTCATTAACAATTTTCCCCAAAAGTCTTAGGGATGCAGTGACTGCTGCATGAAGTCACCAAGTCAAGTGAGAAAGTCAGCAGGAACAGCAGTGGCCATCACACCCATAAAGCACAAACATCAAAACGCTCTTCCAGTCTGTGAAAGTTAACTCCACACTTAGGCTATGGGACAACACAGATAATCCAGTCCTCCAAACCCAGCTGTGTCATCAGATTCCACAGTTTTCACTTTGCAGAACCTCTACCGAGCAACCACTCAAAGCTGTTCAACAGTCCACAGGCTGAGATAAGTACACAGATCTCAACACCGCACTACTAGATCCTAACTAAAACTAAAAAAAGCTGTCTCCTAAATCTGCCTCACTTCAACTCCCCAAATACACTTAAAACAATCCTACTACTACCAACTAGCTAAAAACTTCCAAATGAAAACAAAAAATAAAACAATTGAAGTTGCGGGGCAGCATGTCACTAAATAAGTTACCAGCAAGGATTCTCCATATCAAAATAGTGAAAGTAACTCACAAATGGCACAAAGAAGCACAAAATAAATTACTGCTATCACAAGATCACAGAGTCCCTCAGACAGCTGCCTGGCCTGGCAGCCATCTTGATGGTTACATCCAGATCCATTCCAATAGTTCCCTGGTTT
The DNA here is from genome assembly GCA_016271365.2 of Neoceratodus forsteri. Classification (NCBI taxonomy): domain Eukaryota; kingdom Metazoa; phylum Chordata; order Ceratodontiformes; family Ceratodontidae; genus Neoceratodus; species Neoceratodus forsteri. Next base: position 1,635,787,687 of record CM028130.1, on the reverse strand, counting down.
TGTTCACATTTCAGTTGTAATGCTATTAGTTCAACAGACCAACTTTGCCCTGGCCAGGTTAACTGACATCAAGACTACTGTGAACAAGAGTCCTGACTTTGACAGGGTCAGAGCCCCTGACTTAATTCGTGCTGCATTTTCTTTTACACTGTCCAGTTCTTGTAAGTTTATTGTTCTAGCTACAGGCTGAAATCTGGCCACTTTCACTCTTGTAGTCTTTCTCCCCCGCCTCCCAAATACTGTATAAGGAACATATAAGTAAATTAAGATGCAGTAAGTTCCTTGCCTGCTCCTGTGCTGTAATGCAGGCAGACACAGAGGGAATGTAAATAATGAGAAAGAATTGAAACACAGAGCCTTACACTCTGTGTTTTATTCCTGTGTAAACTGCTTTGGGTTTGCAAGAAGCCTAAAACAAAACATTCTTTCCTAGGTGAAGAAGAGGTGAGTAAAGGTCAGATGAGTCAGCCTCTCTGTGTTTTTTTAGGATGACTCAGCCTGCATGTGTTTACTAAGAGAATTGAGTCAGACAGCTCACATGGTGCTGACATCATCAGTAGGTAGGTAAAAAGCCTACCTCCTGAGATGCAAAACAGATGAGTCAAATGAGTCAGTCAGTGAAGACCTGACTGTTGTGGAGGAAGCAGCTCAAAGTACATGCAAGTTTTCATGTGCTAAGAATCTATTTTGCTGGAACAAAGTCTGGAAGTTGTGCACTGAAGGGACTGTGCACTGCTTCTCATAGTACATGCAAGTTTTCATGTGCTAGGAATCTGTCTGGGTGGAACAAATCCTGGAAGTTGTGCATTGAGGGAAGTGTGCACCAATTTTGCAGAACTGAAGGACTAATAACCTATTTCCTTTCTGCATGTTTATTATTTTATTTTTGAAAATAAATACCACAACGTGCATTCTACACCTTTTACCTGAGTCCGTATATCCGTCTCACCCACTAACCTTCCCACTGACACTGGGGTAGTCTTCATAGATTTGTCCAAGGCATTTGATCTCAATGGTCATGCCCTCCTCTCCCAAAAACAAACATCTCATGTTATGCCTCTGCCTGGTTCACTAACTATCTACTACACAGGCAGCAATTTAACAAATGTGGTGACCCCTCTTCCAGCTTAGTGCCCGTAACTTTAAGCATCCAACAGGGCTCTGTTCTACAACCACTCTTCTCAGTTTTCATCAACAACATTCCCTCAGTCACCACCAATTGTTTCAGCCATTATATACAATGAAGACATTGCACTTTACTATAGCTCCCATGATCCCTCCCAACTTACTGTTCAGGTACTGTAAACAATGACTTTCCTCACATTAGCAACTGACTTGTTGACAACAATCTAGTTCTCAGCACCTCCAAAACCCAAGCAACACTATTTGGATCAAATATACATAGATGTTCCTGCCCCTGTTCTCAGTCCACCCACTGCTCTGATGGCTCTCCTGTCTTCCTGGTGGACAGGTTTAAGTACCTGGACATCACATAAGACACTGCTTTGGATCTCTCAAAACACATTTCATCCATTAAGAAATATTTTAACTCCAGGGTTGGCCTGGCTTACTATCTTTGCCACTTTCTTACTCTTAAAGAATGGATAGCCACATCCTAAATTGTTCTTTTCCTCTGCCTTCAGTGCAGCTGGCTTATTTATATGAATGCCCCCAAAATCTCCCTCCACAAATGAGATCTGAACTGTAACAATATATGCTGCCTTGCCCTACCCCACCTAACTCATCACTGCACCCTCTACTCCTCCCTGGGTTGGGTCTCCCCTCTGCCTCTTGCTTCTATGCAAAGGGATGTTTTCTCTTCAAACTATTCAGAGCCACATCCTCTGCTACTCCAATATCTCAGTTACAAAGTGCCCCCATTCCTACTTGATTATACCTGCTGACTTATCCTACTAAGTTGTACCCAGTGTTCCACTAAAGTGGGTGATCAGGCCTTCTCCACATTCACCCCCAAGTTATGGAACTCCTTCCCCATCATGGTAAGCAATTCTCCTACCCTGGTTTCCTTCAAAGGTGCTCTGAAGGCACATCTCCTTATATTCGCAGCCTGTAACTGCACCTACCTCATCTCACCTCCTTGGAAGGGTAACCATTATTTTCCTGTATTGGTTAACAACTACTGCCCTTTTGTACCCCTGTCCCACCAGTACACTTATTATGCAGCATCTCCAGCTTACTTAAGTCTGGGTTAGTTGTGTCGATGTTTATAATGGCTACTTAGATCTGAGCTACTTGTATCTATGATTATATTAGCTACTATATGTTTTGGCTAAATTGTTGACTCACTGGTTTTATGTTTTTTACTATTAATTGTTCGTTGTATTTTGAGAGGTTCATGATATGGAATCGTTATATGTTTCGTTTTGTGCCTCTGTTTTGTTCCCTTCTAGGTTGCACCTGTAAATATGCATTTAGTTATCTAGTATACCTACCCAGTTAAGTGTGAAGTAAACATTGCAAGGGTCACTCAAATTGTAAAAGTCCATAAAAACATATCTGAAAAGAGGTATTGGGTTTACTTGTAGGTCTCAGCAGTCCTAAGATTTGAATACCTAAATCATCTGTAAATTATATCAAGGCAGCAGATATTTCAAGGACTCTTGATACAGAAAGTTTTCACTGAGGGGTAAACTATATGTTGTTATATACAGCTTGCCCTTCAGTGACATCACTTTCTGTTTAAAGCAGCAGTACTAGATAACAAAAATTGGAACTTTTGCAACAGTTTGTTCTCTGTGTTTTGTTGAGCAGTTACCTGGTAATCTTTCTTGTTTTCACTGTACTATCACCCTGTTATTTGCTCTATTGTCTTTGCTTTTGTTTACATTTCTTCCACTCACCATGTTGAACTGGAACCTTCTGCTGCCAACCACACATGCACATGACTCACAGTTTCTATACAGGGCATTGGGAATGTGCAGCACAGGGTCCCACGGAAGTAAACAAAAGACATGATGCAACATGAGGGGGGAGCTCAGCTGAAAATTAGGCAGCAGCCATATTTTCTGTGGTGTCACAAAAATGGAAATAAATGTTAAATTTCTAAAAAAACTAAGGATAACTAGAAAAAAAAATATTTACAGATATGGAAACTGGAACTATGACTGCATGCTTGCAGACAAAAAGCAACATTTTGATAATCACTTCCTGATTATCTAGTACTGCTGCTTTAAAGAGTACGTGAAATGGCTGTTGCCTTGAAATATATTTTTTGATGATTTAGAAAAGCTGCTGAGTGAGCTGATCTGTGTGGTGGGTGGGCAAACGTTACTTGCAGCAGTTACTGTGGCGGAGAGCTTGGGAGGGGAGCGGCTTGAGGAAATAGCCCAATCAGGGGCTGAAGGTCTGCAGGATCCTTCAGGGACAGCTGTAAGCTTATGTAACAAGCAAAACATTATTCAAGTTTATTATAATCTTGGTGAGTGATAAAGAATTATTTGTTACTACCGTACCTTGACAAAGTGGTGTGCAGCTTCAAAAAAATGTTGGACTTCTATAAGATGGACTAAAATTAAATTTCAACTTTTTGATGATTTTGGAGTGGAGCCTATTATTGCTTATGCTTCATGGCAGCCAATAGAAGTTGATCCTCCTGCTTATTTTGATCATTGTGGCTAAATGGATGGTTGTGAGAATCCTGAAATTCTCCCATGTTCTTTTTTTTATTTACTATGCTTTATTCTCCCCCATGCCAGCCCGCATCAGCCCAACCTCTACTCTGAGCCTTGTCACACATCCCCTGGGACTTACCATCCCTGATGTTCTCCCCTGGCTCCACCCTCCCCCAGGGTGAGGTCTCTGGGAGATGATGCTCAGTGTCTGTGGACTTGCTGGCCCCGGTGTTCACCCTGGCTTTTCCCCAGGGTGGGGTCTTCAGGAGACCTGGCTGTCCCCCATTGGAACCTGAGGCTCATTGTCCAGGGAGCCCAATGGGGTGATGGATCAAAACCTGTGAGGTGAGTGGCACACCACACTGTCCCATTTTTCTGTTTGGGAGGTGTGGTGTGCAATGACATCAATAGGAACATGACAATGTCTGCCCCGCTTGCCCTGCAATAAGCTTGAGTGGTCAGTTCCTCCAACCTCCAATAGGGGTCCATCGAGTGCCAGCAGCTAACCACCCAGCCCCCCCGGAAGTGGAGAGCAGTCCCAAGGATGCTCAATCTTCCTCAACCCCAGTTGGCTCTTCAACTCCCGGGTCCATTCTTAAACCTGAGTCATCAGCATCACAAGTGGAATCAAGTGGATTGTTGATAAACTTGAGAAGGAAAACATCAACGGAAATAAGCTGTGCAAGCAGGAGAACACTAGCTAAGAGCTATGCAAGTTGGTAAACTCTAGAAGAAAACAGAAGGGCAACCGCATTTGTGATCACTGTGAGACTGATGAAAGACACAAGAATAGAATTAAATAAGAAATGCAGCTGGGCCTGATGAATAGCTGTGGCCATGAAACTGTCACCTCATATGCTTGATGTGTATGAAAATAAAGAAGTTTGAAATTGTTTTTGCAGTGGAGTTCATCCAGCTTACTTGTTTGAAAGTTGATGTTTGGTACTAATGGATGATCCAAAAACATAAAAACATTAGTTAAAATAAACGGGCAACCTGAACCAAACCCCAAGTTAGTAGTGCTTCTGCACCAACCTTGAATCCATCTGCTTCGTGTTCTCTTGCCTGTCCTTATTTTGTTTGGGGGGCATGTGATCATTCCAGCAACTCAATTCCCTTTCTTGGTAGAGAATTATTAAGTGCACAGGAGGGGCCATCTGATTTTTCCCACTTCTGTCTACAGCCATGGCCCTACTACTGCCTTTCATCTTCATCCCCTTCAACTAGTGCTAGTACCATTGCTCACTATTTCCCTATTTTTTACCACTGCCTTGTCTGTTAAGGGCATGGTTAACATTAGGGCTTCTTGATGGTCATCCCAGTACTGTCCAGACATTCTGCATCCTACTCTTAAAGGCTGTGAGACCCCATGTCCCTGATCCCCTTGTCTGCCACTACTGTGTCAGCCCTTTACTACAGTAGGTACAGAGTTCACGTGCCCCCCTTTCCTAGAGGGTGAAGCTTTTTCTCATCATTTTCTCATCATTGCTAACCTGCAGAATGCCAAGAGGCTCACCAGCAATTAAAGGAGTGTGGACTGGGGTATGGGGTAGTGGTGGGCGAAATGGCCGAAGTTTGCTCCGCGAAGTAATTCGTGGAGTAAAGCAGAATCTGCGAAGTATTCTGTAACGCAAAGCAGAGTACTTTGCATAATAATGGGGAAAGCGAAGTCCATTAAGAACAATGACTTCATGTTATTCTGCCTTCCCAAACCACTTCTCCATCAATTTTAAGGCAAAGTACATTGAAATCAATGTACTTCGCCTCACTTCACCTTGTTTTTGAGCTTGAAAGGTGAATTTTGCAGTACTTCATGGGATTCCAGGTCACATGGGCTCTAGATTGTTCTGCACAGCCTCAGTTCTACGTAGTGTTTTTGTAGTGGAAGATGGAGACAGTTTCCTCTCAGAGCTCTGTGATTCAAATCTTCCAAAAGCTGTTAAAAAAGCCTTTTTGAGCTATTTTTGTTTGCTCACAATTTAATACATCGATTGTAGGAAACCCTCCTGTGCTCATATCATTGAGTGTTTATTGTTTGTGTGTGGATTTTGAATGTTAACTTAGAACAGTCAGTCTGTGTACTGTGAAGTGTGCTTTGGGGGAGGGGTGTATCTGTGGTGTAGTAGTTTAACTGGAAGAAAATGCAGTCTTTCTGTTTTGGTTATATTTTTCTTGTATAACTATGTTAATGTACACACAGTAATATTTTCAGTAATTCTTGACATTTTTTGCTGATTGTTGTGGTGTTGCACTGTATAATTTCAGTTTGTTTAAAACATTTGGTTACATCACTAAAGGTTTTCAATTTGCTACGCATTACTTGTAGTGTGTGAGACAGTGTGTGTGCGATGTGTACCATTAAATCAGACACAGTTGGGCCACAGAGTAATTGCAGTAGTGTAAACCTGCTATCCACTGCACCTGCATGAATTTTTCATACTGCTTAGTGGTATCTTTACTGGTATTGGACTATTACTTCTGTGCACTATCCCTGTCCCCCCCTCCCAACTGGCAAAAGGTATACTTTTCAAGATTTGGATTTGTGACTTGTGAGCACTGGTTAAGTGTTGTTGTGCCTTTGCGTTTGCATCTCTTGAGTGTGCAGCATAATCTTAATCTGTCTGTGCATTTGCAGTACACCATTAATTCTGGGAGACTGCATTTTTTGTTATCCTCTCATTTCACTTTGTCAACACTGGAGAATTTTCTGGACACAAGACAGTAGCATTTTGGGGACACAAATTAATTCTGGTGACTGTGTGTGACCACTGTGCACATGACTGAGTGCGCCATTAATTCTGGGAGACTTTGCATTTCTTGTTAGGCTCTCATTTCACTTTGTCAGCACTGGGGAGTTTTCTGTGAAAAAGACAGTACCATTTTGGGGATGCACATTAATTCTGGTGACTGTATGTGACCACTGCAAGCATGTCGGAGTGCACCATTAATTCTGGGAGACTTCACAATATCTTGTTACGCTCTCATTTCACTTCATCAACACTGGGGAATTTTATGGACACAAGACAGTAGCATTTTGGGGATGCACATTAATTCTGGTGACTGTGTGTGACTACTGTATGCATGACATCTGATTGCACCATTAATTCTGGGAGACTTTGCATTTCTTGTGCTCTCATTTCACCTCATCACCGTCAGCACTGGGGAGTTTTCTGGACACAAGACATGAGTATTTTGGGAAGGCACATTAATTCTGGTGACTGTGTGTGTGAAGGGCTGCCAATGTTATTGTCACTTCACCTTACTTTACGTTAAGGCGAAATGACAACGTGAAGTGATAATCACAAGGCGAAGTAAGCCTTTTGTATTGGCCACTCCACATAGCGGAGTGACAATGCGAAGTGCCCACTTCACCAGTGAAATTTTAATTCACTGCATTTCTATACAGGGGCAGGGGGTCAGGGGATGGTGCCTTCTCATTTTATGTTTTTTTGCATTTTTTGCCATGCATGTGGGCTTATATGCTTTTTTGTGTTTTTATCATCCAAAGGAAACAAAAACTGCAGCAAACTGCTTGACCTTGCCTCGACTCATTCTCTCAACAAGAAACACATTGAACTTGAGTTCATAACTTTGTATAAAACTTTGAGATGGTCTGAAGGCAGATAACTAGTCAATGTTAGAGCTGTTTAAATAAACTGTAGAATGGAAACTGCAGATCTCTCTTAAATCAGTAAGACTTGACAACCAGAAACTGATGTTTGACTGCTTGCAGTTAAGGCCTAATTATGAAACAGTCCAATGCAATGTACAGGGTTGCTATCAGTATGCATTGCTTCTGTGATTTTTGATAGTGCCCTTACAAGCTCTCATAAAATATTTTTCTACAACATAAGTCATAAACAAAGAAACTGTGCTTGAAAACAAAAGCAAAATGTTGACTGCTAAATTAATAGGAAATTAATTTTGAGAAACAGTCCCACAAAACAGTAAAAAATAGCAATCATTTCCCATGGGGAATTAAACAACAGAAGCACTTTAACGATATATACTGTGTGAACACAGGGAACAGCACAACAGGTAAAGCAATTGTTTCATGTCTTATACTTGCCATTCTTTCACTTTAACTCCAGAAGAAACAACTCACATAATGTCTAAAATTTACAATTATCTGCAACCATAAATTATATTATTTAAAAATGTCTCTTTGTCCACTGAAGAAACAAATAGTAGTACAATATAACATTGTTTATACCTACTGGCTCAGGTCCAAGAAACACTAATAATTTTGGTGGTCATTTCTGCACACCCACCCAGATTAACCAATGAATGTGTTCACACTGTGGTTGGGAAAAGAAAGAGAGAAGGCATTAAATGCAAATTTTAAAAATAATTCTAAATTGTTTTGAGCCTTCTCGGGTACACTGTAACATGCCTCCTTTTCATTGTCATGGCCTAGAAGTCCACTAAGTAATTTAATTCTTTCAAGCTGTATTGTTTAGATAGGGTGACTGTATCAGATATTTTTTTGCCTTTAATGGCTATTGGGATTGCTCTTGCTCAAGTGCAGAGCTGAGTTGCCTGTTAAATAGTCTCTATGCAGTACTAACCATACTTGAATGAAGAAAATGTGTTTTTTATCTTCCCATCCAAGGTACATTTAAGTATTTCTTTTCAAACCTCTTAGTGAGCTGCATGCTTTTGCCATGGTGGTGCAGACAATATGACAGAACTATTCTGTAACAGGAAAGAGTTTGTGGGTTTTAAATGAGCCTTTGTTTATGGAGCAAGCAAGCAATTTGGCAATATTGCTGCCCATTTTTATCCTAACATTCGCTGACAGTTTTCAAATCATTGAGGAAAAAAAACAAGATATGCCAGTTCATACAGCCAAGCTATTTCAATAGTATTAAATACTGACAATTTATTCATAGCCCATATGCATTTTATTTTCATCTCACAAAATCTAAAGTACAGCTTTTATCAAAAACTGTACACTTGACAATTTGCAAAAATAGATTTGTGCCATAAATGCTTTATTTCAGATTCTTGTTGATGTACTACAAAAAGATAGGTGTATATATATATATAGAGAGAGAGACAGAGAAAGAGAAAGAGAGACGAGATCAGCACTTATTATATAATAAAATGTTTCATATACATGGAATGAAACCTTTAACTTATAGGCCTATAAAAAGCAAAAGTGAAATCACTAGTGGTTTATTATAGAATAAAAAAAATTCCATTTAACTCTCTGCCATCAAGAACGGTTTGTACAGTTTTGTTATTGCTCTACTCCTCCTCACAATGGTGTCACTATGTAGTAATATATTTTATAAAAATAATTAAGAGGTATATTTTATTTTAACTTAAAAAAATGAAAGTAAATCCAATGTTTAAAGCTAGGATTCATGTCCTGTGTGGATGTTTTAGATAAACTGCCATATTAATACTGTAATCAGTTGCTTTAGAAACCATGTGCAGAAGTTCCCTGATGACCTTGAACCTTCAAAAAATATAAAGTAGTAATAAGATTACTGGCCCTTTGGACAAATGAAGTACTAAATCTTTGAGGGGGTGGGGCAAAAAATCAAATTCACCAGTCTTAGAAGTCTCATAAAAATGTTTCATACCTTTTACTCAGAGTTCATGATTTTTGTAAATGTATTACTGAACAGCAATACATATTCCCCAGTGTTTTGGTCAGCTGAATACTTTGCAAAAGGACATGGTCTTGAAAATAATTAGGTACAGTACATTTTAATGCTTAATTAATATTTACTATAGATAAATGACTTGCGTGGCAAGAACGCAAGAACTTCATACCTCACACCTGTTAATGGATGCAAACTTGTGTGACCAGAACACCTCAATGATCAGTCACCTGGTAGCCTCCAAGGACAGGACCAATATAGCAGTGTAGATTCCATGGAAGTGTTCTGACAGCATTATGTGTGGGGGAGACATCAGGAAGGCTAGGGAATCTAAGTGGCTTCCCCTCAAGGTGAATTGCTGGCCACATTATGGCACAGTAGAGGCACCTGCCCCCCCAGAAGTGAGGATGTCCCCTTTGGGGAGTGTTTGTGGTCCTATGCCAGAGTGATACTATCAACACAGATGCTGATAGGGAAAGACCTGGTAAAAGAGACAAAGCTACTGATTAAGATACTGTAGGAGATATGCCAGAATACTGTAACTGGAGATCCCAAGCAGAGATGGGTACCAGAGCTACTGCCTCTAGTGAAGGCACTGGGGTGGCTGTCTGCTACTGTCAGGAGGTTGGCTGAAGTTTGTGCTGCCATACTGTGTCCAGCACACCATCTGGTAGGTAGCAGAAACTTTCATCTGAGGCACCCGAATCAGGGTGAGGCCTCTGGGCTCCAGAAGAGAGAGACTGGCAGGGCACAGATCAGCTGCACTAAGGATCAGGGAACACATGGACATACAGCAGTGAACCAAAATCTAAGTGTATTGTTCCTACAGCAGTAATGCTTCCTGCAGTACTAACTGACCATGGACTATGTGCCAAAGAAGTGGGGGATGTGCAGCAACAGCAAAAGCTAATAGCACGGTGGGAGAACTTGTAACGATGTACAGAGCAGAAGAGGCTCTAACATAGAAATATAGCATTTTTCATCAGAAAAAGATTGCTTAGCCCACCCAGTCTGCCCGAATGTTCCATACCTATTCATCCTAAACAGATCCTATCTGGTCTTCAGCAACCCTCTCTATTCCTGTCTCTTTTCTAATGTACCCCTGGGTTTATACCCTATCGGGTCATAATGTCACACGCTTAATAGTGTACGACATTATGGCTAAACTGGTACAGCCTTTGTCAATTGTAACATGGAGGGAATAGCTTACATTCTAAGATGCCAATGTGGTGCATTTTATGTGGGTCACACCACAAGAACATTTGATACTCACATTGGTGAACATGTAAGGGCTTGGAAAGATGACAATATTAAATATGCTATAGGCTGACATGTAATTGGAAAAAATCAAAAGAACTTATTATTAACTTTTTGGGCATTCTAAAAATTGACAGAGGCACTAGAAGAGGTAATTGGGAATGGAAGGTTAGTCAATGTGAGACCCGCTGGATTTTTAAAACATGGGCTTGTTTTCCACCAGGTCTCAATGGCTCAGTGGAAGTGGGACATCTATTGTAAATATTATAAGTATGATAGATTATTCGAAAAGAAATTGATATTTCCATGGTCATTTAAGATTGAAAGAGAGAATTTGTGTAGCCCTTTCACTAAAAAGAGTGTTTACTTAGGTATATATTTTTTATTAGCAACTATTTGCTTTATAAAATGGGACCTGTTGTGGAGCATAGGTGAGCCTGTCACGTGAAGTTCGAATGCAGACATGAAAATTTAATTTATAATAGGATCGAGTCTTTGTACTATTGAATAAAATGTAAAGAATTATGTATTTAAAGTTTTTTACTTTTATGCTTTCTAGTATGTTGTATCAAAAAATGTATATGGCAATAGTGGAACCAGAACCAATCTGAGAACAAAATGAAGAAACTCCTGAATTGAAAAAGTACAGGTCTCAAGTTTATTGATGCTGAGCGCCTTATGAGACATGAATGCAGAAGATTTAAGATTTAAGAACAAGCTGGAATAAATACATGGACTTTTGTGAGAAAGATGTAGAGAACACAATTATGTGTGTTCACACAGTAAAATTGATGGCTAAATTGATTATACTGGCACTTTGAAGAATAGAAAAATATGTAAGAATAAATAAAAAGGTAAATAAATATGTTTTGTAATGATAGTAATTTTTATTGACATTTATATTATTGAGCCTTGCACTTCAAGAAACATGTGGCGAAATTAGTGTTTGAGGAACTGTTTTTTAATGAGCACTTTATATGTCCTGTAGCTTAAATGAGCACTTCATATGTTCTGTAGCCTTGTTAGCATTTTAAATGCATTAGTATACATGGATAAATTAGTTTTAATGATTGTGGTGTTAAAAAATAATGATGGCACTTTAATTGTGGACCCTATAAAAGGGGTTCTTTTCTTACCGATTGATACCTCTGAAGAAGCCCTGCCTAGTCAGAGCGAAATGTAAGGTTTTTACGACTTAGGGCATGCTACCATTGTGGTCTGCCTGCTTCTCCCCCTCTAGGGTTTGCTGGTGATGTTTGTAAGTCTTGTTATTTTTTTGGATGTGAATTTTGTATATTTGTAAAGTTTTTCTGCCTGAATTATATTCAACATGATGGTTTTTAAAAACTTGAAATACCATGAGTTTTGGCATTTACTTTATCAGATATCCTTTTAAAAAAAAAAGGGGTCATTGGTGGGTGCTCCAAATCATTTTTGTGGACCGGTACAGCGCTGTAGCTGTGAGTGAATGGTGCAATAGCGCGTATACTGCTGTATGTGGTATTGCACCATTCACACTTTCCCAGGCAGAGGATAAGACCTCTGCTGTGAGTGGGTTCTACCGAGCAGCTACCATGGCTCACTGGACTGAGCCACAGCAGCAGGAACTGAGGTGCTGTGTCTGGGACTGAGTTTGATTCCCAGTCCCAGAAACTTTTATTTTTTTAAACATTGTGCACTCCCAGAGTTAACCCCCCCCCCAAGAGTTCAGAATCTTAAGGGGGGGGGTTCAGGGGATAGAGCCCCCCACAAAAAAAGACTTGTGCCTCATGCCAGAAATTGTGCTGTATTGGCAGCGTGATTTTGCCATGCAGCATAGTGTCTTCCGACATTATGACCCCATGCCAGTTTGTACCATGCATGCTTGAACCCCCATACACACACTTTTCTAGCTCCCAACACTTCTGCTAGTAGTCAGTTCCAAGCATCTACCTCCCTTTCAGTGAAGAAATATTTCCTCACATCTCTCTTGAATGTCTTCCTCCTCCAGTTTCATTTCAGTTCACCTGGTAATGGTGCTCCTGATCCTGGTGCTCATTTTCATTTGAAAGAGACTCTCCGCCTGCACCGTGTTTACCCCTTTGAGGTACTTGTAGGTCTCAATCATGTCCTCTCTCATGTACCTTTCACCAGGGTGTACATGTTGAGATCCCTCAGTCTTCCCCTTTTAGGGCTTCATGCAAACCCTGCACTAAAGTGGCCAACTTTGTGAATGAAAGCTTACAGTACACACTGCAAGTCCATTGGTCAACAGTGTAGATCAATGGTATTGTAGTACATATTCTAAGTTGCCATTCAGTGACAGCTCAGCCATTGGGCAGCCATGGCAGTGTGCGGGTGGGCTTTGCTACCTGCCGGCTTCATTGGCCATGTTGGGATGGGGAAGTAGGGTGGGGTGTGGGTGCTTCAGTGGGTGGGGGGATCCACTGAACTACCAGGGAAATATTGGAAGCTATTTTCTATGTTATGATTGGGGCTTGAAGGGGGGCCACTAGACCACCAGAGTATTTTGCACTAGGATTGTTTTACAGATGGGGTCAGGGATGGGGGGGCACTACTAGACTACCAGGGTGTTTTGAACTAGGATTCCTTTACAGATGGGGTTGGGGACGGAAGGGGGCACCACATGACTACCAGGGAATTTCATGCATGACTTGTATGATGGATGGGTTTGGTGAAGGGAGGGGGTACCATTAGATGACCAGGGTGGGGTCGGCCTGATGGCACAGAGTGCTGAGATGCTGGTGCCTTACCTTGAACCACACCAGCAACCCATGTTCAGGAACTAGCATGGGCTGCCGGGTCTCAGCCAGGGAGGAGAAGGATTTAGCAGCCGACAACTGCTCTCCTTCTCCAGGGCAGGAGATCTGCAAGCCTCACTGCTTTACCACCACCTGGGGGAAATAGGGTGGAAGGTGCAATAAAAGAGGTAGCAGTTCTGTGAGTGGACGTCAGCTGAGGACTGGAGCAGAAGGCACATCTCAGCATGCCTTCGACTTCTTGCCCTCCTGGCATGCTGATGCCCAAGGGGGTGAGGAGAAAACCACAGAGGAAAAACTGTCACCATTGACGTTGGTAGATGGGCTCCAGGAGCTAGCAATTGGGGGAATCCGCAGACCTAGATGCAAGGTGCACACTCCATCACAGATCTGGAGGAGTTAGAGGGGAGACTCCTCCACCCCGACTGGGGGGTCATCCAGACATCAAGGTTCACTGAGTGGGGCACCCATATGCACCAACGGCCCTTGGTGGAGCTCTGACGCACAGTACCATTGGAGTCCCAAAGAGTGGGGCCAATTCAGGCAACAGGTAAGAGGATAAACACAGAGATTAAAAAAAAGACTACCAGGGAGGATCGGGATATATTCAGATTTATTACTTCAGGGTCGGGTACGGGAGGGGGGGCCACTGGACTACCAGGGAGATGTGGGATGTTTTCTGTACTACAGGCATTTGCAGGGCACCCAGCACATTCTACCTGGTGCATACCTGCCCCAGACATGCAAATGAGGTCATAATGGCATGCAAATGGCCCTGTTTGTGCCTTGCATGCATAATAGCTCCATGTGCATGTTTGGGTCTGAATATCTGGATTTTGTTCCTGGCGTATCTCCAAGATGCGACGTGCTGTCCCAGTACAGGTATTCAGACTTGAGAGGGGGCTGCACTGCTGCATCATCGATGGCCCCCATTTGTGTCGCACACATTTTTTGATATATTCAGATGCGATGCACCATTATGCCTCTCATTTGAATATATCAATTTTGTGCTCCGATGCAACTCAGTTGCATGGAGTAACCACTTGAGTCCTTTCTGGGGGCAGTTTGAATATCTGGGCCATAGTCTGTAAATGGAGCCCATAGGCTGTTATATAGCTTCAACTGGTTGTTAAAACAGTAATGAACTTTCTCTAACTGATGGCTGGATATCAACAGTTCTAAGCATGTGGCAGCTGGCTCTAACAATCTAGAACCCAAGCTCCTAAAACTTGTGGCTCCGTACATTGCTGCTCCCATAGCCAAGATCTTTACTCTCTCTCTCTGTGCCAGAGCAGGGGTGTAGCCAGAGATTTCAGATCTGCACACCAAGTGGTCTCACAGCTACCCCACTCCCCCTTGTTAGGGTGAGCTACCCCTCCCGGGTGTAGCCAGACAATATACAAATGTACACCAGGACTGTATTAGTTGCCTCATTTGTCACAATAAATACAACTTTTGTATCTCATAACAGTGGTTGTTGCCATGCATGGGTAAATACAAATGCCATGCATTGTTCCCTAAGACACCCACATACCAGCCCACAGCCTGTAAAGTTGTATTGTCCTTGGGATGCAAAGACAGTATTAGTGACCAGTCCTTCTAGTTTCGACTCCTATGAATAAAATTACAGAAAGGTTCAGTATTTTGTTTGTTAGTTTTCATGGAAAAAGGAAGCAGTTCAGAACCTATTTGCTACCCTCCTTAAATAAAATTGCACACCATGGAGTGCTTGGAGTATGCCTGGCTACACCCATGTGCCAGAGTCATGTCCCTGATAGCTGGAAGATGGCTCAAATTACTCCTGTCTTTAAAAAAGGTGACCCCAATGACCCCTCAAATTACAGACCCATAGCCATCCTGTCTGTGCTCAGCAAAATTCTAGAAAAATGTGTAGCCACTCAAACAATCAACTTTCTCCAGAAATATGATCCTCTATCCTCTGCCCAGCATGGTTTCCGCAAGGGTCACAGCACCACCACTGCTCTCCTCAAATTCACATCCGATGCACTGATGGCCATGGACTCTGCAGCTCTCACTGGGGCAATATTTATTGACATAACCAAGGCATTTGACCTAGCTGACCACTCCCTCCTAACCAACTCACTCCGCTCATTTGGCTGTTCTCCCAATGTCGTAAATTGGTATAGTAACTACCTATCTGACAGAACACAAGTAGTAAAATATAACTCTACCCTCTCTGACAAGGCCACCACCAACCTTGGAATAACTCAAGGGTCCATACTAAGCCCTCTGCTATTCACTATTTTCATAAATGGCATCACCTCAACCCACCTGAGAACAAACTCCCTGTTGTACGAGGACGACATCGTTCTTTACACTAGTGCCAAAAGTACTGAGGACATAAATCAGCGGCTCTCCCATGACTTTCAACTAATCCAGCAGTGGTTGAGTAGTCACAAACTAATCCTAAATGAATCTAAAACCCAAGCCATGCTTTTTGGACCAAAATCAAAACTCAGTCATATCCCAACACATGTTTAATGTCTCCACCTTAAGTGGCGCATCCATTGGGGTAGTAAACTCCTTTAAATACCTGGGAGTCACACTGGACCCAGCACTAAATTTTGATCTCCACATTCAAAGGATGTACAAGTCGGTAAACATGAAACTTGATGCTGCCTATTGAACCAGCTATATCCTCACCCCCTCAACAAGACTTGCCATAGCCCAGGGGATACTCCTTCCCTCACTTACCTATGGGGTTGCTACCTACACATCTGTAAGTAAATCAAGTCTTCACAAGTGGGATGTCATCTCCAACAATATCTGCCACTACGCATCATCCTCCCATTGAATGAAACACCACTGCCTCCTCTACTCCAACCTTGGATGGCTCCCCCCCATGTGGCCAGGTCCTATGCCTTCGGCTCCATCATAGACCACATTATCAGATCCCAAACACTTAAGTCCCTAGCAGGAGTCTTTCAAAATCAGACATCTTGCTATGACCTTCACTTACCTGACAATGCCTTGGTATGCATCCCTAGACATACTACCTCTAAAGGCGCAAGCTCTTTGCCTGTCATGCCCCCCAATACTGTAACTCCCTCCTAATAACAAGTCGACAGGCATCTACCCACACCTGCTTCAAGAAATTACTCTGAGTCCATCTCGTCACCTCCAGTCAATGCTCCTGTTTCAAACCACCTTAGTCCCTTACCTAACCCTGCTGTCCATGGCCTTTTCAGTCCTGCCCTTCCCAAGTCGGCTCAACACTTGCAACTTGATTGTCTATCTTGGCTTCTCTCTACCTTTTGTATCCCATACTTCAATGTCCACCATCCTACTTCTACCTACCCTTCTTTCAATTTCTTTCCTATATCTCCTTATAATTACTATAGTATTACTGCTCATGGTTGTTTTACCCTACTCTGACCAACATGTGCACTAATTTTGATATGTATTTGTTTCTATCATGTATACATTTCTGACAATGTTTATCATATGATAATTAGTGTTTCTTTGTTACTTGTCTGTATCAATTTTTTCTTTTTTTCTTGTCAAAATTATCAACCTGTAAAGTAATTGTTACTGTGCTGCTGTTTCTGTACTCTCCCTGGTCGTGCCTGAAAATAGCCATTTTCATGGCTAGTGCATCTACCCAGTAATCAAAAACTAAATAAAATAAAATAAAAAATAAGATATCAAGGTAGTGTATTTAGCCCAAGATTAATAATCTGAAGGGGCCATGTCTATCCAATGCATTAGAATATTTTTGAATGCTAACAATATACTAAGTGTAACAAATGTTTGTCTTTTATATTAATTTGGTTTAATGGATCCCTGTTGCAGAGTAACATCCATGAAGGATCCTTACTCAATTGTACTTCCTCTATTTAAGAGAGGGTGGCTAGAATTGAATTCCAGCACTCAGTTAATGCTGGACATGTAATTAGCATATGCTCCAGAGTGCATTTTCACCACACCCTCTAGGGAATTTGTTAGAAATCTGTGCATTCAGTTGATTTTGTCTATGAGAGGTATAATATACCCTATGCAGTATATTATCATAGACGTGTTGCAATTTGGGGGATTTTATTCCGAAATTCTTGATATTGGTTATTAGAGTCCATTGTTTGTTATTGAAATTGGTATGTAATTTAGTCTCACATTTATTTTTAAGCTTTGTCCAATTATAGTCTACATTGTTTATCAAAATGTTGTATAAATTTGTTATTAATTTCTTAACCTGCAGGTAAGTAACCATCCTATTAACATCATCAAATTGTGGATTGTCCAGTTCCTTTATCTCTTTTAAGATATTGTGCTGTACCTGTAAATAGCCATAACAATGTTTGTGAGATAAGGTTATAATGTTCCTTCAATTGATTAAATTCAGTTTAGTTTAGCTCCAGAAATTGGTTAATTTCTCTTAGCCCATTGGTGTACCACATTTTAAAGACCTTATCCTTTAAAGAGGGAGTAAAAAATCCATTTAAATAAATGGGAGACTGCTTAGAACATAGGTTGTTCATCTTGATTAATTTATTGGCCAGATCCCAAATTCTGCATAAAGTTTTAATAGGCAGCATGGCTGTAGCTAACTAAGGTATTTGAGGACCACTTAAAGAGACCCACCAATATAAAAATACAAGCCTCTGCACCATATATATGTGCCTTGCCACCAAAGGTTCCCAATATGTATAATATCCTGAGAAGTGTTTTATTAATAAAAAGTTATTTTACTCATAAAATTCAGAATACCAGGTCCCAAGGACTTCCTGGTTTCTTCTGCCACCCACGCTCTGCCCTCATGCTCACAGACATGATGATCAGATGCCAGTGAGAGTGTGGGGGCATGTTCCATTATATTCAAAGGGTGGTGACTTTTTGATCTGTTTTTTGTAATATAATGGCCACTTGGCAATGAAACATGGGCTCTGGTCAACTAACATTGTCTAGTAAAGGTGCAAAATGTAATTCATAAAGCATTGTCAGATCCTGGTCTAATGTGACTCTGAGATACTTGATTTGTTTTACCCCTTTAATTTTACATGTGGGGGAAGGTAAAAAAGGATCAGATTGCATTATTGATTCCATTAGTTTGGTTTTCTCCCAGTTCACCTTATGTCCTGATATTTTGCCAAACTCCAAGGTAACAATAATATGGGGAAAACTTTTATTCAATGTTGTTAAGTATTGGAGTGTCATCTGCATATAAGCTAATCCAGTGTTCTGTCTGACCTATTTTAATCCCCGTTATACTGTATGTTTACTATTTCTGATCATAATTGCTAGTGGTTCTATAGCCACTGCGAACGTTAATGGGGATGGGGGTATTCCTGCCTAGTAACCCACTGGAGGCGGACATCACCAGAGATATTTTGATTAGTTTAGATCCTTTCCACCAGGCCAGAGTAGAAGATCCCAATCCAAGCTCTGAAATTTGGGCCAAAACTGAATTTCATCAGCACAGATTTTAGGTATCCCCATTTAAGCCTGTCAGTGGCCTTTTCAGCGTCAATCAACATAGTAAGAAAGAAGTCATTGTTTTTAAATGTATTAGTTATGCTAATTGTTCAATTTATATTTATTTTAATTATTGGCCTTTAATGAACACATTCTGGTCCTGATGAATCAGATCTGGTAACACCCTTTCTAACCTGGTGGCGAGGACCTTCGCCAATATTTTTGCTTCTGCGTTTATCAATGATATGGGTCTATAAGATCCAGGCAGTAGTGGATTTTTGCCTTTTTTTTAAATAATAAAATCCTGGCTTCTTTGAATGACTGAGGTAGGGAGTTAGTTTCAAAAATATTGTCAAAAAATGACTTTAAGTATACAGCTAAAGTTGGTGCATATTGTTTGGAAAAGTCGATTGGAATTCCATCTGGTCCAGGAGCTTCAGATGGTGCTAGGTTTTTAATAGCCTCTATAATTTCCTGTATGGTGATGTCCATCTCCTGCAGAGCATTCTGAGCTGGATTGATCTTGGGAGTTGTCAAATTATTTACGTACACATTAATTTCCTGATTTATGTCATTATGTTCCAATGTATAAAAGTCTTTATAAAATTCCTTAAACGTATTAACAATTTCAGTAGGATCATTAATTATTTGTCCATCTTGAGAAGTAATAGATGAAATACTGTTTTCCTCTTGCTCCTTCTTTTAGCTGCCATACTAGAATTTTGTCAGGTTTGTCTCCCATCGCATAGTTCCTACTTTTTGTATATAAGAGATGACGCTCGGCTTCTTCCACTGATATTTTATTATATTAATTTCATATTCCACTAATTGCTGCAAATAGCCTGGGAGTAATGTTTGATAATGCATTCCTTCAGTTTGAGATATTAGGGTCTCCAGCTCATTCATTTTTTTGGTTTCTGATTTTTTTTCCATCTGGCACTAAAAGCAATAGCCTTAAAAACGTCCCATATTATTATCCGGGAGGTATCATTAGGTGAATTTTGTGAAAAGTATACAATATCCTCTTGCATTTGATTTACAGAGTTGACATCCCTCAATAACAGAGGATCAAATCTAAAGATAGGGTTCAACAAACCGTGAGAAAATTGAATATCCATACTTAATGGTGCATGATAAGATATGATAATATTTTTGTATTCCACCCTCTCAACCGTATATACCATATATTCAGAATTTAGGAAGTAATCTATTCTTGAACATTGAAGAACTGATGAGAAAAATTAGTATTGCCTGGTTAATGAATTTCCGGTTCTCATATATATGCCATATTGTAATCTAAGCAGTACTGTTTTGAGTACTGCATGCAGTTTTGGAGACCACACTCAAAGAGGGACATTAAACTCCTGGTGAGGGTCCAGAGAAAGGCAACCAAAATGACTGGGGCTTGGGGGACAGGACCTATGAGAAGAGGCTCGAAGAGCTAAATATGTACACATTGGAAGACAGAAGGGACTGGGGGACATGATAGAGGTCTTCAGGTATATGAAGGGGGTAAATAGGGGAGGAACAGTCAGGGTGCTTTGAAGGAAGGAGGAGGGGGCCACTAGAAGGCATGGGTGGAAGCTGGAGGGGGGAAGATTCAGGGGAGAAAGGAGGAGGTGCTACTTCACTGAGAGGGTGGTGGAGCCATGGAATGCGCTGCCTAGGGGGCTGGTGGAGGCAGAGACAGTGGATGGATTCAAGAGGGGGTGGGACAGGTACAGGGGAAGGGTTCTGGAAGCAAAATCCAATGCAGCGAGAACATCCGGAACTGGGAAGAGAGAAGCCAGAGAAGGCGAGTGGGGAAGCAAGGTCAGCTCCCAGGGTGGGGGCTGACCAAATGAGCAGATGCGAAAGACCATTAGGCCTATTCTGCTGTCATTTTAGTATGTTAGTATGTTTCACTTTAGCAGCGGCCATAGTCAATTTTTTTAATTTTGCTGTAGATTTATCCAAATTTGGGTTTATTACCAAATTTAGATCACCACCCATTAAATATGGAATAGGAAATGTAGATAATTTGAGAAATAGTTCATTGTAGAACCTGGGAGAATTTTCCTTGGGGCCATATATGTTTAAAATAAAATATTATAATTCCCTTATTTTAATCTCAGCTATTGTACATCTCCCATTTTTATCCACAGTAGATCTGCCAAATGTAATACCTGAGCCCCTCTTCAGAAAAATGGCTACACCATAAGGGGCATGTATTCCTAAACCCCACTTCCGACTATGAAAGTTACATAATTTGTTAGTGAAGTGAGTTTCTTGCAGTAGAATACATTTCACATGGTTTTTATCCAAATAATTAAAAACTTTTTTAGCTTTAATATGGTCTTGAAACCCCTTAACGATCCATGTCATAAATTTAATAATACTATCTATTAATCATAAAAAAATATATATTTTGGTTTTAGCTACTCCTTTAACCAATATCGTTCTACATTGTGGTTATTGTTCCACAGATCCCTATTATCCCTATGCTGTATCCTCTTATCTGGATTTATTATTCTCATATTTATAACGTTGTTACCATATATAAGTTTCACCATGGAGGAGCCATTGGATCCCCCCATGCAGTATCAGATCATTCTAAGTATTCTATTAAATTAGTCCAGTAACTGTATCCCCTTCCTTTGACCCCCAATCCATGACAGCACACCTAACCCTAAGTATTAACATAATAGATTGAGCTCAACTTTTTTTGTTGGGTGCTCCCCTTACCCAATCCCCTTTTATTGACTGTTGCAGTGGTCACTAGTTGGCCAATCTGAGTAGACACCCGTTAGTTGCCCCTTGCAAAATTAATTTCTATTCACACCTAGTGATATAGAGCATCCATCTTAAAGAAATCCATATGAAATGCTGGGCTTCCCCTTTGAGAGTTCTATATATATTACCACCACCTTGATCCACCCCATTATATCCAGATTTGTTGTACTCAATCGTTTCTCCATTACCTTCCCCATCTCTCCGCATTTTCTAAATCCACCAAGCACCAAAAAAGATGAAAAGAAAAAAAAATTGTCAAAATGCCAAAATGGCAAGGATCAAGTCATTCATGTTGTGATTACACCTCCCCATATCATAATACACAATATCCCGGGGGGGGGGGGAGTGCTACAGAGACTGTGCCCCCTTCCCCTAACTCATACATCATATTGTGTCCTATCTTAAAAATATATATATATATATATATATACATACAAAAAAAGAGGGGTGGAGATTTTCAATGATCATTAGACATAGTTCAACCTAGATTTATGATTATTAGGTAATAGACCCATTAGTTTGCCTGGGATTGTCCATTTCATCCTGTGTTACATTTGTTGTGGGGAGAGGGGTAAGGGAGCTCATTCCATATATTTCATATTGGCCTCCTTTTTCATCTGGGCTCATTAACAGTATTTCAGCTCTTCTGGCATCTTCAAAAATGTGGATTTTGCCTCTGTAAAAAAATTTGTTCTTCGCTGGATGCAGAAGAGTAAATCTAAAGCCTTTTTGTTTAAGTAATGTTCACACATTATCAAAGGCCCCGAGAGACTGCATTGTAGTGACACTGAAGTCTGGATAAGCCAAAAACTTTACCCCATCAGCCGATAACCCCTTACTGATTCTGACATTTTTCAAAATTAATTCTCTGTCTGTATAGTAATGGAATTTTAAGTAAACTGGTCTTTGCCTTCTTGCATTTTGTTTTTTCATTTTCTTTCCAGGCCCTGCCACCCTGGTGGGCTCGATCCAAAGCAATTCTGTCTTCAGGATATTTTTTGCTTAACACAGTAGTTATTAGTTATTAAAAGGAGGAGATCGGGTCAGTGTTCCTCTCTAAATCCTCAGGTACACCAATAAGTCTCACGTTCTGCCACCTAGATCGGTCTTCTAAATCATTAATTTTCATTTGCAGTTCCTCAATTGTTTTAGATTGTTCATTGACTTTGGTGATGACTGGATTAAGTTTGTCCTCTATAACACTTATACATTGTTCAACAGTATCAGTTCTTATACTGAATTGTTGCAGCTTTTCATTTAAGTCAGACAGCGAGCTAGTAATATTAATTAAAGCTGTGGAAAACCCATCATGTACAGCATATCTCTTTTTATTTCATCTTTCAGTTAAATAAACATAGCCAAGTTTACCCCTGAATTTCCACTTGTTTGAGGTAAACCATTGATGGAGCTAGAGGAGCCATTAGCCTCACTTGCAGCTTCTGTGGTATCAAGTTGTGCAGGTGGTGGGGTATTCAAGTTAGCATCCCTCTCATTAAACTTCTGCCCCTGCCCTTGTCCCTTTAAATTTTCCCCATTAATCTCAGTAAGCTCTGGTTCACATACTGGTACAGTATTAATCTCTACTGTAATTTGCTTGGAGTTAGAAAAATGGGTTTTACTTGCCTCTGTTTCCATAGATTTGTAAGTTGAAGTCGGGCCCTCATAGTCTGATGGAATTTCTTCATCTTTATCCACTGTAGTATACAGAAGGTCCTCCATTTCAGCTTTTTGGTTAGAGCAAGAGTCAGTAATATCTATAGAGTCTTCCTCCAATTCTTGATCCAAGGTAGGTTCCGCTGCTTCTGTGGTTTGTAGCTCAGCATTGTTTGGTGATTTGAGGACAGGTGAGAGCAGGGATCTTAAATGAAATGATCCAAAATTCAACTTCTGTTGCTGTAGTCGGGTTCTGGGTATAGTGTCTGTCATCTGGTGAGTCTATATTTTAGAAAGTTTGCCTTTTTCTTTGTTCTGTTTACCACCTTTACCTCCTATACCAGCTTTTGTATCCGTATTGGTGTCCAGTTTGTCAGCCAGTTTTGAAGAGCGCCATACCGATTATGACATTCTTACAGCATCCACTCATAAGTCTGAAGGCCGTTCACAGCTAGAAGGAGATAATTGTAGAAGAAAATTACTACATGTACTGGGCCCAGTATTTCTGAGGAGAAACACTCCTACAGGTTAGTTTGATTTCATTCCTCAAACCAAAAGACCATCAGGGCAGCCTGCGTATCCTCCTCTCAGCGTCGGCTGTTAGACTGCCATTTTGGATCCCACATCAGGCTCCTTTTAGCACTGTAACCTTAAGGGCAAGCAGTAAGTACTAGGCCTTATCTCAGCTTAGTCAGCCCACTGACCACTTACACCAGATACCTACCCAGGTATCTGTCACACAGTTACTTTACTATTCACTCTGTACTTTACACCGTTAAATATCACTTAACATATTGCATACTGGTACATGAAACACTAGGATATTGTCCCCCCTCAGTTCTTGAACTGTTCATTCCCTCAGATGACAAAAGCCTATTAAAATGCAGAAAGATTGAGGTAAATTCTCTATTAATTCAATGCCGCTTGACTGTAAAAATAGTCCCAAAATTGTAGAAATAAGGTTTTTTTACAACACCACACTCCTTTGGATTTTCTGAAGAAATTGTTTGATGGAATTGCTGAAGAATTCTTGTGAGGGCCCTCAGGAGCAAGCAGTTTTCTTGTTGGAATCAGGAGAAGCAATGAATTCTTCTGGTTGTACCTTGTTTCTGTGAAGAAAACTTGGTACAAGTAGATCATCAGGCACTTGAAGCAGCAGGCTTTCTGGTCTCACCCTGCTCTCACTCACCACCCTATCTCACCCTACACTGGGATTCAGGTGATCCCCTAATCCTACACTTCAATTAAATAAGGCTGTCCACTTCAGGCTGTATCACTACAATTGGCCTCTTCTGACAGGACACCCACTTGGCTTGGTTCCCTCCATCTTGGTCACACTCTCTGTTTGTATTCACTGCACACTGGCTGTGCAGCTACTTTTATACCTAAAACTAATTTGCATATGCTAATAACTGGACACTGATTGGACACTGACCTATCCAGGGGCTCATCACCAGTCACAAAACTTTCTGCAGCAGCGTGAGCCACAATGAAATTCACAGGTTTAAAATCCAGCTGCCCCTTTCATCATTCTAAGGCTTCCCCTTTTTTTAACCTCAAGTCCTATTTATGTACACATTCCTTTGTCATACAAAATAAGTACTTCCTTTATGTCTAAGCACTTTTTCACTATTCAGTCTGGAAGGCTGACATCTCTAGCTCTCTCCTGAAATTTTCCTGCACAAAATGACCCATAGGAAGGCTAAGTCACTAGGACTTACACTTATTTTTTATTAAACTTACAATATAACCACTTCTGAGCACTTTTCTCTCCACTTTCTATTAAAAGCAGCAGTTTCTCTCCTTTAATTACACTGACCACAACAGTTTTATTTCACTCAGAAATTGAATATTCATTTTTTCCATGCTTAGCTCTACCTCCTTTGTAACTGTCTGTATGGATTTTGTTTCAGCAGGGTCCACTCTTCCTTTCAAGGTTAGTGACTCTTCTATTTTACAATTAAATCACATACAACTATTTTTTCTGTTGTGTAGCACACTTTCCTCTATTTGCCAAGTTTGGAGTGAATCTAGTGAAAAAACAACTTGGTAGCATGAATTAGAAAATCACATGTGTGAAGACAATGTTTCTGACTGTAAGCAACTTTCTATTGCAGAGCTTTCCTTCAAACTGCTTCATTTTTGCTTATGAACAATCTCAAAAAATCTGTGTATTTTTATTAATTTCTCAGGACTTCCCTCAGCCCCTCCATGACTTTACTTTATTAAAAGTATGTATTTTGGGGGCAGAGCTACCCATCCAAGATAGAATCAGTGTAGCTGAACAGCTGCAGTACCAATTTCACCCATCTAAACCCATCCAGAAAAAAAACTACACCCCCTCATCCAAGATATTCTCGGGGTCCTCAACATCTGCAGGCTGTACCAATTCTTTTGATACCTAACTTGGCACAATCTGAACCCAGGACAGTGGTGTAATAAGAACTTTTAGCTACTGCATCAAACCCTATGTTGTTGGCCTGTGGACCAGACACACACCACCAGGATAGAGTGGACTGCATGCCCTAAGAGAAGTGCTGATGGAGGGTGATCACACATGTCAACTATGGCATCCCAGAGCTTGGAACTACAGCTGGTCACTTTTACTGCAATGCTCAACAAAGTTCTGCTGGACACTGGTGAACTAAAAGGCACCACTACCAGCACAAGAGCTGATTTAATGCAATTGACAAGAGTGGCATTCATAGAGTCAACAGTCAAATGCCAGGGTGGGATCCTGCATGAACACCACTGCCAGCTTCGAGATTACCACAATCAGCTTCAGTAACTACTGGCCAAAGTGGATGACCTTGAGAACCAGGGGAGGTGAAAAAATATACAGATCGTTGGCATACCGGAAGGAACTGAAGGTACCAATACGATTATATTCTTGCGATCCTCCATCTTGGTAATGCTCAAATTAAATAACTGCCCCCCCCCAGAGCTGGAGCATGCCCATCAGTCCCTGGCTCCCTAGCCACAACAGGGGGAGAGGCCACGGCCGATCCTCTGCAAGTTCCTAAAATACCCTGAAAAGAAATTATTTTTATGGGCTGCTAGAGACCAAAAATGGTTGACATGGGAGGGCTGCCAAGTTCAGATTTTTCAGGATTACCCTTATGAACTGTCCCAGAGGAGGCATGCATATGGGACTTTTAAGCAATCTCTATATATGTTAAATATCTAAGCATCACTAAGGTACCCTACCCAGCTGAGGGTACAGTATCGGGGAGAATACCTCAGCTTTAATGATCCAGCCAAAGTAGAGCTCTTCCTTGCTGACATCTCGAGGGAAAGGCCTTTGCCATGCTGACCACCCTCCCAACCTCATGGTGAGACCCATCAACCTATGGAGACTGCTGAACTGCGTGGCTCCCCAAATGTACAGATTCCAGCTGCAGTGACCGCGATGGAAGAGGAACAGGAGTGGCAGCACCCACAGAGGGTAAGGCAGTGAAAGAGATCCAATATCCCCACTTCTCAGCAGGCAACTCCCCAACACTTCAAGACCCACAGGAATCGATCCAGGAGCTGACAATGAAAAGTGCACTTGTCCAAGGGAAGCAGCTCCTCAGAATACACCATGCCGGTGAAAATCTCAAATCGCTTTGAGTCACTGAGGGACCTTCAACCAGTGGCTCTGATCATGTCTGGTCTGTGCAACAAGGGATTGTCTGATGATGAACCTGGGGCTTCTGAGGACTGTGTTGGAGACTGGGCACCCATATACCAGGACTGGGCAAATTGTTTGGACAAGGCCTAGGCCACCCTGGATGCTCTGGTGTTGCCAGTGCTAGAAACCACCAGCGAAACATGAACAATTTCTGGGATGTCAGGTAATACACCACAGCTTTCCCCCAGGGCAACTAGATTTTTCCTCACCCCCCACAGAGCTCAGCCAGCAAGGGTAAAGTGGGTAACGAGGATGGGGATCTGTGTGGGTTATCTCTGCCTGCCGAGGAGGGATGCTCTGGGGGAAGCTGCTAAGACTGGGACTATTGCTTCAAGATGCATTGTTTAAACTTATAAATGTACAGCGCCATTATAAAGTTGTGTTAGGGCTTTTCTGCCAGTCAATGGTTGAAAATGTTGGTCAGTTTCACTCACTAGTTGACAGTTTCACTTGTTTGAAGTGTTGGTATGTGGGGAGGGAGTTGAAGGTGGGCGGGAGATGCTCTCTCGCATGCTGAAGGAATCGCCTTAGCCAATCGCTTGGATTTGTTTATGGCTGTACCTCTCCAGTCCAAAACTTCACTGAGCCCCAAATAAAAATGCACAGCTATTACTTCTGGATCTTTCGCACAACCAGTAGTGCTCAGAGTTTGCCCAGTAGGGTGTAATAGTTATTTTGGTTGCTGCCTTGAGATGATAGGTAACCTTGCAAGGCATGGATAGCTCTTGGAGGTGTGGAGGGATGGGGTCCTAACTGAGGAATGGGACCCGAGGGTGGGGCATGAGGGAAGGGGACTGCTATGTCTTGTCAAGGGGACAGTCCGTAGAAGTAAAAGCAGGCTCTTCTCTACAGACTCCAGGTTTTGCAGCAATCATCATTATATGCAGCCAGCCCAGAGACATAGCGTTCTGAGTACTAAAAGTGTGCTACTTTACAGGGCTATGTGCTACATAGACCACTACATGCCAGGGGTCCTTTACTTCCGCCCCCATGGTTCTTAGCTGGTGCAATGTGCGGCTAGCAGGGTTTTTCTTAGGAGGCAAACATAAGGGGGTGCACCCTGAGGGGATGGGGGATTACTCGTTCCCTGGACACAAAGGGTGTCTGATTTGCTACATCCTCCCCATCACAGTCTCAACCACCTTTTAACAGAGGGTATGGTTGATAGTCAGACACATACCTTTAGATGGTTCTCCCCTCAGAGGAGTATTACTTCACTATTGGGGGAGAGGTGGATAACCTGATGCTCAGGTCGCTGTGGGTAATGCATCCTCGAACAACAAATGTAGGAACAAGGGCATGCGCTGAGGTGCCAATTCTATGGACCTATAGAGTAGATGCCAGTGCCCACAACAGGGTGAAAAAGAAAGGATTGTGGTGGTTTACTCCAAAGTGGGCTATGGTGCTTGGTGAATGCTGCACACTGCCCACGTGTGGGATGCTCCAAACTGATTATGAAGGGATGGAAATTAATTAATAGAAATAGAATAGGGATCACCTGCCTTAGGCGGAGAAGGGAACAAAAATGGTTCTGGATCTTAGTTTCTAGAGAGAGGATACTTACCTCAGAGGGACACAAACTATTGGGCACAATAACTGAATCAAAGAAACTACTCATGGTACTAAAACTACCGAATTGCATTTGGTGCCATGCAATTTGGAGTCACCCTAATTATGGCTAGCCCTAAGGATATAATAGCTACCGCATGGAATGTAAAAGGCCTTAACTCACTGGTCAAATGGAGAAAGGTCTTTGCACGCCTAAAGAAACTGGGTACCCAAATAGCATTCCTGCAGGAAACAAAGCTATGTTACAAAGAGCAGTGAAATTGGTGAGGGAATGGGTAGAAAGGGAGGCACATAGTGTCGTGGGTCTGCAAAAGGGTGTTTCTATTTTGCTGCACAATAAACTTCAATGGCAACAGATGGAAGTGCATACTGGTAGTGAAGGAAGGTGGATAATCCTGAAGGTCTCCACTCCTACAGGGTCCTTGGTGCTGGTTAACATATGAGGATACCCCTGACTTTTTTGACACTATTTCCCAGAAGATCATGGATGTCTCCTATGACAATCCGGATATTCTCATGGGTGGGGATTTTAATCTGACCATAAACCACCTGTTAGACAGGTCCAATGCCAAACCAGAACCCCAAACATGCTCACTTATAGCGCTGAAATAATTGTTTGCCCTACACCAGCTAGCAAATATATGGCACCTTTCACACTCCACCGATAGGGACTAAAGGTACTTTTCTGCACCCAAAGCCATGGCCAGCAGATTGGACCATCGGCTTGCCTCCCCCAACTTGACCCTATCATCAACAGTGGTGCAAACTGAGCCACTATACATCTCTGACCATGCCCCAGTGGTATTACACTTCCTGCCAACTGCACACTCCAGCAGATGCCTCGTATGGCGACCAGATCCTTTACTCCTATAGGATAAAGACTTTGCCCCATGGGTCCAGGCTGAGATGAAAATGTTTTTTAAGGACAATCCTGTAGCATCGGCTTCAGCAGTTAATATTTGAGAGGTGTATAAGGTGACCATATGGGGGGAAACTATCAGTTTTGCATCCCATAGACATAAACAGAGGGAAGCAGAACAGGTACAACTGGAGAACAAACTTCGAAATCTGGAAAAAAAGTGCAAACTACACCCATCAAAATTGCAAAAACCCCAGGTTATAGCTGAGTTTACAAACATACAGCTGAAAAGTAACACCTTAATGACTAGGAAAGGCAGAACTCTACCTCCACAGGGTCCAATATAAGTACGGGGTGGATGGTGAAAAGGCCAGTAAACGTCTGGCATATAGACTGATGCAGAGGCAGGCAGAGAGACCAATACAACAGCTGAAGGAAAGAGCAGGCAAGCTGTCTCCTAACCCTAAAGTAGGCCAATTTTTATAAAACTTTGTACTCTTCACAGGCACAATGGGACTGGGAGAAATACACTGATTTTATGGTCTCGCTGCCACTACCCAAACTGGCTACCCCGGGTAAAGAAGCACTGGGGTTCACCATCACTGAAGCCGAAATTGCCCAATCTATTGCCAGCATGGCCCCTAATTAGGCCCCGGGGGGGATTAGTTCCCGGTAGATTTTTATAAGCTGGTCCAACCCCAGATAGTGACCCCACTACTAGGTATGTTACATGAAGCACATGGGAAAGAGTCCCTACCGAATACCCTGAATGAGGCCATCATAACTGTTCTCCCTAAAGAGGGAAAAGACCACATCCTCCCAGCCAGTTACAGGCCAATTTCATTGATTAATGCAGAAACCAAAATCCTGGCTAAAGTACTGGCAACACGCCTGGAAAAATGTTTACCCAAAATCACACACCTTGCACAGGTGGGCTTTGTTAAGGGTAGGATCAGTTCAGGTCACATACAAGCTCTAATAACCTTAATGCAAACTGTGGGGATATTCCCCACTTCAGCAGTTGCAATAACGACAGACTTCGAAAAAGCTTTGTCACTAAGACTTACATGTATTTGTTAATAAACTTGTAAAATAACCAATTCTAGGCACTTTCCTCTTCACTTTCTATTATAAACAACAGTTTCTCCTTTATCTACAATGACCACAACAGTTTTTTTCACTCAGAAACTGAATATTTATTTTTCCAATGCTTAGCTCCACCTCCTGTGTAACTGTCTGCATGGATTTTGTTTCAGTAGGACCTACTCTCCATTTCAAGATTAGCAACTCTTCTATTTTACATTTAAATTACATAAAACTATTTTCTGTTATGTAACATGCTTTTCTCTAACTGTCTGCCAAGTCAGGAGCGAACCTAGTGAAAAACGACTTGACAGAACAAATTCGAAAATCACATGTATGCAGACAATGTTTCTGACAATAAGCAACTTTCTGCTACAGTGTTCTCCTTCAAACTGCTCCATTTTTGTGTATGAACAATCTCAAAAAAAGTATGTATTTTTATTAATTTCCCAGGACTTCTTGCAGTCCCTCCACTGCTTTACTTTACTAAAAATATGGATTTTAATGTATTTACTCAAATCTGAAGTCATGGGTTCCTAGCTAGCAAATCACATATTTCACATTGCAAAAGGTATCCTTTGTGAGATTGTATTCAGAATGACTGCCTTCTTGTGTGTGGGACTTCCACAGAGTCCCAACTGAACTGTGCCCATTTTTTATTTATTTTATTTTTATTTATTTGAGCCAGTCCCTAAATACTTGAACTGGCTTTTTTCAACTGCACAACTAAATGATAAGGGAAAATATCCATTTGCTCTTACCCACTACAGGAGCACCTTAGTGCGTCTCCCTCTTGCACCTTTGCACAGCAGTCAGCAGTTCAATGGTCCGAAGCCTGACTTGCGACCAGTGTCGCAGTAGAGGAGTACATGCCTGGGTATTCCTGACTCAGCACAGTGTGCTCTGCTGTGGGACTGACTCTCGATCTCTCATACTCCCCGCTCATTTTCTTTTCAGCGTGCACAGCGCCCACAGCTGCAACACTGCATTTACTTATTTACAAAGGAGCAACTTCTATTTTTTTCCTAGAAACAATCTTTAAAAATATATAAAAACATTTAAATATCATAGGCAACCCAGGCAGACCAATTAAAACCACCAATTAAAACCACTGGACCACCAGGGCATGTTACAGTAGCCAGGGCAACCAGGTTACTAGCCCAATGGCCACCAATGACTAAACTACCATTTTTATTATAAATTGCCACACTCTATGTACAAAATAATTCCAATTATTAAAAAGGAGCATACTGTAAATCTGTGTGCATGTAAGAAAAGTCAGGGCCAGGAGTCCTTTCCATACTTCAACCCTATGTTACATCCTAGCTTAACAATTAATGATATGCTCACACTGACTTTGAGAGTTAATGTAGTTAAAATGCTTATTTATTTATTTACTACTATTTTAGGTTCTGATTCTGCTTTTTATTTTACTTCTGGGGACACCTTTTACCTATCTGGCAGCTCCTACCCACCCCAGGACTCGAACTTAGGTCCTTAGCAACCTTATTTTTTGAATATACTAAAACTAACTATGTTTCCCTGTTCTACTTGGTGGAACAATCCTACAAGACTTTACAATGGGATTATTGGGCCCTGCCTTCACAAAAGCAATGACAGATAAAAAAGAGCACGCTCCACTTTCTGATCAAGTAATTTTTGAAGTTGGGACTTTGCCTCTAAAAGTTGCACATGCACTGTGATATCCCCTTGGATATAGAACTATTGCAGTGTGTGTCCTGTCTGGTGTAGGTCCTGTATCCTGCATTCATGTTTCCTGCATAGGGCCAAGAAGTGGGCAATAATGGTACCCCGATGGGCAAATTTAAGCGCATCCCATAATATACTTGGAGTGACGTCTCCAGTATCATTCTCAGTAAAAAACTGTTACACTTGGGTAGTGAGTTTCTCCAGAAACTGATGATCACATTGAAGGCCAGGGTGCAGGCATCAAGTGGTTTGATGACACGGTTTGCTCAGATTGCAGACAGCACAAAGAGGCGTGTGGTCCAAACGGTGTAAAAGGCCATGTTGAACATCGTGAAGAGTATTAGTATGTTCTGTAGTGGTAAAGAAGTAGTCTAATCTGGCTTATTTGCCATGGCAGGCTGAGTAATGCATATAATTCCTCTGAGAAGGGTGTAAGTGACAACCTGGTGTTAAGGAAACCCAGCTGACACAGGGTGTGTCTCCAATATTTTTGCGTAGCAGGAAATCTATAAGCCTTTGGATTGGAAGCATCCAAATCTGGGTTAAGTGTAAAGTTTAAGTCACACCTTCCAAAGTAATTGTCCCTGAAGCAGTTTAAGTAACACATAAAAAAAGAAGAGAGAGGTTTTGGACCATTCCTGGAGGCAAATAGGTATTAACCATAAAGATGGCCAGTAATGATGGCGTATCTGCCCTCCAAATCACTTTCAGAATGTTGAATTTCGAAGTGCAGCCCTCATCTAAGGAGTATCAAAACGCCTCTTCATCGACCAGATTTATGGGAAGAAGAAATGATCTGACTAAACCAAACTGTTGTATTTAGTGGCCGAAAATAAGTAGCTTAAACACATCAGAGTCTTGGTATTAAGAAAACACATCACACCGAAATTTAGGCCTTCTCTGTTTACTTCTATTCAGCACAGACAGAAGGGGACAACTGTTCTCAACACACACATTTTTCATTTTCATTTTCATTTTTATTAAATGGGTTAGACCATTGAGTAAAACTCATTTAAAATGGTGACCCTTGGTCATACAAAGTTATGGTTACAACAGATATAAAACACAGAAAAATGAAAACGAAACATACATTAATATACTTAACCTTAAAAGACAATAAAACTTATTTAACCACAGCAATCCTTCTTTTGCCCAGAAAGTGATTCCAGATTCCAGGTTTTAACACCTTCACATGAAGGTGTTTTCTAATTATACAACCAAAATCTTACAGGAATCATATTCCAAAATCTAGGAACTAACTGACTAAAAAAGAAATCAGAACGTTTAGTTTTTAGTCTAGGTATAACCAACTTCCTATATCCTGCATTTCTTAATGAAGGTTTAATTTCCCTAACTTCTAACCTTTCAGCCAAGTATTCTGGGATTACCATAGTAATACTTTTAAAGGCCAAAATATATTTATGCAGCTGTCTTCTCTCTGTCAACGAAGTCCATCCCAATCTCTGATACATTAAACAATGATGGGTGTCCTTGGGACACTGTAAGATCAATCTTGCAAGGCGATTATACAGTACATCTAATCTGTACAATCTACCAGACTGAGAATTATCATACAATATATCACCATAATCAAAAAGAGGAAAAATCTGGGACTCAACAATTTTCTTTATCATAATTCCACCTAAACAATTTTTATTTCGATACAATAATCCCACCCTTGCACCCACTAATTTAACCAACTCATCTATATGTATATTACCAGTAACCAAGGGATCCATCCAGAAACCCAAATACTTATAAGTCATCACTTGATCTAATTCTGTCCCCTCAGGATCTAGCACTGTCAATTTAGTACAAGTTCTAAGTTTCATATTAGATCCAAATAACATACATTTTGTCTTACTTACATTAATTTTAAGTTTCCATTGTGACAAATACCCATGTAATTTATCAAAACTTAACTGTAAGTTTAATTGAATCTCTTCCACTGAAGAAGCAGAAGTATCCATCTTTTGGATGAGACGTTAAACCGAGGTCCCATCTGCCTGGATTGGTGGTAGTTCAGGTGGATGTTAAAGATCCCATGGCACTTATCGAAAAGAGTAGCGGAATTTCCCCGGTGTCCTGGCCAAATTTCCCTCATTCACTAAAAACACCACCAACAGCTTAATCTGGTTCAAGGTCAGTTGGCATTCATCTGTATCCCCCTCCCCCAGGTCGTGCCTGAAAATAGGTAGTGTACTTACCCAGTCAACAAAAAGCTAAATAAAAAAAAATATATATATATATATATCATCTGCGTCTAATTGATAAGCCATATTATTCACATGACATCCCAGTTCTCTAAGATAAATCAAAAAGAGCAAGGGACCAAGCACTGATCCCTGACACACAGGCAGGAAGACTCACAGGAAGTACATTTCCTAAAGCTGTACTGTCTAACATTTCTTAAAGCTGTACTGCATATAACAATCCCTCCTGACTTAGCTAGAAAGTATGCAAGTCAATAATTCTGAAAATAGTATGAAACTATCAACGTTATTACTGCAATGTCCCTTTTAGTTAGTCTATGTTATTAGGCTGTATTTCTACTAGTCCATCCTCTTTGTCGGACATCTTATACATCCTGACTGACATAGTAGAACTGGAGGCTGTTGCACTGGAATCTGATTAACATCAGCCACATCTTGTCTCAATTCCTGTGGTTCCACTATCTCTTCCTGTTCTTGTTCTGGAAGAAATAATGCTGGATAACTACCCCAACTCAGGGTATCCCTTTTTTGTTCTGCCTCAATTCTAGTGCGTAACTAGTCCACATGTTTTTTCACTCTCCCCTGGTTAGTCAGTCAAACAGTGTAGACAACATTTCCAAACTTTTTTTCTACCATGCCTTCTATCCATCTCTTCGGGCCTGTATACATCCTGACCCACACAAGATCATTGGGTTTGAAGGATCTGATCTTAGGAAGCAATTCAGTTACTGACTTATAGCCTAGAGGGTGAAGAAGGTCCAATTGAGTTTGAATATGACATCCACACAACAATTCTGCAGGGGATATTCCCGAGACACAATATGGTATTGTTCGATACATCATAAGAAAGTCCAAAAGGGCTATTTGTATTGCAGTTGGTGTAGTAGGATTAGTTTTGTCCAAACTCTTTTTAAAAGTCTGAACCAGGCATTCTGCTTTGCCATTAGAACTTGGATGGTAGGGAGGTGAGAAAATATGGTAGATACCACGTTGCTGGCAAAATGCTTGGAATTCAACAGACGTGAACTGTGGCCCATTATCCACGTTATCCAAGACAGTCACTTGCAGAAAACCATGGGTAGCAAAGATAGATTTCAACACTTTAATTGTACTCTCAGTTGTTGTCAAAGACATTTGATGAATTTCTGGCCATTTACTGTAAGCATCAGTTAAAAGTAACCACATGGAATTTCAATAGGGTCCTGCGAAATCAATATGCAACCTTTGCCAGGGTTTTTTCAGGTAATTCCCAATGGTGAACTGGAGCTCTTGCTGGATTTCTCATTGTTACAGCACAACCTTCACATATTTGCACAAGCTGGTATATGTCTCTGTCAATGGAAGCCCACCATACGTAAAGTCTGAACAGAGATTTCATTTTAGCAATGCCTGGATGGCCTGCATGGAAAAGAGTCAACACATTTGAGTGATAACATTGGGGTACTAAGACATGAAATCCCCATAGAAGACCCCCCCTCAGCAATGGACAACTGATGTCTCTTTGTATAGTGAGGTTGTAGTTCAGCCAAACATGCAGTGCCTTGCTGCCAACCCTCAAACATACTGATACACTTGTTTCAAAATTTCATCTTGACTAGTCACTTTTGCAATGTCCTTGGCTAGTACTGGAAGCTGATCTAACTGTTGTAGCTTCATTGCACTCACAACAGTAGAGTCCTCCATATCTTTGAATTGCACTGGAAAACTATCTGTCCCCACCTGGCATACTAATGGCTCCTGTTTAAGTCCCACATCGAACTCCATTTCTCTGGATATTGGTAACCTCAACAAGGCATCTGCATTTCCATGCTGGTCCATTGACTGATATGTAACCTTGAAATTATAGCAGACACAATTAATGCCCATAGCTTAAGTCAGCTAGTGGCTGTCTCTGGAATTAATTTTTCTGGACTGAAAATTGTCACTGGTGGCTTGTGATCCATTTTCAGGTGAAACTTGTGACCCAGCAAGTATTACCAAAATTTCAGAACTCCAAACACAATCGCTTATGCATCTCTCTGAATCTGGGCACAATTCCTTTCAGCTGTAGTGAATTTGCGTGACGCATGGGCTATTGGCTTCTCCACTCCTTCTGGTTCTGTATGGAAAAGGACAGCTCCTATACCCACAGGACTAGCATCACAGGCCAATGTGATAGGTAAGTTAGGGTCATAATGAGTTAAATTATTCACATTGGTTAGAGAGAGCTTGATGACTTGAACTGCCTTACTGTGGCCCTTGGTCCACTTCCATGAAGTACCCTTATGTAACAGTTCATTTAGGACAGCACATTTAGTGGCTAAGACAGGTATTAACCAATTATAGTAGTGCACCATACCCAAGAATGAGCATAACTCTGAAACATTCTGTGGTTCAGGCATGTGCACAATGGCTTCTACCTTTTCATCATTCAGATGAATTCTGTCTTTGTCAACAGCGTGAAATAAGTATGTGACACTTGGTGACAAAATTGGCATTTTTTTCTCCTGAGTCTGAATCCACTCTGTTGCAATTTCTCTAAAGTCTTTTGTAAGTTAAGTAAATGTTCTGCTTGTGTCTTGCCATGTCAATTGTGTCATCCAAATAACAAGCAGCACCTGGTATATCACCCACCATTTTGCTCAATCACTTTTTGAAAAATAGCAGGTGCAGAACTAATGCCAACTCATACTGGTTTATACTTGTACAGTCCTTGGTGTGTATTAATCACTACCAGTTTCTGAGAGTCTGTATCCAGCTCCATTTGAAGGTATGCATCAGTGAGGTCCAGTTTAGAGAACCCCACACCACCATTCAGTCTGTGAAAAAGTTAAGTTCCTCTGGTAAAGGTAAAGGAAATACATCTGTGCTAAGTACTGGATTAAGTGTCACCATAAAACATCCACATATTCAAACCTTACCACCTGGTTTACATACCACCACAATTGGAGTAGCCCAATCTGAACTTGAAATCTTTTCCAGCACACCTGCTTTTTCTAGTCTGTCCAATTCTGCCCCAAACACCAGTTTTAAGGCAAAAGGAAGTTTCAGTGATTTACAAAACTTAGGGACTGCATTAGGCATTGTAACTAGCTTGGCGTTAGCTGTTGTGCAACATCCCAGGCCTTTCCACAGCTCTGGATACAAGTCTAAAATCTCCCCAAGCTTGGGTGGGTTACTGCTTTGTGGTACCTGGACAGCAGCAAGTAGCCAACATCTGCTAGATCAATATGAATGTTTAGAAGAACCTGAGTATCTCTGCCCAAAATGTTGACACCCTTTTTTAAAGCCAGAAACATTAGAGATGTACTAGGATAATCAGTCCTGCATACTAAAGTGGTAAACGAGTCCAGTGGCTGAATTGGTTGCCCTTCAAATACATGCAGCAGCTTATTACAAGGAGACAATGGTGGCTTATCCAGATCAGACCATGTTTGATGGCTAATAAAAGTAACTGGGGAAGCAGAATCTACCACTAAATGCAACTGATGCCTCAGTTGTGGCAATTGAAGTAACACATAGAAAGGAGGAACATCTTTAGTCTGCATTTGTGGTGCAATAGGAACCACTGCACTGTATGCACTCTCTGAACTGAATGCTGCAGTTCTGCTGCTTTTGCAAACCTTAGCAGTATGAATTTGCACTGGTCCCTGCTATGCTGAGAAGACACACATGTTGCACATTTGTATTGGCCATGCAGTTTGGGTGGACTGGTTGTATTGTTCTTTGAAAACAGTGGTTTAGTCTTAGATTTGAGTTGTTTCAATTTGGGGTTTACTGCAGTTACTTGTACCTCATTTTAGTGTTCATCTTAGCATGTGTTTCATTTTCTGCAGCCTCATACATTTGTGCCAACTGTAAAAGTTCATCAGCAGACTTCTTGACACTTACAGAAAGTAATTGCTGATTACGATGCTCATTATTCAACCCCATAACAAACTTATCAGCTAAATTAGATTCAAGATGCTCCCTGCTCCACTCACATGTGAGAGTTAAGTGTTTGATCTCAGCCAAATAAGATTGCAATGATTGACCTGGTTTCTGATGGTAACTATAGAATTTATATCATTCAGCCCTTGAGAAAGTTGTCAAACTGTATTGTTCATTCAATTTAGCCTTTAGCTCTTGATATGACAAATCCTCCGGCTGGTCTGTTGCACACAGACTGCATAAAACTTTGAAGGTTTCACTCCCTAAGAAAGTACAAAAAGCAGCTCGAATAAGTATATCCTGTCACTCAATATTTGCAGACTTTATGGCAAGATTAAGTAATAACCACTGGTCAAACTGTCAGGACCATGTATCCCAGTCTGTTCTTGTAAAAATCTCAACGCTGGCTGAAGTTTCCATGATATAGCACAGTTCCAAATTGCTTACTTGCCGCCAATACAGAAAGTCACAAAATGGTGTAATTCAGTAAGCCGGAGCTATGAAAATTTTCACCATCCTTGTCACCAGTTTGTTGTATTTAGTGGCTGAAAATAAGTAGCTTAAACACATCAGGGTCTTGGTATTAAGACAATACATCACACAGAAATCTAGGCCTTCTCTGTTTACTTCTGTTCAGCACAGACATAAGGGGACAACTGTTCTCAACACACACAGGCAGAAAGACTCACAGGAAGTACACTTTTACAGCTGTACTGTCTAACATTTCTCAAAGCTGTACTGCATACAACACAAACTGTAGGAATTTTCTATGTTCCAGCAGGGACAGATGGGTCTCTTGAAGAAATACAATGTCTGCATGCTGTTGTTAGAAATAATGAAGGAAGTGGGAATGTTTAACTATGTTATGCACCCCATTTACATTATTGGAGATTACCTTAGTAAGAGTCGCCATAATAGGGAAGATCGAAGTAATTCATGACACATCATTAAGGGATAAAGTAGAGCCCCTCTGACATTAAAAAACTTCTAGGTACAGGAGGTGCCCCCCTCCTTGCATGCAAGTAGATTAGAGGAATAATAAAAATTGTTCCACACTTAGTTCCAAAATGTAACAAAGATGCTCCCGAACTAAAGGACCAGGTAAGAGAACCCCCCCTCACTGATCCATAAAGTCAGAGTAACAATAAGTCCTATTCATGAAAGCCAGTAGGGGTATGTGTGAATTGCATGTATCCCCACTGTGCAGCTCTGCATCTGTGGGAGATCCACGCAGGAACCACATTCACGAACAGTGGTCCCAACCCAGCTCCCTTATGCAGCCCCATCCCCCCTGGTGCACAGATTTTCGGGGGCAGTCCAGTGTGGATCTGCAGATCCAGATGCTCACCCAGTCAGCTGCCTGGAGTGGATCACTTGTGTCTGCAGGACACTATGATGGCCCAGTGTGCAGTGCACGGTGTTGGGGGTGATGTCGCTGGCTGACCACCAGCAGCCCACCCATTGTGCCCCAAAGGTGGGGCATCCATATTGGGGGGGTGAATGCCTCCTGCTGTGTCCACTGCGGTTCACAGCTCCATCCCCAGGAGGCACCTAACCTGCTGCCTGGGTGTACGGCTGACTTCCAAACACATAGCCACCAGCTGCTGCATGCAACACTCCATGGTTTCATGCATCACACAAAGTGCTGCAGCAGTCCCCAGCCCCCCTACCCAGTCCAGTACAGAGCTGCATGCAAGTGGCCGGGGATCGGGCATGTAGGTGGAGGCAGCCCTCAGTTATGCATCGCATGGATGGGGGGTGCAGTGTGTGCAACCGGGTGTGGGATGGCTATGCATCTGGGTTATGCAGTGCATATGCCATCTGTACCCTTTGTGAATAGGGCCCATTAAGCCTAACAGAACTGTAAAAGTTGTACAATACAATCAATCTGTGAAGAGAAAATAGAACAATACATCAACCTGCCAACTGAAAAAGAAAACTATATAGACACTGCTACATATCAAATCCAGCAAAACCTCAAAAAAATCAATGTTTTAACAGTTGAAACCTCTAAAATCTAAAGCAGGGTATAGTGCCCTTCAGTTATCCAATCAGTGTTGTCAAAAACAGCAGATTTTCCAGATAGATAGCAAGGTATAAGACCCCACTCCTGTATAACGTCCAATGGTAGAATGACTTTACAGGGTGAATGCTCCAAATCTGTCCATAACCCCCTAGGTGCAATTTAAACTTGACCAAAAATGAAGTTAAGTGCCATTTATGCCTCAATCAGGGAATGCGACTCCATCCACTCTAAATATGCTTACCTCATAGTAAAACATGATTGACATGTGAAAGAAAAAGTGTGACTCCCACTGGGACTTGAACCCATGCCCCGAGCATACTGTGCCAGTGCTCTAGTACCTCATAGTAAGAAAGGAGAAGTAGAAAGCAAGTTATCCTCTACCAATGCTAGCAGCAACCCCTTAGAATAAGTCGGTGTGATCCACAGCACGCAGATAAAAAAACGATATTCTTGTATAGCTAAGTATATAAAAGAAGAGGCTGCAATAGTAGAGGAAAGAAACATCAGGCACAGAAGGAAAGATTTAAAAGAATAAGAGAACCTGCATGTGCACTTATAACTGACAAACTAAGATGTAGATGTGGATCAGTGAGACATCATGGGGTGGGTGAAAAAAAATCAGGCCCAGAGGAAGAGCTATCCTATAAGACATGAGAAATATTTAGTTGCACCACTCCCCCCCTGGCTGTACCTCAGCCACTAGCCCTCCAGCTCAACTGAGATCCCTTTCACCCCAAATCTAGAACTCTTAAAAGTTGTATTAAAATACTGCCCACAGTACAACAAAGCAACAAAACTCATAAGTGTTGCACCTCAACCTACAATCCTTAAAATATGGAAGGGGGAGCAAGAAAGTAATAGGCAGTGTACCCTTGGTCCCCTATATAACCGGGTAAGGGCACCTTTTATTAATGGGAGTCTTGATATAAATTCTAATTGAAAAAAGGGTGCCCATATCCTCTCCACCCAAAACTGAGCAGAGAACTGAAATCATAGCACAGAGATTAGCCCACTGCTGTATAAGGAGAGAAAGAATACTGCACAGTAAAAGAAATAAAAAAGGTTACCATGTAAGAGAAAGGGCAGTCAACCTTCTCTTTTCCATGCACCAATAGACCCTTAATGGAAATTATACAATGGCAAGAAAGAATCCTAGACTCTGATTGGTCAGTGTATGCCTGAGACAGTGATGTTATTACACAACAATATCACTGTATGGATGAGCATATTCTTGAGCTATTTTTTTTAAAGAAAAAAATATATACTGCCACACTTAAAATCTACTAAAAACTTTTTTTTAATGTTTTTGATTTTGTATAACAACGAGCCATTGTATAATAGCAATAAGGCACTCCAGTGTGTGTGTTATTGTGTAATAACATAACTCCTGGGGTGGTGGAAGCACTCGGCTTTGCCTCGTGCTTCAACCCACCCCAGGAGTGACGTTATTACATAATAACACACACCTTGTCATGCCTTATTGCTTAAGTAATCGGAAGGTGAACCATAACTAGCTCACCAGCCTACATTAGTAGCAGGCAGTAACAGTAAACAGAATCTAACAAGGTGCACCAAAACAGAAGCTAACAGTTATCCAGAACCCGCAGGAAAACTAAGTAGTTAAATGCAATGGCAAGAGGCATGGCTATGGAATTAACTCAGAGGGGATGCACATAAAACAGTTAACAATGAAATAAAAAAGTGACATAACTAAAGAGGGTTCAGACAACATATAGCAACTGCAGGAAAATGCAAGGTAAAACAGTTGTGGCACCCAAGCTTTACAGCTGAGTGACTGGCTCTGCAAGTCCATGAAACATGGTCAGCCCCAAAGCAAGAGGAGTAATCTAAAATACACCATAACCGATGGATAACAAAAAAAATTAAAAAAAAACCAGACTATTACAAGGGGCTGTCATTATCAGCAATACAAATAGAAAGTGGGGCAGTTTATGCATGGGAAAAACAAAAATTCAGAAAAGAAGTCTACAATCCCCTATATAAAAAGAAAGTGCAAAGGAGGAATAACCACAGCTGGCAATCAAGGAAGGACACTTGATGGAAAATGATAAAGACAAGGCAGAAGTTTTCAACAAATTCTTCTGCTCAGTCTTCACACAGGAAAATATTGGTAATAGTTCAGCACCAGCCAGGACACTTCCTCATACCAGGGAGCTGACATATACCCTTTTATGAAAGAGGAGTTGTCTAAAATAAGGGTAGACAAGGCAATGGGCCCTGACGCCAATACACTCAAGGCTTCTAAAAGAACTTAGGGATGAACTTGCCGCCCCACTTGCTGAACTGTTTAACAGTTCACTGAAACAGGGGATAGTATCACAGGATTGGAAAAGAGCCACAGTTGTGCCATTGCACAAGAGTGGTAGCAGTAAGGTAGCAGGAAACTACTGTCCAGTAAGTCTGACCTCAGTGGTGGATAAAATAATGGAGACATTGCTTAATGAAAGGGTAATGAACTACCTGACAGCAAGTGGGCAACTTGACCCAAAGCAGCATGGCTTCACATCAGGACGCTCATGCCAAACAAATTTGATAGAATTCTTCAACTGGGTTACAGGAGAAGTAGACCAGGGGGCAACAATGGATGTGGTGCATCTGGACTTTAGTAAAGCCTTTGATACAGTCCCACACACAGAAAGCCAGCCAACAAACTGGAGCAAGATGGCATCAGTCACAAAGTAGTTAAATCGATCACAAGCTGGCTGCAAGGCAGGACACAGAGGGTTATGGTAAATGGCACCTTGTCCCAAGAGAGGAAGGTGTCAAGTGGCATGCCACAGGAGTCAATACTAGACCCCATCCTTTTCAACATATTCATCAGTGACATCGCTGAATAACTGAAAGGGAAAGTCTGCCTCTTTGCAGATGATAGGAAGCTCTGCAACAGGGTGGGCACACAGTAAGGGATCACAGAATTGGAGGCAGATGTCAGGATGCTAGAGGAATGGTCCA
Organism: Neoceratodus forsteri; assembly: GCA_016271365.2. Taxonomy (NCBI): domain Eukaryota; kingdom Metazoa; phylum Chordata; order Ceratodontiformes; family Ceratodontidae; genus Neoceratodus; species Neoceratodus forsteri. Next base: position 1,635,744,557 of record CM028130.1, on the reverse strand, counting down.
GGAACTGGCAGTTGAGATTCAACGCCAAAATATGTAAAGTCATGCACTTGGGTAGAAGGAACCCATGCATGAAGTATGTCCTGGAGGGGCAGCTACTAGAAGAAACAAAGCTGGAATGGGATCTTGGTGTCATCATCTCAAATGATTTAAAGATCAGGAAGCAATGCAAAAAAGCATCACTAAAGGCAAACAGCATCCTCGGATGTATTGGTATGGGTATTACCAAGAGGGAAGTGTGAGGGAAGAAGAAGCCAGAAAGAGAAGGAAGGAAACATATTCAATTCAGTGCTTTAGAGTAACTGGTAATTGGTATTTTTCTTTTAAACTTAGATTGTGGGCTTGTAGTGACACTATACTTTCTTTCTTTGTTGTCTTTACTTATAATTGTTTTTGGGCTGTTGAAAATTTAAAACATAGTGGTGGTGTAATTCTGTGCTGTCTTTAATTGCTGCAAATTTTGTTCTCCTCCCCTTCCCCAACTCTTAATTATATGCCCTGATAAATCTGATTGACAGGAGCTAAACACAGGGTATAGTAAGAGGTGTAAGTAGGAGGGCCTAAGGGGGAAGAAGCCCACCTCAGCACGACAAGTATTTCGACTCATTTATTTATTTATTGGTTTTTTCTTAAAAAAAAATCTGAGGATCAGTTACAGGATTCTTAGTACTGTAAATTAATAAAAGAGAACTAAGAGAGTTTCAGTAGCAGACAAGTTGTGGAATTGCAGTATAACGTGGGGAGTGGTGCAATGCAGTGGCTGTGGTGCAGCCATATTCAGGCAGACCTTCTGGACACTGAGGTGCTGCCCTATCTGCATGCATCTCTCTGGACTGCGGGATGAGGTAACCAGACTCAGAGCAGAAGTAAACTGGGTCAGGAGTACCATCACCCCTATCCAGGGACCACCCAGTCCAATGCAGCTGCCTCAAAGGATGCCGAGAACCAGGAGCACTTGGATGACAGTGGGCTCAGGGAGGGTTAGAGCAGTCAGGCAGAGGCACATCCCAGATCCTATTCCTCTCAAGAACTCATATGCCACACTGGCAAATGAGGACAACCAAATAGAGGTACCTAGAGAAGTGGAAGGAAAGGATGTGGAGGCTAGCCAACGAGGTGACCTCAGTGGGGAAAGCAGTGGACCCAGAGGAGGAGGAAGCGAATCCTGGTGGGGACTCCATCGTAAGAGGGATCCAGCTAGGAACACAGGAGGGAGAGGACAGGGAGGTGAGGTGCCTACCAGGTGCCACGGCATGGAGGGATGGAAGGAAGATACTGGGGATCACTGGGAAGGCAAGACGGGATGGTGTGCTGGATATCATTATCCACCTAGGTACTAATGACTTGGCAAATGGGGAGCCAAAGGAAGTTCAGGAAGAGTTTAGGAAACTGGGGAGGGGTCTCAAGCAAGTAGCTAATTCTGTCACTTTCTCAAGTACTACCTGTGTGAGGCAAGGAGAGCATAGAGTGCATGCACCAGGAACTTTAACTCATGGTTGAAGAACTGGTGCTGTGAGGAAGGGTTTGATCATTGGTGACTGGGGACCCACCTGAGGGATGGAGGTTTGTTCAAGCCTGATGGCCTGCATCCATCCTGGAGGGAATCCAAGTATCAATGATAAGTTTAAATGCTACATTGACAAGCATTTAAACTAGCAAAGGGGTGGCAGGCCAGCAAGGAGGTACCTACTTGCTCACCCCCACAGCTAGCAGTGGAACCAGTGAACCAGAGGAGTGGCTATCTCTGCAAAGCGGTGTTCAAAAGAGGAGATTAGTGTCCAAAAGGTGGATAAGCAGAAAGGGCAAATTCAGCAGAAGGGCAGACAGCAAGGAGAACCAGGGATAAATGACAACCTAGGAAGGGGCTGAGTAGAACAGTGAAGCAGACTAGGAGGTCAAATCATGGAAAGCCATGTGTGCAAATGCCAGGAGCCTTAGCAACAAGATGGAAGATCTGAGAGCTGTCATGGTACAGTCAGACCTGGACATTGTGGCCATCACTGAAACCTGGTGTAATGATAACCATGACTGGGAGATGGCCATACCTGGCTACAACATATTCAGAAGAGACAGAGCAGGCAGGAAGGGAGGAGGACTGTCACTGTATGTGAAAAATGACATAAGGGCCACAGAGATCCAGGAGAAACAAAATGGGGGAGAGATACTGTGGGTTAAGCTAGAAAGGAAAATGGGGCCAGCCATCCGCACAGGTGTGGTCTATAGACCACCAGCCCAGGAGGAAGAAACAGATAGCGAGCTGATGCTAGCCATCCAAAGGATGGCAGACAAGGTGAGGTAGTACTGGTTGGAGACTCAATATTCCAGACGTGGACTGGAGCATCCCAGCAGCAGCATCAACTAGGAGCAGATTTATCCTGACTCCTTCAGGGTGTCTTCCTCAAGCAACTGGTCATGGAACCAACTCCGGCAGAAGGCAATACTGGACCTTCTGCTCACAAATAGGGACAGTGTGATGGGGTAACAGTGGGGAGCACCTGGGTAACAGTGACCACCAGTCATTGTGGTTTGAAATCACAGAAAGAGCAGAACCAAACCACACAAAACACGATCCTGGATTTTAGGGGCAGACTTTGGGAAAATGGGAAATACTTGAAAGAGGCATTAAGGAATGGGACAGGAATCAGGGTTGAGGAACAGTGGGCAGTATTTAAAATGGGATTATAAGAACAACAGAATTATGCATTAAGCAGGTTAGCAAGAGGAAAAGGAAGAGGAGACCATTATGGTTTTCCAAAGAGGTAGCAAAGAAAGTGAAAGCCAAAAGATAGCATTCAGGCAATACAAAAAGACACAGGCAGAAGGGATAGGAGAAGCACCAGGAGAAACAAAGGAGGCAGGGAAGTCAGTAAGGAAGCCAAAGCTCAGACAGAAGAACACATTGCAAAATCAGTGGTTAAAGGGACAAAACCTTTACAGGTACATAAGTGAAAAAAGAAAGACAAAGGGAGGGATAGTGAGACTGAAGGGGAGGATGGGGAGTCGGCGTGGAGGATGACAACAGTAAAGCTGACATATTGAACAGGTATTTCTGCTCAGTCTTTACTAAGGAAGAGGGGGGTAATGGGTCTGAAGGGAGTACAAGGGGTGAGAATGGTGCAGAAATGGACACAAGTCCCTTTACACGAGAAAGGGTCCTGAAGGAACTGGAAGTAATAAGAGTTGACAAAGCAATGGGGCCAGATGGGGTGCACCCCAGGGTCCTTAAAGAACTAAGAGAGGTGGTGGCTGAACCTCTGGCTATCCTGTTTAGCCAATCACTGGAAACAGGGAGGTACCCAAAGACTGGAGGACAGCAGATGTAGTCCCTTATACAAAAGTGGGAACAAAGAGGAAGCAGGGAACTACAGACCAGTCAGCCTCACCTCGGTAGTGGGAAAGATCATGGAAGCACTTGAAGGAGAGATTGGTGGAACATCTGCTGTCAATGGACTACAGGACCCAAGGCAGCATGGTTTCACCAGGGGAGGTCATGTCAGACCAATCTCATTGAATTTTTTACTGGGTGACTAGGGAGGTGGATCAGGGAGGGCAGTGGACATGGCCTATCTGGACTTCAGCAAGGTCCTTTGACACTGTGCCACATAGAAGACTACTACACAAACTGGGGAATATGGGTGTGGGCAGGACAGTAGTGTGGTGGGTAGGTAACTGGCTGGGTGGCAGGACACAGAGGTTGGTGGTAAATGGCTGTCACTCCACAGAGGGAAGAGTGACCAGTGGGGTACCACAGGGATCAGTGCTGGGACCGGGTCCTATTCAACATCTTCATCAGTGACATTAGCAGGATCTAGAAGGCAGAATTTCACTGTTCGCTGATGACACAAAGCTCTGTAACAGAGTAGACATGCCAGAGGGTGTAGACAGAATGAGAAGGGACCTGCAGAAACTTGAAGAACGGTCAAGGGTTTGGCAGTTGAAATTCAATGCAAAGAAGTGCAAGATAATGCATATGGGGCACAAAACCCTGGCACAATATATCAGTTGGGGGTGAGGATATAGCATGCACCAAGCAGGAAAGGGATCTTGGGGTTGTCATCTCTGATGACCTCAAGGTGAGGAAACAGTGTGACAAGGCATCAGGTAAAGCAAATAGGATGCTGGATGTATAGGCAGGGGCATCACCAGCAGGAAAAGGATGTCATAATTCCGCTATACAAGACACTAGTGAGGCCCCACCTGGATTACAGTGTACAGTTCTGGAGACCATACCTACGTAAGGACATAGACAGGGTAGAGAAGGTTCAGAGGAGGGCAACAAAGATGGTGCATGGATTGCATCACAAGTCCTATGAAGACAGGTTGAAGGAACTGAACATGTACTCCTGGAGAGAGAGGAGAGAGGGATATGATAGAGACATACAAGTATCTTACAGGAGAAACAGAGTGCAGGAAAACACTATTTTTAAGAGAAAGATGTTCCAGGACTAGAGGGCATGGGATGAAGTTGGAGGAGGACGATTCAGAGGAAACATGAGAAAGAATTTCTTCACAGAACGGGTGGTGGACAAGTGGAACACCCTGCCAGAGGAAGTGGTGGGGGCTGAAACAATCACGGGATTTAAGAATGCATGGGATAGACATAAAGGAATTCTAGAGGTCAGAGGTAAGGGGAAACAGACTTCTAGGAAAACAAACTGAACTTACAAGCTCAAATGGGCAGACTGGGTGGGCCATAGGCCCTTATCTGACGACACTGTCTATGTATCTATGTATCTATGTGATGTAATCCTCCTGCTGTACAGGTCTCTGGTGAGACCTCACTTGGAGTACTGTGTGCAGTTCTGGAGACCTCACCTAAAAAAGGACATAGACTATCTGGAAACTGCAGGATCTGCACCAGAAAATGTATGAAGCTAGGCTCATCCAGTTAAATTTATGCTCCGTCAAGCAGAGGAGGAACAGAGGAGACGTGACTGAGACATTCAGATTTGTTAAAGGGATCAACACTGTACAAACCAGGAATTGATTCTGGGAAAACAGGGCTGCACATGCTAGAGAACACAACAGGCACCTGGTGGGAGGTAAATTCAAAATAAATGTTAGGAAGTACTTTTTCACGGAGAGGGTGGTGGACCCTTGGAACAGCCTGCCACTGGAGGTAGTGGCAGCCAAGACAGTCAGTGAATTCAAACAGGCATGGGATAGACATAGTCACCTTAGCAAGACAAATTTATAGTGGGGGTGGGTAGAAAACCTGGCAGACTAGATGAACCAAATGGTCGCCTTCTGCAGGCAAATTCTTATGTTCTTATATCTAGGAACTGAACTAAGGAACGAGCTGAATAAACTGGGCAGAAAAGAAAAAGAGAGGATGGAGAGAATAGTAAAATAAAATCAACCATGTGCATTATCTAAAAGAGCATGACAAAGAGAGAGAAACTCAAAAGAGGAAAGAAACAAAAACACAAAATAGAACACTGCCATTGCTTCCCCCAGCTTCGGCTCACACTAACTCCCTGATAGAAAACACAGAATAACATAAAGACACATACTTCTAAAAAATTATTATTGGTCCCAACTCCCTGAGGCCCAGTTAGCATGGTTCAGGCAAAATGTCCAAATTGAGTCCATAGCAAAGTCTGCATGCAGTCTGGATGAGCAGGTCTTTAATGGTGACAATCAAGAAGTCTCTTCTCGGTGAAAAGACTGAAGCAGGGATTTAATCTCAGTAAGCACCTGTTCAGAATTTTGCTTCTTGCTTTGGGGAGACACTTTTAGTCCACGCATCTTTCTGCAGGGCTCTCTTTTCCTGGGAATTCGAGGCATCTATCTGTTCCACCTGTACATCATAGTTTCGAGAGCAAAGCTCCTGCATGGCCAGTTCAGGATTGCAGAATATTTTAAGTCCATCCAGGAAAAGAATATGGAGGTGGGCCAGGAATGGAGTGGTGAATTTAAGTTTATGGGTCTTCGGCAGCCATAATATCAGTGTATAGGCTCTTCTCTTAGATAGTAGAGTAGGTGAATAATCTTTATCCAGATAAATGTGCTGCCCTTTGTACATGATAGCCCCCTTCCTGCAGGCTTAGTGTAAAAGTTCATGTTTTGTAGCAAAACTGTAGAATCTGGCCACAATAGAATGGGGGCGTGTATTAATTCTAGTAGGTTTACTAACCAGCACCCTATATGCTCACTCCAGCAATAAGGGATGAATTTCTACATTGTCCAAAACAGATGGAAAGAAGCCCTAGAGAAATTTCACCATGTTGCTACCCTCATCATCTTCTGGTACTCCGTAGACACACACAGTATTCCATCTGGAGTGGTTCTCCAGATCTTCACAGCAATCTGTGATTGTCTGCTACTCCTGCATTACCTTAATTACCACCCACTCCAGACAATCAACTCAGGTGTCGGTATCCCCAGCATGCTGTTCCAAGGATCTCACTTTATGTTCCACCACTGGCATGGAGTCCTTAAGTTCTGGCTGCATAGCACAACATTTGGCCTGAAATTCCTACAGCTCTTCGAGGACGTCTGCATTAACTGGCTGTGCAATAGCAGCCTCTTCACTTGTCGCCATGATTCCCATATCCACCCCCGAGTAGAGCAAGCCTCTGCTGTAGAAAAAGAAGAAACTATGGAGGAGCTTTCACTTTTCAATTTCTACTGCCACCGTTACATTAAATTCAGCTTTTAGCATTAAGTGCTGTGCCAAAACCTCAAATACACTGCAAAAATGCAGGCTATTATACTGGGTGGAGATGGAGCTCTGGATTCACTGCTCCATTACCAATCCTTGCATCACTGGAAGTCACCAGCTCCCTCCTTTTGTTGGAGATACCCCTCCCAATGCACACCAGCATCCTACTAGCCCTGCCCACTCCCATGTCACACTGCCTTGCCTCCATGAGGTCCTCTGAAATATGATAATCCCGATGTACCTTTCCAATATATGGACAGTCAATACCTCCCCCCATCCTATGTTAGTACAGGGGTTCCTATGCCTAGCTTAATAATTATTAAGTTTTTGGCATTGAATCCCAGCTGCCATGTCTTTGACCACTCCTTCAGTTTCCAAAGATACCTGAACACTTCTCCATCCCCTCTTGAGTGTCCACCACATTCCAGACTTTGGGGTTGCCTTCAAAAGAGCATACCTTCTCCTCCAATTCTTCTGCAGTGCCCCCTACAAAGACATTGAAGAGACCTGGTCCCAGTATCAAGTCCTGTGGTATCCTACTGGTAATGCTTCCATCCTTAGAGAGACTGCCATTAACCACCACCATCTGTCACCTATCTATTAATTAGTTTCTTTTTTAGCTTCAAAAAAGGGTTTTATTAAATAGAAACAAATTTCACAATTGATACAGCAATATTGCATATCCATAATACATGGAGTTCTATGATTCACATATATTATCAATTGTGTTTTAAAATATGTTTTCCACTGAGCCAAATAGGGAGTGTTTTACCATACAGAAAATAAATTTACCTTTCTATGTGTCCTCACTTTCTCTTGAAGAAGCATTTCATTTTTGATGTGAAATGCCAAGGTATTAGTGCTCAGTGTGGTTTCTTATTAAATGACTGGATGGCTTGAAACTACTCATGTACTAACTGTGTTTTTTTACATTTTGAAGAGTCAAATGAGTGCAGCTTTTTGTGCTGTAACAATGTGGTTTGGCATTTACCTTGCACTGGAAAGCAAGAGTTGCAAATTTCACAATTGATACAGCAATATTGCATATCCATAATACATGGAGTTCTATGATTCAAGTATATTATCAATTGTGTTTTAAAACATTTTTTCCACTGAGCCAAATAGAGAGTGTTTTACCATACAGAAAATAAATTTAACTTTCCATGTGTCTTCACTTTCTCTTGATGGGGCATCTCATTTTTGATGCGAAGTGCCAAGGTATTAGTGCTCACTGTGGTTTCTTATTAAATCACTGGATGGCTTGAAACTACTCATGTAGTAACTGCATTTTTTTACATTTTGAAGAGTCAAATGAGTGCAGCTTTTTGTGCTATAACTATGTGGTTTGGCGTTTACCTTGCACCCGCTCCATGCCCCTTTGTAAGCATGCATTGATTTGTAGTTGCCATGTCCGTCCTTGTCTCACTGTGGATTCCCATGCCATCCCAGGTTCCCTGCTGGCATGCAGCTGGGGATCCACCCATTGGATGCCTGCCTGAGTCCCGTAACCTGCCCCAGTGTAGATGTGCACCTTGGGGGGGGCATGGAGGGTACTCATGATTGTGAATATCTCACACCCTGCACCTGTCCAGGGCTGTGCAGCTATTCAGGTGTTATACATGCATTTTGCATGTAAAAACCCACACCATTGTGAACAGGCCACTCTGGAGAGTATTGAGAAACTGGTGTTCCTACTTATAACCAGGGCCACTGGAAAATTGCGGGTGCAATTTTTCCGCAATTTCCGCAATTTTCACCCTTCTCTGCACAAAATCTGCAATTTCTTGCAATTTCTTACATTTATGGAATTTTTGACTGAAATTGTATAAAAATATTTAAATTCTCAAGGAAATCTACTCAGATATGGTACACAGACTTGGATTTGACCAAAACAGTACAGTGTGAGGTGAGAAGGGGTCAAATGTGACTCTGCTTTCATGTGATTCACTTCCCTGCTTTGGTTTCAGAATCCTCTGGTCATGCATATGTAGACTTGAACACTTAAAATCTGTGTTAAAGCAGACTATCAGAGAACTTTTTTGCTGACACAGAGACTGAAACAATAGTTGTGAGAAGAGGTGCAAAGTGCCCCATTCACCTAAATGAAGCCTTGACCACAATGCTTGTTTTTGAATGGTAGGGTAGATTTTCCTTGTATAAATACTTACAATCTTAAAGGATTTTGATTCAAATGTGTCAAGAGTTTGGATGGCCCTGCAGATTATAAACTTGAATGTGCTTCTGAGGGGGTTGGTGACAGTGATTCCTTACATGTCAGTCTGCCACAATTGTATACTCACATACAAAGCCTACAAAAAGCAAACATTTCTGAAAACATGCTGAACAGGTTAAGTGTAGTTAAACAGTTACCTTCAAATAGACAAAATAATTGCAACCCAAGTAAAATCACTGCAAACAGAGTAGAACAAAAGTACAATGTATTAAAAACTATTGTATGATGTAATGAAAAGCTATCAGTATGATTTGATACTTTTATCATGTGATTTTAAAATGCACTTACAGTGTTGATTAAAAACAGTAATCATTTTAACAAAATACATATTTTTCTTACTAGACCTTTATTAGGCACCCTGGTTATCTGTTTATTCTTTTCTTGCACCAAAGCAAGTAGTTTAAACAGGTTTCATTATTTAACATCTAGAAACTGGCAAAATATGTTGTTTCAGGATGTATTCAGTACAGACTAACTGTAAATTACTGAATAAAATCTAGTTAACGCTGCATGACTTAGATGTCTTGTTTTTTAAAATATATGCTACATAATGATTAGTTCACAGTGCATTTCAAAAACACACATCTTTCTTCATATTAAAAGCATTTACAAGTGGCAATACATTTATCTAACAATTTATGTGACGAATACATGCTGCAGCAAACAATGAAATATTTATTAGGAGGCAGTGGGGATGTATAGTGAACCCCCGCAATTTTCCAGCAATTTTTGCAAGAAAATCCCTGCATTTTTGGGTAAAATTTTCCGCAATTTTCCAGTGGCCCTGCTTATAACTGATGATTTGCCAGAAAAGTGTGACTGCTGCTTAAACCATTATGCAGAGTGATTTTTTCTGACAGCAGCAATCTAAGCTGTGCTTATTCCATCCTTCAATGGGTGTATGCAACCATGTGAGGAGTTGTGCTTGTATAACATTGTTGATAGTCTGGGAGGTTAGTTGTATGACTGACTGTTTGACTGTTATACAGTACATCAATGTTTTGGCCATTCACACTCTCTGTTCCTTATGGGACTACCACCCTGTCAGGGTACTGTGAAGGTAAATGAATCTTCTTGAGGAGAGTTCCACCTCTAGAGGTGCCATGGGAACATAATTCCTTTAGACTACAATTACTTCAAGAAAGTGCTCAAAAAGAACTGAAAAGCAAGAGCTGCAAACACAGATGGATTGGCATTATGACAGATGAATGAATCTAATGATGAATGATAGCTGACAGAGGCTTAATTTCTAGGGGAAAGATGGATTGGTAGGATTATATGAAGATGAAAGTGTGACTCCATCCAACCCCAACTCCCAGCATAATCCTACTAGTAGGGTAATCACTATAATTAAATGAAAACATACCTCATTATGGCCTTCGCCTTAGGAGAGAAAAAGCTCCTGAAGAGAAATCTCTGGAGAGCCATGGCTTCAGCCACCAACTCTCCTGGAATGTGTAATTATTATTAAGAGAGCTCAGTTTTGCTAATTTGTAATTCAATTTAGGAGACGTTTTAGTGGGATACCTCTTACTCTATCCCTTTAATGAGATAATGCTAAAGGTTTCCTTCAGTCAAACCCTGCAGCTAATGGATGTTCTCCCATGAAGAAGGTCCACCCCTCAATGCATGGAATGAGAAAAGATGTAACTGCTGAAAGGCTGTCACCCAGTCTCAGGACCGTGAGGAGGCCTAACCTTGAATGGAAACTACAGAGAGAGGAGATGGAATGAGAGTAGGTGGACATTAGGCAGACAGAGGGAGAATAGCTTCAGATGTACTGCTGGTGTGGTCTGCAGAGCTGAAGGAATCCAGGTGGACGTAAGGCTCAACCCTCTGGTAGCTGAAGTCTTAAATACTCTTTTGCTTACAGTTTACTGCTGTATTCTTCTCTGATTCAAATTGCTATTGCAGGGTATACCTTCTGCTGCATTATTACAGGGTGTGCCTACAGGGTTGTTACTGTTTTGTGCCTACAGATTACTGCTGTAATCTTCTCTGGTTCAAACTGTTTTTTTGCAAGGTATATCTTCTGTTATTCTTTATTTTTCTCTGTAGCAAGGTGTTTTTAGCAGGGTACATCTTATGTGAAATTGTTACAGGTGGTGCTTACAGGGTTCACAGTTTTCTCTCTCGTTAGGCTAAGCTTTCAGGTCTATTGTATTTGTTGCTGGTTGATTGTTTCTGCTCTTACTGCCTTGTTTTTTTCATCTGTGGTTCTTCTTTTTTGGCAGGGGAAGGATCCAATACCCACCCCCATCCCCAACCATCCCATGCTACACTCCTTTTATAGCATAGCACAGTCATGACATTTCCTATAGCATAGCAGAAATGGGAGGATCAGAGGGGTATCCACACAGTGACCTCACTTACAGGGGCACAAGTAATTTAACTTGTTATAACAATTTATACAAAAAAATCAAACCTTTGCTTTCATTTTCTTTCTAATTATTCAGACCCAGTTATAAACTCAGCAACTCAAGTGGAATAGATATTATTAACTGCAGGCACTGCGGAACACTTTTCAAAAGGGCAGTTATACAGGATTTAGGATGCTGTCCTACATGCAGGACCATTGGAGATATAAGGGCTCAGCTTCAGGCAGCATGGGCAGAGATTGCTCACCTCAAATCACATATTCAGGAGGAAATATATTATATGAACCACCTGTTATTTTCTGAACATCCAAATGAAGCACCTTGACTGCACAGGATAGTTGATCCAGGAGGTTGGCAGGTGGTTAGGAGGGGAAAATAGGTGACCCATCACTCAGTGCTCTCCAATGTATCTTCTCCACAAATCATATAAAAACAACAAACAGGTATCTGCCTCTATCTCCAAAATCAAACAAATGGGCAGAGTTCACTGCAGAGCAGGACACTGCAGCACAGGAGGTAGCACAACAAAACTCACCCAAGATAAGGACCAAAACAAAAAAAAAGCAACACAAAAAATACTTCTGATCATAGGAGACTCCATAATTCGAGGAGTTGATACCTACCTCCAGCTGGTGGTAATGGTCATATGTCTCCCAGGTACATCAGTGTGGAGAGACACTGACCACATTGCTAAAATTGTGCAGGAAGCAGGAGAAAACATTGATGTCCTGTTACACATAGGGACTTACAATCTCACCAACTGGTCAGTTGTGGAGACCAAGGAACACCTGACCAGGCTGGGAGACAAACTGTCACCCATTTCATCTGGCATCTCCTTCTCTGAGATCCTGCCGGTCTGGGAGAGGAGGGAAGATGGGCGGAAGGTCAAAGAAGGGGAGATAGGGGAGCTAAACATGTGAATCAAGGGCTGGTGCCAGGAAAAAGGACACAGAATTGTACGTAACTGGCAACAGGCTTGGGAGCGAAAGTTCTTTAAATTTGATGGACTGCATCTGACTAAGGATGGAGTCAGTGCATTGGGGCAGAAGTTTGACATGTTTGCAGAATATTTAAACTAGCCAATGGGAGAGGGGTGCAGCACACAATACATTGAATGGGAAGAACACCCCTCCCTCCTCAGCTAGTGATCAAACAGGAGTTCAGCATGTTTGTAGTTCATGTGCATCACCAGGTAAGGAAACACCGGACCTCACCCAACAATTAACGCACCGAAATCTGGCCAATAGAACATCATGTACACAAATACCTGCAGTCTGGGAAACAAGATCCCAGACCTGCAGGCAACAATGACAAAGGCTAAACTGGACATAGTAACTATCAGTGAGACATGGTTCAGCAGTAACCACACTTGAGAGGCTTCAGTACCCAGCTATGTACTGTTCAGAAGAGACCGATGTGCAAAAGGGGGGGTGGCGGAGCTGCCCTTTATGTCAATGAAAATATCAAAGCTACAGAAATTCAGGCCTAGTGGCACTGAGGGTTGAGGCACTGGACACCACACCTCGCGCCACGCCGGTGACCCAGGTTCAGGAACGGACTCAGGCTGCCAGGGGCTGGCAGGTTAGAGGGAGGACTGAGTGTCTGATAACTGCTCTCCTCTCTCTCTGGGGTGGAGAATGGGGCTTGCATCACCCTGTAGCGGTGACTGGAGGAGGCCAGCAGCACTACAAGTGGTGTGCAATAGTAAGGGGGAGAGCACGGTGGGCGTCAGCACTACGTGCATGGATGCAATTGCACATCCAGCTCTCCACTGGGGAGAAAATGTGGAAAAATGCAGAAGGCAATCTTCGCATCTTGTGGCCCCGGAGAGACCTGAGAGGGGTGCGTGCCCGGTGGGTGTGAGAGCGATAATGGCCGGCCCACTGGGAGGGCGGGTTTGTGTGGTCCGCATGCATGACCGGGTCCGGAGATGCAGGGCCGGTGGCTGGAGATCATGTAGGGCCACTCTGCTGAGGAGAATAAATAATAGTATGATAAAAAAAAGCTACAGATATTCAGAATACACATAACGAGCCAGAAGAACTGTGGGCTACCCTGGAAACAGAAAATGGGACAGCCATACGAACTTGGGTTGTCTACAGGCCTCCAGACCAGGGGAAGGACATTAACACATTACTGTTAGAAGATATACAAAACATGACAGCTAAAGGGGAGGTTCTGATAATGGCAGATTTCAACATGCCAGATACAGATTGGTCAATACCAGCGGGAACATCCACCAGAACTAGACACATAGTGGATTCCTTGCAGGGGAAGGACCTCAAACAACTGGTACAACAACCCACAACAGACAGAGCTATCCTAGATCTAGTACTGATTAATGAAGAAAGGATCACAGATCTCCAGGTAGAAGGTCACCTGCAGGCCAGTGACCATCACATGGTATGGTTCGGTTTGGCCACTAGAACTAAATCATCCCATTCCAAGGCAAAAATATGGGACTTCAGAGGAGGACTTTGATAAAAATGTTCGGCAGAGTTAAGCTAGCCCTGGCAAGAAGAAATACAGATAAGGGGGCACAGGCAAAATGGGCAAGCATTAAGGATACAATACTTGAAGCAACATTCCATTGTGTTAGAGAGAAAAGCAAGAACAAAAGGAGGAAACCACTTTGGTTCTCAAAAACAGTAGCAAAAAAGGTCAGAGCTAAAAGGCTGGCCTTCAGGAAATATAAAGGAATGCAGTGGGACGAGGATAGGGATGCATACCAGACTTCCCTAAAGGGAAGCAGGGAATGCAGCAAGGCAGGCAAAGGCCAAAACTGAGGAAACACTAACACAAACAGTAAAAGAAGGGGACAAGACCTTCCATAGATACATTAGTGAAAGGAGAAAGTCCAGAGGGGGTATTGCTAAGATCAAATGGGGATAATGGGGAGTATGTGGAGGAGGACCAAGGAAAAGCATCTATCCTAAATACATACTTCTGCTCAGTGTTTACTAAGAAGAAGGTAGGGCAGGTCACACAGCCCAGCACCATGGACATGGTGGGGGAGGTGTACACTAGTCCCTTCACAAAAGAAAGGGTCCTACAAGATCTCGCTAAGCTCAGGGTAGACAAGGCAATGGGACCGGATGGCATACATCCCAGGGTCCTAAAGGAGGTAAGGGAAGAACTAGCAGAGCCACTATCAGAACTGTTTAGTGAGTCTCTGAGCACAAGTGAAGTCTCAGAAGACTGGGGAAGGGCTCATGTGATACCGCTACACAAGAATGGTAGCAGGGAGGAGGCAGAGAATTACAGACCAGTCAGTCTTACCTCAGTGGTGGGCAAGATTATGGAGGCACTCCTTATGGAAAGGATAGTGCAACATCTGGAATCCATAGGGGCACAGGATCCAAGACAGCATGGGTTCACAACAGGAAGGTGCTGTCAATCTAATCTCATAGATTTCTTTGACTGGGTAACCAGAGTGGTGGACCAAGGGGGTGCAGTTAATGTCACCTACCTTGACTTCAGCAAAGCTTTCGATACTGTTCCACATAAAAGATTGATTAATAAGGTGGGTAGGTCAGGGTGGGTCAGAAATTGGTTAACTGGATGGTAAACTGGCTGGTGGGCAGAAAACAGAGTGGTGATAAATGGTATACAGTCAGAAGAGATGCAAGTCACAAGTGGGGTACTTCAGGGATCAGTCCTGGGGACAGTCCTCTTCAATATCTTCATCATTGACATTGCAGATGGACTGGAGAGTAAGGTTTGTCTGTTTGCAGATGACACCAAGATTAGCAACAGAATAGATGATCCAGATGAGGTGGATGGAATGAGAAGAGATCTGGATAAACTGGCAAAATGGCCAGAAGAGTGGCAACTGGGATATAATGCAAGTGCAAGATTGTGCACACAGAGAAGAGAAAACCTGAAGCCACCTATAGGTTGGGAGGGGAGTTGCTGGAAGTAACAAGGGAAGAAAGAGACTTGGGCATCATCATCACAGATGATCTGAAATCATCCAAGTAGACCACTAAAGCAATAGGTAAGGCTAAGGGGGATGTTGGGGTATATTAGTAGGGGTATCACAAGTCGTAAGCGGGAGGTAATAATCCCTTTTTACAAGACACTGGTTAGGCCCAATCTGGCATACTGTGTCAATACTGGAGGCTGCACCTGCACAAGGACATTAACAAAATGGAGGCAGTCCAGAGAAGGGCAACCAAAATGGTGTAGGAACTGCATCAGAAAACATATAAGGACAGATTAATGGAGCTCAATATGTACACCCTAGAGCAAAGGAGGGAGAGAGGTGATGTGGTCAAAACATTCAAACATCTTAAGGGCATTAACAAGGTGAATTAGTCTAACATGTTTCAATATAAGAAAAATAGCAGGAGAAGAGGACACAGCATGAGATTACAGGGAAGCCGATTATGGAGTAATGTGAGGAAGTTCTTTTTCACAGAAAGGGTGGTGGATGCATGGAATGGCCTACCTCAGGATGTGGAGGATATGAATACAGTGCAGGGCTTCAAACAGGCATGGGATAGGCATAAGGGAACAATACAGATGAGTATGACTATATAGGCCATTGACAGAGTAAAGGCCTGTGGCACATTCATAAAGTAGAAAAAATGGGCAGGCTGGATGGGCCTTGCGGTCCTTATCTGCTGTCAACATCTATGTTTCTATGTGCTCCCATGGCAAAATAAGGATACTATTATACTGTCTGAAAAAGTAACTACTGTTATCTGCACTGATTGTCTGCATTACACAAGTAATTACCTCTCAGACTCACTCTCAAGGTCATTCGTTGGACCTGGTGTTTCTACTGGGAATTGAGATTTACGACTTGGTGGTGGAACCTGTAGGATGGTCCGATCACCACACTATAGGGTTCAGTTTTGTGCTCCCCCCCAATAGACCTGCCCCCACAGAGATGGTTCAGTACCACAATTTGTGGGGCATGACCCCTGATGGTCTTATGGCAGTAGTAGACCTATTGGTAATAAAATATGTTGCTATGTTACCTGCTTCGGTGGTTTTACCTTCTACCTTACTGCTTGGAGTGTTTGGAAGAGGAGATACTGGCAGGTCCAATGTCATTAAAATCTCAGGAATGTTTATTGGCTGTAGATCTTGCACCATGTGAGTCAGAGGAACAATGGGGGTCGTAGCAGCAATAAAAGAGTCCAGCAGGATAGTAAAGAGTGATAAAGCTGACATAGAACTGAGAATTGCAGAGAATACAGTATAATGGAGAGAAGAACTTCTTTAATTACATAAGGGAGAAGAGTTAAATGAGGGAAGGAATTGTCAGGATGAAGCAAAGAGAAAAATGGGAAGAGAAAGATAAAAGAAAAGCAAATAAACTGAACAGATATTTCTGCCAAATGTTCACAGTAGAGGGCAAAGGACCAATGACTAATTGTTTCATCATCTCAAAGGGGAGAGGGAAATGGACAATGGTGTTCCCATTCCAAAGAGATACTAGATGGCATTAGTGCACTTGAAGGGGATAAGTCCATGGCACCAGGTGGGATACATCTACTTCAGTTGTAAGAGATGGGGCACATCCTAACTGAACCACTAACTGAGTTACTCAGTAGCTCACGGGTGACAGTGCTAGTAACCGGTGACTAGAGGAGGGCAAATGTAGTTCCCCTACATAAGGGATGAGCAGGGACATCCAGGGACATAACACACAACAAAAGCAGTCTCACTCCTCAAATTAGGATGCAGTCACCATTAGAATGTGAAAAAGGCTTTAATCCACACTAAATTAGTAAGTAAATCCATTGCTGAGAATACAACAAGGACAAAGAAAATGACCAGTACCCCTGCGCTTTGACCTAACGGTCTGTCTGAGGAGGCTAAAGACTGGTAAACAGTGCACTACTCTTAATCCCAAATCAGTTAATGATGTCAATGATCACATGATTCATTTTAAGCAACTTCATTATCAGGCTGCTTGCCATTATAATACCCAAGTACCAAGTAGAGCACTGAAATTTTATTTTTTTTTTAATTGTGGGTACAACATCATACATGCCATAAAATTCTATATATATTATCATGTTCTCATATTTATCAAAAAGGAGAGCACAGGCAAGTAAGTCTAGGCATATTGGAAAAATGTGTATTATAAGAGAGGGTTGGGGAAGGGGGAAGGATGTAGAAGGGATCTACTTCAAAAATCATGTCATTCAGTGCCAGAAAATCAGGAATTCCTGTGCTCACCTAGAGACATCCTTCAACCCTGCAAGAGGGAAAAGAGAAAGGGGAAACACTGTTATACAATTTT
This sequence comes from Neoceratodus forsteri, assembly GCA_016271365.2. NCBI lineage: Eukaryota > Metazoa > Chordata > Ceratodontiformes > Ceratodontidae > Neoceratodus > Neoceratodus forsteri. The sequence continues at coordinate 1,635,727,026 of CM028130.1, read as the reverse complement.
TCAAGTTATTCAAAACATTTCATCAGCAGTCTTGAGGCATCTATTCAGTTAAATATGGTTTTAAATCCAATTCATTATTCATTCCGAGGGCTCAACCTCTATAACATAAAAATCCAGTATCCTTCCCTTCTTTGTAATCCATTCAGTCCATTCCCCCCATGTTTAATCACAAACACTTGTTCTAAACCCATAAATAGGAAACTATTAGTGTCACAATTGTGCTCAGAAACAAAGTGCTCAGCTACAAGGTTAGTAAAATCCTTGTTCTTTATGTCCCTAAGGTGCTCTTGTATCCCGATCTTTAATTTTCTAGTTGCACACCCTACATCCAGGGAACTACAGACCCGTCAGCCTTAGATCTATCATGGGTAAGCTGCTAAAGACCATATTACAGGAAAGGACCATAACTTTCCTGGAGGTGACTGGAGTGCAGGAAAGGAACAACTTGAGATTACGTGTGTGTGTGGGGGGGGGGGGGAGTTGTGTTACACAGATTTGATTGATTTCTTCTATTTAGTTACAAATGCTGTAAACAAAGGACAGGCACCTGAAGTAGGACAATAAGAATATAATAACATAAGAAAAGTGTCAGCAGATGGGGACCTCATGCTCCATCTAGTCTGCCCAAGATAGTTACCCCCACAGTCATGTTGCATTCTAAGCTGCCCACATTGCCTGTCCTATGTAAGTTTGAGTACTCTCACTGTCCTTGATGCCACCACTTAATTGGGATCACCATGCCCTTAGAGGTGCTGTTGTAAATGAAATCATCAGATCAAGAGAAATTGAAAAGAAAAAAAGTGCCCTCAATAGAGCAAGCTAAAGATGTTATTGCAGCATAAGTTTCAAAGGTGCAGAGCTGTCTCCGTTACTTATCGCCCTACATATATGACTTCATGGGTAGGGGAACAAAGTGCAAAACATGGTGTAATTACAGTGGACATTAATAAATATTCATTACGCAATTAAAATATTTTATCATGTTACCACAAGTAAAGAGTTGTGAGTAAAACATTAAGTGGAGACTGTCAATAAATTCATTACATAGTTTCATAAAAATGTTCATGTGAGAGTATTACATTTCATTCCCACTGCAAAAATACAGGCTAGTAAAACTGAATAGCATTTTACTGCAAAAGATAACCAGGTATGGACCAACTTATTAGCCATTGACCACTCAACTGTATTCCTGTCTATAATCACCCAAAAGGAAAAAAGAGAATTACATTTCTACCACACTGGAAATAAATAATTCCATAGTGAATCAGTGTGTTCTCAGAAGAAAAGACTCCAGTAGAGCAACACTAAGAAAATATGGCAGGAAAAAAGGAGCAGGAAAATGGCATACCAAAAATATGCATGACCACCCAATGTATGCTTTGACCTCCCAGCCACAATGGTATTGCTGATTAACTGAACGTGGCTATTTCTTGGCAAAACACTGAGGTCACAGCAGTGGTTGATTATAGTATTAGGGTTGTAGCCATAAGTAAAGTGATTACTGAACACTGGAACATTTTCTCCACTAATCTTCACCCTGTTACTGTCCCTGGGGAATTGACAGAGGGTGACTTCAGGAGAGGAAAGAATTTGAGTGATTACCCACAATACTTTTCTTAATCCTGCAGATAGTACTATTAAAAACATATCAGATAACTTTACCTGCAGGCTCTGCAATGTCTGCAGATTTGCAGTCACAAGCCCCTTCTTTGAACACCTCATCTCCCATGAAAGATTCAGAGGAGACATTTCTTTGAATGCAAAACTCCATACACAGTGTACATATAGTAGGCTGTTGTCCCTGTGGGTGCATTTATGTAGGACAGACCATACGCCCCTTGAAAGAGAGGGTCCAAGAACATATTTGGGCCATAAAGATGGAAAGGAGGAAAATGCCCTTGGCTGACACTTTAAGTCAGCACATGATTGCAGTGTAAAATTATTTCAAATTTAGAGGCCGAGAGCATGTACAGGTAACAGCCCTGAGGTGAGAATGAGACAGAATTCCTCTTCTCCAAAAAGAAACCTTCTGGATTTCAAAAGTGAATAGTTTAGCACACAAGGGTCTGAATATAGAAACTGCATACACACCCTTTCTGTAGACACATATATGCCCTGTTTTTGTTCCACATAAGTAAAGTTTGATGGTTTGTATACATTTTTTTCCACCACTATTTTTTATAACAAGTATAGTAGTTGTTACTGGAAGAAAGAAATATAGTGATTAAACGCAGTCTTAGACCTACTTTTATCACCAGCACCCTTCTGCAAACTTTTCCTTGACCACCTTATAAGAAACAGAAGTTTGTTATTTGGCAAAACCAGTGTGCTTGGGAGGTCAGACATATATTGGGAGGTCATACTCTCACCTGTGCATGTTTTTTGCATGCCATTTTTATGCTCCAGTTTTTTCTGCCATATGTTTAGTGTTTTTAGAGAGGACTCTTTTCTTCTTAGAACACACTGTTTCACTGAGGAATTTTTATTTCCAATTTGGCAGAAATTGACCCCCCCTCCTTTTTTCTGTTTTGGGTGAATACTAACAGGAATACAGTGGTGCGATTAATGGCCTATAAGTTGGCCATACATGGTTTTCTTTTGACCAATGAAATGTTGTTCAGTTTTACCAGCCTGTATTTTTGCAGTGGGAGTGAAATTTAATACTGTCTCATCAATATTTGTATGCAACTACATGATGAATTTATTGACAGTCTGCACTTTAACATTTTACGCAGCACTCTTTGCACGTGGTAACTAGATCAAATATTTTAAATTGGTCATTTAATATATTAACACACTAACATGCTAAGATGCCCACAGAGTAGGCCTAACAGTCTATCGAGTCTGCCCAAAAATCAGCCTCTGGTCAGAACACCATTGCTGCCCTCCCTGTCTCCCCCATAAATCCCCCCGATCCCATCCCCCATCAGAGTTGCACCTCCATATCTGGCATTGCTCAGTTTTACCTTCCACTTGTACCTGTCCCAGCCCCTCTTTAATCCCTCCACTGTATCAACAACCACCAGTTCTGCAGGCAGTGCATTCCAAAGGTCCACCACCATCTCAGTAAAGTAATGTCTCCTAGTATTCCCCTGAGCCTCCTGCCAACCAGCCTCATGGAATGCCCCCTTTTGGCCCCCTCCTCTCTCAGCTGGAACACCCTATTTAGGCTGACCCTATTCACTATCTTTAGATATTTAAAGAGCTCAGTCATATCCCCTCTGTCCCTTCTCTCCTCCAGATAGTACAAGTTTAGCTCCTCAAATATCTCCTCATATGATCTTTCCCCCCAACTCTGTATCATCCTGGTCACCCTCCTCTGGACCATCTCCAGAAGTGCAATGTCCTTTTTCAAGTACAGGCACCAGAACTGCATGCAGTACTCTAGGTACGGTCTAGCCTGGCAGTTATACAGAGGAAGAAGCACCTTCCATCTCCTCAAGGTTACCCCCTGGCAATGCACTTGAGCATTTTATTTGCTTTAGCCGCAGCCCTCCTGCACTGCTCAGAGTTATTCATTTTGGCATCCACGACCACCCCAAGATCCTTTTCACCTCCTGAAACTTGCAGTTTCACCCCCACCCAAAAAGTACTCATGAGCAGGGGTCCTAAGCCCCAAGGAGAGAGCACTGCATTTCTTGACATTAAACCTCAGTTTCCAAGTGCGTGACCACCTCTACAGAGTCTCCAGGTCCCCCTGCAGGGCTCTTCTACCCTTCTCACTGTCTTCTACCACCACCTCCAGCTTCAAGCCATCAGCAAAGAGGCTCATCTTCACTATACTGTATTTATACCATGTTTTCCACTTTGTTTCCACCCTCTGATGAAGCCCCATGAGTAAGGTATTACATATGGGAGACAGCTCTGCACCTTTGAAATTAATGTTGTGATAGAATCTTTACCTACTCTGTTAAGTGTGTCATCTTTCTTTTGTTACTTTGACAACAGACGGTCAGTAGATATCCTGTACCTTTACTTCTTTAAAGACTTTAGTACTGCCATGAATAGATGGTTAGTTAAGAAGATAGAGGACCTCAAAATAGGGGACAAAATTAGTAGGTGGGTGGGAATATTTTTAAGCAGCAGGACTCAGAGGGTGGTGTTAAATGGGGTATTTTCAAGAATTAAGTGGTCACTAGCAGGGCACCACAGGGATCAGTCCTGGAACCAGTTTTCTTCAACATCTTTATCTGCGACATAGGCTTATGGGCACAGTGAAAGAAATATGTATATATTATGATCTGTGACAGGGTGGATAGTGAAATATGGGTCATAATTGTGAAGGATGAGCTGGGAAGCTTGGAAAGTGGTCAAAGTTATGGCAGTTAAAATTTAATGCCAAAACATGCAAGGTGATCACATATTGGCAAAACAGTCCTGGCACTAAATACAGGATGTGGAGGTGGTAGAATGAAACACTACAGAGGAAAAGAACTGAGGAGTAATAATAGTAGATAGGCTGAAGGCATTAGCACAACACAACAGGGCAGTGAGCAGGGCAAACTCTGTATGATTCTGGGGTACATAAGGAGATGGATTCCCCAGCAGGAGGATGAAGATGGTGCTGCCACTGTAAAGGTCACTGGCTCTTCCTCACCTGGAGTACTGTGTGCAGTTTTGGAATCTGCATCAGAAGAAGGATGGAAATTGTGTGAACGCAATACAAAGGAGGGCAATCAAGATAATCAAGGAACGGCAGGAAAGGACATACAAGGAGAGGTTAGCAAATCTGAACATGTACACGCTTGAGATGAGAAGGGCAAAAGGGGATAGACTGAGACATACAAATACCTCCAAGGGTTAAAGAATGTGGTTGATATGAAATTGTTCAGGCTTGATGCAAACACAGTCATGAGAGGCAACTCCATAAAGCTGGTGGGGAGCACAGATCTATCAGGACAGGACGTACTTTTTCACTGAGAGGGTGATGGAAGGGTAGAATACGCTGCTGGAGGTGGTGATCTGTGTGAAATCAGTTGGGAGATTGAGACGAGAGTGGGAGAGATACAAGGGCATGATAAAGACCACAACCAGCAAGGGAGAGGGACTGAGATGCCTCTCGGGCTCTTTATTTCAGCATTATTTAGGAAAGAATGAGCAGACAGGATAGACCAATGGGCTTTTTTATGCCAACAGATTCTATGTTTTGTTTTGTTTTTGTTAGGGAAGTACAGTGTGTGTGTGTGTGTGTGTGTGTGTGTGTAGCTGTGTGTCTTGGATGGTTCCATACAGGTGACATTGCCTGCTCTCCCTCACATCTTTTGGGCTGTCATACAACAATATATGTTGGTACATGTGACACTGCAGACTGTCAAGGGCCTAATGTACCTCAAGATGGTTTGTGTTGATGGCTGGTTCTGTGCTTTATTGTGGCTGCAGCCGCTGTGATTTGCCTATAGCCACTGTTATGGTGTTTTATTTGGCACATTCACACACCATGCAGTTCAAATGCACACATATGACAGTGCGCATACATCCCCTGCACGAAAGTGTGTGCTGCATCTCCTCCACATACAGTATATGACTTGCATGCACTATGGTGGAACATTCCAGGACACATTTCACTTGTGCTATATGTTGCTTTCCATGTCTGTGTTCAACATATTAGTATTTTTCTTTGCAATGATGCAGACAATGCAGTGTTCTCTCACTTGTTTGTGTCTCAGCACACATCTTCTGTATTTGCATGAACACCTTGTGGCAATTACGCACATGTGCCACATAGACATGGCTTCACATAATGCACTTTTGGGGGCACTTTTATGGTGTTGTTTTGTAATACACATACCTCTCATAGTGCTATATATCCTTTCAATTCCATAGGCAGCTCACAGGGAGATGTACACCGCAGTTTGGACCTCCCAGAGGAGGTGACAGGCTAACTACTCTGCAGGCAGGTGCTTCTGTTTCAGACCATAACAACTGGGGAACAAGAGGCCAGGGCAGCCATCATGGAGGGGATAGAAGACAGATATGTTTTCACAGAAGTCATAAGAGGCTGGGTCCAGGAAGATGCTCAGCTGGGGAAGCAACAGTAAACCTGTCTAGTTCATGTCCATTTTTTTTCTTTTCTTCCTGCTTTCCAGTTTGTGTGTAGGCAAGGCATGGTCTGCAAGGGTGGGCATTTTCTGGAGCAGTGATTTTGTTCTTTTTTTCTGTTTTATTCTTTTACTTGCAGGTCAAGCCACTGTCTTTGTATATGTGTTGCTTTTGTTTTAGTAAAATTGTTTATTTTTCCAGAATCTGTGTCTTTGTAATCTCTGGGATGTTGCTTATCTGGTTGTTTTCTCTTGTGTGCTTGGGCTGGTCTGGTCAGCTAATGCAGGGGTGTGCTCAGGCATTCTGGGTCTGGTGGGTATTTGCAGTCAGGGTTGTCCTTCCCTTGTTGTCACCTTTGGTTGGTGTTCTCAGTATTGCATGGCATTGTGTGCACTTACTGTCAGATCATGCTGCTTTTACTTCAGGCTTGTGGGTGCTATTGTGCATATATTCTACTGCTTCTTTATTTTTACTACTCTATTTTTTTTTGCACAATTTGCCTGTGTTACATTTAGGGTGATATAATTCAGCCATTTGTGTGACCGTGCCATCTAACGGCACAATGTCAGAACATTTCTCACTATGGTATGCACTGTCCGTATGTGCAAAATGTACTTTACATGCTCAGTAGCACGGATTCTTAATATGGAGGCCAATATTTTTAACAGTACCTCATACTTTAAGTTCATAAAATAGGGGCAATAAATGACAGTGTAGATCCGCAGTTCTACAGTATTTTCCTTTTGCTGAGAATAGTCCATTCTGGCTAAACACATACAGTAATAATGCTTAATTGCTGCATGAACATTCAAAGAAACAAAATAAGAGAAAATGAAAAGGTTCTTCAAAACAGAATGAATCACACAATTTAAGTGCATAATTATGTATAATTCCAGGGCACCATAAACCCATGCAATCAGAACTGCACTCATTGCTATAACAAGAAAGGTCAGCATACAGGTCATTTTACATGTGAATTGTGAAGTATTTGAAATAAAACACTAATGAAGAAGAAAAAAATATTTTGCTTATTGATTACAGTGTTTGATTATAGACATACACATTTATATAGGGAACACAGAAAATGTAATACAAGGAAAATACCGAGACAAAACAATAACCATTCTGGGATAACAACAACACCCCAATAGTAAAGAAACATCCTCTTCTTCTTCCCAAAACTAAGCTGATAAAAGAAAGAAAGGCTGGCATCCTTCCAGAACCCTGAACTGAGGGAAAAACTGTCTTCAGCAAATCTAGGCATATAATAATAATAATAATCTTTATTTATATTGCGCCTTACTAAAATCAAGGTGCATTACAATAAAGTAACATCATATTAAAACATCATAAAACATTAAAATCAGGATTAAAATATGCAGCATCAGTCCATGTCCACATCATCTCCAAAAGTCTTTTTCCATAAAAAGGATTTTAAACCTTGTTTAAAACCCTCCACCATCATGCACTTTCTAATCCAACGGGGTAGAGAATTCCAGAGGGTCGGCACCGCGAACATAAAAGCTATGGCGCCAGAGAGTTTTAAAACTACCCTCAGAATCTCTAGCAACCCCTTGTTGGCTGAGCAGAGCAGTTGCACCAGAAGATAAGAAACCAGAAAATCTTTCAGGTAGTCAGGGCCCAGACCGTGTAGGGCTTTATATGTCAGTAATCCGACATTAAAGGTGATCTGATCCAGCAGCCAGTGCAGATCCCGCAGCACTGGTGTGAAATGTGAGGAACGAGGAGTCCCCATTAACAACTGGGCTGCTGAGTTCTACATTAGCTGCAAGTGGCAGATATCAACCCCAGGAAGCCAAAAGTAAAGGGAATTGCAGTAGTCCTAACATGAGGTCACAAAGGCGTGGATAAGCATGGCAGGTCACTAGATGGAACAAGGTGCTTGATCCTAGCGATGTTCCTCAGATGGTAAAAAGGATACCTTAACAACCGCCGACACCTGCGCAAGCAATGTCAGCCAATCATCAAGGATCACCCCTGGGTCACGCACCCATTCGGAGGTAGGGAGCTCAACATCCCCCCAAGAATAAACCTGAGGTTTGGTTTGCTCCCAACCCCTCAATCCGGCGGCCTGGATCAACAACAATCACCTCCGTCTTCTGAGAATTCAAATTCAACCAGCTGGACCTCATCCAACCCTGGATCTCACTGAGACAGTTGTTAAACACTGAGAGTGCTCTATTCTGGTCAGGTGCAAAAGACAGATAGAGCTGGGTATCATAGGCATAACAATGAAACTCCAGCCCATATCATCTTACAATGTCTCTGAGGGGAAGCATGTACACCGCAAACAACATGGGGGACAGCACAGAGCCCTAAGGCACCCCACAGGACAGAGAAGTAGGATTGGAGGAGAATACCCCCGATACCACCCTCTGAGTTCTACCTGTGAGGAAGGAGGTAAACCATCTGTGCGCCAAACCCGACAGCCCACAGATGCATCTCACGTGCTCAAGCAGCACCCCATGGTCTACGGTGTCAAATGCTGCTGACAAATCCAGTAGGACCAAAATTGACCATTTTTTCTGGTCTCTCGCCATCAGGAGATCATTGAGCACCCAAACCAGTGCAGTCTCAGTGCTATGTCTCTTTCAAAAACCTGATTGAAGAGGGTCATAGATGTTATGGATGGACAGATGGTTGTCTAACTGGGCTGCCACCACTTTCTCAATTACCTTCCCCACAAAGGGGAGGTTTGAGATAGGTCTGTAGTTAGCTAGGGAGTCTGGGTCCAGAGAAGCCTTTTTCAACACTGGTGTCACCACCACTTCCTTCAGGGAGCAGGGATATTCACCTGAGTCTAAGGAGCACCAGACTATCCTAGCTAGAACCGGGATGGTAAACTCCCCACAGCCCATAATCAGGGCAGCGGGGCCCCAATCTAAACTACAGCATGTGGTGTGCATACCTTGAACAATCCTCATAACATCTTTGATTTCCGGCCTTTCAAAGGAACTCCAGGAAAATGGGGGGCTTGTAACCGCAGGCTGGTCCACTGCAAGTCCCATAGAGAGTGTGGTGCGGGTCTCGGTCCTGATGTCAGCCACCTTATCTGCAAAGAACTGAGAAAACTCCTCACACTGCATTTGTGAAAAGCCTCAATGAATCTGTAGACAAGCTTGGTTGCACAGCCATTCTATGGTTCGAAAGAGCTGGGCTGGTCAGTTGTGTGCAGCAGCAATTTCTCTGGACAGGAATACTGCCTTCTTATGAATAATTGCTGACTGATAGAGTTTATAATGCTCTAGGAGTCTAAGATGGTCGGCATCTAAGCCAGATTTCTGCCAGCACCTCTCCAACCTGCGTCCTAGTCGCCGCATCTCCCTCAGATCCTGATCAAACCATGGGGACCGAGGGAGAAGGGAGAGAGGACTCACACAGGTGGGAGCAATAGAATCCAATGCAGTGGTAATGACCTTATTATAGGCTAGAACCAAAAATTCAAGATTCAAGCTCATCCCAGGAAATTCTGATAGGTCAAGTACTGCAGTTAGGCCTTCGGGAGTCACATCCCGTAGAGGGCGGTACTTGACCATCTCCACAAGGGTAGGCCTACGCAGAGGGGTGAGGAAACTGAATCTCACAGTGTGATGGTCAGACCATCCGACAGGTTCCACACCCACATTGGAGGCCTCCATCCCCAGAAGGAAGACCAGATCCAGGGAAATAAAGGCATGATTTGCTCAAAAATGTCAACATGCATATTAAGTCCTTTTAGAGCCATATAATATAGACCCCAAATATCTCACTCTTTGACAACAGTGCCAGACTATTCTCCATCTCCGAGTCATATTGAGCCTCTTTCCTTCCAGAAATCTGCCAGTGGAAATCAGATTTCAGATTTAAGAAAAGTCCAGATGATGAGCTTGCATCTAGTGGCACCGACAGTGAACATTGCTGTTCTGGACATAACTGGTACCATTCTCAAAATGCATCTGATTGTGGCAATAGAACATGGCTTATGGCAGCATGAGTCTGACTTTGCACCCATCTTTGATTTGGAAGTAACAGCCTCAGACCATAAATTGCCAGCCCATGCAGTTCCATGCATGTGATACCACACAGCAAGTCTTGACTAACCCAGTACTTCTCCCATGCCCCTGATGCACAGTGTAAGGGGAGCAGGTGCTCCCAATGGGACAGAGCCATGCCAGACAATACCAGTGGCCATTGGCCTCATCTCCTGCAATGCATTAGCAGTGGATCATGTAATGTAAGAGTCTGTGGGCGGCCGGGCCCTGTCATATCCCCAAATGGAATGCAAATATTGAACAAACATATATAGTATATGTTTGGTTACCACCCTCATGCCCCTAGTTCTCCATGGTAAAAGAAGTAATTGGCTTAGACCAGCTTTCTGCAGCTGGTGCAGTTATGGCTCTCCAATATGATGAATCAGGGAGGGAGGTGCAGGCTGTATGGCAGAGTATTGTCAGAGAATGAAAATTTGGCCCAAGATGTATACTAAGTGTCTTGTCCCAGCGGGTATGGGACTGTAGTCTTTCAGGACACCTTATGGAGTCTGAGGTACTGCACCAATTGTACTCACTTGTCTGGGTATAGGGCAGAGGTTTCTGGATTTTGGATTGATCTGGCAAGTGTGCAGAGGACCTTCTTCCCCACCCCAAGGCCACCAAGTCTGCCACCACTCCCCCAGAGGGGGCCTAGGCAGAGGTAAAGCAGTTAAATCTTGGTGGGCACCAGGACGATAGAGGTGGTGGGAGGAATGTATGCTTCTCAGCATGTACCATGGACAGAATTCCTTAGCCATACTGACAGTATGAGGCTGCCAATATGAGGTGCCCCCATCCCTATGGGAAGGGAGAAAGTGGGGGTACACTGAAGGGGATGTCCCAATGAGGAAGAAAAAGGAAGAGGCACCCAGCTTAATCAGGAAGCAGCTTCTGGAGAGGGAGATCTATTTGCTTAAAGTTGGACCAGCATAACATTCTGTGGTGATTTGCATATGCAGCCCATGATGCTTTGCATTCTGGGGGCATGTGTGATTTTGTACTCTATTGTTAGGTGGATAAACTTGGTAGCAGGTAGAGCAAGGAAGAAGGAGTTGAAGTGTTTGAGAGGTGCTTCAGCTTTGAGGGATGCAGATCATATCCAGAGGATAGCTAGGGCAGCAGGAGATGGGATGGGGCTATATGTTATTATCCAGCTTGGGACAAATGACCTGGCAAGGGACAGGACAGGGGTAGTGCAGAATAATTTCAAGGAATTAAGGAGGGGCCTCAAGCAGATAGCACACATGGTGGTGTTTACTATGGTGTTACATTGGTATGGCTGGTGAGAAGTAAGGGTACTCTGTGCCAGAGCATTTAACATTTGATTGAAGTCATGGTGCATGGAGGAAGGCTTTGACTACATTGGGGACTAGTAGTCAACTTGGGAGGATATAGACCTCTACTAAGGAGATGGTCTGCAACTTTCCAGGAAGGGGATCACAGTTATTAGTGGGAGGTTTAAAGGGGACAGGAAATTTGTTCCCATTGGCAGCTGTTTATAATGATCCCAAGTTTAAAAATGATATGCATCCCCCTAAATGATCAATGTTTAACCATACCTGAATGAAAAGTGATGTGAAAAACTGTATTGTGCATAGTTTCGTTTTCATGGGTCACATTCTGTTACAGTTCTCTTCACGGAACCTGTTATTTGGATTTTTGACTGTCATGGTTTGTGTACAGAACTCTAAGCATGGCTCTGATACTGTACTGCAGGTCAACAGCTTGTAATCAGCATTCTGTACGCAAACCATGACATAGTAAAAACCACTAATTATTGGTTATATGAAGAGAACTGTGCAGAACGTTGTGCCAAGAAACACTCATTTCCTGCCCCCTTTAAATCCTACTTGGATGAGCATTTAAACTAGCCAGAGGAGACTGTAAAACTAAGGGAGGCAATACTCCCCTACCCCCAGATGATGGAGCATAAATGAGGGGGGCTTGAAGACAGTAAACTCCCTTAGTGCAGGGACTGGGATGAAAAAAAGGCAGAAGGAAAGGGTGTATAAATGAGGCAATTAAGAACAAAGGAGTAAAGGAGAGGGAACAGGCAAGGTAAAAAGGGAAGAGGTAGATCAGGTGAAGCTTCAGGGGACAGGACAAGCAGGAAGGGGAAAGTAGGCAGGGAAAGACAAAGATATGTAGAGCATAATGCACCAAAGGAAATAAAATTCCAGACCTGGAGGCCGTCATGGAGAAGGCTAGCCTGGATTTGGTGGCTATAATGGAGCCGTGGTTCACAGAGTACCACAACTGGGACATGGCCATAGCTGGCTAGTCTCTGTTGAGTAGAGACAGGAATGGGGGGCATTACACGTGAGGGAGGGAATCAAAGCCATAGAGGTACAAGGCCACGTGGAGGAAAAGAAAGGGTCTGAGGTGCTGTGTGTCATCCTGGAGACAGGCTCTAGGGCACCATCTGTACTTCAGTAGTGTGCAGACCTTCAGCATAGGGAGAGGAGTTTGATAAGGCACTTGGGGAAGCCATCATCAGAATGTCAAGTAATGGGGCTGTAGTGCTAGTTGGTGACTTCAGTCTGCCAGATATGAAGTTGTGCCTTCCAACAGCAGGTTTTGCAAGGAGCAGGGCCATCCTTGACTCCCTAAAAGGGTCTTTTCTCAGACAGCTAGTTAAGCAACCCACTAGGGATAGGGGAGTTTTGGATCTGGTGCTTAAAAACAGGGACAGCATTGCAGACATCACAGTGAGCAGACACCTACAATAGTATAGGTACCAGTGATGACCATATAGTGTGGTTTATCATAAAGACAGGAGATGAAGCAAACCACATGAGGATGAGGTCCTTGACTTGAGAAGGACAGATATTAAAAAAATGGGAGACTGCCCCAGAAACTACCTTATGGGGGGTTGCCAGGGAGGGTTACAATTGCAATGGGGAATACAAGGATGGGCATTTTTAAGGCAACTGGCACTTTGCTTTAAAGGAATTTAGTAAAAGCAGAAGGGAAAAAAGACTGTTATAGTTCTTTAAGGAAGTAGCCAAGGTGGTGAAGGAACAAAGGGTGACATTCCAGAGGTATAAAGGATGCGCAAAGAGGAGGACAGAGAGGTATACTAAGTAAAACAGAGGGAAGCAGCTACTGTAAAATGGTGAGGGGAGCAAAGGTTCTGAAAGAGGAAAAGACAGCTAAATGGATAGTTAAAGGGAATAAGACTTTCTTCAGTTACATGCATGAGAAGAGAATAGCAAGGGGGAGGGATAGTGAGGATTAGGAGAGTGACAGAGGGATACTGTGCAGGAAAGCATCAATAAAAATATGCTATCCTCAAAAGATACTTCTGATCGATCTTCACAGTGGGGTAGGAGACAGATCATCAGGAAGTAGCAGAGACAAAGGGGGGGAGGACGAGCTGTACACATGTCCAGTCTCAGAGGAAAGAATCCTAAAGGAACTAGCAGTTGTACAGGTGGACAAGTCTATGAGACCAGACAGTATACACCTAAGGGCATTAAAGGAATTCAAGGAGGTACTAGCTGCGCCACTGATGGTCTTATCCAAGACTTTACTGGTAACATGCATGGCTATGTAGGACTGGGGATGAGCGGACATGGTCTCTGTACATGTAAAGACAGCAGAGAGGAGACTAGCAATTATAGGCCAGTCAGTTTCCCCTTCAGTGGGGAAGGGGAATTTATGGAAACCATGCTTAAAGAAAGGCTGACAGAGTACTGTGAATCCAATTGGTTTCAAAATCACAGGCAGCATGGATTCATGGGGTGGGAAGGAGTTTGTGCCAAATGAATCTGATGGATTTCTTTGACTGGGTGATAGGGAAAATAGATCAGAAGAGGGAAGTGGATATGATATATCTAGACTTTATTAAGACCTTCAACATTATGCCACATAGGAGACTGATAAAGAAATTGAGCAGCCTAGAGGTGAGATCAAAAGTGGTGAACTGGGTTAGAAACTGGTTAGCAGATAGATGACAGAAAGTGGTGGTTAACAGCACACTTTAATGAAAGGAGAGTGAGCAGAAGGGCTCAGTACTGGAACCAATGCTCTTCAATGACTTCATATGTTACACTGAAGAAGAACTGGAAAAAAAGGCATGCCTTTTTTCAGATGATACCAAAATCTTTAATAGGGTGGACACTCAGGAAGGGGTAGAGAGTATGCACTGGGATCTTGGGAAAAGCAAAGAGTGGTAAAGAGCATGGCATTTGGGGTTCAATCTACGAAGTACAGAATCATGCACCTAGGGCATAGGAACAGAACACAGCGCTATAGAATGAAGGTACTGACAGTCACTAAATAGGAAAGGGACTTTGGGGACATCATAACTGATGACATCAAAGTTGCAGGGCGGTGTGACAAAGCAGGGGGTAGGGCTAGTGCAATGCTGGGGTGCATTGCGAGGGATATCTCCAGCAGGAGGAGAGAAGTGGTGTTGTATATCACTCACTGGTGACATCTCACCTGAATATTGTTTCCAGTTTTGGACACCACACTTCAGATAAGGCCTAGACATGGTGGAAGCAGTGCAGAGCTGGACAAAAAAAAATAGTTCAGGGGTTATAGAAGAATTTGTTTTACAAGGAGAAACTGAGGGATCTCAACATATACACCCTGGATGAGAGGATAGTGAGAGGAACTTTGACAGAGACCTACAAGCACCTCACAGGAGTGAACAGAATGCAGGATGGGAGTCTCTTTCAAATGAAAAAGAGGCTCAGGAGGCATGCAATGAAGCTGGTGCAGGGGAAGGGGGGTTATGAGGTATGTGAGGAACTACTACTATACCAAAAGGGTGGTTGATGCCTAGAACAGACTGCCACCAGAAGTGGTGGAGGCAAAAACAGTGGGAGGTTTCAGGCATGCATAGGACAGACATAGTGGAATATTCATAAATAGGTGGGGGGAAGGGTCCCCAGAGACTAGTCTGAGTTTGGTAAAACAGATTATACAGAGAACATCTGTGCAGACTAGAGGGCTAAGCAGTCATTTCCTGCCAACAAATTCTAGGTTTCTAGTTAAAGTGTCAAATTTTACATTCTGATATGCAAATAAATTATTCAGCTGTGGTTTCTATTCCATGTTCCTATGATCATGGACAAACTATGGGGAAGCATGGAACAACATTAATTGACCATGGTTGAGCATAATGTGCCCAGAAGATTCAGAAACATATTGAGAACTGCTCATAATTCATGGATTCTTGAATACCCTGTTTCTACGTTTCTTTATGTATGTATTTTGGAAGTGGGGTATTGCAGGCTCTGATTTTTAAATGTTGCATCAAGATTTGTTCCCCAATTACTTTCAGCTTGGAAACTGAAGTGCAAGCTGACCTTCATCATTAATGATTGCAGCTGTGATTGCCTTGATATATGCTACTCTGAGGTTGCATCCAATTTGAGTTGTTAGACTGATTGGTAATATTGTAAATACTGCTGTTGTTTTCTTCCCATTTCTGTTAGGGACACTTTTTAACATTTTAACATTGTACACAGTCCACACCATTTCAGAGCCAGACAGATGTTGTACTATAATGTACAATATTTTGTTTTTGCAGTACAGGATCCAGGGAGAACACATGCAATGGGGAGCTTCAGAGGCACTCATGTTTTACTCCCCTGTTTGTCACAATGTGCTTTCCCATATGGTCATTAAGGGATGGAATTAAATAAGCATTCAAGTGCAAAGTGCTGATCCATTTAATAAAACTCTTTGGTATTCCATACTTGCCAAGTACATAGAAGCATATAATTTGTCAGCAAAGAAGGACCACTTGGCCCATCCAGTCTGCTTAGTTATCTCCCTGCCTGTATTGTCCCAGCAGACCCTAACTGGTCTTCAGTGACTCCCCCTTTCTATTCACTAGTATAATCCTATGTCTATCCCATGCATGTTTGAAACTCTCCATAGTTTTTGTCCCTACTGTCTATTGTGGCAAGCTTTTCCTAGCATCCACCACTCTTTCAGTGAAGCAGTATTTCCTTGCATCCCTCTTAAATGTCCACCCTTCTAGCTTTGTTGCATGCCCTCTTGTTCTTTTGCATCTTTTCATTTAAAACAGGATCCCCACATGTTCCCTGTTCCCTCTTGTGAGGTACTTGTATGTCTCTAATAAGTCCCCTCTTTCCTCTCCTATCCACCAGGGTGTACATACTGAGTTCCCTCAGTCTCACATCATACGATTCCTCATGCACCCCATGTACCATTTAAGTTTAGCTTCTCTGAACTACCTCTACCCTGTTCTGTGTCTTGCAATCCAAGCTCTCTTACAGGATCCTGGATTCTATCTTGGCCATTTTTGATTAATATATCTTCAGGCAAGATGGGGTAGTTCACCCTGATGTAGCTCCAGTACCTGCTAAGCATCCTACTCTAAGGACAGTCAACCAACCTCAAACTCAGGGTCCCTTCCTATCGCATCTTGCATTGTCACAGAGAGGGGCCATGTACAGTAAATGTTGAAAGAAATGACTTCATCAGGCCAGGGCAGCACTGACAGTGACCACAGTAGGACCGAAAGCAGCCATGTAAATATGTCTTATCTCTTCTACCGGGATAGACAGTCTCCATCCTGATGAACCATTAGTTCATGTATGTGAATGAGATCAGTCAGTATATGGTACTAAATTATTTTGATCCATTAGTTGCATTGTTTGTACTACATACAATAAAACAAAAGTTTTACAAGCTGCTTCTTAATTTCTGACTTTGTCCCTAACCCTATACAAAGAGTGATTCTGCCTTTACTGTCTGGATGCAATGGCTGTTTTTTCCACTGGAAGTTTCCTTTATGTTTGATGACATTTGTTTTCTACCCACTGTTTGTTATGGTTGCAGTGGGTGTAGACCTGCAGATGTCTTACGAGCACAGTAAAGTAAAAGGAGCTTTCCAGATACCAGATGGACTTGTAAATAATGAAAGTGAATGGCAATTACTGTGCAGTCACTGCACTATTTTGTCTGCCGGGCACCAGTGGAACACGACACTGCCTACCATGTCCAAGATGGCCACCAGAGTTCTTTGCACATGCACCAACTCTCGTGCGTGTTCACTGAACTACGGTGGCCATCTTGGACACAGCAAACTGTGCCATGTTCCACGGGAATCCCATTTAGTATTCTTGCCATCTGCATCTTCAAGAAAAGCTTCCATAATGTGAATGTTCTAGTTTCTCAATGTCATTCATTTCTTATAGTGATATCTCAGCTGTTTAATTTACTCTTCCATCTGAATCCGGTCCTGTTTTGAAAGAACATTCAGAATCTTTGGAATTTCCTTTTTCTTGTCTCAACACTCTTCATCATATCATCTATTCTTTTCTTTCTCTTGCCTGTTCTTTGACTTTGTATACAAACTGGTTCCAGTCATTCATAAACTTCTGTAAAAGACTGAAAAGTAATATCAGAATTGAAATCAGAAAGAATGTCAAAAAAGCTTGCATAATTGGATTAGCATGTATTAGCATGTTAAGTGTCTCATTAAAAGTTGTTATCCCAGTTTATTCAGTTATGATTTAACTATATTGAAACTGACCAGGAATTCTCAAAGGAAATAAAGGTGAGGTATGTTAGGAGCGGCTCAGAGGTATGGGTGTCTGTGACACAAACAGATACTTTGGAGTTTAAGTCACGACACTCACACTCACTCCTTCACTGTGAAGTGAACAAATGGGAAGAGGCTGGTAGAAAACTTGTCACCTTTTTATTTGCAGTCCACAGACAGAATCCAAGATAGTGTTGGTCAGAAAATCATGACGCTTCACACGAAGGCTTCCTCAAGGTGAAAAGTTTTCTACCAGCCTGTCCCTATTTTTTCATTTCATGGTGAAGGAGTGAATGAGTGAGTGCCATGTCTTAAACTCCAAGAAATAAAGGGGGGCTAGATATATTATGTAAGTCTACCATACAGAAATTTGAAGTTATGGGAAAGTGATCACTTCAAAATTACTGAAACTTTTCCAAGAACTGTTCTCCATTTATATATTGTCAACAACTGATTGGACTATTCTATTTGAAGGCACAACTGTACAATTTTTTGTCTTATCTTTTTGCTGCCACTAAGACATGACTGTTTCAGTCCACGCTTGTTCCATAACTTTAATAACTTTGTTCCTAATTAGTTTTTGAGAATAACTTTTGAATAAATTGGAGGAAAATGAAAAACAAATCTAATAAATTTGCACTTGATATTGAACTATATAAGGGGAACGTATTTTTTTGCGTTGATGTTTCTCACTATCACTAGCATTTCACTATGATTTTCCTTGTAAGATAATTTAATTTTTCAGTTGATGCCATATCTCATCAGAATATTATTCTGTTCTCTTTGTAGGGAGATATATATAAGGGATATGCAGTGGTTCAGTGTGTGATAATGCATTTATCTTGTACAGTTTCCAGTGACCTCAAGTAACCTCACGAGTGCCGAAGCGCACAGTGAGTATCAAAGAGGTCACTGAAAGCTTACAAAACTAAATCATTATCTACACTATTCTACATATTCATTATGCAACAGGTTTAGATGTTGTGTGAACATTTGATTTTGGTAGGTGTAAATAATTTGTAAAAAAGGGAAAAAGAATGGAATT
This sequence comes from Neoceratodus forsteri, assembly GCA_016271365.2. Lineage (NCBI taxonomy): Eukaryota > Metazoa > Chordata > Ceratodontiformes > Ceratodontidae > Neoceratodus > Neoceratodus forsteri. Next base: position 1,635,708,380 of record CM028130.1, on the reverse strand, counting down.
TTATGCTGTTTTTTGCTAATTATAAAAAAACAAAATGGTATCTATAAATGAAACACCACTCATTTTGTAGATATTTTTGAGCTGAACATTTTTCGTGCTCACAGTACCATGCTATCATTTTTTTGTTTTAAAGTTATTCATATTTGTTTGTCAAAAAAGTGAACCAAAAATTACATTCTCTTCTGTTTTCTTGCTAATCAAATACAATATACAGGATTTATATAAATGAAACATTATTCTTTTTGTAGATAATTTTGTGCTGAACAATTTTTGTGCTCACAGTACCATGTTATCTTTTTTCGTTTTTAAGTTATTCACATTTAAATATGGTTAGTACTGCTTCTGAGGCCAAACATTCTAAATGAATTCTGAAGAGAACTGTGTAGATAAATGAGCTACTGATGTAGTTACTATGTGGATAAATAAATTTATCCACATAGTAGAACAGATAAATGGATTTATCAGTGCAGATTTATTCAGACACCTGTTGCATATATATATATATATATATATATATATATTATAATTAGGTGTACACCATTTTCATTTTTTTTAGAATTCGTAACAACAGAATAAATCACAAAGCAACATGGTTGCTATACATTTTAATGTTGATTGAGCAATATTTCCATACCTTCCATTGCTTGACCAAAATGATGCCTTTAAATGGCATGCTTTGCATATCTGTAATTCCAATCATAAAAAAATCACAAATCCCTATAACCATGTTCCTTGAAAAATTAAAATACAGATATTGAACGTTTTCAGGAAAGCAAAACATCAACACCCACCAATTAATTATTGAGACCAGCTATATTTCATGACAGTAAATAACTTGTTCTACTGACTTTGTAAAAGGAAATGGTAATCCTGCCTTCCACATTATTCAGACTAATAATATTTGATTTCTGTGTAAATACTTCCATCTCTAGTCAATTCCTGGCACACATCAAGAAATGGGCAGACCTATTTCCTGCTTCAGTTGTGAAAAGAATATTTAGATATGACATCATTCCATTTGTGATCTGAAATTCTTACTTGCGATGTTTTAATATTGATTTTTTTATTCCAACTTTCCTGACATTAACTAGTGCAGCTTGTGCTTTATTACCATGAAATATCCCAATGTCTCTTTTTATTCTAATGTCTTTGTTTTTGTCATTATGAACATTCCCACCAGTGCCGGTCTGTTCTGTATCCATTATAGATTTTACAGTGCATTATATCATTGGTGTTTGTGTTTTTCTTATTTTAACTCTAGAATTTTCCACAATACTGATTTGTTCAATAATGCAATTGCCATCTGGTATCTGGGCCAATAGAATTCATGTCTTGTAGAATCGTAATATTAAAATGCTTAGCCTTGATTGTTTTTGCTAATAACTCTCTTTTAAAAAATAGGAACACGGGCTGCTTCAAATCTCTGTCCAGATCTCTCAATCTCTTTCTGTTCATTCTTTTACTGCTACAGTCAGTTCAGCTGCCCCTCACCTATCACCAATCTTCAATCTCCTCATTTCTCTACTCTGTTTTCAGTTTGTGTCTACCAGCTCTATGAACAACCAGGACAAGCTGGGAAATAAAAACAAATAGAGGGTGAGCAGAGCCAGGACCAAATAATGTTGAGTACACAAACATGGAATGCATCACAGCATAGGTGGCATACCTGTTCAAAAATACCACCAAACATATACTTTAGAGCTTGAGGCACATCCTCTCCTCAATGAAAACTCATGCTGATGCTCACAATCACCATTTTGGATCTTGAATCTGCTTAGTGGCCACCATCAATTGCTCAGATTGCTTCATATTCACAACTGTTATTATCCTCAAGTGTCTTTGTTGATCTGTTACTGCTATCTTATTGTGACTCGCACATGTGCACAGAACTTCGGTGACCATCTTGGACATGGCAGACAGTGCCATATTCCACTGTGTCTTCATCTGCAGCCATACTAGCTCTGGACAGAGTTTGTTTATTATGCCCCTAAAAGGGCTGAAGGATAGAGTGCCAAATAGAGAAAATAACTTAAATGTTTAAGCAGCACAGAGGCTTGTCCTCAAATGAATACAAGGATAACTTGTTAAAAGTGAAAGTGTGAATGGGAGAGTGTGAGAATGCCAGGAAGCTTTGAAAGATTTTTACAGCTGATCTGGGAGGAGAGCAGTAAGGTGTGAAATGGGGGTGGGAGTAAGGGAGACAGTAACTTCTTTCTGATACTTTCTAATTATTTTACAGTAAAAAAAAGTATAAAATTTACAACATTCGAGTACATTTTGTTACATATATTGTGGCCAAATATCATTCATTCAAATGGCGTTGGGAGTCAAAGGTTGCACAGATGTGAACGCTGGTCACCAGCAAGGGCAAAGACAATTGTATAAAGCATTACATCACCAGAATCACAGAGGCCATTGGGACTTTCTGCGGCAATTGCTATATTTGATGGTCTCAATGCTTCCAGTGGTGTATTTTTTTTGTGGGGAGGAGTAGGGGATCCTGGATGCAGAGTTTGTATGCAGGCCCCCCCACCCTCACAAAAAAGACAGGGAATAAACTGTACCTCTACAGGTACATGACATGTACAGGTGCTGTGCAGGCCTGCTCATTATTCAGAGTGGGCTGATACAGGTGTTTTACAGGCACTGTACAGGCCCAACTGCCATTCAAATGGTAACAAAATCTGTGCCTATTGAGGCCTGTGATATGTGTTGATTACTATGCACACTTTCAGTCACATTATGTACACTTTTAGGGAAACTACACAGTGAAGAATGCATATATTGACTACGTGTTATGAAGCTGTTTTACACATATAACATGTAATGTCCCATAAACCTTGAGAGCAAAGCTTGAGAGGTTTATGTGGACACCACACACTGAGGGTGTTTAAAACATTCATAAGCACACAGTCACTTATGTTTTATTTTTTACAGTACAGGGTATTAAAGAAACTGTGAAAATTGATTGGTAATTTTGCATGTAAAGGGCTAAGCAACAGTGAGAATTCATAGCACTTGCCTTAAATTGATTAGAAAAATCAAAATGCTAAAAATGTACAGTATATATTGTACATATATTTTTTTTTAACTGTTTTAACCTGAATAAAATTCTTTATTAAGCTGGCCTGTTGGTGCAGTGGTAGAGCTACTACTCGCAACGCCAGTGAAATGGGTTCAAGAATGAGCCTGGATTGTCGGGGGCTGGCTTTGGGGGGGAGCAAGTGTCCCACAGGATGCTGTCCTTCTCCATGGGGGGAAGGTGCCACATCCTGCTGCAGCACTGCCACTTACAGTTGTATGGGTGATAGGGCATGCGGGACATGGGGAGGGAGGGATGTACCCCACTGCATATCGCATACATGTGCCTACACAAGCTCACATCTAAGACGTCCCAAACGCTGGTGTCCCAGTGAGGAGGGATAGAACAGCAATGATTGGAAGGACAGAAGACTGGAAAACACTCTGGCTGGCAGGACAATCACTGGCCTCCACAGGCCGTACACCAGGTGACTCAATATTAGAGATGCAGCAAATTTTAAATCCACCCACGAAGTGGATGTGAAGTGGGCATTTCACGTCCATGTAGCTCAATGTGAAGTGGACCCTGTAAAGTGCTCACTTCACGTTATTATTATTACCACTTCGCATTGCCATTATGCCTTAACGTGAAGTAAGGTGAAGGGAGAAGAAAATAGTCACATCACATGGCTTGCAGTATTGTAAGTCACATGCTTTAGTCAGGCAGGAAGGAAGTGAGTCACAGAAGCAGTTTCACTTTCTCCTTTGCATTTGTAGAGGGAGAAAGCATTTGTGAGAGGAGAGGAGTTACTGTTTGCCTTTCGTTGCTTTTCAGTGCCAGAACAAAACAAACAGCTTTTTTAAAAGCTATTTCTTTATTTAGTTTTTGTATTGTATTTGTGTTTTTTTGTTAGTGAATTTTTTTGTATACTTTTTTGTTTTGTGTGTGTGACTGACTGCATGTGTGTGTATGTGTGCGTCCATTGTCTGTGTGTGTCTGTGTTGGCCCGTGGACTTCAGGAGGATAGACGGTCACATAAGAGAAGGTGAGCCACTGGCCCGTGGGCGTGTTAGGAGTGGAGGAGTGCGGACCCGTGGTGGGCGGGGTGGTCATGTGATGTTGGACCACTCCCGACTCCTGGCTGGTGTTGCTTACCCTGTTGAAGTAACAGCAGCACCAGTGCCACCTGTGGCTGCTGCACATCCACCTTCTCCACCACTACCACTACCACAACCACCAGAAGCAACTGTTGGGGCTCCAACAGTACCCACCCCCTCCACCACCACCACAGCCACAGGAGGGGGCCCCAGAAATTGTAGGTGGTGGTGGGACTCATGCCTGACATGTGAGGACTGTGTCTGGTCCCCTCGCAGCTCCCCAGTGTGGGAGTTTTTTAACTGTGTGGGGGGAGATAACACAGTGGTGGAGTGCTATGTATGTGGTGTGCTGGTGTGCTGTGGCTTCCCTGAGACACATTTGGGGACAGGTGGCCAGCGCACCTACATGCTGAACCACCACAAGGCAGAGTGGCAGGCTGCCATGGAAGGGGCCAGGTGTCCACCTGCTGGCCCTTCCGTGGCAGTGGCTGAGGGTGCTCCTGGGGTGGAAGAAGTGCCTCACAGTCTCTGCCACAGCAGGAGGAGGAGGAGAGCTACTACAGCAGCTGCTCCACCACCACCTTCACCACCACAGCACGACCCTGTCCACCACCAGCCCTACTACCGGGATTCCCCACTGCAGTGGACTCCGTCACAATCCCTGCAGCCCAGTCTGACATCTGCCTGGTGTGGGCAGTGTGTGAGGAAAATAATGAGTGGTTCAGTGCTTTGGAGCAGCAGGTGAACAGAGTGGAAGCACAGCAGCAGCAAATACTTTCAATGCTGCACCTGCTGCTGGACCACCACTGCATTCCACGGCCATAGTAACTGAGGGGATTGTTTTATACCCCCGACCCCCACTCCTGACCCCACCCCAGTACTGTGTTGTACAGTGTTTGTGCATTTTTTATTTGTTATTGTTTAATCATACACATTTTTCCTTCCAGGGGAATCTTTCTTGCACCACATAGTGCAATACATTTTTGTGAAAACCATCCGTAATTTCATTACAGTGTGTCACGTGATGGAGGAATTCCCATTCTGAAAATCTGCCCACATTCTACCTCCCTTCTCAGCAATGTTAGGACATGATGGCAGGGAGAGCATATGAGCAAGCTCCTTACAGTGAATATCTAATTGTCCGGCAGGTTTTTGAATGTTTCTTTATGTTATAATGGTCAGTTTGTGGTGAAATGTGTGGCCACGTTTCCAGTAAGAAGAGCCTTGTTAGTGAAAACATCCCACATTTCACCACAAAGTGAACCTTATAACATAAGGAAACATTGGGATAGCTGCCGGACATTCACTATAGTGGAGCATGCACCTACGCTGCCTCTGGCATCGAGCAAGAAATATTCCAGTGGTAGTAATGCCCCCATATGTTAGTTTATGTGCATCACCATAACTATGTAATGTGGTGAATGTCCGTAAAGCAGCAGCACAACAATCTGTTGATAACTCTGACCTATATTTTTTAATGCTATGTTACAACTTCCTTTACTTGCATCCTGACTGACTGGAATGATACAAGAATTTACAGTAATTGAGTCTGCTGTACTATCTTTTTCCATGTGTGAAATAATGAAAGGAACATTCCTTTTAAATTGGTGCTGACCAGGTCTGTGTCATTGTTTTCCTCTGCTTTTCTCCATCACATCAAGAAGTTGTTATATATCACTTCTGTTGTTAATTAACAGTTATGAATCAGGCAGTGTTTTATGACAACATGGAACAATAGTTATTGAAAAGCAGCTGCAAATAAATACAAACCTGGTCCAAACAATATTGGAAGATGTGCTCATTTTTTTCATACATGAAAAAAGTAGTCAAGTAAGTAAAGCAAACATAACTTCTGAACTGAATCATATCATTCAAGTCACAACTCGGAGGTAAGTAGTGGTGGCTGTGGCAAAGTAAAGTAGCATAAAAAAGTACAGTTCAGAACTGTGAGGACATTCTTGCAATGCTTCCTTAATTGTAAAAATGTCAGTATGACATGACATCATGAGCTCACAGCAACAATCACAGAACACACAAAAGTGTCACAGAGTCCCCAGATTTTTCCTGCATGCCCAAAATGCATCCTGCTTGTGTGCAGAAAATTGACAAATGGTAATAAAGTGAAATGGGATTGTTTCAGCACATACAAAGTCCCCCAGAATTAATGGTGCACTCAGTCATGCGCACAAAAGTGGTACAGAGTCCCCATATTTTTCTGTCTGCCCAAAATGCATCCACCTTGTGTCCAGAAAATTGACAAGTGGTAATGAAGTGAAATGGAATTGTTTCAGCACATGCAAAGTACCCCAGAATTTATTGCAGTCACTCATGCGCACAGTGCCGCAGAATAAAATGATGACCATGAGAGAACTGTTGCTGGTACAATGTGTGCTGCGATGCGAGCAAATGCAATGTGATCATCTCAACTGGATGGAAGGGTGCCCTTTGTCTGTACACTAATAGTAGCCTTGGTGAGTTGATATACATAGAGCTATACTTCTGTATTTTGTAGGTGGGGGGTTGACATGAACATGTACTCATGGTATTGTTCTGTATCACAGGTCACAGATACTGTTGGTGTGCACATTCCAGTGCTCAATTAGAACTTTTTGAGTAGAAATTTGCAATGGATAACTGTCAAGCACATGAAGGTACGTATTTTTTTTTTGTGAGGGGAAGCATATTTACAGGTTTGTCTGTAATGGTTTCTTATTTTCTTACTTTTTCACAGATTTCATCAGCATCCTTCTTGAGTCTGGTTGTTAATGATGGTCATGGTCATCTAATGAAATGACTCCTGCATGTTGCATGTGCGCCCCAGCCCGGGGGGGGGGCGGATGCTGAAGAACTTGTTTCCTAAAAAAAAGAAATGAATGACTTCTTACAACTTAATTGTTATGTGTCCCTCCCTGGTTCTCAAATCTCAATCCTTAAAGTCAAGTTACATTTCAAATCCACATCTTGTCAACTAACACAACCTGTGTGCAATATTTTCTGCAGTGTTTACAAAACAATGAAATGAATGAAATTATATCTTCATACTTATCAGAATGGATTTCACATGGATATTACATCGCTTCCTCTCTGTAAGGTACAGCTACATTACCATTCCCAATGAGTTTTAGCAATGGAGCCTTTTTTTATTACCCTGTAAAAGAAGCAAATAAAGTGTACTGTATGTGTTTTACCATTGCGGCTCTGAAAAGCTACAGAAAAGAAAACATACAACTAAAGGAAGTGAAGCAACATAACAAACATGAGTACACATACTCACTTTATGTTTTAAATATTAAGAAGCTTTCTGTCTTTGGCTGATGGATGTTGTGGTCTGAACAGACTCATGGTGGCAGTGGATAACATCAGTCCCGGTGGTGGTGGTTCGAGGGGCAGACAGACTCATGGTGGCAGTGGTGGCAGTGGCTAACATCAGTCCCGGTAGTGGTGGTCCAGGGGGCAGACAGACTCATGGTGGCAGTGGATAACATCAGTCCTGGTGGTGGTGGTCTAGGGGGCAGACAGACTCATGGTGGCTGTGGATAACATCAGTCCCAGTGGTGGTAGTGGTCCATGGATATAGTAGCTGAAAAGTGCCCTGGCTGAAATTGCTAGTCGATACATTTTGCATTGCTATAAAAGACTCGCTGTATTTGCGCTCACTATAATTCATTCACCGAAATGACATGGAACCTTATTTTGGGGTTTTATGGCTATTACCAACAATTTACAAAAGACTTTTCTTCTCTGGTGAGGCCCTTGACCAATCTCACCTGAGACTATCCATCCACCCACAATAGTACAATGTAATTAAACCATTTGGTGACCGATGAACAGAGAAGTGTAAAGGATCATTCAAAGAGATCATTCTAAGCCTAATGCAGGCTGCTGTATTAGCTTTTGTTGACTTCATCAAACCATACACCATTTACATTTATGCCTGCATGAGCGGCCTGGGAGGGATGATGTCCCAAGAGCACAACAGTGGCATGAAACCCTGCAGCATATGCCAGTCAAAATCTGCACACATCAGATTAAAATTGCCTAGTCCACAAACTGGAATTTCTCACTTTCTGATGGGCAGCAGTGGACCAGTTCCATGACTGTCTGCATGGAGCCAGATTTGTTGCACTAACAAGAAACAACCCACTGATATATGTCATGACTACAGTCAAGCTGGATGCCACTGGGCATAGGTGGATTGCTGCCTTGTCATCTTACAACGCCCAACTACAGTACCATCCTGGAAAGAACAATACTAATGTGGATGCTCTGTCTAGACACCCCCATAATACTCCACCCACAGAGAGACTGCATCTGCATTTCACAGTATAGGGAACAAGATATTTGCCATCTGCTGGTGCCTGAGAACTGGCCTGCCCCGGCCAATCCAAATAGAGCAGCAGATCTTCTTGGATTGCATCCTAATGCTGTACTGGTGGTGTATAGCCATCTAGCCACTCAATGTAACACCTCTCTGCTACATTTCAGCCCAGCAGACATGAAGCAATCTCACAGGACAGACCCCAAATTAAAGGATGTCATTGTGACTTTGGAAAAGAGTCTTGAGTCAGACAAAGTGAATTCAAACCACCCCAACATGTCACTTATCCTCCAGGAGTGGAACAAGCTTGTTCTAAAAAGTGGATTTTTGTATCAAATCAAACAGCAGCAGATCCCCCTCCCAAAAAAAAAAAAAAAACCTGGTTCTGCCCACCAAGTATAAAAAAATGGCCTTGAGAGCTCTACATGAGGGTATGGGTTATCTGGAATATATAAAAAAAACACTGGACCTAGTGAGAGTGCAATTCTACTGGCCTCACCTATCAGCAGAAGTGGAAGGCCATTGCAAAAAGTGTATTAGTTGCAAGACTCAACCAAAACAGATGGCACCTTCATTTAATATTAGGAGAAATGGGCTATTGGCTCTGGTCTGCATGGACTTTCTATCACTGGAGCCAGACAAGAAGGACATCAGCAACATCTTGGAGGTGACCAACAGCTGCACCTGGTGTTCAAATGCCTACCTTACCAAAGATCAGAAAGCAACAACAGTGGCTAAAGACTTGAGGAAGAAATATTTTGTGCATTAAGGAACCCCAAAGTGACTCCATTCTGACAAAGGGAGAATCTTTCAGAGCCATCTCATAAAAGAGCTTACTGAATTGATGGGCATTGGCAAGTCTCATACTATGCCCTACCATCCACAAGGGAACCCTCAGCCTAAGAGATTTAGTCAGACACTTTTGAGAATGCTTGGAACTTTGGACAAAGCAAACAAGTCCACGTGGAGCCAGGAATTGCTATTTCTGGTCCATGCACATAATTGTACCAAGAATGAGTCTACCCGGTTCTTCTCTTTTTACGTCATGTTTGGACAGAAAGCAAGACTGCAGGAGGACCTATGTTTTGAAGTATCTGTGCATGGTGCACACCAGAGACATATCTTGAATATACCAAGAGATTAGGACAACTTACTGATGTCTATATGTATCCCAAAAAAACAACGGGAAAGACTAATCAGAACAACAAGATCAGATATTTATTTTAGCTCAGCTTTCCCACGGAGTGCAGAAATACATGCAGGAGCCTACATCGAACACCCCACAGGCTCTCCTGCTTACAGCTCAGCTCCTCCATGGAGCACAGAAATACACACAGTACTCTGCATCAACTAGCCTACAGGCTCTCCTGCTTACAGATCAACACTCCCATGGAGTTTGAAAATACATGCAAGAGCCTGCATCAAACACCCCAGAGGCTCTCATGCTTACAGCTCAGCTCCCCCACAGAGAGCAGAAATACACACAAAAGCCTACATCAAACACCCTACAGGATCTCCTGCTTATAGCTCAGCTCTCCCATGAAGCAGAGAAATACATACAGGAGCCTGCATCAAAAACCCCACAAGCTCTCCTGCCTTCAGCTCAGCTCCCCCATGGAGTGCAAAAATACATGCAGGAGCCTGCATCAAACACCCCACAGGCTCTCCTGCTTATAGGTCAGCTCCCCCACAGAGCACAGAAATACACACAGGAGCCTGCATCAAAGCCCTCACAGGCTCTCCTGCTTCCAGCTCAGCTCCCCCCACAGAGTGCAGAAATACACACAGAAGCCTGCATCAAACAGTCCAAAGTCTCTCCTGCTTAGAGCTCAGCTCCCCGATGGAGCACAGAAATACACAAAGGAGCCTGCATCAAACACTCCACATGCTATCCTGCTTACAGCTCAGCTCCCCCATGGAGCACAGAAATACATGCAGCAGCCTACATCAAACACCCCGCTTACAGCTCAGCTCTCCCATGGAGCACAGAAATACATGAAGGAGCCTGCTTCTAGCACCCCACAGGCTCTCCTGCCTTTAGCTCAGCTCCCCCACACAGTGCAGAAATACATGCAGAAGCCTGCGTCAAACACCCCACAGGTACAGAGAAGTCTCAGTAAAGCTGCGTGTATGCTAACTGGTGGAGAAAGAACTTTAATTAATTTCAGATGGCAGACCTCTGGAGATTGTTTTTTTATTGCCACTTTGTCATTTTAGCCTGTTCTGTATCTCCAAAGTGCTCTGCCTTAGCCCATTTTTGTAGCTGATGTTTTAAGTTTACTCGCATACTAGACTGTTTTACAGCCTGTAATTCTGTTTGTTTAGGGCATTTAAGACCTTAATTAGTAACTAGAACAGAGCCTGTTGAGTTGTGTTATTTACTTTCTAATTTGGATTTACCTGCTCTGTGCTTCTCTCTCTCTCTCTCTCTCTCTCTCTCTCTCTCTCTGTCTCTCTCTCTCTCTCTCTCTCTCTCTCCTCCTGCACTCCCTTCTGTTCTTCCCTCCTCAGTGATTCTGATCCTTTGTTCCTGAAGTCTACTCCCCTTCTAATTCCTGACATCTGTCCTTTCTTCCAGGCTTTCCTGCTTACAGCTCAGCTCCCCCACTGAGCACAGAAATACCCACAGGAGCCTGCATCAAGCACCCCACAGGTATGGAGGAGCCTCAGTAAAGCTGCTTGTTTGTTTGTTGACTGGTGTAGCTCATTGACATGCAAGCGCATTGACTGCCCCACCCACCCCTCCATGACTTTAAATTTATAGGCCCCTAAGGTTATGTGACCAGTCACATGATCTCCTACCCACTTTTCCACTAGCCCTTTATATTTTGTGATCACTAGGAGTCACTAGTACACCCTCCCTTTTTCATCCCTCGCTGTTACCTCCACCCTATATCCTCCCTTCTATCTACAACTTTCCCTGGCCTGCCCTCCAGTTTCCTATTTGTTCCCCTCTACTTCTACCCTTGTCCCCCAGTGCTTTGAACCCTTGATCCTCTCCTCCAAAGGCAAGCTCCCTGCCACTGCACTGCTCAGTCGGCCCAAAGTAAGATGAACAGTTATCCATCTTACCCACCACCTTCGCCTACCTTTAGCCTTGTTCCCCATTCCTACCTAAACCCTCCCCCCTTTCCCCTTATGCACTGCCACACACTTGGCTTAGCAGATGATTATTTCTGCTCTCATAACACTCTGCATTCTTACATCCACATTTGCAGGAGTTAGCAGCCCACCTCTGGAGGGTACTGCTGCCTGCTCTCTAGTTTCCAATATTAGTACATAAATCACCATAGCTCTGTTCTTTGAAATGGGGACTGCTTACTTGCTTCTGCATTTATTTTCCCTCCTAGCTGCCATCACTCAACCTGTCCTCATAGTTGTTTGCTACCCCCACAGCCAATCCATCCCACACTCAGTACTGAGTCTATAACCTATGGAACTCTATTCTATGACCCCTTATCAGCTCACTCCAGTACTGAATTCCATGTCTGGATACTTGCAATCCCGAACATGTGGTTGGCTAAATACAGTACTGCTTCTTATACCCCTCATTCCTATTGCCCTCTTTCATGATTAGTTACCATAAGATGAACAGGCACTCAGCTCAAAGACAGAAGAATGCTACCACGTATAGGCAGCTTAGGCTATACAAGCTTAAACTCATACTAATGCTATTACTAACGTCCGGGAATATCCACCCTAACCCTGGACCCTGCCCACAAAGCATGAACTCTAATGCGATAAGGCAAGGGATGCTCACATTAGCCTCCTTTACATCTGCATCCTTCTTGCTAAAATTGACTCTCTGCAAGTGTTTGTAAATCTGTACAATCCTGACATCCTTACAATCATTGAAACCCAGCTTACGCCTAAAGTCCCTGACACAGCTATTGCACTGGCCACCTATACTATCTACAGGCTGGTTAGGATTACAAAAAGAGGGGGTGGCTGTGCCATCTACCTCACACACTCTAAAGGGTTACTCCCTACCTGCTCCCACTGCCAGGTCCACCACCCAAATACCTGCCATAAAAATACTGCTTGGCACCCATAATAAAGCTCTTACCATGGCATCAGTTTACATCCCCCCAAAGGAGCATGCACTAGGGTTCATGACTATCATGGATTTTACCCAGAATCTACCACCTAGCTCAGAGATGATCTTGATGGGTGATTTCAATATTAATTGGCTCTCCCCAGAAAATGGGTGCTACAAGGATTCTATGTCAGATGTCAACCTCACCCAGATGGTTAGTTCCCCAACCAGGATTACAAGTCATGGACCAGCACTCTGTTGGATTAGGTACTAACCACCCACTCAGACCACATTTCAAACACAACTATCCTTCCCAACTCACTCAGTGCCCGTTCCCCTGTCATTTGCTCATGGTCAAATAAATTCTGCAAACCTCCACCCAAGACAATATCTAGCAGAATCCTTGCCCGGGGTCTCCTGGAACCACTAAAATTACTCCTCAGAGAGCAAGACTGGACTCCAATTTATGTGGCTAAAGATGCTGACAATGCACTAGATTATTTTATTAATGCCATCAACGCTGCTTGCGACATCTATGCACCTCTAAAAAAGTGAAAAAAAAAAGCCATTGTAACCCATGGCTCTCCGCTGACCTTGTAGCCCATTTAAAAATTAGAGACCACCTATGGCACCATGCACAAGCCACTGGAAAGCATGTGGATATTCAAAACTGCAAGCATGCATGAAATGATTCTACTAGATTGATCTGCTTTGAGAAAAATAACTACTACAAGGAAATGCTTACTAACTCCTGGGGAGATGGCAAACAGTTCTTGGACAACATGAAGGAAGTTACAGGAAAAAAAAAGTAGCACCTACCATTCTAGACATAGATGGAACCATGACCTTGGACCCAGTCACCATTGCCAACACCTTCAATAATGCATTTACTGATCTCAGTACTATTCTCCCCAATTTTTTGACTTGGACTTCACCACAAACATCTCTGAAAATAAATTCCCACCTACAGGTCACCCTCCCTTCTATTTCAAAGAGGTCTCACTGACTGAATCCAGAAAATATATTTTAAAGGCAATTGGTAAATTCCAGCATAGCAGGGACTCTCTTGATCTCAAACTGCTAGTCCTTACTCTTGATGTAGTTATCATCCCCAAAATCAGAATTTTTAATCTCTCGCTCAGACTGGCATGGTTCCCACAAAAATGGAAATCTGCCACAGTTACCCTGGTACACAAAAGTGGTGATAGGACCCAACAAGTGAACTGCTAGCCCATATCTATACTCCCCCCCCCAAGGTGCTAGAATGCATTGTTACAGACCAGCTGGTTGAGTATCTACAGAAATACAAGATTTAGTGTTCCCAACAACATGGGTTCAGAAAAGGGCATGGCACCACCTCTGCACTCTTTGAGTTCACCAAGTTTATCCATAAATCTCTGGACCAGGGACAACTTGTGGGAGCTGCCTTTATTGATTTAACAAAAGTGTTTGACACTGTGCATCACCACCTACTTCTACAGCAACTATCTAAAGCAGGTCTCTCCAAGGACTGTATGACCTGGTTTGCTAGCTATTTGGATAATCATACTCAGTAAAAATATCTGATGTCCTCTCTGACACAAGGCCAGTTCGCTCAGGGGTACCACAAGGTTCCACATTGGGCCAGCTCCTATTTAGTTTGTTTTTAAACAACCTCCCAAGCTCCTGCCATAAATCCATCTTACTTTATGCGGATGATGCTATAATTTTCTCAAATAACTCAGACCCGATTCTCCTGGAAAACAATCTGCAATGTGGATTTGCAAGTGTTAAAAACTGGTTTGGTGAACATAAGTTGATACTAAACTATAAGAAAACCAAAGTGATTCTGTTTAGAAGTTCCCACAATAAACACAAGAACTGTCAGCTAACCATTAGAAACCACCTTGGTACAGCTCTCGAACAAGTTCCCCACTTTAAATACCGAGGAGTAACCACTGACAGCACTCTATCCTACAGGGTGCACATCGACAACATTGCCAAAGCAGTGAATATATGTATTGGTCTACTTTATAGGCACAACAACTGCTTGACCCCTGAAGCTTTGAGACTGGCCATTCATAGCTCTGTCATTTTCATCATAGATTACGGGCTGGTCATTTATGGCTCAGCTACTGATATGGCCCTCCAGCGCATTACTACTGCCCTTAATAAATCCTGTCGTCTTATCTCTGGGGCACCGTGCCTCACTCATACATGCAACCTCTAAGTCCAAACTGGATGGCTCCAACTGAAAGGGCATATACTGTAAAGTACAGTATGCACCGCTTTTAACTGACTGATTTGGCTCACAGTAACTGGTCCATTACAAGTGGTGTCTGATACATGGTTTGTACGATGTAAAAAAAAAATATTTGCCCCAAGGACAAATAACACATAATGCAGTGCAACTCTGCTTACATCACAACAAAACAACACAGAACACTGATTTGTGGTTTACGGCTCTTTTGTATATTTTTTACGTTTTAGAGCAAAAACCTCTGAAATCTTTATTGATTAAAAAACAAGACAAGAAAAAAAAAGTGCACTGTTTGCTGACATGCTGCACTTATCTTGTGCCCCTTTACTGCTCCAGTCCTGGTTTTAAGAAGTCCACGACTGTTGTTTGACACTTTGGGCCAACAGTGTATTTGTGCAAGCATGATTCAGCGCTCATGACCTGATCCCAATGGGAGAAAGCCAGGCAGTAAAGATATCACCAGTGGGCTACTGATTAACATCTCCCACCCTCTTGTGTTAGGAACCACCTTAACAGCATCTCTTCTACATTATTATCTTTCCTGTCCCACCTTCTTTTGCAGTCGGGATTTTGATTTGCATGCCAGTCTGACAAAAGTGTTTCTTTTTGTTTCATTAAGTCCCAATTAACACCTGTAAATGTGCTAAGTGGCACTAAACTGCCACAGTCAATTGTTTATTTCCTGTCAATTGACTGCTATAGCAGACGTTACTCACGGAAGTCAAGGTCTGCCCTATCCCTATAATTTAACACTGATCACAATACATCTGACATTTGGCACATAAAAACATCCATTACATGTGGATGGCCATTAAAACCAGAGCTGTTATAAGTGGCGCATACTGTACCAAACATGTCTAATGGCTAAGAAAATTACCCTTGCCCCCCCCAGGAGTGCAGAACCTGTCAAGCCCTTTCTGCAATCCCCACTGGATGTGTGGCTCTAAAAGTCATCTACTCCAGGTACCTCAGTGCCGCACTTCACAGGGGCAAAGATTCTTTGCCTACAGAGCCCCACTGTGGGTTAACGCTCTTCCTAGTGACATCACCTCTGATACCAAGCTCATCTCCTTCAAATACAAGCTCTGACAGCACCTAATAGCAGATGTCAGCTGTGACTGCTTCCTCTAAGTCCCCATTCTCCCTTTTATCAATGTACCAGCACTTGCCCATTTAACTGCTGCTATGCTGCTACTTGCCATTCCCCCTTCCTTCCTCAGCCCCCCATCTGCTACCCTATCCCCCCTCCCCGCAGCTCCCTCCTCCTGTCTTAGTCCCACCTACCCTGTCTAACTCCTCTTCTCCCACAAGTTTATTGACAAGGTTGTTTTGACCGCTTCTAATATGTGTCTGTCTCTCTTACTTTTTGTCAGCTAAGATGTTTGCTAGGTATTACTGTTGAACTTTGCCTCCTGAACTGTACAGTTGCACTCTTGATTAGGGCATTTTGTAACTGCTCTGCCTATGCATTCTGTATAAGTACTGCTATATTGCACATCTTTGACTTGCATATTGTTATAACTCTAACATTGTTGTATAATCTGTTGCCCTTCTTCCTGAAGTGGAACCTTTGTAAAATAGTTCATTGCTCAAAGGTATTTGTAATCCGAGACTCAATAATCAAATAAATACATTTATTTAAAATTAGTAACTGGAAAAGGCACACTGAGCTGGGGCTTGTTTCCAGGTGTGACCTGGGGACAGGGTACAAAAGGGGTAGTTACAAACATAGTTAAAATAACAGATACAAGACAGAAATTATACTAAGTAGTAACCAGCTAGTTAGTAAAGAATGGTACAATTAAGCAATAAGGCACGACAGGGTGTGGTATATCATGGAATATCATCACACCTCAGGTGGTTGGGCATGAGGTTGCAGGCCAAGTGCATCCAACCGTCTGAGAAGTGATGATATCCCATGATATACCACACCCTGGAGAGACTTATTGCTATTATGAACTGGCTCAAAAATAATTTTTCATAAAAAAATAAAAACAAAATAGTCATAGCCTTGTGAAAATGAGGTTTTTGGGGTGTTGGATGACTACCTTTCAAGAAAATAGTTCCTGGAAGGGTCTGGGCAGCAGGTGGCGCTGCTGTAACTCTGGGCTAAAGCTAGACATTCCAAAGAATCTTCGGATTGGCAGGCCTTTAGAATAGCCAGGAATAACTGTGTGAAAAAACTTCGCTCTGCTAAAGCTAACTATTATATTTCTACTCTCGAACAAGCTAAAGGTAACCCTCATAAAATATGGAAGACTATCAAAGCTATAGAAGGACGGCCCATGGCCCCCTCTGTCCCAACAAAGATAGTCGCAAGTGGCAAGATTGTGGAAAACAAGTCCCTAATCCTGGAGGAACTTAACTCCCACTTTGCCACAGCTGGATTAGATTTTGACTCGTCACCTTATGCTGGTGCTGCGGTGAGCCAGCATACCCCTCCCGCCACATCTAGTCCTGGACCCAGTCCCTTCCAACTGCTCGAGATAACTTATAAAGAAGTAGAAGATTCTCTTCTTAACTTAGACACCAAAAAAAGTGCAGGGGACGATGGCTTGGAACCCTTTTTCCTAAGGTCAGGCTATGCCCATCTCACTGCCCCAATTCTCCACATCTTCAATCTTTCCATTACATCTGCTGCTGTGCCATTCTGCTGGAAATCAGCACATATCCTCCCTCTATTTAAATCTGGTGACCCATGCGATGTAAACAACTATAGGCCTATCTCCATATTGCCTATCCTTTCTAAAGTTCTCGAAAAACTGATCCATATTCAGTTAAAATCTCACTTGGAAATCTTCTCTCTCATTAACCCAGCTCAATCAGTGTCAGTGGCTCAGTAGGTAGCACACTCGCCTCTGAGGCCGGGAGATCAGAGGGCTGTGGGTTCAGTTCCCACATCTGGCACTTGGGATAATATCCCAGTACTGACACTGTAATGTAGCATGAGAGGGGTGCTGCATTTCTGAGGTGCCGTCTTCCGGATGAGACGTTAAACCGAGGTCCCATCTGCCTGGATTGGTGGTAGTTCAGGTGGATGTTAAAGATCCCATGGCACTTATCGAAAAGAGTAGGGGAAGTGTCCTGGCCAAATTTCCCTCATTCACTAAAAATACCACCAGCAGCTTAATCTGGTTCAAGGTCAGTTGGCATTCATCTGTATCCCCACCCCGGTCGTGTCTGAAAATAGGCAGGATTTGTCTAGTGCACTTACCCGGTCAACAAAAGCTAAATAAATAAATAAATAAATAAATCTGGCTTCCGGGCTAATCATAGCACAATCACTGCACTAGCAAAAGTAACCAATGATTGGATCTCTGCTATAGATGCTAAGAAGGTAACTGGTGCAGTCTTTTTGGACCTCAGCAAAGCTTTTGATACTGTTGATCACAAACTATTAGTCAATTGCCTTGCAAAGTTGAGTGCCACATACCATACCACCCAGTGGTTCTCTAGCTACCTAACTGGAAGATTCCAAAAAGTAAAGGCGGAAGGCTTTTTTTCTGCTGCCTTGCCAGTTGCAAGAGGAGTCCCCCAAGGATCCATCTTAGGCCCTATCTTGTTTTCTCTGTACATCAATGACTTAGATGCTAACATATCTACGTCCAATCTGCACTTTTTTGCAGATGATAGTGTTGTATACTTCTGGCTCATCGTTATCTGAAGTCAAGGGAGTGCTTCAAGCGGACTTCGCACAACTTGAGCATAATTTAATAAGGGCAAAGCTTCTGCTCAATGCCAAGAAGACTAAGAGATGATATTCTCCCCAGTGCTGTCTCAGGCCCCCAATACTCTTGCCCAAGACTTCATTGTCACCACGCTAAGCGAGCCTCTGGAAGTTGTAACCAAATTTAAATATCTAGGTATCTGGATCGACAATAAATTATCTTTCAGTGACCACATCGAAGATGTCTCTAGAAGGTTAAAAAAGGTTAGGTTTCTTCTACAGAAATAGGCCCCTTTACCTTGAAACTCAAACAAGCTTGTACAGGCCACTTTTTCTCCCCTACTCGACTATGGCGATGTAATCCATTCCTCCACCACTCTTTGCAAATCTAAGTAAACTGGACATCCTTTATCACCATGCGTTATGATTCATTACCAACTCCCTTACTGTTCGCACCACTGTGACTTATATGCAGCTGTTGGTTGGACATCCTTACTACTAGGCGCCTGCTCCATGCTGGGCTATGGACTCTTAAACTGCTCCTGCAGAAATTGCCAAGCTATCTCTCTTCCTTATTAGTATCTCACATAGTGCATACTTAAGAAAATCTGACTTTATTATGCTTGACATACCAAGGACGTGGACTTCCTTTTGGTAAACGTATATTGCATATGCCCTTCCCTCCATTTGGAACCAATTACAAACCGCATTGAAACTAACTAGCACAGTTTCAATAAACTTCTACAAACGCTAAGTTCAGCCAAAATAAAAGACACCTGTAACTGTCATTAAGTCTCTTTCTTCCCCATGTGTGCCATATTTATCCACTGGTAAGGTATAATTGATTTGTCATATTAACTGCTTTCCCTTCCCTTCTACTCCTGGCTTTATCTTTGCTTACGCCCACTGCTACTCTATCAAATCTCTCCTCCTCTCATATCAGTTGTAGACTGTTGTTTGTTCTAGCTGCCAAATACTGTATATTTGATTTGATTTGATTTGATTAAATCAAATCACACCAGTCATCATGTTTCATTTATCAGTATGCGACCTATAAGTTGCTTCCTGTCTCATATCAATGTTTACCACCTGCGGTCACCCTGTGTGGTACCCTTGTATGTATATCCAGCCTGCATCATGTAACATGTATTTCATGTATATACTGTTATTACCTATCTGTGTTTGTACTTTAAGTGTTTATGTCACAGGACCTCCTTGTGAATGAGCTTGCTCAATGGAGTTTTCCTGCAATAAACTTGAACTTGAACTTGAACTTGAACTAACTGTAACTGACATTTGTGGAGGAGGTGCAGCTGTGAAGTTAGACTGTACCAGCCCTGTATACTGTGGTAAGGAGCCAGGGAAACTGTGTGTGCTTTTATTTTTCTTCTTAAATACTGTAGACAGGATTTTGTAATGCAAGCCACCAGAAAGGGATGGAAGACAGACTGAAATGGAGCTGACTGAGTAGCAGGGAGACTTCTGGTCTTTTCAACAGATCGGTAAGTTGCTAGTTGCCAGTATTTAGCCTGGCAACTGATAGGGTACACACAGGAGTTTTGAAGTAAAAACCAAAAAAAAACAATGTTTTTCCAAGTGCTACTGTGTGTGGAAAATGGGTGGTTGGTCGAGCAAGCATGTGCCTCTGGGGAGAGAGTGAGATGGCAAAGTTGCACGTAGAAGTGGCTAGCGCTTCATTTTAAAAGAAATAATGGGTTGTAGTGTGGCAGTACATTTCAGCTAACTGAGGCTGCTACAAAATTTACATTCCTTTGTAGTGGCAGGGACACGGGGTATTTGTGTGGGAACTGAAGGAACAGGTGCGGATGTGATTTCGGGAGAGTGAGGAGGCTGGTGACCTGAGGTTTTCTGAAGCCGTGATGATGTAGCCCGATATCATCATGGCTTCAAAATCCTTTCGGCCAATCAGCTTGCTGCATTTACAATCTCCAGTTCATAATATTACATACAAGCATGGTACATTTGTGCAAAAACAAATCTTACAATAAAGCAACTCATATAATACAAGCATAGTATATTGAAGCAAAAAGCATTAGCACATAGTGTATTAATTATACAAGTAGTCTATCAGGTCTATAGGTCCAATTATGCAGAGGTGATAAGTAAATGCATACAGGCATAATACCTCATGGAATCAGGGAAGGTGGTGGCAGGAGCAGGAGGGCTGAGGGGAGAGCTTTAGACAGTGCTTTAGAAAGGGGAAGGAGGAGGGAAACAGGAAAGAAGAGGGAAGTTGGTTCCAAAGAGTGGGAAGCTGGTATGAGAAAGCAGCTTTTCCTGCACAAGAGTGTGGATAGGGTATGGAGAATATACAAGAGTCAATAGAATGAAGGGCAGAGTCAGACACAGCCATAGGTGAGAGAAGTGAAGATAGGTATGAGGGTAGAGAGTCATACCAGTATTTAGCATGAGGATGGAGCAATGGATAAGGTGGCATTGTAGCAGGAGTTGTTAGGAGATTGCAGAGTATAATGAGCAATGGTGGGTGTGGGGGGGCAGGTTAGAGGCAAACTAACAGAATGCATTGAATAGAGTGCCGAATCTGGCTAAGGATGAGGGAGGGGCCGAACTGTATACCACATCTGCGTAGCCAAAGATGGGGAGTATCAGTTTGGAGATGGGTTCACAGCATATAGGGAGTTGGAAGCAGTCCTTATTATGGTATAAGGTACCAAGTTTTGGGTGGAGCTTGGTATGGATAGAGTTGAAGTGAATGGTGAAGTGCAGTTTGCTGTCGAGCCAAACACCCAGGTATTTGAAGGCTGGGACTGCCTCATGTTGGGTGCCATCTAGGGTATAGAAGGTAGGGAAAGATGGGAGTTTGCTAGCTTTTGGCCTGTGTCAAAGGTCATGGATACTGGTTTTTTTTGCATTCATTGTGAGCTGGTTTGCCTTGAACTAGTGGAGGACATTCATAATGTTGGGCTGAAGAGGGATCTCGGTGGTGGCAATTGTCTGGGCTTAGGTGTGTATTACAGTGTCATCAGCATACATGCGTATGTCTGAGGAGACATATGCTGGCAGAAGGTTGTTTAAAAAGATGGAGAATTAGATTGGGCCAAGGATGTAACCTTGGGTGACACAGGTCAGGATGGGGAGTTAGGGGGATAGTGTGCCACACAGCTGTACTGAATGTTGATGAACAGTCAGGTAGGAGTGGAGACAGTTAATAGTCGGGGTGAAAGACCTGCTAGAGTCAACTTGTTTAGGAGGAGATTGCACATGTGTAAGATAGCAAACTCTACTGCATGGACATGGAGTCCTAATCAGAAATATTGGCATCCCAGGTAAACATAAACTAGCTGACCAATTGATATCTGAACTTTATGTCATTAAGGAACAGCTTCTCAATCTGTCAGTGTACCACCTATGGCTGGAGAATTGAAACACTGTTAGTAACATACATCACTGAAATCCTCAATTGCCATTGACCTACTGTACCTGATCCTGTGAGACAAACACCTTCTTAATCACCTAGAAGACCAGTCACCAGGAAGGAAACATGTAAAAGGATGACCTGTGCTGCTTAGCCTGAGCCATCAGTTGCAAATCCTGTGACACAGCATGATGTGGTCTACACCATCTGTGATGAGGAGGATCAGTTTGTATGTCCTTACATTCTCGTATTCAGATCAGCAACACAACCTTTGGAATCGCACTGATCAACACAAGGAGTAAGTAGTATCACTAACACTGGGACTATAAATCCAGCACCAGCATCTTTTGTACCACCTACTGTGGTGGAGGATGATGGATGACACTTGAGTGTAGGACCACCAGAGAAAATATGGATACCTAGACCTTCTGAAACCTTTCCTGCACTGGCACTCCTATGACCCTGGGCAAGACATTGCAGAAGAGCCATTTGTACCTTGTTGATCTGGAAGAGAAGTCAGGCAACCTGTGAAACTTACTTATGATGCCCCTGGGGTCTCCACCAACTTTCCAGTAGAATTAGTGGTAATTGATATTGTAGGTCCTTGTAGATACTGCTCAAACTTAACATTGTTATCATTTTGTTAAGGACTAATCAAGCCATAAGCAGATGTGAAGACTGAACCGATAAAGATACAATGTGAAGGTATGTGTTTTTTAACTGTTTTGAAGTGTTTGTTAATGGATCTAATGTACTTTCTCACTTTTCAGTAAGTATTCTGGTTATCATTCACCTTACTCCATCATGTATATGTCCCTTTTAATAAACAGTTACTGAGTAGACATAGGTGGGACCTTAGATAATGCATATTAAAGCAAATTAAACAATGGCTAGGAAATTTCTTTCACTGTGATTGGTCAGTTGGTGCCTGGAACAATGATGTTATAGCTCAATAACATTACTGTATGAAGTCCAGGCACACACATGACTACATAACACATGAGAAATCATGGCACAGCTACTTCATCCCCGTTACTTTCCCCCCAAACTGAGTGAGTAGCTTCAGTGAACCCCAAACACATACCCATTCCCTCTGTCCTCATTCTGTTTCCCACACTGTAGTTCTGTTTAAATACCATTTTTTTTGTTTAAAGCAGCTATGCAGTTTTCCTGAAGGCGCAACCAAGTGAGCGGTTGTTGAAAGAGACAGCACTTGGTGGTCCATTTCTGCTAGAGATTGCAGTCACTCCTCAGAAACCACCTTTTTATTATCTCTCTCTCTCTGAATTTTTCTAGAAAAAAAGCCTAAATCCAACCATCAGTATGATCACTGAAAGAGCGGAACTTGAAAAGGACAGCATATACCTGCTCCATTCAGTTACTGCTTCCACTCGGTCACACTTCCATGTTAGCACTATGTAAAAACTGTCTCACTGGCCACTTACCAGAGGAACAAGGAAAAGAAAGAAATGGAGAAACGTTTTATTCAAAAGCAAACTACCAGGCAAGCGACTCATTGGGGGTGGGTGTGGGGCAACATTGTCATAGATTAAACAGGAGCAGACCTCCATCTATGGAGTATTCAGGCAGAAAACTGTACAACACCACCTACAGGCAGAAACAGAAACTGTAGCCTTTTTTTTTTAATACTCCTAAAATTGAAAAAAATCAAACAAGAAAAGAATTTTAATGAGCCTTGTATAATAGCAATAAGGCACTAAAGGAATATGTGCTGTAGTGTAATAACAACACTCCTCGGGTGTTTAGCACACTTGGCCTGTGGCCTCATACTTCAACCAGCGGAAGTGTGACATTATTACACAGTAACACACACCCTGTTATGCCTTATTGATTAAATGTGTCAGGAGCCTGCTGAGGGGGTCACTGTTTGGAGACATGCTCATTTAACTGTTACTACTGTTTGCAATTTATATGACTCTTTAGTAATAATGTTGACCAAGCACATTGAACATGTGGATGCCAATTTTTTTTTGTCTTGTGTTTGTTTAACATTGATAGAGCACCTCCCTTACAGAAATAATTATATGAAATGTTTTCACGCTGCACACATAAACTATCCATGTGATATGTATGCTGCAAGCATAATTTAAATGTTAAATTGGAACCAACTGCAAGCATGTGGCTTGCGTACAGCAAGCAAGTGTGGAGAGCATGCTTTTTATGTTAAATTGTAACAGACTGCATGCACATAACAAGCCTGCAAAAGTAAGTGATCACTGATAACTACACTGCACACATAAAAGTTAAGTGACTTGCTCAGGATCATACCATATACTGTACAACTGGGGGGCAATGAGATTCAAACCCAGTTCTTCGGGTCTCCAAGTATCCCGGTTTGCAGTTCAGTGCCTTTAACCACTAAGCCACATTGCCTGCATATGACTTGCTTGTAATTCAATACAACTCTGAATTCATCTGCATACATGTGGCATGCTTATAGCCACTGTTATACGTTTTAGTTTTTTTTTCTCCCATCTCAGCTGCACAGTTAAACTGTAGCACACATGCCAATGGAAACAAATGTGATTCTTCCCATCCCCAATACACACGCACACACTTACCCACTAAAGTACTTAATTATTTCTGTCTGACCTGTACTCCTACTATTTTCTCTCCATAGTTTTGAATGCTTCTATGTAAACAGACTTTAAGGGGCAAACACAAAACTGACAATAACGCGATACCCACCCACATGACCAATCTCTCCCATGCACACACACACTGTAGAAGATGTGGCCATGCTGCTACAGACAACTGACCAAGTATCTATATAATTCAAGATCCTCTTACTTGAGTACTAGGGAGCAAGAGGCAAGAGTCTTTAAGAGATAATGTCCATTGGTCAGAGTGCTGGGGAGTATTCCCTTGAAATGAATGGAGTTATTTGTTATTACTATTTTATATATTATGAAGGTGAGTTGGAGAATAATGAAGGCCACTGTTCTACTAACAAGGCCCTTGTTAGTCAAGTGGTGGCCTTCATTAATCTCCAACTCCATCAATAATGTATAAAATAGTAATAAAAAAATACCCCCATTCATTTCAATAAAGCATGCCCCTGCAGTATCCCTTGCCCTATGTCATCATGTGCCTGAGCGTGGGGACGTGAAGGTCAGCTTCACTGGGGTGGATGGGGACATAAGCCTGACTATAGTGGGACTCCAATAGTCTGTGCATACCAATCCACTCATACTCAACTGTTCTTGAATGCAAGGGATAGCCCTCATTTTGCCCCTGAAAACTGCTCTGCTCCTCACCCATCCCTCATGGAAAACATGCTGCTCACACACAGGATGTCCTGTAAATTTAGACTTTATGGCAGGGGTGCCATTTCAGATTTCAGCAGAGAAGGGCAACAATCAGTAGAGGCCAGGTGCTAGTTAGCCCTTAGGTGGCAAGCTCTAGAATGTCTGAAACATCTCTAAAAGGTTAAACTTAATTGTTGTGACTGAAAAGTGATATGCAAATCAGGAAAAGTTCATATAAGATTCATATGTCTATAACCCTGAGCAGTGCACCAGATTTGGGCTTAAACCCATCCAGTTACTAACCAATTTTTTTCCTGTCTGATGTCAGAACTCCCCAAAAAGTCCCGATTTCTCTACCCGACTCCATTCCATTCAATACCCATCCCATATGGGTCATGAAGCCAACCAAAGGTGCAGAAACATGGCATGCACCAAGGTGGGGAGGTCAAGAGGTGAAATTAGGGGCTTTATCCTGTCGATATTCCTCAGATGGTAAAAAAATGGTACAGACAGTAGAAGACAGCTGAGATTCAAGTGTCAATCCACTATTTCACTATTTCAGTGCTTCCTCCTTCACCAATCCCCCTGTAAAAAAAATGATTTACTTTTACTTATTCAACCATCTGCCTGCAGCCTGTCCCAGGGTGCCACCAGTCCAGTTTTCAGTGCTATCCTCCTCTGTTCTTCTGGATGCTACAACCAACAATCCCAGGTCCCCAATGTGGATCACGACCAAGTCACCTCATCAACAGAATCCACCCATCCTGTGTTGCTTGCTTCATGCTTGACTGCAGCCATGGCTGTTGCCACAATGCACTGATCAAGGTCTATGAAGGCCACACAGCTATCACCACTGTTGCTAGGCCTAGTTTACTAACATGGGGATCTGTGTTTTGTTTTATTTTTGTGAAACGAGCCTAGTAGAGTAAGTAGGTAGCCTAGTCTTGAGTTAGCTTCTAGCTCATTCTCTGCCCCTTAAGCCATCAGGGGAGACAGAGACTCACTAAGAGTAGACCAACAACAATATGCCGCATCTACACTGCTATAGAGAGTTTAAGCAAGGCAAGGCAAATTTTATCTAAAAGACGCCCAATCCCTGAGGCTCTAGGCGCCATACACAATTTAACAATCAGCATAAATATACTAGTAAAACAGTAAAATAAAACATCATAAAACTTTTTTTATATGTTTCATCAAGATAGATAAAATGAGACATCCAATAATTACTTATCTCTCTGGGATTTCAGTGGCCTAGTATATTTCTGAAGCAGTTAGGCCAAGGCAGGGCAAGACAATAAGGTCTGGGAAGGCCTGATTGAACAAGAAGGACTTGAGGTGGGCCTTGAATACTTCTAAATAAGGGGCATCTCTAACAGTTGGAGATAGTGAATTCCACAAGATGGGGCCAGTGACACTAAATGGCCTGTCACCGGCCATTTTTAACCTCATCCTGGAAATTGCAAGGAGGCCCCTTGAAGAGGAGTTCAAGAAGCAGACCAAGAAAGCAGGTGTTTGAAATTCAGACAGATAACCAGGGACCAGACAATGCAGAGCCTTGAAGGTGAGTAAACCCACCTTAAAGAGGACTCTCCACCTAACTGGCAGCCAGTGCAGCTCATGTAGCACCGATGTAATATGAAAGTACTTTGGCTGCCCTGTCAGCAGCCTGGCAGCTGCATTGAGCACTAGCTGTAGTCAAGTGGAGGGATCCCCCAGAGACCCCAAGATAGCGCACATTACAGTTATCTAGCCTCAACATCACTAAGGCATGCACCAAGGTGGGAAGGTCCAGAGGCAGAACTAGGGGCTTTATCCTGGTAATATTCCTCAGATGGTAAAAAAGATGGTACAGACAGTAGAAGACAGCTGAGATTCTAGTGTCAATCCACTGTCCAGAGTAATGCCTAGGTTTCACACCCCAGAGGAGGCCTTCAATGGAACAGATCCAAGGGCAAGCCCTGTTTTTGCAACATAGGCCAACCTATCTTGCACCCTGTTTGACTACACCACCAGTACCTCCATCTTATTGGGGTTCAGTTGCAACCAGCTGGTGGCCATCCAGTCATAGATCTTGGTGAGGCAGGTATTTAGCATGTCTGCTGTGCTGGATGTTCCAGAGGCAAAGGAAAGGTACAGCTGGATATCATCTGCGTAACAGTGAAAACCCAAACTGCATTTCCTAATGATCTCTCTCAGGGGCAGCATGTGCAAGGTGAACAACACTGGTGACAAGACCGAGCCCTGGGGTACTCCACATGACAGGAGGCTAGAGGAGGAGAAGAAATTCCCCATCACTACCCTTTGCCTCCTGTTGGTGAGAAGAGACTCAAAACCATAGATGACAATGCCAGAGAGTCCACAGAATTCCCTCAGGTGGTCAAGTAACACACAATGGTCCACCGTGCCAAATGTTGATGAGAGATTGAGGAGAATAAGAATTGTCCTTGCTCCTCAATCTCTTGCTCTGAGTAGATCATTGTGCACCTTAACTAATGCAGTTTCTATGCAATGCCTTGGAGAGGTTCATATAGCTTGTGTGTCACAAGGTGCTCCTCCAGCTGAAGTGCCACAACTTTTTCAACAACTTTACCCAAAAAGGGAAGGCTGGAGATGGGACAGTAATTTGACTTGACTTCAGAGTCCAAAGATGGTTTATTCAGAAGAGTTCTCACCAGTGCCTCTTTTAAAGCATTGGGGAAGACCCTTTCCAACAAGGAGCACTGGACAATACGGGCAAACACCGGGCCAATGGAGTTGACACATCCCATCAAGAAATGTGCAGGCACCAGGTCCAGTTCACAATAAGTGTGCTTCAGCTTGGTAGCAATCTCAATGACCTCCACCAGTCTAAACTCACCCCGAGGCAGAACAGAAATGGCTTCTCTTCCTAGTCTCTCTTTTTTAGAAACTAGTTATATATGTACTAGAGTGACTACATTATTTGCACAGATATGTAAGTTTGTGGTTAGGATCATTTTTTTTTGCCTCGTTAAGTAGAAATCCTGTGATTGTGTAAAGATCTGTGTTCTAGGATGAGTATGGATCTTAAAGTTTTTAATATTAAATAGATAAACTGTAGCTTTTGTTAGAAGAGTAGGTAAACATATATTTACAGAATTGATTGTTTTCTTCTTCTGTTTTTTTTATATAAAAAAATATTTTTGGTGTCTTCACCTTGGTGTGAATTTGCTGGATTGTAAAATGTGTACCTCTTTTAAACCTGCTTTATATATTGGTGTATTTATACCACATGGTGGTGCTGCTGAGCTATAAAGCTAGATTTAGTCAAATAGCAGCCCCCACCCTTTGGAAGTCTCTACCCCGTTGGTTGCGGGAGTACACTTCTGTGGAGGGCTTTAAGAGAGGTTTGAAGACTTTTTTATGGGAAACTGCATTTTTAGAACACTGATTGTTATGATTGTCTTGTTTTAATTGTATTTCTTAATGATTTGTACTGTTTTGATTTGTTATGTATGTACAGTGCCTTGGTAATTGAAAGGAGCCTTATAAATAAAATTATTATTATTAAATTATTATTATTTATTAACAAGGATGAGACTGAAATCAACAAATTAAATTCAACTGACAGTCTAGATAATTTGAAAGATGAAATAAATGAGAGAATACCAACTATGAATGTAAAGTGGAAGAAAAAAAATCACATTTATTCCTACAATGAATCCAACTGTACAAACTTTTTGAGAGCTTGTGAACATCATGTTGAAGAGATCTGTAAACAATCTCGATGGAACGGATTGAAGAACTTGTCAAGAGAGGAGCAAGAGATAATACAAAAGCTGCAGAATGTGGACTCCATCACCATCAAGCCCGCAGATAAAGGAGGGGCATTGCTGGTGATGGAAAAAGCTAAGTATCAGGAGAGTATGTTAGAGCATTTGTCTAACAAGCTGCTCTATGAAATTTTAACTTTTGACCCCACTGTAAAATTCAAACAGAAAATAGATTATTTTTTGAGGGACATGGTATTACAAGGTAGAATAACAAATGAAACATACAATTTCCTTACTGTGCAGGCACCTGTGAGAGCAGCCATATATGGGCTACTAAAAGTAGATAAAGACTTAGAAATTCCCCCCTTATGGCCCATTGTTTCTAGCATTGGCTCATTAACAGAAAAACTAGCCCAATATGTGGAAGAGCACATTAAAGATGTTGTTAAAAAGACCAGGGCTTATCTCAGGGATACAACACAAATATTAGAGATATTGTCAGAATTAGAGATGGAGCAGGTTGGCTGCTAGTAACACTTGATGTTCAGTCCCTGTACACAAATATTCCCCGTCAAGGGGGGTTTGGATGCATTGAGGAATTGTTTGTGTACAGAGACAGAATATATCACGTCTTTTATTGAATGCTTACTCAATATGACAGAAATGGTATTGACTATGAATGTTTTCCTATTTAAAGAAAAAATGTACAATCAAATAAAAGGGACAGTGATGGGGGCCTCTATGGCCCCAAATTATGCTAATATATACTTAGCTTAGTGGAATGGGAAAATGATTTTTTGTATAACCAAGAGACTAATGCTTTTTTTTTGAGAAAATAGATCTTTACAAATGTTTTATTGACAATGTAATTTTAATTTGGAAAGGAACGAGGCAGGAATTGCAGAATTTTGAGGAATATATTGAGGGAACAAATGAACATTTGAAATTTACTGCAAAATGTGAGTGAAAGACAGATCCCTTTTTTAGATATTATGATTAACAAAAAACAGGATGGCAGCATCAGAACCTATCTGTTTAGGAGGCATACAGTTTGTAATACATTACTGTCTGATAGCTGCCGACCGAAGCATGGAACCAGAAATATTCCTTTTAGCCAATATTTGAGGCTGAGACGCAATTGCAGCGAGGAGAGTGATTTTGAAGTTAAAGCTAGTGAACTCACTAAGAGATTTTTAAACAGGGGATATCTAAGCGAGAACTTGGAAAAAGCAGCAGTGAGGGCAAATAATTTAGAGAGAATATCTTTGATAACAGAAAATAGTAAAAGTGGTAAAAAAGTAATAATATTGAAAGGAATAAAAATAATAACAAAGGTCCTAACATCATTACCACTTTTAGTCTACAGGAAGAGAAGGTGGAAGCAGTGATAAAGAAAAACTGGCAGATCCTGAGAGTGGAACCAAAACTGCATGACATCACTCCAAATGGACCCAGATTTACCTATGGGATGGGCAAGAACCTGGCAGATTTGTTAATGCAGAGTTATGAGAAACCAGAAAAGGGAAATGATCAAAACATGTGAGGAAATTGTCAATGTGAGAACTGTGCAGTATGCAAATACATTAGGGTGGGAAGAGAATTCTGTTTACCACAGACTCAGTGGATACATGAGGAAACAACTTTGATAACATGCAATATTGAGGCAGTTGTATATTTAGCAGTCTACACATGTGACAAATATTATGTTGGAAAAACTCTGACAAGATTTAAAGATCAGATTCTAGTACATCAAAGTAGTATTAGACATGGTAAACTGAACAATGCCTTAGCAGCGCACATAGTAGAGAAAAAAGATCAGAAACACATGTTTAAGTTTATGGGATTGGAACAAGTGAAGCTAAATGAAAGAGGAGGAGATCTGGACAATGCTCTTTTATGTAGGGAGACATACTGGCAATACAGACTGGAAGCTTCCTACCAGCCAGGTTTAAATGAACATTTCCAATTAGCCCCTTTTCTTAAAAATAGACATTAAAAGTAAATAAATATTTGTAAAGGTTAAAAAATCTTTTTAATGTAGTGATGTCAAAGATAAATAAGCAGGATCCACATGTAGATATTTAGGAATATGTGTTATGTGTTCAGCTAAATAGAAATCTTGGTTTACAAATTCTGTGTAAAAATCTATATTCCCATGTGAGCTTTAAGATGATGAGAAAAAACAGAGAATCGTAGCCTTTTGTACAAGATATGTTTTGATTAATGGTTTAATAAGATATAAATAACGGTCTCCCCTTTTTCTAATTTCTATATTAATGTTTTTCAATAGTTTGTGGTGTGAACTAGGTGAATAGTAAAATGAGTCTCTCTTTTTTAAAAACTAGTTTTATATATATACTAGAGTCACTACATTATTTGCATAGATATGTAAGTTTGTGGTTAGGATCATTGTTTTGCCTAGTTAAGTAGAAATCCTGTGACTGTGTAAAGATCTGTTTTCTAGGATGAGTATGGATCTTAAAGTTTTTAATATTAAATAGATGAACTGTAGCTTTAGTTAGAAGAGTAGGTAAACATATATTTACAGAATTGATTGTCTTCTTCTTTTTTTTTATATAAAAAAATATGTTTGGTGTCTTCACCTTGGTGTGAATTAGCTGGATTGTAAAATGTGTACCTTTTTTAAACCTGCTTTATATACTGGTGTGTTTGTACCACATGGTGGTGGTGGTGCTGTGCTATAAAGATAGATTTAGTCAAATAGCTATGACATCTTGAAAAAGCGACAGTTAGGTCATGAAATATTGATGCTGGGGTGGTGCTATTGAATATTTCACGGTTTGCTGTGTACCTCTTTTTGGATTAAGTTTGTATTAAAAGTTTTTCTACTTTTCCAGTAATTGTGTCCAAATGAAGTGGTCATTAATCTGAACCCTGGAAGGGAAGCCATTTTTTCTTCTACCTCATTGTATTTTTGCATTTATGGCTCCTTCACATATGCTGTGAGCCGCTGTAATTCGTTTTTGTGTTAAACTAACCCCAACTTGATGGAGTGCACTCAGGATGCCTAAGGTGATCACTGTCAGCCATACAATGGCTCACTGTTATGATTCCCTGACAGATATCAGACAACCTGTCCGAGAAGAATTGAGCAAACTCTTCGCAAATAGTGTTAGAAAAGGCTTTTTTCAGCTACAGACAGGTCGGATGCAAAGCCTGTCTACAGTCCGAAAGAGCATGGATGGTCAAATCTTCCCAGCGGCAATCTCCCTGGACAAGAAATCTGCCTTCTTACAGTTGATTGCCCTCTGGTACACACAATAGTGTTCACGGAAGGCCAGTTTATCTGTCTACAGCCCGGTCCTCTGCCAGCAGCGCTCCAACTTCCGACTCTTCATCTTCAACATCTTAAGCTCCCCATCAAACTATGGGGACCTCAAGTGAGAAGATTTGGGTCATACATGGACCAGTGCAAGGGAGTTGAGCACCTCAAACAATGCCCCATTGTAGGAGGTGACTGCAGTGCCCGAACCCCCAGTGCATGCAATGCCCACACTACATAGATCAGCTGCTGCCAAAAACCCTTGGGGGTCAAACACCTTAAAGGGCAATAGCAAACCATCTCTATGGGGGGGCCAAAACAAGAACTCCACCATGCAATGATCAGACCAAACAAGCTGATCAGTCTTGAGAATATTTATCTCAAGCCCCAGCGAGAAGACCAAGTCCAATGTATCCCCACCTTGATGAGTCATGGAAGAAACTTCTTGTGACAGCCCCAGAGATGACATCATCTGCAGGAGGTTGTAACCCAGCCTGGATGATTCATCATCAGCCCAAACATTGAAGTTCCCTGGAACCAAACATCAGGGGACCTCCAAAGTTTCATTGATGATGAAGTTGGCTACCTCCTGCAGGAACTCTCCCACTGCCCTGGGAGGGTGGTAAATCAGGAGAATCCTGTAGCCTGTTCCCAGACCCCCACGGACTGCCACACATTCAAAAGAACCTGATGTTCCCACTGGGTGCAGGGTGAAGCCTAGTTCAGATCTAAAACAGATGGCTTCCCCCCCGCCCCTGTGTCCCACTCTGGGGCAGTGCATTATGGACAGCGGCCACTAAAACTGGACCAGCATCATCACCTACCTTCCTGATTGATCTGGCATTGCAGAGCACTGCCTTCAGCTGTTTGGTGGATAATGAAGCCTCTCTGGCTACCTGCCCACTCAGTCTGGTGGGAACCCCTGGGATGGGTACTAAACACATCTGGCCTCTCTCTTGGACCCCTCGAGACCCAGGGCACCTTCTGCATCTGACAACTTCAATCCTGCCCCCTGCTGCTGTATGCAAGGTGCCCTGCTACTGTTGATCAATGCGGCTCCTATTTATCCCAACCTCCCAGCAGTGCCTTTTCTGTTGTAGTAGATACTGGGAGGCAGGAGAAAGGCTGCAGAATGAGTAGCAGGGATGCTTCATATACTATTCTAGCCTGCCCCAGTCTCAATGACAACCCAGACAAACCCTGCCAAGGTATGCACTTCAGGCACACCGACCAAAATAAACAACCACACTCCACAATCATACAGTAAAAAACACAAAAGCCCAAGCCAGACACACCATACATTCACACAAAGCTAAAACTTTCCCCTACCACCCAAAACCACCCCACACAAAAATCCAGGGAGCAAGAGCCCAGAGAGTCAGAGGTCTTATTTAAGGAGAGTAATTCCACAGTTCACAATAGTGTCCTTTAGAATAGGACCAATGAATATTGCAGTACATGAAGTCAAATAACAGAACACAGTAAATCAAGTAGCCAGGCCCACTTTTGCTCAGGGCCTCTCACAGCCCAAGCCCTTCATGGAAAAAAAATCCCAGCTGCCCAACAGTTTCAGATGCCCCCAACAAGATGTGTACATGATGAAAAATCCAGAAACTGCTCACACCAGTCCCTGGACCCCCGGGAAGATTTTACCAATGCCTAGACATTTTTTTGGCCTCTGTTCAATGGAGCCACAGGACAGGAGTCCCACACACTGAAGGAAATGAAGATATTCCTACTCCTTGGGATGGCCACTTACAACAGTTCATGGCATAATGTATCTTCAAAATTATTCATCACTGTGGCACATGGACAGCCAAGCTGGCTTGTTCCATAGACTGCACTTTGCCTGAGGTAATCCTCACAGAAGTGCCCTCAGCAACCATGCACTATGGAAAAGTGGTCCAACAGCAGTCACTAGCCCAGTCACGCATGTTCCCTAGGGTCTGGTCAAACTGACAGCCACAGCAGCAGGACAAGAGTCTGAGGAAGCTGCTCTTCAACCGTTGAGGCTGGGGGGGATCCTCTAGCAATGGCTCCACACAAACATCCATCCCCAGAGGTCAACCCCTCAGCTGTATTCCAGGAGACATGCTCCAATCTGATAAAAGGTAATCCGGCAGCTGCAACACCCTCAGAGAGAAGCTCAGGCACAGGGGAACATCCAGTCATCGGCACACACCAAGGGAGGCAGAAGCAGGCAAGTGAGCTGCAAAACCCTACAACCAAAAAACAAGAAAGCTGACTGTGTGATGGAAACTCACTCCCCATCCCTAGCTCTCAATAATAACCCTAACTACTACCCTACTCTAAAATGCTCAAATGCAATTTCAATTTGGGTCTCTGGGTGAAAAAGAAATGATCCGCAGAAACAGACACAAAATTAAAATACTCTCCTAAAAAGCCACTCACAAGCAAGAGAAAGGGGAAACATTTGCTATCTCAAAAAGAGCTTTGCAAGCAGTGACAAAGCTCAGTCACCATCTTGCCCCCCCAGTGCTCATTGAGTCCTCCACGCTGTATTGTGCAGCCTGTCTACTCTGTGGCGGGAAAGACAGTGTCACACTAGCATAACTCATGTTCTCTTGCTTGGCTGGAGCTCCTTCATGTCACGTGTGATGATGCCACCGCTAATAGGTGGAGAGAGTGGACAACACAATACAGATACAGTTGAGTCAGGAGTGCAGCTGCAGCATGAGTGCACACTGGCCAGGTGGGGGGGCACTTATTGTGCAAAAGATTAAATCCAAATCAGCCATCAACATCTAGGTATCAAATGCAATGCCATTATTGCCACAGCATAAGAACAACCTAGGTTCAGATATGGGGGGAGGGCAACTGCCCCCTCTGCCATACCTAAATGCCACCCCTGCTTCATGGAAAAAATTCATTCTCAGGTGCTAACATCAGTTCAAGTAAATACAATGGTTACCATTGTGTTCTGATGTTCTGTATCTCCATGTTTCTGGATGTGTCCTGATCATCCTAAAGGTTAGTGTCCCTCATTGTCCTTCATTTTGAGTGTCCATGTCCCTCATTTCAGTGACAAAATGTAAGGTATGGTGCATGCTTCCACGACCCATACTCATCACAAAGAGTGCTTGGCCATAGCGTATTTGCTCCATACAGAATAACAAAGGGAAAGAAAGTAAGTGGGAACAGTCATGGAGAAACACATTTGTAGCACTAAATATGCATAAGGGAATTTGCATGGACCAAAACAAAAGAGTTAGGCTTCACAACTCAGAGACCCCTCTTAGCACATCTTGAATGGGGGATGGTGACTGAATTTATCCTAGGCATTTAATGCAGTAAGCAAACAATATTTTACAAATTAATGGTAATGTAATGACAAAAATCAAAAGCCCTTAAGCAACTTGCAAATGGATCAGAATTAATGGGCTAACTTAATTTTAATGGGAACTCAATGCAAATGTATTTTAATGGCTGTAATTGCTAGCAGTAGTATAGAAAATAGAAACAGATGTGTTTTTTGGATGAGATTTGCACCAGCTTAGCTGCTGCACACATGGCAAGCGTGCAGCATGTGAACTTGATGTGATTTTTAAATGATGTTCACACCAGCTTAACTCCTGCACTCATGTCAAGCATGCAACACAAGAACCTGATGTGATTTTTAGAAGATGTTCACACCAGCTCACCTGCTGCACACATGTCAAGCTTGCAGCATGGAAACCTGTTTTGCTTTTTAGACCTGGTTCACATAGGTTCACTTTGTGTATGCAAACTGCATGCAAACATTGCACAATTAAGCATGTGGCATGCATTCTGCATGTACACAGCACACATATTTCTTTAAGGGCTGTATCCCATACTGGCCAATGATTTACATTTGTTTAAAATAGTAACATGTAGCCTGAATGGATGGTATTCTAAAGCCTTTGATTCACAGAGGTTTCCTCCACAGGTTTTCCTCATAAACAAGGTTAGAAAAGTATGTAGTTATATTGTGTTAGTTAAATCCTGTGCATTGAACAGGTTGGGACTTGGAAACTTGTTTCTATTAACTCAGTTTACTGCCATCACTTAGCAGGAGACAGTGTCCTGACTTTTCTCCCACACCTTTGACTTTGACTTTTGGGCATCTTCTCTATGGTACATTTAGCTAAGGGGCCTTACCCCTGAGACACCTTTAGGGGTACAGCCATCTTCAAGAGAGTTACTGTATGTGCATCTGTACCCATAAAAAGGGTAGTAGTTCCTCTGGAACAGAAAGCACAAAAGGCTGCGCACTTCTTACATTTTGCTTGATACCAGCCACAGTACTGAGATACTGACTGTACTCACTATTATCATTTAGTACAGTAGCAAAAGCATGACCATGTGACACAAGCATTGCTACATACCTATTTGTTCACTGAATCAGTAAACCATGGTTCATTGTGTGAGTGTGATTAAAGTCAATGGCTGTTTGTGTCATCTTATTAACAATGTCAGATTGCAATCCTTAGTCATCCGCTGAACTGGTGAATTGTCGAGCTATGCCTGTGGTTCAGTGTTGTAATATGTGATGCTCTCCACACACCCTCTCCACTGAGAACAATATATAGTGTGCATGCCCCAAGCATCCCTTTGACCCTCATTTCCTTGTTGCCACTATCCCCATCTTCTTCACTGGCTCACCTCTTTACATCTGGGTTTCTACACTAACCTACCTTTAGCCATGGGACCCTTGCTTTTTTGGCACCTATACAAGTGGACCCCTTCTCATGAGGTTTCATTGACATCAGTAACCTGAAAAGTGTGGTAGTTCTCCAGAAAATAGAATATGAAAGGCCACACACATCTAACATTTTCCCACCGCCAGCCACATTATTGAGCTATCAATTGTACACAGGAACCTCTTTCAGTCCACTAGTGCAAGAACTACCATGTTGCACAAGCATTCATACATACTTACTCTTGCACTGAACCAGTGGACCATGATTTATGCTGGATCATATGAGTAGGGTATAAGTCAAGGTCTGTTTTTATCATCTTATAAACAAAGCCAGACTGCAACCATTTCTTGATACTGCTCCCCAGCACTAGATGCATACAAAGTGATTTAACTCTGCTACTCGTAGTCCTACGTGAAGCACCGCTATTCTATGTGACCATTCATGTTGCACTCTTCATAGCAAGCTGCCAACTTCACCAAGAAAAGTCTATACGAAGTGGCACTTTGTCTGCAAAGTATCACTTCACATGCCACTTTGATAAGCAAAAAGTCATCGAAGTGACACTCCACCCACACAGTTGCACAAAAAGTCACTTCTGAGCAATAGATGTCCTTATAAATATGCAAAATGGTAACAAGTATGCCAGACTCCCCCCCCACACACAGAGTGATGAAAAGGCTACAGTCTTTTGCTAGATACAAGGGACCTCTGACAGTGTCTCAGTTATGCTTGAGCCCCACTACCATACCTATGCTTTCTCCATTAAATCTAAAATCCATTGCCCTTTACAGAAAGTATGCTCCCCAAGGTCTGAACATGAATAGATGTTCTGATAGAGAAAGAGAGTTTGAGAGATGCAACTGAGTGCCTCCTATGTTCCAAGGTCACTAAAAATGTCTGGCATTCATCATCCAAGCTGTAAATTATTGCCTGTAGTGGTAAATTAGAAATGACCAATGCCTGTACCAACTGGCTAGGACTCCATTCTGGAGAGATGCAGCCCAAATATCAGCTGAGTGCAGTATAGGGTTGTGTGAAATGTATCTTCTGCCAGCAAGTTCTGGAAAAATGCTAAATTTACTTCCATGAAATTTAGCAAAATTTCCATGAAAGTTCACAATATTTTGCCAAAATTGTGATTTCAGTTATTTCCGTCTAATTTACAATGTATTTGTCCAAGTTACACTGAATTTGGTATGGTGACATTAACAAGGTCCTGACAGAAGTGTGATAAGTTTCAGACCGCTATAATTATTGGTGGCTGAGTTATAAGTCTCCACACATTCAGAAATTTCAAAATGACATTTCACAATGAAGTAAACTGCAGACTTTTAAGCCCCTTTACTTTAAAACTAGAGAACAGAATATCAGCCATTTGTTAGGTTTGTTTTTTGACCCCAAATGTTAGGTATTGAGGCCACCTCTACAGCCCAGCAGCACAACAACATGCTGCCATGCTTACAACCAAGGTTTGGAAGTGAGCTCAGGAAATCATATTACAAGGCAGGCAATAGCCAAGACAGCTGCTGCTCATCAGTGTATCTTGGTTGGGGAGGGTTGGTGGTAGGTTCCACCAACACTGTGACCCCTACGGCTGGGCCAGGGAGCTTGTTTCTGCCAAAAGGCATGCTGTGACTGTGCAAGGCTGACAGAGATACTGCCCCCATCAGGGGAGATGGGAGAGAAAAAATGTTGGAGAAAAACCTTGTAGCCAACTGAATAATGGCTGAGTTCAGCAGGATCACGGTATATCCCTGTGAACAGGATATATCCCTGACAGATGAGCAGTTGGCTAGGAGAAAAAACAATATGGAAAATAAAAGAGGTTATCTGTGTCAACACTCTAATCGCTTACTCAATGACTGGTCAACTTATAACAGCCAAAGATTCCAAAATAATATTAGTAATTAAAGTTGGATTTCATGAGCTTGTGTAAAATTATGGAATGTTGTGATACTAAAGCCATCTCATTACATTTTGTCTAGTCATATGTCGAGGTTGCCATTATAAAGGACTGGTAAAAAGGCAATAAGGTAGCATTCATAGTAGGCTTCATAGCAGAAGTATATTGGTTCCACATGTCTGGCCACTATATTGAGTGATGAACCATGAGGAATAGCCATGGACATCACTGTGCACTAGCCTATATTCTTGTAATATTCCACATAACCAGTAGAACTCACTAACGTAATGACTTGTGGAAGCACATACATATGCAGCATTGTTCTGTACAATGCCATCTGCAGACTCATTAACAACTCTGAAGCTAAAAATAGAAATTTTTTTTTTTAAAACAGTGGCACCAGGTGATGCCAAGCCTCAAACCTTACAACTAGTTGCAGCCCAGGCCATTGTAACTGAAGTATCTGGATACCTTTAGTCATGGTGGAATCTGATGCTGGGCATCACAGTCATAACAGTGATGGAGGAATATTGCAGGGCCTTGATGGTAGTGCAGGTATGGTGAATCAGTGGTGATAAGTACTTTGTGAAAATTAAATTTCACAAGTGGATTTCTAGTGGCATTACCTATTATACATCCATGAATTGTTGAGCAAATGTTGACAATTTAGTAATTTCTAAAGTATCAAAAACTAATGTTATCCTTCTTAATCACATTTACACAACTTAATTAGATTCCAGGACATATTTATTTTGGTATGCATGCCAACTCATGAAGAGAGGTGGGTGAAGTGGCCAATATTTGCTCTGCAAAGTGATTCACAGAGTAATGCGGAATCCACAATGTAATCCGCAAAGAGAAGCGGAGTACTTCACATCATAATGAGGAACTCAAAGTCCATTGAACCCAATGACTTTGCATTACTCCGCTTTCCCACAACCACTTCTAAGCCAATTTTAATGTGAACTACATAGAAATCAATGTACTTTGCATCTCTTTGCCTTGTTATTGAGCTCCAAGGTAAATTTTGCAGTCGTTCATGGGATTGCAGGTCACATGGGCTCTAGATTGTTCTGCACATCCTCAGTTCTGTGTAATATGTGTGTGTAGTGGTAGATGGAGATAGTTTCCTGTCAGAGCTCTGTGATTCAAATCCTCTAAAAGCTATTAAAAAAGCCTTTTTGAGCTTTTTGTTCAAAATGTAGTACATCGATTGTAGGAAACCCTCCTGTGCTCACATCATTGAGTGTTTATTGTTTGTGTTTGGATTTTGAATCTTAATTTAGAATATTCAGTCTGTGTACTGACAGACACTTGAAGAGTGTTTTGGGGGAGGAGCATATCTGTGGTGGAGGTAGGTTAAAACTGGGAGAAAAGGTATTCTTACTGTTTTGGTTATATTTTTCTAGTATAACTGTTAATGTACACACTGTAATATTTTCAGTAATTCTTGAAAAATTGTTTTGCTGATTGTTGTGGTGCAGTAGTGCACAATGTCAGTTTGTTTAAAAGATTTGGTTATATTACTGAAGTTTTCAATTTGCTATGCATTACTTGTAGTGTGTGTGTGTGTGTGAGTGTGAGTGTGTGTGAGATGCGTGCCATCAAATCAGACACATTTTATTGTGCCACAGAGTAATTGCAGCAATGTGAACCTGCTAGCCACTGCACCTACATGATTTTGTACTACTTTGTGGTATCCTGGTTTTGGACTGTTACTGCAGTGCACTGCACCCCCCCCCCCCCAACTGACAAAAGGTATTCTTTTCCAGATTGGATTGTGACTTGTGAGCACTGGTTAAGGTGTTGTTGTGACTTTGCCTCTGCATCTCTTCTTGATTGTGCAGTGCAATCTTAATCTGTCTGTGCTTTTTCTTCTGTTTAGTGCCCAGTCTCCATCTGCAAGCCACAGTTGTTGTTTTTTTGGCTTCACATCCACCGTCCCAGACTGAAAGTTCAGAAATCTAAATTTGTTTAGAATTTTCTTGGTGAACCCTCAAAATGCCTGCAAACAGACATGCAAGCAGAGCTGTTTCTGGCCATGGCACTGCTGCCAGTGGCAAGTTTGTCCATGGGCATGGTAGTACTCAGAAGGAAGTGCATAGCTGATGTCAGTAAAGGGATTTCTCCATCAATTTTTTTTACAGCACAGTCTGTAGCTTCCCTCATAATTGGAGGAGATGATGTTTTCCCAGATGGTGGTGTTAGTGCAGTTTCTGCTGACATGAGTACTGCTGCCTCAAGTTCCACTTCTGACCAGTTAGCCATTTCAAAAAATATAGTTGAGTCTAAAGCTGTGACTGACAGTGTAGATGATGTCATACTCCCATTAACATCCTCATGGTACTCGAACATGATTCTGATCCTGGCAATGATAACTCGCAATGTCACATTTCTTCCAGCACTGTTGAGGTCATGACTTTGTCATCCAATAATTCAAAATGTGGCACAAAAATATGGGGTGGTGATGATGAAGATGATGCTGTGGTTGGAACATGTTCTCCACAAGACAGAATCCAAGCTGAAAATGTGGATGTCGATGTGGATGATGTTGATGAATATGATAATGATGTCAGTGACCCCTGTTGGGAACCAAAGAAAAAGAAAGTCAAGGTGGCTGTGTCTGGGTCTCTTGGTATTAAATCCCCTCCTCCTCAAAAAAGTTGCGATTTAGCAGTTCCTGTCAATGATATTGATGATTACCCAGTAATAATCATAGCAGTCAGACTTGTGGTGGGCAATTGGAGTTCAAGTGTACCCATCCTGAAAAATCATGTAGCACACCTCCCATTTCAGAGGTTAGAAAAATGGAGTCAAATAAGCAGCATCAGGGACATGCTAAAAGTAGAGGATCACAATCCCTTGTTTTGGGATTTTTTTTGTCCAACACGGAAATGATGAGTCAGTTGCAATCTGCCAACTTTGCCATGCATGTGTGAGTCAAGGCAAAAAAGGGGAGTCATCTGGGCATGGGGGAGCCATCATACACATCTTAAGAACTGGCACATGGCACTGTGGACCTGGCGCCAGATGGCAGCTAATACCATAGTGGGGAGTTCACCCTCATCATCACCCTTAATGAGCATGTTATCCCTTTTCCATGAGTGTAAGACCAAGTAGGAATATCTGCAGTAGTGATGAGATGACATCAGAGGATTACTACAGGCATGATATGGGGGAGGATTATGATTTAGAAATCTTGTCAAGTGGTGGTTAGAGTAGCAATGGTAGTGATGGTGGTGGTCAATGCAGTATGTCTAATGCAAGTGGAACATCAACCCCTGTATGTAAAATGGGGAAAATAGCTTAATTTGTGGACTTGTCACCTGTGCACCCCTCTTCATCACACGTCCACCCCCAACCCCCGGCCACTTGCAGAGCAGAGCCATTTGTCAGCCCATGCTGGAAAGTGTTTTTGTCCATAACCTTCCAGCTGCCTGCCTGAAGCATGTGACCCACACTGTGTAGGCCATGTGATGCGTGTGGGCTGCCTGTGAATTCTCACTCTGCCTTAAAGCAGAATTAGGTGGAGTGCACAACGCAAAGCCATAATTACAATGCAAAGTGGCAAAGTGAGGGTTTAAAATGAGCACTTCGCAGAGTGGAATACTAACTCGAAGTGGCCACTTCCTGTCCACTTTGCGGGTGGAATTTCACTTTGCTGCATCTCTACACACCACATGGCCTGCTCAATGGTAGCAGGGACAGTTCCTTTACATAGCCCTCTTCCCCACCCCTCCTCTTCCCCTCGCCATTCTCTTTTTCCTGTCACTTTCCCCTACCCTCATAGTAGAACCAGTCACTATCCTTGTGGGTTGCCTATTCCAATAGCACTGAATATGGAGTTGCCATTTTGACGGTTGCCCATATTCTGGCATTATTATCACTGGATACCCCAGTGGCTTGTTGCACCCAGCCAACACTCTTTGTGAAGAAGTGCCTCCTGGCCACCTTCCTGAACATTCCTCCCACCAGTTTTCAATGACACCCCATTTAATTATTGTTCTTACTGAACCTAAAAAGATCACCAAGGTTGAGTTTATTTATACCTTAAAGGTACCCTCCTTGAGCTCTGTCCTCGAGCCATTATATGTTAAGGTTCTCCAGTAAATATAAGAGCCCCTGCTGGCCCTGAATCAGTTTCACAGCCCTTCTCTGTACTTCCTTCAACAGGTGACATTCCTTTTGTGGTAGGGACTCCTATACTGGACATGGTACTCCAGGTGTGGCTACATTATTGACCTGCACAGTGGCATTATGATCTCTTGTATCCTGCTGGTGAACCCCCTACTTATACAACCAAGCACCCTACTTGCCCTCATCACTGCCTTGCTGCATTATGCAGAGGGAATCAAATTGCTCATGATTGCAATCCCCATCCTGTAAGCTACAGTATTTTTTCCTGTAAAATGTGTCTTTCAAATACTGCTTCCCAGTCTGTTATTGCTCTACCTTTAATGGCCCTTTAGAAAATTCAGTTTGTGTTTATGATCTACATACTGGTAGTTAGAAGCATTTTAGAACTGCATCATGTACTGTAGTTTATGTCCTTTCTAAGCTCTTCCACTAATTTTGCAGTCTACCTGTGCTCTACTACAGAATTCTGTGATTGGAAGGCATATGCAGTAACCTATATCATACAGTTCTAGACTTACACTTATCATTA
Organism: Neoceratodus forsteri; assembly: GCA_016271365.2. Lineage (NCBI taxonomy): Eukaryota > Metazoa > Chordata > Ceratodontiformes > Ceratodontidae > Neoceratodus > Neoceratodus forsteri. Next base: position 1,635,665,070 of record CM028130.1, on the reverse strand, counting down.
ATGTGTGAATTAGAAATACCCAACACGATTACTGAAAGACAAGTAAAGATGGAACAACAACAGAAATGAAACCCTCTTTAAAAAGCAGCCTTTCAAGGAAAATGTAACGTAACAGGTTCAGCAATGTTCCCCTTTAAGACATCTAACAATTTCCTTCTCTTTTGAACTTTATTACACACATTGCAATAACTACAATACAAACTGAAAAAATGTGTTTAAATGATCTAACGGCTAGTAATTTAATATTGAATTAATCCTATTTTCTTCAAGATTATTAAATGAATTGGTAAGCATCACTTCCTTGGAGCTGTAGGTAATTAGAAACCACTGCAACAACCTTAGCTCTGAACAAGTGCTCACTTTTTGCTACTGTATGCAACATTAATAAACTGCATTTCATGCTTGAACCTGATGCAGTATGCAATATAAAATTGTATTTTGAAAAATGCCAGTAACTACAGTAGCTATTACATGATTTTTTCACTAACTGGCATTAGCCAAATGTCATTTTTCTTTTAGCTACAGACACTCTGTTCAAGGAAGAAATGTAATTAACCTATTTAAATATAGATTTCCAACTGTTGTTTCAAATAAAGAATGTAATTTAGAAGAGACTATGCCAGGTGACGCTCCAGACTGTGCCAAATTTAGATGCACCACTCTTGAATGCATAATTTCAACATGGACATTGTAATGTCTATGATTTTATGTACTGTAACTAAGGTAGCATTTTACATTTGTTCCACTGGGTACACCAAAGTCTGTGATGAATATCTACACATGTAACAGTTATTCATTCAATGGTTTTACTTTGAAATGTAAAAGGAGGCCAAGAACGGCCTTGTACCACAGTGGTTGAGGAACTTCCTGCCATGCTGATGATGCAGGTTCATGCCCTGAGTCTTGAACCATTTGGCAGGGGGCTGGTAAAGTGTCTGCTAATTAGTTGATTACTATGACTGCATGTTTCTATTTATTCAGAGGGGATCCAGTTAAGGTGGTGAGATGTGGGTTTGTGCCACTGACGGTCCCTCTTACTACTGGATGGCGTCTTCTTCATTAGTATTCTTTACTTGGATAGTATGAGGGTGAACAAGGAGCTAATCAGGTTGGTGGGAGGGGATAGCTGTTATTTTCTTTGACTAGGGCTGGGGGGTTAGGTCTTTTTTCTGAAACCATGTAGAGCTTGGTGGGGAGAGGAGAGTGGTTGACCGAACATAAAGATGTCGATTATAATGTCAGCTGGCTTCCCTTGCACTCCTTTCTCCCAGCTGAGCTGATCAAAGCTGAACCTGTGTTTTGTAGTTCATGGATTGTTGGCACACCATTAGTTGATAGCAGTCATATGGTTATTGCCATGAACAATAACATCAAGCACTGGCTGCTGAGTTGCACTTACCCCAGCCTAACACAATGCTTTACATCCTTTCTGATCTCTGTTCCCTTGCCTCAGACAGTCACATCACAAACACTTTGGAAACTTTCCAAAATGGTTTCCATCTGCCAACTTCAGCATCTCTGACCCTTCTGGCTTCTGACTGGCCATAAAAAGTGGAATCTGTTTTTTATAGCTTGCAGACTGCTAGTGAACCATTGGCTGCTAACAATCTTGAGGTCACTGCCCCGAACAAGGACCCTGAGTACCAAATGTTGAGTCGCTGTCCCCTCAGTCTCCCACAAGGCTTTATTTCCCTACAAAATGTCTTCCAGCCATGGCCACTCACAACAGAAACACTTTGGAAAAAGTTTAAAATAAGGTCCCAAATGCCCATTTTCAGCCTTTGCTGATCCTTCTGGCATTCACTTGAACCAAAACTAGCTGAAGCTGTTTTTTTCATAGTTTACAGACTGCTAGCACACCATTACAAGGATTAATTGCCACATACACATAACACATGTTGGGCTAACACACATACTGCCGGGGTGTTATCCTGACATCTGTTGTGTCTATGTGTATATATATGGCAATAAATCTTCGCACTTATTTTCATCTTGCTTGCTGTATGCACAGTTTTTTGTTGTTGTTTTTCATTCAGTTTGGTGTGTTACTGTGGCACCTTTGAGATACAAAGCGTGCACTCCTGTCCATGTTCTTTATTGAACCTTCTGGCTTCCAGCTGAATTCACAGAATGTGTTGCTGAGGTGACAAAAGAATGCTCTGACCCTCCAATTCAAGAGATGCTTTAACTTTAGCATCAAGAGTGTTATGCACTTCCTGCAGGAAACTAACAGAAAAATTACCTCCCTTTAGATAAAAGACTATCTGGATCTCTTTAACTGAAATTCATGACTGGGTGACCCCAACACAGCTACAGCTCAATCCAGACCAGATTAAAGTGCTGTTACTAGTGGCTGGCTAATGAACAGAGAAATTTAGCCTTTCACCAGAGCTTCCTGTGATTGATGGATTAGCTCAGTGCAGTGGGTGCATGAACATGGAGACATTGTAGGTAATGCATGTCTATTAGATTTGAAAGTGTTTGTAGTAGTCAAGAGTAGATTTTGTTACCAATAGAATATCAAAAAGATGAAGCCCTTTTTGACAAAGGAAGACTTGACCATGCTAATTTATGCATTTGTTATACTGAGCCTAACTACTGTAAAACATTCCATATGGAATAATCAATATGTCAGGTCCACTTGTTGCAAATAGTGCAGAAGGGAATTGCTAGAATTTTGGCAGCAGCCATTATTTCATACTATATGCCATTTGTTCTCTGTGAACTGCACTGGTTGTTTTTTGCTGAAGCATCAACTTTAAGATTTTGAGCTCAATTTTCAAAGCCTGGAGGATGACACAAGGTCCTGTGTCAAACATAAGTGATGCAAGTGGCACCTTGTATCAAAAGATGTGGCAATCCCTATTTTCAAAAGCGGTCTGTGTCAAAAAGGGGAGCTGCTGTGCCAAAATGGCACTGCATTAACTTTGTGCCCTACATCAAGGTATGCCAGGTCACAAGGGGATTTGCACCATGGTGGTCCTGCAACATCCCCTTTTCTGCACTTTTGCAAGCTCTACCATAGCCACAATAGGGGGCTTTCTTTAGATCTGCCAGGAGGTGGTCTAGGTACCCTGTGCCATTGCTTGGCAGGGCAGCAAGTGAGCTGTGGGGCAAGGAAGGTGGGAACAGTGGCTGCAGAGGCACTGATGGTGCCATACAGCATGAGGGGGCATGGTGACAGGTATAGGGAGTAGAGGAGACAGTTGGGAGAGGTGCCATGAGACAAATAAAACAGCCAAGGAGACAGAGTAGGGGAGGTTGGCATCAGAATAGGGCAGGTGCCAGGGCTGCTTCCACCTGGGGCCATAACATAATAGGATTGCTATGCCAAACCCACCACCTGGTCACCTCAGCTGTCTTATATGCCCTATGGCACCTCTGCTAGGTGCCTTCTCCACTCCCTATACCTGTCACCATGTCCCCCTCTTGATCAATGGCACCCTTGATGCCCCTGCAGCCCCTCTTCCCACCTTTCATCCATGGGTCTCCCTTCCCCACCTCTGTAAGTCATGTAGGCTTGCACCAGGGTAGTAATAGATCCCTCCATCAAACTCTGCAGGTGTACCCAATATTTGGTGCAGCCCTGGGCATTCAGCTCAGGGACCCCTGATTTTACAAAATTGGGCACAAGGTCCCTGATGCACCTGGAGTTCACCACAGCTCTTGATCACTGCAAACTGCGGTGATCTAAGGGCTCTTTGAAAATCAAGCCTATTCATTTCAACATACAGGGCCTTGAATGAGCTGGGTCTTGTCTATCTGATTGAACTTCTTTGTCTCAACATGACTCTTGTATACTTCTGAAGCAGTACTACTAGTAGTACCAACATCTATAGTAACTTACAGAGGAGGCACAGAACAGTATTTTTATAGAGGCATCCTCCCACTAGAATGCATAACCAGACACAATGGTTCCCAGTGTCAGGTTCCCACATGCTGTGAGATATGTTAGAATTACTGTCATTATTACTTTAGTGATGACTAGACATAATGTTTGGATATAGTAGGCAATATATTGCAATTAAGCAATTATCAAATGATCACTCTTTCTGTTCTTGCATGTTTTTCACTGAATATCCTCATTGACATTACAAGAAAAGGGGGACCCTAACACAGGGCACAATGTAATTTTCAGTCAGCCTCATAATCTATAATTTCTTCAGAAAAGGCTGAAACAATTAAGTCTAAACAGTCATTTCAACATTAATATACAATGACATAATTATGTATTTTTGTATATATAATGAATGGTATCTTTGCCTTTCATATCCATATGTGACAACACATGAAGCATTTTTGTAGGATTTTTGTGATTAGCAGACACTATACAAGTACTGCATTTATATTACATACCTGAGCAAAAGAGCACTTGACAATAACAGTAGGCAGTTCATCTCCCCCTCAAGAGTAGATTTTGTTATTACTAAATGTACCTTTTTGTCTTACAAAAAGCATAGCCTGCAGTTGTGTGTTATAGAAGCAGAAGTGCAATTTAATGTGTTATTTATTTTTAATAGTTGTTTATGTGGAAATACAATGAGCTGCATGGGATACTTTCACTAAATATTTGCTAACATCATCTGTAGAGAGTTTTATAATTTCTTGTGAGTGTTATGCACATTTTGTAAGGTTCTATGTAAGATAACATGTCAGCTTCAAAGCTACAAAATTACCACACAGCTGATGCATAACTACAATGCAACACATCAGGAAATTACATAAAGAAAATGACTATGTACGCAATGGCAATTTGTTTGATCTTTTTGACTTTATTGTAATAAGCCTAGCATTTTCTCCTTGAAATGGTTATTTTGTATATATAGTTCAGACTTAGCTGGCTACATATTAGTATTTATGAGCATACTTCAGTATTTGTTTTAAATGAAGATTGAAGAGATCAATTGTTCATAAAAAAAGGATTCATGAGATCTGAAAGCCAAGTGCATGCACTATTTAAAAAATGTATGTGTTCCTGCTTCTTTTAATTTTTTTTCAAATTCTACAGCTTTGAATTATCTAGACTGATAGCCTGATACTGTCAGCTAAGAATTCAGCTTTTGAAAGCTGAATGGTACACATAGTGTAAGTACCTTCTTGCAGTTATTTTTAATTCTGGACCAGAACATGCTGTCCCTGATGGTTGACCCTCTAGCCTACAGCATTAGAATTATAACTGAAACAAATTCAGCTGAATTCTTATTCAGAAGAGTGGACTAAAATGATAGCATCCCACTTTGTGCTCTTACAAAATTTGGAACCTCACTGTCCCATGCTTAATTTGATTGTAAAATCTTCCTGGGTCACCTGCAAAGTTGTTAGTGGGTGTCTAGGGGAAGAGGCAGGAGACACCTTGTGACTATGAATGTGTACACTCATAGCAGTGTGGCCCTTGAAAACTAGATCACAGGCTGCCATGTCTTACCTGAGTCAACAAGTGATAAGTCAGTGTAAATGCTCAGAACTTCATAAACCTTGTGGAGGTGGGCAATAAGGGGCTAGAAAATGCACAAGAACAGTAAAGGGGTCTATGGGCCCCAAGAACACATTTGTTGAGGGATTTTAAATTCAGAACTATGAAATAATTGCATTAGTACCTAGGGGAAAATTTTTATCAGTTGCATGAGGAGCCTGCATTGGTAACATAGAGGTGGTATAGCCATCTGTTTTCAGGGGAGATTGCATCAATAAGAGTATGTGTGTGTTGGGGGATCTGTATCAGGAACAAAAGGACTCTGGATCAGTAACTAAGGAGATTGCAGCTATAACTGTTAGGAGTCTGCATCTATAACTGAAGACTCTGCATCAGTCAGAACCTCAAGGGACATTATCAGGTGATATAAAGTGATGTGCACTTCATTTGGTGAAATTGCGATCACATCAGGAGAGAGGGAACCACACTGTGAGACAAGGGGACTGGATCAAGTAACTCAATATGACATCAGGTGATGAAGTGGTGTTGTGCACACCAGAATGTACTTGGAATGTGTCAGGAGATGAGGTGATGAAAATATGTGTCACTGGACACAAAAGAGTACAAGGAATAAAGACAGAAGTGGGGGCCCAATGCCATACACATGGCACTACAGTATAGTATTGTAATATGTCAGCCACATATAGCAGCACTATATAGTGCAATGAAACAAACAAAAATACAATGCACACACTAGGCTCGCTGTGACTTTTATATTTTTCTCTTCTGCTGGAGAAAACACAGGTCAGCAACTCATACATATTGCCTACTATCAGGCTTCTTTAAGAGGCGCATGACTGACAAAAACACATAGGCATTAAATACCTCTCATTGTTCATATGCAAAGTACAAAAAGGTGCAAAGAATTTAAAGTGCATATTATAAGCTGTGTGTTAAGAAAGTACAACTGGTAAACAAAAGTACATTAAACACACAGTGATCATACTAGAACTCGCAATCACTTGGCAACATAAGGTTAAATTGATATTTGATTGATTCTTATTAGATTGATAAATACTTTTAGTTTTTCAATTCCATGAAAAATCAATGGTAGCTAATAACAAAATTACACTTTGTGATTCAATATTGGACTGTCATGGTCATGGAACTCAATGTCATGCCAACCAAAAATCTATTCAAACATATCTTTCAAAATGATAAGTGTGCTAGAATTTATAATATTGACTCTTAGAAAGTACCGACTGAATTAGCTTACACATCAGATTCGGATTGGCAGTCACTTTCATTTAGGACATGTCTGATGGAAGGCCTTGAGTCTGTAACAACTTGAGAGGAGGTTAACTGTTTCTTTCTAGCTGCAGCTCTGGTTACAGACCCTGGAGGAGCAATGTCTTGAGGTGCAGACTCAATGATGATCTGCTTAATAGGTAACAAATGATTCCTGTGCATTGTCTTTACAGCTTGTGAGTCATTTTCTGGACACACTTTATAGACTGGCAGCTCCTCCAACTTGCTGACAACAATGTAGGTGGTGTGATGCCACCTATCGGAAATCTTGTGTTTTCCATGCAGTCCCAAATTTCACAACAAAACTCGGTCTCCAGGTTGTAGTTCTTGGGCCTTGACATGTCTGTTGTGCCTTTCTTTGTTTGCTAAGTTCCTCTTTGCCGCCACAGTGTGTGCCAGTTGGTAGGCATGGCTTAACAGGGCTTTTAGCTTTTGAACATACTGAACGTAATTCTCTGCTTTGACTCCATCAGGGGACACTCCGAAGCCGATGTCTACTGGCAACCGGGCTTCACAACCAAACATTAAGTGGTAGGGGGAGAACCCAGTGGCATCACTTCTAGTGCATACTAGTGCAGTTATATGCATGGACCAGATTGCTTATCTGTTGGCTCCATTTGGACTTGTCCTGTGGATGAAGTGTGCTCAGCATGTCTAGGAATGTTTGAATAAACCTTTCAGGCTGTGGATCTCCTTGGGGGTGAAAGGGTGTGGTTCTGGACTTTTGCACTCCTCAGGGTGAGAGCTTTTCCTTGATCAAGTGGCATTCAAAGTCTCTCCCTTGATTGGAGTGAATTCTATAGGGGGCACCATAATGGACAAAGAACTTTTCAATCAGGACCTTTGACACTGTGGATGCTTTCTGGTCTTTGGTTGGATATGCCTGGGCATAATGAGTAAAATGATCCATCACCACTAACACATTGCCGATGTTCTTTAGATCTGGTTCAAGACACAAGAAGTCAATACACACAAGCTCCATGGGCACATTAGTAGAGATATTGACTAAGGGTGCAGCCCTCTGGGGCTGAGCTTTCCTCTGGAGACAATGACTGCAAGTTCTGACATGAGTCTCAATGTCAGTCCCCATTTTTGGCCAGTAGAATCGAGCATATGCCAAGTCAGTAGTTCAGTCACAGCCTAGGTGTCCCATCTGATCCTGAAGGGCATGTAGAACCACACATTTGAAAACTGTAGGTAGCACTAGTTGTTGCTTGAAAACTTGACCTTGTCTAGTAAGAGTTTCTCTGTAAAGCAGTTTGTTGTGTAACTTTAATCTAGGTCCCTCTCTAAACAGCAGGGCAGTTCAGGGATCAGAAGACCGCAGTTTAGACACACTTTTCCATCATGAATAGCATTCAGCACAGGCTTGATCATGGGGTCTTGGGTCTGAGCCCACTGTATGTTGTCAGGTGTAAGTTGGGGCAACAACATGCTGAGGTCCAAGGCTGCAAGATGACAGTAGGCTATGGGGACACAAGTGTCAGGAGGGCCCAAGCAATCTATCAGGCAATCAACTGTTTCAGGAGAGTGGTGCTCATCTTTATCGAACTTATGACAAAGTGCTTTGATAGATTGCTCAGACATTGTCACTCACTTCAAGTTAGTGTTAGGTCTCCTGGAAAGGGAGTCAGCATCAATGTGGTTTAAGCCCCAGCTGATATTCTACTGAATAATCATAAGTGGAAAGTGCAGATAGTCAGTGATGCCCAGTGGCATCCAACTTTGCCGAAGTCTGGACATAGGTGAGGGGACTGTTATCAGTCTTTACTAGAATTTTTGCACCAAACAGATAATCACAGCCTATCTCAAGGCAAGGAACTCAAGTTTGTGTACAGGGTAGTTCTTTTCAGAGGGTGTTAGGTTTCAACTAGCAAATGCCACTGGGTGTAAGCATTCTTCATATTCTTGATAAAGAACAGCTCCAAGTCCCTTCAAGCTGGCATCAGTGTGCAACACATAGGGCTTGCCTGGGTCTGCATAAGCAAGCACAGGTGCATGAGTGAGTTGGTGGATGATGTCATAGAATGCCCCCTCACACTCGTGAGTGCACCTGGTTCCAAAAGGTTCATTTGTCTGAAAGTTGATCTTTTCCTCCTCTTTGACCACACTTCTCTTGTATTCTTGTATTTCTTGTTTGTAGGTGGGTAACCTTGAGTAAGGTTGAGCAAAGGGTGGATGAGTTTGGTGTAATCTTTTATTAACCGGCAATAGTATCCACAGAACCCCAATAATCTTTGCAGTTCATTAAGATTATTAGGCTGGGGCCAAGTGGTTAGAGACTCCACTTTGCTCAGGTCAGTTTGGATCCCTTCAGACAACACTATATGACCAACATATTTCACAGACTTCTGAAAAAAATGACAATTGTTTATTGATCATTTTAGCCCCAAATCCTCCAATTGGTCTAGAACCTTGAACAGTTGGATCTCATGTTCCTCAAGGGTCAGGCCAAACACAATGACATCATCTAGGTAGACAAGGCATTCTAATAAGTTCAGGTCTTCCACAGCATGCTCCTTCAGCAGCTGGAAAGTGACAAGCGCTCCCGAAATACCTTGAGGCATGTGCAGAAATTCATAAAAACCCAAAGGGCAGATAGATGCTGTTTTTTCTCTATCTTTGGGAGCCATGGGGTTCTGGTAATATCCACTTCAGAAATCCAGCACAGAAATCCACTGACTTCCATTGAGGCTGTCCAGGGCATCATAGATGTGAGGCATAGTATACTGGTCAGGTATGGTTCTTCTATTCAAAGTTCAGTAGTCCACACACATCCTCACCGAGCCATTTTTCTTCTTGACTACCATGATAGGTGACATGTATTGACTGTGAGACTCCTGTATAATGCCAGCTGTGAGCATCTCCTGGAAGTGGCATCAAACGTCATCAATGTCCGCAGGGGCTAGGCACCGAGATCTCTCATAGAAAGGCCTTCCATTGTGAGTCTTATGTAATGTTCAGCACCAGTCACACATCCCATGTCCCACTCCTTCAAATAAAATACTTTGCTTTTCTGGGCCAGCTTCCAGCTGATTTTAGTTCTCCACTCTTTGGGGATGGGAGACTCTCCAAAGTCAAACAGATCGGATGTCACCTCATCAGTCTCTACAGTATCTTTCTTGCTAGACAATACAGCAGTGTGTGCACAATATACAGTAGCCAAGGTACAACCTCGATTTACTCTGACATCCAGGTCGTACATATTCTGGACCTGTACCATCACTCCTTGGGCATAGGTGTAAGCCCAGGTTGCTAGGATGCTAGGCTTGACCAAAACTCCCTCAGGGAGTTTCCCTTTTCTGGGACATCCAACATGAGGATTTTATTTTTGACATTTTTTTTAATTCACACTTCACCTTTGATGGTACTTTGTGCATGGGGGGGCAACACAAATTCTGGATCTTCTTCCATACTACTCCCACGGGCTCATCTTTCTTGGCCTCTTTGTTTTTCATCTGTAAATCAAATGTTCTGTGCGTGATGGCTGGATTTTGTAGTGTCTTCCCAGATAGCTTGTCTTGTTTCTCTTGACAGAGTTGAGCTACCCTGCCAAACATATGAGCATTGGTTTCAATCAACAAGGCGATACCATCATACATCCCCATTGGCAGACACACCAGAGCCAATGTCTCCACTTGTTCATCCACCCCAGCAATGGCAGCAGGAAAAGACAACCAAATTCTTACATATCTTGATAAGGATAGGGTTTGTCACTCAAGCCCCATACATGCAGTCCTTCTAGGGGTAAGAGCAGGAGATCCAAAAGGTGTTGGTCATACCAATCTTTAAATACAATAGTGACCTGTGAACCACTGTCTAGCACAGCTTTGATGGAGATGCCATTAACAGTCACTGTGGTTTCCATGGATGAGCCCACTATCTCAGACCAATCCAGGGAGGTTTGTTTTGCAGGCTGGCCCACAGAAGTTTTAGAGGAAAAAGATTTTTGGGGTGGGCCTGGCTGATGTTTTATATTGCTGTGCTGAACCAGATTAAGTAGCTTGGTAGTGACTTTCAGCAGGTCCTCAGGGGAATTGCAACCTTGTCGGGTGAGCCCGTCCTCACCACACTTGTAACAGAACACTTTTTCTCTGAGATCACTAGGGTGGTTTGGTCCTTCATGAAATTTATAGTGGTCCAGGATTGGAGTTCTACTGTCCTTTTTCTGCTTGAGCAAGGAATTCCTTTCCCCACAGTTCCACCATGGGGCAGAGGATCATGTGGCATGTATGAGGTCCTCCACCAAAGTTTGCAGTTCTCTCATTCCTTCCACCAGTTTGTAATCAGCTTAAGGTTTGGTGGCAAGGGCACTGGCTCCTACAGGTGGGACCTCACTGCAAGTCTTAGTCTTAGGAGAGCAGAAACTAGAGATTCTGGCCACTTCTGTCACAGCTTGTTGGCTGGCTCTCATCTCTTTGAGCTCCTTCAGCAGCTCTTGAACCTACTGTGTCTCAAGGGGCTCCTCTTTCTCAACAGGTCAGTCAGAAGTTGGGGCAGTGTGTGCAGCCCCTGCATGTGATTCCCTACCATCTTCATCATTCTCAACCTCTCGGATCTCCTTCATCAGCCAACAATATTAGGGAGGGTTAGCTTTCTGGTCCTGAAACTTCAATTTTAGCATAAGCACACTTGAATAATGGGAAGATCTGAGAATGTGCTCCAGCCTGACACAGTTCCATTCACTAGCAGAGACACTGCCTTTACGATGCACTCTCTGCGGGGCTCATTCAATTCAGGTGACAAATGCAGACAGCTTCTCATTTTTTCACTGTTTAGCAGACTTGAACTTCCACATTAAATCCTCCCCAGATTCAGTGCTGCCAAACACTCCTTCTAAAGTGGATAGGTACTCAGTGGCAGTGGCCTCCTGATTTGTGGACCGAAGCAACCAAATAGCTTCCAGTGCAGGGCCCCTCAAACTTTCCATAAGTCTCTTGTGCTTCTCCCCCTCAGAACACTGCCACTCTTGGACCAGGAGAGTAGCATAGCCCATCTGAGTTTTCCAAGTCGTCCTCTCCCACTTTCACAGGAACTGCACCAGAGAACAATCTGAGCCTCCGATGAGAGTCCAGGTGTACAGAGGGTATCACAATGGGGGATGCTGCAATAGGGGATGCCTTGTGGTGGAAGGAGAGGCCAGTGGAAATTGCAAGGAAGTGGTCTCCTCCAAATCCTCCAAAACCTTTCTCAAATCCTTAACAGTCTGCTCTTTGGCAGCTAGAAGTCTCAATAGTTTGTCCTAAAACCCCTCTACCATCGGGGACCTCCCCAGGGGAAGATGGGTCACTATGTAAATGAATAACTCTCCACCCCTTCTGGGATTCTTCTGGCATGATGACATGGGGTACTGTCTCAGGGTCTATGGGGAGGCTGCAAGAAAGGAGGGCCACCAAGGTCTGAGCAAATAGATTTGAGTCCAGCACCCTTACTTCAACCTTTCCCAGACACTTAACCTTCCCCACTGTTTCTTCAATAGTTTCATTAGTGGTCCCCACAGGGATATCATGTAGTAGTATGACATCATGGGAGTCAACCCCTTCGGCTTCACTCCCCCCTATCATGTGGTGCATGACCAGCTTGTGTGGAGAAATTTTCCTTTTGGGTGTAGCAAGCACCTCCATTTCAAGTCCTGTTTCAGTTTTACACTTGGCAAAACTTTTGACGACAAGAGGGCACTAATCCCAGCAGTGCCTCCGAAATGGAACCCTTAGGCAGTGCTATTCAAAGTGCTAGTACCCCTGCCTGTATGGCAATACACAGATTGAGAAGTCTGAGTTCTGTAATCAGCCTCAACCCAGAAGAATGGTATTGTGGTAGCTTAACTGCTCTGTTATAGCCCTCTGGGATTCTATAACCAACCATCAATGCTTCTAGTGGCCTATGAAATAACACAATGGTACAGTCACAGGCAATAGGCAGTAGTAATAATGTGCTCACATCCTTTTCATTTACCACCAGGGGCTGGATCTTCTGCAACTACCCTGGAGATCCCCTGGAAAATAAAACCAGCAATGCAACAATGCAGCATTAACACTGTAACCCAACTAATAATATGCACACTAGCCAGGTTAAATGTGAAAAAAGACAATCAGATTTATTTAGGGGCAATGAACAAAGGAGGGGCGTGAATCTAGCAGAATGATTTGTGATCTGATTTAAATCAGGATTATCTGGCATGCACTTTAAGTCCCAACTTGACAGTTTCACAACCCTGGGTACCCAGAATGTCATGCAGGCTAGCCTGAAGCATTGCCAGGGGGTGGCCGGTGTTACAGCTGATGTTCGGGCCCTTAAGGAAAGAAAAACAGTTAAGCATGCACACAACCCAAGAATTTGTAATCCAAGCTAGATGGCTCAATCCATTGCAAGAACCCAGTAAAAGAAACAATTAGTTGGTACCACAGTGATTTTCTGCTTTCATTGCAGGGAGCTATCTTGATTTATACTCACGCTATCAGGACCTGGATGCAGTGCAGGTGAGATGTAGACCTCGTGATGGTGATCAAGGAGGCTGGGGAATCTGGGCCAACATGACTCACCTCTGGGTGGTCACTACCTGCTCGATGGTGTTGGGCAGGGAGCCAAATCCCCAAGCAGGTCTGTCACCGAGAAGGTCTCTGATGCAAAAGTAGCAGCCTAGGCTGAAAGGGCAAGGCCCAGGCAGGATGAACAATTCAGGAAAAGTTTGTAATCTTCTGCTGGTGAAGCCTTCGGCTGGTGTAACAGATTCTACTGTTGGGAACCAAACTGCGGCCCATGAAACACATTCAGCACATTTATATCACTAACTTCTTTAAACAACAGTTTGGATGCAAATTGACAGCTTTACTGAGCAAACCTTCTGATCCAAGGATAATTCTCTCACAAGCTTGGCCATTCACTTCTGGAGCAAGTCTTCAGTCCAAATCACAAGTCACAATGACACTTCTGTTCTTCTGCCACAGTTCCAAGCTGGAAATTGAACAGGTCTGACTTCTGTAATAGGGAGTTCAAATTACTGGAGAATGTGGCAGGAAGGCCAGCTTAGCCTCTTCCCACTGATTCCCCTACACTCTTACTGGGAGCAGCATCTCGAAAGCTCAAGCTGTTCACTCTTCCGCTTCCAACTCTAATTGAACCACTGTTTCAGGCAGCTCTGGGCATTTCCCTTCTAATCCAAAAGGTTCAGTTGGCTGAGGGAACTGTCAGTCACAGTAAGGTCTCCCCCTCCAGGTCCATTTAGGTATCAACACTTAAAATTACAGAATTTCCTTCCCACAAGACCCTTGGGAACAGGCTCCATTTAAAGTCCCCAGTGGTCCAGTTGGTCCAAACACTGGAAGTCCAGGACCCAACATTATGGTTCCCATCCAAATGTCCGAGCTGCAATAAAATCAGGTTAGACAAACTTCTCTATCTTTACTATAACAGCAAATAAATGGTAAACAATCACAGTTCCTGTAAGAGTGCCCTCTACGCAAGTAGGGACTGCAGAATGGAGCAGAATAACACACTGTCTGGCTGGTCACAAGTCTTAAATCACTCAGACCCAGCCCAGACTAAGTTCTAAATGCAGATTAGCTAGGCTCTTAAAGAGACAGGTGCGGAGGCTCACGAGGGTACTCTCACACAAATAGAACTACTTAAGACAGGACACCAACATGACAGTGGGGAAAAAGGAACCCAGGAATACAGTGTAGTAAACCCAAATTTGTAAGGGGGTTACATACACAAGTCATGTTCAGGAGGTGGGGTAACAAAAGGGATATGGTGAACATTAGAGGACAAAATCTGCAAAAAATAAAGTTATGAATAAATGTTAGAATAATTATTTCCACTTAACTTAGTTGTTTTTTCACATTTTTACCTCAGATTTTCAACATAATCTTTTTATGACCACTCATTCTGAGCATGACAAGTGCCATTTATAAGAGAAAGGCTGAACTGTCATTCTGTGCCACACGTGTTAAAACACATTTTGAGAAGACTTCCAGTGATGCAGCCTGAGTGAGTGGACGCTAGCTGCTCGAGCTCCACTCCAACTACTTTATAAACTTTAAAAAAATAGCCTTGTAGTCCAAAGTCAGCAGAAAAGAAGCAACAAAAACAAACAACATAAATACATGAAATCTGATGGATTCAGACCAGGAGATAGGGTTTAATCAAGAACAAACCAAGGATGAAGCTAAGAGTTGAAAATTGGACAAAGAAACCAGTGGCAGCAATGAAGGGTTCAATGAGATAGCAGAGAAGCTCTCCAGGCTAGTGAATGAGATGTCTGCCCTCCGAACCATGGTGACTGATGCAATTTATGAAATAAAAGAACAGAAAAAAAAGATGGAGCCACAAGAGAGCAGAATAAAAGACTCAGAAACAAGAATAATTAGCCAGGAAAAGACAATAGAAAGAGAGAGAGAGAGGAACTGCTGAAAGACTCATGCAAGAAGAAAAGAATGGAAGAAAAACTCAAATATATTGATAACTACTCCAGAAGAAATAATCTACTAATATCTGGGCTCCCAGAAATGAAGGAGGGCAAATAGCCAGTGGAATACACACAGAACATGTTAAAATCCCTGTTTGGAACACCAAAGGGAACACTGAAATTCTCCATACAGACACCCCACTGCAGCTCTGCCCCAAAGCCAAGCGCCAAAGTGTTCATCATCTGGTTTGCTAATTTCCAAGAAAAAAATCCACATTCAACAGCAAGCCCAAGGGATGTCTGAAATTGTGTATGCAGTTACAAAATATGGATATACAAAGATTAAGTCCTAGCATCAGGGAGAAGAGGGAAAGGTTCACCGATATAAAAGCAGGACTACATTGAGTAAACAGAAGATTCCACTTGATGTACCTGCAAGGTTAAGGGTATGGCAAAAAAACTGGATACATACCTACAAAATCCCTGAAGCAGCAGAGGCTGAACTGGCCAAAGTGTTCCTCAATACATTGCCTTACCGACGATCAACCTGACTGGCAGGGAGATCCAAAACCAGATGTGAACCCAAGCAAATGTGAATCAAGGACCATACCAATATATAAAAGGACTATATCACAGAAGAGACCAGAAAATAAAACTTAATTCACAAGACCTTCATAAGACGATAGATTAGAGAACAGCCCATCAACCAACACAAATTTACAAGCTGCCCATCATTCATTACACAGTGGATGCAGCAACCCAGAGACCTAGTTACAGCCACAATTACAGGACTCTAAGAACAAAGGGAGAAACACGTCTTCCCCATCACCACCAACTCCCAGGACTTACAACCAGCAAGCCCAAATAAACAACAATCATTAAGCCATACTGGAAACTTATGTGAGAGCACACTCACAGAACTGTATCACATTTGTCCATGAGAGAAAATGGAAATAAGAGCGAACCTAATAAGAAGACTGTGAACTCAAAGGCATAGGCATATTCCCAGATGGGCAAGGCAGGAGTGACCTGGGCAAGACAAGAAGCTTCACATATGGAGATACAGTCTATAGTTAGCAATACTAACAAACTATTAACAAATCCTGCATAACCCCCAACAAAAATGAGAAGACCAAAGTGACACCATACGGACCTCCCCAAAAAACACATGAGAACATAGGAAGAATAAATTAATAAAACACTGGTTAGATCCCTTGAAATGAGTATAGCACATACTGTAGCACCCCCACACCAGTGCCCTGAACTCTGCACATCAAATAGAGAACCACTGTACCAGACGGTGGCATAAACCCCTCACCCACGTTGGATGACCTATGGGGAGGATACGGGCAAGAAAAGACAATAGGCAGGACTGAACAATAAGAAACAAAACTAGGCAGCCCACACAACCCCACTAATCAGATGCACAGAAACAATATCAGAGGGCTCAAAGTAAGGAGTGCACTGAGACACAGCATCTCTTGATGTGAGGAGACCTTCATAGAACCAGTGGTAGTGAAAATGCTTCCCCCTGCCTTTACAAGCTGCTACCACCTGCAGCTGAAATCTTAATTACTTATGCCCGGATGAGCTATATAAGCAGCCAGAGGGGGCAGAAACAGAAAAGGGCTGCCATTTTGCAAAGTCACACAGCAGCATGTAAAAGCCTGGGGAGGAACAGAGAGAAGGTGCAGGGTAATATGAGCCACCAATAACCACTCCTGTGACTAATGCAGAGATTGGGGGTACAAGTGGAAGAAAAGGAAAGAACAGCATGGAGTTGTTAGTTGAAATGAAGCCACACCACAGCTAAGACAAAAGACGTAGCCAGTCCAGTGGTGCTGAGGGTTAAGGCGCTGGACGCCACACCTCTCACCATGCCAGTGACCAGGGTTCAGGAATGAGCCAGGGCCATTAGGGGCTAGCAGGGGAGGGAGGGAGATGATCAGGAATCTGATGTACTGCTCTCCTCTTCTGGGGTGGGATCTGGAGTCTGCTCAGTACAGCAGGGACCTCTGGTGAAGACCAGGGGTACCAATAGTGCTGAACCGTACTAAGGAGTGGTGAGGCAGTGGACATCAGCAACTACAGTCACATGGACATCATTGCACATCTGTACTACAAGGGGAAACTGTATGAGAAAATCCCTGTCCTTGAGGATAGGCAAAGGCACCTCTGCTTACCGGGTCACACTCCTGAATAACCAGGCACTTCCCTCTCCTGGGCTGCTTGCCCAGTCCGACTCATTAGATTGTAAGATTGAGTGCCCTGGGTAGATATTGTAGAACATTACTTCTGGAGAACTGAATATCAGGCATGAGGTGCTCCTCATATTCATATGTTACTGTAGATCAAGGACGCCCCGTGCATAGGCAAACATGAAGCAGCAGAAGTGCTAGCGTTCATTATGCGATACATCACTTGCCACATACCGGACAAGTATGACAGTCCTACGATGTGGAAGTTGGTGCAGAAGTTCCAATGCCATATTTGTGTGAAATACTGCTGCTGGGTAGTGAAGAGCAAATCTGATTGGAACACAAGATGTCGCTTTGGATTTCCCAGACATGTCTGTCAGAGTGGTCGCATGAATGAACTGTCTTCAGCAATGCAACACCACTTGAAGGCAAAAGCAACCAAAAGGGTATACGAGTTACCCAGGGAGGAGAAGGAGGTGTACATCAATGACTACAACCCCACTCTTCTTCTAATGTGGCAAGCAAACAGATGTTCAGTTTGTGGCTGACAACTCATTGGCTCTAGTTCGCTATGTCACTGCGTACATCACCAAACATGATCAGACTAGCTTGCAAGATCTTTGAGAAGATATTGCCAGTTTGAGCAAGTCACTGACATCTCAGTTGTGGTCACATGGATTAAAGATCATATCACACAGAGAATGTGGTGCATATGAGGCTGGCGATCGTTTGATCGGTACATATTTGTATGACAAATCTGATGCTGTGCGCTTTCTCAGTGTTAACTACAAAGAGAAGCACAAATGTGTACTTATTCCTCACACTGAAACTGAGAAACTGGCTCTCAACAGACCCTCTTCAAAGTGCATATTGAAGGATAATCTTATTAACACGTACTACCCCAGTAGACACAGTGACATGGATGGTATGTGTCTATTTGAGGTGGCTAAATGGTACAACTGCAAGACAGATGTCTCTCCTGATTGTACACAGGACATTTACAAGGTCACAAGAGTGAATAGCTGTCTCATAAAGAGACATACACCTTGGCTCATTGACCATTGCAAATTACACCTAGGCACATCTGACAGCAGAGAGCATTACTACTTTGCTCTGCTATTCTTATTTAAATCCTGGAGGAATGAGTCTGAATTAAAAAGTGACTGTGATACATTTGAGGAACAATTCAATCACAGTTATGACACATTCAAAACTGAATACTCTGAGACATACATACAGAGACTGGATGCTGAGAAGGAACAGCTTGAAAAGGCACAGAAACAACTTGAAGTGGACACTGCTGTTAGTTCACAGGACAACCTTGATCCGGAAGAAGAAGGTATACTTGGAGTGCCTCTACCTCTGCATGCCCTAGAAGTACTCATGTTGGAAGTGGAGAGTGCTATGGAACATGACACACACTGCACTGTTGATCCAGCAGACTTGAGAGACAGATTCAATGAGCAACAATGTGTGGTGCACTCTGCAGTTACTGATGCTGTTCGGCATGGGATACTACATGAAACAGAAGAAATGTGACTGTCATGACCACAAGCCACTACTAATGTTTGTTAGTGGCTCAGCAGGTACAGGTAAGAGCTTCCTTATGGAGGCCATTACAGCTGAAATACAGAAACTGACAGACTCATCAATGTCTGTTGCTGTTAGTGCTTGCACTGGACTGGCTGCATACAACATTGGTGAAGTTACACTACACCGTCTCTTCATGTTGCCAGTGGAGCATGGCAAAGCAGGAGAGTATCATAAGCTGTCATTTGAGGTTGCATCTCGGCTCCATTCTGTGTTTACTAAGATGAAGTTACTAATCATTGATGAGATTAGCATGGTCTCTAATGTGATGCTTGCCTGTATAGACCTCCATCTACAGGAGATTTTGGGCACTGACTATGGAGATGCATTTGGTGGTAAAAGCATTGTTGTATTTGGAGACCTTTTACAACTTACACCAGTTAATGTGGAACATGTCTTTGAAGCTCTGACTGACAAGCAGGCTAAGAATACACTAGGCTGCATTGGCGATTGTAACCTGTGGGAGTTATTTACCAATGCTGAGTTGTGTAAGAACATGCGGCACAGTGGTGATCTGGCTTATAAGGCACTGTTGGATCAAGCTCATACAGGTTCTTTGTCACCACAACATCTTTCAATATTACATGGTCAAAGAATCACAATGGATACTACATCTATACACACAGCATGCAATGTTTTCAGTTATGTGTACTTCAAGGGCACACGGATTGTGTGTCTTATGCCATGACTTAAGAAATGTGCTGAATTCAACAGTGTTATGTCGCAGAGAGAAAATCAAAAAATTGTCACGCTGCATGCTGTTGATACAGTTGATAGTGTAATTCTAAGTTGGAAGCTGGTAGCAAAGATGACTCAACAATTGTCTGAACTGAAGTTGGATGTTTAAAGTACAGCTGGCTTGGAAGCTGTTGTTACAGTTTGCAAGAATGCATGTGTCATGCTACGGCATAACCTTGATGTTGATCATGGCATGGTAAATAGTGCCAAGGGTCACATCATTGACTTTGCATACAATATTCAGAAGATGTTTATCAAGACACTTGTCCACTTTGACAACATGGAACAGTCTGCGCAGATTGATTGTACCTGTGTAAATTCCAGGTATTTAAGGATATCTATGTCAACAGGAAACAGTTTCCAATATGTGTTACATATGCTGTTTCCATTCACAAGTCACAGGGCTTGAGTTTGGATTCAGCGATGGTGGACATGGGC
Source organism: Neoceratodus forsteri (assembly GCA_016271365.2). Lineage (NCBI taxonomy): Eukaryota > Metazoa > Chordata > Ceratodontiformes > Ceratodontidae > Neoceratodus > Neoceratodus forsteri. Next base: position 1,635,644,978 of record CM028130.1, on the reverse strand, counting down.
ACAGACATTTTCAAGGATGACATGAGCTATATTGCACTTTCACACGTCCGCAGTCTTTCTGAGTTGCACATCATCACACCTGAACCACAGAAGATACGCACTGACAAGCAATGTACTGTCCAGTACAACAGATAACATATTCTGCATCAGCCACAGATGCCTCTCATTCCACTACCTATGTATGTGGTTGCCTCACATGCCACAGCTTCAGCTGGCAACAAGAGAAAACAAGCTGCCATTACTGAATTTACTGCGCATAGTAACAACAAGGTCAGTATGTCCAATACAGATGCAAAATTACCTGCTTGTAAGAAGTCACTTGATATGGCTGTTGTCCCAGTGTTTGATAACAGTACTAGAGTAAACTGCTATGCTAATTCAGCTATGCAAGCATTTATCCACATGCCACACTTTGTGCAGGCGCTATCAGCTTCACAAGACACTCCCTTATCAAAGGCATTGAAGGAAGTTGTGAATGTGATTTCTGATCAGTTACACAATGTACAGTCACTGACACCTCTACAATAGGTGTTAGGTACATATGATGGGTGCAGCACATTGGCTGCTAACACACAGCAGGACACCACCAAGTTTATAATGGCCATCATAAACAGTTTAGATGAAGAGGGGATTCCAGTGCGACAGTACTACACTGTCTCATATGTTACCAGATATGTATGCCTGTCATGTGATCATTCAGAGCAAGAAACCACTGAGGACATGCTTTGGGTTTCTTTGTTTGTGCCTCAATCTCAAAGTGTCAAGTTCCAACAGCTGTTCACAAATGCAGAAAGTGGTCACCTATGTGTTAGGTGTGGAGGGACATGTACTCAGTCTATACATCTCAGGACTTCGTCTCAATATCTTATGCTTTTATTGCATAGATCTGACTCTAATGGGCTCAGAGTTGACACACCTATCACAGATTTCACAGCTGGTAGAATTGTATTTAACCAAGCAGTGTTTGACATTCAGGCTGTGATCTACCACCATAGCCAGTCTGTACATTCTGGACATTACACTTCTTTGTTGAGGTACAGGACTTGGTGGGTTGAATGCAATGACTCCACAAGCACTTTTAAGCAGAGGCTACCGCGACACTTAAAAAAATGCATATGTGCTGATATTGAAGAACTATTACAATCTTCATATATCAGAAGAATAGTCACACAATATGTGACATAACTTGCTGTCCAATTTGTTATGGAGTGACTTCTGCAACAGAAATACTATTCTTTCTTAGCAAATCTGCATCCAATATTTCACTGACAGTACATTGCATCGTTTACATGCATATGTTTACTCAATCTGACTTCTAAGATAGTTGCGTTAATCAGTGGCACAGTGAATATAGTTGCAGTGATCTTCAATCGGCGCCAACTGTCTTTACAGTCACTAGAGAAACCACACTTAGATGTGTAAGAAATACTTTGAGATGGCAAAATAGATATGACTATCTGGTCCTCATGTTTTGTCACTGTCTTTTCTTCTGAGTAACTCATATGCAGACATAACAAGTACTACTTGGCATACTTGCCAACTGTGTATCTCTACTTAGGTACAATACTTGTCAACCTGTGTTTTGCACCTCTTTTTAAAGGCTTGTACTGCATCATGATATTATTTGGATCTTTTATGAGTAAAAGGTATTCTGCATTTGTTTGTGCCAGTTCTGTGCTTAACACAGTTGCATACTGTTTTCTATCTGATCTGCTGACCTGTACTTAAGAGTATCACACTCTGATATAGGCATCACTCTGTAACATGTTGAGTATTACCAGGTGTGGCTTGTGTTTTTCAGTCCCTTTGCGACTTGATTTAATACATTCATATTGTATCGCAACAGTGTACTACTATGCCTGTTTTCTTTTCGTACGCCTTTATTGTATATATGTATATATGATTATTAATAGATAATTTAAAGTCAGTAGTGTTAACTTTTCAGTAGTTGTCTTTATTGCTATTGAACTGAATGTATTAAACAATGTTAACTATTTTTCTGTTTTACACTATTTAATTGGCAAGTCTTTCAACATATTCTTAATATATGACTTAATATTATGTAGCTATTTAGTACAACTTTTTTAATTTGTGGTGAGTTTCATATAGGTGTCATTGACAATAATAAACGGTGTTGTGATACATCTTTCTTTATAACAAGAGGTGCCATGTTCTCAATAATAGATTAGAAGTTATATATTCGTAGTATTGTGTGCAAGCATTACTTATTATTAACTTAAAGTTTTTAGTGACATAGATACTTAATGACTTCACTATGAATGTTGATTACATCTTTAATTATATTTAGTGATGTAAATAGTACCTGTTAGCATATGACATTTAATTTTGGTTTGTGTAAGAAGTTAATTAAATACATGTATACAATTGTACACTATTGTAAATCAGACACTTGCACTGATAACAACTGTTTTTTATGTTCCTGATAATATTTCTTGATCGCCTCAATTGGGGGGTCGGGTGGGAATTTTCCAAATGCATCCATATGTCTTTACATGTATATGTATGAGTATATATATGCGTATGTGTACACATAATTATATTAAAATTAAATGTATCTAAATAGCTTTAATAAGTACCTTTTTTTAGATAACAGAATTTTTTTCTGGTGCTATTCATTAAACAGTAGGCATCTGGTTTTTCACCCACCCCAGGAACATTCACACTTTCAGTCACACAATGACAATTACATCATCACTGTTTGATACATGCTAAACAGTGTACAGAGACTATCATGGCAGCTGTGTTCATGTGGTCTGTGCTACTGTCACAACTTCCTCATCAAGTAGCTGTCATACTGTTTTACACGTACTTTTTACTTTGATGAAATACTTTATTTTTTAATATATTGTATTGTGAGACTGATTTTGTGTACCGATTCGACTTTTAATTTGGTCTTTTTAATCAACTATTAATTTGGCAATACATCTTTTTTAAACGTTATCTAACTGTGTTGTGTCTTTTATTATATATAATGTTACAGTACTGATATCTATACTCCACTTGGTATATTACTGCTTACAAAGAAAACACAAGAGGTAAATCTGTGTACATGTTCTACTTAACAGAGTACATGTCTTATTGATCTATATCTTGAGTATATTACTCTCCTATACCATTTATGTGTGAGTTCATTTTTATGTCTAAGATGCAGCACAGGAACTAGTGCCACATAAATAAAAAACAAGTACATATTATAATAAAGCTACCTATATCTTAGTGATAGTGTGGTGCACAAAGGGCCCCATGCTTCCACCAACATATACAATGTAGTATTCAGATTATGCTTTCTCAAAAAGACAGGAAATTCATGGCAAAAAAACATTTAATGCATCAGTTAAGGTTGTTCCATAGCGACAAAAGTGAGGAAATTTGGTGTTAGGGTTGAAAACCCTAACTCCGCATTCCCCACCCCCACCCCCAGCAACACACACACACACACACACACACACACACACACACACACACATGCAAGTGGGGGGGACAAAGGCAACACAACCAATCACAGACAACCAGCAGCAGGTGAGAGAAATAACATACAATTGTCTAAACGTACTACAAGACACTACATCATCGTGATCCACCAACTGTAGCATTTGTGCAGCCATGGGTGTACACAGAGTTCTGGGCATCTGCACAGGGTAACATGCCAGAACAGGAGTACTCTACACACAATACCTATGATATACATCTCTTGTTTAGGCTGGGATAATATCATGAGGCATTAACATAGAAGAAAGCATGGATAAAAATATGTATAATATAATGTGGTCATAGGCACAGAAATGACAGCATGGTACCCTTTGAGTAACATGCAGTGACCAACATACCCATGCTCAAACCAAGATGGGCATGGTTACATAAACACACACATGTAGTATGAATAACAAGTTCTGGTCACAAATCTATGCACACATGCAGTATTCAATAGCTTTATGACAGTTCTGTGGTTTTCTATTCATTGTAGTATGCAGAAGCAATATTTGGTTATTATAATGCCACATGCAGAAGCAGTACCACAGAACTAACAGTGGTATGAATGCAGCATGATCTTTTCAGCCTAGGAGAACAGTCATTTTTTCTTGTTAATATCTGAAATGGTTTGTATGATAATGTCAACCATGTTCCATGATGGTACCATCTAGCTGCCCAAGTGTACAGGATAAGATGACAGTGCAGTAGCACTCTGTATATCATAGTGTTCTGATACATTATTTGCTACTGTTAGGATAACATTAGGAACCATTTACACACATGAAAGGTCAGTGTAAATGCTGTCTGATATTATCCATTCATAGGTACAAAAGTGGTGCCATGGTGTCTTTGGCTGCCCCTGCTACCAGAAATGTAGGAAATTGTATAGAAACAGAAACATGTGTTTGCACTGACAAACTGTCAGCAAGGCAAAGACAGTGAAGTGGTACCATGGAATCCTTTGAGTGACACAGTCCCATATACAGCTGTGCAGGTTCAGATAATACTGTACTGATACATTTTTTTCTTATGGCATGGTAAGATCAGTAGGTATTTAAACTCATGAAACTGTGTTACAATGATCTGTAGTACTACACAGTCATAAACACAAACAGATGCCTATTTATCCAAAGGATCATTTTTTTGTGTATTTGTTTTTATTACATAGTGCCATGTCTGCAAAACATTCTTGGGATTTAATGGATAGCACTCACTAATTCCTGAAGTTAAGATCTGAAGTTTGCTGCACCAGCAGATGGCTAGCCTACAGATCATTATGAAGTGAGAATGCTTTGTGACTTGTGCAGTCAGGTGGGGACACAACAGTGAGTGTAAAGCATTTGTTTTATACAATCCCCAGTTGCAACTGTGATTGTGCTTTTCAAAAAAGTTGGGTAAATGCAAGAGGTAGCAAGTCCTGCCCTGCTCAGTCACAAAGTCTCAATTATATTTCTTACAGCTTAACTGATTTTCAAGGGCACTTCTTGTGTTTGACTAATTCAAATGCTAGATTCTATTCAGTTTGCCTGAGAAATGTTGAACCACTCAAACTTTTTAAGTCAAGGTTTGCATCTATATAGGTCTAATTAACACCCACAGTGGTTTAAACTACAAGGCAATGATGTTCACATTGAAAACTGCAGAATTCTATTACAAAGTTCATAATACTAACATCTGGGGCCCCATATTTAAAGTTTTCACAATGGGCAAAGTGTTTGTGCACTGTCAGTCCAGGAACTGCACCAGAGCCCAAGATGGAAAGGCTGGAGGAGTGCGCATAAAACGGATTAGCGTGCATGGAACAAGATAATGTAGTCAGTGCACCAAGCATGGGGTAGGGACATGACTATAGGCACAGTGCTATATTCAGCATGTTAGTGCTGCACACGGGATTTACATAGGCCACTTTGAGCAGTGCAATTAACACCTATAAAAAGCCCAATTTACTCCAAGCTAACCCTAGAGGTGGGTGGAGTCACTGCAGCCAGAAAACAAAAAGGCTGTCATGGGAGACTATATGCTCAGTATGGTGCACGAGGCCCTGCAGGAGGAGATAGGTCAGATGCCCAAACTGGACCTATTCATAGGCTGTGGCAGTGCTATGGTGCAGTCTGACCGTACCAGCCATGAGTGACCTTTGAAGGCCTAACACACAACTATCTAGTTGGCTGGTACCGGCTCAAGAGCGCCATGCTGAGGTACAGTCACAGCCAAAGACATGGTCAGATATTTCCTGAAATTTCTGTGATATTTCTAGAGAAATCTCTGCTTTCTGCATTTCCACAGTAGGGGCAGCAGAAAGAAACTCTTTAAAAATGTCACGAAATATCTGGAAATATCTGACCATGTCTGTGGCTACTACTGTAGCTCTGTGAGCTCCTGCATGGCCAGCGGTGCAGTGACACCCAGCGTAGCCACGTCATGTCAACTGAACTCAAGGTGATGGCTGCCATGTGCTTTCTAGCTATGGGGTCATTCCAGACCCTGGTGAGGAATACCACTGGGGTCTTGCAGTCCACCACCTATCACCTGGTGACACAATTCCTAGATGCACTGCTGGCACAAGCTGGTGAGTTCTTTCCTATTCCATAGCACACCAGTGGACCATACAGCAAAAATGCAGCAGTCCCATTGGGTTGTGCACCTATCAGCTGTACTCGGTGCCATTGACTGCACCCATGTTGCCATTTGAACACCACATGGTGATGTTTTGGATACCTAACTTAATAGGAAAGGTTACAACTCCTTCAATTGCCAGGTGGTGTGCGATGCAATAGAGGGTGCATCACCAATATCCTGACATGGTACCCCAGCAGCTCTCATGGTGCATTCATATGGCATAATTTCATGCTGTGCCTGAGATCTGAAGGCAGGGACGCACTCATTGAACAACAAGATGGTGAGTACATATGACAGACCTCCCACAAAAATAAAACATAGGGGGTGTACAGCTATAGCAAACCACAGACATGCCACACTGTGGGGAGGGGCGAGTTGACAGGTGCATAGGATAGGCCATATCTCAACTGTCAACAGATGCTAGCATATATGTGTTTCCTTACAGGGGACAGTACCTATCCCTTGTACCCATGGCGCCTGACACCTGACTTCTGCCCCCCATCTGTGCCAGAGGACAGGTACAATGCAGCACATACTGCCACAAGCAACATAATTGAGTGCATCTTTGGAATACTGAAGATGTGGTTTTGGTGCTTGTACTGTTCCGGTGATGCCCTACGATACACTCTTCAGAAGGCCTGTGGCATATTTCTAGCCTTTTGTGTGCTACACAACATGAGTCTCTCTCGTGGAATATGCCTGCTAGTCCAGGAGGAACACAGTGTATCTGACATGGAGCCAGTAGAGCTGGTGATATTGGAGCAGTTCAAAAGGTGTGGCCCCCACATTGCCAGGAGGGCACAGAAATATAGATCCCTCATTCATATGGAACCCCACAGGTGCTAGCAGGTGAGTATTAACCACAGAAAACATGATTCCATGTGTGACTACTGTATTGTTGGTATACAAAGCACATGGTAGCAGAGTAGAATGAGTAGCGATAGATTTACACACAACAGGTGGCAACAATGCATGTGGTGTGTCATAGGCTTTGACACAGATGAGAATGGATGCATAAAACAGACATGCCCATGCTGCTGATTCAGGGGGCAGCAGAAGGGCAGAAATGTCAAAGGGGAAGGTGGTGGGCTGGCACTTCCAAGATGCACACAGCGATGACATGGGGAGGGGTGGTAGGGGTGCAAAGTACTATGGAACAGTGATCGGCCATGGTACACAGTATTGCCTGTGCAGAGCCATAGTGGGGGATGTGCAGTATGAGGTCACCAGACTCAGCCACCCATAGGTGGACCACTGGAAACAAGGTCTTCTAGGCAGGCCCTGGCACAGTTGCCATTGTGTGACATATCTGCCCCATTACTGGCTGTGGATTACTGAACAGGTTGGACATGTGCTGGGGTGGGGTGAGGGAGCTGTCCCCTGTACATTGCTCTGTGCCCACCGTGTGTGCAGATTGTTTGCTGTCACTAACCCCTGTGTGTGGGGGTTGTGGCCCATGACAATGGTAAGGAGGATGCCCTCAGTGACAGCATCAGCCTGGCCTGGGTGTGGTCCAGCACAGTGCCAGACACTGGGAGGTTCAGGTTTTGCCCTGTTGGGTGGTGAAAGCCAGTGGAAGTTGGAGTCCTGGGCTTGCTGCCAATGTCAAACCCACCACCCCATAACACTTGCATATTCCGAGATGTCTACTGGGCACTGGATCTGTACATACCGGAGAGGCTGGGACTAAGACAAGACTGGCCCTAACAGGATCAGTTATCATCGCCAAGACTTCCCGCACCACCCCCGTGAGATCCTCAAACAGGTGCCATAGGATGTTGAAGCAATGAGCCTCACAGGCCTCCACCCTTTGTAGGTCCTCCTGTAGCAGGTGCTGTAGGTGGGTCAGGTTGTCATGAATGATGTGCCTGAGTTGTGCCAGTTCCTGCTGTGTGGCAGCCTGGTACTCCACAGCAGAGCGCAGCAGCTGCCTGCTATCTGATGCATCCTGTTGCTGGTGGACACTGTCTGTGAAGACAGGGTCTAGGTGCACCTGTGGGAGTTGTGTGGCCTGCAGCCACATTGGGACTAGGGAGGGTGAGGGAGGGGGCTCTGCTGCAGTGGCTGTGTTCGAATTAGCCTGTTTGGTGTGAGATGATTGGGGTGCTGACAGATCCACCCATCCACACCTGCTGAGGTATGCTGGTGGCCTGTTTAGCAGTGCTGGAGGTGGCAGGTGTGGTGTTGCTGGTTGTGACAGTCATGGTCTCAGGTGTCCTGGACATGGCAGTGCCAGGCTCCTGGGTGTGCATGTCATGTGTGTCAAGGGTGCTACCTAGTGCCTGTGGCTGGATTTTTGGGGGGAACATCTGTGGGGGACTGTCTGTCCAGGTCAGCACCATATGCTGCTAACTCCATGCTGTCGATGAAGGTTTTGTCATTGCTGTCCTACAGGGCCTCCTCACAGTAGTTGTCCACATGGTATGTCCGGCTGGGTGGTGGCTGCTGCATATGCCAGGATGGTCCTGCAATGTCTTCCTCTGACTCTGATGTCATGGCCTGTACTGTGGAGAGAGGAGAATACCATCAGTGTTGCACACATGATGCAGTATGCACTACAAGGTGGAGGTGCACAGAAGCACCAATGGATGGTGCCAAGTGCCAATGTAGTGTCTGCAGGCAACTGTTGTCAGCAGGAAAACCCACCCCAAAACCACACCAGTTACACAGTTACCATGGGGGCATGGAATATGGTAGCATTACAGTTATCCCCGACCATGGTGCACACATGCCACACATGTGTATGACAACACACACAGTGCAGCACACACCCACCAACAATATCCATACACCCTGAACAAATGATGCCACACACCATCACCAGTGGACACCAGATGCAACATAAGTGCGCAGTCACCCTGTGTGCATGAGTACACCCCAGTGGTCCTGGATGCATGGTTGCTATCCATCAGGGTGTCCAGGTGATATGCTGCAGTGGAGTCAACAGGGCAGGCTCACAGTGTGTCATTGTGTCATGTGCTTGGGTGCTCATGGCCACATGATGTGAACCTACTCCATGTCCGTTGTATGCCCCCACAGTGGTAGGAACTGCATGTGTACCCATGATGAACACAAGGGGAGGAACCTGTCATGTACTTACATTGTTCACCTGCCACCACCTGGGTCTCTTATCTGCCTCCTGGCACCTCCATAGGCCACAGCATGAACACCACAACCACCTCCACAGGATCTAGGGACCTGTTGGCCACAGATGGTCATGGGTCCCCACTGGTGGCGCAGTGCTCCTCATGTGAAAGTTAGAACTGTGAACACGTTTAACTTTGCTGCTATTCCTGAAATTGTATTTTTTTGCCCTGTGAATTTGCCTTAAATCTGCTTAGCTAGCCAGCCTAGTCTGATTTTGATATTTTCTAGAGTGTAACTGCTGCTGTTTTTCTCCTTTGCTGTTTCCACTACCTTTTTCTCTCTCTGCCTACTTCCCCCTGCCACTGGCACTTCTGTTACAACTCCGTCTGTGCTCAGCGCTGACCCACCCTGCCCCCCTGATCTTTCTCTGTAAAATCTTTCTGTCCCAGCCCCTGATTTAGACTTAATTGTTCTTCTTCCCCTATGACCCCTGCCCCATGAAGATCCTCTGCCTACAGTTTCTGTCTCTCCAACCCTCCGATTCTCACCTAAATTTGCTCTCCCCTGTCCTTTACCCCACCCACCATTTGAGACTAATTTTTAATCCCCTGCTCTTCTTTCTTATTTCCCACAGCCGTTGAGCCCCCCTGACCGGGCACTCAGCCCAGGAATCCAATGGTGTTGCACTCTGAGACAGCCGCCACTCACTCTACCTCCAGCTGCCTCCACGAACAAAGCCATCCAGGTACGAGCCCTCTGAAGTGCTGGTATTTTCAAACTTGTGGCGCTTCGCTTCTCCTGAGACCTGATTGGCTCCTCCTCAGGACCAGCACTGCCTGATTGGCTCCCTGCTGAATCCACTATTGGCAGTAAGCTAAAGCTGATTTTCTTTCTGCTCCTGGACCTTTCTGCTCCTTTGTGGGCTAATTGTTTCTCCAACCCACTCTCCCTCACCCCCATCGTTCTTTAAGTACACCATAGGCTCAGCCCTGAAACACTGCCTGGCCAATATTATCACTGCTGCTATTCCTCTCCCAAATAGTTATCTTTTACCCTTCTTCCTGTGTCACTCTAGCTTTCGCTGCCTTCCTTGCACAGTACTACTCTTTCTCTCTCTCTCTCCTCTTTCCAGCCCCTCTGTACCAGCCTGCCCAAACCTACACCAGATCTTCACCCTTTCTCTAAGGATTTTTCAAATTAAGACCTCCTACTTGAGTCTGTGTCTTCCTCCTACCTCGCCTCCTAATTAGTACTTAGTAGCCACCTAGCTTGCCCAGAGTCCATTGCTAAATTACGTGCATTATGGCTTTGTACAACCCTATCCTATACATTTTTCTGGCTTCCTAACTCCTCACATCAGCTCTCCCAGCCCTTAACCCTAAATGCACCCTCCTATCCTCTCCTACTCCTCCTGTCACCCTAACAAGCACTACCATTACTCAGCCATGCCCTAGCCTGTTGCACTGCCACTCTTCTCCCCCATGTGTGTCCCAGAATCCTACCACCCCTGGTGCTATCCATTGCAGCCCAAGTCAGGGCTACCAGACCCTCCCCCAAAGCCATCCTCTACACCAAGAGACTTAAGCTCCCAGCTCCTTATTCTTTCTTCCTTCCCATCCTGCTTCTCTCAGGAGACATCAAACCAAACCCAAGCCCCCTTTCCAGTCCCCTGCCTCTAGGCTCTCACAAAGGTCTCTCTATCTCCAATGTTTACATCAGAAGTCTCCTGCAGAAACTTGACCAACTAACTTGCTGGATGACTGAGCACTTTCAGGATATCCTCTGCCTGACGGAAACTTGTCTCCCAGCTAAGACCCATGATTCCTCCATCAGCCTCCCAAATTACTCTCTGCTCAGACCAGACCATGGCAAGAGAGGTGGAGAAGTAGCCATTTACAGCAAACAGCCACTCTCGTGCTCTGTCACTTTTAAGGAAGCATGCTCAACTCACCCTACCAACCTCACTCCCACTATATGTAGGGATGCTATACACCTCTCCCCACCTAGCTCATGACTCGTGCATCTCTGCCATAGCTTCCTTACCTGACTTAATCTCAAAAGGGGAACTAGTTCTCTTAGGCAACTTCAACCTGGACTGGTTAGCCCCCTCCTCCAAGGCCCACATCTCCAAAATAGAGTCCCTTAATTTTACCCAGCTGCTAAATGAACCCACCTGCTATAACCCTCACTCCCCAAACCACTCTCTTTTAGATTGGATTCTCACTTCCCACCCACACAGAGTAACTTCTTCTGGCACCCTTGCCAATGCACTAAGTGATCACTGCATAACATACGGTATCAGAAAAACTCCCATGCCCAAATCTGCCCCCAAATACTTAAATTCACACCCTCTAAATGCCCTGGACACTGCATCTCTGCTTACCGGCCTTAGACATGCCGATTGGCAGCAGGTGTACTTGGCCTCTGATGTCGACGCTGCCCTCTCCAGCTTCCTGCATATATTCACTAGAATCTGGGACTCCCATGCCCCCTGAAAAAGGCCAGTGTTAAGAAGCAACACCACCAATGGATCTCAGCACCCATTCTAGCCCAATGCAAGGCCAGAGACAAAGCCTGGTTTATTTTCAAATCCCACCCCACCCTCCCAAAACAGGCAAGCCTATAATACACTCTGCAATGCCTGCACCAAGGCCATAAGGTTAGCCAAAGCAGACTACTTCAAGTCAGAATTCTCTAACTCACAACCTACCAAATTCTGGAAAGTTATACACTCCCTTCTCGACCCACAAGCCCAACCTAGCACACCTGCTTTCACAAAACATGACCAGCCTACTACTGACCAGATCAGCACTGCAGATGCACTCAACATATTTTTTACATCCTGTGCCTTACCTCCTGGACCCCACTTCTATCTCTGCCCCCCTCCCCTCCACAACAACAATTTCCAGTTCCCTGCCATCTCTGAGCAAGAGGTCCTTAAAGCCCTCCGCTCATTAAGTACTGCTAAATCTAGCCATGATGGGATCCATCCTAAGTGCCTGCTGATCTCACCTCCTGCTATCACCAGACTTCTCACCAACATACTAAATCTTTCTTTTTCCTCAGGATCAGCCCCATAGGCCTGGAAATCAGCCTGCATAATCCCTCTCCACAAAGGCAGCAACCCCTCCTTGCCTGGTAACTACAGGCCTGTCTCTCCTCCTCCTAGCTCTAGCCAAGCTTCAGGAATCCCTGGCTCACATCAGACCATCGGAATACCTCACCACTAAGAATCTCCTCTCGCATCACCAATCAGGCTTCAGAAAACAGCATTCCACTATCTCCTCCCTCCTGCAGGTCACAAATCACATCCTCACAGCCATCAGGCCCTCCTAACCATAGCTGTGTTTGTTGACCTGGCTAAGGCTTTTGACTCTGTATCCCACCCCCTCCTGCTAGAAGAGACTGTGCTAGCCCCATCACCATTCAGTGGTTTAATTCTATCTCTCCAACAGGCAACAATCTGTAAAAATTGCCAACGTCACTTCACCCCCTACCTATCCTGGCAGGTGTCCCACAAGGCTCAGTCCTTGGTCCTATCCTCTTCACCCTCTTCATAAATGACTTTCACTCCTCCTGCTCCAAATCCTGCATACACATGTATGCAGATGACACTATCCTATTTACCTCTGGCATTATCATGCACAAAGCTCAAGCTACTCTCCAAAACAATTTCAACAATATCCGGCACTGGTTCAGAGAAAACCAACTGAAAGTAAACACCTCCAAAACAGTTTCTATGGTTTTTGGAATGGTGCAAAATCTTAGCAGATCATCCCCCCTTCTCCTATCACATCACTGGATGGTTCCCCTCTAGACCAGGTCACAAAGTACAAATATCTGGGCATTTGACTGGACCCACATTTATCCTTCTCTATGCACATTGATGCTACCTTATCTAAACTATGCACCAAACTTGGGATGCTATACCGGCATATAGACTCTCCCTCTACCAGCTAGGTGGGAAATCCTATCTAAAATGATCATCCCCATTTTTGACTAACATAGAAACATAACATAGAAGTTGACGGCAGATAAGGACCGCAAGGCCCATCCAGTCTGCCCATTTCTTTTTCTACCTTATAAATGTGCCATCAGCCTTTTCTCTGTCAATGGTCTATCTATTCATAGTCATTTGTCTTGCTCCCTTATGCCTATCCCATGCCTGTTTGAAGCCCTGCACTGTATTCATAGCCACCACCTCTTGTGGTAAGCCATTCCATGCATCCACCACCCTTTCTGTGAAAAAGAATTTACTCACATTCGCCCTTAATCGCCCCCCTCTAATCTCATGCTGTGTCCTCTTGTCCTGCTATTTTTCTTATATTTAAACAAGTTAGACTCTTTCACCTTGTTAATGCCCTTAAGGTGTTTGAATGCCTCGATCATATCACCTCTCCCTCCTTTACTCAAGGGTATACATATTGAGCTCTGTTAATCTGTCCTCATATGTCTTCTGATGTAGTCCCTGCACCATTTGGTTGCCCTTCTCTGGACTGCCTCAATTTGGTTAATATCCTTGTGAAGGTGTGGCCTCACAATCACGCAGTACTCCAGATGGGGCCTAACCAGTGTCTTGTAAAGAGGATTACTACCTCCTCTTACAACTTGTGATCACCCTACTAATACACCCCTAACACCCCCTAGCCTTACCTACTGCTTTAGTGGTCTGCTTGGATGATTTCAGGTCATCAGTGATGATGATGCCCAAGTCTCTTTCTTCCTTTGTGACTGCTAGCAACTCTCCTCCCAGCCTATAGGTAGCTTCAGGGTTTCTCTTCCCTATGTGCATGATTTTGCACTTCTTTGCATTAAATCCCAGTTGCCACTCTTCTGACCATTTTGCTAGTTTAACCAGATCTCTTCTCATTCTGCCCACCCCATCTGGATCATCTACTCTGTTGCAGATCTTGGTGTCATCTGCAAACAGACAAGCCTTACCCTCTAGTACATCTGCAAGGTCACTAATGAAGATGCTGAAGGGGACTGGCCCCAGGACTGATCCCTGAGGTACCCCACTTGTGACTTGCATCTCTTCTGACTGTATACCATTTACCACCACTCTCTGTTTTCTGCCCGTCAACCAGTTTTCCACCCAGTTGACCAACTTCTGACCCACCGAGCCCTACCCAGCTTATTTATCAATCTTCTATGTGGAACAGTGTCAAAAGCTTTGCTGAAGTCAAGGTAGGCAACATCAACTGCTCCCCTTGGTCCACCACTCTGGTTACCCAGTCAAAGAAATCTATGAGATTAGTTTGACAGGACCTTCTTTGTAAACCCATGCTGTCTTGGATCCTGTGCCCTATGGATTCCAGGTGTTGCACTATCCTTTCCTTAAGGAGCCTCCATAATCTTGCCCACTACTGAGGTAAGACTGGCTGGTCTGTAGTTCCCCCACCTCCTCCTGCTACCACTCTTGTGGGCGGGATCACATGAAGCCCTTCTCCAGTCTTCTGGGACCTCCTGTGCTCAGAGACTCACTAAACAGTTCTGCTAATGGCTCTGCTAGTTCCACCTTTAGCTCCTTAGGTACCCTGGGATGTATGCCATCAGGCCTCATTGCCTTATCCACCCTGGAGCTTAGCAAGCTCTTGTAAGACCCTTTCTTTTGTGAAGGAGTAGTGCTCACCTCCCTCCCCTGTGTCCATGATGCTGAGCTGTGGGCCCTGCCCTACCTTCTCTTCAGTAAATACTGAGCAAAAGTATCTATTTAGGATAGATGCCTTTACAGGGTCCTCCTCCTCACATGCTCCCTTTTCTCCATTAAGCTTAGCAATACCCCCTCTGGACTTTCTCCTTTCACTAATGTATCTATAGAAAGTCTTGTCACCTTCTTTTACTGTTCGTGCTAGTGTTTCCTCAGTTTGGGACTTTGCCTGCCTTACTGCCTTCCCTTAGGGCAGTTTGGTATGCCTCCCTATCTTCATCCCGCTGTGTTCCCTTATATTTCCTGAAGGCCAGCCTTTTGGCTCTGACCTTTTCTGCTACTGTATTTGAGAACTAAAGTGATTTCCTTCTTCTTTTGCACTTCCTTTTCTGTCTAACACAATGGGATGTTGCTTCAAGTATTGCATCCTTAATGCTTGCCCACTTTGCCCATACCCCCTCACCTGTGTTTCTTTTTGCCAGGGATAGCTTAACTCTGTTGGCCATCTTATCCAAGTCAGCTCCTCTGAAGTCCCATATTTTTGCCTTGGAATGGGATGATTTAGATGTAGTAGCCAAATTGAACCATACCATGTGATGGTCACTGGCCCCAGGTGACCTTCTACCTGGAGATCTGTGATCCCTTCCTGTTAGTTAGTACTAGATCTAGGATAGCCCTGTCTCTTGTGGGCTGCTGTACCAGTTGTTTGAGGCCCCCTCCTGCAGGAATCCACTATGTGTCTAGTTCTGGCAGATGTTCCTGCTGGTATTGACCAATCTGTATCTGGCATGTTGAAGTCTTTCATTATCAGAACCTCCCTTTAGCTGTCATGTTTTGTATGTCTTCTAACAGTAATGTGCTATGTCCTCCCTGGTTTGGGGGCCTGTAGACAACCCCAGTTCTTATGGCTGTCCCATTTCCTGTTTCAGGGTGACCCACAGTTTTCTGGCTCCTTATGTGTATTCTGAATTTCTGTAGCTTTGATATTTTCATTGACATATATGGCCACCTCCCCTTTTGCACCTCGGTCTCTTCTGAACAATACATAGCCAGGTACTGAAGTCTTCAAGTGTGGTTACTGGTAAACCACGTCTCACTAATTGCTACTATGTCCAGTTTAGCCTCTGACATTATTGCCTGCAGGTCTGGGATCTTATTTCCCAGGCTGTGAGCATTTGTGTACATGATTTTCCATTGGCCAGATTTTGGTATGTTAGTTGTTGGGTGAGGTTTGGCATTACCCCTGTGCATGGTATGGGGAGACAAACCTTTTTTCTTACCTGGTAATGCAAATGAACTGCAAACATGCGGAATCCCTGTTTGACCACTAGCTGAAGGGGGGAGGGGTGTTCTTCCCATTCGACGTATGGGATGCTGCACCCCTCTCCCCATTTGCTAGTTTAAATATTCTGCAAAGACGTCAAACTTCTGCCTCAATGCACTGAGTCCCTCCTTAGTCAGATGCAGTCCATCAAATTTAAAGAACTTTCGCTCCCAGAACTGTTGCCAGTTCCCTACAAATCTGTGTCCTTTTTCTGGCTTTTCAGCCAGCAGGCCACATGTTAGCTCCTATCTCCTTCTCCTGACCTTCCGTCCATCTGCTCCCCTCCCAGACTGGCAGGATCTTTAGAAGTAGATGCCGACGAAATAGATGAAGTTTGTCACCCAGCCTGGTCAGGTGTTCCTTGGTTCCACAACTGACCCGGCTGGTGAGATCATTAGTCCCTATGTGTACTAGGACATCAGTGTTTTCTTCTGCTTTATGAACAATTTTAGCAATGCGGTCAGTGTCTCTCCATGCTGATGTACCTGGGAGACATCTGACCATCACCCCTGGCTGGAGGTGGGTATCAACTCCCCGAATCATGGAGTCTCCTATGATCAAAAGTTTTTTGGATTTTTGGATTTCCTTTTAGCAGATATGGTGTATAGCTCTGCCCCTGAAACCACCCTATCCAGGCTAGACACCCTCCTGAATTCTTTCTGTCATTTTGCATAAAACTCACCCCTTCAAACTCACCACTGTGATCTTTACTCCCTCCTTGACCTCTCCCCACTGTCACACAGACATTACTTATACTCTCTCTCTCTCTCATATCTAAATTTTGGTTCAATATGCTTCCCTCCTACCTAATGGATTGTCTCTCCCTGGACTCTCACAACCCCTATGAACTGAGGCACAGAAATGGAAGATACTTTACCCTGCCTCACCCAGTTTCCTTTGCCAGCAAAGCCACTTTCTCCTTCCGGCTCCCCAGTTTATGGAACAAACTGTCCCCCTCACCAGGAACTCCTCCTCTCATCTTGCCTATAAGCAGCAATTTCGTCTCCTTCCACCCCCCCATTGCTATCATAACTAAACCACTCATACTCCCCTACTTGCTTCCTGAATGCTGCCTCTATAAGCACTTACCTAACAAGACACTGATGTTTGCACACATACTTTGTAAACCTCCACTCTCCTGTCTCTTATAATGTACCTTGTATTTTACTCTTTACGATTAATATGTAACTGTATTTATACTGCTATACATACCTGTTGTGTCTTTTAACCATGCTGTAATGTGGCTTATTGTAACTGGTAATGTTGTATTCCTCTCTCCCCAGGGTCACACCTGGAATCAAGCTTCACCTCAGCGTGCCTTTCCCAGTTACCAAATGTTTAAATAAATAAACAAATTGTGGCATGATGTTGCCTGTGCTGCATGGGGTCCACATGGCTGTGTGTGCTTGAAAATACTACATGGTCCATTGTGTGTACACAATTAGGATACTACATATTCCTTCTCTCCATAGGTGCCCACAGAAAAGTGGCAGAAGCCCAGAAGCCTGAGGCCCCTGAGGGCTGCAGTGGCTTGCTTCACTGGCTCATTTTCTGGTGGTGCCTGTTGCTACATGGGTTTCAGGCTGTGGAGGAGACCTCCACTCAAATGGTGGCCCTCCTAGGGTTCTTTGCTGGGGATCCTAGCTGCCTCCTCCTTGAACTATGCCCTGGCATTTCCCCCATGTTGCACCCCACATCAACTTTCCCTGCCCCTCTCCTTTAATTTGGCCAGTTGCCACTTCCTTTTGTTTACTGTTTCTATATGCTGTTATGGCTCACTTCCTGTGTTTTTCATTAAATTATATTTTTGATACTATTTCTACTATGCTCTGTATCTTTTCATGTATGTTGTCAAAAGAAAGAACGCTCAGCGCTCGTAGTTCAGTTGTTTTCTGAGCTTAATGCAAATTTTATTTTTGGCAAGATGCCTAGAGTACACCTTAAAGCCTCAGTGATTCAACCCTTCAGTGGGTCTTCCACAGGGGTTAGGTGTGAGGATTACACAAACATGAGCTCAATTTATACAATATAAATTAAAGTGATTGTGCCAGAGATGGGAATGAAGGAGTTAATGGGTTGAATTTTTCTGGCCTTCTGAAATGAAAAAAAAAAATACTGGGATTTCACTTCACTAGCAGCATCTGGATAAGATAATGAGCCAGGTAATAAATTTCATAGAGAGTGACCAAGAGGGGAAGTGGACATATACATTTACATACACACAGAGTTTGGAAGTATTGGACCACTCAGATATAAACTGGATGTTAAATGGATATAATTGGGCACCTATAGGTGTTTAAACTGATTGAAACAGTTAAGCACATACATGGCAAATGGATGGTGCAATCAAGGGGAACAAGAATCACCTACTCACAAGGGAACTATAAAATTCTGAAAGAGAGTTGCAAGAGGCAGTGTTCTTCTGGGTTACCATCTGAGAGGGTTTAAGCTATGAGCCTACTACTCTGGCTACGGAGGTTCAAGGGAGCTGTTAGATAACATACATATTCAGTCTCTCTCCAAGCATAGGAGAGTATAAGAAAGAATAGCATACTTGAGTCAATAGCCTTTTTCTTTTGTCATCTGTTATTTAAAACCATTTGTTTAATTTTCCTGTAACAGTGTTCTTCTCTTGTGTTAGACATATATATCATGTAATGCAACTTTTGACCTTCTTTAAGTAAAAAGAGCTATTTATTTACACAACAGTTGTGGCTGTGATTTAAATTATTACTAAGGTATTTTTATGGTTTCCACTGGCTGAGGCAAAAACTCTGTTAGCATCCACTACCCAAGAGGCATACCACCAGACGTTGATCTGTGCAATTGCATATTTGACCTCCCAGCTCTATCCAGGGGGAAGATGAGTTTGCTGGTGAACCAGCTGGTGGCAGTAACAACAAAGCTAGGTGACAACCCTCTTAAGACTGACCCAGTTTGTAATGGGAGGGTTGGCATCACAAATTGGTGTTAGCATTGGGATGACTGAAAACTTTCTAGCACACTGAGAGACAGAGTTTGCCAGTGAAATTTTACCTTAGCAGTCACAAAACAGGCTATACAAGAGAGTACACTTGTACAATTGTTTCTTTTTTGTCTCTAGTCAGCACAGTTTAGTGTAGGTTGAGAGAATGAGCTCCACAGACTATGACTTGCTTAATGAGCAACAGCTTTCTGACAAATGTGAAGAAAAAGGGATCCAGCTTGGGGTCTTGAAAGGAAAAAGAAGGCAGACCTCATAGCTGCCCTGGTGGTTCCTGACCAAAAGCAGAAGGCCCCTGTGAATGAGCCAGGAGCTAGGGCAATAAACCCCTCAAATCAGCTTGACACCCTGTAACTGCAGCTGTTGATGCAAGACAAGGAACTGGAGGTGAGAAGGCTGGACCTTGAAGCAAAAAGGCTGGAGGCAGTGGCAAGGAAACTGGAAGCAGATATGAAAAGACTGGAAAAGAACCAGAGGCAAAATGACTGAAAGCAGAGACAAAAAGACTGGAAGCAGAAAAAGAATGAGAAGCAAAAAGACTGGTGGGCAGAGAAAAAAAAATCAGCATGAAGTCCAGAGACAACAACATGAGAAGGAGATGCCAGCAAAATGTAAGTAATGTAGGGGGCCTCATCCCATGAAGTCAAAATTAATTCTAAATTGTTTCCACAATAAAGAGAGGGAGATGATCTCGATCTATTTTTAAAGGCATTTGAAAGAATATGCTCTCAGTTCCAAGTAGAAAAAACTTCATGGATGGTCCATCTTACCCTGTCACTGATGAGGTGTATTTTGTAGACAGCGAATAAAATGAACAATGTGGACTGTGTTGGCTATGATAAGGTTAAAACTGTGTTATTAAAATGTTTTTAATTAACTCTTGAAGCTTACAGAAAGAAATTTAGGGAGTTAAAGAAAAGCACAAAAGACAGTTTCACAGATTTGCAAGTTTAGTTGTACACTTATCTTGACCAGTGGGTGGATGGGGCAAAAGCAGACACTGTGGAATTGATAAAAGATGTAATGGTGAAGGGAATAATTACTTAGAATTGTACCTGAGGAACTACACATATGGTTGCTAGACAGGGCATGCAGCTTCTCAAAGGAGGTGGCAGGAAGCGCTTACCTGTACATGGCTATCAAACCCAGTGTGCACCAGAAGACCCATGGGGGCCAGCACATGGTTCTAAGGGGTCCCATGGGGGTAGCCCAAAGGAAACCCACCTGCACCTGAGCCCAAAGCAGAGCCCTCCGGTTCTAAATGGAACCAAGATCCGGGGCCCAAGAAATGTCGTATTCATAATCAATTGGGGCATTTGAGGTATAACTGCCCTCAGAAAATGGTTAGGAGGCAAAGGTCTGAGGGAGGGGGTGATCAAAATAGCACTAATATGATGGTAGGTTATGCACAGCCAGAAGTACTAAATGCCTTATCCAAGCATATGCACCCTGTTGTAGCTAATGGGATAGTAACCCAGGGATTGAGGGACACAGACACTTAAATCTGCCTGGTGAGGTAGGATCAAATCCAGGTGGATCAAATTCTGCCAGAGTAATACTCCAAGATCCAGGGAGTCACAGAGCCAGCAGTCCAAATACCAATGGATTGAGTCTTCCAGAACTGGGAGGGTGGCCATAGAGAATGGGAGGTGAGAGTTGTCTAGGATCTCTCTATAAATGTGATCATGGTTTCATGGGGAATAATTTTGACCACAAAAAATCTCTGGTGTGTGTTACAACCTGCAGCCAGGCAAAAGGGCAATCTGTTGAGGGTGAAGAGGGGTTGGCTCAACCGGGACCAGCCCCTCCCTCAGCAGCTGAGGAGGTGGCTTGCACAGTGGTGGGGCTGGCTAAAAGCAGCAGTCCTGAGCCTCAGTCACAAATGGAAAAGCCCACAGGACTTTCTCCTGAAGGGGAGCCAGAAAGGGTCAGATGAAAGGAGCTGGGCACTGTGCAGCTGGCTGATCCTACCTTGCAGAAACTGAGGGAAATAGCTAACAGGGCTGATGGCCCTCAGGGGGGTAAAGTGTCAGTTTACTGGGACAATGGGCTGTTGTACAGAAAATGTGCAGCTGGAGAAGGACCAAATGGAGAGGTTCTCCAGCATCTGGTAGTCCCTAAGGTTCACTGCTGGCTGCTTTTGTCCTTTGCCCTTAATATCCCTTTTTCAAACCATTTGGGTGTGAGGCACACAAATAAGTGGCTGACCAACAATTTCTTCTGGCCTGGTATTGGAAAGGATGTGGCAAATTACTGTAGGACTTGTCGACAGTGTCAGAGGGTGGGGAAAATGGGGGACAAGACCAAGGTAGCTTTGGTGCCCCGCCCATTATTAATGATCCATTCCGGAGGGTAACTGTTGACATAGTGGGGCCACTAAGCACCCCAAATAGCACTGACAAGCAGTATATCCTAGTGGTAGTTGATTATGCCACAAGATACCTGGAGGCAGTGGCCTTATCATCCATTGACGCAAAAAAGGCGGCTGACGCACTGTTGGGAATATTTAGCTGGGTGGGTTTTCCCCAGGAGATGCTGACAGATCAGGGTGCCAGTTTCATGTCTGAGTTAATGAGTAGTTTGTGGGAGAAGTGTGAGGTAAAGCAGCTCCAAACCTCCCAATACCATCCACAGATGAATGGTCTGGTGGAGCAATTTAATTCGTCCCTTAAGACCATGTTAAGAACCTTCGCTGACCAGCACAAGAGGGAGTGGGACAAAGATTTGCCTCATCTCCTATTTGCATACAGGAAAGTCCCTCAGGAGTCCACAGGGTTCTCACCTTTTGAGCTCCTGTTTGGCCATAGGGTGAGGGGGCCCCTAGACTTGATGCGGAATGAATGGGAGGGTGACCGTGCCTCCCAAGGGGAGTCTGTTGTAGATTATGTCCTGAACTTCAGGACACACCTTAAAGAGCTCATGGGGCTTGCTTGGGAGCACTTGGCCACTGTGCAACAGCAGCAGAAAGTCTAGTATGACCGTGGAGCCCAAGCCAGAGAATATGAGGTGGGGCAGCGAGTGATGGTACTCATCCCTGTCCTACAGAATAAACTACAGGCAGGAAGGGAAGGGGACATTCTCCATTGTCGAAAAGGTGAGTGATGTTAACTACCTGCTAGAGCTGCCTGGCAGAAGAGGCATACAAAGGTGTATCATGTTAACATGATAAAGCCCTTCTGTGACAGGGAGGAACTGATCCTCACTGTGTGCAGCACCCCAAAAGAGGAAACTGAGGCTAATCCATTGTTGGACCTGCTCAGGAAGGCCTGGGTCAGATCCTTCATGAACAACCACACTCTCTTCAGCCAGCTGACACCAGTTCTGGTGCAGGAAATTTGGTGTGTGTTGAAAGAATTTGGAGAAATGTTCACAGCAAAACCAGAACACACCACGCTGAACAAGCACCAGTTAAATACTGGGACCCAGGTGCACTGGAGACAGTCTCCCTACAGGGTATCAGAGAAGGTTAAGCAGACTGTGAAAGAGGAGTTTAAGGAGATGCTGAAACTTAGAGTAATCCAAAAATCCAGTAGCCCCTGGGCCTCACCTGTGGTATTGATCCCCAAGAAGGATGGTATCACACAATTGTGTGTTGACTATCAGAGGTTCAAAAGCTGCATGGTGTCAGATGCCTATCCCATGCCCCAAACCGATGAGACCCTGGAGTGACTGGGGGGAACCAAGTATCTGACAACAATAGACCTAACAAGGGGCTACTGGCAAGTACCTCTGACCCCTGAAGCTAGGGAGAGATAAGCTTTCATCACCCCATTTGGCTTATACAAATTTAAGGTAATGCCCTTTAAAATGAAGAATGCACCAGCAACCTTTCAACAGCTTGTGGATCGCTACACAGTGAAGCCCGCCAGGATGAAGCACAGTGTCACAGGCTTACTGCATGACAAAAGGGATTAACTCCCATTGAAACTGCATTGTTTGCTGCAGTAACTCTACTACAGAATTCTGCAGTGATGCACTTCATCCTGGAATGCTTCACCGTATGTCTGGGGCAGGTGAGTTTGCACAGGCATATATGGATGACATAGCCATATACAGACAGACTTAAAAAGAGCACATCAAGAATGTGCAAAAGGTGTTCTGCAGGCTAAAGAATGCAGGTCTGACAGTCAAGGTGAAAAGGGCCAGACAGGTATGGAAGAAGTGTCCTACCTTAGACACCAATTTGGCAGCTGACGCATCCATCCGGTGCCTGCCAAGGTTGATGCCATCCTGGTCTGGCCCACCCTACCACCAAAAAACAGGTAAGAGCATTTCTGGGACAGTGGGGTACTACCAGAGGTTTGTCCCTCACTATAGTAATCTGGCCAAGCCACTGATAGACCTAACCAAAAGGGAAAGTCAGATTAGATACAGTGGACAGAGGGCTGTGAGGCTGCTTTTCAGGAGCTAAAAAAGGCCTTAAGTGGGCCAGCTGTATTTGCCAGCCCCAATTACAGTCTAAAATTCATTGTTCATGTGGACAGACCATGGGCTGGGTGCCATGCTGAGCCAGGTTACCCAGTACAAAATGGAGCACTCTGTCATGTACCTCAGCCAGAGGCTTCTGCCCAGGGAAGAGGCTTGTGCCACAGTCAAGAAGGAGTGCCTGAGAACAGTGTGGACCCTTCAGAAACTGCAGCCATACCTATATGGGAGAAAATTTACAGTGGTCACAGATCATAATCCCCTGATCTGGTTTCATAGGTCAAGTGGGCAAAATGAAAAACTACTACACTAAAGCTTGGTACTGCAGGCATACAACATGACCATCCAGCACCACAGTGGTAAACAAAATGCCAGTGTGGACAGGCTATCTTGCAGGTCTAACAACATGGCTGGATACTTTTGGCACTTCACAGCAGCTGCATGAATGCCTGTGTCACTTGGGGTGGCCAAAATGACATGCCTTCATCACCTGGGGGGTGGGAGATGTGACAGAGATGGGAATGAAAGAGTTAATGGGTTGGATTGTTCTGGCCTTCTGAAAGAAAAGAAACACTGGGATTCTACTTCACTAGCAGCATCTGGATAAGGTAATAGGCTAGGTAATAAATTTTAGAGAGCATGATCAAGAGGGGGAGTGGACATACACATTTACATACACACAGAGTTTAAAAGGATTGGACCACTCAGATATAAACTGGATGTTAAATTGATATAATTGTGCACCTATAGGTGTTTAAACTGACTGGAACAGTTAAACATATACATGGTAAATGGTTGGTGCATTCAAAGGGATCAAGAATCATCTACTCACGGGGGACTATAAAATTCTGAAAGACAATTACAAAAGGAAATGTTCTGATGGGTTACAATCCAAGAGGTCTTAAGCTGTGAGGCTTCTACTCTGGCTATGGAGGTTCATGGGAGCTGTTAGATAACATAGGAATTCAGTCTCTCTCCAAGCGTAGCGGAGATAAGAAAGAATAGCATACTTTAGAGAATAGCCTTTTTCTTTTATCTTCTGTTATTTAAAACTATTTGTTTAATTTTCCTGTAACAGTGTTCTTCTCTTGTGTTAGACATATATATCCTGTAATGCAACTTTTGTCCTTCTTTAAGTAAAGAGCTATTTATTTACACAACAGTTGTGGCTGTGATTTAAATTGTTACTAAGGTATTTTTATGGTTCCTACTGGCAGGGCAAAAACCCTTTTAGCATCCACCACCCTTTGAGCTCCCAGCTCTGTGCAGGGGAAAGGTGAATTTGCTGGAAAACCAGCTGGTGGCAGTGACAACAAAGCAAGGTGACAATGCTCTTAAGACTGATCCAGTCTGTCAAGGGAGGGTTGGTGTCACAGTGGCACACACCTCAAATGTTACCATGTGAATGAGTGAACAAAAAATGTTCATACAAAACTTAATTTGTACTGCTATGGGCTAGATATGGTTCTATTTTTTTTCAGATAGTCAAACTCAGTTCAGTACTATTCATGCCTATAACTGATGCGGTGTACAACATTATCAACAGAGATGTTCATGAAAATAACATTCAGATTAGACATGGAGCTAGTTTTTGGGAAAGCTTCTAATATAAATGAACAGGATGAAAATAAAAAATAAGAAAGGCAACTACTGTGACTTTTGTGACAAGGTTTTGACTCTATCACCCCCTCTAGGATGTTTCTCAACATGTTCTAGAACAGTGAACTTAAAACAATCTGGTTTACCACTGTGATTCTGCAGAAAATGTGCCCCTATTGCACTGTAAATTTTTCCATTTACAACTGCACAGACATTTTCCTCTATCCTTTGTTTGGCAGGTCTCATGGTCCTTTCCACATAGTAGTAGTATAGACATGTGCACCAACACATGTATACTACAAATGATGTAGTGCATGTAATAAAGCTGTTGATTTCAAAAACGTTTCCATCTTTAGAAAAAGTCTTCCCCGTATGTGCATACTGAGAGATATTACATTTCCCACATTTATGTAGCCCCTTAGATTTGTTTCGGAGCCAGTTACGTCCCCTTTCTATATATCCAGTGTTGGTTCAAAGTGACTTATAGTCACTCTGTTGCCAATATTTCTTCCTTTGAAAATGGTCTCTCCAGGTTTCTCTGTGATTTGATTTTTTAATACAGAATAGGTATGAAGTAAAGGTTAAAATTTATGGGCCAATCCTCCTATTCTCCATGTCAAAGGATTAAACTCCATTACAGAAGTTACTACATCATTTCCTGTTCATTAGTCCCACTAGGGGTGTTATAACTCTCCAGTCTATCTTTCCTTTGAGTCAAAAGATCACATCTCCTTAATCTCTGAACTTTTTCAAACACCTCTTCAAATATTTTACTCATATAGCCCCTTTCCCCAAGTCTTAGTTTCAATTTAGTGGCTTGTTCTATGAGCTCAATTTCATTTGTGCAATTTCTTTTTCAGCCTGAGAAGTTCTCCATATGGTATTGATGATACCAATTGTTTGGAGTGTGCACTGGGCAATATAAGATATTGTCTTCAGCGGTTTCCTTTCTAAACTGTCTAGTTTTAATAACTTCACCCAAACTTCCTATTAGTTTCAAATCAAGGAATTTAATGCTATGTTTGTATTTTTCATGGGCAACTGTGAGTCCCATATCATTACTGTTTATGTAGGAGGTGAAATCAGGTATAATTGTTTCATCTCCTTTCCACACCACCATAATATTATCTATACTAGATTTCTATGTGTTCCAGAAATGTATTGTTGGTGCCATCTTTAATGACTCTCTCTCCTCAAAATACCTCATAAATAGATTTGCATATAATGGGACAAATGCTGCCCCCATTGCAGTTCTGCATATCTGGAGAAATAACTCCTTGTTGAAACTGAAATAATTATGGATTAGTGCAAAGCCTATTGCCCATTTCAGGAAGTGCTCTGAAATTAATTCTTGATCCTTGCAAAAATGGGCTACTGCAGTGATGCCTAAACCATGCCTAACTGATGTGGAAAGACTATTCACATCAATAGTAAACCAACAAAAGTCCACATCCTCAATGTTTCCTTCTAGTTTATTCAATAGGTCCATACTGTCCCTCAAATAGGAATATAGTAAGGACACTCTGGGTTGGAGAAAGCTGTCTACTAAGTTGCACAAGCTATGTGTGAGGGACCCTATTCCTGACACAGTGGGCCTTCCTAGGGATCCCTCATATTTTTATGAATTTTAGGCAGAATATAAAAAGTAGGTATTATTGGAAAATTCATTTTGATATTTTCTATTCCATTCTTACAGTAGATAGCTATCCACATTTTGAACCCCAATCTATAAATCCACAAAGTTCAGCCTGAAATTTTATAGTTGGGTCACTATTTAGTTTTTGCAGTTGTTTTTATCATTCAACAAATCCAAACATTTTGCCAAATACAATTGCTCATCCATTATCACAATATTCCCCCTTTGTCAGACGTTTTGAGAACAACCTTCTTTAGATTCTTAATTTCTTTTAATGCTACAAATTCTTCCTGTTTGAGATTCCCAGCATAGTTTACCTTGTTGTCAGAAAAAAGTTTAACTGTTTCATTTAATAGACATTTTTCAAGCACGGCTATGGCTGGTTCAAATACTTGGGGACAAAATACAAATTTTGGTTTGAATCATAGGGGTCCTTGTGTACTTGTCTGTACAATGTTACTCAAATCTAAAATCTCTGCTTCCTCTAATATGGCAGAGACATAGAAGATTGTCTATGGGCAGTCATTCACAACAAGTATGTTCTTGATTGAGAGGTATCCTTGGTAGTATGGCCTTGGGAGGCAGTACAGTGCAGTGGTTTAAGGCTCTGAACTGCAACTCTAGTGACATCCAGCAGACCAGACCTGGGTTTGAATCCCACAGCTTCTACTTGCATACTGTGTGACCCTGAGCAAGTCACTTAACTTCCCTGTGCTCCCAGGTCACCCATGTAAAAAAGCTTTCAGCTTAGTGTGCTACTCCTAGTTAAACAACTAAATAAAAAAAAAAGTTAGACCTTGAGAGTGAAACTCGAGAGGTTGTCCATTGCCAAGGAGACCTCTAGATTTGAAAAGATCCTTGTTTGTGGCTGACTCCCCATAGACAACCTTTTATAGTGTATGGGGAGTCTATTCATGAAAAATCAGTGAATGGAAGCAGAAATATTTTAATTAAGCCTTACTTGGCTTCATGTTGCAGCTCGCTCCAGCGCTACTTGCTCCCTCACCGATGCGGCTGCTATATCGCTCCTGCGCGAATGCATTCAATCTTGTTGTGCTACACCGGTGACACACTCAGTGCAGCACAGCAAGATCATGATGCACTGAAGCAAACACACTAATGCTGCTGAGAACATGGATTTCCATGCTCAACAGCATTCTACATACACTATATCGATGTTGTTAATGACATTAAAGTCCCAGTTTGATGGTTCCCATTGTTCCTCATTTTGTGTTGCAAAGTCAAAGTCACAAGGGAAATATCTTGAGTACTTGTTGCTTCTGCACCCCAAGATCTTCATTGCCTCCCATGTAGTTAGCTGAAGTTGCAGACACTTGTTGTTTCCCAAAGAAATATTTCAATTTGATTTTCCTTATCAATTTGAAAATGTTGATTTAAACTTTAAATAGGGCAGGACAAGGTGTGGGTAAAAACAACAAACCTTTTTAAGTACTATTTTTTGTTTTTCAGTTAATTCAATATTAGTGAGGTTTATAATTTTACTCCCTTGCCCTTGCTCCGAGGGATCTCTGAGTGGTATGCTGGTTTCAGTTTGCATCTCCTTCCCCTATGCATTTTTTGGGTATAGCTCCCTTTGGGTTCTTTGATCCCTGTAATTTTTTTGATTCATCTATCAAACATTATTGCACTAAAAAAAACACAACTTTAGGTGCTAGCAGAATTTGAGGGACCTGGGTCAGATGTCTGCTTCTGATCTCGTCTGATGAGCTGCGGTTCTTTTGTTTCCTCTTGGAAACTCACACTTTTTTTATTGTTATTGTCTCTCTGTTGGTTTCTATTACAATTTCTCCTTCGCTACTGGTGCACCCTCTACCACCTGAACACTCTCTACACTTCCATACAAAAACCTCCTTTCTGTTATAATTACCAATGTCCCTGTTAACTTTGGTTCATTTCCTTGAAATTAAATTTTTTTCATGTTTATTGATTTTTTTGCAGTAAAACTTGTTAAAGTTGTCAAAGTCTTTCTTACCTTTTAGGTCTGCAAGTTTGTTCTGGACCAGCTTAATCTGTTTGTTGGTCTCATTTTGGAAGCATGTATCTCTTTTTATCAAGGCTTTGATCCAGTTGTTTGTACAAGTTGTAGCTGCTTCCTTCCAGTCCAGTTTAAGTTCTTCGTTGTCAAACCCAGTACTTGGTGTTTTGTCAATTCTGAGGTCTTGTGGTGTAATATTTAGCTCCAGGTACCTCTCTAAAGTTATTTTATTGTAGTAATAATTTTGTTTTTTAATTCACAGTCTCTTGTATGTTGTCACCTGCGTGCTGTGTATACCTTGTGCCCTCACCCCCTACCCACGGCCACCCCAGTGGGTTATGGCCTTCCCTATGCCATGCCCAGGGTTGCATCCAGGGGTTGCTACATTTCTGGGTTGTGGATCTCCAACGCATCCATGGGTCCCTATATGACACACATCAGACCTTGTTGCATGTCACATTACATCCCACACCTAGCATGTCACATGTCAATATTTCAGGAGGGACCACTTACTGGCTGTTCCTCTACCTAGCAGTGCTTTGTTGCAAGCTGTTGCAGCCACATCCATCATGTGTTGCCTGCCATGGCTGCATGTTTGGCAGTCATGTATGTTGTTGTGTGACATATGGATGTCACTGACTTCTATCCCTTGTCTGTCAGTGCTTTCTGCCATTTTGTAGGCATTCACATACTCCACAAATGGGGTTTTCTGACTCCCTGGCTGCAGCACTGGGCTGCCATGGGATGGTGCTCTGCCCCTTCTGCCATATTCAGTGCCATGCAGTGTTTGCACTGTTCTCCAGCCTATGACTTGCATGCTGGAGATAGCACCCTCTATGCAGAGGCCTTAGCTCCCATGCTA
Organism: Neoceratodus forsteri; assembly: GCA_016271365.2. Taxonomy (NCBI): domain Eukaryota; kingdom Metazoa; phylum Chordata; order Ceratodontiformes; family Ceratodontidae; genus Neoceratodus; species Neoceratodus forsteri. Next base: position 1,635,615,305 of record CM028130.1, on the reverse strand, counting down.
TGCCTCTGAATATAGCAGGCTGGGGGCCATGCACAAGTGCAATCTGGTGCACAGCACACACTTTGCACATGGGCAGTCCCTTGAATATCTGGCCCCTGAACTTTATGCAGGTGAAATCAAACTCTTCTCCTTTTAACATGCTTAAAGAGGCATATGGTACTTAGGAACATGTCTGCATTCTGTAAATTCCTTACCTAACTGATTAAAGTAAATGTTGAAGGTTCCCAAATGCCTTTTACGCATAGTATGCCATTGCCATACATGCTTCAGATGTTGAAGCTGTAATTTATTTTGTAAATAAATCTGTCATAGTCATTTTTTTTATGTTTTATTAGTGTTTTGTCCTCCAGTTTTCTGTGTGTTGCCACACTCCCAGAATGATGTCATACCAGGGAGTAGTCAATGTTTTATATACAGCAACAAGGAATTCTGGGTAATTTTATAACTTTGACTTAAATGTGCCTTAATCAGAAGTACAGTCCCATATGTTGGTAGTGGTGAGCACTAATATGTAAATGTCCATGGCAAGTCATTGTGGGTAACATAAGAACCTGTTTTCAAATTCCCTTACTGTGAGAGACTGTCCCATGTTTCTGTAGTGGTGTCAAAAATATAAGCTTTTGTATGCTTATTTTCACAACAATTCATTGTGCAAACCATATCTAGCTATAAGATATCTATACTGAGGGATGTAGTCTCATATTTCTTCAGTGAGCACAGAAATATAATACCCTGTACAGTAATTTACATAGTGAGGCATTGTGGGTACAGTACATAGCTGATTCATCTATCTAAAATGAAAAACTGACAGTGTTCCTTTTAAGGGTCACTGTCAACCCCCTTAGGTCTCAAAGTGTCCCTAGTTTAAAAAACACATTTTATGATTGTCAACATTCTGTAAAGATTGCAGATGTAGTTTGTAGTTTCATTCTGACTCTTTTTTTTAAAAAAGTGAAGAACAGACTGCCCTTCATACTGGTGTTACCACATAAACACAGGTGTGTTTACATTGCTTGATCAGCTCCAACTGAATCTTTCCTGGACTTGGGAACACCCACAACACCGTCTAGCCCATCATGATGCAGTTGGAGTTTAGGATGCTACTGCCGCATGAGTGACTGCACTGTCTGGAGGTGCTTCTAATGCTCAGCAGGTATGCAACAAGAACAGATCCAGGATTGTAAATAAAACAAGGTTGTTTATAAATATACATTTGCACACATTTCAATTCTACTAACAAGGAGATGGACAAAACAAACAGCATCATCAATTAATGTTAGAAAAGGTAAGCAATCATAAAATAAGTTTTTTTTTTTACTAGAAATAATATGATGAAAAACGGGTTGACAGTGTCCCTTTAATAACTTTGTTTCCCTGGTGTGATGCCACAGTTGGGTGTTGTACCACTGAGAAAAAAAGGGGTGGGTTATGCTGATGAAGCAGATCACCAAAATTAAAAGATTTATTTTCATAGAAAACAGCATTATTTGGCAGTTTGAATGGTATGAGACTGATTCATAACACTTACAGTTTTCTACTCCCATTTCCTATGGGAACATTCAACATTTACCTTAAATAAATTTGAAACCTTTTCCTCCAAATGTATTATACTAGTGTGTTGAGAAAATTATGTGGGTCTTCTTAATCATTGTTGAAATAATACTAAACCAGAGAGCAATGGTGAGTAATGGTGAATGAGTCACTGATTCACATTATTAGATTGCAGAAGGACACTGCCCAAAATAAGCAAGCAATAGCATTGGTACTGTATTTCGCATCCCAGTGGTACTTAACTTTGTTCCTTCAGGAAATAACTTGAAATGCAGACGTCCTCCTAAGTTATTTACTGAGTTTGTCATTAAAGATATAAAAAGGTGTTTAAACCAGAATTAAAGATTTGGATGTGGATAGAAGAGTCTTTTATCTTGTTCAGGCATGTAAAAAGTTATAAATTACTGGGCTGAATACATATTTCATAATTATGATTGTTAAATCTAATGAGTTGGACATACTATTCCAACACATAACATTAGCAAAAAGAGTATTTAAATGTTAAAGTATTAGAAACCATATCTGCCCACCCATCCTTACCTTTTGAGTCATTATAAGTTTAGTTTCAAGAACTGTACTCAGTTCAATAGAGAGAGGCATAACCAGCAGGAGGATGGAGGTGACTCTACCATTGTATTGGTCACTGGTGAGACCTCACCTGGAATAATGTGTGCTGTTCTGGAGGCCGCACCTCAAAAATGATATAGACAGGGTGGAGGCAGTCCAAAGGAGGGCAACTAAAATGGTGCAGGGGTAACTTTGAATACCTTAGGAGGAGAGACTGAGGGATTTCAGCATGTACACCCCAGTAGAGAGGTGAGTGAAAATGGACATCATAGAGACCTACAAGTACCTCACAGAGGTGAACAAGGTGCAGGAAGGGAGTCTCTTTCAAATGAGAAAGAGCACCAGGACCAGCAGTCATGCGATGAAGCTGGAAGTGGAGGAACATTCAGGAGGGACATGAGGAACCACTTCTTCACTGAAGGAGTTGAAGACACCTGGAATATGCCAACAGACATTGTGGAGGCAAAAATATTGAGAGGCTTCAAACATGCATGGGACAGACATAGGGCAAGAATAGTAAATAAGCAGGGAAGAGGGAGGGTCACCAGAGACCAGGTAAGGTCTGCTAAGACAGATTAAGCAGGTATGATTTGGGCAGACTGGGTGGGCCAAGCGGTCCTTATCTGCTGACAAAATGTATCTTTTGATGTTTCTGAAAGAGCTTACATAAGTCTTACAATAACAGTCATGGTGGAGAAAAGAGTTCTGTTGTCTTTCTTTGACTTAAATCAGCAACATGAGCTGTTCACATTGTAAGGTTTTTAGCCTACTGTATTTAAGAAATTTTCTTGTAAAAATCACGATTTTCTTAAGAATTAGTACCAGTCACTATTCTCATATTCTATTCATGTTTTTTTTAACTTCCCCAACACTGTATTCTCTTGTTTAATTCTTATTCTTAAGTCATGTGACATCTCATTTATAACAAGTCTTCCTTTCTATACTGAGATTCTATACTTTTTTCATGTCATTTTTTATTTGTTCCTAAGAGCCATCAGGCCACATGTTCAGATATCCAATTTTTTTTATTGTTACAACTGCTGATAAAATGGATAGTAGCAGTCAAAATGACTGATAGAGCACTGACATTTATGTTCACAGGGATTTAATTTTTTGGTGCTGGACTAGATGAGCCATAGATGAACTTCAGAGGATGATGCTAAAAATTAGATGCCTACAGTACCTGTTAAAGGTGTTTAGATTTTAATATATTATATTTCCAAAGTACTTTCATTTAATGGTCATTGTACAGAAGCTGATTTCATAGTGAACATCTGAGACATATATGTAGTATACTGTAGATTTATGCATAAATTGTTTTCTATATTCATTCATTCTTTTTGCAATTAAAATGTCTCTTATTCAGTGACTTCTGCACAACAGGCATACTAGGGAGCCTCCCAGCCCTAACACAACTTCATCTAATTTGAGAAGGGTGGTGCAAAGCCCAAGTGTTGTTTTTTTTGGGGGGGGTGGGGGTATTAACCTCACAGCAATTTATGTCCCCCCACCCTTCTATTCCTTCCAGCCCTCCAGCCAGTCATGCCAAATTTTGTTCTGGTTCTCCTGTCTCCCTGTGGTTGAGGCATGGATGCATGTACCAGTGTTCTTCATGGCCCGCCCTAGGTGTTGCTGTTGCAATGAAAGGTAGGTCATCCCTATCTGGTACAGACTGAGATATCACTGGCAGTATCCCTGACTTATAAGCCATTCATAAAAGATATCCATAATACTCTGAAATGTACTATACTCTCATGATAGTGTAATGTTCTACTGCAGGGCAGTCAGGGCTTTCTGCATAATTAGATTAATAAAAAAAAGTTTACATAGTGCAGGGTCTCCTGATACGGTGGAAAGCAGTCTACTGTGTTTTTCCTTCATTGTGAAGAGCAAAGACAGAAACAATCAAAATCAAGTTTTGAAATCATAGACTGGATTACAAGAGAAGTGAATTTAATGGCCACAATTGATTTCATACTTGCAAATATGACATGACATGAAAAAGCTTATTAGAGTACTACAGTAAGAGGGTATATTGAAGGACAATATGACACTACTGTTTTTCCCTGTATGCAAGACTTTAAGCTAACCTTTTTCTCTCATACTATATTAGTTGTTATATATACTGTCTATTTGTGTGTTTTCTTTACCAGCTGATGATATTGTGTTTTGAACAGGTAATGTGTTCACTGTATTGTATTCTGTCCTATGCAGGACCTCCTTGCAAATGAGCCTTTCTCAATGGAGCTTTTTCCTGGTAAAACAAACAAATAAATACATACATATTTCAGCTTTATTTTTTTACTTAATAAAGGGCACTATCAGACAAAAAACAAGTGACATTTATAATGGCAGCAATCTGTAACAGAAGACAAAGGTTGGAAGATCATAAAAAATTAAATCCCTCCTCAATGAGAAAATTTCCCCCCCCCACACATGCATGCATGCACACACACACACATACACACACACACTTTCTGTAAGGCTTAAAGGGACATGTCCATGTAGGATTAAATTAATCAATATTACTACCAATGGAAATAGGCTTTACATAAGCTATTGACTGAACCTGCAACACTTTTAGGGCCAGCATTATAACCCATTCAGTTGCCCCTCCATTTATAGCTGCAGGCATCATTTTTCTAAATAACAGGTACACGATATGACATCACATCAGGGGAAACACATATAGCCGATAAATAATTTAACCAGGAGAGGCACACTAAAACAAAGCTTGAGGCCAGATGCAACCTGGGAGCACAAGAAAGTTAAGTGACTTGATCAAGGTCACACAGTAATGCAAGTGGGGACTGTGGGATTCAAGCCCCAGTCTTCAGGTTTATAGCTCAGAGCCTTAAACCACTGCACTATACTGCCTCCTTCAAGTTAAGAGGAAAAGAACAGCTAGGCTCTGAATGAGCTGCCACAACCAGGCAATTAATAATTTAGTGATTGCACCTGGTAGTATCAGGGAAGTGAAAAGGTTTTCTGTCAAAAAGAAGGGGGCTACTGGAGATTTCCTGCTGGAAAGACAGAGTGAAACAGCTGGAATCATGAAATGAAAAAAAAATCTGCTGTGTTTTTGTTTTCTTTTACTTTGGTGAAAGGAAACTTATTTCTGGATGGTGTTCAAAGAAAGATTTTTTTTTATTTTGGAACCTCCAGAAGGAGTAATGTGGGAACATGGGGAAAAGTGAGTGTGTATGTGTGTGTGTGGGGGGGCACTGTAGTAATAAAAGACAGTGATTGCTTCCCTTCTGACATTGCATGCATTAAAGGGGTACTTTGAATGTTCATGGGAAAATGGGGTTCCCCCCCAACACACACACCTATAGTTTCTGGCACCTATGTTCAGTAGAGTCCTCTACTGACAGCTGTCTATGCTATCACACACCAACACAAAACAATTATGTTTTTACAACTTGTTCACCACGGATAGTCCAGATGAGATGTGCCACCTAATTTCCAGTGGGGTTCTGCTGCTATTCATTTCTGCTGCTAGGTGGACAGGAGCACTGGGGGTTATATGACTTACTCAAGGTCACACAGTTAGTATTTGACTTTACTGATGTTTGACACTCTCATCTCCTGGGCCCCAAGCTTGTAATCTAGCCACTAGATCACACTCCTACAAATGACAGAACATGATGCCAACAAACAAAATTAAAACACAGCTGCTTCAGTGCTAACAGACACTGGAACTAAAAATGGACAGGAATAAAAATGTTTTACAGTGTTACCACAGTAGCAGAATATTCTGCAAATCACACAGACACTAAACATTTTACTAAACTGAAATGTCACAAAGCATTGTACAAAGCAATAGAACCCCAAAGGAACTCGGAAACTGTTGGCACTGGCAGCACACAACTTTTGTTTATAGCAAAGCCTTCAAGATTAGAGACAAGTTCACATCCCCATGGACTGGGTAAAACATTTTATTTTTTTCATTTCCTCTTACTTTCAAGGAGGCAGTATAGCACAGTGATTTAAGGCTCTGAGCTGCAAATCAGAAGACCTGGGTTTGAATCCCAAAGTCTCCATTACATTACTGTGTGACCCTGAGCAAATCACTTAACTTTCTTGTGGTCTCAGGTCACACCTGGAATCAAACCTTGGCTTAATGTGTCTCTCCTAGTTAAATTGTTTATCAGCTATATGTGTTTCCCCTGATGTGATGTCATATCCTGTGCTTTGTGATTTAGAAAATGGATGCCTGCAGCTATAAAGGGAGGGGCAACTGAATGGGTTATAAGTCTGGCCCTAAAAGAGTTATGGGTTCAGTGAATAGCTTATGTAAAGCAGATTTCCATTGGTATCAGTATTGATGAATTTAATCCTACATGGACATGTCCCTTTAAGGGGACAGACATTGGCAAACATATGGGAAACTAGCACATGCACTCTAATTGCTCTCTGTCCAACCAGTAGATAATAGGAGTCCTTTTAGTGCAATCAGTACACTAATTTTCACAGCCACTGAATTCATGCCCCCGGACAAATTACAAAGAGTCAGCTATGGCATGTGAAACACTATCAGGCTGTTAGCCTTTAATAATGTTTGAAATTATATTGCAATTTTAACCAACATTTAAATTAAAATATCTGTGATAGTCCCAAACCTGGTAAGCAACCATGTGGAATAATTCTAGCCATTTATGATTTACCTTATTTCAGAAGTTTGAACATTTACTGAAAATGAAACACTTTTTTCATAACACTATTAATATTTTAAGAGAGAAGCACAAAGGCAGCTTTATAGTTTTCCTTCTGGCAAAATAAACAAACAGGGATTATACAGTCCATCGGGGAAAAGAAAGAAGGAAAGAAACTGACTGAATATATTTTAGGATTTTTTGGCATGAGGTAAAACTATAAATATAAAACACTAGATTTATTCAAGCCCAAAACCAATTGATTAAGAGTTACTTTTCAAGGGAACCTAATTTATATTTTAATTACTGGATATAATTGATTATCACAGAGTAAATATGCAGTAATGAAAACTCTATTAAATCACTAGCTAACTGTAGTGGACTGCAAGTTGCATTTCTGGCTACAGCTTTTCTTGTCGTAAGCATTTTTAAAACTGGTCTCCAATGTTTTAAATATTTCATGGCCAATATTAAGCATTGGTCTTGGTATTGGTTCCCCCTGGACTCCAGCACTGTGTATTAGGGTATATAAAGTAATTTGCCCAGAGTAATGAGTTCTATTGTAGCTGCATGGAGACCATTATTGAACTGGAACTGCTGCAGGCTGCTGTTTGATATGAGATAAAGTGTGTCATGAAGGGGATGTGAGACTCCTATTTATCTTGTAGTGCTGAAGAGGTATTAATACTGTCCTATCTACTGATCTGCAGGAGGTACCAGGGCCATGTAGTCCACAGTAGCTTAAATCTCAGGGTGGACAAACTCTTTATCAGCATGTCAAAATATCAATGAAATTATAGGTTATCCAACAACAGATAATTAAGACAAGATACAGTCAGAAACTGACATATTCTGTAGGGAAATTTATCATGTTAAGCATTATAGAAAGTAATACCAATAACAGAGAACTGCACAATTCAGGAAATTGTGCTGCTGTTATATGAGAAGTAATCATAGCAGAAACGTTAACATTAGAAAAATTGCTTCAGTCAGAATTTAATCTCACTTTCCAGTCATATATATATATATATATATATATATATATATATATAATACACACACACACACACACACACACATATACGGAGAGATAAAGAGGGGGATATTATATATCCTTTGCAAAAAAAAAACTGAATTAATGCACCAGTTCAGGTTCAGCTTAATGGTACAGTGTTAGGGAAATGTGGCTACAGGGATTCTAAATCTAATTCTCCAGACCCACCTCCCCAGCAGCAAAAGGGCAAGACTACACAAGCAGTGACTGACAGGCATCATCAGATAAGACAAACAACATACAACTGTTTCCAGATGACGCAAATGCAGTAGTACTGATATGCTAACTTCATGGATTTGTATCTTCAGCATGCACATGACAAGAGATACACACTCACTTGTAGCTACAGATAGAAACCCACGATACTCAAGTCACAACACTGCTGTGTGCAGAAACATAGGCCCCAGCAGCCCGAGATTCAAATCTGCAATACCCAAATTACAAGAGTTATGTTGTCTTCAGAAGTGCAGGCCCTCTAGCCTCAGGTACTCATGCCACTGTAAGACATACAAACACTTGATGGGCCTGCGTTTCTGCAGCAACAAGTGTAAGACATAAACACTGACCTATAGCTGTGGAAGCACAAGTGTCACAAAATCCATGATACTAAAATTACAATAGTAGTTCTGCCTGCTGGAGTGCAGACATCTAAGGGTCCTGCACCACTTCAACCACTGGTGTAAGACATATAGTACTCTTCAAAGAAATACAAAATCACAAATGCCCCCACAATGAAAAGCAACATGGGCTGCATATGCAAATCACCACAGAATAATATGCTGGTTCAACTTTAAGCAAAAATGCATGGTGCAAAGGGTGCCAACAGAAGACATAGACATGTGTTTCATCCTACCAGGACCCATCGGTATGCCTCATCTGTTTGATACCCCAGTGGAATGAACCAGCTACCCTAAGATGGTCTATCTGGGTTATGTTGTGGTGAACCCAATTAAAACAAAAAACAATTTAAAAGACAAAGAATCTCTGTGCGCAAGCACTGAGGCAATGGTTACCCCAAGGGACATTTGGCTGGGAAGCCAAGTTTCAAAGAAATACAAAATCACACATGCCCCCACAATGCAAAGCATCATGGTCTGCATATGCAAATCACTACATAATAATATGCTGGTTCAACTTTAAGCAAAAATGCATGGTGCCAAAAGACCTCTCACAGTACACCTCGACTTCTGGGTCCAGAATGGCAGGACCTTATGGGGTTCAAGTAGTGTTGCAATGTAGGTACTGTGGTTTCAGCAGTGGATCTAGCAACTGTTCATGGGGGTAGTGGTTTCTCAGTTACACAGCAGCATGTAGAAAAACATACTCTAGTTGATTCTGCAATCTAGCATGGTACATCATACAGCAAGCATGAGTACCTCTGTAAAGGTGCAGGACCCACAAGGCCTTCTGTCTGCAGACGCAATTGACCACTTAGGTCCTGCACTTATGCACACACATGTACTCCTGAATGCTGTAAAACATAAACACAGGTGTGGCTGCATAAGCACAGGCCCCTATCAGGCCTGTGCTTATACAGCCCCAAATACAAATACAAGAAGGAAGCATATCAGTGCTACTGCAGTTGTACCATCTGGAAACAGCTGTTTGTTGTCTTACAGCAGGATGAGTTTGATTGCTTGTGTGGTCTTATTTTTTTGATGTTTGGGGTTGGGGTTGGAAAGTTAGGGTTAGAAACCCTAATGCTGTATTTCCATACTTTTGTGGCATTGACATAAACCTATCTGGTGCATTAAGGCAATTTTTTGCAAAGAATTTCCTTTCTTTTTGAGAGAGTGGAATTATATCCTCATTCACATAAGTCCCTCTGGATCCTACATTAAGGGAAGAGTCCATCTGCCTGCAGAAGTGAAGGGCCATTCCATGTCCCTGTACTTCCATGTGGCAACAGATGTCAAGGGACTGTGAGGCTATCCGGTGGGCTGCAGAAGTGCAGGACCCTCTGGGCTGAGTGCTTCCATGGGGCTATTGATACAGGCATACAGAGAAAAGAGTCAATCTTTTTGCTGAAGTGCAGGTCCCTGTGGCAGCCACAGGTACAGAGGTGCAGGACCCTATGCCAAGAGAAGATTTCTCTTTACTATTTAGTACTTGGACCCATGCAGACAACCCTGCAACCTTTCTTCCCAGGCTGGGATGGTGGTGCCATATGGTAGTGGTGTCCCCCCCCCCAGGCTTGACCCATCTGGCTGGCTCACTAGGCATGCCTCCAAACTCAGCTCACCAGAGCAGGATCACAAGGCACTACTCGCTGGGGTAAAGGCCGCCAACACTCATATTTCTAAATATTTTTTTTGATTTGACCTCAGATTTTTAAGATAGTAATTTAATGACTCCTCTTTATAAAAATGACATGTGACATTTATAGAATACTGGTGAAATGTCATTTTGTACCAGAACAAAATCACATTTTATCTAGAATTTGAAAAATGTCATGTTCATGAGCTGATTTGAAAATATGGCCATGTTAACAGTTTGGAGTCAAAATATTGAAAATTAGAGAAGTTGTGAGTGAACGTTGAAAATCAGAAATGGTGCTTTCTTTTGAAAGAAACCCAGGATTGATCACCATTTCTGACTGATGAAGTTTTAACATGCACCCCAATATAATATGATCATTACTGTAGAAATGTGATTGAAAAAAATATCATTTACTTCTGGCATGATCAGCTGTGACCGGAGTCTAAAAAGATGTCCAAACAGCTGATTCAACAGTTGTTTCTTGTGTATTATAAGTGTGCTTCAAATATGAAGTGGTGTTCATTTATTTACAGGTCCAGTTTTCTTGTCAAATTTAAATCTGTGCTTTGTTTCTATCTTATACTACCTGTGCCCAGTGACAATGACTGGAATTACTTCTAGGTTTTCCTGAGTTGGATCCTCTTAACAAGAAGGCATTTTTTGTTGGAAGATTTAGGGTTAAGACATGATCAGTATTCCTGGCACTGATACATATCTCCCAAGTCTGTTACCTCTAGGAAGCCTGGTGATTGGAAAGAATTAGTAGGTATCTACATTTATATTAAATTTGCTGGTTATGGGGGGCTATTGAGCGATAGTAATGGCAGCCTGATTCTGTCTCCTCTCCTCCAGACAGTTATTTATAGGCATCCAACATCCTTACTGCTGCTGTTCACAGTGAAAAGTTGAGTAAACATAAACACACACAGTACCAGCTACTACCTGGGACTCTCATTTCTTTTTTTATAACCAATATTCCCTGCAAACCATTGGACTCTGAACTGTAGCATCAGCTAGGATCAACCAACCCCTGGCCTGCATATACCATGGCAGTTCCATCAACAGCAAGTATGGACAAGATTGAGGGGATGTTCTATCAATCATTAGCTGAATTACATGACATTAAACACAGCTCATCTGCAGTATTCAAGCAGAACAGCTAAACCATCTGTCCAACAGAACAACAGTACCTGAACAATGGCTCAACCAAATGGAAGACTTCAGCCATGAACTCCAACACCTCTTAAGGGATGAAGAGAAGGTGATACAATCCTGAAACTTGATGACCTCAAAAACTGAAGTCACCAAAATAACATAAGATTAATTGACTTTCCCGAGCAAGTTGAAATGGGGGACACCATTGCTTTCCTGAATCATACCCAACCTGCTGCCCTAAAGCCTCCTGGGGATACCACGTTCAAGATCAAATGGGCCCATCGATCATGGGCCCTGCTACCTAAACACAGTGAAAACCAATGGCCTATTATTGCAAGATATTTACAATTTCAAGTTAAAGAAAGCATCCTACAGTGATCCTGTGAATTGGGTACCCTTGAATGGCAAGGCCATAGGGTAATGGGTTTTCAACACTATTCAAAAGAACAAACTGCCTGATGATGTGCTTTCACAGTGGTCTGCCAGGCCTTACACAGGGCCATAGTTTTCTTATCCCTCTGCTATCCAGCTATTCTCCAGCATCTCTACAATGTGGTACTGATGGTATTTCAAACCCATGAAGCCACTATGGACTTTATTTACACACAATAGCCCCTCAAATCCTAAATGTTTGCTCTTGGGAAGAGGATGATTGCCCACCTGCCTTCTTGGAATCCACATAAGCAGCATCTTCAGACCACCTTCTCATCAAGACCACACAAACCACGCTGGGGGACATCTGGATGATGCCTCTCAGACAAAAACAGTGCAATCAGAACTAGGATGGCACTAAGATTCCTTCCAGCCAAGTCCTGGATGGATCCAGAAGTCAGAGTCACAGTGAGCACTCCAGTGACACTGGCAGGAAGTCCTATCTTATGTTCCAGAACAACCAGTATGCTCCCTTGCTTCAAGAAAAAACGATGGAGATTTCCTATGCCCAGCCTGCTTACCTGAACTCTTCACTGGCTTAGAATTCTCCATGTCTCTTCAGGACATTTGCACATCTGCAACAGGCCTACAGCCCTACTTTTGAGCCAGCTGTTTCTTGGGTCAATCAGGTGGCCACTGGCACTACTGCAAAGTCTGGAAAACATCCGGACCATCCCGCCTCAGTATCCATCTCTCATCATTCCACAACCTAAAAGCCTATTTCTGACTGAACTGCAGTAAGATTGTTTCATACTGGTGGCCTTTGGCTCCAGATCATTTTGCTGTCCCTGACAAATGGTTTGGTACTAAGGGGCACATTATTAGGCTTGGACTTGGATGTTTTGATATGTTGTGTTTAACTTTTCCTAGGGACTGTTTCATATGTATATGCATAGCACACTGTCAGTGTACTTTTTCTGTGTGACTATGATTAACTGTGTAAGTTCTACTGCAGAAGGACAGTGAGTGGAAAAGGGAAAAAATACCTTATTTTCATAGCACCTCAGTCTGCCCTGTGATTTTACTCAACCAATGGCAATTTTGCTTTACACACTATGGTATATTTTTGATGTAAGCTTGTTCTGAGGTGCTCCAGTCTTCCTTGGCAGTCATCCCCACCCCGCCCTCTTTCCCTGTGCAACCCATGGTATACTTCCTACTCTGACAACCTCATGATTCATAGCACGCAATTCCTGCCTTATTACACAAGGGTCCAACACCTGACCTTGGCATGGACTTGCTCAGATGATGCCTTTCTTTTTCTTTATTTTCTTCCTGTTCATGCTCCCTGAGTCTGCAGTCCCCTCCAGTTGCCTTGCATTTATGTTTTTCAAACCCTCAGATGTACTGTATGTCTCTTTGCAAGGTTCAAGGGGGTGCCTGAGCTGTCTCCTAATTGTTGTTCTATGGAGGAGGGCTGCTCTGGCACTCTGGTTATTCCCAAGTAGCGACTCCCTTGCTTATGATCGAGTTTCCCCTCTTTTTTTTATCTATTCTTTCCACCCATAATTTCCCTACCTTGGTGTGCTTTTCCCCTGTCTGGTCTTCCACAGCTCTGTCCCTGCCCCATCTCCATTTATTCTTCACTCCTCCCCAGACCCCTCCACCCACGACTTGTCCTGTGACTAGGCGACACTTAATTTTTTACCATATCTACCTGCACACTACAAACCTTTTTCACCCTGCCCTCCCTAGGCATGCCTCCCTTCCCTCTATATGTGCACCATTGAAAGACAGATATGAGATCCCCTTCCCTGTTTTAATACCAGTATTATTATCCTCAGTGTGCTTGCATGTAAATGCTTTTAATCCCTAACACCCCTCTACCAGCCATCTACCCACACACTGCAACTATTGATGTATGGCTTTTCCTACCTTGCCCCTCTATTTCCTCTTGTTACTGGTATTTCCCCTCTGCCTTTTATCCCCCTCCCCCTCTGTTTTATATTATTACTCTAGGTGGCTAGTATTTAGATAACAACTGACTTTACTATACAGGTTACTGCCTAATTCCTTAATGTGCTTTCCTGCTGATCCCTTGGGCACCTCTACATATCTGTTCCCTGTTGCAACTCCTTGGTAGAGATGACACCCATGGGTCCTCCCTAGTTATCACTGGCAGTGTGGATTTTTTCCACAGTTTTTAGAGCTGTTGGTTCAGGAGGAGAATATTGATCCCCTTTCATTTACGTTGCTCACCATTTCTCCATTAGCTGTCTATAGTCTTTAGACATCTGTGGCTTATGTCAGCAGCCAATTAGCTTACTCTGATCTAGTCTGCTTTCCCCAATGGAGTCTGAGGTAAAACTTGGATACAATAGGTTCACCCATGCCACAGTGACAATGAACTTAGCAGTGTAAAGTACATCACAAGCAATCCACTGACACCAGCCACCATCCTCCAACAATTTGCTGTCCGGCATTAGGAGTGACCTCCATTGGGGGGGCTATGCCCCCTGCACCCCCCAATGTGGAGGTCTCTGCCACCCACACCCACCAGATATTTATATAACAAACTCCAGGTTGTGCCCCTGTGAACAGTAGTAGGAACAGTAGAATGGCAATATCGCCCAACAGCAAAAAATCTAAGTCCCAGCAGAAGCACATGACATGATTCTATCAGCAACATCACAGACGCAATAATCAGTCAGCACATTAACAGGCTACTGGTACGACATATGCCCTGTTCTTACCCTCACACCCATTACATAAGCTTCCCAAACAATACTGCTGATACACTTCTATTCAGAATGATGTTAATGGTTATTTTGTTGATGTTAGCGTTCTGTTTTGTTGTCTCTGTTTTAGAGTGTTAGATGCCTTTCATCCTACACAATACTGTTAGTAATGCACAGGTGGTACAGGGTAGCCTTAGATCTGACTGAAATCTAGATGTTCTCAATTTCCCTCTTTATTTTGGTTTACTACGATATCAGAACCTGCTTATCCACTTCCATTTTACCTTCCCATGCCTTTTTCATTACAATTCTGGGATCATGGCTGACATCCATTGTCACAGTTATAATGTCTAGGGACTAAACTCCCCAATTAAATGGAAGCAGATTCTGACTGATCTTCACAAACTAAAATTACAGAAGGTCCTTTTACAAGAAACTAAACTAACTGACCAGGAAGCTCAGAAGCTCCAAAGAGACCGGATAGGACTGGAAGTCCACAGCACTGCTCATTCCAAAAAGAGAGGTGTATCCATTCTTATTCACAAAGATCTCTATTATTCTCTGAGTAAGGGCCAAACTGATAATGGTGGTCTCTGGGTTATGGCTCAGTTTGATACCCCCCAGTGTCCACTGGCAATTTTGAACTTGTACACTCTTAATCAACAGGTCTCTGTCTTCTTTTTTGGGAGGGCTAGCCCGAGGTTCCATGTGGGGGAATAAACTCCTCCCACACATGTCATGTAAACCAGTTGCTCCCAGTACCCCCCATTCTAGTGTTTGGAAAATAACCCACTTTCCTCCACTTCCCCCTCTTTTTCCAGAACTCCCCCATCCATGATGGGTGCTGTCTATTCCTACCAGCTATCAAGCTCAAAGTTCCTACAAAAACAGGAATAGTGTACAGCCACAACAGAGTATGCACGAGCATAAACACACTTTATTCCACAAACATTGAATCATAACTTAGCCTCATAAGTTTCCACCTTTGCTGACTCCTTAGTCCCAGTGCTAATTAGTGGTGGCTTCAATCTTACCCTGGATTTCACCATAGACTAGAGCCATGGTAGGCTGGAAACTCATGGTTGCGCAGTTCAAGCTGACTTACAATGGCTTCAGAACCAGGCCCTCATGGATATTTAGAGACAGCATAACTTGAGAACTAGGGATTTGACTTATCATTCCATGGTCCATAGTGCCCTAAGCTACTTAGAATAGTGGCTTACCTCCTCTAGCCTTACCCCTGTGGTTACTGAGGTGGCTTTCAACCCACTAGTCATCTCAGACCACACTCCTGTTTAACTGGACCTGCTTCTTGGCAGTACCCCACAGCATTCTTCCTGCTGGCAGCTGGACCTGCTTCTATTGCAGGATCCACAGTTTAAAACTCAGCTTCAGCAAGCTGTGACTGATGACTTCATCAGAAATGATAACCAGGCAACCTCTGTTCCTACCCTGTGGGAGGCTTTTAACATCACCCTTTGAGGCTGCATCATAGGCTTCACTGCACATCACAGTAAGCAGTGTGAAGATCAGCTGACCACCATTGAATCTCAACTAACAACCAAAGTGGTCATCCTTATATCTAAACCCTCCCTCTCCAGGTGCTCCTCTGCTATGGAATGAAGTCATTGCACTCCGTAGGAGATCAATGCACTTACTTTGCAGAAAGCCAAACATGCCTTTCAATGCTTAAAACACAGATACTGAAAGTGGCAAAAAAGCAGTAAACTCCTAACTTATTGTTGGAAAATGCAACAAGCTGAACGATATATCCCCTCCTTATGTAATTAGACTGGTAACCTCTGCACCAGGTCCCAAGACATAAATAATGCCATGGTGACCTTTTATCAACAGCTATATTCGTAGTCTCCTCCACTACTTCATGCCAGCTATCCTCCTTCCTTCACAATTTGCATCTTCCCACACTGGGCCCTACCTAGAAGGCATCCATATCCCAACCAAATGAAATAAAGGCAATGATTAAGTCTCTCAATCTGAGAAAAGTCCTGGGGAGTGATAGCCTACAAACTGACATGCATCAGATCCTTTCTCCTCAACTTTGCCCCACACTAGACTGCCTGCATTCAGATGTTGCTACCACAGGACTTTCTACCATCTATGTCCATAGCCATGATCATAGTGCTTCCTAAACCCAGTAAAGATCAGTCACTGTCTTCCAGCTACCATCCTACATGTGTCATTACTGTGGATAGCAAAATCTATGCCAGAATCTTGGCTGCCCATCTAGAACCCATACTGCTGCACTTGATTCACCCCTTGCAAGCGGGGATTGTCTGTGTATGGTTCAACTCAGATCACATGTGAACCTTAGCTAATTTAATGTACATAGCCCTATCCTTCCCATCTTCTTCAGCAACAGTGGCCATTGATTTTGAAAAAGTTTTAGATTCTATTGACTGGCACTACTTGTATGCTGCACTGGCCCACATGGTGCCTGGAGAAATTTACATTTTCACAGTTAAAACTACAGTGAAGCCCACCAGAATGAAGTCCAACTCTGCAGAATTCTGCAGTACAGTTACTGTAACAAACAATGCAGTTTCAATGGGAGTTAATCCCTTTTGTCATGCAGAAAACCTATGACACTGTACGTCATCCTAGCTGGCTTCACTGTATGTTTTCCTCGTCATCCACACAGTTTCTTATCAGCTCTCCATCCCCCCTTCCCTTGTCCCATGGCACCAGGCAAGGTTGCCCTCTCTTCTCTTATTTGTCTTAGCCATTGAACTCCTTGTTGTGGCCATCTGCCAGCACTCTGAGATTTCTGGTATTGAGAGACCCGGTGTACAACACCGTACTGTATGCTGATGATCTTTTAGTGCTCCTGAGGGATGCCCATTCCTCTATCTACCCCATGATGAATGTCCTCCAGACTTTCATTTCCCTCTTTGGCCTAAAAATGAATCGTACCAAAACAGAACTCCTTCCCCTAAAAACGACTTATACAAAATCACCTTTTATGGTGTTATAACATAGATGAGCACCAAAATGTTTAACTTACCTGGGCGTCAGGATAACTCCTCATTTACATACTGTAAAATGTGTGAGCTGAATTTCTACGTCTTACTCCCTAAATGTATCACTGAAAAAGACCAATGGAAAACACTACAGTTACCCATGGCAGGCAAGATTGAGGCAATCATGATATTGTACCTAAATTGCTCCACCTGCTTTCTCGCCTACCCATACTGATTCCTCAGAAAATGTTCACTCAGATAGATACTTTACTTTGTCAATTCCTATGGGTGAGTCAACAGCCTAGATATAGAAACATAGACTTTGATGGTAGATAAAGACCACTTGGCCCACCTAGTCTGCCCATTTCCCTCCTTATTGGATAAGCTGCAGATCCTAGTTAACCAACAGCCTACTTCCTCCTACCCCCCCAGAATTGCCTTATGTCTGTCCCATGAATTCTTGAATTCCCTCACTGTTTTTGACCCCATGACCCCTCAGAAAGGTTGTTCCATGTGCCCACCACCCTCTCCATGAAAAATACTTTCTGTCATTGCCCCTGAGCCATTCCCCCTATATCTTCAAATTGTGCCCCCTTGTTCTTGTACATATTTTTTTCTGAAAGATGCTACCATCTTGGACATTGTTGATTTCCTTGAGGTACTTGAAAGTTTCTATCATGTCCCCCCTCTCCCTCATTTCCTTAAGAGTATACATATTAATTTCCTTTAGTCTCTTTTCATATGGCTTCTGGTACAGACCCTGCACCATTTTAGTTGCCCTCCTCTAAAGTGCCTCCACCCTGTCTATGTCCTTATGGAGATGGGGTCTCCAGAACTGCATGCAGTACACCAGATGGGATCTCACCAACTGTCTTTACAGAAGGATAATAAAACTTCCTATTTTCTACTGGTGATGCCTCTCCCTATACATCCCAGTATCCCCCGAGCCCTTCTTACTGCCTTCTCACATTGCTTGCCTACCTTTATGTCATCTGATATGCTTACCCCAGTTCCTTTCCATTTTTGATGTTGTTAGTACCCACCCCATGCTGTACTCTTCCCCTGGGTTTTTGTTTCCCAGGTGCATTACTTTGCACTTCTTTGCATTGAATCTAAGCTGCCATACTTTTGAGCATTCCTCCAAACTTGCCAAGTCCCTTCTCATCTTTTCCACCCCCCCTTGTGTATCAACCCTGTTGCATATCTTTGTGTCATCTACAAAGAGGCATACTTTTCCTCCAGTCCCTCTGCAGTGTCACCTATAAAGACATTAAAAAAGACCGGTGCCTTTACTGAACCCTGCCATACCCTGCTAGTAACCCCCTTTCTTTGGAATGGACTCGGTTTACTATTACCCTCTGCATCCTGTTGTCCAGCCATTTTTTAATGCAGACTACCACCCTGGGACCCACTCCCTGGCTGGTTAACTTGTTTATTAATCTTTTGTGTGGGACTGTGTCAAATGCCTTGCTAAAGTCTAGGTATACCATGTCCAAAGCCCCACCCTGGTCTACTACTTTGATCACCCAGTCAAAGAAATCTATTAGATTCATCCAGCATGACCGTTCTCTTGTGAATCCATGCTGCCTTGGGTCCTGAGCCTTGCTGGCCTCCAGATGCTCAGCAATTCTTTCATTCAGAGGTCATGCCATCATTTTCCCTACCACTGAGGTCAAACTAAAAGGTCCATAGTTTCTTGCCTCTGCCTTGCTCCCACTTTTGTGAAGGGGGAATCACATCTACCCTCCTCCAGTCCTCAGGTACTACAACATCCTCACATGATTTTTTAAAAAGGGTAGTCAGTGGTGACACTAGTTTTCCCCTCAATTCATTTAGAATTCTGGGGGTGAATCCAGTCAGGCCCCATTGTTTTGTCTACCTTTAGTTTTAGGAGTTCTTTCAGGACCCTTTCTTCTGTGAATGGAGTGACACGATCCCCCTATCCAGAATGCTTCTATTGTTTGATTTTAGGTGCCTCCCTCTCCTCTTCTTTTGTGAATACTGAGCAAAAGTATTTGTTCAGTATCCCTATTTTTTCACTGTCACCCTCTGCCACCCTCCCTTCCCTTTATTAAGCCTCACTATCCCTCCCTTGGTCTTTTTTCACTCCCTAATGTACCTATAAAATATTTTAGCCCCATTCTTAACTTAGTTGGCTATCTTTTCCTTGGATTGGGCCTTTGCTATTCTGACTACCTTCCCCACGTCCTTCTACTTTTACTGGTATAGTTCTCTGTTCTGCTCCTTCTGTGTTTCCTTACAGTATACTGCCTGAATGATATCTTTTTCTCCCTAACTTTCCCCACCACCTATTTTGAGAACCATAGTGTTTTTTCCCTTTGCTTTGTTTTGTTTATTTGCATCACACAAAGACTTGTTGCCTTTGTGATGACAATTTTGATATTTCCCTCATTGATGTTCCTCCACCCCTTCTTCTTGCCCATTTGCTAGTGCTTTTCTGAGGTACTCTCCCATTTTACCAAAGTCAGCCTTCCTAAAGTCCCGTACCCTCACTTTTGTATGGCTTCACTCTACGGCTGTGTTTATCATGAACCACACTGTTTTGTGGTCACTTGTTCCCAAATGGCTACCCACTTCTAAATCTGAGATCCTCTCTCTGTCCCCATTTGAGAGTATCATATCTAAGATTTCTTCCTCTGGAGTGGGTTCCAACACTAAGTGTCTGAGACATGCCCCCTGTAGGGCATTGAGAATGACCCTGCTCTTGGATGTGGCTGCAGCAAGGGTGCTCCAGTTAACATCTGACATATGTAGGTCCTCCTTCAACAATATCTCCCCCTTTTCTACCATTTTAAGGATGCCTTCTATCATTTTCTTGTCCATTTCCTCCCCCTGAGATGGCAGTTTGCATATAACCCCCATGTGGATTGTGATGCCATTTCCTATCTCCAGGGTGATCCACACTGCCTCCTCACCCTGTTTACCCTTTAGTTCTGTTGTTTTGATCCCTACCCTTATGTAGAGAGCTACTCTTCCTTCTCCTCTTTTACCTTCCCTGTACCCCCTGTAGATTATGTATCCTGGTATGTTGAAATCCCAATCATGGTTCTCTGTGTACCATGTTTCTGTGACTGCCACAACATCCAGGCATCTCTCTTCCATCAAGGCCACTAGTTCAGAGAGCTTGTTACACAGACTATGGGCATTGGTACTCATCACCCTCCATTCTTTGATGGCCTTATCCCTTTTAGCCCCATCCCTGATCTTACTGCCTTTGCCTTTTTCTCCATTTACCCCTGTTCTGCTTCCTATCAACTTTTCTACCTTGGTGTTTACCTTGCTAACTACCCTGTTTTGTGGGGCTTGGACTAAACTACATATGCACTGCCACAAGGGGGCATGGAACCCACCCTTATTCTCAGGATATAACTGGGCCAAGTAGCCCAATTCACTAACTGGCTAAAAGATGAAAGTCCCACTTCGCCATTGTGGCCATCCATTGAATCTAATCTGTTTAATGCCACGGCTCCTTCAGTATATCTTTTTCCTTGGACCAAACCTCCCTCACCTCTCCCCCCCTTATATTCTGGCTTCTTTACAATCCTGGAAGCATGCGAAAAAATGGATGGGACATACACTCTTGCCCACCAAGCTCTCACCCCCTTATGGGAGAATCCTGAGTTCTACATTGATGAGACAACCCTTAACTTGGTAAACTGAAAGCAACAGGGCATCCATACTCTGTCAGACTTGCTTATCCCACACTAAGTCACCTTAGACTCCTTTCTGGGACTCAAGCATCATTATAATCTTTCAAGGACTGTCTTTTGGAAGTACCTGCAACTGTGTAGTGCCCTAACATCCTCTCTTAACAAACATCTCTCCTTTCCCACCTCATTCACCATGCACCTATAAGCTAAATAGTTTACTACCAAATTCAGCACAGCTGGGCTAATTTATTCTCACATTAGAGAATGCCTTCCCAACCAACCTAACTCAACAAGTTCTAATTGGTCTAAGACCCTGGGCTACAATATATCTGAAGAAGATTGGCTAAAGTGCTGTAAAACAGCCAGTAATCCACTCGAGGACCCCAGGAGCTGACTCATGCAAAGTACCAGCCTTCACTGCTGGTACTGTACTTTTGCAGTGCTATGTAATGCCCACCTTGTTCTAACAAACCACTGTTGGTTGTCCCCTAGACCTGAAGTGGACCTGTGTCACATCTTATGGAGCTGTCTTGCCCTTACAAAGGTTTGGACCAGTGTTCAGATGGTTTTGCCCAAGGTACTTCACGCTCTGATACCCCTCTCACTGGGACTTTTTCTTATTGGCCTTACTGAGGGAATCACATACAGCTCATTAAGGCTCAAAGAGATCTTGTGATTCATGCTAATGTGGTAGCTAAGCACCTCCTCTTGCATGGATGGCACTCTCCTAGAGTTTTTTCCCTTTCAGACTTACTGGCTAAACTTTCTTAGCTTGCTACATATGAGCACATGTCACATATTGCCAGCCAGACACTATATATACATTTCTCCCCCTGGGACCCTTTTTACTCCTATATCCACTCCTTTACTATAGGCCCATCTACTCGGCTCCCTCCTCATGTGTCATTCCCCAGACAAGGGAGTCTTGATCCTTTTTTGGCCACTTAAGATCCAACAGCATCTAGAGGTCAGCTTACTTAGACTACTTTATATTCTCTTTCTAGATACATTCTGTCAATGCACTGTTTTTGACCTTTGTCTATAATATATAACACTCCAGTTTCCCTGTAAATAGTTTTTGATTTCTATATATGGCCTGGGTTGCCTCCTGAAAATGCCTTAAACATTAGCTTACACTATACTGTAACTGGTAAGTACCCTATTGACTCATACGATTTAGCCTTTATACATGATAATCAGACTTGCTGTGTTGCAATTGTATAATTCATTTGTACCCTCCCTATATGTCATGCTTCTGGATTGGCCTATTGGCCTCAAAATGTGTATCTGTTCATCCATGTAACTGTTCTTCCCTTAAAGTTTTATTTCTGTGATGCTACTGTACTGCACACATATCAAGTTTGCATGAGGGGTGTAGCACCTGATACATCGAATGGAAGAGCACTCCTCCCCACTCAGCAAGCGATCAAACAGGAATTCAGCATATTTGTAGTTCATTTGAATCACAAGGTGAGGAAAAAGGTCTGGCTCCCCATACAGCACACAGAGGAAAAGCCAGACCTCACCTTCCAACTAACGCACTGAAATCTGGCCAATGGAAAGTCATATACACAAATGCCTGCAGTCTGGGAAACAAGATCCCAGACAACAATGACAGTGGCTAAACTAGACATAGTAGCCATTAGTGAGACATGGTTCACCAATAACCACACTTGGGAGGCTACCGTACCTGACTATGTACTGTTCAGAAGAGACTGAGGAAAATATCAAAACTACAGAAATTCAGAATACACATAAGGAGCCAGAAGAACTGTGGGTCACCCTGGAAACAGGAAATGGGACAGCCATACGAACTGGGGTTGTCTACAGGCCTCCAGACCAGGGGGAGGACGTAGACACATTACTGTTAGACGATATACAAAACATGACAGAAACATGACAGCTAAAGGGGAGGTTCTGCTTATAGGAGACTTCCACATGCCAGATACAGATTGGTCAATACCAGCCAGAACATCTGCTAGAACTAGACACATAGTGGATTCCCTGCAGGGGGAGGGCCTCACACAACTAGTACAACAACCCACAAGAGACAGGGCTATGCTGGATCAAGTACTGATTAATGGTGAAAGGATCACAGATCTCCAGGTAGAAGGTCACCTGGGGGGCAGTGACCCTCACATGGTATGGTTCAATTTGGCCACTAGAACTAAATCATCCCATTCCAGGGCAACAATATGGGACTTCAGAGGAGCTGACTTTGATAAGATGGCCAACAGAGTTAAGCTAGCCCTGGCAAGAAGAAATACAGGTGAGGAGGTACAGGCAAAGTGGGAAAGCATTAAGGATTAAATCAACATCCAGTTGTGTTAGGGAGAAAATCAAGAGCAAAAGAAGAAGGAAACCACTTTGGTTCTCAAAAACAGTATTAGAAAAAGTCAGAGCCAAAAGGCTGGCCTTCAGGAAATATAAGAGAATGCAGCAGGATGAAGATAGGGAGGCATAGCAAGCATTCCTAAGGGAAGCAGGGAAGGCAGTAAGACAGACAAAGGCCCATACCAAGGAAACACTAGCACAAACAGTAAAAGAAGGGGACAAGACTTTCTATAGATCCACTACTGAAAGGAGAAAGTCCAGAGGGGGCATTGCTAAGATCAAAGGGGATAAGGGGGAGTGTGTGGAGGAGGACCAAGGAAAAGCATCTATCCACATAGATACTTCTGCTCAGCATTTACTGAAGAGAAGGAAGGGCAGGGCCCTCAGCTCAGCACCATGGACGTGGGGGGGAGGGAGGTGTGCACAAGTCCCTTCACAAAATAAAGGGTCCTATAAGAGCTTGCTAAGCCCAGGGTGGACAAGACAAGAAGACCTGATGGCATATGTCCTAGGGTACTAAAGGAGCTATTAGCAGAACTGTTTAGTGAGTCTATGAGCACAGGAGAGATCCCAGAAGATGGGAGAAGGGCTCATGTGATCCCGCTCCACAAGAGTGGCAGCAGGGAGGAGACAAGGAACTACAGGCCAGCCAGTCTTACCTCAGTACAGGGCAAGATGATGGAGACACTCCTTAAGGAAATGATGGTGCAACACTTGGAATCCATAGGAACACAGGATCCAAGATAGTATCAATTTACAACAGGAAGGTCATGTCAAACTAATCTCACAGATTTCTTTGACTAGGTAACCAGAGTGGTGGACCAGGGGTGCAGTTGATGTTGCCTACCTAGAATTCAGCAAATCTTTCTATACTGTTCCACATAGAAGATTGATTAATAAGCTAGGTAGGCTCAGAGTGGATCAGAAGTTGGTCAACTGGGTGGCAAACTGGTTGGCGGGCTGAAAACAGAGATTGGTGGTAAATGTTTAACAGTCAGAAGAGATGCAAGTCACAAGTGGGGGACCTCAGGGATCAGTCCTGGGGCCAGTCCTCTTCAACATCTTCATCAGTGACATTACAGATGGACTGGAGGGTAAGGTTTGCCTGTTTGCAGATGACACCAAGATCTGCAACAGAGTAGATGATCCAGATGGAGTGAGCAGAATAAGAAGATATCTGGAAAAACTGGCAAAATAGTCTGAAGAGTGGCAACTGGGGTTTAACGCAAAGAAGTGCAAGATCATGCACATAGGGAAGAGAAACCCTGAAGCTACCTATAGGTTGTGAGGGGATATGCTGGCAATCACAAGGGAAGAAAGATACTTGGGCATCATCATCACAGATGACCTGAAATCATCCAAGCAGACCACTAAAGCAGTAGGTAAGGCTAGAGGCATGTTGGCGTGTATTAGTAGGGGCAACACAAGTCATAAGAGGGAGGTAATAATCCCTCTTTACAAGACACTGGTTAGCCCTCATCTGGAGTTCTTTGTGCAGTACTGGAGGCCACACGTGCACAAGGACATTAACAAAATGGAGGCAGTACAGAGAAGGGCAACCAAAATGATGCAGGGACTGCATCAGAAAACATATAAGGACAGATTAACAGAGCTCAATATGTATACCCTAGAGCAAAGGAGGGAGAAATGATATGATCGAAACTTTCAAATATTTTAAGGGCATTAACAAGGTGAAAGAGTCTAACATATTTCAATATAAGAAAAATATCAGGACAAGAGGACACAGTATGAGATTAGAGGGAGGCCAAATAAGGAGTAATGTGAGGAAGTTCTTTTTCACAGAAAGGGTGGTGGATGCATGGAACGGCCCACTTCAGGAAGTGGTGGATATGAATACAGTGCAGGGCTTCAAACAGGCATGGAATAGGCATAAGGGACCAATACAGAGGAATATGAATAAATAGGCCAGTGACAGATTAAAGGCCTATGGCACATTCATAAGATAGAAAAAATGGGCAGACTGGATGGGCCGCATGGTACTTATCTGTTGTCAACTTCTAAGTTTCTATGTTTCTGTGTTATACTATTTGAAAATTTTGAATACAAAGTTTAACAATGACATTTGCTGGTTGCTGGTTGAAGTCTATCAATATTCCAACAATTGGCATATGAACTGCTATTATAATGGCTGTTCATAAAAACAATTAAATTATATTATTCCAAGTAAAATCAGAAAACATAAAAAGATTACTGAAACAGAAATCAAAGTGATGATCAAATATAAATTCAAGCTGAGGATGTCCTCATCACTTTCAAAAACATCACCAAAATCAGGAAGAGCTTGTGGCAAGGAGTCAACAGACAGCATCCCAATCATAATTTTTACTGATGAAGGGGTTTCTCCATTGTCTCTTATTAAGACAACTAACCTTTGCTTTTTGGAATCTGTTGTCTTAAAATGACAATTTCATCCTTTCTTTTTTTGCATCATATCATTTGCAGCTGAAAAGCAATGTTTTATGATTGCTTCTCTTCACTAACATTCATTGATGTTGCTGTTTCATTGTATCCGCTTCCTTCCTTTCTTAGTAAATCTAAAATGCATGGAAATGGAATAATTATACCCACCTAGTTCTGTTTCAGAATAATTGTTCTACTCTTATTACAAATCTTGTGAACATTAGGAAAATACCCCCAAACAGTGCAGCCACTGATGATGCAATAGTCTCCTCACCTCTCACTGCATCATGAGTGGCTAGACTGTGTTGGGGGTACAGTATTTCCGTGTCCAGGAAAGAGGCCTTGGGAGTTGATAATGGATTGCAAACAAACCTATTTGTGTTTGGTGACACTAGTATTTCAGGAAGTCTATTTTTTCACTTTTTGTAGTTTTGTAGTTCATATCTTTATTACCCTTTTCAACAATAATACTGTACACACAGTGGCAACAGGTTCAAGTTCTATTAACCATATTACTTTGCAAGTTGGATAATTAACATAATTTAAAGTTTATCCATTATTGTGTGCTTCAGAAGACATGAAAAAAACTTATTGCAGCATTATATAGAGCAGTTAGAACCTTGATCTACAATCTTATGGAACAGGACTGCTCTATCTGACAAAAGATAAGTTTAGAAATACAAACAAGCATAACAATAACCAACACCAACACTAAAAAAAACATTGGACCACTTAACTAGATTGTTATACAGAATCTGCAAGGATCAACACATGTATCAAAGAGGAGTGAAATAGCTTGATACTGTTTTGTGCTGTGGTGAGACCTGACAGTGTCAGGTACTACTTTGGACTCAGAAGCCTAAACCATAGGATGGTTGAAAGCAAATCTTTTGTAGGCTAGGTAATTGCTCCCAAGATGTATGACAATAAGGGGGACCAGGCACTGTAGTAGGCAGGAAGATTTCCAATAGCAAGATAGCTAAGTCTCTTGTTGTGAGCTAATATGCATACTGCCTGTTTACACATGTTTAAGGATGGGACTGCTTGAGTCTTCCATCTCTGCAATAAGAGATATTTAGCTTCTATGGACATGGTAGTGATCCAGGAGACTTGCTCCTTTCTGAAGCAGAGAGCACCAAAGGTGGAGCCAAGAAGGAAAAGTTGTGGGGAATGAGGAATTGGACAACGTAACACCCCTGAAATATGATGCAAATCTCTTGTCAGAAGTCTGCCAGTGCAGGGCAAGTCCACAAAATATGGTACATGGAAGCTCCCAAAGCCTGACATTACCAGCAGGCATCATTTGGTGGAACCCAAAGTGAACAAAGGATGTTAGGAGTGTGGTACCAATAATGTAAACTTTTATTTTTTATGAGATGGCTCCTAGAGTATCTCACTGCCATATGTGCTAGTGTCCAGCAATTGTTCCATTCCTCTTGGGATACAGTGCAGCCTAGATCATCTTCCCCATGGCATTTCACTGTCAGAGTCTAGTTATCCATTAAATGTGTGTTTCAGAAGACATAAAAAAAACTTATTGTAGCATTATATAGAGCAGTTAGAACCTTGATCTACAATCTTATGGAATAGGACTGGTGGGCGCCTGGAACAGTCTGCCACAAGAGGTGGTGGGGGAAAGCACAGCAGAGGGGTTTAAACATGCCTGGGACAGGTACAAGAGAACATTGGGCAGGGAGGAAGTGATGAAAAGCCATTGATCATTTTGGGTCATTGACTGCATACAAGTATAGTCCTTACGGGCAAACTAGATGGGCCTAGCGGTTCATATCCGCTGATAATTTCTATGTAAAGTAGGATTAGGTTGTGCATCCCTAATCACGCTATAAATATGGACAGCTTTACCCATAACTATCTGATGCCGCTCATGGGTTGGTGAGATATTAGTTGGCTCCAGACCATTAAGGTGGGATCTCAGCAATGAGAAGAGGGTACTATTGATTTGCAGAAATCTCCAGTGGTCTTGGGTGGGAATCTTCTTTCACATGTGGAGCTGCTCAAAAGACTGGAGATATCTTTACCAGGAAGCACCTTTTGGAAATAGTACTGCACAGGGTCACACTGAGGGAGGTGCCTGACAGAAAGGATGTTTCCATCTGAACCGATAAGTGAAGCATTCTGCATCTTCCAGGAACCATTGCAAGGTTTGCACTGCCATGAATGCTATATGATAGCCTTTACACTGAGCAGTCCCCATCTCCTCTGAATGTCAATGTGCCCTCAGCTTAGTCCTGCTGTATAGTGCAGTGGTTCCCCTACCAGGGATAGGAGCCCATGAGCTTGTCAGTTTTTATGAAAACCAGGTACCAGGAATCAATAACTGAAGACTGCATAGCAGGTACAGAATTTTGGGGAACTGGACAATGCGCATTGCTTCTATTTCAACCACTAGTGATAAATGTAGTGACTTCTAATGGTCGCAGTCTGTACACAAGGACTGCAGGAAGGGGTCTAAGTTGGCTTGCGGTATGGAGTGTAGGTCAGGTTTGACGGTGATTCCCAGATATGAGGTCCCCTGTGGCACCATCTGAGGCCAGCTTGTGTAAAAGGAGCCATGAGACAGGAACCTGTGATGGGGAGAACCTGTGTCTTCCCTGTGTTGACTCACAGACTGGACAGGGCCAAAAACCAGTGAAGAGTTTGCATCAGGGCTGTAAATTATGTATCCAGGGAGGTGACCAAAACTAAAATGTCATTGGCATAAAGCAGTGTGGAGTACATCTCTGGGCCCCCTGGGATGACCTGTATACTGTACCTAGGTGAGATCAAATAACAACTGTCAAAGGCTCTATGACCATAACAAAGAGAAGTGATGAAAAGGGACAGCCCTGCCTTGTACCCTTTAGCAAGGGGAAGGTGGCAGACAGCCAGTCATTTGTGGAAACCTGAGCCAGAGGAGATTTGCACAGCACTTGTACCCATTTCAAAAACTGGGAACCACAGCCAAAGTTTGATAGTGTAGCATACAGAAATGAACAAAGGACTGAATCAAAGGCTTAAAGGATAAAGACTGCAGCCACTGGGGAGCCAGCAGACTATGCTGCTGCTATCAGATTAAAGAGGGAATGCAGGTGCTCAGAACCCAGTCTACGTTCCTCATTAATAATGATCCCCTCCCATCTCAGGATGTTGGTGTTTCTAGGAAAGTCTATACTTAAATAACTAGATAGAGGTCCGGTGCAGTAATTTAAGGGTGGATGAGAGTTTGAACTGCTGTTAATTTGAAACCATGGTTTTTGATCAGACAGAAATAGGATATCGTTAGATTTATATCTGAAAAGGGTTGACTTGTTATTAGTTTTGTCTTCTTGTTTTTTCCTCTTTCTTCTTTCTTCTGTTTCTTTCACTACATACCTTATCTAATTTAATGTACAAATGTTCAACTATAAATTATTGTATAGCTTTGTATACTCTATACTGAGGTTCATACTGAGGGAGGTACAGAGCTAGTAGACAAAGCCCATGTTTGCTCCAACAATTCAATCAAAATATGTAATATCTGTTCCAGACAAAATATATTTGTCCAATCTAGCTTTGAATTCATTTTTATTCCTGCTTATTACTATGTCCTCAGGCAAGGAATTCCATGGGTTTACAATCTTAGATGTATAAAAATATTTTCTTTGGTTGAGTCTAAATCTAACTTCTTTTATTTGTAATGGGTGTCCTCTAGTTCTTTGCATATTTTTGTTTGAATAAAACTCCAAGGTCACTCAACAAAACGTGATCCTGCATTACGTCATACATAAATAAGAAGTCAGATCTTAACCTCATAGTTTCTACAGACATAAGATTTAGTACACTTAACCTAGCCTCATATTCCATACCTTCCAAACCATCAATGCATTTAATATATTTTCTTTGCACTCTTTCAATTTTATCTCTTTCTGTTTTTCTAAAAGGGAACTAAATCTGGGATGCATACTCAAGCCAAAGACAAACATAAACTCAGTACAATGGTATCATTACAAAGGAATCTCTAGTGGTTATATTCCTTTTTATAGACCACATAATATTGTTAAATTTTTTTTATGGCAGCTGGTGTTTGGTCATCTCTGCCTAATGTGTCAGATACAAGGAACTCTATATCTTTTTCCATGGATCAAGTAAAGATAGATCCACATAAAATCTATTTGGCTTTTTATTGAATCTGCCTAGGTGCATTATTTTACATTTGTCCAAATTAAAAGACATGTTCCATTATTTTGCCCAATCTGATACTGTATTAAGATCTTGCTGTATATAGCCGATTTTCCCCTCTGTGCCACAAAGGCCTCCAATCTTAGCATCATCGATGTATTTTGTCGCTCAGCAGTTTAGGTTCTTAGTAAGGTCTAAAATGAAAATCTAGAACAAAACAGGACCCAACACTGATCCCTGAGGGACTCCACTTGTCACCTTCCCCACGTCTGATAGATGACCATTTGTCAGTACTATTTGTTTCCTGTTATTCAGCCATTCAGAGACCCAGTTTATAATGATGTCCTCAGCCTGAAGCAGCCTGAATTTTTCTTTTATGGCCCAGTGAGTGGTCAAATCAAATGCTTTACTAAAATCTAAAAAGACCATGTCAAATGGTTCCCCCTTATCCAGTTCCTTACTTACATTTTTATAGAAGCATAACAGGTTAGTTGTACAGCTCCTGCCTTTTCTAAATCTGTGCTGATCTGAGTCCTTAGAATCAATTTAAGTAGTCAGTTTGTCTTTTACCAGATCTTCTAACATCTTGCAGACAACACTAGTTAGGCTAATTGGGCAGTAATTTTTAACGCTAGCTTTATCCCCCTTTTTATATATTGGCACAACAAAAGCCATTTTCCAGTCCACTGGCATTGTTCCTGTATTTATAAATGTCTCAAATAGTATTTTAAAGGGATATAATATATGATCGAGCATAATTTGTAATATCCAAGCAGAGATTCTGTCTGGGCCAGGAGAAGCATTAGACTTCAAATTACAAATACGTTCCTTAATTTCATTCAGTTCAATGTGGATATGAGTTTTGTTTGGTCCATTAGTGTCATGGACAACTTCTTTTTTTTCCCATACACTTCACAAAAACATCTGTTAAAAATGGAAGCAATTTCTGTATCTGTAGATGTTATAATGTTGTCTTGTCTAAGTGGACTCATTTTGTTCTGGGTTTCTTGAGAGAGTTAACGTAAGCATATAATGCTTTGTAGTTGTCCTTTTTAGCATTTTTTTTAGTTTCAATTCAGCTGCCTTTTTGCCTTTCTAATTGCCCTCTTACAGATTTTTTGGCAATTTTGAAGGAGTACAGTGTAGTTTCATTATTATTTTTTTTAGATATTTTTTATAACATCTGTTTTTCTTTTAAATTTTTTTATGGTCTTGTTGAGCCACATGGGACGTTTTGCTGAATTCCTTTTTTTTTTATTAAAGGAATGTATAGCTTACTCAGGCATAAAATGATGTTTTTAACTGTTTCCCATATCTGATCCACAGATTCATTAAGCAAGGATGCCCAATCCCGTTGCTCCAGACTGTATTGTATTATTGTAACATCAGCCTTATCATACAGAAATATTTCAGTGCGTCCTTGTAGTACAACATGCTCATATTTAACTGTGAACATTCTTGAATCATGGTCGCTGTTGCCAATAGGGGGACACATAATAATACAGTCTTTAATTTGTATTTGCTCTGAACTCAGGACTAAGTCTAATACATTACGTGCTCTAGTCGGTGAGTTCATATGTTGAATCAAATTTATTTTATTACAGCAGTCAAGAAAACTTTTTTCAATGAATCCAGTTGCATGATTATTTTGCCACTCAGTAGCAAGCATATTAAAATTTCCTAATATTACCATTTTAGATGTTTTGCCCGAGTTCTCATTTTCAGTTATTATACTCTCAATGACTTCTATGATAAAACTGAATTGTTTTTGTTGCTACTGAATAAAATATTCAATAAAAATTTTTTAAAATAAAATAAAATAGAACCCAATCTACCTCTCATAAAACCAGCTTGTGATGGATGCATCAGCCTTGGCAGAAACCTCTCCAGATGAATGACTGGAACTTTGGCCAACACCTTGTAGTCAGCATTAATGAAGGAGATAAGATGGTATTTGGTGCAGAGGGAAGTATCCTTGTCCTTCTTTTGAAGAACTGTAATCACCACACCTCTAAGCATGGTTGGGGGGAGCTCCCTAGACCCATATGTCTGGTCATAGGCTGCTTTCAGAGAGGGTGCAACCATATTGGGGATAAACTGATAAATATTGGCTGAAATGCCATCATCCCCCAGTGCCTAGGAGGATGAAAGGATTTAATAACTAGTGACACCTCCAGAATTATAGGAGTTTTGCCCCAAAACAGCTGGTACTTAGCAGAGAGCTAGGAGAGGCTGAGGCCCACTAGGAAATTACGTCTGTCTTCTTTTGGGGGAATTTTGTTGGCCTTATATAGGCTTTCATAAAACCATTGCACAATAGAGTTGATCTCAGGTGGTTTATGCCAGATCCGCCCTTTTAAGTTGTGTAGGGAACCTATGTGCTGTCTCACTTGCTGAACTCTCAAGTGGTGGACAAGCAATTTTCTGGCCCACTAACCCCCTTCCCAGTACCTATGTTTGGTCTGTACCAAGGCTAGTTCTGCCCTATGGGAAATAAGGGTATTAAGTCTATGCTTCAAAAAGGTGATGGAAATTAGGTTTTGTTTGGAGGTGTCTGGACATTGTTAAAAGGCATTTTTCCAAGCCTGCACCTCTTTGGCTAACCTCCTTTCTTCTTTCTCATGGTCTTTTGTCCTGTGGGCTGCAAAAGCAATTATAGCTCATCGTAGATAGTCCTTATAGGCCTCTCAGTGTGTGGCTGGACTGATCCCATGTCTAGTGTTTAGGCTGAAATAATACTGAGTTTGTCTGTGAACTAATTCCTGGAAGGCTGGGTCATGCAGTAGCAGGGGGTCTAATCACCACTGTCTAGGCCTGGGGTAAGGGGGGGCTAATGGCAGCAAAATAGAGATGGGGCATGGTCCAAGAGAATGATGACCCCAATTTCTTTTTTATGCAAGGATTCTGTAAGGGAAAACGAGTGAAGCCAATAGTCAATATGGCTGTAAGTTTTATGGACTGAAGAAAAGAAGAAGTAATTCCATGCAGTGGGGTTAGGCGGTTTCCACCTATCTGTGAGGCCATATTCACTCATCATGGCTTGTAGCACACTGGCAGCAGGGGTAGGCTGTTGAGGCATGGCAGAGATTCCGTCCAACAGCCCATACAAAGAAAGATTGAAGTCACCTCCTAATAGAAGTGGTAGGTTATATGGATTAAACACACCTATAATTTCAGCTAAATTAGTGAAGAAATCTGTGTCATGGTCATTAGACCAAAAAAACCTCCAAGCACAAATTGTATGTCAAGGGACTTGATGTTAGCCTGGACCAAGCATCCTTCCCCTTCTGACTTAGACCATACAATTTGTCAGGGTAACTGCTAATGAAGTAGTATGGAAACCCCCCTTCCTCCTGTTGAAAGTGGCATGAACCTCGAGACCCACCCAGTACCATTTTAGTTTCAGGGTTTCAGTACGTGTCAAATAAGTTGATTGTAAAATGGCTACATCAATGCTCAGCTTTTTCCATTGAGTGAGAACCGCCATCCTCTTTGGATGGTTTGGGCCCTTCATGTTCCAGGTACTGAAGCAGCTCACTGTATGAGCCTCGATGGAGTGAAGGGGCATTGAAGTGGAGCTAGGGGTACAACCATCAGGGCAAATAGGATGCAGAAATCTCCCCCATCCTATATAACACATCCTATGAGTACAAACTATGGAACATGGTAGTGCGAGTAATTGTAGTCGGTCCAGAATAAAAATATGAGTAACATCTCATAACAACAATAATAAAAAGAAACAATGTACTGTATGAACAAGTGTGGGTAAAGCCCCTACCCAAAACCCAATAACTGCAAATGCAAAATCTAACAGGATTATATCAAACATTGCACTGCCCTGAAAACGTTGGTATTGTTCTCCAAAGCCACAGAGAACTCATTGGCACTCCATGTGGTGGAGATGGAAACCAGATGCTAAGTGGCACAGAGCAACTCTTACAGCTTACTTCAACTAGGAGAAAGAAAACTCCCAATTAAACTGACCCTATGTGACCAAGGGTGGGCAGTGCTCAGTGTGAACACTGAGACTGGCAGCACCTTACATTACTTAATAACAGTTCTCCAGTGGCTTGTCACAGTGAGCCCACTGAGAGGGTATGATCCATAAGGTGCCTAGTGATGGTAGCCCCAGGACGGAAAAGCTAGAAAAAAGCAGCCACTTACCATGTGCAGCTGGAAACCTTCATGGAGTAACAATGCGAAACAGGCTGCACACTCCTGCCAGTGTTCAGCTGTTCAAATGAAGGAGAAGGGTTCTAGAAGAGCTGAAACAGAAGAGAGAAGGACAGAGTTAGACAAGACAGTCAGAACAGCACATGAGAAAGATGAGTTAGAGGGGAGAGATGTAGTGCTTAGCAAGGGTAGCCTGATCTGACCTCAACCTTGTTTGGGGGTGGGCAAACTTAGCACACCACCTCCTGGTGGGGGGTAGGAGAGATGTGGGCTGGGTTGTATGATGTGTGTCTAATTCTGGATGCTTTACTACACCCTCTGGGAGTAAACAATACTAACGGTCTGTGGAATGGGGTTGGGGGTAATGGAGACAAGGGAAGGTGCATTAAGGGCATGAACAGAGTCAGACTCTGAAATGACAGAGAGAGCTTTAAACTGTACTCCTAACTGTAACTCCTCTGTGATGCCCAAGACTGCCGAAATGAAGAAAGAAGTTTTCACTGCTGTACAATATTGTCCGGGGGTGGGGTAAATGTTTCACTTTTGCTGCAGCTCTGGTCAGGTAGTACTTCCCCTTAGTAATGCCAGCTGCTCACTGTAGGGGTATTTAATGAGAGTAACCGACAGAAAGGATTACATGTCCACTACAATGCTGGGGATCCCCGCTCCCTCCAGCTCAGCACCTGCGGCACCTCTCCTACAATGTACTACCTGCAGTGCAGGGTCTGAAAGAGATGGAACAGTCTGTATGAGAAGGGGTCTCTACTGCCAGGGCCCTGGAGATGGATCATCTAGGAAGGGGGGGGTCCCACCAGGAAGATAGCTTTGATGACCTCAAAAGGAAGCATGAAGAGGGAATGCATAGAGAGGAATGGCAAAAGCCATGTGCACAACCACATGGTCAAAATCCTGTGCCGAGTAAGGGCACTGCGCCCCAGAGGGGGTGGTCTGTTACACTGTCAAGAAGGAAAAGGCTTCAGTATGCGAGAAGTGGGCTTGCCTCTTGCAGTCTTGAGTAACTACTTGGTGGGGTACCAGAGATGTGCACAGAGAAAGCACAAGGGGCATGGAAGTGCGATCACGATTAACTGCATCACGAGGGGCCAGGGGTGACTGCAGCAAGCATAGGAGCAGGGAAGGAGAAGGAATATTTCCCTTACATGGCTACTTAAGAGACCACCCTCAGTATAAAACTATAACGTGTAATACCTTGCCCCATTACAACATATGAACCTTGGGCTGAACAAACACAGTATGCACCAGAGGGGTTAGCCTGTCACACTATCTGGAGGGAAGCTGCTCGAATGTGCAAGCAGAGGGTTTACTACTTGTGGACTGATGTAAGTACTTCACAGGGTGTTAGAGATGGCTCCAGTAAAAAAATTGGGGGGCAGGGAGGTGGGGTAGAGTAAATCTCCCAAATGACATCCGGAGAAACATAACATTAGACAAAATATAACATTCTATGCCTTACTGCCTTATCTCCTATAAACCAGAAATAAAACACCCCCCAAATCCATTGTCAGTTACCATATGCATCAAAGCATGCACAGATAAAGTAAAAAAAAAGACAGTTTAAACTACTAAGGGTATACCAAAGATACACTATGGTATCCCTAAACTCAGTATCCTGAGTTTCAGAATACTGACCCCACTGGCTTGAAATGCATACTCCCGAATCAATCAGATTCCTCAAAAATATGATTTTGGGCATCTGATTGAAAAATACAAGAGGCAAATCTGCCCCCCACACCCTGTAACTAAAATAACTAACTCCGAGGGGGAGCGGACCTTGGAGATATAAAATATTAGTTATGGGGCAATAATCACCGTTCCCTTGCACTTCTCCTTCAGAAGCACACAGTACACAGCACACAGTACACTGCTGCAACTGTAACTAATCCACCCACCTACCTACCTCTCTACCCCTTCTATCAATTTATTTTATTCATACCTCCTTTCTCTTTCCTATAAGATCTTAACACTATAGTCGCCCACCCATCTACTGCTACTCCCCACCATCCATCTCCTTCCCCTCCTCCCCCTACTCTATATCATTATTTTCCTCAGCCATCTCCCTGCCCTCTTGCAGGGTTATCAGCACCCTGAAGGGGTAAAGGTCCTGGCTATCCAATCACTCTACTGTCCTCCTACACCACCTATCCTCTCACCCCCTCCTGCTTTTCTTCCCCTATCTGCATTGTGTATGGAACTTGAATTAAGCACATCCATTGATCCTACTAGCACTTGTCCTTCCAGATCCCTCCACCAAACTATAAGCTCTGGTCTCAGGAATCTTCTCTCTTTTCATTCTAAACCTGGCTTAGTCTCTAGGACTAAGTTCATGTTCGTTGCCCATAACATTGATGTCTCAACACCATGTATCAGAGAAAATTGATCTGTTTAGCAGTATATTTTTGTATATGTCCCTGTTCATTCTCTAATTATGTCCACCTTGTTTTTGTGTCAACTTGCTCTTGTATCAAAATTGTATATGACTCTGTGCACTGTTTTCTTGTTATTGACATTCGCCGTCTCCTTATGAACACTCCCCCCCAGGACACTTGTGGAAATGAGCTGTTTCACAATTCATGATGCTTTCCTGGTGAATCTCTTATAAATAAACTATAAATAATCTTTTAAAAATTTACTGGACGCAGTGCAGATAGAACCCACGCCTCCCAGAGCATGCTGGCCAAGATGCCAGTAGTTTTGCCTCAATACCTTTGAGGCAGCCTGACCAGCCTCACAATTTCTCCAGCATGTAAATCCCATTGACAGGGGTAAGGTTGCAAGCCATCACATCCGCTACCTTACCCCACTAAATGTCCATCGTGTTTCCTACTGCCGGGATGCTTGACGTCTGGATACTGAACCTGTTGGGCAATACTGCCTGGGCAGGTCGTGTCAGGATAGTAAACCTCAGCAAACCATAAGGGTACCAATACCAAGATGCACTTCTACAGTCTTACCCCTGGGAGCCTTCTGATGTAGAACCGACATTTGAAATGGTGGTTGTGCTGAGCTGCATTGAGTGGCAGCAGGCCAGTAAGAGTCTACATATTCCTCTACTACTTCAGGGGTACTAAAGTCCATGGGGACTTCATTTATTGGGAGACAAAGGATGTCTGGATAGTAAAGGCTGTATTCGAGTCCCAAGTTATGCACCCTATTCTTCATGCTGGTATAAGCTCTTCACTTTTTTGATAACTCCTGTGAGAAATCAGGAAATATCTGTAAAAGATAGCCCTGCCACCAGAGAGGACCCCTTTCCCTGGCCAGCTGCAGAATGGAATCTCAATCAGGGAATCAGAGGAATCATGCCAGGATAGGACATGGATGATAACCAGGCCAGGGCGTGGTGCCAAAGAGTGGTGGAACAGCTCATTCCTATATAGAGCACTTCCTTTCATGTTTGATACAATGGCAAGCATCTGTTGCAAAAAAAAACTGTACAGTCTTGATCCCTGCATCCCTCAGGGAAGCCAACAAAACAATGCTTTCCAAGTCTTCCGCCTTGTCTGAGAGGTAGAGTCACATCTGGTCTTGCTTCCTGAAGTGGCCGTTGACTGAGATGAACTAGTCATACACTTGTTGTAACTTGTGCTCCATTGTGGAGACCTGGATGCTTAATGCTTTTAATTCTTCATTGTTTGCAGCTAAACATTTCTGATCTCAGCCATTTCAGTGAGTAGTCATGTGATGATGAAGCAGCCAGGGCCAACGCCATCGGAGCGAGGTCAGTGCACAAGCTGGTAAGTCAAAACCTGCATGATAATCACACTATAAGACTGAGCAGGCTAGGGAACTGGTACTTTCCACACTAGGCATGGGAGAGTACACTGTCTTGACTGATGCTGGGAGGAGTTTGTACTGGGGCAGCTAAGAAGGCAGATCGGGATAGATTATTGTGAGGTAGCTGACAGCTAGAAAACCAGGCACCTATCTTCTTCAACAGCCAAGCCACACACCCTAATGTTTACTCTTAAAAAAAAAGTAATGAGAATCAACCTCCCCGCTATAGCAACAATCTGTAAAGAATTTAAGCAATCATAACGTGTTTTTTAAACTAGAAACACTTTGGGCCTCTGAGTGTTGACAGTGTCAATTTAAGTGGACTTACATTCCACCATTCTCCAGTTTATGGCTCGGTCCAGAGAAAGCTTGGGTCTGTGGACTAATATGCCTGATAGGAGAGCCAACCATTCTTCCAAAAGTCTGTTACATAAGAAACAACTTTAATTACCAGGTGCCCTGTTTTCGGTGACCTAGGAACCATCTCCACTGGAATCAGACTATTTTGTGTCAATGAATAAAGGATGGCAGGTGTGTTGTCATTTTGATCCAAAAACAAGAACCTCCACACTAACACTGCTGGAAAGTGCTGGTGAGCATGGTCTTCGGCCTCATTTCAAACCCTTCTAGCTCCTCAGAATTGAAGACTGACTGTCAGAATATTTTGTCACTGCCAGAATTAATGGACACTTACTGCAATACAGAAGAACCATTACCTGTTGTTACTGTAATAAGAGACCTGAGGATTCTCATTCAGATCTTTATAGTCAGCCCTCACGGACGATAATGAAAGACCTAGCACACTGTTCTCCATCACATGGACATAGTAGGAATGCTAAGCAAAGAGTGGCGGATCATCATTTATATCAGAGATATGAACAGTGATCACTTCATCAGTAGACAATGATGGGTAGTCAAAATCAGAAACCGTAAAAGTGATGCTGTGATCCGAAACTGTCTCACTATCAAGACCAGCATCTGTGACCAATAAATAATAGTTCTTATACTGTTGGGTATTTTGTTGGGTTCTGTTGGACACCCTCTGACTTCATTATTATGATCTAATGAACCCTTGGTTACCTGCAGGGAAATGAAACCCTTTGGGGAACATCAGGAGATTACTAAACTGTAACAAAATATACAATGCCCTCTTACAGATTCTAGAACTAAAGAAAGGACAATAAAAAGAAACAGAAGCAATAATAAAAGCAGCATAAGGTTCTTATATTGTCCTACCACCTTGTCTTATGGGACAGTCATTCTACATTGGTCTTCTGTTGGCCTTGGAGCTAGCGGTGGTGAAGCGATTATTCGGGTGGTCTCCTCTGTTGCTTGGATGCAGTCTGCCCATTCTTTGAAGAACGGGGACTAGTCACTCTGAGGTTCTGTCTCTACCACTGTCTCTGTGCCACAGCTGTCTTTTCTATTCTGCAGCTGTAAATCCTTGGGGATGAGATCACAAAGAGGGTCATATTTATTTGACAGCTTTACTAGTGTGAGCCTGAGAGATGCAATTCCCAGGTCTGAAAATTGTAACTGAATTTGAAGACTCCTGGAGAGAGCACTATGAGGTGAAGACAGCTTTTTTGTGGGTGAGTGTCTGCCTTTCTACTTGGTGCTTTTTGCCACCCCTCCTCTGCCTGGGGATCAAACATGTCTCTCATCTGAAAGGCCACTCCTAGTGGCATTGATTGGTATCTTCTATTTCTTTCAAAAATTGCTCCACTTCATACTGAGTTTGGAAAGTTATGTAGTTCCCCTGAAACTGCACCCATAACGTTGCAGGGTACCTTAAGGAGGTCGGAATATTAATTTTGTATAAAGTTTGTTTAACCGCTGCGTATACTCTCTTTTTCTTTGACAGTTCATATAAGTATTCTTGATAGAACTGTATTCTGTGCCCTTCCCACAGTATTTCACCTTTCTCCCTTACAGTGAGAGTGTAAAATTCTTGTTCAGGATATCTCAAGAATTTACATAACATTGGTTTGGGTCTTTCTACATATTTGGGTCTCAGTGCCAGGGACTGGCAGGTGAGCTTCATGTCAGGTGGGCCCCCCATTGTTAAGCTGCAGAATCCTGGGAGAGCTGTGCAAAGAAAAGCTGTCATATCTCTCCCCTCCACTCCCGCTGGCAGCCCCACAATGTGAATGCTTTTGCAGCTGGCTCTATTCTCCAGGTCATCTACTTTATGCATTAAATATTGAGTTTTGAGTATTGTGCTCTCTTAAGTGCCCAAAGTGATTGTGAAGCAGTGCCCCTTGCTTTGATATATTAGTCTCTGCTGTATCAGACCTCATGGTGAGCACTCCCAGTTCAACATTAATTTGTGCAGTAATAGTCTCTAACTCTGCAGTGTCTTCTAAAACTCAGCTCAGCAATTTAATTCTCTTTGCCAGCTCTACATCCACCGAGAAGGGTTTCCTGTTGTTCCATCGTGACTTATTTCAGGGCAGAACTTTGATTGTTGGTCTGTCTGCACCTTTGACTGTCTTTGTAAATTTCAGCCACTGCTTTGAACTGGGTAACAGACCACCTTGCAATGCCAGCTATCAGCTTAGAATGATGATTTCTCTGGATTCCCTGAACAGATCTCTTCGAGAGAGGTATCAATTAAAAGATCTTTTTTTTCTCTCATACCTTGATCTCCCCTTTTTGATTAGTTTAACTGTCACAATCTGATGAATGTGTGATGAAGACAGCTCCAGGGAATTTCTCTTAGTAAATTACACTGCCACCATGGATGGCAAGCTCCGCCCCTCAAATACAGCTGACTCTTAAAGTAACATTGCCCATTAATATAACAATTAAAAGCTCAAAAGGATGCAGTGCTCAGCTAAAATATATATAATTCATATGGCACCTGCTCTGTTATGAGGCTCATCCTTAACAGAAAGAAAAGATTTCACTAAATTTAACCAAGGCATCAAACTTGTCAGGGCACAGATAGAGATTGCTGGTGCAAATCTGAAATAAAAGAAAGAGAAGAAAAATGAGTGAATGACTAAAAACTACAATTATTACAGAAACTTATCAATGCAACTATCTCTTCTTTTTCAAACATGGCTTCATTTCAGTTCTGTCATTCAGGCACCCCCACATATAAAACAGACCAGTAAACAGAGAATCACACACACACTCTAGTCCCTGATACTTGCAAAAACAACTCTCTCATAAATCATATTCATAAATTTAAAACAGAGAATGCACCCCTTTCCATGCACACTCTCAATTAAACCTATCCTGACCATTCATAACATAAATCCCAAACCAAGTACAGTGCAGTAATATTTGTAATTCAGGAACAGCACATAAAACTAAAGAGTTTTTTTGACACTGACCACATCTCTGTTTTAGAAGCAAAGTTTGAACAGACCAGTTGACCCCAGTCACAGGTGCTCTCATCACAAGCAGTGGGGCATTAAAAAGAAAACAGATGAAAAACTCATAGCTCCAGCTCTGTCAGTGCTGTAGCTATACAAAAGTCAGGGGAATTCAGAAATGCACTCAAAAAATTAGGAGAGAATAATTTAATCTGAGTGAGTAAACTCTCTCACCACAAACCAGCCCAGTCCTCCAGATTATACTCCAGATGTCTTGAGACTAAATCTTCCATATTTTGTGCAGCCACAGTACAAAACACTCCAATCCAGCACCATGATACCACTCACGTATCCCAAGGTTGCCCATACAATTTAAAATCAGTCCCTGCTGAAGTCACACTGGTCTCAACCCATGGCAAAGGCAGTCCACTGCCATTCAGGCCCTTCTTACCTCCCTTTAATGGATTCTGTCTCCTGATACAACAGGCCATCACTCTCCGCCATCTTTGGGTGCTCCACAAAAGTCAAAATCCCATGGGGGGAACAATCCAACACCTCTCAAGTTCACTCCAATTCTCCTTGTAGTTCTGTTAAACCAAAAAGTGTCTGCAATCAACAAGTGCCCTGTAGACTCCCCAGCTGTGAGTACCATCATTGAATAGATGGAACCGGAAATCTGTGTAAATTAGTGTAAACCTTTGCTGCATTGAATTACACAGCAGAATTGCACAGCTGATATAAAAAAGTATTAGCACTTGCTGGTCAGATAACCCTAAAGAGGTCATCCACTGAGATGGAAGCACAGGGGGGGCAAACTGTGGCAAGGTAGTGCAAAGTAAAGCACCTGGGAAACAAAAACCCAGGGGAAGAGTACACAATGGGGGGTGAGATATTGACAACAACAAAAATGGAACAGGACCTGGGGGTAGTCATATCAGATGACCTAAAAGTGGGCCAGCAATGTGAGAAGGCAGCAAGGAGGGCTAGGGGGGGATACTGGGATGCATAGGGAGAGGCATCACCAGTAGAAAACAGGAAGTTGTTGGCCCTCTGTACAGACAGCTGGTAAGACCACATTTAGAGTACTGTGTACAGTTCTGGAGACCCCATCTCCGCAAAGACATAGACAGGTTGGAGGCTGTCCAGAGGAGGGCAACCAAAATGATGCAGGGTCTGCATCAGAAGACATATGAAGAAAGAGTAAAGGAACTAGAGATGTAGAGCCTCGAGGAAAGGAGGGAAAGGGGGGACATGATAGAAACTTTCAAATACCTCAAGGAATCAACAAAGTCCAAGAGAGTAGCATCTTTCAGAAAAAGAGATGTGCAAAAACAAGGGGGCACAATTTGAAGATAGAGGGGAGATGGCTCAGAGGTAATGTGAGGAAGTATTTCTTCACAGAGAGGGTTGTGGATACATGGAACAGCCTTCCTGAGGCGGTCTTAGAGTCAAAAACAGTGGGGGAATTCAAGAATGCATGGGAGAGACATAAGGAAATTCTAGTGGGGGATGGGAGGAAGTAGGCTCTTGGTTAACTAGGATCTGCAGCTCATCCGTTAGGTAGGGTAATGGGCATACTAGGTGGGCCAAGTGGTCCTTATCTGCCATCAAATTCTATGTTTCTATGTTTAGGTAGTGAATGATCTGGATGGGTGGTTGCCTAGAGGACAAGATGGGAATGACATGTCTGAGAGGCAGAATATTCTAGAAAAAAAGAATTCAGAACATCCCTTGGATGCTTCCCTCCCAGGGGGAGGTGACTGCATACCACTTCAATAGGGGTTCCTGGTGGTGGCTTTGCAGCAGCGCTCATGGCTGCAAGGATGAACACACACTGCCGAGCATCCCTACCCCCAGGATGCCACTGCAAACACATGTATGGGGGTGGAGGATGGGGCCCGGTTAATGGAAGAGAGTACCATTGTGCACCCTAGGCTACAGCCTCCCTGGCACCCCTCCTGCGCTACTAGATCTCAACAGCAGGCTGGCTCTTCCACCTCCAGCCACTGCAGGCTGACACAGAAACACAAAAATGTAGAATTTGACAACACATAAGGACTGCTTTGCCCACCCAGTCTGCTAATTTTTCCTTACCTACGTTATCACCACAGACCCTATTTGATCTAAAGCTCTTTCCTCCTCTACCCCTTCCTTTCCATTATCATTCCCTTGTGCCTGTCCCATGCATTCTTAAACCCAACTACTGTTTTCCAACCACCACCTCCACTGGATGGTTGTTCCAGGAATTCGCCACTCTTTCTGTGAAAAAGACTTCCTCACATCTCTCCTGAATCTACCCCTTCCAGCATCACTGTATGTCCCTTGTTCTTGAGCACCTTTTTTCCTGAAAAAATACTTCCCTACTGTACCTTATTTTCCACATGAGGTATTTAAAGATCTCTATCACGTGACCCCATTCCCTTGTCTCTTCCACCATGTACGTACTGAGGTCCTTTAGTCTCTCCTTATGGGGCTTCTGATGCAGACCCCACACTGTTTCAGTTGCCCTCCTCTTGACTGCCTCCACTCTGTCTGTATTCCTCCATAGATGTGGTCTTCAGAACCGGACACAGTACTCTAAGTGGAGTTTTACCAGCGATCTATAGAGAAGCAACACCACCTCCCTCTTTCTGCTGGTGATGCCCCTTCCTACGCACATCCCACTAGCTCTCCTAATTGCCTTTATTGCACTCTCTGGCCACCTTTAATAATTTTCCCCAGGTCTTTTCCCTGCTTGGCAGTCATCAATACCACTCCATCCATTTTGTACTCCGTTCCTGGGTTTCTGTGCACTGAGTGCATTATTTTGCACTTTTTTACATTGAAACCCAGCTGCCATACCCTCGATCACTCTTCAAGTTTTCTCAGGTCTCTACTCATCTTTATCAACTCCCCCGCCCCCCTGAAGCATCTACTGTATTGCAGATTTTGGTGTCATCTTCACTGAGGCAGACTTTCCTTTCTAACTCCACTGCAATGTCTCATAAAGACATTAAATAGGACCAGTACCAGCACTGATCCCTGAGGCACCCCACTGGTCACCCTCCCTTCCTTAGAAAACTTTGTTTACCACCACTGTCTGTTGCCTATCC
Source organism: Neoceratodus forsteri (assembly GCA_016271365.2). NCBI lineage: Eukaryota > Metazoa > Chordata > Ceratodontiformes > Ceratodontidae > Neoceratodus > Neoceratodus forsteri. The sequence goes on along the minus strand of CM028130.1, from coordinate 1,635,571,009 downwards.
TCCAACCAATTTCTTATCCAGTTTACCACCTTTGGATCCACTCCTAAGCTACCCAGCTTGCTTACTAGTCTCCTATGTGGAATGGTGTCGAAAGCCTTACTGAAATCTATGTAGGCCACATTGACCACTCTACCCTGATCTAATTCCATTGTCATCCAGTCAAAGAAATCTATCAGATTTGTTTGACATCACCTCCCCTTATGAACCCATCCTGCCATGGGTCTTGTAACCCACTGGATTCAAGATATTCCACAATCCTTTCCTCCAGCAGTAATTCTATTAACTTTCCCATTACCCATGTCAGGCTGACTGGCCTATAACTGGCAGGCTCCAACCTACTACCACTTTTGTGATGTGGGACTACATCATCCCTCATCAAGTTCTTCAGAACCATTACTTTTTCCAGTGAGTTGTTAAATAGGACTGTAGGAGCTGCAGCCAGCACATCCCTAAGCTTCCTTGATATCCTCAGATGCACCTCATCTGGCCCCATTGCTTTGCCCACTTTCAGATTAGTGAGTCCCTTCAGGAATCTATCCTCTGAAAAAGGACTATCCTCCCTCCCTCCCTCCCAACCTTCTGTTGCTTTTTGTGGCCCTTCCCCTTCTCCTTCTTCTGTGAAAACTGAGAAAAGGTATTTGTTCCCCACTTCCCTTTTTAACCTTGCAATCCCTGCCCTGGTCTTTCTGTTTTCACTTACATACTTAAAAATGTCTTCTCACCTTTTGTTACCTTTTGGGCTAGTCTCTCTCTCTTCAGTTTGTGCTTTTGCACTCCTTACTGCTTTCCCTGCTTCCCTCTGTTTCCCTTGATACACCTCCCTATCTTCCTCCCTATGAGTCTCCTTATGCCTTCTGAATGCTTCCCTATTTGCCTTCACCTTTTCCGCCGCCTCTGTTGAAAACCACAGTGGTCTCTTTTTCAACTTGCTTTTGCTAACTTGTTTGACTCAGAGGCTTGTTGCCTTTACTATGCCCCCTTTTAGCTTTGCCAGCCATTCCTCCACTCCCCCAGCCCCTCCCCCACTAGGTCATCCCTGAGGCATTCACTCATTTCTATAAAATCTGCCCTTTTGAAGTCCAGGATCCCTGACCTTGTGTGGTTTGATTCAGCAGTTGTGCTTATGGTAAACCACACTGTATGGCGCTCACTGGTCCCCAGATGGTCTTCCACCTTAATGTCTGCAACACTGTCCCTGTTTGTGAGTACAAAGTTCAGTACTGCCCCCTCACGAGTGGGTTTGCTGACTAGTTGCCTGAAGAATACCCCCTGCAGAGATTCCAGCATGTCCCTGCTTCTAGCTAAAGACACTGCTGGGAGGTTCCATTCTACATCCAACAAGTTGAAATCCTCCACCAGCAGCAGCTTCCAGTTTTCTGCCATCTTGCCAATAGCTTTCACCATTACCTTATCTAATTCCTCCCCTTGTGCTTGAGGTATGTAGATCACTCTAGTGTGATAGTGACTCCATTCCCCATCTCCAGGGTGACCCACAGTGCTCCAGGTTGACCAACAGCACCTCTGCCATCCCCTGTATTCCCTGTATCTCTGTCACTTTTATGCTTTCCCTCATATAAAGCACTATACCCACTCCTTTCCTTCCTACCCAGTCCTTACAGAACAGAGTATGGCATGGTTTGGCCATGTCACAGTCGTGGTTTTCAGTGCACCGTGACTTGATCTTTGATCAATCCCAACTTGAGTATAGCATATAGTTCTGGTCCCATATCTGAGGCATGGTATGATTAAAAATCAACACAGGAGAATGATCAAGGAGCATGATGGCATGATAAAAACTTCAGTATTGCAACCATCAGATTGAGGTAGGGTTATATCCTATGAAAAAGAAAAGACTCAGGGAAACCATGCTCACAGAATTAAAATACTCAAAGGGGACTACACAATTAGTCAGAAAACAGCTTTTCAGAATGTTGAAGAGTAAAAGAATATTAATATCCATTATGCCACTGAAAGGTGGAACATTAAAGGGAAAATTGGGAAGAACATCTTTACAGAACAAGAAATGGATACTTTAAACAGACTCCAAGAGCAGATGGCACAGACTAGACATGTATTTTTAAGAAAAGTATTTTCACTGAGCTGATGGTGGGTGGGGTGGAACTCTGGGGTGGGACTCAATGAAGCCGTTGTCTTCTTTATTTTCTAAATTTGTATATGCTGTATTTAAACATGACTAATTTATTTATATTTTGTTGACTGGGTAAGTACACTAGACAAATCTGCCTATTTTCAGGCACAACCAGGGGAGGGGGATACAGATGAATTCCAACTGACCTTGAATCAGATTAAGCTGTTGGTGGTATTTTTTGTGACTGAGGGAAATTTTGCCAAGACACCGGGGAACTTCCCCTACTGCTTGGCCAGTAGGGGGACTTGCTGTTGACTGACCACAGGATCAGTTGGTGGCCTGCTCTGCTGGAGGATGGATGGTGAGGAGCTACTGGAGCAGCCAAGGGCTGCAAGTGAAACAATGAGTATGGCTGTACAAGAGGACATCACCCTGAAGAACACTGAAACAGAAGATGTGGAGTTACTTGATTCTCTGGATAATTTAACGGATGCAGAAATGGTGAGCAGTAGCTTGGCTACAGTACAACGTTTACCAGAGGAGAGGAATTTACAATTAAAATTGCAAGCATTACGTAGAGAACAGAGGACTGTAGTGGAGCAATTGCAAGAGTCAAATAATGTGGAATCTATGAAGCTTACCAAGTTAGAAGACGTTTCGAACGCTGTAGCAGATATAACCCTCCCTGATCAAAGAGAATCTCTACTGGTCTGCCGTGCTTACAGTACAATGGAACATGAGGTTAAAGAAAAAAATAAAGCTGTGGCTGGCAGTTCTTTGGGAGTAAAATCCTGTGCAGAGAACCAGCAGAGAGAACAGCACACAAGAAAAATGCACCTTCTGATTACAAGTTGCATGACAACATCCAGGAGGAAAAGGAAGTGGACAGGGAACGGTTTCAGTGGACGACAGAACAGTCCGCAAAGAAATCATCCGGATTTACTTTTAGAGCTACTACTGTGGCTGCGAGTGAGAGTACTACACCACTGAAACATTGTATTTTCAAACTGATCCCGGACACAGGTTGGAGTGTCGGAGTTTTTTTCAAAACGACAACTGGATAAGGTAGGGAGGAGGGAAAGGAGAAAAGAATGGCCTTGACATTTGCAAAAGACATTTAGTATTACCTATTGCTGGGATAGGTGAGAAGTTACCAGGAAAAGAGCAGTGGGGGAAAGGAAGTTCAAACTAATGCTGAGACTGAGCCTCTCAATGATGAGAACTGGTCCCTCACAGAGAGCTCTTAGTGAGGCTGGTTGGACTTTGGACAGTGGGGCTTGAAGACCACTCCTGATTGGGACTCAAAATTAAACTTCTCCCAGAATGAACCAGCATGGAGACCCAAGCTACAAGACATTACTGTTTTAAGTGGGTTAAAGAGGTGGTGGGTGGAAATGAGGAGACTATTCCTTTGTAGTTTCTTCTCCTGAACGGCAGGATCAAGCTGCGCCTGTCGCCGAGTTACAGGTAGAGGCACAGGACCAGAGGGAGGAAAGGGGAAGAAACCATTGATGTCAGAATTGTTTTCAAAATTAAGAGGATGCTGCACTCGTAGAAATGCGCGTCTTCATAAAGGAGGTTTAGAGGTTAGACCTGATAGACAATATGTTGGTAAATGTTTATTGAAAGATTCTTTGCACTTCTCTCCTAGGGAAGTGTTTGTATTTATTAATATTTCTGGGAAGACAATTTTGATGTTAGTTTTCGTTCAGCATATGCTTTGACCTTTTTTGGGAAAGATATACTCAGGTTAAGTTTTCCTTTGACACCCTTTTAGTGATACCATTAACAAAACCTTTAATAAAGTATGCAACTGTTATGTTTAGGAACTAAGGGGTTCATATTGATGATATTACTTATTGGTTAGGCCAAAATGCAGATTTTAAGTTCCCAGAAGCAATTCTGGATGCAGAACAATTTTGGACAGGGGCTGGCGGTTGAAAATTAAACTACGATAAACAGCTGCAGGAATTGAGCATATCCCGAATTCTTTATGTTGGGTAGGGACAGAGGGTATGTTTTTATGCTGGGCAACCTCGGCTTGTTATAAATGTGGAAGCAAACTCATTTATCAAGTTCCTGTGACAAACCAAGATGTGATAACTGTGGAGAAGTAGGACATATTACTTTTCAATGTGCTAACGCTACAAAATGTGATCTCTGTGATGAGACAGATATGTGTTTGCAGAATGTACATGGCAGCCAAAAAAAAGAGTGTTGTGGTAATCCAGACCTATTAATACAAAAAGCCCAGGATTTGATAATAGGGAAGGTCATGTGGGTCACGAGCAGCCAGTTGGAAAAGTACTTCTGTTATTGAAGGAGGGAGATGTGTAGAGGTGGAAGATTTAGTAGTTCTTGACAAGGAGCCTCGAACCTACTGGGGTAGGAATTTTGCCTGAAGAAGAGAAACAACCAAAGGAGTCTTTAGGCACCTGTGGTGTCTGCAGTTCAAGGTCTTCAGAAATATTAAGGGCCTTCCACAGCAGTCTGCTATGAGTGTAGAAATAAGTAATTTTTTGCCTTGCTATCAAGTCCGTGGGGGAATCAGATGGATTGCCCAGATAATGATTCGCAGCAGAGTTGGATAGTCCACCGTCCCTATTAAGGATCTCAGGAGGATTATAAGGGAAAAGAAGAAACGACGGAAGAAAGATAGGTGATGGGCTGGAATTGACTGTACCTGATGCACTTTAGGTTGGGTTCTGTGAATGTTCATAGTATAGTGAATTATAAGAGACGACAGATAGTTTATGACTTTGTTCATGCTAATCAGATTGATGTCTGTTTATTACAAGAAACATGGATGTATACTATGGAACAAACCAGGTGTTTTCAACGGAATGGTGCTGGGGCCTTCAGATGGTCCTTTGGCCAGCAGTCGGCAGATGGCATAGGGTTTCTGTTTCACTCAGATGACTTCTCTTAATTAAATTTATGGATCTAATACCGGACGGTTAATGATTTTAGATGGTTTGTGGAAATCAAGATTGTGCCGGTTTATTAATGTCTATGGGTCACAGCTCAAGGCAGAAAGGGTGGCGCTCTGTAATATGATACAATCCTTATTTACTGACCTCCTTGAGGTGTTTTTGGTGGGGATTTTAACTGTGCATTAATAAATGCTGGTGATTCTATGGTGGAGTAGGTAGGAAAATTTACTGTGATTCCAGGGCTTTATACAAACTGGTACACTCAGTGGGTTTAATAAATGGGAGTAAAACAAAGCTCAGGGCCCAAATTTACTTATAAAAGGAACCGTTTACTTCTCACGTATAGATTATATTTTTTATCTGACAAAATTCCCTTTACATTTGAAACATGTCCTGTGCATTTTCTGACCATCTCTGTTGCTCTGTACCGCTTTCTCCTCATGCCAGACTGATAGGTAGGCGGGCGAGATGGAAGTTGAATCCTATTATTAAACCTCGAGGTAATGGATAGAGTTCAAGACATTGATGGCAAGGCTTTCAGTAGCCTTTTATATGACTCAGTGGTGAGTGGTGGAAAGATTCTAAGGACAACCTTTGTCACCTATTAAAACAACAAGGGAAGGTTAAAGAAACAATGATTTTCTCCAATATTTGAAATTAAGACAACAATTATATTATTTATTTTCAGTAGCCAATACTTCTACTTTGGATTATAGTTCACAGATTAGATCAATAAAAGATCAACTCCTAGAGGTTCAGTATAATAGGGCTCGGACCCTTACTGCTCTTCTACAATATGGGGTGAAGAAAAGCCGGAGGGTGATCCATATGAGGCCTTTAAAGTTTATACACTCTACTACCTTAAATGCCCTACGGAATAAGGTGGGAAAATTGGTACAGGATCAGAAGTCACTACAACATATTATTAAACAATTTTTTCTGGATTATGAGCCAGTAAGGGCCCAGAATGATCAAGACATTTGGGACTTTCTAAACCGGATTGAGGTACCCAGACATGTATTTGATACATTAATATTGATACAGCCTATCACTACACAGGAAATAATTACGGCTATTAAAAATCAAAATAAGGGTACTTCTCCTGGAATTGATGGTCTGACAACAGATTTATATAAAGCCTTTCCAGTGGAATTTGCAAATTGTTTAGTGTTAGTTTTTAATGCTTTTATGGGACAATCAGATTTTCCAAGTTGGTTTGCCGAAGGGCTGTTGATTTTTTTACATAAAGTGGGTGATACATTTGACTTGAATAACTGGAGACCAATTACACTATTGAATTCCGATTATAAACTCTTTATGAGTATTTTGAACACCAGATTAAAACAATTTGCAGTCAAAGTTCTTTCCCCATTTCAGTTTTGTGGAGTACCTGGGAAAAAATATATCAGGCTCATATGGTACTGAGAGACATTGTGGAGATAGCCGGTTTTCAAAGAATTTCAGGATGCATTGTCTCTGTGGACCAGATGAAAGCATTTGATAGAGTTTACCATCCATTTTTATTTGCAACGTTGAGACATTATGGGATTCCGAAGTTTTCTAACCACCATTCAATCAATTTACAATTCGGCTATTACCCACCCAGTGATTCAACTGGAGATTGGGAAGGGTTTCACGCTCCGACAGGGTACGCAAGGTTGTCCATTGAGTCCCCTGTTATATGCTTTACTATTGATACTTTAATTAGATCATTAACACAAACCTCTTCGGTAGGGATAGGTTGGGCTGCTGGTGAAGATAGGTTGTATGTGCAAGCTTATGCGGATGATTTGTGTGTATTCTTCTCTGATAGTACACAAGTAAGCATTTTTTAGATTTTATGGATGATTATGCTTTGTTAGCAAATTCTACTATTAACAAGAATAAGAGTAAGGTTTGTTTATAGGTACAGATGGTCTCCCAGAACTCATAATACAAGGTATTCGATTTTTGTGACCCGATAAAATTCTAGGATTATTTTATGGACCAAAAATATACCAGAACTTAACTGGGAATTAGCTTTGACTTCAATAGACAAAAAATCCAGATTTGGAAACAATGGAAATTGGATAAAATTAAACGGGTCTCAATCATTAAAAAATTTATTATTCCGGTTATTGTATACAGCACTGATTTTTCCTTGCCACTGAATTTGGAAACCAGAATATATAGCTTATTTTTTCAGATGTTATGTAGTAGACTTAATCCAATTAAAAGACAATTTATATATCTAGATAAAAAGAAGGGAGGTTTAGGAATGATAGATCCGTTATCTTTTTTCTATCCTATTTATTTCAACAAATGTAAAGTTCGGTTGGGGTACCACGAAAGATGTGGGATGCTACATCGCCAGGTAATGGGGCAGTATTATGGTTGTTGGGATGAGAGACCCAAACCAATTCCTAAGTTGTTTCTGCCAATATATTTTATACCTATTGCAAAAAAGTATTTAAATGGGGGTTGGTAGCACAGGTGGTTAAAGTAAGTACAGGTCCACAGTTATACAAACAGTAATGCTTCAACTGTATCCCAGTGAACCGTGTTTAAGAACTGTCCTCTACGGTGTGTGGATATAGTTTTAAGTAAATTAAACAACCCAAGGTTACCTACTTATATGTGGGAAATGCTTATGGCTTATGGTATATGGTCGAATTGGAGTACGAGGAACGCCATATAAACCGATACAAGATAGAAATTGTCCATTTTTGGAGTGTGGCAATAAGAAGAAATGTTGATCACTTTCTTTAAGTGTTCTTATGCTGTTTCTCTGTGGAAATTCTTGGCAGTACAATGGAGTATGAAATGGTTAGAATACATGGATTATGATACATTGGTACTGGGTCATTCTCCACAGTTTCGATTAATATATCATGTTGACACTTTACAAATCTTTTTCTAGCACATTGATATACTACTTGCAAGCTAGGTGCCAGTGGGTGCTATATCAGAAGTTGATGCCCTATGACAATGTCCAGAGGTTGATTCACGGGCAATGTACAGGATTTATGTTCAAGACACAGCATTCTTCTCATCAAGGAAGGTGAAGGAATGGTGGAAAGGGTTTTTGAAGTTTATTAAATATAAATAAAAAGTTAAGTAATGTGCCTTTGTTCACCATGGCTGAGTGGGTTACATATGGGAGAGGTCGATTGTTAGTTGGGAGTATGTATAGGATAGTATTAGTCAGATGTGCAATGTTACATGATAGTAGAAACTTTGTTACCTAATATTTGGGGGTTTATTATATATAAAAAAAAAAAAAAAAGGTTTCTTTGTGAATATATGGGTAATGATTGTTTCAATTTTTTGATTTCAATATTTGTTAGTATAGTTTCACAATATGGGTATTTATTACATGTTTTCTTGATGTACAAGGGTTTGTGGAGTGAATCTTACACTGTATGTAATTTTTGAATTTTGATGTTATTCTAATAAAATATTCCCCTACTCTTTTCGATAAGTGTCATGGGATCTTTAACATCCACCTGAACTACCACCAATCCAGGCTGATGAGACCTCGGTTTAACATTTCATCCGAAAGACGGTACCTCAGAAGTGCAGCACCCCTCTCATGCTGCACTACAGTGTCAGTACTGGGATATTAACCCAAGTGCCAGATGTGGGAACTGAACCCACAGCCCTCTGATCTCCCTGCCTCAGAGGCGAGTGTGCTACCTACTGAGCCACTGACACTGACTAATGATAAGGCCATTTACTGACTCGACTGACACCACTTTCTACTGCCATAAGGGTTCCATGTATAATAATTATCTGGTTATTACAGAGTCGATGCCAGTCAGTCAATACAACATACGGAAACATAGAAATTCTTTTAAAATTCATTAAAATATGTAACAGTCATACCAATATCCATCATCAGCAGCGCAACACTTATCAAAATTGTACATTGGAATCTAAGGAAAAGATTAATGCATTCTCTTGTAAAAAGTTTTTTTCCCACTACATGCCTGATGCAGTCACCTAAGTTCAGGCTCAGCTTTGCCTCTATAACATTCAGCAAGGATCCCCCCACTCCACACACACACACACACACACACACACATACACACACACCATCCAAGTAAAAGTAAATCACAGTGCATCCATTTAATATACAGTCTGAACAACTCTGAAAGTGAAAGCAGCTGCCATCATACACTCGCAGAAAGGAAATGCCACAGAAAGGACAGCTGCCTTTTTTTTTAACCATACAGCACTAAACCAATCAGCAATTATATAAGGTATGGGGTGCCACATTATTCATTTTCTTTACACACCCTCTGTGTGCACTATCATCATAAGCCACTTATGCTTTGCACTCAAGGTATTACACACCTCAGGAGCAGAATTCACAAAAATTCACAAAGTACAGTGCCAAAGTTTGCACTGTGCTTTGCTGTTCCCAGATGTGAAATCTTGTTAGTGCACTATCTGTCTGTGAATAGGGCCAGTACAGGGCAGCTCTAACCCTGGAATCCACCGCTAACCCCAGTAGCACTGCCCTGACATCCAGCCAGGAGAATGGCCCTAAATGAATAATGCAGGTGTGCTATTTACCATTCACTAATACTCCCATTTAAATGAGCCCATTGGGCATGCAAGGCTCTAGGTCTCCATTTGCATTCCCATTGTTGGCCCATTTACATAGACTGTGGGTGGCTTAGTGCAGCCCCCAGCCCATACCTGAAGCAGCCGCAGTCACTGGCGGTCTAGTGCCCCACCACCATTCGCTGATCACCATCCTGAGTATGTAAAAAAAGTTTCCCTGGTGGTCTGATGGTCCGTCCCCTTCCCATCCCCTATTGCTGATTGCCGATTCTGGCATAAAATAAATATCCTTGATGATCTAGTGGTCCCTCCCCTGTCCTGATCACTGAGTGCCTTCCCTAAAAAAGAAAAGTACACTATTCTCTGGTGGAAGCAGTTTCCTCCCCCTCCCCAATTGCTGTCCCTACAGTGAAAAAAAAAAAAGGAATATATGCCCTGCTGGGAGTGGTCGATTGCTGGACCGATAGGCAAATATTGATATTCCCTGATGGTCTAGTGGTCCCTCCCCTCCTCTGATCACTGATCGCCTTCCTGTTGATAGGAAAACATAAGTCCCTGGTGGGCTATTGGACCCTCTCCCCGCCGATCACTGACCCAACACAGTGATATAGAAATAATGTTCCCTGCTGTCCTGTGGTCCCTCCCCCCACCCAATCACCCACCCTGTACAAATCAATAAATCGACTCTGGTGATCAGTGTACCCCCCCATCTTGATCCCTGTATAAGTACCTGAAATATTTCTGTGGTTGTCTAATGGCCACCACTCCCTATTCCTGATCCCATGTACAAGGAATGGAAACCATACCCTGGTGATCTAGTGGACCCTGCACCCTGTCAGGGAGTGACTCACCACCCCGCTCCCCCCAAATCAACCCCCCGCCAGCAACCAGCACAGCTCTTCTCTCACTACTACAGCTGGCCACCGACTGAGCTCTCAATGAGTGCATGCTATATACAATACACACTCATTGACAGTAATTGACAGTTCAGAGTTGGCTGTTTTAGCTGAAATGGAAGCGCAGGCTCCATGGCAACATACATGTGCATATCTATGGAGGGAAATGAGGATACAATTATAATATCTCCAAAAGTAAGGAAATTCTTTGTAAAAAAAACTTTGTTAATGCACCAGTTATGGTAACTTAACACTGCAAATGTAGGGAAATATGGGGTTAGGGTTTCCAACACTAATGCCCCCCCAGCAGCAAAAGGAAAAAAAATAATTAGGGTTTTGGGTCTCTGGAGTCTTGGCAAATCAGTGGTGGGGTCTTCCTTGGGGGTTGCCAATCCTAATGCTCACTCCTCCCTCCTCTGGGCCCTGCTTGAAGAAAGGAGATCATGTGTAATGTTCTTTGCCCAGGGAATGGAGTGGGCATTAGGGTTAACAACTCCCAAGGAAGACCTCACCACTGATTCGCCAAGACTCCAGAGACCCAAAACCCTAATGTTTTTTTTTTTCCTTTGCAGCTTGTGTGGTGGTGGTGGAGGTGTTAGGGTTGGAAACCCTAGAACCACATTTCCCTATTTTTGTGGCCTTATGATACCCTAACTGGCGCATTAACACAGTTTTTTTTTTTGCAAAGAATTCTCTATATTACCTGATCAACACTGTTCATATTTATAGATGGCTATAACACATGCCAGAGTCTCACAGTGACTGCCAAAACAGAGTGCATGTTATATGATAGGGCACTTGTAGCCCATCAGATATGGAGTTGGTGCTTGAGTAACTTTATCCTCCCCCAATCTCATAGAGTGCACTGACCTGTACTGACATAACAAAACCTTTATACAAAAGTACTTTCAACTAGGACATTTACATGTTGTACTAACAGAGGAAAAAGTTGATGACATACTTCTATAAATTATAACAAGCAGGTATTACCTTTTTAGTTTGACTTCTCTGTACCGCACTAAGGTCAGTCATAGCAGTCATACAGTTCACTCTGAGCCCTGTGTGAAAGTGACCGTGAAATTAAAATGTAGCTGGCAGTGTTGCTGATGTCAAAGGAAAAGATTTCAGAAAGAATTCACCTACGTAATGTGTCTGTCAGAAATATAGCCAAAGCTCTCCAAATGTGGATTTCTTTTCTTCTAGTGTTCAGTAGTTCAACATAGCATCTTGATTGCTTAAGTTTTAAAAAAGCTAGCACAGTACATTTTAAAACATTGTTTTATTACTACCACAAAACATCTGCAAATTAAACTCCTTGGCTATCCAGTGTCAATAAAATGGATGTACTACTGTTCCACATGCAGTGCTGGAACCTTATACATTTATAAATCAACTGCAGTTGTTTTCTTTAATGCAGAGTGTTCTTTTTCAAATTAATGGTATAGAGTTTGTAATGATTTGCCATGGAACATTAATGCAGTATTATGAATGGTACATAAGAAAAATGAAAGGTATTCTGTTTGGCAAAAAAACCAAAAAACTATAGAAAATAGTAATATAAATTCTCACCTAATATTTAGTGTTATTTTATTACTGCAACAAATTAAAAAAAAGGTGACATGCTAGCTGATCAAATTACTTTTATAATCCAATAAATTTCATGCTGAGTGTTACAAAAAGTTAGCTAACAGCGACAATGGTGGCCCTGGTGCTTTTACTAATGAAAGCAAAATGGCAGTGAATGATTTGCTATAGTATATTTTTGAATCCTTCAGTTCTCTGTTTTCTGCAGATTTATTTTTCCTTTAAAAAAATTCTGTTTCATTTGTTGGAATTCAGGAGACACATTTATTAACTGTCCTTTCACTTCTGTACCACCTATTCTTTCCCACACTTAGGCTGATGGAAATAAGCAACTCATTTACATTGATGAAAGTAGGTTTTGTAGAAATCACTTTGCAATCATTCTTAATGAGATCAAAGAGTTACTACACATTCAGGTGTATTGTCAGCTCAATGAAATATACATATCATGTTCTTATTTATTTAGTTATATTATATAGAGCAGAAGAACACCACAATACAGTGATTGAACTTTATAATGGAAGCTGTCTACACTTTGCATGGAATTTCAAAGTTGTCTGGACAACTGAAAGGATTGGTCCATGACACATAGCCAGTTTCTTTCATCTGTCTCCCTTTGTTTTTAGTTATAAGACAAGTAATTACACGCTGATCAATATTTATTTGATAAGAAAAAGGCTACTGGTTAATATACAGTCTCCACCAGAACTAGTATTAAACCACAGCAGTTTATTTTAGTTAATCTGTATGCACTGTCATTGAAACAAAAAGCAGATCAGTTGACTTAGTTGTTGTTTTTCAGGACATAAAGTAAGTTTTTTAGTACTGTTGATTTAGTATATTGTTCGTCAAGTAAAAGTGTGCCTTTTTTAATACTTTATTTTTTATCCCATTACTGTGGACTCAGTACTTCTTATGCTCATTAACAATCTCAGAACCTAGCACAACTGGAACTTATAACTTGCTCCAGGTAGCCCTTTATCCTGCTAGGCAGCAATCAGGGAGTAACTAACCGGAGGATTTCAGTTTAGTTGGAGGAGTAGGCTAAGGATTCAATGGGCTGTATGTGACAAGTTGGTGACCAAAAGTGTGCGGCACCATCCACCTGTATGTGATTATTGTTTTAAGTTTTCCAGCTTGCCATGAGCCCTATCCCTTTAGCATGCTCTGCTACGCGTCTTCTGGATCTGACATGCAGTAGCTTGATATCAACTTCTATCTTGATGTGGGGAGCTTGCACATTAGTGTTCAACTTCATAGTGATGGGAGCAATTGTTATTAGACAACGTTTTTTCCGTGGCTCCATACCCCAAGTTACCATACGACAGCCATGTACCAGCTGAAAACACACACCATCACCAAAACAGAAAATCCTGTTGAGATGACTTACTTGTCTCTGCTGATCCAAGGAGATGTCCCCAGGCTGAGAATGCAGTTCCCCTGTGTGGAAGCAAACAAGCTGATAACAAAACAGTGACAGTGAGCTTGGTAAAGGTTTAAAAAACATTATGGTGAGTGTTTGAAAACAGGCCAGGTTTGTTTGCATTTAAAACATTTTGATTTTTAAATGGTTTAGCCTACCAAGCTGACCATAATTACATGGTTTAGCCCATTCCCAGCCATCAGCTGCAGCCACAGAACTGCTGTGGTTGGGGTGTGAGCTATTAATTAATTTCATTAAGTTAACACAATTTAATATGATATTTTATTTATATTTCCTATAAGGGGAGTTGAGTTTGGTTTTTTTTTTTAATAGTGGGTTGTCAGTAAATGTCACTAAATGTTTTGGAGGGCTGAAAAGGCATGTAGCCCATGTTTAGCTCCTCATGTTACTAATTAGTTCAATGTTTGTGGAATAACAATGGTGAGAAATGGGGTATATAGTGCTTGTGTAACTAGTAATACTTTTTGTGGCTTTACTCTATTCCCACCCTAGAGTAGTAGGTATGTAGGTAGTAATTTGTAAGGAATAGAAGGCACATGAACCAGGGTGAGAAGAGTGCCTTGAAGGAGGAGGAGGAGGAGGGGATGGTGGTGGACAAAAAACACTTCCTTAACAAGGGGGGGGGGTGCATTGGACAAGGTCTTAAATAGACATTGTGGGAGGAGCTATTCACCACATTGAACCGTGGGTAAGCCCTCCCTTTCAATGTTTGTGGAATAGCAATGGTGAGAGATAGGGTACATAATGCTTGTGTAAAGTGTAATACTTTTTGTGGCCTTATTCTATTCCCACTCTTGAGTAGGTATGTAAGTAGTAATTTGTAGGGAATAGAAGGCAAAAAAGATACCTCCTCCAACTCATGGAGAGTATAACCCCCTGGCACGCAGGAGAGAACTAACCCCCAGGTGGAGGAAACCTCTGAGGACCCTTGGCCAGAGGTCTGCCCATCCTTGGGGCGTACTAAATGGAGAAGGACCTAGGTCCTAGTAACCATAGTGAATTTGAGGTTGGCAAGCTGCTTCGCAAGACCATAATCCATCCTCAATCCATGGATGATGCTAATAGCACAATGATCCTGAGGTTGAAGAGTAGGTCTGTTCTGAATGAGAGATAGAATCCTATGTATGAAGTAAATCAGGTGAAGGAGGGTAAATGAAGTCCAAGTATCCAAGATGATGAATGGTGCTTGTCCAATGGAATGCAAGGGTGTACTGAGCATGTACCGGGTCATAATGTCATACGCTTAACAGAGTATGACATTATAGCTAGCCCAAAATAACGCTGTCTAGGACAACGAATGGTACAATACCGTGTATACTGCTGTAGGTGGTATTGCACTATTCACATACTTCCAGGCAGAGGATAAGACCTCTGCTGGGAGTGGGTTCCACTGAGCAGCTGTCATGGCTCACTGGACAGAGCCACAGCAGCAGGAACCCAGCGCTGTGTCTGGGACCTGGTTTGACTCCTGTCCCAGAATTTTTTTATAGACTTTGTATTCTCCCAAGTTGGACTCCTGAGCTAAGAATCTTAGTGGGGGGCATAGTCCCCCACAACAGGGGGTGAGGGGGCAGAGACCCCCACAGAAAAAAAAGAGTTATGCCACATGGCATAAATCGCTCTATTTAGCCATGCAGCATAATGTCTTGTGACATTATGACCCTGTGCCTTCTGAGCAGAGGGACCATGACTGGATCAATAAAGTACTAAACTGGGAATAGTGGAAATGCAGTGGTAGAAGATGTCATTGATGAATGATCTAACTTGTGAAAGGTCTGAATGTAAAGGTATGATCTGAAGGCAAGGAACTCTGTATTGAACAAGGAGTCACTAAGGAAGCATCCATGGAGTAGAAATGAGTAGAAGAGTCTTTGAGTGCCCTGGAGATGATGGTTCATTCTCGATCCAAGGATGGTACAGACTGAATGATGATTCTGAGGATGAAGGGTACTTCTTTTCCAAAGGGAGGGTAGAATCCTATGTGGACCATATCCTATTAAAGAAAGGCTAATGTAGTCCATGTTTCTGAGGTGATGAAGGATGAAAGTTCAAAGGAATTATAGGGGAGAAATGAGTTGGGAAGCCTGATTTGATCGCTATAAGACCAGACAGTACGCTGTGTAAGTTATGATGATTTGTAAAGTTATAGGTGACTGATCCAATTTGTGAAAGTTTTGATATTAAAGGTAGTCTGGAGGTAAAGAATTGATTAGTGAGTGATATGTTGCTAGGTAAGCATCCCAGAGTAAAATAAGTAGAGGAGATTTTGAGTGACTGATGAGAGTACTGCCATAAGTGATAGTAAAGCAACAGAGGAAGATTTGTGAAGCAGTCCAGATGATAGCCTAATATATACGGGGAGTGATTGGAAATTCGGTATGAGGAATGGAGAGCTTCTTTGGTGTTGATATTCATGACTTTATGCTCAGTTCCTCTGCTGATACACTACCTGAAGTAAGTGTAGATATTTCTGTGGTACGATCATTTAGGAGATGATCCGTTGTGGCATAGGTTGGTTAAGTATACAGGTAATCCCAATGCTGAAGTACTTGAAAGAGTTTGGGGGCGGATGAGAGGAAAAGTCTGTAGGCTAGATTGGTAGAGAGAGATTGATTAGTGCAGGATGCCATAGGGTTTTAGTGCTACAGCTGAGTAACACTGATTGTGAGGCAAGGCTGAGTTGGTGAATTTGCCTCAGCTGTTATGGATTGCCAGTTAGAATTCAGGAGAGCCAGTTCTTGGTAACGGTGTTTGCTGTAGAGACTAACAAAGGTACTTTGAGAAGAAGAGGATGAAGGGTCCGCTGAAAGAGTGGTTAGCCCAGCTAAAGGCTCTAGGTGAAAAGGTGTGAATGATTACATAAAGAATAGATGTGTCTGGGAGTAAAATCGAGGGTTTGGATGGTGTGTACTCAGTAATCAGCTAGGCTGTACAGATCCCATGATGAACATTTTGGAAGATCTCTGTGAAATTTCTAAAACAAGCAATGACTGTTGGGATGTAGGAGTTGGGTAACTTGGTCATCAAAGTCAGTGTTGAAAGAAGAGGTGTCAAAAGGTAAATGGATGATGTTTGTGGTTGAATGGGTTATCTTGAGATTCCCAGTATCCGTAGAAGCAATGCTTATTACAAAGTTGGAGTGTAACAGAAGGATTGAGTCCTTTCCTTATATGAGGACAGCCAATGAGACAAGGCATACATTGAAGTCATGGTACTTAGATGGACAGGAATCAGAGGGTATATCCACTAGAGACAGAGAAGATATTCCTATTGTCCAGATGAATGGGATTCCATAAATTATTGTGAAGAACTGAATAGGCAGTATAAAGCTCTATAATAACATGTGTCTATGAGGCATGTAAGCCAAAGAATGTTTGCTGGCAGTAGTATGCTCCAGTAATGAACTGATGATCTGATGAGTGGTGGAAGGATACTGTTAAAAAGGCTAGAGTAGAAGTAGGGGATGGGTCATATGGAAGAGCATATAACTGGGTAGGAGTACTAGTCAGAGGTATGATACAAGGTCCAAAAGAGCCACAGCAAACAGTTTGAAGCCCGAGCCAGCAAAGCAAAGATGGGAAGGCAGCTGGCAAAATGGGAAGGAAGTCCAGAGTGGATCCTGAGGAACTGAAGAAGAAGCAGAGGGTGCCATGGACCAGGTGAAGCCAGATGACATGCAGAGTAGTAAAGTACAGGACCGGGTCAGTGCCAATGCAAACAGGAGTGAATTACAGGAAAGCTGAAGCAAGGCATCAGATAATAATCCACTGAAGGTCAAGGAGCCAAGTCAAGCACCAGAAGCAACAGGAGTTTCACATCTGACAAAGGCTGGAAACAACCACAGGAATGATGGAAGACATTGGAGGAATGAAGGATGAGGTCCAAAATCTGCAAAGAAACAAGTTTATATAATAGCCGGCAAACAAACTGAAGAGGTCCAGGTTCCACAGTCAAGGTCACCGGCAGAAGTAGGAGATCCAGGTCCAGAAAGGTCAAGGCATCAGGTAGCAGATGGAGAAAACAGAGGAAGCAGCAAAATGGAAGGACATGCAGCCAGATGGGACATTCAAAGCAAGATGATCCTGGCTGGATTCGGCTAGGGCATGTAGAATGCTGAGAGAACATGGTTGTGGAAATTCTGGTCCTGAAGGGGCAAAGTCCTGTTCCTGAAGGGAGTGGCAGCCAGGTATCAGATAGAGGACATATAAGATGAAGCAATAGATTGGAGACTCAAGCAACCATCAGGGACGGCAGATGAATGCTGTTGACTTGAAGCAGCATAAGCAGAATGATGAGGGTATGCAAAGTGTGGGAGTTCCATTCCTGAAGGGAAGCGGCAACTGGCATGAGGTAGAGAAGGTAAGGTATAAGTCTGTAGATTGGAGACATAGCTCCCATCACTGGTAGTCAGGGCAAACTAACCTGCACTCGATGCTGCTAAGCAGAGCTAGGGACAAAGAATGTCAAGATGATAAGTAGGGGGTAGTTCCATTTCCGAAGGGAAGCAGCAACTGGTATGAAGTGAAGATATAGTAATGGTCAGTAGATTGTAGACACACCTCCCATCCCTGGTAGCCAGGGCAAGCTAACCTGCACTCAATACTGCCAAGCAGAGTTAGGGACAGAGGATGTCAAAATGATACGTAGGAGGTAGTTTCATTTCCGAAGGGAAGCAGCAACTGGTAGAAGGTAAAGAAGGTAAAGTAACAGTCTGAAGATTGGAGCTGTGTATTGTATAGTCTTTGTGGTGAAGTAACAATCGTTGCCAGGAACGGCAAGGAGATCAAGCAAAACTATTCAGACTTGTCCTCTGGGATCCCACATATCAGAAGAACACAACCAAATATAATCACAACCTGATGGGCAGATGGAAAATGAAGCATTTCCTGAGTGGCAATATTGGAATAAACAGAAAGTCAGAGGTGTAGGAAGGTATAGATGAGGGAGTTCAGTGCCATACAGCAGGCTCTTGAGCCAAATGTCATAACTGAGAGCTTAGTTTTAGCTTAGATGTACTACGCAGTTTGGCACTATGCATGCAGGGCAGCATGTCTCCTGGGTGGTAGAGAAAGGCCTCATTTGAATGCGAAATCCAGTGCATCAAATTGCTAGTCATTTTGGAAGTTAAAGTACAGATTTCAGGGTGCATGCAATAGCTTTCTTATCCATTTAAACATTGAGATGCTTACCCTGTGGAAGAACAGGAGCAAAGTCCTGGTGCAGAACTGAGGTTGTTTATGTCTGTGCAACCTGCCTGTGAGACTTTCAAAGTATGGTAATGGTAGCTCATACTGTTATCCCCAAACACAGAGATGAGGCTCCTCTGGCATGCAGCCCAAGAATGTATTGGCCACTAGGTACCCAAGCATGTTCTTGCTAGCAGTATCCATGAAAAAGCACTAAAGAGCGCAAGTCTAAAATAAACCCTCCAAGAAAGGTGAAGTAGTGAGAAAACACTCACTGTTTCAAGCAGTGGTCAGATTCGTACCTGGCTTGGAGGAAAAGGGAGAGACATGATAGCAACCCATTCAGTGGTAGTGCAGGAGTAGCAGTAGCCAGGTTACTGTCATCTGTACTCCTCTGTCCTACAGCACCTTTGTCTGCTAGTTGTGAAATGTATACCCGGAAGTGGATGCTCAGTTAAGCGTGCCATCACTTTCTTCATAGAACCAAACAGCTGGGACCCCTGCTATGGAATTTCCAGAAAGGTGCTGGAAAATCAAGCATGAAGTACCAACTTGTCTGCTCACCACCCTCTGAGCACCCGAGGAGGAAGTAGCTGTCCCAAATCAAGCATCGGTTATGGAGTGCTGGTACAGGATGAACAGAAGCAGGAGGGAGAACAAGTAGGGAACTGAAGTGGATGGAAGCTGGAACAATGCAGGGATGCATGAAAGCAGCAGCAGGAGGTAGGAGAAGGCCGGTCTCATGATGAGTGAAAGAAAAAAAAAATAGCGGACATTTCGAAATAATATAGATTGAGGTTAAATTCAGTGGTTTAGAGTGGGTCCCGACTCCTTGATGTGACGGGCGGCTGTCCAATACGGTTATTGGAGGTAAAAAAATGACTGGACAGAGGAAACCCTCTTCTATGTTGTATTTTTTCTACTTTTTCTATTTCAGGTTTCTTGTATGGGCACCACAATTGCCCACTGTAGTCTACGTGGCATCTGACATGGGAAGTACATAGGGGCATTATTATCTCTGCTTTATGACTTTTAATATTCCTATGTATACAACCCATTGTTTGATTTGCCTTGGCTACTGCTGACCTGATTGTTCTTTAAAGTTCAGGCCAGTGTCTATGTAAACCCCTAGGTCTTTCTCTTTGTCTACGGCTTTCAGAACTATATTTTTTAAGAGGTATTTATGTTTGGTGTTTTTGTTCCTCATGTGTAATATGCAGCTCTTGTCCAAATTAAATGCCATACCCCAGTTTTACACCCATTCTGTGATTTTGTCCATAACAGTTTGAATCATTTGGATTTGTTCCTGAGCGAAACACGGGCCCCCTATCTTGATATCACATCCGGTGATATCACGTCCTGTTGCCCATGGGTCTAGGTTTATCTTGTACATAGCATTTCTTCTCCAGCCAAAACAGAATATCAGAAATATTTACACCCTCATTTCGAAAGAGAATTGTGACTGTTTTTACTGTAGGCTTAGTTAAAGTAATAGCCTGAAAATCTTTCCAATGTTCACTATTCTGTAAATCATAATATAGTCTCCAAAATTTGTCCAAAGACAGTTCAGTACAGAAACTAACATCATAATATAAATCGCCTGGAGGGTGAATCAGAGCATACACTTCGTGCGGAGAAAAAGCCATGGAGTCTATTAACAAAACTTTACCCACCCAAATGCGATCTGGAGCCACCCGTAACTGTCCCCTATATCACAATCTTACTAAAAACCTGCGTTTAGCAGATTCCACAGGTTTTCTAAACAGGCCAGCAAAGGATTTCGGAACATTACCACCAGAAGTCAAGGAATCCACAGTTTCCCTCATTTCCTTACCACGCACCTCCTGCGGTGGATGAAATTCAGTTAACGAAGTTAATTCAGGCAAAACCGATGCTGAAACTGCCAAACCAGGTGATAAAGACTCCATAGATTCTAATAAAATCTGTTCGCCCATGGCATCTTGCGTATCCAAAAAAACGCTAGCCTCACCCTGGGAATGCGCATCCGCAATACCGGGAATCAAGGACTTTGAAACAGGCTTACCAATGGGAAAAATGGTCTCCTCTTGTTGCACCAAACCAGATGAACAAGCAACCCCTGGAATTGGTATAGTGGGATCAGGAACCCACTTCTCCCCGGACCATAACCAGCCCGCCCACTGCAATGCCTCACCAGGGGTCCATGGTTCCAGCGAACACATCTGTTCAGGTGCCAGACTCGAACCTAAGTCATTTCCCAAAACAGGATTCAAACTAGCACCACCGCCAACCTGCTGCCCAAAACGTTTCCCTCCATCCTGTATAGGGCTTACAGGAGAACGTTTCCTTTTATTTCTTTCAACTTCTAGCTTCTGTTGACATGTACGAAAATCTTTTTCAGCCAAAGTAATAAGCTCTAAAAGATGTTGTTTTTTCTGTTCCATTTCTTTGTTTAAAACTAATTCCGCCTCATCTTCCACCTCCGAACCAAGCTCCACTTCCAAATCTGGAACCGTACTCAAAGGGGCTTCTTGAAATCGAATATCACCCACCGATACATCCTCTTGTCCCATATAGGTCAGAGCTACGTACTCACAACCTTCCTCCTCCAGTTCCACCGACCGACTGGCATCCTCCATCTCCTCAAATGGACGGACAGCGCCACCCACGAAAAGAGTTGGGGAATTTTCCTGGTGTCCTGGCCAAATTTCCCTCATTCACTAAAAATACCACCAACAGCTTAATCTGGTTCAAGGTCAGTTGGCATTCATCTGTATCCCCCCTCCCCCAGTCATGCCTGAAAATAGGCAGGATTTGTCTAGTGCACTTACCTGGTCAACAAAAACTAAATAAATCTCAGGGACTTGCCTTTGTCCTGGTGCTTCCCCCACAGGTTAATCCAAGTGGTGGGGATCAGTGGATCCCACCTGCCAGTGAACAGATCTGGTTTCTAAGAGAGGGCCTGTAACTTGGTTTTGGAGCCTGTGAATGATTGGTATCATCCTGCCATGTGACAGCCACGGCAGTGGAAACTGAAGCCATAACTTGGGATCACGTCTCCCAGCAGAAGCATATATACTGTTGTTAACAATGGGGACAGTATAGAGCTCTGAGGGATGCCACATACAACCTGAGAAGAGGCAGACTGATAACTGTCCAATACCACAATCTGGTGATGATTTTCCAGGAAAGAATCTGAACCAGCGTAACCCTGTGCCAGACATTCCACGAAAGAACCTCAGGTGCTTAATTAACGCCCTATGATCCACAGCATCAAATGCTGATGACAGGTCAAGGAGAACCAGAACAGATAGTTCTCCTTGCTCCTTTGCCAGGAGCAGTTCATTCATACCCCGGACAAAGACAGTCTCTGTGCTGTTACTAGAACAGAAACCAGCTTACAGAGGATTGTAGGTGTTGAATTTCTCTAGGTGTTCTGTCAGACAAATTGCCACCACTTTCCTTATAACCGTCTTTATAAAAGTAAGGTTAGAGATAGGCCTGCAGTTTGTGTGATCTTCCAAAGCTAAATTTGACTTGTTGAGGAGGGGCTGCACAATGACCCCATGAGGTCAGGGAAGACACCCACTTGCAAAGAATAATTCATAATCACTGAAAACAACAGCACTAGTATGTGCCAGCCCACCTTAACCAAATTGAAGGGGCTAGGGTCTAAGATGCAAATGGACTGGCACATCACTGACAGCATCTGGCAGATATTTACATAATCAGTTGTCTGAAAGTTCGTCCACAGCACCTGAGATTCAGTTACCTCAGCTCCTCGAGCACTGCCCTGGTGACCAGGAGAAATGGAGATGTTTTGCCTTATCTCCTCAGTGTTGGCTACAAAAAATTCAGAAAAGCACTCACATCTCTCTACTGAACTTGGCTCTAAGCTAGGACCAAGACAGACTGGATTTAGAATCTTATTCACCAATCTGAGAGAGGTGTGATTCTGTTTTTCCCAGCTGCAATGAGTGATGAATAAAATTGTTTCCTCACACCAGTCATTGCCTCCTGATATTTCTGATAATGAAAGATCAGGACAGGTTAGTCTGAAAGCAGGACAGAACTCCTCCTCCACCTCTCAGCACCTTAGGCATCTGCATTCAAAGTTATCCAGCCTATTTAGATGTATATTGTTCAATGTTAAAGAGCCCCTGGCACCTCAAGAAAAACTTTGAGATACATAATATTTGGATACAAAGCAGCTTTATATTTCTCATTACCTTTGTATTTCTTATCCCCATTATTTGTTACTGAGGTCATATACATGAAAACAGAAGTTATGTTCCTTGAGGTTTCATCAGCTGCTATTGCTTCTTCACAACCTGATGTCATAATACTCTGCTTATGACATCACAGTTATTCCCATGGCAAAAGACTGATGTAACAACAGAGCATTATAATTTCAAGTAGGGAATAAGCTATAGAGGTAAATTAACTCTGAGGGATAAAGATCTTGTTTTTGTTGGGATATCTTGAGTAATGCATAATGGAGAAGAGAAATCAATAAAAAAATATATAGGATATATGAAATAACAACTGAATTGTATCTAAATATTATGCTTTTTAATGTTTTCCTATAGGTGCCAGCTGCTCTTTAAGGATGTGTGAACCTCAAAAAGTTTGATCCTGAGAGCATGAACTGTTAAGCCAGGAATCTTCATCAAACTTCTCTTATCGGCAAACTATCTTGCATAGGTTTGACCATTGAAAACCATTGGGGAATGGCTATGATATCAAATGATATATTGTACTGGGTCAGTGTACCACCCAAAACAGAAGGATGATGCAATGGCCCACACTGGTGATTACAGACTCCAAAATTTGCATTTGTTGGGACAGTGGCAAATAGGGACAAGACTTCCTGTTATGCTATACAGTACATCTTTTGTACAGGTTACAGTGTCAACAGTGTCCCAAATTTTGCAAGCCTATGTAGGCCTACAAAACTTGGTAATTTGACAACAGACAGCAGTATAGCATCCCATTATGTGTTTAGGCTTCTGGTTCCGCAAAATAGAAGTGAATGGACATGAAAGCCTTCTTAATTTAGCTCATTATCCTTAGTCTTTGGCACAGCTAGAAGTGTGGAAAATTCATCATCCATAAGCCTTGACAAATATGTCTTTGGAAGAAAAGGTAGTTAACTTTTATAAAGTGAGCATCTCTACCATTTGGGTTAGAAGGCATATTCTGTTGCTGGCTATGTTTAATGCAGTGCTGAAACTGTTCTCTGTGTATGTACTTGCAGATTGGCAACTAAGGTACTCAACAGCTACCACCATCAAAGAGGTCCAATGATCTTTTTTTTGGTACCAGTACAATCCAAATGCATCACTTTCTGCTAGTGGAACATTCTCATCTACAAAATCATGCACCATTTTGTTTGCTGTCAACTCACACACAACTATGTCAGAACATGAGCTGCTGTGCTTTTTCATCAATTGATAGCCATGCAGCTGTTTCTACAATGGTTTGTCATCAATGGGTGTCTTTATGGGCATGCTGCAGTAGCAGCTGAAGGTCTCTGTTGACTTGGAAATAAGAATTACTGACTCACCTGATGTTTAGCTGTAGTGGTGGCAACACCTTTGGATGCTACCTCTCCCCTCACTCTCTTATCCACCTGGCCTGTCAGTTGCCTGGAAGGGATGACACAAAGTCCACTTCTTGGGCTGTACTTATGTTCCTAGCATTTTTTGTGTCATACAGGTGTGAACCAAATGGATAATACATGCTTTATAGGACTGCTGCTCCTTGGCACATTCTTCTACATCAAAGAAGGTATTAAACGGTTCTCTGATGTGAGGGTCCAAGGATGTAAACATCATCTATATGCATTTCAGAAATGTGTGTGTGTCACTCTGATAACATGCTCTTATTCTTTCTACAAGATTGACAGAAGTGAGATCCTCTTTCTCCTCATATTTAAACTCTATGTAAATAAGTCACATGTTAATCATGACCATGGGGAGGGGAGTATCTGGCATAGATTGGCTGCATCAGCCTTTACCACCTGTGTGGTCTCCTTAAATTACTTCAGCACAATTCAGAGTGTCTCCATCCTGCCCCATTGATTTGGGCAGATGTTTATTTCCACTTTGCCAATACCATGCTCAGATGCACACTGGTGGATGGATGTCTCTTGTTCTAACATCTGCTGCATCTTGTAATAGATAGTATTTCATCTTGTTGCCATATCATGATTTAGGTGGTAGAGGTGGAGGTAGTTCGGCTGCTGAATATTGTTTAACAGATTCTGTGCCTTAACAGAATGATCAAAATGGCTACAGACATTTTTGGCCACATCTACACATGAAGTAATCAAGTCAGCAAGTTAGCTCCCAAGATTCTCTCGAGATACCTGGAGAAAAAAATCTATTGGGCAACATGTGCTGCAGTAAATCTTGTAAAAATCTCCTTAGAGATCTCCAGAGATTTTGGAAAGCAACTTGCTAGATCAACTGCTACTACTGTTAAAATCCCTGAACTACTAGATTTATACAGTGAGCAGAAAATGGACATGTGTACTGAATACACAGCATCTTCAATTACATTTACAGTATTCAAAGCAGTATGTGATACTATAAAACCTGGCATTAATGAGTGTGGTGCCAGTCACTCATCAAACTTACTGATGAAAGTGTAACAGGTTTTCTGTTGGATGGGTAGGATGGTTGTTGTCAAAGCCAACAGTACATAAAGTTGCCAGCTTGTGGAGGTTGCAGAGCCCCAGTGATTTGTAACTACTGCTACTAATGCTGCCAATGTATCCAGGGGAAGAAATCAAGTAAGAAAAGGGGAAACTGACCCAGTGGGTGGTCACTGCCATGTAAACAGTAGTCTGACTAATTATCTACGTCAGTGGTTATGTGAACCATTGTCACAATTCATATTTTCAGGGCATATGACACTATTTTAGGCACTCTGATACTAATTCTGAAGAATCACTGTGCAAAAGTAAGCATAGTTGGGCACTTATACCTTGAGACTGTAACCTGCATTACTGGTAGAAAACCTACAATGCTCACAAAGGAGAATGGCAGCAAGTCAGTGTCTAGCATTTTCACAATTCTTGTGCTGATATTTTGACCTTGGATCAGTTGGCTTTATATTACTGGCTTCTTTCCAGAGACTAGACCAGAGACAATTTTTGCTCGAAACTGACAGCTGTCTCTTACTTTGTACATCCTCTTGGAGGTGTTGAAGTCAATTGGCTAAACAATAAAAAATGTTGGAGTTGTACTTCAGATGTCACTTGATGGACTTCATTCTTCATCGCTATCCTCCACATTCTCCTCCTCTTGGCCATGATATTCATCTTTTGTATAAGCTTCACTGCCTAACAGTGCAGCTGCTGATGATTTTTCACTTCCATTTGCCATTAACTGGCAACCAGTCTCATACTGAGATCTGTGGGACTTCAGCAAAATGCCCTTTAAGGGTAGATGTACCCAGTCTTGTTCTCTCCTTACCCTGTCTCAGCTTTCCCTTACATACTGTATAGGCACATTACATGTGTCAATGATTCTTTGTTCACTGGAAAGAAATCCCACACCACTGACATCATGTTTTTCATTCTTAGTGGCAGTCTCTGTTGTTTGGTAAGGATTTGGCTCTCATGGCCATTTTCATCTACATGCGTTTCCTCCTCCTCAAGCAGTTCATCAGGTTCAGAGAACAGTTTTTTTCTGCCTTTACCATGTGTTCTCCTGGACCTGGTGTACTTTGTGACTCTTCTGTGTCTTTCCCTGCTGTTTCTTAGATGCTTGTTTTTCCATTGCCTTTTTGGGGTCTCTTTCTTTTATTTCCTTTGAAAATCACTGTTTTTCTCTTCTAGTCTCTTAAGTACAAACCCATGCTTCAATTATGACTCCCACCTATTCAATCACTTCCGCCCCCCAGAACTGCTGCTGCTGCTGCTATCACATTTATCAGGTACATACTCACAATTTATATCCATGTCCCTAGGATCCCCAAACTATATTGCTTCACTTCACTGCCTATGTCATTAACAACTGCACCACTTTATTTCTGTTTTTCTCTACAATTATTGCTTGAGTTGCAACCCTTGCAGTGCTACTCCAAATGGTTCATACACTGTGTGAAAATGTATGAATCATTTGAACACTTTCTTCCACACTTCAGTTCCCACTGAAGATGACGGGCTCTGACCAACCTAACTCTGTTTTTTTTTTTAGCTGCTTCTGGATTGATCCCACTGTATCCCCATCTCCTTGTCTTCTCTGCTGATTCATTACCTAAAGCAGATACCCACACAAAATACTTTTTTAAATATTTTTTTTGCTTTGTTGTTTATTATAATTTATGTTATCAGTACCACAAAAGTGCCACTAGCAGCAGTCAGGCATCAGAAAAATGTCAGTGGAAACCCTGTTTCTGCCAAGTGCCCAGATTGTACTACACTACCACAGGTCAGGAGGATGTAACAAAGGCTGCAAGAAAAACTCCAGGAAGTTGAGAGCATGAAGACTGAAAGAAAAGAAATGGTTGTATCTTTTTACTTTTAATGGGATGACATAAAAGTGCAAAGTAACAGTTACCTGGCCCTGGCAGACTGCCAACTGACTATGTTGCTGCACACTTTGTTAGTTGCAGGCCCCAGAGTAATCTGCTATACTATGCACATGGATTAATCTTAAAATTAATTGCATTTACTGGAAAAGGCAGCAATACCTCTTTATTTGTTCAATTTAAAAAAGAAAACATTTTTTGTTGTGCTCCCAAGGGTGAGGCCAGTCTGCCAACATACATACATTTGCTTATCTCTGCTCAGTAACTCTCAAATTGGATCTCAGGATTCTTGGCCCTGCATATCATGCATGAAATGCAATAACTGTCAAAAAATACAACTGTCTAATCTAAATACTTGATAATTTTGTGAAACAATTGTTGTTTTGGGCAACTGGGCACTGGCAGACTACCAATTATCTCATTCTCCATCTGCCCATTGCCCATGTACACTCCCTAATGTCTCAGTTCCCACTCCAAACAAGCAATGGTCCCAGAGGCTCCCTGTTTTATAGTGCACTCCTAAGCCCAACAGGGGCTTTTCTTGCTTTTCTTCCTGCTTAAGAAACATGAAATATCCCCTGCAGCAGTCCATCTGTTGTAGATTTTAGTCTGTGTAATATGCTGAATTAATGAATATTTTTGACTTTTGAAGCTTTTTCCTAGCTAATTCAGCTAAAATCTCTTGCGTGCCTTGCCTAAGATTCCTATCAGCCTGATGCCGAATGTGCAAGTGAGCTCTCTCACTGCACTGTTGCATCAAGCTGGGTCTGACATGAAATTAGATGTGCATGGTGGTTTGCCATATGACTGGTTCAACTGATCCCTACCATGTGAACAAAGGCAAACCAGTTGAACCAAATGTCCCCATCTTTGCCCAAATGTTTGAGGTGATAAATTTGTTTGCAGTACTGAACTTGTTGCTGTACTTAAGGTCCTGTTTTCTGATATAGCATGTGCAGTTTTACAGTTCCTCTCTATGCCGGTTTCATCATGTATTTTGCATTGGTACTACTGCAGCATCCCAACATTGTCAAAGAATGTTATGACTGCAGATAAAAGCAAAACTTGCTAATATACTTTATGTGGGATTTTATATTATTGTGGTTGACCTTGCATCACACATTCAGTCATGCCACATGGCCTACAAAACCTATCCTGCTTTGTGGGTTTTGCATATTTTATGAGTAACAGTCTGTGAGGAAGATGAAATTTTGTATGAGTGTCAGATTGTGAAGTCGGAGTTCAAACTGAAGGAGATTATTATTTTACATAATAATAAGAGATGTCCTTCCCAGATCCTAATAAGTTAGACATCATGCCTGTATAAAACTGCTTGTGTGAGGAAAAATTAGAATTTTACAAATGGAGACTGGAACATTGAGGTATTGAGCACAACTGAAGATAGGAGGGAAGCATATCTATGCAACAGGCTTTTTTTGAAAATAAAACTATGTGAATTCAAATCTCTACTTTTTTTGAGTAAAACTTTATCATTATTATTTTTTTTTCATACAGTATATAACCTCTCTCTGTCAATACACAACCAAATAGTAGGACAAATGATCCTACCTGCACTAGATTATAGGGATATAGTCTATCTTGCCACACCGATCAGTCAATCTCTATACCTGTGTCATGAGGGTAGGGGATGGGGTGAGGATTAGGGTTGCTATTTATACATTTTGAAATGCTGGCCCTGTATGAAGTACCGTACCATTGATGCATTATTGCAAATCAGTAGCTTGGTCTTGGGTAAAAAGGGTTGGGGAGGGGGTAAGAGTTAGGCTTGATAATCCTAATAGCACATTTCCAAACTTTGTATGGTTTTGATCTTTGTGTTGTTCCAACCCAAATCATCATTAACATAGTTTATTGTAATGAATATGCTGTGTATATGTATATATGTGTGTACATATCTAAATATATATATATATATATATATGGCAAAAACTCCATTAATGCATCAGTTAGGGTTCATAGCACAGTGACAAAAGCATGTAAATGTGGTGTTAGGGTTACCACCCCTACCATCCCTCACCCTCCACACACCAACAGGCACCGGGATGTGCGCTGGGGTCGTCGGCCTAACTCTCATCCCATTCCATGTGTAACAAAGCTGAGGTAGTACAGTATAGGAGAATGGGATGAGAGTTAGGCATGATGACCCCAATGCACACCCCGATGCCTGGGGGTGGGGTTGGGGTGGTAAGGGTGGTAACCCTAACACTGCATTTACATGCTTTTGTCACTGTGCTATGAACTCTAACTGATGCATTAATGTAGATTTTTGCCATGAATGTCCCTTCTTTTTGAGAAAGTGTAATGTAACTGGTAAGTGATATGTGTTAGTGGGAGCTCGGGCCCTCCACGCACTGTGCTCACTTCATTTTGCCCAATTTTTGCACAATGGTATGTGTATGTGGAAGGGGGGCCTTCCGGACCCTGCGCTCCCACTTACACATAACTACAAAGCAATACAGCAGCCCTACAGGTCAAGGAACCCTTGTACCAGTAATCTGTTAATATCTTAGCAATTGTAGTAGCTAGGAAAAAAATTCCAGTGCTATTGTAATCATGACAGTGAGTACTACACGCGAGGTAAATTGACCAAATTCATATCTCACATCATTTACAAGATATGGCCACTGAAAAGGCACCCTTGGAGCCCTTGGAACATATTTTTGACAATATCTCTTTAACCGTAGAAAGTAGGAACAAAATTCCACTGCTGGTGTAATCTATGGTTTGCAAACTTGTTTCTGCAACAGCAGGTAGGGGAAAACTCCATATCTTGCTTCGTTTTTGAGATACAGGTGCTGAAAGGCGTAATGGACACTGCAGTGTCATCCTATGGGAAATTTCTCAAATTCAGAATGCTGTAACTTTGGGCCCGTTGAATGTTTTTGCACTGATCTACCAAAAGGCACATCTGTGGAACCAGGGCTTGCCACCCTGCAAATTTCAGCTCAAAACACCCAACCACTTTTTTGCAGGAAGATGGCAAAGATTTGCATTTTTTTTGGCAAAGTTGTTTTGTAAATCATGAAAATTTCACAAAAAACAGCATGAAACTTTTGCATTTGCAAACATTTTGCGGATGTTTTTCCCACAATTTGTGAACGTGCTCTTGAAACTGGCATTTCAGGTTTTTTCCCAAAAGACAGGGCTGACATCCTCAGGACCCAACTAGGTAAACCCAACAGTTAGTGTTTACCTAGAGGGTCCCACATTTAAATGCCAGGCATTTTTCACTCTTGCTAACTGAAAACAAGATAGTGGCAGCACAAAAGTAAAAGGGCCATTTGAGAAAGGAAAATTGTACTTGCAGCACTTTCGTGAGACACATGTATTTTTTCCCCATTGACTATAATGGGAAATTTGTTTTTTGAATAACTTTTGAACAGTATAATATTTGTACACCAAATCTTTGAAAGGCATATTGGTGACCCAGACTGCATCTTCCCTGAAGATTTCAGACCAAGCTGACAAATCGCGCGGGCTGTGGGAGCAAGCATAGAAATGCTCAAAAAGTCGGGAATTTTTTTTTCCATTTTTTGGCATTCTACAGCTCCGCAACCATACATCCGACCATAATGCAACTTGTCACATAAAGTGATCTATGGTACCAGACCATGTCTGCAAAGTTTCAGGCAAATCCGTCATACAGTGGCAAAGTTATTAAGGTGCAAAATTTGAGGTTTAACATTTAAGTGCTTACTCAACCACAACTATAGTGCCACTACCGTGGCACTATTAGATGTATATGTGTGTGTGTATATATATATATATATATATATACATACAACATGTGTTTGGGATAAATCTACAGATAAAAACTAATACCCCATTCAGGCAGTGGAGATATCACTAATATCTCCATGTTCCCGTATGTCATAGTGATATCTCCATGTTCCTATACATCACCGTGATATTTCTATGTTCCTATATGTCATACAATAGAAAGGAAAAAGTGTTTCACTTTCCATTGTGCAGCTGTGTCTGTAACACCTACACCCAATCCACCCGACCACCACATATATTCCACTGTATCTGATTCATCCTTCCCCTTTCTATACTGTAAATAATAATTTTAAAAAGTTATCTGGCTCATCCTGCTACTGTTAGGTCCAATAATGATAGCTTGACTTTCACTTTCCCCCCTAAAATGTAGCTTGACCGAGCAATATTAACACACACCCTAAATGTGCTTCCAGCTCTTCAGAATAAAGCCATTTTTATCACAAAACTCATAAAAACCTTGCTGTTTCACTAACTTTAACTGATTTTCTTGAAAAGAAGCTCCCAATTCTGCTGAGAGGAAAGTGAATGAGCGGCGAGCAAGTCAGAACCTTCAGAACAACGGAAGGAACCACGAGCATATGTTACTATAGCAACACACGCTCACTGTTACTTCTGTTGTTCTGAAGCTGCTGACTCACTCACTCACCTCTCGGCACAGTTGGCAGCTTCTTCTCAAGAAAATCAGTTAAAGTTACTGAAACAGGAAGGTTTTTCTGAGTTTTGTCATAAACATGGCTTTATTTTGAAGGGCTGGGAGGGAGCACATTTAGGGTGTGTGTTAATACCACTTGGTCACGTTACATTTCAGGAGGAAAGTGAAAGTCAAGCTATGATTACAGGACCTGAGCATGGCAGGATCAACCAGATAACTTAATTTAAAAAACTTTAAACTGCAATTACAAATGAAACATATATATATATATTAACATGTCATCTGTTACACTGATAAGGGTTTTGAGGATTGTGCTGTTTTGCAAGCAGCCCAAAACACATGTTGCATAAACATAACATGACATGGCCTGACTGAAGATATCATATTTATCTTCACTCAAGGTCAAAGACATCAGTATATCACTGGTCTCTTGTGAAGATAAATATATCTTCAGTCAGACCATGTCATATCCTATATATATATATATATATATATATATATATATATATATTTATACAATAGGGGTGAGCATGTAACCTTGACAATAAAAACATGTATTCTCACTGCAGTGGAATATCTCTGTGATGACATAGACACTGTCGGTTTATTTCCTGATAAACCCACAGTGTCTACATCACCAGCAAATATACTCACAATGGTGATGTCACCAGAGTCAGACTATCTACACTGCAGCCTGCATTTAATAGCTTCACAGTTTCTCTTTCTCACTGAATCCTGTAACTAACTCAATTAGCATTGTGAAAGACAATCACCTGTGTCCCATTGTTATTCTAACAATCCTAGCACACTGTTGTGCTGCTCTAATCTTCAAACCAGCCTCTTCATAAACCAGTTTATCTTTCTGAGTGCTGACTGCAACAGTTTCTCTGTCTCAATGAAGCCTGCAACTTACTGAATACACAATCTGTTTCTCACTCCTAGCTGCAGGTAACACAATTATCATTGCAAATCACATGCACCTGTTCCTCATATTATCTAACACTCCCAGCCTATTCAAAAACACTTACACACACACTCAGACCACACAAAAGCAGTGCTGTCAGTATAGCCTAGAGGTTAGAGTAACAAGCAATGAACCGACTCCTACATCCAGCAGCCCAGACCAGTGTTTAATTCTCGCAACTTCCATTTCAATACTGTGTGACTCTGAACAAATCACTTAACTGCCCAGTGCTCCCAGGTTCCCCCAAAAAAAACTTACCAAAATAAAGTAAACGGGGAGAGAACACAGAAAAAAATGTTCCTAAAATGTACTAGCCCTGTTGTATAAATTGCACACAGGATGTGCGACTTGTGGAATATGGCAAACATTTACACTCATGCAGAGTGAACTGCAATAATATCACTCTGCACTCATGCAAATATTTGCCATATTCCACAGTCGCCCATCATGTATCATCTATATATGTATTATAGGGACTATAGTTAGGGTTTAATGGTCACTTCTATGCTAACCCCCAAATTTTGCACTTTAATAACTTTGCAACCATTTGACTGATTCACTTGAAAGTTTGTATGCACCATCGAGACCAAAGATCTCAGGATCTGACAAGTTCTGATCTGGTCAGAAGTGCGGGTGCAGAGATGTGGAATGTCAAAAATTGTGTAAATTACCATTTTTGAGTAACTTCTTCGACACACCATTTCTCAGAAATGGCTTGGGGATTTGGACTGAAATTTTTCTAGTTTATTGAGCTTGGGTTACACATGCGCCTTTTGAAAGTTTGGTGAAACAATATTAATCCATTCAAAAGTTATTTAAGTTTCAATTTTCTCATTATTTACTATAGAAAAAATTAGATGTGCTGTGCAAAACAACTGTTTTCCTGCAGTGAAAGCATTTTTTTGCTGCAAATGCTGAATAAAGTGTTGAGATTCTGCCATCTTGTTTTCAGTTAGTGAGGCAAACAAATTTCAATACTTAAAAATCCTTCACTTGGTAAACACCAACAGTTGTGTTTACCTAATTGGGCCAGTGAAATCAGATTCTGTGGTCAATTTGCCCTATAAATGCCCAGAAATATGTAAATTCTGTCAGTGGATATATTTGTGCTGCAAATTGCGGCATTTGTTTCACAAAACAATGGGAAGTTTGTGCCACAAATTGTGGCAAAAATCCCGTTGCTTCTGAAAACAAGGATGGGTGTGTTGAGCAAACAGCTGCCCCAATTTGCAGCACAAATATGACCATGGAAAAAAATGACACTTCTAAGCATTTTTGGGCCAAACTCACCCCAGAATCTGATTCCTCAGCCCCCGTTTAGGTAGACACCTGTTGGTATTTCCCTAATTCAAGTACTATTTCAGTTATAAAGACTTACAAGAGGAAGGGGGCCAAGGCATAAGAAGAGCATTATAAATAATGCATTGCTCAATGCTGAACATTGGCTGCTTTACAATAAAACCCACTGCAGCCCATTGCTTTATTCAGTAGCCAGCATCAGGGGTCCAATCCCAGTGTCGGCATTTAGACACCCCCCCCAGGGTGGGACACTGGGGAGTCCACCCTAGTGTCCTGAAACAGTTTAATTATGTTGTTTTTCTGTAAAATCTGATACCAGGATGCCCACCACAGTGTTGGATACACCCAGCCACCCCAAAGCTTGTTGTTTTAATTATAGGTGCCAACATTGGGTTACCTACTACCAGTGTCCTGAAATATTTGTTTATTTGTACCCTGTAAAATAAAACAGTCCCCTAACATCTTTTTGGTTTTTAAGCCTATAAAAAGAAAATGATCCCTTGTCATCCCCACTGTCCCCCTCTGCCACCCCCCCCCTCCCACTGAGCACCCACCACTCAACACCACCCCTTCCCTATACTTACCACTGGAGGTCATCGGATGTCATCTTCTGTGGACCGGGACACGTGTGCACTCTTTAAAGCTGAAATGCAAACTGAGAAATCAAGGTAAGTGCTGTATAATGTATTTCAATGGTATTTTCAACTTATGTTGATAATTTTGTTGTTTTTTACACTTTTTGCAACAAATTTTCATCATGGCCTTTTTGGGACCCCACCTCACGAACGCTACAACTGTCATTTCGTTATTCAGGCCTGGAAGGTGATTTTGTAGTTGCTGTTTGAAATCACCTTTTGCAATAGAATAATAAATTTTCACCACCAGTGTTCATGAGGTGGGGTCTTAAAAAGGCCATGATGAAAATTTGGTGAAATAATTCCTAAAAATGCCCGAGTTACATGTGTTTGTTGAAAAGTTTCTATGCAAACACATAACTTTGGTAATTTTCAACATTTTGCTGCCAAATTTTTAACATAGACATTTTTTCACATCGCTTCATGAACAGTACAGCTGTCATTTTTCACATCCTGCCCGAAATGTGTTTTTGCACCTGTGACACAGAATGGTGTTTCAGAATGGATTTTTACCACAAGGCACACCCCTAATGCCTGTTGGTGTGTGCAGGGTGGGGGTGGGCTGTTAGGGTTGGAAACCCTAATACAACATTTCCTTACTTTTGTGGCTTTTACCCTAACTAGAGCATTACCAAAGTTTTTTGCAATTTATTTCCTTACTTTATGAGATAGTATAATTGTATCCTTATTTGCCTGTGAGAACACATTCCCCTCCAGACCCTGTGCCCCTTCCCTAGATGTATATATGTATGTACCTGTGGAAGTATCAGGCCCCCTGGGCCCTGTGCATCAATTTATAGGACAACGTGACCACATTTTTAGCATGGCCATCTTATTACCCCACCTCATGTACCTGGAACAGAAAATGTTTGAATCCCTTCCAGAACTTAATTCCATGCAGCTGCAATGCCATTTTGCACCACAGGTGCAAAAACACATTTTGGCCAAGATTTAAAAAATGACTGCTGTGACATACATGAGGTGGGGTAATAAGAAGGATATGTTGAAAATCTGAGTTCAAATTATTTAAAGTTTCCAAAGTTATGAGTGTGCATAGCAAAATTGCAATGAATGATCATAATGTTTCCATTTTTACATATTCTGACCCCAGATTTTCAACATAGTCTTCTTATGACCCCACCTCATGAACAAGAGCAGAAACAAATTACAGATCCTGCCCAAAAGGTGAATTCACCAAGTGAACGTGAAATAACCTTTTGGGCAGGAGTTGCTAAATGACCATCTTATTGTTTGTGAGGTGGGTTCCCCAAAAGGCCATGTTGAAAATTTGGGGTCAAAATCTTAAAAAATGGCTAAGTTATGTATAAAAGTTGAACCCCCCCATCAAAATTCTTTGAACTGCATTTACCTTAGTTTCTCATATTGCAGTGTTCCAGAAGCAAGATGTATCTTTGATCAGTAAT
This sequence comes from Neoceratodus forsteri, assembly GCA_016271365.2. Classification (NCBI taxonomy): domain Eukaryota; kingdom Metazoa; phylum Chordata; order Ceratodontiformes; family Ceratodontidae; genus Neoceratodus; species Neoceratodus forsteri. Next base: position 1,635,535,034 of record CM028130.1, on the reverse strand, counting down.
TGGATCTGGAACCTGGGACCTGTTCAGTGAGTGAAGCTGTGTGTGGGTGTACTAGGGGTGTGGAGTGGTGGATGCTGAGTGGGAGGTGGGAGTGGGGGGGCTGATCACCAAGGGACCATTGTCTTTTTCACAGGTTTGTAGAAAAAAACATTGGGGGACCATTTTCTTTATTTCAGGTTGTGACTGAAATGGGAGGGTGTGGGGTGCCACCAGACACCAGAGAATATAAAATCTGATAATGAGGACAGTGATCAGCAGGTGGGGGGGTAATAGACACCAAGGAAATTGGGAACAGTGATCGGTGATTGGCGGGTGCCACTAGACACCATGAAATATATATATTTCTTTACGAGATGATGATCGGTGGGTGGGGGTTCCTTTCCGTCTTTGGGGGTCATCTCCCTGTCTTTTCTGCTGATTCTGACCTAGCTGACATTGCAGTAGTAGAGTTCTGAATCTGACTTCTGTCAGGTGCAGACTGCCTCAGAGTGGTTGCCAGGTCTTGGACTCTATTAGGGAAGACTGCCCATTCTGGGGGAGTATCTGTATTACAGGATTCTTAATGGAGTCTCTGGACCCTCTGCTCTGACTTCTATGTGACTAGACAATCAAGGTTTTTTGGTCATTGGCCCTGTGACACTGAGGGCTGAGGCACTGGATGCCTTACATCATGCCTTGCCAGTGACCCGAGTTTGGGAATGGACTCTGGTCATCAGGGAGACAGCACTGAGGGGCAGAGCAGGATTGAGCAGCGGAAGTCAGCTCTCTTCTCTTGGGGTGGTTGCCACCATCCTGTAGTCCTGTTGCCAATGTAGGAGGAGGGGGTGACACGAAGTGGGCGGGTACCTCAAGACACGGCATGCGCATGCCTCCACATGTGCGTGCATCCAAGATAAGGGGGAAGGGTTAGGGGGAAAAAATGAAAACTAACATAAAATATATAAGGAAAAAGGAAAAAAAGTTTTTTTTATTGGCCTGTGCAGTGTCCCATTGCCATTCATCTTTGTCTGCCTCATTCTCTGCCACTGTTTGGGGGGAGCCACACTTATAGAAGGTACAGGAGAATATGTTTACTCCTCCATATTCATACCGGTCTGGTTTTCAGGGGTACCCATTGGGTAATTTGTGGGTTGTGCCAATGACTGTTCTCTGGTGCACCAAGTCCATGTGATAAAATCATCTGACTCTTGGTGGTCTGAAAAAGTATGAAACACTCAGGTGGGTTCAATTTTAAACTGAGCTTCGTAACGGACCCCCATTTGCTGAAGATGCCACTGAGATTTTGTGAAAGTTAGCCTCCATTTATTCAGCTGACTGAATAATCTTGCTACAGGGATATCCATTGCTGGCACAAATATAGAGGTCCATTTTGTCTAGCAAGATGTAGCTGGTATTCCTTTAGTAGTGAAACGTACAAAGTTTAACAGCAGGGGGCTTGGCTTCTCACCAGATCTGAGTTTGGGGGCTAAAGATCTGTGAGCTCTCTGAAACTCCAGGTGGAAGTTAAGCAACTGAAGCACATCTGTCAGCAAATGCTGGATGAAGTCAAGGATGTTTTCCCACTCTACTCCTTCAGGCACTGCAATACCCTTACATTGTTGCACTGTCTTAAAAATCAAGTTCATCAAGCTTGTCCCAGTGGAGGGAGATTTCACTTTTCAAGATGTGCAGATCAGCGTGTCTCTTACTGTCTGCAGATCAGTGTGTCTCTTACTGTCTGCAGATCAGCGTGTCTCTTACTGTCTGTAGATCAGCGTGTCTCTTACTGCCTTGTACCTCAAGCTGCCAGAATGTACCTACGGCATCAGACATTCTTAAAGTAATATTTTGCATGTGATCTTCAAATGATGTAATAGGATTTTTGATTCCTGTTACTTCTTGCAATATTCTCTCCAACATCACCAGGATTGCAGGGTCATTTGCCCCTGAGACAGTTGTCGGGTCGATTAGCGTTGAATGGCCCATTATGGATTTAATTTGAAAAGTTGTTTCTGATAGGAAAATTTGTTAAAAACAGCCATATTTCAATATTTTTTGTTTTGACAGAACTAAATAAAATGAATTTCATCAAACTGGATTGAGGGTGCCACTAGACACCAGGGAAATGGCAGCTCACAGCTCACACTGCAGCCCGCAGCAGGAGTTCAGCTGTGGCTGCAGAAGTCAAGAAATTCCCACTGTTCTCATACAGAGAATGCAGGGGAAGCTCTCTTCTCATTAAGCTGAGCACCTGGGATTTTGGGTGCCCTGAAAACATATTTTTGGCCATTGTGTTAAGAAACAAACATCAGAATCTAGCTAAACGAATCCCGTTTAGCTAGGTTCTGATGTTTCCTTTTTTTAATTCCCAGCATTTTTATGTATTTTCCAAGTGTTTCAGATCATGGAAAACATCAAATAGATGGTGGTTGGCATGGCACAAAAAATGTTTTGTGCCCTGTCAAGCAAGTGGTGCAAAAGCAAAAAACATGCATTTGCAGCATCAAATATTTACTTTTGCCACAGAACACTATCTCAAAAAACCCTACTACACATGTGCAGGTTGGAAACCACTACATTTTAAAACCTTATAACTCTGGAAACTTTCAATATTTGTTCACCAGACCAGTCAAAGGCACTACCTTAGGAAAAGACACATGTCCCCTGCAAGTTTGGGGAAATAATTATATTCCATGTAGGCTGTAGGGGAGTGCATAAAAAAAACATGTTAGGTATTGGGAAAAAGTTAGATTTTTCCTAAAAATGAAAGCTACAGATCTCAGAAACTGCACATGCTGCTGTCCCAAAAATGTCCACCAATTGAGACCTTGCCACAAAGACAACACATACAAAATTCCAACTCATTTCAGCAGATGGAGTCAAAGATATTAATGTACAAAGTCAGGGGGTTACCATTGAACTGGCTACTCAACCCTAACTATATATTAATTGCAAAAAACTTTGTTAATGCATCAGTCAGAGTTGTTAGTAAAGTGACAAAACTAGAGAAATGTGGTATTAGGGGTTTCCAACCCTAATGTCCCACCCCCACCCTGCAGACACTGACATGCTTTGGGGGTGCCTTGGGGTTGTCAGCCCTAATGCTTACCTCATTCCAGAAGTAAATAAGCAGAGATGGGTACACTATAGGAGAATGGGGTCACCATTAGGGCTAACAACCCAAAGGCATCCCCCAATGCCTGTCAGTGTCTGCATGGTGGACTGTTAGGTGTGGAAACCATAACAACAAATTTCCCTACTTTTGTTGCTTTTGTGACAACCCTAACTGATGCATTAACAATGTTTTTTGAATGAATTTATATATGTTTTTCAGGGAGTATAATCATATCCATATATGTCTGTGGGAGGTGGCCCTGTGCTCCCATCCCTGCATAGATGTGTATATGTATGTATTCATGAAACACAGTGCCTTCTGGGCCCTGTCATTCATTTTTATAAGACAACAGTGACCAAATTGTTAGCATAGCCATCTTATTACCCCATCTCATGTACCCCAGTGCAGAAAAGTTTCAAATCCACTCCAAAACATAATTTTGCACAACTGCAACGCCATTCCGTACCACAGGTGTGAAAACACATTTTGGCCAGGATTTGAAAAATGACAGCTGTGACATTCATGAGTTTGGGTAATAAGAAGGCTATGTTGAAAATCTGAGGTAAAAAGATTTAACATTTCTGATGTTATGAGCAGGCCTAGTGAAATTGCAATGAATGGTCATAACATTGGCATGTTTTCATATTTTGAATCCATATTTTCAGCACTGTCTTCTTATGACCCCACCTCACAAACTCCATAGGTGAAAATTTCCAAATCCATGTCAAAATGACATTCTACACCACAGGTGTGAAAACATGTTTTGGGCACGATGTGAAAAATGACAGCTGTACTGTTAATGAGATGGTATGAAAAAATTGTTATCTTGAGAATTTGGAGTCAAAATATTGAAAATTACCAAAGTTATGCACATGCATAGAAAAGTTTAATGAAAACATGTATCTCAATTTGGAATTGTTTCACCAGATTTTCAACATGGCCTTTTTGAGACCCCTCCTAATGAACACTGATGGTGAAATTTCATTATTCAATCCTAAAAGGTGATTTTGTGCTGTGACCATAAAATCACCTTTCAGGCCTGATTAATGAAATGACAGTTGCAGTGTTCATGAGGTGGGATCCCAAAATGCCTATCTTAAAAAGTTGGTAAAAAAAATTACTAAAAATGGAAAAGTTATGAATATAAGTCCAAAACACAATTGAAATACATTATACGGCACTTACCTTGATTCCTCAGTTCGCAGTTCAGCTTTGAAGAGTGCAGGTATGTCTCGGTCCACAGATGATGACAATCTGTGACCTCTGGTGGTAAGTATAGGATTGGGGGTGCTCAGTGGGAGGGTCAGGATGGGGGGAGGTGGATGGTGAGGAAGTTGAAAGACTGTTTTCTATTTTTTCAGGTTTAAAACAAAAACAAGAGTTTGGGGGACTGTTTTCTTTTTACAGCTTTGGTAAATAAATATTTAAGGACACTGGGGGTGGGCTCCCTAGTGTCTCACACTGCTGGGGGGATGCTGTGGTTTATTAGCTGGACTGCTATTAGATGGGCACTGGCTCCCTAATTGCTTATTCTGTCAGGGAAGTGAAACCAAATTCATTTTCTATTCTTGTTTATAAATTCTAAAGCTTTTAATAGTACCTTTCACCACATTTTGCTAAGGCATACAGTCAGTCTGTTCATCTCACAAAATGGTTGATGTTAATGTGTCTTTTGATTACAGGTTGGGCTATGAAAGATTTACTCTGTGGTCTTACTAAAACATTTGTAACTGTACAATTTTGTTTCTGCACTTAAGTTTTTTTATTCCTGATTACATTATACAAATTTCAGGTATATTTAATCACATACAGCATCATGCTGAAATAGTGTGTTGTGTTTGGCTGTACAGCAACACATCGCAAATTACTTTTTTTGCTCCACAGTTGAGTTGGGGGGATTATACCAGATGAAGGATTGAGTGCATATGAAGTAACTGCACAAAACTGTTAGTACGGCAGATGGTAATAACAGCAGTTCAATCAATGTCACAACAGTGACGGGGAAGTTATTGCATTATATTTTTTTGAATGAGTTACCAGCAAGGTAGCTCAAGTGACCTAGGTAGCCTATTTGGACTTCAATGTGGCTTTCAGCAGTGACCCTCACATGATGCTAGTAATAAGCTGTCTGGGAATGGGGAGAAGCCAACAACATGAGTTTTGAAACAGTAGTGTGTAATGAGAGAAGACAGATAGGGTAAATCATGGTAGGTAGCAAAACCACAGCATAACAGGCTACTACCCATTAATGCAATAGGAGGAGATCACTGGTAGGAAAAACTGGATAGAGAGGAGGTCAATGTTCATACACAAAAAAACATTTTGGTAACTAGATTTTTGACAGTTTCTGGGCAACTGACTATTGATCCAAAAAAATTACTTCAGATTGGATTAAAATAACTGATAGGTAATCCGATTTTGAAAGCTAGCAGCTAAAACTGATCACTCACTCCAAACTGATTTGTCACACCCTAAGATCACTCCTCATCCCCTTCCCATGACCCTTGATCATTCCTGGTCATTCCCATAACCACATTGTGGGGTTTTGTGAAAGGGGAGCCATTAGTGCCTCATCCATCTGTGCAGCCAATTTAGCCTTCAAAATTGATTATATCGTAAGTGAGCAAGGAAGAACTGTAAATTCAATGATCACTCATGAACACCACGTCTCAGTACAGAAAATGACAGGCTGAAAGGAGTGAAATACTGAATGTTAAAACTAATTTAGAGTCAAAATGATGGACTAAGGATAGCTGCAGGTCACTAGAAATTCAATATGTCAGTACAGCACAGATGTTAGAGGAATGATTTTGTTACATTCAGCAGACAGACATGGGTTTAATACCCACAACCTCCACTTGCATACTGTGTGACTCGAAGCAAGTCAGTTAACAATGATAGTGCTCTTGGGTCACCAAGGAAAACAAGCAGGTGTTCCTTACTTACTTGGTTACCAAAGAATAAATAATTAATAATAAAAAAAACATGAAATTAGATCACAGTTTTTAAGTATGAAAGTCATAGCATAGATTCATAAAGAATACACAAAGAAGCCTGCTCAATAATGATTAGACTGCATACTGTTTTGAGGTCAGACAGGCAAAGAATGTAACATGACACTCAGGTGGTCAGAAAGGAAGATAAGGAAGCATTAGGTATATGCGAAGGGTTGTGTACATGATGGAATCCCTACCACATCAAGAAGTAGGACACTAAAACAGTTGCCAAAGTCAAGCACAGAAAAGAAAGAGCAAATGTCATGTTCATCATCACATGCAGATAGGGTAGATAATGAACGTTCTCTGTTTTTCAAAGCAGAAACAAACGACATTAGAAAAACTAACATGAAAAATATTTGCAGTGAATACCAATCTACTGCCAGTTTATGTAGTTAATTAGTTATGCTTACATTGTCAAATCCAACCCCTTCCCCCAAGAATAATAATCATAATAATAATACAAAAAATTCACTCTAAATCCCTGTTTTTTCATACTAAAGAATTACAGATTCAAAAGAGTGACCTCGTTGACCACACAAGTGGTCTTCATTTACAGTTGTGCTACTAACTTCATAAATAGAATACAAAATGTAAAACCATACAAATCACATGCTGTTTGTCAACTAAGTTTACTATTATGGTGCAGGGTTGGGGGTCAGTCATCTTCATTTTTCATTATATGTTATTCATCATATTGGGGTGTCTGTCATACATTATGCTTACCGCTCACAATTTGTCAAACTGAGCATGAAACTGATCTGCTAGGCATTGTGACACCCACACATTACATCTTACTCTCTCTCTCTCTCTCTCTCTCTTTCTCTGTCTCAGTCTCTGCTCACTGACTCTGTCTATTTGCCTTGCCGTTAACGTAATAAAGGACAGAGATAGTGCTCTCTCCCTATCTTACTCTCTTTCACACTCTACTCGAATGCTACCAGCATGAGTAAAACATATTGCACCAATAATCTCTCTCTTCATACTTCTTTACTCATAATGTAAAACTACAGTATCACATCAGTGTGTGTGTCTGTGTGTGTGGAGGGGAGGTGAAAATAGGAGTCTTACACACACAAACACACACACTTTGCACAATGAGGTTACTGTAGATAGATCTTCTGTGGCATATTCAATCAAGTGTCATTCAGTAATTCAAAAGTGATCCAAAACAGCAGGATGAGTAAAGTTAGAACACTATTGCAGCTATTTCCTTTTATTGTTTCCTTTTCAATGTGTTTTTCTTGTAATCAGCGATGCAAGCTACAGTATGAGAATGGGCTAAAGTGTGAAAGTGAGAGCAAGAGATAGATACAGGGCTCACTCTGACTTTTTAATTCTGTTTTGTTTATTTATTTTTTGTGCTGTCAGCAATACAAGCAGAGAACCTAAGAGAAAGACATAGCTAGAAAGCAAGAGATGTGCAATGAGGGTTATCACAACTGAAATCAGATCACCTTCTGTGTCCGTGTACAAGCAATACATTAGAAAACTGCAGATATGCAATAACTGTTTGGCAATCTAGTGTAAATGTAACATGTCCAGATCTGAACAAATAAATACTCTCAGATAAACTCATACTGGCAAAAAACAGGATCTTCACTAGGAAGCTGTCTTCCAGACAAGATGATCCAGATGGGGGCAGAGGTAGCAATTCTGCAACCAAATCAATCAAGGATTTCTCTAGTGGGGGGTGCAGGCTGTAAGTATGATATGTAAGTGAAACAAGCTAAGATCAGGGGAGGGACTGTAAAATTAGAAAGGGATGGGGACTTTGCAGAGGGAGACAAGGAAAACACAGACATCCTAAGCAAATACTATTGTTCAGTGTTCAAAGTAGAAGGAGAAGCGGAGGGGCCACAAAACAGTAACAGGAGTTCTGAAGGGAGGGAGGTGGACACTAGTTCTTTTTCAGAGGAAAAAATCCTAAAGGGACCTGCTAATTTAACATTGGACAAAGCAATGGGACCAGATGGGGTACATCCTAGGGTATTGAGGGTGCTAAGGAAGGTGCTAGCTGCACCTCTGACAGCCCCATTAAATAGCTCACTGGAAACAGGAATGGTTTCAGAGGGCTGAAGAGGGGCAGATATAGTCCCACTTCACAGAGGTGGTAGCAAAGATGAGGCTGGCAATTACAGAGCAGTCAGCCTGACATCAGTGGTAGGGATGTTAATGGAATCACTGATTAAGGATAGGATAGTGAATATATTGACTCTAATGGGTTAAAGTCCCAAGGCAGCATGGATTCACGGGTGAGAGGTCATGTCAAACAAATCTGACAGAATTGTTTGACTTGATGAAACATGAATTAGATCAGGGTGGAGCAGTGGTTATGGCCTACCTAGAATTCAGTAAAGTATTCAACACCATTCCACATAGGAGACTATTAAGTGAGCTGGGTAGCTTAGGAGTGGGTCCAGAGGTGGTAACCTGCCTAAGAAATTGGTTGGGGATAGGCAACAGAGTATGGTGGTAAATGGAGTTCACTCTGAAGAGGGAAGAGTAACCAGCTGAGTTCATCGGGGATCAAAACATTGACCAGTCCTTTTTAATATCTTGATAGGTGACATTACAGATGAGCTGGAGGGGAGGTGGATAACACCAAAATCTGAAATAGGTTGAACACTCCAGTAGGGGGGATGGGAAGAGACATGAGACAACTCAAGGTGTGATTAAGGGTATGCAGTTGGGATTCAGTGTGAAAAAGTACAAAACAATGCACTTGGGACACAGAAACCCAAAGGCAGAGTACAAAATTGGGGCATGTAATTGAGAATCACCAACCAGGAGAGAGACCTTGGGGTAATAATCTGTAATGACCTAAAGTAGTTGGGAGAACTAGTGGAATACTGGGGTGCACTGGGAGAGATATCACCAGCAGAAGAAGGGAACTGGTGCAACCACTGTATAGATCACTGGTAAGACCTCACCTACAATACTGTGTACAGTTTTGGGGGCCATATCTCCAAAAGGATCTAGGCAGCAGTGAGGCAGTCCAGAGGAGAGCAACTAAAATAGTGTAGGGTCTGCATCAAAAGCCCTACAAAGAGAGACTAAAGGAAGTTGATACGTACACTCTGGAAGAGTAAATGGAGGGAGGAAATGATAGAGACCTTTAAATACTGTACCTCCAGGGAGTAAATAAGATACAGGAGGAAAGTGTTTTTCAGAAAAAGAGGTGCACAAGAACAAGGGGTCATGCTATTAAGTTAGAAGGCGGTAGATTCAGAAGGGATGTGAAGAAGTACTTCTTCACAGAAAGAGTGGTGCATTCCTGGAACAGCCTACCAGCTCATTTGGTGGGGTCAAAAACAGTGGTGGGGTTCTAGAATGCATGGGATAGGTACAAAGGAATCTTAGTGAAAAGGGATTGGGGAGAGAAAAAGAACCAGAGATCAGTAGGGTCTATGGTGATACTGTACTGTAGGTTGGGAAAAACAGGCAGTCTGCCTGTAGGTGGGCCAAGTCGTCCTACTCTGCTGAAAAATTCTAGGTTTCAATGACACAGGCACTGTATCAGAAGATTGCATCATTGGAGTCACATGGGGTAGAGGTAGGCCTAGATCTTAGTGGGCAGCTTGGTGGGAATATGCAGGGGAGGCCACTCTGGGGAGGCATACTTGTTTCTTGCTAATAGGGACTGCACACCATTAGAGGAACCCTCCAAGTCGACATGGTACAGAGAGAACAAAAGTGACAGCTGAATGAAGCTGAACAACATTATCCTTGGGTGAAAATGAGCATTCATGAGTTCATAGTAGCATGGTACTATAAGTGGCTCAGAGCACAATGCATGTTAATTGTGGTTATTAAACCCCCCCTCCAAAACTCCTTCCCACTCTGACTGAAATCCTGGAACACCTGGTTCTCGATCAACTCTTATTATCCATACCTCACTAAAGCCACCAGTAACATCACATGTGTCCTCTTGTGGTCCTCTCTCTCTCACTTTGATTCCCATTTCAGTTGTTTCCCTGGTATCTGGTGGCAGCCCCTCAGTCACATATCCCCATTTTTATTAAATCCCTGGTGTCCAGTGCTCCCCTTCATGGTGCCTGTTTCTGATAAGTTCCTGGTGTCTTCCAGTTGCCTCCTCACCCACTCCCAGTGCCCTGCTTCCCATCTCCAACTCCAGTGATAGTGACTTGCACATACACACATTTAAAAATTTTTAAAAAGACATTCCACAAGGGCATTATCAATATACCTGCCTCCATATAAATGCAGTTTTATCTTGTGGCAGACAGTGGCATACAATGGAGGTGAACAGTAGGTATATACCAGCTGCCATCACTGGAGTGGGGCTTGGGAAGGGGTCACTGCATATTAGATACTTTGCAGTAGTGGGTACAGGGAGCTAAAGGTGTGCAAATGTGAAAATTGGCAACTTCAGTATGGCTTAGATTCAGAGCCCCTGCCTTCAGTTTGGCTTCAAAAAATTAGTCAGAGTCACTGTTGGTCATTTTTATGGAAGTCTATTACTGTACAAATGGGGGTATGAGATACTCTTTCACCACCCCTCACCAACTCCAGTCAATCACCTCCTTTTTCACCCTCCCCATTTTTCTGTTTATTTTTTATAACTCAGCTTGCACCCAGCCCAATGCGAGGAGATGGAGTTTGTTTTATAAGAAATGTGTCTGAGTTTGGGGGCAGAGGGATGGGGGAGTGACTGATGTGATAAAAGGGGTAGCCAAATGTCTAGGCCTGATCACCTGGGAAGGGTGGGAGTGTTATTTCTTAACTCCCACTTTTCTACCTGTGCCTCATCTCTGCTGTGCTCCCTCCATGGCTTCTCCGGTGGCCTGGTGTCCTCTTCTCACCTTCTCATGGCCTCTCTCCTCTCTTATGCTCCTCACTCCCCCACTCAGTCCTCTCAACCTACCTCCCATCACTGCACTCCCCCTCCCCCTCCCCTACCTCTTCCAGCCCCCTCCTACTTCTCCTTTTCTTCTGTCTCACCTGATACCACCCTCCAGGCCCTTCTTGCTCTCAACCCCTCTAAAGGCTCCTCTCCAGACAGCCTGGATCCTAGACTCCTCTCCCTCTCTGCTCCTGCTATTCCCTACCCGCTCTCTGTCATACTAAACCTCTCTTTTCTGACAGCTACTGTTCTCTCAGTGTGGAAGCATGCATTTGTGCTCCTGCTCCCAAAGGTGGGGCGACTCCTCCTCACCTGGCAACTATCGACCTATTTTTCTCCTACCTACCCTAGTTAAACTACAAGAACACATAGTCCTCAACCAGCTCTCCTCCTTCCTATCTGACTCTGGGTTCTTCACACCATTCCAGTCTGGATTTAGGAAATCATATTCCACCACCACTTCTCTGTTGGGACTAACAGAGACCATCTCCACTGGCTTTGACAAAGGTCATATTACCTCAGCCATCTTTGTTGATCTGGCTAAAGCCTTTGACACTGTCTCACACCTCTCCTCCTACACAGCCTCTCAGTTGCTGGCCTCTCCCCTTCTGCCATAGGTTGGTTCAGTGCCTATCTGTCCGGCAGGTCGCAATCAGTCAAAATTGCTGATGTCATCTCTTCCTCCATGCCTATAACCACTGGTGTCCCCCAGGGTTCAGTGCTTGGCCCCATTCTGTTTTCCATCTTTTTAAATCATCACCCCCAGGTTTGCTCCTCTGCCAGCATCCACATGTACACTGATGATACGTTTCTATTTACATCTGACAAATCTGTCTCCGATGTCACTACCAGGCTCCTGTCTGACTTCACTAAAGTCCAACACTGGTTTATTTCTCATCAACTCTTTCTAAATGCCAGGAAAACTGTCTCCATGTCCTTTGGGACAAGGCAGAGACTCGCTAGGCTAAGTTTCCTACCCACATTCACACCCTGGATGGGACTGTACTTGATGACTCCTCCTCATTCAGGTATCACGGTGTCTGTCTGGATAGATACCTAAACTTCTCAGTACACATTGATGCCATTCTGAAAAAAATTAAGCCCAAGCATGGTGCCCTTTACAGAAATCACAGTTGAATCCCCCTCGCTGCCAGACATGAGCTGGTACTGAAGATGATCTTGCTTATATTCGACTACTGCGACATATTCTATGGTGCTGTCCAGCAGTCCTCCCTAGCCTAACTGGACTCTCTCTACAATTCCTTCTGTCACTTTGCTCTAGATGCCCCCCACCTCACCTATCACTGTGACCGCTACTGGTCTCTAAACTTCCTCATGCTCCACAATCGTCGTGTGCTACATGGTGCCAAGTTCATCTCTAAATTCTGGCTTGGTTCTCTCCCCTCTTACCTCTCCTCCTCCCTTAGTACCCCTCCACCCTCTCATTACTCACTGAGATCTGATGACTTGCGCACCTTCTGTATCCCCAACAGATCTACATCTTCAGGCCAAAAAGCTTTTTTGTACCATCTGCCTAAACTGTGGAAAGCTCTCCCTCCACAAATCCACTGCTCCTCCTCCCTGAGCTCCCTCACTTCAGCTCTACTCAACTACCTGACCACAAACTGTACATGCTCTTGACTTTCTCCTTGCCTACTTGTTCTCTCCTCTCCACATCTCCTCTTTCTCCCTTACACCTATTGCTCTTAATTGCCTAGCACTTACTATGTGTGTCTTGTTACTCTCCCTTGCTGTTATAGAGTCACCATGAATCCCCTGTACGATTACACTGCAATACTATTGTATGCTTTGATTATCATGTATCTTATGTTTCATGACTCTGTAATGTAATTGTAACATTTAAATATGCTGTATATTCCACTGCCCCTTCCCTCAGGACGTGCCATGAGATGAGCATTAATTTGCTCAGTGTACCTTTCCTCGTGAAACAATTCAATAAATAAATAAAAAAAAATAACTATCTGGCTAAAGAGTAAAGTGATCCTAAGTGACCCAAAAGTTCAATTTGGCCAAATCAAAGGTAAAAATGTTGAATGTTGAGATATTAACTGAATATACACTTAACATTTTCACATCCTTACAGGGAATAGAAGGGGTAGCCACTGATGGGCACTAAAGACTTATCAAATTGGGCACTGGATTGGGAAGGTGAACCACTGGAACATTAGGAACATATCAGAAATAATAACCAAGAATTGGACTGGGACCAGTTGGGAGAAACAGAAATGAGGATTGGGTGATGCAGCTGGGTGCCACTTGATGCCACTGAGTGAACACAAATAAAGTCTGGCTGAGGGAGGTGGTGCCACTTGTTACCAGGGGTACTGATGGCAAGGAAAAGGGGGACCACACAATGTAAATGTTGTAAGGGTCAGTTTTAGAAGTACTAATTGGCACTGCAAAAACTCAATGTTAGCACTCCCAAAAATCTTCCAAAATTCCAGTGCGCCATTATGCATACCCATCCTTTCATTTTTATGTGCATATGGTGTTCATTTGTGCTCTTGAGGTAATAGGTTTGGGCAGGTTTAGCTATGCCTTTGAGTATTCCTCCTGCAATGCTAACCCACTTTTGGCTCACAAAACACAGCACTGCCAAAAGCCTATTAGTATCCTGCTAGCTGTTGGAATATGAGGCCCCTTATGTAAAACAGGATAGATAATGTCAGATTAAGTGTTGTTCTTTGTATGATGTCTCATTTTCAGTAGTGTTCCCAATTGTTCAACTGAATTATTTTGTAATGTTTTAGATATAGTAAAGCTTAAGATAAATGCATTTAAATTGTTTTCAGTTTTTTATAATGTCCCATTGCACTCCTTTTAATAACATGGATGCTACATTTGAATGGATGTATTTGCATATAAAATATACACTAAGTTATAAATTACTGTATACCATAGTGTATTTGTTTTTTTTTTTTCACCATGTAAATTATGCCATCTTTATAGACTATAAAAAAGTCCTAGGTCACACCATAGAATATACTGCCCCTTTAAGCTGAAATCAAGTATGAAACAACATTTCATCTCATTGAGATAATTGCAAGTGAATGGGTATCATTGTGGGGATGTAGCAGTTGCACTTGAACGCTGAGGTTTTCTAATTTACAAACCAAGAAAGTGTTCAAAGCCAATTAAAATAGCTTAATTGGCATTGTCTACACCAATCACTTTACAAATGACTCCATAAATCTCTGTCCACTCCTACTTTAGTCTAAATTGAATATTTAAATACATGTATCTATAATCCTTATTGACATTCAAGAGCACAGGTAGTGGCAGCAGTGTTTGAAACATGGGCATCTTTATGCATAGAAAAGTTTATCGTTAAAATTCAGACATGCTTTACAACCTGTCTATAATTATTGCTCTAGCAGTTCACTCATTTAGAAAAAATGTCCAAGTCTAATTGGAAGCTATGTATATATAGTGTGCATAATGAAAATAAATGCCATTATGATGAAAGGGAAATGCCTTTGATGCTAAGTTGCATGATTTAAAATGTAACCCTTTCAGTGCTGACCTCCTGTACATAACTTTCAATTACATAATAATGGGTAGAATATACTCTGTTGTATTACTGAAATTTAAGAAAAGAGGTATGAATAGAACAGAACAGAATATTTACAAATAATCATATTTCTTTAATTTTTCTCAAGCTTATCTTCTAAATCTACAGTATATAATCAAAATATACCATATTTGTGAGTTTGTGTGCAAAGCATTGTATACAGTGGTTGCCTGAGATAATTCCAAGAACTGAGTCTTTAGACGTGTAGTATTTTAATATTGCACATCAAATCCCAATAATTTAAATTGGATTTCCATTGATAAATCTGGATATATCCTGAGATTTACTGAAAAGTCTCTCTGGTTACCCAGGTATTTATTGTACAATGTAAGGAATAGAAAAAAAGTTATTATTGAAAAAGAAATAGAATTTTGATGTTTCTAGTACTTTTCGTGCACTAAGAATCTCAAAGAACATTACAAGCAATGGAATGGATGCTGTAAGGCAGTTCCAGATAAAGCACAGCAGTCTGCAACACTCAAAGGGGGTGATGTTGAAGGCTTTGGACAAGGAGGAACTCACTGAAACTTGTAGGGGGTATTCAAAAGAGGCACCCATGAACACTTTTTCACAGAAAGGGTGGTGGACAAGTGGAACAAGCTATCAGTTGACATGGTACAGATCAAATTAGTGAACAACCTCAAAGAGGGATGGGACAGGCATGAGGGATTATTTAAATAAGGAGTAGCAGAAATCATGTGGGGGCACTGAGGCCAATGCAGAGTACTTAGGTAGAGTGGAAAGACTGTATGGGCCATGGACATTTTTTATGCTGACATAGTCTATGTATCTATGTAAAATATCTTGTACCTGGTGAGAGCTGGGGCAATTTGTGACATGCTACCCACAGTGGTCATTGTGTGAAAAAAGGTGGGGGCTTCCCTGCATCTTGTTTTGGGTGAGCTAGGGGAACAGCATTCAGTGGGCTCATTCTGTAGCCGGTGAGTGATTGTATGTGTCCAGATAGGAGCTGGTGCAGGCAGAGTAGTAAATACATAGGCTTTGGATTTGTGATAAAAAATATTCTTTTGTGCTATAGGATTTCCATGAAACATACCCCTCAGCTGCCTGATTTTAAGGGATGGCCTTGACTTTGCCTCAAAATATTCTTTTGTCCCTCGTTAAATTTGTTTTTGTGACTAAACCATGGAAATTTGTTAACAGAAAATAATGACAAACATTACATTTACAGACTTGTTTTTAAAAAAAAATACATTTCACACAGAGCCGTTTATTCGCCCAGCTTCCTAAGAGGATATCTCCCATTTTTTAAATATTTCCCCAATTTTTTATCTTTATTTCCAAATTTTTGTAAGCCTTGTCTCTGATGTATGAGACAGGAGATTGAGGGGTATACACTGCAGTGATATGCTGGTCAGTGTTTACAGTAAAGTAAATAAGATTGAACTGAATTTTTGGGAGTAGGGTTGTATTTATGGATAAAGCAGAATAGGCAGATCTATTCTGGTAACCTCTCCAGGGCCTTCAACATTGTAGATCACATGATTTTGCAGAAAAAACTCAGGGGGTGGGCATGGGTGAATGCGCCGTAAACTGGTTTGTGTCCTATTTTGGCAATAGTAAATGATGTACTGTTGTCCTTGTTGTTGATGGAAGGACACCCGATGAGCTAAGTATTGCTAGGAGTATCATAGGGATCTGTTCTTGAGTTGAGCCATTATTATTTACTGTATCTACGGGGCATGGGGGAGCCTCAGAGGTATAGGTTACCACCTCTATGCTGATGATATCATGATCCACCCCCTTTGTCAGGAGAGGTTAGAGAGTGGCTTTACTGGGAACAAGGACTTTTTGACCCATCCAAAACTTAAATTGAATATGGAAAAAAATAAGTAATAATTTTTGTTCCTTTCTCTAAAGTGAAACATATCCCACTCAAATATTAAGTATTGCCTCAGCTGGTGGTACTATTCTGGAACAGATTAAAGGGACACTGTCAGCCTTTTTTGCATCATATTATTTCTATTTGAAAACCCACATTTTAAGATTGCGTACCTTCTCTACAATTCACTGGTATTGGTGGTTGTTTCATCTACTTAATTTCTTAGTAGTACTGAAATGTATGTCAGTGTTTAATTAGATCCAATTTTATTTTAGTTCAAATCCTTAATCTACTCTTGTTGCATACTTCCTGCAGATTAGAAACACTCTCAAATAGTGCAGTCACTCATAATGCAATAGTCTCATCTCTTCCCACTGCATGATGAGTGGCTATACTGTGCTGGGTGCTGTTCAAATGTCCAGAAAAGATGCAGTGGGATTGATACAGGAATGTAAACATTCATGTTTTTGTGTGGCAACACCACTGTGGTAAGCAGACTGTTTTTCCATTTAAAAAGAAAAAAAAAGGAATAAGAATCAAACTACCAGCTACATCAGCAAGTTTTACAGAAAGTGAGAAATCATGAAATATGTTTTTTTTTTATAAACTAGGGACAACCTGAGGCCTAACAGTGGGTGGGTTGACAATGTATCTTTAAAACATATAAGGTTTGTAAGAGTGGGGTTCATTAGATTAAGGTTCTACTGTATCTTGCTTTTTGGCTTGAGCAGATGGCACTGGAAATTTCCATGTTGATGAGTTGGTAAAATAAGTAGGTGTCTGGGTGGACATATTTTATCAACATGGGCCCTATGCACAAATGCCTATGTGGTGCAGAAGGGCAGCATGTAGGCATTCCTATATCCAAACGCTGCACAGCGGTGATCTGCACACCCCCGGCAGCATTCACCATAGGTGTGCTAGTGCTTTGTGCACTATATCCCCTGGCTGCCTGAGCAGCTACACACCACAGGTGGGCCAGGTGTGTGCCAGGGGGTGTGCCCACACTGCATGCATTCACAACGGCACTGCACATTGGGCTGGGGTGAAGAGCACTGCACATGGGGGAACCCTGTTGTAAATATTTATGTGTCCCCCCAACAGTTGCCAGTGGAACCAGGCAGCAACTGGCTCCCCCTTCACACAGCTGCCCTGGCCAACTGGGTTGCCTTTGATGTCTGAGGTGGCCATTTGGGCAAATGCCCATTGTGTATTCCCTTTTGGGGTATGCACCATCCCATGACCCCATGCATGAGCACAGCAGAGGACCCTCTCTGGGACCAGGGATAGGCATCCTATTGCATGTCTGTCCATGCTGCCATGCTCCTCTCCCACTTTGTTGTGCACCGGGGAAGGGCCTTGGATAGGTGCCCAGCAATGGTGAATACAGGTTGGTGTGGACCTCTCCATGGGGCAGGGCAGTGTGGGTCAGGTACACGCCTTTCTCATGTATCCATACCTGGGTTGTGCATATGATCCACTGAGATTGTCCCAACCCAGCACTTCAGCTGAAGATAATAATGGCCCAAATCTTCACATGTTTTGATTATGCTGATGTGCTGTGTGATCACTCATTAGAGTAAACTTTGCACTGTCAAGACGTATTATATAATCAGTTAGCATGGTTAGTTTTAGAGTGCCCCAACAATGTACACTACTGTGTGCTATATAAAAGGTTTGGGTAGCTTTCCCGTCCTAATCAAAGTAAACTTCATAAAATAAATTGGTCAATGTGCATGGTCAGGTGCCTGACTATTTAAGGATTTGTCTTACAGCCCATTATAGAAACATAGAATTTGATGGTAGATAAGGACAGCTTGGCCCACCTAGTCTGCCAATTTCCCTACCTAATGGATAAGCTGCAGATCCTAGTTAACCAACAGCCTACTTCCTCTTACCCCCCACTAGAATTGCCTTATGTCTGTCCCATGCATTCTTGAATTCCCTCACTGTTTTTGACTCTATAACCTCCTCAGGAAGGCCGTTCCATGAATCTACAACCCTCTCTGTGAAGAAATACTTCCTCACATTATCTCTGAGCCATCCCCCCATTATCTTTAAATTGTGTCCCCTTGTTCTTGCACATCTCTTTTTCTGAAAGATGCTACCCTCTTGGACTTTG
Organism: Neoceratodus forsteri; assembly: GCA_016271365.2. Lineage (NCBI taxonomy): Eukaryota > Metazoa > Chordata > Ceratodontiformes > Ceratodontidae > Neoceratodus > Neoceratodus forsteri. Next base: position 1,635,516,520 of record CM028130.1, on the reverse strand, counting down.
TTGATTCTCTTGAGGCATTTGAAAGTTTCTATCATGCCCCCCCCCTCCTTTTCTTGAGGCTATACATCTTAAGCTCCTTTAGTCTTTTCTTCATAGGTCTTCTGGTACAGACCCTGCACCATTTTGGTTACCCTCCTCTGGATAGCCTCCACCCTGTCTATGTCTTTGCAGAGATGGGGTCTCCAGAACTGTACACAGTACTCCAGATGTGGTCTTACCACTGTTTGTACAGAGGGCCAGCAAATTCTTGTTTTCTACTGGTGATGCCTATCCCTATGCATCCCAGTATCCCCCCAGCACTCCCTACTACCTTCTCACAATGCTGGCCCACATTTAAGTAATCTGATATGACTACCCCCAGGTCCCTTTCCATTTTTGTTGTTGTCAGTATCTCACCCCCCATTATGTATTTTTTCCCTGGGTTTTTGTTTCCCAGGTACATTGCTTTGCACTTCTTTGTGTTGAATCTAAGCTGCCATACATTTGACCATTCCTCCAACCTTGCCAAGTCCCTTTTCATCTTTTCCACCCCACCTTGCATATCAACCCTGTTGCAGATCTTTGTGTCATCTGCAAAGAGACATACTTTCCCTTCCAGTCCATCTGCAATGTCACTTATAAAGACATTAAAAAGGACTGGCCCCAGTACTGAACCCTGCAGTACCCCATCTAGTAACCCTCCTTTCTTCACTGTGGACATGTCCACAGCCCCTCCCTGGTCTACTACTTTGGTCACACAGTCAAAGAAATCAATTAGATTTGTCTGACATAACCTTCCCACTGTGAATCCATGCTGCCTTGGGTCCTATGCCCCACTGGCCTCTAGGTACTCAACAATTCTTTCCTTCAAAATTGATTCCATCATTTTCCCTACCAATGATGTCAAACTGACAGGTCTGTAGTTTCCTGCCTCTGTCTTGCTACCACTTTTGTGAAGGGGAATCACATCCACCCTCTTCCAGTACTCAGGTACCACACCATCCTCCCATGATTTACTAAAAAGGGCAGTCAGTGGTGTTACTAGTTCTTCCCTTAGTTCTTTTAGAATTCTGGGGTGAATCCCATCAGGTCCCATTGCTTTATCCACCTTCAGTTTTAAGAGTTCTTTCAGAACCCTTTCTTCTGTGGAAGGACTAATATCAACCTCTCTATCCAGAGTGTTTCTATTGACTGGATTATGTATCTCCCCCTGTTTTCCATTGTGAATACTGAACAGAAGTATTCCTTCAGTATCCCTGCTTTTTCTCTGTTGCTGTCTGCCCAACCACCGTCCTCTTGGCATTGCTCCTGTAGGGCATTGAGAATGGTCCTGCTCTTGGATGTGGCTGCAGCAAAGGTGCTCCAGTTAACATCAGGCATATTCAGGTCCCCCGTCAGCAATATCTCCCCTTTCTCTAATCCCAAGGATGCCTTCTATCATTTCCTTGTCCATTTCCTCCCCCTGAGATGAGGGTCTGTATACAACCCCTGTGTGGATTGTGGAGCCATTTCCAGTCTCCAGGGTGACCCACAGTACCTCCTCTCCTCCCTGTTTACCCTTTTGTTCCATTGCTTTGATCCCTTCCCTTACATAGAGAACTACTACTCCTCTTCTTTCATCCCTGTCCCTCCTGTAGATTGTGTACCCTGGTATGTTGACATCCCAGTCATGGTTCTCTGTGTACCATGTTTCTGTGACTGCCATGATATACAGGCATCCCTCTTTCATCAAGGCCACCATTTCAGGGAGCTTTTTATCTAGACTACAGGCATTGGTACTCATTACCCTCTGCTTTTTTATGGCTTTATTTCTGCCACTCAACTCTTCCTTGCAAAAAACATCATCTTCATAGATCACTGTACCAAAGAGGAAAACAATTAGGTATGTGTATTATTTGTTATTTGGCAAGTCAGCTTTGAAACCATTTGCTTTCAAATTTAAGTATTATTTCCAGTAAGAAGCCCTACCTACAAGATAGTAAATCCTGGTTCTGTAATTTAACTCCAGAATTACGTACATTTTGTCCAGGATATGGAGGGATAAACTAACAGTGGATTTTACTTAGAAGAACATATTTTTATTAATTACTCATTGCTTCTGCTAGATGTACATTATGTATTGTATTATGCTGACTTAGGACAACTACGTAATGTTTTAATGAATGCACATTATGTATATTATAGTTATTGTAACTGATAATGTGTGAATGCTGGGATGCCATAATGAATTGAAACTAAATTGAATGAAACCAACAAACACACTGTGGTAACTGAGGCACCAGATGTTGGTATTTTTTTGTTTGTTTAGTGTACTTCTCTAAGAGTTGTTACTCTATAAGGAGGCACTGTATCAAAAGCCTAAGAAATACTCTTTAATGGCTGAAACTATTTTCCTGCTACATTATTTTTTTAGTCTTTGGTAACCTGGTAAGGCCCACTAGGCACAAGTACCTGTTTTCAGGAGAAACCTGGGAGAACTGGGAGGTTAAATGACTTGTTCAGAGTCACACAGTATGCAAGTGGAGGTTGTGAGAATCAAACTCGGTCTGGTCTGCTGGATGTATCAAGCTCATTCACACCTCATTCCTCTAACCTCTAGGCTATACTGCTGGCCCATTGGCAAAAAAAAATGGGGTGACCTCATGCACCAAAGATGATGAGTAGGTGATGTCACTGTAGAATAAGTTGTATAAAGGGTTTGCAGTTTCAAATAAAGTACAGCAGTCTGAGAGGTGATGATGAAGGGGACCTGGTGCTTAATGAGAGTTGAAGGGATCTGAGACATTACTACTCATACTGTAGTTGTCGGAGTCAGGAAAAGTGGGGGCTTCTCTGCATTTTGTTTTTAGGCATGCTGGGAGAACAGCAGTCACAGGGCTTGGTATGTCACCATTGAGTGGTGTTGCATTTCCAAATAGAAGCTGGTGGAGGCATAGCTGTGAGTACACACTGTAGGCACTGGATTTTTGACAAAAATGTTTGTGCTACATGAGTACTGCAAAGTGCTAATCAGGCACAACTGAAAGATGAGGAGTTGAGCTGCATTTAGGGATAAGGCAGAGTAGAATAAAAAAAAAATAAACAGTACATGCTGTGGTGTCTGAGGTACCAGATATTTGGGTGTAGAAAAGAGTAAAGTGGTGGCTAAATCGGGTTGCTGATTTGCATAACATACTTTTAACATGGATGTGAACATAGAGGCATTGTATTAAAAACCTATGTAATATTCATCAAAGCAAGGGTGTAGCTACTGATACTCCAAGTAAGCCATGGTGTACCAAGTTCAGTAGCAGGGGGTAGCAAACCTGGCCAGCATTGCTGTGCCCTCTCTAGTCCATCGCATTTAAATTCCTTTGTTTGGCTTTGCAGGCTTTTTCTTTTCTCTTTCCGCTTTGTTTTTTTTTTGGGGGGTGGCAGAGTGGACCGCAGATGTTGAAGCTGAAGGTCTCAATTAGGTCTGCATGGTCAGCCTGCATGGTGATTGGCTGTGGCATCTGGTAGGAGTGGCAAGTTTTGGGTGGTGAGTTTAAATGCCCCAGCAAAGTTAGAAACCATACTATTAGTTCAATTGTACTGGGAGTGAGAGAAGCAGTAAAACAACTGAGGAGCAGCAGATGTAAGAACAGACTGAGAGCCAGCTAAAAGAATGAGGACTTCATGTGGAGTGGCAAGTGGAGCGAATCTGCCTACCTAAGGTGGGGAGAGAAGAAATTTCTGCCGTGGTCTTGGACTCATGGTGCAGTCAGTAGCATTTACCAGCAGGTAGCAAGCATCACACTAACAGTGCAGACAGACAGCAGGTCTAGTGTGGGAATCATCTGATTGGAGCCAGGAACCTTGGACTTGAGTCATAGGGGGGCAGGCATGAACAAGGGGGAGGGTATAGCAGTGTGGCAGGTTGGTGTACAAATCTGAAATGCCTGGCTACACCCCTGCATCAAAGACTGGGACTACTGGTCTGCTGCAATTTAAAATTCAACTTTTTAGCAACATCATGCACTGAACTGTAGAACTGTAGCTGGAGACACCACCATCTGACATCAAACTGAAAGATTATAAGGTGGGACCTCTTATAAGATTATGTGGCCAGGAAGTGGGTGGTAATCAGTTTCTGTGAGATTTTTTTTATTTCAAATTCTAACCAGGAAAGGCACACTGGACCAAGGTTCCTTTCCAGGTGTGACCCAGGAGAAGAGTACAGGATAAAAATACATGGAACAAAAATGATACCAGTAATTAAGTACATGCTGCACTTGAACGAGTGAACAATGTGAGTTGTTTGGCCTGAGGTACAAAAAACAGATTGGTACAAGATGTAAATACAAAAAACAAAACCAAATGAGTCAAAAATAATGCATATAAAATACAATGAAGTGCAAATGGACAGTGTGTGAACTGATTAGCCTGTAGTGAACACAATTTAAAAGGTATTGAGAGACTAAATCACAGGGATTAAGGTAAATACAAAATCTAAGCAGGATATTAATACAAGCAACTAAGCACAGAGCATTGTTTAACTTTCAGGCACTCAGAAGCTCTTAGATAGATGAGTGAAGGTACAGCCTGGGAGCACAGGGAAGTTAAGTTACTTGCTCAGGGTCACACGGTATGAAAGTGGAAGCTGTGGGATTCAAACCCAGGTCTGGTCTGCTGCATGTCACCAGATTGGCAGTTCAGAGCCTTAAACTACTGCACTATACTGCCTCCCTAAACTGGGTCTGAGCAAAACAGGATGGGGTCAAATGATATTCAAGTAGTTGTTTCAAGAAGAGGCAAGAAAAGGACATACGAATCTGGGGAGGTAGGCTGTTCAAGATGGAGGGGAGCTAGGAGGAGAAAGCTCTCAATTTTTTTCAAGACAAGGAAAGACACACACTTAACTTGCTCATCGAGGTAGGTAGTTGGGGTGGAGTTGGCCAGCGTAGAAACTGTGGTTCCACTTTCTTTTAGAGGATGTTCTACATGAGCAAAAGTTTCCAAGTGTGTAAGAGGTTCAGGGCACTTGCTGCTGAATAAGCTGCCCTTAGGGATAAATTGGTTTCCTGAGAAGTAACTCAGAGGAAGGAGCCAGCATGACAGCCCAATCATTACCTCAGTGAAATCTATGGATCAGAGCTGCAGGATAGGCTCATATGTGTAAGGGAGGGGGTGGGTGGTGAAAGTCAGCACTAGTGGGTAAGGACATCCTAGGATAGAAACTAGGAACTAATTTTGAGTCAATGGCCAATTTGAATTTTTGAGCCACTATTATAGTGGGATTTTCAAGCCCTGGAAAATGTGGATTCAGTCACTAACTATAGTACACAAGCAGCTGTAACCCAAAAGATTGTGGCTGGATAAAGCAGTGATGCACCAAGACAAAGGGATTTTGTCAAGGATGGCAAGAGGCAGAGGCATATTTTGGTAATTGACGATTGTAAGGTTAGAAGTGCAAAGAGACTGGTGTTCAGTCTCAATGGGAAAGTTTGTTTGCTGTCTTCCAAGGGTGACAGTGGATAAGGTACTTCACCAGCTGGAGAATAACATCCTGGTAAGTGTGGACAAGTTGAATATTGTGATAAAATACATTTACGTACCTACAGTATGGTCTGGCAAACCAAAGGATAGACTGGGTAAAGGATAGCCTCTGCAAAATAAGTAGTAAGTTGTGATCAGTAGTAGAGAAGGTAACTTTCACTAAGGTTTTGCTTTTACCATATAAGGGGGTGTAGACAGGAAAAAGTTCAAAAAACGATGCACAACAGGATATGTGCTGTGCTGGGATAATATCATGCCTCAGGTGGTTGGGCATAAGGTCGCAGGCTGAATGTGTCCAACATCTGAGAAGTGGACAGCTGACCTAAATTCTTTTCTGTCTATATCCCCTTACATGGCAAAAGTAAAACATCAGAGAAGATCCTTTTCTGCTGACCAATTCTATATTTCTGTGTAGCCCAAAACATAACATGAAATGCTAAAATAAATGTACACATTGATAAAAAGTTAATTACTGGGCATTGTTGTTTTTAATACTTTTCACTGCGTGCTTATTAGTGTTAAGTATTCTTGCATTGTCATTTTTACTCTTCTAATTAATCAGGCTGATTAAACAATGTATGAGCCTCCCTGACAAAGCAGTACTTGTGATATTGGTGAGGCATTCTTGGCATCTTGCTGATAATTATTCCTTCCTCTGTGTATGCCTTCAAGTAAATTATTACATTTTTGTGTTGCAGGTTTGAGGAATCTTGTGCCAGTTCCTTTGTCCTTCATATGTCATGGAGGAACAGCTTTACTCACCAATACTTCAAGACACATCTCTTCCTAAGGGGGGAGGATTTCCTCTCCTGACACTGCAAGGCACATTTTGTTCTTTGTGTGTTCAGTGTACTGATTCCTTACCCAGCACCTGCACACCACTGAAGCATACTTTGTCTCTATCTGCAAAAATACACTATATATGCTCAAGTAACTTGGATACAGAATTGATGGGATGTATGCAATTACAGCACAAAAAGAAAGGGATAAACAAGCAGTTACTGAAACAAGAGCAAACCAAACAACAGCTGGGATCTTAAGGGTTCCAGTTTATGCTCTATTTAGGAAGGACAGGACGAAATGCAGAGGGAGGGTGGCAGTGTCTGAAAAGGATTCATTAGCAGTGTTAACGGAAAAGTACATATATGAGAAGGAGGGGGTAGCATCATTGTGGCTTCTGGTGATGGGGGCAGAGATAGAAAACACAAGATACTGTATACGTGGCCTTCAGACCACCAGGTTAATTGGCAAAGATGCATAAAGTAATGATAATGGAAATTATGAAAGCAGCATGCTAGAATAGTCTTATACTCATGGGAGATGTTAATTTCACAGGTACAGTATACTGTAGCTTGACACATATCAGATGACAGGAGTGAATGGATTCAGATGTTTTTAGAGTCTATTGAAGACTGCTTTTGTAGTCAAGCAGCCTCCCTCACTGACTGGCTGCTTTCTCAGTCAATCAGTGAGGGAGGTACAAGAGGGAATGACATCTTGTATTTTATTATGCCCCACATGGATAACATCAGTGACATCAAGGTTAACAATCCTATTGACTAAAATGCCTATTATTCTAGGAAATTTAGTATAGTGCTAAATGTCCAACATCTTAGCTCTAGCACCACAATCCTAAACTTTTTAAAAACAGACTTCTTAAGAATGAAAGAACTAATAATTCATAGACTAAGGGACATTAATGAACTAATGGGTGTTGAAAACAAATGGACAACCACAAAATGGGAACTACTAGAAGCTTACCAAGGAACGTATTAGGTAAGTCAGTAAGACAAGCAAGCTCAGGATTCTCATTTGGTTTCTTGGTCAGGTCTGGAAAACAATGAAAAAACCTTTTGGATTTACAAGGTGGAACAATCAATGGCCAACAAGGAGAAAAAAATAGCAAAAATAAAACATTAGGAAAGCAAAATAAAACACAGAATGCGTGATAGTGGAGAGTGTTAAGGAAAATAAGACTTTCTTCAGCTACTGTATATCAAAGAAAAGAAACAGGCAAAGAACAGTATACAGGATACTGAAGATGGATGAGAGGGGAGAGGATTATGGAGGAAAAGCAAATGTTCTAAATGAGCACTTTAGTTGGTTGTTTATGATGGAGGCTTCAAGCTCAACAGTACAATTAAATCTGAGGGACCTGAAAGACAGAAACCTGATACAACAAGATATCAATGAACAGGACACTTAAAAGATTGCAGATTCTAAACATTAACAAATCCCTGGAGCCAGATGTGACTCGCCCCAGGGTATTTAGAAAGATAGGACATGTACTGGCAGCATCTCAGACAGCCTTAGTCAATGAGTACAGTATATGCACGCATGGAGGAATTGTGCAGAGCTTCTGACATAGCCCTGCCCACATCTGATACCCATACACTAATGCATAAAACCCTAGCAGTCTAGTGATACCCCCAACTTCTCCATTATGAAATGAAAGTACCCATGTAGTTTAGTGGTATCCCCTTCACATCCTGATCCCCAATGTGAAAAGAAATCACCCTGATAGTTCTGTAGTACTTCCTCCTACCCCCATCCCTCTTGTAAACTAAATGACATTCCCCCCTTCCTGTCTTGGTCCAACCACTCAGCACCCACCACCTTCCAGGATATGGCAGACAGAACAATGGAAAATGACTGACACAGACCCTCTCACCACCTTGAGTGGCCACCATATGAACAAAGTCTGGTCTGAGCCAATATGGCTGTGAAGAGTTTTTGGGATGCTTTTATCCATTATTTCTAATGAATTTGCAGAATGCAGATCTGTGGAGAGGCAGTTTCAATGCAGTCTTCCTTGCATACATTTTTACAATGTGTTTTCCTAGAATATGCCTGCTGATTGCTATATATTTAGCCTGGATAGTTTGCAGAAGAAATGGCATCTTATTCTCAGTGTGGATCTACATCTACACAATATTATGCTGCACTGTGTAAAATCAGAATGCACTAAAAACAATATTTTACATCATGGGGATATATTAAATGCTTGATCAATGCACAAGCATAAAGATGCATTCCACAAAGATGGTGCACCGGTTGGCACTGATACAATATTCAAAAAGAACACGTCACCGATACACGGTGTGCATATAGTGAAGCCCACCAGGATAAAGCACAGAACTGCAGTATTCTGCAGCAGAGTTACTGCAGCAAACAATGCAATTTCAAATGAAGTTAATCCCTTTTGTCATGTAGTAAACCTGTGACACTGCGCTTCATCCTGGTGGGCTTCATTGTTCCTGTTGAAAATGTGAACCTGGACAGGAGTTGCAGTGTGGATGGCCACCAAGTCAGGTGCATCCAGGGTGACCCCAACTGAATACCTTCCAGGGGGAATGTGTAGCACATACCGGTATGCACCGCAGCCCCCATGGGTGATATTCAGACCAGGAATACAAATGAACTAATTGAGCATGCAGAGTGCAAAGAGGGGCCTTATGCATGCTCATTGCCAGCCCATTTGCATGCTGGCATGGGGATGAATGTGCCAGAGCAGCTCTCACCCCCAAGCCTCTACCTCTATTGCTCTCATGTGGGACAGGCCCTGCAGTCTCTGGTGATATAGTGGCACCCTCTCCCACCCATTCCACCAGCTCCGATCATACCAGAGTCCAGGCTCTATCAGTTTCATGTTGTAAGGACCCCAATGCCACCCCTAATTGCACCTGAATACATCTATAGCCAATGTCCATAGTGTAGTGGCCCCCACTTCCCCTCAATGGTGCACAGACACCCCCTCCTTTCCCCCAGACCATCCCATCATGATGACTGGCTCTGTAATAAGATCATACCACTCTCTTTTGGTGGGTGGTGGAGCACTCAAAGTAGGATGCTGGAATGTGTTATACATAGGCACTAGCTGTGTGTGGGTGATAACACCCAGTGGCCATACTCCTTTGGCACTGGCCCTAACTCTCACCCCATCACATGTGTAAAGAAGCAGAGGTATAGGAGAATGGGGTGAGAGTTAGGACCGATAACCCCATTGCGCACCCCAATGCTGGATGGGCTGGAGGTGTCCAGGGGGGCTTTCAACCCTAACACCAAATTTCCTTACTTTTGTCGCTGTGGAACAACCCTAACTGATGCATTAAATGGAGTTTTTTGGCTCCAATTTTCCCAATAAATACTGAATGTAATGCGGCAGTGGGAGCACGGGGCCCTTCCCGCCACATGATGTCTTGTGACATAGTAACAGAAACAGCAATGCAAACACAAGGTGGAAACACAAATGGTAACAGTAATGAAAATGCAAGGGCAAATCACAACGCAAAAGGTAACACACACGGTGGTGCACACGGGAACGGTAACACTAACAGGTACATAAATGCAAGGCGAAACAGTAACTGTAACAGTAACAGAAGCACATACCCTCTTTTTTCTGGAGAACTGCATAGAGAAACACAGTGTGTACAAAGAATGTATGCATTGTAATGGCAATGGAAGCTTAAAACGAGCATTGGAAGTACTTCATTGCAAATATCTCAGCAACTGTACAATGTAGAAAAAAAAAATTCAAATTTCACAGAAATCATTATTTTCCTGGCTGCCATTTTGTATTACATATTCATGACAAAAAATCTGTATCTCACACCATTTTCTAGATATGAGCCCCGAAAGGCGCGGCGTACGCCACCATGTTAGTCTATGGGAAAAATGTCAACTTTGGAGTACCGTATCTTTGGAGCCATGCAATATTTTTTCACCAAACCACCAAAAAGCACATCTGTGACATGCTGACTGCCTTTTCTCCAAATGTCAGCCCAAAAGACCAAACGGTTCTTTTGCAGCAGGGTGACAAAGAAGTCGTGTCATGTTGGCTAAAGTCTGGAAAAGTAGTGTCCTGCTTTGCGACACCTTTCGCAAATTTTGCAAAACATTCATCAGTTTGACACTACTTTGTGACACTACTTTTTCCAGAAATTTGAAAAACATATTGCTGGGGTGTTTAACCCCAAAATAAAGACATGGCTAGCATCCTCTGGGTCTGACTAGGTTAACACAAAAGTAATTGTGTCCCTAGAGGGTCCCAAATTTAAATGCCAAGCATTTCTGTGATCACTAACTGAAAAAAAATGGCTGGCTCATGACACTACTGGGGTCATTTTCATCACTAAAAACATCTCGTTCGACACTTTTGCACTTTTTGTTAACTTTTCCCATTGACTTATAATGGGAACTTGTTTTTTGAATAACTTTTGAACCGTTTAATATTTTTTTATGAACTCTTCAAAAGGCACATCCAGGACCACGGCCACACATTTCCTGAAGTTTTAGGACTGGTCCCTCAAACCGTATGACCTGTAGGTGAGAGCAAAGAATTCACAAAAAAGTGTAAACACACATTTTGCTGGTGCTTAATAACTGAACAGCTGTATACCTGACTGGTACAAAACTTGGCAGATCCCAAGATCTACCATGCCCAATTGTGCATTCCAAATTTCAGGTAAATCCATTGAACGGTGGCAAAGTTATTAAGGTGCAAAGTTTGACCCTTTAACCTTAAAATGGCTCCTCAACCCTAACTATGGTAGCACTACCGTGCTACCATATATATATATATATACACATATACATATATATATATACACACACACACACACACACACACACACACACAAATGCTATTTTTGCATCTTATAGTTGTTAGTTTTCAGATTCTTATAGACTTTCTTCTATCCACCTGATGGAATCTTGAATGAGTTAAGTAAATGTTATTATTTTATCAAGGCCTTGATCCAGCAACTCAGTAAATACACACTCAGAATGTCATATTATAAAATGACAAAAACAGTCTTCTGTTTGCAGTTGTTTGATTAGGAATTTTATAAATGGTGTAAGTTATTTCTGTTACATTTATATTGGCCCAATAGAAGGTATCAACTCATTTGCTTCTGTATCACTCATGGTTTGTCAGCAGTTAATTCATTAGATGAAGTCTCCCTTGCCAGAGTTTGACTGTTTCTCCACCCCTTCCCACCCCTCCCCAAACACACACACACACACACACACACACACAACATTACTATAAGAGATTTCAGTAACTCTTATCTGTTATGTTTGGGAAGCAGGCTGCAGTCCTTGTCAAAAAGAAATGTATGTATTTAGTCTGGGTAGCTCACTGAAGACCTGGCATTTTATCTGATAGGTCTTGAGATGTTAAAAACAGTATAAATCTTTACAAAATTTGCTGGGAAAGGGTAGCATTTATGAGGTAGGAATCTTTCTTGAAAGATATTTATCCCCAACTTAAGTGAATGTTTAAATGCTAATCATTTAAATGTGCAAGCGCTTACATTTTAAAGTGGATAAACAAATCTCCAGTTTAATATGGGACCAATATTTAACAAGCTGTTTCAGTTTCCTAATGGCCGTTAGATAAGCAGCTTGGAGTCATGTCTCCAACCTTCTAAACAGAAAGAAGGGATTATTTTATTTTATTTATCATAGTGATTTGTAGATATGGAAGGACACATTGAAATGTCCAAAATATGTATGCCACAAAACTCCATTTTGAAGCTACAGATAGCAAAATGGCTGCAGGCTCTGCTCAATAACAGGAAATGAGCACACATGTGCTGTGTTTCTACTGAAGAAGCAGTTTAGACTCAAAGTGCTTGGGTTGCCTATGATGTAGGCTGTCTTGCTTCACTTGCCACAATAAATGCTCGCTATTTAAAATCCAGATTGATTTGTATATTTATTTGTGGCATAGTTTTGTGTATCTGTGGCCCACTGCACACTGCTGCTAAAAGTTCATTTTTGTAGATTTTAAATAATTGCTAATTTTGAAATATAAGGGAAAAAACATATTTGCTGTTTGTATTTGGCAAATAATTATTATATTTCTTTTTAAAGAACTGTAATTATAGTTGATAATTATTTTTAATACCTGAGGAACTACCATAAACAGAACACACATTATAAGCAAGTTAAATGTGTGTGTGTGTGTGTGTGTGTGTGTGTGTGTGTGTGTGTGTTAAAAATATAGAATTTCATGGATATCGAATCCGACAGAGAACCCTTAATACTTTAAGATGATTGTAGTATACATATTCATGTTTCATTTTCCATTTTGACTTTCAGTTACATATACTGCACTTGAGTTTTGAATAGTTGTTTGCATAACACTGTATCCTGTTTAAAGTTTATTTAGTAGCTTTTATTGTCTCTTGAACTAGAAAAGAGTGAAATGTAGTGGCACTGCAGATTTGGTTAATGGACAAAAAATTGCACTCAATTTTGCCGCGGTCAAATGACTGCGGACAAAAAGTAGTAGGTAACTATAGTCGTGGTTATAGTAGTTGTGGGCATGTAGTAACTATGACCAAAATGCCAACCTAAACTGTTAGCAGAGAAGCCTCACTTCAACCAGTAGTGCCAGCTGAAATTGCCAGCCATCGGCAATTATTTCTTTTTGTCCTTCCTTTCGCCAATAGGCCATTCATTAGTATGTTCAGGCAGATCTCCAGGAAATTTACTGAGAGAGAGAGGAAGGAGCCTGTAACAATTAACAACTATGCTTAAATTTTGAAGCTCAGAGAGTTTCTTTGAGAGGGGTGCCAGCTCTGAGAACAAATGCCATGTCCCGGGGCAGCAGCGCTAAACATTGCAGCACACCAAAGATGCAGTGTGCCCTACAGTCTGGAACATGAGAGAGAGAGAGGAGAGAGAGGAGAGAGAGAGAGAGAGACAGAGTTTTCCACTATGCTGTATTAGAAATCCATTTATTTCCATTCATATCTCCTTCTGTTTCCTCTGGGAGCTCCTTTTATTATTTTAAGAAAAATAGTGCAGGGAAGCTGCATGCCACACAGTAATCAAAGCTGTATCTCAGTTGCAAAAGGCAAAGCCGCCTTTTCTTGCACCTGCCCAGTGGCTTAGCCCATAGTGATCCACATTAAACAATTAAACAAGTCTTTTTCTGTTTTATTTGTTCACTCCTCAAGTGAACAGAGAGAACTGGGGAGAATACAGAGCAGTAGCTGGCAGAAGTATTTAAAGTCGTAAGGCTCCATGAATTTTATTTTAGTGCAAGTCAGGAGAGAGCGTGTGAAGTGAGCGAGGAGCAAATCCACTTCACTTCCCGGTCATAAACTAACAGCAGTCCGCATAAGTATTTCAATGGTTATAAAATAAAGTTCTTATAAACACCCTCATGTATCAAAGTTTTGCTCCACTTCCCAATCATAAACTAACTCCATAGCAGCATGCGACTATTAGTACTGTAACGTTTTGTCCATGCAACTAATTTAGTGTCTCCGTTTCATCCTTGCGACTATTTGTCCACTCCGAAGTATCCACAACAATTTGTCTGGAGACTTAAAGACTGTATGCACTGCAGATTTAGAAGAATATAATTTAAAGATGTGCAGACACTATACAGCAGTTGTTGGATATCAATGAATAGTCCATCATTGCTAAATACTCAATTTGTGACTCTAAGTAACTCACTTATGCTCTCAGAGCTCCATTCTAACCAGTTACAGGAATGGGAGGAAGCAGAACACCATTGTAAATGAGATGTGGCAGCTCAGCTGAGCTATCCTGGGTAAATACATTGTATCAATGGGTAAAAGCAGGACCCCAGTGAAAGTGAAATACTGCATCTCAGTTGGAGTTCTCTGGTAGCTGTTATTTATTTGTAATTTTTAACCAGAAATGCCATATTGAGCTATGAAAGCTTGCTCCAGGTTGTCCTGGGGAGGGGGTTCCATAGACCTGTAAATACATTATATAAATTGGTAAAAGTAGGACTTCACTGGAAATAAGATGCTGCAGCTCAGTTGAACAATCCTGTATAAATAAATTGCAAAATAAAATGTATTGCATGCAGTGGCTGGCTCTTTCCAGTTCACACCCAGGCAGAGGAGACAGTGGGGTTTAATTGTTAGACTACTGTTGAGAACTGGGGGATTGCAAATTAGATCCCTGCTACAGCTACATGTTCACTATGGGACCCTGTGCTGTTCACCTAACCTCCCAGTGCTCCATTCAGACACCCACATATGGAAATGGGTAGAAACAACACCTTACCATGAATTAGATGTTGCATCATAGCTGGGCTATCCTGGGAAAATACATTTCAAGAAAACAAACTAAAAAAAGTTTTTAGAAATTGCTTTCCTTTCTTGGCCATCCCATCACCCACTTCTTACCCTAAATCAGTGTTGTCTAATAGTTAGAGCATTGTTGGGAACCATAAATTATAGGCCCAATCCCTTCTAGAGAGTAATGTTCACTTTTGAACCCTGAACAAATAAATTACCCCCTAAGTGCTTTAGTCCACTCAGCTGCAAAAATGGGCTTAAACAGGACAGTACTGGAAATGGATACATAGGGAACTGGGGGGAGGGCTGATGATAAAACCCTCTACACACTTGACAGGTTGCACTTAAGCAGGAGGGAACCAAGCAGCTAGGGAAACAGTGTGAGTCATATATAAACGACAGCTTAAATTTAAACTAATTTTCTGCTAGCAAGGGTTGCATTACCCAGGGTGTCCCTAAGGAGGGGGAAGACAGGCCTCCCAAGTAGAGAACACAGATCAGTCAGAAAGCAAAGGGCACAGGAAGTATATGCAGAATAGGAGGGAGGTTGAGAAGAGTCTTTCTGAAGAAGGGAGGACCAACCCCTCCAGGTAATCAGCACAGGGGGGTGTCAGCAAAGGGGAATAAATGTTGGAGTAGGAGGGGGCTAGGGATGATCAAAAGTAATGGCGAGGACAAAGGGCAGGAGAGGACTAAGGGCAGGAAAGGGGATGGAAAATTAGCCAAACAGAGAGGGAGGGAGGCACTTGATCAAAAAGGAGAAGAGAGAGTCAGAAGTGCTGGTGGGGAATGGCCCGTAATGCTAGAAGTCTCAGGAGCAAACTGAATGACCTGCAGGCCATGATGAAGAGGGAGAGGTAGATCTAGTGGTGGTCAACGAGAACTGGGCTACCCTGAATCATAATTGGGACCTTTCCATTCCAGGGTATCCTTTCTCGCTAAAGAAGGGACAGGGAGAAAGGGAGGGGAGGGCTGACACTATACATCAGGGAGTGCATTACTACCTATATTAAGGAGGAACTAGGGGATGAAAAAAACAGAGGCTGTTTTTGGCTATAAATCCAAATGGTAGCGGAAGAAAATTAAGACTGGATGTAGCTTATAGGCCACCTAATCATGATAAGAACAAGGTTATGGAGTTGGGAACCATGATCAGGATGGTGGCTGAAAGAGGTTAAGTGGGGGTGCTGGGATATTCAATTTGCTGGCTCTGTGAGGGTGCCAGGCTGGTCCCGGGGGGGTGCAGGTGTCGACAACCAGGGATCATGTAGATCTGCTCAGTAGTGAGGAGGTTAAATAGAAATATGATAAAAAATACCTTTTAATGACGATTTTGGCAAAGAGATTGGGTTTGGTGGCACCCAGTGTGATAGATCCAAGCCAAACTTCTAACATCAAGGTTAGAACTATAATAGATAACTTACTCCTTCTCTGGGAAGTGGTGTTTCAAGGACAACAGGGCAATTTGAAAGGATAATTGGTAAGCTTGGACCAGGAAAATGCGTATGACAGAATCTCTCATTTGTATTTGCAGAAGGTTTTAGAGAAATATGGCATTCCAGACAAATTTATGACCTGGATTATAAGGCTGTATTGGATAGCATCGACGGCCCCACTGATTAATGGGTACAGTGGGACAGAAATACATATTAATAGATGTGTAAGGCAAGGGTGCCCCATGAGCCCCATTTTGTATATTTTTTGTTTGGACCCACTTTTGAGAATTATTAGACACAATGTGGCAATTCAGAGTGTGACCATGTCAGGAGGTGTGAGCATCACCAAGACTTTAGCATATGATGATGATGTCTGTCTTTTTCTTGCTGATAAGGGATCTGTGGAACAGGCTTTGGATGATATCCAGCAATTTTCTAGACTGACGGGTTCAGCCCTCAATTTCCAAAAGAGTAGCAGGTACAACTTAAGTGCCTGTATGGAATCTGTGACAGATATCCAAAATATTAAAATAACAAATGCAACAATTAAAATCTTTGGGATTACTTTTGGCAATATTGACATGGCATGGGTCAATTGGTTGGACAAACTTGCTCATAGTAATAACAAAGTTCAAATCTGGAAAAAAATGGCAGCAGTCGAAGAAAAAGAAAATATCATTTTTAAAACTTTTTATCTATATCTTCTTTTATTGACTTATGTGAGTGCAATATTCCCACCCCAGGCTCACTTGATGTTTCTATCTTAAGCCAGACCTTTCAGTTTATTTGGGGCAGTAACTGAACCATATCAAGTGAGAAGTATTGTATCGACCAGTTAAGTTTGGTGGATTACATCTGTTCAACCCCATTAGTTATTTTCACAGTATCTTCATTTTTAACACTATATCAGCATTTTTAAAACCTGGGGATGCTAAGTGGAAAAAGGTGGCAGCCCTCTGGCTCACACCACTGATACAACAGTGGGGTAGTAGCCCCATAGTTGTAAGAATACAGGGGAGAAGGCCAACGTACATGCTGTATGCTATTGAGAAATGAAGGAAGTGGAAAATCACACTGGTACAGGTATTGGTTGTACATAGGAAACTGTTGTATTATACAGTACAGTTGAAGTCTTTCCAGACTCCTGTTGTATACAGGGATCTTAGTCCAACAGCATGTCAGCAGATGGAGATCTATTTAGTTGACCAACAGACTCCCCCACCACGTATGTTGGATGTGGTATGGCTAAGTGCTCATGGGCATTTAGGTGCCAAGGGCAATGCTAAGCACAGGAGTATGGAAGACAGATTTTGTCCTAGAGAACAGTGTGAGTGAATGGTAGAGACTGTTCAACATTTTTTCATACAATGTGCAGATGCTAATGAATTCTGGACTGCATTGGGACTCCACTGGAATAATGTGGTATGAGCCAGGGTAACATATGAAAATGTGATTACAGGGACTATCCAACAAATGCAGAATACAGAGGGTGGCATTCTACGATTGCTATTTACCTGTATTAAGTTTGTAATGTGGCAGGTTCAATGTATGTTTGTCTTACTGCAAAAATTGGTATTGGCCCCAACATTGATCTGTATAATTGAGAATGAAATAAGACTACAAGCACAGTATGACAGAGCCAAACTATCTTGGAAGCAATGGAAAAAGAGGTGGAAGGGTGTATCATTGCATATTTTACAATGAACAGTACATGGATAGATATTTGGTGGTGGGATGTTTTTGGGGAGAGGAACATGACTAGTTGCATGACTAGATATGGTGGGAATTATGATGTGCTTGGGATTGGATTGTTTGCCACAGTGTGTTATTCCTTGTACGATCTCCTGTATATACACAATGTTTCTTTGGATTGTATGACTTCTTTGTACCAGCATGCATTTATTTACTTTTCAATAAAAATTCCCCTACTCAGCCAGTAGGGGGACCCCTTGTCACTGTGAGGAGTGCTCGGGATGGCCAGTCCTGAGAGTTATGAGGCGAGAATGGATGTGCAAGGGGTCAGGGAGCAGGTCTCCTCTCCGATCTCAATTTTGCCAGAGACCAGTGAAGTTCTGAATGCGAAGGAGGAAGAATGTAGACCCTTAAGCAAGGTGATATAGGAAGCAAATTCTGTCAGAAGAGAGGAGATCGAAGGTATGTAAATACCTTCCTTCACAGTTAAAGAAGAAATCATGCTAAAACCTCTGGCTGAGGAATAAAGGCACAAAAAGGAAAAAGGTAAATTAAAAGTGTAAAAAGGTAAATCAAAAGTGCCGAAAGTCCATAAAATGACTGTGCTGCAAGCATGCATTGAGCAGTTTCCATGCAGCCTTGTAACTTCGTACATTTGCAATATTTTCATGCCAGATTTTCACCACTGGCATTTGTGCACCCCTCCTTATCAACAGCACAGCTGCCATTTTTCATAGCCTGCCCAAAACACGTTCCCGCAACTGTGGCACACAATGATGTACTCGCTGTGGGAAATCATCTTTTGGGACAAATTAACAAAATCACAGTGCCACTGTTCATGAGGGGAGGTGCCAAAATACCTATGTTGAAAATGTGCCTAAAAAACTCCCCCAGATAATTAGGCTGCAGATGTCTGCTGCGCAGTTTGTATGCATGTTCACTGCTTCACCAATATTTCATATTGCCACTCCAGATTTTCAATGTTGCCATTTTTTATGCCTCCTCATGAACAATACAGTTGTCATTCTCCACATCCTGCCCAAAATTGTGTTTTCATCCCTCTGTCACCAGATGCCACAGCTGCTGTGCAAAACCACCTTTCAGCTAACAAAGTGATTATGGTGCTTTTCATAAGGTGGCCTGACAAGCAGCCCATGTTGAACATGTAGAGTGAAACTACCACTACATGCCTATGGTGTTAGGGTTTCCAACTGTAGCACCCCACCCGGTACGGACTGACAGGCATCAGGGCTGTGACTTGGGATCATCAGATGTAATGCTCACACCATTCCACCACCCCACGCCCACCCTACAAACACTGAGAGGTATTGTGGAGTATCTTGCACTGTCCAGCCACAAACTTCACCCCACACTCCTATACTGCACCTATGTCAGTGTATTTCCTTATGGAATGGGGTAAGTATAATGCCCAAGCACCCCAAATAACACCATGACACTTGTCAGTGTCTACAGGGTAGGGTGAGGTACAGTGGCATGAGCATTATAGCTGACGACCCAAAGGCACACGCCAATGCCTGTCGCTCTCTACAGGGTGGGGTTGGCATCACTTCAATACTTCACTGCCATTCCTATTATGTGCCTCTAGCTCCACCACTGCCAATGCCAGTGTGACAACATTCGGCATTGACAAATGCTTATTACATTTTCCTCTGTCCTGCTCCCTAATGACTTCTCTATCTTGGTGTTTACCTCACTAATTACTGTGTTTTGTGGGGGGAAGCTGGGATTTCCCCTGCTTCTTTTCAGTGCCTCCCCCCTTGGCTAGTTTAAATGCTTGCCAATGGAGCATTTAAACCTCTCACCTAAGATCCTGGTCCCCCCCCGGACAGATGCAGGCCATCGCTCCAGTATAGGCCTGCATCCCTCCAGGTGGCTCCGCAGTCCCCAGTGAAGCCAAAACCCTGAGCTCCAAACCAGTTTTTCAACCATTCATTGAATTACCTGGTAAGGAGTACCCTAGCATCACCCCTGCCATAGACAGGCAGCACTTCTGAGAAGGTTACCTTATGCGCTATGTGTCTAAGACCCCTCCCCAACTCTACAAACTCCTCTTGTACTGCTATGATCCCATTCCTAGCCAGGTCATTTGTCCCTAGGTGGACAATGACATTCAGCTCCCTCTCTCATGCAGCTGCTCCCATGATTCTGAGGATTCGCTTCCTGTCTCTCTAAGCCATGGCACCAGGCAGGCACCTTACCTCCCTCTCCCCTTCCTCCCCCACTTCTATCCCCCTAATGATTGAGTCCCCCACCAGGAGTTGTTTCCTTCCCCTGTGGGGTCCCATGCCACCCTCCTGTGGGTCTCCTTTGTGAAGGTTCCCAGCCTCCACCTTGGTCTCCACTGCATGTGCCTCCATAGAGGAACCATTATCAACCAGAACAGTGTATGAATTGTGGAGAGGTCCAGCTGGAGGGATGCGACTCAGTTCCAACACCCTCTCACTCCCTGAGCCCACCCTGGTCCATCCTCTCCTCTTTCTTGGCAACCTCTGAGGTAGTGACCTTGGTGGTCCCTGGGTATCTACCCCAACTGTGGAAAAAATTGCAAAAAACTCTTTAGGTGGCCCACCCTACAATATCTCCCTGGCCTCATTCAAGACACTTTATTCACAACCTATCAAGATGGCGTTTAAATGCTTCCCCTGATTGTGGCCTGGAGTTACCTGTCTGCAGTTGCCTCCCTTGGTGCACTTGACACCATCCTCGCTAAATAAAGTTGGTGCCTCTCATCACTTTGTATCTCCTCCTTCCTTCTGTCTTCTCTACATCCTACTCTTTCTTCCTTCTTCCTACTATGCATAAAGTCCCCACTTCCTTTTCCTTTCCCATATGTGAGGTACTCAATGGGTTTCCTAGTATTTATTTATATATTGCCTCAAGGATACTCTTATAGTACTGCTTGCAGGCATGTGTATATATTGTAAACTACAAGTTACTTGTACATATTGACTTATGGACTTTTTTACCTTCTCAGACTATTGTTCTCCAGATTTCTCTATTATAAATGTCTCACATTGTTATGCATTCATCCTTTGTACCCATGTTCTGCATTATGTATACTGTTTTCTTATTGTATCTTGTACCTATCTTAACTTCTCAGGTCCACCTTGAAAATGAGTTCACTCAATGGTGTTTCACATGGTAAAATAAAGATTGATTGATTGATTGATTGAGTGTAAGGTCATGCACCTAAGAAAAAGAAACCCTGGAAAAAATTACTATCTAGGGGTAAACAATTAGCCATCACAAACCAAGAATGGGAGCTAGGGGTCATGGTATCCAATGACCTAACGGTAGCGAGATAGTGAGAGAAGGTGGCACAGAAAGCCAGTAACATCCTTGGTTGCATTGGAAGAGAGATCACAAGCAGAAAGTGCAAAGTGATACTCTCACTTTACAGATCCTTGGTTGGGCCACACCTGGAATACTGTGTCCAGTTCTGGAGACCCCACCTTAAAAAGGATATAGACCATCTGGAAGCTGTGCAAAGATGAGCTACAAAGATAGTTCAGGACCTCCAACATGAACCCTATGAGACAAGACTTAAAGAATTAAATATGTCCAGGCGGGGAAGCTTTTCCAATGTAGAAAAAGCACTAGAACAAGGGGGCACAATATGAAACTGGAAGGGGTAGATTAAGAGGTAATATGAGGATGCTTTTCTACACAGAAAGGGTAGTCGACACATGGAATAGTCCACCACAGGAGGTAGTGGAGGCAAGCACAGTGAAGGGGTTTAAGCATGCTTGGGACAGGCACAAGGAAAGCCTGAGAGTGGAGGAAGTTGTGACAAGCCATTGATCATATAGGGTCAGTGGCCACATACGATGTATATGGCCTTTGGGCAGACTGGATGGGGCTAGCGGTCCTTATCTGCCGACAATTTCTATGTTTCTATGTTTCTATGTTTTTACTCCCTGGAACAGAGGAGAAACAGAGGAGACATGATAGCAACCTTTAAATACTTAAAGGGTATCAACTCGGTCCAGAATCAGAACCTCAGTCAAAAAAAATAAGGAGACACATACTAGAGGCCACAACAGACATCTAACAGGAGAGAGGGAGGGAGATTTCAGAGCAACATTAGGAAGTTTTTCTTCATTGAAAGGGTGGTGGAGACATGGAACAAGCTGCAGCATAAGGTCATGGATGCCAAGACAGTTAAAGAGTTCAACATTTCTTGGGACAGACATTGCAGAATATTGAAATAAGGAATATACTTCGGGGGAAGTAGGTAAAATAATGGGCAGACTAGATGGATCATGTGGTCCCCATCTACCATCAAGTTCTTATGTTGTTGTGTTCTTATATCACTTTTCTAGCTGACCGTATAGATTGATTGAAACAATATCTTCCTTTATCATAAAATTATTCCCTCTTGCATTCGTTTCTGTGCTTGACTTGTTCTAACATCAGATTTTTCTAGTGCCAAAACTTCACAAGCAATAATAATTAATCAATAATTCACAATCCTGGATTACATTAATCAATCGTTAATCACCCCAGGTGGTGATTAACAGATGATTAATGTAACCCCTCTGAGTACCTTATTGTCTTTATAGCAACTTGGCAAAATGATTTTTGGCTCTGAGCAGCAGACACATTTTAAAAGTGAAAAATAAGGCATCAAGTTGTAAAATAGTCCTTCTGCATTTGGTTAGAACAGTTTTTCTACTCACATTCTACTTCTCCATTCTATAGTGATCACTGCCAACTGCATCAATCATTTCACAGATGGAACGGTGGAATTATTTAATTTTTTTTATTAATGATCATAAAGAAATTTTTTATGAATGTGGTCAGGGCTAAATAAGATCTCAGATGAATTCAGATAAGCCAAGAGAACTACTGTGACTGACACAGGAAGAATAATTCAGGTCAGTGCAGCTGTCATGGCAATGAGCAGATTCAAATATCAACTAGTTACAGGCCTGCTTCATGGAAGACAGCTGGGAGTTGGGAAATGTGGTACATACTGTGTAAGTTCTGCAAAGCCGACTTAGACAAAGCAGTGCTGCAAAGGGGCAGAATCTAAATGTTTTTCAAACACAAGTAATTATATTAATGAGTAGAGTCTGGTCCACCACCCGATCCTCACGCACTGGGCAACTCAGTTACCGACTCACTCACTCACTCACTCACTCACTCACTCACTCACTCACCCGCAGGCTCAATTCTTTCTAACTACAAGGATGGGAATCAGTGTTTGGGCTGACTAGAGTGCACACATAGCCAATTCAATGGTAGGAGAAAGAATGAGTTTGGAATGTATGCCAGTTATGTGCCTAGGTCAGATGTGGGAGCTGTTTGCTTTAAAGAGAAGCAGGAGATGTTTAAGCAGCATTTTTTTTGATGGATCATCTCCTTCTCCAGCACACCACTGTTCAACTTTTCTGCTGTCTGTTCAGTGCCTACAAGAGGTACTGATAGATCTGAGATGAAAAAGGATAGTGTTAGAAATGGATAGCTCATCACTGACCTGATAGTATTAAATGGGAATGGCTGCTGGCTACAGCTGTCATGGAACGTTGATGTTGGCTTAACATTCGCAATTCCAGCATTCCATGATGGACCTAATGTAGAGTATCACTGTGCTAGTGAGATGGCTCTACTAGCATATTAATCAAAGATTAATGCAATGTAGATTTTATTGAACTGACCAATGAAATCACTCCAGTGAAATCAACATTGCTATAACAGTATGTAATGTGTCTAATTTACTCCCCTCAACCCTTATCCAATGCAGGTAAATGTTTTTCTTAGTATCATTACAATCTGATCATCATCTTCAGGGCCTGGAAATACTAAAAAACACATTCACAATATCTTTATTAATGAGTTTCAGACCTGCAGTGTTGTTCATGAGGTATACCATTAAGTCAATCAGATTTATTTTAGTCTCAAACCCATTTTTCTAAACACAAAGCAGGGATAACTTGGTGGCAGTATTTCTTTGATATTCTCTATGTATCAAATGGAATTTTCCAAGATGTGGACATTTTGCAACATATTCAATCAGAGAGCTCCTAGACAGAGGTTTTACCGTTCCATTTCATTTGTCTAGGGGTTCCTGGTTTCCAAAGATAATAACTGGGTATATCAGTTTGTAGTAAGCCTAATCTTTTCAGTTGCTCATGCTTTCTCTGTATATAGTAAGCAGCTTTCAAAGAAACATAGAAATACACATATTGACAAAAAATAAGGACATTTTGGCCCACCTACTCGTGTCCATTTTCCTTACCTATTGTAAAACCACAGACCCCACTTCATCTCTGTCTTTACCCCCCCCCACACACACACACACACACCTCTAAGGTTCCCTTATGCATTTCCCATGCATTCTTGAAACTCTTTACTGTTTTTGCCCCACCAACTCCACTGGGGGCTGTTCCAGGCATCCATCACACTTTCTGTGAAGAAATACTCCCTCACATTTGTCCTGAGCCTCCCCATCCAGCTAAATAGCATATCACCTTGTCCAGGGTATCTATTCCTCTGAAATATGCTTCCCTTTTAAACCTTATTTATACCCATGAAGCTTTAAAAAGCTTCTATCATATCCCCTCGTCCCTCCTTTCCTCCAGGGTGAACATATTGGAGTGTGCAGTTAGAATCATCAGACTCGCATGGTGCCTGTCCTCATATTGTATTTCTAATTTCAATTCCTGCTCACACAACATAAAAATTAGATTCTTCAATATTTCATTGAATTCTCTCCTTCCCCTTCATGAACACCTCAAAGTCTCAAGGAGGCCTGTTTGCCTTAAAAATCATGTTGTACTTGTCTGGAGAGTGTGTCAGTATCATCTAAATTTACCCTGAGTTAATCTTCTATGACCTACAGACTTATCTTCCATTAATTTATCAGTTCCTTCTTCATTAAGTAATAATTCCTGAGTGTGACAAATATTCACAGTACTTTACCATATTCCCTTATCTTGTTCCTTAATTTTCCTGTAATCTTTTGACTATGTTACTGTTTTTATTGTTTCTTGGCTTATCATAGTTGTCTTATTAGCTGCCTTATTAGCTACACTGTCTAGTCTCTGGATATCTTCATGCTGGACATTAACAATTCTGGGGAGGCTCTGCTACAAGAGTTGGAGGACTGTTGGCTTATTTCTGGATATAAAATTAACTTATATAAATCAGAGGCAGTCAGGCTGGGAGGCACCCTTCCTAGAGAAACCCTAGTGAACCTCTTTCAAACAGGTCCGAAGTAATACTGTTACATACCTACTGTAGGTGTAGGGATAACCCTACATCTCTCCTCCCTCTTTAAGCTTGATTATGACAGACTTTCGTCAGAGATTGGGGCAAATTTCTCCTGCTGGGAGCTGCGCCCCCTTTCCCTGGGGTGCCAGATTGCCACCCTTAAAATGAATGTCCTACCTCACTTCTTGTTCCTGTTTCAGGCATCCCCATCAACATTCCAGAGTTTTTCTGGAAAAGGGTCAATGCCACCCTTGTGACTTTTGTCTGGAAGAGAGGTCTATACATGGCCTGTAAGAGGCTGCTGACCTAGCTCTGAGATAGTGGAGGCCTTGCCTTGCCTGACCTCAAACTATATTATCTCTTGGCGCAGTTGGGGCCAGTGATTTCTTGGGTTACACAAAGAGGGGAAGTGGGATGGAGAGAAATTGAGACACATCACTCACATTTTCTCCCTCTTTTTTCTCTCCTGCACATTCCCCTCTCTCCAGAAGTATGGAAGAGAGTTGTGAACCCATGGACTTCATGCACTTTAAAAATGTTATCTAAAGTTAGACAGCTTACAAAGACCATGAATGAGATGGGTCCCATTACCTCCATCATTGGAGACCCCAGTTTCCACCTTCCATGTGTTGACTTTGCTTCTCCAGGTGGAACAGGCTCTCCCTCACTCACTACCAATCCCTAACTCATAATAATAGAGTCCTGCCCTTTAGAAACCTTCAAAGAAAATACAATCTGCCCCAAGCAGACTTCCACAGATTCCTTCAGGTAAGGCATTACCTTCAGTCTAACAGTCTTATACCAAAGATCAATAGGGTCCTGACACCATTCAAAAGTTTCCTATACTGGGCTGTCAGGTTGGCTTGCAGTGGCAGGCCAGTGTTGGGCACCTATAAGGTATTGCGGGGGGGGGGAGACAACCTGGACCTAGACAACCTTAGGGTGAAATGGGAATCTGAAGCAAGGTCACCCATCCTGGTGGAAAGATGGAACCAGACATGGCAGAAAGGATGGAGAGTCACAGCCTAGCCAGCCTGGATAGAATTTAAATAGAAGTGTATGGCTCCATTTTTCCACACCCTTACAATTACCAAACACTTCAAACAAGGCAACTCTGACTTGTGTTGTGGGGGTGCAGTCAGACTGTGTCCGATGTCCATTTTTTATGGTCATGTCAGATGATCTTGGACTTCTGGTTTAGGATTCATGAGGTGCTTATTATGATATGGCAAGTGCAAAGACCTCTTGTTTTCAATACCATGATCCTGGGTTTCAGGGTGGCAGATACTGGGAATCATAGACAGTAGGGATTATTGCAGATCCAATGCCTCACTGCAAAGAAGAAGATAACAGCCAAGTAGCTACAATCAACCCCTCTTTCTTTCAAGTCCTAGATCTCTAGAGTAGAGAATATCAAAACAATGGAGGAGCTAATGGCAAAATTAAGATTCTCCTTAGAAAAACATATGGATGTGTGGAACAGATTGGACACATGTGACACTCAAATTTAGCATACATAAATGGGGAAGATGGGTGTTAACACCCACAGGACCCAGCTGGGGGATTGTGATGAACAATTAGTCCACTCTGAGATATTATGCATCCCTGCAGCCATCTCCAGATCTCCTAGTTTCCATGTTTTAGGATTTTAAGCCTAAAAGAGCTAGTACATTTTTTTTATTGGTAACTGAGTAAGGTCCACTAGGCACAAGTACCTGTTTTCAGGGGCAACCTGGGAGCACTAAGAGTTTAAGTGACTTGCTCAGAGTCACACAGTATGCATGAGGGGGTTGTGGGAATTAAACCCAGGTCTGCTGGATGTACCAAGCTCCTTCACAGCTCATTACTCTAACCTCCAGGCGATACTGCCTTTAAAGTAACAGTGCCCACAGAATTTGCTACCCTGTTTAATTTTTAAGATTGTTTATTTTTATTTTTTTATTTTATTAAAATCTCGGATTATAAACCTTTGAGCATAAGCTCTTTTACATAGTTTCCACATCGAGAAACCTGCAAACAAAGGTTAAGGGAATAGAAAACACATGGTGTTACAGGTAAACAGGTGAGCAACTTTAACTGGCTCTGTACAATGTATGCCAGGGAACATAAAATCACATTGGAAGTCTAAGCACGTGCAGAGGGAGGACAATATAAGAAGAGAACAAGGTGGGCAGCCAGGAGGTCTTGTCAGGTGGTAGGAGAAGAGAATGGTAGGTGGTAGAGAGGGGGCGTAGGGAGTGAAGAGAATGCAAAAAGAGGCAGCTAGAGGCCTTATCAGGTGGCAAAAAATAATGAGAGGAGGGAGATGAGGCAGGGGGTGGAAGTGAGGAGAGGAAGTTGTGGGGGAGAGGGGAGGATGAGCAAAATTTGGGTGAAGGAGATAGGTGTAAGAGGATAGGGGAGGGGAGAAGAAGGGCAGATGGATAGGGAATTGTTCTATGGTTTTCTTTCGGTCAAGAACAACAAAGTTATAACTGATTCATTACCAAGTTGAAGAAGAACTAAACATTTTATATTTCATTACAAATTGTTAGGGCAGCAAAGGGAAAGACTATTTCCAGATGTGACTAATCAAATCGTCTTTGTTTCTCATTACCTAAGTGTGGCACGTTGTTTTGTGTAGTACTATGTGGGTTTTTTACCCTTTGTAATGACATTTCTGCTCATAATAAAGCTAAGATTAAAAAACAAAAATAACAATCCTGCTGATACTGTCATCTAATGGCCTCACTTCTGTCTTAGATTCTTTAGATTTATTCCTGTCCTTGTGTAGTTCTTCAACCAGTAGGTGATGGTAATTCACAACAGCTATCATCAGAGTATCATCAAATTTAATTAGAAGTGACATTTCAAATGATTTGTTAAGGGTTAAAGAAGGGAACAAACACTTTTGTTTCAATATACACAAGAAAAAAGAAAGAAAAGGGGAGAGCTATTTAGACTCAAAGACGGTGACAAAGTAGTGGAGAAGCATAGGCAGAAGGCCACTGTTCTGAAAAATTTTTTTGCTCAGTGTTCACTGAGAAACACGAAGACCCAGTACCCGACAGTGGCATCAAGGCTGCTGACAAAGGTGTTCCAGAAATAGAAGCACCATCAATCACCAACTGCCGTTATTTCTACTTGAACTGGGAAAGCTATCTCTATTGGTTCTTTTTCTAATTCCCTGATCTGTTGCAATAACGGATGTTCAGTTAATGGAGTTTGGATTTTTATTGGAGAAGAGGTCAATGGTGCTAAACTAGTATTCTGTATTCTTAAAACCTCCCTCTTCCCTACCAGATCAATCTGGTTTCCCAGGGCTAATAGACAGCTAGTAATTTTTTTTCCCATTAATACTCATATTGTTCTTTTTTTATTTTGTTCTTCTTGTCTTTTTTTGGTTGTAAAATTACTGGTTCTAATTTTTAATTTTTTTCCTTCTTTTGTTTTTAAGTTATCTTGTGATCATGTCTACCTGGAGCATTCAAATCTTACAAATAAAAACTCAAAAGTACAATAGAGAGCCAGACCAAGTATGCTGTATCACAGTTTGCCACAGTTAATATTAACAACAGTGCCAACAAATACAGTTTTCCAGAGTCTACTTTCATTTATAGTTTCTGGCTCTTTTAAAATTATTAAGTGCCGGTTAAGCCCACAAGCAATATTCCATACACTTCTCACTCTTCAATCTCCTTGTTTGTATTTATCCTTTATGGTCCACCATACAAAAATCTGATTCCCAATCTGAAATGTTTTGCAGTCAGTTTCATATGCCTTGCAAGCTTCAGCAAGTCCTCCCTGTATGTTGGCTATAAGGGGCACTAAAATAAAAAAAAAAATAGGGGGAATAGGAGTTCAAGCAACTATTTATATAGTTGTTCTACCAATTCTACACACCTAAACATCTATCAGACTGTCATTTTTTAATTTAAGATTACTTAAAATAATTCTGACTACTATTGCGCTATTGCCACTTTGTGAATTAGCTACTTGTTCTCCACACCCTGCCTGTCTCAGATGTTAACTATAAATAAACATTTAGACAGAAAAAACTCCAAAGAGAAAGGCTTCTTGTTCAGGTGTTATTATAACATGCCCTGTTGAACACTATCAGGATCCTCCACCAATTCGCAGCTTGGCAATTCAAAGGAATAAGAAGGAAAAGCAATTTGGTTCAGAAAGAACCAGTAGATAAAACCTTTCAATGTAGTTTCTACATTTATGTAAAGACGGCTACAGGCGGCTGCAAATGGAGACAAGCACCAGTCAGGGGCAAGCGGCTCTTGCAAAACACAACTACACCGTGGTGTCTCTGAACAGAATCACAATTAAAAGAAGAGATACACAAGATTCAGGGTTTTAAAAAGCTGGCAAAGCCCTTGCAGCTTGCTCCTTCTGCCTGATCAGCATCTAAAAATGACTTCATTTTTGGCATCTGAAGTCAGTCCACAAGCCTGTGCTTAAGTGGAGGAGACTTATCACGTGATCTATCTTAAACTTTTGACGCCAAATTATTTAAAATTATATCCCTTGAAATCTAAGAAAATTCTAACTAAAACAAACTAAGAAAAGAAACACCAATTTAAAACTTCTCACTACTTCTGCTTCTATTTTCAAATTTTCTAATAAAGGAGAAGTCTGAGAGGTTTATAGACAATTTGAAATAAAATCAAGTCTTCCCTTGTCACAGGGCACAAATACTGAAGTAACCTTTGTTGGAAGTGCTGAAAGTGCTGAAAATGTCACAGATATTTCTTGTTTCTAGTCCGTGACTCAGTCTCAGTCCTTTTCTAAGTTGGAGCCAAAAATGTTCGCTCTGCTCACAAAAACACTGCACAATCTCTGCCACTCCTGCAAAGTTGCTAATTTCACCATTTCTTTTTTCTGGTCAGAGAGAGGTCTGTACCATCCACTAGGTTGGTGTGAACACTTTTCTCCCTGTCAGAGTCAATCCAAAGGACCTCTGCCCCCTGTTCTATGCCCTGGCCTGGGTTTCACTCTATTTATGCCACCGATTATTCCAGCATCTGTTGCGTCAGGCCTACAATAGAGCAGAATGACAGTGGGAGAACAGCTGCATGACAGAGGACCGCAGTAAATTCTACTGGAATAGGAAACAAGTGGTAGGCAACAATGGCTTACCTTTTCTAAATAAATATTAGCGTTGTCTCCCTGCTTCTCTCCCTTACTCCGCAAGTGGGGAGAGCATGTAGAAGTTGGCCGTCTTTCTCAGTCCTTGCTCTCTCTCTCCTTTTCCTTTTTCCTTACAGCTCTTTTGCATCGACTCCACCACTTGTCCACCACAGAAGTTTCCTTCCAGTTGTGGCTTCAGCAGACATATGCCATCTTTTAATCTAGGGATGTGCTACTGCTTTGTGGCCTATATTGGTCCATGCCAGTGATGATGGAGTTTGTGAAGGGAAAGGGTGAAGTAGTGGTAAAGTGATTGGTCTGAAAGTCAGACTGAAGGGAGGAGAGGAAATCCGAGGAGTTAAGAAACTCAGTGAGACATGCAAGGACAAGGGACTCTTGAATTTTGGCCAAAGTAAGGAGCAGGGAGATGGGGAGGTAGTCATCTGGAGTGAGGGTGTCCCCATCTTGGTGCAATAGTTAAACTTGAGCTGACTTCCATGTTTGAGGTACTCTGCAATGGGAGAAACTGGGATTCAAAATGTGGGTGAGAGGGAGGGATATTTCAGTGGTGGAAATATGAAGACGGCACATGTCAAGACCATCAGGGCTTGAATTATTGAGAATTAAGGAGGCAAGAGCTTACTGGACTTCATAGACAGAGATAGTGGGTGAAGAAGTCGCTGAGAAGAGGTGGTAGTGAGGAGTGGGTGGGGAGATGGGGTGGTCAGGGGTAGAGCTCAGGTAGTAAGGTAGCAGTTTAGAGCAGATGCTATGGAGGCTGGTCAGAAACAGGGGAGCCATTGATGGATAACATGGGGGTGGTGGATTGGCCAGGGGGGGTCAAGAAGAGAATGGAAGGTAGTCCAGAAGTTGTCGGAGGAGGCCTGATTGGAGTGCAGAAGGGGTGTAAAAGTAAGCTGCATTGACAGTTCTAATAGCCTTTGTGCAAGTGTTTCTTGAAACCTTGTATTTGCACTGATTGGGAGGGGATTTTGTAACTTAATGACATGTCCAGGCTTGGTATCTGGATTTACAGAGCTGGACAAGGTCTGCAGAGACCCAGGGAAGATGACACTGTTTTATCCTGCTGTGTTTGATTGGGGCATGGTGATTCGAGACATTGTGAAGAAGATAAGTGAATAGGGTGAGGGCTGAGTCCACAACAGGGGCAGTGTACACCACCAACAAATCAGTAGAATTTAGGTCGTGTAGCAGATCATTGGTGTCAGGTGATCTGAAGGAGTGGATCCAGTGGTATGCGGGGGGGTTTGGGGAATATGGACTCTGTGAATGCAGAAGATAATGAGGTGATTGCTGAAGATATCTGGAAATGTGCCCTCAGTGATGACTTTATGAGGGTGGGAGGAGAGTACCCAGTCAAGGATGGAATGTATACTATATGCTGATAATACGGTCTTCTTCAGCTTGGGTACCTCTGTCTGTGCAATACAAGAAGCTTTACAAGAAGATTATATAAAATTAACAAATTGGTTATCACAGAATAAGTTGAAATTGAATGAGAGAAAGACAAAAGTGATGTTGTTTGCGACAGTACAGATGTTGGCCTGGGGGGGAGAAGACCTATGCATCAAGACAAGACTAGATGTAGAGATTTCCAGAGTGTTGTCTTTCAAGTATCTAGCTGTCTATTTGGATCCCACTTTGTGCTTCCTGGGACACCTGCATAACGCTGGAAAGAAAATAAATCAAAAGTTGGGATTTTTATATAGAAACATAATGCCGTGACTGATGAGGTCAGAATGCTAATAGCTAAACAAATATTGTTGCCAATGCTACACTACGGAGCAATTTTATCAATCATAGAAGCTCATGTTTCTCAAAATACCAACTGATTCTAAACAACAACAGTCAATTTAGATTAAGGGCTCCTATGAGGACACATCATTGTCTCCTCTATGAGAGGATGAACATCACCTCCTCAGCAGAGAATAGAACATAAGGCTGCAGTTTTCACATTTGCAGTATTCCAAAGCTCATTGCCATACTGTCTCCCTGGGAAACTCATTCAATATATGGACCCATACCTGACAAGAAATAGAACAATCATTCTTTTCTATCAAAATCCACTAAAATTGATCACAAGTAAATGCTCATTTACCTGGTACGGCCCCATGTTGCTAAATAATTTATCTGAACTAATCCAAAGGGCTAATAGCACAAAGCACTTTACAAAACTTCTGAATGATCATTATGGTAAAACAACTCATTGCTCTTGTAAAGCAAACTGAAATTATGAACCTATGTTTATTGTTTGCATTGTATTTATGATATATTTATGATGTTTTTTACTGTCACATATGACTGAAAAAGGGCTGTGCCCAGCTCACCTCCTGGTTAAAAATAAAAACAAATAAACAAACAAACAAACAAAGGAGTGAGTGGTTTTGGGTGGCAAGGTTTGGATGGGTGGGTTCATTGATTACTTGTGTTAGATTTAGAGATTCAGTTTGATCAGTGTAGGGTCTTTTTGAAGGGGAGGCCCAGTTTAGGTTGAAATCCTCAAGTATAATTTATTCATTGGAGGATACCTGGGAGACCAGGGAGGTAAGGAAGTCTATGATGGAGGGAGGGGAGATTTGGGGGGAGGCATACAGCACAGTGATCTGGAGTGGAAGATAGGATAAGAAATTTAGAGAAATTGAAAGGTGCTTGTGGGAAGAAGCACAAGATTCCAAGGTGTGTCATTCCCCCAACTTTCTATGCCCGAGTTTGGATCCCCAGCAGGATCTATTGATGGCTGAGCCTTGAATGTCAATTGGGTGATCAAATGGTACTTTTCCACAATCTTTTTTCTCTTGCTCTGTAAATTTCAGTGTGCAGGATAACTATGATGTATTTCATTATATGAATATAAAAGTATAAAGTGAATTTCCTGCTTTGTGTGTAGACTTAGCAATTTTATGTTTTTGTATATAACATTTTGTAGTATTTTTTTATTGATTGGTTGTACTTTGATTATTATGTCATTACACATGTATTTATTTAGTTATTCATTTAGCTTTTGTTGACCAGGTAAGCACACTAGACAAACATATGCCTATTTTCAGGTGTGACCCGGGAGGTCACAAGGAAAATTACGAACAGAAGCAGCTATTACAGAAATTCAGAGTAAAACAACAGTCAGGCACAGCATAAGAGAGGCATGTAAAAACATAACATGACAAAGGTAAACATTGACAGCAAGTTATAGAACATCACATAACCGCATAACATTTGACAGTTCCACCAAGCTGCAGTGACAGAAAGTTCACCGACATCCCCTATAGTGACACAATGCCACCAACATCCCCAACACTGCCACACCCCGATACTGACTGGGAAACTTCCAATACCGACTCAGTATCAATGCAGGGAGGCAGCACCCCCCCTGAACCCCTCAATGTAGGGGCTGTGCCTCCCACACCCCCATATTTAGTATATCTAACTGCACATCACACAGACAGTGGGGAAACAGCCAGTATTGCTGCCTGCACACCAGTCACCACAACATGCTGTCAGCGGTGAATACAGCTTGCCTGAAGTGCAATTGCAGCTCCTGTGTCACTGTAGGGGATTCGCTATTACAGCATCACTGTAACAATGGTATATGACATTTGACAGACATGTTTATGTACTTATGAACACACCAATCACAAGGGAAGTGATTGCATAGGACAACAAAGTGCAGTGCAGTGCAGAGAGGGGAGATAATACCTTAAGTACAGTGACAGTTCCAGGCAAGTTTCAGGAGGTCCCAGTAGGAGCTTTTGAAGTAGGCATGGGAGGAGATGGTATGTACATGGGCAGGGAGGGAGTTCCATAGCCATGGCACACAGGCAGCATATGCCCAGTCACCCATTAGGGTACAGGGTTTTTTGAACTCAGAATACTTTGGAGCCACTAGACCTTAATAGGAAAGTAGGGTTTTCAGGCTTGAAAAGCTCAGCTAGTACTGGGGGAGTGGCTGTTCTGACGAGATTGTCAATGAAGTTACCCATTACAAAAGTTAAATTGTTGTCAGGGGAGAGCCATTCAAGTTTATTGTATAGCTCACAATCGTGAATGAGATGCTTGGCAGGTAGAGCAAAGCAACATATATTATTATATGCAATGTTCCATTTTGTTAGAGTGCATTTTGAGGCATGAGCAAAGGGCACAAGCCCATAGCAGAGCATGGGAAGAAGAACACCCTTAGCAAACGCAAAACATGCTGCTGGAGTAAAACTGTTTTTGACTCTATATGCCAGGCCCAGCTTACTGTTTACAGCCCTGCATACATTGCGTTTGTGCAAGGAGAGGTCAAGTTGAGGACCAAGGGTAACACACAAGTATTTAAAGGAGTCAGTAACCCTCACAAGGGAACCATCAGCTCCAGTGACTCTCAGCGGTACAGGACAAATGTTGGATTTGGCCAGGGATCAAACAAGCATAGCCTGTTTTTTTTTTCAGATTAATGGCAAGCTCATGAGCATTTAGTCAAGATTGCAAGTGCTCAAAGTCAGCATTGAGCTGAGAGTTGATGACACTGATGTCCACATGGGGCTATCTAAATAGTGATGTATCTGTCTTTGCCATGCCCCCTGATGAAGGCCTTTTGCTGCAGTGCCGGGATTACTGGGCTGTTGTTCAAGCTGAGCAAAATAAATTGGTATTTGTCATATATTCTGGATTCCTGGTTTTTGTGCATCATTGCCACTGAGTGCTGGTTCCCCTTAGGACTGTTCATATATTTTGGACTGTCCACCCATTACCAGTACCTGCCCTGCACCATTTTTTCACAGCTGCATACTTTGTGACTGTCGGGAAGTTCTTTTCTCCACAAAGAGGACTGCTATGAGGTTTACTTGCAAAGTATGTGTGGCTTGTGATGGTATCACACATCAAAGGTGTGTAAAAAAATGAATAATGACAACAGCCCATCATTTATTTTATATAATTGCTGGATAACAAACCACAAGTTATTTTACATAAAAAATGTAATAAAACAAAGCTGTTTTAGAAGTCAAACAAAGAAAGGTTGGTTCAAAGGATTTTAATACGCTAACATTTTAATGATGGCATGATCTTTTTAGGTGACAGAGGGTGGGGGTGTTGTAATGGACTTTGCATTGCAGGTGATTTGGTATGAGCATGAAGTGACAGTCAAAAATACTGAACAGAATGCTAATGCTGTGATTGACACCTCTGCCATAATAACTAGCTAGTTAATAAGGCTAGAACCCATTATTATGGCATTTGAACGTGATGTCAGTCCAGTCAATACTGATACCAACCACTAATTATAATGCAATGCAGTTTAGGTGCAATACCTGTCTGAGAGCAAGCACAAGTCATAGAGCAGATTAATGTATGTAAAAACAAACAATAAAATAAATAAACATTCTGAGATCACAGAGTTTATGAAGCCTACTGAGTGGATCCAAGATTTGTATTTTTGCAACATGGCTTTTAGGTAGGTAGGTACATTTGTATGCTTTATAAGCAATTACAAAGATTAAAATCCATCACAAAAATGTCATGCTCCAACTCCACATTTTAAAATCCTAAATATCCAGGATAACAAACAAGTCACAGAAATATAAAATATCAGCAACATATTACACACACAGCTGAGTAAGAAATATTACAATTTAATGTGGTCATTCCATAACTCATTTAATTAAAGTATCTCCTAAGAATACAGAATATGCACATTATGTACACAAAAAAACATGTTCTGCAAAGCCTAGTGACAGCTGTCAGTGCACTTGTTCTCTTTTCCGATTGAATCCATACAAAAATGACACTACTCTTATGGTTGAAGTTCATTCTAAAGGGTTCAGAAGGTAGGTAAGAGAATCATTTGATATCACAAATGAAAGGGAAAACTGGGTTACGAAAGTACCCAAATATCTTTGTTGAATGATATGGACAAATCAAGGTCATATGAAGAGTATTTTCTTCAGCTTCTGTTGAACAAGTACAGTTAAGAAGATTATGGATTCTAATGCTCCAGGCGTAAAGCAAGATAAGTACATAAGAGCTTGTGGAGGCCCTGTTACACTGGTTAGTTCAGCACTAAACAGATAGGGTAATTAAACACATAATGAAGTGCCCATCTTCTGACCAGTGCCACTGAAAGGAAAACCCAGATGGGACAGTGTTATTGTGATTACAGCAATGTATATATTGCATCCCTCCTTGGCTTTTGTCCTCAAGCTCAGAGTCTGTATGGTCCCAGTTTAGAGAAATGTTGTTATTTATTCAGAATGATAGTGATGGTATAAACATATTGACCTGGAGTGATTAGAATTTGAGAATAGGACTGGATAATAAAACTGTATCAAATTATTTCTAGGTAGGGCGGTTCAGGGGCAATGTGAGGAAGTATGTTTTCACAGAGAGGGTGGTGGACGCATGGAAAAGCCTTCCTGAGGAGGTTGTGGGGTCTAAAACTGTGGGAGAGTTCAAGAATACATGGGACAGACATAAGGCAATTCTTGTGGGGGGTAAGAAGAAATAGGCTGTTGGTTAACTAGAATCTGCAGCTTATCCTGTAGGTAGGAAAATGGGCAGACTAGGTGGGCCAAGCGGTCCTTATCTGCCATCAAAGTCTATGTTTCTAGATGACATATTAAATATGCCAAAAAATAAAATTTTTGGACAAAAGTGTGTGATAAGAAGGACAAAAACATTTAGAGAGTGGCAGAGAACTCACTGTATTTCCTAAATGGGAGGTGCAGTCGAGCTAGGAAAGGTGAAATTGTCTTCCCTATTTCTAATGCACGAAACATTTAAAGAATGCTAGAAACCATATTGCATATCCTAAGTGGGAAGTATGTTAGAGTTACTATAGGAAAGGTGAAATTACCTTTCCAGCAAATAATGGTGGTTTCATAATCTATTCTGGAATGGTGGATTTTATGCATGGAGTATACTGAAAACATTCAGGGTAGATATTAGAGCAAAGAGTGACCATAGACCTCTGGCTGTCATATGGCCAATAAAAACATCTGATAGGGCTAATCTTGAACTAGAATGGCAGAAGAGTTTAATTATAATAACATAATGAGAATTAATAGTAATTTACCCCACCCAAAGAGTGTGTGGGCTTCCTGCCCTACCACCAGGATGGCAGCAATGGTGCTCTCTGGTCCCCCTTGGGAATTTGCAGGGGGAGCTAAGAAAAATGAGGGGTGCAAGACATCTTCCATGTCCCTACAGCATCACAATCACAGCTTCTGCCACCCATCCAAGGGAGCCACCTGCCACTGATGGCAGAGGGCAATTGCATTCCTGACAGACCAAGGGATTCACCAAATGATGCCCCCACTGAACCAGATGAGAGCACAAACTATGCAAAGAACATCTGGGGCACCAGAAATTCTTTGAGAGGCTGGTGCCATACATAAATAAAAAAATTAGGCAAGTGTTCCCATACTGTACAGGCCATCACCATCTTGTTGAACCTTGACACCATAGCTACTGATGTCTGGGATGGTGCCTTTTGCCCATGAGGTGGTGAAGTCTGACAGGGAACAACATGAAGCTCCTGGGACACAGGGGGACTGTACAGGGTTCTGTTGTGAGTTTCCAGCCTACAATGTATTGTGTAATGGACCTCCAGCACAGAACAGTGTGACTGACAGCTCCATGGCTCAATGGAGAGTGGAATTCCACCAGTAAATGGTAGGGGCTTTCCCACTCCAAGTCAATCCTTTCTTGGCACTGGCCAGGAGGACAGCTCAGAAAGAATTACTGCCTGTAGATACCACATTTGGGGCTTACCTGGGTTAACACAACCAGGGACAGGAGGCTGATTGCTTTTGCACAGCCAGAAGAGGGAAACAGAAGGATAAAAACAAGAATCCTGAGTGCAAGGTTGAGAGTGACCTCACTGACATTGCTAAGAGAGAAAGACTGAGCAATTACCAGAGAAAGAGTAGTGTGAAGCAAAACTTCTGCACATCAAATGAGAAGCAATATCATGTTGAACATTACCTGAATTTATAGCTGACAGCAGCAACTCTAAGAAATGATTTTGTTGTATTACAGTCTGAACTGCAATTGAGTGGGCCTGTTCAGCACTACTGCTATGTGCTGATTATACTGTAGGCAACCCTGTGGGACTGAAAGCCTGGATGTGCTGGAGAGAATGGACCCCATGAAGAACACTAGCAGAGCTTTCTGTGAGGAGGAAGAGACAGTGACACACTGCTGCAGCCAGGGGAGCTTTTGAACATCATTTGATGTAATGCACAGAGCTCTTGGCATCACCAGCAGAAGATGAAGCATGACACTGACTGCTGACACTGCACCTCACCTGACACAAAAAAAAAAATGAACATCAGGCAGAGAAGGATCATAACTGCACAACAAGAGCTATCCCTTGATACTAGGAAGAATAAGTAAACCAGTGTTGCCACTACAACAAAACTGTAAAATAGTTAGGATGTGTTTACTGGACTTGATCATCTGTCAGGGAATAAAAATACTTCACTTGGAGGTTAAAGACCTTTGTGTAAGGGTTTACTGTTCACAAGGGATTGCTAACTATATTCATTTTAAGTGCTCTACCACCGGCCAACTATGTGTAATTACAATGGGTCCAGACCGATTTCACAACTTGGTACCCAGTAACCATCTGGGAGCTCTCTTAAAATTATTCAAAGGGAAATAGAACCAATTCAAGTGGAGAGAGAGTAGTTCCCTCAGTACATGAGGGCAGAATACAGGCATTGTCTGAGGGTTGCATCTGGATGATCTTTTAATTTACAGCCACAAGTAAAGCTTTGATTTGGCTCTGCCCCAAAGGGCAGTTAAGAGTAACTGGATATTTAGCTAAGCTGGGCCTGAGAGGGCACCAGAAGACTAGTCATTTGCATACCATATTACCTACTTCACTGCTAGCCCCTTTTTCTTTCCTCAGTTAGGTTAAGCTGCCCTAAATATTTTTTTGTTAAATTCATTGTATATTGATATTCATTTTAGAGCTGTTAAGAGCATGCAGTGGGGATATTGCTCTTGCTTTGGGAAAGTCAATAGAAGGAGTGCCTTAATGAGGAGATGGGGAGGCACTGTGTCCTAGGAGGTTGTGCTGTACTATCACTAGGCCCATTAAAATGTTTCCTCTGGATAGAGGCAACATACAGACTTTCCATATTAAATTACTGGATGCAAACTCCCAACCAGAAGTATAATGGCACAGATCCCTCAACACTGTGCATCCCACAAGACAGAGATAGCAACAGAAACATCCACTGTGATCTGGTTACAGTAAAAAATTGAAATGGACAGACAGGGCTGGATTTTCAAAGTGCCCCCAGATTGCCGCAAGTTGTGACAATCCATGATTGTGGCAAACCACGGCTGCATCAGTGACCCTGCATTGTATTCAGGAAGAACAGAGTCCCTGCACCACAAATCCAAGATTTGCAGCACCCACAGGGGTGTGCCAAAACTATTTGCTCACCTGTGGGAAATTCTGCAGGGATCCAACTGCCCTCCCACCTGCCCTGCACAACAGTAGAGATGCCAGGATGATTGCAGGTGGGGGGGGCTAACCTAGCCAATGCATGCATGGTATGGTGTGGAATGGGCACGGGGTGCCAAAGTGGCAGTTGGGGAGGAGGTGGGCAGGCATATTATTGATGGTGCACCCAGAGGGTGTGCTGATTATTGGACATTAATGTCACTGTCAAGGAATAGAGATGGGAGGGGGTGGGGGTAAAGATATGCACAGTGCCATGGCTCCACAGGGCCACAGCCATGGGAGCAATCCCCAGGGCTGTGCTCATATGGGGCCATGGCACTGTGTGCCTCTGTACTACCCTGGTGCTGTTCCTTGGCAGTAACAGTAATGCCCAATAATCGACATCCCCACCAGTGCACCATCACTAATATGCCTGCCCACCCCCTCCCCAGTCACCACTATGTCACTCCATGCCCAATGCCACCCCCATACTCAGCTGTCAGATTCCCCCAACTAGAGTTGCCACAGTGGCTTGGACTGGCACAAAAGGATTAGACCAGCTCATTGCTGGTCTATCTTGAGACCCTTGTTGCGGCCATGGTGGGGATTCCTGACTCCCAGAAAAGGGGATATTGCAGCCCCGCCATGCGCAAGCCCCCTTGCTACGTGCTGTGCCCTCTGTTTTGTCACAAGTAGGGGTGCAGTACCACTTCGACACAGCAGTTCCTGATTCAGAAGCAGACTGCAATTCTGATTCGGGAATGCCACAATGTTGGACACAAGGTGCCAGTTACATTGCCCTTGCTTGATGGAAGTACCTTCTGCCCTTTGGAGGGCACTGGACATCTGGCACACAGTATATTAAGGAAGAAGTGAAAGCCAAAATATACCTTGAAAATTCAAATTACCTGTCCTTTAAAATGGTGTGTCTGGTGACCACTTTTGCAGAGTCCAGTACTGTGGCTTTCTACTTAATTAACAATGTATTAGCAATTTCTAAAAGCTATTGGGGAAGGAGCTAGCAAAATGTGGTAAGAGAACATACGAACATATGAAGTTGCCAGCAGATAAAGGCCCTATGATCTTTCAAGTCTGCTTGATTGTGCAGCTAGCAGCCCTTATACTACAGCTGCCCCCCTCCCCTCACGTGACCCTCCCCTTTACCCTGTCCCATCCCCTTTTGAAGTAGCCCACTGTTTTACATGATACCACCTCCTTTAGCAATACATTCCACCCAGACACCACCCTCTCTGTAACAACATGTCTCCTCATTTCCCTCTTGAACCTTCCCCCTTCCAATCTCAGATCATGCCCATTAGTGTCCCTTCACACCCTTAATTGAATAGCTCCTCCATGTCCAAAATCCAACTGTGGGTATCTTAAACAAGAGCACATAGGAAACATTTGTATAGACGTACAGTAAGTTATGGGAAGATGTTAAAGAGTCAATTAATACACACAATACAAAAACATTCTGGGAGTGTGTGTCATTTGTGGAACAAATGAAACAAGATTTAATATAGGATTAGTGATTACATGAAAGCAATGGGTCTTGCATTTCCATCTGATTTATGGCTCACAGGTAAAGACAGTGCTGGCAATGGAGAGATTCAATTTTAGGGAGTCTTAGCATGAAACTGATCCCATATTATCAACACAGAAACACAGAAACATAGAACGTGATGACAGAAGGGGACCATAAGATCCATCTAGTCTGCCCAAGAGTCTAGTTTTGGAGTTGGTGACTCCAAATGAATCGATACCATACACTGTAACCAAGAAGTGCAGTAGATTCCACTCCAGCAGAAATATAAATATATGAATATATAAAACTGCAAACAGAAGAAGTCCATATGGTCTATCTAGCCTGCTCAAAGCAGGCCCTTTGTAGATTGAATTGCAGTGGGCTCCACCCCTTATCCATTAACTCTGACCCTCCCCTTTGCCCTGTCCCACCCCTCTTGTATAGTTTGATGGTCTTCTTGTTCACAACATTCAAAAGAAGTTCATTCCACACTGACACCATTTGTTCCTTGAAGATGTGTATTTTGACCTTCTTCATGAACCTCCACCACCATTTTGTAGCTGTGCCTCTTGTGTTTCTGTTCCTGCTCAAGGTAAAGAGGCTCCTCTGATCTACATTGTGAATATCTTTCAGGTGTTTGAAAGTTTTATTCATGTCCCCCCAATCTTTCCTTCAGCAAGTACATATTAGATTCCTTAGCCTGTCCTCGTATGGTCTGTCCTGCTGACTCTTAAGCATTGTCTTTGGACATCTTTGCACTGCATCTAGATGATTTACATCCTTTCTAAGATTGGGGCTCCACTACTGTACACAGCAGTCCAGAAGTGGATCTATACAGTGACAGGATAACCTCCTTCCTTCTGCTTTGCATTAGCAAAGAGGGACATGAACCATATTGTCATTATAATACATAAACTGGAAGAGGCCACTAACATTCTTATCCACCTAGGGACAAACAATCTTGCTAACCAATCAGTGGACAAGGTCAAGTGGCACCTGACCCTACGAGGCAACAAATTAGCTCCTCTTTCATCCAGCCTTCCCTTTTCTGATGTTCTGCCTGTATGGAAGAAAGGAAATAGCAGGTAGAAAATCAGAGAAAAGGAAATAGGCAAACTTAACAGATGGCTTAAAGACTTGTGCCATGCCAAAGCATACCACAATGTTGAACAGTGGTAGGACTTCTGGGTAAGGGAGTTCTTCAAGTTTGATGGCCTCCACCTAAACAAGGAGGGGAGAAGGGCATGCAGGCAAATGTTCAATGTGCATGCACAGAGTTTAAACTAAGGGAGGGGAAGTCTAATCATGGGCTTCCTGCAAACATCAGAGTTCCTACCATGACTTCCCCTTCTACCGGACAATGTCCACAAGCACACTCATGGTCACAAATAAACACAGGAACAAATGAATCTCTAGACAATGCTAAAATGGTAAAAAGCAAGGTAAAAA
Organism: Neoceratodus forsteri; assembly: GCA_016271365.2. Lineage (NCBI taxonomy): Eukaryota > Metazoa > Chordata > Ceratodontiformes > Ceratodontidae > Neoceratodus > Neoceratodus forsteri. Next base: position 1,635,474,049 of record CM028130.1, on the reverse strand, counting down.
TATACAGAAAGGAAAGACACACCAAGCACAGGAAGCCAACCAAACATGGATAGTCATATGCACCAACGCACAGATTCTATCCAACAAACTATTAGATCTCACAACCATGATAACTGAGGCACAACTTGATTGGGTAGCCATAACAGAAACATGGTTCAATGGGAACCATGACTTGGATACTGCCATTCCAGGATGCAACCTCTTTTACAAGGATAGAGTGGGAAAGAAGGGAAGGGGGTAGCAATCTGTATCGAAGATGATATTGAAGCAACAGAGATCCAAAGAGTGGGACAGAGAGTAGAAGCTCTGTGGATCCTACTTGAAACAAACAAAGGTGAGATAGTTCATCTTGGTGTTATATACAGACCCCATCAATAAATGAAGAAAGTGACAAAGAATTACTACAGTCCATACAGGAGATGGCTAGCAGGGAAGAGGTAATGCTGGTGGAGGATTTCAATCTACCAGACATAGATTGGGGAACACACACAGCAGCCTCCTCCAAAAGCCAGAACTTTCTGTTAACTCTAAAAAGTGTGGATCTACAGCAGCTTCTGACCCCACCAGAGAACAGGTAATTTTAGAACAGGTTCTTATAAATGGGGATAGGGTCACAGAAGTAAAGGTAAGAGACCACTTTTCCAGCAGTGACCATTGTTCAGTGTGGTTTCAGGTACAAATTGGGGCAACAAATCAACACACAACAGTTAAAGTACTGGATTTCTGGAAGATGGACTTCACAAAGATAAAAGATTTTCATCAAGAAGATTAAAGAAATGCCAGAAGGTCAGGGAGTCGAAGAGAGATGGGTCAGTCTCAGGGAAGCTATCATAGAAGCAACAAACCATTGCACCAAGATGGTAAGCAAGTCCAAGAAGAAGAGAAAGCCATTCTTGTTCTCCAGGGAGGTGGCAGAAGCAGTCAGGGAAAAGAGGAAGGCATTCAAATGCTACAAGTCAAAAAGAAGAGAGGAGGACAAGAACATCTACAGGCACAAACTAAATGAAGCAGGAAAAGCAATTAAAAAGGTAACGACACTAATAGAGAAAAGAATAGAGAATCAGATCACAGAAAAGGACAAAACATTCTTTAGACACATCAATGAATTAAGAAGAAAGAGTGGAGGTATTGTTAAGCTGACAAATAAAGGAGAGGAACAATCTGAAGAAGACCAGGAAAAAGCTGAACTCTTAAACAACTATTTCTGTTCAGTCTTCACAAAGGAAGAAGAAGGCGAAGGTCCAAGTAAAAGCAGTACAAACCACCCAACAACAGAGGTAGATTCTAGTCCCTTCACAGCTACCAGAGTCCTAGATGAACTAGGAAAACTGAGAATGGACAAAGCTATGGGATCTGACGGTATTCATCCCAGAGTACTGAAGGAACTAAAAGACGTTCTGGCTGAGCCACTGGTGAAACCCTTTAATGACTCACTGCAGGGGGAGGTGGTCCCAGAGGACTGGAGGAGTGAAACCATCAAATCTGGTAGCAAGAAACAAGCAGAAAATTACAGGCCAGGGAACCTGACTTCAGTTGTGGGTAACCTGATGAAGGCTCTGCTAGAGGACAGACTAATAGCCTACCTAGAATCTAATAGACTTCAGGACCCCAGGCAGCATGGTTTCTCGGCAGGCAGATCTTGCCAGACAAACCTGATTGGTTTCTTTGACTGTGTGCCAAATGTGCTGGAGCAAGGACAGGTGGTGTATGTGGCCTACCTTGACTTCAATAAAGCCTTTGATTTGGTACCTCACAGAAGACTCCTAAATAAGCACAAAGATGCAGGAGTGGGACAGAAAATGGTGGACTGGGTAACAAATTGGCTAACCAGGAGAACACAGAGGACTATGATCAATGGGAGTATGTCTGGGGTTAGAAAGGTTATCAGTAGGGTGCTTTAGGGGTCCATCCTGGGACCCGTCCTCTTCAACCTGTTCATCAGCGATGTCTCAGTTGGCCTAGAGGGAAATATAAGCCTGTTTGCAAATGACATCAAGATCTGCAACAGGGTCGATACCCCCAAAGGGATAAACAGGATGACATCTGACCTACAGAAGCTTGAAGACTGGTTCAGTACATGGCAATTGAAGTTAAATGCAAAAAAGTGTAAGATCATGCACTTAGGGCATACTAATCCAAGAAAGATGTACTTCATTGATGAGGTAAAACTGGAGACCACACAACAGGAAAGGGACCTGAGGGTTATAATATCAAGTGACTTGAAGGTGGCCAAACAGTGTAAGAAGGCAGTGTCAAGGGCTAGTGGCATGCTGGGATGTATTGGGAGGGTTATCACCAGTAGAAAATGAGAGGTGGCAGTGCCCCTGTATTTGTCCCTGGTGTGACCTCATTTGGAGAATTGTGCGCAGTTCTGGAGACCACACCTGAATGAGGACATAAATAGAGTAGAGGCTGTTCAGAGGAGGGCCACAAAACTGGTGTACAGCCTACATCAGAAACCATACAAGGAAAGGCTAAGGGAACTGAATATGTACTCTCTGGAACAGAGAAGAGAGAGAAGACATGATAGAGACCTTCAAATACTGTATCTCAAGGGTATCAACAAAATAGAGATTCAGGAACTCTTCCATATCAATAAACAGACTAGGGCATGAGGACATGAGATGAGACTGAGGGGTGGCAAATTCAGAGGGAACAGTAGGAAGTTCCTTTTCACTGAAAGGCTGGTGCATGCATGGAACCATCTTCCTAGGTCAGTAGTGGAAGCCAAGACAGTCAGCTCCTTAAAATTGGTGTGAGATAGATACAAGGGAATGGTAGTTTCAGGGAAGAAATAATAAAAAAGGGTGTGTGTGGAAAAATGAGCAGACTAGATGGACCATAAGGTCCCCATCTTCCATCACTTTCTATGTTTCTATGTGTCTATGTTGAGTACCCCCTAAGTATGCACCCCCATCATCCTATTTTCTTTGGTTGCTGCTATATTGTATTACACAGATTGCTTAAGGTTCTTGGTTATTTTTGTCCTGAAATATTTGGTAGCTACATACTGTATATAATGAAACCCAGGTTACACAGTATGTGACTTTTTTGATCTCAAAACAGTGTTCAATTCTTTAAAGAGAAATTCTCAATGGTAAATTTTAAGTGCCTTAGATTTGGATGCTAGACTGATTTCATTACTAAAAATGCTCCATAAATTACTTATTCTAAGATTAGAACCATAAAAGACAGATAAATTTCACAGCCAAATAAAACAGAAAATGGGGTCAAGCAGGGCTGCTGGTTGGTCCCAACTTTATTTAGTACTGTATCAATATTAATTGTCAAATTTATGTTCTAGACTCACCCGACTCCTTTCACACACACAAAAAAATCTTACGGAGAAAGTTCCTATATTGCTTTAAGTTCACTAAATACAAATAATGGGACATTAAAAGAGCTCCTGCATAAATGAAATAGAAGCACTAGTGTTTGGCAACATACACTCACCCCTGTTGTTGGAAGATCAGATGGTCAAGGGTTCTTGCCCCATACCAGGTACTTTGGGTAATACTGATAGCTGACACTATACTGCAGTATGAGGAGGTGCACAACTGAATTTGTTCATTCAGATGATATGTTAAACTGAGGCCCCTTCTGCCCATCTCTTGTCAACTGTCATACAAATCAGTACATCACAATGAATCTTCATCTGTTCAAATATAAATATTACAACAGATATTCCATTACCCTCAAATCAAAGAAAGAAAAAAAAACAGGAATGCAAACTTTTACCACCAGTACCCTGATCCACTGCCCTCTGATCCTAATGCCAACAAATTAAAACATTTCCAAAGATTCCCATATGTGGTTCTCAGTAACATTTTAAATTCATATTCTCTGACAGCAGTAACTTCATTATAGACCTTACTCAATAGTACTGATATCATATTTCATTTTTTTTCCAAAACAAATTGGCATCTAGCCTGCCACATGCACCATTTTAAGCATGTAAACAGAAGCAATATCATGCATTCTTCCAAGTGACACATGGCCCACCCAAAATTAAAGCAACATAAGAAATATCCTTACATTCTGAAATACTCCCTTGTGTCCTCTCTTGTTAGAGTTACTACATAAAAATACAAGCATCTGTCAATGCCGAATGTTGTCTTGCTGGCATTGGTAGTGCAGGAGTTAGAGAGATGCATAATAGGAATGGCAGGGAAGTATTGAACTGATGCCAACCCCACCCCCACCCTGCAGAGACTGACAGGTGTTGGGGTGTGCCTTTGGGCCATCGGCCATAACACTCATGCCATTTCTCCTCACCCTACCCTGTTGACACTGAAAAGTGTTGTAATGTACCTTGGGGTCTTTGGGCCTTATGCTCACCCCATTCTATAAGGAAATACACTGAGGTGAGTGCAGTATAGGAGAATGTGGTGAAATTTTGGGCCGAAGACTCCAAGGCACACCTCAATGCCTGTCACTGGCTGCAGGGTGAGGGTGGGGGCGGAATAGCTTGAGTATTACAGTCGGTGATCCCAAGTCACACCCCTGACACCTGTTAGTCTCTATAGGGTGGGGCGTTAGGGATGGAAACCCTGACACCCCGGGTGTTTGTTGGTATTTTCACTCCAAATTTTCAACATGGGCTTTTTGTGACCCCACCTCATGAACAGTGGCACTATCAGTTTGTTAGCCAAAAGGTGATTTTGCACAATGACTGTACCATTTGGTTCCACAGGTGCAAAAACACAATTTGGGCAGGATTTGAAAATAACAGCTGAACTGTTCATGAGAAAGTTTAGCAAAATGGCAATTTTGAAAATCTGAAGTGAAAATATGAAAAATTGGTGAAGCCACGAGCATGTGTAGAAACTGCACAATGCATACCCATAATACAATTATTTTGGGTATTTTTATATCCATGTTTTCAACATAGGCATTTTGGAACTTCCTCACATGATCAGTGGCACTGTGATTTTGTTAATCTGTCCAGAAAGTTGATTTCCCATAGCGACCATGCCACTGTGTGCCACAAGTGTGAAAACACATTTCTGACAGGATGTGAACAATGACAGCTATACTGTTCATAAGGAGGTGTGAAAAAATGGCAATGTTGAAAATTTGGAGTGAAAATATTTAAAATTGTCAAAGATACAACTGTGCATGGAAACTGCACAATGCATGCTCATAATGCAGTCATTTCTGGGAATTTTTTCACCAAATTTGCAACATGGGCTTTTTGGGACCCCACCTCATGAACAGTGGCATTGTCTTTTCATTAATCAGCTCTTAAAGGTGAGTACACACAGTGACCGCGAAATCACCTTTCGGGACCGAGTAAAGATGATAGTGCATGTGTTCATGAGGCGGGGTCCCAAGAACCCTGTGTTGAAAATCTGGTAACAAAATTCTCCAAAATGGCTGAGATATCCACTTAAGTTGAACCTCTCCCTTTGCCTGCCATTATAAAGCTTACCACATTTTGTTCGGTTTCCGGTTGGCTTTTGAAGAGTTCAGATGTGTTCCTGCTCCACAGAAGATCACAGCACCAACCCTCCTGAGGCAAGTATGGGGTGAGGGGGGTGTGGGGAGGTAGGGTGCGCAGCTGAAGGAAGCAGATTGGGGGAGAGGCATGGAGGGATGATGAGGGACCTTTTTTTTTAAAGGTAAAAAAATAAACTGGACTTTGGAGGACTGTTTTCTTTATTTGCAGATAAAAAAAATGATTTGGAGCACACTGGGGTGGGCACTCAGTATGCCACGAGTTTGGGGGTAACATGATGCCGATGGGGATTGGGCACCCCATCAGCAAACTAATTGAACTGGGGGGGATATGCCAACATGGGGATTGGGAATCCCTGATGTTGGCTTTGTGGGGATTGTGTGGTGGGTGACAGGAGCCACCATATTTATTGGAATGTTCCACCAGGAAAGACATCTAATGGAGCCTTGTCATCTGATGTTCCAATGAGGAAACTGCACCTCATCGGATCGGCAGATTTCTTTTAACTCCATGGCTCTCTTTGAAACTGCTGTCATTGCTAGCATGTTTGCTAACTGGTGGCTGAGGAACACACCCACTAAAGCATTCCCCTGATTCGCCAACACTGACATATCTCTGAATGTGCTACTAACGCAAGATGTTACTTGCACACACACAAGACAACATAAAAACAGTACAGTTGTTCCATAACTATCTCACTTTTGTATATGAATATTTTTTACTGTCTTGCTCCTATACTCTTTGTATTTCTCATCCCACTTTCCATGTAATTTACTTATAGAAAACATACTTCTGTTGCAATACCCAGGAACATCTAGCCTGCCTTATGTATTACTTCAGTAAGGCACAAATAACCTGTAAGGTACTGGATTCGTAATTTCTCCACTTATTGGAGAAGATTCCAAGTATTAGTTCCTGGTCAATTATACTTTTAAAAGGTTCCATAACAATATGGCTAAAACAAATGCTGCGTTTTCACTCACAGTGCAGGCAAAATGATGACAGTGCAACCTGTGCATCACAAATACCTTGCACCGCATTTACAGCGCAGTGCTTGGGCAACTCGAGGGGGGGGCAAAGCTCATTTCCAGAGACATTTAGGTGGGTGGAGATAAAAATAGCCTTACATTAACAGTTGTACAGCAATAATATTCTGTGCCAAGTAAAATAAGGTGCAAAAGTACAATACATTACAGATGTGCAAACCAGTATTCTGTGCAGGTTACATACAAATCAACAAGGTTCTTAGGGTGGATAAAATTGCACTTGAACTAGACAGAGAACAATCCTAACCAGGGCAGACTCATAGCACAAAGGCTTGAGCAAGCAGTAAATGGGCCAGGGCCAGTTGCAGAAGGGAGCTGTAAAGTAATGAAGAAAAGACTTAAGGGTGAAGGAGAAAGAGGCATTTTATGGGATGCTTGACAGACCAGCTTTGGGCATTGTAGATTTGGCCATCTCTTATCAGGAGCAAGCACTAGTGACTTCCATAATGTTCATCTGGTAAAAATATCAAGATGCAGATTTTTCTTTTCATTTTCTTTCATTCCTGAACCACAATATGGAGTCTTGAAGTTTTGAAAATTCCCATCCCCATGACGCTCCTGAAACACCCACCATGAAAAACTAAATATCTGTGCTGTTGACTATAAGAAACATGCAGAAGAACCATCCTAATACAACTACAGCATGAATCTAGCATATACACACAATAAGTAACACCAGGGGAAGATATTTTTTAAAAATAGTGAATGGAGGCTATCTTTAATGATGCGAGTAATTAATTTACAAAATCAGCTGTAAAAAAAGTTTTAACATCTAAGAAAACAAAAAAACACACTGAGCATGAATTTTAGGTTATCAGAAATACAATATTGCTAAAAAACCTATATGATAAATTTTTTTGCCGACTAACAAATATTGCTGTTTTAAGGGCATTGAATCTGTAAAACTCACTATAGGTAATGTATCTTCATCAGTAGCTGCAAAGTAGAGCAGTAAATGGTCTCTTTATGAACCCTTGCTGTGCCCTGGACTGATATATCAGTCTAGAATCCCTATGCGTTCTAATTATGTCAGCAGTCTAAGGGTTAAAACACAAGGGATAACCTTATGCAATGGCATATCCCTTCTTCAATACATCAGTTTTCAGCAACAGACTATGTATGTCCTTTATCTACACTTAGTCAGCACCTACTAATCTATCCCTTCAGTGGAAATTAATTCATTCCCTATGTTGGTCTTGTGTGTTTGGGTGATGGGGAGCTCAAAAAGGAAAAACCCCAAAAGAAGCTAAAGACAAAGAACCTCAATGCAGAAGCACTAAATCAAGAGTTAGCCCAAAGGGCATTTACAATAAAGCCAAGTTTCAAAGAAACACAACCTCACACATACCCCCATAACGTAAAGCATCATGGGATGTATACGCAAATCACCATGAAATCATAGTCTGGTTCAGTTTAAAGCAGGAATGCATGGTGCCAAAGGGCCTCTCAAACAATCTGTAATTTACATGCATTTAAATAACACAATGTTTTTTTTTCTGATATCTCTACCCTGGTAACTTAATTTTTATAATACAGTCCCCTAGTAACTTTTTACCTTTATCAAAAACATCAAGTGCAGTGGCATTTTTAATATTTATAGGTTTCATACATATAAGGCATATACATCAAGGTATTTTATTACATAATGCTATTGCATGCTAAATCCAACAATGAGGAATGCAGCCTGTTGTTTTACATCAGTTCAGAGGTCACCACAATAACTTTCTTGTATGAGGACCTGAGAGGGAAAAGGAACATCAAAGAGGACACTATAGCATAGTCAATAAACGGGAAGGGGTGCCCATAGGTGTCCAACCTTATGGACTAGAAATTGTAAAGGATAGATTAGGCTAAGAAATAGAAGAACTGTTGCAACAGATTTAAGAAAGGTTAATCCTCAAGAGTGGCAGGATCTCCTTGTCACAGTTTCCTACCTAACTCCCCCACCCCTCACCGAGCAGACAAAGGAAAAATACAGATGGTGTTTTGGGTCTTTGGATCTTGGTGAATCAGTGGTGGGGTCTTTCTTGGGGTTGTCAGCCTTAATGCTCCCAGCCCGTACCCTTCTGTCTGAAGTAGAGGGTACAGGTCCATGCCAGTGTCTCATTGTGATACACTCTTCAAAAGTAGAGAAGTATATCTTGCCAACACAATCTGTTGTAGTTTTCTTCAAGTCTGATGTTATTTGTTCAGGGAACAAGTTGGGCATTAGTGCTGACAACCCCAACGAAGACTCCACCACTGATTTGTCAAGACTCTGGAGACCCAAACCCTTAATTTGTATTCCCATTTGCTGCTTGGGAGTGGGGAAGTATTTTGTGAAACCTTAACACCACATTTCCCTACTTTTCTGGGATTAGCTTATACCCTAACTGGTGCATTAACATAGTTTTTTGCAAAGAATTTAATTTCATTTTGAGACAGTGGAATCATATACTTATTTATACAAGTCCCTTTAGGACATGCGTGAACAGATACAGTTTTACAGGGCCCTTTCAGCCATGTGCCAAGGAAAGACTCCATCTGCCAATGGAAGTGCAAGGCTGTTGCAGGCCTTGCAGTTCCATGCAGTGACAGATGTGAAGAATACATGAGGATAAGTGGTGGGCTGCAGAAGTGTAGGGCACTCTGGTCCCTTTGCCTGCATGCAGCCAGAGATACAGAGACAAAGTGTAAGCTGTCCATCTGTCAGCCAGTGTACAGACCTTCTCCTACCCACAGGTGCAGGAGTGCAAGGTCCCATGCCAAGAGAAGAGCTGTCTTCACTATGTGGTACCTGGGCCCATGCAGGCAACCCTGCAACTTTCATTCCCAGGCTGGGGCGGGGGGTGTTGCATAACAGTGCCATCCAGCACTCTCACCCCATACAGCTGGGATCAGTGGCTCACCCATGAAAACAGTTCAGTACCATGGGATCACAAAGCAATCCAGCTGGGGTGAAGACTGGCATTATACACAAATTTTCTAAATAATTTACTTTTTTTTATTTTGACCCCAGATTTTCAAGATAGTGGTTTTACGACTCCCCTTATAAACATGACTTGTGGCATTTATAGTATATTGTCTGAAATGTCATTTCACACCACAAATATGTAAACACATCTCTCCCAGGATTTATGAAAATAATACCTGTCACATTTATGGGGTGTAGTCGAAAAATCACTATGTTGAATGTTTGTAGCTAAAATATTGTAAATTAGCAAAGTTATGAGTGAACATTGAAATACAGCAACATTCACTCATAACTTGGTCATTTTACCATATTTGTACACCAGATTTTCAGCACACCCTTCTTATTACTGCACCACATGAACCCAGTGGGGTGAAAATCTTGAAATCCCCACCAAAATATCATTCTACATCATAGATGCAAAGACATATTTTGGCCAGGATTTGAAAACCAATCATGTCATGTTCATGAGGTGGTGTGAAAAAACAACTATGTTGAAAATTTGGTGTCAAAATATTGAAAATTACCAAAGTTATGAGCGAGTGTAGAAAAATGTTGTATACTCATAACATTGTCGTTTTTAGATATTTTGACACCAAACTTTCAACATAGCCTTCTTTTGACCCCACCACATGAGCAAGGGTAGTAAAATGATCAAATCTTCCCAAAAGGTTATTTCACAAAATGACTGCAAAATCTCCTTTCAAGCCAGATTTGCTTAATTCCACCATCGCTGGTCAGGTGGTGGGGTCCCAAAAAGGCCATGTTGAAAATTTGGTGTAAAAATATCAAAAAAAGAAAAACATTATGAATAAAAGTTCAAACCCCAAGCTGGCCCAGTGGTGCCGAGGGGTTGATGTGCTGGATCCTACGCCTCGCACCATGCTGGTGACCAAGTCTTGGGAGCAAGCTCGGGTTGCTGGGGGTCAGCAGATGAGGGGGAGGACTGAGCATCTGATGGACTGCTGTCCTTTCTTGGGTAGGGAGGGTTGGCTGTCCTGCTCCTGAGCTGCCTTCTGGTGGAGGCCAGGTGCCAGCATCAGAATTAGAGGCAGCACAGGAGTGCGGTTATGTGGCATGTGCACATCTCCATGAGCACACACTCACAACTGCAAAAGGAAAGGGAGAAAACAGAAAAACTGGTGGCCATGGATTCCATTGAGCCCTGCCTGCTGCATCTCATTCATGCTGCCATCAATGAATCGTTGGCTCCTATCTGGGTTCTGTGCACTGAGTGGGGGGAGAATGACCCTCTCCTTCCTGGTCCTACCATGGGGGGACTCTCTGGGAAGAAATGGGGCTCAGCAATACTGGAGGATGGTGGATGGATGAGGGGATGAGACAATATTGGAGCTAGCCCACCTGCAATGTGCCCTGAGGAGGAAAATAAAGGATAAAAAAAATGTTAAACCCATTGAAATACATTAAACTAAACTTACCTGAATTTTTCACATTGCAGTTGCCAGTTCCAACAACAAGACATGTCTTCAGTCGCAGAGTGGATCCTAACCCTGGGACATGTTCAGGTGAGTGATGGTGTGTTGGGGGTGTGGGAGTTGTGGCGTGATGGGTGCTGAGTTGGAGGTCAGATTGCGATGGGTATGGGACATGTGGGAGCGTCAGATCAGTGACAGACTGCTTTTTTAATAGGTTATAAAATCACTGAGGTTCAGTTTTCTTTGTGCCAGAGGACATATTTCCACACAAGGGATTTGGCACTCAAGTGTCAGGGTACTGTTTGGTGGTACCTGGATGGGCATCCTGGTGCTGCCATGTACATATTGGGAAGGGGGCGGGGTGACCTTGAGGGGAGGGTCATTGATAAGTTTCAGCATGCATTACAAAAAAAGAAAATAACAAACCATTATACTTATCCCATCATGTAAGCTAGCCCCCCCCCATCAGTATGCAATATACATAATTGTACAATGGGTCCAAGAATGCTGCATTCAGTTTGGCTGGCTGGCACCTTTTCAGTTTTGTAAATCCTACAATTACCCCATGGAAAAAGGTGCCAGCAGCCAGTCAGCTGCATCATGAAGCCCCTCTCAAATCACTCCAACCGTGATGAACCCACGACAACCAAAGACAACAGGCTGCAAAATATTCAGTCACACAACTCCACATTTAACAGTACTGAAGCGTTCAAACACAAGCTGAGTTGGAACACTTTGACACTCTAAAAATCCTACCGAAAGCTACCTATGAGAAAAAAAAACAGTGTCCTCACAACTGTGTTTTTAAAACAACCTTTACCTCCGTGAACGTTTCACTTCCCAGTCCCAGGAGAACCAGATGGCTATCTCTATGGCAGTCACAGGAGAGTTCCAGTTTACATTTGTGGCCGTTCCCACTCTAAACGCTAACTCCTTGGATCCTGTCCTCATACTAGCTAAATCTTCTCATACCCTCCAGTGGTTTCTGAACAACAGAAAGAAAAAAAAATTCCCTAAAGTCACGAAGATTCATTCTCATTATCACAAAGTTAAACCCGGAAGCACAAACTGAAATGGCAGTCCGTTAGTGCTCACTCCACACAGACTGTCGGCAGCAGACTCTCTCAAAAACAAACAAAGCTGCAGCTTAAAGCAGACTCACTGTCCCACAATATATAAAACAAGAACCCAGAAGTCATAGCCCTCTTTTTAAAAAAAATATATATAATGATATATCTAACCCTCTACATATTGGGCTACATTGGAATACATAGAGATCAACATACCAGCCCTAGCAACAGACCTAGCAGTCAAGGACTTTATTGTCCAGTGGAATGAAAAATGCAATAAAAATACATGAAAATAAAAAATAAAAATTATTTATCCTCTTGTATCTCAAAAAAGGGGAACATTGTATAATCGCAATGTGCCACTCCAGGGTGTGGGTAATGCTAGGATTTACCTACTTCCAGTGTGGTTTACTCACTCGGCCTGTAGCCTCAAGACCAAACCACACCAGACATGGGTAAATCTGACATTACCCCACACCCTGTCATTGTATATTGCTTAAATAAACCTCCTTCCATATTAAATAAGGATACAGTTCCTGAGATCATGTGATACATTACTGTGAAATGAATTTAACTTACACATTAGTTTCCCTCCCCCCATTTGGACTGCTTTAGCCCTGGATTCCCCCACTTCCTCCTCAAGGAGAGAGTGGTATCGTGACTAGAGTGCCTGGTCATTGATCTGTCACTGGCCAGTCCGTTGTAGATTGAGCTGAATTGGGCTCAAGAGTGACACACCTGTGAAATGCCATTCTTTGTAATAGCATTTGTAACCACAGTGATGAATGAGGTCTGGAAGGAGGAGGTGGTGATAGGGGTGAGAACACAGTTAGCAAAGGATGGAGGAGGTGAGGAACACATAACAAGGGTATATGGAGGGGTGCACACAGAGGAAATAAATGTGAATAGAAGAATAAAGGGATGGGAAGGAAGGTCAGATTCCAGGTGGAGAGTGGTGTCTTGAATGTGCGGAGTCTTGAAGGCAAGATGGACAACCTGCAGGCACTATTAGCAGGCAGGAGGGTGGACATAGCTGCAGTAACTGAGACTTGGGCAACATCACACCATTAGTGAGACCTTGCGATCCCTAGATATAAACTATACAGGAGGGACAGGGTAGTCAGAAAGGGTGGAGGGGTGGCAGTTTATATCAGGGAGGGAATAAATTGCATGAGGGAGGAGTGGGAGGAAGGGGTGGTGGTAGCATTATGGGTCCAGTTAAGGTCCAATAGAAAGAGAAAAATGAGGTTGAGGGTGCTTTACAGACCACCCAGTAAGGATGAAGAGAGGGACAGGGAACTGAGCTCACAAATATTGGAAGCTGTGGGGAAAGGAGAGGTGGTAATTGTGGGGGACTTCAACCTGCCCAGGGTGGACTGCAGCTTACCCTCCACAATGTGTGCTAGGAGTCAGGTGACCCTGGAATGAATGCAGAGTGGGTTCCTGACTCAGGTCATCACTGAACCAACAAGAGCTGAGACAATTCTTGATCTGGTGCTCACAGATCTGGGGAGCATGTACAGGAAATAATGGTCAGGGGACCACTAGGTGGAAGTGATCATTGCACAGTGTGGTTCCAGTTGGATATGGGCAGGGAAAGCATCCCGACTAAGACCAAAATCTTTGATTTCAGGAGGGCGAACTTCAGGAAAATGGGCGAAGTTCTAAGGAGCTACTGTATCTGGCAGGCATCAGAGCAGATATGGGGGTGGACCAAATGTGATCTAACATTAAGGAAGGAATCCTGGTTGCCACAGATCAGTACATTAGGCTCTTGGGGAAGAACACAGGGCCAAAGCACCCAGTTGGTTCAGTTTTGGGGTTGCCCAGGCAGTAAGGGAAAAGAGATTGGCCTATAGAAAATTCAGGAAGACTGAGAGAAGTGGATTGGAAAAATTACCTAAGGTTGGCTAGTGAGGCAAGTAAGGAAGTCCTGTGAGCAAAGGCACAGAAGGAGCTGCAGACAGCTGAAGGAATTAAGAAAGGGGAGAAGGCTTTCTATTGCTATATAAGTGAGAAAAGGGACAAGAAGAAAGGGATTGTTAGGCTTAAGAAAGGGGTGGAGTGGGTGGATGATAATGAGGGATAATCAGAGATACTAAATGAATACTTCTGTTCCATCTTCACCAGGGAGAAGGATGGACCAGTGCCTTCAGGAGGGAAAAGAGAAGTGGGGGGAGGGAAGCACATATGTAGTGATAGAGGAGAATAGAGTGAGGGAAGGGCTGCTGGCATTGAAGGCGGACAAATCATCATGTCCAGACAGAGTACATCCAAGGGTACTAAAGGAACTGGCTGAGAAGCTGCCAGGGCAACTGGCAGATTAATTTAATAGTCCACTAGAGTCAGGCGTGGTACTGTAGGACTGGAGAACAGTACATGTAGTGCCCCTCCACAAAAGCGATCCCAAGGATGATCCAGGGAATTACAGACCAATCAGACTGACCTCCATTGTGGGCAAGCTCTTGGAGACCATACTAAAGGAAAGATTGGTGGAATATCTAGAGGAGCATGGTCTCCAGGATGCAAGGCAGCATGGGTTCATGGGGGGGGGATCATGTCAAATGAATCTGGTTGACTTCTTTGACTGTGTCACTAAGAGAGTAGCCAGAGGCCAAGCGGTAGACATCCTCTATTTTGATTTCGGCAAGGCCTTTGACTCTGTGCCCCACAAAAGGTTGATCAGGAGGTTGGTGGATTTCTGGGTTGGGAAAAGATGTCCAGATGGGTGGAAAACTGGTTAAGGGACAGAACCCAGAGGGTGGTTGTGGGAGTAGAGTTATCTGGCACCAGAGAGGTAACCAGTGGGGTCCCGCAGGGCTTGGTGCTGGGGCTGGCGTTGTTCAGTGTCTTCATCATTGACATTGGGATGGCATACAGAGCAAAATGTGCATATTCGTGGATGGCACCAAGCTTTGCAGGAGATTGGACATTGCTGAAGGGATACAGGACCTACAGGAAGATCCGGAAACACTGGGGAAGTGGTTCAGGATCTGGCAGCTTGACTTCAATGCTAAGAAATGCAAAGTTATGCATATTGGAGCCAAAAATCCCATGACAGAGTACTACCTGGGTGGAGTCTGAGTATTTGCATCAGAGGAGGAGAAGAACCTGGGATTGATGATCACTAGTGACCTGAATCACTCCACACAGTGCAAGAAAGCAGCAGTAAAGGCAACCAAGATGCTGGGATGCATATCTAGAGGGATCAATAGTAGGAGATAGGAGGTTATACTGCCCTTGTACAGGTCACTGGTAAGGCCGCATCTAGAGTATGGAGTTCAGTACTGATACCCACACCTCAAAAATTACATTAATCTACTGAAGAAGGTCCAGAGGAGGGCTATAAAGATAATTGTGGGTCAGCAGGGTAAGGCATATGAGGAGAGTTTGAGGTCACTGAACATGTACTCCCTGAAAGACAGGAGAGCGAGAGGGGACATGATTGGGACTTTCAAGTTCTTGAAAGGGATAAATAAGATTGATAAGGAGACTTTCTTTAAGCTGAGTGGCAAGCATAACACAAGGTGGCACAGTCTTAAGCTGGAGGGTGGGAGGTTTAGGAGGGAGGTCAGGAAGCACTTCTTCACAGAAAGGGTGGTGGACACTTGGAATGCGCTGCCAGAAGAGGTCATCTCATTGAAGAGAGGGGGTAGCTTTAAGAGAGGCTGGGATAGGCATAGGGGAAAATAAGAATCATGGGTAGAGAGAATGGGAGGAATGGGAAGGGGGGCAGGGACATTAGCTCAATCTGCGGACCCTGCAATACTAGCAGGCTTGATAGACCAAATGGTCTTTTTTTGCTAGCTTCTTTGTATGTTTGTGTGATTGCTGTGCACACATGCACATGCAAACATTTCATCTCTTATTATTATGGCAGGAGTACTCATGCATAAACAGGTTATATACCATGCTCTGTCTGCTCTATTTGTTCTGTTTAAAAATACCACTTAGTACTAACAATTGTTTACTACACTTTTGTCAAGATAAAATCAGAGGACAGCTGAGTTACACATTGTTATAATATCACAATAGGCTCAAGGCCAGATATTCAAAACTTTGCACCTGAGCTAAGTTAACACTGCCCGGTGGGCAAACTTAGCCCGAAGCACAATGCAAGCTATATTTAAAAAGAATAGCCCAGGACAAACTGCTTCTGAATATAGCATGGGAAAGAGGCTGTGCAAACAGGGCTGGGAGTGCAGGGCAAACATAGCCCTGGAATAAGACAGCACTGAATATAGCAATCAGGAAGAGCAAGCCACAACAGCAACACAGTGCACAGTGACGTGAGGGCAGGTAGAGATAAACTATGTGGTCAATGTGTGTGCCTGCAGATGCGTGGACCCTGTACAGCTGCAGGCAGCAGCAGATGTGAAAGAACAGTGATCAGAACTGTATAATATTCCCTGAACCGTTAGCGCGGCTTTAGCATAGAGCCAAGCTGTTTGTCCGGTGCAAACAAGTTTGCCCCATGCGAAGATTTGCCATATTCCAAGGTGACATGCAAATAAGCCTACTTAGGTAGTCTCTGGGCAAACAGCTAAATTAGCATCTCATTATTCCCTGATTTACATGCAACTTGCCTAGCATTACTGCAGGGTCCCAAAGCTCCACCTGTAGGTCAGTCTGGAAGTACAGGGGCTGGCCAGGTCTGGCAGCAGCTCCACCTGTAGGTCAGTCTGACAGTGCATGATAGTTGCTGCAGGCTACATGTATGTAGTACAGCATAGCATTGTGTGTCCCAAGGGACAACACAGCATAGAGACAGATGGTGGTGGTGCTGCATGCAACCATCACACTGTAGTCCATGCTACAGTGCACAGCAGGCACTACAGTAGCAAGGGGGCCGGTAGTGTGAGGGACACAGTAATGCCTATGGTATGCAGGGCAGTGATGACCACTGCACTGTACAAAGTGACAGGCCCAGCTTACAGGTGATTACTGACAGTGGACAGTACTGTTTCACTGTTGTGTGCTCCACAGATGCTGCACCTGGGGCATGGGATGCTCACAGTGCCATATACATGGCCAGCTGTGTGTGATGTGGCATCTGTGCAGTTGTGTGGTATGTAGCTGGGGGGACATATAAGATCTGACAGGTACACAGGTGGTGGGGTATTCCCACTACTGGCCCATGTGCACTGCGTGATGTGTCCCAGCCTTGTGGCCACACCTGGGCTGTGGTGAGGTCTGGCCACCCATACACTCCTCTCAATTGCCATGATGCCCACAGTGCTGCATGTGTGTGCTGGCATCTGTTGGTCACCACAGACGTATGGTCTGCAGGTGTGTGCTATATGGCCACACTACCATGATGTCTACACACCTTAGCATGGCACTAGTAGCTGAATATCTCATAGTGCTTGTATTCATGTTCAGCTGCCAGTTCCCTTTGCCCCTTGCATATGATTATGGTTTGCCCGGTGCCAATGCAGTTTACGTGACTATTTGGTCTTTTGAATATGGCAGACCCATGCTAATCCCACGCTATTCCCATGCAACGGTTTGCACACTGCCAAAGCTTTGAATATCTGGCCCTCAGTGTCTACCTACGTGCATAAATACATTTGATCCAGAATGAGGAAACCATTGTAATACTTGGGTATGAGTAGGTGGGAGAAATTACATACAGTATATATATATATATAGATAAGCTGAGATGATACAATATGCAGAATGCGGTCGACCTGCCAGTGTCGCTGATGGGGCGTTTGACAAAAATCTTGTCGAGCTAATGTCATGGATCCTGTATACACAGACCCACCCCCATACACACACACACACACACACACACTGATTCATATAAAAAGAAGTATAAAACTCTAAAAACATCAGATATGTTTCATTCATTATTTATAACAAAACTGACCTCATTCTTCAGGACCCCCCACATGGCTTTATAAAATAAACTGATAACTAAGCAGCAGCATTCAGTTGTCCATAACAAGATAATAACACCAACTAGATAAAAAATGGTTATTCAGTCACAGGAATAGCATTTTAATTTAATATATGTTTGCCTCTCTTCTCTTTGTGTAATCTTGGCACTTAAAACCAATCAGCTTAAACTAGGCAGAATTCATGAGCAGAGGAGGAGTGTTATGAAATAAGCAGACAGACAACAAACACAATAATTTCTTTTCTTGTGTATTAACTTCTCAAACCAAGAAAACATTGATATTGGCATCCAATGTAGATGTATACATTTTTTGCAGGAAACTATTGATATTCTGGGTGTACAGGTTAAGAAGAGCAGCAGAGCCCCTTCGCAGTCCTGGTTACTCCAGCTTTTCCCCTTCCTATAAGACCTCTGTGCATATGGTACTTAAACTTCAGCCCAACTCTTTTTATTTTCCAGATCCCCATTCAACATAATCAAAACTGTTCTGCACATGCAGTACATTATCTCCACGTCTGATTGTAAGCCAACTCGGAAATGAAAAAAACATGATTTTTCAAATGTAAATGTCTTTAAAATTATAAAACTCCCAAACATCAACACCACCCCCCACGGAAATCCTTCCCCATCAACCTACACAATCATACAAAATTTCACATTTTAAAGATTTTTTTTCTACACAAGTGCCAAAATTTGTAAAAAAATAAATCAATGGGAAAATTATATTTTTTACATACTTTAATATCTCTACAAATGCTGAACTGATTTACATGAAACTTTCAGGGATTGTAGATTTTGCCATGGACAATAAATCATAAAAAAAAATCTTTCTGCGAGCAACAAAAAAAAAAATCAAGTTTAACATAGAACTCACCAGCCACAGCCACCCTAGCTGTAGGGACATTACTAAGATAGATAGATAGATAGATAGGTAAAATACATGGATGGGAAATTCCCCATAGAAAAGGCTATCATTTATTTCCCTGTATACCTGTGACTAATCTGTCCAATTAAAGTTGTATACCTACACTAATCAAACAATTAAAACTATATACTGTACCTGCACTACTAAAAAGTATACACCTGCACTACATTAAACCATACGGGACACCACTAATAACAATTAAAACATCATTGGGAAACTAACCAAACCAATTAACAAACTGCAAAAGAATCTGGAAAAAAACACAAATGAGCCCCCTAAACTCAGAAATCCCCAAACTTGTACCTGCACATACTACACACCATTCCCCCCCTTGCTCCAAGAGACCAACAGGTGCCATAACATGACTGCAAATTCAATGTCTACAACAGTAACTATCCTAATGTATTATATTCAGCAAACCATGGGTAAGGGTGGATTACTTAGAAGTATACCCATATTGGGAGTTAATTAGGGCAATCAAGCCACTCACCCTTTGGGCTCATGGCCTTATAGCCCTAATTAGCCCTCTCAATGGGTATACATTCTTGTATACCACCCTTACCTTTATCTCCACGAAAATAGAAGCTCTATTGGTCTACAGAGCTGAGCTCACATGTGAATGAAGTTAAACCACCAGAAGCCAAGAAGAAACCCCATGGTTTGGTTCTGGCTTTGAACAGCTTGCATGGCATTCTCTTATATGGATTGCTTTGCCTAAATTAACTTTTTATAATATACCGCTTCCTCCTAAGTGATCCACAAGCAATTAAAGAGGGACATGCTACAGAGTGCCACACATCTCCCATTGATTAACAAATCCAAAATCTTGCACAATGTACCCTTACATAATTCATACAGTTCATATCACATTTCATGAGGAGTGCTACTTGTTTTGTGCTATAAGGCAACAGAGTACAGTGCACCTGACAATGTTTATAGACAAACTAATTGCAGCTCAGAAGTAAACAGGGAAAGTCTTTGCTTCTTTTCAGAAGACATTTGCAGACTGCTATTTTTTTCTGCTACCCAGAAACAAATGTTTTATGTGAGTAACTGAATCTTCAGCAGCAATATATTATGTCATGCTGCAGCATGTTAATCAGTAAAACTCAAGACCTGTAGATAGCAATGGTCAGTCCTTTCAAAATGATACCGGTTTACCACATACTGATTCCTAGCATTATCAGTAGTTGTGACTAAGGGCATTATGAGAATAGTATCAGGATAGCGTAAGTTATAGTGGAACCTGTCATTGAGTACCAGGATATTAGGCATTCTGTTTTATATATTTTAAAATGTTCATCATCTTTGAAAACCATATTCAGGTTTTTTTCTGTTGTGCCTTGTGTTTATGAACGACATATCAGTCTCTGTATATGTCATATTAAACTCAAATGTTTGTAGCATTGAAGCCAAAGTTTGTTGGTGAGGCTGTCACAGTGAGGTATCTGTGTGTCACATTCTCCATTTGGATTGATGCAATTTCACTTCATGTTGAATCACTCTCACTTTAAGTTGACAAAAACTCACACATGATAGGTGCAAAAAGTCATTTCAAAACATCGATGGAATTTTGGATATGTTTTAAACTAATGCATGCAATTGTGCTAGGACAATTCTAAATCTTCCTTAGTTTTGCAGTTTTTTATTCTTAAGCATAAGAAGATAATACAAAGAATTCAGTGCAACTGTGGAGATCCTACTGATTCTGATTGTCATTTTAGTTTAGTCTTTTTGAAATGTAAGATTCAGTCCCACGTAATTGTACATTTTGATTGCCACCATCAATTATTAAATGGTCATGAACACTTTATAGCACTCCTTTTTTAATTTATGCACAATTTAGAGAAATAGCATTGCTAGCCACTTTGAAACCTGCTGCACTGAATGCAAGATAATCACTGATTTCAAGGCCGAGACAATAATTGCAGTCATGCCATATTAATGAATTACTATAATTACAACTGATGAACTGAACTACTGATAATAATTTACATGAAATAATCATGTAGGATTCTCTGATTTGCCAGACTTTGTCAGACATGTCCTATTGAGGGAAACAGTTGAAAATAAATACAGTTTTCATCACAATGTGATCCGAATACAATAAAACTCATTTCAGTCATGGCTGGATGCATTTGTCAGATGATTTCTTGAAGGTCCTAGCCTGCATGCAGGAGAAAAATACTAAGTGATGCATTCTAGACAAGTCTTCACTTTAAAGGTGACTTGTACTCACTATGCAGATCATGTCAGGGTAAAATAAGTAAGCAATCCAACATATTATGGTTGACTTACTGCAATGTTTTGTCAAGGCTAAGTACATGGACAATTATACAAACTGTCAGATTTTGACTTGAAAAATATATTTTGTTTTAGAGTTAGTCACTATTATGGTTAAACATAAAAGGTATACATTTTCATGACTGAAAGTGGAAGTTAATGCACGTGACTTAATGTGGAGATCTAGATGGTGGGTATTAATAAAAGAGTTGCTCAAATGCTGCATTGAATATATCATCCACTGTCCATCAAATTCTGCAGTTGTCTGAAAGTTAGCCTTATGTTTCATACATTGCTTCATGTTAAATTTTCAGAATAATTTTGCTTTTGGGGGATTCATTTTCTGTTATCCTGACTTTGTCTGTTTTACCTGTTTGGGCCACATATAAACTAAAGTGATTAGTACTTAGTTAAATTTGGTTGTTTATGGACCACATATAAGCTAATTCTTTTCCTATTGAGTTAAAATGGTTGTTAAATATTAACAAGGTATATGCTTTTATTCATACACTGGTGATGGCACAGATGAGGGTAAGCAGGCCAAGAGGCAGATAGATCAGGAGGGGTAAAGTAGTACCATACAGTAGTAGTAGTAGAAGTAGTACAAGAATGTTGTTGTCACTGTCATTTTATATTTGGACAAAGTAGCTTGAATGGAGGAGTAACAATGGTTAAATGGAGGATGTGGAGATGCATTTATTAATCACAGTTAGGGTAGTACTCAGAGGGCTTCAAAAATAAGTTCAGTTGTACTTTTCTGTAGTAACTGTGACTGGAATCTAACATCATCAGGACTGAGAAACTACTGTGTTAGACTGGAATTATAGTGCACAATAGCAGTACACACAGCACAAACCACATAGCAACTGGAAAATAAACACATCAGGATTGGACAGTGGATGTGCATTATTGCAGAAGCCATGGTAGAAGACACACAGGAACACTGTTTGAGAGGACAAACAGCACAGCGAAGTCAGTATGTTAATGTTCAAGTATTAGACGGGCAACTAGAAAGCTTAAGAGTGCCACAATGGAGCTGAAATACAGGGCAGGCTCAAGCATGGTAACATGGTCATGAAGAGAACCTCTGAGCATAAATTATGACGTTCAAATATTAATCTGACAGCTTGAAGTCTGAAGATTGTATGATGGTGTTGAAGGTACATAACAGTAATGGGACATAGGAAATAATGAACTAACAAATTCAAGACAGTGGACTACAAGATCATGAACAGATGAGATCCATGACTTTTCACAACACAAAAAGGGAAGAAGATCTTTGTCATACAAATAGCAATTACATAGTTTATTGATTGCTTATTGAGCAAAATGGACAGTGATGTGAACTTGAAATAACGAAATAAGAGCTGGATTGTATAAACAAGGATGATCTAGGGACTGCCGTGTTTTAATACCATATTTTTTTTTATTTATTTTATTAAACTCTAGGATTACAAATACCTTTGAGCAGAAACTGCTTATTTACAAAGGTTCCACATCAAAGGATTTAGGGTAACATACATACAAAGGTCAACAGTGGTTATGTGGTGAGGTTGAATTAAAATTTGCTACAAACCAGAAGCAGGACAATCCTGGATCATCAATTCAAATGGAAACAGAAACAGAAAAGTGAAAAACAGAAAAAGACCTGAAATGTCCATCCAGTTGATCCTAAGATTCCCTACTTGGAGACATTTCAAACCAGAAGCAAGGCAATCCTGTATCATTTAATTCAAATAGAAACAGAAAGAGAAAAGTGAAGAACAGAAAAAGACCTGAACTGGCCATCCAGTTTGTCCTGTGATTCCCTACTTGGGAGACACATCTCCCCATACTCCCTCCTTGTAACCCTTTCCACTTCCTGTTAACTTCTTTGTATGTGCCCCCTTTCCTCTGAGATCCTGCTATTATCATTGTTTCCACAACCTTGTCAGGATGTTTGCTGCAGCTATCTGCCAAGTAATACATGCTGCTATCCGTGTTAAATGTTCTCCAGTCCAGCTTAAGACCACACCCCCTGGTAGAGGGATTGTTTCTTAGTTTGAATAGACTTGCTGTGACAACTTTGTTAAACCCTTTGGTGAACTTGAAAGCCTCTATCATGCCCCTCCCATTCTGTCCTTCAAGGAATGCAGATTGAGACTTTTAAGCTTCTTATCGTACACCATGCCCTGCTGGCAACTGAGCACTTTCATGATCCTTCACTGCACTGTCCCTAATATGCCAGTTTATTGAGTGTACCTACCATCCAGCAATGTTGTTCAATTATATTGGCGCATCATCATTCTTAAAAAACTACACTCTGCTAGGTGAGCTTTAAACTGGGAGATCCTCCCCACGTTAAAGGATGTCACAAGCATCATAAGCAACAATCATTATGTGGCACTAGACACTTGATTCAATGATTCCGTTTTGACAATGAGGAAGACATTTCAAATTAAATATTGAGCTTCAGGGTGCAGCATTAAGTGTGCATTACAAAGTACTACTGCCCAACCATTTAAATATTATGTCACACTGCACTGATGTTGTCATTTACACTTTGACAAACACCATGATCGCAAGTCAGGGAGGTTGCTGTTTTATTAGTTGTTAAGGCACTTTTACATGGAACATTCGTTCTGTGAGGGCACCTTGTTTCACTTAGTCTGTTGCAGAGCGGACTGCCTTTACATGCTGTGATCTGTATCGCAATGAGTGGTACATATTAACTGCAACATTACCCCTTTTTGTGCCATGTACCGGCGATCTGCTCTGAAACAGCCAAAAAAGCAAATTATTCCCTGTTGTCCTGCCACCCTCCTGGCACTGAAATGAATGGAAGGGAGCAATTACATTGCTGGGTGGAATGGAAGAAAACTCCATGAACCCAGGAAAGCAGGGAATGTGGAATTGGTGAACGTTCAGTTCTCTTGTGGAACCAATTGCCTCTACATGGTAGAAAAGTAACGTTACAGCTGATCTGTATCACTCATTGTGATAAAGATCTCTGCATGTAAAGACAGCTTTAGATAGATCTTAGCTCTTCATTCTCCTGTCAGCAGTCATGACTGAAGCTTTTTGCAATAATTACAGTGGAGATGGATTGGTGGTGGTGAGAATGGTTCCCACAGTGCAATGCACCATCTGTTCCATCTGTCTAGCAGAATGCACACCCATGTCAGGACCAGTGACCAATTTAGCTTAGGTGAGATGAAAATGAGAGCATTGTCAGACAGGCCACTGAGGCTATTGCAATGGCAGGCCATGCCACACATCTTTGGTAGTCACATGATTTTGCTGCTGCATGTGACTGCTCACTTGCTGACCCACTGCAAAGGAAATGTCTCAACCTGATGCCTGAAGTGCATACTGTAACTAAAACTTTGGGGGTTCAAGGATCATGCTTTGCTTGCTGTGATTCACAATCTTTTATAACCTTAATGGGTCTGAAACCAAGGACTCCAGGTGGTTGCACACACCTGACAACCCTATTGACTGGCCTTGCAGCTTGTGACAGATCCTGGCTAAATGCTGGCCAGTGATAACCATGGTCCTCACCCTTCAGCCACATTCAAGAGCTGAACAGCTCTCATACTGCAGCCTCTAAGACATGGGACATTACAGTGTAGTACACAGCCCAACAAAAAAGGCCCAAGTTTTGCCATTGCACACAGCAGATAGGTGAATTTGCATTCACTGAATCCAGTCTTTACACCACTGTACATAGTGGCTATGTAAATGTATGCTGTGTAATGTCTGCAACTGAACGCAAGTACCATTTATATCCTGGAAAGGTTCACCACTTGTTTACAGTACTCTTGTGGTCTTTCATCTGGCTGCCAATAGATGTTTAGAAATGTTCCCAAAAACACAGTCCACAAATGGAAATACACAGAACTTCCTCATTTTTGCAATAAACCCAATCAGCATCAAATCTGTCAAAAACATATCCCCTAGAACTAGAACTCCGATGAAGTACACCAAACCTTGCAGTCCTAGAGGCTAAGATTAATGAGCTATTATCTCTTAAGGACTTCATTTATCTATATGCAGTGGAGCCTGTCAGAATGCAGTGCATACAGTGCTGCAGAATTCTGCAAAGTGACTTCAGGAAGCAGTGCAGTTTCATAGAAACACAGAAACATAGACAATGACAGCAGAAAAAGACCATAGGTCCATCCAGCCTGCCCAAGTTCGCTATAATCCCTGGTACCTACTGTTCCTCCAGGGTACTAACCTTCCCCAAATTAACCTCTTGTCCATATGATCAGTTGGTGATGCACATAAAACACTGGAGTTTTTCTTAAACTGATACCACCATCTCTCTCTCTCTCCATTGCCTGTTCCTCTGTTTGAATAGTCCAGTGCTTTACCTTATGTTGCTGAGTGCTATGTAATGAATCTAGTTGGAAAGTTGAGCTGCAAAATGTACATATTCATAAATGAGCATAATTGGAATGAGTACACAATGCATCTCAAATAGTTATCACTGTTAAACATTTATTAGGTAAACATTTACAATGGAATATTTAATGAGGATACTGGATCAAGTGTGTAGGACTGGGGACCTTCTAGTACATTTTTATACCACTTGGTTTCCAACTCTGCTTCTCTCCTATGCACAGTAGATTGAGGAATACTGTAGAAGGATGATCATACAATCATGATTACCAGGTACAGGCTGTAAGTTCCCTGACATTTAATATTGCATCCCTTTACAGCATTCCTTATTCCTTATGACCTGGGTCATCTCTAACTAGCTTTTGCTGTGTCCACCCTCCCACAGAGCTTGGTGTCATCCACAAATAGGCACATAGCACCGAGCCCTGTGGGACCCCACTGGTGACCTTTGTAGTACTGGAGAGCTCACCTCCCACCACCACACTCCGAGCCCTGACTCTCAGCTTTCCATTTACCCGGTCAACTTCTCACCAACGCCTAGATCCACCAACTTCCTGATCAACCTCTTGTGGGGTACAAAGTTAAAGGTCTTGTTGAAGTCTAGGTAATTAATGTCCACCACTTGGTCCCTGTCCACTGTTTTGGTGACCCAGTTAAGGAAGTCAATAAGATTTGTTTGACACACTCTCCCTTCCATAAACTCATGTTGCCTCTCATTCTGGAGACCATTCTCTTCCAGATACACCACTAACATTTCCTTAAGTATGGTCTCCATGAGCGTGCATGTGATTGCAGTCAGACTGACCAGTCTGTAGTTACTTTGGTCATCCTGGTTATCCACTGAGCCCTGTGGTACCCCACTGGTGACCTCCCTGGTGCTGAAAAGCTCACCTTCCACCACCACACTCTGGGTCCTGCCTCTCAGACAGCTTTCCAACTACCAGGTCAACTTCTCACTA
This sequence comes from Neoceratodus forsteri, assembly GCA_016271365.2. Classification (NCBI taxonomy): domain Eukaryota; kingdom Metazoa; phylum Chordata; order Ceratodontiformes; family Ceratodontidae; genus Neoceratodus; species Neoceratodus forsteri. The sequence goes on along the minus strand of CM028130.1, from coordinate 1,635,447,637 downwards.
ACTCCAAAATCTACCAACTTCCTGATCAACCTCTTGTGAGGTACAAAGTCAAAGGCCTTACTGAAGTCCAGGTAAAGGATGCCCACCACTTTGCCCCTGTCCACGGTTTTAATGACCCAGTCAAAGAAGTCAATCAGATTTGTTTGACATTCCCTTCCTCCCATAAATCCATGTTGCCTCGCATCCCAGAGATCATTCTCATCCATATATTCTACTGACCTTTCCTTAAGTGTGGTCTCTATGAGTTTGCATGTGATTGCAGTCAGATTGACTGGTCTAAGGTTCCCTGAGTCACCCAGTATCACCAACAGGAAAAGGGAAGTGGTATTGCCCCTATATAGGTCATTGGTAAGACCTCGTATGGAGTGCTGTGTCCAGTTCTAGAAACCACATTTCAAGAAAGACATAGACAGACTAGAGGCTGTCTAGAGGAGGACTACCACAATGGTACAGTATCTGCATCAAAAGCCCTATGAGAAGAGGCTAAAGGAACTAAATATGTACAACCTGCAGGAGAGGAGGGAGGGGGGATATGATAGAGATCTTTAAATACCTCATTGGGGTGAATAAGGTACAGGTGGGAGTTATTTTTCAGAGGAAAGGGTGCTCTAGAACAAGGGGTCATGATATGAAACTGGAGTGGGGTAGGTCCAGGAGAGATGTGAGGAAATACTTCTTCACAGAAAGAGTGGTAGATGCCTGGAACAGCCTTCCAGCAGAGGTAGTGGTGGCAAAAACAGTGGTGGGATTCAATAAAGCCTGGGATAGGCACAAAGGAATCATAAGTGATAGGAAAGGGGTGGAAGAGAAAGTGCCATAGACCTTAAAAGGTCTGCATTGAAAGCAATCAAAATAAAAGTGCAGTGTCAGTGGCTCAGTAGGTAGCACATTTGCCTCTGAGGCTGGGAGATCAGAGGGCTGTGGGTTCAGTTCCCACATCTGGCACTTGGGTTAATATCCCAGTACTGACACTGTAGTGCAGCATGAGAGGGGTGCTGCACTTCTGAGGTGCCGTCTTTCGGATGAGACGTTAAACCGAGGTCCCATCTGCCTGGATTGGTGTTAGTTCAGGTGGATGTTAAAGATCCCATGGCACTTATCGAAAAGAGTAGGGGAATTTCCCCGGTGTCCTGGCCAAATTTCCCTCATTCACTAACAATACCACCAACAGCTTAATCTGGTTCAAGGTCAGTTGGCATTCATCTGTATCCCCCTCCCCCGGGTCGTGCCTGAAAATAGGCAGGATTTGTCTAGTGCACTTACCCGGTCAACAAAAGCTAAATAAATAAATAAATGCAGACTGGATGGGCTGAGAGGCCCTTATCTGCCATCAGTTTCTGTGTTTTTCAATTATTTTTTCTAAACTTTCTAGGTACTCATTGTATTCTGACAGCTTTGAGAATCCAAAGGCTATATTTACTTTTTCTTCTAGTCCTGTCTCAATTTCTACTTGTAATTTCTTTGAGTCTTTCAATATAGCTTCTGTTAAAAGGCTTTACCTTTTAATAGGGCCTCATTCCACCCTTCCATTCGGTCTTCCCTGTTAGCCCTAAATGCCAGCTGTTTTAATATTCACAGTCCAAGTGGCACACCAAATATGCCTCTAAGGCTGTTTGCTGCCAATAAATGCACCTTTCTTGTAAAGCAACAGTACTTTTTCTAATGATGAAAAGCTTGTTCTATATTATGTTTTTTGCCCTAAATGCTGACCTCAAGGCAGCACTTCCCCAGGGCAGTACCCTGTAGCTCCTCCTACTGCCTAAGCCTATAGGTGCTTTTCATCCCCTGTCCCTGGGCAGCTCCCTGTAGCTCCTCCTGCCAACAAATCCTATTGGTGCAAGTACACACAATGCTATTGGCTATCAAGACACTGCCCCAGGGGCAGCACTAGTAACCAACCATTACAGCACTGCCCCAGGGCAAACAACTGGAACCAACTACCCAAGCACTGCCCTAGGGGCAGCCCACAGGAACCACCTACCCAGGCACTGCCCCAGGGAGAGCCAACAGGAACCAACCATCATGGCACTGCCCCAGAGGGCAGCCAACAGGAACCAACTACCCAAGCACTGCCCCAGGGAAGCCCACAGGAACAAACCATCCAGGCACTGCCGCAGGGACAGCACTAGGAACCAACTACCCAGGCTCTGCCCCAGGGGCAGCCAACAGGAAGGACTACCCAAGCACTGCCCCAAGGCAGCCAACAGGAGCCAACCACACAGGCACTGCCCCAGGGGCAGCCCATGAGAACCAATTACACAGGCACTGTCTTAGGGTGGTTTGTTCTTGTTGGTTGCCTCTGGGTGGTTAGTTCCCATGTGCTGTAATGGTTGGTTACTGGCGCTGCCCCGGGGCACTGACTGGATGGTTTATTCCTGTAGGCTGCTCCTTGGAAAGTGCCTGGCTAACTAGTTCCCGTGGGCTGTCCTGCGGCAGTGAATTAATTTTGGATTAGTGGCACTACCCCTGGGGTAATGCCTGTGTAACTGGGTCCCATGGTCTGCCCCTGGGGTAGTGCCTGTGTAGTTTGTTACTTTGGCTGCACTTGGGGCAGTGCCATGATGGCTGGTTCCTGTTGGCTGCCCCTGGAGCAGTGTTTGGGTAGTGGTTCATTTGTAAAAATGTATTTTTGAATTTTTCCAAGAAAAGGATTGCCCAATTGAGCAAACTCATTTAGAATGGGGTCTAGAATTCTATATTATTTAATATACATTATATAATCAAAACAACTTACAAAAACATTTAAAAATACAATTTTACGTATTTTAAATTAATAGCTTGTTATGATACATGACACAAAGTTAACAACAACCTTTAGGGTGTGAAAATTCATTTAGCATCCATTCTTTATCATACTCCAGGGTACCACTTCCTTAGATTTTAATTTAACTGGCTGACCGTTCCAAGCGCTATGCCCAAGATTAATAATGGTAGAATTCCCTTTTACTGTTCTCAGCACTGGTGGTTTGAGTTCAAAATTTTGTGCTGTTCTCAGGTCACCATGCAATGTATGAATTTAGAACATTTTGTTTAAGCAGAGTGGGGTCTTTTGCAGAAAGTTCTGGTGTGTAAAATATAAAACATGCAGTCATCTTTGTTCTACAAAATTTATCCAACCCAAAGTTTTGAACAATAAACAATGGTGCATCAACTGGAAGATGTCCATGATGAAGCCAGCAAACCTGTTCAAAGCCACATCCAGCCTGTCCAGTGCTATCCTGCCCCCCCATAGACCACATCCCCATAGTTGATCAGTGGCATTATCATAGCATTCACTATGTGTTTTCTGGCTTCAATTGGGATACACCTCCTCACTCTGTAGTTCTTCCTGCTGTCTACCCCTGGGGCAGTGCCTGTGTAGTTGGTTCATGTGGGCTGCTCCTGTGGTACTGCTTGTGTAGTTGTTCCTGTTGGTTGCCCCGGGGCAGTGCTTCAGTAGTTGATTCATGTGTGATGGTTGGTTACTGGTGCTGCCCCTGGGGCAGTGCTTGGGTAGTTGGTTTCTGGAGATGCCCCTGGGGTAGTGCCTGGATGGTTTGTTCCCATGGGCTGCCCCTGGGGCAGTGCTTGGGTAGTTGGTTCCTGTTGGCTGCCCCTGAAGCAGTGCCATGATGGTTGGTTCCTGTTGGCTGTCCCTGGGGCAGTGCCTAGGTAGTTGATTCCTGTGAGCTGCCCCTGGGGCAGTGCTTGGGTAGTTGTTTTCAGTTGTCTGCCCTGGGGCAGTGCTGTGATGGTTGGTGTACTAGTGCTGCCCCTGGGCAGTGTCTTGATAGCCAATAGCATTTTGTGGACTTGCACCAAAAGGATTTGTGGGTAGGAGGAGCTATACGGTGCTGCCCAGGGAGCAAGGGACAAAGTGCACCAATAGGCTTAGGCAGTAGGAGGAGCTACAGGGTGCTGCCCTTGGGGCAGCACTGCCTCGAGGTCAGCATTCAGGGCAAAAAACATACTCGAGCATACAAACCTTAATCATGCTTGAAAAAGTTCCAGTACAGGAACAAAATGCCATTGAGTGGATTCTGATAGTCTGCAGGAGTGGCACCTGAAATAAAATTTGAGCACCTTTTGTATCTTATTTGAACAGCATGTGAGTAAAATAAAATATTGATTTTCTACATGCTGTAGTCTTTTGGGTCTTGTATTTGATACATAGTCCTGTATCAGTGTGTGTATGTGGGGGGATAGCGAGGCCTGTCTCTCTGCTTTATAACAAGGTTGCTTGGTAAATTCAAGAGTATTATGAAAGCAGAGTATTAGTGATTACCAAAAATGTTGGGGGTCCGTATCCATAAAAGTTCAGAGGTGGAACATTATTATCTTTCACCGATCTCTGTGAACCTTTACGTTCAGGAATGCTCAAGAACACAAATTACCCATTTGTTGTTCTTACATAATTCATGAACATGATTGCTCAGTTCATGAGCTGTTCATGAGGAATTCATAGAAGTTCAAGAACAGTTCACAATCACTTCACCTGGGAATGATTCCATTTAATTAAAGAACAAGAGAAAACAAGTAAATATAATGTATGGTACTAATTATGTAATGCAGTGCAAGAAAAGTCATTCAGTAGAATATGTTGCATTTATAAAAAAAAATCAGTTGTCATGGTAAATGGCTTAGGTTGTGTAATAAAACAATTAATGGCTGATTGGGCCCACCTATGGTTTGTACAGAGTGCAAAACTCTTTTTTTAATATTCCTTTGATTTCTGCACCTACTGCAGCGCTTCCGTCGGAAGCATCCAGCCACCGGACCCCACCGAGCTGAAGGACAGCAGGCTCACTCGATATGCGAGGGTCTGACATGGCCAACATCCATGATGGCCTCCAGGTCAGTGGGAATGCGACCATCAAGCTGCACGGTCATGCCCAGCCCTTTTCCATGTTGGCTTTTTGCCCCAGGAGCTGGCAGTGCAATGATGCACAGTGCATATGCAGGCATCTTGCCGAACTCCTCCCAGTCTTGCATTGTGTCTTGTGCTGCTCCCAGTTGTCACCAGGGGCTGCTCAAGCATGATGTGATCCCTCTAGCCCACCCCAGAGGAGGGAGAGCAGTCCCAGGATGCTCAATCCAACCTCTCACCTGCCAGCCCCTGGTGGCCCTAGTCTGTTCCAGAACCCGGTTTGCCAGTGTGGTGTGAGGTGTGGCATCCAGTGCCTCAACCCTCAGCATCACTGGGCTGGCCAAGAGTGCAAAACTCTTTTAAGAATAGGGCTAAAACAGGGTTGCCTGAAGAATTATACAGTAGTATAAAAACAGGTTATTTCTAGTCGCCAAAAATATTGATGGACTCTGTCCATCAAAGTTCAGTGATGGAATTTCATGACCTTTCATTGACCTTCATGAACTATTACATTCAAGAATGTTAATAAACAAGGGGGCGTGGCTAGTGTGGTGCAATGTTGGATGTGCTTTAGCTGAGCACAAACTTAATTCTTGCCCAAACATCCGATTAAGGGAGAAAGGAACAACTGAAAAAAAAAATCAGTGTAAATGGCATCTGGCAAGCTTGAAAGTAAGCAGCTAAAGCTTACCTTTGATCCAGTAGAGTCACAGAAACAGCAAAGCCAACCACACGAGGTACACACCAGACAGCAGGACCTCTCAGCTGCAGAACAGAAGAGCAGTATGTCTGACTTGGAGAGGGCACCGGTGGGAGTCCAGCAATCCTAGCAAATATGTAAGCAGAGATGAAGGCCGGCTTTACAAACATCATGGCACAAATAGCTCACTACTAAAGGGTGATTACCAGTCTTTGTAAAATTCCTGCTGCCCATTCCACCCACATTGACGAGCTTGAGATGTAGGTGAGTGAGCTGGGGGTCACTGTCATGTCAGTTTCATGGGATCACAGTGTTTTAAAGGATGCCATTAAGGAGCTTTAGGAGAGAGATGATGACCATGAGACTCAATCTTGAAGATCAAACCTCCACATAGTGGGTCCCCTGGAGGGCACTGAGGGTAAACATCTAGAAAACAAGTGCTGCAACAGTGGTTAGTAAAGCATTTAAACCTGTACCCATGTGCCCTCAAATATGAGACTGAGAGAATACACAGGGTGGGTCCCCCTCCAAAGCCAGGTGACTGTCCTTGATGCTGTCTGGTCAAATATCTCTGATTCACTGACAAAGAAATGATATTGAAAGTGGTGATTAACAAAGGGAAGGTCCTACTATTTCAGGACTACAGCAGAGACCTTTGATCAAGGCAGCAGAGATTCAGCTACATTAAGTCACAGCTGTACAATATGAATTGGAGATTCACCTTCATGTACCTGCAAGACTGAGGATCGACAGACCAGGTAAGACCTCTCAGTACTTCACCAACTACCTCAAGGCAGAACATTTTGTCGCAGAAGAGTCAGCAGCCAAGGAGGGTTGAACTGTGAACCAATCCACTGCTCCAGGTAAAAAATTAGCTTTTGGCACAGGGTTGTCTTCTCATGGCACTGTGTTGCAGTTGCCTTGGAGTGATAACAGTTAAAACCATCAGTGATGGCTCTATGACTTGGAATCCCACAAAGCACAACTCAAAATGGGGATGTTTTAAATAAGTCAATAAGAAAATGAAATTCTGTCTCAGCCATTAGATAACCTGGCAACAAAGAATTAAAATGTAATTACCATTGCAAATTAATAAAATCCCCATAAAAATAGCTTTCATTTTAAGTGGAGACATTCAACTGAACCCTGGGCTGAAAATACTGAAATACCGAAAATTATTTATGACAATGCCAGAAGTGTAAAAAATAAGGGTTTTTTATTTAAAACATGGGTTCACTCAGAATCCCTAGATATGATTGCCTTAACATAAACTTGGCTAAATTGAACAATAACCCATGATGAGACTGAGATAGAGGGATATGATACTTATTGATTTGATAGAACTTTTTGATGGGGAAGGGTGCTTTTATATACAAAATGGTATCTTGGACCAATAAACATAGTATTCTCAGGAGAAACATAAAATGCTTATTGGTACCAGTGCAAAAAGCAACTCTGATTGTTGGACAATTTACTCTCCACCAAAAACAAAAACCATGGAATTGAGAAACAGACTCAACTAATAATAGATTATTTGATTGGTAAGAAACTTATACAAATAGGTGATTTTAACACAGCTTGGGGGCATCTGAGGGGCTGCGAGTTGAAAATCAGCTTTAAAGATTTAGATATAGTAGAGATTGTAATAAATATAGGGAGGAAAAGCACATTGAAAAGTTCAGGTAATATACTAAATTTGCTATTTGTATCCCAAAATATAGAAGTAAACTATGCTTTGGTCAAACAACCTATACTGTGAGATCACAACACTTTGAGCTGTGGTCTCAAATTGAAAGTTAAAAATAGGTAAAACAAAAATTTGTAGAAGGTGTTTTAAAACTTATAGTCCAGAAATTGTACAGTATAATTTAGTACAAATAAATTGATCAAGATTATTTTTAATTCCATCCCTTGATTTGGCAGCACCGAAATTCAGTAACCTTTTTTTGAAGGTATGTAATGTAATGAAACAGCTCAGTTTGTAAAAATATCACAAAAAAAATCACATGTTCCATGGTTAACTGAAAAATTAAAAACAGAGATTAGAGTAAAAAAATAGACTGTGGAAGATAAATAAAACATTAAAATCAATAGACTGAGGCAGGTACACAGATGAAAAAATCATATTAAAAAACAAAATAAAGTAAGCAAAAATGCAATATTATAACAAATAACTAGTGAGACTACAGGTATATGGAAATACTGGACCTTATTAAAATCTTTAGAGAAACCAGTAAATAAAAAAAAAAGCATTCAAATGGAAAAACATGGATTATTGCAAAATAATATAAAATCAGCAAATATTCTTCATGAATATTTCATAAACCTTCCTGACATGCCAAGATTGGAGAAATGTGAAGAAACAGAAAAAAAACAGTAACATTGATTTTAGTCTCAAGATTTTAAATTAAATGTATCACATGTAGAGAAGTGAATGATGTAATAAGAAAATTAAATAAAAATAAATCCCATGGTATTAATGGTATAGTGATCAGGTTCATATAGGATGCTATTAACATTATTGCACCAGTGTTAAGTAATCTAGTCAACTGGAGTTTAAGGGATGGGTTGTTTCCAACCTTGTGGAAAGAGGCAAAAGTAGTGGCAATAATATTTACAGGGGGTGTATCAACAAACCCATCCAGTTATTGACCTATAGCTCTGTTGCCTGTGGTCTCAAAGAGTCTTGCTAGATTGGTGCATGGACAAATGTACGACTGCTTGAAGAAGTACTCTCTGTTGTCCAGTTACCGGTCAGGATTTAGAAAAGATCATTTCACAGGCACTGTGCTCACCAACTTAAAAGATTCAGTAGTGTCTTCTCTAGATAAGGGAATGTTGGTGAGGGCAGTGTTCATTGATTTATCGAAAACTTTTGATACAGTAGAGCATCAGATTCTATTAAATAGATTGTTACAAATTGGCATATCAGATAAAGTATGTTGTTGGTTTAAGTTATATTTAATAGGAAGAACTCAGCAAACTATAGTGGGAAATGATCTTTCAAGGAAAGCTATTGTACAAAGTGATGTCCCCTAGGATCAATGTTAGGTCTCCTGTTGTTTTTAACACAGTATATGCAAACCAAGTGACAGACTTAGTGAAAAAAAAAATTGAAGTCAGATTATATGCTGATGATACAGTAATACTGACTAAAGGAACACATATTGCACAATTACAGTATTATTTACAAAGAGATTTCACACAAATTCAAACATGGTTTGAAAAATCAGATTTGGTGTTAAGTAGTAAAAAAAAAATTAAAATTATGGTATTTAATGCAAACAATATTAGAACTAGGGATGAAACACCATTGATAGAAATAAAAGCAAACAGTAATGAATGTCTGGCTCAGGTCTCAGAATATAAATACTTGGGATTTTGGGTGGACTAAAAATTAAAATTTGAATATCACATTTAAGACATGGTTAAAAAAAATAAGTAGCAGATTGGGAGTCTTAAGACATACCGGGTACTATATAAATGAAAAAATGAGAATGTTAATTGTAAATCAACTATTGATACCAATCATTGAGTATGGAATTCACATATATGGATTTGCAAATGTCACTGTGTTAAAAATGGTTGAAGTTACCTATAACTATCTAGCAAGATTTGCACTTAGGACTAATAGATGGACACATCATTGTAAATTATATGAAACTCTGGGATGGTTAACATTAGAAAACAAACAGAAATTGGTCTTGGCTAATCAAGTTAACAAAACATTAGTCTCCATGAAATCTTTCTATCTAAATGATAAGATAAAATGAATTGACCATAACTACAATTTGAAAAAAAAGTAAAAAAAAAAAAATCAAGGGAATATCACATTGTAGAGCCTAAAAGTAAATATGGCAATATGACTTTCTCATTTGCAGCTTTAAAAATATGGAACGAGTTAAGTGTACAAATCAAAAGTACAAATGAAAATACGGGGAAGTTTAATGTTGCTTTGAAACATGAATTGGCAGTATGCTGTAAATGTTTTGATTGATATATTAATATTGTCTACACCAGCCCTAATATGTATAGTTGTCATGACTGTAGAAACTAAAACTAAATGTAAGAATGCTTCTATTCCAATGTATTGTGTATTTGTTTTATGTTTTTTGGAACTTTTAAACTTTGTACTGAATACAGGAACACCTTGCAAATAGGACTTGTCCTAATGGTGTATATTTTAGCCATCCAAATCCTGTCTAAAAATAAAGATTTTTAATACTAAGAATGGTATGCTGACAATTGTGAGGCTGTTTGTTCTTCCATAACAACATACATGTGGACTGATGAGAGCGCTGGGCTGGAGAGCCCTGTGCTCCCACATGCAAATAAAGATAAATTATGGAGTGAATGGAGCCCAGAGCCCAGAGGGGCCCTGTGCTTCCATAGGAAATAAGGATAACAACATGCATGTGGATAGATGTGAGCTCAGGGCCCAGAGGACCCTACGCTCACACATACAAATAAGCATACCATTACAGAGGGATTGGAGTACAGTGCCCAGAGGGCCCTGCACTCCCACAAGAAACAAGGATAACAACATACATGTGAATGGATGGGAGCACAGGGCAAATAAGGATTAAATTATGGAGGGCCCTGTGCTCCCAAAGTAAATAAGGATACCAATATACTATCTCAAAAAATAAGGAAATTTATTGCAAAAAAATCTTTGTTAATACACTAGTTAGGGTTAAAGTGACAAAAGTAGAGAAATGTGGCATTAGGTGTTCAATCCTAACACATCACCCTGCAGGCAGCAACAGGCATGGGGTGTGCTTTGGGGTTGTCAACCCTAATGCTCACCTAGTTCTCATATACTGTACCCATCTTATCTTGTTTACTCATGGAATGGGGTAAGCATTAGGGTTGACTTTCTCAAGGCACACCCCACACCTGTTGCTGCCTGCAGGATAGGGATGGGGTGTTAGGGTTGGAAACTCTAATGTCACATTATCCACCTCTGTCACTTTAACCCTAACTAGGGTATTTGTAAGACAACAAGATTCTTGACATGGAACATCTCTGGTATTGGAGACAAATTTGCAGACCTAGAATAGGAAGAATATTTACACTCCTTTTTGATTTTATATGTATTCATGAATCATGGACTAAGGATGAGGTTTATCTGAATGGATACAGGCATATAGCAAGGATACAAAGAAGTACAAAAAATATGGGAGATGTGTAGGGGGAATAGTGACATTTTGTAAATTGAACAAAAATACCACAACCACAGAAATCAACAATAAGAATAATGGTTTACTTATTGTTAGAATAACATATAAAAACAAACAAGAACTGGTTTTGGTTAACAGTTACATACAACCTGAACAGAATGTACAATTGAATGAATCATGGTTAAGGGATCTAGGAAAGGCCTCAGATGATCTAATTGATAAACACCCTACTGCATATATAATCATATTAGTAGACTTTAATACAAGGGTGGGTCAGATGCAAGGGATATCAGAGGAGATAGAAAACTATTTGCTAGTAAATCCAGTTCATGGAATAAATATACATACAGAATCAAAGGATACAAATTATAATAAAATAGGTAAAGAGCTGATTGAATGCCTACAAAGTAAATATCTACTGTTAAAGATATGACAGGAAATTATACATTTATAGGTGGAAATGGTGCCTCTGTTATAGATTTAATATGGGTAAATAGAGAGATGCGTAGACTCAGTAAAAGCCTAGAAATGGTATTAAAGGCAGAATCCCCTCACATTGCAGTAGGACTGGAAATATCTAGGGAGGAAATTAATAAAGGAAATAAATATATCAGTATACCCTTGAAGGTTATTAAGAAAAATTGTATTGGTTAGAAGTTAATTGATAAAAAAGACTTTACTATCTTATTAAAAGTTCAGGGTGTGCTGGGAGATATAATACTGACCCTTAACAGAGAATCTGATGAAACGCTTATAGAAGGCTTTGAATATATATTAAGGAGGATCACCAACATTATATTAATAGAAGTTAACTTTAATAATAAAAAAGGGAAAAATGGTTTAATAAGGAATGTAGGTTGGCAAAAATAAACAACAATTGAATAAACACATACAAATTTTGAAAAAGAACTCTAACACTAATAATAAAATTATGAATAACCTTAGAAAAGAATATAGAAAGCTATTGCATAATAGTAAGGGTAGCTTTGTTAATGAATTATGGTCAGAGTTAGAAGATGCAGTGTTAAAAAAGATAACAAAAAGTTTGGGAACATCATTGGAAAAGGTACAAAAAATTATCAAGAATACTTAGAACATAATATAGAAGCTATTAGTTGGGTAGTATATTATCAAAATCTTTTTTTATAAAAACAGTACAAATTATATTACTAAACTCAAAGAATTAGAGAATAAACCATTAGGCAAGCAGATATAAAGAATCTCAGAAGAAGAAATAGTTATAGCCCTTGACTCATTTACAGCTCATAAAGTTCCTGGCCCAGATGATGTTCCCTTGGATGTTATGTGTAGGACTAAAGAGGTTTGGATTCCACTTCTTTATAGATTATTTAACCATATAAGGGAAACAGGAACTATACTTTTTAGATGGAGAAACAATATAACAACACCAATCTTTAAAAAAGGCAATAAAAAAGATCCAGGCTGTTATCGGCAAATAAGTCTTATAAACTGTACAGCTGAAGTGTTTTCTCATATTTAAATAATAGGATAGTGAAATGGGCTAATGAAAATAAAATACTAGATGAAGCCCAAGCAGGCTTTCAGATACATTATTCCACTATAGACTAATGCTTTGTACCTGCTCATCTGGTACATAAATATAAGATTGCAAAAAAAACAGAATTTATATTGTGCTTTCATCGACCTGAAAGCAGCCTTTGATAGGCATTATAGGGTATTACTATTGGATAGGTTAGAAAAATGAAGGTTAGATCAAGTGATAATTAAACTGTTACAAAGATTGTGCACCAATAATTATATGTGCGTAAGACACAATAAAGCGGGGGACTTAAGTGAAAGGTTTAATATAAATGTCGGGGTAAAGCAAGGATGCATCATTTCTCCCATGTTGTTTAACATTTCTTTTGACTCTGTACTTAGAACATTATATGAAGATTACTTACATTTACAAAAAATAGGAGAAAGACACTGCTCATATCCTGTGTATGCAGATGATGTTGCACTACTCTCTATGAGTGCATTGGGTTTGAGAAGAATGCTAAATAAGTTCCAGTTAGAATGTGACATGGCTGACATAGATACATTATGATAAAACTAAAGTATCATTTTTTGGAGGGAATAATAGAAATTATAATTTTTATGTTAGAGACAAAAAATTAGAAGTAGCTAAAGATTTCTGCTATCTGGGAATAATAGTTACTCATGGAATAAACATATAGCAGAAATAAGAAAAAGGTTAAAAATGTTGCCCCAGTAATGAAGACCTTTTCATATAGGTTTGATGAAAAATCAGTAAAAGGTAATTAATGCCAAAATAAAAAGTCATCTGTTATTTAGTTCAGAAATCTGGGGGATACAATCCAAAGTTAATATAGAATCACACCTTAACAAGTTTTATAAACATTTATTGGGTTTACTAAATGGAACTCCATCGGTGCTTGTGAGAGCTGAATTAGGGCAATTACACATAGAATGTCAAATAAAACAACAAATAGTTAAATACTGGCTTAAAGCATACATTATGGGAGAGTCAGGGTCACCCAGGATGTGAACAGAAGAACTGATAAATTATATCAAACAGAATATGATCTTTCCTAGTGTCTCAGTTGTGAAGAATATTATTAAACCATATGGATTACTAAATTGTATTACTAATATTCACAGAGTACAATATGAACAAGTGGCAAGTAAGGTTACTAATAGGATTGCAGATAGTTTTTATCAAAAAGATGTGGAATTTTGTCACCAATATAAAGTATGTAACTGGATGGCAAAAAACAAAAGAGATCATCGATTAGAATCCTACTTACTGATAATTAAAAATCCCAGTTATAGGAAAATAATAGCTAGATTTAGGTTCAAATGCAATACTAGTAACTGGCCAAAATAAAAGCAGAAAGGAAGGAAGGAAGGGCAGTGTAAACGTGGCTTGGGAGAAGATAACATGATTCAACTAATAATGTTATGTCCCTCATATGAAAAAGACAGAAGAGAATTGCTTAGTGAGTACCTGAAAGTTCTGGAATAAAAGCCCTACTATTTCATAGAATCATAGAACTCTGTCAGCAAAAAAAGACCCTGTGGCACATACAGTCTGCCCAATTCCCCCCACTAGGAAGATCCCCTCTCTTCATTCCCAGCCCTCCCTTTGCCAGTTAGGCCCATGTACTTAGGCTTCCAGGCTATTTTGAAGTTGTGTACTGTATCCACACCACCCATTCAGGCAGTACATTCTATGGCTGCACCACCCTCTCGATAAATAGACTCACCCTGATGTCCCCTCTGAATCTTCTCCCCTCTAGTTTGTAGGTATGCCATCTAGTGGAATTGTTCCTACTTATTCTAAAGATGCTGTCAACCCTCACCCTGTTTATGCCCTTCAAGGACTTGAATGTCTCCACCCTATGCCACCTCTCCTCCAGTGTATACAGGCCCAGCTCTCCTAGTCTCTCCTCATATGACTTCCCATGAGGCCCCCTCACCATCTTGGTTGCTCTTCTCTGGACCCTCTCCAGCCTGTCCTTGTCTCCCTGCAGGTATGGCCTCCAGAACTGAACTCCATCTTCCATGTGTAGTCTGACCATTGTTTTGTAAAGTGGCAGGATTACTTCCCTTCACCTGCTCATGAATCCCCTCCCTATGCAAGTCAGCATTTGGAGTGCCTTCCTCTGCTGCACTGACTCTTGACTTTCAGGTTGTACAAAATAGTGATCCCCAGATATCTTTCCTGTTCTGTTACCTCTAGTCCCCCCCCCCCAAACCGGTATTTTGTATTTGGGTTATTATGCCCTATATGCATAATTCTGCACTTTTTTTGTATTGAACTGCAGCTGCCACCTTTCTGATCATTCCTTCAGCCTAGCCAGATCCTCTCTCATATCCTCCACTCCCCTCTCCACCTTATCAACCCTATTACTACATATCTTCATGTCGTCATCAAATAGACACACCTTCCCCTTTAGTCCCTCAGTGATGTCACCAAAGCATATGTTGAAAAGTATGGGTCCAAGCACAGATCCCTGGGGAACCCCACTCATCACCCTCTCTTCCTTTGAGTGCACTCCATTTATCACAACCCCCTGTGTCCTCCTGTCCAACCAATGCTCTACTCAGTTTGTGAGTTTGCTCCCCACCCCTAAGCTGCCTACCTTGCCTATCAGCCTCCTGTGGGGGATGGTGTCAAAGGCCTTCCTGATGTCCTGAAGTTCAGGTAGGCCATATCCACCACCACATCCTGGTCCCATATTTCTATCACTCTATCAAAGAATTCAATCAGGTTGGTCTGGCAGGACCTATCACCTGTGAATCCATGCTGATTGTCATTCAGGAGGCCTTCCCCCTCCAGACATTTTAACAGCCAGTTTTACATGTTTTGAAATCAAAAGATGAACAAGTATTACACCATGTGGCATCCCTCCTTAAAATAATAGAAGGAGAGAAATATCATATTACAAAAGAGAATCAGGATCTAACAAAAGTATTGTAGGATTTTTAGTGTGATTAAACAGACATCGGTCCTTTCAGGATTACAGAGTACAGCTCATTATGGAAGTACAGTAATGTGATTATTGTATAAATGGGTGCTGTTTATACTGGGCACTGTTTACAGTGCCCAAGTTAGCTAAACTGTGTTATATTTTTTAGAGGTCCTGTAATAAGAAATAAAATTGCAAAATTAGAATTAGACTGTTTCGGTTGAATGTTATGCTCAATTGATTTATTGGTATTATTGCTTTAATGTATGTTTTTGCTTTAAAGTGTACAGATGTATAATGTGGCAAAACTTTTGATCTGTCTTTTGAACTATTTGTAATGACTTTTCATAAGTCGAACAATAAACTTGAATTGATTGACAAACCTCTGTGTCAAACAAGTGAGCAAAAGCAACAGGGAAAAGTGACTGCTATGGTTCTCAGAAGAGGTGGCTAAAATGGTTAAAACTGAAAGGGTAGCACTGAGACAGTATAAGAAGTCACAGTGGGAGTAGGATATGGAGGTGTGTCAGGGGAAACAGAAGGAAGCAGGGACAGCAGTAAAGATGCAGAGGCACAAGCTGAAGACAGAATAGCCCAGGAAGTAATGAAAGGGAACAAAACATTTTTTAAATATGTAAGTGAAAAAGAGGAACACCAGGTGTGGGATTGTTAAGTTAAAAAGGGAAGGGGGAGGGTCTGTGCAAAGGTAGACTAGGAAAAGGCAGACATCCTGAACAAATATTTTTATTTAATGTTCACAGAGGCAGGAGAAAGGGGGGAGGCCACAAAAAAAAGTAACAATAGATTTGGAGGGAGGAAGGGAGTTGAACACTAGTCCTTTTTCAGGAGTGAGAGTCCCAAATGGACTTGTGAATCTGAAGGTGGACAAAGCAAAGGGGTGCATGTAAGGGTATTGAGGGAGCTCAGGGAAATACTGACTGCACCTCTGACAGTTCTATTTAACAGTTCACTGAAAATAGGAATGGTTTTGGAGGACTGGAGGAGGGGGGGATGTAGTCCCACTACACAAAAGTGGTAGCATGGTGGAGGCTTGCAGTTATAGGCCAGTCAGCCTGACATCGTTGGTAGGAAAGATAATGGAACCACTGCTGAAGGAAAGGATTGTGAATTATCTTGAATCCAGTAGGTTACAAAACCCAAGGCAGCATGGTTTCACAGGGGGAAGGTCATGTCAACTGAATCTGATGGATTTTTTTAACTGGGTAACCAGGGAACTAGGTCATGGTGGAGAGGCGCATGTGGCCTACCAAGATTTCAGTAAGGCGTTCGATACTGCTCCACATAGGAGACTAGTAAGCAAGCTGGATAGCTTAGAAGTGGGTCCAAAGGTGTAAAACTGGATAAGAAATTGGTTAGGGGATAGGTGACAGAGGGTGGTGTAAATGGAGTTCACTCCTAGGAAGGGAGGGTGACTTGTGGGGTGCCTCAGGGATCAGTGCTGGGACCAGTTCTCTTTCATTTCTTTATAAGTGACATTGCAAAGTAGCTGGAAGGGAAGGTCTGCCTCTTTGCTGATGACACCAAAATTTGCAATAGGGTGAAAATTCCAGGGGGAGTGGAGAGAAAGAGCAGAGACTTGAGTAAACTAGAGAAATGGTCAAGGATATGGCAGCTGGGTTTCAATGTGAAAAAGTGCAAAATAATGTACTTAGGGCACAGAACCCCAGAGACAGAGGACAAAATGGGTAGAGTGGTGTTGCTGAAGACCAAGCAGGAATGTGATCTGAGGGTAATCATACAGGATCACCTAAAGGTGGCCAGGCAGTGCAACAAGGCAGAAGGAAGGGCAAGTAGAATGCTGGATTGCATAGGGAGGAGTATCACCAGCAGAAACAGTGAGGTGGTGTTGCCTCCGTATAGATCAATGGTAAGACCCCACCTAGAGTATTGTGTCCAGTTCTGGAGAGCACATCCCGGCAGGACATAGACAGAATGGAGGCAGTACAGAGGAGGGCAACTCTAAATGGTGCAGGGTCTGCATCAAAAGCCCTATGAGGAGAGACTAAATGACCTTGGCATGTACAGGCAGAAACAGTGGAGGGAGAGGTGAGATATGATAGAGATCTTTAAATACCTCTTGTGGGTACATAAGGTACAGGAGGGGAGTAGTTTTCAGAAGAAAATATGCTCAAGAATAGGGGGATATGCTATGAAGCACGGGGGGGGGTGATTCAGGTGAGATATGAGGAAGTACTTTTTCACAGAAAGAGTGAAGGATTCCTGGAACAGTCTTTCAGTGGAAGTGGTGGGGGCAAAAATAGTGATGCAGTTCAAGAATGTATGGGATAAGCAAAAAGGAATTGTAGTGGAAAGAAAAGGAGGATGGAGAAAAAGCAATAGATCAGGCAGGGTCTGATGTAATAGTACAGTCCCAGAGTGAATTCTGTGATACTCCACAGCCACTACTCATGGTGGGTGCAGTCAAAAGGGGCAGCCAACCCAGATATAAACAAGAAACCAAAAGAGACTGCACTCTGCTAAATAATATAAACAGCACACACACACACATACACACACACACACACTGCAAGTGACATTTTAAAGCTTTAATGCTTAAATAATAATAGTGCTGTGTCTTAGTGCAGCCACAACCATCACTCACCCCCACACTTCATGAACAAGCCCTTCATCGGGGGCATGGTGGACAAGAAGAATACTGACATTTAAATACATACATCAATTAAATTCTCTAATACAACACATGTGTTTCACAATAAAAGTGAATGAAATTTTAAAGTATTAAAAGTGTTCTTTACAGGTACACAAAGAGGTTATGTAAAAAAATGTTAAACTTTTACTTTAGCCAGTCTTGCATTTGAGCAGTTCATTTACTATTTAATTTCCTACTTTTTAATGCAATCTATTCTATTCTTTCAAATTCAGTCCCAAGTGGGTAGATAAGTTATAAAGAGATGCCCTTTCCTCCAAGATCCAAGGCTCCAGGTTGGGGAAAGAGGGAAAGAAGGAGAATGGCAAAGCGATCTGCTCTGGCAGTGATCAGCCCACTGTTCCAACTCCGAAGAAAAAAGATAGAAGGTCCTAAAACCTAAAAGAAAAGAGTGAATCATTAATACAGTCTATAGCTGGTATTTAGAAAAAGCAGATCATGTGATTTTTATAAAGTGCATTTTGTTTCTATTATGCATGTCTATATTCATGAAAACACAATGATTTCACTAAAAAATAATTTCTGCTCTTAACAAATATAGATAATTGAAAATTTCATTTTTTATACAGATAGTGCATTTTTAAGTAAGCATTCAAAATCCTACAGATCCATAAATAAAGGGAAATCATATCTGAAAACATTCTAAACATTTGCTTTCTAAAGGCATATTCATATTTACACTGTATTCCTTAAATTACCCATTATTGATATTTTTTAGGGGAAGTATCCAAAGGCATTAAGTGCCTATAAGGGTGCATAACTACACCCACAATGAGAGTTTCTTGGAACAAAATTGTGCAGTTAGCTAAACAGTGGCATAGCATATAATTTCACACTCCTGTTAAACAGTTTCATAAACTTTACATAATGTATTGGTCCAACAGGTAAGGTTTTATGTCCCATGAGTTATTTAGACCTATAGGTGTTACACTCTTTAAGCTATATATCCAATAACTTTCGCTTTTTAGGAGTTTATTTGTCCTATTGCCCCCTAATTTGTTTGATATTTACATGCTATATGCCCATGAACTGTATCAAATCAGGATCAGAGTTATGACTTTCAGAAAAATGTGTACCCGCTGGTGTGTCCTCTTTTTTGTTAGCTATGGATCTAACATGCCCTTGGATCCGTTGTTTTAATGGTCTGACAGTGCATCCTACATACATCTTGTTACATGGACACCATGATGTGTATATTGTAAATGGGGTGTCACATGTGATGCATTCCCTAATATCCATTTTAATATCAACAAAAAATGGATGTTGGAAACAGTTACCTGTTTTAGTCGACTTCAAGTAAGATGGTAATTTGACCATGCATGTTTCCAAGAAAAAATCTACAAATATCCCCGGATTTTCTGTTAAATCCCCATGCCCTGAAACAATAGGACTACCAGGTGGATTGTTTATATTTTTATGAATTTTGGGGAGGATGTAGAATCCCAGGGTTTGGGGATAGTCACACCAAAGAAACTTGTATTCACTCTCAGAAATATCACCATTTCCAACAGCACTGGTGAGGAGCTTAAACAATTCTTTCTTATGGGATTAAAGTTTAAGTTTTTATAGTTTGTTTCATTGTCCCAGATTACCCTCTTTTCCCTCACAAAAAGACAGAGACCATTGTATGTTGTTGTGCTCAGATTGCCAATTAATTTATTATATATCATAATTCCATTTTTTATCCCATCATATTTTATTATTGTATCTTTCACAATTGTCTTTTATTGCATCCATATATCAATCTCTGATCATCCCTCTTTCTTCCTCTTCTCGCTCCCCCAGGTGAAAACCTGGGTGCCTTCTTCTTCTCTTTTCCTGTTACCTCACGGTGAAAACCGAGACCGCTTTTTCTCCTTCAGCTTCTTCTTCTTTTCATCCTATTCCTTTTTCTTCCCCCCTCCCCTCCTTACCCCCCTTTTCCCCACTAGCCAGTCTCCAGCTTGTCTTGGATGACTGGCTTTCCCCTCAGTTTAGGGTATTGTTCCCCCACCACTTAGGGGACCTCCTTCCTTTTCCTTCTCTCTCTTTTTTTTTTTACTTCTATTTTATGCATGTCTCCTCCATGCTTCTATAAAACTAATCATTTCTGTATTAAACATAACTATGGCTAGATCTAACAGGTTCACTCCATCTGACCTGCAGAAATCCTCTACCCACTCTTCCACTCCCTGCAGTATTATGTGCCTTCCCATTTTCCTTATCAGTGTTCCTACCCTTCTACCCATCTTTCTCCAGGCCCTATCTACCACTCTATGACTGTGTTCATGTCTCCAAACCCTTCTTGGGATCATATCTGACCAGGCAAGGCATACCCCTGGCCACCACTGCAGTATTTTCTCTAGGTCTCTTTTCACCTGCATGTATGTGTCCACCCATGGCTTACCCCCAATGTCGTTACCCCCTAGATGTACAATAATTAGGTCTGGAACTGGTCTCCGCTCCTTCATTTCTTTCACGGTAGGAAGAAGTTGTGCCCATCTCATCCCATGGATGCTGCGCCAAACCAACCTACATTTTCTCACATCCTGGTACATCTGTTTTCACGCAGAATTTTTCTCAGCTCTCTTTTCCACCCAATAAATGTAGGAATGACTGCAGATCCATACTTCTGTGATCCTCCCTCTTCCTATAGGATTTAAGCAAAATAAAAATCTTATATATGTTCTTAATTCCCTTTTTTGGAATCACACCTCTGTGCCCCCCCTCAATGTGGCTCTGTGTCTGTAAAACAAAACACAGATGATACATTAGTCTCCATACTGCAGTGTTCGAATGTATCTCTTGTAACTGGCAGACTGCCAGCACCCCTTCTCCAACATATTAGTCACCGTCTCACCTGCTGCTGCCCACTGTGATGCAGCCCCTATCTGTAGGGAGTGGGATGAGTAATTGCATAGATCCTCCCCCAGGAATTGCATGCCTTTTTTAAGCATGGCCGTTACTTGATAACTTGTGACCTTTTTTCCATCTCCATGTACAAATAATCTCCCTGTCCTACACCCACGCTCTGCGGCGTAAGCCCACAAAGCCTTTACTGGGCACACTGAGCCATCTACCTGGTCCTTCAGGGTTACAGTACAACCCTGTCCCCCTTGATCTGTCTTTAACTTCTTCATCATGATTTTTATCTCCTTCATCCCCCAGCTTATATCTTCCCATTCCAACCCCCCCTTCTTCATCCTTACTGCCATGTCCCACAGCCTCGCTCACTCTCATGGCCTCTGCAAACATTATCAGATAGATCGTATATGGAATAGCTGTGCCTCATCTTTCGATCCGCAGATTGCGGTAATACCCCTTTTAGTTTCGCAAGCCACTGCTCCCCTACTGGTCGTCTATTATCTGGAGCTTTTTGTTTTAACCTCCCCCATCCCTGCATCATTCTTCTAATTAACATTGACTTCGTCGGGTCCTTCCAACCCTTCAGGCTGCAAACTAAACTAATCCCTGCCAGATAGACCCCCATCGTGGTGAGGGCTGTTCCTCTCTGCCATTGCTCTACTGTGAACTTCCCTATCTGTTCCTCTGTATGTGGCCTACTTACTTCCATGTGGTGTGTTGCCCTGAATGTTTGAAACACTTGCCAGGCCCCCTCATAGGCCCTCAAAGTCTGTGGTGCCCATGAGCTGTGAAACAACAGTTCTGCTTCCTCTTGCCAACGTCCCAGATGTTTGTTTGTATGGGTGTTTTTTGCTCCTCTGCTGTTGGTGCCAGCCTCCGGAAACGATCCAGCTGCAGACGGGAAAGGCTGTCAGCCAGGGTATTGTGTACCCTTTCTATGTGTTTGGCTCTGAATGACATATTCAGTTTCAAAGCCCTTAGCACCAGCTGTCACAAGACCTGCATGACCTGTTCTGACCTGGCTCCGCTGTTTAAAACATCAACCACCGCCTTGTTGTCACACCAGAATGTCACCGTCTGATTCCGGAGCTCTTCCCCCCCACACCAGGGTGCAGGCCCAAATAGGCATTATCTCCAACAGTGTTATGTCCTTCACTTTCCCTTCCCTCACCCAGTCTTTAGGCCACAGTTCTGCAAACCATCTACCCCTCAAATAGCCCCCCATACCTAGGTCCCCTGCTGCATCTGTGTAGAGATCAATGTCCGTGTTATAAACCCATTCCTCCTGCCAAAAGGAGCAGACATTATAGGTGCTGAGGAACTCCTCCTACACCTTAAAATCTTCCTTAACTTCTTTTGTCATGTCTACCCAGAGGTGTGGTCTGGTTACTCCAGCTGTGGCCCTTGCTAGCCTTTTGGTGAAAGCCCTCCCTGGTCCAATTGCCCTGCATGCAAAGTTTAGGTGTCCCAATACCTGTTGTACCTGTTTTAGTTGTACTCTTCTTCTACTTGTATGTATTTGAATCAGCTCTGTCAGCTTCAAAACGTTTTTGTCTGGCAACCTAAAAACCTCACCCAGGGCGTCTATCTCAATACCCAGGAATTCTAAAACCTTACTGGGCCCTTCTGTTTTTTCCAGTGCCAATGGAACCCCTAATTCTCTGCACAGATCTTGGAAAGTGGCCAACATTTCCTCTGTCTCTCTTCTCCCACTGCCTATTAGAAGGAAATCATCCAAATAGTGAATGACCATCTTGCAACCCATTTTTGCTGAAATATCCACTGTAAACAGGTGCTGAATGCTTCAAATGTAGCACATGCTATGGAACATCCCATGAGCATTGCTTTGTCAAAATAGTACTGTCCCCTGTTTTTAAATCCCAACAGGTCCCAATATTCTTTCCTAACCAGAAGCAATCTGAAAGCGGACTCTATGTCCTTTTTTGCTGTCCATGCATCAGTAGTTGCTTGGATGACCTGGACTGCTTCTTCTAATGTGGCATATGTCACTTTACTATGTTCCTTGCTGATGAAATCATTCACTGAGTCCCCCTCTGGAAATGACAGGTGGTGAATCACCCTGTATTCTCCCTGCTGTTATTTCGGGACCAAACCCAATGGAGAAATTCTCATATTCTGCAATGGG
Source organism: Neoceratodus forsteri (assembly GCA_016271365.2). Taxonomy (NCBI): domain Eukaryota; kingdom Metazoa; phylum Chordata; order Ceratodontiformes; family Ceratodontidae; genus Neoceratodus; species Neoceratodus forsteri. Next base: position 1,635,424,775 of record CM028130.1, on the reverse strand, counting down.
GGGTTATCATATGGCCCTTCTACTCAACCAGCTGCCTTTTCCTTCTCTATTTCCTGTCTTAAAATTTCTTCTTTCCCATTTACTGAACCCAGATTGTTCGCCTCTCTCGCTTTCCTCTGGCCCTCACACTGCAATGAAAAACCTGTCCGAAAACCTTTCTTAATTATCTCTGCTACCTTTCTATTTGGGTATCTTTCCAACCAGTCTTCCCATGTGTCTATCCTGATGGGAGTTCTTGCTTCTTTAAATTGATCCCCTGCCCTCTTCCCTTCCCCTCTGCCATAATCCCCCACATTGTTCATTTTCTGGCCTTGCCTGTCAGTAATTCTGACTCTCTCTACCTGTATGCCCCCCTGCCTCTCCCCCCTCTACTCCATACCTGTCCCCTATACCCCTGTCCCTCTCGAAAAGCTGTTAACCTGTTCCTTGCATCCCTGGCCCTTGGGCTTCTTGCACCCATGTCGTTCTGCATCTGCTCGCTGGGTGTGTTCCCCTGCATTTTGAGCATGTGTGCCAAAAACAGCATTGTGGCGAGGAACAAAAGGCCCTACTGTAACCCCAACAACACCTCTGGGGCATTGCTTCTTTCTTCCCCATCTCCTCTTCTGGTGTGGACTGATCGGTTACATAATCCATCCACAAATCTAATTGTTTCATGTCCCATCTTACATCCCCATATGTCGCCATTCTTTGTCGAAAGAATTCGTCATAGTATATCCACCCCACCCCTCCCTTTGCCTTCACCCACCTTATTACCAGGGAGTACGTGATGAGTGGGATGCCCAGCTCTGGCTTCTTCTCCATCACTATCGCCAAGTAAGTGGCAAAACCTACAAATCATCCACACCAATTCTTCACTTTTGTAAATTTATCCTCCTCTTTCTTCCCCAACAAAACTATGGCTGCTGCCATTTCACTCTTTCCTATATCCCATTTCACTCTTTCCTATATTCTCTGTTTCATCGTATTTTGCTGCCGCTTCTCAGCTCACTAAGGCAAAATTATCCACATACTCCCCCTTCCATATTTTCTCTTTTGTGGTCAGCGACACATGTTCCCCTACTCTCATTCCCAGAGTTCCTATTTCCCTTGTTCCTTTTCCCTCACTCTCCATCCTTTTTTCCCCTTCCTTCGTCACCTCTTTATCTGACCAAATTTCCACCATTGTGGACTCCATCTGACCCAAACCCCCTGCCCTGAGTGCTGAAGTAATTTGACTTATATATTCCTTTATGCTTTCACCCACCAAACCAGCTACATTACCTGTGATCCTGTCCATTCCTTGTGGCCTGCTGTCTTCGTGATGCCCTGGGATGCTCCCTTGTGGCTGGATGGTTGGTTGCAATAATTGTGGCTGTGGAGGAACCACTGTGCTCAGGGGATCCAGCCTGGGCTCCACCGGGGGAACCACTACCTGGTTCTGGGGAGGTACTAATGGTACCGGGTCAACGGGCTTCAAAGGTACTGGACTCACCACCCTGGGAGGTACCACCCTCGGTGGCTGCACCCTAGTTGGGCTGTGTGACCTCCCTGCTGGCCATTTCCCTCTGCCCCTTTTCCCTTCCCCACTTTCTGCTTCTCTCTGGATCGCCCCCATTCCTCCTCCTCCTCCTCCTCCTCCACCATCTGCCACATTCTGTTGGCTTTATCAGCCAGCTTCACGATAGCCCTGTAGGCATCCTCCTTCAAAGACCTGTTCTTTTTTGGAGCCGTGTATCCTTGTCTCTTGTGAAAAAACTGTGAAGACAACTGACAAAAGTCTCTTATTAAACCACTGTTATAAACTGCCCTTCGTGTGGCTAGGCCTGTTTCTCTTCAATTTTGGCCCCTGTCCCTGCATGTCAGGGATCAGCCCCATTATATGCTCCAGACTCCCTGACTATTGCATTATTTTTTTATATATCCACCCCCGGTCACAGCCGCCTAGGCCTTCTGCTCAACCTCGCAGCCTCTCTAGCCTAAAAGGGCCCATGTTCTGTGGCACTTTGTGCCCTGGCTTGGTCCATCAGCACTTCCTCATGGCCTTTCTGCCACCCCAGGGTCCTGATCCCAATCTGCTGCTGACCCCTCGCTCTGGACTTTGCTTCCCCTTCCCTCTCTCTTTTTTTTAATATACCCAAAGCCTGCCCCTGCTTCCTCACACCTCCTTTTCTGTGCCTCTTTTCAGCATGTGATGCCACACTACATGCTAGGCTCCCTACTGTCAGCTCTTGTGGGTGCCTGACCCCACTTAACAAAATGGGGCTAAATTCAAAAACACCTTCCAAAGATGTACCCCAGGCACATAGTCCCTCCATCAGGCAACCCCAACTGCTGCACTAAAAACTTCTCCTCTCTCTGTTCATTCGTCCTTGGCATGTGACGTCACGCCACGTGGCCGATCGCCATCCCTGAACCAGGCTTTACTGCATAGGCCTCTCCCTGCATCCCCCCATCTTCTTCTTCTAACAAAATTCCCAATCCTTTGCTGAAACACTTAGCTGTATCCCCTTTGTGTGGTCTGTCCCTTCAGGGAAGCTTTCGCCTGCTCATAGGTGACTGGCTTCCCCACCGTGCTTCTCGCAGCTTCTCTCCCCTGACTGCCTGCTCATCCACACACTATGGCGAGCTGTGCCCAAAGCGCCTAATGCTGCCACATCGTTAAATATTTATTTATTTTTTAAAATGGATGCTCCATCCCTCTCTGAGTCCAAAACCACAACGTGAGCTGGCATTGCTCCCTTCCATCCAGTACCCAGCTCTCTCTCTCTCCACACCACGCTCACGGGCCTCTTTTTACCTTACTCAAGGGGCCAAATCTTAGCTCCCTTCACTCATGGTTTTGAAAAGCTACTAATGATAACCATGCACCACATCCAGCGAATAACTATCATAGCCCCCCAGCATCATGCCTTAAAGCAGCCAACTCTCCAATACCAAGTCACGCCTGCACCTTCCATTCTGTCTGCTAGGCCCACACCTCGTGCTACTTCACAGTACTTTCCAGCTACCGCATTTTCATGTAAAACAGTTTATTTCTCCCCCTGAAACATCCCCATGCAGGCGCCTTGAGCCCCACGACCCCCACCAAACTCATTATTAACTTGCAGCTATTCTGTTTCTTACCTAATTGTTCTGCTCTCCAATTGCTTGCCAATCTGACGTGCTGTAGTTTCTTGTAGGATCAAAACTTCATCAAAAATGGCTGAACCACTCCTGTGCTGCCCATTGTGTACATCCTTTAGCCCCTCCCCTTCCTGTTGCCTGCCTATTGTTCTGTCTCCCTGTCCTCCTCTTCCTCCCCTCCCCTCTGAGCACACTATCTTCAGGTAAAGGGAAGGGGTGCACCAGAACAACTTGGTCTGCTCCTTAAAGGGCAAACTCCATTGTTTAAGAGAGCTTTAACTATTCTCATATAGTGCTCTTTATTCATCACAACCACATTACCCCCCCTTGCCTGCAGCTTTAATTACCAGATCATTTCTGGATGAAAGTTCATTTAAAGCTGCTCTCTCATCCATTGCTAAATTATGATTTGTAAAAGGTGCAGCAGTGGTTAATAATTCCTGCACCTGGTGTAATACTGTTTTTTCATAGGACAATAAAGCAGGGTTAGTGGTGAAAGGGCAAAAGACAAACTTGCCTTTGAAAAGCTGCTTGGGCTGTTCCTGTAAATTGACTGTAGAATCTATGCCAGATTGCATTGCTTCAGTGTCAGAGTCAATGCCTTGCATGTCAGCATCTGGTAATAAATCAGTGAGTAGATTGTCATCCAGCATATCCAGATTAACACCTGTGTCTGAAATCATTAATTCTTCTGTGTTGCATCTCTGATTAGTGTCCTACAACTGGAACTGATGTAGAATCAGGTCAATGTCCTCTGTAAACATTGGAGATGTTTCCTCTGTCACGCCCATATTAGCTCTTGATGCTTGCTCCTTTTTGAGGAAAAAAAATTTTAATCTAAGTTTCCTGAAGAATTTTTTTAAGTCTAAAACCACAGAAAAATTATTCACTTTGGGTGTTGGAATATGGGAAAGTCCTTTAGAAAGAATGGAGATTTGTGCAGGACTGAGTTCTGTTTCAGAGATATTAATTATTTGTAGGCAGGGATTTTCTTGCCTGTCAACGGCAGAGGTCTGTCTAATGTAATAGTGCAGATAGGGAGAAATGGGCAGACTGAGTGGTCCAAATGGTTCTTATCTACTGACAAATTCTGTTTCTATTTTTGTATGTTTCTATGACTTATTCACCTTAAGGAAATGCGTCCCTTCCTAACCCTTTCTTCTGTTATCCCATCCTCAGGCATGTTCCTCCCTTATCCCTGTTCTTCCCTTGTAGCACAGGTCCATCTTTTTGGTTTTTAGTAATGACAGAGCAGAAGAACACCTCTGCATTCTCTTTACTGCCTTCCACCAACCACACCCCCTATTTTAGATTAATTATGCTTACCTTCATTTCCCTCATTTCACTGATATACTAGAAGGCTTTTCCCCCTTCTTAATTCCCTCTGTAATTTGCATCTCCTTCCTAGTCTTCTGGCCTACCTAGCTTTCTCCCAGTAGCCTCCCTCATCCTCTTCCTTCTGGGACTTCCTCTGCCTCTTGTATGTAGCCCTCGTTCCCACACTGCCTGTCTCACCTTTTTACTGAATAAACTTGGTCACCTAGCTTTGGAATTCTTCACCTTCTGCTTAAGGCAGGTGTTTGTGGCTACTGCTATCCCTTCCCTGAACACTGACCATGTTTGATCCACTCTCATATCATCCTTAAGGCAAGCTAAATATTCCCACAGTATCTCACCCATCTAACCATAGTCAGCCTTCCTGAAATCCAGCACCCTTGTCTTCATGCTTGGTGCTTCCTTCCCCATGTTAATGCAGAACCACACCATTCTGTGGTCACTGGTTCTCAAGGGCTCCTCTGTTGTGATGTCTTGGATGTGATCTCTGTTAGTTAATGCAGGTCCAGTATGGGTCCCTAAAATGTCAGCTCAGTCACCCACTGAATAAGGAACCCATCCTGGACAAACAGAAACACTGAACATAGAAACATAGACTTTGATGGCAGATAAGAGCCACTTGGCCCACCTAGTCTGCCCATTCCCTATGTATTGGATAAGCTGCAGATTCTAGTTAACCAGCAGCCTACTTCCTCCTACCACTACACCCAGTATCAGATGGCTCCTGGCAAAAGTGGTGTATGGGACACTCTAATCCACTTTAGGTAAATTGAAGTCCCCTATTACTACCAATGTACCCCTTTAGCCACCATCCTCATTATGATACCCATCTCTCTGTCCATGTAATCTTCCTGAATGGGTGTCTTATAAAGTACATGCAGCCTCAATGTCCTTCCTTCTGCCATTTGGATCTGTACCACTGTTCCTCTATTTTCCCCTACACTATTTCCTTCCCAGTGGCAGTGATGCCATCCATGATGTAAAGTGCCATCCTCCCTTCCCTTTCTCCCTGTTATGTCTATATAGGGCATAGCCTGCAATAGAGGTCCCAGTTGTGGTAAGGGGTAGTCCAGGTCTCAGTGACTTCCCACAGATCCATCTTCTCCTCTGACATCATGGCCTGCAGGTCATCCATTTTGTTCCTGAGATTTTTAGTGTTAAGGGAAACTACCCTCCAGCACTCCTTTTGAACCATGTGCCTCCCTTCTCCTCCTTTGTGTGGCTGCCTGCCTCTTTGCTCTTCTTAACCTGGTCTTCCCACTCTAATGGTCTACCCCCTTGATTTTTCAATGCCCTACCCTGCTCCTAATCCCTCTACTCTTTCCCTTTACTGACCACAAATGTGCCTTTTACCTGAGGGTGGGTTGATCACTCATTCCTCCAAAAGTCCCTACCCCCAAGTCTTCTTCCATTTTCCCCTGTTTGCTCCTTTTTCTGAGTGTTCTGTGTTTTCTACCTTGGGGGGTCTGTCTGCCTGCCTCCTCCTCCAGGAACCCCTTTTGTCCCTCACTGTCAGTTTAAATTTAAGCTCGCACTTATGCATTCCCAAAAAGTTCCTAAAGCGGTCTAGTTCACATTCTGTTAGGGGAAATATAGCAGGTGCTTAGATGATTTTATTTTTCTGGCTCTCCCCATTCCCTACATATCCAAATCCCTCCTCCTTGCACCATTCCCTCACCCGGCAATTACATTCCTCCATGCTTTGTTTCCTAACTGTGCGGGCTCCAGGCAGCAGCAGCACTTTGTGAAGCATAGGAACACAGAACCATAAAAATTGACAGCAGATAAGGAATGCTAGGCCCACCCAGTCTATCCATGTTTTCTACCTGCTGCAGAAACCACAGACCCTACTTGATCTCTGACTTTGATCTTTTTCCTATCACTAGGCTTCAATTATGCCTATGCCATGCATTTTTGAATTCCCCTATCAAATTTTCCCCATCACCTCTGCTGGGAGGCTGTTTCATGCATCCACCGCCCTTTCTGTGAAGATATTCTTCCTCACGTTACCCCTTACTCTACCTCCTTCCAGTCTCATGTTATGATCCCTTGTTCTAGAAAATCTCTTTTTGTGAAAGACGCTACTCTCCTGTACCTTATTTATGCCCTTGATTTATTTGTAGGTCTCTATCATATCTCCCCTTTCACGCCCCATCTCCAGGGTGTACATATTGAGGCTCGCTATTCTCTCATCATATAACTTATGGTGCAGGCCCTGCACCATTTCTGTCACCCTTCTCTGAATTGCCTCTACCCTGTCTACGTCCTTACAGAGATGCATCCTCTAGAACTGGACACAGTACTCCACATGAGATCTCACTAATTATTTGCACAGAGGCATCACCACCTCCTTCCTTCTGCCATTGATACCTCTCCCTGTGCACCCCAGTTCCCCCAAGCTCTCTCCACAGCCTTGGCACATTGTTTGGCCACCTTTGGGGTATCTGATATGATTACCCCAAGATCCCTTTCCTATTTGGTGGCTGTCAGTATATCTACCCCATCATGTAATCCTCCCCTGGGCTCCTGTGCCCAAATGCATGATTTTGCACTTTTTTTTGCATTGAATCTTAGCTTTCACAGTCTTGACCATACCTCAAGTTTGCCTAGGTCCATCCTTATTTTTTCCACACCTCCTGAAGTGTCTACCCTGTTGCAGATCTTCCTGTCATCTGCTAAGAGGCATACCTTTCCTTCCAGTCCCTCCTCAATGTCACTTATGAAGACATTGAATACAACTTGCCCCAGAGCTGATCACTGTGTCACCCCACTGGTCACCTGTCTTTCCTTGGATTGAGCTCCATTTATCACCACCATCTGTGTTCTATCCCTCAGCCATTTCCTAACCCAGTTTACCATCTTGGGACCCATTCCCTGGCTGCCTAGCTTGTTTACAAGCCTCTTATGTGGAATGGTGTTGAACGCCTTGCTGAAATCTAGGTAGGCCACATCCACCACTCCCTCCTGATCCACTATTAAGGTTGCTGACCTAGCCTACCCTACATAAACTTGCCCCACCAACCTGAATGTATCCTACAATGTATCTACATTGCAATCAGCTAGATTATTGATACCTAGGTGAAGTACCTCATGTGGTTTCCCCCTTATCACTCTATGAATGGGCTGACCATAAGAACAATGCATGCTGCTGTCATTCCAGGGTGGCACACCACTCTTCTACTATGTTGTTTTCCTGCCCCCTTGCCCATCTAATCCCCTTCACTATGGAATCCCCTAGTAGTATAACCATACCACTACACTTCCCTTTCCTCCCCACCTCCTCCTGCTGGATCTACCCTTTCTGTTTCAGTCTTCATACTACCCCTCTTACTGTCACCTTCCCTCTCCCTCCTTCCCCTCAACTACTGCCTGCCTATCATTCCTGCTCCCCTTCTCATCTAATTTCCCTGGCTGCAGTGGAACTCTGTCCTTCCTGCACCGCTACCTCACCTCCACTCTACCACCAAAGGGTGCCCTCTTTCCTTCTGTTATCTTTATGTTGAACCTTTTCCCTTCTTGTACCACTGAAGCCTCTACTAAACCTTGTCTACAGCCTATCTTCCCCAGTCATCTGTGTCCATATATCTCCCCCCTCCCCTGCAGTACCCATTAGTTGCCCATGGTTCCTTACTGGTACCACCATTGGAACACAGCCCTTCCCTCCAGTGAATTGATTCCAAAGCTTTTGACTTGGTTAACCATGGTCACCTACTGTCAAGACTTAGGGACATAGGGTTGTACAACACTGGGATTTACCAGTTTAGTAACTATCTATCACACAGTAAGCAAAGGGAGTCCCATGTGTCTGTGCTGTTTAATTATTATCATAGAAAGCTATCTGAACAGCATGCACTGTCCATCACTGTGCTTGAGGATGATTTAATTGAAGTGGTACATCAGTTTAAATACTTGGCCTTTATGTTGCACAGTTCCTTGTCTTGTATCATTGCAGCCTACCAACAACTTAATCTGGTTCAAGGTCAGTTGGCATTCATATGTAACCCCCTCCCCCGGGTAATGCCTGAAAATAGACAGAATTTGTCTAGTGCCCTTACACAGTCAACAAAAACTAACTAAATAAATAAATAGAGACTATGTTTTTAAAAATGTGCATTCCAGACTAGACATTCTCTACAGGATAAAGAACTTTTTCTCCCTCAAGCTGACAAAAAGGATAGAACAGTAACTCATGCTGTCACTCATTGACTTAGAGCTTTTAGTTTATTCTGCTGTACATGAAACTATGTTGAACAGAGCTAAAGTGCCATCTAATGATATCTGTCAGTTTGTAGCAATGAGTAACAGGTTAAAATCACCATTATTAGTTATATTCAAAATTGAACTGGCATTCCTTTGATGCGCGCTGTTCCTATTTTAGACTATTGCTCTTTGAAGATTTAGATTCGGCCTTGTTTAACTCAGCTTCAGAACACATCTGGAACCTAGTTTTACTGGTCATCATACAAAATCAACTTCCACTGATGGTTTAAGACCACTGTTTTTAAAAACTTCAGCAGGCCAATGTTGTTTTGTAGCAAATATATAAAGGGCTGGAATTCTTTCCTACTCCCACTTTAATTCATTAATTCATTACCTATGTTTAAGACATAACTTAAATCGTATTTTATTGCAGCTTCTTTATGTAATTGTAATATATATATATATTTCTCTATCACTTATATTGTCTGAGAATTGTTATTATTTGTTGTTTATGTATTGTTTCTTTTTATATATTGTCTGTATTCAGGTCCCCCAGAACACAAGCATTTAATAGTCTTGGGATCTTATCCAATAAATACATCTTAAATTAAAAAAAACTCTCTTTCTCCCCATGGTCCTCCATGCTGTCACCATAGCCTTCCTCACAGTGAATCTGGAACCCAAACCCACCTTGACTCCTGGTTCTTTCACATAGCCCTGTCCATCTTTCCTGCCTTCCTGTCATTATTCATAAGTCCTTTCTCGGCACCTGCACCTCAGCTATCAGAAAACATGGCCTCCTACACGGTTTGCAACCCCTTGGTCCCCACATTGCTTCCAGGAACACTGCAGCCCCACACTCCCTAAAACACACTAAACTCCCCCTTCCTGCCTTCTGCCCCAGCATTCTTATCTAATATTAATCCATCTGCCTCCTCTGGCCTACCCCAGATAGAGAGTAATTCCAAACAGTTTACCCGCCTGCCTCCACAGGCCTATTCCACATAGGAAGTACAGACAGCGAATAGTTCCAAACAGTGCACCCTCTTGCCTCCTTTTGAGATCTAACTGGTCAATAAATTTTCTGCCAGTGCCCCTGAATGAATCCTGCGATGGGTGCCAGTAGTTCCTTTTGCTACCATACCAATTCTCCCGAAGTTCACTGCTCCAATCATTCCTCTGGTTTTCACCTCGTGGCAGACACCAGACATGCTCTAGGTGGGCTGAGCCAACTGTATGGTAATCTGTTGAGTGGAGTTGCTACTGGAATTCTATCCTTTTTGCATCTGAGCTACATTATGATAAGCTACTTATTACTTTGAGCAGGTCCAGGGGTGCCGATAGAAAATTCTAGGTCTGGGACACACCTTTAGGTTTGGGGCCACCTTCCCATCCCAAAGACATATAGATGTGTACATTTGCCCCACCTGAGCCGCCTGGGCATGGGACAGTTTTCCTGGCTGCACCCGCTGTCTGCTCCCCTGAGCAGTTCAGCATTTCAGATTTGGGATGTATCACTGTATGCAGTCTCTCTGCAGGTGGTGCTTTCCAAAGATTCCAGTCACTTGTATGATACTCATCTTGCCCTGAGAAAATCATAGGATATTCAAGCCGTGCCGTGCTGTGGGTAGTCCTTAACTGCTGAAAGGCTGATATCTCATCAACCTGACATCCAGATCACAAGACATTAATGTCCTTAAAATCAAAAAGGTATAATCTGGGCTTTGCATGTTGCACATTTGCAATTCCTGTCTCAGTGTTTCACTCCTAGCACCTTACATAACTTATCTGTGTGGGCCTCATCAAGTTTTCTGGCTTCTCCTTGATTCATTCTTTCATTAGCTCAAAAGGCTTCCTTCAGACTTAAAGTGTGTTGCTTCAGGGACACACATAGGCCCTGGGTCTTTGAGAAGTATTTCATTTTTAATTTTAGACAGTTAAGATATGGTCCTTATATTGCAAGTTCAACTAAGTCATGTTAAAATTTGTTGCACTATAACCTCCTCCCTTGACAGTAGTTTACTGTACTTCTAAATGGTCAGTTCCTTCCTAATACCCAATTAGAACGTCAGTCTTCTGGGTTTCAAAAACACTACAGAGTCTGAACATGACCCTCATCTTAGTTATATATTTGCTTGGGTCTTTAGTGTTCAAGGTTGTAGTCTCACCAGTGAACCTGGCAGCCATGAGTCACTAATGTAGTAAGACATGGTTAAGGGTGACAGGTGGGTGATATGAAGAGCTCCTTCTCCTGTTCCACTTGGAAAAGCCATAACTCTCTATACCAAATGGCATCCTGTCTTTGGGACTCTAACAGCTTTGCATTCCTTGCCTTTTTCAACCTGCTTACCACACCACGTTTGTTCTGCTAATGATGATGCACCTACATGCTGGTAGTATGATTACCCTTTAATTACATATAAGAAGAAGAAGGAGTTTTGCTCAGGCAAAACGAGTTGGAATTTATTGGAGCAATAACTCACAGTGGTCACACAGATAAGTAACATGTTGCTTATGATCAATGCTTTACTTAAAATGTAACATAAATTCAAGCAGCACAAGGAGAAGGGGACTTACCTTACAAAAACAGCCTCTGTGTGACTATATGTGTACATACCTGGGAGTGTAAAGTGCAGCTAGCAACACAATTGTTCCACAATGTGGAACACAGATCAGAACCAAGAAGGCTATGGAAAAATATTTTTTCTCATATATTGTGTACTTTATTCAGTATAAAACTGGAGAAACAAAAATGGTAGGCTTACCCACATCAAAGGAAAGGGAGTTACAGGTTCTTAGAATTCAAGTGGTACTAACTGCTAGGCACAGCAGCAGCATCAGATATGATTTCTTATCATAGAATCATAGAACTCTGACAGCAGAAAAGGATCCCACTGGCCCATCAAGTCTGCCCCCCCTTACTGGTCACCTATACCATGGGCCCTGCCCTTTCTCCCACTCATGTACCATGCCCTCTTGAATCCCTACACCATTTCAGCCCCCCACCACTTTCTCTGGTAGTTTATTTCAGGCCTCCACCGCCCTCTCCAACGAAGTAACACCCCCTCACATTTCCTCTAAATCTTCCACCTTCTAATCTTAGACTATGCCTTCTATTTTAGCCCCTTCTTCCTTTTAAATAAGCTCCCTTCCTTCACCTCATTGATCCCCTTCACATACTTAAATGTTGCAATCATGTCCCCTCTCTCCCTTCTAGTCTCCAGTGGGTACAGATCCAATTCCCTGCACCTCTGCTCATATGGCTTTCCCTGCATACCATGCACCATCTTGATGACCCTTCTCTGGACCCTCTCAATCCCATCTATGTCCTTGCAGAGGAGTGGTCTCCAGAATTGGACCCCACAATCTGGGTGTGGCCTCACCAAAGCTTTATAAGGAGGCATCAATACCTCCCTCCTTATACTAGTTATGCCCCTCAATGCAAGCTAACATTCCATTTGCCTTCCCCACCACTTTGCTGCATTGGTTATAGTACCTTAAGGTCACTTGATATTATAGTACCCAGATCCCTCTCCTGCTCTGTTATCTTAATTACCTCCCCCCCCAGAGTGTAAGTGGCTTGTGGGATTTTGCACCCCATGTGCATCACAGCAGACTTTTTGGTATTGAATTTCAGCTGCCAAGTTCTTGACCACCCTTCCAAAACCTTTGGGTCCTGCCTCATGGTCTCCACCCCCCCCGGGGTGTCCACCCAATTGCAAATCTTTGTATGCACTGCAAATAGGCACACCCTCACCTCCAGCCCATCTCCAATATCACTGATAAAGATATTACAAAGAAAGGGTCCCAGTACCAGCTCCAGGGGCACCACACTCATCACCCCTCACCCTAGAGTGAACCCCATTTACTACCACCCTCTGGCTTCTTCCCATTAACCAGTTTTCTGCCCACCTAGTTATTTTCTGTCCCACAGTTATTTTCTGTTTCTGTTCTTTGAGCTCACCAGAGTAACAAAATAGCTGCATAGGTTGATAGTGTATATAGATAGTTAAGATCAAAACCTGATACACAGCATTGGTTTGACATGAACCTTTTCTTCTCACAAGAGCAAGTTTCAATAATAGAAGCAACCCAACAGGTTTGACAAGGTTTTCGAATTGAAAATAACTACAAAAAAGGCAAACAGCCCACAGTACCTTGTACTCGCAATAGGAACCATAAACTAGGAAACACAGCAAAGACAATTCATGCTTGATAACAGTATGGCTGACAGTTCTTGCTGTTTCTACAAGTCCAACGGGGCCACTAACACATTTGATGTACTAACAGCAGAACCGGCAAGTCGTACTGTGTGATTTAGAAGCTCAACAGGGCAACAAACATATTAGATGCACTAGCAGCAGAGCCTGCAAGTTGTGCTGCAAGATTCAAAATGACCCAGCAAGGACACTAACATAGTGGATGAACTAGCACTTCAGTGTATCTTCCTACAAAATGGCCAGATTCAGAAGCAAATGATTCGATGCCTTTTATTGGACCAACATAGATGTTACAAAAAGTAAACAATGTCTAAGCTTTCAGATAGTGCTAGTGTATCTAATATGTTCATTGCCTGGTTGGGCTTGTGAATCCTGCAACACGACTTGCCAGCTATGCTGTTAGTACATCAAATATGTTAAATACTCCAACTGGCTTGTAGAAACAGCAAGAACTGTCGGCTCTACTGTCATCAAGTATGAATTGTTTTTGCTCTGTTTATACATTAAGCGGTCTGAAAAAAATGACGTATTCCTTGACCAGCATAGTTTGCCAGCTCTGCTGTTTCACAGCTTACTGCCAGTTTGAGTTATGTGAAAATCTATCAGAAAGTACCTCTATTGTTTTAATGCTTCATATGCTCTGCAAATGGAATGTTTTCTAGCAAAGCTTGCCCAATCTGAAGGGATGCATGGTATAGCCTATAGTAAAGTGTAAAATGCATCTTGCTAACCAGCTAGACTTGCCAGCTCTGCTGTGCCATTTTTCCTTTTTAATTATTTTTGTGATATTATACAATCTATGTGTTGGTCGTTGGTTGTCAAAAAAATGTGGCTATTTCTATACATGTGATTGTCACATTGCACATTAATATATAGTTTTTTCTGCACGTTATAATCTTTTTATGTGTTGTAGGTATCCATCTCTTTAAGCGATTCATTTTTTTTAGGAACCATGGGATACTCCAGAATCACCCTCTGATGTTGATGTATATCAAAACATAAGCGCCTGCTTTTCCACCCAGAGGAGATGGTTCCTATTGAGAGTACAATGTACTGTGGGCTGTTTGCCGTTTTGGTAGTTAATCTCAATTTGAAACCCTAGTCACACCTGTTGGATTGTTATTAGGTGGCAATATAGTGCAGTGGGTTAAGGCTCTGAGCTGCAGATCTGGAGACCTGGGTTTGAATCCCACAGTCACCAAGGTGCATACTGTGTGATCCTGAGCAAGTCACTTAACTTCTTTGTGCTCCGAGGTCATATCTGGAAACAAGCTTCAGCTTAGTGTGCTACTCCTGGTTAAACAATGTTCCCTTCCCTGCCCTACTGTTATTGGAACTTGCTCTTGTGAGTAGAAAGAGTTTGTATTGAATCAATAACATGTACCAGGCTTTATTTATTTATTTATCTATCTATATATCTGTTTATTTATTTATTTATTTTATTTATTGAAATGTTTCACCAGGAAGGCACACTGAGCAACAAGTTGCTCATCTTCCGGTGCTACCTGGTGGGAGGTGAGCAATGGACAAGTGAAATAATACATACATAACATACACTCACTAAATACAGACATTCAAGTTACAGAAGTCTACTTTGCAATATTTGCAAAGACATGTGTTTGTACAGATATTGTTACATTAAATACATACATATGCTCAGTACAGTGCTTTTTACATTAAGGAGCTTAGAGAGAGCAGGAATTAGCATGATCTCATAGAATAGAAACAGTTAGGTTACATAAGACCACTATGCAAACATTAGCAAGATATGTGAATGTACAGAGATTATTACATTACTATTACATACAAGTGCTCAATATAGTGATTGTTACATTTAGGTGCATTGCTAGAGTAGGGATTAGCATAGAATGTGGGGAAGACTGTGCAATATAATATGCTTAATTTATGATTACAGGCATAAGAGAAAGTAGAGGTATAGGAATGATGGCAGTGATATGAACAGACATGGAAAAAGGGAGAGTTAGGCAACTAAGAAGGAGGGCAATTAAAGAGGGACAACTATTTGGAAGACATACAAGAAGGGGACGGGAGAGAGAGGGGAGGGGAAGAGGAACTGATACATAGAGAGGACTGGAGGAAGGGAGGAATTGGGAAGGGGAGAGAACCTAGTATCTGGGGGACCCCTGCAAAGGGGACTGAGAGGATTAGGACGTGGTGTGGGAAGGAAAAGGACAGAAATGTGGGTGTGTTGTATCAGGAATAGTTCAAAGTTCATAGAGGGTAGGGCGAGTGAAAGGAGTGAGGGTTTAGCAAGGACAGATGGGGTAGAAGGTGGGGGAAGAATTAAGAGGAGTTTTAGAGGAAGGGAAAATAAGTTGTGAGAAGTTATAAAGAAAGAGAAATGGAAAGGAATTTAGGAAGGGTTCTAGCAGGAACAGTTGGGTAATAGGTAGTTATGAAGTGCAGAATTGATGGAGTAGGAGGAGGAGGAGTGACAAATTTGAGGGGGGAGAGAGAATTTGAGGACAGCTTTGATCTTAACTACCTATGTACACTATCTATCTATGTAGTCATTTTGCCACTCAGGTGAGCTCAAAGAAATCATGTCTGATTCTACTGCTGTGCCTAGCAATTAGTACCACTCATAATTTTAACTACCTGTAAATTCTGTCCCTTTGATGTGGGTGAGGCTGCCATTTTTGTATGTCTGTTTTACACTTAATAAAGTACTGAATATATGAGAAAAAATATTATTTCCATAGCCATCTTGGTGCTGGCCTGTGTTCCAAAGTGTGGAACAATTGTGTTGCTAGTTGTAACATAAATTCCTTAAATGATTTAGACTTTAAGATTTAGAATGCACCAATAGTTGACTCAATGTTTTATTTTAATTTTTACTGTATATACATCAGATACTGAACAAAAACTCTACGAATTCACATGCATCATGGCCATGTCATTGTATACCTTACTTGAACTCTGAAATGGTCTTATTTTATATAAGAAATTAATTTAACACTGTAATACAATGTAACACTATAATAAATCACTGTAGGTTCTATAAAACTGTCTTGAATAAATGGCCATTGCACCTAATAAAGAACTAACATCTGTTCTCTAATTTAATATTTGTCAAATTGTGCTAGTGGGTTGGTGGATCTGGTCAAAGTGGTGCTTTAGATGAATTTAGCAAAAGTGGTCACCAGACCAAGCTTGTATGAAACACTACAGTACAAGTCACATTAAACTGTTTCTCCAATGAGCAGTTTTAGCATTTCTGACTGAGTTGCATAAGTGTTGCTGGATCCAAAACAAAGCCTTGCACAAAGTGTTTCCTAAGAGATAACATGCAGTTTTTCATTGCATTGTGAGTGGACTGCAGATGCATTCCAACTGAGTTCCAAAAACATTTTACAAACATTGCTCTTGAGCTGGTTAAGCACTGGAAAACAGTGCAATATGAGTTGCCAATGCATTGCCAACTGTAAAAAACAATGCTAAACCAACTCATTGGTGGGACAGTTTAATGCGACTTGTACTGTAGTACTTGAGGAACTGAATCCCACCAGGATTAGCCACAGGAAGAAGAACAGCAGGATCATCTAAGCAATGACTGACTGGATACAGAAAGGTCCACCAGGATGAATGCTGCTGAAGTCATAGAAGGAAGAACTACAGGACCTCTGAGAATCTACAGGTCAGACTACCATTGTTCCACTGCTACAAATGATGCTGAAAATGATGCAAATGGAAGAGCAACATACTCTATAGGTGTTGGTTAACTGGATGCCAAATTGTTTAATAGGATGAATGATGCTGAAGAATTCTGCAAATGGAAGAGCAACTTAATTCTCAATGTATTAACTGATTGGACCCATATGGGCCACTGGGACAAAAGATGCTGAAAAAGGATATAGAAGGAAAAACAAATAGATCTCTTTGGTATTGACTGATTGGACTCCAAATAGATCACCAGTATAAATGATGCTGAAGAAGGGTGCAGAAAAAAGAACAACAGGAACCTTTAGGCATTTACTGATCTGATTTCATCCCAAATGGGCCACTGGGATAAAGTGTTGCTGAAAAGGGGTGCAAAAGAAGAACAGGATTGTGTAGGAATTGGCCAGTTGGACCTCAGATGATCACCAGGACAAACCATACTGATGAAAGATGCAAAAAGAAGTACAACAGGATACTCTGTACAGCTGCTTTTAAACCCTAAATGTGCCACTGGGACAAATGATGTTGAAGAATGATGCAGAAAAAAAGAACAAAAGGATCATCAAGGCATCTGCTGATCAGATCCCAAATGGGTCACAGGGACAAATGATGACAAAGAAAGATGTAAAAGGAAGAACAGCAGGACCTGTTCGGTGTCCGCAAATTACTTCCTGAATGGAGCATCAGGAAAAATGATGTTGAAGATGTAGGCTGGTCCTAAAGAAAGCTGGTACTGAAAAGAAAAGAAGAAAAGAAAAAAAACACTGTAGATTGGAAGTCCTATCAAATGAGCCAGGGTGGCTGTTATATTACTTAACACACTTTGTTATAGCAGTCTAGACAAGATCTTATGTTAGTACCAAACTAATAAAACTGGACAAAATACTGACTTTTCACCCCATTTAGATGCCTTGACATGTTCACAAGCAATTAGGGATAATGCAGCTTTGCCCTTTTACCTTAGGCAATTAAATAATTATTGTGCAGATGTACATACTCAAGAAAATTGACAAGTGAATATTTATTTTTATTTATTTAAATTCTTCAGAAACAAACATTTGAGCTAAGAGTTCTTTTACAAAGGTTCCACATCATGAAGTCAGAAAAAACAAGAACAAAGATAGAAAAAAAATACAATGATACAAACAATTGAGTTAATTGGAAATTGGTATATTGGAATACAAACACGTTATCAAATAAAATGGCAGATTCTGCATGTATGGAACTCTTGTATGTATGTACAGTATGTATATATATATATATATATTCATGGCAATAAACTGCATTTAATGCATCAGTAAGGGTTAATGTAACAAAAGGGAGGAAGTGAAATGTTAGAGCTGAGCCCTAACCCCCACCCACACCCATCCTCCACAGACTGACAGATGCTGGGGTGTGCCATGGGGTTGTGTGGCCCAACTCTCACCCCATCCCATGTGTAAGCAGGTTGACATGCAACAGTAAAGGGGAATGAGGTGAGAGTTAGGCCTCACGACCTCATGGCACACCCTGGTGTCTGTCAGTCTGTGGAGGATGGGTGTGTGGGTTGTGTGGGGGAGGTTAGGGGCTCAATCCTAGCATTTCATTTCCTCACTTTTGTTGCTTTAACCCTAATTGATGCATTAAATGCATTTTTTGCAATGAATTTCCTTACTTTTTGAAAAAGTTTAATATAACTAGTGAAAAACATGTATTGGTGGGACCGCAGGGCCCCACCAAGTTGCCCATTTCTGCACAACAATATGCATCTGTGGGAGCAGGGGCCTTCTGGATCCGTGCTCCCACTTGTGCACAGCTACAGAGCCATATAGCAGCCCTATAGGGCAAGGAACCCTTGTAACACTAATTTGCTGGTATCTCAGGAACCGTAGTGGGTAGAAAAAAATTCAAGTATTGTTGTAATCAAGATAGCAAGTACTATATGCACCAACCAATGACCAGACCCATATCTCACATTGTTTATGAGATATGGGAACCAAAATGCACTGGACAGGCACTCTTTGTACCCTTGTGAAACTAATATGACAATATCTCATTAACTCTGCAACCCACAAATAAAATTCCACTGTAGACTTACTCTATGATTCAAATCTTGTTCCGGCAGCATAGATCACCTGAAGGTGATCTAAGCAGCCAGTAGCGAAAACTCTGTACCTCACTTAGTTTCCGAGATACAGGCACTGAAAGGCGTGACAGACCCTGCAATGATATCTTATGGGGGAAAATCTCAACTTCATGATGGCATATCTATGGAACCACATAACTCTCCAACACCTAAGCAGCATAATTCACACCTGTAGGGCATCCCCTCAACACCACACCTGCTGCACTTGACCCAACAGTTTATGCACCTAATTAATCAAGGAAACACAGCTCACCATGTCAGAAGTTTATTAAGGTGCTTTTTACAACTTTCATCCTGTAGCTAATAGAGTGCAATGTGGCAACTTTAATGGTTAAAACAAGAAAACTGAAGACACCAGCATAGTGTTTTCACCGTAGCAGGAAATTTGATCAGGCCGGCCAAGCAGACAGCCCTTGTTCGTGACGATGCACAGGAATCAGCTGACATTTTGGCTTATGCCTTCCTCAGGTGTCTTCGGTTTTCTTGTTTTAATCATCAAAGTTGCCACTTTAATAAACTTCTGACACGGTAAGCTGTGTTTCCTTGATTAATTAGGTGCATAAACTGTTGGGTCAAGTGCAGCAGGTATGGCTTCTTGATTTTTCTGAAGCATTGTTTTTGCTTAAATGGCTTTGTAGAGGGTATCGCCCTGAACAAAACGAACGCATCTTTTGGCCCAAAAGACACCCATAGACAGAGCTACGACATTTTGGCTGAAAAACTTGAAAACAAGATGGCGGCTCATGGACAAGGAATTTTTCTGATGGACTAGGATTTTTTTTTTACAATCCTAGTCCACGAGCTGACAAAATCCTTGACTGTGAGACCATTTTTAGTTCGCAAAATATACACATAAATATTGGAGTGAGCTGAGCATGCTAAGAACCTAAAAATTTTAAATTATATATTTTTTGAATGGATTATTTTTTTTTACTACACCAATGCTGGATTGTTCCTTGACACAATCTCTTTCTACGTTCCAAATTTCAGGCCAAAAGACCACACAGTGTGGACGCAGCGCCATGGGCAAAAAACTCATCAAAAGTGGCGAAATGTGTTTTATTTTTGGCATTTTGCTGCACAGAAACTGCATGTTTGACCAAAATGCAACTTGGAAAATCAAGAAATCTACCATACCAGACTGCATATTCCAAATGTCGTGCAAATCTGTTGAACAGTTGCAAAGTTATTAACATGCAAAAATTGAGATTTGACATTAAAGTGCCTACTCAATCCTAATTATAGGGGCGTGACTATAGGGGGATCGACTGCGTCTCTCTCTCTCTCTCTCTCTCTCTCTATATATATATATATCTATATATATATATATCTATATATATATATCTATATATATATATATATATATATATATATATATATACACACATTATGGTAGCACAGTAGTGCTACCATAGTTAGGGTTGAGTAGCAAGTTTAAGGTTAAAGGCTGAAATTTGCACCTTAATAACTTTGTCACTGTTCAATGGATTTGCCAGAATTTTGGTATGCATGGTTGGGCATGGTAGATCTTGGGATCTGCCAACTTCTTTACTGGTTGGATATACAGCTGCAGAGTTATTAAGCGACATCCATATGCACAATTACGCTTTTTGCACATTCTTTGCTGACACCTACAGGTCGCACAGTTTGCATGACCGGTCTAAAAACTTCAGAGAATGTGTGACCGGTATCCCCAATGTGCCTTTTGAAGATTTCATGAAAAAATCTTGAATGGTTCAAAAGTTATTCAAAAAACAAGTTCCCATTATAAGTTAACAAAAAGTTCAACACTTTCACAAATGCACTTTTTAGTGTCACAAATGGCCCTAGTAGTGTCACAAATCTGCCATTTTTTTTTAGTTACTGATCAGAAAAATGCTTGGCATTTAAAATCAGGACCCTTTAGGAACACAATTCTTTCTGTGTTCACCTAGTCAGACCCCCAGGATACATAGATACATAGATACATAGACAGTGTCAGCAGATAAGGGCCTGTGGCCCACCCAGTCTGCCCATTTGAGCTTGTAAGTTCAGTTTATGTTTTCCAAGAAGTCTGTTGACCTTACCCCTGACCTCCAGAATTCCTTTATGTCTATCCCATGCATTCTTAAATCCTGTGATTGTTTCAGGCCCCACCACTTCCTCTGGCAGGGTGTTCCACTTGTCCACCACCTGTTCTGTGAAGAAATTCCTCCTCACGTTTCCTCGGAATCGTCCTTCTTCCAACTTCATCCCATGCCCTCTAGTCCTGGAACATCTTTTTCGCTTAAAAATAGTGTATTCCTGCACCCTGTTCCTCCCTGTAAGATACTTGTATGTCTCTATCATATCCCCTCTCTCCCTTCTCTCCTCCAGGGAGTACATGTTCAGTTCCTTCAACCTGTCCTCATAGGACTTGTGATGCAATCCATGCACCATCTTTTTTGCCCTCCTCTGAACCTTCTCTACCCTGTCTATGTCCTTACATAGGTAAGGTCTCCAGAACTGTACAGTGTACTCCAGGTGGGGCCTCACTAGTGTCTTGTATAGTGGAATTATGACCTCCCTTTTCCTGCTAGCCATGCTAGCCATGTCTTTATTTTGGGGTTAAGCACCCCAGAAATATGTTCTTCAAATTTCTGGAAAAAGTAGTGTCACACCTCTGACACTTTGGCAAAATATTGTGAAAGCTTTTGCAAATTGTGACACTACTTTTCCAGACTATGTCCAAAATGACAGGAGTTCTTTGCCACTCGGCTGCAAAAGAACGGTTTGGTCTTTTGAGCTTAAATTTGGCAGGAAGACAGCCAACATTTCACAGATGTGCCTTTTGGTAGTTTGGTGACAAAATATTGCACAGATGCTAAGTTACAATGCTCTGAAGTTGGTATATTTTTCCCACATACTAACATGGTGGCATTCACCACACATTTCGGGGCTTGTATCTCAGAAACGTAGCCAGGAAAATCATGAATCATGTGAATTGCTTTTTATTCTACATCGTACAGTTACTGAGATATAAGCGTTTAATATTCCAGCACCTCATTTTTGGCTCCGAGGCCCATTATTATGCATACATTCTTTGTACATACTGTGTTTCTCTATGCAGCTGTTGGAGAAAACAGGGTGTGCGCTTCTGTTAATGTTACAGTTACTGTTTCCACTTGCATTTACATACCCGTTTGTGCTACCATTACTGTCTATGCCACCATGTGCATTATCCTTTGCATTCTTGTTTGTGCTTCTGTTTGTCTTACTGTTACCATTTGTGTTTCCACTACTGTTTGTGTTTGCATTTCAGTTTGTGTCACCGTGTGCATTGCCATTTGCATTTACAGCAGCCCTTTCATTTGTGTTTGAGTTTGCCTTTCGTTTTGCATCTTTGGTGCTGTAACTGTTACCATTTGCATTTCCTATTGCGTTACTGTGCCCATGCGCATTATGATTTGCGTTTCCATATGTGCTTGCATTTCCTTTTGCTTTTCTGTTTCCTTTGTTGTTATTGTTGCTGTTACCATTACCATTTGCATTTACAATTGTGGTAACATGACTGTGTGCATTACGGTTTGCGTTTACATACACGTTTGTGTTCCTGTTTATGTTTCTGTTTCCTTTGGCATTATTGTTCATATTAACTTTACCATTTGTGTTTACAATTGCGGTACCATGCCCGTGTGTGTTATGATTCGCTTTTACATGAGTGCTGCCATTCCAGTTTCCATTTCTGCTCCCTTTGGTGTTCTTTTTGCTGTAACACTTAACATTTGCATTTAAAATACCGGTGCCATCACTGTGTGCATTAACAGTTGCATTTTTGTATGTGTTACATATCTGTTTGTATCAATGTTCACTTTGGCATCACTTTGCGCTTGTGTTTCTATTAACATTTGCTTTACCATTTACATTTGTGCTACCATGTGCATCACTGTTGATGCTTGCATTGCTGTTCCTGTTACTTTGTGACAAGGCATCATGTGTGGTGGGCGTAAGACTGAGGCCCAGCGCTTCCTTCACTTATTCCATTCACTATTTATTGTCCTCATTCTCAAAGAAGGAAATCAGATGTAAAAAAACTCAGTTTAATGCTTCAGTTAGGGTTGTTCCACAGTGACAACCAAAAGCAGGAATTTGGTGTTATGGTTGAAAGCCCCCCCTTGGACCCCCCAGCCCACCCCAATTGGAATCAGGGTGCACATTGGGGTCATCGGTCCTAACTCTCACCCCATTCTCCTATACCTCTGCTTCTTTACACATGTGATGGGGTGAGAGTTAGGGCTGACGACCCCAATGCACACCCCAATGCCGGTTGGGGGTGGGCTGGGGGGATCCAAGAGGGGCTTTCAACTCTAGCACCAAATTTCCTTGCTTTTGTCACTGTGGAACAACCTTAACTGATGTATTAAACAGAGTTTTCGCCTAGATAAATACACACATATATATATATATATATATATATATATATCAAATAGTGGAATGGTAGTGCCACTATAGTTAGGGCTGAGTACCCCATTTAAGATTAAATCTCAAATGTTCACCTTAATAACTTTGCCACCATAAGATGGATGTGCCAGCAATTTGGAATATGCAGTCTGGTACCATAGATCTCTGGACCTGACAAGTCTTGTTATGGTCAGATGTATGGTTGCAGAGCAATGAGCACTAAAAAATGCATAAATTACAGATTTTTGTGTGTTTCTTTGCTTGCATCTACAGCCTACATGGTTTGTGCGATCAGTCCAAAAACCACAGCTGGGGTCCCTGGTGTGCCTTTAAAAATTTTGTGAAATAATATTAAACAGTTAAAAAGTTATTCAAAAACACCAAATCCCATTATAGTCTATGGGCAAAGTTAAACTATACTAAAGTGTCACAAATGCAGGTTTTACTGTCACAAATGACCCTTTTACTTTCATGATTCAGCCTTTTTTTTCAGTTTGTGGTCAGAGAAATGCTTGTCATTTAAATTTGGGACCCTCTAGGGACACAATTCTTGTTGTTGTCACCTAGTCAAGCTCTGAGGATGGTAACCATATCTTTTTTTGGGGGGTAAAACACCCCAGAAATATGTTTTTTAAATTGTTGTAAAAAGTAGTGTTGCATTGAATTTCAACTACCAAACCTCTGATCATTTGTCAAGCTTCATAAAACACAGAAACATAGACTTTGACGGCAGATAAGGACCGCTTGGCCCACCTAGTCTGCCTATTTCCTTACCTACAGGATAAGTTACAGATCCTAGTTAACCAACAGACTATTTTTGTTACCCCCAAAAGAATTTCCTTATGTCTTTCCCATGTATTCTTGAATTCTCCCACAGTTTTAGACCCCACAGCCTCCTCAGGAAGGCTGTTCCATGCATCCACCAACCTCTCTGTGAAACAATACTTCCTCACATTGCAGATCACTCCTCATTCTGTCTACACCCTCTGGGATGAACCAAATTTTCAACATGGACTTTTTTGGACCCCACCTCATAAATGCTGGCACTGTCATTTTGTTACTCTGTCTTGAAAGATGATATCACTGTAGCTGAAATAAATCACCTTTTGGGACTGATTAATGAAATGGAAATGCCATTGTGCATGAGGTGGGGTCCCAAAAAGTCTATGTGGAAAATCTGGTGCAAAAATACCTGAAAACACCCGATTTATGCATGGTCATTGAAATTTTCCTTCACACGAGTGTAACTTTGCCAATTTATATTTTCACTCCAAGTTTTCAGCATAGCTGCTTTTCACACCACCTCATGAACAGCACAGCTGCATTTCTCACATCCTGCCTGAAATGTGCTTTTGCATCTGTGGTGCAGAATAGCGTAGTCGATATGCAAAATCAACTTTCAGGATTGAGTCATGAATGACGGTGCCAGTGTTCATAATGTAGGGCCCCAAAAAGGCAATGTTGAAATTTTGGGACAAAAGTAACAAAGAATGCAGAATCAATAAAATTTTCCTATGCATGCATGTAACTACCAATCATTTATATTTTCACTCTAAAGTTTGAACATAGCCATTTCTTTACAGCACCTCATGAATGCTACAGCTGTCATTTCTCACATCCTGTCCAAAATGTGTTTCCACAGCTGTGGCACAGAATGGCATTTTTCCATGGATTAAGAAATTTACATCTACAGTATGAGGGTTATGAGGTGGGGTGATAAGAAGACTATGTCAAAAATTTGGGGTCTCAATGTAAAACAGAAAATGACAAACTTATGAGTATTTGTTGCAATTTTTTTCCACACCTATCTCAAAAAGTAAGGAAATTAATTGTAAAAAAACTACATTTTGCAAACCCAGTTAGGGTTTCCATTACACCTTTAAAAGTATGGAAATTCAATGTTAGGGTTAATATGTGTATCAGCACAACAACACCAAACACTGCAAACATTAGAGCAAAAACAGTTATTTGATATATCTCTTGGTGTCCTTCCACCTAACTCGTACATCATTTGAGCCATTAATCATGTGGTATAGGACAATATATTTGTATGGTGTATGACTTAGGTGGAAGCACACCAAGGGATATATCAAATAATTGTTTTGTTTCAACTAAAATTCTGTTGCTCACTTACATGTATGATGTTATGTTGATTTCAGTGTCTTTATTGGGCCTTCAAAGAAAATTAGATAAATTTGTACAACTTTGCAATGAAACATTTCTTAACAATAAACACGAACAAAACACAACTAGTTTTTTGTCAAACTATCACAAATAAATATAAAATATATTATAAAGACATTAAATTATCAATTGTAAATATATATGATTATTTGGGTCTTAGATATGCCAACAATTTATCTTGGAACAGGCATTAATTATATATAAAATATATAATAAAATTATGAAAATATATAATAAATGCCTGTTCCAAGATAAATTGTTGGCATATCTAAGACCCAAATAATCATATATATTTACAATTGATAATTTAATGTCCTTATAATATATTTTATATTTATTTGTGATAGTTTGACAAAAAACGAGTTGTGTTTTGCTTATAAAATCAAAAAAATCAGTGAGTGGAGTTTTCAGATTTATTCAGCACTATGGAGGTTGTTTGGGTAAAGGTTCTCTTACAATGATAAATTCAACAATTATAGCAGCCATCTTATATGCAGGGGAAGCATGAAGAGCTGGTAATGCTCAATTAATTGAAGTTGTGCTTAATAAACTATATAAAGCCATACTGGGCATTCCATCATCTGTTCCTGCTGCCATTCTATGCCTGGAACCTGGTCCGTATTCTTTTCAAAATGTGAAAAACAAAAACAAGGCACTGCATCTGCATGTGGTCTAAAAACAAAACAAAATGGTTATATTAAATGCATGCTGAAAATATAAAATAGAGTTAAAGATCTACGTTTCGACCTTAGGTCTTCTTCAGGAAATACCTAAAAGAGAAAAAAACAAAGTTTGTGTAGAGGGGAGGTAACATGTGGGATATATATATGTGTGGGAAAGGAAAAAAAGGAGTTTCAGTGAGAATAAGTGATAAATGGCAAGATTAAGAGAGAATCTGTGAAACAAAAAAGTGATGATGGGAAAGATAAAGCAAAATAGGAGTGAAAGAGCTAGAGAAGTCCCCAGGTGGGGACTAATTAACAGGTCCTAGTAAGAAGGCTGAAAGGTGACAAATGTGGATGAAGGAGACAGAGATGGAGACTTATGGTGAAAATGAAAAAGAAATTAAATGTGTACAGATACAAACAGACTTTAGGGAAATTAAGGTGTGGCTGAAAGATGTTAGTGGAAAATAATTTAAACCAGAGGGCTGCTGGGAGCCAAGGCAGATGATCAGCTTGGCTTCTATATTTTTTCTATGGTCAGAATCCCAGAAGCCCTGCTGATAGACACAAACAGAAAGGTCATTGACACTGTGGTCCCTGGAGATAAAGTGGGATACAATGGGTTTAACAGTGTCACCATTCCTGACTGCTATGTAATGTTCCCTGAAATGGTCAGCAAGGCACCTACCAGTCTGTCCAATGAAATAAGCAGTACACTTCCTGCAAAGAATACAATATACCACATTAGTGGAGGTGCATGAGAACTCCTTGGTGATGTGAAAAACACCTGTAGGCCCCCAAATTTCAGTCACACTGGAAATAAATTTAACTCCCCTCTACACTAACTTTGTTTTTTTCTTTTTTAGAGATTTCATGAAGAAGACCTAAGGTCGAAACGTAGATTTTTAACTCTGTTTTCTATTTTTAGCATGCGTTTAATATAACCATGTTGTTTTTCTTTTCAAAATATTATTTTAGAAAACAAAAAACATTCATTATGGATCTTCCAATTTTACCTGAAACCAGATTACCAAGAGTCTGTTTTGAGGAACAAGTCATCTACTCGAGTAGAGGTGTTTAATTCCTGTATGTAAGGTTTATTAAACCAAATTCCTACCCACTGTATTTGGGGAATGTTTCAACTGATGTTTTTTTTTTCAGTTTCTAAGATGGAACCAATTGACCAAGTTAAAAAGCAGGCATAGGTGCAGTTCAGTTGTGCAACATAGAATAAAAATTCAAGAACCTAAAATTTATGACCTTTATAAGGGAATGAAAATAGGTATGGTACAGAACACTATCTCACACTATTATCTGATAGCACAGCTACTGTAGGTGTTGCTTTACAACATTTAGATTAGAATATTTTTCAAAATAATTATTTACTCTTTAAACAACATAGGACAGTAACTAACTTGCCTTACTGCCAATGTAGGAGCACAGAAATTGATAATTTAGACCACTGGGTATTACACTTGGTTTTTGGACAGAAAAAGGTGAATGTGCCCATCTAGTCTGTCTACCCACCTCAGTGGGTCCAACATGCCACTTTATTTAACAGATAATCATCTAGTCTATTTTTGAAAGCTTTCTTACTACTACTTAATACTCTCTCCTGCATTCCACAATCTACATGTTATTTTTATGTTCTTACTGTAAGAAAGCAAAAGAAAATGGTTAACAGATATTTTAAACAAGAGCTACAACTCACTTCATATTCACACAGGAAATATGTTGTTTTCAGCTAACCCAGAGATGATTAAGAAATGTGTCTGCTTTTCTAACTGCTTTGAATGTTTGATAAACCTAAGTCTGCACAAAATAACTGTTTACATGTACAGTATATGATCCATACATGTAAAAGGCTTGATATAAAAGGTTTTAGAATGTATTGCTTTATAGAATATTTTATATCGTTTAATTGTTTAGCATTATAATATTTGTAATTATCTGAAATGAAAGTCTGTTAAACTTAGTTTACATATCATAACTAATGTCACTTATCCAATTTTTATCTGTATAAAACATGATGTATTGAAACAAGAATATGAAACTTCATGGAACTTTGTAGACTGTTTAATTGTTTTACTATTGTAATATTTGATCAGTGTATTAAATGTAGGAATCCATCACAAGTATGTAAGTTGAATGTGTATTATGATACTAATAACACAAAATGCAACATTCTCCTTTAGGTGATCATAGTATTAACTGGTACACTTTGCATGCCTAATAAGTAGCTTGTATGGGTTCTTATGGTAAAATATTTTAAAGTCAGAAAAAACAAGAGGCAAAGTTATGCAAAATAAACATGTTTAAATTCATGTCACCTGTGTGCTGTCCTCAAACATGTATAAACACATGAAACTGAAGAAACCAATCAATCAATCAATCTGTATGTTCCACAAAAGAGAGTTTGTTGTCTAGCTAAATACCAAGGTATTTGAATTTAGTCACAAATTCAAGGATTTTCTCCTAATAAAGTAGAGATTGATGGTAATGGACTAACAACAGCAGAGTAAGCCGGCCTGATGGTGAGAAAAGAATGGCCTTGGTTTTTTTTGCATTTAGTAGTAACTTTTTGCTAAGGAGCTGGTACTACAGAGTATTAAAGTCAGCTTGTAACTCAGTGCAGGCAGCTTCAGGAGATTCCCAACTTAAGTAGAGCACTGTGTCATCAGCAAACAAGTAAATAATGGCATCCTTGATGCCTATGTCCAAGCTGTTGATATAAATGGCAAACAGTAATGGGCCCAGTTTGGAGCTCTGGGGGACACCTCTTTTTATCGGTTTAAGTGGAGAAAACTCTCCATCAGCCTTAATTTGTTGCTGTCTATCAGAAAGGTAGTCTTGGAACCATCCCAGTGTGGTTGAGCCAATGCCTATAGTTTTTAAGGTGGAGAGGAGCAGGCAGTGGTCGACCATGTCGAAAGCCTTACTGAGGTCCAGAAACATGGCACAAACAAATTTTTTGTTGTCTAGGTCCTGTTGCCAATCATTAGTAACTTTTACCAATGCCATAATTGTACTATAGTTAGCTCTAAAGCCAGACTGCATTGGGTTGAGTAGTTTAGCATTGTCTAAGAAGGATATCAGCTGCGTATCCACAATTTTTTCCAGAAGTTTTGAAAGTATGGGTTGAAGGGAGATTGGTCTATAGTTATTTAGGCACAGGGTTCCCCTGCTTTAAACAGGGGAATGACATGAGCAGTTTTCTATACCTTGGGGATGGAGTCTTTGCTAGGGACTGATTGAATAGGTGTGTTATAGGTGTAGCAAATATATGGTATGCTATTTTCAAGAAATACGGGTTGAAGGAATCGGACCCAGCACTTTTTTTAGTATCTAGTTGTAGAAGAAGGTCTTCAACTTTTTTTTATGGTGGTAGGTGAAAAGGAGAAGTCCATGTTATTGTTACTTGGTTCCGGAGGCTGGGTGTTGGTCTGAGGAAGAAGGCTACTTACAGGTGCATTATCAAACGCCAGGCCAACAGTGGCAAAATGATTGTTGAAAGCCTGCAGTATCTCTAATTTATTGTTAATGATAATATTATCAGTGGTAATTTTGGAAGGAAGCATACTTCCTGGAGAGTGGCCAGATATCTCTTTTATGGTGTACCAGAACTTGGTAGGGCAGTTTGATGCAGAGAGTAGTTCGGTTTGATAAAATTTGGCTTTGGCCTCTCTGACCAACTTAATACAGGTTTTTCTAGATGCCCTGAAGAGACACCAGTCTTTGTCGGCACAAGATTCATGAGCCTTTTTCCAGAGGTAATCTCTTATGAGTAAGGCAGCCTTCAGCTCCGGCGAGAAACAACGACAGGTTCTGGCTTTTATTCGTGCTTTAAACAGGGGAGCATGGCTGTTCAGGGTGCTGGATATGATTTCATGGAGAACATCATAGGCATTGCTCACTGACTTAGCCAGGTAAAAACTCTGCCACAGCAAGGAGTTTTTTAGATCATTGAAGTATGCAATAGGATTGAAGTTCCGTCTGGATCTTTTAGTGGAAAACTTTGATGTGGCTGGAGGTTTGGTAACAGTTCTTGTCCCACCAATAAAGCAGTGGTCACTAACATCCATTAAAAGGATACCGGCATGGGAAAAGGAATGGGGTCTGTTGACAAGGAGAACATCCAAAAGGGTGCTTCTCGTTGGATTTTTTTTGTTGATGTGTGTAGGCTCAGTAATAAGTTGAGTATACCCATGAGAGTCACAGAATTGTTTCAGGGGTGATGAGACCTTAGTCAGACAATCATAGTTAAGGTCACCTAGTATGATTGTTTCCATTGGGGTAGTATCCAGGTGGGATGACAGATGTGTCAGAAGTTGCGGTCCTGCTGCTGGAGGTCTATAGCAGCCTATGATGTGGAACACCACTGATGGGGAAAGCTTAACGGGCATTCAAATCCACAAGCAATGGAGGTAGCATCTAATATAGATACTGAGAATTTGTTTTTAACATAAATGGCTACTCCTCCACCCCTGGTCTGCCTGTAAATTCTGAAGATGAGGTAGTTAGGGATGTTTACCTCTCTGTCTGGGGTGGACTCCCGAAGCCATGTTTCTGAAAGCACGAGTATGTCTGGTGCAGTATGAATAATCCAAGCCTGGACTGAATCAAGCTTCTTTAAAAGACTGCACATGTTAGCATGCTAGAAGCTAATTCCTTTCAAAGTTGTGAGTTCAGATGGAGATGAAAGCACTTTTGTAGGGCCAGGGTTAAATTCAACGTCACCTGAGCATAGGAGTAGAAGGAGCACAATATTCCTCAGGGCAGCAAGGAGAAGTTTAAAGGCACGAGTCTTTCTATGTCTGGTGTAGATTTGAGTACAGGGGTCCAAAGACTGAATCATCTTGTTGTGTTCCCCTACAGACAAATATCCTAAAATCCAAGCAGAATAGTACCAAGCCATACCTAGTTTGAATGGCTAGGGTATAGGACCACATAGAGGATATTGGTTAACAGTTCCACTTCGAGGAGATTCCATAAACTGTGAGGGGATCAAAGGCATACAGGGGCAGCATAATTTGTTCTTAGTGTTGGTATATGGGGAGACTAGCATGGTAGGGCAAGCACCTTGGTTGGAATCAATTCTGTCAGGTTGCCTAACCACATAGGGCATTATACAAAGGCTGGTGAATAAGCATAGCCAAACAAGGCCTGTCATGGTTGCCCTTTATGTAAATAAGGACTGTACTGCAGTAGCTTCTGCTATCCAAGTTATATAGATCCCAGGGGTCAACTGTTCCATATGCAACTGTTTGGGGAAGTTTAAAAAAGGAGTTACACAAGATAAATGTATACTGCCCTGGTGGTATAGCCATCTAGGGTATTTTCTTTGTCAGGAAAGGTTTACTTTTGTATTGAACAGGAGAAAAAGAAAAGGGGGGGAGATTACCTGTAAATTGATGGATTACAGTGCCACTCCACTAGAGGCGATATTATTCAAGTGTTTAGCAGAGAAGACTATCCGGAGTAGGGGAGGGCCTATTAAAGTTAAGGGTGGAGCAAGAAGGGCTATACAATAACACACAGGAAGGGGGATGGGTGAGTGGGTGAAAAACCTGTGGCTTTGCTGTACCTCTGGTGCTGGGAGCTTCCGGAGAGGTGGTCTCAGGTGTCGACTAAGGGAGCACCAACCACCTAGTGGCCGCTTGTCCTGCGGTGGCTGCTCTTCGAGACCTGGAGAGTTTCCGGCTACAGAGAGACAGAAGGGGGGGGAGTATTAGTACTGGTCTTGTGGCAGGGGCCGAGCAATCCAGTGCAAAGGGCAGAATTTGCAAGACAAAAGGAGCGATTTCCTTGGTGCCCCAAGGTCTAGCTGTAGTCTGCACTTCAACAAAAGAAGGGTTGTGATCACTTAAATTACTAGGCTCCAAACAGTCAGGTAAAGAGTCTAAACATTTCACAATGGCTTGCAAAAGGCACAAATAAATTAAAGTCTTTTCTTTACACTAGCATGACCCCACCAACTCCTACCGATTTCACGCAAGCGTCCACTCCCTGAAGGCATTTGTGTGAAATCCGTAGGGTTTGGTGGGGTCCTTCTGGCATTTCTCCAGTTTCATGTATTTAGACATGTTTGAAGACAGCACACTGTTAGTATGAATTAAAACATATTTTATTTTGCATAACTTTGCCTCTTAGTGGTTTTTGAAATGGTATGTTGTGCTGGAGTGTTGCTTCTGAATGTATATTTTCTCAGTGTGCATACCCAACCATGGGGCGGGCTTGGCTTGCAGTAAAATATTGAAAAGGCAAGAGAATGCAAGTCATTTTTTTTAAGTTAACTTGTACTGTTTTTCCTTACTGGACTGGAGGTTTCAAGCAACAATATACCATTGGGGTGTGAAGGTGATCAGACTTGAACATTTGGTGTCCTGATTAACTTTTGGATCACCAAAATTAGCTAAAGCTAGTTGCTTACATTTTCTTTCCTACTTGAAATAATTTAATGTACTCTTTCATTCTCTGGGTATTCTAAAATTGTTCTAAGAGGAAATGATGATTACATATGTTTTAATTGCATAACATTGTATATTTTAAAGACCTTGAAAGTTGAACAATAAAATCTTTTGGACCTCGTACTTTTGTAGTATTAAACTTATTCAGAACATTATTTCAGGCTTTTCTGTTTTGAAAGATTATAAAGAAACAAATAATTCTGAAAAAAAAACAACATGCATGTTATGCATTTAGTTTACTTTTGCCAGAAATAAACATGTTACCATAAAGGTTACTGTGCTAGTGAAGAAGTTTAAGTTTGATTATAAAAGAATGGTTAGGGGCCTGATTCCAGAATGAATGTCACAACTTGCCGGCGTATGCAAGTTGTGACATTCACCACTATGCTGGGGACCCTGCACTGCATTCCAAGAGTGGCAGGGTCCTGGCAGTTATGACAAGTGGGTTGCGCCATGCAGTGGCTAATGCCACAGGCATGTCATAATAGTCCTGCATGTTGCAAGTTGCAGCCCACTGCAGACAGCCCCCCCCAGCTCCCCTGCCCCATAACACCACAGCATGCACCAGGGGGCATGGGGGAGCAGTACAGGTGGCACAGGAGTCTGGGGGGTGCAATGGAGAACAGACCCCTAGGGGTCCTCAACATTTGGGGTTGGGGGCATGATTATGATTGTGGGGGCATGGGGAGCACATCAGTACCATAGCCATGGTGCTGTAGAGTGGTCATCTGATGGATGACACTGTCGGATGCCCCTAAGAGCAGCTCTGAGCTGCCCTAAGTTTGCTCCACCAGTGCGGCACCTGGAATTGTGGCAGTGGGTTACGGCAGCCACCCTCTTGGAATAGGGTGCAGTTGCTGCTGTAACCCACCCTTGTGCCATATTGTTGAGGGCTGTGGCATAGTGGGTGGTGTAACACATGGCTGGCATAACTCAAAGCGGACATGGCACAAGACGTCTCTTGGAAGTGGGGCTGGCATAGTGCATGGCTCAAATCACGGGTTACATCAAGGGGTTTAGTGTATCTCAGCTTGCATATGCTGACTTGGAATCAGGCTCCAGATCTCTTCTTTAGTGTTCAAGTGGCACGCCAGATATAACCTCTAGGTAGTGGTTCCATACTGAGATAGAAGAGGTGAACAGTATCTTTGTTATATGCCTTTTCAGTTACAATTGCTTGTTTTGCACTATATTTGCTTCTTGGGAACAATTTTATTTGCTTAAACTTTCATTACACAATGATTCAATCCACAAGACGTGCAGAACTACAAGACAAGATTAAGTAAAAACATTTATTCACGCACTTTAATTAAACCGAACTTTTTGTGCAATAAGTTGCATAATCTTAATGCATTTCTTTGCCTTTATTTACTTTGAGTAGTACTGGTATCTAATTTAATTTACCAGTGTGCCCTATATTATCCAGACACTTTCTTACAGGAGAGAATTGGACAATCAAGGGTAGTGGATAAATTATGTAGTGGTTAATGGGAAGTAACATAGCACCATTGGCATAGGTAAATCAGCTAGGTAAATCAAGGCAGTAAATAATTTGATGACATGTAAACAAGAAAGTAACCTGTATTCATAGGTTTAAGTATTGTACTTCATGATAAATACAGCTTATATATTCGGATGTGTCATAAATGAAGTGGGAGAGAAGTGCCTCTGCTTTCCAAGGTAAGAGGGAGAAAGGAAAAGAGAGAGAAAGAATGGAGAGCAAAAAGGTATATGAAGCAGCAGTAGTACTACAGATTGATTCAACACAAGGCACAGCACCCATATTAGTAGTCTGAACAGCCACCATCTTCCGTCACATCTTTCATAACAGGCTTCATGTATATCCACATTCAACACAGACACATCTCTGTCACTTGTACATAGTCTCTGGAGATTCACATAGAGTCTGGCTTGCACATCAGAAACAGATTTATTGGACTGTGAGTATGTGTTTTGCACAGCAAGAACTGATGAATTTTCTACTGGAATGATTAAAACTGTAATTGTGCAGTCTCCCAGATCCAAACAAGAAGGATTCATTTTTCACTGTAAACCACTTTAATATTGGAGAGACTCAAAAACCTGCTTCACCACACCTCACAACATTGCTGTATAAATCAAAGTACATTTCTCTCTTCTGTACATTATTTAGCCTCATAATAAGAGTTAAAAGTTAAACCATGGTTCCTTTAATGCATAGTTGTAATTATGTTGGTTGGTTTCTCTTCTTATAGTACTATTTAAATATGCTTTACTTTGTATAATCTTCTTTAGGATGATCCATCTTTTTTTTTCATGAGTCAAATGGTAATAGGCAATATAAAATCAGTCAAACGCAACTTTCAGACTGCACCATATAGCAGAATATAAAATGATTTATTTATAAGTAAATGCATCAACGCTGTAATAAAAATTAAAAAATACATACGTGATGAATATAAATTTCTGTACAGGTACCTCAAGTCAATTTTACAGTCTTATACATAAACTTAAGTTTAATCTTCAGTAGTGTGTACTAAAGGGCATTTAAACATAATGCAGTGGTAGTCCTAGTTTACATGAGCTCCAGGACTGCTCTGTAGCAAAAGAAGCAGATTCAGTTCAAATCATTATATCTGTGTAATCACAATAACATCTTTATACATTGTGGTGCAAGGATATTAAATATGTAATATCGTAGTGGGGTATCTCAATATCTTTTGCAGTGAGTGACTATGATTTGTTGAGAACTGAGTTTATGAATGCTCAGCAGGTAGAGCATCTGTACAGTAATAGTGACCCTTTTTGATTGCTGTAACCTTCATCTTTCTATTCTCCCATTTTGGACTATTCATCCGCTATACAGTTCATTGATTTTTGTGACATAGAGTGCCAACCATGACTTAATTCATAACATGTTTGTTGTAAATGGAAATATAGCAGTGCTAACTGCAGTACACGTAAACTCTATAATTATAGAGTCCAATAGTATTGTGGAACTGAAGTAACACTGGACTCTTGTGAGAAGTCTACAGTGATGGGAAGTTTCAGCAACAATGATACTGCAGGTGTACGCACTTGTGAAGGGAGGGACGGCAGCAGAGACAGGTAGGGGATCTCTGTTACTCATGCAGGCATAGAAATGTACAGATTCTTGGTGGCATTCAAAGTATAACCTTCATTGTGTTCACAATTTTTTTTTTTGGGTTGTGCATTTCTATACATACTTATTTTCTGGGTGTCTAAAGAAGAATGTAGTGTTCTAAAATGTTGCTACCGTATTTTATTTGTGCATTTACTGGCATCAGATAATAGGTAGTCTGTGATGTATTGTTAGTTAAGAATTTGTATTATTACAATACTTTTGTCAGTAAGATCTGGAACACTTTTAAGAAAACAAAAAATAGCATACACCTATCTCATTGTCAGTACTGAAAGCAATTTAGACTTAAGCCTCTTTTGCAAGAACTGCCATAATTATCATCATTATCATGATCACGTCATTTTCATAAAGCATATGCAATTAATTTGTAGACCTATAGCTAGATTCTAGAAGGGTGGCGCAAGTTGCAGCGGAATGCAATTTACACCACCGACAACTGTGACATTGACCCTACACCCTATTCTAGAAGGGGCAGGGTCATCGCAGCTAAGTCCTGTGACTTACGACATGCAGCCAGGTGCACAGAACTGTGGGCATATCTGGTGAGCATGTCACAAGCCACAACAGTGGGGCAGTGCGGTCAACCCCCTGCCCGTGCCCGACCCAGAGTCACCAACTGCATATACGGCATATACCCAGGTAGTCTAGTGCCCCCCTGAACTGTATAACAATAATTATGTTCCCGTATCCCTGGTAGTCTAGTGCTCCCCCGAGCTGTATAATAGTAATTATGTTCCAGTATCCCTGGTAGTCTAGTGCCCCCCCCAAAACTGTGTAATATTAATTATGTTTCCATTTCCTGGTGATCTAGTGCCCCCTGAACTGTACATGGACAAAAAAATTCCCTATTTCCCTGGTAGTCTAGTGGCCCCCACTCCCCACCAGCTATGCCCAGCCCACTCAGCCCCCACCATCCCCAGCCAGTGACTGGCACAGCCCACCTCTCACCTCCATAGCCAGCCACCAACTGAATGCAGTATTAGTACTAGTGCACAAACGAGCTCAGAAATTCATTTCTGAGCACGTCTGTGCAGTAGCGCTAATACTGTACTCAGTCAATGGCTGGTCATGGAGGTGAGAGGTGGGCTGTGCCAGTCGCCAGCTGGGGACAGGTGGGGGGTGCTGGGTGGGCTGACATGGCTTGGTGGGGGGCCACTAGACTACCAGGGAAATGGGAACTCTTTTTTTTATTCATGTACAGTTTGGGGGGGCCACTAGACTACCAGGGTTGGCTTTTGCGCATTTGTGGTGGGAGACTTGCGGCTCGGGGCATGGGTGGGGGGACGGCAGCACTGCCCTGTGGGGATTCTGCCAATGGCTGTTTCGGGGGAGCTGGGGGTATGAGTAGCCCTGTGAGGCCCCACTGGGGTGTGCTGGGCATGGGGGAAGGGAAACCTTGCACTGTCCGCTGGACAGCAAATGAGTCTGCAGGACCCCCAGGGGCATCTATAAGTTATACCAGCTAAATGCTGCTATAATGTACGTTGCCGGATCTCCTCTGGGGGTTCTTGTAGAATCCTGATGTGGGCACTTTGTGGTTGCCCTTCTAGAATGGGGCACAACTGCTGCTGTTAACCCCCAGCACCATTTCACAGGAGGTTTATGCAGCATAACAGCTGTTCGGTGCAAGTGGCCTGCAACATGTCACAGGCCACTTTGTAGAATCGTGCATGTTGCAACTGCTGGTGTAAGTTGCTACATGCGCCATTCTGATTGGTGCAACTGCTGTTATGGCAGGCATAACCCTTCTAGAACCTGGCCCCTAAACCGTATGCTGATCTAACATTGACACCGCTACCACAAACAACAGTACAGCAACACAGTGATGGGTTA
Organism: Neoceratodus forsteri; assembly: GCA_016271365.2. Taxonomy (NCBI): domain Eukaryota; kingdom Metazoa; phylum Chordata; order Ceratodontiformes; family Ceratodontidae; genus Neoceratodus; species Neoceratodus forsteri. The sequence goes on along the minus strand of CM028130.1, from coordinate 1,635,387,399 downwards.
CTGTACTGTCTCTGCAGGACCACAGCACTGGTCTTTGGGGGTCTTGCACCACCTTCCTAAATCAACTCTGACTCAGAGTCTATTATATTAAGTATGGGGGTGCAGGGGGCAGAGCCCCCACATGGGGGGTCTGGTGTGAAGCCTCCCCCAAGGAAAACACAGTGTTCTTGGATGGATTTATGTTGACTGCAGCTGTGGTCGACATAAATCTGTCACTGTAACATCGGTCGACAAAATATTTGTCAATCCGGCATTGTAGTGCTGACATAAACTGCAATACAAAACACAAGTGGAAATACAGATAAAATATACATGTTATAATATTATAAAGACAAGAAAATGTTTCCATAGCATAAGATAATACATTCTTGACTAGTTGGCAGAGGGATCAGCTATTCTAGGTACAGTACTTAGCTTATCATCCAGCATCTAAATACTGACAAAAATCAGTAAATCATTCATCTGTTTTAAATATTGCATTCCAAAAATAAGAGTCAGCATATTGAAACTGTTTGCTGTGTGCAAAATGGGACTGCACCACACAATTGGAAGGAATGGGCAGTTAGGGAGTGGATACGTAAATTAGAAGGTTGTTGTTAGCACATGCACAATCAACTGTGCTGATGTGCTAAGGAAGGCATGCAGCAACAGTCAACATAGGGAGGAGCCATGAATACAAGGTATACTTGGATACTGGACTTACATGTGCAACCACAAAGTACAGTACTTGTTAGAATCCAACAAGTTAAGTATTGTAAAACACATACAGTAACGTACACATGTACAAGGTGTAGATGCCCTTATAGGTAACAGAAGTAAACTGTGATCAAGGCCTGTAGGGTGTACTGGAGACAAATACCATGGCTTTCTACATAGTGTTGTCAGACATACTTATGAAGTATGATGGCAACACTATTCAGAATCTGACCCATGCAAAGCAGCATGTGTCATGAACATTTGACCCCAACTCAATATTCCATCCCCGACACACCTTTCTTGAGTTATCAGAGAAACAAATTGAAGCCCATTAATAGCTGGACAGGAACAGCCTCCTGAAACTGTTAGACCTCCTTGAGGATGAGTTGTAATGAGATGTAAAGCACCTCATTCCAAAGCAAAGTGCTACCAGTGAAAGTGAAGGAAATATTGGCCATGTTCTTCCTTTTCAGATGCTGCTTCTAGATACCCACTGAAGATATGACAGACATCACACAGTCAGCCATGTCCTAAGTGGGATCCCAGTCCATGAATATGCTTATCAAAATGGCAGGTGAGTTCATAACATCTCCAACAACTGAAGAACAGAAAGCAGTGACCATGCATATATTCTACCAATATGCTCATTCCCATCTATACTTTGCATGATAGAGAGCTCCCATGTGATTATCTAAGTACCACCTGTATGAGGTTGTGAGATGTATGTGAACTGCAAGGGTGATCTCTTCCTTAGTGGTCAGGTGGTGCATGATGTCACCAACAGAATAATAAATGCAGATGTGCACTATCTAGGTAGGGCACAGAATGCATTCATCTGGCACAAATCTTTTGAGTCTCTGTTTGAGAATGGTCAGAAACAAGATGGACTGCCAATTGGTAAGTACAGATATATGTAACTATGCATGTATGTACGGCATATCCCCCCACTTCCTCCAATAATGTCAAAGCAGTAAAGTATTCCCTCACATTACCAACATTAGACAGTGGGTACAAGTTCTTTTTAGACTAGGTGCCCTCCATTCGGGCCGGGATCTCCCTGAGCAGTCTGTCATCAGCTGACAGTGTCCATTCCTTGGGGGCTGTAGGCTCTCCATCTTTGTGGGCTGAATCTGAGCCAGTTTCATTGGATAGCATCTCCTGGGTGGCCTCCAGTTTGTGATCACCTTCTGTGCGTTGGATCCTGGGCCGACCAGACTTCTTTTATAATGTTAGGACTCGTTTGGTCCAATTGTGGTAGAGATTGTCAGGTGTTCCCCTCAAGAGGGTGTCTTTTTATCTTCCCTTAAAAAGGCAGTGTTAAAACCTCTCTTTAAGAAGGCCTCCTTTGACCCTGTTGATATCTCCAACTACAGACCCATCTCAGACCTTCCTTTTCTTGGGAAGTTGAGAAGGTGGTGGCATTACAACTAGAACAACACCTGGAGAGGTATGATATCTGTGAGCCCTGCCAGTTTAGTTTCCTGCCTCGTCACAGTATGGAAACTGCCTCAGTCTTGGCACACCATGATATCCTTTCAGCAAGGGATAGTGGACGTCATTCTATCCTCATCCTTCTAGACCTTTTATCTGAATCTGACATGGTGGATCATGGGGTGCTGCTGGCTCACCTTAGGCACTATGTAGAACTCTCGGTTACAGTGTTGTGGTGGTTTGAGTCCTACATAATTCCTTCATAATTGGCAGGATGCTGCAGGTGCTGTGCTCTACTCTGCTGTGCCACAGGGACAATTTTGACTCCCATGTGATTCGTCGTGTGCATGTTGCTGCTGGGTGAGATCATTAGATGCTACGGCTTGGAATTTCTTTGCTATGCTGATTACACCCTGCTGTATGTGTCTTGTGCTCCTGGCAACATGGCAGTTATCTTAGAACAGAGTGAGTGCCTTAAAGAAATTCAGGATTGGATGGTGGCCAGGTGTCAAGTTGGCTTAGGCCCAATCCATCTAAGGTAGAGGTATTACTGGTAATGTCAGCAGGTCTAGTTCTACAGCAGCAACTGGGGGCACAGCCCTTCCATTGTTGGATAGTGTGACCCTTCATGCTGCAGAGAGGGTGAAAAATCTGGAGATCACTGTGGACTCAAAGTTGACTCTGGAATTCCAGGTGTCGGCTGTTGTCCACAGTGCTACTATCATATTCACAATATTGCCTGGATTAAGCTCTATTCTAAACTGACTGACCTAGCAACACTAGTGCACACCTTGGTCTTGTCTAGGCTAGATTACTGTAATGCTCATTACCTGGGGCTATCCACAAGGCTGATGCGCAAACTGCAGCTGGTTCAGAATGTGGTGGCTTGGCTGGTTGCTGGGACATCTCAATCTGAGCATATAACGTTTGTTCTCTGTGCTTTCTACTGGCTTCTGGTCAGGTGGTGCATCAGCCTCAAGGTTAACTTGTTGACATACATGGCCCTACACAGTCTGGGTCCAGGCTACCTGCAAGACCTCCAAATACCATATGGTTCTGGTTGTGCCCTCTGGTCAATCTTCTCTTTGTTTGCAGATCTTGATTAAAATCTGTGAGTGATTGGGCGTTCAGGGTGGTGGCTCCGATTCTTTGGAATGCCCTTCCCTGAGATATGAGACATGCTCCTTCGCTGGCTGTTTTAAAATAAATCACTGAAAACTTACTTTTTCAAAATACTGTTATGACCTTAGTCTTTGATTGTTAATTGTTTTCAGCTCTTATTTAATTATTAATTTATTCGCTTTTATTGTAAGCCACTCAGAGACTCAGGGATTAGACACCATGTAAGTAAAATTAACATTGACATTTGGCTATGGATCATGAGTCCGCTGCTGTGACCTACATCTCATGCTGAGGAGTGGTATAATGAGGCCCATGAAACTATAACAAACATCATATAACATGTTTAGGGCATGTGTCATATGTGACTTAGATGCCTGGACAGGTCTGGTTGGTCTCTACAGTATAACCCCAGTAAAATGTGCAAGATATTTTTTTTTTCATTTTGCATACTACACAACATGGTATTCACCTACAGAAAACCTTTTCATGTACCCGGGGGGGGGGGTGACAATAAGGAGACACAGAAGGTTACAGAACCAATGAAACAGTACCAGGAGCAGACCCATTAGGGGCATAAAGGCATGGATTTTTAAGGGCAACTTTGGAGAACAGAGGTGAGACAATTCAGTAGGTAGCATTGTTTATATGTACAGAACTGCAAAGTAACAATATAAAGCCAAAGTAAAATGTCACACACCCCAAAATGAACAATAGTAATGCAAAACAATGTTAAACCTAAAAATAAGTTTTAACAGATAAGCTTGGGGATCCACATTGACATCATGTAGCTATAGAAGGCGCAGTATAATAAAATACATGATAGATAGATAGACAGACAGAAAGACAGACCAACAGACAGACAGACAGACAGGTAGATAGATAGATAGATAGATAGATAGATAGAGAGATAGAACCCCCCCCAAGGCAATGCATCTCACTGTGTCCTCATTTGTCCTATCCTTGGTAGACTACGGAATAGTCATTTATGGATCAGCTGATCAAACTGCCCTATGCAGCATCAACCTCGCCCTTAGCAAAGCTTGCTGACTAGTTTTGCGATGTGACAGATTAACACACACATGTGAGCTTTATAATCAAACTGGCTGGCTAAATTTCCAAGGCAGGCTTAAGTACTTTACCTGCCTCCTTGCCAAAAAGATACAACTTAAGCAAGCCCCCATCGGCCTCCACCAACTTATCCACACCACCCCCCATAGGCAGACACAAAGACTCACAGCTAACCCTACCCTTCTAGTCCCCCACTGTAGAACGTCTCTTGGACAAAGATTCTTCTGCTGTCGGGACCCTCCATGGCTGAACAGCCTACCGTCCTCCATCTTCTTGACCCATAGTCTCAGCCTATTTAGGTCAGGTCTCAAAACCCTGCTCCTTGACTCAACAACCTGTGACTGTATTTAAACCCACACACATACTATTTCCACCCCCCCACCCTCATTCCAGAGACTAATATTACACAGGAGCCTACTCTATCCCAGTAAAGATCCAGTAGCAAATGGTTAGTTTGATGTCAGCCTCCCTCCTATGTCCCCACTGTCCTGATATTATGACTCTGAGTCCGTCAAGATCCTATGAATCTGTATCCTGTCTTAACTCCAACCCGGGACCTTCTGTATTCTCCCAGTTGATCTAATCCACAAAATAAGCTTAAGCCAGGACTGTCTGACCTTGTATTATTACAATAGTATTGTGTGTGTATTATTCTTTTTTTTCCTGTGTTTTACTCTGTACTTTTACTTTTATCTGACATGAAGCCTTTGCAATAGAGTCTATGACTCAAAGGATTGTAATTCTGATTCTATTCAATAAATAAATAAAATATAGGGTGGGGGTCCATTAGACACCAGGAAAAGTGTTTTTGTTTAAAAATGAACTGTGTATGATCTGTTGACAGTGGCAATGGACAACACTGGATGGGGAATGATTCTCAGTGGGACGGTGGATTTCTTCATATTGGGCTGGTGATTGGCCATGGGGGAATTGCTGCATGCTTTTTGCTGGCAGTATTGTGCACCATGCTACAGGTCATGTAAGACCCTGTAGTGCAGCACTGTTCTTTTGAATATGCCAGTGCACCAGCATTCATGGCCCCTCCCCTCACTCCCTCACCTGAATAATTTACTTTTAGTGTCAGTACTGTCCTATAGCACAGGCGCTAATTAATCATTTGACTATTGCAGCCAGGAGCAAATTTGTCAGTATTCCAGTGCAACGGGTTTGTGCCCGGTACAAAGCATTGAATACTTGTCCCATATGTTTAGAAATAGCCATAGAATTTTTTTTTCTTTAATAATAGGCTGGCAGTATAGCCTAGAGGTTAGAGGAACGAGGTGTAAATGAGCTTGGTACATTCAGCAGACCAGACCTGAGTTTGATTCTCACAACCTCCACTTGCATACTGTGTGACTCTGAGCAAGTCACTTAACTGCCCAGTGCTCCCAGGTCACCCCTGAAAACAGGCACTTGTGCCTAGTGGGCCTTACCCAGTTACCAAAGACTAAAATAAATAACAAAAAATTAACTTTCCCTTAAATTGGGCATATAATGGTTTAAACTGATCCGGTAGTTTTTTTGAGTGGTTCAACATGTCTATCAATACATTATTTACTTCATTTCTATCCTTAAAATTTAAAGGTTTATCTATGGTTGTTTCTGGGTCATGGAACATCTCTTTCTACAATATTCTAACCTGATTGGCTAGAACATACTGTGTAGGGTCCTGACAACTATAACCCCCCAAATTTCTTGGTATTACTAGTTGGTCATAGGCAATCCTAGGTTCCCCCCCCCCCATAAGTACTTAGAAAAAATAATTCTCATATTACTGAACCATTTGAGCAAAGGAATATCACTCATGTCTTGACACACAAACATTAGGTGAGGAAGCACCATCATTTTTAAAGTTTCTATCCTCCCCATAGAGAAATAAAGAGTTTTATCCAATTATCTAGCAATGCTGTAATCCTATTTCTTACTTTATCATAATTTTTATTAATAATTTTGTTTTGATTTTTAAAAATATTGACTCCCAAATACAAGAAAGATATGCTATAAACAGAGACTTGTTTGATCAAATGGTCCAATATCTATTCTTTGTTCAAAATGTTATATATAGCAGACTTTTGCTTGTTTAATTCATATCCTGACACCTTGGCATAACTTAAAATTTCAGCATAAAATATGGAAGTGACTCATTCATTTCCTTCAGTACTAATAATACATTGTCTGTGAATGCATTCACTTTAATAATACCTTGTTGAATACAAGTCCCCTCAATTAGAATATTGTTCCTAAGGTGATTCAGAAATGGTTCTAAACTCAAAATATATAATACCAGTGACATAGGGCACCCTTGCCTCACCCCATTGAACATAGGAAACGGTGATGTGATATATGAATTTACTGTAAACCTGACTTGTGTTTTTATATATTTTTTTAATGAGTTCAATTATTATTTTCGGGATTTTCCAGTGTTTTAAAGTTTTAAATAAAAATGTCCTATCAAGTAAATCAAAAGCTATTGTGGCATCTATCGACACTGTATGGACATTTTCTTGCTTAAAACTGACCTCCTGGATAATCTGTTGAATTCTCCTTATAGCTTGAAAGATGGACCTCCCCTTTATGAATCCAAATTGTTCTGTATGTATTGTTTCTTCAGAGCCATTTTTCAATCTATTAACTAACATTCTAGCTATTATTTTATAGTCTGTGTTTAGTAGGGCCATTGGTCTATAGCTTTCTACTAATTTTAAGTAGTTCCCTCTTTAGGTACTAGTATCACTCTGGCCTCTTGCCATGTAGGAGGCAAATCCAAGCCTTGTTGAGACACTTCCTTAAGGATTAATTCCATCCAAGGTGTCAATTCTTCCAAGAAACAGACATAAAATTCAGCTGTGAAACTATCTAATCCTGGTGTTTTTCCTTTTGGGAGTATTTTTATGATTTCTTTTAACTCTTCCTTACTAAAGGCTTCAGCCTTGCATTTTAGGGTTTTAAGGTTGGCTTTCATTAAATAATTATCTACATCCTGGTCCTTGCAGGTTCCTGGTCTCTGGTATATTCTTTTATAAGTTTTTGTAATAAGACCTGCCATCTTTTCATCTTCAATTACAATATTCCCTTGACTGTCCATTAAAATTTCTATTATGGTTTGTTCTTTTTGGTTTTTAATAGGTTCGCTAATCATTTTCATGATTTTTCTCCCTGGAAATTCATAAGTCTTTAATCTTTTTAATATTTACAAATACTTCTTGGTTATTTATTTCTATCTGTTGAGCTTTAAGGTGGTACCACTCCTTGTTATATGTTGTAAAATCTGTTATTAATTTATCAAGCTCTTCAACCTCTGACTGATTCCTTTATTTTTTTTTCATGGTGTACTTATTAATGTGGGCCTGATATGACATACAGGCAGCTCTTATTACTGTTTTAAATGTGCCCCATAGTGTAACTACTGGAGCACTGCCATCAGAATTGAAATACCAACATTTGTGTATGATTTCTTTAATTTTCTGGTAAAATGTTTCATCTTTTAATAGTTGATTATTAAATCTCCAGCTAGGGGTAGATTTACTAGCTTGATTCTGATTTTTGTTTTAGTTAAGATATAAGTGCATGATGAGAATATACTATAGTATTTATATTAGTGTCAACAACATTTTTGACTAGTGATTTAGAGATAAATATATAATCCAGTCTTGAAAAACCTTGATTTTTCCTATCATGATATGTGAATTCCCTGGCTGTTGGATATTTCAGCCTCCAGGGATCTACCAGGTCATGCAATTTGAGAAACCCATTAAGTAATTTGGATTGTATTTTATTACTTGACATTTTTAAAGGTTTGTCTAGTTCTGGAATATGTAAGTTATTAAAATCCCACTGCATGATAATATTACTTGTATTAACACCAGAGTTTGTGTAATCTCTGCCAGGAAGTCCCTATAATTCACAAATGGGCCATATATGGAGCATACAATATATGAATAGTATTCACTTTTAATTTTACCAGTAATATTCTTCCATTTTTATCTCTGAAGGTATCTAGGATAGAGCAGTTAGGATTTTTCTTAATCAAAATAGCTACTCCCACTTTTTTCTTTGTACCAGGAGAGGAACATATGTGTGATATCCATTTGTGTTTTAGTGTATCAATCTATTTTGATTCTAAGTGTGTCTCCTGTAATGTTATGTAATCAATTTTAAACTTCTTTATATAGTTTAGTATATGTGTTCTCTTAATTGGAGAATTTATACCATTTATATTCCATGACGCACACCTAAATATACTTAAAGAATTATCCATAGAAATAACTATTTCCAGTAATTGTTACCCACATGGCTCCTATGAAAAGAAAAATAATAATAGAATTACAACAAATAGCAATAGTACTCATAATAACGTAATTCCTCCTTGTGATCTTTTTTTAAATTCAAGGTTTATTGAATTTTTACATGAGTATACACCATACATGGTGTACATTGAGTGGATACAGACATGTTAATAAAAAATAAAAAAAAATCTCCCCTCCTCCCATCCCTCCCCATCCTCCCATCCCCCCTCCCTCCTTATTATCCCCTCCCCCCAACGGTGCCAATAATATTTCCAAAGTTAGCATGGATTATTTGAAACTAATCTGGATTAGATAGCCCTCAAACTATCTCTTCATCTTATAAGGTGTACAAGACATGTAAATGCGCCCATCTCTTTCTGTAGACTCCCATATGGTTGGCAAGACTAGCCATCATTTTCTCAGTCTGCAAATTGTGAAGAAGCTCTTGCAACCACTCTGTATATGAAGGCTGAAGAGAGTTCCTCCAGTGCTTTAGGACTAGTTTCTTAACAGACATGGCAATCATCATAATGTGATAATTTCTGACCATAGATGGAAAACCTGTGAAATCCCCTAGTAGGCAAATTTCTGGAGTGAAGTAGTCCTGTAAGCCCAATAGGGGATCCATTTTGGTTTTAACAAGGTCTCGCAATGGTGTGATACTGGCACATTCCCAAAACAAGTGAAACAAGGTACCTGAGCCATTATTGCATCTATTACATTTTGGGGTCTTTGCCCTTCCAATTCTATGCAGTTTATATGTGGTCAAATACATATCATTAAGGAATTGCATTTGCATTAATCATAGTCTGTCTTGCGTAATTAGTTTATGGCAGTTTTCCCAGATTTTAGGCCACTTGGAGGATAAATTAGGAAATAAATTGTTCCAATACTTGGGAATGCCATCCATTTTTGGGATGACCAGTGGATATAGAAGGGTATACAATGAGGAGACAGCATGTGGGGCAAAGGCCAAGATTCTGCCTGTGGGAACCCAGTCACAGGGGTCATCTGGAATGACTTTGTTGCCATAATATGCTATAAGCACATGGCGGATCTGAAATATTTGAAATTCCCACTTATTGGGAAGACCAAATTTCACCAGTAATTCAGTGGTGGTTAACAAGTCTTGGCTTTGACAACAGAAATCACGAACCATACAATGTTGGATAGGTGGCATCCAATTGCCAGGGATTAGCGTCCCTCCCAATTTGAAGCTGGGATTTTCGAAAATGGTTTGGGAAAGGTCATGAGTATTTTGTATCTTAAGGTGGAACACAGCTGTGTATGTATACGTACCACATGGTCTATTGGGTTATGATGGAGAGTAAATGATAATTTTTGGTTTTTCAGAAAAAGTAGGGCTGCAGGACTTATCCCAGCTGAGGCTATCAGATCCTTTTCTATTGTAAGCCAGATGAGGACATAGTTTGATGGGTCTAAGGGAGTGGAAGGTGCTGTCCAATGGAGATATTAACTTAGGCCCAATGGTATAAATTGAAGTGAGGAAGTTTTAATCCTCTCAGAGATTTGGGGGCAGCCAATTTGTGGAGTGCTCATCTTGGGGGCTTTCCTTTCCAGAGAAAATCAGATAGACTGGAGTGAATGTGTTTAAACCAGACTTTGGGGAGCCATAAATTTAAAAGGTTCAGGGGTAAAATATGCATGGGAGAATGTTCATCCTAATGATATTAACTCAGCCCCATAGGGTTAAAGGGAGATCCTGCAACAACTTTAAGTCTTGCTGTACTTTTTTGTGCAGGTCATCTAGCTTCAACTTATGCATCTGGGTATCACTGGTTGACAGGTATATACCTAAATATTTTATGGCTTTGGGATCCCAGTTGAGTCCCAACTACGAAATGTCCTGTTTATGTACCTTAAGGTTTAATGGGAAGACCAATGATTTCTCTGTGTTGATCTTATAATTAGAGAGGGAACCAAATTCCTCAATTAGGTGTAATAAATTGTGTATGGAAGGTTTAATTTGTGAGATATGTAATAAGATGCAATCGGCATAAACCGCTATCTTGGTATTGGTCGAGCCTAATTGTATTCCATGTATCCCTGGGGATGTCTGTATAGATACAATAAGGGGCTCTATATATAGGTTGAATAACAAGGGGGATAGGGGGAATCCCTGTCTAGTTCTGGCCTCTAGAGGGAAACTAGAAGAAAGAATCCCATTGCAAAAGACCCGTGTGGTGGGAGCAGAATATAGGACTTGCAGCCATGAGGTAAATTTAGGGGAAAATTAAATATGTGAAGAGTCCTGAACAGGAACTGCCAATCTACCCTGTCAAAGGCCTTCTTTGCGTCCAGACAGACCAGTGCCATGGCATGAGGGGCAACCCTGAACATGGAGAAGACATGAGACAGGTGACTGAGGTGATCTACGGAAGACTTACCCCTCATGAATCCAACTTGGTCAGAGTTGATGAGGGAAAGTAGTACCTCTTCTAATGTGTGAGCTAATAGTTTGGCAAGGATTTTTAGGTCACAATTAAGAAGGGATATAGGAAGAGGAACACGTGATGTAGACAGCCAAGTGCAAGCTCCCTGTGTCTGTTCCAGCCACCCATTTGATTTTTCGTGATCATATCCTGGTATATTATTAAAAAGATAGTTAAAAAGGACTTTGAAAGACATCTAAAGTGATCGAGTAGAGAATACTACTAATAAAACCTTGAATGGAGGTGGAGATGAGAAAAGCATTGCCAAAAAGAACGCCCCCTCCACTCCGGAGAAAGGCCCAAAAAAGCCTAGGTCTACAAGTTCGACTGACCCATCAGAAATGCCTGCCACATCAGCGGATCAGGACCCATTAACACTAGCAAGATTTCTAGCCGAATTCAGGCCCTTTAAAGAGGAATTGTTATCTCTAACTTCAGCGATCAAAGCCATTTCTGTGGCACTGGAGGATGTCTCCCGACGGACATCTGACTCGGAAGCAAAAGTGTATTCATTGGACAAAAGACTGGACAAGGTAGACCCAGAGATCGTGGCAACAAGGCAGAAAATCGCTAGGATGGAGGCAAAGCTGGAAGACTTAGAGGGTCGTAGTAGAAGGAATAACGCGGTCCTGATCGGGCTGCCCGAAGCCAAAGAAGGTCAAGATGTCATCCTGTTTATGCAAAAATTCGTTGAAAAAATTGCAGAACCCTCACCATTCGGGGCTAAATACTCCATTGAGAGGGCCCATAGAGCCCTTAGACCAGTTCCCCTAGCTGGATCGCCTCCGAGACCCCTGATCTTCTGTTTCCTTCATTTCCTTGAAAGGCAGCATTTTCTAAAGAAAGTTAAAGAAGTCCAAGAGTTAAGCTGGGAGGGGATTAAAGTGAGGATCACCCAGGATCTCCCAGCCTCGGTGAGACAGCGATGTACTGCCTGAGATGAACTTGCAGCTGGATGGTAGCTTTGAAGATCGCAGTGGTGCATTGAAGCCTAAGAACCCACTGGCCTTCGCCTTGAGATGAGATCACTGGAACTGCTCTACCTGAGAACTTTGCATCTGTTTCCTGGTTTGCTGTAGAGCGATAGCGGGTGACAACTAAACTTGTTTTTAAAATGTTTAACCTGTTCATGTTTATAGGGGCTGATCGAGATTTGGGACGTTTATACAGGGGTTTTTGCTTTTTTGTCTTCTCTTTCTGAGCTTTTAAAAAGAGGAAACTAAAGCTTAAATTCTGCCTTTTAATTCAGGTCATGTCTGGCTTCCTGGAGCCACCACTAGAGGGAGCCAGCAGACCAGTCTTTTTTTTTTTTTCTTTTCTGAGTTTTAGAGAATAATTGTGTTGTAAGCAAAAGGCAGTTACACAGTATTAGCTAAATGTTATGTTTTAGAAGGGACATATGGCATATTAAGCAAAATAATGTTACTCATGTTATTGTCTTTACAGTGTAGAGGAATATAATATCTCCTAAGAGAAATGGACTCAGGGGAGAGGAATCTGTAAGGGAATTACTATAATAGTCCCATTCATGCTAAAAATGGATGGTGGCACAGTTAAATACTAGTTATGTTGGTATTAAGGGTTTATTTCTCACACTCCCCAGAGGGAAACAATATATTAGGGTTATATAAGGGTGGCTGGAGAGAGGAAGTTATGGTGTTGGTAGTCTGTGGATCGAAGTCTGTAGTAACTTGGAGGGAGAGGGGGTTGGGTTAGTAGTTTAGTGATATGTATTGTTTGTTGTTGGGGTGAAGGGAGGGAAGAGGGGTATATAAAGGTTTTGGGGGGTGAATTCAGCACAGTCTTATTAAAAGATTTTTGGGTGTTCAAAAAGCTGAACAAATTTCCAGCACTGTTGAATTTATAATGTACAAGCAATGATGTCCAATAACATTAAGATTACAACGTGGAATGTTAAAGGACTCCGTCAATGAGTAAAGCAGTACAAGGTTCTTAAACACCTGGCATTATTATCTTTAGATGTTGTTTTAATTCCAGAATCACATTTATTAGATTCAGAGACAAGTTGTATAAGACGACAGCAGGACGGCTATGTATTTTCTGCATTGGTTGCTTCCAATAGGGCTGGAGTCTTGATATTAATTATTAGGAATGTTCCTTTTGTTCTTAAACAGGTGTTCAAAGACCCACTGGGCAGGTTTGTTTTTATTCATTGCACTTTGTATGCAACAGAGATTTTGTTGGGTAGTCTATATGGGCCCAATATAGACTCTCCTGATTTCTTTACACAGCTGGTTGAGCTCCTGCCAATTATTTAAGGCCGTGATATAAACACTGTCATGGATCCACTACTGGACCATTCTTTTGGTTTGAGTAAGGCTCGATCACCAGCTCAAAGAGCCATATATTAGTTAGTAGAACACTATGCTTTGTGTGATGTTTGCAGGGTCTTACATCCCTCGGAGAAAGAATATACCTTTCTATCACCAGTCCACAAAACAGCCTCACGTATCGATTATATTTTTCTTTCTCAAACTCTTCTTTCTGGGGTTATAGATGCTTCTATACAATCAGGACCCCCCTCCGATCATTCCTTAGTATCCTGCCAAATTACCTTTTCATTTCTCCCCAAGAGAACTACCCAGTGGAAAATTAATAATCAAATGCTGAAAGACCCTCACATAGTAGAAACTCTTAATAAGAATATTGAGCAGTTTATTGAAACTAATCTCCATTCTATTTCCCAACCAGATTTTATATGGGGAGCATTTAAAGCATTCATTAGGGGAATCTTAATTAGTTTAGATACGGAAAAAAAATGAAGGAAGAGAGTTAAATACCTTACTTGTGCAAATTCGTGCGATTGAGGTAAGGCTCTCTCAGGGTTTTTCGGATAACCTTTAGCAGGATCTGACTAAGTTAAAGGATGCTTACCTTGAGATATTGAGGGACAAAGCAAAGTTTGCTATTTTGAGAATGAAGGCAAGTTATTCGGATCAGGGAGAAAAGGCGGGGAGACTATTGGCGCTTCGGGTTAAGCAACAGGAAGCCAACAGATACATCTCTTCAATTCGTTCCCACTCAGATGGTTCCCTAAAAACATCCCCTATGGAGATAGTAGCTGAATTTAAAGAGTACTACACACAGTTATATAGTGCTAAGATGATTTCATCATCAGACCAGAATTTAGATACTTATTTAGAGGAATCTGGTTTATCTTCGCTCTCTGATTCTCAACAGAATCTACTTATAGCCCTGATTTCCTCTAAAGAAATCCTTGGTGTTATTAATAGCTTATCCACTGACAAATCGCCTGGTCCTGATGGTTTTTCAGCTAATTTTTATTAAGTATTTCAAAAGCAGTTGCTTCCTTTATTACTCCCCTTCTTTCAATATGTTTTGTCGGGAGCACCTACTGACCATACATTATGGGAGGCCTTAATAATTCTTATATTGAAGCCGGATAAGAACCCAGAATTAACCTCTAGTTATCGCCCAATTTCCCTGATGAATCAGGATATGAAGATATTGTCTAAAATGCTAGCTGATCGTATTACATTAGTTTTGCCTGACCTTATTGGACCTGAACAGGTTAGCTTCATGAAGGGTCATTCCTCGATTGACCACCTTTGGACCCTGTCGCATGTCCTTTCGGTGTCCAGAGATGCTACTTTTCCAGCTGTTTTGGTCTCTCTGGACACCGAGAAGGCGTTCGACAGGGATGATTGGAATTTTTTATTTTCCACTCTTAAGGTTTATAAGTTTCCTTTACATTTTCTAAATTGGATTAGGGCTCTCTATAGTATTCCTTTGGCCTGGGTGACAGCTAATGGAGCTGTATCCAAGCTTTTTATGTTACATTCAGGAACCAGACAAGGCTGCCCGTTATCCTCTTTGCTTTTTAATTTATACCTAGAGCCCCTTATACGCCATTTAAACCTCTCCCTGATGATTCAGGGCATTAATATTCAAGGGCATAATATCAAAGTATCGACTATGCTGATGATCTCTTGTTACAACTATCATATCCAAATGCATCCATCCTCCCTATGTTATCTACAATAGAGGAATATTCCCAGTTAGCTAACTACAAACTAAATATTGAAAAACCTCTGATCTTTCCTCTTAATTATAAGGTTCTTAAATACTCTATTATAGAGTTGGGCTTGGCCTGGACGCTGAACTCCTTAAGGTACTTAGGGATTCAAATTACCAGAAATTCGGCTTCACTTCAAAAATTACATTTAGATGTGCTAGTAAATATCATGGGGCAGATTTAGACAAATGGTCCAAATTTTCCATTTCATTATGGGGCCGGGTGAACTTAATTAAAATGAATGTCTTTCCTAGGATTTTTTATCCCCTGTACTTACGCAACATCTGGTTACCATTGGCGTGGTTTCATAAAATTAATGGCCTGATTACAAAATTCATTTGGGCCAACAGGTAGCCTAGGATTGCTTTTCACAAGTTAGCAGCTCCCAAGGATAAAGGAGGTCTTCATCTCCCTCACTTAGTATTTTATTATTGGGCGAGTCACATTGTTAAATATATAAAATGGTTGGGACATGCAGAAGAAGTTAATCCTTCGGTATTTGTTCCTGTCTGGCTTAAAATTGAACTGTCCCTTATTCAGGTAAATGGCTTAACTCCAGCTGCTTTGTTTCATATCAATCTCCGTGCCATTCCACCAAGTTTGAAATCAACCCCTATTGCAATTTCTGTTAGAGTACATACTCAGATATGTGCCTTCATGAAGTACAGCCACACTCTTGATCTACTATGACCCATTAGGGGGTAATCCAAATTTAAAAATAGATAACGAGCTGATCACACTTAAATGGCTTCCCCAATTGCAAGACACACGGCTCTCCAATTTAGTCACATCAGATAATTTATGGTCTTCAACCACTGACATTTTAAAAACTCTCAATATTTCTACTAAGTTTACATTTATGGTGTTTCAGTAAAGGCATCTATTAGTGGAGGTATTTGGGCTGATGCCTCCCCCAAAGGGAACTTAAGCTTTTTTGGAAGAATTGACCCTTACGTCCAACTCCGCTTATTCGGTATCTAATATTTATAAGGTTTTATATAATTGTGTATACCAGACTTGTTTTGCACTGGAGAAGTACTGGGACTCATTTTTTTCCTGATCAAGAAATAGAGTGGACAATATTACGGCATAACTGTCATAAATATATTACTCAGGATAGACTATGGATTACTCAGTTCCATATACTACATAATATATATTATACCCCACAAAAATTATATAAATATGGACTTATTGCTTCGCCCACCTGTTCTCATTGTCAGCAGGCAGAGGGCTCTATGTATCATATATGTTGTATGCTTTGGGAGGCTATCCAACGGAAGACAGGCCCCTTGTTAGGGCTGTCGTATATTTTTGCCCCCCAGGTTTGCCTTTTAGGTGATTATGCCACGATTCCAGTAATCATCAGACAATATCATATAGCTTTGATATCCCTATCTGTTAAGAAGGTTATTCTCCATCATTGGAAAGACAGTGCTGATATCTCATACTCCGAATGGTTGAAAGAGCTACTTGCCAGCCTCAGAATGGAAAAAGATAGTGGCTAGTCTCAACAATAGAATGGATAGATATTAAAGTATATAGGAGCCTCTTCACACACTGTTCACCATCTAATATATAATGTTTTGATGTTAGGGGTAGAGTCTGTGGACTATGTTGATTGATATAGACTGTGCTGAATAGGGAGGGAGGGGTATATTGGGGTGGGGGTGGGGCTTTAGGGTCGGGAGAGGAAGGGGACAGTTCCAGTGTATATAGGATTGCTTTGTTTCTGACTCAATGTATTATGCAAATTGTTTATACTGGACCTGTTCTCTGTATTCTAAAAGCAATAAACTTTGATTTGGAAAAAAAATAAGAAGGGATATAGGTCAGAAATTGGACACTCATGTCTGATCCCTTCCAGGTTTAGGAATGAGGACAATCATTGCCTCCAGTATTCTAGTGTCTAAATGTGGCTCATTTAGCATGCTTGAGAAAACTGCAAGTAGCCATGGGGCTAACTGGGGAGAAAACTTCTTGTAAAAATTGAGTGAGGAGCTGTCCTGTCCGGGGACTTTGTCTAAGGGGAGGTCTTTGATAGTTTGTTTAAAATCTATTTCCATAAAAAGTGCAATTAGTCCTACAATTTGGGTAGGGGTGAGAGTGTGAAGAGGGAGGCTCTCTAGGTAGCAATCTACTTTCTGTTTAGAGGGGAGGTTTGGCATTCAAGCATATAACTGCTTATAGTACTGTTCAAATTCTTTATTTATATCTTTGGCCTGGGTTAAAGGTGACTCTTTGAGGTTGTTTTGTATTGCCGTAATACATTTTGATGATTCTAATTTTTTTAAGCCGGAGGGCCAAAAGCCGGCCAGCCTTTTCTCCATGTTCGGTATAAGTAGCCTTTGGTTTTAAAATTGCCCACTCAGTCTTTTCTCTGAGTAGTTCAGAATATTTATCCTGTAGTTTTATGAGAGCCTCTTTCTCTAGATCCAGGGTATTCCTGGATAGCTATTTCTCTTTTTCTCTAATTTGATGTAACAAAATTTTAACATCTTTGGTTTCTTTTTGTTTCTTGATCACTGACCATTTAATAAATTTTCCCCTAAGGAAACATTTAAGTGCACCCCATTCAATGGATGGGGAGTGTGTGGTGCCCCAATTATTAAGTTTAAAGGATTCTAGGGAGGCAAGCATATTTTATGTAACTTTTTTGTCCTTTAATATTTGGTTATTAAGTCTCCATTGTTTGTCTGAGCCCCAATTTAAAGACAGGGAAAGGAAACAGGTTACTATGGAATGATCTGAACCCACTCCTGGTTCCATTCTGCTATCCATTAGCCCATGTATGAGGGCTTTACTCATCCAGAAGTAATCCATGCATGAGGCTGAGCCATGGACTGCAGAATGGAAGGTATATTCCCTTTCAGCAGGGTGCAATATCCTCCCAGGATTGTAGAGTCCCATATGATCTACCAGGTCTCTAATGGCCCTTTGGGCTGGGGACAGACCCCAGGCACTGTGTCCTGATGATTTTTCCAGCATGGGGTCAAAGGGGATGTTACAATCCCCTCCTAAGAGCATTGGGATGTGTGAGAAGGTTGCCAGAGCAGCGAGGAACTCCATGAAAAAAGAGTGTGAGTCTGCATTGGGACCATATATGCTACCCAGTAAAATGTTAAATGAGTGTATTTTACCAATGAGCAGTAAGTACCTGCCTTCTCTGTCTCTGATGCATTGCTCACATGTACAGGGAAAAGCCCTAGTAAAGAGAATAGCTACCCCTTTACTGTTTCGGGAATTGCCTGTGGAAAAGACCTGCCCCAGCTGCTGTCTCCTCAGAAGGGTCTCCTCCATTTGTAGGAGATGGGTTTCTTGCAATAAGATCACATCACAACCTAAAATATTTAAATGTTTGAGCAGCTGCATCTGTTTAACTGGATGTCTTGCACCTTTTACATTCCATGTACCAAATTTAAACAGTTGTGCCCTACTCCTGAGGTGTTATATGTATAATCATTCTTGTACTTCTAACTATTAGACTTAACCAGCTAGCTTGCATTAGTTGTTTTCTAAATTGGCACTACCCCCCCACCAATAGGAATTTTTCAAGAGAGAAATCCCTGATGTACTCACCCCCCCAAATTTCTGTTATTACTCTCTATTACCTTCCAGTTTCCCTTCATCCCCATAAACAATATGTCCAAGGAAGAAATGGTGACAGTATCATTCTGTTTTCTGAAACATATTCCTTTCCCTAGGTTGCAACACTAAGAACAACCCACTCCCCCTTTGCGCTGGTCCATGGAGATCAGCAGACTGAAGGCCCTCTCTCCTACCTGCTCACCCGACTGCAACTAAACGTGTTGCATTTATAAATAAATTATGTTATAAAACTACTTTTTTAACCCTCAAATCACTTATGCAAGTTGAAACAGCATGCACACATTTGTGATAGAGTTCTGTTAACATTCACAGGTGCCCCTATTCCTTGGTGTGTGGTAGAAATTTTAAAGAAAAACACAGGGAAAAAGGGAAGAAAGGAAAAAAGACTTGTCCTGTTCTTAGCTACAATATGTCATAAATTACTCCCTATAAACAAAATGGCAAGGGCTCAGTCCCTCTGTACAGTGGTGATCCCCCAGGTTGTATAAAAAGCAATGAGGCAGTGCTCTCATTAATCATGGGCATCTATGGTTAATGTCTCCAGTCTTTCGAATCAAAGCAAGGCCACTGCAGGCAGGTGCAGTCTATACATCCTGCATTTAAAATAAGATAACATGGAAACTTGATGATTTTAAAATTCTAAGTGGGGTCTTGCCCCTGGTTACAGTCTGAGTATGTCTCGAGCATTGTAAATAACAGTTCTCATCTTCCGGGCAATGAGAGTATCCCTTGTACTTTATGAATGTGGACCAAGATGGGGGGGGGGAATCATGGAACCATTGGAGCTAAGTGGAGACTAAGCTCTCTTTCATTATTATAGCCTGGGTAAGGAGTTCCCAGATATACTGCAGCAATGTTCTCTTCAGAGAGAAGTTAGTCAGTGTATCAAGCCAGTAAATGTAGAAAAGGGGTACTCTAAGGCTTAGTGCTGTGAACGTTGATACTCAGTTCCGTTAAGTCCTTCTACTGGCTGATATGGGACAAGATAAACCATAAACAGCAGCTTTATAGTCTCTGTATTTCATCAATGATTAGTACCAGCAAACACCAGGAAGCTATCAGCAATCAGTAAATAATGCAGGGCACTTCAGTTTGAGGTGGTCCTTTGCAGAGTCTGTCTCCTCAAATGAGGACCAGGATCCTTCCAGTTGTACTTGAAACTTGGCAGGTATACCATGTAAAACTTTATTCCCATGGCTATACACTTGGATAGTATCGGGTGAAATAGTGTCTGACGCTGTCGGACTGTTGCAGGCAGATCTTCTGTCACCCTGATCTTTTGTCCTTCCCAGAGAACATCTTGTATGTCCCACAGTTTTTGTAAAACATGCTGTTTTTCTTGAAAGTTGTGGAAATAGCATATTAGTGGTCTGGGTTGGGCATTAGGTGGAGGTATAGGCCTAAGGGAGAGGTGTGCTTTCTCCAGGGTATAAGTTGGGACGAAGGGGGAAAGCCCAGCAATTTTTGTCAATAGCTTTTGCATAAATAAGAGCATTTCTATCCCTTCCTCCCTTTTGGGTATTCTAATTATTGCAACGATATTACAATGGCTTCTCCCCTCTAAGTCTTCAATTTTAATCTCTAATTTTTTGATGGTCTGGCAGTTTGTGGTAATGAGCACATCCATTCTGTCCATTCACTTCTCCACAGAGATAATGTGGGCCTCGTTGTCCAAAGTGTGCCTGATAATATCTTCTAAAGCGTTGGAGATCACCTTCACCTCAGAGAAAAGAGAACGAATTACGTCCTTGAATGGTTGGAACTCAGAAATAGATCATTCCAAGGTAAGGGGGGGGTCAATTCTGTAGCTGCCTAAAGAGAGGCTGAAGTTGACTGCTAGCGGCCTGTAACCCCAGGATTCGCCCTAGGCTTCTTTGGCTGTTTTTCTGGCATGACAGACAGCGTATGCCGAAGCAACGCCTGTCACATCTCTACTTCCATTTTTCTCCAAAATCCTTCTGCTGTGGGACCAGGTAAGGTTCTGTAGGCTGTTGGGCCCTGTTTTTTAGCTGTTAAATGTAAGCATTATCAAAATCAGCTGGAATAGCTAGTCGGGTGAAAGGAGCACTTGTGGAGCACGTCCTATTCATTTGACTGCATCTTGTGACTTCCTCCTCCTTATGATCTAAAAAATTATTCAGTCTTAACATTTTTCTTTTTCTTG
The DNA here is from genome assembly GCA_016271365.2 of Neoceratodus forsteri. Lineage (NCBI taxonomy): Eukaryota > Metazoa > Chordata > Ceratodontiformes > Ceratodontidae > Neoceratodus > Neoceratodus forsteri. Next base: position 1,635,366,513 of record CM028130.1, on the reverse strand, counting down.
TAAGTTCCTGGGTTGGTACTTGATGCTTTATCCTCTTCTTACCTTTTTACTAGTGCTCATTCCCCCCCAGTATTGTAACTCTTTTTTTTCCCTCTTCTGTCTTAAATTTCCCATCTTTACTAATCATGCCTTGTATATACAGTACAACAGGTTCATTTCACGCAGTTCTGCTACATTTATTAATCTCATTTAAGACTTAAAAACTCTTGGACATTTAATTTTCAGTTCTTTTCCTGCTTCCTCAACAGAGTTGTATATTAATCTTTCACCAACTAAAACCACTTTTAGTTTAGCAGGAAATGCCATGGTTGCTTTGATTTTGTTTAATCATAGCTTATTACATAAAAGGTCAAACTTCTTCCTTTTCACTAATATGTATTGAGGTAGAGCAATATAAATGGCTACCTTAGCATCCATAAGATTGATTCTGTATCACCCCTTTTCATTGACACCCCGATGGTGAAAAAAGGAAAAGGACCATTACGGCGACATTCGTGGTAATGGTCCTTTTTCAGTGTTTTACCTTCCCCCAGTGTTCCGCCCCCTCTCTGGACCAACTCCAAACTGGAGTTGGAATCCTAGAGTCCAAAAGGGGGGTGGGGGGCACAGATCCCCACAGAAAACAACAAATCAAGAGGTGGCACAATACCTGCATCGGTATTGTGCCATCGCTGTGGGAGAGGTTGACATTTTTGCTGATGGGAAAACTTGGTGCTTCCGATTGATTCTCTTTTTTTTTAAACTGCTGACATCAGTTTCTCTTTATCATGGGATCTCATGAATTTGACCATAATTGGTCTTGGTGGTCCTTGGTTTGAGTAGTTTGGCCTAAATACTCGGGGCCAGATATTCAAAGTAGTTGCACCTGGTGCAACCCAAGTTGCACCTGCACAACCCCAACAATGCGCCCCAGGTGCAATATTGAACAGAGTGACCTGCACAGTGCAAGTCCCAATGCACAGGGGTGCAAAGTTAATGCATGCAGTGCAAATGCAGGGGGATGCCCATGCATATGTGTCACTTCCCAATATTCAGCCCAGGATGTGAGGCCTATATGCAGGCACAACCCTGAGTTGCATTGCATACGGGGGCTCACAGTTGAGCCGGAAAAGAAAGGCTCAAGTCCAGGCCACCTACAGGCAGGCTGCTGTATTGCAGGTCACAACACAGCACCCGCCAGCCGTGGGTGGCCACTCGCCCAGCAGAGACACCAGCCATAGGCACCCACACCCTCCCTGGTGGCCCAGTGTCCCCCCCTCCTGTTTGCTCAATCACAGGCAACACTAAGTAGATGTACAGTCAGACCTGTTTAATCTGTGCCTTGTTAATCCACATGTCTGATTATCTGAATGAAAAACACTGCATACAGATTTTTTGTTGCGCTACTGACCTCTTTATTATCACTGTCTGGTTACTACGTAGATTTGTATTACGTAACAAAATTGGCAAACACAAATGTGTATGGATTAACCAGGTCTGACTGTAGTACCTGGTGGTCTAGTGGTACCCCTGCCATCCATATGCCCAGTCACAGGCATTTGAATAGTACCACCCAACCTTGTGGCCTAGTGGTCTCCCCCCACTGTATGCCCGATCATGGGCAGTCGAACAGTTACACCCTACCTGCTGGTCTAGTGGTCCCCCTCCCTCCCTTCTGTAATCCAGCTCATGGGCACTTGTAATGCAGAACAATACCTGATGGTCCAATGGTACCACTCCCTCCTCTCTGGAAGCCCGATCGTGGGCATTGGTCCCATACACATATACCCAATGGTCCAGTGGTACCTCCTTCCCCAACCCACTGAGGACCCTGGCCACCTGGTACCCCCCGTCATTGGCGGGTGGCTGCATCCTGCCTGCGTACCGCCCAGCCACCCGCTGAACAACAGCTTACAGTATGATCTGTAAGTCTATTGGTGCACAATGTGTACCAATGGGCTTGCAGACCATATTGTACTACACTGGCACAGATATGTGAATGAACCCATTCACTTAGTTGTGCTGGTGTAGTACAGTATGGTCTGCAAGCCCATTGGTACACATTGTGCACCAATAGGCTTACAGATCACACTGTGAGCTGTTATTTGTCGGGCGTCCAGGTTGTATGCAGGCAGGATGCAGCCACCCACCGATGATGAGGGGGTGCTGGGTGGCCAGGGTCCTCAGTGGGGGGGTACCACTGGACCACCGGGTGTATGTGTATGGGACGGATGCTTGTGATCGGGCTTCCAGAGGGGAGGGAGGAGTACCGCTAGGGCACCAGGAATTGTTCTGCATTATAAATGCCCATGAGCGGGCTTACAGAAGGGAGGGAAGGGGACCACTAGACCACCAGGTATGGTGTTACTGTTTGACTGCCCATGATCATGCATATGGTGGGGGAGGAATCACTAGGCCACCAGCTTTGGTGATACTATGCAAATGCCAGCGATCGGGCATATGGATGGGAGGTGGCTACCACTAGACCACCAGGTAATTCATCTATGTTTGTACTGCCCATGTTTGGGAAACCAGGAGGGGGGGGTCCATTGGACTATCAGGGACTCACCTCACTATGGCAGCAGCTATGCTGGGCGAATGGTGCATTGCGCCAGGTGGCCCTGCGCACTGCATGCAAATGAGGCCATGATGTCATGTAAATGGCCCCATTTGTGCCATGCATACATTCTGGCCTCATCTGCATGCGCACTTCTGAATATCGCGTGTGATACGCCCAGCGCAACTGCATTTGCGCTGGAGCATTCCCAGACCTCCCTCTCTGGTGGTTGTGCTTGGGTTAATATCCCAGTACTGACACTGTAGTGCTGCACTTCTGAGGTTCCGTCTTTCGGATGAAATGTTAAACCGAGGTCCCATCTGCTTGGATTGGTGGTAGTTCAGGAGGATGTTAAAGATCCCATGGCACTGATCGCAAAGAGTAGGGGAATTTTTTATTATATTCAAAACAATTCTTACAAAGTATAAGACAATCCTCAAACATCAATGTACATATTTTTAACAATCTTTCAAACTAAAATTAATGTTACACTTACTTCCTTCCTTATCCATCTTCTACTTTATCATCTTTTTTTTTTTTTTTTCAAAGTAAATATCTTCCCCTGACCTAATCCAATAGAAAATCGAAATCCTTCCAATAAGATTTCCATTTCTTTATAGGGATTATATTTCTCTCTATAAACATCAATTTCTTTATATCAGATTCTATTATCAAAACCAGTGTTAAAGGGGGCAAGAACTGCTGTTGTAGTAGTAATCTACAGCGGCTAATCCATAGCCAGTATAAAAGAAATACATGTATTACTTGTAAAGTACTATATCTGTCATTTCGTTGTTCATTAGCAAAAAAGCCATAATACAAACTCTCCTTTACTGGTGGGAATTTTAGGCTATCCTTCCACCTTTCTTTTAGGATGTCCCAAAATTCCTTTACATACCCACAATCGTAATATAAATGGTCCATTGTCTCTAATTGAACAATGCACTTGTCTCTTGGACAATAACTCTCTTGTAGAGATTTATGTTTTTGATTACTACGTACATTAATTTTACCATGTACTCCCAACCATAAAATATCCCACATCTGTTCCGGTATGCGACCATTTGTTAAATAGTAACTTAAACCAGAACTTACTACCTCTGAGAGGTGATTAAAAGGGGAATCTAAAAAAAAGGAGCCCATAATAAAATTATACATTCCTTTCCTATTAAGCTTCCTAGTTAATGTCCATCTCACATCCCATTTTCTAATATAATCAAATACTGTCCTCCAAGTATCTTGCAACGGAGGCCTCCTTTTATTAAAATGCACAAAACATCCTTCTTCCCATTCTCTCAATATACCCTGTAAATGGAGATTTATTAAGAAAACCCATGCTTGAGAGTTATTTCGTACTACAGGAATCACGTTATTATATAAGAAAATGATAAAAAAAAAGACAATTGGATTCAACATCCCCAAACCACCCTCTTTTATCTCCAAAAACAATGTATTTCTTTTAATGGGATTTAAGCGACTGCCCCATATACCACTAAAAAAACATCTTAGCAAGGCTGTTTCTAGCATTTTAGGAATATAAAAAACACTACTTATGAACAAAAAAATGGGAACAAGGTATGTTTCCACCATATAAATGCGTTTCTTCTTAGATAATCTATGTTTAGTCCATTGAGCCACTTTTATGTTTCCTTCCTTTAATGCCTCTTGCCAATTATCCCAATCACTATTTTCACCCCCAAAATAAATTCCCAAAATTTTGCATGGTGCTTGCTCTACTTTAAATCTTCCTACCCAAGCAGGATTTTCAGGAAATCCTGGTATCGCCACACATTTAGTTTTTTCCTCATTAATTTTTGCTCCTATAATTTCCCCTACAGTCCTAAGTAGCTCATATGCTAATTCTATAGCCTCACTATTGGGCAGTACTAAGCAAATATCATCTGCATAAACAATTAATTTCGGAAAATTAATATTATACTTAAAAATGGGTCTAATTAAAGGCGACCTACATATAATTCTCAACACTGGGTCTAAAAGCAAATCACTACAGAATTGGGCTGAGTGGACATCCCTGTCTAACTCCTTTCACCACACTATGAGGTCTACCTCTCCACCCATTTTCTAGTGGAATGGCCATAGCCAATGCATAGCATAGTTGTACCCAATTCACAAATTTAATGGGTATCCCATAAGCTTTCAAACATTCCCATAAATAATTATGTGACACTTCGTCAAAGGCTTTTGATTGGTCTATACTGACCAGATATCCTTCTAATCCATTAACTGGATTTTTACCTGCTGACATAATTTATCTAATCAGAATTAAGGCATCTGTTAAATGTCTCCCAGGTACTACGCAGAACTACTGTACATGAATCAAGTTCTGAGTTATCAAAGATAATCTGTTTCCCAAAAGTTTAGCAAATATTTTGAAATCTATGTTTAAAAGAGTTAAAGGTCTCCAATTTTTAATATCCATTCTATCACCTTTCTTAAAAAGAAAAATAAGTAATCCCTCATACATTTGAGTAGGTAACAGCATATCTTCCAAAAAGGAGTTATATACCGCTAATAATTCCTTTGGCATTAACTCCCACAATATTTAGTATACTTCTCCCGGTAGCCCATCAGAACCGGGTGAGGTATTTTTCTTCAATGTAGATATCACATTACTCATCTCTGCCTCAGTAAAAGCCGCAACCATTTTAGATTTAAAATCAAAATCTATTTTTGGCAAATTTGCGGCTTCTAATAAATGGGATATAAAATTAGAAGACGGTCCCGCCGTCCCAAAAGTACTTTCCACATGTTCATCTAAAAAATCTATTATTCCCTTATTGTCATAAACCACAACCCCTTTTTTCCACAACCCTGAAAATAGACGCTTGTTAGATCTAGCTTGGCATGCTAAAAAGGGATTCACCTGAGCAGTTTTCCTTTGGGTCCCGAATTTTTGTTCTTGATTTAATGATTTCATATGGTCATACTGAAAAGACTTCATCTGCATCTTTATATAATTAATCTCTTTGGATAGGTCCTTACCGCTTTCATATTGGATGGACAATAAAGATTGTAATGACCAATGTAACTTCAAATAATTCCTATTTCTCAAACTCGCCATTGCTCTTCCTTTATATTGAAAGTAACCAATCATGCATCTTTTTAAAGCTTCCCACCAACTTCCTAAATCTTCGTATAAGCCCATTGTGGAAATTTGATCTTTTATTATCATATTTATATCAGAAATAACTGAAATTTCTTTTAAGCACAAAACATTTAACTTCCACATTCCTGGTCCTTGTTCCCTATTCTGACAAGTGTTCACCTTAATTCCAATTAATATATGGTCCGAGGTTTCCACTGGTATATAGATTAGTCCATCTATCTGTAACCTCTCAGGCACAAATATAAAATCTATCCGAGATGTTAATTTCCCTTTAAAAAAAGTAGGTTTACTTAAATTTTTCCCATTTTTTTGTGCATCTTTTAGCCCTGCCTGAGCCACAATAGAGGATAAACAAGATTTATCACAATACTGCTTCCCTGTTTCCTTTCTCCGATCGCAGTTAATATTAAAGTCTCCTCCTAAAATTAACATCCCTTTTTTGTACAGGTACGGTCATATTTTATATAACAAATCAATTCTCGCAGACTTCACCTACGGTCCATATACAGAAATTATATGACAGGAGGTATCTTTTATCCTCACGTCTATCATTAAAGCTCTACCAGGCTCAATTTCAACAGTTCGAAGTAAACTTACTTCAAAAGTATTAAAGCATACCCCCACCCCGCTGCACAAATCTTCACCTAAGGACCAAAACGATGCACCCCACCTCCACTGATTTCTAGCTTCAGCTATCTCTGACACAGTATACAATCGAGTATCTTGTAAAAGGTACACGTCGTATTTTAGTGCCGAAAGTATACCAAAGGTCATCAAACGCTTTACATAAGATCTAATGCTATTTACATTTATAGATGTTATAGTTAGAAGAAAAGAGGATTTAGGGAGCAGGGTTAAATGGTTTATTACTAGACCTGGTCTACTTAACCACCTCTGGGTTTTTGCTTACCAGGGCGACCCGTGCAGGTTTTAAAGGATTCTGCACTAGACTCATTAGGGTTCTGATTTGAAGATGGAAAACTTTCTTCCATTTGTTCTCCCCAACTTGCTAAAATGGAATATCTATTAGATATAGGCAAAGGGGAGTTCGGGGAATCCCTGATAGAAACACTTTCTACCAATGCTTCTCTTTCTTGATGCCCCTCTTTCTCCTTTACACTTGAATAAACATCCTGATCATTACTCAACTGCCTAGTAGACTGAACGGGGGATCCATGTGGGGTAACAAAAGGAGTAGATATATCTTCACTGCCTAGACCCACACTCGAGGTTGACATAGGATTTCCTGATCCCTCAGACCTCGATCTTGAACTAGGTCTTCTTCCATTTCTGGGCCCTCCCCCTCTTCCCCTTCCCCTTCGTTTCTCTCCTACCCTTGTTCCTAATTCAATGTTCTCAGGTTCTGTTAGAGCTTGTGCTAACAAATGTTCTTGGTCTGAAGTCTCATTTGTCTCTGCATGTTTCCATGCACAGTCTGCAAATACATGATCTGTTTCATTGCATAAGCTACATAATGGGGGACTTGTACATTCTGATATTAGGTGCCCCAACATCCCACAATGAAAACACCGGACCTGTTTACAAGATGTATTTAAATGAGATAACGAACTGCATTTAAAACAACTTTTAGGTTGACCTGCATAGAATATAATGCCCCTATCCCTTCCCAGATAGAAAGAACTGGGCAAATGTTGTATGCCCTCAGCATCATGAATTAGTCTAACACGAAAAGTCCATCCTCCTGTCCAGAAACCATTAACATCCAGAATTGGGCGAGGTTTGTCCTGCGCATAGCATTTTTTTTCTAACCAAAACATAATGTCAGATATGTTCACTCCTTCATTTCAAAATAAAATTGTCACTGTTTTAACTGTAGGTTTAGTTATAGGAATAGCTTGAAAGTCTTTCCATTTTTCATTATACTGTAAATTATAATAAAGTCTCCAAAACTTATCTAAGGACATTTCAGTACAAAAACTGACATCATAATTATGATCTCCTGGCGGGTGAATCAATGCATACACTTCACTTGGTGAAAGCGATATAGCTGCCTATCAGTAAATTCTTGCACCCAAACACGGTCTGGGGGCTATTGATAACTGCCCAATGTATCTCAGTCTTACTAGGAATCTGCTTTGCCAACTCCACAGGTTTTCTGAAAAGGCCAGCAAATGTTTTCACGGTTCCTCTCCTTATTTAAAACACTTACTGACTCGTTGTCTTCTTTCTCTCTCATTGTTTGAAAGGATCCTTCTGTAGGTACAGGCTCAGTTACATGTTGAAGTGTAGAAGGAACCTCTATCTCTGGGTGCAGAGAGCTGTTTATCAAACATGTCTCCTGTCCATCTGTGGCATCTGGCGTTTCTGAAAAAACAATAGCCTCAGCTTGGGATCGCGCATCCTCACTTTTATCTAATTGGGACTCTGAATTTTGAAGAGTTTTCCCCGTTTGTTCTTTATTTTTTTGTTCTAAAGGTAGTGTATTACAAGTTCCAGGAATCGAAATTAAAGGGTCCAGGACCCACTTATTTCCATCCCATACCCAGCTCGCTTTTACTAAAGCTTCTCCAGGGGACCAGGGTTCTACTGGACTCGTAGTTTTAGGTTTCTGTACTTGGACCGAAATCTTCCTTGTGGCAGGATTCGAACTCCCTCCGTCTTCTGTTTGTTGTTCAAAACGCTTGCCTCCTTCATGACTCGGACTTACAGGAGAGCGTTTCCTCTTATTCCTTTCCACTTCAAGTTTCTGTTGGCAAGTTTGATAATCTTTCTCAGCCATTGAAATTAAGTCCAAAAGATATTGTTTTTTCTTTTTTAATTCTTCTTCCAAAACCATTTCATCCTCTTCTTCTTCACCCATATTATTTCTTTCAGAATTTATCATTTCCTCACATATCTGGCTTATTGCAGTCTCCTGGTTACGAACCTCTTTATTCACTATCAATGCATCTTCTGAACAGGTTGGAGTCGCGTACTCACAACCTTCCTCTTAGAACTCCTCCGACTGACTGGGCTCCTCCATCTCCTCAGACGGACAGCACCACCCTCGAAAAGAGTAGGGGAATTTCCCCGGTGTCCTAGTCAAATTTCCCTCATTCACTAAAATACCACCAACAGCTTAATCTGGTTCAAGGTCAGTTGGCTTTCATCTGTATCCCCCTCCCCCGGGTCATGCCTGAAAATAGGCAGGATTTGTCTAGTTCACTTACCCGGTCAACAAAAACTAACTAAATAAATAAAATATCTCCCTGTCTTGGCCCCGATGTATCTCTGTTGCACTATGCCCCCTCTTGCGCCACTGCCTGGTGCAGTCTGAATATCTGGCAATCTATGTATTTGATCAATCGCCATATTAATTTTTTGATGGTAGAACATCTAGGTAAGCTGCTGATATTTGTTGAAAAGTTTCCCGTAGTGTTTTGTCTGAATCCCACGATTCAGCGGTTCCTAGTATGCTCACATTTTTTTCTTCTGGATCTGGATTCAAAATCAACCATTTTCTCCTTAAGTTCTTTATTCATTTTTTCCACATTTAATATTTGCCTCTGCATTGTTGTTTTTTTCATCTTCAATTACTGACATTCTTTGTTGTAGTTCAACAAGTTCCTTCTTAATTTCCTGGTTTTCTAAAACAAGACAGTTTCCGTTGTGATAAATGTGTCAATCTTTTTCTCCAATTTCTCTATTGTTGTTAGTTTAGAATTCATGTTCTCCATTTGTTGTAACATCAGTTTTGCCCACTTAGGTATTTCTTGGTCATATTGCATCTCTTCTTGTTCATCTGAATATTCAGCTTGAGTCATCACTCAAACCTCCCTCAGAGGAGGAAGATTCCCAGTTTTCTGCTGATGTGAGGGTCGCTATTATATTTTTTTGTATTTTGCTGGTAGCCTCCATGATTTCTCATTCCTTATTTTAAAGAAACTTTCTTGCATTGTTCTTGTCCTGTATTCCCTTTCCATATCCATTTAGGTTCTGTTCTGTTTCCTTACAGACTTGCGTTTTTTTTCTGTTTGACTGCTTCCCTCCTTTTGGCCATTCTGAGTTCTAGATGGTGAGTGATTTTCACTAGAACAATCCCTCTTAATAGGGGATGTAGGCATGGTGTTTTGCTGCTGAAATATTTGATCCAAAATGCCACATGCCCCCTGAAGATCAGTGAGCACTTGCTGTGGACCTGTTTTATTTAACATGTTTGTAAACTTTTCCCCACTGTCCTGATCTTGATTCATTTTAACAAAATCAGGTTTAACACTCTAAGCTGTGACAGTTTTTAAGGGGTACTGACCCCCCTTCTCTTGTGTCTGCTGTTGTACATTACTAGTCGATTTACCTGACTGTAATACCAAAGAAGAAGTAGTAGAAAATAGGTCTATACCTTGTTCATCCTGTCTTTTTTTGGGGGTTGCTACCCTGTAGTCTCCTTTATGTTTGAAATGACGGTTGGCATTTCCATGTCAGCCTTTGAGGCCTCTGGTGCATCCAGCTGCTTTCCTTGAGTTGTGTCCAAGGTTCCCATCTTGCCAGAAGGTATTGCTTCTTCTTGAAAGATAGGTACAGATCCATAAACCTGGTGGTTCTCTGTGAATGGAAGGATTACTTTTTCTTTTTAAAATGTCTCTTTTAACAAAGATATGTACCAGCAGGATTTTAATCTGTTTTGGAGGTGGGGAAACATTTTCCAATTGGTGATCTAGTTCATTTCTAGCATCAGCTTCTTGGGAGTTCTCGAGTGAAACTGCAGAGTTTGATGTTGCTGCTTTAGTTTGTTTATGACCTGCTTCGAGTCATGTTTGCATCTCAAGGGCTTTTACTGATTTAGTGTACTGTTTCTTCAGTCTCTGGTATTTAACAGGTTTCTCCGGTTTCCTCGACATCATTACTATGTCAAACACTAAGTAAGTTTTAAAGTTTTTGTATGCACCTTCTTCTTTCTTACAAGTGTCAGGAGTGAGCTGCATTAAGATGGACTGTCATTAATTCAAAGTTCCCTTCATGTGGATGGCTTTCTTACCGGGGCATGAATGCTTCATGCAAGTGGGGCGCAAAAAGGAGATGAGGAATGAAGTAGGGTAAGTTACGAATTTGGGGGGGCACAACATTTTGTTCCGGCTGCACTCTTTTTAAAAAATTCTGCTTCTGTGTCTCGTTTAGCGGGGTTTCAAGATGGCGATTTTCCACTGCCAACTCCGGGGTTCAGATGGATTTTAGAGATGGGGCTGGCTGGCACCTTTGCCATGGGTATATCATAGGATTTACCACGGCAGACAGGTGCCAGCCATCCAATCAGAGTACAGGATTTTGTGTTTATATTTATGTCCATGGTATAATCTTTAATACATAACTGCAACAGGTCATGGATCTGGCCTTGTCTGGGTGCTCAAGGGCAAGTAAAATGCACCCTACTTGCCAAAAATATGTGGAAGCACTACAAACCTGCTCCCTGTAGCCTAGAAGTCAGTTGGCACAGGGTGTGCATTACTTTCTGTAAATGCTGTACTGTGGCACCTTGATTGTCCCATCTCCTGACATAGTTAAGTCTTCATGGTGGGCCACTAGTACTGGTTTCCACATGCCTGTGTGACAGCTGTTTCATTGTCAGAGCTGATATAATCTAATCCTCCATGTCCATTTGTACCCACTGCATGCTTTTTGTTTTCCTGTTCATTTCAGGTATTGTCCAGGGGCATCACAGGTAGAAATGCTGTTAAGTTTCACTTCACCGTCAATGTTGCAAAATTTGCCTTTGTGTAAAACTTTGTGGCTTGACCACTTCTCACTGAGTTTTCCAGAGGAAGTGGCACTTGTTTCAGGTGAAGTCAGGCAAAGCCATGGCAAAGTTGCAAATTTGCTGGCAAATTTATATGACTTTGCTTAAAAATGTGCCAGTTTCCCTGCCCAAAACTTCTCAAAGTCAGCACTTTGCACATTTGGCAAACTTCTTTAATTAATTCACAAAGTGAGGTTTGCAACATAGAACATCTTTAATCATAGTCCAGACAGGAGGACTATTACTAGCAGTAATACAGAGGGAGAGGGCCCTAACTTATGCAATTAACATCCACAAATCATGGAAGGACTTAACACTACAGAGAAAGCAGTCCTGAGATCATATGCCCCCAGCAACACATGAGTCCCTCAGCTAAACAGCCCCACAGCTTCTACCTGTGAAAGGGTCCATGGCACACATCTTAGTAGAAACACACTATAATTCATAAACTGGGTGATAATTTTTTGTTTGGTGTTTGTTTGGTGAGTCCAGGGCAGTTGACAGCTGCCCAGGACTCAGTCATACCCTTCCATGTTTGCACTTTGACTTCCTGACATGACTCACCCTCGTACTGTGCTGAGCTGCACTGGTTGAAGACTAAGGGGTATAGGTTGGAGCATTCTTGGAGGAGATCTGGTTTAGAGGAGAACAAGTTGGAGCTGAGACTCCATTATGCTGAGTATGAATGGGCAATCAACCAGAAAAAGACAGAATGTTCCAGTCAATTGCTGCATGGAAGAATGGCTCAGATACACTCCTTTGCACTGTTGACAGATGTTTAAATCCTCCCTGTCCACAGTCCATGAGACCTGGCTCCAGACAGAGGTGTAAGAAGTTTGGGTTTTATTTTTGCTGATGAAGTGTCCAACTTCAGGTCCAGTATTTCTTCTCGAGTGGATGCTGGGGGTAATCAACCTTGTGGAGGCACTGATCTGTCAATCTGGGATGAGTTTCAACTGGTTTTAGAACCCAAGGTCCTCCGAATGGTCACCAGTCTGCATCCCACCAACTGTAAACTGGACCCAGACCAAACAAGGCTAATTATTGGTTGTGTTGGGTTCCTGGCTCTGATTTTCATTGAGATTGTTAATGAGTCCTTGAGGGAGGGTGTCTTTCCCTCTGCCCTGAAAGAGGTGGTAGTGAGGCCCCTCCTTAAGAAACCATCCTTGAGCCTTGATGTTCTAGCGAATTACAGGCCAGTCTTTAATCTTTCTTTTGTAGGGAAGAGTATTGAGAAGGTGGTGGCTGAACAGCTGTTAGGCTGCTTGGAGAGGCTTTCCATCTTCAAACCTCTCCAATTGGGTTTCCAGCCTTGGCACAGCACTGAGACAACTTTGGTCAGGATGACTCATGATCTCCTCATGGCGAGGGACTGAGGGCAACATACTATCTTGATGCTCCTGGACCTTTCTTCTGCATTTGACATGGTGGATCATGGGGTGCTGAAAGATTGACTGAGGAACTATGTGGGCATTACTGGTGCAGTTTTGCACCGGTGTAGCTGTTATTTGACCAGGAGGATGCAATCTGTGGTCCTGGGGAATTTTACCTCAGGTCAGTCCATGTTGCCTTGTGGTGTTCCTCAAGGATCAATCCTTGCTCTCATTTTATTCTCCATGTACATGCTGCTGCTTAGTGAAATCATAAGGTGGTACAGTATAGGGTTCCACTGCTATGCAGTTGATACCCAGTTGTAACTGTCTTATGCCCCTAATGACATCTTGGCATCTTTGGTGCTGGACCATTGTTTGGCTGAGATAAATGATTGGATGGCTTCCAACTGGTTATGTCTTAACCCAGGTAAGACAGAACTCATGATCATTGAACCTGGGCACCAGGGCATCCTGATAGGGAGGATGTTTCCCTCCCTGTTTTGGGTGATCAGCAAATCTCTGCAGTGAGAACAATCAGAGATCGGGGGGGTACTGGATGGCAGATTCACATTCAAACAACAGGAGTCGCCTGTTGTCTGGTCTGGTTTCTTCCATCTCTGAAACATCATTAGGATCTGACCATTCTTAGCTCAGGATGACCTAGCGACAATTATCTATGCCTTTGTCACCATGAGGTTGGACTACTGTAACACTCTATACCTACGGTTATCTGGAGGTCTGATGCATCGACTGCAGCTGGTGCAGGACACTGCAGCCCGTATGTTGTTGGGCTCCTTACTGAGAGATCACATCACTCTGGTCCTACACGCTTTGAACTGGCTGCCTTTGTCTTCATGCATCACCCTCAAGATCAGCTTGTTAACATACACGGCCCTATGTGGATTGGGACCAGACTACTTAAAAGAGCTATTGGTTCCTTATCAACCACTCCACCCTCTCAGCTTCACCAGATTGGGATGGTTAGTAGTCCCCACCTCAGGACTCAAAACATCAGGTGATAGGGCCTTTGGTTTGGGTTGATGGCACCTAAAATTTGGAATTTGATTCCTCATTATATTCATTCATCCAACTTGGTGGAGGCCTTTAAAGCCTCTTTTAAAACATTTTTATTTGAACAAGTGTTTAGTGGAACCTGAGTTTGTTTTAGTTAATCTTTGGATAGACTTTATTGTTTATAATCTGTATTTTTATTTAAAGCACTCAGAGCCCTTGTTGGATTGAGCGCTGTATAAATAAAGTTTGCCTTGCCTATTGATGGGCTGTTCCCTGTGTTTCAGTTACTGGGGGGGGCTGTGCTTTTTTATTTTGTGCATTGACAAGGGAATGTCTTTTTTTCAATTGTTTGTTCCATGAGGGTAGCAGGCTGCATTTTATACTTGTGGGGTCAATATGGATGATGTCCCTATTCATACTATGTGACTGGGGGTGGGCATAAGAGAACCAGCATGGTATTATGTGCATTGGGGTGTGGTGGATGGATTTTTATTTTGCTTTGCTCATTTCTTACACCATTAAATAATATATTTGTCTATCACACTACTATAGTGGTTAGTTTGGGGTCAGCCATGCACATTACACTAGGGAATTTTTCTACTCAAGTTTCTGCTTTCTGTTTCACTTTGGGTTGTCACTGTAGTGATTGCACTGTACTTCTGCTCTCTCTGTCTTTGTTACATTTGATCACTGTTTGCATATTAACACTTACTGTATGCTGTGGTCCTTCCAATATACCACTGCTGGCTATGCTCCCTACTTACAGTAACTTGCTCAAATTAGCATCAGCTTCTTCGTTTATGCACCATTCCAGTGTGACGCCCTCACTATATTTTGTCCTTTAATAACAGCAGAAGACATGCAACAGTAAAAGGCAAATCATACAGTATCTGTACTTTAAAATGAGATTAAGCAACACAAATAGACTTTAATTAAGCCACTCTATAAGCAGCTTATTAACTCTAATTTCAGCATGGTTGCCACATAAGTGAAAATGGAATAAAATAATAGTTGCAATTTGGTTTTAACTACCTTTGTGATTCATCAGTAACTGTTGTTGCAACACCAAAATTATCCAACTTTTCTGCAATAATTATACTGCCACTTATACTAACTGGTGGCTAATTGAGCTCTTAAGATTTGTGATGAAATGTATTGTACAATTAATATGACTCCCCAGTTGTTGAAGTGTTTACTGCCTCTAATGTAATTGCTTTTAAGTGTTTCACTGGTGTTGCAAGTGCTACATTTATTTGACTGACAAATGCAAAATGACATATCTCAGATCCTGTTATGTTGAATTAGGAATTTCTACAAATCATCATCATAAATGCACTCAAATAATACCTTAGGGACACTTTAATATTGCATTGCTGAACATACGTTTTGCAGTTCCAGAGTCACACAGTTAGATATACAGTATATCAAATACCAGGAAGGCACGTTGCACTGCAGACACCCAATAGCTGGTTACAATATTCTAAAACAATAGCAGTTGGATTGTGTGTGACTATAAACTTACTAGTCACATGGCAGCAGGGCTCTGAGAGCAGGATCATTGCTTAGCATCAGAGTGGCTTTCAAACCAGAGCACCATTCTTCAGAGGAATACAGCAGATCAGGGATTTTCATCACAGAAACAGGAGCTAGTTGCAAAGGAACTTGTGTTTTTTTACTTGGTCTGGGGCTTGTTGTGAACTTGAGCCCTCCTGTTACATCCCTACACTCCAGGGCTGTCGGAATGTGTGCGACTGTGAATTGACCAATTGAGCAGCAGCAGCAGGGCTCTAAGGGTGGAACCAGTGCTGTGTATTTCAGTCCATTTCCCAAGCAGTCCTCCACTGTGGTCACTTGATCGCTTAAGGGACATAGTGTAATTACAACTTGGAGTCTGCCTGGAGCCAGCAGTGATGAAGCCATGTGGCTAGCCATGCTGCTCCTCTGAGATTTCCGCTGTTTAGGCTTCTCTGTCATGTGTTTCTTTTCTATCAGAACACACTCTAATCTTGTATGCAGCTCTTGTGAGGGTTAATTTGTTTATTGTGTAAGAGTGTATTATTAGTTAAATAATTAAGGAACTGTTTATGTACTGTTATTAGTTTTATAAGTGCTACTATTATTGTTCCCTTGTCTTGCTTCCTATCTCTCCCTTGTTTGGTTCCTGTATTTCATTGTGTTCCAAGAGTGGGCATTATACTAATTTTCCATTTACAGGTGTTAATACTGATAGTTAATTGGTTGTGTATTTAAAGGGACACTGTCAACCCCCGTAGGTCTCAAAGTGTCCTTAGTTTAAAACACACATTTTATGATTACCAACATTCTGTAAAGACTACTGATGTAGCTGGTAGTTTGATTCTTATTCTTTTTTTCTTTAAAAAAGTTAAAAACAGACTGCCCATCATACTGGTATTACCACACAAAACAGGTTTGTTTACATTCCTTGATCAGCTCCAACTGCATCTTTCCTGGACTTGGGAACACCCACAACACAGTCTAGCCACTCATAATGCAATGGGAGTTTAGGAGGCTATTGCATCATGAGTAATTTCACTGTTTGGAGGTGATTCTAATGCTATGGAAGTATGCAGTAAAAACAGATCCAGGATTGTAAACAAAATAAGGTTGTTTATAAATATACATTAGCATGCATTTCAGGTCTATTAAACACGGACACAGACAAAACAAACAGCAACATCAATGAATTCTAAAGAAGATTAACAATCATAAAATGCAGGTTTTTAACTAGAAATAGTATGATGACAAATAGGTGGACAGTGTCCCTTTAACATGTAAATCTTTTAAAGAAATTAGTAGGTTAACCCTTCCCCCTCCCCCCACCAATTATCTTAACTTGTAACTGCTGCAGTTTGGGCCTCAGTTGATTATCCCTTGTGACTGTGTCTGCTGAACTGTTGTTTTTTTATTCTGTTTTTAATTGCCTTCTCTTTAATCTACTAGTTATTCCTTGTATGCCTCTATATTTCACCTCCTATTTGCTCATTAAATTTCATCTCTATATTTGTTCTTTCATAACATTTTTATTTCTCCACATTTTACTTGTTTGTTTCTTGTTCCTTGTGTAATTAAATGTTTCCACTTTTTGCTCAACAATGCTTTTATCTTCTCTGGTGTTTCTTACCCTCTTCTCCCTTTTCATCTCCTTCCCTCATTTTGCTTTCTTCTTTTCCTCCTCCCCCCATTTTTGTTGCTCCCCTCCCTGTCTGCTACTCTCCCTCTTCTTCTGCTCCATCTCTCCCCTCCATTTTCCCTGGCGTTCTTGGTGTCAGATTCTTCCTTTTCTTTGATTTCACCTTGAATATCTCTGGTGTTTTTTATCTCTCCTGTTCCTCTGTTCTGCCTTCATTTCTTCTCTCCAGTTTCCTTCCTCCAGGCAGCACTCTGGCTCATTAAGCTCTTTGCCACCTCATTACTTTTGTTAGCAGGTGACATTGAACTTAATCCTGTGTCTTCACTATATCACCCTTGCAACTTCCTAAAGGTTTGAGAGTAGCTTATTTAAACATCTGTAGCCTTCTTCCAAAGACTGAGCTGTTGCAGCTTACAATGCTTAACCTTTGGGTGAATGTCCTAGATTTATCAGAATCTTGGCTCTCTTCAAAGATATTGGATTCTGCTGTAACTATCTGCTTCACTTACTGAGCTCTTTTCTACTATCTGTTTTAACTCTTACAGAGACAACTTTATATTTTTGGTGACTTCAATATAAATTGGCTCTCTCACCATACTAATAATATCATTGAAAATGTCAAGTCACTGTATTTGTCTTAATTGAACACTGAATCCACTCACCTAAACTCTGCTTTGACTGAGTAGGGTCTGAGGTGGCACTGTAGGAAGGAACAATAGGGCAGACTGGGTGGACCAAGAGGTCCTTATCTGCCATCAACATCTATGTGTCTATGTTAATTCTAAATCCTTAAATCACTCATTGTTAGACTGGGGCCTCTCTTCTCTTCCCAACTGTATTGTGGATGCTTGTACCCTTCCAGATGCCCTTAGTGACCATCACATTGTCTACTGTGTTTGCAAAATACATCATCCTAATGCCCAGTCTTATATTTATGCATCTCAGATCCTTTAAGTCGTTAGACTTGCACACTCTCCTTGCTGACATTGGGGCAACCGATTGGTCCCCACTCTCCACAGCCAATAATATAAATTGGGCTCTAGAATACTTTCAATCCAAATTCTTTGCTGTTTGAGATCATTATGGACACCTAAGAAAAAACAGAGTCTGTGGCTGTCAACTTCCCTGGATTACAGCAGAGGTCATGGTGTTCTTATGTATTAGAGATCTTGCTTGGTGTTTCTTTAAGATCACAGGCTCTACAGCTGCTTTGGCAAGCTATCATCGACTTCTTAACACCTGTACCAAAGCCATAAGACTTGCAAAGCCAGAATATCTTGCATCCAAACCCCAGAACAATATTAATCAACCCATTGAGTTCTGGAAGGCTATCCACTCCCTGTTTTATGACCCATGATAAGACCGAGTCAATATGAGTGAGGAAATATGAGTGAGACATTTATAACAGTTCCATACTGAGCGAGCTATACTAAATGTTGATAGCGCATAATAGCAATGTATTGCAAAGGATGAGCAAGGTAAGGACTGCAGAAGTGAAATATGTAGGCAGGAAATTGTGGGAACAAAATCAAGCCAGCAGCATGGCATAGAGGATAGGAGTGCTGCCTGTGAGTGTGGTGGTTCTGAGTTTGGGACGGACTACAGGATTTTAATTTGTGCCTTGGTTGGACTTAATATTTTTCCCCAGTGTAAAACCTCCCCCTCAGAGTTGATTATTTAATAGTTGGGGGTTATGGGGTGTGCAGGGGTGCAGCCCCCTGCATAAAAAGTCATTCTAAATTTTCCCCTATTGATAGAGTGAGTGCCAAGTCATTATTTCTGTGAGGCGCTATTGTTCTGATCACCATTTTGCTTTGTGGTGATCTGTAGTCGCCCTTGTGCTACTTGTTATTATTCAGTAGCTCTTATCACATGGTGCCCCTTGTTTCCATCTGAACCAGTCTTCCTCTCCTGTTTTCAGGATTGACAACTCCCTCACCTCGGACCCCTCGATTGTTGCCTCAACCTTTAACTCCTACTTTACTACTGATACCCTATCTCCCATCACTTCTTCCTCCTACCCCTTTCCTCCTCTCTGTCTACCTTCTTCTCCTGCTAATCTCTCTTTTTCCTGAACTGTTACCACTGCCACAGCTACACTTAAGATATTGCTTGCTCTTAATCCTCACAAATGTGATAACACTAATGGCCTTGATCCCAACCTTCTACTTCTCTCTGGCCATGCCATTCCACTGCTAATTAGCTTACTTTTAATCATTTCTCTTTCCTCTGCTATGATCATTCCTATCCCTAAAGGTGGTGATCCATCCTCTCCTGGCAACTATTGTCTCTTGTCTCTCTCCTTCCTATCCTAGCAACATTACAGAAACCAAATCCATTATTAACTGCTCACCCATGCTCATTCACAAACTATAAATGGGATTTTGTAAATGAGCAAGAGTGAGCAGTTAATATTGGATTTAGTTTGTAAATCAGGAGAATTATGGCATTCATTTTTAACTAGCTCGCCTGAAGCTACCTCCCATTGCCTGGGCCCACACCTTAATTAAGCCAGTTTGGGGCTGGTGCACCCTATAAAGGTAAGCCATTTGAGGCAGTTGCAGTTTAGAGTAGGGACCCAGCTAATGGGTGGTCTACCTCATCATTGGTAGCTGGGTGACTTCACTGCAGGGCCCTGAGGTGAATACTAAGAAGCCCCCACTCCTTTTGAAATCAAAATAGTAAGTTACCAATCTATGCTGGAAAAATATATATATGTTTATTGTTATATGGGGGGTCAGGGTGTGCTCTGACTTTTTTTGCTTAAGTTACAGAAACACCTTGGACTATCACAACTCTATGCCTTCCTTGACTCCTCCTCCTTCTTTACTCCCTTTCAGTCTGGTTTTAGAAAATCCCATTCTACCTCCACTTCCCTCCTATGGCTCTCTAACTCCATTGTTATGGGTATGGATCAGGGACTGATCATGTCTGCCATTTTTGTTGATCTTCCTAAAGCTTTTGACATAGTATCACATCCCCTCCTTCCTGACACGCTAAAAACAGCGGGTCTTTCAGATTCTGCAGTCAACTGGTTTAGCTCTTACATGGGGCATGGATCACAACCTGCCCAGATAGGCTGCTCCCCTTCATCACCACTCCATATCTGTTTAGGTGTCCCTCAAGTGTCTGTCCTCAGTCCTATTCTTTTTCACATATTCTTGAATGACCTTCTCTCTGTCTGTTCCTACGTGTCCATTCAGATGTATGCTGATGATGCAGTTATTTTTCCATCTGGCTCCTCTTCTCAGGCTCTCGCTTCACAGCTTCAGTTGGACTTTGATAATGTTGATCACTGGTTTAAGTCTAACCAACTATCCCTCAACGCCAAAAAAAAAAAGTCTCCATGACTTTTAATACCTGTCAGAGGCGTTCTAGACTTGCCTCTCTCCTTTCTTTTCACACCCTTTATGGTGCTATTATTGAGGATATTTCCTATTTTAAGTACCTTGGTGTCATTGATTTCTCAGTTCATATTGATGCGATTCCCCTAAAGCTTCACCCCAAGCTTGGTGCACTTTACAGGAAAAAAGCTAGTATCCAGCTTACTATCAGCAGTGAGACTGTTTGTTAAATTGTTGTTATTTGTAGCACATTTGTTTGGATATATCACCAGAATGGTTCCAGTTTAGGGCAGCCCCAGAAAATGTGCCAGTGGGAGCCCCCCACCCAAAATTGCCTCCAACAATTTACAATGTTCATGGTGCTAAAATGTTTGGTGATGAATGGGGTTCTAAAGAACTGGACCAGTATGATTGCAATAGTTTGCACTTCTGAAATACTTTTTTTATTTCCCTTTTAGGGTTACAGTTCAATATAAAGACTCTTACCAGGGAACAATTAGCCTAAGTAGCGGTGCTTTATTATACTGTAAATAAAGTGCCCGACTTGTAGAACATTTTGGATGTTTGTTATGAAGGCAAAATGTTTCTTCTCATAACTATAATGTCACACAGGACCCATTTTCAAGCAACCATGAGAATCTGGTGACCCCCTCTGTTCCCATCTATTACATCACCTATCCAACATGAGGTTTAGGAATGTGGAGTTACACCTGAGTATTCAATTCAGTTCAATTCAATTCAAGTTTATTGTTGACAAATACAATTGTCATCACAATTAAAAGGACATACATAAGTAGGAAAAAAGGAACATACACAGTATCCAACAGTTTCCATAAAAAAAGGACATAAATGTATTTAAAAGTGTAAATACAAATAAATAATATACAAAGAACATGCATCAGCTTATACTGCACAATAATATACCATTTTTATGTTTGCTTGCACGCATGTGGAAGAAACATAGTGCGATCATCCAAAATGCAGTGCTGTACAGTTGAAAGGGAGAGCTCCGCTTCAGTGAGTAGCGCTCCCTCCCACATACACATGCACACAAGCATGAATATTGCATGCTCATGAGCTCCTCCCCCCCACGCACACACTGTATGGCAGACGGGGGTGCCCTATCCCCCGTCAGCTTCATGCTCCCCCAA
The DNA here is from genome assembly GCA_016271365.2 of Neoceratodus forsteri. NCBI lineage: Eukaryota > Metazoa > Chordata > Ceratodontiformes > Ceratodontidae > Neoceratodus > Neoceratodus forsteri. The sequence goes on along the minus strand of CM028130.1, from coordinate 1,635,345,086 downwards.
AAAAGCTTTCCAGGTGCCACGTTGAAGCTCACCCCAGCATGGCAAAATTATTATGGCCAATGGGAATTTTGTCCCCAATCGGCTCCAGGCCCCAAACAGCTTCCAGCTGCCACACTGGGAGCCCACCCCAGCATGGCAAATGTCTGTCTCTCCCAAAAAACCTGTAACAGTTCCCTCAGCAGTCTCCTGGCCACCCGCACTCCACCTCTGTGCACCCTGTCACCCCACACCCCCACCTCACCCCATACTTACCTCCAGAGTCTGGCATGATGATCTTCGGTGGACCAGGAACACGTCTGCATTCTTCAAAGCCGACCGCAAACTGAAGAAATGCCAGTAAGCTGTATAATGTAATAAATAGGGTTTTTTCAACTTTGATGCATATCTCAGGCATTTTTTAGAATGTTGGCCCCAAATTTTCAACATGGGGTTTTTGGGACCCCTCCTCATGAATTCTTGAAATGTCATGGTGTTAATCGGGCCTAAAGGGTGATTTCACAGTCACTGCGCAAAATCACCTTTTGGGACAGATTAAGGAAACAACAGTGCCAGTGTTCATAAGGTGGGCTCTCAAAAATCCTATGTAGCAAATTTGGTGAAAAAATTCCTAAAAATGACTGTTTTTATGAGCGTGCATTGCGTAGTTCCTACGCACGCTTGTAAGTTCGCGAATTTTGAATATTTACACTCTAGATTTTCAACATTGCCATTTTACCATACCTCCTTATGAGAAGTACAGCTGTCATTTTTCACATCTTGCCCAAAATGTGTTTCCGCACATGTAGCGTGCAATGTCGCAGTCAGTGTGCGAAATCAATGTATGGGACACATTGAGAAAATCACAGTGACACTGTTCATGAGCAGAGGTCTTAAAATGGCTATGTTGAAAATTTGATGAAAAAATTCCTTTCAATAAAGAAATGATGCAAAAAGAAAAAAATCCTAAAAATTACTGTTTTACAAGCGTGCATTGCACAGTTCCTACGCACGCTGGTAAGTTCACAAATGTTTAATATTTGCACTCCAGATTTTCAACATTGCCATTTTACCACACCTCCTTATGAGCAGTACAGCTGTCATTTTTCACATGTTGTCCAAAATGTGTTTCCATGCATGTAGCGCACAATGGCAGAGTCGGTGTGCGCAATCAATGTTTGGGACAGATTAAGAAAATCACAGTGACACTGTTCATGAGCAGAGGTCTTAAAATGGCTATGTTGAAAATTTGGTTAAAAAAGTCCCAAAAATGACTGTTTTAGGAGCGCACGTTGTGCAGTTCCTACGCACACTCGCAAGTTTTCCAATTTTTTATATTTGCACACCAGATTTTCAACATTGCCATTTTACCACACTTCCTTATGAGCAGTACAGCTGCCATTTTTCACATCTCTCCCAAAATGTGTTTCCGCACATGTAGCACACAATAGTGCAGTCAGTGTGTGAAAGCAATATTTGGGACAGATTAAGAAAATTACAGTGACACTGGTCATGAGCAAAGGTCTTAAAATGGCTATGTTGAAAATTTGGTGACAAAAGTCCATAAAATGACTGTTACGAGTGAGCATTGTGCAGTTTCCACGCACCCTTGTAAGTTCATGAATTTGTAATATTTTCAGTCCAGATTTTCACCAGCGGCATTTTTCCACACTTCCTTATGAACAGTGCGGCTGTCATTTTTCACAACATGGCCGAAATGTGTTTTCACACTTTCAGCACAGAAATGCGCGGTCGCTGTGGGAAATCATTGTTGGACAGATAAAAAATCACAGTGACTCTGTTCATGATGGAGGTCCCAAAATGCCTGTGTTGACAATCTGCTGTAAAAATCCTCAAACTAATTACATTACGGTGTCGTTGCACAGTTTCTATGCACGCTCATGACTTTACAGTTTTTAAATATTTTCACTGCAGATTTTCAACATTGCCATTTTTACACATCCCCATGAACAGTACAGCTGTCATTTTCACATTCTGTTCAATATGTTTTTGCACCTGTGTGACAAATGCGTAGTCACTGTGCAAAAGCAGCTTTCGGCTAACAAACTGATATTGCCACTGTTCATGAGGTGGGGGTCACAAAAAAAACATGTTGAAAATTTGGAGTGAAAATACCAATGAATGCCTGAGGCATTAGGGTTTCTGACCATAACACCCCACCCTGTAGAGAATGACAAGCATCAGGGCTGTGACTTAGGATTGTCACCTGCAATGCTTATAACATTCTACCCCCATCCACACCCCTGCAGCCACTGAGAGGCATCGAGGTGTTCCTTGGACTCTTTGGACGCAAAGTTCACCCTGTTCTCCTATACCGCACCCATCTCACTGTATTTCCTGATGGAATGGGGTGTGCATAAGGGCCAAAGACCCCAAGGCACACCTTGACACTTGTCAGTGTCTGCAGGATAGGGTGTGGTGAAATGGCGTGGCCGTTATGCCTGGTGACCTAAAGGCACACCCCAATGCCTGTCACTATCTGCAGGGTGGTGATGTGGTTGGCTTCAGTTTAATATTTCACTGCCATTCCTATTATGCAGATCTGTAACTCCTACACTACCAATGCCAATGCCAGCAAGCAAACATTCGGCATTGACAAATGCTTGTTTCCCTTAGGAATGTGTCTTTTTTCTACATTCCAAAAATCTACCAAACCTTGCTACTTTGTCCACTATAACTTTTTCTTCTGAATTCAGCAAATAGTTGATTTGGTACAGTGGATCCATATGTAGGGAGGCAAGAACATCCCCAAGGATTTGTATCCTTTCTTTGTTACAGTAGTAGCCACAGACATTGACAGCTATTTCCAGATATTTCGTGAAATTTCTAAAGAGTTACTCTCTGCTGCCCCTACTGTGGAAATGGAGAAAGCATGAGATATTTCTGGAAATATCACAGAAATTTCGGGAACTAGCTGGCAGTGTCTATGGCTACTACTGTATATAGGGGGCAGAATAGAAGTAGATGAACTAAGCCATCTTTACTTTTGTGGCAGGCACAGAATTCCGAATCTGATTTCCCATAGAGACTCCTCAGAGTCTAGCTATCAATATAGCCAAATCTAAGTTTGGTAAATATCTTTCTTAAATTGGGATTTTGTATTAGATATAAATATTTGTCTATCCCATACACTCTCGTATTATTAATTGACAACCAGCCACTTAGTTTAAAGTTCTTACCTAAGTCCATATCTCTCTGGGCATGAATACCTCTGACTTTGATTTTAATTTCTTGTTTAATTTCCACTATTGGTTTTAACAAACTGTCAGCTATGCACTGCAGGAGTTCATAAGGCTTAATGAGCCCCTGCAGTGCATATAAGCCAGGACAGTTATATCCAAGATAATTATAATACAGTACCTCCTCCAAACACATCCTAGGTAACTTTTTACTGGGCATATTGTATGTTTTAAACCAATATATGCATAATCTTTGTTCAATATCTTTTCTTAATGGAAGCTGTCCGATTTCAAGTCTTGTTAGTACAGATGCTGCACTGTTTGGTAGTCCCAGTAATTTTTTTATAAAATGTATTCATGCCGGATTCAAGCCCATTCATGTTATACTGTGTCTATATTTCTGATCCATAAAGGATTTGTAACTTTATCTTTGCACTGAACACCCTTATAGAGCCATTAATGGACTAATCACCATATTTGTAGGCACTATACCCAAATTACAAAATCTTTCTACATGTTCAATCTTATTATTTGCACAAAATAAATTTGGTATATTGTTCGATCTCAGATGATTTCTATTAGCTATCATAAACTTTGTTTTTTTTAAGCTAATTGTTAAGTCAGCTTCAACACATTTTCCATGGAATTTCATTAAAACTTCTTTTGATACCTAAAAAACTAGTCGCCATTAAGACGACATCATCAGCATATGCCAGGTAGGGACACCGCCTGGAGTCCAACCTAGGCATATGCAACCCTGGGTCATCCAGATCTTCCAATATTTTATTTAGAAAGAGGTTAAAGAGTATAGGTGACAAAATACAACCTTGTCTCAACCCAATGCTTGATGGAAATCTAGGGGTATTATCATCTTCCTTATAATATCTTATAACTGTGTGATTATCACTATAGAGCAGTTTAAGCAAGCAAATAATTGAGTCATCTAGTTTATACTTTCCCAAGGTTTCCCATAGTTTTTCCCCTATTAACTCTATCAAAAGCTGATTTAAAGTCAACAAATACACAGAAGAATTTTTGTTTCTGAATGTGAATATATTTGTGTACCAAATGGGACAATACAAAGCACTGGTCTACAGTTGAATGGACTGGTTGGAAACCTGCTTGACCTTCATTCAGGATTTCCTTTTCTGTCAGCCAGATCATCATTCTACTGTGAATTATTTTAGTGATTCATGTTTGCATTGTATCTAATAGGCTTATGGGCCTATACTTACTTGGATTGGATTTTCCACCTTTTTTATGGATTGGAACAATGGTATTTTCTTGCCATGTTGGCGGCATCCTTCCTGTTTCATTTATAAGGTTAAATAATCTCTTAAGAACCGGGACCCAGAGACCCGGATCATCTTTTACAATATCAAAAGGAATTCCATCGGGTCCAGGGGCTTTATGTCTTTTCGGTAAATTGATAGCACAAATAATTTCTTCTTCAGAGATTTTGTCTTCCAGTGGTTTCCAATTTCCCTCAAATAGAATCTCTTTCCTTATTTCTGGAATATGAAAGAGATTTTCATAATAACTGAGCCACAAATTTGGCTCAATGTGATTCTCAATTGTATAAGGTATATTATCCCATCCATGAGTTACCATATGCCAATATTTTCTATTATCTTTTGCCCAAGCAGCCTTCTCAAACTGCTCCCATAATCTCTTTCTATAAATGTGTTTCTTTTTTCCCAAAAGTTTTTTATACTCTTTCCTTAATCTGTTTAACATATGTTTATTGGTTTTACTTGGATGTTTAAAGGTATATCTTGCATGGTTATTCACCTTCTTTTTTTGATATTTACACTCCCCATCGTACCATTTACTTCCCCTTTGTTCCTTAAATGTCAAAGTTTTCACAATGATCTTAGAAATTCTTTCCATAACCTTTATATATGATTCAAGGAATAGCTCATAGGACATACACTGTAGCTTATCCATGATTTAATTCCTTATCCCATTATCTTTTAATAATTCTACTGATTTGTAATTCTGTAATAAATCCCATTTTATCCCTTTCTTGTCCATTTTAATGCCTTTATTTTGTTTAATAGAAACATTTTTGCCTTGTTAAATTTGAAATTTAATCTCTTATGTTCATTCTCTGAACATTTGCCTAGAGAGAAATCCACAAAGTATTTTACTAAATCCAAGGTTATCCAACAAAAGTCAATTATGGAGGCACCCCTTACCCCCAAATATGTAAGTTCCCCAGAGCAATTTCCAATAGAGCGTCCGTTAATTAAAAACATATTATTATCTTCCAGTTATTTTACCAATTTTTTCCCTCTCTTACAACCTTTCTTATCTTTTGTCACCCTTCTCATTTTTAAATTCTGTGACACCAGGGCTGCACATGCCTCCCAAATTCCTCTGATTGGCTCCAGGCTGTGTCCCAGCCTGGCATTAAAATCCCCCATAAGTATAATTCTAGCTTCCAACTCATAATTTCCATTATTCTATTACAGAGATAAGCATGTCAGCATTGTTCTTATTTTCATATTTAGATCCAACCAGAGGAAAATAGACATTGACAATAAGAGTTCTCTTATTTTTTATTACAGCAGCAACTACTTATATATGGTTGGAATTCACTAGGAATTTGTCATACTCAATTTGATTTACAATTTTTCCCCAAATTATGAGACCTCCTGATAATCTACCATATTTACTTGTGCTACTTGCCCCTTTATTGAACATCTTATAGCCGTCAATGTATATTTCCTTGTTAGTCCAAGTTTCCTACAAGCAAATGATATTAAATTGCTTTAAATAATTTATAAATGTTGGATCTACCAACCTTTCCCCTAATCCAGTAACATTCCAAGATAAGATATTAAAATCTGTGTTTATGGTAGGGTTGGAATTATTTATTTGTAGCTGTCAATCATCGTCTATGTCTTGTAAGATCTGAAACCTATTTGCCATCTTGATTAAGTTTAACCACTGAGGATTATTTCTTCTTTCCCTATTATCCCATGGAATCTCATTTTCTCCTTTTAAATTTATATCTAACTTATCCAAGCTTTCTGAGTTAGAAAGGAGAAACTTATAATCTTGCTCACTCTTTACCCAAATCGTTATTTGCCCTTGATTTTCCCATCATTTTGCTTTCAATATTGCTTCATGGAGTTTATTATCTTTTGACAACTTCTGTAGTAAATTTACAATCTTAAGTCACAAATTGCATGAAGTTTCATTTATGAAGTTACCAATCCCAAAAATTGAGATTGGATGTTCCTTCTTCATCATTACTTTGTTCTCTGCAAAGTACTCAGGAAACATAGACTTCATAGTTACCACACTGTCTATTTCAAAGCCTAGATCTTTCATTTTCTGCTTTTGATTTTCTATTACTTTGAGTGCTTAGTATTGGTCAGAAAGAAGAAAAAACAATTCAGTATCGGGTAGAGGTCTGATGGCACTCATCTTATTTATTACATCCCCACACCTTCCATTCCCTTGTAAAACAGCCTCAAGTAATTTCTTCAAATGGACATTAAGTTTAAACTCAGTTTCATCTGGCATTATTGAAGCTTTGTATATGGGTAACATGAAGTCAGTTTCCAGGGTCCTTTCCAGAAAATATTTCAATCTAGACTCCACCTCAATGGCTTTCTTTGTACTATTTTCAACCTCTGATGTCTGTCTCTTATTTTCAATAACATCGGTATCATCTATTATAGTATTACCAATTGGCTCTGTATCAATACTTTGGTTTTTGTCTTCCTCTACTTTTTTTATTTAAATTTTTATTTTTTTCAGCTTTTTAGCCTTTACTTTGCTTTTTTCCCCCCAAAGTTTTAGCCACTAATTTCTGAATGAACTTCTGGTTGTTCGGTCTATTTTTATTTTTTTTTTGACTTACTTTGTTTCCCCTTCTTTTTCTTTGTTTTATTATCTATATTAATTTCTACAATGTCATTACTTTTGTCTATATTTTAACTTTCCGAGCAGTCCCAGTCATAATCTTTTCCTTTAAGTTTCACTTTCCTCTCTTTTTCTTGGATTATCCCCTTTTCCCATAATTCAACATTTCCTGCCTTCATTTCTTCCATTATGCTATCCGGGTCTTCATAGCCTTCTGGTAGCATGATTAATTCTGATTCCAATTCCAAGGTATCTTCACCTATATTAGGAGTAGAGTGTGACATATCATCCATACTTGAGTTTATATTCTCAGAATGCAAGGATAGGTCACAGGCTTCCACTGATTGTCTCATATTAATTTTGATGTCATTATCTTGTTTCATCAAATGTTTTACTGGGAGTATATAAACCCATTTAAGTCTCTCAAAAATAAATCAATCCTTTTTTATTTTCAATGCAAATTCACTTGATAAATGATAGTTCTTGTTTTGACAAGATCAGTTGTTCATAAATCATTACATTTGCTCTCAAAGGATGTTGCAGTGCAATAATACAATCCCTGGTCAATGTCTCCATATGTCTCCAAATCAGGGATGCTTTCCTCCTCTGGGCTCACATTCGATGTCTCATTCTCCACTCCAATCTCTACTCCCAGCTGTATGCTGTTATCCCTGTTATTATCCTTGCTGACATATTCAAGATCCTCCTTCCTATTGTAATCAAAAGCAAGGGTCATGTGATCCATCTAAATCCAGCTTAAATTTTTTGAGATCTCTAATTTTCTGTTCAATCCTGCTGTTAATTATAATTGTTTCCCTTATATCTTCAACTGTTTTACTCACTTCATGATTTACCAACTTGATCAGATTTGGGCTTTGTCTAATAAAACTATTATTGCCCAGAATTTCTGGGCATGAGATATCCTTTTTTTGTTCCATGTCCTGTTGTTTTTGATTTTGCTTCTCAAATCACTAATTGGGGGTTGCAACATAATTTTCCCTTTTTCAAATTCAAGTTCTAACACTTTCTCTATATCACCTATCTCAGTTTTCCCCTTCAAATTTACCTTATTCTTCTTAAAGTTTGTTTCATCCTTAGATTTTTTTCTTGTTTTTATTACCTTTACCAGAGGTATTCTCAATTTCAAGAAATATGTTTACATTAGGAGTTGTTTTATTCTTCTTCTTGTTCATTTTATTTCCATAAGCAGGAGATTTCCTGCTTCTTGTTTCCATAGGTATATTTAATTTGTAATCTAATTCCCTACAACTCTTTTAAGTTAGAGAAGTTGGAGACGTTATGACAAGATTGGGATTTTAAGATAAAGACCTCACTGGTATTTATTCACTCATTACTTATTACCAATTCTAAATTGCAAAATTCAAGAGTCCGGCCAATAATTAAGTAATTAAATAGAGAAAAAGATAACAGCCTAGATTACCCAGTTATATACTGCACAAACCAGCAACAACCAGCATAAAAAAAAATATCCATCATTGTCAATTATTGCAATTAGAATATTTAATCATATAAATGGGAACAAACAGACATTCAGTACCATGCTTTACTTTCTAAAAAGTGAGAAGACGTTTCTTTTATTTTTTTCTGGGTTTGACTCCACCTAACTCCACTTAATTTCAACAGTTCCTTATCTTAAGGTTACCATAGATCTTAGAGAGTCAATTTCAAATTCAGATCCAATGTCCAATGTCCATTCTGCTTTTATTCTGGAATATTTATCAGTCCAGACCTTAATCTTCTTTCCTGTTATTACAGCCTTTAACCTCCTCCTTTTGATCTTTTTTTGTATCTGTGAATTTGTTTTCCTTTTCTTTTTCCAGCTGATCCAGAAGGCTTCAGGGGTCACTAAAGGGGTGGTGGGGGGGAAAGCAAAAAACACTAACTAATAAAATGGAAAATAGGAATATAAAACAAAAACAGGATATGCTAATGTGCTAGTATGCTAATATGTTAATGTGTTAATGTGCTCATATGCTAATTAATATGTTAAAAAAGGAGAGGAAAATCCTATGAGGTGACCTATAAAATAACTTATCCTCTATAAAAGTTTTTCATCTTATATATCCAAAAACAAGAGCACACACCATTAATATAACTGATAAAATTTCTTATTAGCTCTTACTGGCTAGTTTGCTGAATACTGGTGGACCTCACCCCACAGAGCTTCTCAGGGCTGAGATAGTGCAAGATACCTGTGTTGTTGCTGCTTCTGGCCCTTAACCCCATTCTCTGAGAAATCATGCAGATCTTCTTTACCAAATTGATAACTTCATTAATGCAATGCAATCATGCATTTGTCTTGATTGAATTGGGCTACTACCACTAAGTTATCCCAGAGTCCTGATCAAAATCCTCACCTGCATTCTGTGCTTCTGTTATAAATATGGACACTAGCTTGCATGTGCTTACCTGCATCTGAGCCTAAGTTTCTTGTACTGTTTAAGAAACAACATTAGATGTTATAGCTGATGCCAGCAAAACAATTGTGTTTGTGATTGCAGGATCCTAGAAGCCAACAGCTTGGTGTTCCACTCTTTATGATGCCCCTGATAGCAGATAGGATAACATGGCTCTGTGATCAGTGTTTGAGGGATTGGAGGCACAGGAGGACTGTTATAGAATTTGCTGGGGTATCTAGAGAGGAGGCAGCAAATGTGGTAGTAAAGCATGACTGAAAACATTGATGGGGCAGAGAAGGTTATTGAGATTGTGGAGCCATCCATTGAAACCTTCTGATAGAAGAAGTCATTCAAATTGGTGCACCCCTTTTCATTGACACCTCAATGGTGAAACAGAAAAAAAGACCATTACGGTGACATTCGCAGTAATGGTCCTTTTTCCGTGTTTCACCTTCCCCCAGTTTTCCACCCCTCCCTGGACCACTCTGACCTGGACTTGGAATCCTAAAGTCCAGGGGGTTGGGGATCAGGGTCCCCCACATGGGGGGTGTGGGGGGGCACAGGCCCCCACAGAAAACACCTTGAGAACAGGTGGCACAATACCGGTGTCAGTATTGTGCCATCGCTGTGGAGGAGGTCATCATTGTCACTGTTGACTAAACTTGGTGCTTCCATTCATATTGTTCTTTCACTTGACTGATGTCTGTACTATAGAGATTCTTCTACTTACTGTACTGCAACCATCCATAGGTCTAGCAAAATAGCCTGATCTACGGTGATGGGGGGAAGAACAGCAAGATGGCCATGCAGCTGCTCCACTGCCTGCTGCTTAGTTTCTGACCTGCATTTGTTCAACGTTCAGGTCTGTTCTTTGTATGTGCTTTTTTAAGCATTTTGAGGCATACAAAAATGTATTTGCTTGGCAATGTTTTGTAGATGCATGCCTCTGATATTGATGCCGAGCTATTTTTCAGGACCACATAAAATATAGAAGTCATCTAGAATGCAACTACTAACACAGGCCTGAACATTAAAGCTAATTATAAGTGGACTGTGTGGGTGAACTTTCAAGTTTTATACTTGTTATTGTGCAATGCAGAGCATATGTTAAAAATGCTTCAGAATATTTTTAGCTTTTATGAGTAAACCGAACTCTGTTAACTGGAAAACAACATGGATGGAGCCCTTCCTATCTGGACTTATGGTGACTTTGGAGGAAGCTTGGTGAAGGCAGAGTTACACTTGACATGCTGAGAGGATGATCTCACCTTTTAAAAAGGTATGCTACTGTCACCTGTGACAGCAGATGGAGGTCACTGCTTTGTCCCATGTTATTTGAGTTTATTGCGCTGAGTGGAGTGCTTTTCCTTTCTCTCTCTCTCTCTCTCTCTCTCTCTCTCTCTAATCACTAGTTGAGCAGTTGGATGGAGACAGAAGATTGGAAGTCTTGAAGCTAACAGGTCTAAATCCCCACCTGAAACAATAAAAGAATCGGAGACTTATTATAATGGAGCACTGTCTTTGGGAGACTGATGAGCCCTTGGTAAGGGGTGGGCAAAGATTTTTAAGAGAAATGCAGTTTGCTCCTTTTATCCATGATTTATAAAGACTCCTACTAAAGGAGAAAAAGGTGAGATAAAAGGCTCTTGATCTTATTGTCCATCTACATGTTTTTGTCATATTCTTGGAGTTGCAGACTAGCGCCGTGTGACTTGAGGCGTTTTTACATTTTTAAAAAACCTGCATTTATATTTCTATCATGTTTTTCATAGTAAGAGAAAAAAGCAGCCTGTAGAACATTGCTCATCACTACCCTTGGGTGTGAAAGCTTCTCACCCACCACCACCCTCTGTTGCCTTCCCTAAAGCTAGTTCCCTACCCACCTCTGCCACTGTGCCTTCTAACTTACTTCCCAGCCTCCCATGTGGCATTGAATCGAATGCCTTACTGAAGTCCAGATACAGTACATCCACTGCATGGCCCCTGTCCAGTTGTCTAGTTACCCAGTCATAGAACTTGGAAGAAGGCACTTGTCTCACCCATCTTTAAAGCAGAGAATGCCATCAATTTGTCAAACTACAGGCCCATCTCTATTCTCCCTCTCCTGTCTAAAGCCCTGAAATGAACTGTCTCCAACCAGCTCACGGATTACCTATTGAAATATTTTCAAAGGTATTTTCAAATCAAGGCTGTTCTCTCACCTTGCCACCTCCAGCTCCTGTGACTGCCCTGATTAAACCTCCTATTTTCTCACTACCCACCCTGTTCTGTTATTTGACAAAGACATGATTGGGAAACCTTTTCTCCTGCTATTGTCTGCTCCCCACACCTTTTACTTACCCTCTCTGTTCTGGACTTTTTCCCTATTTGTTTCTCCTAATCTGGCATGACCTCTTTCTTGTAATAATAATGTGATTATTGATATCTCATGTCCTTTTGCACAAATGATTTGATATGTATTTGTATATGTTTTCTCGCTCTTGACACAGCACAAATTGTTGTGTTATCTATGTAACCTTTTTTGTACTGTACCTAATTGACGTGGAACCTTTGTAAAAGAGCCTCTGGCTCAAAGGTAGTAATTCCTAGAACAATAAACTAAACTAAACTAAATACAACCTTCTCTGTGCCCAGCAACATGAGTTCTGCAAAGACCATTCCGTGATCACTGCCCTGGTTGACTTCACCACCAGAATGTACAATGCCTTTGATGATGGTCTGGCAGTGGGGTCTATTTTTATAGACCTCACAAAGGCATTTGATACCATCAACTATAAGCTCCTCCTGCAATACCTACTCTCAATAGGCTTGTCCATAGACAAGGTTACATGGTTCAAGAGCTACCTCTCAGACAGGACTCAATGCATCAAAATCGAAGGCACTCTCTCTGAGCCAAGAGAGGTGAGTCTTGGAGTCCCACAAGGCTCAATACTGGGGCCATTCCTTTTCAGCCTCTTCATAAACCCCATGCCATCAGTTTGCCCAGTGCACATCATGCTATATGCTGATGATGCGGTCATCCCAGTAAGTGAAAAAAAATCTACTTTCTATCACCTATGAACTGGAAGCAAATTTTCACAGGCTTGAGACATGGTTCTTTAATAATAAATTGCTGCTCAACTATAAAAAAACTAAGAGCATGTTTTTTACTGTTCCTCAGAACCAAAAGAAATTTGGGAAGCTGCAGGTACTGAGTAGCAAACGGAATATACTGGAGCAGGTTGACACCTTTAAATACCTCGGGGTACACATGGATAATGCCCTCTCATTCACAACTCATGTAGACCATGTAGTCAAAACTACCAATGCAAAACTATGACTCCAGTACTGACACTGTCACTACATGCTCCCTGAGGCCCTAAAGGTGGTCATAAGCAGCACAGTCCTATCTACCATAGACTACAGCCTTATAATCTGTGGCGCTGGAACTGACACAGCACTCAAAAGGGTACAAACCCTTCTTAATAAAGTATGTTGGCTGGTCCTGGGAGCAGATCACTGGACACACACTCATGACCTCTATAAAGCAACTGGATGGCTACCCCTTTACCTCAGGGCTCAATACCAGGTCTGTCTTCTGACAAAGAAGCTAGTTCCTGAATCCACCTCTTGTCTATTCAAACTAGATCAACCAACTGTCAGTATACGAAGTTCATCAAAGTGGGGACTGGAGGTACATTTTAAGCATACCTCAAAAGTCCACCAATCTCTCTCCTATAGAGGACCCAAGTTGATAAATGATCTCCCCTCCCCGACATTGCTAAATGTAGCAAGGTCAGCAAATTCAAAGCAGGTCTCTGAGCACTCCTAGCTCTCGCTTGTGTATGTGAGTGCCCCAACACAACCTAAACTCTATACTAACAAGTGAGAGTCCCCTGAACAGTCTAATTCAAGCACTTGGAATGTCACCAAATGTCCCCTCCAACCTCCCAGTGCAACATTACTATAGATTTATTCCCCTCCCGTCCTCACCCCACCCCTGCCTCCTGTTCCATCCTCTGCTTCCTCCTACACCCCTCTACCCCATACATATTACTGCCTTCCCCTTATCCACCTCCCAACTGTACTACCCCCTCCCCTTCACTGCCATCCCCTGTAGACCCCCTTTCCTATTTCTCCCCATCCCCTATCCCTAACCACTGACCCTCACCTCCAATGACAAAGCCCTCTCAGGCTGCCACTCAAGCACATTTTCAACAAATCCTTTCTTTCTGGTGGCTTACCCTGCCCAAGCATGAGTTTCTGAAATCCTTCTGCAGACCTGTGTGCTCAGCATAGGGCAGCTTACTTCTAGGAACAGACTTGAACTGTCTGTCTATATATGTAGGACTGATGGTGAAATTTCATTGTAAATTTCAAGATGATCTGTAACCAAAGTGTTACTTGACAATTAAGCACAATTGTTTTTTATGTAACCTATGTAACCTTAAAATCAAGTTATTTTCAGTACAGAAGTGTATTTCTGTGTATATACTGTTGTTTCTGTTTATTCTGTTCTGTACTATGTTTGACTTGGAACCTTTGTAAATGAGTCATTGACTCAAAGGTGTTAATCCCAAACTGAAATAAATAAAATAAGTAAATAAAAATATTATGGCCTTCATAAGTCAGGAGACACTCGGGAGCATTTGGGGTTGTGCCGTGCATCTCTTTTGAATATGTGGGCCTTGATGCTGTCTTCATGTACTGCAAAAGGTTGGAAATAACTGAAAAAAACTACTAAAGAACCAGTCATTAGATCTGGCTGAAATTCATAGGATTTGGTAGAGATTATTGATCATATTATCCCTGAAAGGTGCAGTATGCTCTGCTGAACAGTTTTTGAGTTACAGGTTTCATACAATGGCTCTGACATGTAAAACCAAGCAAAAATGCAATCAAATAAATAAAGCTTGCCTCCAAAAAAAGAACTGTAAACAAAAAGAAAAGAAAACCAACAAAAGCAAATGTACAGCATGATGCCGCAAAATTAAATTACCAAAACAGAAATAAATGTAAACTACAATCAAAATAAAATGACACATAAAAAAGTCATATGCAAACCAAAACATTGAAATCCATCTAAAATGATTATTTAAAAACAATATTAGGACAACTAAAAAGTGAATGCAGACAAAACATTCTGCACAACTAAAAAGTGAATGCAAACAAAATAAATCACAGAACCACAAAAAAAAAAAAAAATAATGCAAGTAAAAAAACAAAGCACAGCACAACTAACAAATATTGATCAATTACCATTGAAAATTAGCTCCAGCTGAATTGGGTTATCTTTTTCTAAAAAATCTCAGAATAAAATTTTTACTACTACTACTACTACTAATTACTTAATTTTTGCTTGTATGTTTTCAGTAGTGCAGTAGGTAGGGTCAGTAAGTGAATAAAACACATTCATGTCATGGGGTACTGCAGTGCATTAAATTGGTAGGGGTGCTATGGTTGTGGGCAGGTGATGGAGTTCTGTTGGAAGACTGTGAGTTCGTTAGGCAGGGTCAGAATCAAAAATTTCTCCAGGATATGTAGTGTAGATTTGGAAACAGGTGTTGAGATGCAAGATGTCATTTTCCATGAGTCTTGCATCTACAGTACCTGTATCTGCAGCTCATGGACTTGAACACTGGGAGATTAAATTACTTTCCCAGGGTCACTCAGTGTGTATTTGTCTCTAGCATAGTTTGAACGTGTTAATTTCTAGTTCCTAACAGGAGTCTAACCACTCGAGGACCACAGGCTTCAACTCTCATCTAGAGATGTGTGAAGTCTGCAAAATTTTCTCTGTGAGATAATTTGCAAATTTTGCAGAATTCGCAGAGCAATTTTGTGAAATTCACAGTTGAAAATATTGTGGTTTTAGCCACGGAGTGCAAAATTTCATCCGCAAATTTTGCACTCCTCCCACAAAATTTGCACTTTACGTTAGAAAAACATGAATTTTGTTGAAATCTTCACACAAATCACTCAAATCTAAGTTTTGGAGTGTTCCAAAAACTCCATGAATTCCACGAAGCATGAATTTTCAGCAGTTCACATGAACTTTGCTAATGAAGTTTAGCTTCACAACACCTCTATTCTCATCCTAGGAATCAGTGGCTCTGTATACAGCTCATTGAGCAATACCTACAGGTAGCATGATAGCGGTTCCACTGGAGTTATGGGTATCCCCACGTTTAGCAGTCATAAGCATGTACCCACACAATGTCAGGGAGGTGGGCAGGACTAAAAGAAGGGACAAAGTATCCCAATTGCTGCAGAGTGATGTATGGCCATAGTGTTGCCAGTAATCTCTGAGTTGATATTGGAAAAATGACTCACTCTCCACAGCAATTAAATGTTAGAAATATACAGAATTTTATTTTTTGACATAACTCACATAGAGATGCGGTGAATTTAAATTTTGCCTTCGAAGTGAACACTAAGTGGGCACTTTGTGTTATCACTCTGCTTTGTGAAGTTGCCAGCATGAAATGCCCACTTCACCTTGTTATTACTTTGCATTGTCATTCCACCTTAACACGAAGTAAGGTGAAGTGGCAACAGTATTGGCAGCCCCACACACACACACACAGTCACTAGAATTAATGCACATCCCCAAAATGCTACTGTCATCTTGTCTCCAGAAAACTCCCAAGTGCTAATGAAGTGAAATGAGAGCATAACAAGAAATGCAAAGTCCCCCAGAATTAATGGCACACTCAGTCATCTGGGCAGTGGTCAGACATAGTCACCAGAATTAATGTTCATTCCCAAAATGCTACTGTCTTGTGTCCAGAAAATTCCCCAGTGCTGACCAAGTGAAATGAGAGTGTAACAAGACATGCAAAGTCTCCCATCTTGGAGATGCAGCAAATTTAAATTCCGCCAGTGAAGTGCCCGCAAAGTGGGTACTTTGCGTTGTCCCTTCACTACGCAGAGTGGCCAGCATGAAATGCCCACCTCCCTCATTATTGTCATTCCGCCTTAACCCAAAGCAAGGTAAAGTGACAACAATATTGGTAGTCCCTGGGCCCCCAAACATCACATGGCTTACAGTACTGTAACTCACATGCTGTATAAGAATACGAATGCCTACAGCTGTAGTTCCCCGATGGCAATGACCTGTATCACAAATAGAGAAGCAGCAAATTTAAATTCCACCAGCGAAGTGCCCATAAAGTGGACACTTCATGTTGTCGCTCTGTGTCCAATGCAAAAGGTTCACTTCGCCTAGTAATTATTACTTTGTGTTATCATTCCGCCTTAACTTGAAGTAAGGAGAAGTGACAACAATATTTGGCAGCCCTTCACACACACACAGTCACCAGAATTAATGTGCATTCCCAAAATGCTCATGTCTTGTGTCCAGAAAACTCCCCAGTACTGACGAAGTGTAATGAGAGCACAAGAAATGCAAAGTCTTCCAAAATTAATAGCGCACACAGACGTCAGGCATTCAGTAGTCACACACAGTCACCCAAATTAATGTGCATCCCCAAAATGCTACTAAGAATGTAACAAGAAATGCAAAGTCTTACAGAATTAATGGTGCACTCTGTCATGTGTGCAGTGGTCACACACAGTCACCAGAATTAATTTCATTCCCCAAAATGCTACTGTCTTGTGTCCAGAAAATTACCCAGTGCTGACGAAGTGAAATGAGAGGGTAACAAAAAATGCAAAGTCTCCCAGAATTAATGGTGCACTCTATCATGTGTGCAGTGGTCACACACACAGTCACCAGAATGAAGGAGTATCCCAAAAATGATACTGTCTTATGTCCAGAAAATTCCCCAGTGCTAATGAAGTGAAATGAGAGCTTAACAAGAAATGCAAGGTCTCCCAGAATTAATGGTGTACTACAAACTCACAGACAGATTAGGATTGCGCTGTGCACTCAAGATGCAGATGCAAAGGCACAACAACACCTAACCAGTGCTTATAAGTTACAAATCCAAATATAGAAAAGAATACCTTTTGCCGGTTTGGGGGGTAGTGCACAGCAGTAACAGACAGTCCACTACCAGTAAAAATACCACAAAGCAGTATAAAAAATTCATGCAGGTGCAGTGGATAGCAGGTTTACACTGCTGCAGTTATTCTGTGGCACAATAAAAGGTGTCATATTTAATAGCACGCATTGCACACACACTCACACACACTACAAGTAATGCGTAGCAAATTGAAAACCCTTAGTAATATAACTAAATGTTTTAAACAAACTGAAATGATACACTGCTGCATCACAACAATCAGAAAAAAATGTCAAAAATTACTGAAAATATTACTGTGTGTACATTAACACAGTTATACAAGAAAAATATAACCAAAACAGAAAGACTGCCTTTTTCTCCCAGTTAATTTACCTACACCACAGATACGCCCCTCCCCAAAGCACACTTCACAGTACACAGACTGACTGTTCTAAATTAACATTCAAAATCCGCACACAAACAATAAACACTCGATAATATGAGCACAGGAGGGTTTCCTATACTCAATGTAGTAAATTGTGAGGAAAAAAAATAGCTCAAAAAGACTTTTTTAACAACTTTTAGAGGATTTGAATTGCAGAGCTCTCAGAGGAAACTATCTCCATCTTCCACTACACACACACTACACAGAACTGAGGCTGTGCAGAACAATATAGAGCCCATGTGACCTGCAATCCCATAAAGCACTGCAAAATTCTCCTTTGGAGCTCAAGAACAAGGCAAAGTGAGGCGAAGTACATTGATTTCAATGTACTTTGCCTTAAAATTGGTGGAGAAGTGGCTTGGGGAAGGCAGAATAACGTGAAGTCATTGTTTCCAATGGACTTCACCTTCCCGATATAATGCGAAGTACTCCGCTTCGCATTGTGGAGCACTTCGCAGACTCCACATTACTCCGTGAATCACTTCGCGGAGCGAATTTCGGCCACTTTGCCCACCACTAAACTCACATCAGAAAGGGTGTCAGTGCTGCATTGAATGGGAGCCAATGTTTTAAGATAAAACCACTTCTTCTGGGCATTCAGTTGTTAAATAATAACAATGACTTAAATAGGAAATACATATTACACGTAAATTCATGTACAGTGTTCAGAACATAATAATGTTCTTAATAAACCAAGTGTGGTAACATACACCTTTCAAGTGTCTGTCCCAGATATGTTGTTACAGTAATATTCCCGATATATTATTTTACAGTGTAACTAAATAAATGAGTACACAACTCCATGATTTTTTAATAACTTTCATTGACAGAATAGATGGTCAGTAAGAAATAATGTACTGTCAGATTAATACTCAACTTTGAAACTCCATTGTGAATCTGAAAGAACGTTGTCTGTTTCAGCCAAATAGGACTTGCTACTTTCTCAGCACCTTTTGCATCCTTTTATTTTTTTTTACAACTCTTTTTTTTTCTCCCTATCCACCAGGGCATCTCTCAGGATCCCTCTCAAGGCCTGCAGCTCCTAACCACCCACCTGAACCATGACCCTCTGACAACTGAATCCGGATCAGAACTCTCATCTCCCCCCCAAGCCCTATGGAGAGACAGAGAGTCCCCAGAGGGTAGAGTGGGATGAAGCGGCCGGCAATGGGTGTGTGGGCCTTGGCTTCAGAGTTCACCGTCACCTTACCCAGTGGCAGGGGGTATGTTTCCCCTTACTTGTTATGCCCTCAATCCCCCTCCCCTCAAGAGCTCGGTCTTGCAATGACATTCAGGGCACCTGCTGCAGCTCTTTTCCCCATGCTATGTGTTGCCAGGTGTGCACAGTGCCTCCGGTCACCACTGGGGGCCGCTGCTCTGCCGGGCAAGCCTGGATCCAACCCAAGAAAGAGGAGCACTGTTCTCCGGATGCTCAATCCTTTCTATCTCCCCAGCCAACCCCCGGCAGCCCAGGCTCATTCCTGAACCTGGGTCATCGGCGTGGAGCGAGGTGTTGTGTCCAGCACCTCAACCCTCAGCACCACCGGGCCAACTACCTCCTGCATCCTTGAGATCAAGAGTCAGTGTTTCTAGTAGTGAATGACTTCACCCCCCTGTGATCACAATTCCTGTTGCTCTCCTTTGAGAACCAACTACTAACTGCAAGCCCCCTCCACCACTGAAAGCCCGGCTACCAACAAGCATGTGCATCCAGAAGAGATGTTGTTTTTAAATCAAAGCCTCCATCCAATTCAAAATCAGCTTCAGCCAAATGGAACTTGCTACTTTCTTTGCACCTCCTGCAACCTTGAGGATGAGAGTCACTGTTTCCACCAGTTAGTGACTTCCCACCCCTAAAGCACGCCATTTCCATTGCTGTCCCTTGGGAACCAACTACTGAATGCGAGCCCTGCCCACCAAGAGCTCAACCACCAGCCAGGGTGCATGGCCATTCTTCCCTCTTTACTTCAACTTCACTACAGCCAAAGTGGTTCAACACACTGTGGCCTGAAGCTCTAAGGACCCCAGTGCAAAGGATGTCAGGAGAGTCAGCAAGACGAGGCAGCCAGCAGTCAGGAACTCTGCTCATTTCAACAGCACTGATAAAACTGTGAATGTAAAGAGCCCTGCCATGTCTGTTTGAACCAGCTTATGCTGGGTCCTAACAACACCTTATCTGGGTGAGCACTATTAGTTTAATTTAGTAGTACTGTATGTACTGTAGTGGGCTAAAGGGGATGCGTAGTGCTACACTCTATCTGTGTGAACACTATCTAATTTAACTAGTTGTCTGTCTTGTGCTACTGTTGATGCTTACTACTATACCCTACCTGTGGAGTGCTACTAGTTCAAGTAATTTGTTTTGTGCTGAAGTTTATGCTTTCTGCTACACCCTGTCTGTGTGAGCACTACTAGTTTAATTAAGTAATTTGTTTTGTGCTTTAAGTTAATGTTTTCTGCTACACCCTGTCTGTGTGAGCACTACTAGTTTAATTAAGTAATTTGTTTTGTGCTTTAAGTTAATGTTTTCTGCTAAACTCTATCTGTGTGAGCACTACTAGTTTAATTAAGTAATTAGTTTTGTGCTTAAGTTCATATTTTCTGCTACACTCTATCTGCGTGAGCACTACTAGTTTAATTAAATAATTTGTTTTGTTCTTGAGCTAATGCTTTCTGCTATACCCTGTCTGGGTAAGCACTACTAGTTTAATTATGTCATCTGATTTTTACTGGAGCTGCTGAAGTTGATGCTCTTTATTTCACATTGTAGCTCCGGTTGACACTTTTATGTTGTAAACTGTGGAATTGATAGTTACATTGAGAATAATAAAACACAGTTCAGGTCACACCAGGGCTTCTGTGCAAGGCAAAAAAGACAAGTAAATGAAGAAAATAAAGACTGCCAGCACTGCTACTTACTTAGACACCATGAGCAGGATATTCAAAGCAGTTGCACATGGCAAAACTGAGTTGTGTCTGTGCAACTGCAGAAATGCACCTTTGTGCAATATTCAGCAGGAGTCAGTGCACAGCGCAAGTAGCAGTGTGCCAGTGCACAATCCTAATAAATGCATGTGCAAGGGCAGGGGGCGTGACCATGAATATGTGACACAGTGCAATATTCAACCCCCAACCCATGGTGCAAGTGCGAAGCAACCTCCAGATGCACTGAGCAGAATTTATCCTATGAATACAGGGCACAAGCACGGGGACAGCACTTGCGCCAGTGGGGAGAGAGAGAGAGAGAGAGAGAAAGCCTCCAGACTGTGGAGGGAGGGAACAGAAGGAACAAGGGAGACAGACCTGTGAGGGACTGAGGGAGTGGATCAGGCAGCTGCAGGGGTGTGGGACAGAGGTAGCAGTAGACTGTGAGCCAGGGGTAGGGGAAGCAACAGACCGAGTCAGGCAGAGAGAAAGACACTGTCCCACGGTAGCAAGCGGACCACAGGAGGTGACCACCAAGGGGGAGATAGGACAGCAGGGGCCATGGCCAGTGCAACTTTCCAGATGGAGGCCGTAATGAGGGGTGCGAGGAGGCAGAAGGAAGAGCGACGTGTCTGTGGAAGGGCCCGTTGGCAGTACACCCAGAACAGGTGGTACCATGCCCACATCACCTTCAAGAAGATCATGGGCTGGTATCTTCTGAACCAGGTGATTCTGAGGTAGCTCTGTGAGCTGTGCAGTGAGGAGATGCAGGCACCCACTAGACAGCCACGCTGTGTCAGTGGAGATGAAGGTGACAGCCGTCATGTGCCTGCTCGCCACGGGCACCTTCCAGAGACCAACAGAGGACACCACAGGCATAACCTATTCAGCCACGTCATGCCTCCTCACACACTTCCTCAACACCCTGATGTCACATGCTGAGGAATACATCCAGTTCCCCAGCACACAGGCAGAGTGTACATCAACCATGCTGGACTTCCACAGGGTAGCACGGATGCCTGGTGTGCTTGGGGCCATTGACTGCACCCATGTGGGCATCCGCATGCCACCTGGCCCTGAGGGTGCAGCACAAGTCAACAGGAAGGGCTATCCCAGAGTCAACTGCCAGGTGGTGTGCAATGCCAGGGGGTGCATATCCAATGTCTGTGCCACACAGCCCAGGAGTGCACATGATACATTCTTCTGGCACAGCTGTGCACTGTGCCACAGGTTCGAGCATGGGAACATCCCCATGGGCCACCTAGTGGGTGAGTATGGGATGGCCATGGGGAGATGGGAACAGCAGGGCATGGGATGGGGCGGGCAGGGTGGTGCACTGGTGGGGTGCAGGGATGGGCAGGGCACAGCGACAGGACACTAGGCTAACCATGTATCTGTCCACACAGGTGACAGTGGCTACCCACTCATGCCCTGGCTGCTCACCCCCTACCGGCACCCATCGTCCCCAGCAGAGGACCATTACAATGATGCACACGTCAGCACATGGAACATTATTGAGTGTGTGTTTGGGATGCTGAAGGCACAGTTCTGTTGCCTTGACAGGTCTGGCAGTGCCCTACAGTACAGCCCCTAGAAAGCCTGTGGCCTGTTCCTGGCCTGCTGCATACTGCACAACATGGCCATTGACCATGGGATAGCTGTCGAGGTTGAAGAGGGGGACAGCAGTGGGGACGATGAGGGCAATGGGCTGGGGGGCAGCAGGCAGCCCCCCCAGGCAGAGGAACCCCCGGCTCCAAAGGATGGCATGCCAGCACCGGGACACAATTGCAGAGGAGCACTATGATGCACACAGGTAAATGGAGCAACACCCATGCATTGACCAGACACAATGGTATGACACACGGGCATGGGCAGGCATGGCAATGGGTAGGCACACACAGAGGTGTGGGGCAGGGTTGGGGGTGGCAGTGCCACACAGTGACTCACAACAGCACGTAGCTTTGTACAGCAACACACTCACGCACACATATGCACACACACACAAAAACACGAGTCCAGGTGCCATCACGTGGCATGGATCAGATGCAGAGTGCCAGTGCACAGGCACAACCAGTGCAGTTCTGCTCTCATCACACACACTGCACATGGGTCAGTGGCCAGGCAGGTGTGCACCCAAGCAGCATGACGTGTGACACACAGTTGCCACAACTGTGGCATGCACCCACACACATTGCCCATGTGCACACAGGGCAGTGGTAGCAGACTACAGACAGGGTGGTGTTCACATCAGGTCCACCACAGAGAACCATGACAGCCACTGACATGGGGCAGCCACGCTGGGGCCGTTCGGCAGCCACTGGCTGCTCAATGGCCACAGGGGATGTATGCAACTGCCCCCAGGGGTTGAGCTGCAGGAACATGACTGGGTTCACACAGGGGAACTGGCCCCCCCCCCCCAGACATGCCTGGGATGCTGACAGCAGAACCCATCATTGACAGAGAGGGTGTCACTCAATGTCGGGTCTGTGAGGTGGACAGTGCACTCCATAGTGTATGTGACTAGTGGCCACACCCTGTGGCAGCCAGAGGTGCAAGGCCAACCGAATTCACATTGGCAATGCAATCCAGGGATGCAGTTGTGTCCTCCCGCAGGTACTGTATAGCATCCAGGACCTGCGCGGTGTCCCTCTCGTGCAGCTTGGCTGCCTGGTGCACCTCTGCGTGAAGTGCATGCACCCCAGCTACAAGCAGCACCTGTTGCTCCATGGAGGCCTACAGCAATCGGGTGTGCTCTGACAATGGATCGGCACCCAGGGGAGCCTGGGTGTGTGCTGCCGTCCCACTGGTGGTGTACGGCCATGCTGCATGGCCCCCCGCTCAGGTGGATGCTTCACAGCGGGGTCCCCATGGGGTATGTCACTGTCTGGTGCCCCAGCAGTGGACACTGCATCTAGCCACCCAACATACCCAGCTATCTGCTGCTGCTGTCCCTCCGGCCCCTGTATGCTGACCAGTGCCTGAGTGGATGCACCACCACCACCACTACCACATGGCACTGCCGTGGCTGTACACATGGCAGCACCAAAGGTGATGGCAGTCAGCTATTCCTCTGCCGACAGGCCACTGGCTGTGCTGCCAGTGATGGTAGTAGGTATGGGCATCTCCTCCATGACACCACCTATGCTGTCCAGGATGATGGTCATGTCATCATCAGTAACAGACCCTGCCCCAATTTGTGTCTCCATGCAGAGTATGCCATGGGTGGCATCTTGCTGGAACATAGCCAGGGCCTTGTTCAACACCAAGCCTAGGACATCTGGCTGGATGGCGGTGGTGTGCTGCAGCTGATAGGGCCCCCAGATGCCCATGGAGGTGGATGGCTGGTCCTCCGGTACTGGGCCTGCTCCCATGGCTGCCACCCCTTCCACTTCATGCTGGTGTGCTGGTGCTGTAAGAGAAAACAGACGTGTTAGTGCTGCAAGTCCAGCAGGCCTCCCCCAGACATGGCATATGTACCATGCAATGATGGGCTCCCTCCTGTCTGGAAGCCACCACCTGGAACACCCTCAGTGGTACTATGATGCATGGTGGCCACCACCACCTCCTCCTGTGCCATGAGCTGTGCTACATCAGCATGGCCCCAGCCAGTGGCTGTCCTGGCTGCCTGTATGCCCGCCACCTTCTCTTTTATGTGGTGTTTATCAGTGCCTACCTTCTTTCTGCACTCCTGCATAAACTGCTGGTGGCTGCCCTGTAGGTTCACAGACATTGCCACCTCCTCCTCCCAGGCCGCAGCCCTGGCCTGTGGTGTGCCAGTGGCACCACTCAGCAGTTTCTCCCTGTCAAGGTAGGCCGTGAACAGGGCATTAGCCTCTGCCTTTGTAAAGTTGGGTCTGAACTAGCGGGCAGGCCCATGCTCCTCATTCTCCTCATGCTCAGGCATGGTGCTACCTGTGGACAAGGACATGTGTGTCACTGACTGCAGCTGCCCACCCCATCCACCATCCTGTGCTGGCTGGTCCCACAGCAGGCGCCAACTTACTACAGATGGTTGCAATACCAGTCCATGGCCTGTGCTGTTTTGCAGCACCTTTATAGTGTATCACATGCAAATGAGCTGTGGCGCAGAGGTAATGACATGCTAATTTCCCCGGTGCACCACACACTGGATGATGAGCTCATTAGCATGTGGTGGCTGAATATCGCACACTTGCTCCGTAAGCAATGGAGTTGCTGTGGTGCATGTCATGGTGCAATGCCATGACATGTACAGTGCGCTGACCCACAGTAAGCATGTGTCCTGGCCTGTGCTGCCACCTATCGCACATTGTGCACTCAGAGCGCTATAGGGGCTATATGGTGCACTATGTGCCATGGCCTTTATTGTGCTGTGGCACACCGTGCACCAGTTGACCCCTGACCCCTGTTGTTACCCTTTGCCCTTTGGGACTATACCACCATATGCCGGGTGGGCCCCGGCTTGCACTATGCATGCATTGTGGGCTGTGCTACTGGCTATTGCGGACTGCGTGCTCCAAGCGCTATGGGGACCATGGAACACTGTGCACCATGGCCTCTATTGTGCTCCAGCACACTGTGTGCCAGGTGACCCCTGACCCCTGACCTGACTCAATGCCCCTTAGGACTACACCACCACATGCTGGATGGGCCATACCCATTCTGCGCATCAACAGCGATGTGTGATTTGCGTATGTGGCACATGTTGACACGAGGTGTGCATCCCATGCATGTTGTGCACACGTGTGCTACTGGCCACCATTTTGAACCAGCACCTTGAGAGGAGAGCATGGCACCTTGAGGTGTGCAATGTGCCCACACCTGGTCAGACTTGGAGCTGGTCAACCTTGTGGCCTGTGTGCAGTCACATACACCTGGGCTGTTTGGCCAGGAGCCCCTGCAGCTGGCCAGTACAAAGATCTGGCAGACCATCGCTTCAGGCCTGGTTCGGGACACCGGGGTGCTACAGACCAGTGAGCAATGCCACCACCAGTACAGGGATATGATGCAGTGGGACCCAGAAAGACTGAGGCAGTTGCAGGCACGCATCCACAGGGCGGCCGTGTCTCAGCCAGGTAAGTCGTCTCATGCTGCATGTGTGCCCAGCCACTGTACTGTGGTGTTGGCTGGGCTGCCTGACATGCCTTATCAGTGGGGGGAGCACTGTCGGTGCGTGCATTGCGATGTGGCATTGCCAGCCACTGGGTGTGCTGCGCTACTGCCTTGCAGATCATGTCAGGCTGGGGCACACACTGTGCACAGGGGTGGGGGTGGTGGGTACAAGCTGTGGTTGTTCTCTGATGTGTGCCTGTCTGTGTTCCATTCCTAGGGCCTGAGGATTGGCGCCATGCAGGAGTGGCGGGGGCACCTGGTGGGGCGCAGCAGGCTGCTGCAGGACCAGCTGGTGGACATGCGGGTCTGACTGGTGGAGGTGGAGCAGCAGCAGGACGGGCGAGAGCAGTGCCACAGCAAGCATGTAGGCACTGTTGTCTTCTTCTGCTCAGTACTGGGTAGTCAGCGGGGGGGAGGGCGTGGCCATGGCCACCTGTGCCATGTGCCGTGTCAGCTGTGTGCTGCATACTGTGCGGTGTGCATGCCGCTGTGGGGCAGCCATTGCACATTTGTACCAGCTGTTGGTGGGATGGGTGTGCTCCCAGCTGCCACCGGTGCTGCTGTGGTGCTGCTGCCCTGTGCCAACTGCCTGTCACTGCACAGTTGGGTGGCCATTGGGCAGTGGTGTCCACCACTGTACACTGTCATAGCATGCTGGGATGCTGGCAGATGTTGGCCCCCTCACTGTGGGTGGCCAGGGTGCCACTCCAAGGGTGTGTGTTCCCACTGCCCATTGCTCACAGTGGGAGGCATGGTTCCTAGGTACTTGTACTGATCATCTGTCCATTCCTTTGTCATAAGCATCCGGAGGGGGTAGCAGCTGCCCCTGTATTGCCGCCTCTTATGGCAGATCATACTGATCACGTCCACAACCCTGGAGGTGGTAAAGCAGATGAAGCAGATGGTGCTCCGGGACAGGCAATGGTGGAGGCGTCAGGCAGTGGCAGGCCTTGGCCACCCATAGTTCGACCCCACTTTTTCCCTTTTACCTCTGCCATCCCTTCCTTCCCCATCCCACTGTACAGTCCCTGTTCTCTGTCCCCTTCCCTTGCTCTCCTACCCTTTCCCACCCCATTCCATTGTATATAGTTGTGTTTAATACAGATTTTCTGCTTAAATGCCTGTGTCCATGTTTGCTTTGTAGCTGGTGTGTGGAGCCATGCTGCAGTGGGGTGGTGGGTGTCTGTGTGGTGTGCCTGTGTCATTGTGTGGGACATACATGGTGGTGTCCTGCCCCTTGGTAGGTGACTGTGCCTTGGGGTGGCCATGGGCTGGCTGTACAGGATGTGTGGCATGTGTGTTGGGTGCCATGGTCCTGGGTGTGGCTGACCATGGTATGGGTGGGTGGGGGCATGGCATGCAGTGGGGGGTTCCAGTGGTGGGCCTCCCTTGGCCTTTGGTGGCACCTGTTCCCTGTGTCCTGTGCCATGGTGCTGGGGGGTCTGGATGCCTGTCTGCACTCTGCTGTTTGTGGTCACCTGTGGCCTGCCACTGTGCCTCCCTCGCACTGCCCCAGGTGTGTTCCTCTGCCTGCCTCACACTTTCCCTCTGCTGCTGTGCTCCCACCATTGACTGGGGCTGGTCCTTGTGTGCCTTGGTGCTTGTCCTTTTGCTCCCTGGTGCATCTCTGGTTGTGCTATGGCACAGGTATGGTTGCTCTGTGGTGCACCTCTGGGTGCACCATGGCACATCCTTACGATATTCAGCCGTGTTGCGCTGGTGCATGTCACCATGCACAACCTTTGAAAATTGCACTCACTGCACTGTGGTGCATTGGAGTTGTGTTGCACCAGACTTGCGCTGGTGTTTGGTGCATTTCTGAATATCTGGCCCCATGTATGTAGTCCTCTATTAGGTTTATGCTGTTAATAGGTGAAAGACTGCTTAGAGGTCCATTTCCATCAATAAGATGCTTTTTTTATTTAAGGTGCACTCATATATAAAGTGCTATAGTTCTCTCCCGCATAAACCCCTCCTCATTCTTACACAATTGTAAGTCTCCTAATGCATTTCACCCCACCGCACTTAGTCATAGGATAACAGGATGTTACAATTGTATCCTTAAATAAGGAATCATTTAAAGTGGCAGTACTCAATACATTAAAGTGCCTAGTGCAAAGATAAAGACACCCCGTCACTTATTAGAAAACCAGTGTGTCACCACTAAACATTTAGGCATGCTATAACAATCAAAGACTCATAAAAAAATGCATTGTTAAACATTCAATTCATAAACATCTGCTCTATGGTGATGGATATCAATGTTGAAAATCGGTAGTGGGACAGAGTGTACTAACTGCTGTCTGAGGCTTTTTGCTTTCCTGTGTACCATCCTGGAGGTGGTGTCCCAAAGTTCCTTTAAACCTGCATCACTGAGACAAAATGGCACCCAGGAGCGCACAAGATGCACGTGCGTTGGGTGCATGACTTACCTGCCAATGCGCTGCCATCCCCAGTCGCGCATGCTTTGTCACTACATAATACAGCTGGGTTAGTGCTGGCACATGCCGCAGGCAACCAGGGGTCAAGGGACACATGTAGGGGTCAAAGGTCAGCACGCACACCGTGCGCAACAGCGCGACAGGGCACGGAAGGCATGGTGCACTATATGGTCCAGTGTGCCCCATGGGCCATATGCCAATGGCACACGGGTGCCATAGGGTGTACAGTGCACATGAACCACATGCCCAATAACAGCAGAGTGCTGTACCGCGTATAGTGCACTGTGCATTTGAAGTGCTACCGATGTACACAATGTCAGTGCGCACATGCGCTGTGCCAGGTGGACTGCGCATGTCATACAGTTGCACCATGGCTTGAGCATGCGCATTTCCAATGCACCATGGGCAATTCTGTGATATTCAGCTGGCACATGCAGATGAGCTGATCAGCATATCCATGGTGCATCGAAGGCATTTGCATCTTATTACTGTTGCACAGTCCTTCATTTGCATGTGATGCGCAATAAAGGTGCCATGGGA
Organism: Neoceratodus forsteri; assembly: GCA_016271365.2. NCBI lineage: Eukaryota > Metazoa > Chordata > Ceratodontiformes > Ceratodontidae > Neoceratodus > Neoceratodus forsteri. The sequence continues at coordinate 1,635,316,226 of CM028130.1, read as the reverse complement.
CTGCACAGGCACCAGACTGGTACTGCATCCTTCACAGGTAAGATGCCAGGCAGTGGGTATGTGGGGACAGAGGATTTGGGGGGGGTGCCTCATGTGTGGCAGCCAGCACTAACCACATGTCCTCACCCACAGGAATGAGCATGTCGGTGCATGAGGAGGTTGAGGAGGAGGAGCCTGCATTGAGGCGCAGGCCCAATTTCCCAAGGGCAGACAGCGATGCCCTTTTTGACACATACCTGGACCAGAAGCCCCTTCTGAGTGGCTCCACAGGCACCCCGCAGGCCAGGGCAGAGGCATGGGAGGGAGTGGCCAGGGCTGTGAACCTGCAGAGCAGCCATCAGAGGTCAGCACAGGAGTGCAAGGAAAAGATGGGCATGGACCAGAGGCAGATAAAGGAGAAGGTGGCTGCCATCTAGGCCATATGTGCTGCCACAGGAGATGAACAGCCTGAGGTGCCACAGCTGACACCACAGTAGGAGCTGGTGGTGGTGACCATGTGATGCAGCACCGTTGAGGGTGTTCCTGGTGGTGGATTCCAAATGGGGGGAAGCCCATCACTGCTTGGTAGGTGCAGTGGTGCATGGGAATTGGGGTGAGGGGTGCAAAGGGGCAGGGGTGCGTGGTGGCAGTACTAACATTTATGTGTTCCCTTACAGATCCTGAGTGCCTGCGTGCAGCTGCAGGAGTGGTGGTGCCCACCTTGGGGGCTGACGTGGACCTGGAGGAGCACCCATCCACCTCCACTGGAGTCTGGGGTCCGGACCACTGCCGGCCCTTCCCCACTGTCTGACCGGATGCCTGTGGTGTGGGCACAGACAAGGCCCAGGCAGTGTTTCAGTGGGATGCCAGACATGGCATCCAGTAGGCTGAGACACTGATCGGGGCAGGGTCTGGGTCTGATGACAACATGACCACTATCCTGGACAGTGGTGATGCCGACTGGGAGGACGCATCCCTCCCACACATCAGACACAGCAGTGCTGATGGTGTCCAGGTGGTGCTTGTTGACTCTCCAGCCACACGTCCTGGTGAGGCGGTAGACGACGTACCTGTGGCGCAGACCATACTGTGTGGTGGTGGTGGTGCAGCCGCCCCAGCGCTGTCACACGCACAGTGGCTGGAGGGGCAGCAGCAGGACAGTGCCGAGGGGGATCCAGGTGCAGTGGCCGCTGCCATTGCACCGCAGACAGTACAGGCCCAAGGGAAGTGAAAATATAAATTTGCAAACTTATGACCGTGCATGCAAACTGCGCAATGCAATCTCGTGACATAATCATGTTATGGAGTATCGTCACCAAATTTTCAGTATAAGCATTTTAGGACCTCTGCTCATGAACAGTGTAACTGTCACTTTTCATAATTTTTCCTGAACACTGATTTCCCACATCGATCGCAGTATTGTGCGCCGGAAGTGCGAGAACAAATTTTAGCCAGGATGTAAAAAATGACAGCTGTACGGTTCACAAGAAGGTGTGGGAAATTGCCAGTGCTTAACATGTGGCTTGAAAATATTGCAAATTCACTAAGTTATGAGCATGCATAGTAACTGTGCAACGCACGCTCGTAAAACAGTCATTTTTTGGATTTTTCCAACCAAATTTGCAACATTGGCTTTTTGAGATCCCCCCTCATGAACACTGGCACTGTCATTTTGTTCCTCACTTCCAAAAGTTGATTCCATGCAGTGACTGCGAAATCACCTTTCAGGACTGAATAACGCCATGATAGTGCAAGAATTCATGAGGAGGGGTCCCAAAAACCCCATGTTGAAAATGCAGTGCCAAAATTCCAAAAAATGCCTGAGATATGCATCAAAGTTGAAAAACCCCTATTTATTCCATTATACAGCTTACTGCCATTTTCTCAGTTCACAGTCGGCTTTGAAGAGTGCAGACCATGTTCCCGGTCCACCGAAGATCGTCGCGCCGGACTCCAGAGGTAAGTATGGGGTGAGAGGGTGGGGGAGACAGGGTGCATAGTGGGTGGGTGTGGGTGGTGGGTAGGGTGCATGCGAGGGACTGTTTTTGTGTTGCAGGGTGAAAAAAAACATTGCGGGACAGTTTTTTTTCCTTAGGGGATTTAGCATGCTGGGGTGAGCTCCCAGCATGCCACCAAACTGTTTGGGGGAGTTTGCTACAGCCACGGGGATTGCACACCGCCGCATACAACAAAAGGGGGTTAATTTATGCCGAGTGGGGATTGGGCATCCCGCTGGCACACAAGGAGTTACAGGGGGTCAAGAGCTGAGGGGATTGGACACCCTTAGCATATAAGAAATAGGGGGACTGCTTTATGCTGACAGGAGTGGGCTTCCCCATGGGCACCATACTTGTGCACAGTAAGCCAGCAGGGGGATTGGGCACCCCCAAATTCAGCAGTTGGGTGGCCGCCCACCATGAATACAATGTGGCAGAGCATGTAGGAAGGGTCCGCTGCATCTGACGAGCTTTGCTCAGATTGCAGGGACCTTTCCTGAGATGTGCTCGCCACATTAGTATGCATGATGTGGCACCAGCATGCAGGCTAATTGGGGAATAAGGGATGCACCTACTGATGCGTGCCCTGCATTTGCCCAACAGCGACCTCGCCTCCAAATCTCCACTGCCACAAAATGTTGGCTGCGCAAGCGCGCCAACATAAAAATGAGTAACCATACTCACTACCACATGAGGCAGTGATGTTTATGTACATATTGCTCATGTAGGGACCAAAAAAGGAGACTGATTCAGTTTACATGAATGCACAGGTTGTGTTATTTCCTGGCTAAACTGTTTTATCTTAAAGTGAAAAGGCATGTTATGGTGAACGTATTGTGGCAATACCCTTTTAGTCTGTTTCTAGTCTGTTTCAGAGTGCTTTGTTTCCTGTTTTGTACAATGCAATTTTTCCATATCTGAGTCTGCTTTAGCATTTTTAATTTGACATAATCAAATAAATGTGCCCAATAATATGGCAATCCACAGGTTTTCTTCAGTATTCTTTGCTGTATAATGATGATAGCAGTGCACTGATTGTGGTGCATTTGCAATCTGTGGCATACAAAGCCAACTAAGGAAGGTAGTGGTGGGAGCCTTGGAAGGTGATGGTTGAATTTAATAGGCAGAATTGCATCTAGTCTTCTCAGGAAATGCCCCCTATCAAAGGAGGAATAATCAAAAAGGTTCAACAGTTGAGTCAAGTTTCTCCTCTGGAAAGAAAAAGCTGCTTTCCCCTTGGTCCCACTTCAGGAAAAGTCATAAGTAACTGTTTTACTTTACAGGGTCATGAGGTAGAAGTTGACTAAATGCAGGCAAGATGTGTTAAGTACCAGGAATTCCTCAGGAGGTATTAGAACCTAAAGGTGATGGAAAAAATACTCCCAGGTCAGGACAAGAGTAGAAAAAAAAAGTCTAAAAAATAAGAAAAGGAAACAGAATGCCAGTTACTATGGTTGGCTAAACTACAGTATTAGAAAACACCATGAAACTGAGTTGCCCAATGGAAATATTTGCTGCAGCAAGGGAAAGTATTCCTTTTTATGGCTGTGGGTGGAGCCTACAGCCATATTGCTTTTGCTTGAAAAGGGGGTTCCATGGAACACATTTTTTAGTAGTTTTCAGTGTATTCTTCCATAACACTGCAAATCCCTATGTCAGTTAAAAAATATCCCTTTCTTTCTTTTTTAGAATGATGGACACAAACCGCCAAGCTACTTTTCTCCAAGAACAAATGTGCACACTTTCCAAACAAATTTAAATATCTTTAAATCCATTCAAGGAGCACAAAAAAAAAAAAACAGTGTGAAAGTTGTTCAGGGCAAAAAGACCTTTCACATGAGGTTAGTCACTAATCTGAATTCTTTATATTTTGTAAAATATGGTCTTCCAAACAACCTCATTTTTTTCTCTCTGAGTGAACACATTAGGAGTTATGCCAAACAAATATAAATATCTCAGAAAGTATACACGTTACCGAAATACAACCAACATGAAAGTTTTTCAGGACAAAATGGTCTTTCAAATGAGGGTAGTCACTCATCTGAATTCATTACATTTTTTTAAATATAGCTATCCAAAAGGTGAAAAGACAAAAAATGAAAATTCAGGTAATCAGATGGCCATAGTTTAAAATATATAATTAATGTGGCTTAATGAATAGACTCATTTGAAAGTTTTTTTGTCCTGAACAACTTTCATACTGATGGGTTATAAGTAACTCCTATACTTTCAGAGTTATTTACATTTGTTTGAGATAACTCCTATTGCATTTCTGACAGCCTGATTTCTGAAACCACTATGCTAAGACAAGAACATATAATTTATCTCTTGTTGAGACTAATTTAGCAGCAGATCCTAAGTTATTCTCGCAATGTACAGCATTTCAATGACATTTTGAGTTCTTAAATGAAGAAAAAAAATAGTTTGAAACAAAATTATCTGCTTATTGGGGGCACATTAGATATTTTCAGGATGGGATCATGTTAAATCTTGTGAAGAAACAAGCAGCAGATTAATTTTAATAATTATTAGCCAGCAATATCTATATGTGAAGCTGACACTGACCAGATAGGGTGAATAAGGAAGACACAGAAGAAAACAATGTTCATACACATGAAGACTTAGCTGTCTGTGAAACTTTTAGAAGTAAATGGTCTGATACTTTTTAGGCATCTATGCTGCACCACTGACATTTTCTTTTATAATGTCATCGTTGGCAACTTCTGTTATTAAAATGCATTAAATATATAGTTTACTAAATCTTGACCGTGGGGTACCTCTTGAATGACTCCCATATAAGTTTTAAGCCAGTCCCTTTAAGGGGGGGGTCAAGACCCGTGCAAAAGGTCAAGTGTTATTTATTTCATATTTTTTTTAAACAATTCCAAAGTAAAAATGTGGAGAAATACAAAAATATGTAAAATTAATCTCCTATGCATTTTCAACTCTGAGAGAAATTAATATTTGAGCAAAATCAAACCCAAAGTTTATACAGTTTTGTTCTAAAGTTATTTTATTCTAAATCTTATTGGACCATTGATGAAATGAGCAAAGAAATGTTTAGATAAAACACATTGATGACTCCAGGATTGGGAGGTCATTAAAATTGCAAATTGTCAAATTATGAAACATTTTTCTTAGTGTGTAATTATAGTGAATTAAAGACATATGAAAGGATAGTGACAAAAAGGTACACTTGTTATGAATATAGACCTACAATTATTCAACCATTGTGATACATATTTTTAGAATTAGAGGAATGGTGCAAAGCTGCTGAAATTGTGGTGATCTGACTGCTTCAACGCTTCAGTGTGCATGGTTCAAACCAAAAAGAGCCATAATAAAAACTTCTACCTTCTCAAAAAAAATGTTATTTTATTATATTTTATTGTATTTGATTTAACCTGAAAATACAAAATAGCAACATGGAAGTAAAGCAATCAAGATGAGATTTAAGCATTCTCCAACCATACATAAAGGCTTCTATTGTCTTCAAAGCAATTACATTTTATTTTGATTTATTTAATATTCTGTATCTAAGTACACACTCTGATGTCCGCTCACCCATGGCAAAAGGAAAAATCTGCAGCACTGCTCTCTGCCCTGGTAACAGCACTCTTGCTGCCACTTTTTCTGCCTCTCTGTATGTGCTGTCTGCTTGCACTGGACTTCAGAAAGACAAACAGAGAGTCAGACTGACAGCAAGGTGCCAGAAGAGTAAATGGCAATAAAATGGATGGCAACTCATTCACACTGTACTCCACTTCTCTGTTTTGCGGGGGAGGGAGAGTTGACACCATCTCTGACTGAAATGCATTTGACCTGCACATGCAGTATATGCCGCACTGGAGGTGGCACTTCCTGTTCCTGTGTCTGTCTCAGGGGTGGGGGTGTGGGAAGGGAGTTGACACTGCTGGGGGACAGGCCACCTACTGAAATGCACGTTTGTTCAGGTGCAGGTCAGGAAGTCACCGGCCATCATGATTATGGTCACTACATTGCATTACCTCCAATTTCACACTACCAAGGTAGTGCTGCAATAGTGATAGCCTGTCACCTGGTGAGCACTCTCATTCCACTTACTCGCCACATCTTAGCATGTTGCTGTCACTGTTTGTGGGCACTCTCTCCACTCTGTCCCTGATTCTGGTGCCACTCACCACCTCTTTCGATCCTGTGCTCTCTTTTTGGGAGGGCTACTGCGTCTTCTCGATGTCTGTCCCTGCAGTCTGAGTCTCTCTCTCCCCCCATTTCCCAGGGTTAAGCTACACCTCTGCAGACAATGCTGGCTCACTTCTCAGCACTCTTTCTCCTTATATTATGTGGTGGGGTGGGGGGCACACTGAAGTAGTATGGAGACTAGGAGATCTGCAGGGTAGGTCAGTGGGTACCATCACCGAGAGCAATGCTCAGGCTGGGCATTGTGGCTCACATGAAACATTGGAGAGAGAGGGTCTCAGGGACAAGAACTTGCACTGTCATCCACAGAGAGACACAAACAAGTTCAACGTGGACATCTGTTGGGGAAGGATAAATAATATTTATTTGTTCTTTACTGCTAGGACTGTTTACTGCATATGGCACAGAGAGTGGGGGATAGAGTGTATGGCTGGGTACCCAGAGATCTGTAGGGCGGATGGGGAGGCAAACAATAAGATCAGTAAGGGCATGAATGAATGGTGGCAGTTATTTGCCTGTAGTAAACATGGTTGGCTGAGACTCAGCCAATCAGTTCTTACTAGAGGAAAATACATCACCATTCATTCATGCCCTTACTGTTATTGAACACTGAACAGTTTTGGAGGTGCTCTGCACTAAGGGATTGTCAGCCACTAACTGGCTTTAAACAAATCTTTTTGGGTTGCTGCCGGTGGGGGGAATATGTTAAGCATCATCACTGGGGTCTCTGGTTCAGTGTGGGGAGGCAGGTGGTGTGTCTTTTGGTATGCGGGGGTGGGGGAAGGGTACAATACTTTACAGACATCAGGGCAGCATTATGTAAATGAAAGGAATGAAGCACTCCTATAAGCTCACTACAGCCATATCGGTTCTGACCAGACTTTGTCTAGCATGTTGTATCTAATTGCATATGAGTTCCTTACTGCTTTCATAATGGTAGGAGGAATCACCAAAGATCCACCTTTATAATTCAAGAGAAATTGAAGACTGTGGCCTGGGCTGGCAAAGCTTACAAACATATTATGTCCTGCTCACCAGTCAGTGTCTTCTCTGAGGGAAGTTTTAGTTCAGCAAAAAATGTGATTTTCATGAAAAAACACTTATTTCTAGTAGAAAATGTAGAACATCTAACATTTTTGAAGGTTAACATCAAGAGAACCTCTCTAGCAAAACTGATTTATTTAACTTTGTTTGCCACTAAAATAAGCCCTTTGGGAAGAATCATCTCATTTGTTGGGGGCCCAGGGATATAGCTGTCATTTGATTACAACAAATAATCACACACAACCAGACACAGCATAGCAAAATCAATATACAGTACAATGCACTAAAATGAATTTCTAAAACAAGTGCATATGTCCATTACGTATACATGTTTAAAATTAGCATATTTAAAACTATTTGAGCACAATAGTGATTTCATGTCTAGAGGGAATGTATTCCAGTCAGTGGGTGCAGCAGAGACAGACTATTTTCTAATTCAGTTTGACCATAGCAATTATTCAACATTTACTATTAAGCAGCCAAACGTTAGCTGAATTGGATATAGGAGTTGAATCGGATACAGGATGAGCTAATGTTGAATTTGCATTGAGTGAACATGCCAAAATCAAGTATTTTGGACATGGGGGAATCAGATCTGAATGAATTAGATTTCCCTGTGGCACTTCAGCACTTTATCATCGTAATGCAACACTTTTTATGGGGAGCACAAACTGAACACATCCAATTTCTTTGCAAGCCACATGAACTGCAGCAGCCAGTTAGTAGTGCTGGAGATCAAGAACTTCTCATGCTGCACAAAGTTCAGTGCCCATTTCAGCTCAAAGGAGAAGGACCTTGCAATTGCAAGAGCTACTTTTATGTGAAAAAGGTTGATGTTTTATCAGAAAATATTCAAACTCATCAGAGAATTGTACATTATTATTCCGATTAGATAATTCTCACTGTATTTAACTGTAGTTTCAGGCAGGCAGGCTATTGAAATTGTGCTGCAGAGAGGCAGGGGTAGGGCAGAATTAATTTAGCAGTCTGGGAAAGGTGCATGGGGGGCAGAGTTTTGAAAGGGTTTTATTTTACAATTTTTTATTTTAAGTAACTGCTGGTGGTGTAGCTGGAAAATAAACACATATTTATTTTGTGGCCCCCTACAGTACAGCAGGAGTGGGACATAGTCAATTTAACTTAGTGGGAAAGACGTAAGGGGATTTTGAAAGATTTATTTCATTAAAACATTTGACTGCTGTTAGTTTGGGCCTGGGCACTGTAATCCATCTTTACTTTTTTCTTATTGCTTGTGAGTGAAAACTAAGTGATATCAGAATTCCTAATTCTAACTAAATCGATACTGACTGTATGAGTAACTAACTGACAGTGTAGCAGCCTCTGCTGGATCAACACCTGCTGTCTTGGTATATGCATTGCATTTGTACTCCTGTCTGCCAGTGTGTCGATAGTAACATAATGAGTTTGCCCTCCTATCTGTAAATGATGAAGCCATTGTATTCACAGGACAACTTTGAAACTAGGCCCACAGTGGTCCTAACAGTTCTTATCCTGTCTAAAAATAAAAATAAAAAGTGATCTAGGCAACTGAAGTAAGACACTAGGGGCCCAATATTCAAATATGGACAGTATTTCCACTGCACTTGCCCTTGCACCTGACCCAGATGTTGCTATATTCAGTTGGATAGTGCACCAACACTCTGTGACTTAATATATAGGGCCATGTCAGCACAGCACTAAGTTGAGTAGTGTTGTCCCGACATGGATTTGGACTATATGCAGCCCATAGGAAACTGCAGGGAACTTCACCCCCATACCTGATAGTGCTGGAAGTCATGGCATGATATTCAACCCATAACATGCAAATGAGCCCATTGGCCATGCAAGGTGCTAAGGGGAAAAATGCATGCCCATTATGGGCTCATTTTGCACAGAAAGAGGCATCAGGTTTGCACCCTACTTGTGGTCGGCTGTCATGTCAGATATGGTGGTGACTGGCAGCCTACCCCAGTTGCTGTTCCCATAATATTAATTAGTCCCTGTTGTCCAGTGGCACCCCTCCTCTGATTCCCATCCCCATAATCATATTGCTTACCCTGGTGGCTAGTGGCACCACCCGCCCATCTGATGGCCAATCCTGGTAAATGTCTGTGGTTTCCCTGGCATCTAGTGACACCCCTAACCTCTGATCACCAGGCTGGTACATGTTTTTTTGGCCCTGGTGTCTAGTGGCACCCCCTCCCATCCAATCTACATCCCCATCCTCATAATCAAATTGCTTAACTTGGTGGCTAGTGGCACCCACCATCCATTTGAAGGCCCATCCTGGTAAATGTTTATGTTTTCTCTGATGTCTATTGGCACCCCCTGTCCTCTGATTGACAGTCTGATACATGTTTGTTTGTCCCTGGTATCTACTGGCACCCCTGCCCATCTGATCCCCTTGCCTGTAATCATTTTGTTTACCCTGGTGGCTACTGGGCCCCCACCCACCCATCCAATGACCCATCCTGGTAAATGTTTGTGTTTTCCCTGTTGTCTAGTGGCCCCTCCCCATCCTCCATTCACCAGCTCGGTACATGTTTGTTTGTCCTTGGTGTCCAATGAACCCACCCACTGCCTGTAATGAGCACAGCACCCTGCCCTCTGGTACCTCACAGGGGATCTGATACTTTGACTGGTGCAGCCCTCCTCCACCACCTCGACCAGCAACTGTTTGGAATTACAGGGAGCATGCATTCTATCTATTTCCTATCTATCTATCTATCTATCTATCTATCTATCTATCTATCCATCCATACATCTAGCTATGTAAAGGTTTAACCAGGAAAGACATACTGAGCTGTTAACAGCTTGTTTCCAGATGTGTCCTGGGAGTAAGGGGAGAAAGGAGAAAGCAAACCATAAGACTACTAAAATTACAGAACAAAGTCCAAAACAATTATTTATTTTAGTAACTAAAGCGTTTCACCAGGAAAAAACATACTGAGCTCAAATAGCTGGTTTCTAGATGTGTCCTGGGGGGAAGGGAAGTGGGGTAATTTATATATACTTTAGCACAAAATGTAAGAATAGAGAGAGTACATATTGGATACAATATACAACTAGCAGCAGAAAATAGAAAAGGGTATCTACAATATGTGCAATATACAGTGGCAGCACATAGGAACCAGTGTACATACAATTTACAGGTAGGAACACAATAAGTGCAATATACAGTGTCAGCAGTTTGGTATGTACAATATGTGCAATATACAATAAGTGCAATTTACATTGACATCAGTTAGGTACCTGGGAAATAAAAGGGAGAGGCAGAATATGTCTTTATAATGAAAAATGGGATATGGGATAGGGAAGAGAATAATTAGCCAGTATGGAGAGCTGTATGGAGGGAAAAGGAGCAGGGAGAAAGGCAAAATTTTGCAGGTGCACATGAAAAGGAGCAGGGAGACTGGGGAGATGTCAGGTGTATAGCAGACAAAGGAGGAAGGGGAGGAAAAGCAAGACCCAGTCTAAAACAATATTATAGTACAACAAGAAGCATAATTAAAAATATCAGAGGCAAATTAGTAAATAAATACAAGCAGAAGAAAATAAAACTCACTCATATGTAAAGAAGGGAAAATAGTGGAAAAAATATGATCACAGCAAAACTAGTGAAGAGTAATAAAAAAGGAAACGGTCATAGACAATTGCAGGTAGATTAACAAAAGTCATAAAGAAGAGACTTATGGGAAGAAGAAGAAGTGGCAGATCTAATTGAAATGGTAAAGGAGGACCAAAGTTAAGAAAAAGCAGATTGACTAACAGTAGATTTCCTAGAAGGACTAGCGAGAGCATGGCAAATATGGTTATGGAAAGGGTAGGAGGAAGAAAAAGATGGGGATAGAAGGGATTTGAGGCAAGTGAGATAAGTGGGAAGGGAGCTGTACCAGAACTGGGATATAAGGGAGACACAATAGAAAAGGCACCTAGCATAAAGAGAGGGGGAGAAAAAGGACAGAGTAGAGAGAGCAGTGTTGAGTATGGGGGAGTGCGGGGTGGGATCTAAAGCAAAACAACAAAAAAAATGAAAAAGGGGGGTCCAGTCTGGCAAGGGAGGATTTTGGAGCACCACCATACACTAAGTTACCATACTCAAAGATAGGGAGAATCATTTTTAAAACAATTTCTCAAGGAATACTCACTTTATTCCTGTACAATGCATCAAGCTTGGGGTGAAGTTTATGATGTATGGCATCAATATGCACTGAGAAATAGAGATGTGGTGAAATAAAACTTTGCAAGTGATGTTTGAGCGAAGAGACGAAATCTGCCACTTTCGGGAGCTTTGCAAAGCTTCTCCCAGGTCTGGGAAAGTTTGACTTTGCCCAAATTGCGAAGTTTTTGCCATGAAGTGTGGAATTTCATTGGTGAAATACCATGCTTTGCAGCAAAATTCCACACTTTGTGGTGAAATTCCTCACTTTGCAGTAAAAAATTTGCACTTTGCAATTTGGGAATTGCGGAATTGCGTGCATTATGCTTCACAAACTGAGAGAAATTCACTAATTAATTCAAGGAGCAAAGTCTGATGACTTTGCCCACCTCTACTGAGAAATCAAAATGCCTATCAAGGCAGACTCGGCAGTACTTAAAAGAGGGAATATTTTCAATCTTAGCACCATTAATGGTATTAAATATATGGAGAGAAGTAAGCCTGGCAAGTCTCTGATGGGTGCCAAAAGTCAAAGAGATTGTTTTTTGGCATTGAGGGACAATCAATTAGACTTGAAACAGCGTTGAATGTTGTAAAAATCCAATTGCAGCTGGGAGGTAAGGTCATGGGTAGAGGAGCCAGAAGCAAAATGAACTGTGTCATTAATGTACATATGAATAGACAGAGAGGAACAGACAGAGGAACAGACAGAGGAAAGTCATTTAAGAATATGGAAAATAGAATAGGACCCAGAACAGACCCTAGAAAGACACCTAAGCAGAAGTAAAAACAGTGGGGGAATTCAAGAATGCATGGGACAGACCTAAGGCAATTCTAGTGGGGAGTAGGAGGAAGTAGGCTGTTGGTTAACTAGGATCTGCAGCTTATCCATTAGGTAGGGAAATGGGCAGACTGGGTGGGCCATGCGGTCCTTATCTGCCATCAAATTCCATGTTTCTATGTTTCTATGATGCAAAGTGGTGATGAGATGGATTTTCCTATCCAGACAGATTGAGACCTTTCCTCAATACAGGAACAAAACCAGTTGACTGAAGAGTCAGAGTGGCCTGCAGCTTTAAGTTTGTCAAGAAGGAGGGGATGTGCCACAGTGTCAAAAGCATTAGCAGGGCCAGCTTTTTGGTGTTGGGGCTGAGGCGCTGGACACCTTACTTCATGCCACGTCGGCGAACCCTGTTCAGCAGCAAGCATAGGCCACTGGGGGTTGACAGGGGATGAGAAGGATCAAACATCCGATGGACTGCTCTCCTTCTCAGGGAAGGGGGGAGTCACCAGTGATCGGCATTTGACTGGCCTCCAGCAGAGGCTGGGGGACAGTGTGCCAACACTGTAGAAAGGGGAGGAGATGGGGGCAGATGCTAGTAGGGCTCAAATGCGGACACGTGCACACTCTCGCTGCAGGCATCATTGCACACTTCATCTCCTGGGGAGAAAAACAGGAAATGGATGCTGTGGTGAAAGATGGAGGGTGCCTCGCAGACTTCACTCCCAGCTAGCCACGTTGCTGGCCACACTGGATCCAGTCTCCAGTGGGGGTTGGGGAACTCTGCTGGCCCCACCTGGAGGGTAAGCCCTGGGGGTATGGGCCAGCACCGGATGGTGGACACCAGGAGATGGGGCTAGAGCCTCCCTCCAGAGGAAAAAGGACTGCGGCATTGAGGAGGAGAAAGAAAGAGCTAAAAAAAAAAGCTTTAGCAAGATCAACAAAAATGGCACCTGTAATCAGTCCCTGATCCATACCTGTGAGTATGGAGTCAGTGAACAGAAGGAGAGAGGTAGAAGGGGAGTGGTATTTCCTAAAACCAGACTGGAAAGGTGTGAAAAAGGAGGAATTGTCAAGAATGCTGAGATAGAACATTGTGTTCCTGTAACTTAGCCAGGGTGGGAAAGAGAGATATAGGATGGAATTTACCAGGAGAGGTGGAATCACCCCCTTTGTGAAGAGGTAGAATAATAATCTCTTTTCAAGCATCAGGAACAGTTGCAGAGGAAAAGGAAAGGTTAATGAGTAGGGTAATGGGGAGAGTAATAGGAGGTGCTGAGAGATGGAGAAGCTTACAGTCAAGGCCATATGGACTACCTCCCTTCAGAGGATTAAGGGCAAGCAGAGCCTTTAGAGAAACAGGGGAATGATAGGAGAGAAGGAAAAAGAGAGAGGAGAGGAAGGCAGAGCAAGGGAAAGAAGGGGCGGGGAGGAAGGAGTAAGAGAAAGGGCACAGATAGTAAAGTAGAAATCAAAAGACAACAACAGCAGAAGGGTCAGAGACAAGGGAGTCACCAACCTTGAAAGTAGGAGAGTGAGATGCTGTTTTGGAGTGTGGAAGAAAAATACTCAGACTTCACATGTCTGACGGCTTTGGTACAGGCATTGTGAAGGGGTCTATAGATGGAAAAGGAAGATTGGGTGCCTGTAATCTTAAAAGCACACCAGCCAAGGTCTCTGGTACAGAGACAAGTAAGTACCTCATCCGATACCCAGGGAAGATGTGAACTTTGTACTCTGGTTTTTCTCAGGAGTGCATGACGATCCCATACAGCCAAAATGTTAGACTGAAAATAATGTAGGGTAGAATTTATATTACTGGCTGCAGCAATGGGGGACCAATCAGTTGACCAATGATCAGCTAGGAGAAAGGCCAAGTCAAGTGTCTGAAAAGATCTGAGATATATGAACTTAGGAGGGGCTTTAAGATGATGTAACTTGCACACACATTAGCATCCACTACATGGTGGGGCTGAGAAGTGAGGACCCAGTCTAGTAGACAGTGGTTTAAGGATTTCAAATTTAAATGAGATTGGGTCATTTATCATTTGGTTCAGCAGAAGTTACTTTGCATTTTGTAAAAATGTTATTGGCAATGCCTTTAAGTAGCTCTCCATTCGAGGAGTTAGAACAGACAGAGGGAAAAAAAGCACAGTAACTAATACAGAGGCTGTACCAGGGCAGCAGCAAACACCAGCAATAAAGATGGTAACAGAAAAGGGAAGGGAAAGTTTAAGGAGGAGCATCTCATGGGACGAAGTGGAAGAGACAGCAAGAACAGTTGTAAATTGGATAGCATTGAAAAGTAGACAGTCAAGCACCCCCTATGCTGTAAACAGCATGTGCACGCCCTGTCATTCCATATGGCTGGCAGCCAAGGTGGTGAGAGGAGGGCTGAATCGGTCACTGTATCAGATTCCCCATGTGGCACTGGCCAAATATATATGGTGATCAAGGTTCTGTGCTTGGTATGGGCAGTGGGGGGGGTGGCATGGCACTGGACACCAGGGCATATGCGACATATTGAAGGATGGGTGATCGGTGGGCATGGGGTGCCACTGGACACCAGGGAAAATTCACCATGTACTGGGATGGGCTATCAGAGGGTGGGGTTGCCACTGTACCAGGGACATCTGTTATAACATGGTGACGGGCGATCAGAGGGTGGGGGGTGCAACTGGACACCAGAGACATCAGTTATAACCAAGGACATTGATTTTCATTTTTTTTACTGGATAATATGGTAAAATTCTGGAATCTGGTCTCTCTGTACACCAGTAAAAACAAAAGCATTTCACAGAATTTGCAATTTTTTTTTACCAGATTAGTCTTCAGAAATTGTATTTTCTATAAATTCTTTCCAGTACTATTTTCATTTTGCTCTATTTATTTTGATGTACACTTAGTCTTCTTTTATTCTGAATATTTATACACACACCAGAAGAGTACAAGGATAGAACATGGGTAAAACTAAATTTTGGCATTGCAGACAATGGTCACAATATCATCTTTTTTTTGCTATCTTCAAAATAGAATTTGCCCTTTATCAATCACAGTAAACCAGTGTCCCTGGTTATAACATGGTGGTGGGTGATCAGAGTGTGGGGTGTCACTAGACAGCAGGGACATCTGTGATAACATGGCAGTGAGTGATCAGTGATAAGGGAGTCACTAGCCTTGAAAATAGGAGGGTGGGGTGCCTCTAGACACTAGGACACTAGGGAAACCAATATTATTACTGGGACATGGCCCCGATGGGAAGGGATGGGGGTTGCATCTAAAGATGTTGCAAAGTTTAAATTTGCCTCTGAAATCTAGGCAAAGTCCCCAAATTTGCCTTTGTGGCACAATCCACAAATTTTTCCCATTTACTTTTAAATTCGCCTTCGATATCTTTGCCTGTCAACTTTATCTGTAACTTTGCCTTTGTGGTGCATTAGATAAGTTTTGCTAAAATCAAGGCTCAACAGCTCCTACAGGTCACATGCTACTGCTCTATGCACAGAGTAATCCTTACTTTCATTTTTGCAGTCTGAGTGAATTAGTTGGAGTGGTCAGAGTTGCTACTTTTACAGCCTGCAAAACTCACAAAAAAAAGTGTTATAGCTTTTTTGGGTTTGTTTGTCTTCTTAGCTGTAGCTAGCAGTCTGAAAGGATTTAATTGTTTGTTGTTTAGGGATGTTTTGTAGGTATATTTTTCTTTTGATTCTCCACTTTTATTTGTTCTGTTTTTTTCCTACTTAAAATGAGTGGAACAGTTAAGGAGGACAGTGGGAAGACTGGGACAGGGAGTAGTTCCAGCAAGCAGAAAGGGATGAAGTCAATGGATGAGACATGACGTCCCATCATCCTGAGGAGGGGCATTATTTGTGCTAGAAGGAGCACTGTCCATTGGAAACCACAGCGCGGCAGCAGTGCATGCAGTGCAGCAGGTACAACCACCAGACATTGACCCTGATTCTGTAGATCCTGTACCTGAACCAGCAGCAGCACCTACACCTGTGCTTCCCCATTGTTGTGCCACCACCAAAGCCCAGTGAAGAGGAGAAGGACTCCCACCCTGGGCCATCTATCTCATCCAGTCAACAGAAGCCAAAGCATAAGACCCTTGCTTGGGACTTTATTGTAATTGACCCTGTTGACCACAGGATGATAAAATACAAACTGTGACAGGGTTGTTCATCATAGAAAACAGAGCAGTCATTTTGATACAGGTGTCCAGCACATGCACCCTTAAGGGCGAGGCACCATGAGGAGAGGGAGGAGCATTTGAATAGTGGAAGTCATACTAGAAACTGTGAGACAGCTGAAAATGGTGTATAGGTCGCACCCATATTACTCTTTCTGTGCCACATGGTCATCACAAAAAGAGGTGTTGCGGCAAGTCATTATCATACAGTGGAGAGGTGCTGGTGCGGGACACAGAGGAGATGAATGGGAGTAGGAGAGGGAGCTGCATGCAGACTTGGGTGCTGTAGGGATCATCCAAAAGACCATCCTCAGGTCCTCCTACTGCATCCCTATCTATGGAAGTGGTGCAGCTCCATGGGGAGATAAGGGAGGTGTCCTGAAAAGTTGCTACCATAAAACAAAACATCAAGGTATTGCTTCAAAACCAATGAAGCATTCTTAATGGTCTTGCAGGACTTCGTGATAGCACTGCACCATCTGTTCCAAAGCCATAGAGTAATCCTGTCAGTGTTTATTTAGCTATGTTATCTGTCTTGCTGTCTCCTTTATTCTTATCTTACCCAGAACAATACTCAGAAATTTTAGACAGGAAGAAGGCATAAGCCCATTTTAACCTGCCTCCCCACAAGGGCTACATCACCTTTCAGACACTTAAAAGATGTGAATCAAGTCTTCTTGAAAATCTCAGATGTGTCTGATTCAGTTATAGATTCAGGGAGCTTATTCTAGTGACTTACAATTCTTTGTGTAATGAAGTTACTTCTGGAGTCATGTGATGCCTCAGAGCTAGCGGCTGCACTTGCTACCTGCTCCTGACTCTCCCACTAAATAATGGTAAATCCTGCATTCCGTTCCTTCATTTTGCCACTTTAGATGCCTGCAGTAGCTTCGGTACATCTTTTGCACGTCGATCAGTCCTGTTTGTGTGATTTTTCTCGCCAGGATGGATGCCAAAATGAAGCAGGCCTTGCTGCCCCATACGCCTCCCGCTACACCCGTAAAAAGTAGCAAGAAGGCCAAACCTCACGGAGCTTCCTCCAGCCACACTGCCACTACTACTGCGCTACCCCCCCCAATGGTAGAAAGATTTTTAGCTGAAATGCAGCCTCTCAGAGAGCTCATGCAATCATTCTCTGAGGAGATGAACTCACTGCAGGCTGACTTAAATTTGACTATGAGGAGAGTGGGGGGACATGGGAAGCTCGAGTATCCTTCATGGAGGACTGAAAGGACAGAACAGATCCTAAAATAATCCTGCTATACCAGAAGTTGTCACGGGTGGAAGGCAAATTAGAAGACCTGGAGGGAAGATGTAGGTGCAATAATTTAATCATTTTTGGCCTACCTGAGGATACAGAGGCTTCTTCCCCGGTGTTGTTTACCCAGAAGCTACTTGAATGTGTGGCAGGTTCCTCCCCTAATCACTCCTGCTATTTAGTGGAGGGAGCGCATCGATCTCTGTGGGCAAGGCCACAGCCAGGAGCTCCCCCTCGCCCATTTATCATCAAACTTCTCAACTATTTAGGTAAGCAACATATACTGCAAAAGTGCAGAGAGTTAAAAGAGAAATCATGGGACTGCCAGCACCTGCATCTATCCCAGGATCTACCTGCTACTGTGTGTCAGAAAAGGTCATCCTTCCACCCCATTGTAGTGAAGTTACTGGCTGCCTCCTTCAAGTTCAAGATGCTATATCCAACTAAACTGCAGATATATTGTAAGGATTCCTGGCACTTTTTTGAAAACCCAGAGCAGGCTACTATGGATCTAAAGAGACTGCTTCATGACCCATTTAGTGCACTGTGAGTGGGGTTCCAGAGTTCCAGGCAAGCTGATAAAGTTTGATCAATGGGAACAGTGTTTTCCTGCAAGAAGGGACTTCAGATTGTGATTTTTGTCTACATCACAGCTCAAGTGTGGACTTCATGGAGCTTTCTTTGTTTGGTTTTCCCTAGGCAGGCTAAAGGACATGGAGCTTTGTTGTTTTATTTTCTCATTTCCCTTTCCCTCCCTTTCCTTTTCTTATGCTTAGAGGGACTGCTCAGCAATTTTAATCCCTCTTTTTTTATTTTGCGTGCCCGCCATAGACCTCGTCACTTTGGAGCAACTGTGGGTAATCGCAAGTCTGGAGTTGTGTGTCTCTCATCTCCAAGGGACCATTAGACCTTTCACCTAAAGTTCTTGTTCATTATGCAGCCCTGCAGTTTGTATATACCCACTGTTAATCTGTTACTTGACCAGGGCATTGAGATTGTTTCAACTTGGGGGACTAATGTTAGATTAAGTTTTATTTTTTTTTTGACTTCACATCGTATGAGCTCGTAGAAGCATAAGGGTTGAGAATCCTAGTGGGGGGTTGGAGCAGGAAGTGCAGAGAAGAATAGCAGGTGGAGCTGACACAAGCTAAGTGTATGAGAGGGATTTCTCCCCTATTAGAGTTTTGTTTTTATATTGGGTTGCTGTCTTGTTCAAATGGGGGATTTCTGCTTTGGGGAGGAAGGGGCCTGGGAATGTGGGATTCTTTTGTCTTATGGGGGAGCTAGGTGGGAGGGGGGAGGGAATTGGGGTACACCAGTGGAGCTACCGGATTATTGTAGTGGTGGGCTGGTTTCATCACCAGGTAAGGTGTTCTGGATGAGATTTGTACGTGCCTAATATGTTAAAGGCTGCCTCCTGGAATGTTAAAGGGGCCAAGTCACCTACTAAGAGACATCAAATAATTAAACACTTACAGCATCTCCAATGCCAAGTCACTTTTCTCCAGGAGACCCATCTCCTTTCTGCCGATGGCAATCTGTTTCATAGACAGTTTATATGACAGGTCTATGCAATGGGCTGCACTATGGCTAGTAAAGGGGTGGCTATTGTAATATCCAAACAGGTACCCTTCCAAAGTCAGCAGATTTTTATTGATCCCCAAGGCAGATACATCTTTGTAAAGGGGATTTTAGATCACTTGGAAATAGTCCTAGGGAGTGTCTATGGCCTTAATTTGGCAGATCCTTCATTTTTCAAGGATTTGACAAATCAAAACCCTAAGCTCCCTTTTATCCCTTTAATAATAGGAGGGAACTGGAATGTTGTTCTGTCGTCAGATCTAGACAGGTTGGTGGGGAGGTTGTCGGCGTTATCTCTGGAGCAACTCTCATTGCACAACATGATCTAAACCCTGGGGCTTTGTGACCCATGGTGGATCCTGCACCCTCAGGATAAAGTATACACTTACTACTCCGCCGCTTATGACTCCTACTCCATGCTGGACTCTGTCCTTATAAGCCGTTCCCTCTTTCCAGGTGTGATTAAAGGGGAGATAGGGCCCAGGGTCCTTTCTTACCATTCTCTGGTCTGGATCTCCTTAATCCTTAACGTTGCTTTAAAGAAGGATACTATTTGGAAGCTTAACAATCAGCTTTTTAATGATAAATTCCTGGTTGAATGGGTGAAAGACCTGATCTCTCTGTATGACCAGCAGAACACAGGTTCTATAGGTAAAGCTGACTTGAAGTGGGCTGCCTGCAAATGTTTTATCAGAGAAGAGCTTATCAGGTTGGCCTCCAAGAGCAAACAAGTTGACTCCTCACTGGCGGTTGACCTCCTCCACCAGATTACAGCTATTGAGAATGGCCTCTCCCCCACAAACATCAGAAGCCACCTCACAAAATTTGTCAGTTCTAAGAGATAAATATGCTGATTTATTATGGGGAAAAAGCTGAATATGCAATTTTAAATATTAAAGTGAAATACATAAATCGGGGAACAAGGCAGGTAGGCTGCTGGCTCTCCACTTGCAGAGGCCTCCAGATTGATTACTGCCATCAAAGCCAAAGATGGCTCCCTCCTAACCTAGCCTAGGGAAATTGTTCAGGAGTTTGCCCTATTTTATGCTGACCTGTATGGTCCTAGAGCTTCTGCACCACCCCAATCTGAACTTTCCACTTATCTTAACAAGTCTGCATTTCCTTGTTTATCACCTGAGCAACAAACCATTTTAGCCCTGCCCATTTCAGATTCTGAAATCTGGCACGCTATTTTGAACTTAGCTCCTGACAAGCTGCCAGGCCCAGATGGATTTACTCCTAACTTATATAAAATATTTGCAGATCAGCTTATGCCCCTCTTGCCCCAGTTTTTTGCCTATATCCACAAGCGTGGAATTTCTGATCCTAACTTCCTTGAAGCCCTCATTGTGGTATTGCTTAAACCTGATAAATCCCCAGAATCCATCTCTAATTATAGGCCTATTTCATTGATTAATTGCGACATTAAGAATCTGGCCAACATCCTAGATACCAGGGTAATCCAAGTGTGGGCCTACTCTCTCGTGAGCAGGTGTGGTTTGTTCCTAATCGATCCTCAATGGACCATTTCGGAAAATGTTCCATATCTTCTCTGCATCCAGAGGGTCCGCCATTCCTGTGGCATTGGTCTCTCTGGACACAGAGAAGGACTTCGATAGAGTGGACTGAAACTTTTTATTCTCCACCCTTGAGGTTTTTGGATTCCCACAACAGTTCATAAGGTGGATACGGGTATTGTACTCCTCACCCTCAGCGAGACTTTATTGTAATGGAGTGTGCTCTAATCCAATTTCATTAGCGTCTGGTACTAGACAAGGTTGTCCACTTTCCCCTCTCCTCTTCAATCTTTACTTACAACCCAACTTTGTAGACTTAGTACTTCCCCTGAAGTTACTGGTATACCGGTTGGGCCAGAAATCTTCCTGATATCAGTCTATGCAGATGATATCATACTTTATATGACCCATCCGACTACCTCCCTCCCAGCTGCCCTTCGAATTATTGATGACTCCATGTCATTTTCTAACTACAGGCTTAATCTTAGTAAGACAGAAGTCATGCTCCTTACTATGTCTGTTAGCAAACAGGACCTGGTATCATTAGGGGTGGCTTGGTCCCCTCGGTCCATTAAATATCTTGGGCTACACTTAGCTAAAGATGACTCCCATATACATAAACTTAATTTAGAGGTTTCTGATGCAATATATCCAACAGGATCTGCATTGATGGCAAGCTGTCCCTTTGACCATATGGGGCCGTATCTCTATTACCAAATGAATGTGCTGCCCTGGTTATTTTACCCCCTTCATATGCTGAACTTCTTGTTCCACTGAAATGGTTTTAGAGGTTACAACAGGTAATTATCCAATTTATCTGGCAAAATAAAGCTCCAAGGAGGGCATATAAGAAATTGGCTGCACCAAAGCATATGGGGGGTTATTAAACTTCCTCACTTTTTGCTTTATTACTTTGCTAGTCACCTAAGTAAGCTACTGCAGTGGTTTCTTCCCTTATCCCTGGACCCCCCTCCTGGATATAGGCCTCCCTGGCTTGACTTGATTTGGAAATTCAGCTATTGCTTCAAATAGGCTTATCTTTGTTATCTTTACCATATGCTCCCTGGAGCAGATTACTACTCAAGGTGAAAGAGTCTGTGATGGGCATCTCTCTCTCTATGGGTATACTCCCAGTTTTTGGCTCTAATTAAATCTCCCATCTCCAATGATGTTTCCAAAACCCATTCTTCATAATTTGAATTTTAAAATTGGAGAACAGACCCTTAAAGCAGACTGGCTCCCCCAACTGCACACCATCAGTGTGCAGGATCTGCTGGAGGCAGGAGTACTATGATCCTCTGCAAATATCTTAACCTTACTGCGTGTGGAGAGTAAGCAAATTTTCAAAGATTATCAGCTGAGACATGTTTTAATCCAGTGGTTTGGTCAGGACAGGTGGACCACCAATTGTTCAGGGTATTTCTCTTCAGCTTTCTCTCTGGTATCCCAGAAACATGCAGTATCCTCACTGTATGCATTGTTATTCTCCAGTTCTGCCCTGGAAATAAACGGGTCTTCCTCTTATTGGGACCAATTGTTTACCATTTCCCCCCAACTATGGCAATCTATATGGGTGGGTACTTACAGTTATGTTACCTAGGATAGGTTAAGGCTTTTCCAATTTAATATTTTGAACCACCTATATTACACCCCTAAAACATTGGCCCATATGGGGCGGTTGCAATCTTCTGACTGCACTAGATATGGTCATGATGTGGGTTCCCTACTGCATATTCTCTCAGACTGCCCTAAAGTGGCCCCTTTGTGGAAGTTAATTGAGGCCCATGCTGGTCCGCTTTTAGGCCTACAGAGATTATTTCAACCAGAGATTTGTGTACTCGGGGATTTGAGTCTTATCCCAGTTTTAAAGTGCCACTACTACATGGCTCTAATTTCTCTCTCCCTGAAGAAGGTGGTCGTCCAGCACTGGCTGGATCAGTGCTCAATTTCTTGTGTTGAGTGGTTGCAAGAACTGCTACATAACTTTCGAGTTGAGTATATGAGTGCTCATCTGCACCATAGGTGTCACAGTTTTGATAAAAAATGAGCCAAGTTGTATACATTGTATATGGTGGGGAAATTATCTGGTTGATTTATATGGAGTGGTGGTGTGTCCAGCTATCTTCCTGTAACCTGGAGTGATCCACACCTGAAACTGAGGTCCACCTTTTATTTTTGAAGTTCACTGCTGGGGTTGTAACTCCACTGGGTGTTGGTGAAGGGGGAAGGAGGTTACAATGTTGGGAGGCTGGAGGGGAGAGGGTACTCTGGCTTTGTTCATGTATTATGTATCTGGTCAGTATGGTTGTAATCTTTATCTTCAATAAAGTTCAATAAATAAAAAAAGTTACTTCTTCATTTACATCTAGGATGTGTTAACCTCTGTTGTTTTCATGGATCCTTAAGTTGAAGTCTCTAACCGCTGTTTAAAAAAAAATAGAAAAAGAAAAAAATGTTTCAGTATTCAGTATTCTTTATTTGATCGACTTTTCAGTCATTACAAAATGTAAGTACAAAGAACAATGTTAAAAACATTTTCTACAAAGTATCATATTGAGCAGTTCAGCTTTTAAATATACAATTATACCTACTTTATCATAAAATTTTATCATTGAAAAATAGATTAATTCTTTTAACAATCTATGAGCCACTAAACAGAATTCCTAGAGATT
Organism: Neoceratodus forsteri; assembly: GCA_016271365.2. NCBI lineage: Eukaryota > Metazoa > Chordata > Ceratodontiformes > Ceratodontidae > Neoceratodus > Neoceratodus forsteri. Next base: position 1,635,292,870 of record CM028130.1, on the reverse strand, counting down.
ATGATTTTATATATATCGATTTCATACAGTTTATCATATCTTTGGTTATAAATTCCACTGGCAAATTCATCAAGATTATCAAGACCTCCTTTTCTGATAATGTGTTTGTTTGAACGCAATGGTCTAAAAAAAAAACACCTTGCATTTTTCTATATTTTGAACAGTGCAATAAAACATGTATTAAGGTTTCTAGTTCATTGTTACCACAGTCACAATATAATCTTTATATTGGGATTTATCATTTGAAAAAATATATTTCAGAATTTTCGAAAGGTATAAATCTAGTCTAAATTTCAAAATACAGTTCTGTCCATTTTATCTGTGAGATGTAACAAATATGGCTCCAGGTCATGATTAATTTTATTTTGTGCATACCAATTATATAGTTTGAGTGTTCTTATTTTTTCATATCGTACTCATAAGACTCTTGTATTAACCTGTTTTTAATTATTTTTCTATAACTCTATGATATAAATATCCCATGTGTATGATCTTTCCTAGAGTGTCCAAGATCTAAGGTTTCCACTATGCATTCCAACTGGAAGCACCAAGGGAGGTCAACAGTGAAAATGCCGACCTCCCCCACAGCTATGGCACAATACCAGCACAGGTATTGTGCCGCCCATGCAGCGAGTGTTTTCTGTGGGGAGTTGTGCCCCCACATCCCCCATGCAGGGGGCTCTGCCTCCTGCACCCCCTAGACTTTAGGATTATCAACCCCAGGTTGGAGTTGGTCCGGGGGGGGCGGAACACTGGCGGAAGGCAAAGCACCAAAAAAGGACCATTACAGCGAATGTTGCCATAATGGTCTTTTTTATGTTTCACCATCGGGGTGTCGACCTGCAGGGGTGCACTGGTTCCAACCATGGTGAGGGAAAACCTCTACCTAACTAAGCAGTCTTCTCCTCTAGACATTATTTCATCAGTCTATCTTTTGCATATTCGTATACCTAATCCGGTATGTCAATTTAGTTATAAGGCTAAGTATGTTATTTGAGCTCTCCCCAATTCAGCCCTTGCTATTTCTGGTAGAGAAGATTTGGGTAATTGTAAGATTGTCCTATGTAATTGTGTGAATGGTTTCTCCGTATACTGTATTTTATATTTTTGTCATACCAAATTTTGGCTGCATATAGGGCTATTGGATTCATTTTTATGGATTCATTTCCAGAGCTCAGAGAGTGGCTAGTATTGAATTTCCCCATACCTGGAGTAAAACCTTATGAGTGCATTTTTACTTTGATGTAATCTATTTATGGTACATGTCATGTTTTTTTTTCCCCCATCTGAAGAACTATGGAAACCCAAGTATTGATAACTTTCGATGATTTGCAAAGGTGTATTATTTGTGCACCATATCTATTTGGTTTTCTGTTTTCCTATTGTCATTATTTGACTTTTGACTGTATTAATTATTAATTTATGTTGTTCACAATTTTTTTTGCAACACTTTTAACTGTTTACCAAGCCCTATGGAGGAAGCGACAAAAGTATCAAATCATCTGTGTATAAATGTACAGGAGTAATAATACCCCCTACTGAGGGAGAATGATTTGACACTGGAATAAGAATATTTGGCAAGTCATTTATGTAAAGATTAAATAATGGAGCTAATATGTACACTTGTTTGACACCCTGATTCATAGTGAAAGAGTGTGTTAAATTACCCTTTAAATATTTTATCACTGTATGGTTTTGTGAATAAAGATTAATAATCAAACAGAATATTGTATGATTTATATTGTAATTATATAACTTGTTCCATGATAATGTCCTGTCAGTTTTATCAAAGGCTCCTTGAAAGTCAACAAAGGTCATATACTATATATTGGTAAATGTTTTTAGTATAATATTTTTCAGTTAAATGACTTATAATAAAACACTGATCTATTGTTGAATGTTTTTGTCTGAATCCTGTTTGATATTTGTTTATAATTTTATGCTGATCCCCACATGCATTAAGCTTTGCTAGAATAACTCTTGAGAAAATGTTCCTTCTAACCATCTAATAAACTTATTGGATGGTAATTTTCATGTAGGTTTGGGTTTTCTTTCTTTAGTACTGGAATGATTATATTATCTTTCCAAGATTGTGGGATGTAATTATCAGATACTGTTTTATTAAATAATAATGCAAATAGGTTACTCCACCAATCTTGTTCTATTTTATAAAGAAATGGTGGTGTTCAATCAGGACCTGGATCCTAATTAGGTTTTGTTAATGATATTGCCTCTGAGATCTCTAGTGGAGTTATATTTAATGGGAGACATGCATCTGTAAGTTTTGTATGTATTCTGATCTGTTTTATTGTATCAATGTCCTGATAGAACAGTTTCCTATAATAATTTACCCAATTGAGAGATGAAATGTGTACACAGATATTTAGGGCAAAGTTCCCAATGCCCTTTGCAGCCCTTAGCCTGAAATATCTTATATTACCTACTTTTATTGTTTCAATCATTTTTTTCCCATTTTTCTTTCTGGAATAAGTAATGTTTATATGTTAGGAATTTTTTATAATCTTTTCTAATTTTGTTTAGATGTTTAATGTTATCTCTAGTATGGTGTGTTCTGACCTGTCTGGTAAGTTTAGCTATTGTTTTTTTTTTGTATTTCTAGCCGTCCTTATCAAACCAAGGGCCAGATATTCAAAGCTTTGTACCTGGTGCAAACCGATTGCACCAGAATTGCACTGGAATAGTGCCAGCATGCAATTTTCAAAAGACCAAATAGCACCGGCACAACCCGCTAGCACTGGTGCAACTAGATAATGTATGCACAGGGCAAAGTGAGGGGTGGGACCACACATACATGCACAGCGCTATATGCAAAGCTGTAGCATGGCACAAGGCACACTTGTGCAACATGTAGCAGAGCGTTAGTTACTGCCTATAAAAAGGCAGCCTAAACCCAGTGGAAAACACAGAAGGAGAGGTAGCCTGGAAACTCCAGGAGCAAAGATGGTGGTCACTATTGATGCTGTGCTGGTGTGCCTGATGGCATCCATAGTGGAGGAGGAAGAGAGGCACCAGCCCATCCTAGACTACACTATAGGCAGAGGAGGAGATATTCTGCACATTGGAGGTACCAGCCCAGGGTATCATGGTCCAGGAAGTCTGGCCCAAATCCATATAGTGTAAGGACTTTGTAGAGGAACACCCATTCTAGGGAGTCAAATGCCTTGGCAAAATCTATTGCCAAGGCAGTCATTGGGTTTTTTTATTGTAATGCCACCACTTAAGGTTCAGAATTAAGAATTAAGGACAGATTATCTGCACTTGATTTCCCCTTTAAGAAGCCAGATTGTGATGGGTGAATCAGGGTGGGCATAAGCAAGGATAATCAGTTCGCTAGGATTTTAGCCAGCAGCTTGGTATCCACAGAGAGGAGTGAGATGGGACGGAAATTCGCACAAAGGAGAAAATCGGATGATTTTTTGGGGATAAGGGTTATTAGTGCCTCACGCATAGTCAGAGGGAGCATGGTATCTTTTTGGGCTTCTTGTAGTGCTTGCAGAAGTGGGTCAGTGATGTCATCTTGGAGTAGTTGGTAGAGCTCCACTGATATCCCATCTGGCCCAGGCGCTTTTCCCTTCCCCATTTGGGATAAAGCATTACGGAGCTCCTCGGAAGTAATCTGGGCATCCAACTCACATTGTTGTGTCTCAGAAATTCAAGGAAGAGGGGTCCCCTGGCACAGATAGCTCAGCCAGTGGGAGAGCTCATCATCTGAAAGAGTGCTCTGACATTGGTAGAGCTCCTGGTAGAAGCTTTGCATCTCCGCATTAATGGCCTTGGGTGCCGTAATGAGTTCCCACTTTTTATTCTTGAGGGCCAAGATTCTAGAGGAATCTGTTGCTTCCACAGATAGTAGGCAAGCAGCTTCCCTACCTTGTCCCCTCCTTCCCATAACCTATGTTTTGCCTGGGTCAGCTGCCATTCAGCCTTTCTATTTAATAGAACATTAATCTGGTATTTTAAACCTGTGATGGAGGCCAGAAGTGGGGAGTTGAGCAGGTTCTGGGGAGATACTTTAAACTGCTTCTCCAATTTTGCTAATTCATCCTGTAGTTCCCGGAGATGTTTCACTTGCTCCTTATTTTTGGTGGCTGCAAAAGAAATGATTCCCCTCCTTATAACAGCCTTAAAGGCTTCCCATACCATGGTCTCTCCCGTCTCTCCAGGGGTGTTAAGAGAAAAGTACTGGCGCGTTTCCTCCCTTAGGTACTCCTGGAAGGCTGCATCCTGTAGTAGTAGGGGATTACATCTCCATCTTGTAGAAGGAGGGCTTTGGCCTGGTGGGGAGAACATGATTGCAACATGGGGCATGGTCAGATATCAAGATATTGCCTATGGTTGCATCACTCACACCTGGCATTGCTGCAAGATTAACCAACCAAAAATCCAATCTACTATGGGTGCCATGCACATTGGAATAAAAGGCGTAATCACACCCTGGGGTTGGCTGTTTCTCTATGGATCCCCTAGAGCCCATTCTGACATCAGAGTGTTCAAAGTAGCTAGAACTTTGGGGTGAGATTGTGGTGTACAGAGGGACTTGTATATGAAAATATCTAAGACCAAATTATGCTCTCCACCTAGTAGTATTGGCATCTCAGTCTTGTCCTCCGTAAGTTCTGCGAAGGCTTGATTCAGTTCAGAGTAGAGTTCCCTGGAATCTGTATTGGGGCCATACACATTGGCCACTATAACTTTGCCACCTGGGTAAGACAGTCTAGCCGCTAGCCACCTCCCCTGGGAGTCCAAAAGCTGGGTTTCAACTGACCATGGTCCCGATCTCCGAAGGAGGATGGCAACCCCTCTAGACTTTGTAGGTGCACAACTTGCCAATACTGTTCCCACCCATAATTTCTTTAACCACTGCACCGTTCGGCTGGTGAGGTGCACCTCCTGGAGTAGGGCCACATCAGCCCCCATGGAGTTCAAGAATTGCAAGACCTTACTGTGTTTCGCTGGGTGATTAAGTCCCCTGACATTCCAGGAGATGCACCTCCACCCTCATGGTCCTGCAGTCGCCACTGCCATGGTGGTTCACCCTAAGGTATTTATAGAGATGTAGAGTACTCACCCTGTAGGTAGGAATAGTCAGACACAGTATAGCAGAGAGAAGGTAACCTGTTACCGTGAAGTGTGAAGGCAAACCTTAGAAAAAAGGTGATAAGAGAGAGAGTAGACAGCAACAGATGTTCTGGTCTATGCTAGTCAAACACCTAAACAAAATGAGAACAGAGACAAGGAAGGTTAACTATCTTAACAATAATTAAAATGTAGTAAAAGATTAACAATCAATAAGCTATAACAGTATTAATCACATAAACTGCTAACATTAACTCATTTGGTGGTGTTGAGGTGTACGTGTGAGTAGAGGTGAAAGTCCCCTATAAGGCACACTGCTTCAGGCACCACAGAGAGCAATGGGAAAGGTCACACCTATTAGAAATGACCTGACCCAGCCTGACTCCATACATCCAGTCATAACACCAGATCTGGAAAGTCTAGGCATATCTGGCGATCGTAAGTCACCTGGATGGGGGGGCCTCTGCAATTCACACGCCATAGGTTAGTCACCTTGGCAAGTGGTAGTACCATCTGTTCTTGGAGTTGGTGGGCCACCAATTGTAGTTGTTGTGCCGCAGTAATAATGTGGCATAAGGGTCATCCCGAGTAGCCCACCCTGATTGCTGGGGTTTATCTAAGGAGTAGATTCGTACCCTTCCCCTTTTACAAACGTAACATCATAGAAGGGGGGGGTCAATCTAGGCTGCTGCACGCTATCTAACAGGGAGGTGAAATACCTGCATCCCAAAAGAGAAAGGCGAATAGCCAATATGACAGGGCTTGCCCAGGCAGGAGTCTACCGGTAGCACAGCAATGCCAGTGCTTCATATTCTAGTGGGTGCAAGAGCTTTCACCCAACAGAGAAAGAACAAAAAAAAAAAAGCTAGTATGGACTAAGTGCCAGAGCGCATCTTGGCATCCCCCAAGTTACATGTTAGTCCACAGTCAGCAGAGCTAAAATTCGAGGTGAGTGCTTCTGCAAATGTCTTAAGGCCTGGTTTCAGCAAACCATCAGCAGCTGCAACTTCTCCATCATATTCATCCATTTCGGTCACCCAGTCCAGCGGAGTCGGATCTTCCATGAGTATAGCCGCCTCTTCTTCTGATTGGTCTTTCTGGTCGACTTTGCTCCATACTGAGGCATCGGCCCTAGGCTGCTTGGCAGGTGACAAAGCTGTAGTGTTACCTGATGTCAAGGAGAGAGGACTTCTGGAGTGTTGCCTTTGTCTAGCAGGCAGTGGGGTCATAGCAACACCCTGGTTCTTATTTTGCAAATTATTGCTAGGCGCCTCCTGGTCATTGGGCATAACAGCCACGGTTTTACTTAGCTTATCCCCCATAGGTTGCGGGGCCCATAGCTGTCTGCTGATGGGGGAATCCTTATTTGGAGGGCTGCTCCGATTGGATTTACTGTCCCCTGGTATAGCGCTTCCTTTTTTATTATTTGCCTGGGCCATTTGGTTCCTAGGCTCCCAGAGGCATCTGGGGGATATAGTTGATGGTAACATACCCGGCCAATGACTCTGGATCCAGGCCTCTGCATCTCCTGGGGATTTAGCAAGGAAAGATTGTCCATTTCTATTCAGGTACAGAGCAGTGAGGCCCCTGAAGCGATATTGAACTGAGTTGGCTGCCAGAATTTTTTTTAAAGGGTTGAATGCTCTGTATTTAGCCGCCACCTCTTGAGTAAAATCTCTATAAAATGAGATGGTGTTGCCTCGCCACACAATCTCCCCGAGGTCTCTTGTTGCCCGGAGAAAGCGTTCCTTGACCGAAAAGCACAGCAAATAGGCAATGATGGTACGTGGGCCTTTAGTGTTTTTGGGGTTGAAGAAGACACTGTGGGCCCTCTCCACCCCAACTGGTTCCTTCCATCGGTCATGAAGGAGTTGCGGTATCCAGTCATTCAAAAACCTTTCCATATTAGGCCCCTCAGTTCCCTCAGGCACACCTACAATCCGGATATTGTTTCTCCTACTTTGGTTCTCCTGGTCTTCTGCTCTATACCATAGGTGAGATAGCTTGGCCTCATGATCCCGGAGCTTTTGTAATATGTGGAGATGCTGTCTCTCCAAATCTTCTGTCCGTTGCTCCAGGACGTTATGCTGGTCCTCTAAGCAGCATACATCAGCCACATTAGTCATTAGAGAGGCACCGATTGTATCCACTCTGCTCAATAATGCCTCCAGCATTTTTTAAATATTGGCCAGAGCTTCTCCAACTTGGGCCTGATCAGGGGAGGCCAGGGCGGCCTGTTGAGATGATCCAGCAACACTGCGGACCAAAGAATCCATCCTGACAATAGTTCCTGCAGCCAGTGATCAAATAACCCAGCTTTTATCCCTCAGAACAACAGCAGAAATCCCTACCACATCCGAGAACTCCATCAAACTCGACCCGAATCTCGACTGGGGAGAGGGGAGACACGCTGCGACTCCGGTCAAGATGGGGGGGTACAGCAGCACTGGTATGCCACGCTCGGGCCTGTGCAGTCTACTGATACACATCGGCTCCGAAATAGGCACGGCATGTCAGATATGAAAGAAAGGGCGTGGCACCCAAAATTACATCTCAGCAGTGATGGCAGAGGCGAGAAAAGGTATGTGAAAGTGCAGAATTAATTATTAGTCCAGCATCTTGGTAGTTTATGTTCACTTTTCCTGTCAGGCTGGGGCAGAGAAAAAGATTTAGTCTGCCATCTCCTTCGGGTCCAAGCCACGCCCCCTTCCTTCTGTATATTTAACATTTTCTGTCAGCAATCCTCCAGTACTGCTGCTTAACAAAATAAAAACAAAGTTCTGATTTCATCTCTCTGTATTGTTCTCTTTTTCTTAAGGAACTGCACATTACTTACACTATAACTGTCTTTTGGAACTTTTGTCAGCTGCAAGACTAAAAGCTCATGCTGAGGCTTTCTGCTGCATGGTTCAGCACTATGATTCTGCCCCCCCTTCCCCCCACAGCTCTAGTTACATACTTATGGTGAAATTGTTTGAGAAAAGCACAACATCTTAGGGGAAAATGTGAGAAAAGCACAACATACATAAATTATGTGCTCCCAGAACTTTTCTCAACTACAAGAACAAATATCTCATCTCATGCTGCTGCCTCCTGCTGCAAGGTTGTACGCTATGAATCTGTCTTTCACTACTACAATTCTTGTTATGCACTTGTGGAGAAACTGTGAGAAAAGCACAAGTATAGATTCTCAGCTCCCAGAACTTTTCTTAACTACAGGAATAAATATGTCAGGCTGCTACAGTTAGTGCAGTATGGTACTGCACTGTGTCTTTTTACTGCCCCCAACTGTGTTGTTGTCATTCACTTAGTGATAACTGTGCTTTAATCACAACTGATATGAATTATCTTGTCCCAGAGTTTTTCTTGAGTATGCCCCAAAATTTGACAGGTCACTACATGCTGCAATACAATACTTGAGATGTGCTCCCAGAAATCTTCTATGATGCTGCAACTGCTAGCTTGTGCTGCTGTGCTATGCAAGTCTCCACAGCACCTGTCAAGATGCACGCATCAGTACTTGTAAAATAAAAAGTGAATGCTGATGGCCTGAAAAATCCTCAGAATGCCCAGAAATGAGATGAGGTCCCAGAAATCTTATGTGATGCTGCTGCTGCTGCTAGCTGGTACTGCTGTGTTGTGCGAGTCTCTGGACTTTGTGAATGTAGAGCATAACAACTGGATCCAGATGATGATCTTCAACCTGAGTATCAGTTTGTACTGACTTACTAGCAAAGGTAAGTATTTTTGGTGGTCTTGGTTTGGTTGTGGGGGGCGGGAGTTATTTGAAACCATGCATTTCTAATCATCATTTGTTACTCTTTCTCTCTCTTTGCAGGTATTTATCACTAGGGTAATTGAATCCTTTTGCTGCATTGGAATGGCCCACATATGGTTATTTAATTTCAGATGTTTTCATACCATGAAAGCTAAGTATCTTTTTTCTATTTCTTTTTTCTGAAATTGTATCAGTAGCCATATGGCACTATATAACTGTTGTCATCTATTTCTCTTGTTTCAGGTGTATTCCCAATGCATTACAATTTTACAGTGATGCAGAAACATCAGTTGAAGGACTGTTATATATATGCTTGATACAGAGGACATGTTGTATCAGTTGGAGGACTGTTATATATGCCTGATACAGAGGAGGTCCAAGCATTAGTCAGCAAGGCTGACCACGTGAACGAACTGGTGGAAATGATAACATGACAATGGCTTGCTTGCAATAGGACGATGAGGAACTCATGTTTTAAATGCTTTTCAAAGGTTTTTATACACAGAGATACAGAGCAGACTTAAGACCAACTCTCTCTCTTCATAAGGCTGCACTGAATTCAGGCTGCACATGGTAATACATCTCATTGCAGCACCATGTAACCTCCAGTCCCATGGATTACTGCATGCTTCTTCTTGAGGGTGCAGTTTGCAGCCAAAGTTACCAAATCTGCTGTTCTTGAAGTTTGACATTTAAGGCAAAGTTGGACTTTGTATTGTGGATTACATTTTTGAATGTGGGAAAAAGCTGGAAAGGTCAAGGGTTTGACAACTGGATTTCAATGCAAAAAAGTGCAAAATCATGCCCTTGGGGCACAGAAACCTCAGGGCAATGTACCAATTAGCATGGGAGGTATTGGCAACAACAAAATGGGCTATTGACCTGGAGGTAACCATTTCTGATAACCTGAAGGTAGCAAAGCAGTGTGATAAGACAATGGGGAGAGCTAGCAGGATGCTTGGGTGCATAGGAAGGGGGTATCACCAGCGGAAAAAGAGAGGTAGTTCTACCCTTGTATAGATCGATGGTGAGGCCTCACCTTGAGTACTGTGCCCAGTTCTAGAGACCCCATCTCTTGAAGGACATAGATAGGGTGTAGGGGGTACAGAAGAGGCCTACTGGGTCAATATCATGCATGAAAGACAGCATGGTGAATACCGCACTGTCTATTGAGTGCATGTAGTTTCAACGACAGGGAAAGAACAGCAATAGTGAAAGAGTGCTGCCCCATCATTGTATGCTTTTAACTGGTGTCATCAAGTTGCCGTGTGCTGGGGTCTTGGTTAAGTCGCTCCCCTGATGGAGTGGCTAGGGCACCAACACATAGTGGAATGGGAGACCTGGGACAGTGGTTCAGTTCCCCTCAGGTCTTCCAGTGCTGCAACTTTTTGCAGTTTTTTTCTTTAAAAAAAAAAATAAACTTACCCCAACAGTGTTTTTCCCCGTCCCCAACCCTCCCAGAGTTTGTTATTTAAATTCCAGGGGTGCGTGGGGAGAAGCCCCCAGCGTCGGGGAGTGTGGGGAGCGAAGACCCCCACAAAAAGCAAAGAAACCCATAGACTATATGGGTGTGCAGTGCTTGTATTCATCGGTGTTTTGCCCGATGATATTGCAGTGCACGCCCTTATGGTTGTGGCATTAGGTGTTGCGTGATGTTTCTGTGTGTGGTAATGACCACGTGCCCAGAAGACGGCAACCAAAATTGTGAAAAGCTGACATCAAAAGCCCTAGGAGGAAAGATTCAAGGAATTAAATATGCACTTTCTAGAGCAGTGATGCACAACATACAGCCCGGGGGCCACAAATGTCCCCCACAGCAGCTGTCTGTGGCCCCCAAGGACCTAGCAGATTCCCCTTGCAGCCTTTGTTTATTTAATTTTGTTTTTAGTTTTAGTAACATGTGGATAGATAGATAGATAGATAGATAGATAGATAGATAGATAGATAGATAGATAGATAGATAAATGCATGTTTTGATTTATTTTAAGTATACATTTAATAATGTCTTGCTGCACATTTTTCACCTTGGAAAGTTTTACAGTGGCCCTCAACCAGCGGCCCTTGGCTCTCAGCCCTGACTCAAGTTTTCAGTTGGGCCCACCACAAAAAAAGTTGTGCACCACTGCTCTAGAGGAAAGAAGGGAATGGGGGGACATGACAGAAACATTAAAATACCTCACAGATATTAATGAGATACATGAGGGTAGAATTTTACAAAGAAAAAGATGTTCGAGGACAAGGGGTCACCCTATAAAACTGGGGGTGGAGTAGACTCAGAGGAGATGTGAGGAAAACTTCTTCACTGAAAAGTTGATAGTCACCTGGAACAGCCTCCCAGTTGAGGTGGTGGATGCTAAAATGCTAATAGGATTCAAGCATGCATGGGATAGACACAAGGGGACCTTAGTAATAAGGCAAGATGGGGAAAAGACCGGAGATCAAGTAGAGTCTGTGGTGGCACTTTAGTGTTCAAGTCACGGCAGTCACACTCACTCACTCACTCCTTGACCGTTTAGTGAAGAAAACAGAATTAGGCAGATAAAAATCTTCTCCTTTTATTCAGTCCAACAGACAAATCTGAATAGTGCTCTCTAGGGCGCAGCCTCTTTTTATATCAAACAATCCGGCTGTAAAACTACTCACATTCAAAAATATATTGAAACAAACATGGTGCTGAATAGAGATAATTAAGAGCTATGCCCTTTGCCTTTCCACAAAACAAGGAAATACATAAATGGCACAAAACGGCATATATTGAAATCCTCCACCGCAGGTCAATTTCTCACTCGTACACTCACATAACTTCCTTTATTCATTATGTAACTTCATTTTGTGTACATTTGATGTGGGAAAGACTGTGGATGGAATTGAGGGCATAGAAAAACAGCCAGGTATGTATTTATAAATACATTTTTTTGTTTACTTGGCATGCCTCATTAAAAATCCTGATTTGGAGGGTGGGGGGAGTAAAGGGGGAAAGAAAAAAAAAATAAACAGGGAAATCCAACCAGAAACAAAATCCAAAAGGGCCATGGAAGGGCTATATACATGGAGGACAAGTGAATGTGCCAAAGGTCATTTCACAAAAGTAGCTGGAACATGTGTGCAGGAGACAGATTTTTGTTTCAAAAAAGGAAAAGTTTACAAAAGAGTGTTTAAAAGCCATGAAGCAGGATTACCTGTATCATGGGTGTTACCATCTCATGATGTAGATCTGGATGGGACAATTATCCAGGACATACATGGACAGATATCATACCTACATGTTTGTGAATTCCTGTACCATTAGGTCTCAGATTCAAATTGAGCTACACTCTGGGATGGCAGGGAATGGGGTCATTTTCTTCTAACCTGTATGGAAAAAGTGAAGCAAAGATAACATTTATATTAGCGTCTATAAATCAAATAGGGTTATAGTTCAATATTTTCACTTAACTCCACTGTAGGTAGGGAAAATAGGGTAGACTAGGTGGCTCAAGAGGTCCTTATCTGCCAACAACTTCTATGCCAAAGCTCATCCTCTCCTTCCAAGTGGGCTTTGTCAAGAGCCGACTTAGCTCAGACCATATCCCCTCTCTAATTAATTTCATGTATATAGCTAAAGGCCTCCCTGCCCCTGCTGCAGCAGTAGTGATTGATTATGAAAAGTCCTTTGATTACATTGAATAGGATTGTTTATTTCCAGTACTAGCTCACTTGGAATGGGAGTTAGATTTCAACTCTGGGTCTGTTCCCTCTCCTCAAGTACTCACAAACTGTCTCCATTTTGACCGTTTCTGTCTTACTAGAGGCATGAGGTAGAGATGCCCCCTATCTCCACTACTTTTTGTTTGGCCATAGAACCTTTAATTGCAGCTATCCGGCAGCACCACAATATCCAAGGTATACAGGTAGGCCCTACCCAGTAATCCACACTCATGCATGCCAACAGTCTTCTTGTCCTGTTAGGGGATGAAACTAAATCCATCACATCCCTCTTGAACCGTCTCAGTCACTTTACAAAACTCTCTGGTCTAAAGGTTAACCAATTCCAAACTGAGGTCCTTCTTTTAAACCAGCAGTGCTCAGCCACTATAGTGGAACCTAAAGGTCTCTGATGGGCCCCAGATGGAATTATTTATTTAGGCATTAAAGTCATCCTTAGTGTCTCTAAAATGCGAGACAACAGTCTGACTCTTACTGGTTCAACTTAAGACAGAATGTGAAAGGTGGAAATTTACTATGACTGGGAAAATTGCTGCCATCAAAATTGTGACTGCTCCAAAATTGTTTTATCTCCTCTCTCAGTTATTGCTGGAGCTCCGCCCTGCCTGGCTGACAAAATAAGCCATTCGTTAGGCAATTTCATTTGGGGTAGAGCCCAACCCCAGTACAGCCATAACAAACTCCAGTCGCCTTGGTCCACTGGCAGCTGGTGCCTGCCTTGGTTTGTAGGCTATCTGTGGGCATTTTGGGTGGTCCAAACACTGCAATTGTTCAGACGTCGAGGCATGGAATCACCCCAGGGGGCTGCAATGAGGACTGAGCAATGTAAAATATACTCCATCCCCATGCTCATTTACTCTGCCATCCCTAAATAATTAAAAACACACCCTACTATAGGTCCTGCAGTTAAATGCCAGTTCAAAACACACAAGTGGGTGGGTGCTAATTCTGTACCTACACACATCATCCCCACCTGTGGCAGTCCTGCCATTACAATTAATCATATACCCCTCAAGTGGCCATCCTGGAAGAGCAAATGTATTTTCTTCTTGTGTGATCTTTTAGAGAGGGGCAAAATGAATATCACTTGGTCACAGCCTGTACAAACACAGTGGGGCCTCCTGCATACTGATTTTTGAAGGTTCCTACTAAGAGTGCTGTTCAGCCTACCCTGCACTCTTCAGCAACCTATGACACTAAACCTAACATCCTGTCTCAGAGGTTGCAATTCCAGAGGGAATTAGCATGGAAACTCTACTCTGCCATTAGAAAAAAGATACCCAGTCATTCGTTAGTGTCAATTATTAGTATTTAGAGCTAAGTGGAACAAAGCATTGCAAATCATTTTATTTGAACAAGTGTGGCAAAAGTGCTGGAAATTTGGGCATAATGCCATTAAAGATGCTAGAAGCAAACTGATAAAAAAATGTAATTCTCCATTCCTAATATAGGACTTGTATAGAGCAGCCTATGTGGCTGTCAATAAAATGACAATATAGCTTTTATTAAATTTGGAGCTTGTCCTCTTCATTAACGGTGTGAGTGCCCGGCTGTCTTGACTTGCGTTACTACATTTGGTCAAGGAGCACCACCAACCGCGTGCAAACATTCCTAAGAATATACTGGTATAGGACACCAGCTGTGCTGCACAAATTACAGCTACTACCTACAAACCATTATTGGCACTGGGAATCCCAAGGGGGAGAACTACCTCATATTCTCTGGACCTGCTCTCCTTTACCCCATTTGGTAGCAGGAATGCCAGATAGGTTGCTGCAAACAAGGTTGCTCCTCAGATAACAATAACTGTGCCAGGTAAGAGACAATAGTAGCAGACAAAGGATCCAGCACCATTCTTGAGCTGCAAAATGTTAATTTTCCCCAAAACATTCACAGACAGTATTCATAAAGCACCAATAAGCAGCAGCAGCAGCAGAGACTGGAGACTGAAGCAGTGTCCCCTAACCAGTTTCGCCCTGAGGCTTCATCAGAGGTGGGTTGTTTGATGCCAGATAGGTTTCAGAATACTACACAGGCCAGCCCCTCAGTCTGCTGTCTTGATGTTCCTAGCCTCACCTCAGAGGCATCTCATCTTATTATAGCTGAACACAGGTGGCTTGTCCTCCTTAGTATGCAGCCCAAAAGGTTAATTCTTTGCAGATGGTGATCACTGCAAATTCCTTCTGAACAAGAACTTTCAACCTCCCTCCCACAAATCTTCACTCTGGACCGTGTATCTTATTTGACTACTAATACCCTCCCTGTATTCTACACTTGTTGGCAACCTTATTTAAACTGTGTCTCCTAGAAAAGGAAGGGTAACTGAGTCCAGGCCAAGGTCTTTTCATATATGCAGTTCATTTAAGAGAATTGTTCTATATACAATTAGTAATGTCCTTACTCCATCACAGATTTCCTTCTAGAAAGTAACACATGTAGGTGCCTCTTGCAGTAAGTTTTCATATTGCACTAGTGTAGTTCCTTTTCCTGTTCCTCAAGGGAACCCCATACTTAGCCTCCTTTTTCCATTACCTTCACCCAACCCCTCACCCCCATCCTCTGCCCCCTCATTCAGCTCTATGTCTATTGTCTCATCTACTCCTTCCCTACCTCCCTTTATCTTTATCTACTTTCATCACTGAGATACATATGACTATCTCAATTTTAATTTGTTGTTCATATGGTTAGTTAGCTCTTGTAATTTGTGCTGTATTTGTTGTGTATACTCTTTAACCTGGATGAATGTGAAAACGGGTATCTTTGCTCACACTCTTTGCAGTATAAAATAAACTTGATTGATTGATTGATAGTTACCTCTGTGATTGTTTCTTCTCAGTTTTATTTCCTGTGTTTTGGTTTTGGGTGAAAAGCATACTTTATTACTGTAATGCATACCCTACCCATGTGCTCCCTAATTGCCTCATTAATTAATAATTGCTTACTGCATGACATGTAGTGCATAAAGGAGCAAGCTCCTGAACTGTTTCCAATTGAGATGTTATGTATCCCTACACTACCTGTTCTGTTGTGAAAAGAAACATGCCAATAAAAGGTTTAACTGCAAAAAAGAATGGGGACTCAAGCATTGAGGATATGCTGTGCATAACACAGTACCTCCATACATACCATCATCCTCATTGCCAAGGATTCCTCCCACCTTTTTCCAAGTTCAAGCAGAATGATCTTTGCACTAGCACAGGGAAATACTAGCAACTGCTTTGTGTATACCACAAATGGGTGAAGATAGAACAGTTTTGCAAAGTGGTCTTTGCAATTACTTTGCTGCACATTTTTGGAACTGTGTATGATGCCCCTGATGTCTTCACAAAACATAGCAATGTTCAATTTTCTGCAGTATTTTGTGATTACCACTACATGCATAAATAGCCAAATATTTGGTCTTAATAACTGACCTAGGAGTGTTTCAGTTAAACTACTTCAGGGAAAGCAGGATATATACCAACAGATGATGACCAGAGGCACACTTCACTTGCCAGTTCACAAAAACATCCTTGGCACAGAGTCCTTTTTTCATGCTCTATAACCAACTGATCTCCTTGGAAAGACTGATGGCATCATTCATTTGGAAAAAGACACATTATCATATTTAGAAGTCTGTACATTGTATGGCTAGGTAAAGCAACCACTTACTTAAACAATATGCAATATGCCAACATTATAGTAAAAGAAGAAAAAAGACTTAAGATACAGAAATATAAAACAGTTATAATAGCTCATTAAAAAAATGATAAAGATATGCATGGCTAAATTTTATCGTGCCAAGTTGCAGTCATACATGTGCCAAGTTGCTGATATGCAGGATTTATTTTTACTGTATCTGCCTTATCTGAAGGGAAACTGTCAAGTCTTGTTGCCTTATTAACCACTTAGGCAGTCAGTTTACACCATGTTATTTTGGAATACACAGAAGACTTACCGTTAATCTAATATTTCCATATACTTATGGATTCCCAGTGTCCTAAGACATAGTAAACATGAAGCACCGTGGTTGGTGTTATGAATCAGAACACATACAGTATTTTTATTGAGCCAACGTGATTAAAAGCATTCACGTGCTATCTAGTGAGCTTTAAATTCCATGACACACCTGGGTGCCTGCCTAGGCTGAATAAAGTTGTCACTTGTGCCCTTAAGGACAGCTAAGAAGAAAAGTTTACAGCTAAGTGTTTTCAGTGCTGATCCAAGACTGTCAGAACTGATCCCTACAAGGAGGTGGCCTGTAGTGATACCGAAGTAGAAGAGAGATTTTTTTCCCTCTGTGATCAGACGCTGTGACTGGAACACATTCTGTAAGGACTTCCATTTCAACAGCTATAACGTGCTCTGAAATATAAAAGTATGACAAGTTCATGGTCTGCCTCTCATATTGTAACTTAAATAATGCTTTGGTTACATATATTGAATGAATAAAAAAATGCAATGTGTCACAGTTGAATTCCTAGAAGGACTAGTACAGCAAGTTGCATTCTAATTGTTCATATTTCACCACAGATCAATAAACAAATTAATGGTTTGATAAGAACAATTAGCAAATTATGGCAGCTTTAAATGGGTAATAGAGTACATAGTTTGATGTTAGTGATGGCTGGTTTCAGCTCTTTATGAGAATATTATTTGTGCTGTACAAAGGGTTACCTAACAACAGTTTATTTGGTTGTACTTACATTATTGGTTAAGGTGTTTTGTTTGTAAGAACAACATAGGGCTATAATCACAAACATAGCCACATGTCCCAGAATGGAGCATAACAACAGGTGTGTAAAACACACAGCATTCAGCAATGGCCCCGTGCACACATGGTGAGATGCACAGGGGCACACTGTGGTGTACAGAACAGGGCATTTAATGGTCCACTGGAGGCAGACGCACCTCATGACTCCACCATGTAAGGCGAAACGCACCACCACAGACATGTGGCTATGTGATGTGCATGCATATGTGCACATGTGGATTAGCAGACATGGAAACAGAGATGTGGACCACACAGTGCTGCAGCCATGGGTGCCAGCCCTACAGTGGAGTTTACATGCCTCTGTCCCATGTCCTGTTGGTGAGAGAAACAGAGGAATAAACCTTCCATGCATTTTGGCTGATACCTCTCTGATGTGTGCATGTTTGTTGTGAGTATTGACATTTTGTATTTACCACAGTATCAGAGTGCAGCTATGTCATGTATGTTGCCCTAGCACCCTGCCCCAGTGCAGGGTGCCTGTTCTGCCATGCCCACCATGGCCTGAGGTCACCATCCCATTAGTGAGTGAGATGGACACACCACATGAAATACCCAGAAAGGGGAAAGACTGCTATTGGGTATAAGCAGGAAACATGCTCTGGAGTGCTCCCTACCGCATTAGTATGCAGAGATTTTTACCACCCACTCCAGTCCCTTGACTGTGATAGGCCCACCGATCCAAGGGGTGTGTGGCATGAATGGAGACTCAGTTGGCTCCTGTGATCAGGCAGACATCTTGGGCCCAAGCAGGAAGCCAAAAAAAACTAAGTTCTGGAGCTGAAGAGTAAACACTTGCACATCATGGCAATCATCACTCAAATGGCCCCTCCAGTTGGTAGAACAAAACTCTTGAGGTGATCCCAATATTGTAAGTGCGATGGACATGTGAGACTGAGCTGTGCCTGCAGTGAAGGACTGAGCAATAGTGGAGAATACCGGACCATGCTGGACCTATTCTATTAGCGTAGAGTAGAAATTACGCTACACTCTCAGAACTACATTTAGGGCTTTTTTTTGTATTAGTTTATTTGAGTTGGGGGGCTTTGCCCCACACCCTCCTTTTTTCTTTCTTTTTTTTTACATAATGGGGGGTGTGGGAGGGGCAAAGCCCCCCTACTCAAATAAACTAATACAAAAATAACAGAAATGTAGTTTTGAGAGAGTAGTGCAACTTGACAAGCATGAGCCTGCGCTGTATTCTCAAACACTTTACGCTATGCAAGTAGCAGTGGTCAGGTATTCTCCACAATCACCAAGGACTGTTGGTTAGTACCCTAGTACCTTGAATGATCAGATCTGTTCCAGTACAGTAGCTTCTTAATGTTGTTTTTTACATTGTTTCTTATGGATTTTACTTGGTAGAAGGTTATTTATTTTCTTTCTTACTACTTCTAAGGAGCTACAGGGTATTGTTTTGGGGCTGTTGGAATTTTGAAACCTGCTTTGGTGGCTATAAGTGGGCTCATTTGTTTGATGTTTCACTGTGTAGCAGGCTGCATTGTGGAGGCCTATTTCTTCTGATTTAAAACCAATTTGGTTTGATGTAATTGGGGCTGTTTCTTTGAATTGGAGACCTATATCTTCGAATTTCAAGCCTATTGTGATGTGTTGTTGGTGAAGCTGTTTGAATTGGAGACCTGTTTATTTTGGTAGCAAACCTATTTTGGGGGCTTTGAGTAGAACTGTGATTCATTTTTGCTAGCTTCACTAGCTGCAAAGGTTAGTGCATAGTGGGGGAAGGGTGCTAATGGTCTGGCCAGGGGCCTCGGATACCTGATCGTTTCTGGAAGACTTGGGCTGGTCTCAACCCCCTAATCCCTCACCCCACCTGCTCCTGGTCCATGATTTCCTTTATACCAGGGGTTCTGACATCACTTCCTCAAACGGGCAAAGGATATGCATCTGTAGTAGCAGAAGCAGACATCCAGGAAAGGAACAGCAGCAAGTGAAGAGGTGACTGCTATCTCAGTGGAAAGGAAGTAAGTGCAAATCAAGGAGCTTTCATTGTTACTTCTTTTCATTTCTATTGCATTGTGGAAAGGAGGAGTAGGAATTTGAAGAAGGTTGTGCAATAGCTACTTAAAGTCTCTTTTTGGGAGCGGATAGGAAGGATAGGAAGCAGTTGCTCAATCTATCTAAATGTGTACAACAAAGGGAGTAAAGGAAATTAAGAAAAGAATGTTTTGCACTGATAGAGGGGAGGGGAGACTTGGGGGTGTTTGGGTATCCTGCATCTGGAAGGGTGGGGGTGGCTGGTGGGCAACGACAGCAATGGGTAGGGTGGTAGGCTGCAACACTACTAGGTGCAACAATCTTTCTAAAATTGCCTGGAGGTGGGAGGATGTTTAGTGTGCAACCACATAGAAACTTAGAAAGGAGATCGAGGGTCTGCAGGAGGAACTAAGACAGGCAAGGCAGACTGGGGGTGGGTTTAGCCCAATACTGGAGGAGAGAGGGGAGATGAGGAGGCAATTTGAGCCAACAGTGGTGAGGAGAGGTCAGAAGGGAAGCGGAGACAAAGGGGCCCAGGCCAGGAAGAAAGATTGCCGGGGAAATCAGGTCAGGAGACAAAAGACAAATGGAAGGAGGAGACAGGGGCTTGTGAGGGGAGGAGAAGAAGAGGCAACAGTCATGGAGTGGAAAGGAGGGAACAGATTACTATGAAGAGAGAGGAAGCGGGCATTTGTGAAGGGTCTTCAGAAAATAGTTTTGCACTGCTAGAGAGGAAGAAGGAGGACGAGGAGGAGGAGGAGGGAAATGATGAAATTAGAGGAGTAATTGATAAATGCGTGGACCAAACCAGAGCAGGGGAAAGTTCTGCTGGGAGAAATGCAACAGGGGCAAAAAGGGGAAATAATGTTCTGGAGGAAGAATAGGAGCCAGAAATGAGAGAGGGAGATGAATGGAAGCAAGCAGGGAATAAGAGGGGTGGAATCTTAGTGCTGGGGGACTCAATACTAAGAGAAATCAGGTGGGGTAGCAAGGGGGAGAGGCATAGTCACATTTGGGTGGAGGCTATGCCAGGAATGACAGCGGAAAGTGTTGGACAGTCTGTTCTGAAATATGCTAGAAAGGGTAGGGACAAGCCTCATTTAATTATACATCCTGGGACAAATGACTTGGCTGACAAGATAGTAGATATAGTCCAGAGGAGGTTTTAGGAACTAGGACAATTATGTGAGGGGGCAGGAAGATCAGTAACTTTTTCAGGGATACTTCCAGTGCCCAAGGCAAACACAACTAGAAAGCTGAGAATAGAGGAATTTAACGGATGGCTAAGAACCTGGTGTTGTGCCAAAGGGTATGGGCTTTTGGGGGGTGTTGAGGGACCTGGGAGGACAGTAGACTCTATGCCAAGGACAGACTACACTTGAGAGAGGAGGGAAAGAAAGTGTTGAAACAGAGGATGGAGGAGTACATAGAGTAAGTTGAGAATTTAGACTAGAAGCAGTGGGTGGCAATTGGGCAAGAGACATGCAGAGACCACAGGTTGGGAAACCATATGAGCTTACCCCCCATAACAGTGACAAAGGACAAATGGCAAGTACTATTGGTGATGCTAGTAAAGGAGGGCAGGATAGGAGGGGGGGAAGGGTGGAAGGCGGTTACCTTTAATGCTAGGAGCCTTGGGATGAAAACTGCAGAGTTACAGGTGCTCATGGCAGAGGGAGAGGTGGACATTGCAGCCATCACAGAAACATGGGCCACCCAATACATTGACTGGGATCTGTCTGTACCAGGGTTCAGGTTATTTCATAGGGACAGGGTGATTGGGAAAGGAAGGGGTGTGGCACTATATGTGAAGGAAGGACCGAAGTGTGTAAGGGAGGAAGGGGAGGAGGGTAGTACGGAGTCACTTTGGATGCAAATCCAGGATTCCAAGAATAGGATTCTCAGAATGGGAGTGGTGTACAGGCCGCCATCTCAGATGGAGGAGTTAGACAGGGAACTAGCAGGACAGATCAAGAGGACCTGCACGAAGGGTAGTGTGGTGATTGTGGTGGACTTCAACATGCCAGGAGTGGACTGGAGCACCCAAACAACCAGGAACAGAAGGGATCAGGTACTGCTGGATGCCTTCCAGGACAGCTTCCAGCTGCAAATGGTCAGTGAACCAACCAGGTTAGGGAATACCCTTGACCTTGTGCTGGCAAATGGGGACTTTGTGAGAGAACTTATAGTGGAGGAACCACTGTCAGGGAGTGACCACCACTCAGTATGGCTCACACTGGATATGGGCAAGGAAGGAGTGGAATCTGGCACAAGAGTGCTGGACCCTTTGGAGGGCCGACTTTGGGAGGATGGGGGAAGTGGTAATAGGGTACCTGGCCAGAATTCAATCTAGTATGGACACTAACCAGAGGTGGGAGCTCATAAAGCTGGGGATAGTGGAGGCAACCAAAACCTGCTGCAAGGCCCAGAGCAAGAAGGCTAGGGCTGGGAAATCGAGCTGGTTGAGCAAGGAGGTCATGGAAAAGGTAAGGAGAAAAAGAGCTGCCTTTAGGAGGTACAAGAAAACAGGGAGGAGGAGGACAGGGAGGAGTACTTGACGGAATTGAAGGAGGTGACAAGGGCAGTAAGGGGAGCTAAGGCATCTATGGAACTCAGGCAGGCACAAGGCATTAAGAAGGGGGAGAAGGACTTCTTTAGGTACATCAGGGAGAAAAGGAGCTGTAAGGACCACATAGTAAGGATTAGGAAGAAGGGGGTTGGGTGGAACAGGGTGCGATAAGGCAGAAGCACTAAATGATGACTTTTGCTTGGTATTTACCAAGGAGAAGAGGGGGTGACACCAAAGGGCGAGGAATGGCAGAAACAGGGGGGGAGGGGGTGACAGATGGGGAAATCATGGAGGGCAGAGTTCAGGAGGGTTTGAAGTCACTGAAGGTGGACAAGGCGCCAGGCCCGGATGGCATCCACCCCAGGGTACTGAAGGAGCTGGCAGAGGTCCTTGCAGGGCCTTTGGCAGGCCTATTTAATGCCTCACTACATTTGGGGTATGTACCTCAGGACTGGAAGATGGCTCATGTGGTGCCCCTCCACAAGAGTGGCCCAAAGGATGAACCGGGAAACTACAGAGCAGTGAGCCTCACATCCATCGTAGGTAAGCTAATGGAGACTATCCTGAAGGGAGGCTGGTGGCCCTCCTAGAGGCCAAAGTACTACAGGACAGCAGACAGCATGGCTTCATATGTGGCAGATCCTGCCAAACCAACCTGGTGAAGTTCTATGACTGGGTAACTAGGCAACTGGACAGGGGCCATGCAGTGGATGTCCTGTATCTGGACTTCAGTAAGGCATTCGACTCAGTGCCGCATGGAAGGCTGGGAAGTAAGTTAGAAGGCTCAGGGGTGGGTGCAAAGCTGGTGAGATGGGTAGGGAACTGGCTTCAGGGAAGGCAACAGAGGGTGGTGGTGGGTGGTGAGCTCTCACACCCAAAGGTAGTGGCGAGCGGTGTTCCACAGGGCTCGGTGTTGGGACCAGTGTTGTTTGGGATATTCATTGCAGACATATCATTGGACATCAAGAGCAAGATCAGTCTGTTTGCTGATGATACCAAGGTAGGAGTGATGGTGGATGACCTAGGAGGATGGCAGGGGTTGCAGGATGATCTGGCAAAGCTTGAAACCTGGTCAGACACCTGGCAACTGGGGTTTAATACCAAAAAGTGCAAGGTGCTGCATTTTGGGATGAAAAACCCAAGGAGGAGCTACCAGCTGGGGGGAGTGCAGCTAGCCCAGACAGAGGAGGAGAAGGATCTGGGGGTGCTCATTACAGGGTCAATGAACAACTCGGCACAATGTAGGAAGGCAGCTGCAAAGGCCAAACAAAATGCTGGGTTGTATTGCAAAGGGTATATCCTCGAGGAGGGAGGAGGTGATTCTGCCACTGTATAGGTCATTAGTTAGATTGCACCTGGAGTACTGCATGCAGTACTGGCGCCCGTATCTGAAGAGGGACATTAAGTTACTGGAGGGGGGTGCAGCGGAGGGTGACAAAGATGATCAAGGGGCTGGGGGATTTATCATACGAGAGGAGGCTGAGGTAGTTGAACATGTGCTCGCTAGAGGAGAGGAGGGACAGGGGGGACATGATTGAAACACAGAAGGAGCAGGACAGAGAGCTGTGCCAGTTAAGGCAGAAAGAAGCAGGGAGGGAAGTCAGAATAGCAAAGGCCCAAACTGAGGAAAAGATAGCCAACTCAGTTAAGAAGGGGGATAAAACCTTTTATAGGTACATCAGCGAGCGTAGAAAGACAAAGGGAGGGATAGTGAGGCTGAATAGAATAAACAGTGGGTGGGCAGGGGGACAGTGAAAAGCAGGAATACTGAACGAATATTTCTGCTCAGTATTCTAAAGAGGAGGAAGTGCCTAATCCAATTAACAGAAGCACTCTTGATAGGGATCGATACCAGTCCTTTCACAGAAGAAGGGTTCTGCAAGAACTCCTAAAACTGAAGTGGAAAAGCAATGGGTCTGATGGAATTCACCCAGAATTCTAAAAGAATTAAGGAAGGAACTAGTGAAACCACTGGCTACTCTTTTAATAAATCATGGGAGGATGGTGTGGTACCCGAGGACTGGAGGAAGGCGGATGTGATTCCCCTTCACAAAAGTGGGACCAAGACAGAGGCAGGAAACTACAGACCTGTCAGTCTGACCTCTGTGGTAGGAAAGTGATGGAGTCACTTCTGAAGGAAAGAATAGTTGAGCACCTAGAGGTCAGTGGAGCCGCAGGATCCAAGGCAGCATGGGTTCACAGCGGGAAGGTCATGTCAGGACAGATCTAATAGATTTCTTTGACTGGGTGACCAAAGCAGTAGACCAGGAGGGGCTGTGGACATGGCCTACCTAGACTTTAGCAAGGCATTTGACACAGTCCCACACAAAGATTATTAGTCAAATTAACCAGCCTGGGAGTGGGTCCCAGGGTGGTAGCCTAGGTAAAACATTGGCTGGACAACAGGACGCAGAAGGTAATTGTAAATGGAGTCCGCTCTGAAGAAAGGCGGTTACTAGTGAAGTACCGCCTGAGGTTCAGTATTGGGTCCAGTCCTTTTAATGTCTTCATCAGTGGCATTGCAGAGGGACTGGAAGGAAAAGTATGCCTTTGCAGATGACACAAAGATCTGCAACAGGGTTGATACACAGGAGGCGTGGAAAGGATGAAAAGGGACTTGGCAAGGTTGGAGGAATGGTCTGACGTATGGCAGCTAAGATTCAATGCAAAAAGTGCAAAATAATGCACCTGGGAAACAAGAACCCAGGGAAGAATACACAATGGGTGGGAGGTAGTAACAACAACAAAACAGAAAGGACCTGGGGTAATCATATCAGATGACCTTAAGGTTAGCAAGCAATGTGAGAAGGCAGTAGGGAGGGCGGGGTATACTGGGATGTATAGGGAGAGGCATCAGCAGCAGAAAACAGGAAGTTGCTATCCCTCTGTACAGACAGTTGGTGAGACCCCATCTGGAATACTGTGTCCAGTTCTGGAGACCCCATCTCCGCAAGGACATAGACAGGATGAGGCAGTCAGAGGAGGCAACTAAAATGGTGCAGGGTCTGCAAGAGAAGCCATATGAGGAGAGACTAAAGGAGCTTAATATGTATACCCTTGAGGAAAGAAGGAGAGGGGACATAATAGAAACTTTCAAGTACCTCAAGGGAATCAACAAAGTCCAAGAGGGTAGCATCTTTCAGAAAAGAGATTGCAAGAACAAGGGACACAATTTAAAGATAGAAGGAGGGCGGTTCAGGGCAATGTGAGGAAGTATTATTTCACAGAGAGGGTAGTGGATGCATGGAACAGCCTTCCTGAGGAAGTTGTGGAGTCTAAAACTGTGGGAGAATTCAAGAATGCATGGGACAGACATAAGGCAATTCTTGTGGGGGGCAGGAAGATATAGGCTGTTGGTTAAATAGGATCTGCGGCCTATCCTGTAGGTAGGAAATGGGCAGACTAGATGGGCCTAGCAGTCCTTATCTGCCGTCAAAGTCTATGTTTCTATGTTTCTATGTTTCTATGAAACCTTTAAGTACATGAAAGGAATAAACAAGACCAGTACAGAGGGGCTGTTCAAAGTAAGGGAGGGGAGGGACACCAGGGGCCATGACATGAGACTGGAGGGAGGGAGGAAGGTTCAGGAGGGAGATGAGGAGACAGTTTTTTACAGAGAGGGTCGTGGCTGAGTGGAATGCGTTACCTGCAGAAGTGGTATCCAGTAGAACAGTGGACTGCTTCAAAAGGGGATGAGACAGGACAAGGGGGAGGGTCAATGAAGGGGAAGGGTGGAAGGGAGGAGTAGCTGCAGAATAAGGGGTGCTAGCTGCACATTCGAGCAGACTTGATAGACCTCTAGGCCTTTATCTGCTGGCAAATTCATATGTTCATATGTTTATAATGGTCAGGACTGTATGGAATTGGGTTGGCAGTAGCACATTTGGTGAAGTGGTTGTGCATTATGGGGGGGATTCAGGCAGCAAGGAAAAGCAAGAGACTGTTGTGTGCACAACACCCGGCATGCCACACAAAGATGAAGTGCAGTTTGGTTATACAGTTATTTCCATCCATTAAATGGTCATATGGCAAATACAAAGTGTACTGAACAATGGATAGATTGCATACAACAACACATGTATGCAATACAATGAACGGCAACAGCAGTCCTGTCTGGCTAAATATAAAGTATGAAAGCAATGTTGTCTAGGTGTGCAATGGCACAGTAAATTAAATGAAGAGCTACGCACTGATCTATTTATCTTGTTCACAGGGCATAGGAATGGCCAGAAGTAGAGACCCACGAGACATGACAATATCCCTAGGTACTTTGGAATGGCTGCTGAAGAGAGAGACCAGCACATCCCACAGGTGCATGACTACTGTGACATGTGCAGCAACAAATACCCCAATGTCAAACCCAATGCCTATGCAAGAGTGCAGAGTACCTGCCTAGACTACACTACTGTAAACAACAATGCCGTGTGCTGTTCCCACTGTGGAGTATGAAGTATTGGAGGTGGAGGACTGGAGCAAGTGGCTTCTTGTGAGGCAGAATCCTGTGCCACTATCACTGCCCCCACCTGGAACAAACAAACCACTGAGTGCAAATGAAGGGGCAGCACTCATCAGCGAAAGAACACCTGCCATCCACAGAAGAGATCTAGAGGGGTGACTGATCCACAGAACCATCCTCCCAGGAACCACAGTATCAGGAAGCCCACCTGGACACCCCTGTGATCCGCAGTCCTCAGCTGAGATGTCTCTCCCCTTGGTTGCTGGGACTGTCATGGTGGTACTGCCTTCTGTGGGACCATCTGCGTGACCACAGGCCAGGAAACAGGGTGCATCTAAGGCAGGGAAAAGTGGCAGGCAAGTACAGCAAGAGAACTGACCACCACTGGGGGGGGGACTACAGTAAAGGGCATGTCCCACCTTTATAAGTATCACAAGAGACAGTGGCTCCAGCCAGGAGAGGTTCCACAGAGGCACGTACGACTGACATCCAAGTGACCCCAGGCAGAGGGGATGATGCACATTGGGTGAAGCAGGATAACCCCTCACACACCTATCCCTGTGCTCCAGAGCTGCTCTGGGATGAGATAGAACAGATCAGGGAGGACTGTATGTACAAAGTGGCCTTGCACAAAATCCACTCAAAGCGTGGACTTTGAAAGGATAGTGCACTTCCATATCTCCTGGAGGCCCAGTTGCATGCCAGGTCCCTCATGGCTACTATTCATGAGGGTCTGACCATCATGAAGCATTATGTACTGCACCAGAACATAGAGGGCATCAAGAATGCAGTTTCTGGTGGAAACCAAGGACTGCCTTGGTGAGCCCTGCACCAAGCTGGACCCATGGTACTGTTTCTAACTGGCAAGGGAGGAACTGGAGCACCCCATTGGGAGTGGCAAAAGTGAACAGTGAGGTCCAGGACACATGCAGATCAAACAGGCAGTCATGCTGAGACACTTTGTGGAGGGCCTTTGTTTGCAGTGGTGCCACCATCCTCATTCAGGAACATTGTTTTGAACAGTAACTCCAAGATGACCATTAGGGACACCTCTCTTACTGTGACAATAGCAATGCATAATGTTGCCATATTACTGCTTGGCTGTTGCCACCACATGTATTTTCTCTGTTTAGGGTGTGTGTGCTAACACTTGTGCAGCCCTGCTGGGGCCTTCTGTTGTCATACAATAGAGAACTGTTTGAAAGCCTACTGTATCGACTGATTTTGTATGTGGGAACGGGTTGGCCGAGGCCCTTAGGGCATCTGTATATAAGTGCACCCCTTTTGGGGGATATGGGTGGTAGATATGACTGGGGACTATGTATTATGTATGCTATTATGGGGATGTTATTCTTGATGATGAGACCACATGGTTCTAAGCGGGGTATCCATATGTCACTAATACACTGTGTACTGTGTAGTATGGCACAGTTGTCGCCTGGTTCTTAGGGGCCCCATGTCATACCCTGGGACACACAGTGTGCATATGGTTTGTGGGACCTATGCCCAGGCCCATTGGACACCCAAGCATGTCCACAGCCTACCACTACACACCCTAGGTTACAACAATGGACAATGGGGACACATGACCTACATCGGGGTCACATTTTACTACGGGTTACTGACAGTGGCTGCTGCATCAGACTGTGTACACTTCGGGCATTCCCAAAGGGGACATCAACCATCACACTATCTCTACACTGTTTTGTAACAACAACAAAAAAGGAAAGGGACCTGGGGGTAATCATATCAGATGACCTTAAGGTTGGCAAGTAATGTGAGAAGGCAGTAGGGAGGGCTGGGGATATATTGGGACGTATAGGGAGAGGCATCAGCAGCAGAAAACAGGAAGTTGTTATCCCTCTGTACAGACAGTTGGTGAGACCCAATCTGGAGTACTGCGTCCAGTTCTGGAGACCCCATCTCCACAAGGCCATAGACAGGATAGAGGCAGTCCAGAGGAGGGCAACTAAAATGGTGCAGGGTCTGCAAGAGAAGCCGTATGAGGAGAGACTAAAGGAGCTTAATATGTATACCCTTGAGGAAATAAGGGAGAGGGGGAACATGATAGAAACTTTTAAGTACCTGAGTGGAATCAACAAAGTCCAAGAGGGTAGCATCTTTCAGAAAAAGAGACTTGCAAGAACAAGGGGACACAATTTAAAGATAGAAGGGGGGCAGTTCAGGGGCAATGTGAGGAAGTGTTATTTCACAGAGAGGGTAGTGGATGCATGGAACAGCCTTCCTGAGCAGGTTGTGGGATCTAAAACTGTGGGAGAATTCAAGAATTCATGGGACAGACATAAGGCAATTCTTGTGGGGGGTAGGAAGAAATAGGCTGTTGGTTAACTAGGATCTGTGGCTTATCCTGTAGGTAGGGAAATGGGCAGACTAGATGGGCCAAGTGGTCCTTATCTGCCGTCAAAGTCTATGTTTCTGTGTTTCTAGGACCATTGCCCAGTAAAGATCTATCCCTCACATCCCTACACCTCTTTGGCATGTGTGTCACTTATGGGGGTGGGGGAATGCCTGCAGTGTGCAATTCGGTACATCCCTGTAGGATGGTGGCTGCTGGGGAATGCTCTGCTCTTTATGGCAGAGGTCTGCCTGGCATCACTTGACTACAGTATCCAATGAACACAGTGACTGTGATTGAGCAACTGCAAAAAGGGCAACTCAATCATGGCGCCTGTGTTCTGGGCTACCTGGCAAGGTAGCAACGGGGTATGGGGTAGGCAACTACAGCGACAGGATGTTGCTATATATACACACATGTGGGGGGGGACCACGCTGCACAACAGGCAGAAGGGGACGGATGGTATTTGGGGTGTAGTGCAGCAGTTGGCTGCCGAGCTGACCATGTGGTATGGCGGGTAGGGTGGTAGGCTGAAGTTGGGAGGGTGCCGGGTTCAGTTCTGGGGTGGGCTTCTTTTTTGCGTCTGGCTGGTGATATTGTTTTTAAGTTTTACACCTTCCTGACATCACCCCCTGGAGCTGAGAATCCTTAAGTAGGGAGGTGGGGTGTTCTGGTTGCAGCAAGTATATCGCCGAATTGCTTTTCAGTTATATACATTCACCATAATAGCAATCACCGTAATGCGTTCACTATTATGACATAGAACCCTTGGCTACAGCCTGTGTGCATTCCTTTTTGGCATGAACAGCATTCTATATATGTGTTATGCGATGTGTGCAACATGTGTTCATCTGGCAAACCTCCACATGCATTCATGAGGCTGTTCCCTGTGGCTTGCACACACCATGCCTTTGCACACTGTGCATCACATCTGTGCATTCCACTTAGGCGGATCATGCATGTGCTTCCCATGTAGGGGTGTACGCAAGACAGATATTTGGTGCATAGCGTACTAAGCAGGTTGGTGAATAGAGCCCTTAGTATTTAATCTAGTTAATCTTAGCTAGAAATGTTAGATATATTTTCACTTTAGACAGACAATGAGAAAAGAAATAGAATGTGCTTTTGAAGTCTATACAGAAAGTACTGTAATAAAAGAAAGATCATCTCAATGCATTTCATGTATCATGACATCTTATGAACATATGAACATACAAAAGACCCCCCAGAAGAACGCCATTTGGTATATCGAATCTGCTCATTATTGCAGGGTCCCTAGCTTAACCCATTGACTCTACCCACCCTCCCCTGTCTTCCATTCCTCCCTCCCTTCCTGACTGCCCCCAAGGTCCCATGGCTTCCCCTTATGCCTATCCTAGGACTTCTTAAAGCCACCCACTGTCTTTTCTGAGACCACTTTCTCTGGCAGTGCATTCCATGTGGCCACCACTCTTCCATAAAGAAATGCTTCCTAACATCCCTATTAATCCCCCCCCCCCACCAGCCTCAAACTGTGCCCCCTCTTGGTTCGGTTGTCTCTTAGCTTGAAGAGACCATCCCTATCCACTCTACTTATCCCTTCAAGCATTTGAAGGTCCCTATCATATCCCCTCTCTCTCTCTTCTCTCCACCAGGGAGTACATTATCAGGGCTCCCTGCCTCTCCTTGTAAGACTTCCCCTGCTGACCCATGATCATCTTTGTTGCCCTCCTTTGGACTTTCTCTAGCAAGCTGATGTCCTTCTTAAGGTATGGACATCATATTCTAGATGTGGTCTCAACAGCGACGTGTATAAATGCACTATGACCTAGCTCCACATACTGCTGATTCCCCTGACTATACACCCCAACATCCTATTTATATTCGCTGCTGCCTTTTGCACTGTGAGGAGTGCTTCAGGTTGCTAGTAATCATCACCCTCAGATCCTTTTCTTCCTCCATTGCTACTACCCTCCCCAAAGTAATACTTGGCCCTAGGATTCTTGGCTCCAGTGTGCATCACTTTGCATTTCTTTTCATTGAAGCCAAGTTGCCAGATCCCCGACCATCTCCCAAGTTTTCTGACATCTTCCCTCTGGTCCTGTATCCCTTTCCACTGTGTCTACCATCACACAGAGTTTGGTGTCATCCGCAAACAGGCACATATTGCTTTTAATGCCCTCCACAATGTCACTTATGAAGATACTGAACAACACTGGCCCCAGCACAGAAACCTGTGGGACCCTGCTGGTGACCTCCCTGGTGCCGGATAACTTCCCCCCACCACCACTCTTTGGGTTCTGTCTTTCAATTAGCTTTCTACCCACATGATCATTTTCTCCCCAACCCCTAGATCTTCCAGTTCCCTGATCAGCCTGTTATGGGGCATATAATCGAAGGCCATGCTGAAGTCCAGGTAAATGATGTCCACTGCCTGGCCTCCGTCCAACGCCCTCGTAACCAAGTCAAAGAAGTCAATCAGGTTCATTTAATTTGTTCTTCCTTCCACAACTCCATGCTGCCTCTCATCCAAGAGACTTTTTTCTTCTATGTACCTTACCACCCTCTCCTTAAGTATGGTCTGCATGGGTTTGCACACAATTGAGGTCAGACTGTAGTTCCCTGGGACATCCCTGGGTCCACTCCTGTGGAGAGTCACAACATGTGCAATTCTCCAGTCCTGTGGCACCATGCCTGACTCCAGAGAACTATTAAAGAGGCCCACCAGTGGCCTGACAAGTTCCTCAGCTACCTCCTTTAGTACCCTTGGGTGTATGTCGTCCAGTCCTGCGGACTTGCCTACCTTCAGTGCCACCTGCCCTCCCTCACTCTATCCACTTCTATAATGACATCTGTGCACCCTCCTCCCTTCCCCCCATGTGGCACCAGACCATCTTTTTCCCCTAGTAAAGACAGAGCAGAAGTAATAATTCAATACCTCTGCCTTGCTGTCTTATTCCTCCTCCCATACATCCTCCTTCCTAAGTCTAACTATCAGGTCCTTCTTGTTCCTCTTCTCACTTATGTAGTGAAAGAAGGCCTTCTCCCGCCTCTTAATCCCTTCAGTTATTTGTAGTTCATTCTGTGAGTTAGCTTGCTGCACCACCTTGCCTGCCACTTTAGCCAACTTCAGGTAGTATTCTCTATCCGCCTCACTCACAGTCCACCTGTATCTCTTGTAGGCTGCCCTCTTGTACCTCACTGCCTTGTCAACCTCAAAGTTAAACCAGATGGGTGATTTGACCCTGGATTTCTTCCCCCTAAGCCTAACACACTCCGCTGTGGCAGCCAATATTGCAGCCTTAATGATGGCCCATTTTTGGTCCACCCCCTATATTCCCTCTGATGCACTCTAGGTACAACCTTAGCACCTCACCCATCTTCTTAAAATCCACCCTCCCGAAATTCAGAATTTTGGTTTTGGTCAAGATGCTTTCCCTGCCCATATCTAAACTGAACCACAGTGTGCCGTAATCGCTACCACTCAGGGGTTCTTTGACTGTTATCTCATGTATGTGCTCCCCATTAGTGAAAACTAGATTAAGGATTGTCCCCCTCTTGGTGTGCTCAGTAATGCCCCGAGTCAAGAACTCACCCTGAATCACATCCAGGATCACCTGACTCCTAGCACAGGACATGGCCGGTATACCCCAGTCCACTTTGGGCAGATTAAACCTTTCCTGCAACTTATAGCAATTATGAACACAGCTCCCTGTCACATTCCTCATCCTGGGTCAGCGATCTGTAGACCACCACCAACCTTATCTTCCTCCCCCTGTTGATCTGGAGCTGAATCCACAGCATTTCCACTTTCCCATTTTCATTCTATTCTTTCATGCATGTTATCCCCTTCCTGATGTAAGCTGCCACCGCCCCCCCATTACCTAACACCCTGTCTCTTCTGAATAACTTGTACCCCTCTTTCTTCTATGTAACTTGGAATCAAGAGGTCTCAGTTGTGGTATGTTATAGCCCAGGTCTCGTTAATTGCTGCTATGTCTACCCTTCCCTCGGCTAAGATGGCCTGCATGTCTGCCATCTTGTTACCAAGACTGCAGACAATGAGCGATACCACCCTCCACCTTGACTCCATGCCTCCCTATCTACTTTCTGTACTTTTCTTTAACCTGCATTTCCCCTGCACTCTCCCCTTACCCCCCCCCATACTTGATTGCCTACTTGATTGCATCCCTTTGCCTCCTCACCCACTCTCCTGATTACTACTGCTGGTGGGGGCATCCACACCTCCTCATCTCAAAGTTTCTGGGCCTGTTGTCCCACCCCTCCCACTCAGCAGTTTAAATTCAGATCATTGTCGATGTATTCCCCCAGCTTGTCTCTGAGTATGTTTGAGCCCTCCCTACTAAGGGACAGTCGATCGGCCAAATACAGCCTCTTGTTCAACCATGTGTCTCCCCAGTCCCCGATACATTTGAACCCTTGTACCCTGAACCAGTTCCTCAGTCAATCATTAAACTCCTCCATCCTCTATTTTTCTGACTGTGCTGGCTCTGGGAATTGGAATCACATCTGAAAAAGCTGGAGAGCTCACTATTTCCCCTGCAGGCCCTTGCCATGTCTTTGAACCTATTCTGCACCACCCCACCTCTTCCCTTTCTTGGTCATTGGTTCCCAGGTGGATGACTAAGTTAGGTTTTTCCACAAGCCTCCCTTTTAACTTCCCTGATTTTTGGTTCTGCCTTCCCTTCTACCATCCCCAGCATACAAACTACCATTCTTCTAGTCTTCGGGTCCACCTTCCTCTCCCTGTGTATACCTTTAATTATGGAGTCCCCAATGATTACCACTCTTCCGTCCCTCACAGGCATATTTTTGACCACCTATCCACTTCTAGTAAACTAGTCACCTCCCCTATCAACTGCTCCCCATTTGTTTTGGTTGTCTTCCTGCCACTACTATCACTATCCCCTCCTTCTGTTTCTCCAGCCCCCCCCCGATCCCATTCCACCCTGGCTAACCTTGCTTGCTACCACTCTTCCTCCATATCCCATACTCTAACTCCCTCCCCCATCCTTCACCCCTGACTACCATTTCCTCCTTGCTTCCCCCAGCTACTCACCTCTATCTTCCCCTTGCATCCAGCCTTTGACTCTGGGCTTCCTCGATCTTCCACCCCACCACCTGCCCCCCTCCCCTAAACTGGTTAATAGCTAATTGGTATGATTGCTCCAATAAAAGTGTTTGTATTCTGATTGTAAAAGATGTTAGACTAATTTTATCCTTATTTTTCATCTGAAATTTATTTTATATTTTACTTAAACAAATGTTACACTGAAACTAAAGTTCTCTGTTGTAACCCAAAATTGGACAATAAATCATATTTTTCAGTTGTCAGTTGATTGACATTCCATTAAAGCAGCAGAATACATACAATACTAATTTTAGCATGAAACAAATGTCTTAAACATACTGTATGTGTCTTAATCACTAGACCATTACTGTTAAAGACACTGTACCAAAACATGTATTTGTATTAGAGAATGCCTGAACATGTAAGAATACATAGCTATCATAAAACACAAGACAGTGTGTACTCTAGATTATCACAAGAGTCCCTCTCCCATGTCGCTGATGAATACTGAAGAGGATTGGGCCCAGGACAGATCCCTGTGGTACTCTGCTGGAGATCTCCCTTTCCACTGATCTGAATCCTTCAACTACAATTCTCTGATGCCTCCCCTCGAACCAACTCCCTACCCATCTTACTATTTCCATGGCTGTTCCCTGATCTCCATCTTCTTCAGAATTGTTCTGTGTGGCACTGACTCGGATGCCTTGCTGAAGTCAAAGTAGAGTAAGTCTACTTCATACACCTTGTCAACTCCCCTGGTTACACAGTCAAAGAAAATTATCAGGTTGGTCTGACAACTCCCTGCCATGAACCCATGCAGCTTACAGTCCTGAAGCAATTTTTTCTCCAAGTATTTCACTAGGTCCTTTTTGACTAGCATCTCCATCAGTTACCCTAGTGTACCACCAAGGTAAGGCTAACTAGCCTGTAGTTACCTGGCAGCTCCTTGTCCCCTCCATTGTGCAGTAGAACTACATCTACTATTCTCCAGTCCTTTGGAACCACTCCTTGCTGTGAAGATCTATTGAATAATCTTCCCACCAATGGGTTTAGCTAGTATCAATACCATTTCCCTTGGTACACTTGGATGCATCACATCCACCCTGGGAGCTTGTTTAGCATGAGGGCTACTATTCCTTTTCTGACTCTTTTGCTAGAACATTTTTGCAGCCTTATTTTCAGGACCCCTCAATCAAGATGCCTTTATCCTGCTCTCTGGCAAAGGCCTGCTGTTCTCCCTAGTGAGTACAAAGCAGAAGCGGTTGTTCAGCATGGATGCTTTCTACCTGTTTTGCTTTATTAACCTGCCCCCCTTCCTTTAGCCTGATAATGCCCCTCCCATCTTTCTTTTTCACTTTTATATTGAAAAAATTGTTTCCCCTCCCTTAACCCCCTCCATAATATGCAGTTTTGTGTCTTTGTGATCTTGACTGCCTGCTTGGCCTCTCCAGTTTTTTTCTGACACTCATTCCATTCTTCATCCCATTTTTTCACTTGTAACGTATAAAGGCCTTCTTCTTTGGCCCTCCCTACCCTCCTGACCTTTTCAGTGAACCAAACTGGTCTCCTATGTTTGTTTCTCTTGATAACTGCTCTTGTTCATGTTTTTGTTGCCTTGAGAATGGCCCCTTTTATAACCCCCCATGTTTCTTCCACTCCCCTAATGCTGTTTACCTCAGCTAACCTGCTCAGGATTAATCCTCTCATTTGGCTGACATCTGCCGTTCTGAAGTCTCGCACCTCAGCCTTAGATGAGGGCTTACTGGTGCCCAGGACCTAATCAAACCATGTAACATTTTGGTCACTGGACACCAGAGTTGCCCCCACATGCACTTTGCATACTTTGGCTGCTTTTTCTGAATTGGTGTGTACCACATCATGAATCGCAGATTGCCTATTGGGATCCCTGATCTGCTGCACTAGCACACTGTCCAGCAACTATCATGCAGGGCTTGGCTTCTGGTACTCCTGGCTGCTGGGATGTCCCAGTCGTTATCCCCCACTACTACAATCTCCTCTTTTGCTACCCCCTTTCCTTCTTCTGCTGAGTTTCCTTAGTTCTTTCTTCTTACCTCTTTCCTCGGTGGCCTATAAACCACCACATTCAACATTTCTTACCTGAGGACTCTGCAAGCTGTACCCACAGTGATTCTAAGCCACCTTTCCCTCCAATAGATATATTGTCAGCCCTAACACTCACCCCATTCCATGAGTAAACAAACTGATATGGGTACAGCATATGAGAATGGGGTGAGTGTTAGGGTTGACAACCCCAAGGCACACACCAGGTCTGATGCTGCTTGTAAGGTGGTGGTGGGGTGTTAGGGTTGGAAACCCTAGCACCATATTTCCCTACTTTTGATGCTGGAACCCCAACTAGTGCATTATGAATTTTTTGCAAATATTTCCTTACTTTTTGAGACAGTATAATCGTATCCTTATTTGCCTGTGGGAGCCCTCTGTGCCCTGCACTCCCATCAGTCTACAACAGTGTCCATATTTGTATGCAGGAGGACAGGCCATCTAGGCCCTGTGCACTCATATAGACATAGTTTAAAGATACAGTAGTCGTCTCCCATCCCATGCTGAACAGCACCAAAGAAACACCTCACATTGCAGTGTTATCCTATGGGAATCACAAGAAAAATGTAAACCTGTATAACTTCACAACAAATGAATATCTTTTCACCAAACTATCAAACTACACATCTGTAGGGCAAGCCCTTTGTACCCTGAAAAGTTTATGCAAATATTGCAAGCCATGCTTTCACAGCATTGTGACAAAGAAACAACAGCGTACACTTCACATTATGATATTATCCCAGGGGAAATGAAGGAAACTTTAAACCCCAGAACTCAAGAGCAATGTAATCTGCTGTCACCAAACCAGCAAAAGGCACATCTGTGGATCAAGCCCTATGCACCCTGAAAATGTTAGACCAAAATCCAAACCGTTTCTTCAGTGTGAAGTGACAAAAGAAAAGTTATATAAAAATATTTTTTTTAGCAAATAGCAAAACAGAATCCTTTTCCTAACAACTGTTTGGAAATGCGGTGTGAGGGTTTCCTACTCTAACACCTCACCCACTCCCTGCATGCTGCAATAGGTGTTGGGGTGTGCCTTGGGGTTATCAACCCCAATGCTCACCCCATTCCATGAGTAAATAAGCAGAGATGGGTACAGTATGAGAGAATGGGGTGAACATTAGGGTTGACAACCCCAAGGCACACCTTCCACATCTGTTGCTGCATGCAGAGTGGGGGTGGGGTGTTAAGATTGGAAAGCCTAATACCACATCTCCACATTTTTGTCACTGGAACCCTAACTGATGCATCAGCAAAGTTTTTTTGCAAAGAATTTCCTTACTTTTTGAGATAGTGTATTTGTAGAGTTATTTGCTTGTGGAAGCACAGGGCCCTCTGAGGCCAGCGCTCCCCAAACATCCATAACTTTTGAGAGACTGTAAATGTATCCTAATTTCCCTGTGGGTGCACAGGGCCTGGAGGGCCCTGTGCACCCATCACTTCATAATCCTCTGCATATTTGTGTGTGGGAGGGCCCTGCACTGTCACCTATGCATAAGGCTTGCACTCCCATCATGCCATAATGTTGTTCATATTTGCACTTCAGGTTGGGAATTAGGGAACCAAACATTCTGTCAGTAACATTCAATAACATCTGTCATTTTATTTTCTCAGATCCTATCAACTTCATTCATGTAATTTATATTCTCATTTTGGGATGGTTGCCCTATAACCTCAGAATTGAATATTTTTGTTGGTTTGTTAATCTTCAAAGCTATTAATGAGTGTTCCTTTTTTTCCCTTGTCTGATCTAATCTCAGTGCATTCTGTTCTATCAATGTTGAGGTCTTTTAATGGTGTGCTGCTTGAAACAATCCTGTGTAAGCATAACCTTGGGTAATACTGCTCCATTTTACTTGAATGCTTTGCCTATTTCTATTCGCATGATTAACTCTAAGGCAAGTTTTAAATCTTTGTATAAATCTTTCTTATTTAATAAGTCACATTGTATTATGTTGAGTATTGTTTGTTTTATGTAATCTAGGCTGGAGCTGAAAAAGGGCCTCAGTCCAGTTTCCTTACCCGGTTAATAAATGAAAAATAAATAAATAAAAAATAAAATTTGGGAGTGCACAGTGTCATCCATCCATAATTTTTGAGATATTGTAATTATAGCCCTATTTCCCACCATTCCTCAATGGTAGCCATAATTGTGTGGGGGAGCACAGGACTTAGAGGGCCCTGGGCTCCCATCCATGCATAATTTTGGAGATAGTATACTGCTACCCCTATTTACAATTCTGCAATGTACAGCACCAAAAAGTGCTACACATTGCAATGTTTTCCTGTAGAAAACACAGGAAAATTTGAAACGTGTGTAAATCAACACTGCATTAATATAGTTTCACGAAACCAGAAAAAGGCACATCGGTGGAACAAGCCCTTTGTACCCTGAAAATTTCAGAACAAAATTGCAAATCATTTCTTCTCAGCTCACTGACAAAGAAACAACTGTGTACACCTCCCATTACAATGTTATCCTAATGGAAATGAAGCAAAGTTTAAACCTACAGAACTCCAGAGCAAAGTAATATATGTTCACCAAACCAGCAAAAGGCACATCTGTGGGGCAAGATTTTGTACCCTGAAAATTTCAGACACAAATTCCAAACCGTTTGTGAACTGGGCAGCGACAAAGAAACAGCTGTATTAAAAGTCCTTTTTTCACAAATTGCGAAACATAATCCTTTTCCGAGGTTCCATTGTCACAATTTGCTGAAAAAAGGAAATCATTTTTTGTAATTGTGAGAAAGGTTCCTGTTACATGATTCCTTTTTCTCAACTTTCAGTAAAAGTAAATCTTTATTCACAAATTGCGAAAAAGGATCCCATATCGCAGTTCTTTTTTCCATGGTTTGCGAAAAAGGATTTTCTGCAGGTTTAAAAAAAGGCATTTCTAAGTGACTTATAAAAAAACTAACCCCAGAATTGGAATGTACAGGTCCCCATTAGATAAAAACAACTATTGTTGCCTAGCAAACCTGTGTACTTTTTAAGTTATTTAATTTTGTTGTCACCACTAACTGAAAATAAGATGGCTGCAGGACAAAAAAAGATTCCACATTTGCAGTAAAGGATCCTGCATTTATGAAAAAGTATTCCATATTTGCCACAAAGAATCCTTTTCTGAGAGTCTCATCTAACTGCTCCTTTGGAAAAAAATCGGAAACTTTGAAATGTAATAACTTTGGAACAGACATTTCTCAACAAGTTATAAAAAAATGACCCCAGAATCTGATTCTATGGGCCCCTATTAGGTAAACACATCTGTTGGTGTTTACCAAAGCCCTCAATTTTTTGGGCAATTTAACTTTTTTCTCCCACTAACTGAAAACAAGATGATGGCAGCATGCAAAAAGATTCCGCATTTGTTAGAGTTCAAGCTTCACTTCTATGTTAAACTGAAAAGTATGAACTTTAATAACTTCACATCCATTCAAGAGATTCACACAATATTTTGCATGTGCCATCAGGGACCAACGATATTTGATGAGGCAAATTTTGCTCTGGTCAAATGTGCGGGTGCAGTGATACAAATTGTCACAAAATGAGAAAATTACCACTTTTGATGAAAATCTTTGTCACACTGCAGCACTAAAACAGTGTAGTAATTTTGTCTGAAATTTGTAGGGTATAAAGGTCATCTGTCACAGATGAGCTTTTTGATGGTTTGGTAAAAACATATTAATCAGTTCCAAAATTATTAAGTTTTGAAATTTCCCATCATTTCCTATGGGATCAGTTAGATGTCCTGCTCAAAAAAGGATTCTTTATCACAAAAGCAGAATCCTTGATAGCAAATGCAGAATGTTTTAACACAAATACAGAATTTTTTTGTGCTGCCACCACCTTGTTTTCAGTTAGCGAGGGAAACAAAATTAAATTACTAAAAAATAGAGAGCTTTAGTAAACATCAGCAGTTCTGTTTACTTTTAGAAATGGATTCTAGGATTATTTTTTGGATAACTTGTTCACAAATGTGTTTTTTAGTCATGTAAATCCTTTTTCACAAACCACGGAAACATATGCCATGAAACAGGATCTTCCTCTGCAATTTGTGATAATGGATTTTCTTTTGCCGCAAATTGTGAAAAAAGAAAGGTAGCACTACACTATCTCAAAAATGATGCTTGGATGGGAGTGCAGGGCCTGGAGGGCCCTGTGCTTATACACAGAAATAGGGATATGATTACAATATCTCAGACATTATGGTCAGAGGACACTGTGCACTTCTAGATGCAAACATGAATAAGATTATGAATTGATGGGAGCAGAGGCATTATGCATACATGGCAGCACATGGCCCTCTGAGCCCTGCACTTCCACATGCAAGTATGTAGAGGATTATGGAGTGATGGGAGCACAGGCCCAAAGGGACCTGACTCCCACATGGAAATAAAGATACAATTACAGTCTCTCAAAAAGTATGGATGGTTAGGAGTGCAGGGTATGCAGTAGGGATGCTGTGAAGTTTAAATTTGGTGGCGAAGTTCTGGTGAAATTGGAAAATTTGCCTCCGTAGAGCAATCTGTGATGTTGTGCTGCTAGGCAAAACATGTACAGATCTGACTTTGTTGTTTTTTTCCAATGGAATTTTGCCATGAAGTGCAGAATTTACCCATGAAGTGTAGAATTCATTGGCAAAATTTTGCACTTAGTGGTGAATTTCCACACTTTGCAATCTATGGATTTTGCAAATTTCATGAATTTGCATTTTGCTGACTTTGCACATCTTTAGTCTGGAAGGCCATGCTCTCCCACAAGCAAATAAGTCTACAATTATACTGTATTTTCTAAAAAAGTAAGGAAATTCCCTGCAAAAATCTATTGTTTATGCACCATTAGGGTTCCAGCAACAAAAGTTTGGAAATGCAATGTTAGGGTTTCCAACCCTAACACCTCACCTCTCCCTGGTTTTCCAAACCTAACACCCCACACCCACCCTTGCTTTCCAACCCTAACACCTCATCCCCACCCTGCATCCAGGAACAGGTGTAGAGGGTGTTCCTTGGGGTTGTGAACCCTAATGCTCTCCCAGTTCTCCCTATACTGTACCCATCTCAGCTTAGTTACTCATGGAATGGGGTGAGCGTTAGGGTTCACAGCCTCAAGGCACACCCCCACATGCCTGTTTTTGCATGCAGGTTGGGGGTGTGGTGTTATTGTTGGAAACCCAGGGTGGGGGTGAGGTGTTAGTGTTGAAAAATCCAGGGTGGGGGTGGGATGTTAGGGTTAGAAACCTTATGACTTACATTTCCCATCTTTTGTTGCTGGAACCCTAATTGTGCACAGTCTTTTGCAGAGTGTGTATACATATATATATATATATATATATATATATATATATATAGTATGGCAGCACGGTAGTGCTACCATAGTTAGGATTGAGGAGCCATTTACATGTTAAACCTAAAATGTTGCACCTTAATAACTTTACAACTGTTTAATGGATTTGCCTGAAATTTGGAATGCATGATCAAGAAGCATACATCTTGGGATATGCCAACTTTCATACTGTTCGGATATATGGTTGTGGAGCTATTAAGCATGATCTGCATGCACGTTTAGCTTTTTTGGAATTCTTTGCTCATCCCTACAGATTGCACTGTTTGTGCGACTGGTCCAAAAACATCAGGGAATGTGTGGCTGGGGTCCCTGATGTGCCTTTTGAAGATTTCATGAAAAAATATTAAACGGTTCAAAAGTTATTCAAAAAACAATTTCCCATTATAAGTCAATAGGAAAAGTTAACAAAAAGTTCTACTGTGTCACAAATGCACTTTTTAGTGTCATAAATGGCCCTAGTATAGTTGCATATCCACCATTTGGTTTTCAGTTAGTGATCAGAAAAATGCTTGCCATTTAAATTTGGAACCTCAACCAACACAATTCTTTTTGTGTTTACCTAGTCGGACCCTGAGGATGCTAGACATGTCTTTATTTTGAGGTTAAACACCCTAGAAATATGTTTTTTCAATTTCTGGAAAAAGTAGTGTCGCAAAGTAGTGTCGCACTCACAAAAGTGTTGCAAAAGCTGTCACAAATCACAACACTACTTTGCAACACTATGGCCAAAATAACAGGAATTATTTGCCACCCTGCTGGAAATGAATGCTTTGGTCTTTTGGGCTGAAATTTGGAGGAAGGGCAGCCAACATCTCACAGATGTGTCTTTTGCTTGTTTGGTGATGAAATATTGCATGGATGCAAAGTTACGGTACTCCGAATTTGATACTTTTTCCCATAGACTAACATTGCGGCGTCCGCTGCATGACAGGAATTCTTTGCCACCCTGCTGCAAAATAATGGTTTGGCCTTTTACACTGAAATTTGGAGGGAAGAAAGCCAACATCCCACAGATGTACCTTTTGGTGGTTTGGTGAAAAAATATTACAGGGAGGCAAAGTTATGGCACTCCGAATTTCTCTTTTTTTCCCCATAGGATAACATTATGGCGTTCGCCACGCGTTTCAGGGCCCATATCTCAGAAACAGTGCGAGATAAGGACTTTTCGATGGAAAAATGCTTAGCCCCCTAGTGGGGGCTAAGCATAAGACTAGCCAGGAAATTCATAAATCATATGACTTTTACATTTTTTTCTACGTTGTACAGTTCGTGAGATATAAGCAATTTAGTATTCCAACTCCTCATTTTCTGCTCTGAGACCCATTATTATGCATACATTCTTTGTACTCACTGTCTTTCTCTATGCAGCTTTTGGGGAAAACCAGCCTGTGCACTTACATTACTGTTACCGTTACCACTTCCACTTGTGGTTCCGTACCCGTTTCACTTACCGTTCCCATCTAGGCCACCTTGTGCATTACCCTTTGCATTTTCATTTGCGTTTACATTATTTTTACCATTTGTGTCTACAGGACTGCTTCTCTTTCTGTTTCACTTTGCGTCACCATGCACATTACCATTTGCATTTGTGGGCACCGTGTTATTATGTGACAAGACATCACGTGGCAGGAGCACAGAGCCTGAAGTGCCCTGCACTCCCGCCAATGCATTACATTCACTATTTCTCATTATCATTCTTAAAAAGAAGGGAAATTAGAGGCAAAAAAACTCCATTTAATGCATCAGTTGGGGTTGTTCCACAGCAACAAAAGCGAGGAAATTCGGTGTTAGAGTTGAAAGTCCCCCTTTGGACCCCCCACATCCCCAATCAGCACTGGGGTGCTAGTTGGGGTTGCCAGCCCTAAATCTCACCCCATCATATGTGTGAAGAAGCAGAGATATAGGAGAATGGGGTGAGAGTTAGGACCGACAACCCCAACGCACACCCCGATGTCGGTGGGGTGGGGTCCAAGGGGCTTTCAACCCCAAT
The DNA here is from genome assembly GCA_016271365.2 of Neoceratodus forsteri. Lineage (NCBI taxonomy): Eukaryota > Metazoa > Chordata > Ceratodontiformes > Ceratodontidae > Neoceratodus > Neoceratodus forsteri. The sequence continues at coordinate 1,635,249,672 of CM028130.1, read as the reverse complement.
AATCAATTCCTCACTTTTGTCGCTGTGGAACAACCCCAACTGATGCATTAAATGGAGTTTTTTGCCTCTAATTTCCCTTCTTTTTTGAGAATGATAATGAGAAATAGTGAATGTAATGCGTTGGCGGGAGTGCAGGGCACTTCAGGCTCTGTGCGCCTGCCACGTGATGTCTTGTCACATAATAACACGGTGCCCACAAATGCAAATGGTAATGTGCATGGTGATGCAAAGTGAAACAGAAAGAGAAGCAGTCCTGTAGACACAAATGGTAAAAATAATGCAAGCGCAAATGAAAATGCAAAGGGTAACGCACAAGGTGGCCTAGATGGGAACGGTAAGTGAAACGGGTATGGAACCACAAGTGGAAGTGGTAAAGGTAACAGTAATGTAAGCGCACAGGCTGGTTTTCCCCAAAAGCTGCATAGAGAAAGACAGTGAGCACAAAGAATGTATGCATAATAATGGGTCTCAGAGCAGAAAATGAGGAGTTGGAATACTAAATTGCTTATATCTCAGGAACCGTACGACGTAGAAAAAAAATTTAAAAGTCATATGATTTATGACCTTGATGGCTAGTTTTATAAGGCTAAGTGTTTTTCTGACAAGAAAAGTCCGTATCTCGCACAGTTTCCGAGATACGGGCCCTGAAAGGCTCGGCGAACGCCATAATGTTATCCTATGGGAAAAAAGAGAAGTTTGGAGTGCCATAACTTTGGCTCCCTGTAATATTATTTTACCAAATCAGTGAAAGGCACATCTGTGGGATGTTGGCTTTCTTCCCTCCAAATTTCAGCCCAAAAGACCAAACTGTTATTTTGCAGCAGGGTGGCAAAGATTCCTGTAACGCGGCGGATGCCTGTAATGTTATCTTATGGGAAAAAGTGTCAACTTTGGAGTGCTGTAACATTGCCACCCTGTAATATTTGTTCACCAAAATACTGAAAGGCACATCTGTGAGATGTTGGCTGCAATCCCTTTAAATTTCAGCCCAAAAGACCAAACCGTTCTTTTGCAGCAGGATGGCAAAGAATTGCTGTCATTTTCCCACAGCCTGGAAAAGTACTGTCGAACTTTGCGAAAACTTTCACAAATTCATGCAACACTGTCACAAATGCGAAAGTACTTTGCGAAAGTACTTTTTCCAGAAATTTGAAAATCATATTTCTGGGGTGTTTTACCCCAAAATAAAGACATGCCTAGCATCCTCTGGGTCTGACTAGGTGAATACAAAAATAATTAGGTTGCTAGAGGGTCCCACATTTAAATGCCAAGCATTTTTCTGATGACCAACTGAAAACAAAATGGTGGATTTATGACAAGAAAAGGGCCATTTGCAAAAGTAAAAACTGCATTTGCGACACTATCGAACTTTTTGTTAACTTTTCCCATTGACTTATAATGGGAAATTGTTTTTTGAATAACTTTTGAACCGTTTAATATTTTTTTCACAAAATCTTCAAAAGGCACATCGGGAACCCTAGCTGCATATTGCCTGAAGATTTCGGACCAGTCGCACAAACCGTGTGACCTGTAGAGACGAGCAAAGAATTCCCAAAAAGCATAAATGTGCACGCAGATCATGCTTAATAACTCCACAGCCGTATATCAGAACAGTGCAAAAGTTGGCAGATCCCAAGATGTATGGTCCTTGATCATGTATTCAAAATTTTAGGCAAATCCGTTGAACAGTTGCAAAGTTATTAAGGTGCAAAATTTTAGGTTTAACATGTAAATGGCTCTTCAACCCTAACTGTGGTAGCACTGCCGTGCTATCATAATAGATAAAGTATGTCATTTTTGAGTATATTATCAATATTTTACATGTTTTTTTTGTTTTGACAGCCAAAACATGGCAAACACATAGCTCTGATAATATTTTTTATATTAATATTGCTTTATAGATGTCAATATATACTGTAAAGCTACATTACAGTTTAAAAACACATTTATAAACTTTTTTTATGTTTTCTGAATTTTTGGTCATATTACACATTATATATGCACTGTTTACTTTACTTTACAACTTAATTTTAATTTATGTTGTGACTTTGATCCCATTAGGTACATTTCATTCTCCGCTCTCACAGTCCCCACTCTTCCTGTCTTTTAAAATATCAGAAAATAATGATTTGGGGAGAAAGAAATTAGACTACAGAGAGGGGCGCATGAGATGGAGAGTGTTGTCCACTTTGGGAAAGAGAGTGGCATGTATTAGATCATGTGTAAGATCACTCATGGCAAGTATTGTCATAGAGAAGAGATTTCAAGGCATTGTAAAAAGGGAAAATGGGGGGATAGTCCAGAGCATGGAGAGTCCATGAGAAAAGGCACACAACCAAATAGAGTTAGGTGCACATACAACCCCCAGAAGAAAGGAAAGAAAAATTCATGTTTTCTGCAGTTGAAAATATTATTTAATCAGAGAAAGAGCACCCTGAGAAATGGTAGCGTGTCACAAAGTGGTATTTTGTGAGGGGCAAAGAGAAAGAGCTTTCTGAGGTAGTACAAGGAGAAGAAGGGGCAGGACAAGTGTGAGGTGAGGTTGTGAAAGGACCCAAATAAACACTTGGAGAAAAGGGAGATGCTGTGAGTGTGGCATCTACCCTCAAAAGAGAAGAGTGACATCAAGGATCAGAGATAGGAGTGATGAGTGCAGAGAGGGCAGTCAAAGGCAAAATGACAGAAGTGGTGGAGAGTCACATCTGGCTAAGGTGATTTTGGGGGATACATCATACATCACATCTCCATAATCAAATGCCAGAAGATACTGACTTTGTTCCTGTAGAGTGCTCCATGATGGGAAGATGCTTTTTGTGGATGGTGTTAATGTGACAGGAGAAGTCAGCATGATTGTTTAACCAGATACCCAGGTATTTCAAGGAGATGACTTCATTCAGCAAAGTTGTGTAGACCACAGGGAACTAGATTTTAGACAGTCACTGCTTTGTGCTACCAGTAATAGATACCATTTTTTGGCAGAAAATGCCAAACAATCTACATACTCCTACTCATGGAGCAAGTGCCTGTCTTTCATGAAGGTCCAAGAACAATTTTGGCCCCATGCTGGGACAACTGAGACTGCTTGTGAACTGTTGACCTCCAGATGGCAGTGCAGTGTAAGTCACCCACCATATACTTTTAGCATAACTTGAATTATCTGCCTCAAAGAGGACTACTACATATGACAAGCTATTGTTGCTACTCTGTCATCTAAATGTAAGTGGCAAAATAGTGTAGCACACACAGTAAAAAAGGAAGGAATGGAAATTCTAATCCATCTTGTCTGCTCCTACATTAGTCTCGCTACTGCTTAGAGCTGCCCATGGCTCAGCTGTTATTCCTCATTTCCTTTTCATTCAGGTGCCTGCCTAGTCTGCTACAGAAGGATTCCATTCTGCCAACCTCTGCCACATCCTGAGCCTGGCAGTTCCAAACATATACCACCCTCTAGGTGATGTAATGTTACCTTATCTCCATCTTAAACCTAGCTTCCATATTTCAAAGATACACAATTTCCCTGCTGTCACATAGCAATGGAAACAAGCCCTGCTTCTTTTTGGCCCTTTTATCTCAAATAATTTTATATGCCCCTATCAGATTCCCATTCAAAATTGTTTCTCATTTGTGAACAAGTTCAGAGTCTGCTTTTGCAATTCATTTCATACACATCTTTGATCATTTCTGTAGGTCATCTGTGTACAGTGCCTTCTCCTGTGCAGCAATCTCTGTCTTTTAATGTAGTACCCAGAAGCATTCATTGCATTCTAGGAGTTGCTTTACCAGGGCATTGTACAGTGTAAGGATCATGTTTCCATCTCTGCTTGTTTGCTCTGCATGTGAATACAGTAATTTCATCTTCTTCACTTTTTTTGGACATCACTGTGCATTGTACCACATGCCCTAACACATTCTTGAACATATCCCTAGCTTTTTCTATGCTTGGACTCTTGAACTGCTTGACAAATCAGATTGTACTTTCTTTGTCTAAGCCCATAGGTTTATTTTTGTGAAATTGTTGACATTGAACTCTTGCTGCCATTTTACAGCCCAAAAGCACAATCAAGATATTCCTGCGACTTATTGTATTGTTCCAAGTTGTGTTCCCAGACTGTTCACTCCTGCAACTAGGTCCTTCATGAGTATGTTAAAAAGCATTAGCCTTAGTATCAAGCCCTGCGTCACACCACTGGTTGAGATATACAAGTTGCCAAAAATTGATGGGGATGTTTTCAGCAGGTGTTCAGCACTTCACTGTGTTTTTTTTTCTTCATGAAATGCTGTTTTTGGAGAAAAGCTGTGAAGTGCACACTTCATGGACAAAACAATGAAGTGCAGATTTTTTTTGACTTGCCAACTTTGTGATATTATTGTTAGTAGATTTCATATTTGAATACAGAATGCAATAATGATGACCCAATCATTGGGAAAAATGTTAAATATTTCAATGTGAGTAACCAATAGGTCAGTCTTGAACAAGGCAAACTAAGAAGGGATTGGCATCACCCAATGCTGGCTCAAAGGTTCCTGCCCTAATGTCAACATTTCGCATAGGCAACAAGGCACAATGGGGTATGCGGTAGACACTTCTAGTGCAAGGCCAGGGGCATAGTACGGCACAAGACTGCAGGCTGAGTGCCTTCAGCCCCTGGCTGTGCACTAGAAGTGTCTCGCGCACAATCCCAGGGAGTCTTATTGCGCTTATGAAATGGGCATGAAAATTGCACATGCATGTCAGACTTAAAATTATTAGGACTGACTAGTAATAAAGATACATTTTTGTCTTGATTTTAAATAAAGTAGTTCCTCCACCTGGGTGTGTGGTCTGTGTGTGTGTTTTCTCACTTGAAGATTTTTATCCTGCTGTGAACTCTGTAGTTGTAATTTGTTTATTTTTTTGACCATGGTTGTCATGAATCCTGGGCCACAAATAAACATATATGTACATTTCTGTTTTATTTTGATTTTTTTTTTTCTGTAAGGAAAATTTGTTTTATCCCTTTTGTATACTGCTTTTTCTATTATGTATTGGATTGGCATAGCAAGGAATGACTGAGTGTGGAAACAGGCACAGTACCTACTGGCAGGGAGTTGGTTTGCATATTGTGAGAGCGGCAGCTCCAAACACAGCTTGAACTCCTGAGATGCAGGTACTTTTTAACAATTTTTTATATATATTTAAGTGTGGGAGGGTAGGAAGAGTGTTTGAGCAAGCAAGCAACAAGTGGGCTAGCTGCAGGAAAGCAATTGTTTCTGTTTTTCACATCAGTGCTGCAGCTTTTGTTTTTCACTGTTCTCTTGGGTCATTTTTTGAATATGGGAAGTGGAAGGGGTCATTGCCTCTGAATCCTAGGTCAAAACTGGGCTTAGATTTGTTGTGACATGGAAAATGAGTTATGCTGTATGGGGGTTTCATTGAGTTACGGTGGTTGGCAACAATGGTGGCTATTGAAAATGCCAATGTTCAATGAGGGCATTGATATGAGGTGGCAGTGTAGATGAGTTTACCTGGATTAGTTGTTAGCCATGCAATACACACTTCCAGTGCATAGCTAAAAACCAATCAGATTACTCAAAAAACGGAGCCCATTTCATAAGATCAGTATAGTCCCTCCCCCCTCGCCTCTGCCTAATATTAATTCACTGTCCCTGTTATAAATCCTGTGCAGCCTGCATCTGATGATCCATCTATCATTTTGTTTGCTACAATTTACGTGTAAAGTGCCAATTCTATGTTTTGTAATGCTGTGTTCAGCTCCCTATGTTAGCTGACCTTAATTTGTATTGGTCCCTCTATTGCTTTTGCTTGTTCAAATGATGCTGTGCTGTATGTATTTCTCTGTATCACCTTTGCCCCAGGTCACACCTGGAAATGAGCCTTGCCTATGTGTACCATTCCCCATCACCAAATTTTAAATACAATAAATAAATATAGTCACTTCCTCAGGAAAGGTGCTGTCCTACTGATTTTTGTTTGGTTTGCCTGAGCCCAAACTTAATGTGGCCAATCTCAAAATGTTTTTGTATTACCCTACATTCTGTTTCTAACTTGATTTTGAATCATTGTTCATAATATTGTTATTTCACCTTTTCTTCACCCCACCAATTCTTAACTTAAGCTCTCAAGCAATCAGGATCTGGCTCCAGGGTTACACAAAACCTTTTGAGACTGGACACACGGGGCTTGATTATAAACCACCAGCATGGCGCAAGGGGTTTGCGCTACAAAGAATGGCACAAAGTGCCCCTTGCACTATAAGATGCGCCAGAAACAATTCTCAATTGCAGCCTGCCTCAACCGCAGGCTGCCTGCCCCAAATAGGGCTTGCACCACCTGTGCACTACAAAATGGGCTGTAACATGGTGTTATGGGGGTTGTGGCAGACACAGGCTGCCATAGCCCCTAATGCAGGATTCTGAAAACCACCTCAGAGGGCAAACATTTAAGTACTCTTAGACCAGCCATGGCTGGTCAAAGGGTACTTAGAAATGTCCTCTGAATTTGGGAAAATGAGAGAGTGCCTCAGAAAAGCACTAGCAAACAGGCAAGAAGGAGGGGTGGAGGAACAATGGGGAGTAATCAAAACAGCCATCACAGAGGCAACAAGCCTTTGTGTAAAGCAAATCAATAAAACACAATGAAGGAAAAAAATGCTATGATTCTCAAAAGAGGTGGCAGGGAAGGTTAAGGAGAAAAGGATAGCATTCAGAAAATATAAGGAAACACAGAAGGAGCAGGACAGAGAACTTTATCAGTTAAAGCAGAAAGAGGCTGGGAAGGCAGTCAGAATAGCAAAGGCCCAAACTGAGGAAAGGATAGCCAATTCTGTTAAGAAGGGGGATAAGACCTTTTATAGGTACATTAGGGAGTTAAGAAAGACCAAAGGAGGGATACTGAGGCTTAATAAAGGGGAGGGAATGTGGGTAGAGGGTGACAGTGAAAAAGCAGGGATACTGAATGAATATTTCTGCTCAGTATTCACAAAGTAAGAGGAGGGGGAGGTACCTAAACCAAACAAGAGAAACACTCTGAAGACGGGGGTCGATACCAGTCCATTTACAGAAGAAAGGGTTCTGAAAGAACTAATAAAGTTGAAGGTGGACAAAGCAATGGGGCCTGATGGGATTCACCCAAGAATTCTAAAAGAACTAAGGGTAGAACTAGTGTCACCACTGACTACTTTCTTTAACAAATCATGGGAGGATGGGGTGGTACCTGAGGACTGGAGGAGGGCAGATGTGATTCCTCTGCACAAAAGTGGGAGCAGGACAGAGACAGGAATCTACAGACCAGTTAGTTTGACCTCAGTGGTAGGGAAAATGATGGAATCACTTTCTGAAGGAAAGAATTGTTGAGTACCTAGAGGCCAGTGGGGCACAGGACACAAGGCAGCATGGATTCACATTGGAAAGGTTGTGTCAGATGAATCTAATAGATTTCTTTGACTGGGTGACCAAAGTAGTAGACCAGGGAGGGGGCTGTGGACATGGCCTACCAAGATTTTAGCAAGGCATTTGATACAGTCCCACACAAAAGATTAATAGACAAGTTAGCCAGCCTTGGAGTGGATCCCAAGGTGGTAGCCTGGATAAAATATTGGCTAGTCAATAGGATGCAATGGGTAGTAGTAAATGGAGTACACAGTGAAGAAAGGCGGGTTACTAGCGGGGTACCACAGGGTTCAGTACTGGGACCGGTCCTTTTCAATATCTTTATAAGTGACATTGCAGAGGAACTGGAAGGAAAAGTATGTCTCTTTGCAGATGACACAAAGATCTGCAACAGGGTTGATACACAGGGAGGTGTGGAAAGGATGAGAAGGGACTTGGCAAGGTTGGAGGACTGGTCAAATGTATGGCAGCTCAGATTCAATGCAAAGAAGTGCAAGGTAATGCACATGGGAAACAAAAACCCAGAGGAAGCATACACAATGGGGGGTGAGATCCTGACAATAGTAAAAATGGAAAGGGACCTGGGGGCAATTATATCAGATGACCTAAAGGTGGGCCAGCAATGTGAGAAGGCAGTAAGGAAGGCTGGTGGGGATACTGGGATGCATAGGAAGAGGCATCAATAGTAGAAAACAGGAAGTTGTTATCCCTCTGTACAGACAGTCTGTGAGACCCTATCTGGAGTACTGTGTGCAGTTCTGGAGAACCCATCTCCGCAAAGACATAGACAGAGTGGAGGCTGTACAGAGGAGGGCAACCAAAATGGTGCAGGGTCTGCACCAGAAGACATACGAAGAAAGACTAAAAGAGCTTAATCTGTATACCCTTGAGGAAAGAAGGGAGAGAGGGGACATGATAGAAACTTTCAAGTACCTCTAGGGAATCAACAAAATCCAAGAGGGTAGCATCTTTCAGAAAAAGAGATGTGCAAGAACAAGGGGGCACAATTTGAAGATAGAGGTGGGCTCAGAGGTAATGTGAGGAAGTATTTTTTCACAGAGAGGATTGTGGATGCATGGAACAGCCTCCCAGAGGAGGTCGTGGAGTCAAGAACAGTGGGGAAATTCAAGAATACATGGGACAGACATAAGGCAATCCTAGTTGGGGGGGTAGGAGGAAGTAAGCTGTTGGTTAACTAGGATCTGCAGCTTATCTGTTAGGTAGGAAAATGGGCAGACTAGGTGGGCCAAGCGGTCCTTATCTGCCGTCAAATTCTATGTTTCTATGTTTCTATTGAGAGGGCTGTGTCAATGTACTGTGTCCCCCCACTAGACCACCAGGCATGGGTGTTGTTTTGTAAGTACATTAACGGGCAACATCTGGGATTGGGAAGGGGTACCACTAGACCAGTAGGGAAGGAGGATTATTACACATATTTATAGTGGGTGACGTCTGGGATCAGGGAGGGGAGCATTACATCAACTGGAATGGGACTTCAATTATTTTATCTGGGGATCAGGGATGGGGTTACCGCTTGCTTTTGCTGCACTGAGCCTGCGGCAAACCCCTCCCATACACCTTGTGTTTATCATATTGGGAGAGATTGCGGCAAGTGTGGGGACTTAGCTGCCGGCACCCCTCCTGTATCAGAATATGGTACAGGGTCCCTGGCACACAAGGCTTTGGCGCAAGCTGCTGTTGGCTGCAGCCTGCATTGTTCTAAGACCTCATTGAGAATTGAGCCCATTATGTCTGCGTTCAGGTAATCCACACAATGACCAGTTGGACAAACCCTGTCCTGAGGAAGTGATGCTATTGGGCACTAAACACCTACATTAGGGAAGGATCCTTGGTATCAGCTTCAGGTGATACCATTTCCCCACTAGTTTGGCTTGCCCAAGCCTGACCTATTTATTACCAGTGACATTTAAAATATCTCTCAGTGAGCGGGTCATTATTTCATTCTTTACTGGTGTCTGATCTTTTGTAAGACTAGATCCTTCGATCCTTGTGTTTGCTTTTATTCTAGGACTGGAGGGTCTTCCTAGCCTTCTGAAGCCACATATTTTAAATTCACAACACCTCTACTCACTCATGAAAGAACATTGCAAAAATGTTTGCTTTTTCCACATCTCCCTGCTTTCTGTTAGTAAGTTAGTTTTTTTTTTTTAATGAGTACTAGGATTACAAATACCTTTGAACAAGAGGTTCTTTTACAAAGGTTCTGCATTGGCATATAATTTTGAACAAACATTAGAGAAAAAGTCAATACAGTAAAGAATTAAACATCATAATGCACTAAGAGTAAGTATAGTAAATACAACTGGTCCAGGCTGCATAATACAGAAATACAGTAATACTTAGACAAAAAATTAACATCATAAAGCATTAAAAGTAGATACACTTGGTTCAGGCAGCATAATACCAAAGCACAGGGATACATATTATAAGAGATATACCATGGAGTGGGAGGTGTGGAGCAGATTGTGTAGGGTTTGGAGAAACGCTACGGAAAGTGTGCAGTGTAGAAAGAGAACAAAGGAGGAGAATAATGCTGTCAAAGATTATGACATTGTCATAAAATGCTGAGCCACAGAAGTGCAGGAGGGCTTTCGGAAGGGGAGAATGAGGAAAAGGGGTAGGAGTTAGAGAGAGGACCTATGATAATGTAAGGGAAGGGAAGCAGGTGTTAGGTCACGGGAGGGTAAGGAGGGGGGAGTGGATGGAGGTAGCATAGGGGGATGGTAGCAGGAGAAAAGAAAGGAGTGGGAGTTACAGGAGGTGAGGGGTATTGGTTATTTGAGGAAGGAGGGAGAGAGTGGTGGGCAGTTGGAGTGGGATGGGAGTTAAGGGGCAGCAGGGGCCTGAAAAGAGAGAAGGTGACCCACAGACTTAAAGAGTACAGTTGCACTTGCTAAGATTAGTGAGGTGATGGTGCAGTTTGTGTTTTTATGGGCTAAGCTTGTTCTCAGCATTGACTTCAGGAGGGAGACCATTCATCAGGGATGAGCCCTGATATAGAAGGTGTGTTGAGCCTTGGAAGTTCAGCAGAATGATACAAGATATGTGGATTTGTGCGTGCTGCATGTAAAGTGTGAGTTACGGGTATATTGCATGAAGGCATGCATTGCAGGAGGGGTGAGGCAAAGGCAGATTTTGTTTTGCCAGGAGGCAGGCCTGATAGGCTAATCTACCCTAAAATTGAGCCAGTTAGAGTGTTTGTATTGATTGCAGGTATGCATATGCTTACCTGCTCCTGTAACAAGTGTGTAGCACTTATTCAGGGTGGTCCTAATTCTTTTTAGGGTAGTATCTGAGGTAGCCCCATAGAATAGTAGCCCATAATCAATTATGGACAGGATAGAGTTAGTTACTGTGGTGCGTATGTCTTCATTTAGCACCCAAATTAGTATCTCTTCCTGTGCAGTATCATGTCTCTCTAGGTAACTTGGTTGTCAATTTAATGTGTGGCATCTTGTCAAATTCCTTATTGAAATCTCAGCATATGATATTCTTGCTGTCTGCTGCATTCATTTTGGCTGCATAAGCTGATGACTTTTTCTGATAAAGAATTGTGAATGCTTATGTTATGTTAGGCATGTAAATAAAAGTGAATTGTAATCAATTTCTATTAAATGTGATGCCTTTCTTTTAAATTAGCACTTAGTCATAAAATGATTTTAATGATTTTTCCCCTTTATTTAAATTTTCTTGACAGGGCTAATAACTCCATTATCATTAGTGCCACTGCAGTAGCTATATAACTACTGTTCTCATCTTGTATTTAGAACAGTCAGCTTTTAATAGTATTTCCATATTTTAGTTCCCAATTCAATGTGACATACAGTCCTCCCTGTTAAAAGACAGGCCCATTGTTTCATGATATAACTCTTCTCCACAAAAGGTTACAATGAGCAGTACAGTAATAAAATTTCATTGCAAATGTGCTCAAATGTAGTTAAAAAATTGGATGAAAACTCATTACATGTAAGACATCCATTTAATTCAAATATACTTTTAGAATGGGGTAGCTAAAATGTGAGACTGGCTTAGTTAAAAAAAGCACATCAGTTAATGGAAAAAACTTATCTACATTCTTAATTTTACATAGAAATTTCTCAATGGTGCCAGCATCATTACATGAAAAGTTTTGGTACTTTGAGCTTGTCCAACAGATATGGTCCATGCTTTGGGGGGATTATAAAGAGAAACAGTTAAATACTGCTGCTGCTGCTGTGGCATCTCTACAGTTTTACAGATGTTTATATCGGGAGTCTGCAGCTTGACATTTCTTGTGTACTACAGTAAGCAGAATTCTTTTGTCAAATAAAATCATAACTGGATCAGAGCAACCCCTGCTGGCAACAGGGAAACATTGGAGTTCTGCTGTTATTGTTGTTATTATTTTATTATTACTATCATCTTACCCATCCTGAAACATTGTATTGTTTTTTACTCCATTAGGTCAAATTTAAAATGTTTATAGTTTTACTATAAGCAACCACCTTGTTTTGAAAATACTGATCAAAGCCTTATGATTATTCGGTTTAACTGAAATTTCAGTCTGTAACTTTAAACTAGGTTTATTTATCCATCTTATTTAAATTAAAATATAAGTCATGTCTATTCATCACCACTGAACTTTCATTTAAGCAATAAGGCATGACCAAGGGTTATGTTAATAGTCTGTTAATCACCTTCTAGGGGTGCACTGTGGCATGAGGTGTAGCCAAGTGCCACATGTCCCTAGAGGGTGATTAAGTGACCATTAACATAATCCCTGGGACTGCCTTATTGCTATTATAATAAAACATGTTTTTAAACAGTGTTAAACCTTGTTCAGCATATAGTTAAGCTTTGCATGTATGTTAATAAAATATTAACATAAGACTGTTAGAATGTTTGCAGCAAATCAGAAAGCTCCACTTCCCAGACTCTTTTTATAATTAGGGATAATTCAGGTTTGTGAGGAGAGTTTAGTGAGAAGTATTTTATATATTTATTCACTCTATGATTTCATGTATTGTGGGGACATAAACCTTTTTGCTTGAAAACTATATATAACATTTTTTCCTGGCTAGCCATGGTTACTACAATTTGTTACACAATCACCCTAGTGAAAATAAAATGCAAAAGTCATTATGAATATTGTTAATCGGTAATAATGTTTTATATGCAGTTTGAGGAACTTTTGTGGGCTGTTTGCCTTCTTGCTTCTTTTACATCCTTAGTATGATCCTTAGTATGAAAAGTTGGTAGTGCCAAAAAGAACTTAAATAAAATGGTGCTAATTTATAAAACAAGCCAATTATGCCTTTTTCCTCTTATACTAATGAATATTATGTCATGTATAATGTTTAATACAGTACGTTTAGTTTATAATTATGTTTTAGTTTTATGTGTTTCTGTATGTTGATGTTATTTTTCCATTGTGTTTTTCTGCTGTGTTATACATTTATTATGCATTGTGAAACTTTTGTACTGGCGTATGAACTCCTGGGTTACTAAAAAAAAGTATTTGTCTTCTTCCTATTTGCCAAAAGAAACATAGAAACAAAAACAATGGTGTCAGAAAAAATACAATTGGTCCATTCAGTCTTCACATAAAATCTTAACAAATCAAGGACCTATTTCCCACTATCTACCCCCACGATCCCCGCCCTACTGCTACCACCCTGAGCAACCATTAAGCCGTTCACTCTGCCCCATACATGTTTGAAACCATCAGTAGTTTTGCACCCACCACATCAACTGGTAGACTGATCTATGGCTTGACCACCCTGTCTGTAAAAGTAAACCTTCCCACTTCCCTCTTGAACCTCCCCCCATCATTTTCCACTCATGGCTCGGAGTTCTTGATCTGCTTCTTAACCTAAATAGTTTCTCATAGTTCACCTTTCTCATTCCTTTCAGGAACTTGAAATATAGAAACGTAGAATTTGATGGCAGATAAGGACCACTTGGCCCATCCAGTCTGCCCATTTCTTCCTATCTAAACTATTACATCAGACCATGCCCAATCTACAAATCTGGAAGGTCTCTATCATATCTCCACTTTCTCGTCTGACCTTCGGGGAGTATGTGTTAAGTGCCTTGAGTTAATCCTCATAAGATCTGCCTTGCTGGCTCTGAGTTTATTTTGGTCACCCTATGTTGCACTGTATCCAGCTTGTCCTTAACTTTTTTTAGGTGATAACTCCAGAACTGTGCACAATACTCCAGGTGGGGCATCCATAATGATCTATAGAAAGGTAGTAATACAGTGGAACTAGCCATAATACAGCACCATAACTTTCAGTAAATGACATGTCACAAAATACTGCATTTAATCAAGCATTTGTCAATGCCGAATGTTGTCGCGCTGGCATTGACTTTGGTAGTGCAGTGCGGGAAAACATTTTGGGCAGGATGTGAAAAATGACAGCTGTACAGTACATAAGGAGGTGTAAAAAAATGCCAGTGTTGAAAATGTAGCATGTAAATATTACAAATTTGCGAAGTTACAGGGGTGCATGGGAAATGCGCAACACACACTTGTAACAGTCATTTTGTGGACGTTCAGCACCAAATTTTCAACATAGGCATTTTAGCATCTCTGCTCAGGTACAGTGTCACTGTTATTTCTTCAAACTGTCCCAAAAAGTGATTTCGCACAGCAACCACGCTATTCTTCGCCGGACGTGTGAAAACACATTTTGGGCAGGATATGTGAAATGACAGCTGTACTGTTCATCAAGAGGTGTGGAAAAATGCCAATAATGAAAATCCAGAGTGAAAATATTACAAATGCACAACGTTACGAGCGTGAGTGCAATCTGCCAATGCACGCTTGTAACACAGTAATTTTAAGGAGTATCGTCACCAAATTTTCAATATAGGCATTTTAGGACCTCTGCTTATGAACAGTGTCACTGTCATTTTCATAATCTGGCCCAAACACTGATTTCCCACAGCAACTGCGCTATTGTGCGCCGGAAGTGCGGAAACATATTTCTGCCATGATGTGAAAAATGACAGCTGTATTGTTCACAAGGAGGTGTACAAAAATGACAATGTTGAAAATCTGGCATGAAAATATTGTGAATTCACTAAGTTATGAGCCTGCATAACAGTTGCACAATGTACACTTGTAAAACAGACATTTTTTGGATTTTTCCCACCAAATTTGCAACATAGGCTTTTTGAGAGCCCACCTCATGAACAGTTGCACTGTCATCTCATTAATCAGTCCCAAAGGGTGATTACATAGAAACATAGAAGCATAGATTTTGATGGCAGATAAGGACCGCTTGGCCCACCCAGTCTACCCATTTCCCTACCTAATGGATAAGCTGCAGATCCTAGTTAACCAGCAGCCTACTTCTTCCTACCCCCACCCCCTAGAATTGCCTTATGACTGTCCCATGCATGCTTGAATTCCACCACTGTTTTTGACTCCACAACCTCCTCCAGAAGGCCATTCCATGCATCCACAACCCTCTCTGTGAAAAAATGCTTCCTTAAATTACCTCTGAGCCGCCCACCTTCTATCTTCAAATTGTGCCCCCTTGTTCTTGCACACCTCTTTTTTTGAAAGATGATACCCTCTTGGACTTTGTTGATTCCCTTGAGGTACTTGAAAGTTTCTATCATGTTCCCCCTCTCCCTCCTTTCCTTGAGGCTATACATATTTAGCTCCTTAAGTCTCTCTTTATATGTCTTCTGGAGCAGACCCAGCACCATTTTAGTTGTCCTCCTCTGGACAGCTTCCATCCTGTCTATGGCTTTGCGGAGATTGGGTCTCCAGAACTGCACACAGTACTCCAGATGGGGTCTCACCAACTGTCTGTACAGAGGGATAATAACTTCCTGTTTTCTACTGGTGATGACTCTCCCTATGCATCCCAGTATCCCCCAGCCCTCCTTGCTGCCCTCTCACATTGCTTTCCCACCTTTAGGTCATCTGATATGACTACCCCCAGATCCCTTTCCATATTTGTTGTTGTTAGTATCTCACCCCCCATTGTGTACTCTTCCCCTGGGTTTTTGTTTCCCAGGTGCATTACCTTGCACTTCTTAGCATTGAATCTATGCTGCAATACATTTGACCATTCCTCTAACCTTGCCAAGTCCCTTCTCATCCTTTCCACCCCACCTTGTGCATCAACTCTGTTGCAGATCTTTGTGTCATCTGCAAAGAGACATACTTTTCCTTCCAGTCCCCCTGCAATGTCGCTTATAAAGACATTGAAGAGGACCAATCCTAATACTGAACCCTGCGGTACCCCACTAGTAACCCCTT
Source organism: Neoceratodus forsteri (assembly GCA_016271365.2). Lineage (NCBI taxonomy): Eukaryota > Metazoa > Chordata > Ceratodontiformes > Ceratodontidae > Neoceratodus > Neoceratodus forsteri. The sequence goes on along the minus strand of CM028130.1, from coordinate 1,635,234,002 downwards.
TCTTCAGAGTGGACTCCACGCAGTGACTGCAAAATCACCGTTCATGACCGATTAACAATATGACAGTGCCAGAATTCATGAGGAGGGGTCCCAAAAACCCCATGTTGTAAATTTGGTGTACAAATTCCCCAAAATGCCTGAGATATGCATTAAAGTTGAAAAACCCCTATTTATTCCATTATACAGCTTACCAGCATTTCCACAGTTCACGGTCAGCTTTGAAGAGGCAGTATAGAGCAGTGGTTTAAAGCTCTGAGCTGCAAATCTGGAGATGTGGGTTTGAATCCCACAGCCTCCACTTGCATACTGTGTGACTCTGAGCAAGTCACTTAACTTCCCTGTGCTCCCAGGTTGCACCTGTAAACAAGCTTTCAGCTTAGTGTGTCTCACCTGGTTAAATAATTGGGAAAGAGTGCAGACGTGTTCCCGGTCCACCAAAGATCATCGTGACAGACTCCGGAGGTAAGTATGGGGTGGGGGTGGGGAGGCAGGGTGCACAGTGGGTGGGTGCGGGTTGTGATAGGGGGGTTGGAAGAGTACGAGGACTGTTTTTGCTTTACAGGTTAAAAAAATAAAATAAAAAAACATTGGGGGACCATTTTCATTTTAATAGGTGCTTTGGCATGCTGTGGTGGGCTCCCAGTGTGTCACCTGAGTGTGCATGTGTAGGTGGGTGCTTTAGCCAATGGGGGATTGGGCACCCCATCGGCAAACAAGGAGAGGAGGGCTGCAGGAGCCAGGCGATTGGGCACCCCTGGCAAGCAAAAATGGGGGGGAACACATATGCTGACAGGGAGTGGGCTCCCCCATCAGCAAAATTCAAGGGAAGGGAGGGATACATGCCGACAGGGACTGGACCCCCATCGGCAAAGAAAAACTGTTGGGGGGTGCATGATGCTGAGGGGGATTGGGCACTCCCTCAGCAATCAAAAATAGGGGGACTTACATGATGGAGAAGGGGATTGGGCACCCCCATCAGCACACAATAAATGGGGGTGTTGACAGGCAACAGCGGCAGTCACTGCCGCCATGTTGCCTGCACATGGGGAGGGTACAGGTCACTGCATGGGCTTCTCATAGCAGCGACCTTTTCTCTCATGTCTTCACCTCATTAGCTAGGCAGGATGTTGGCCTCTGCTGCTGTCTGATTGGAGAATGGAGGACGAACCTACTGGTACATGCCCTGCATTCACCCAACAGTGACCGCACCTCCAAATCTGCACTACTGCAAGATCTTGGCTGAGCAAGCGTGCCAACATAAACAGGGTTTAATTGCAATTGAATTAAGCTGTTCCCTTCAGTATACTGCAGTATTTTGTGATATACTACAGCATTACTGCATTGCATCCTGGCTGGCACAGCCGTACCTCCTTCCTTCTGCTGTCAATATCCCTTCCTATACACCCCTGCATCCATTTTGCCTTATTGTAGGCCTTGTTGCACTGGCTTTATTATCTTAGTGAGTTACTGATGGTGACCACTAGGTCTCTTTCCTCAGACGTCATACCCAGCTTTATCGCATCCAGTCAGTGATTTGTTATAGGGTTCTTATTCACTGTGTTTATCACCATGTACCTGTTGGCACTGAATTTCAACTGCCTCATCTCTGATCACCTCTCTAGCCTTTGTAAATGTCCTTGCAACTCCCTAACTCCCTCCTCACTGTCTACCCTGCCAAAGAGCTTAGTGTTGTATGTGAAGACACACATCTTCCCATTGATTCCTTCCCTCATGTCAGTGATGAACATATTGAAAAGAACTGGTCCCAGGACAGATCCCTGTGACACCCTTCTTCAGTTGGAAGATGTTATACCTGATAATACAGTGAGTAATGTGTAGAGCAGTATTTACCTGTCCAATGTCATAGCTAGTGCAAATCCCCTTATAACTCATCATAATTGTCACCTCAACCACAGTGACTATTAATCAAGCAAAAGGTGATTGGTCCATCTTAGTTGGTCATGATGTTATAGTCAGTGAGATCACAATACTGATGAGGTATAAATGTGAATAAAACAAGATAAGCTAGCCTTCAGGAAGAGTACCTTTGTACCCATCACACCATGTACTGTTATGTATAATATATTCTAAATAGCAAACACAACAAGAAAACATACTTGAAATAAGGTCATACACCAGCTGAAATAATATTACATTTAAAAATAGTCAACTATTCCATTCTATTGTGGAGTCAGTCTGGATGCAACACTCTGTGATAAGCATGTCACACTTCCTGAGTGACATATTGAATTAACACTGTATTACATTGTGTTCCTGCAGTATTCTGCAGCATGTCACTTGCAGAAACTGTGATAAGAGCATTGCATCCTGGCTGATTCCACTGTAAAAAGTAATAGTTGACTACTTTTAAATTAAACATTATTTTTAGCTGCTGTACTACCTTATTGCTTAAATTAGTGATATGCTCCTTTTTATGACTGCACTGTGAAGTTGGTCAAGTTGTACACTGCAGGTAAAACTTTATTTGTCGAAGAGGATAAATTACTCTTGATTCCTTTATTTTATTTATGCCCCTATACAGTAGCAGTCACCAGAGTGAACCTTTCCTCCTGGTATCAGGCACTCTCCCATCACAGCTATGTAAATAATAATACATACTTTTAGCATTTGAAACTTAGCATAGCTATCTACCGGGATTGGTAAATTCATTTTTCCAAATTTGGTGCAATTTGGACACATGACTTTATACATTAGATGGAAATAACAGATATTACAATTTTGGCAACATTTTGCAACATTGTGATGGAAATTTGGAAGCAAAATCATAGTACTGCCTGAAGTCTGCTAGCCAAAGATAAATTTCACTCATCCGTAATTATTTTAAAAATAGTTTCTCCATAGGCAATGATGGGAATGCAATCCTTGTTTCATTAAAGTGCTCCATGTATGGGGATACATTTCTTGTGGATGACCTCTACATGACTAGAGAAGTTGAAGTGGTAATCTTATCAGACACTAATATATTTGAAGGAGGAGGCTTCCTCTAACTTAGAATCATCCATGTTTGAGATTACTGAAGTGGATTGGAGCTTGAATATTTGCATCCTGGTGCCAAATGGTTATGTGGACCAGATTCCTTTAGTATTCAGGGTGAACTGATTAGCACAGAACCAGCACTGGATGTCAAAAGCATACTGGGCATGGAAAGCCAGCTCAGGGCCAGGATAAAAAAGATGCCTTGCTGATTTGATTTAGAAAAACTGCAAAAATAATGGCATCAAGGATGGAGCCTTGAGAAACACCTGACCTGATTGGTTGGAGAGGCCATCTTCTACAAGGACACATGAGTTCTATCCACCAAGTGGAAGACGAACCACTTTATTAAAATGTCAGAGAGTTCAACCATAGTGAGCCTGTCAAGTCAGATGGAGAGATCAGCTATGCTGGAAGACAGACATAATAGAACAGCCTCCTGTCCCTACCCTTCAGAATAACCTGGAGAGGGTGGTGGCTCTGGAATAGGATTTCCTGAAGCCAGACTAGAAAGATCCATGGAAGGAGTTGATGTTAATGAAGGGGACAGCTGGGATTTATTTATTTAAAAATTGTTATAAGTTAGGACAGCACAAGTTGATCTTAAACCTCACTCAAGTGCTTGGATAAGGGAAACAGGGAGGCCGTAGCTAAGGGAAGAGGGGCTAGAATCTTTGCAGAGAGGAAATTATTTTGCCTTCTTCTTAGCATCATAAACTTGGCTGTCGTGGAATGAAAGGCTAAAATCAGAAGAGCTATAGCTGAGCATAGAGTTGGAGGAGCTCCGAGTCCAAGCAATCAAGGCAGCTACACTTACATGAGGCCGAAGGACTACAGAGCAAAGAGGATCCTAGTAAGGGAAGGTAAGTGAGAAGGAGACGGGATGAAAGTGAAAGGAGAACTGATTAATGGAGAAGGAAGAAGAAAAGAGGAGATGTTAAAGCAAACACATCATTAAAAAAAAGATTATTTAAGGAAGAAGCAATCTCCAAGGGGTCAGAAATAGTACAGCTGTCAAGCTTGAATATCACAGGGATTGAACAAGAGGGATAACAAATAAGATGTGAGTTGGCTTTCAAAATTCAGAGGGGTTGATAAAGTTATTCTGGAGATTAGAATCAAAGCATTCCAGATTTGGGCAGTCAGGTAATTTTCATGCAAACTTTGGGAAGTCGCTTACACAAAGATAATGCAAATTATGAAAAGGATCTCAGCCAGTTCCAAGGCGCCAAATGAAGGGTATGTCACTCGGCACGCTGGTGACCCGGTTTTGTGCCCCAAGCCCAGTTGTTGGGAGAGAAGACCATCAGGGAGGGAGTTTAGAGAGTCTTCTGGATGTTTTCCTCCCAGGGGGGTGGATCAGTACCAGATCACTCTTAGAAAGCTCCTGGAAGTGGTTTGCGGATGGCATTTTTGGCAGTGTGTGGCCTCAACACACCGCTGAATGCCACAGCCCCAGGACACTGCTGTGGCCAGACCAATACATGGGGGGGAAGCAAAAATGCCCACTCAGCCAACTGGATGATGACGGCTGGTCCCCAACTTGCCATGCAGCCCAGTAGTGTCCAAGACGATCTCCGGAAGTGTGCACCCAGTGTTGAAGGAGTGCCTCCAGGCAAAATTTCCCCTCCCAGTACCCTGCCCGGGTGGAGGCCCCCATGAAGGAATATGTCCAGTAAACCAGGGCCACATTACTGGGGGATGGTGTGAATAGTGAGGGGGGCGTTTGGTGTTGGTGGGCTGGGGAAGTTCTAGGCAGCCCAAAGGAGTGGCCGGCCAAGGGGAAGGGGGAGCATAAAGAAAGAAAGCAAAAAACAAAAGGTCTCAGAAATGCTGCAATCTGATTGGCTGTTAGCATTCTGACAGCCTTACATTAATCCCTGTTACACTGTCATGTACAGCCTGATCACCATGGTGCATGAATTCTTCCTGTCAGCATTCCATCTTCTACCACTACTGAATGTCAGGAATGATGCATTCTGATTCTGAACCAGAATTCTGAAACTGTTAGTGAAAGAAATATTTTATTAAAAATTTCCGTCTCGATGAAAACATTCAAAAAGTACACTTTAAACACCTTCCTTTTGGAATAATTTTTATAATAGCAATAAGGCACTACAAGGAGTTAGATTAAATCTCTTCACAGATGACACAAAACTATGTGGGAGGATGGATAGTGACAAGGTAATAAAGGAAATGCAGAGAGACCTACATAAGCTAGAGGGGTGGTCAAAGTCTGGCAGTTAAATTTCAATGCTAGAAAGTGCAAGGTAATGCACCTAGGGAAAAAGAACCCCAAGACAGAGTACTGGATGGGTGATGAGAGACTTAGCACTACAGATGAGGAATGGGATCTGGGAGTTATCGTTAGCAACTCACTTAAGCAATCAGGTCAGTGCAACAAGGCTATAGAAAGGCTTACAGGATGCTGGAATGTATTGGGAGGGATATTGATAGCAGAAGTAAAAAGGTAAAACTTCCCCTCTACAAATCCCTGCTGAAGCCTCACCTAGTTTACTGCACCTAGTTCTGGAGTCCTCAGCTCAGCTAGGATAAGGATAGGTTGGATACAGTGCAGCGCAGAGTAACACAAATGATTCAGGGCCAGCAGGGCAGACCCTATGAGAAGCGTCTCAAGGCACTAAAGTTCTTTAAAGGAATTAATAAAGTGAACTGCAGGGAACTATTTAGCCTGAATATGAATTCACGGCCATGTGGACATGAATGAAAATGAACAGGGGGTAGGTTCAGGAGAGATGTGATGAAGTACTACTTTACAGAAACACTTGTGAAGCCTTGGAACTGTCTGTCGGCTGAGGTGGTGGGTGCAAAAACAGTCAGGGGATTCAAGCAGGGCTGGGACATAGTGAAGGGAATAGTGATTACTGGGGGTGACAGGACCAGGGAGGAAAACAGAGAAATGACAGAGAGGGTTAATACCCTGGAGGAACAGTAGGTTCTATGGATCATAGAGAACTTGGGAAGACCGAATGGACCTCTGGTCTTTTTCTGCCATCATTGTCTATTTTTCTCTGTTTCTATGTTTCTATTAACAGTCAGTTAATCACTCCCTAGTAGCAATGTGGTACTTGGCTGTGCCTCATGCCACATTACACCCCTAGGGGGTGGTTAACAGACTAATCCCTGGTCATACCTTATTGCTTAAGTGTCCTGAATTTTATTTTTCAAATGCATTGAATAATGGGGTTACTTGTTATTTAGGATCAAATACTGAAAACGTTTCATAATTCAAACTACTCTTATTAGGGAAAAGTAAAAAAAAAACATGTAATCAGAAAAACAAAACTACTTTAACCCTCTCAAGGTGCCAGGAATTGTCCCATGGCCTCCCCCTCCTGGTGTCCGAGTACTTTCTCTCAAATACTTAGAGGTTAATTATCCTACTATATGTGATTATTCACTATTGGACTGAAAAAAAAAGGAAAAAAGTAAGAAAGACTTTAAGCCTCCCTAGATGGCCACTGCTAGTCCCATGGCACCCTTCCCCATCCTCAGTCATGCCCTGCAGCCTTCCTCCCATGTACTGATTATAGAAAATTCTGGACCTATACCAGAAACAACCACCTTCTTGTTCATAGTTTTCTCCTCCCTTGCCTGACCTACCCCATCTCAAAGGAACATTCATAATAAGTAGGTCCCAAATCTAACCTGCTGATCCAGAATTTGAGTGGCCAATAGTAGTCAAATCCATGGTAACTAAGCAGCACCAAATTCGTAACTTGCAGTGGGCTTTTGGTAGAGTAATACAGACTGTCATCTGACAGCTTCGACATGCTCAGAAAGAGAAAAGTGGTCCAACATCATTGATGATTCTAATCATTTAAATAGTGCCATAAGTGGGATCTCCTCCCTCATCCTGAGTGCCTTGCAGCTGTCAGATGACCGTGGGTTAGGGAAGGAATGTCACTGAGTCAACCTGAATTTGATTTCTGCTGCCCACAAGTATGTTCAGATGGGGTGCCTTTTTGTTAGAAATGAACCTTAAAGCCAGTGTGTTGGGCTAGAAACATAGACTTTGATGGCAGACAAGGACCGCTTGGCCCATCTAGTCTGCCCATTTCCCTACCTACAGGATAGGCTGCAGATCCTAGTTAACCAACAGCCTATTTCTTCCTACCCCCCACAAGAATTGCCTTATATCTGTCCCATGAATTCTTGAATTCTCCCACAGTTTTAGACCCCATGACCTCCTCAGGAAGACTATTCCATGCATCCACTACCCTCTCTGTGAAATAATACTTCCTCACATTGCTCCTGAACTGCCCCCCCCCATCTTTAAATTGTGTTTCCTTGTTCTTGCATGTCTCTTTTTCTGAAAGATGCTACCTTCTTGGACTTTGTTGGTTCCACTGAGGTACTTAAAAGTATCTATCATGTCCCCCCTCTCCCTTCTTTCCTCAAGGATATACATATTAAGCTTCTTTAGTCTCTCCTCATACGGCTTCTCTTGCAGACTCTGCACCATTTTAGTTGCCCTCCTCTGGACTGCCTCTATCCTGTCTATTTCCTTGCTGAGATGGGGTCTCCAGAACTGGACGTAGTACTCCAGATGGGGTCTCACCAACTGTCTGTACAGAGGGATAACAACTTCCCGTTTTCTGCTGCTGATGCCTCTCCCTATGCATCCCAGTATACCCCCAGCCCTCCCTACTGCCTTCTCACATTGCTTGCTAACCTTAAGGTCATCTGATATGATTACCCCCAGGTTCCTTTCCTTTTTTGTTGTTGTTACTACCCCCTTTGTGTATTCTTCCCCTGGGTTCCTGTTTCCCAGGTACATTATTTTGCACTTCTTTGCATTGAATCCTAGCTGCCATACTTCTGACCATTCCTCCAACCTTGCCAAGTCTCTTCTCATCCTTTCCACGCCTCCTTGTGTATCAACCCTGTTGCAAATCTTTGTGTCATCTGCAAAGAGGCATACTTTTCCTTCCAGTCCCTCTGCAATGTCACTTATAAAATAGAATGGTGGGGAAGAATTAAAAAAACAGTACTGGGTCCTTGCAGAGTGTTAGCATTTTTTTACTATCAGTGTATGGGAGGAAGGGATCAATGAGGTGGAAGATGACTGGGTTCTGGTGGTTAAGGGGATGACCATGGAAATTGCTGTGGCTACCTAGACAGGCCTACAGGTTTATTATAACGGAAAAGGGGAAGGTTGTGAGGTGTAATGGCCTTTTGGTACAACACCCAAAACTTTGGCTAACCTCAGTACTCAGAAATTTTTTTTTTTTATTTCATTGAGATTCCTTCCCACCCAGAAACTCTGAAGGTGTTCATGGATTTATTTCATCTGAGACCTCCTCCAAGGAGATTGTGCTCATTAAGAGTGTTTCTTGAGCAAGAATTACTGTCAGTATAGGCAGGATGGTCAGAAAGGACTAGATATTTTGTGTGAGTGGTGGGTTTGGGGAGGAGCAAAGCTAGGCATAAAAGCCCTGGATTATGGCACTGATCTCCTGCAGGGTGTGTTGTAAAACTCCCTTGAAGTTTTAGAGTCCCACAATGTGTTCATCCACCTGATACATTTTTAAGTGGTAAGTAAACAACTTGCTTGATTGTTGCCCCCCTCCAATACTTATATCTATGGCATTGAAGGGTAGCTCAACCTTCCAGGTGAGGGGTTCCTTGAATTATATCCTAACTCCACTTATCTAAATGATGATTATTGTGCTGAGGGAGCATTACCCTTTGTACTTCATTTCCAGATCTTTTAGCTCCATCTGCAGCTGCTTTTGTTTGTCTTCCTGCTTCATGTGCCTGTATGCCATGTAACAGATCATTTTTCTTTGCATGGTGGCTTTGTATGCCTAAGCAATCAAAGTAACCACCCCCAATGGCTGGATGTGCTAGGAATAATTACTGAATCAAGCAAGACACTTCCTGCACTATCCACCACCTCTCAAAATAAGCAGATACTGAAACCACAAATAGAATAAAGTGCTTTTATTATTCCATAAAGTGTTAGTGAATCATACCTGTCACAGAGATGCCAACAGGGGCCCTGCAAATAGTACTTCCAACTAGTTTTGCTCAACGCATCATCAGGGAATAATAAAAGCACATTATTCAGTCTAATTGTGGTTTCAGGGTCTGCTTGTTTTGCGAGCTGGTGGATAGTGCAGAACATTTCTTGTTGGCTTTGTATGCCTCCCACAGGATGCCAGCAGACCCCCCACATTATTTAAGGACATAAACTCTACCATCTCTGACCTGACCTGTTCTTGAAAATTTTGCCTCAAAGAGCACAGCGGATATGCTCCATGCTGGGAAGCTTTATATATGGGGTTCCCATAATAATGACATATCTAGGGGGGAGGTCAGATATCACAATCAGGTGAATTTTGGAGTGAACATCTTGTTTGTTATTCCTGCAACGGTAACCCATATGTCTTTTTTTCTGGAGGTTCCATGCATGGCTGAAAGGCATGTGTAATATCTAGTGTTTGGGTGCTGTATCTGCCAGACATCTACCAGGGAGGGCTCTCGTATGAGATCCTTAAGGGCAGCCAGGGCTTTACAGTGAGGTTAAGGGTATTGAGTGCTGCAGTCTAGGCAGGCTTCCATAGCAATATTGAAATCCCCCCAACATTATTTGCATATAAGAAAGTGCAAAGGCAGAAAGTTTCTGACTCAGAAACTAAAAAGACTGTAAAATGCCCACACTGGGATCATAACGGATGGCTAGGACCAGGAGCTGTTCTGCGGTGTCTACTGCAGCCAGGATACCCCAGCCTTCTTTAACAATGTGGGATGAGTTAATCTACCATTTGATCCCTATGTGGAGCAGAATGAATGCCCCACATTTTTTGTTGGAGCCATGTTGTAGAATTCCACCCTTAGTCATTCCCATTTAAGACTGGCCACCTCCTCTGATGAAAGGCAAGACATTTGGAGAAATGTTATTTGAGAATAGAACAAAGGTCGGAGTTGCAGTGTCACTTGAGACCAAACCCAGAAATCACAATGAAGCTAATTTTCTTCAAAATGAAATGATGTTATTGCTGTGTAACAAAATCAGGATGTTCTAACAACACAACCCTATACTCCTTGCTACCACCCAGTGCTTTGAGTCCTTGCGAGTCTTCTTCAGGGGTTTGGTTTTGGGTAGGAGAAAGACATGACTTGATATACACAAACTCAATATTCATGAGGAAGAAAAGTGCATTATTTTCAAAACAAGTGATCAATAAAAAAGTGATCAATACAAATATGACAAAATAAAAGTCATTTAAAGTTTGATGAATTAACTGTGTCAAAAAGACTTAATTAAAGTTTATGAAATACATTTTATGAAATACATTTAAGCTATGCTTTTCTAAATAAATCTTTAGCTTTTTACCAATGGACTTTCTGGATAGGCTAATTATTAAAGCCTACTTTGTGCTTCATTTTACATGTTTCCTCTTTAAATTCTTATAAAGTGAAGCTGCTGATTTTTCAGTGCTAAACTTAAGTAAAAGAAAGAAAGAAAGAAAGACTTTGACGGCAGATAAGTACCACTTGGCCCACCTAGTCTGTCCATTTCCCTACCTATTAGATAAACTGCAGATCCTAGTTAACCAACTGCCTACTTCTTCCTACCCCCCCACCAGAATTGTATTATGTCTCTACCATGCATTCTTGAATTCCCCCACAGTTTTTGACTCCATGACCTCCTCAGGAAGGCCATTCCATGTATCCACCACCCTCTCTGTGAAAAAATATTTCCTCGCATTGCCCTTGTGCCGTCAACCCTCTATCTTCAAATTGCATCCCCTTGTTGTTGCACATCTAATTTTCTGAAAGATGCTACCCTCTTGGACTTTGCTGATTCCCTTGAGGTACTTGAAAGTTTCTATCATGTCCCCCCTCCCTCCTTTCCTCAAAGGTATACATATTAAGCTCCTTTAGTCTCTCTTTGTATGGCTTCTGTTGCAGACCCTGCACCATTTTCATTGCCCTCCTCTGGACTGCCTCCAGCTTGTCTATGTCCTTGCAGAGATGGGGTCTCCAGAACTGCATGCAGTGCTCCAGATGGGGTCTCACCAACTGTTTGTACAGAGGGATAGCAATTTCTGTTTTCTACTGGTGATGCCTCTCCCTTTACATCCCAATATCCCCCCAGCTATCCTTACTGCCTTCTCACATTGCTTGCTTGCTTACCTTTAGGTCATCTGATATGACTACCCCCAGGACCCTTTCCATTTTTGCTGTTGTTAATACCTCCCCCCCATTATTTACTCTTTCCCTGGGTTTTTGTTTCCCAGGTGCATTACTTTGCACTTCTTTGTATTGAATCTAAGCTGACATACATCTAACCATTCCTCCAACCTTGCCAAGTCCCATCTCATCCTTTCCACCTCACCTTGTGTATCAACCCCATTGCAGATCTTTGTGTCATCTGCAAAGAGACATACTTTTCCTTCCAGTTCCTCCACAATGTCACTTATAAAGACATTAAAGAGGACCGGTCCCAGTACTGAATGCTGCCGTACCCCGCTAGTAACCTCCCTTTCTTCAGAGTGGACCCTGTTTACTATTACCTTCTGTGTCCTGTTGTCCAGCCACTTTTTTATCCAGGCTACCACCTTGAGACCCACTCCAAGGCTGGTTAACTTGTTTATTAATCTTTTGTTTGGGACTGTGTCAAATGTCTTGCTAAAGTCTAGGTAGGCCACATCCACAGCCCCTCCCTGGTCTACTACCTTGGACACTCAGTCAAAGAAATCTATTAGATTTGTTTAACATGACCTTCCCACTGTGAATCCATGCTGCCTTGGGTCCTGTGCTCCTCTGACCTCTAGGTACTCAACAGCTCTTTCTTTCAGAAGTGATTCCATCATTTTCCCTACCACTGAGGTCAAACTAACAAGTCTGTAGTTTCCTGCCTCTGTCTTGCTCCCAATTTTGTGGAGAGGAACAACATCTGCCTTCCTCCAGTTCTCTGGTACCACACCATTCTCCCATGATTTGTTAAAAAGGTTAGTCAGTGGTGTCACTAGTTCTCCCCTTAGTTCTTTTAGAATTCTGGGGTGAATACGGTCAGGTCCCATTGCTTTGTTCACCTTAAGTTTCAGGAGTTCTTTCAGGACCCTTTCTTCTGTGAAAGGACTGGTATCGACCCACCTATCCAGAGTGCTTCTTTGCTTGATTTAGGTGTCTCCCCCTCCTCTTCTTTTGTGAATACTGAGAAAAAGCATTCATTCAGTATCTCTGCCTTTTCACTGTCATCCTCTGCCCCCCGCCCATCCCCTTTATTAAGCCTCACTATCTCTCCCTTGGTCTTTTTTTGCTCCCTATTGTACCTATAAAAGGTTTTATCCCCCTTCTTAACCAAACTGGCAATCTTTTCCTCAGCTTGGGCCTTTGCTCTTCTGACTGCCTTCCCTGCTTCCTTCTGCTTTAACTGATACAGTTCCCTGTCCTGCTCCTTCTGCAAGTCCTTATACTTCCTGAAGGCTATCTTTTTCTCCCCAACCTTCCCTGCCACCTCTTTTGAGAACCATAGTGTTTTTTCCTTCATTTTGATTTATTTATTTGTTTCACACAAAGGCTTGTTGCCTCTGTGATAGCAGTTTTGATTTTTCCCCATTGTTCCTCCACCCCTCCTTCCTGCCCACTTGCTAGTGCATTCCTTATGCACTCTCCCATTTTGCCAAAGTCAGCCGTCCTAAATTCTAGTACCATCACTTTTGTATGGCTTGACTCTGTGGCTGTGTTTACCATGGACCACACTGTTTGGTGGTCGCTTGTTCCCAGATTGCTACCCACTTCTAAATCTGAGATCCTCTCTTCATCCCCATTTGAGATAATGAGGTCTAAGATTGCTCCCTCCCGAGTAGGTTCCAACACTAGCTGTCCGAGACATCCAGTCCTGAATCTTGGTCAGTCATTTATTTATCACGTCAATGGTACTCTCAGCTCCAGAGGCAAATAATATATATACAGCTGGGTATCATCTGTATAGCAGAGGAAACCCAGACAGAGAGGAAAAGGGTACCACTGAACACCAGGGACTGTTTGGCACATAAGTGGTGTAAAGGTGGGCTTGCCACTATACTACTGTGACTATTTGAAAGAAGGTGTGTTAAGGATAGTTGTGGCACTGTGTCCAAGTAACAAAAAGTATTGACAATGCCTAAAGCTGGCAGTGTCAATACAAAAGATAATGCTTTCTCCTTTATCCACCACTCCTTTATCTGACACCCTCACTTAACATCAATGTGACTGCTATCGCATTTTTCAGAAATGCTGTCTCCCCCTTTAACTGCCACCCTCTATTACCTGCCACCCTCTTTTATCCACCATAATTTAGTGTGTACGGAAGCTGGTGGATAAAAGAGGGAACTCTGTAGTTTTTACTGTATCTGTTATTACATTTTGTTCTCAGATTAAGAAAATTAATTTCAAAAAGCTTCTGAATGTTAAATTACCAAGGTTAGTAAGGCAATTCATTGCAGAAAGCTATGTTAATGTATCAGGGTTGAATTCTAATGCCACAAAAGGAAGGAAATGCAACTGTAGGGTAAATAAAAAATGTCTCCTGGGCCTTGATGAATCAATAGCATGATGATTCTCTGACTTTCAATGTTCATGCAATTCAGAATTATCATTGACCTAACATCAGCACTGTCTTTCCAAGCACAGAGAAGTACTGTACTCACACACCAGTGGTTGGAAAACTGCATGACACAATCATTTGAAACCCAAGAAACATGACATCACAGAATTATGAAAGCTCAGGGGACTTTGTTACCCTAGTTCCAAATGTCCTTAATTTTGAAGATGCTCCTGGTGGTCTAGTGGCCACTCACATGATCCCCAATGCCATATTTCAGGTGGCATTTCAGGGACCCCACATACATGTCCATGGGGGGGATATCTGTGATACCTTCTAGGTTTGATGCCACTTGGCCTGCAGTGCCAAACGTATGGCTAGTACACTAGTTTCATAGGCTAAACCACATATATAACACAAAGCCACAGGAATGGGGGTTGGCACAACAACCAGGAAGTGCTCTTTACCCAGTGGAATGAACAACAGAGAAAACAAGCTGATACCTATAGGCAACAACAGTGCATCAGCACCTTCTCTAACAGTTCAGAAATGCTCCACAGACAGATTTGTTTATCCCACAAATGTTGAATTATTTATTATTTAAATCAATTAAAAAGCATACTGCTCACTATTTCATACATCGGGCCAGTTGCAAGGGAGTGGTATGCTTTTTAAGTGATTTAAATAATAAAGAATTCAACATATATGGGATAAACAAATCTGTTTATGGAGCATTTCTGAACTGTTAGTGAAGTTGCCGACCCATTGCTGTTGCCTACAGGTGTTAGCTTGTTTTCTCTACTCTACATGTCTGCATGCATGTGCAGTAGGTCCACATTCAAACTTATTTACTTTTGACAAGCCAGTGTTGGACAGACAACAGCTGTCAGTGGTGGTGTGAGGTTGGTAAGTGTTAACTGCCATATACTGTAGGTGCTATGTTGGGAGGAGTGGGCGGGGCTGTCATGGGGATTTAGTGGGGAGCACTAGACTCTCAGGGACTTCTGAAAGATACAATAGAATAGCGCTTGGGAAGCTGGGTGCCACTAGACTACCAGGGAATTCTGAAGGATAAAATGAAATGGTTATTGATTGGGGAGAGCTAGACTACCCGGAACATCTGCCAGATTCAATGGAATTGTGATCGGCAGGGCCACCATACTACAAGAGATCTCTTGTCAGATATAACTGAGCAAGAATCAGGCTGTGGGGTTAAGCACTATTCATGAAGTGCCCTTTTGTGTCTTGTCCTGTAATAAGGCCATAATGAGATACAAATGACCCCTTAGTGCCTTGCCTCTGCTATCGGGACATTTGCTTGGAGAGACTGAATGTGGAAGATTTCTCCCCAGGAGCAATCGCCTCTTGCGAGCTCATTTGTTCCTTGCATCCCTATAGCTCCAGATTGTACACATACCTCATGGGGCCAGTAGGAGGTTGTATTTTGTTAGGAGCTAACGGGTTTCTACCTGCATCCTCCAGCCTGTATATTGAAACATGCTTTTAGCACTTGCGATGTGCTCCAAGCTGGTTCCACTATACTTGAAGTTTGTTCCAGGCACTAAGTTGCTTGTGGAGCAAAGTTTTAATAAATTTTATTCCCAGGACTTGAAAATCCTTTCCATAGTGTAGTTTTTCAACCCTTAACCAGCTGAAGAGCAAACTTTATAAAATATCTTGTAACTTATCTGGAATGTACATGCGGATCTGTTACAGTCCAATGCAAAATGAATTTTATAATATAATATTTATTTACAAAACAGCAAAACTATCCAAATATGTAGTCACAGTCCTACAGATCAATCCAACAATGTGGTTGTGAATACGAAGCTGTTCTTTTCTTTGTTTTCCCTAACACTGGAAGCCCATCCCTGGTGTTGGCTTTCTTTTTGCCAGACACTGGTAGCGAATTCCTGGTGCCGGTTTTCTTGACTTTATTTTCCCTTACAGTAGAAGCCCATCCATGGTATTGGTGCATTTTTGTATTCATCTTAATACTTACAACCCAGCCCACCTGCTTCCATTTGAGTGACACCAGGAGCAAATCCCTGATCCTATCAAATACCATGAAACCACTGCTGATCCATTTTCATTTATTTTATTGTACAGTAACTCATGAATTGTATGTGTGAACCAGTGGGTACCAATTTAATGAACGTTCGCTCAAGGATTTTGTCCTATTGTTTTAATTAAACATTGTAACAACAATAAAGTGGGAAGTGGGGAGGCAGGACATTTGTTTGCCTATCACCTGAAGAAGATGTTAGCAGAGATTAAGATTCCTGGTATTCAAAGAGACTCCACTCTTTTAACAGCCCCAGGGGAGATAAATGAAGTTTTTTGCAACTATTATGCAGGGTTATATACTTCTACATTGGCTAGTGGGGAGCAACTGACTGTGAATATTAGGACATTTTTGGACTCAGGTACTCTTCTTAGGCTGTCTGATGAGCAGGCTTGCCTGTTAGATGTGCCTGTTACTCCTCAGGAGGTTCACACTGCTATTGGCTGGATTTCAAGTGGTAAATCACCAGGCCCAGATGGCTTTTCTATTGAGTTCTACAAACAATTTGGTGACCTACTTAGTCCTCTGCTCGCATCTACCATTCAGAAAGCCTGGGAATCCCTATCACTGCCAGAGTCCATGATTGAGGCTATTATTACTGTGCTGCTGACAAAGGACAAGGACCTTCATCAGTGCTCTAGTTATTGCCCCATCTCTCTCCTGAATGTTGACTATAAGATTTTGGCTAAAGTTCTAGCTTTGCGATTGCAGGCTGTTCTACCTACTTTGGTACATTTGGACCAGGTAGGTTTTGTGGCAGGGAGATATGGGGTGGATCATAATAGATGCTTAGTTAATTTTATGTGGGTGACAGAGTCCTCGCCTGATCCAGTAGCAACAGTAGCATTAGACACAGAGAAGGCATTCGACTCTGTTGAATGGCCATATTTGTTCACTGTCCTTTGGGCCTTTGGACTCAGGGATGGTTTTATGCAGTGGGTGCAATCTCTTTATTCTGCCCCACAGGCTTCAGTGGTCATGAATGGGTACACCTCAGCATAGTTCTCCTTGGGTAGGGGAACATGACAGAGTTGCCCCTTATTTACAGCATTATTTGTTTTGGCACTTGAAGCCCCGACCCAAAAATTGTGGGACACCACCAATATTTCTGGAATTATGTTTGGTAAGGAGGTGTTCAAGCCAATGTTATTTGCTGATGATAGTCTTATTACTTTAAGGAATCTGCCTCTATCGATTCCAGCTTTGGTGGAGTTGCTTAATCATTTTGTGGATCTCGCCAGGCTCCATAACAATTGGGGGAAAACAGAGATACTACCCTTGAATTCCAAATGTACTTCAGTTTCTCTCTGGGCTGTGGGATTGAATTTGGGCCCAGCATCCGCTGAGATATTTGGGAATCCTTATTTGGAAGGACTGTGTCCACCTCAATTTTTCTCCTCTAATAAAGGTGCTAAGAGAGGATTTTGATAGGTGGAAACATCTCCAGCTATTATTATGGAGTAAGTCTCAGACCCTGAAAATTATAGTTCTTCCCTGGTGCTATACTTTATCCATTATTTGTCCCTATGTATCCCTGATTCCATTTGGAATCATTGGATAAGTTGGTTAGGAATTTTCTGCTGGAGAAGAGTAAACCTTAAATTTAGTTGCAGTGATTATCAGACCCCTTTGGCCAAGGGTGGTCTTTGGATACCCTGGTTTAAAGGCGGCTTCTTGAAACATGCCACTGGTGCCCAACATTAGATCAATAAATGAAAAAGCAAAGGAGTAGAACAACATAGTGTACCAAAGAAAAGACCTATAAGCTAAGTCCAGTTAAAAAATATTTCATTAAATCACACACAGAAAAGCAGCACCCCCAGCTACCAATGTTTCACATTGTCCTAACGCTTGGTCAAGGCCAAGCCTTGATAAAACATTAGGACAATGTGAAACATCAGTGGTTGTGGGTGCTGCTTGTCTATGTGTGATTTAATAAAATATTTTTTAACTGGACATAGCTTACAGCTCTTTTCATTAGTACACTGTGTTATGATTTAGCAGCTGGTCTCAGGCAGGTTTGGCTATGGTTATACGCTGATCACCACAAAGGCATTGCTCAATGGATCACCACTGAAGAATGTTTAGCTAAGGGTAAGGCACCAGAAGTAGTTTTATGGCAACCTTCTGGCTCATGGCTGGGTTATCCTTTTCATGACTACATTCTTGGTATTTGGAAGGCAGTAGCCAGAATCTCTCATGACCTTGGCAGTCCTCTGCTTTCCAAATGGCCGCTATGGAAAAAAAACAAATTATTGGTGAAAGGATCCTACATCTATTGGCTGCAATGGGTTAAGGGGGGGATTTTGAGGGTAGTCAAGCTCTTTTACACTGAGACAGGCCATTTAAAGGATTTTGCCACCCTTAAGTCCCAAGCTTCACTACCTCAGTTACATTTATGAAGATATTTTCAAATTCAGCATTTGAATTTTACTTTTACAGAGTCCCAACTTTGCTTGCCCTTGAAGGGGATATGGGATGATGTATCAGGGTTGGCAGGTGGGGGTTCTGCTGTTTTTCACCTCTTGAAATTGGTCAAGTTTATAAAGAACTCCTGCAGGGATATACCTCCTCAATGCTCTCTTTAAAATTGAGATGGGGAAAAGCAACTTTGTTACCCCTTAGCTGAAGATGATTGGGATTGCTGCTGGTCTAGTATCCATGGTTCTTGCTGTGGTTTTGGGGGTAGGCTTATGCAATGAAAGACATTGCATCTGTGGTATAGGTCACCAGACCAAATTAAATATCTCGGAAACGGTTTGGTCTTTTAACTTGAAATTTGGAGGGTGTTGATGGGATGTCCTGTAGATGTGAATTATTGTGTTTAGATGTCAGAAAATACATTTGTTACAGAAATATTGTGTG
The DNA here is from genome assembly GCA_016271365.2 of Neoceratodus forsteri. Taxonomy (NCBI): domain Eukaryota; kingdom Metazoa; phylum Chordata; order Ceratodontiformes; family Ceratodontidae; genus Neoceratodus; species Neoceratodus forsteri. The sequence goes on along the minus strand of CM028130.1, from coordinate 1,635,215,517 downwards.
GCTCAGTTTACGTTTTGCAGATAGTGTTTTGCATTGTGGTAGTGGCTTCAAATTTATAGGGTAGCTAGCCTTACTGCCATGGACATACTTTTTAGTCATTAGGTGTGGGAAATATAAACAGGTGCAGAATTCTGCCACTCTGACTAATGAAAATCTCAAACTTTAAAATGTTATATCTCGGACACGGTTTGGTCTTTTAAATTGAAATGTGGAGGGTGTTCAGGGGATGTCCTGTACATCTGGAATTATGGTATTTAGGAGTTGGAAAATGTATTTGATGTGGAGCTATTGCATGAGGCACTTACGTTTTGTGGTAGTGGCTTCACATTTATAGGATACCTAGCCTTACTGCCATGGAGGTCATTTTCAGTGGTTAGATGTCTGATGTGTAAACAGGTGTGGAATTATGCCACTCTGACGAATGAAACTTTGTTTTGTTTAAAGGTGGTGAGCCCCATGCTCCCAGCCATATTCACTTCCACCAATACATATGATATTCAGTACTTGTACTGTTATATTAAGCATGGGGCCCTCCCACCAACTTGCTTGACTTTCTACTTTTCCATTCTTTCTCAAAAAATAGATAGAGAAATTCCATGCAAAAAACTTTGTTAATGCATCATTTAGGGTTAAAACACAAAAAAGTAAGGACATTAGACCTTTAGAGTTGCCCCTTCCCCCTTGTGTACCCCCCATCCTCCCAAAATTGACATACCACGGGGTGTGTCATTGGGGTTGTGAGGCCTACATGTCACCCTATTCTTCTTTACTGTGGCTTGAGAATATGATTACATATGGAATGGGGTGACATTTAGGCCTCACAACCCCAATGACACACCCCGTGGTCTGTCAATCTTGGGAGTATGGGGGTACATGAAGGGGGGGAGGGGCAACCCTAAAGGTCTCATTTCATTACTTTTTTGTTTTAATCCTAAATGATGCATTAACAAAGTTTATTGCATATTATATATATATATATATATATATATATATATATATATATATATATATATACATACTGTATATATGGACAATTTGTTGTATCAAAGCTTGTTAAACAGATATACTTTGATAAATAAATAAAAATAAATGACTGAGAAGACACTTCAGTTGCTTTACTAATAAAACACATTTTCTTGAAAATAAATAGGACTTTGTGCGCTCCCAATCAGTATAGTAAACTAGCCTACAGCTCAGACACTAGCCACACCTCCTTCCTCTAACCAAGACACTAGCCTCCCTTCCCTCCACAGACCCCTCTGACACTAGCCTCTTCCTTCCACAGCACCTGACACTAGCATGTTTCCCTTACTGCCTCCATGACAGTAGCCCTCTTGAATGTACACCCTGCACAGTCTCCAAAAGTTCCACAGCCTCCCTCACCCCATATAATAACCCCTCCCTTGACCCCCTGACACAACCCAGCCACACCAATCCTCGCCACTTTCACCACAGTCCATCTGAACACCCATCCCTTTCTAGGTGTCCTACTTTCTAATCTCTGTGGATATCATCTCTCTTCTGTCCCTTGACTACCAGAAGTCACACCCCTGGCTTCTTAGCCATTCGAGAATCTCCCATAACCTTGTTGCACACCTTTTCTGCAAGGTCCTCCTGGACACCACCTACTCAAACACCAGAGGCATGCATACACCCTTCCTTCTACACTTTCCCTCCATGTGCCATAATACTAGCCCACTACATCCCTCCAAAGCCCCTGACTGCAGCTTACCCACCTTCCAAAGTCCCAAACACTAGCACCTCCCTTCCCCAGACACTAGCCACCCAGCCCCTGACACTAATCCCACCTCCTTTGCTGGGGTAAAAACTGTCACCATCTCACTAGCAAATGTTAGTAGAATTTGTATACAGCTATTAAGAGTTTCCTTTAGGTAGCCCTGCAGGCATGTGCTGGAGAGGGTAACACTTCAGTAAGTACATCAACTGGGACAGCGGAAAATTCTGTGAGGATTTTCCCCAGTCACTATCCCTGCTGGCTAGAGAATGCAAAACTCAGTTTTGACCCCTAAACTTAATATGACTTACCTGCTCTGTACAAGTCACAGTGCACAGAGTTGGGTTCTTTTGGGTTTGGGATACTCTGGAAGAACCTAAAGAAAAGCACAGAGAAGGTTCTGGAGATGCAAAGATCTGTGATCCTAGAGGAGAGATTATAGTTGTCAGAATTAAACAAGATACTTATCAGAAAGGTAGACCACCACCTTCTGTCCAGACCTATGGAAATAGAGGTAAAACAAGGTAAGTATGAGGCACTTATAGTAGCGTGTGTAGAGATAGGGAACAGAGAGATACAAAGGGTACTCTACAGCATAGGAGTAAGTTGAAAAGATAGTTAAAGAGCATGGGCAGGATTTTCAAACACCGGCACAGGGCGTGTGCAACAAGCCCTGCACCAGGGAACTCTGAAATCAGCAATGTGTCAAACCCATTTAATGCAACTGCACTGGATTTTCCAATATCAGGTGCAGTTGCATCAGTTTCCCTGATTTACAGCAGCCTGCGCCAAATGTCAGGTGCAAAACCCGTGTATATGGCTCTGGGATTTGGCACAGGCTAGACCACAAATATGTGGTCTAAGGACCTGTGGTTGGTGCAAGCGATAGAAAATCCCAACTGCCGACTGGAGACCGCCTCAAGCTCCGTGTGCCCTATGTTCAGTGCACCAGGGGGTTTGTGACATCTCAGCAGGTTTGAAAATACTGCCCAATCTCTCTACTATAATAAAAAAGTAAAAAACACTAGATTTATACCAATTGTATTTTAACTTTGTTTTTTAGTTAGTTTTCCCCTATGCCATTGGTCTACTAAATATTGTAGGTAATGCCGCACTTTTTTCACTTAGTCTTTCAAAATGTCTTACTTTCCCCTGCTAACCACACCATCGCTGTCTGTGATATTGCAGTCTGTCGTGGTGAGCACTACAAACTCAAGGCACTGTGAGGTTAACAGGGGAGAGGCAAATGTTTTCTTTACAAGCTTTTCAGATGGACTGCCAAGATGTACTGAACATTTTGGAAAGGTACATTGACAATTAAAAAAATTGTTTTCTAGTAAACTGTAAACAACTTTGTCTTATTTATGATAAATCATATACAGAAGTGCAGAGTTGTTCTTTAACTCAAGGTAAGAGCAACAAGAGATTTGATGATACATTATAAAATAAAACAAAACAAAAATCAGCAACTTTCTGCAGTAATCTTTGTTACCCCCCCATAACCCGCAGTCATGTTCTCTGACCCAGTCTGCTGATCAAACCATCCCATCCCAAAAACTTAATATCCTTAATGGCCCACACTCCATTAATGACAGAGACACTGACTGAATTCTGCCTTGCTGGAGCACTGGTCTATGTGTCTCAGTGCAGAGCAGACCTCAACCAGATGATCAAGCATCCCCCCCAGTTTCAACAATGACAACACAAAATCCTCTCCCTCATAGCCCTAGCTGCACCAACTGCACATTCAGCACTCACTGTATTCTCCCCTTCACCTACATCCCTGCAACCTTCAAATCTCCCATGCATCTGATGATCTCTTTAGGCAACTATTGGAGTTGCTATGGGAGTTGGGAAGGCAAGTCATCCCTCCCTATGCTGCCAACAATTGGAGACTCAGGCTTACTCTCAAGCTCAGGTTGATCTCATGGTGCAGTGCCTTTGGGCTATCAAAGTAGCCTGTAACTAACCCATTTAAACATTTTCAATTTACCTTTAAAAGAACTAAAGTAATGAGCAGTAATAGACCAATCTACATACCTGTAAGTATAGTTCTACTGTTGTCAATCCTTTCACATTCACACTGTGGCAAAGGGAGATTTAGGCTTTGGGTGTGCCACCCACTGGTGCAGCAGTTGAAATGGGAAAAAAAGGAAAGGACACTAAAATGATAAAAAAAGCTTTTAAGGGTAGATATGAAAGGAGCAAGATCCTGCATGGAAGGCATATACCATCAGGTGAATACAGGACTTATAGTGAAGGGATGTAGGTAGGCAGTATAGGAGACTGTGATCTGGGTGGCTGGGATTTCAATACAGCAAAAATTGTGGGTGGACAGGAAAGTGGGGCCCCAACTGAGGTCCATCCCCTTAAGTGCAGGCTGTGGATGTTTATATTTATTTGAGGGGGTGCAGGGATGAAGCCCCCCTGCAATGGGACCAACATGCAGTTCGAACAGCAGGTGCAGAATGCAATTGCAGGGCATGCATCTTGCTGTTGCCTGTTTTCCTGTGCACTGATTGCCTTTGTCCAATTTGTTTTCACCTTATTGTGGATATCCCTATGTGAGGAGCAACAGGTCAGCACTATGGTATGTAACACTTCACATTTATTGAGGATAAAAATCTCTCAGGGAATAGGTGCAAAGGCTTAGTAATATTCCTGCATAAAAAAGGTGATAAAACTGTTCTTTTAAACTGGAGATCAATTACATTACTCAACACTGATTTTAAAATTTTACAAAAATATTAAGTAAAAGACTAGCGAAAAATTTGGAGAAAATAATACACCACATACAATCTTGTTCAGTTCCAGGGGGAAGTATTATAGATGCAATAATGGTAATATGAGAAGTCATAGAGAAAGGAAAATAAGGAATGAATAAGGGTTTTATAATAAGCCTGTACCAATCCAATGCATTCGGTCAGGTGTGACATAATGTTTTATGGTTACATTTGAAAGTATATGGATTCTCTACAGAATATATCTGATGGGTGCAACTATGCTAGACATCTGTTCATGTCTTACCATATGAAAACAGGTGAAGAGGGAATAAGTGCAATATAAAACAAGGAGGCAGTACAGCACAGTGGTTTAAGGCTCTGAGTTGGAGACCTGGGTTTGAATCCCGCAGCCCCCACTTGCATACTGTATGTCACCCTGAGAAAGTCACTTAACTTCCTTGTGCTCCCAGATCACACCAGTAAATAAGCTTTCAGTTTAGTGTGTCTCTCCTGGTAAAAAAAAAAAAGAAAAAAATTCTGACCAGAGCCGATAGGGGTGCAGCTGTGGAATTTGGGGTAAAAATATTGAAAATTTGACTTGAAATATTTTTACACCAAATTTTCAACATAGCCTTGTTATGACACTGCCTCATGAAGAAGGGCAGAGATAATGTTCAGCTCCTTGCCTAAAGGTGATTTTATGTAGACACTGCAAAATCAATTTTCAGGAAGAAGAAACACATTTTGGGCAGCAGCTAAAAAATGACAGCTGTCACATTCATAAGGTGCTGTAAAGATATGGCCGTGTTGTAAATCTGGGATAAAAATATTGAAAATTATCAAACTTATGAGCCTGCATTTGCAAAATTCAATGGAGACTCATAATTTTATTGTTTTTTAATATTTTTATACCAAGTGTTCAACACAGCTGTCTTATGATCCTTCTTCATGAACAAGAGCAGAGACAATTTTCAACTCCTGCTCAAAAAGTAATGTTGTGAAGGGGCAGCAAAATCACCTTTCGGGATGTAAAAAAAAAAACAAAAAAAAAAAAACATTTTGGCCAGAACTTGAAAAATGATAGCTGTCACGTTTACAAGGTGCTGTAAAGACATGGCTATGTTGTAAATTTTGGGTAAAATATTGAAAATGACCAGTTGCAAGCATGTGTTTGTAAGATTCAATGTAGGCTTATAACTTTATCGTTTTTTAATATTTTTACACCAGATTTTCAACATAGCCTTCTTATGACCCCACCTCATAAACAAGGGGAGAGAAAATGTTCAACTCCTGTCCAAAAGGTGATTTTGTGCAAGGACCATGAAAGCACCTATCGGGATGTAAAAAACATTTTGGCCAGGATTTGAAATATGACAGCTGTCACATTCATGAGGTGCTGAAAAGATATGGCTATGTTGTGAATTTTGGGGGAAATATTGAAAATTACCAAAGTTATGAACCTGCATTCGTAAAATTCAATGTAGGTGCATAACTTTGTTTTTTATTAATATTTGCACACCAAATTTTCAACATAGCCTTCTTATGATCCCAACTCATGAGCAAGGGCAGAGAAAATTTGCAACTTCTGCTCATAAGGTGATTTTGCACAGGGACCACAAAATCACCTTTCAGGACAGATCTGCCTAAAGGCAATGCAATTGTTCAAGAGGTAGGGTCCCAAAATAAGGCATGTTGAAACTGTTGGCCAGAAATACATAAAAATGCCCAAGTTATGGCACTAAGTTCAAAACCCATTGAAATACATTAAAATGCATACCTGTTTCTTTTGTTTGTGGTCCGGCTTGGAAGAAAGAAGACGCATCTGTGATCCAGAGAGGATTACTGCATTAGACCTCTGATTGTTAAGTAAGGGCTTGGGGGGGAGTGAGGAGTTGTGCATGCTGAGTGGGATGGTCAGTTGGGGGCCAGTGTAATAGTGCAAGACATTGATGAACTTTTTTTTTTACAGGAAAAAAATAAACAAATGCAGGCTCCTGCACTGGGGGATTAGGCACCCCCCAGTGCCACTGTTATGATTATTTTTGGGGGGAGGTGGGTGCTAAGAGGGAGGGTCAGATGGGGGAAGAAAAGTAAATATAAAAAAAAGAGTACCAAAGTACCACACATGCGTGGTAGTGGACGGGGAAGGGGGGACTGGGCAGTGAGAGGAGTTATGAGGGAAAAAAACTACACAAATGTGGATTCCTATTCTGGAGGCTTGGGCAGTCCCCAATGCCACTGTTACATTTTTTTTGGGGGGGTGAGGTGGTGGGTGCTGAGAAGGCGGGTCAGGTGGGGGGGTAAAGTAAATATTTAAAAAAAGGAGGAGGGGCCTTTCCAATAGCAACAGAGAGAGGGTGATTATAGTCTTATAAACTATGACACATGACCTAGCAGTAGTAATGTATCAGCCATTAAAGAAGTTTAATTGGAAAGTCTATGGCAATCATAAGGGATTTTGGGTCTTATGGAGGTCCAATGGTTCAGTGGTTGGAGATCTTTAATAAAGCAAGAGTCCCCATGTTCCGCTACTAGCACAGGCACATGCTTCATACTACATGGTAAAAGAAAGTTACTTGATCTTTTGCTCAGCTCTCCCAGGCTTAAAATTGGGAAGAAGAAGAAGAAGAAGAAGAAGAAAGACCAGATTGAAAACAAGATTTTCCATCTCAGTGCAGATCTTCTTAGTATATCAAATCATAAAATTTAAAATGGATCAGCTAGATTAGTACAAGTTCATACCAAAGGCTGCATTTGTATTCCTGTGTATATCTAACACTGATTGAAAAATAAATGGCTTTTGTAAATAAAAGAAATAAAAAGAGACGGAGAGAGTTACTTTGCACATCACAAGTGAGAACCCCCAGCTGAGGAATCAGTATCCCTTGGGCACCATGCTTACTACTAAGCACCCTTAACTTTAGCAAATATGCATGGGCACATGCGTGGGATATTTATCAAGGCACATGAAAAAAAGTATTAATAATAACCCTGCCCTCAGGGGATAATAAACCTGATCAGAAACCATTATGAAAAATGATAACAGATACTCTTAAATGTGTAGAAAATGGTTTGGAATTAGAAGGCATTTTATGAAGAAATCGTACATTGTGGAAAAGCATGATGTTATGCTAATTTTATGGAAGTAGAAGTACCCATGATGTATTGTAGCAGGTAAAACAATGCTGGCATGCCAGAGTGTGAACCCGGATTGGCACACAGCCGATAAATGTTTTGTAACAGCTGTCAGGCTACTCCATTCAATGTTTTGTGAAACCTGCTATTGGAGTGAAATCTGGAATTGTACTCAGCAGGTATCAGAAAGCTCAGGGCCATGGAAGTGAAACCTGGATGCAGTGATCATTGTTCAAGCTGGATGCAGTGATCGTTGTTCATTGCGGGGGGAGCAGTGCAGTGTGTGTGTGTGTCTGTAGCTGACTTGTTCCTCATTATGAAATGCACCCAACCCACTCTGCATGTGGCTGCCTCACATCGGTGTGTTTCGGATATCCTCTCAGACTGAAAAACTGAGTAAAAACAGGACTTTGGTAGGAAGATAATAGTGGGTGGGCAGGGGGTGACGATATGAAATCGTACATCCTGAAGAAGTGTGATGTTATGCTAATTTTATGGAAGCAGAATTACCCATAATGTATTGTAGCAGGCAAAACAACGCTAGCATGCCAAAGTGTGAATAATAGCCCTGCCCTCTGGGGATAATAAACCTGATCAGAAACCAATATGAAAAATAATAACAGAGACTCTGAAACATGTAGAAAGTGGTTTGGAATTAGAAGGCATTTTATGAAGAAATCGTATATTATGAAAAAGTGTGAAGTCATGCTAATTTTATGGAAGCAGACGTACCCATGATGTATTGTAGCAGGTAAAACAATGCTGGAATGCCAGAGTGTGAACCCGGATCAGCACACAGCCGATAAATGTTCTGTAACAGCTGCCAGGCTACTCCGGTCAATGTTTGTGAAACCTGCTACGGAAGTGAAATCTGCATTTTTACTCAGCAGGTTTCAGAAAGCAGCCTCAGGGCCATGGGAGTGAAACCTGAATGCAGTGATCATTGTTCATTGGGAGGGGTTGTCAGTGCAGCTTGTGTGTGTGTGTGTGTATGTGTGTCTGCAGCTGACTTGTTCCTTATAGTGAAATTCACCGAACCGACTCTTCATGTGGCTGCCTCACATCTCTGTGTTTTGTATATCCCTCTCAGGCTAAAAAACAGAGTTAAAATAGGACTTCGTTAGGAAGATAATGGTGGGGAAGGGGTGATGAAATCATACATCATGGAAAAGTGTGATGTTATGCTAATTTTATGGAAGTGGAAGTACCCATGATGTATTGTAGCAGGCAAAACAATGCTGGCATGCCAGAGTGTGAACCTGGAGTGAGCTAGGTTACGGGTGGGCAGTCAGTCAGGTGGAAGAGCTAGGGCAGAGCAGACAGCATGAAACTGACTGTCTTGCCATGAAGATTAGAGACTTGATTCTGTGACAGTTATATATTTTAAATGTTTTCTCTTTATAAAGCTGTAGCCCTTGCTGAAATAGTGCAGTGCTGCGGTCGGTCCAGACAACCAGGGACTGCTTCACAGATGTGCAGGCAACTGTGGTGCAATCCAACATGTTGTTCATTTGGAAGGAATGTGGAGTTTTTTTTCTCAATGTTTGTAAAAGGACTGCAGGGCTCCGCCCACTTCAGCCCTAAAAAGGAGTCAGACAAGGCTGTCCCCTGAGCCCTTTACTGTATATATTAACAGTGGACCAATTAATAAGGGTAATACATCAATCCCCCAGGATACAAGTGGTATACTACAAACATGCCTTAGAAGTAAAAGCAGCAGCATATGCGGACAATTTATGTCTTTTAGTAAAAAATAACCATTCTGGAAAAGTAGCCAGTGATTTAATACAAGCCATTATGACAGTGACAGGATCACTGCTTAACTTACAAAAAGTTATTGTTTAGAAATAAGAGAAGCAGGAAGGGATCCCCACACAGTAGCAGGCATACAAGTGGGAAAACAACCACATACAATTCTTGAAATGTTTTTTGGCCCAGGAGATATGGCAACTTATAATTGGGAAAAACAGATAAACAAAGGAAAGCAAAGGGTAACAAGATGGAATTCATGGCATATGAGTAAGAACAAACAGAGTTGTCTGATTATAACATACTATGATGAAAATCCACTCACCAGAGACTTCAAGTTCACCTCCACCACCAGGTTTTTACCAACAGGAACCAGGAAACCTGTTTTTTACCTCATCCTTGCTCAAGGACTGGAATGTAAACACAATAACTGTGAGTAGAATGCCCTTTAGAGATGGACTGCAAACAGAGTCCAGCAGAAATAGTAGAGTCACCTTTTTAAATAAAATGAGCAGTCACTGATTATATAAAAAAAGAATGATTTACTAGTGACTAAAAGTATTTACAAACCGGATTTATTTACAGGAAAACAAAAAGATTGCGCATTTACTAAGAAGCAGAAAATAAAACAAGTTGAACAGACAGTTGGTGTACAGCAAAGTTCTTAGCTATCCTCATCTAAAATCCTTCACCTATCCTAGCTACAGAAAAGCACTGTCCCTCGCTGTGCTATCTTACCAGTTAGATAGTCTTTGTATGGCAAGGCCCCTGGTCTTCAGATGTTCCAAGTCCAAGAGACCATGATTGCTTTCACCTCAATTTATTTCTTTTCTTACTGTGGGGAGGGGTCTTTCCCCTTGAGTGACAGTTCCATGCTGCCCAGCTCCCCTGAGTGTGAGTGTGTGTGTCCACCCTTCAACACCTCCTTGCTAACTTCATGACTGGCACCTGGGTCCTTTGCCCAACATGGGAACATCTCCAGGTTGGACTTCCCTCTAGGATTATTGCTTTATTGCCTCCTTCCTTGCCTTCCTGTTAGCTTTCCCAGGAGAACATTAGTCCCTCCACCCTGGCTGGCATAAGCTATTGTACATTACTTGATCACATGATCTGGTAGCCATCTTGGACCTAAAGCAGATGCATATTTAGAAAAGACTAAAAGAATCAAAAGAATACATTGCAGTAGTCCTCTTTCCTGTCATATCCCCCCCCCCAAGAAATGAAGGTGTGTCTCTTTTGGGCAACCCCTAAGAGACACTGCCATTCATATAGGTCCTGGGGAGTGCCTGAAGAAATATGCCTTGCCCTTAGCCCTGTCTTCACATTCCATCCGGACTGGCATTCTGCACCCCACTTCAGTACTGAATGATCATATTATAAGGCTGTAGTACCAAACTCCAGTACAATAACTTTTGTGTTTTGCCCTCTAGTCCTATGGAGCCATGTTAGGGGGTTATGGTCTGTGATCACAGTGAACTCTCTCCCATACAGCTATGGCTGCTGCTTCTGAGGGGCTCACACGATTCCCAGACATTCCCTCTCAACTGTGGCATATGCATCTTCCTCGGGCAGAAGCTTCTGACTCAGATACACCATGGGGTGCTCTTCCCCCAGCAGTGTATCCTGGCTCAGAATGGCACCTAGCCCATGGTCCAAGGCATCCACATGTACTACAAACCTTAGGTCATAATTGGGGCTAGCAAGCATGGATGACCCAATTAATGCCTCCTTCAGCTGTCAGAATGCAGGCTCACAGTTGTCTGTCCAGAGAACTTTCTCAGACATTCTCTTTTTCATCAGGTCTGTCTAGGGCTTGGCCACATCACTGTCATGAGGGACAAACCTCCTGTAGTACTTGGCTGTTCCCATAAATACCCTTACCTGTTTCTTTGTGGCAGAGGTAGGCCAGGCCTGGATGGCATCAACCTTCTCTGGCCCTGGACGGATACATCTACTGCCCACTCGGTGCCCAAGGTAGGACACTTCAGTCATACCTTCTTGGCATTTTTCCATTTTAACTGTCAACCCTGCAGCCTTCAATCTGTGGAACACCTCCCTCATGAGCCTGATATGATCCTCCCATGTCTGGCTGCAATTGATGATGTTGTCCATGTATGCCAAAGCAAATTCACCTGCCCCTGCCAGAATGCAATTAACAAGCCATTGGAAAGTTGAAGGTGCATTCTTCATCCCAAAGTGTATTACTCAGAATTCAAATAAGCCATATGGAGTAACAAAAGCAGAACTCTCCCTGGTTGTGGGGGTTACCGGCACCTGCTAGTAGCCCTTCATCAAGTCCATCATGGCCAGAAACTTGGCTCCCTCCAGCAGTTCAAAGGTCTCATCCATTCTGGGCATAGGGTAGGTATCTGACTCCATACCGCTGTTGAGCCTTCGGTAGCTGACACAGAACCATGTGGTACCATACTTCTTGGGGATCAGGACCATGAGCGAGGCTGGGCTCCTGGACTCCTGTATCACTCCAAAGGCCAGCTTCTCCATGAGTTCCCTCAACATGGTCTTCTTAACACCCTCTGGTACCCTATATGGGGACTGCCTCAGCAGAACTTGGGCCCCAGTGTCCAGGTTGTGTTCAGCCATTGTAGTGTACCCTGGATTCCCCATGAACATGTCCCCAATATCTCACAGCACCCCCTCATCTCAGGCTGGGCTGGTGTCAGCTACCTTGAGATGGTGAGGTTATTCACTAAGGATCCCTCCCAGGCATCTCCAAGGAGGTTCTCCAGGGAACCAGCCTTGTTCCCTTCCTCTGGCACATTGCACATGGCAGGGACCATCTCCTCCCTATTTTGGTAGGGCTTCATCATGTTCACATAAGATACCCTCTGCCTGTGCCTTCTGTCAGGCAGCCCTACTACATAGTTAACATCACTCAACTTCCTGATTTTGGAGAATGGTCCCTCCCTTGCTGCCTGCAGTTTATTGTGTCAGACTGGGACAAGTACCATCACTCATTGTCTGACTTTGTTCTCCTGGACTGTGGCCCCACATTTGTTCAAGGCTTTCTGTTGCTGTTGTGCAGTGGCTAAGTGCTCTTGGGCAAGCACCATGAGCTCCATAATCCTGGACCTGAAATTTGGGATGTACTCCACAGCAGACTCCCCTTGTGAGGCATGGTTACCTTCCCATTCATCCCTGACTAAATCTAGGACCCCCCTCACACTGTGACCAAACAGGAGCTCAAACGGGGAGAACTCTGTGGACTGCTTTGGGTGTTTCTTGTATGCAAACAGGAGGTGGGGTATATATTTGTCCCACTCCCTTTTGTGCAGGTCATCAAATGCCCTAAGCATAGTCTTAAGGGTTCTATTAAACCACTCAACCAGATCATTTGTCTCTGGGTGATAGAGTGAAGCATGAGCTGTTTCACCCTGCTCTTCTCCCACAGACTGGTCATTAAGGATGGCATGAAATTTGTCCACTGGTCTAACAAAATCTCCTGAGGAAATTCTACGCAGCCAAAACGTTCCAAGGAGCTCATCAGCCACCTTTTCTGCCTCAGTGGAGGACATGGCCACTGCCCTGGGGTATCTGGTTGCATAATCCACAACAACCAGTATGTACCATTTCCCCATGTGGCTTGGGATACTCAGGAGCCCCATTATGTCCATGACTACCCTCTTAAAGGGTTCATCAATAATAGGCGAGGCACCAAATTTGCCTTAGCCTTGTGCCTGACCTTTTCAACCCTCTGGTACTGTGGACAAGTCCGATAGCAATTTGCCACATCTGTGTACATGCTAGGCAAAAAGAAATTAGAAAGCCACTTTATTTGTGCAGATAATGCACAGGAGGCCTGAAAAAGGGATATCATGGGCCCAGGGCCAGAAACTGCTTTTGGTAATCCCAGGGGACTACCAGTTGCTGGAATACCTCCCCCTCTAGCGCCCTCTGTGGTGGATACTCCATGTACAACAGCCTGTTCTCCCAATAAACTTACATTTTACTCTCCTGAGAGTCCTCAGCACTATCTACTGTCTCTTCCAGTTTCTGGAGGGTGGGATCAGCTCACTGTGCCCTGCTTTCTTCTCCCATCTGACCTTCCCCAATTCCCTTTCAGGAGGAAAGGTGCCCTTGGCAGTGACCTCCTCTTCTTGCAGCTGGGGCTCAGGGCTGCTACTCATAGCTAGCCCATCACCCATACTACTCACTTCCTCAGCTGCTGAGGGATGAGTCTGCATAGGATGTGTCATCCCATTCTAACCCTCAGAAGCTTGCCCTTTGGCCTGGCTATGGGTAGTAACACATATTAGGTTTTCCCTGTGGTCAAAATCATTCCCCATGATCACAGCCACAGGGAGATCAGGTACAACTCCCACCTCTTGTATCCCATGGCCACCCTCCCAGCTCTGGAAGACCCAACCATTGGCACTTTAACAATTGAACCCATGACTCCCCGAATCTTGGAGAACTGCCCTGGCAGAATCTGCTCCAGCTGGATAATATTCTGACTCACCATGGAGATGAGGCACCAGTGTCCCTTAATCTCTGTGTTACTGTCCCATTGACTAGAATAGGATGCATATGCTTGATGGAATTTGGTGGCATTACAGTGTGCACAGTTTACCAACTGCTGGGTACTGTCCTGGGCACTCCGTCTCCCAGGCTTTTGTCCTTTACTCCTGTTTTTAGGACAGTCATAGGATACATGCCCCACTTTCTGGCAAATCCAGCATTCCATTGCCCCCAGCTCCTTATTCCCCTTAGAACCTGTGTGTTCTATTTTGGGCTTGGGTGCAGGCTGATTCCCTTTAGGCTGCCACTGGGTCCCTTTAACAGCATGTGCTGCCCAACCCCCATTGTTCTTACGCTGCGAAAATGGTCTGCTGGCCACATACAAATCAGCAGTTTATGTTGCCTCTTTTGCAGAGTTGCATGCTCATTCCAGCAGCCATATGCGCAGGTCATCAGGTACAATTTTTAGAAATTGTTGCTTTACAATCAAATCTTTAATTTGTTCTACAGTCCTCACTTTAGCCCCATTTGCCCAATGATATAAATAGGCACATATTTGGACATGCAATTCTACATAGCTGTCCCCTGGGCCTTTACTTAATTCTCTAAGTTTCCATCTATAATCCTCATGAGTCAATTCAAAATGTTTTAATAACACTCTTTTAACTTCATCATAGTCCATGCAAATATTATCATCCATTCGAGAAAATGCATGCAAAGCATGGCCAGTAAGCAATGGGGTCAGGTGATTCATCCAAGGAGCCTTGTCCTATTTAAACTGCCCACAAATCCTCTCAAATGATTTTAAAAATAAATCCAGATAATCTCCCTGCCAGTATTGTGGGAACATTTTAGAATTAGTGGGGGCTTTATTGGTTGAACCCTCTTTGCCAATATTTACAGTTTGTCATGGTGTTTGCTGGTGCAGTTTCTCCATGTTGATCTCATGCTGTTGTTCTCTCTCTCTTTCTTCCCTCATTAGGAATTCATACTGCTGAGCCCTCTCTCTTTCCTCAGCCTTCAGCCTTGCTCTCTGCAGGTCAGCATCCTTCAGTGCAAGCTCCACTTTCTTGATCTCAAGCCGAGGTTGATTGGGCTGCACACCTCCCTCAGCGTGTGCCAGAAGGTGCCCCCTTTGCTCAGCCACTGGAACCTCAGTCTTGCTACCTGGATCACTGTCCTTAGCAACTGCCTGCTAACCAGATATTGGGCCATCCACCTCTGGGACTATCTGCCCCCCTGGCATTCAGTCTTGCACCAACAGGGCTTCCATGAGTGTGCTGTTTGTCAGGCCCTCATGGACAATCCCCCTCTCGGCACACAGCTTGTGAAGCTGGTATACATGAAATTTGACATATCTTGAACAACTCATAATCTCTAGTTACACTGCACTAAGTCATCTAGAAATAAAATAAAAACAGTAGTAAACAATGTAACCTTCTGAATATCCTGTTTCATGACTGTTAAGGCATATTTCTGCTAGTAGTCTGCCTGCAGTGTACTAGGTAATGCTTCATCTCTCTCTCAGAGTTCCTGCCTCACAGGAAAACACACTGTGCACAGCTCTGCACCACACTGGTACCAGTTGCAACACTGATCCCACAGCTTCCACCAATGTGATGAAAATCCACTCACCAGGGACTTCAAGTTCACTGCCATCACCAGGGTTTTAACAAGAGGAACCAGAAACCAGTTTTTTACCTCCTCCTTGCTCAAGGTCAGGAAGGTCAACAAAATACCTGTGGGTAGAGAGCCCTTCAGAGATGGACTGCAAACACAATCCAGCAGAAATAGTAGCATTATCTTTTTAAATAAAAAGAGCAGGCACTGATTCCATACAAAAATGAATTATTTACTAGTGAATACAAGTATTTACAAACATTATATATTTACAGGAAAACAAAAGGGTTGCACATTTATTAAGGAGGAGAACATAAAACAAATCGAACAGACAGTTGGTGTACAGCAAAATTCTGAGTTATCCTCACCTAAAAACCTTCACCTGCCCTAGTTACAGAAAAGCATTGTCCCTCACTGTGCTATCTTGTAAGTCAATTAGTCTTGATATGGCAGGGCCCTTGGTCTTCAGATGTTCCAAGTCCAAGAGGCCGTGCTGGCTCTCAGCACCTCAATTTAATCCTGTTCTCAATGCGGGGAGGGGTCTTGACCCTTGAGTGACAGTTCCATCTCATCTCAGGCCCCATGAGTGTGTGTGTGTGTGTGTGTCCAGCCTTCAGCACCTCCTTGCTAACTCTATGACATGCACCTGGGTCTTTTGTCCAACTTGGGAACATCTCCAGGAAGAACTCCCTTCTGAGATTATTGCTTTATTGCCTCCTTCCTAGACTTCCTGTTTGCTTTCCCATGACAACATCAGTCCCTTCACCCTGGCTGACATAAGCTGTCATATACTACTTGATCATGTGATCTGTTAGCTATCTTGGACCTGAAGCAGATGCATATTTAGAAATAATAAATTAATCAAAATAATACATGGCTCTGGTCCCCTTTCCTGTCACACACATCTAATCCCTAATGTTTTTATTTCTATGATATATGTACCCTCTTCCAAAAACACTAGAAACATCATTGTACAGCAGTTTTTTCCAGAGTTTATGGGGGAGTCATTTGAACCCTCTAAAAAGAGCTTCTATTTATTTAGAAGTAAAAAATGTGGGTCGAGAATAGAGATGCAGCAAAGTTTAATTTCGCTGGTGAAGTTTCAGCAAAGTTGGTAATTTTGCCCTCTGAAATATTTTGTGGATTTTGTGCAATCTGTGAAATATTCCATGGGTGCAAAGTGCAAACTTCCACCTGCAAAATGTGGAATTTCACCCATAAAATGTGGAATTTCAACCACAAATGGTGGAATTTCGTGGGTGAAATTCTGCACTTCTCTGGTGAAATTCTGCATTTTGTGGGCAGAATTTCACACTTTGTATCCACTAAATATATCACAAATTGTGCAAAATTTATGAAATATTTTGTGGAACAAAGTTTGCGGACTTCACCCATCTCTAGTTGGGAATGGTTAACCCAGTAGTTTTCTTTTACAACATTTTCTTTTATGCAAATTTAGTACCAGTACTACAAGCCTCCAATAAAGAAGGGTTGAAATGTGTAACACCCACAATAGCTGAGCTTGTGCAAGAATGGGAAAGAAAAAATACATTTTTGCACAAAAATAAATGAAAACTAAATCCTGAATGGATAAGTGTTTTGAATATAAAAAAAATGGAGCATTACCACTAATAAAATTAAAATAGTATCCCCAAAACAACTATATGATGACATAATGCAGAAACATTTTCTGGAACCTCCACATTTTACTGTTTATACAAATATTGAGCAAACTATGATTTGATCAGTGCTGATGGATACACAATTCACAAACCAAATGTGGGATAAAAATTGGCTGTCTGTACATGGAAAGTTAAATATAAAAGGAAACCCAAAACACAAAGAAATCAATGAAAGATATTGTCCGTGAGCAACATGTACTTCAGTGATAGAAATGATGAATCATTTGTTCATGGAGTGTCCTTTCATTACAAAATTTTTGGATATGATCCCCAATAGATGGAGTACTTGCATATTTTCAAATATGACATCTGAAATATTGTTTCTGGGTATTTTCCCACATAATTTGAATTCATACAACTCTAGTAGTATGAGACTTGTTTTAGCATGTTTCAAATTCTGAATTTAGCAAATTAGATGTAAGTTAGTATTACAACAGCAACAAACAACACAAGAAGAATTATTATATGTAATATTACATGAAATTACTAATATTGAAGCAATAGAACACCAAACAGTTGCAAATAAAATATTTGCCAATAGATGAGGAACCTTAAATTGGCTAAAATTAAACAAAACAATGGAAAATGGTATTTTCAATAACAAAATATTTTCTTCTTTCTGTACTATAGAACTATATAGTACCATATTTTGTACGTGACTGAAGAATGTTTCTCTTGTTTTCTTTTTCTTTAATTTCCTATTTTAAAATAGAAAATGATATGTCCATTGTGGCTTTATGATTTCTGTCAAAAATTTTAATTTTATCAAGATGTTTCAAAAAAAAATCCCTTACTCTCTTGAGAAATGTCATGGGGTCTTTGGCATCTTCATGAACAACCACCAACACAGGCAGAATGGTCCTCAGTTTGATCTCTCATCTGAAAGATTGAATAGCAGTTTTCTCAAAAATTCTTGGAAACATAAATGGTTATGTCACTAGAATTTCACTCGTGGAGTTACCTTTTAAGAAGCACTTATACATTATACCCATTGAATCCATTTAGCTGTGCTGAACTGTTTGTTGTCCTGTGTTCTTTTCTGGATAACTACAAAAGACCACCACCTTGCTTTTGTTGCTGGACTTCACCAGATTATAGGTACCATAGGTAGTTACAGAGCTAGCAGACTTTTGTCCATAATGCTCACCAAGGATTCATCCATCAACTAGGATGTTGTTCTTTATACAATAATTATCTAATCTGGTTTTAAATTCATTTATAGTTTTGCTTCCTACTACCTCCAGTGGCAGTGAATTCCAAAAAGTAACTACTCTTTGTGAGAACCATTTTTGTCTGCTGTATGAATGGCATTTTACCTCATGAGCTGTAGAGGATGGGCACTTGTGTTACACATTTGATCTCTGAGCCCCATTCCCAATAAATCCCATAAGTTATCATCAGAAATAGATTTAAAGAGCAAACACATGTCCCCACATAATCATCTATACTCTAGTGTAAACATATCCAAATTGTGGAGTCTGGCCTTGTAACGTTTGCCCTTTTTGTTTTTAATAATGAGTGTTGCTCTTATCTGAACTCTTTCTATCTTTTGACCTGGGCACAATACTCCAAATGGGGTCTTACCAGGGAAATGTACATTGGAATAATGACCTCCCTCTCCCTGCTGGAGATATGCGTCAGTATGCTCTTTAATATCCCATTAGCTCTATCTGTGATTTTATGACAATGGGTTGTAAACTGGAGGTCATTTGAGATGGCGATCCCTAGGTCTCTTTCCTTAGTAAATGCTTTTAATAAGCAGCTGTTTAATATGTAATCCACCTGAATATTTTTTTCCTAGATGCATAATTGTGCATTTTCCATTATTAAACTTCAATATCTTTTTTATAGCCCAGTCTTCAATTACATTTAGTGCATTTTGAAGCTTAAGTGCATCATTGCAGTATATTTCAATTATTGACCCCATTCGAGTATTGTCTGCAAATTTAGACAACCATAAGGCCTTAACTTCATTACCCAATGAGGCCACATAAAGATTGAACAAACACAGTCCCAAGACTGATCCCTAAGGACCCTGCTTGTGACCACTTTCTACTTAGAATGAATTCCCTGTATGTATACCTTTTGTCTCCTATTGGACAACCAAGATATAATCCAATTGATAATACAGCTGTGCAAACCCGGGTCCACTAACACTGCTATCAGTTCTAGACATGGTAGCTTGTCAAAAGCCTTGGTGAAATCTAGCAACATAATATCTGCTGATTTGCCTTTGTCCATGGCTCTACTGGTTTTATCATAAAATTCTAACATGTTTATTTGGCAAGATCTGCTATTAGTAAATCGATATTGTCTCTGATCTTTCATATCTGTATTTGCTATATGCATAATAATGTAGTCTTTAATAGTACACTCTAGGACCTTTGGCAGTACTGATGTTAAGCTCACAGGTCGATAATTGCTGGGATCCTTTTTAATACCCTTTTTGAGTAATGGTATTACTGTGGCAGACCTCCAGGAATCAATCACTTCTCCTTGGTCTATAGACTTTTGGAAAATGTATGTTAATAGTTCAGCTCCCTAATGATTCTCCAGTGGAGGCCATCAGGACCAGGGGATTTATTAGGATCCAACATTAGCAATTTGTTCTTTAAGACTGCCTCATCTAGTTTGATTGGCCTAGGTAAATTTCTTTCATCTATAACCCACTTAATATTATTTTGTATGTCATTAAATACAGAGGTAAAATATCTATTTTGTATTTCGGCCATATGTTTGGGTTCTGTGAACAATATACCTTCTGAGTTAACCAGTGGCCCCACCATTGATGTATTACCTTGTCTGCTGTTTATATAACCATTAATTGCCTTATATTTATCCTCAGTTTTCACTGCTATTTTTTTCATAACCATTCATAGCATTCCTTATTTTTATTTTCATTTCTCTGAGAATGTTTTTATAGTGTCTCCATCCTCCATGGTCGTTACTTACTGTATCTTAGCATACCTATATGCCTTATTTTTTTGGTATCCTGTCATATGGGCGAAGAAAATTAAGTGACTCAAATATGAGTGACTCAGTTTGCTTGCTCGATGGAATAGCATCAGTTTAAGAATGTCAATGAGAGGGAATAGTGAGTACAGAGCTATGAAACAGTGAGGGAGAATCATAAGGAAGGGTATAGTCAGGTGGGATGAATGGTGGAAAGAAGTGTGCTGTTGCTGAGCCAGTCACCTGGAATGGTGGATATGGCCACTGCTCAGGATCCTGATTGTTCCAGGTTTGGGACTGCCCACAGGAATATTTTTTTTTGTGCATCGTGGTGGGTGTTAGGGTTTTTTTTGTGTTTGCTGTCATCTGGATCCACTGACTGTAGTGCCCTAGTGTTGTTATCCCCCTTCCCATGTATTTCCCTTCCCCCAATGTTTGCCCCCCAAGAGTTGATTATATTAGTATGGGAGTGTGGGGACATAGCCCCCCGGATTAAATGTTGAATGGTAATTTTACCATTACATTTATTGTATTGGCATGTAGTTGCCGTGTTTGTAGGTGCTGAGGTGTCTTTAAGGCCGATTATGTAGCTGGCAAAATGTACTCGCTTTTCTGTGAGTCACGTTAAATTTTTTGCCGTTATGACACGGAACCTTAATTTTCTTGTTAATTTATTTCCTAATCCTTTTATTAAACCATGCTGGCATTCTTCTATTTTTATTATATTTCTTCTTCTTCCTGGATATAAAATTATTTATTAGGGTATTTAGCTTTCTGCATAACAAGTCCCATATAGTTTTTAGTGGTTTCTCTAAAAAAATCATGTTGCCAGTCCCACTGTGCTAATTCAAGCCTCATACTATCAAAGTCTGGTCTTCCCAAATTCATCATCTCAGTTGTCTCTCTATCAGTAAAACCATGTTCTTGGATTTTAAATGAGACCATTTCATAGTCGCTATTACCTAATGTTGTTGTTGTTATAAAATCCTGTATTGGTATTCTCATATTCTTTAGGATCAAGTCCAGAATATGGTCACCTCTAGTAGGATCTTCCACATATTGTGTCAATCCTATCTGATCAAAAGCTTCCAGATATCGTACTTCTATTTGGTTTGAACTCTGGAAATTTGCCCAGTTCACCCCAGGCAAATTAAAGTCCCCCACTACTACAGTTCTGTCTGCTGGATTCAAGTTCTCTGTAAGTTTACATTTTAATAAATTGTCATCCAGATTAGAAGAGGGGGCCTGTAAATTAGTCCCAAAATTATTTTCTGTTTGTTTCTTGGGGTTAATTTAATCCATAATTGCTCTGTGTTCCTAGTATTAATCTGATATTCTTCTGATGGTATTCTATCAGCCACATAGATCACCATGCCTCCTCCCTTTCTATTTTCTCTAGATTTGCTATATAGTATATAATTATCAGTTTTTATAACCCATGTATCCTTCTCCTCCCATCATGTTTCTGTGATTGTACAAATATTGATGAATGGATTTGGTACTCTGTGTATATTTTAATTCCTCAAATTTATTTACCACTATGCTAGCATTGATTAGAAGATAGTTCACCCTTCCAATACTTTGTTCTCAGTTTGTGTGCTCTGCCCATTATATGGAGTTTTGTGAGATTTAGGTTCCCCTTCCCCTCCCCCATTTACTTGTTTAAACGATGGAGCATACTGTAATTAAAACTCTGGGCAAGAGACCTTGTGTCAAAACTATTTAAATGGTGTCCTTCCCTCCAAAATTACCGAGGATCGTTGAAGCGGTCCCAGTGATCTATGAACTCATAGCCCTCCCTAGAGCACCATCTCCTAAGCCATCCATTTATTGAAACAATAGTTTTAACTATATAACTCCTGGGACTATGCACATGCAAAATACCTGAAATAATAACTTCTCCTCCACTTTCTTTTATGGTGGATGCTGCATCCTCAAAATATTTGTAAAGGTCTCATAGGTTTCTTTTACTGCCATAATTTACTCCTGCATGTGTTACAACAATTGTTTTTTCTGAGTGCTCCATAACTCCATGCAGTAAGTTTTTATATAACCTATCCCTGCCCCTGGAAGCATACTCACAGTAGTGTTCTCCTTTCTACCCTTACAAACTATGGTATCTGTAGATCTTATAATTGGATCACCCATGATGATCATGTCCCTAATCATAAAGTGTGATTCAATTATAAGATCGATGGACACCATAGTTAGATGGAGTCAGTGTTACTGCTTGTCACAGTGATTTCAGCCTTGTTTTTCACAGATGGCATCTCTTTAATTGAAAACTTTGATGCATACTTTCTTGGAAGAGTCATCGAAACTGCTAAACAGAGAAGTACTGGTTATGTAAATTGAAAGTTTTAGCCGTGACCTGCCTCCCAATATGGCTTCCCAGCTTAGCTTCTCAATATGGGTCATCAGCATGGCAGTATGATGCTCTAATGCTGGGCCATTGGGGTTGCCTTAAAGACTAATATTTAGGGTCAATGAACCTAACAACATTTGTTATGTTCTGTTTTCTAGCTTTAAACATATAGTGGCTTAAACTTAAGGAGTTTATTTAATTGCGAAATGTATTTTTAAAATTGCTGAACATTTGGAGGCTTATAACTCAGTCATCTTTAAAGCTGGGGATTTTAAACTTGTCACACATATGTATGGGAATGAAAAAAATCACCATAATAAATTTGGTGCAATTTGTACAAAGAGATTTAGTTTCTGTAGTTGTTAACTGTAATTCTAAAATATCTGAATGTTTGGAGGCTTATAACTTAGTCATCTTTAAAGATATTGCAATTTTGTAAACATCTATATAAGAAGTGACAAAGTCCCCATACTAAATATGGTGCAATTGTAACAAATACTTTTTGAATTAGATGGACATAAATGAAATCACAATTTTGGTGAAATTTCATGACATTTTCACAGTAATTTTCTGCAATTTCATTGAAGCTAAATCAGCATTTTGCCAGAATTTCACTTGTGGAAGATAAATTTCACCCAGCATTAACTGCTACAATTTCTCCTTCTTGGTGCCTGGTCACTCCCCCCCCCACACACACACACCTCCAGGTCTCTACGAGAGCATCTATGTTGCAACCTCCAAGTGCATTGGTCTCTCAGAACAGTAAGTATTCCTGAGTGTGATTCTCATATGTCCTTCTTTAAAGGGAGGATTGTCTGCAATGCTTTTCTTGTCTCATTTTGGGTTCTTTTATTCTTGTCTTACTCAGTGCTGCTGCCCTTCCTGTGGTGAACTCAAGCATTTAACTCCTGCCACATGTGACTCCTGCACTCAATATTGGTTTGAATTATGTTACTATTCCAGCTATACATGCCTTTTAGTAAACACAGTGGGTGTTTCTGCTTTATACACTCTGTTAAGTACCATTTTAGAAATGTGTGATTTAGTTGATGTCCCTTTTAGTCACAGAGTTGTAAAGTAGAACATCAATGCATTTTACCAATAAACAAAGAGCTGAGAATGGGACATAGAATACATAATACAGTTCTAAAATGGTACTTGCCACCTGTTTGTGAATGAGAACCACCCACTAGTATAACTACTATAAAAAACTTTACAGATAGAACAGGAACTGAATTGGAACCTATATTAAAAAAATCAGCTTGTATTGGGGAAACTGACATAGATGCAGCACAGTTCTCCATTAAGACATTGATTGACCTGAGGTATACCTAAAACTGGGCACTACTTTACTTTTATTATGGCACCTCCTATGAAAGCTACCTTATTACCACTGTACGCAACCATTTTCCTTCATCCTGTGTGGTAGGTCAGTTGTATGGCAGGCAACATATATGCATAATATGACAAAATTCCACAATTTTCACAACATTTCATGACATTCAACTTTAATAACTGATGTAATTTTGTATTATGCGGTTGATTATAACTTGTTGATCCTTTAAGAAAGAGATTACAAAGTTGCCATGCACAGCCTTCTTTTCTGGTCTATGAACCTACAAAAATGCCTGCCTTGGTGTACTGTAGGCTAAAAGTTACTGTGTCAAGGCTAAACAGTGTGAAGTCTTTTAAAAGATTCTGAATCAACCAATCAGTTAATCAATTTATTGCTGAGCAAACTGAGAGAATATTCTCTCTTTTACAATTGCAACCATATAGTACAAAACGGTATCAAAGAAACAATAAGCATAGAATAAGTTACATGCAACACACTCTATACACACTATGCATATTTTGGTTAAAGAGTGTAGATAAATAACAGTCAGATCAATAGTAACATTCACAGTGACTGTCCAGCAATTGGGTAATTAAAGCTTTGAATGATGAAACAGGAACATTACAAGTAAAGTCAGTCATTTTTTGTATTTGCAATCAGGAATAAGGTATTGCTATTGACAATGTAAAATTTCCAGCTTTATTTCTTGCCCTTGTGCACAGTACCTGAAAAAAAATCATTAGCTCTTAAACCAATCATAGTAGAAGTCTTAAGTAATAAGAGGTGTGAGAGGTTCAATGAACAGGGACTCTACCCAAGAGCACATTATAAACAAATACCAATGTTGGAGTCTCCTTAGTGTCAGCAAAACCCAACCCAAAGAAGAATCTACTATGCAATGATGGAGTCTCCATTGGAGACCAGTGATATATCGATCTGGCTATGATAAAGAATATCCAATGTGTCAAGTAAAGCAGTTGTGGTGTTTTGATACATAAAATTCCCATAATCAAATTTTGCAAAAATAATGATTAGCTCAACTGTTTAAGGATGAACACACTAAACCTTAATTCTGTAAAATAGGGTAGTAACCTCTTCAGTTTATAAGAGAGATGTGGAATAAAAATATTAAAAGATCACTGTTCAAGAAAAATCCTAGATATTTGCATGGACTAACCATCATAAGTTTATCATCATCATCCTTAGCATGGATTGAAAGATCAGAGACTATCCTACGTCTGTTTGCAACACAACATCCATTGTTTGTTTTTTATTTTGTTTTGCATTCAATAAAAAGTCCAAGATGAAAAAAGTGTCCTGTATTTTGAAAGTAATTCTGGTGTAATGTTATGGCTGTTGTAGGGTCATTATGCTTAAAATACAAACTTGTGTTGTCTGTGTTCATACACAAGTTTTGTGCACAAAACAATATTTTAGCAAATCATTATTATATAGCAAAAATGACCCAACACTGAGCACTGTGGAAGCCCTCATGCAACTATAACAAAGTCATAACAAATATCATCACTTTTGGCACGTTTGAGTCAATGGTTGAAGTATGAAGCAATCCAAATTATAAATGAAACATTCAGACCAGTGGATCTCAGCCTATTAAATATTGGGCTGTGGTCCACTGTGTTGAAAGCCTTTAATAAGTCCACAAAAACTGATGGAGAATATAGTACAATCTGTCATCAAAAGCAGAGTAGAATTCACTGATCACTCTAGATACACACATGGAGTATTGTGACCATTTTGAAAACAAAATTGTCAGAAATTAAATTGAATTTTTGACAAATAAGTAAAATGTTGTTTATGCATACAGTATGTTTTCCAAAAAAAACTTTTGACTACAGTTGACAAAATGGGTATTGGTTGGTAAAAGTTTCAGTTGAAAACATCATCCTCTTTAAAATGTGGGTTACAAAGGCAGTTTTTCAATCTTGATGAATGCTAGCAGTAGCCAAAGAGAAAGTAAATGATAATGAAAATTAAAAAAAGTTAACTATTTGAAAAAAATAGCTCAAATTTTCAGGAAGAAAAAATGTTTTAAATCCTGTCACACCCAACACATTTCTTAATATCTGTCTTAATCAATTTATAATAAACTTCCTATTCATTAAACTCTCAAAATGAAACAGAGAAGGAGGTTGTGTCACTCTGAGAGAAGGAGAAAGATCAATCAATAGGAGAGGCAAGTTAGGGTATGTGTCATCAAAAACCTTGCTAGCCTTTGCAAAAAAAAAAACTTGTTAAAAGTTGTTACCTGAGCAAATCTATCAGTATTAACTTAGCCTGCCATCTGTTTTCTTTTTTTTTATTTAGTTGTTTAACCAGGTATAGCACACTAAGCTGAAAGCTTTTTTACAGGAGCGACCTGGGAGCACAAGGAGGTTAAGTGACTTGCTCAGGGTCACACAGTATGCAAGTGGAAGCTGTGGGATTCAAACCCAGGTCTGGTCTGCTGGATGTCACCAGATTTGCAGCTCAGAGCCTTAGACCACCGCGCTATACTGCCTTCAACATTATAGATAGCATACTACCACCAGTGTCTCCCTGAAGTTTGTTAATGTTAGCCCACATGTTTCTACCATTTTGTAAGGCATCAAGTAACTGAGTAGCATAATGGTTACTTGCAGCTTTTCTAATAATTGAGGTTCTTTTATTACTGAGTTCCCTAAACTTTTGATAATCAGCTGGGTCTTTCATAAATCCTGCTTTTCTTCCAGGCTGATTACTTACTCATTATCAAACTACCAATATTTTTAGAAAATCAAGGTGATGACAAGTATCAAATTATTTTCTTAATGTAAGGAGCATAAGCATAATTTACACTATGAGAAGTAGATTTAAAAATTTACCATGCCAATGAAGTATCAGGGCTAGCATAAATTAGGGACAAGTTGGTTTCAGCAACATCACTAATAAATGCCTAGTCAAATAACTTTTTAAAGTTACAAGAGCAAACTAGACAAGCAACAGAGGTCACCCTAGTGTGTTTCAGTATACAAGCTACATATCAGTGATGACTTACAGGCCAACCAAAGTCTGAGGAGATATATTTATGAACAGCTGGGTTAAAAATAACATCAAGCCAGTTATTCCTAGTATGATGACTACTATTAGATCTAGTGGGCAAGGTTTCAATTTGTGTTAAGTTTAGTGTACCCAACTGATTAGGCAGGGTTAATGAGGAATCAAACATATTCCAATTTAGATCACCTAAGAAAAGTAATTCAAAATGGATGCTATCAAAGAACTCCAATTGGTTAATGTTTCTGATAGTGCTGATGGGGGTCTATAGCCAGCTACTATATGGAAATTGAAAGTATTTACACATATAACCCATATTACCAAAATATCTAACTGCTGAGGGATGGATTTAAATAATTTCAAATGACCTATCAGTATTTATTTTAAATAACTATGACTGTTAGGTTTTGCTTATAGCTTATACCCCTATAATGCTAGAGATTCCAAACTAGGTACATATATTCATGAGATAGAGGAATGTAGATCTTCTACATATGGTGCAATTTGGAAAAGTAGTTTTAAAGTTAAATGGAAATTTCTGAAATTAAGATTTTGGAAACATTTTATGAAACGTTCATTGAAATATTTTGGGATTTTGCAGAACCATAATTTTGCCTGAATTCTTTTGGCGGAAGTTAAATTTTCCAATGTCCCATTTTTATCTTTAGATACATTCTTTAATTCAGCATTTTCTATTAAGCAGAATATTTAAAAATAATTTACTTATTGTACCACTCTATGTCATTCAGTGGACGAGCAACACTGGTTATGACTGGATGGAAATGCAGATTACCATACACATGTTGTTGTTGGTTTAGTAACCATCTATTTTTTGCAGTTTTGATCATATCCTGTCTGCATATCTTTAGACAAATCCTTTAACTGTAAAGCAAAGCATTTTGCAGATATTGGTTGACTACTTCTTATTAGCTTGTTTTTCCTATAGCAATGCTAGGATAAAGAGATTAAAATAAATTATCTCTCAAATACTGTATATCAATTTTGTTTATTTATTTAGAAGAGATTTACCAGGAAAGCAACATGAACTGTAAACAGCTAATTTCCAGAAGTGTCCTGGGGGGTGAGGTTATATAGGAGAGTGAAAGACAACATTAAGGAGAAATAGGGTAATGAATCAGACATAATACAGTAAAAACCAGATAGTAGGTAATTAAGAACAAATGCAATATACAAAAATCATATACATTTCAGTTATAGACCAGGTAAAAAATCCAGAACATAAGTTAAAACACAGACTTATGGTGAGCCAGGCAGCAATTGTTTACATATACATCTCAATTACAGACCAGGTGAAAAGTATGATCATAAGTTAAATCACATGCTTAAGATGAGCAGACCAGCAATTGTTATTGGATATAACAATTTGACTTATACAGGTGATAAACCATTTTTTAGTACAATGGTGATAGACTGAATGCAGCCGTTGCTACTGTAAGTGCTGTAGATTGGGGAGATAGCAGCCAAGTGCTAGCTGTTAGGCTTGTAATGTAAAAAGCTTGGGGGTGTAGGGGGAGGGAGGGAGGTGGAAAGCAGGGCCTTCACCCACCAGGGTTCTGGGAACACTGCAAGGAGACAAGGGAGCCAGCAGTAGAAAAATAGAGAAGAATGGGGGGAGGATATAGGGGCAGGGAATATGGGCAGTGGTACTTGGGATAGTATGGGGGCAAGTTAAGGAAGAATTACAGTTAGATTAGGGGAAGATAAGCCAGAGCCTTCACCCCTTCAGGATGCAGGAAACCCTGCAAGGGGAAGGGAGCTAAGGAGAAAGTAGAGATGGTCTAAGGGGAGAGGGATAGGAGAAAGAGGTGGAGTGGGAAGTATAAGTAAGGAGGAGGTAAGGAAAGATTGAGGGAATGGGAAGGCAGAGCTGTTTCCTCTTAAGGATGCAGAGAACCCTGCAAGGGGATGAGGGGGAAGGTGGAGTTGGGCTAGTGGGAGAGAGGGGGATGAAAAGGGGAAGGGAGGGAGAGTAACAGGGATTATTGTAATATGAGTTAGGAGTGATGGGGAGCTAGAGTGGCCAGAGGGTAGGAATGATATGAGGAACAGAAGTGGGAGGGAATGTGTTGCATTTGTAGAGTATGAGTAATATAGGTGAAGGTATACAGGGGGTTAGCTGCAGTTGCAGCAGTGTGCTGAGTGTTTCCAAAGGAGGAATACTAGGGATCAGTGAGAATGGGCAGAGCAAAGTTAGGGGGGAGAGAGTTCCAGGAGCTGGGGAAAAAGTATGAGAAGGCATTGCGACCTGAAGAGGTATGCCATGGTGGGAGGGTAAGCGTTCTGTGAGTTGAGGATTGAAGTGCGTAGCTGGAGGCTCAGGGGTTGACAACATGGAGGACAGGTAAGATGGTAGAGTGCCAAGACAGAATCTACCTACTAAGTTGGTGATATGGAACAGGCACCTGGCAGTAACGGAGGGAAGGAGAGTGAGGTATAGAGATAGTGGTGGGTGAGAGGGGGACAACCAAGGAGAAAGCAGCAGGAAGAATTGAAGACGGTGTCCAGTCTGGCTAGGATAGTCTTAGGTGCAGAGTTGTAGACAATGTCCCCAATGTCAAAGACAGGGAGAATTATCTTTTGAACAATTTCATGCCTGGCTTACATGGGCAGGCAACTACGGTGTCATCAGGGCACCAAGCTTAGGGAGGATTTTTTTGTGAATGGCATCTACATGTACGCCGTAGTCTAGATGTCTGTCTAGCCATATCCAAGGTACTTAAATGAAGGGACGTTGTCCAGCTTGGTACCTGACAGGGTGTGAAAGTTGGGAGAGGAGTCAGTTCTGGACAGTTTTTGTCTGGTGCCAAAGGTCATTGAGACCATTATTTTTTGGCATTCAGAGAGAGTTGGTTAGCACTAAACCACTACTGGACATTGGTAAAGTCCAGCTGCAGGCTGGCAGTCACTTTGACAGTGGAGCTGCCAGATGAGAATAACACGGTGTCATCTGCATACATGTGTATGCTTGCAGATGAGCAGACAACAGGGAGATCATTCAGAATATGGAAAACAGAATAGCCTTGTGGAACACCTGTGTTATTTGTGAGGGGGGAGGTGGAATCGCTGACTCTGACTGATTGGAACTGGCCAGTGAGGTATGACTGGAACCAGTTGGTAGCTAAGTCAGAGAGGCTGGCTGCTGTCAGCTTGTGAAGAAGAAGGATGTGGGCAACATTGTCGAAGGCCTTGGCCAGGTCAACAAAGATGGCTGAGGTGATGCATACCATGTCCATCCCTGTGAGGATGGAATCAGTGATCTGGAGGGGAGAAGTGGTAGTGGAGAGTGTTTTATGGAAGCCAGACTGAAAAGAGGTGAAGAAGGAGGAGGAGGAGTCAATTAATTTGGAGAGTTGCTCGAGCACAAGGTGTTCTTGAACCTCGGCCAGGATAGGTAGCAGGGAAATAAGGTGGAAATTGGTAGGATTGGAGGAGTTTCCCCCTTTGGGAAGAGGGACAACGGTAACAGACTTCCAAATCTTAGGCACAGCTGAGAGCATGAAGGACAGGTTCATGAGATGGGTCAGGAGTAGAGCAATATCGCAGGTGGAGAGGTGAAGAAGTTTTGAGTCAGGACCATCTGGGCTCTTACCTTTGTTTGGATTCAGGGCAAGTAAGACTCATGGGATGCTATCAGGAAGAACTGGTTTAAAGGTGAATTGTGAAGTGGTTGAGGGTTATGAGTATGGGGCGCACTGGATGATGGGTAAGTAATGGGAGGAAGGGATGCAAGAAAGGAGGAGGCACAGGTCATAAAGAAGTTATTGAATTCCATAGCCATGGAAAGTGGGTTGTCAATTAGTCAGGAGCCAATATTTAGGTCTGGCAAGGGGAGTTGGGAGGGTGGGATAAACAAGGCATGAATAACCTTCAATAATTTGTATGGATTGTTTATGGTATTATGAAAGGAGGTGTTGAAATATTCCACTTTTGCAAGATGGATGGCACAGGTACAGGCATTCCAGAGTGTACAATAGCATTTGAGATTATTGGGGGTGCATGAGGACTTGTATGTAGCCCATGCTTGATCACGGTCTCATTGACAAGTAATGAGTATAGCTGAGACTCAGGGCAGGTGGCTACCTCATACCCTTGCATTTCTTATTGGGGTATGCTGGTCCCAGTCAGATAGGAATAGTGTGGAAAAGTAGGATAAGGCTGAATCAACTGAAGGGGCAGAGGATATGGGTGACCAGTCGATACTGGACAGTTCACTGTGAATGTCTGCGATGTCAAGGGAGCAGAAGGACTGGATTTTGAGACTGGTATGGGTGACTTTGTATGGTGGATTTTGCATACACAGTAGATCATGTGGTGGTCACTAAGTGCATCAGGTAGTGTCCCAGACTTAATGATGCAGTGGGGATGAGAAGACAGGACCCAATTGAGTAAGGTATGTTTACCTGTTTTGTGGGGTCAACTTTTAATTGCTTTAAGTTTAGAGAGACTGCGTGGGTGCAGACTTTGGATTGTTTGCTGGCAAGCCAGTTTATGTTGAAATGCCCCAGGAGGTACAGTTCCCCAGAAGTGGCAAGGGATGTGATGGTGGAGAGGAGTTCAGAGATAGAGGTGAGCATGGGAGCAGAGAGGTTGGGACAGCAATTGGCATCTCCAACAAAGATGGGGAAGGAGGAGGGGAGGGATATTTTTTCAGTAGTACCTCATAGGCAGAAGGAGAGGGGGCAGAAAGGCAGATAGAATATTTGATGGAGAGGGTGATATACATAGCAACACCTCCAGCCCTGGACTTGCAATCTTGGTGAATGATTGAGTACCCCAGGATGGCGATGTCTGTCTTGTATTTTAGAGCTGAGCCACAACTCAGATATAATGAGGATAGAGGGTTTAGTTAGCAGAATGAGTGGCTTCTGGAGGGCAATTTTGGGGAGGAGACTTCTAATATTTAAATGGGCTATGCTTAACCCCTTGGGAAAAGTCATTCTAGAGATGGGGGAGGGACCAAGGTTGAGTTTGACATCTCCAGATGTAAAAAGTAGGATTAATATTAATGAACATGCAAATATTACTGAGCAGTACTTTGACCATGGATGTGTATGGCTGGTGACTGGGTGGGGTCAGTTTTTCAGTAGTAGTGCATAGTATTTGTTTATAGGGTTGCCAAGTGGAGCCCTGAGCCATTGAGAAGACCGGCAGCAGGGCACCAGGGAGAGTGGGGGGCAGTGAACAGACAAGGAGAGACAAGAGTAGGTGAGAATGAAGCAGGGCAGGTTGGAGAAGGGAGTGGGAGAGTGGGCTGAGAGGAGGGAGGGAGGGATGTAGGAGAGAAGAGAAGGGAGAACCAGGCAAGGAAGAGAAGCACCATGATTATAGGCTTAGTGGCAGCTGAGTTATAATGTGACACAGAATAGATAATTTATATTCACTAGGTACAACAGCTTAGTGAAAAAGGTGTAGGTAATAGGGTTGCAATAAGAACTGAAAAAGGAATATGTTATGGGAGAAGCTAGCCGGTGTTTATAATTGCCAGGAAGAGTAGTTTAGTTTGGAGAAGTCAGGCTAGCATCAGGCAAGAGGGAGCTTTTTTTTTATTTTATTTTTTATACTTGTAAACCAGATGAGCAAAACTGCCCGTTTTCACAGGTGACAAGTCATATCTAAAAAATAGTACAATACATATAATTAACACAATGTTTCAACAAACAACTCCATCCACATAAAGTGCTAGTATAATACATAAACACAGCAAAAAACATACATAGGTACAATTTCAGCTTCCTTGAACAGCTGATGTTCACTAGCAGATTGAGAGAGGATGAGAAAAACTGTATGTGCAGGCAACTGCAAGAGACTAAATACAATTATCTGACTGGAATGGAGTTACCCTAGCAAATTTTACTACAGTGAAGCAAGGCACAGAATTAGCAGGAACTAATTGGTTTTGAGAAATGCCTGAGATGACAGATCAATCAGATAATAGGGGAAGAATTGAGGATGGGCTTAGGTCTATTTAATAGAGGTCAGGGCTGGGGTGGTGTGGGCGGGGAAAAAAATAGTAGTTTAAACTGAGCGGAGAAGCATTGTGAATAGGCACTTGAATTGTTCAAACTGGGTGGCCAGAAAAGAGGAAATTACAGCTATAGCACACAGGGTTAGGGGAAGCCAGTGAGGAAGATGCTGGAAATACAGGGATCCAATTGGATCTGCGGCTTTAAAACCATGGTTCTCTGGTGGAATAGAGTACCTGAAGTAGCAAGACAGTAGGTAGAAGCAGCAAGGCAGCCAGTAGGGATCCAAACCAGAGCCACAAGCCAGTTGAGGGCAAGTCTGAAAGAAAGGAAGCAAAAGGGGGAGTCAGATAAAATTAAGGGCCTCTGTCAGTGCCACTGTTAATCAATGGGAGGTCCTGAGGGCAAAGAACAAAAGGTCGAGTTATAAATAAGAAGAATGGGCATTAGCAGTAGGAGAGAGTGAACAGGAGGGGGAAGTTACAGGGGGAAAGGCAGTGCAAGGAGGATTAGGAGTGAAATCAGTTGAAGACAAAGTTAAGGATTCGGGGGGGGATGAAAATGGTGCCAGTGAGCCACAGAAAAAATGGGTCAGCGGTGCTGTTGCAGAGTACAGCAATTTAACATAGGTAAAGTGTTCAGTGTGAGGGGATCATGGGGGGGAGAGAGAGAGAGAATAAAATGAATTAGAAGGAAACGAGAGAGTGAAAAGGTTAAGGGAAGAGGCTGTAGACAGGGAAAAGGAAGTACTTCACAAAGGCACAATTTACAGTCAACATTAGGCAGGTGTTTTTTGCAGTCAACAATTAATTAGCAGTTTTAGAAATAAAACTCCAGGCAGATAAATTCTACAGTCAGGAATTAATTACGCAGGCTAAAAATATATATTTTTCAGAACTCCAGGCAGGAAAGAGATATGCTGTCTTAAAATTGTATTTGCAGTCTTAGGATATTACTCAGTTAACAGCAGGACTGCAGTCATTAATTTAGAACTCAGTTAACCAGTAGCAAACAAGTAATCTGTAGGTGAGCAGTTGAAAAATAGTAGTTTAAACTGAGCTGAGAAGCAGAGTGAATAGGCACTTGAATTGTTCAAAGTCAGCTGCCAGAAAAGCCGAAATTCCAGCTATAGCACACAGGGCTAGGTGGAACCAATGAGGAAGAGGCTGGAAACATGGGGATCTGATCGGATCTGCGTCTTTCAAACCATGGTTCTCCAGTGGAACAGCATACCTGAAGCAGCGAGGCGGTGGGTAGAAGCAACAGGACTGCTGGTAGGGATCCGAACCAGAGCCACAAGCCCATTCAGGACAAGTCTAAAGCACCGAGGTGGTGGGTAGAAGCAGAAGGGTGGCTGGTAGGGATCCAAACCTGAGCTGCAAGCTCATTCAGGGCAAGTCTGAAGCAGCGAGGTGGTGGGTGGAAGCAGCAGGGTGGCTGGTAGGGATCCAAACTGGAGCCGCAAACCTGTTCAGGGCAAGTCTGAAGCAGCGAGGTGGTGGGTAGAATTTGAAAGGTAGATGAAATTGAACTTTCTGTTATGAACTGCAGTCAGGTTTTAATTATTATATTCAAAGGCAAGGTCAGCAAGAGCTGATTTCTTGTACTGCTACCTGTTTTTTTGTTGAGTAAAGGATGAAAATCATGTTTGGAAATTAACTAGTAGATTACAAATAAGGGCTTCTCCATGCTGATGGAAAGGACAAAATATTGAGGTGGATCATATCTTGCTGTGATCTCTCACCAACGTAAGATTATTTTACAAAAAATATGTTGCTATGTTTCCTGAAGATTTAGAAATGTGTTATCAAAGGTTCCATACATTTAATGTATCAAAAACACAAAAGAGAAGGCATGTTTCATTTGTGCATGACAGAGGTGGTTTACATGTGGCACTTGTATAATTAGTCCATGTGGTTACTTATTCCTCCCCTCACATGAGTTGGGTCATTTGAGGCTAAAGCCCTTGGCAGGTTCATAGACTCATGGATTCATAGAAGTGTGACGGCAGAAAAGGATCGACCAGGCTCACCGAGTCTGCCCATTTGTCCAGCTATTTGCTTGGACCTCCGCCCCCACCCTTATCACTCCTCTGTGGTTGTCCCATGCCCTTTTGAATCCCTCCACTGTTTCTTTTCCAATGGCTGCTTCCGGAAGTCTGTTCCACCTTTCTACCAATTTCTCTATGAAATAGTATTTCCTAATGTTACCCCTGAACTGTCCCCCCCCTCTACCTGCAGGCCATGCCCCCTCATCCTCTGATTACCCTTCATCTGGAAGATGCTTTCCACTGGCACCCTGTTTAAACCCTTAAGGTAATTGAAGGTCTAGATCATGTCCGCCCTCTCCCTCTTCTGTTCCAGGGAGTACATGTTCAGATCCCTCAACCTTTCTTCATAGGATAGGTGACTTAACCCTTTTACCATCTTTGTTGCACTCCTTTGAACCCGCTTCAGCCTCCCCACATCCTTTTTGATGTATTGGCTCCAGAACTGGACTCCGTACTCCAAATGTGGTCTCACCAGATGGGTGTACAAGGGTACTATGACCTCCTGTTTCTACTGGTGATCCCCCTTCTGATGCATACCAGCATTTCACTTCCCCTAGTCACTGCCCTCCCGCACTTCTTTTCCACCTTCAGATCCCCCGATATAATGATGCCTAGGTCCCTTTCCTGTTCCATTACCTCCAGATCTCTGCCCCCCATACAGTACCCTGCCCTCCGATTCCTGTAACCTGTATTCCTGGTCTATTTTTGGATAGACAAGTGTGGTTATGTTCAGGTGCAGCCTACTCCCCTTCACTTCCTTTTATTCTTCTTGTGATTCACATTGTGATCTTCTTTATATGTTAATTCCCTCCCTCAATGGCAGCAGTATACATAAGGCATATATGATGGGCAGGAGTGTGATATGGAAAATATTCTCACTCCTGCAGAGTGCTCTCTGGATATCTCACAAGTGCCGAAGGCATGAGTGAGATGTCCAGAGCTCAAGATGCAGGAGTGAGAATATTTTCCTTAACACACAATCTGTACATCATGTGTGCAATTCATACAATGGGGTGAGTGGTAAATGAATGAGAGGGTTTTATGTTTTTAGTCTGTGGATGGGTTTTTGGGCTGTGGAGTTTTCTTTTGTTATTGGGGCTGGGTGTATGTGTTGTACTGTTCTGACTGGTTGATGTGTGTGTTGCTGATGTGTGCTTGGCTACATGTTCTCTATGTGCTATGTTTCACTGGATGTTGTGCCATGATGGGTTGGACTTAGGCTGGCTATGGGGAATCGGGTTTCATCAAAACTTTCTTTTATTTTCTTTGATCTCTGTGTTTGTGAGCATTTTTATTTAGTTTGTTTCTTACAGCTTTAGAGTACTGCTTGTGTGACTGTTTTAACTTATTTTTGTCCTGCTCAAGTCGACTCTATTCAGCCAAACTGTGGATGTTTCACTTTCAAGTTATAGAAGTAGTTTCACTTCTGCTGCTTATTGTGTTTTGCAATGTATAATATAAGGTAACTAAAGTTATTTTTTAGTGGTTTTACTAGTTGAATTATTATAAATTTTTCTCTTCACAACGGTATGTTGATTGTTTGAGGTGTTTCATTTTACTCTGTGTTGGAATCTGATTCAAGTATTGTGGCCAACTATCTGCTTGCAGTGGGGACCTGGAGGAAGAGAAACAACACAGTACAGAGTTATCATTTCCTTTGTATCTTGTTACTTTGTGCCTGAGTCCTTGATGGAGAAACATGATTTCTTAGGAGCAGCAGTTGTGTTTCAGGTGAAAGCATTGTACTTCTGTATTTTTTTCTATGGTAACAGCACAGGTTTTTCTTGTATGCTGAGGGAAATCTGCCTAAAGTGATGATATCAGTGACCTTTGTGTGCACTGTGTGTGTAAATGGCTGATATCATCACTGTAAAGCAGGGTGTAAAAATATCACTCTGCAGTGGATGATACACTGTTTTATCTCACTCATTTATCACTCACCCCTATTGTATAAATTAGTATATTTTAGTATATATTAAGGTATCTTAAAGTATTCTGGGATATATTAGTGTGGATTTGTATTTTCTTTCATATATTACTGTTCTTAGAGTTCCTTGGACATTGTCGTATTTGTTCTTATGCATTGTATAGATGTGACATTTTCTTAGATTGTATATCCAAGAGCGGATTCACTCCAGCCAGGTGCTTGTTGTGTTGATTGTTGTCGACTTGTTATATTTGTTATTCCTGTTATTCTTGTTAAAATGTTAATAAAGAATTAATCATAAAAAATAAAGGAAATCGTGTCAATCCTTGTTGTCCTGCTTACAAGAATACACACATGTAGCTACTATGATGGTAAAGGAGAACAAAGAATATCCATCCACCAAGTATGTCATAGATTCCTACTTTGGTTTATTCTTAAAGGCTGATTATATGGAGCAGTTTTTTTCACTGCCTTGCTAGAGGTCAAACAGTCAGAATCTGAGGAGACTTTGTAAGGAGTAACATATAGTTGTGGGTAGTCCTCATAATGAGACAGGGCTCTAGGTAATAATTGGGCAGATGGCTTTGTACTTAATATTTATATGTCTACAGGGAGTTTTAGATCATAATAGAAGTCAAATTATGAGTGCATAGAAGTTACAGTTTGCAACATGTTCTTTGACCACAGTGGTGAATCTCTGTTTTTTTTTTGTCCTTGGGACACTTTGGGCCATAATTTTAAAGTGCTGTACCTGCCATGCATCTGGGGTAATTTTTAAACAGACTGCATTGGTCCTATTGCAATTGTATGCACTGCTCAGTGTGTTAGGGCTGGGATTAATTTCCTACATTCATTCTTGGATACAGAAGCCAGTATACTGAGGGCCTGATTCTCTGTCACCAAGGACTGCCACTAAATTTTAAAAATAATACCTTAGCAAAAGTTGCATTATTGAAAACTAGTACTAAAACACCTGACTATAGAAATACTAATTGGGCTAAAATAATAGATGAATTAAATAAAATTGAATGGGATCTAAGTCTTAACAGCCTAAATGCCAAAACAATATGGATTAAATTAAAATGATTCTTCAGGATCTTGTTTATAAATTTGTACCTATGAGGAAGAAATATAATAGTAAAGGCAAAATTCCCTTGTGGTTTAATAACTCTATTAAGAAACAGATTTTTTAAGAAATATAAGTCATTTAAGAGATTTAAAAATATCCCAGTTACATAAATAAAATTTTATATAGAGTTGAACAGTCTAAACTACATAAAAAAATTAAAAAGGAAAAAAGAAAACTAGAAGTCAAGTTCGCCTGCAATAAGGTTTTAAAAAGCTTTTATGCGTATGTGAGATGGCAGCAAGGAGGGCTGGGGGGATACTGGGATGCATAGGGAGAGGCATCACCAGTAGAAAACAGGAAGTTATTATCCCTCTGTACAGACAGCTGGTCAGACCCCACCTGGAGTACTGCATGCAGTTCTGGAGACCCAATCTCCGCAAAGACATAGACAGGATGGAAACTGTCCAGAGGAGGGCAACTAAAATGGTGCAGGGTCTGCACTGGAAGACATATGAAGAGAGACTTAAGGAGCTTAATATGGATAGCCTCAAGGAAAGGAGGGAGAGGGGGGACATGATAGAAACTTTCAAGTACCTCAAGGGAATCAACAAAGTCCAAGAGGGTAGCATCTTTCAAAAAAAGAGGTGTGCAACAACAAGGGGGTACAATTTGAAGATGGGGGGGTGGCTCAGAGGTAATTTAAGGAAGTATTTTTTCACAGAGAGGGTTGTGGATGCATGGAACGGCCTTCCGGAGAAGGTTGTGGAGTCAAAAACAGTGGTGGAATTTAAGCATGCATGGGACAGTCATAAGGTAATTCTAGGGGTTGGGGGTAGGAAGAAGTAGGCTGCTGGTTAACTAGGATCTGCAGCTTATCCATTAGGTAGGGAAATGGGCAGACTGGATGGGCCAAGCGGTCCTTATCTGCCGTCAAATTCTATATTTCTATGTTTCTATATAAATTGCAATAGACCAAAAATAATTCAATCACCTCAATTACATAGAATGGTAAATCATCTAGTGATCCTAATGACATAGCTAACAACTTTAATCAGTACTTCACATCCGTTTTTAACCCAGAGTATAATTTAGTTTCTATGATCTCCACAGCAGCTAGCCAATATCTCAAAATTAATCAGGAAGAAGTTTTTGTTGAGTTAGTTAATTTAAAAACATCCTCCTCACCTGGTCCTGATAATTTGAGTCCTGTTGTTCTTAGAAATCTGGCAAAACCACTTTCCTATCCACTTACCTTATTGTTTAATTCATCATTGGCATCAGGAATGGTTCCTAATGACTGGAAGAGAGCTATAGTGGTTCCTATACATAAAAAAGGAAATCGATCCAGTGTCTCCAATTATAGACCAATTAGTCTTACTTCCATTTGCTCTAAGGTGATGGAAAGGATTTTAAAAAATAAAATCGAAAATGAGATGAAGGTATTACATCTGTTGGATTTGTCTCAACACGGCTTCCAAAAAGGTTCATCATGTGTAGCCAACCTTCTGTCCTTTTATGAGTTTATAAGTAAAAAACTGGACAGTAACATCCCTACTGAAGTCATCCTACTGGATATCAGAAAAGCCTTCAATACAGTTCCTCATGACCTATTGATATCCAAACTTATTAGTTTTGGTATCAACAAATATATAGTTAGATGGATCAAGAATTGGCTTTTGGAGCAAAAACAGTGCGTTAGGATAAATAGTATATTGTCTGGTGAGGGGGAAGTTTCCAGTGGTGTGCCACAGGGATCAGTACTTGGTCCTGTACTATTTTCTTTATTCATCTATGATATGGGGAGAGGTATAAAGGGTGTCATTTCAAAATTTGCAGATGATATCAAGATAGGACATGAAGTAGATTCTGTTCATAATTATGTGGAATTTTGCCAAGATTTGGAACAAATTGAATCATGGGCAAGATGTAATACGATGGAATTTAATGAATCTAAATGCACTGTGTTGCACTTTGGAAAAAATAATCAAAATTATAAATATACACTTAATGGTAAAACACTTATAAGTTCCAAAAAAGAACTAGACTTGGGAATATAGGTTAATAATAGTTTAGCATCAATTAATAATAAAAAACTTTATTTCTTTTGTTCCTTTCTAAAATCAAGGCGCATTACAAAATAACAATCATAAAAACATCATAAAACAAATTAAAATCCAAGCTAAAATATACAGCATTAATTAAAATCTGTGTAGTCACCAATTGCCTTTGTCCATAAAAAGGATTTTAGGCCTTTTTTAAAACCCTCCTCCATTCTGCACTCTCTAATCCAACCCATCATGTTTCAAATACTACCAATAGATTATTTAGAACTACAGTATTAGGAAAACTTTTATTTCTAGTTATAAGGAGCGTCTTATGAAATTGTATAAAACACATACTGTATAATACAACATTTCAATTATGGCTTCCCTTTATGGAGCACTTATCTGAAAAAAGAGATCTTATTATTAGAAAAAACTCAAAGGAAATTAACTAAATCCTTAACTGGTTTCAAGCACAAAGACCATCGGATTAGACTGAAGGAATTTGGGTTGTTTTCATTGAAGTCACGTAGGAAAAAAGGGGATTTACTTCTGACCTATAAAATCTTGCAAAACCCAGATTTGATGAAGACATGTGGCTTTAGCTTTAAAGACCCAGCAATAAGGGATTTAAGATCACATAAGGCACAATTTCATGTTTCTAGGGTGAAGACTGTCAAGAGACAAAACTTCTTTTCTATAAGGTCATCTAAGATATGGAACCAATTACCTATGAATATTGTTATGGCACCCTGCTTTTATCAGATTAAGAACAGATTAGATAAATATATGATTTTAAATCAGTTGGGTGATACTATGTAATGTGACCCCACTAGGAGTAGGAGACAATTAAATGGGCCATATGGCCTACTTTGTCTTATACTACCAAGTAATACCAAGTAATGGTGACCTCCTGAGCATTGTTCAGAGAGTATATTAAGCTTTTCTGCTCATTCATCTTTTGTTAAAATGAAAAGAAGGGATGGGGTTACCATGCACATGGCCCATAGAGCATGCTGACCCTCACAACATTTTTTGCAGAGTTCTGTGACACACTCTGCTCAAAGACAGATACAGACATATGGCAGGTGTATAGAAACTCTGTGACTGACATGTGTAACCACCCAGTCCCTTGAGGTTACTGAACTCCTATCAGTATTACTGTTATGTAGGCAGCATGCAGCTGGTAGGTAATGCATAAGGGGGTTCCTTACATAATGGCATCATTGTTCACTCAGCTAGCCTGAGGAAAGAATGATTAGGTAATTCAGAACTCCTGCAGCAGCATAAGCCACACTGTGTGGATAGCTGTTCTGGGGAGCTTAGAATGTTCAGTTAGTCAGAGTCAAAGTTTGAGTGAGGAGGTGAGAGTGGTAGAAGGACTGCCAGTGAGCTCTGAGAAGAGGGCCCAGGATTTCTCACCCTAGTAGAGTGACATTCCTAGCTTCCAGTGAAGTGGTGGAGACCAGTGCTACAGTAGGAGTTCCTGATTTCTACTCCCAGTGA
The DNA here is from genome assembly GCA_016271365.2 of Neoceratodus forsteri. NCBI lineage: Eukaryota > Metazoa > Chordata > Ceratodontiformes > Ceratodontidae > Neoceratodus > Neoceratodus forsteri. Next base: position 1,635,174,133 of record CM028130.1, on the reverse strand, counting down.
AGTGGAAGGAACTGTTTATTCTCAGTGGACTCAAGGGTCAATCCCCTGAATGTTCTGGGTTTTTTTAGCTGCCTTGGATAGGAACTGAAGAGAGACTGCTACCCAGGAGAGTGCCTTTCTTGTCTTTTTGTTGTGCCATGCCCTGTGGATGGGACAGCCTCTGTGTGTACTGTTCTAGGAGACTGGATCTCCAACAGTTCTAAGGGGATCCGATAGTCTAAGGTATGTGTGCCCATAGAGAAGGCTGGCTCGCACCTGTCAGTGCCACTGGTTTCACCCAAGTGAGTGAAGTACTGTTAAACTGTTCACCCAGGTGAGTGCAGTTTATTTTCTGGTCACCCCTGTGAGTGACAAGTTAAAGTGTGGGACCTCTAGCATTTCAGTGGGGAATGGGGGTTTCAATGGTGTAAACGTGAAGAGTGGCGGAGACTGTCAGTTTGGGCCAAGGGTAGGAGGAATGCCATCTAAGTGTTTACAAGGCAGGGCTTCCTGACTTGTAAAGGGCATCAGTTTTTTACCTGAGCAAGGGCCAAGCTGCAGGTTAAGATGTATGACTGAGTTTCACTAATGTGCACCTATGTTCAAGAAGAGTTCTGAGTATGTGGCTTAGATTCACTAAATAACACTGATGGGAGGAAAATGTTCATGTGTGAGTCAGGGTGTCCACTAATGCACCTTTTGAATAATTTTAAAGAAAATGTTCATGTGCATGGCTAGGTGTCCACTAATGCACCTTTGGGGAATTTGGGAAGAAGATTGCTCTGTTGCTGTTCATGAACTGTACTACATGCAAGGAAAGTTCATGAATTGTACCTGTCCAGCCTGGACTGACCTTTGAGGGTCCACTTCTGCTTTAACTTTCTATATGTTGAATAAAGTCATACTGCACCATCCCAGTCACTGTTATGTACATTCTGATTATTACTTCTGGCTGTGTGGATATACTGAGGCCTTCTCAGCAGGTTATATCAAGCAGCCTCCACCCAGGACTTGGGTTGTGTCATTTACACAAGGTTCATGCTGTTTTGTTTCTGTTCCCCCACCCCTCTCTTGCTCTAGAAAATAAGCCAGGAATACATCCTAACACCAAGAGTGGTGTCTACCTGTTTGTAAAGTAAATTGGTATGCCAGTATATGGGCACCAGCATTTCCGGATTTTAGTGGGGTGTGCACACTAGTTAAAAAGTGGCCTGGGGGTTACACATGTCTGTAGCAAGTTGTAGACAGAGATCAACAGAGGCCCAGTTCAGCTTTGGTTGCTGGCAGGTAATGGGGACTGGATGAGAGTTCCACTTAATGCTATGTAATTATTGAGAACTAGGAATAGGGTGGATAGGCCACTAAATCACATAGGCAGAACCACAGAGGGAAGGTGACACAAAAATGGTGAAGATCAAGAATCAGATGTAAAGAGCAAGCCAGGAGTGTGGGGGAAGACTATGGTGGTACTGCCAAGCTCCATAGGTGCTGCACATGCCATAATGCCATTTCAGTGGCTTTAGTTGACAGTTACCCTGTCTGTGCCAACTTGCATCTGAAAGGTTAATTTTCATTATAAGGTAGTTACATGGGGACAAACTCCCCCATCCCTCAGTATTAAGATTTTTGTGTATGGCTGCAAACCAGAGTGGGGCAACTGGTAAACTTTTGGCACCCCATAGGATGACTTGAGAGTTTGTGACTGTGTACTGGACATACAATAGGTCAAACCATCTTGCTATGGTCTAATCTGATGTAGTCCCAGCTGGCAGATGTGTCCACAGTTAGAGAAGTGCTCCTGGAGATTGCTTGATTGTTACAAACCTGATACAATGTTACGTCTCATCCAAACAATAAATGCTCCAGCAGTGCAGTAACACTCCAGTGAAGCTCAACAGTGGTAATGTCTGGAGCAAGCACAAGTTTCTGATGCAAAACCTAAACCCATGACCATCTGATCTTCTTTACACAGAAATTAGACAGCTAGTGAACCGACTGAGACACTGCAGTCATGACAGAAGTCATAAGATATTGTTGTAGCACCCAAACACTGTGTATCTGCCTGATGCTGATATGATCTATCATTTAAAAAGTTAAATCCCCTAATTTCTGTACTTATGCATTCTTCAGCAAGTCATTATTTTTGATATTTCTTCCTCCCCTCTCCCTCTCCCTCTGTCCCTCACCCACACTCTCTTTCTCTCTCCCCTGCTCTACCTCACATTTATTGTTAATGGAAAATCATAACTTACCAGTGCAATATTATTGAAAATTATCAAAGCATTAGGAAAAAAGCATGTTTACTGTATATAAGTTCACAAAACATAAACCCGTTTAAACATGGGTAAGCAAACTTCTTAAAAGGACAGACTTGAAAACGTGCCTTAAGAGCCTCTCTTTACATACTGTCAAGCAACTGAAAGCCTTGGTGTCTACCAGGAAAGTTGTAATTCTTCTATTATACCTATTCTGCTCAATAAGTCCTTAAATAACCCAACAAGCAGCCACTTCAATATATGAAGTGCACAAGCATGTCTGAAGGAAAAAAGCAATTAACAGTTTAAAATGTTTTCAGTATTAGAAGGTTGATAAATTAGCTTTCATGCACCTTACTCTGTATTCATCACACTTCCATATGCTTTCTTCATTACTGAATGCAAGTGGATTGACCTTGACCATGACTGCATGCTTGTTTGGGATCAAACTACCTCAGACAAAGATATCAATTCATTCAGCAATGCAGATGTGATTAGATTAACACAGTGATGGCTAAGTGGCAAATGTACTGGAATCCTTTGGTGACAAATTCAAGTTGCATGTGAAAATCCTAATGTGCTAGTTGGTGGTTTGTAATAAACACTAAACTTTGTACATGACAATTAGAGGATTTTACTGTATGTGCCCTTTAATCTATTTAAATTTGCTCTGTAAATGTCAAGTGCTATGAAATAAAATGCTTTTATCATGAATTAATGAAATAAGTATTTAATAATACATTCCAATTAAATTTCAAATTCATCTGTGAAAAGATGTTATTGAGAGGAAGTCCAAAATCAAGCAATATGTCACTGTATTAGTATGATTAAGTTCAAGGGTAACTTCACTTTTGGGGTGCATTTGTGCAATGTTTGCTAAAATCAAGGCATCTGGGAAACATGGAGTCACATGGAGACAGCACCTGCAGATCACATGCTACGTCCCTGTGTACTGTAGAGACTGAACCTTAGTTTCATTTTGCAGTCAGAGTCAGTTAGTAGAGGAGGTCAGATCTGCTGCTTTGAGAGGGTTTAAAAACACAAAGAAAAAAATAACTTTACAGCTTTTACTTTTTTTTACTTTCCTGCAATAGCTTCTCTTTAACTAGAAACTTGTGTTGATTTATTAAGTTCTTGTTACCGCGTATAGTCACCACTTTTTTTGTTCTACTTTTCTTGCCTTTACTCTTTTTCTTTTTTTTTAAACTCAAAATGAGTGGGAATGGTGAGAATAAGACTGGGAGGATGGGGACTGAACCCAGTTCCAGCAAGGAGAGGGGATGCAACCCATGGATGGGCCGCACCTTTTCATCCATCTGAAGAGGCCAGCTTTGTCACCAGGAGTACTGGGAAGTAAAACCTGTCCCCAGTATAGCACAGCACCAGCAGCAGCAGGCAGTGGCACCGCCAGCTGACCCTGGTCCAGTATGCCTTGTATGCCCTGTACCTACCGCAGCACCACCCCCTGTATCCCACTGTGGTTATGCTGCCCCCTGAGTCCCATAAGGAGGAGTCATCCCAGCTCGGACCACCTAGCTCCTCTTCTAGTCAGCAGCAAAAATCTCCTGTTGGGGAATTTTATGTAATTGACCCCACCAGCAACAGTGTGGTGACATGCACTTTGTGTCGCACCATTGTTTCATGTGAAGAATGGGGCAGTCATTTGAGCACAGGTGGGCAGCACACCCATCTTAAGGGGAGGCACTGCCAGGAATAGGAGGAACATGTGAGGAGGAGAAATACTGAGACAGCTGAAGGGGTGGTGATAGCAGCACAAAAACAGGCAATGTGGTAGGTTGTCATGCTGTGCACAGGTCCCAGAGGATGACATGGAGGGAATGGATGGATGTCACCTGACAGACCAGCCTCATATCCTCTTCCTACATCCATCCATGTGGAAGTGGCACAGCTGTGCAGGGAGATAGGGAAGCTCTCCTGGCAAGTTCTGGCCTTGAAAGAAAATAGAGGTGTTCCAAAACCAATTAAAGACTCTTGAGGGTCTGACAGAACTCGGTGGTAGTGGGGTCTGTGGTGGTGGTGGTGCACTCACTGTTGGAACTTAAGAGGCTCCAGTGGCAGCAATGGTGGGCAGTAGTGCTGTGAAACTTCACTTAGGCATCAGGCCCCCCCCCATAATGTAATATATAAATCATGCATGTGAGCCGATACGGCCAATCCTAGAACCTGGAGGAGTCAGCTGGAGGGCTGCGAGAACTCCTGAGAATGACTAAGTAAGTCTGAATTACTACACATAATGGGATAGCAACTGCAAGCTTACAACAGTTTAGACATTAATGACAATATAGCTGTGAATCTTACAGGGCAGAGAAATATGAACAGATAATGAAAGGTATAAAAGGGATGGAGCCATTCAGTCATGCTAGGAACATGACCATACAAGGTACTACTGTTTGAAATGCTGTTAGAACAGGCAAATTTTTGAAAAGAGTATGTGCATTGTGTGGATAATGACTACTATGCATTGTTTGGTAGAGGGTTATCAAGCAGACAAATGAGGACTTAATAGTGAGATGTCCAAGACTAAGAGGACTTCTTTGACAGAAGGAATTTCTTTGCCAGTTTGGTTGTGATTTTATTTCCAATCTGAATATCATGAGTTTTGAGTAACTTTATATATAAACATGATAATAACACTTATTACATTACAACCCTTCCCTCCTTCCTTTCTTCAGTCCTATCCCCTATCCCCTATCCTCTCCTCTTCTTAATCACTGCACTCCAGGGATTCCTGTACCCTCTCCATTCCCCAGCCTCACTCTAATGCTGGTCAAGCAGCCTTCCCCTACTGACTCCCATCCCTTTGGAACCTGCTGCAGTCTTCCCTCTGACTTGCCCCCTTGCTCCATGTAATTAGACATCTGCAATAGCTTATTCCTGCTCCCCCCTGCACCTTTCACTTCCTCTCGTTACCACTCCTAACTTCTTTCTCCTATTTCTCTGGACCCCCACCTATTCCTTCCTAAATATGGGCTAATGGTGCCACTGGCCTATTCTCCATATCCAAGAAGCAATGTGACCCTACCGATCTTGCACTGTGCACTTTTAGTCACCTTTTTTACATAATGCAGTTGTGAACTTAATTGCCTCATCACGTTTTGTTCCTTGGTGTTGATTGCCTATATATATTTTGCATATTTGGATGTTTTATAATTTTCTATTCTGTATATACTCAAATTCCTCATCTCCTGGTTTGCACCTGGAAACTAGTCTTGGCTCAACGCACCATTCCTGTTTGCCAGTTTTAAAATAAATAGATAAATAAACATACAGACTGAGGGATACATTGACTAGATGTTGTATATGCCAATATGGTTAGAGAATATTGTTTCTTCCCCAACCCTTCACCTCCTCCCGCATTACATACCTCTCTCTCTTGTACCTCCTTTCTTCACCCCACTGCCAGCTAGCCCCGTCCCTCTAAACTACTGACAAGGCACTCTGTGGCTGCTTATCCCCCCCCCACCTTCATAAAGTGTTTTTCTTGTTATTTTAACTTGTACCTATGTTTTGAGTCGTTCTGTAAGTTCTGAATCCAAGCTGTATCACTCATTGTAATGTACCTTTGCTTTCTCCTATTGTTTTTTGTTTTGCAATCTATGACGTGGAACCTTTGTGAAAGAGCTTGCGCTCAATGGTCTTTTCCGAATCACTAAATAAATAAATAAATACGATCTTATAACATGATTAAGTACTGTACTGTGCTGAGTATCAGGGAGCTAATGATGAGAACCAATTAATTGCAAGGGAAGTATTTCTCATATTTTTTAAGGCTACATAGCAGCAACTATGCTGACATATGGCTGATGTAGGAGAGAGAGAAAAGGGCTCTGGGGGTATAGCTGGACACCAAATGCACAGCGGCCTGTGTGCCTTACATTCCACCCAGTGAGTAGAATTAAAGCACATCCTCATGAATTAATGCACCTGTTCCCCACCCCATGCTTCTCTGGCTCACTTTCTCTTTTGCTTACTCTTAGTCTGCTTTCCAACCCTCTGCACTTCTTTTCTTTTTCAATTCGAGTGTTCAGTGCCTCCCATTCACCCTCACTGATAATTTTTTTTTAACTTCTTCTCAATAATAGTATTAACCAAGAGGCTACAACAAAACAAGTAAACAAACCCACATCAGCATGTACTTTTGGATGTTCCTGTCAACCTGAATGCTCACTCACTGTAGGACGATGGGGTCAAGCTTGGGGATGCCACTAAAAACATTCTTCTCCCTTTAAGTTTTAATGTTTTTCCATTGCTTTTTGTGTTTTTTTGAAGGGAAAAATATTTTTGCAAACCCTACCTGGCTTGGTACAGGCATCTCCATTGCCCAGTTGTATGTTTTCCTTGTTGTATGAAATGAGGCAGCTGCTCAGTAAGGTGAGGGCTACATCCACAACTCAGTGAAGCTTTCTATAGCTCATTATTGTCTCTGCTGTAGTCCAGCTTGTGAACTGTGTGTTAGCCCCAACTGCAGGTTCCCATTTAAATCCCCTAACAGTTATGAGAACAGAAAATTTCACCCAATATCCCCCATTTTCACTTTTGTGAAACATCCTTTTTCAACCCCTTCCTGGCTTCCCTGGAGTTCCGATGCATGTTTTACTTGCTGTGGAAAACCTGTAGTCCAGCTCAGAAACTGGGTGTGTCAGCCATGGCTGCAGGTTCCTCTTTAAATCCCCTTGCAGTTATGAGAAGTAAAACTTTATGCCAATGTCCACCATTTTTTGCTTTTAGTGTTTAGAGTGAAACATCCTTTTGCAGTCACTACATGGCCAGACATAGGCTTCTCCAGAGTCCATCTGCATGTTTTCCTTTTTTTTACTTTTTGCTTTCATTGCTTCTTTGGAGTGAAAGATATTTTTGCAACCCCTACTTGGCTTGACATGGGCTTCTCCAGAGCTCAATTGCATGTTTAGTTGATAGTGCTTGAGTAGTGGATGCTTGGAACAGCTCCCTGTGCAGGTGGTGGGGCCAAAAATTGTTGGGGATTTCAAGGATGCATGGGATGGATATAAGAGTACCCTTGCAATAAGGAAGAGAGGGTAAGCTGCAGATCAACTAGTCTGCAGTGTTGCATTAGGTAGGGGAAAAGGGCAGACTAGGTGGGCCACATGGTCCTTAACTGCTGTCACCTTTAGTGTTTCTATGTTTCTAAGTTTCTTTGTTCTAGGAAATGAGCCAGCAGCCCAGGAAGGTGGAAGCTACATCCAGAGCTCAATGAAGATGTGTACAGCTCATTATTGTCTTTCCTGTAGTCCAGTTGGGAAACTATGTGTGTCAGCCCCAGCAGCAGGCTCTGATTTATATCCTCTAGCAGTTACAAGAACCAAACTTTTTTCCCAATATCTTCCATTTTGTCTTTTGTTGAACATCCTTTTGCAACCTCTACATGGCTTCTTCAGAGCCCAGTTGAATGTTTTCCTTTTTCCAGAAATCTGTAGTCCAGCTCATAAAGTGTGTGTTTCAGCCCAGGCTACAGGTTCTGATTTAAATCCTCTGGCAGTTACAAGATTTGAACTTTTTCCCAGTCTTCCCCATCATCTCCTGGCATACCTTCTTGGCAGATTCAATCACCTGGGTGTCCTGGTTATCATTAATATAAAATGGGAAAGACTGGTATGTATCCTCTCCTCACTAGCAAGAAATGCCATCTTCCTGACAGAGTGAGGGACCTACTGACGACAAATGGAAAACCACAGAGTTCAGTCCTTAAAGTGATGGGGTTATAGCATTATATATCTACAGTATATCTGTGTCTGGGTGCTAGGGTTGTCTGAAGGCAGGGCTTCTTTTTTACTTTATGAGTCCATTTATAGTGTCACAGTTAGTTACAGAGCATTAATACACACCTATGTTTTGTAATTCTGGATAGTAAGCATGTGGTTACATTGTTTTCTCTTGAGACTTTTTAGTTTAAGCTGTCAATATTTTGCATTGCAGATCAAGAGAAAACAACAGTAATTGAAAATGGTGAGATTCAGTTTAATGGGAAAGGGAATAAGATCTGCAAGCCTTGGACCTTTTATTTAAGTCTCCAGCTGCAAGCCCTTATTAACCGGTTCCAGCAAACTCAGTATTCGGCACTACCAGACAGAACTAAACTTGTAGCTTCACTGGAGCTTACCCAGACACAGGTAATTATGCTTATTTACAGCTATATAATATAGATTAGAAATTGCATGGTATATGTACAAAAAAATCTTGAAAATCCTGAAGAAAACAAAATAACAACAGCAGTCAGATGAACCCATTCAGTTTAATTACAGCAGCTCTTACAGCACAAGAAATAAACTATAACAATGCTGTCACATCCAATTTGGTGCCTGCGTACTGCTAAACAAACAGACATGCGCACGCATGTGCATGCGTGCACACACATACGCACTGCTTGCCTTGACTGAAATATCTGAATATCTAAAAAAAAAATCAAAATTAATTTATTTGTTTGGATTTTGTTACCTTGATAGGCTCACTGAAACTAAAAGTTCCTTTTTCAAGAGTGAGCCTGAGTTAATTACAACAATATATTAGGAATTCATAGATTTTCAGCCTAGTTTTGCTCATGTGAGAAAATAACTAATATATGTCATGTTCACACATGGACCCACTCATAAAAGAGTGACTAAAGAAATACCCCAACAATAAATATTTTATAATTTTCTATGCCAAAACAATATTTAATGAATCTCTCAAGATTACGTTCTTGTAGTAAAAGTTAATATTAATTTTTAGGTGGTTATTGTTGAACTTAAATGAGGTAAATAATATCAGCAGGCAAACTGCTTATTTAGATGTAAGAGTTATTAAAAATCAGACAAATGGCTTGGGAGACTGTAAACCCCAAGACAGTGCAATGCCAACGTAAAATAATGCACAGATAAAACAAAATAATCCAAAATGGTTCTGACTTTAACATCATCATTATCAGACAAGACCAAAAGGAAACAATGGGGAAATATCAAAACTACCATCACAGAGGCAACAAGCCTTTGTGTGAAGCAAATAAACAAATCAAAAGGAAAGAAAAAGCCACTATGGTTCTCAAAAGAGGTGGCGGTGAAGGTTAGGGAGAAAAAGATAGCATTTAGGAAGTATAAGGAAACACAGAAGGAGCAGGACAGAGAACCGTACCAGTTAAGGCAGAAGGAAGCAGGGATGGTAGTCAGAATAGCAAAGGCACAAACTGAGGAAAAGATAGCCAACTTGGTTAAGAAGGGGGATAAAACCTTTATAGGTATATCAGGGAGCGAAAGACAAAGGGAGGGATAGTGAGGCTAAATAGAATGGATGGTGGGTGGGCAGAGAGAACAGTGAAAAGCAGGGATACTGAATGAATACTTCTGTTCAGTATTCACAAAAGAGGAAGTGGGGAGTTGCCTAATCCAATTAACAGAAGCACTCGGGGGTCGATCCTAGTCCTTTCACAGAAGAAAGGGTTCTGAAAGACTCCCAAAACTGAAGGTGGACGTAGCTAATGGGGCCAGATGGAATTCACCCTGAATTCTAAAAGAATTAAGCAGACAACTAGTGACACCTCTGACTACCCTTTTTAACAAATCATGGGAGGATGATGTGGTACCTGAGGACTGGAAGAAGGCTGATGTGATTCCCCTTCACAAAAGTGGGACCAAGACAGAGGCAGGAAACTACAGACCTGTCAGTTTGACCTCTGTGGTAGGGAAAGTGATGGAATCCCTTCTGAAGGAAAGAATTGTTGAGTACCTAGAGGCCAGTGGGGCACAGGACCTAAGGCAGCATGGGTTCCCAGCGGGAAGGTCATGTCAGACAAATCTAATTGATTTCTTTGACTGGGTGACCAAAGTAGTAGACCAGGGAGGGGCTGTGGACATGGCCTACCTAGACTTTAGCAAGGCATTTGACACAGTCCCACACAAAAGATTAGTAGTCAATTTAACCAGCCTGGGAGTGGGTCCCAGGGTGGTAGCCTGGGTAAAACATTGGCTGAACAACAGGACACAGAAGGTAATTGTAAATGGAGTCCACTCTGAAGAAAGAGAGGTTACTGGTGGGGTACTGAAGGGTTCAGTACTGGATCCAGTCCTTTTTAATGTCTTTATAAGTGACATTGAAGAGGGATTGGAAGGAAAAGTATGCCTCTTTGCAGATGACACAAAGATCTGCAACAAGGTTGATACAGAAGAAGGTGTGGAAAGGATGAGAAGGGACTTGGTAAGGTTGGAGGAATGGTCAGAAGTACGGCAGCTAGGATTCAATGCAAAGAAGTGCAAAGTAATGCACCTGGGAAACAAAAACCCAGGGGAAGATTACACAATGGGTGTGGGAGGGTAGTAACAACAACAAAAATGGAAAGGGACCTTGTGGTAATCATGTCAGATGACCTTAAGGTTGGCAAGCAATGTGAGAAGGCGGTAGGGAGGGCTGGGGGGATACTGGGATGTAAAGGGAGAGGCATCACCAGCAGAAAACAAGAAGTTGTTATCCCCTTGTACAGACAGTTGGTGAGACCCCATCTGGAGTACTGCATCCAGTTCTGGAGACTACATCCCCACAAGAACATAGACAGGATGGAGGCAGTTCAAAGGAGGGCAACTAAAATAGTGCAGGATCTGCAAGAGAAGCCATACGAGGAGAGACTAAAGGAGCTTAATATGTATACCCTTGAGGAAAGGAGAGGGGGGGACATGATGGAAACGTTTAAGTACCTCAGTGGAATCAACAAAGTCCAAGAGGGTAGCATCTTTCAGAAAAAGAGATGTGCAAGAACAAGGTGACATAATTTGAAGATAGAGGGGGGACGGCTCAGGGGCAATGTGAGGAAGTATTTTTTCACAGAGAGGGTGGTGGACACATGGAACAGCCTTCCAGAGGAGGTTGTGGAGTCTAAAACTGTGGGAGAATTCAAGAATGCATGGGACAGACATTAGGCAATTTTTGGGGGGTTGGAGGAAATATGCTGTTGGTTAAATAGGATCTGCAGCTTATCCTCTAGGTAGGGAAATGGGCAGACTAGGTGGGCCAAGCGGTCCTTATCTGCCATCAAAGTCTATGTTTCTATGTTTCTGTGCCTTGAACTGCAATATCCTCAGCTAAATGTCTGACTACTGAAAACTGAATAATGAGCTAACCTAGAACTATATATTATCTTGTACTGCATAGTGAGGGAACTCTCCTTTCATAGGGACATATGGAGCCTCTATGTGTTTACGTAACATCAGTTTCAAGTAACCAAAGTGTGTTTTTACAACCAGCAATGGCAGAGACATTGCTAAACTGATCCCTGTTGCTATTTAGGCTGAGAGAAATTCAATGTACACATAGGGCTAGATAGTCATAGGGCTGCCCACCGAATGACAACTTACAGTAGCGGCTGCAATCTCATTGGACCACACTGTGGACCAATGGGCTTGCAGTGCATACTGTAATAGTCACAACTATGTGAATGAAGCATTCATTCACAAGTTGTAGTATTACACTATGCACTGAAGCCCATTGGTCCACAGTGTGGACCAATCGAGCTTGCAGCCACCACTCGTAAGCCGTCATTTGTGGGCAGCCAGGGTGGTATGCAGGAGGGTCACCTGCCCGCAATGACCGTGGGGGTAGCTGGGTGGGCTGGGGATCCAGTGTGGGTGGGGGGTGGGGGTTACCACTGAACTACCAAGCGAACAAGGTTTGGCTCTCAAATGGGGATTTTATCAGCTCACGAAATGGGATTGGCTCATGAAAGGGGATTTTGACAGCTCACGAAAGGGAATTGGTTGTTTGAATCCCCTTTTGCAAGCTGTCAAAATCCTCTGTCACTAGCTGATCCTCTTTCTTGAGCTGGCAAAATCCTTGATCGTGATTTCCAGACCAGATGACCATTCTGCGAACAAGGATTGGCTTGCGAACGAGGACTTTCTCACCCTATGAAAGGGGCTGACTCGTGAAAGGGGATTTTGGCAGTTTGGGAAAGGGGATTGGTTTTTTAAATCCTCCTTCATGAGGTAACAAAATCCCCATTCTTGAGTTGTCAAAATCCTCTTTCACAAGCCATTCTCCTTTCATGAACTGACAAAATCCTTGATCATGATTTCCAGACCAGATGGCCAAAATCTGACAAACAAGCAATTCTCATGATTGACGATTTTGACAGCTCGCGAACGGGGCTTGACCTTGCGAATGGGGATTTTGCCACCTCGTGAACTAGGAATTTTAAAACTTGTCCAGTGCACTGTAAATAAATGGTTTGGTCTTTTGGCTTGAAGTTTACAGGGTATAAAGGGGGTGTCCAGAGATGTGAATTATGCTGTTTAGGTGCAAAAAATGTAATTGATTCCATAGGCATGCCATTATGAAGTTGAGATTTTTCCCATAGGATATCATTGCGGCGCCCACAGCGCCTTTCAGTGCCCGTATCTCAGAAATGATGCGAGATACGGATTTTTCACTCCGGGCAGCTTAGTTCATCCTTAGGTGAACTAAGCATGAGTGGAGGTTTGAAGTCATGATTACAACTTCAGTGGAATTTTTTCATAGCTGCTACAGTTACTGAGATATTGGCAAATTAGTGTTACCATGGTTACTTTTCAGCCACATAAGGCTGCTGTATGGCTCTGTAGTTTTGTGTAAGTGGAAGTGCAGGGCTTGGAGGGCCCGTGCTCCCACAGATGTACATCATTATGTAAAAATGGGCAGCTGGAAGGGAGTGTGGGGTCAGGAGGGCCCACTCTCCCACCAACACATACCAGTTACCAGTTACATTACACTTTCTAACAAAAAGTAAGGACATTTATTGCAAACAAACTTCATTAATGAATCAGTTAGGGCTGAAGCAAAAAAAGTAGGGAAATGAGATGTTAAGATTGAGTCCCTAACCCCCCACCCTATCACCCCACCCCATCCTCCACACAAGCCAACAGGCATCAGGGTGTGCCATGTGGTTGCCTTTCAATGCCCGTATCTCGAAAATGAAACAAGATACGGATTTTCACTACCTGCAGCTTAGATCACCTTTAAGTGATCTGTCTGTAGAAACAAGTTTGGAAATCATAGATTACACCAGCAGTGGATTTTTTTTCTTACTTGCTATGAGTTATTGGCAAATTAGTGTCACAAGGGTTCCAAGGGTGCCTTTTGAGCACTTTTGGTGCCTGTATCTTGTAAACAATGTGAGATACAGATTTGGTCAACTTATCTCACATGGAGGTGTCACTGTCATGATTACAATGACACTTGAATTTTTTTCATAGTTACTACAGTTGTTGAGATATTAGCAAATTAGTGTTACAACTGTTCCTTGCCCTATAGGGCTGCTGTATGGTTACTTAGTTATGTGCATATGGGAACGCAGGGCCCAGAGGGCCCACGCTCCCACAGACCTATATCAGTATGCACAAATGGGCAGTTTCAGGCCCTGTGCTCCCACCAACACATACCATTTACTAGTTATATTAGACTTTTTCAAAAAGTAAGGAAATTCATTCCAAAAAACTTCATTAATGCATCAGTTAGGTTTAAAGTGACAAAAGTGGGGAAATGAGATGTTAGGGTTGAGACAGATGCCAGGGTGTGCCATGGGGTCATGAGGCCTAACTTTCACCCTATTCTCTTTTACTGTACCATGTCAACCTGTTTACACATGGGATGGGATGACAGTTGGGCTGCACGACCCTATGGCACAACCATGCATCTGACGGTCTGTAGAGGATGGAGGGTAGAGTGGTTGGGGGGTTAGGGTCTGAACTCTAAAGTCTCATTTCCCTACTTTTGTCACTTTAACCCTAACTTATGCATTAATGAAGTTTTTGCACTGTATATATATATATATATATATATATATATATATATTATAGTGGTACAGTAGTGCCACTATAGTTAGGGTTGAGTACCCCGTTTAAGGTTAAAGTGTGAACTTTTGCACCTTAATAACTTTGCCACCATATATTGGATTTGCCTGAAATTTGGCAGGCATGGAGTGGTAGCATCAATCTTGGGATCTGCCAAGTTGCATGCCGGTCAAATATACGGTTGCAGAGTTATTCATTTATGCTTCTTTTTGCATTCTTTGTTCGCACCTACAGGTCGCATGCTTTGCGTGACTGGTCCAAAAACTTCAGCGAACATGTGGGATCACCGATGTGCCTTTTGAAGATTTCATAAAAAAATATTAAACAGTTCAAAAGTTATTCAAAAAACAAGTTTCCCATTATAGTCAATGGGAAAAGTTAACAAAAAGTTTGACAGTGTCGCAAATACCATTTTTAGTGTCACAAATGACCCCTGTAGTGTCGTGAGTCAGCCATTTTATTTTCAGTTAGTGGTCACAGAAATGCTTGGCATTTAAATGTGGGACCCTCTAGAGACACAATTATTTTTGTGTTTACCTAGTTGAACCCTGAGGATGCTAGGCATGTCTTTATTTTGGGGTTAAACATCCCAGTAATATGTTTTTGAAATTTTTGGGAAAAGTAGTGTTGCAAAGTAGTGTCGCACCTGTGATGCTTTCTTGATTTTTTTTGCGATAGTGTCGTGATTTGCGACACTACTATTTGACACTATGGGGAAAATAACGGGACTTCTTTGCCACCCTGCTGCAAAATAACGGTTTTGTCTTTTGGGCTGAAATTTAGAAGAAAGAAAGCCAACATCCCACAGATGTGCCTTTTCATTATTTGGTCAAAAAGTGTCACAGGGTAGCAAAGCTATGGCACTCCGAAGTTTATGCTTTTTCCCACAGGATAACATTACGGTGTCTGCCGCATTACAGGAATTCTTTGCCAACCTGCTGCAACATAACGGTTTGGTCTTCTGGGCTGAAATTTGGAGGGAAGAAAGCCAACATCCCACAGATGTGCCTTTTGGTAGTTGGTGAAAAAATATTACAGGGTAGCAAAGTTACGGAAGTCCGATGTTCACGTTTTCTCCCATAGGATAACATTACGGTGTCCGCTGCGCCTTTCAAGGCCTGTATCTCGGAAACGGTGCGAGATTCGGACTTTTTGTTGGAAAAATGCTTAGCCCCCTCAAATAAAGGCTAAGAACAAAACTAGCCAGGAAAGTAATAATTCATATGAAATCTAACTGTTTTTTCTATGTCATACAGTTCCTGAGATATAAGCAACTGCGTATTCCAAGTGCTCATTTTCTGCTCCGAGGCCCATTATTATGCATATATTCTTTGTACTCACTGTGTTTCTCTATGCAGCTGTTGGTGAAAACCAGGGTGTACGCTTCCATTACTGTCACCCTTAGCGCTTTACTTCTGAGTTTCGCATCTGCTTGTGTTAGCGTTCCCGTGTATGCCACTGTGTGCGTTACCCTTTGTGTTTTAGTTTGCGCTTGCATTTGTGTTACTGTTACCATTTGCATTTCCACTACTGTTTGTGTTTGCATTTACATTTGCGTCACCATGTGCATTTTCATTTGCATTTGTGGCCGCCCTTCTGTTTGTGTTTGTCTTTTGTTTGGCATCATAGTTGCTGTTACTGTTACCATTTGCATTTCCAGTTGTGTTACTGTGACTGTGCACATTACAGTTTGCATTTCCGTACGAGCTTGCATTTCCATTTCTGTTTCTGTTTCCTTTAGCATTATTGTTGCTGTTACCGTTACCATTTGCGTTTCCAATTGCATTACTGTGCCCGTGCATGTTAAGGTTTGCGTTTCTGTTCACACTTGCATTTGCATCTGTTTCCTTTGGCGTTATTCTTGCTGTTACCATTACCATTTGCGTTTCCAATTGTGTTACCATGACCGTGCACGTTACGGTTTGCATTTCTGTATGTGCTTGTGTTTGCATTTCTGTTTCTGTATCCTTTGGCATTATTGTTGCTGTTACCGTTACCATTTGTGTTTCCAATTGTGTTACTGTGCCCGTGCACATTACAGTTTGTGTTTCTGTTCACACTTGCTTTTACATTTCCATTTCTGTTCCGTTTGGTGTTATTCTTGCTGTTACCTAACATTTAACATTTCCAATTGTGGTACCATGACTGTGTGTGTTACTGTTTGCATTTCTGCATATGCTTGCATTTGCATTTCCATTTCTGTTTGATTTGAAGTTATTGTTGCTGTTACCGTTACCACTTGCATTTCCAATTGCGGTACTATGACGGTGCGCATTACCAGTTGCGTTTCCGCACACACTTGCATTTGCATCTCTGTTTGCATTACTGTTTGCTTTGGTGTCAGTTTGCACATGTGTTTCTATTACCATTTGCATTACCATTTACGTTTGCATCACCATGTGCATTACCGTTGACAAAAAATCACATGTTGGGGAGTGGGGAGCAAAGGGCCCATGCTCCCACCACCACATTCCTTTCACTATTTATACTCCTCATTCTCAAAAAGAAGAGAAATTCATTTAGGGACCTGTGCTGCCATCCCTCCATAAATGCATATATGTATGTTGCTGTGGAAGCAAAAGGCGCTCTGGGCCCTGTTCTTCGATTTGTAGGACAACAGCAACCAAATTGTCAGCAAAGCCTTCTTATTACTCCAGCCCATGTACCCGGTACTAAAAATTTTCAAATGCCTTCCAAAACAGGATTCTGTGCCACCATGTCATTCCATAACACAAGTGCAAAAACACAGCCTGGCCAGCATTTGAAAAATGACAGCTGTCACATGTCCGGGGAGATTGCTGCTGCAAGAAATTGACCAGCACAGCTCTTCTGAGCTATGGACAGGTAATGCAATCCAACCTGCTTTCAGAATTGTAGAACTTTTTCACAAGTTAAGTGTGAGGAGCTTGCTCAATTTTATGCAGATAAGGTTGCCTTCATCCAGTCAAAGATTCAATCAGCATATTCCAATGAACAGAGTGTTGGTCGGTGAGAGGTGATTAGTGCCTGGTTTGTCTGGTCTGACTTTGACCTGCTGGTGATGACTGATATCATGAAGATTGTCCAGGGCATGTGACCAACTTATGGTAGTTTGGACCCTGGTCCAACCTGCCTCCTGATGAAGTGTGTGGAAGGCATCAGACCGGTGCTAGTGGAGATAGTCTAGAGTTTGTTGGAGAAGGGAGTGTTTCCTAACCCCTTGAAAGAGGTGGTCATTACCCCCCTTTTGAAGAAATCCTCCCATGACCTGGACTGCCTCACTAACTACAGACCTGTCTCTAACCTGCCCTTTGTGGGTAAGTTTATTGAGAAGGTAGTCACACTGCAACTCAGAGACCATATTACCACCCATGAGGTCTACGATCCTCTCCAGTCTGGGTTTAGGAAGAGAGACAGTACCAAGACAGCTCTTGTTTGGGTGCTTAATGATTTTCTGATAGAGAGAGATCGAAAGAGCAGTTCAATCTTGGTTCTTCTTGATCGCTCTGCAGTGTCTGACACCGTGGACCAGGGAGTCTTGCTGGAGCGCTTGCGGTTGTTCTGTGGACTGTCTGGTATAGTCCTCAGATCATTCCCTTATTTTCTCATGGGCAGGTCACAGAGACTGGTGTCAGAGATTTTTTCTTAGGCCCCTTTCCCCCTGACCTGTGGGGTACTGCAGGGCTCCATGCTGTCTCTCATGTTGCTCAAAGGGTATATATTGCCATTAGGGGACATTATAAGGTGGTATGGGTTCCTCCAGAACATCTCAGTATGGTTCGCTCAATTGCCATCTTTGACTATCATCATTTGGCAGCACACTGTGCTTCAACTCAGTCAGCGGCAGCAGCAGGCACCACAGTTTTGGCTGTTGGTGCACACTTTAATCAGTGCATCCTGAAATAAATGTGACTTTTTCAGCACATTTTCTAATGTAATTATTCTTCATCTAGGGTCAGGCCTTTTCATGACAGTTTAACAGAAGCCATTTTAGTGGATACACTTATGCAGAGTTGTGGCTGTTGGTATACACTTTAACCAATGCATCCTGAAATAAATGTGACTTTTCAGCACAATTTATCATGTGATTATTCTTCATCTGGGTTGGGATAATAATACTGCTGAATGATGTAGCAATACAGCAGTATAAGCATGCTACATACACATTTCATAGTAATTTTTTTTCTGGGGGGACAGTAATTGTGTTGAGTGATGATAGGGTATTTTGATTGTGGTTGTTGTGGGTATTCTAAGAAAACAACACAGTCAACAGTAACCAAAATCTAATATTGCATGACAAGTACTGCAGCAGTGCAATAATCATTTGAAAATGTGTACTTGTACTTTTCTATGTGATTTTTCATTGCTAGTACTTATCTACTGACTTGTTTATATGATACCCTTATTTTCACAATTTACATCTGCTGGACTACGTTTTTTCACATATGACATTATAAACAGTGCTCCTTTAAATCTTGTTTGTGGCAGGTTTTCATCAGTATTGACATCGTGTTTTGTACATCTATAATTTCAAATCCATTCTGTTGGGACTACAACAAAGTACCAAGCTATCCAGTAGGACATGGTACACCACCATTACATTACGGAGCAGTAGGTATACTAAAACAGCTGAGTAAACTGATTAAAACAACAGTTCAAAACAAGATTAAAAGGAACACTGCTGTTATTTCATATCTGATAAAAGGTAATGGTATCATACAAACAAGTCAGTCAATAAAGGACAATTTAAAATAGAATAAAACTGTATAAGTCAAAATTGTTCAAGAGCAGGTGCACATTGTCAGGTGATTATTATTACCCAGCATCACTCAAACATATATGATAGCTTACGTGCTCCAGTGTTGAGGGGTATTAATAATACCACGCGGTCCTGTCCAGTAACAAAGTCAGTGTACCTCAAATGTGTACTCACAGAAAAACACAGCAGTGTCCAATACCGACTGACACAACCCCCAGGAAGGCACACCAATGTTAATTTGGGGACATCAGTAAATGAATTGAGACTTTGAGAGTATGCACTCCACTGCCAGGTATGGGCATGATTTTTATAGAGTGTCTCATACTACTTAGTGTTACAATTTACAGAAATCAAAGTAATCGCAGGAGTGGAGTTACAGACACTCTTGCTAAAGCAGTTGCTTTCAGTTTTCTAATTTGCAGCTAAAAATAGCAGTAACAGCTAAAGAAAGATTGCACCCATGCAGTTCAGCTGAGTGCACACTCACCATTCATTTTCTAACATCACAAAATTAACATGAGGGTCCCTGTCCACAACTTAATGATCCACAGTCATTGCAGTAGAATAAATTCCACAGAACATTATTTACCACCTCAGCCTTGACACAGCACAGAACACACAACAAGGTTCAGATTGCTATGTGGGGAGGGGCATCTCCATCTGTGTGCTGGTAAAATAAGCTTTTTGGAAATGTATTCTACTGCAATTACTGTGGATTATTAAGCTGTGGATAGGGGACTGAGAGCTGTACTAACTGTTCATACTTCAATAGATGGGACTGCATGGTATATTATTAATACCATCAACACTGGACAAAGTCATCTATCATATATGTTTGCAGGGGGATGAGTACCTGACAGTGCGCACCTGCTCTTTGACAGATTATTGCACTGCTGCTTTAACACAAACAACACAACAGGAAGAAAACATTACTACCAAATAAAAAAAAATTCTTGTTTGCAGACAGAGATTATGAACTAGGATTAGGAATATAAGGAAGGGAAGGACAGCATTTATTTATGTAACTTTCTTTAAACTGGTTTCAGTGGGTGTTTTTAAAATGTTTTGGGGGAGACAAGGTTAGGACTGAGAAAGAAAGACAGATCACAAAATGAAAATTATACAGCAAACAAAAACTCTAAGGTTCTTGGTTATGGTGAGACAGCAACAGTTGAAGCATGGACATAATCTGCAATTGATGAACCTTAATACACTCCAACCACTCCTCAAGGTTCTTCACCCTGTTGGTAAGGTGATCTACCACACTCCACACAACACCCAAATCAGCCTGGGTGGCAGGCATTGTTGCAGGGTTTCCTCCAGAGTAATCAAGTGCAGGTGCAGATTGTGGAGCAGCCACTTGCTCCCTGGCCCTTCTGTGCTTCACACCCCATGAAGGCAGAGGGCTGTGCCTCCACCTGTTGCCAAACAGGCACATTCCATCCATGTTCTGCTGCCTTGGCCTCCCACTCCACACGGTGGTGGTTAGCGAGGTGCTTGCACTGCCCACCTGTCCCCAGGTGACTACCCCTGGGCCCACAACACACAGCACATTACATATCTTGCATTTCACAACACTGGGGTCACTGGGCAGTGAAGTGAAGAACTGCCACACAACAGAGCTGCTTGGAGGACCGGGAACAGGTGGGGGGCCCCAGGTGTTACAGTTATCGCCTGCTGCTGGTGCACAATTGGGGGTGACAAGCTGCTGCTACGGTGGCTCCTGCATGACATCTGGCTCCTGCAGCTGCTGATGATCCACAGGGACAATAGCAGGTAGTGGGGAGGGGTCAGTTGTAGGTGCCACAGGTGGGGCTGCTTGCATTGCACCAGTGTCTCCTCTTTCACTGAGGGGAGCACTACTAGCAGCACTAAATACAGTGCTGTGATTGATACGTGGGATACCACTATGCATACATGGTCCCACTCGCTGTCTTCTGCATGTCCCAGAGGAAACAAAACCACCTCTCTCCATTTTATACACACACACAAAAAAAAAATCACTATTAAGATCAACTACTGATACAAAAATAAAAAGATGTAAACTAAGGAATCAGGACATGGAATAAGAAATCAAAATCAAAAGGGGTGCAACTAAAAACAACAATTATGCAACTAAACTACCAAAAAAGCTCTACATTTAATGAAATATTCAAGATATAAATCTCCCTTCTCTCTCTGCTACAGACAAAAGTTCCTTCACCAAGTCTATTCAAGGCAAAAGAGAAACTATTTTACTGTCTGGCTGATTAACTTCCTGCTTGTAGCATGTGACCTGCAGACTGTGAGTCTGTGACTCATGTAATCTGTGGGCTGCTTCATTGTTACTCACTTCTTCTTTGAGTAAAAATAAGGTGAAGTCAATGTGTACTTGGCAACACGAAGTCAGTCATTATAATGGGGACTCTGCATAGCCATAAATGAACTCAAAGTGACCACTTCGTCTGCACTTCACCATGGAATTTAAGCTTCACTGCTTCTCTATTTATAAATGCTTCCCTGGTGTCTAGTGGTACCCCTACCCTTTGATTGCTGTCCCTGTTTTGTTACCCATTTCCTTGCTATCTAATGGCACCTCCACCCTCTGATTGCTGTCCCTGTTTCTTTTTTTTTGTTTCCCTGGTGTCTAGTGGCACCCCCACACCCTTGGATTGCAGTCCCTGTTTTGTTACCCTGTTTCCCTGGTGTTTAGTGGCACCCCCATCCTCTGATTGCAGTCCCATTTTTTGCTCTATTTTCCTGGTGTCTAGTGATACCCCTACCCACCAATGCTATCCCAGTACCTGAAATAAAGAAAACCATCTTCAATGTTTTTTTAACATAAAATGGTCCCTCGCTAGTCTGACCCCCACCCCCACCTCCTACTCAGCACCCACCACCCCACACTCCCCAATATACCCACACACACCCTCACTTGCCTGAAAAGGTCCCAGGTTTGAGATCCACTCTCCAATGGAAGACATGTCTTGCTGCCAGGACTGATGACTGCAATATGAGAAACTAAGATAAATGCAATTCAATGTATTTCAATAGGGTTTTCAACTTTAATGCATAACTTGGCCATTTTGCACCTTTTGACACCACATTTTAAACATGGCCTTTTGGGGACCCCACCTCATGAACAATGTTACTGGTAGTTTGAAAATCCATCCTGAAAGACAATTTCATGTTTGCTTGGCAAAATCACTTTTTGGACATGATTTGAACATTTCACTGCATTTGTTTGAGAGGTGGGATCATAAGAAGGCTAAGTGGAAAATTTGGTGTCAAAATATGTAAAAATGGCTAAGTTATGTGCATGTGTTTACATTTAATTACGCTCACTCATAACTTTGGGAATTTTTAAATATTTTCACCCCAACTTTTCAACATAGCCATTTTTTTACAACATCTCATAAACATGATAGTTGTCATCTTTCAAATCCTGGCCAAAATGTGTTTTCCCACCTGTGGCATGGAATGATGTTGTGGTGGGGTAGAATGGCATTTCAGTGGATATTTGAACCTTTTCAGCACAGCATTGATGAGTTGAGGTAATAACAAGGCTAAGCTGACAGTTTGGTTGCTGTTTTGGCTGAAATGTTTCCATGCCAACATACATGTACTCATCTATGGAGGGATGGGAGGGTCCTGTGCTCCCACAGACAAATGAGAATAAGATTATACTTTCTTAAAAAGTAAGGAAATTATTTGCAAATAACTCTGTTAATGCATCAGTTAGGGTTAAAGCAAAAAAAGTAGGGAAATTTGGTGTTAGGGTTCCCAACCCTAACACCCCACCTACACCCTGCAGGCAGCAAGCTAGGCATGAGGTATGCCTTGGGTTTCTCCAGCCTAACACTCACAACCTTCCATCAGTAAAGAAGCTGAGATGTGTACAGTGTATGAGAATGGGGTTAGTGTTAGGCTGGAGAACACCACGGCACACCCAATGCCTGACTTGCTGCCTGCAGGATGGGAGTGGGGTGTTATGGTTGGGAACCCTAACACCACATTTCCCTACTATTGTTGCTTTAACCCCAACTGATGCATTAATGGAACTTTTTGTGAAGAATATATACTATATACTGTGTATATATATATATATATATATATATATATATATATATATACAATTTTTCATATTTTCACTCTACATTTTTAACAGAGGCATTTCTTCATGCCACCTCATGAATAGTATATCTGTTATTTCTCACATCCTGCCCAAAACATGTTTCTGCACCTGTGGTGCTGAATGACATTTTGCCACGGATTAA
Organism: Neoceratodus forsteri; assembly: GCA_016271365.2. Taxonomy (NCBI): domain Eukaryota; kingdom Metazoa; phylum Chordata; order Ceratodontiformes; family Ceratodontidae; genus Neoceratodus; species Neoceratodus forsteri. Next base: position 1,635,151,080 of record CM028130.1, on the reverse strand, counting down.
GACATTTTCACCTATGGAGTTTATAAGTTGGAGTGATAAGAAGACTATCTTGAAAATGTGGGGTCAAAATGTGAAAACATGACAAAGTTATCATGGCTGCATACACACAGTATATGCATCTCTGAAGGGCTCCCACAGACAGATAAGGATATGATTATACTATCTGAAAAAGCAAGGAGATTTATTGAAAGAAACTTTGTTAATGCATCAGTTAGGGTTGTTACTAAAGCAACAAAAGCAGGAAAATGGGGTGTTAGTGTTTCCAACCCTAACACCCCACCCCCACACTGCAAATACTGACAGGCATCAGGAATGTGCCTTGGGGTCATCGGCCTTAACGTTCATCCCATTCTCCAATAGTGTACTCATCTCAGGTTATTTACTTATGGAATGGGGTAAGCATTAGGGCTGATGTGTTACTTTATCTGTTTATTCAAACATGGATTCATTCTGTATATTCTTTCACTAAAATTAATGACCAACTATTTATCTATTTGAATTCTGATGACTGGGTAGGCCCACTGAGATAAACATATCCTTTTTTCAGGGGTGAACTGGGGAAATGCATTTCCGGTATCCACATGGAACAATTCATGTGTGTAAGTAGTGGAAGATCAACAGTGTAGCAAAAGATCAAGAGAAAATTTATAAATATATAATCTTCTCCAAATCGGGTGAGCGTAACCTTCACACATCATGAAACAGCCATATCTAAGGCTATATCTAAAAACTCACTAAAGTAAAGTAGGAGGTACGCTTTACAGGCCTGTGGATAATGGGTCAATAATTTTAGGTATCCTACATTATTTTGCATTCCCTTCCTCTCATTTTCTGTCATTTAAATCATCTTTGTACCCAAAAAGTTTATTTTATTTTGTTAAAATGTCATTCTCTGTTTGAAAATGTTGCATTCATGCTCTGGTAAATAGACTTGTGAAAGAATATACTGAACGAATCCATGTTTAAATAACCAGATAAAGTGACAAATTATTGTCAGTACTTCTATAAACCAGAGCAGTTAAAATGAAATTTTGTAACTGTTTTTGTATTTTCATTTGCACTTAGTTACACTTTTTGGTGTATATCACTTTAAGGAATTTTGTATAAATGAGGTGCATGTTTGTATATTCCTCAGACCCGCCCCCGAGGAAGGCTCACTGAAGGGTTGAACTGCTGGGGCTATTGGGTGCACGCCAGGCAATTTGCCAAATAAACTTGTACTTTGCAACTTTAAAAAACTGAACAAGTGCTGATTTTCTTTTCGTACATATTATGGTAGCACGGTAGTGCTACCATAGTTAGGGTTGAGGAGCCATTTCCATGTTAAACCCCAAATTTTGCACCTTAATTACTTTGCAACTGTTTGATGGATTTGCCTGAAATTTGGAATGTATGATCAAGACCCATAGGCCTTGGGATCTGCCAAGTTTCGTACTGATCGGATATACGGTTGCGGAGTTATTAAGCGTGATCTGTGCGCGCGTTTATGCTTTTCTGGAATTCTGTGGTCGCACCTACAGGTCATACGGTTTGCATGACCGGCCCGAAATCTTCAGGGAACATGCAGCCAGGGTCCCCGATGTGCCTTTCGAAGATTTTCGTGAAAAAATATTAAACGGTTCAAAAGTTATTCAAAAAACAGTTTCCCATTATAAGTCAATGGGAAAAGTTAACAAAAAGTTCAACACTTTCGCAAATGCATTTTTACTTTCGCAAATGGGCCTGTTACTTTCGCAAATTGACCATTTTGTTTTCAGTTGGTGATCAGAAAAATGGTTGGCATTTAAATTTGGGACCCTCTAGCAATCTAATTTTTTTAGTATTCACCTAGTCGGGCCTTGAGAATGCTTGCCATGTCTTTATTTTAGTAGTAAACACCCCAGAAATATGTTTTCAAATTTCTGGAAAAGTACTTCATGATTGCTTTCGTGCTCAGGAAAGTGTCGTAAATTTTACGAAAGCTTTCTTATGAAAGTCATAATTGTTCTAGTCTGTGGAAAATGACAGAATCCTTTTGCACTGCACTGCAAAATAACTGTTGGGAGTTTTGGGCTGAAATTTGAGGGAACGCACGACATCTCACACAGATGTGCCTTTCAGTGTTGTATTGAAAAATATTACACGGCGGCAAAGTTATGGGACTTCAAAGTTGACAGTTTTTCCTATAGGATAACATTACGCGCTCAAGCATTACAGGAACTTTTGGCACCCTGCTGCAAAATAACGGTTTGGTCTTTTTCCTGAAATTTGAGGAAGACAGCCAACAGTCCACAGATGTGCTTTTCAGTAGTTTGGTGAAAAAATATCACATGGCGGCAAAGTTACGGCACTCCAAAATTGACGTTTTTTCCTTAGGATAACATTACGGCGCCCGACACTTAACAGAAATCATTTGGAGCCCTGCTGCAAAATAACGGTTTGGTCTTTTTTCCTGAAATTTGGAGGGAAGACAGCCAACAGCCCACAGATGTGCCTTTCAGTAGTTTGGTGAAAAAACATTACAGGGAGGCAAAGTTATGGTGCTCCGAACTTTTCTTTTTTTCCCATAGGATAACATTACGGCGTTCGCCACGCCTTTCAGGGCCCGTATCTCGGAAACGGTGCGAGATACGGACTTTTCGTCGGAAAATTTCTTAGCCCTCATGGGGCTAAGATCTGAATTAGCCAGGACAGTTGTAAATAATATGGCTTTTAAATTTTTTTTCTACGTCGTACGGTTCCTGAGATATAATGTATTTAGTATTCCAAGATCTCATTTTCTGCGCCGATACTCATTATTTTGCATACATTATTTGTACTCACTGTCTTTCTCAATGCAGGTTTTGGGGAAAACCAGCCTGTGCACTTACATTACTGTTACTGTTGCCCTTTCCACTTGTGGATCCGTACCCATTTCACTTACCATTGTCGTCTGCGCCACCATGTGCGTTATCCTTTTGCTTTTCATTTCGAGCTTTCTGTTATTTTTGCCATTTCTGTCTACAGTACTGTTTATCTTCTGTTTCACTTTACATCACCATGCCCATTGACATTTCTGTTTGCAGGCACCATGTTACTATGTGACAACACATCACGTGGCAGACCATTCCCGCTCACGCCACCATGGTGCTACTCTTTGTTCTCATTCGTGCTTGTGTTACCATGTGCACCACTGTTAGCATTTCTGTTTGCGTTGTTGTCCCTGTTAGTATGCCACAACACATCGGGCCCCACGCCTCTGGCGGACACATTATGCAGCGGGAGGCGGGCCCAAAGGTCCTGCGCTCCCACCGCTGCATTATATCTACTATTTCTCGTTATCATTCTCAAAAGAAGAATAGAGGCAAAATTGCTTATCGATTAGTTAGTTCAGCTTATAGTAGAGTTGTGTTGTTGAACCCTCTCATTCATTTCAACGCATTGGTGCGCATTGGACTCGTGGGTCCCAACTCTCACCCCATTCTCCTATACTTCTGCTGCTTTACACATGTCATGGGGTGAGAGTTAGGCTGACGATCCCAATGTGCACCCCAATGCCGTTGGGGGTGGGCGGGGGTCCAAGGGGTTTCAACCCAACAGCGAATTTCTCACTTTTGTCGCTGTGGAACAACCCTAACTAATGCATTAAATGGAGTTTTTGTTCTATATATATATATATATATATATATATATATATATTTATTACAGAAATTAGGGGTTGTAAAAACGCAAAGCGTACAAAGATGGGAAATAGAAACATAGAAACATAGACTTTGATGGCAGATAAGGCAATGGCCTACCTAGTCTACCCATTTCCCTACCTAGAGGATAAGCAGCAGATCCTATTTAACCAACAGCCTATTTCTTCCTACCCCCCACAAAAATTGCCTTATGTCTGTCCCATGCACTCTTGAATTCTCCTACAGTTTTAGACCCCACAACCTCCTCAGAAAGGCTGTTCCATGCATCCACCACCCTCTCTGTGAAAAAATACTTCCTCACATTGCTCTCCTCTGTGGACCCCCTTTACTTGGCACTGGTGTACTTGGTGACGGCCTTGGTGCCCTCAGACATGGCATGCTTTTTGCAAATAAAAAGACATTAGAGATTTGGGTCTCTTGAATGTTGGTGAATCAGTGCTGCGTTCTTACTTGGGGCTGTCAACCCTAATGCCCACCCCCAGCCCATAGCCTCCTGTACAAAGCACAAGATACAGCTCCAACCTAGTGCCTCATAGTGATACAGTATGGCCAACATAATCTGTCAAAGCATTCTTCACTTTGACCTCATCTGATCCAGGGAAGGGTTGGGCATTAGGGTTGACAACCCCAAGTTAAACCCAACCACTAATTCGCCAATACTTCTGAGACCCAAATCCCTAACGTCTTTTAATTTCCCATCTTTGCATGCTATGCATTTTTACAGCCTTAATCTCTATATTAACATAGTTTTTTGCAACTAATTTCCCTTCTTTTTGTGATAGTGGAACTGTATAAAATGAGATAAATACAATATTGAGCCAGTCCTGGAATTGTATCTTCATTTGTGCAGGTCCATTCAGGACCTGCGTAAAATGAGTCAAATACAATATTGGAGACAGTCAGGATGCAGTGCATGGGGCCAGCAGACCCCGGCCCACATCTCTAAACTCTGTGGGTGAGGTTCACTGACCCACCACAGGGCATGGCGCCTGCACCAAAATACTGCTCCATCCCTACCCAGGCCATGACCGGTGCTACATACTGCAGCACCTTTTCCATCAGCCTTGTCCCAGTAAACCAGCTCACTGAATTCACATGTGAACTCTGTTTACTGGTATTGTAAGGCAGCATGTTCCTCACAGGTGCAACAGACATCACTGCAATCAATGTTACTTAATAAATTATTTGTTTTTTAATATTCTGACCCCAAACAGTCAACATACTCTTCTTATGACCCCACCTCATAAACTCCATAAGTGAAAATGTTCACATCCATACTGAAAAGCCATTCCATGCCACAGGTGTGAAAACACATTTCAGACAGGATGTGAAAAATGACAGTTGTACTATTCATGAGGTGGTGTGAAAAAATGGGTATGTTGAAAATCTGTAGTCAAAATATTGCAAATTACCAAAGTTATGCGCCTGCATAGAAATTGTGCAATACAAGCTCGTAACGCAGCCATTTTTTAGAAACGCTTCACCAAATTTTCAACATAAGCTTTTTGGGACCTACCTCATGAACACTTGCACTGTTTCATTTCGTTAATCTGTCCAGAAAGGTGATTCCACTGTGACTGCACCATTCCTCACCACAGGTGTGAAAGCACATTTCAGGCAGGATGTGGGAAATGACAGCTGTACTGTTCATTAGGTAGTGTGAAAAAAAGGGCATGTTGAAAATCTGGAGTCAAAATATTGTAAATTACCAAAGTTATGCCCTTGCGTAGAAACTCCACAATGCACTCTCGTAACGCAGTCATTTGTTAGAATTTTTTTCACTAAATTTTCAACATGGGCATTTTGGGATCCCACACCTCATGAACACTGGCACTGTCATTTCATTAATCAGTCCCATAAGGTGATTCCGTGCAGTGACTGCGAAATCACCTTCCGGGCCCGAGTAATGAAATGACAATGATGGCTTTCATGAGATAGGGTCCCCAAAACCCCATGTTGAAATTTTGGTGAACAAATATCAAAAGATGGCAAAGAAATCAACATAAGTTCAAAATGCCATTAAAATACATTATACAGCACTTACTTGATTCTTCAGTTCGTGGTTCAGCAACCGCCAACCTCCTCAGGTAAGTATGGGGTAGGGGGGTGCTCAGAGGGAGGGTTGGGATGGGGGTGGGGAGATAGCGGTGATGATGAGGGACCCTTTTCTTTTTTTCAGATTAAAAAACTAAAAAGATGTTGTAGGACAGTTTCTTTTTTCAGTGCAGGAAGAACAGGAATGGAAGCATTTTAGTACACTGGGGGTGGGCTCCCCAGTGTGCCACACTACTTCAGGGGTATAAATGCCAACACGGGGACTGCCCCTCTGATGTCAGCAATGAGCTGCGAAAGTGCAAAGGGGGATGCATCCAACACTGGGGGTGAGCATCCCAGTGCCATATGATGAAAAAAGAAATAAATAAATAAAATAAATACACTGCCACTGGGGATTGGGGTCCCAGTTTGCAGCTAACAGATTGATTAAGCCACAGTCAGGCTGGAGGGGCTACAATGACAGTAACCCTATCCCTGACCTATCAGCATGAACCATGACAGCAGCAACCAGCACACTATTTGACATCTGTGTCGTATAGGTTAAGTACTATATGACACAGCTGTTGTTTATTAAAGACAGCTGTGTCATATAGTACTTGCACTATACAACACAGTTGTCATTTGTTAAATACAGCTGTGTCATATAGTACTTAGCTGTTAAGGGCAAATACATTATGCGGCACTAACGGTTCCACTAAACGACACAGCTGCCCTTTGTTAAATGACAACTGTGTCATACAGTGCAACCAGCTCCACAGCAGTCAGCTTTATTCCTTGGTTTGTGTTTGGGCTTTGAAGAGTGTAGAGGTGTCCTGATACACAGAAGATGTCAGCATACCATCTCTGGAGGTAAGAATAGGGTGGGGGTCACTCTGTGGGATGGTCAGGGTGGGGGAGGGGTAGGGTGGCAATAACGATAGACCGTTTTCTTTATTTCAGGTTTAAAAAAATAAATAAAACAAAGACAATGGGGAGTGGTTTTCTTTTTTGCAGGTATGCAGATAAATATTAATCTAGTTTGGGACACTGGGAGGGGGCTCCCCAGTGCCCCACTCAGCTGGAGGGGGTGAATTACAAAAAACAACAGGCTACATAGCTAAATAATAAATAACTAAACACACTGCCACTGGGGATTGGGGCCCTTGGTGTGTAGATATCATTGAAGGCACAGTATAGTCAGGATGTCTGGGGCTACAATGAGAGCCCCATTCCCTGACATACGAATGGCGATAGCACAGGGGTTGCACTATATGACACAGCTGTCATATAATAAAGACAGCTATGTCATATAGTGCAAACTGCTGCTTTTGCAAAAATTCAGTTATGAATAGAACATTGATTCTTTGAACTGTACATGCTCAGAAACAGAATACTTTTATTAAATAATTTAAAAACAACTTAACAGCTGGACCTAAAACCCACAAAAGCATATACCCTGGACCAACCTCTATCAAACCTGAAAAGTTCAGGCTTGAAAGGCAACTATTTTTTAAGTTATTGAGTGGCAAAAGAAAACTTGACATTTTCAAAAAAATAGACTTTTGGGGTTTTTTGCACCTCTGTAACTTTGCCTCCCCTGTGCCTATCTACATGGGATTTACAGGATCAAGAGGTCCAGGCACAGAGACTGAGTTTTCCAAATTGTATGTAATTCAGTTGAAAGGGACAAAGTTATTGAAGTACAAAATTTGAGTTTAACATAGAACTGCTTACGCAACCCTAATATACAGGTGCAACCATGCCTGTGTAATACATATATATATGGAGAGAGACAGAGCGGTAATAGATAGAGATAGATAGATAGATAGATAGATAGATAGATAGATAGATGCTTGGTTTCTGGCCACCTTCTAAACTCTGCAAATCCTTGCACTTGTCATATGTTCTCTGCTTAAATAGGCTACTTGTGACACTGCAAGTATATATAAGAGGCAACACTGAGCTAGTGTATCATTTTTATGTGGAATACTATTTGGATGTCACATATGGGAGAATGGTGAAATTCCACCATTTGCAGGCAAAATTCCACCATTTGTGGCAAAATTCCACACTTCACCGGTGGAATTCTGTTATTCACGACAAAATTATACACTTCGTGGATCAATCTACACTTCACAAATTGCACTAAATTTGCAGATTAATCTGCAGAATGAATTTAGCCAACTTTGCCCATCTCTACTTATGGTGTTATCCAGGCATCCTGTGTGGTGTGGATTTCTGTTGGGTAATCCCCTACTGTGCCACATGTGTGTCATACTGTGTGAACACAGGTGATGGAAGGTATGTGATGTGTACAGCACTTGGGGCATATGGGCACTGCACTGCATGGGGGGTGTATGTGGCTATACACGGTACACAAGACCTGCATGCTGTCATGGTCAGCACACAGGTATGTGCATTACTCTGCAATGTCACTCCTCGTTTCTCAACAGCCTAGTCCATGGTGGCAGACACAGTTGTGGAGGACACTTAGGGCCCATCAAGATGGCTGCTGCCCCTGAGGATGACCCATGCTGAAGCCCCCCAATAGTTGTACAGTGTCAAGGAGACCTTTGTGGTGATGTGAAGGAGAGAGGCATCCAGTCTGGACCATGAACAAGTGGCAATCCTTGCTTGCACCCCAGCTGATGGGGCCCAACTACCCCACAGCAGCCATCATCATGCTGCCACAGGCCAGTCCCCCTGGCCCAGCTACCACTGTGCTTCCCAGGATCCAGGTTCAATGTGCAGCACCCAACCACAGTGCAACCCTTGTCCACACAATGAACCTGCTTACAGTACAACCCTGTCAATTGGGACAGTCCATGCCAGCAGAAGGAGGCAACTAACAGACACCTGCTGCAGTCAATTGTGGCATCCCAGGAAGGCCTGTAGGCTGAGATGGGTTGCATGTGCCACACGCTGCAGAAGCATGAGCAGTGTGCAGAGGCTCACCATGCAGAGTAAATGGCAGCCTTGGATAGACTGTGGCAATCCCTGTCTGCCAGCAGGGGATGCTTGCTTTGGGAGACTGGAACAGTCACTTGCAGCTGGCTTGGATGGGGTGACTGCCACCGTGCTGGAAGCTGCAGTCATGTCTCCCCCATTTTGTTCCTCCTGTATCTCTGTGGTCCTTTTGTCATTTTTCACATAGAGTGCCACTCCTCCTCCATTCCTATCTGCTCTGTCTCTTCTGAATATGTTGTAGCCAGGTATGGCCATTTCCCAGTCTTGGTTATCATTACACCAGGTTTCTGTGATGGCCACAATGTCCAGGTCTGACTGCACCATGGCAGCCTTCAGATCCTTCATCTTGTTGCTAAGGCTCCTGGAATTGGTACACATGGCTTTCCATGATTTGACCTCCCTAGACTGCTTAGCTATTCTACTCCTTTCCCCTTCCCTGGTTGTCCTTTATCCCTGGTTCTCCCTGCTGTCTGCCTTTCTGTTGAATTTTGCCCCTTTTCTGCCTATCCACCTCTTGGGCTTTTATCTCCATCTTTTCCACACTGCTTTGTAGAGAGATCCACTCCTCCGGTTCACTGGTTCCACTGCTAGCTATGGGGGTGAGCAATTAGGTACCCTTCTGGCTGGCCTGCCACCCCCCTTGGCTAGTTTAAATGCTTGTCCATGTAGTATTTAAACTTATCATTGAGTGCTTGGATTCCCCTCCAGGATGGATGCAGACCGTCAGGCTTGAACAAGCCTCCATCCTTCCAGGTGGGTCCACAGACACCAATGAATCTAAACCCTTCCTCACAGCACCAGTTCTTCAGCCATGAGTTAAAGTTCCTGGTGCATGCACCCCAATGTTCTCTCATGCCTCTCACAGGTTGTACTTCTGAGAAGGTGACAGAAGTAACTACTTGCTTGAGACCCTTCCCCAATTTCTTAAAGTCTTCCTGAACTTCCTTTGGCTCCCCATTTGCCAGGTCATTAGTACCTAGGTTGATAGTGACATCCAGTTCACCCTCCCATCTTACCTTCCCAGAGATCCCCAGGATCTTCCTCCCATCACTCCATGCCATGGCACCTGGTAGGTACATCACCTCCCTGTCCTCCCCCTCCTGTGTTCCTATCTGGATCCCTCTTATGATGGAGTCCCCACCAGGATTCACTTCCTCCTCCTCCTCCTCTGGGGTCCACTACTCTCCCCACTGAGGTCACCTACTTGGCTAACCTCCACATACTTTCCTTCCACTTCTCTGGGTACCTCTATTTAGTTGTCCCTGTTTTCCAGTGTGGCATATGAGTTCTTGAGTGGAATAGGATCTGGCATGTGCCTCTGCCTGACCACCCTAACCCTCCCTGAGCCCACTGTCATCCAAGTGCTCCTTGTTCTCGGCATCCTTTGAGGCAGCAGCATTGGACTGGGTGGTCTCTGGATAGGGATGATGGTACTCCTGACCCAGTTTACTTCTGCTTTGAGCCTGGCTACCTCATCCAGCAGTTCAGAGAGATGTATGCAGATAGGGCAGCACCTCAGTGTCCAGAAGATGTGTCTGAATATGGCTGTCCTGCAGCCACTGCATTGCACCACTGCCCACATTATACTGCACTTATACAGCTATTCCAGTACTTGTCTGTTACTGAAGCTCTCCTAGTTCCCTTTTTATTAATTTACTGTCCTAAAAATCCTGCCACTGATCCTCAGATACTTTTCTTTAAACAAGGAAAAAAATGAGTCAAAACACTTGTGCCGAGAGTGGGCTTCTTCCCCCTTATGCCCTTCCTAGTCCACAACCCCTACTTTCCCCTATGCTTAGCTCCTGTCAATCAGCTTTAACAGGGCACATAATTAAGAGTGGGGAGCAGGGGAGGGAGGGGGACAAAAATGTTCAGGAATTAAAGACAGCAAAAGAATACACCACTACTACAAGCACACCACACTAGAGTTTACATTTTAAACAGCCCACAAACAATTCTAAGTAAAGACAGCAAAGAAATTACAATGTCACTTAAAGCCCACAATCTAAGTTTAAAGCAAAAATAGCAATGAACAGTTACTGTAAAGCACTGAAATTAATCTGTTTCCTTCCCCTTCTGGGTTCTGGCTTCTTCTGAGAAAACAAAAAATCACTTGCTACCTCAACTCTGACTAAGCCACACCTCCAGTTATCATGTAGCTGAGGTCAGAGGTCAGAAAATCAGCACCCTTCACCCAAACTACAGGACAAGCCAGACAAACCAAAAATAAATTTGCAGCAATTAAAGACAGCAAAGGAATACATCACCACTACAATCACACCAAACTAGATTTTAAATTTTCAACAGCTCACAAACAATTCTAAGTAAAGACAGCAAAGAAATTACAGTGTCACTAAAAGTCCACAATCTAAGTTTAAAGCAAAAGTAGCAATGAACAGTTACTGTAAAACACTGAAATTAATCTGTTTCCTTCCCCTTCTGGGTTCTGGCTTCTTCAGATTCTACAGATTAGGCAGGAGAAGAAACACACTACGATGAGGGTCCTGGACTTCAGGAGAACAGATTTTAAAGAAATGGGAGACTGCCTTACGAAATACCTTGGGGGGACAGCTGGGAGGTGGGGCACAATGGAATAGAAAAAAGTATAGAATAACTAACACAACAGCAAGCTGTTTAAAAGTAATAAACAAGGGTAAGAAGAGACAGAGACTACTGATAATCTCAGGCTTGGTGGTTAAGGGAGTAAAGGAGAAAAACAAACAGGTTTCAGGAAGTATAAGGACACCAAAACAGATATGAACAGGGATGGCTATCTAAAGAAACAAAGGAAGGCAGGAAAGAGTGAAAGGACAACAAAAGCTCAAACTTGAGGAAAGAATCACCCAGTCTTCATTAATGGAGATAAGACTTTCTTCAGGCACTTGAGAGAAAAGAGGAAGGCAAGGAGTGGTATAGTGAAGATCAGGAGATCAGGAGAGGAGAAGCAGATGAAGACCAAGAAACATCTGAAATTTAAAATGAATACTTCTGCTCTTTCTCCACAGTAGAAAGGGGGATGGGCCATCATGCATTAATAGGCACCAGGAGAAGTGGACACAAGTCCACTTATGGAAAAGAGAGTCCACAGGGGGTTGGAAGTCCTAAAAAGAAAATAAGGCAGTGGGCCAGAATGGGATCCACACAAGGGTACTTATGGAACTGAGCAAAGTGCTAGCTGCCCCTCTGGCAATACTATTTAGTATCTCATTGGAGAAGGAGGTGTTCCCAGAGGAATGAAGAAGGGCCTCTGTGGTCCCTCTACGCAAGAGCAGCAGCAGGGAGGAGGCCAGCAATTATGGACCAGTAAGTCCGATATCAGTGGTGGGGAAATTAATGGAGTTCCTGCTGAAGGAGAGACTGATAGAGTACCTGGAGACATCTGGACTGAAGGACCACCAGTAGCATGGGATCACAGGGGACAGGTTATGTCAAACAAGTCTCATAGATTTCTCTGACTAACTAGTGAGGTGGATCAGGGAAGGGCAGTGGATGTGTCCTATCTGAACTTCATGAAGTCCTTTGACAATGTAGCACGCAGGAGGTGAACAAAGAAACTTATCAACCAAGGGATGGGGGAGAATGTGCTGAGCTAGATATCTAATGGATTGAAAGATAAAAGGCAGAGGGTGGTGGTAAATGGCAGTCACTTGAGGACAGGAGAGTGACCAGTGGAGTATTATAGGGATGGCACTGGGTCCTGTCCTCTTCAATGTCTTCATCAGTAACATTGCTGAGGAATTGGAGGAACTGGAGGGAAAGGTGTGTCTCTTTGCAGATGAATCTGCAAAAGTGTGGACACTGGGGAGAAAGCAGAAATAATGCAAAGGGACCTGGGACAACTAGAGGAGTGATCATCTAGGAGTGGCAGCTGGGTTCAATGCCAAAAAGTGCAAAGTTATGCACCTAGGGTGGGAAAACCTTGGCGGCTGTGTATAAGATGGGGGAAGGCACGTACAGTTACTAAGCAAGAGAGGACATTGGGGTGATCATAGCTGATGATCTCAAGGTGGCAGGGCAGTGTGACAGAGCAATAGGCTAGGTGAGCTGGATGCTGGGGTGCATAGAGAGGGGGATCTCTAGAAGGAGAAGGGAGGTGGTGTTGCCTCTGTATTGCTCACTTGTGAGACCCCACCTAGAGCATTGTGTCACTGGGGTGAACAAGTTGCAAGAGGGAAGACTCTTTCACAGGAGGAGGAGGAGGAGGACCAGAACATAGAGGCATGCTATGAAGCTTGGGGGGGGAGTTTAAGAGGGATGTGATGAAACATTTCTTTGCAGAAAGGGTGGTGGGTTGCTGGAACAGCCTGCCAGAAGAGGTAGTGGGGTAAAGACAATGGGGAGCTTCAAACAGGTGTCAGATAGACTCATGCGTAGAATAAAAAGAGTTAATGGAGAAGGGAGGGACACCTGTGACCAAACAGAGTCCTGGGCGTAGTGTTAGGTTGGAGAAATAGGCAGACTAAATGGTCCTACCAGTCTGGCACCCAGTAGAGCTGGTAGGTGTGCCACCCAATACAATTGCTGCATGGCTGCTCTTCACTGTGCTACTTTGGTGGAGAATACAATAAACTCCCTAGTATGGGCCAGCAGGGCACCTAGGAAATGGTCCAACAAGTACAAGGTGGCAGACTATGATATTGGTGGTGCCACTCACTGGTGTCTGAAGATTCCATTGGCCAGGATGCACAGTGCTGCTGTCACTCTGACCTCTATGGGCATTTGATGGCTGCAATGGATGTCTTTCAAGACCTGCTCATGCAGCAGCTCACACAGCTCTATGAGAATGGCACTGTTGAGCCTATACCAACCAACAATTTGGTCATCACTGAGGACTTCAAAAGTGGATCATGGATGGTACTGTCTGTTTGCAGCATAGTGCCTTCAGGGCTTCTGCAGGGGTCTAGTGAAGGCATCTGCCCGCTCCACATCCTCGATGACTGCCTGCTTTAGGTGCACAATGTGTGCCATTTTGTGTTGAAGTGCTTCTCCCTACCTCTGTGGTTTGCCCCTGATTAAGACTTGCTTTTTATAAGCCTTAATTTGTGCCAGGTCATGCTAACTGCCCACTAGAACAGCACTAAACCACTGAATATCATGCTGTGCTGAATAATCGCATCACCACCCCCTTTTTCTTCACTGAATACATTATGTTTGCACTCGGTGGCTAACACATCTGACCAGTGTGTTGCAAATGGCTGAATATTGTAATCCAGTACAATTGGCCATTTGCACCAGCACAAACAGGTTGCACTGCACACAAATCTTTTGAATATGGAGGGTTTGAGTCTTCTTTCACAATCTTATCCTTGCTATCCTTTCAAGAGAAGTGTACATTTAAACTGCAGTAGTGAAGATGTTCAGTTAGCTAGGCAGAGAAAGGATAACTAAGTAAATGTACTGTACTGTTGTCAAAAAACAATTTCTTTAATATTGTCAATATTCGGCCAGAGAATGCCCTCTTGTCCTATTGCCTGTTCACATTTGAAAGAGCCTCCCCACCTGTGCCCAGTTCACCCCCCAAGATACATGTTGGTCACTGTCATATCCTCTCTCTCTTCGTTCTCACAGGGTGTGCATGTTGAGAGCCCATAATCTCTCCTCATAGTGCTTCTTGTGTAAACCATGTACAATTTTAGTTGTCCTTTTAGTTGTCCTTCTATGGACCATCTCCACTCTGTCTATGTCCTTTCTGAGGTGCAGTCTCCAAAACTGAATACAGTACTCTAAGTGTGTCCACACCAATGGACAATATAATGGAAACTCCACCTCCCCTCCTCCTGCTGGAGATACACCTTCATATGTAACCCAACATTTCCACAGCCCTAACCACTGCCTTGTCACACTGCTCTGCTACATCAAGGTCCTCAGATATGCTAACCCCAAGGTCTGCATCCACATAGCCTCACACAAGCATAGACACAAAATCCTCAACACAAATGTAAACAAGACACACACTCACACACACACACACACACACACACACAAACACATACACGTGTGTGAAATTATATGCAGACACACAGAAATCTGGACAAAAACTTAGTAATTCTTTTTAATCTGGACCTAACAAGAGCCTGTGGAGAATAGTTATGATCCTTGGAGAGCTGGTATTATTTTCTTAGGGCCTCTCTGACCTCACTGTCTTAAATGCCTTTAGATAAAACTGTGCCACTCACCTGTGTGAAACTGATTAATGTACATGGGGACTTCCTGCTTCTAACTTCCTTCATGCCAGTAGGTATTGCCAGAAAAGGGCACAGAGGTAGGTAGTTTCTTTGAGACTGTCATGCCTCTAATGCTGATAAAGTTGGAACGGAGGTGGTAGCATGACATAGATCATCTTTAGTGTTTGTGCACCAACATCTTTGATACACTAGTTGGTCTCTGGCAATACCAGTCCTGCTGCACAAGAACCAAAGAAATGTCCAACCCAATAGGAAAGGCAAACAAGATGGACAGTAGCTACATTACCTTCAGAATGATGTACTGGAATATAATGCCATATTGGTTAAGGACAGAATGATAAATGGTTTGATATTGAAGTTGAGTACTACCTTCACGTCTACTGCAAATAAATGAGAAATGAGCTAAACATTTTGACACAGGCATCTTCCCAAGGGCAGTTCTGATGGAAAGAATTAATGGCATAAGTCATGAACAAGGATTAACCATTTCAGTTGCTGATAATAACAACTGGAAACAGCAAGTCAATTGTTAGACAAGGCATCTTTTCAGCACCAGAAAATACTGAATCTCAGAAGTATATAGCAAGATAAATCATTACTTTTCCATGTATCTTATTTACTTTGTATTGTCCTTTTTATCTCTTACAACTCCACCTCCATTGCAGATCATGGACCAGATTCACAAAGCTTATGAAATTCCCACACCTGTGGGAAAAAACAGCGCAAGTGGGTTGCCACTTGCAGATCCACAGTTTTTACCACAGTGGTGGTATTCACAAAGGTGCAGACAATTTACAACCAACTCCACAATTTACAGCATCTTGTGGGTGGTGTTGCCATGGAAGTTCCTGCAGCTATGGAAAAATGTTATGGCTGGTGGGACCTGGTGTAAGATCTCTGCAGTTGTGTGGGACTATGAATGGTAATCTTCACAGCTGCAGAAATTTTGGTCTGCAACTAAAGTTGCGTAGTGGGACAGAGTACCAAATTGCTTTGTGGATCCAGCCCCCTAAGTTCACCAATTGATTTATGCATCTCATTTGCAGTATATCTCATCATTGCCAGCGGCTTAGAGGACTTTACAGAGTCGAAGCAATTTCAAAGTTTAACAGCCTGCTGCATAAATAATACAGAAAATTGTAACTTTGAAGAAAGAGGCATTACCTACCAGCTCCATGGCTCTGCTGCAGTGCCTATGTGTATAGTGAAGTTGAAACACACAGCTGCTGAAAAGGAAAAGTATCCACAGTACTGCTTGGCTTTTGTACCTCTCAGTCTAGGTCAGACAACCAAAGAGCATCATTGGTGTTAACTGAGAATGCAACTGCTTTCCCACCCTCCCAGCGAAAGGAAGGATGTATCCATAATGATCCAATAATCTGGGTAGGGAGAAGGGGCAAAAATGAAGGGAAAAAAACAGAAAGAAAGAAAGAAAGAAAGAAAGAAAGAAAGAAAGAAAGAAAGAAAGAAAGATAAAGTAGCTGTTAAAGTGGAAATCACACTATATGCATGCAGCTAATATGCTATATTTAGTGTTTTTGGTACTTTATATTCTACTAATGTGACCTATTTTGAGTGTTCTTGAAGTATCCTCTTCAAATTTGCTTTTGCTGGTACTTTACATTTGGATTTGGAACAAGGCCATGTGTTGGTTTTATGCAGCAATTTTCTGATCCTCTGCATTCATTATAGCCACAGTTCTGACAGCTTATACCTGACCTTGGTTATCATGTGATATTTATATACAACTAATGGAGTCTTCTGTATGGAACTGCCACAACAATCATGCATAATGTGGTTTAATTCCATAATATGATTCCAGCAGTGACAAATGATTCTGATCCATGCTCAGCTTAAGCTTTTAATCACAGTGAAATAGAAAACTGTGAATTGCTCTTAGCACATAATGTAGTAGATAAGGGAACTAGTAAGCATAAATCCTATTTCAGCACTAAATGTGAGAAACGTGATACCCTAGCTCCTGGATAATGAAAATTATTTTATTTTCTATTAGTTGTAAACTGTTTGGCAACTCATCAGTAGACAATTAAGTAGAAAAAAATGTATCATTTAATGTGGTCTCTGCTACTACAATGAGTTTTGGCAATGCTGAGAATTCTTATATTAATTTTCTCTTTAATACATTCCTATATTATTGTGCAATTATTATTATAAATCGCTGCACTGCTCAGAAGGTAGCATATTCATCTCTCTAGCTAGAAGATAAGAAGGGCAGGGGTTTTAATCACACACTCAGTACTTGGAGCAATGCCAAAACTGACTTTGTTTTTTTTGTAGTTAATTTTTATTATAAAAGTAAACAAATAAACAATACAACAATAGTACATAATGCAAAACTGTTGACAGTGAAAAATACAGAACCATCTGAGAAATGTGTCCAAAACAAAGTGTATGGTTAGTCTACTTGCACAAGCATATTACCTTCCTATGATGGACATACATAAAGTATACAACACAGTGACAAAAAAACACCCCCACCCCATTGGCTAAATTAAAGTCCTGTGGTGGGGGAGGGGGAAGAAAGGCATAGCAGAAAACAGTAAGGGGGGACTATTAAATCCTGTAGCCAAGGATTTCCAAGCAATGACTATGAATCAGAGGGGATTCTGAAGGACCAATGGAGGGCATACTCACAAATGACGGAGGCTTAAGAAAGTCCTTACATTTCTATAGAGGGGAACGATGACCTAAAGTACACAGGGATGGCCACACATAGGCTGACCAGCAGGCATAATATTTATCCAGGGAATGTTTGGCCTTATGGGAAATTCGCATGAGTATAGCTAGAGAAGAGATTGCCAACCTCCATTCAAATATAGTGGGAACATTTGTTGACATCCATCATCATAGCAGGAGATGTTTAGCCTCTATGGACACTGCCACCAGCCACAGTAGGTGTGGGTTAATCCTGGAGAACCCTGAAGGGGAACCCCAAGTAAATAAAGAGAGGTTGAAAAGCAATATGTCATACCCACTACTTTCTGACAATCCAAATGTATCTTTCTCCAGTACTCTTTGATAAGGGGGTAGTCCCAGATTACATGAAAGAAAGATCCTCCAGCTAACAAGCACCTCCAACGCTTGTCATCAGTCAGTTGTCCCATTGCTTGAATCTTGTCTGGGGTCCAATATCAATCATGTAATATCTTGTTCTTGAACAAAATGCTACAGCTGTCAGGAAATGCCCTGTGGGTGACCTGCCAACAGGCATCCCACAAATCATTATCAATAGGGGCCTATAATGTTATTTCCCAGTGTTGTTGGGACTAATGGATCTGTTTTGGCTGCACCTCCCGGACTGTGTGGTACAACTTACTAGCTCTCCCCTTCCTTTCCTTAAACCAGGAGGTAATCAGGGACATGCCACTATTGCCCTGTTCCCTTATGTTGGGATAGCACTGAGAGCAGAGCACTACATACTGTAACTGGAGGAACTTCCAAAAGTCATGTTTATGTAGGTCATATCTACACTGAAAACTCACAAAGGATGCCAGATGCGTGGTTCCAGGTTCACATATATCCCTAACCCCTGTATGCTCTTATCCCTCCTCTCTTGCTCGCAAAGTGTCTGCTTATCAATGCTTACAAGTCTGTTAGCCCATAAGGGGGTCCACACTAGTGGAGTGATAGGAAGTTTAGTGAGCCTACCCAGCTGTCTCCAAGCATACAGAGAGGCCTGAGTCATAGGATAAAGCGGAGTACACACCTTTGGGAAAGCATAAAGCAAAGAGGCAGGGAAAGTGCTCCAGTGACGTTCCCACTCCATGGTGTGCCACAGGGGGGAATGAGTAGTGTGGAGGGTTGAAACCACCATAATGTCTGGGCACCCAGAAAGGACACATGGTAAGCAAACATCCATGGCAGATTAAAATCCCCATGTTGCCAGTGAGCCCAAAGCTTAGCCCTGCTATAACTGAGGAGGGGGGTTATTATCCCATAAAAAATGCACTATCAGTGCATCTATTTTCAGGAATCAGAGATAGAATGTTGAGTGGGAGGTGTGCCAGTCTGTGCAACAACTTGGGAGCAACTATCATTTTAAGTGCTGCCACCTTACCCATCAGGGATAATTAGAGCATAGACCATCTGTCCATGTCAGCTTGAAGATCGGCCAATAGAGGGGTGATATTAAGTTTAATCAGCTGTGACAAATCCAAAGTCAGTTGTATCCCCAAATACCTAATGGTCTGAGTAGACCATTTCAGCCCTAGCTGTACAAATGGAGTGCATGGCAGGGGGTAGTCAGAGGCAGTACCTTTGTCTTCATAGGGTTAACTTTTAGGCTGCATAACATGTTAAACTCTTTCATTAAGTCAAGGACCGTGTGCATCCCTGTGTGGGCATCCTCCATAAGGACTAGAAAATCATCAGCATACAAATTTAGTAGAATTCACATTGCCCCCTCACACACACACACACTTTAATCCCAGACAAACTGTGAGCCATGTGGATTGCTATGGCTAATGGCTCAGCTGGCAACACAAAAAGCATGGGGGAAAGGAAGCACCCATGGCTGGTGCCCTAAACAATGGAAAAGGTCTGACATGGTGCTGTTGGTCAGTACTTTGGTGGTAGTCCTATATTTACAGGGTATATATCACCAAGAGATGAAGAGGGGACTGAAACCTATCCCCACCAACACTTTAGTGAAGTACCCACACTCCACCAAATCAAAAGCTTTCTCAAAGTCAAGGACAATTGCTGCAGCTGGAGTGAGGTTGCAACTCACCGTGTGAAAAATATTTATGAGGGATCTAAGATGACCCAAGCTCAGGCGGCCCTTCATGAAGCCCAACTGGGATGGATGGACCTGATCAGGAAGAATACGTTCCAATCTAGTGGCCAGTACTTTTGCCAAAATCTTTGCATCTGCATTTATAAGTGAAATGGGATGATAACTACCTGAAGATAAAGGGTATTTGCCTTCCATTTGCAAAACCATGATCACTGCTTCATTTAGGGAGGGTGGCAATACTCTCTGGGCATGAGCCTCTGTAAACACCTAACACAGAATCAGGCTGACTAGGGAAGAAAGAGAGGAATAAAAATCTAGGGGAAAACCATCCCCACAAAGAGCTTTTGTTTATTCCTGAATGAGATCACCCCTTTGATTTTGTCCTCTGTCATGGGGGCTTCCAGCTATTCATGTTGCTCTGCATTGAGATGAACTAGAAGATTGGTAAGAAGGGACTGTAACTTCTCCTGATCCATGGAACCACCAGAGGTGTATAACGACTGATAAAAGGCCTTCATAATGCAATTTACAGCCTGAACCGAATTAGGGACTTCGCCCCCAGGGTCTCTAAGAGTGCCTATATAACTCTCTGCTCATTTTTTCCTAAGGAGAAATAGCAGCAGTCTTGTTGGCTTCTCCCCTCCCTCCCAAAACCTGTGCTTAGATCGAAGCAACATTAATTCTGCCTGACAAGAGACAAGTGAGTTAAGCTGGAGCTTGACATCTGCCTGTTCTGTCTACATGATATGCCCTTCTGTGGGGGACTTTGCTGCCTTATAGGCCTCTTTCAGGGTTTTCACATGGGCTGTGAAACCTACCACCTCAGCTTCCCTCTCTCAGTCTTTTGGTAGCAAATTGCATAATCTGCTCCCTGAGAGTGGCCTTAAAGGCCTTCCACAGGGTGGCAGATGATACATCTGCAGTGTCATTAAAACACAAATAAGCATCCGCCTCCTCTTGACCCACTGAAGGAAGGCATTGTCCTGCAACAACAGTGGGTACAGCTGCCAGGAGGAAGATCTGGGACATTCTGTACCCCCACAACAACAGGACAGATACTGGGGAGTGGTCTGACAATACAATCGGCTCAATGTTGACCTTCAATGTTTGTTAAACAATCTGTAAGTAGCCCAAGAGCAGGTCTATATGACTAGCAGAGGCATACTGAGTGGAAAAATAAGAAAAGTCTGTCTCCCTGATGCAAGGTCCTCCACAGGTCTGACAATGTCAGATCTTTCATCATAAATTTTATCACCTCCGTAGCCTTATGGTGCATCTTAGATGTGGATGCTGAGTGGTCGATAAGAGGGTCCAACATCAAATTAAAGTCACCCCCAGTTAAACAGGGAGCTGCATCAGCGGTGATGTCAATGAATGATCATCTGTGTGAAAGTTAAGAAAAACTTGGGGTGGTCCAAGTTGGGGCTGTAGATAGACCCAGTCCAAGTAGCCCTTCTGGGGTGGATACCTGCAATAAAACCCAGCTACCAAGGGAGTCTGACATCTGCCCGTGTATTTGCCACTTCAGTGATTTGCGGTGCAGGATCGAGACTTTGGAGATGCTTGGAGGATGCTGAATGTCTGTCGGCTTCAACACCCACCCACTCTCTACAAAGCTTTACTGCTTCCCCCTCTACCAACTTTGTTTCCTGCAAAAAAGGCTACCTGGCAACGCAGCCTGTGAAGGTGGTTTAAAACCATCTTTCATTTTATAGGAGAACTGAGGCCTCAGAGTGGGACTCGAGACCATGTTTAAAATGGTTCTATGTGATAACGGTGAATGCCGAATGGTGAGCCGCATTATCGCGACGTCAGGGAGGTGAAAATATTTTCCCCACCCTGACATCCTTGGCGCACGGAAGAACTGCACCGGAACTTAGTTATTTTAGTTGTGGGCTTACTTCAAGACCCCCTACTACAAAGGATTCTCAACCCAGGGGTTCATGTCAGGAAGGGCAAAAAAAAGAAGTTTTGGGCCGGGCACAACAAAATTGCAGTAGTGCCCGGACCCAGACCCAAACCCATTACCTTCCGCACCACAAGTAGAGGCCAACCCTCAATGCCACAGCACAGCTTGGAAGCTGACTGCAGCTCCACTCCCTACATCCCCTCCGCCCCCTCCCAGTCCACGCTCACCGTGCTGGCCCCACCATGCACATGTATATATAGCGACATCCTGTCACTGCAGTTGCCTAACCCACCACATCCAGTCACCCTACCCCCACTCATCGCCATTTGGGCTTTCACCCACAATGCGTCATCATTTCGGACGGCTCCTTACTTCAGGCGCCAACATCACAGGCTACCATTTAAAATTGCCAAGAGGAGCAATACTCCATCCAAGGCACAAAGGTCCTTGTCCAGAGGAGTGGTTGCCCCACACTAGCAGGGAAAACAAACAGAAGGGAGAACCGGCACCTACGCTGCACACTCAGAAGACAGACAGCAACTGTGTGCCTACAAACTGTAATTCTGAGTGGCCCAATGTAAATAGCAGTGTCCCTAGAACTAGAAGTCTATATCAATAAAGCAAGAAATATCATTTGCTGTAAAAATCTATCATAGATAACTGATTTGAAGAGGAAAGAACCTGAAATAATTTGAAATACATCCCAGGAATGTACAAACCAGGGGGATTAATCAAACAAGCACTCTGTGTGAGTGAGCCTCAGTAGGTGAGATCAGTCCTCTTCAACCCCCATCCACCTTCTCCACCTCCTGCCCATCAGCTACTAAGTAAGCTCACATGCACCTTTTGGGACATACCAATTCTCAGGTGTGGGGGAGGAGGATATATCCCAAAAAACTCTCATCATATGCCATGCACCTTGGGCAACCTGACCAAGTCAGTTCCCCAAACCAGGCATAAAACTAAAGGTGAAAGAGACAGAGCATCCCCCTATCCAACCATGAGCTTGGCCCCATCAGATCCAAAACACACAATATCAGAATGAGGCAGGGGAGGGAATAGTGGGGAGAAGAATCCTCACCAATCAGGTGCCCACCTGCAAGCATATGGGCCCCACAGGGGCCAATGAGACAATATGGCTCCCATCTGGAAACTGGCATCGTACTCCAGGAAATATTAGGGTAAGGATGGGTGCCCTACGGGGGGGAGGGGGGAATAAGTGCTGAACATCCCCAGTACTAAAACTCTACCTCCACCATAGTCTAACATCAAATTGCATCACCCCAAACATGAAGCTAAAGGAACATGCTGTCAGGCACTGGAAAGACCTTAGGGAATATGTAGAAATACCATACCATGTCTTCTAATCAGGAAAAGGGGGCATCCTGGGAGAAGGGGTGAGGCAAGCATAACAAAATCAGGAGATGGGCACGCAAAGAAAATAAAGTGAGGGGGGAACTCCCCACTGCTAAGTACTCCCCCAACTCCACCTACACCCAGGGAGAATAGAAACATGAACAACATCCTGAAACAGGCAGGTAAAAAGTAAAACACAGGATTACACCAGTATGAGGGGACCTGTGAGACAGACAGACAACAGACCTCTCAGTCCAGAAAAGGATACAGAAAAAGTTTGAGAGTAGCCAGATGAAGGAAAAAGGTTCATGCAACATTGTAGAAATGAACAAGTAGTGTCAGTTGTTTGAGTGAGCAGAGAAGAATGAGTTCTAGGCCTCTCAGAAGTGATATTCCCTGCCGGTCCAGTGGTGCAGAGGGTTAAGGCACTGGACTCTGCACCGACGACCTGGGTTCAGGAACGATCCTGGGCCGTTGGGGGTCAGCAGGGGAGAGGGAGGATCAGGCATCCAGAAGACATCTCTCCTCACTTGGGGGGGTCCACGGGGCTTGCCCAGCACCGCAGTGGCCTCCGGTGTGACCAGAGGTACTGCTACACTCAGGGCATGCATAGAGTGATGTGGAGCCAAGATAGACTTCCCCTGGTGTCTTGGCACGCTTGGGATCCACCTGGGGTTGTGGGCGAGGGCATAACACCTAATAAGAAAATCCCCTCTGCCTCCTGATAGGTGACAGAGGGTTCAGGGGGGTCAGTCCACCATTCCCAATGTTGGGCTCTACCTCTCACTCCTCTGCTCTCCACTGCCTCATGCCGCCAGACTTGATTGTAGATAGAGCACCAGGAGGAGTAATCTGGCAGTCCCGCCTTGGGGGACTCAGAGCCAGGGGCTGGGTGGCTAGCAAGAGTGGCTGGAGGGGGCCCTCCTGGAGGTTTGAGAGGGGGCTTCAGGTAGGCAGGAACAGAACAGACCTCGAGCGACCACTCCTGAAAGAGTTCAGGATCGTAGGGGCGCAGAAATAAAAAGTTGAAAAAAAAAAAAGAAGTGCTATCCCTGAGACTGTCCAGGGAGGAAATCCATCTGGCAGGAAATTGCTGAAGAAAAGCAAGTTCCAAGGGCCACATTTGGCCCCAGTCCCTGTCATAATACCAGCTTCTAAGTCTCATGTTTCACAATTCAATCAACACTAGAGCCCAAGGTAGTCTTTCACCCTGGTTGTGTAGAGACGGGCGCTGGTTTCTTTGAGGATACATTATTGTCCAGATCAGATGACTAGTTGGGAGGTAGAGGAGTCTTTGTGGCCACCACTGTCGAGGATCCTTGTCAAGGGTCAGGATCCAGGGTGAGTGGGATAGCAGGAGTAACAGTCGCCTCAACTTCTCCCTCCCGATTGGCCAGTGGCTGAAATTATTAGGTGTCAGAGGTACTGTATCTGATGCTCTCCACTGAGGAAATTGGGGAGTGTGATCCTTAAGTCCTTCTATAGGAGTGTGAAGGGGAGGCTGCTTATCAGTCGGAGCCAAGTTTCATCTGTGTTCCCTTGAATGGTGGGCCACTGTTCAGTCAGTGAGAGGAGGGTGGGTTAGAAGATCTGCAGGGAGATGCAATGCAGCAGGAACTCCAATGTCCACAGGTGCAACTTACTGTAGATTTCCACAGTACTGTTTCCATGACCCCCCCCCCCGCATGTGGGGACCTTCATAGTGGCATCAAGGCTATGTATGAGGGCTGTATGGCTTGCATGGAGGATTCAGAATGCTCCATCCAGTCAATCCTTATTTCAGCATCTAAGTATTAGAATGCTCCACCCAGTCAATCCTTATTTCAGCATCTGAAACTTTAGAAGACAGGGAAGATGGCAGCCACACTGGACTGCTGTCTGTAGGCTCTCTAACAGAGAGCAATTTCACTGCCGTTGATTTTACTTGCATGCTATTTTATCTAACAAATCTAGAGAGTTAATCTGGTATGTTCTGTACTCGTGGTTGTCATTTTCACTACCCGAGTCCCAAAACTTTTGTAGCTTTTATGCTGCTTTCGTTAGGTTTTATGTTTAGGGATGGTAGCAGTAGGCAGGGCTGGTTAGTGATTTAGAATTAGGAGCAAGGATTTTAATTTTTTGAGAGGGCGTCTTCATTGACCGCAGTTTGAATTCTTACCTTTTGAGGTAGTCCCATTCAAGATAGTGGGGGCCAGCTGATTGATGATCTTCAGCTTGTGGCACGACTGCCAGATGAACCGATCAACCAAGCGACTGAGTGACCGACAACTCTGGAGCCACACGCCGGATTCGGAGTGCTGGCTGGATGTTGGAGGTGCCACTTTTTCTTTTATGAAGGGGCCGACATCGTTGGGCCTGCCCTAACTCTCGAAGAGACCGCTTATCTGACTGTGTATCTGCAGCAGTAAATTTCGGAAGAAGAAGATCCAGTTGTGTAGGAGGTGCTCTTCATCCATCAGCAGAGGGGCTAGTTTTGCATCTTGGATCATTTTCTAGCTGGGGATTTATTTGGGTAGGCGCAGATGCCAGGACGCTAGGATTAGTGGTGTCTGTAGTCTTGATTCCTGAATGACTTGTGAACCTAATTTGCTGAAGGGGACTCTGTGGAACTATTTGCCAGTTGTTTTCTCTCAGTTGGCCTAGTTCAACAGGTTTTGCACCTGGACTTTCATTTCTCTAAGTCTGGGATTTTACTGACTATCTTGGGAGTGTGCCTCTGATTTATTGGAGGGACCGTTCTATCCCAAAGAGGAGATTGGCTATCAAGTGCAGGCCTTGCCAGTGAGAGAGGCATTGGCTTGCACTGTAGGTCGGGTAAGCTGTTTATTCATCCCAGCTGAGAAAGCCCCCTTTTTCTATCATCTCATGTGTGCCCTGTGGCCGGAGTGAGTGAGAGAAGCTCATGTTGCATTTTGGGAGAACTTCATTTTAACTGCACTCCTCAATTGTATTTCGTGTCCCTTATTAATCTGCCCAGTAGTGACTAGGGTTAGTGAGAGGGTCCCTGGTCACTAAATGTCTGGGCTGGGAATTTATTTATCTTGACTACCTTACAGTTATTAATTGCAGTATTGTTGCAGTACTTGCCCCTTGGGGCATTGCTCTGCTGATCTTCAGCCTGGTTATTGCTCTCTGGAACAAAATTCTGAATTTGAGACTGCTATTTTAGTTACTTGAATTGTATGGGGAGTTTGGGGAGGTTATGTGGGAGGGTGTGTGTGGTATTTTAATTTTTTGAGTGGTGTGTGAGGTGTGTCTTGTGATTGGGTGTGTATGCTTGTGTTGTTGAGATTTTTGTATGAATTAGTGTGCATGGATGTGGGAGAGTGGTATTATGTTTTATTATGTAACACTTTTTGCTCCTCTGTTGCGGAGCAGGCCACAACGACCACTAGCACCTGAGCCCCCAGACCAGGTCTGGCATACGCTGTATGCACCTGACTCACACAGGCCTGATGAAATTAATGGGACCCCCCCCCGGGACCCGTGACCAGGAACCAGGTGGCCATGCCTCTCGTGGCTGGGGGCTCGGAGCTCAGCAAAGAGCCACCGCCGTTGCCCTGCAATTTTCCACCATTACTGCCCCAGGGAGCCAGATGTATAATGACGTTTGATGCACCTACAAGCAGACGTCTGCAATGCTCCTTCCCCCATAGAATACACACCACTGACAGTGCACCCAGCCTCCGTTAGGTGTCACTGCAGCATGCCACATACCCCTTACCCACCCCAGAGGAAGGAGAGCAGTCATGAAACACTCAATCCTTCCTTTCCCCTGCCAGCCCCCGGAGCTCTGAGTCCATTCCCAAACCTGGGTCACCAGCGTGGTCCGAAGTGTGGCATCCAGCACCTCAACCCTCAGCGCCACCAGGCCGGTCTGGGAAAGTGGTATTATTGACTGATTGTGAGTGTCTTTGTTGACAATACTGTCTGAGGTGTTGTTGGGGATTTGTATTATTTGAGGGACTGAATTTCCAGGTCAGGATGTGTTTGTGCCACAACCCGGTCCTCATTAGTTATGCTGCTGCCCTGCTCTGGGACCTTCACGCCTTTATTGAGCTCCCAGTATCAGCTACTGCAGCAAGGCGCTACAGGGAGGTCAGGATAATTAAGTGGAAGAGGGGTCATGGGTTTTGGGCAGCGGGGTGATAGTGATATTGAGGTTGTCAGGTGCAGAAGATGCCCTGGGCGTAAGCGGTGCCTGGGAAGAAGCCAGATGTGTTTGATTTTCATGCCCAGAGTTCCCACTGGACTGAGTGGGCAGGTAGCTAGATGGCCAGCTGTGTCCTCTAGTCCTCTTTGGGCAGTGCTGTGCAACACTAGGTCTATGAGGAACAAGACCGCTATTTTTGTGGACTTGAGTTCCCCTGTCGAACTGGCCTGCATTATGTAGTCCTGGCTGGGTGATGATGCCAGCTCAGTTAATGTGGCCGCCGTTCCCTCCAGGTACTCCATGGTGCACTGCCCAAGAAAGGATTTCTGGGGTGGGGGAGGGACCATTGTTTTTCGATCCAGCCTGAGCCTCTCGGTGCACCCAGTTGGTAGCACCCGATCTTTTGAGTGTGTCACTATCCATGGGGGTAGAGGTGCAGGCTGCAGGATTCTCCTTATTTACCGCCCCCCTGGGACGGGGGGAGAATTCCTGCAAAAGGTAGCAGACTTTATCGTTGACCAGGTATTGGAGTCCCCCAGATGCTTAATTCTGGGGGATTTCAATGCTTGGTTCGATGATGAATACTCACGTTTTGGTTATGACCTCCCTCAGTTTATGCAGTCTCTGGGCTTGTCACAAGCAGTTGCCTCTGCTACCCACCAGCTCAGCCACACACTCAAGCTGGTGTTCCAGCTGGGTTTTGAGGCTGATAACCTCAAGATTGATCAGGTCATTTGGTCTGATCATTACACTGTGGAGTTCACATTCAGGGCTTCCCCTGAAAGTCCCTCCCCTGCAGAAATGGTCAGCTATCACCCTTTGAGGGGCTTGCACCCAGCGGGACTGTTGGCGGTAGCTGATTTATCTAGGGTTGACGCAGCATGTGCCATTGGCACCGGAGAAGTGGTTGCCACCTATAATAGGGTGGTTTCCAAGGCTCTGAATGCCATTGCACCAGTTTGTTTTTGACCCAGATCTTCTCATGTGAGATCCCTGTGGTTTGATGGGGATCTTAGAGT
Source organism: Neoceratodus forsteri (assembly GCA_016271365.2). Classification (NCBI taxonomy): domain Eukaryota; kingdom Metazoa; phylum Chordata; order Ceratodontiformes; family Ceratodontidae; genus Neoceratodus; species Neoceratodus forsteri. Next base: position 1,635,123,042 of record CM028130.1, on the reverse strand, counting down.
GATGAAGACCAAGGGTCAGAAGTTGGGGCATCACTGGCGGAGGACCTGGCTGGAGTCTGACAAGCTGGGCCTGCGTGCCTACTACGATGAGTACCAGGGGGCAATCTCTCATAAGACGGCAGAATTCCTGTCCAGGGAGATTGCTGTGGGGAAGAACAGACCTTCTCAGCTGTTTCAAACTGTAGACAGGCTTTTACATCCTGCCTGTCTGCAGCCAAAAAAAAACGTTTTCATCCCCTTTATTTGAAGAGTTTGCTCTGTTCTTCTCCAACAGAGTGTCGGCCATCCTGTTGGGGATTCTGCCAGTTAGGCCTTTGCTAAGCAGTGGTCAGGCTGTGGGGAATAGAGGCACTCCACCTATCTGGGAAGAGTTTAGGCCAGTTGAGGTGTCCGATGTGACTAAGGTGATCGTAGAGCTGAAGCACACGTTCTGTGAACTGGACCCAACCCCAACACGGTTCTTCATGGGATGTGGTGAGGCTTTCGGTCTGGTGTTTACCAGGATTGTTAGGTGCTCAATGGCAGAGGGGGTTCTCTCAGCTGCCTTGAAAGAGGCGCTGGTGAGGACCCTCCTTAAGAAAGCTTCTCTTGACCCTGATGTCCTGGCGAATTACCGTCCTATCTCCAACCTGCCTTTTTTGAGCAAAGTTGTTGAGAAGCTAGTGGCACATCAGCTCGAGGATCACCTGGTGTCCTCTGACATTTATGAGCCATTTCAGTTGGGTTTTTGGGCTAGGCACAGCACTGAAACAGCTGTAGTGAGGGTGCATAATGATCTGCTCAGGGCTAGAGATAGAGGACACAGGTCAGTTCTTGAGCTCCCAATCTCTCCTCAGCTTTTGACACTGTGGACCACGCTGTGTTATTGGATTGGCTCTGTGAGTTTTGTGGACTCACCAGTACTGTCATCAGGTGGTTTGAGTCCCATCTCTTGGACAGGGTGCAGCAGGTGGTGATGGGGAATTTCTCCTCCTCCTCCTCCCCAAAGCCTCTGTCTTGTGGAGTTCCACAGGGCTCGATCCTGTCACTGATGTTGTTTGCAGTGTATATGCTGCCCCTGGGTGAGATCATTCAACAATACAATGTGGAGTTTCACTGCTATGCAGATGATACCCAACTGTATTTGTCTTTTGCTCCCGGAACATCAGCAGCTATGGATGTGCTTAACACCTGTTTGGATAAAATCAATGATTGGATGGCTTCCAGCTGGCTGAGACTCAGTCTGGCTAAAACGGTGGTGCTGGTGATTGAGCCTGGTCATGGGTGTGATGGGTTGCTGTCCAGGACTGATTCTGGTCTTGTTCTGGGTTCTACTCCATTGACGGATTTCCCAAGGGTGCGAAATCTGGGTGTAATCCTTGGCAGCAGGCTGACTTTTGAAGATCAGGTGTTGTCTGTTGTCAGCAGTGGTTTTTACCATCTATGGAACATTGCCTGGATTAAGCCCCTTGTTCCACCCGAGGACCTGCCGACGCTAGTACACACCTTTGTTTCCTCCAGACTTGACTACTGCAATGCTCTTTACTTTGGGGTCATGGGAGGGACCCTTCACAGGTTGCAACTAGTGCAGAATGCAGCAGCTCAGTTACTGACTGGCCTTTCCAATTTTAGTCATGTGACACCTGTTCTGCATGCTCTGCTCTGGCTGCCGGTCTGGTGGAGGGTCCTTTTCAAGGTGGGGCTTCTCACCTAAGAGGCGCTAAACGGACTGGGTCCTGGCTATCTGTTAGAGCTCCTGACACCGTTGACCTCTGCCCACTCCCTCCATGCCTCTTCGAGGGTCCTCCTGTTTGTTCCCAGGATACAGCTCAAGACTTCTGGAGATCATGCTTTTAGCATTTTTGGACTGTCCCTGTGGAACACATTATCATCTGCAGTCCAGGAGGCCCCCTCGGTAGAGGTTTTAAAGCAGAGGTTGAAGGCACACCTTTTTGGCCTGGCATTTAATAAATTCTGAATAACAACATATTGCCTAGTCCCTATGTATGATACTTTATCAGTTTTTTGGTGTCTTATATACCTTATATGATATCTTATATATAACACCCATAATGCCCACTCACCCATACTCTCCTTCCCCTTCCTTTTACCCCCACTCTTCCCCTTGCCTTATCCTCTGTCTTCCTCTCCTTCCCCCATGCCGTTTCCCCCACTGGATCAACCTTAAAACCAACCTACTACCACTACCTCACAACCTCCTAGACAAAGCCACTTCTTTTGACCGCCCACTCTCCCCCCAAGTCTCTCCTCCTCCTCACCTTGACTCCTCCTCAGACTCTCACACTAGGTATCACACCTCTTTATCTCCTTCACTACATATAAACACTGTTCTTTGCCCTAGTTGAATGCTCTTGACGCTGTAATATCACCATTGGTACTAAATGACACTGTAACCTTATTGTATACTAGCTACCTACTATTTGAGTATTGTATATAAACTGTTTGTTATTGTTGTCATTGTCACTGTTTGATGTGGAACCTTTGTAAAAGAGCTCTGAGCTCAAAAGTATGATCCGAATCCCTAAATAAATAAATAAAATATTTTAGTTTTTAAACTGTATGATGTTATTTGATATTTATGCATTGTATGTTTATTCTTATTTCTCTGTGAGGTGCCCAGAGCCTCCAGGAATGGGCGTCATACAAATAAAGCTTACCTTGCCTTTCCTAAGTTCAGCAATTGTATTAGTTGCAGCTGCTTTGCACTCAGAGGTGTCTTGCAGGATCCTTGCAAACACTGCCATAAACTTTTGCAGATCTGACTGAGAAAGAGAGTCTCCACTGCCATCCTGACTCCTAGGAACTTACTGTAGAATAATGACGTCTGCCAGATTAGGCCGTGAAGAACCCAAGGAGCAAAAACCGAAACATACAGCAAATCTGTGACTAATTACAAAAAACAAAAAACACTGGAAGTTTCTCATATAAAACTTCACTTCAACCTAACAAAAACTGGGCAATTACAGGGAAGTGAAAGAGTGGATTAATGCAGAGTTCTATTCTAGGACACTCCCACTCTCAGATCATTTTGCTATATTAGCCACTGCCCCCCCCGCTCCCCCCCCCAATAACTGACTTTGTAGTGCAGTGTGGGGGGATGCTGCTTCTTGAGATGTCATTCTTTTGATTAGGCAGCATGTCTGTTCATCTCTGGTCACCATCCAGGTGGATAAAGATCCCATGGCACTTATCAAAGAAGAGCTGGGGAATGTTTATTAACATTAAAAGGAAATTTCATCATTCTATATCCTGTAAACATATTTTTGTAACCTGAGCACCATGAAACAGAGAGATATTACCCCTCCCTGTTGGGGTTCAACCCTGTTGAGGGGCCTGGGCTCTGTTCTGATGATCATGGGGAGTTGTTTCCCAAAGATATAAAGTAAATAGTGAGGTGCATTCACCTAGCGTGAATTATAGTGGGACAGTTGTTTGTTTGGTACAACACCCTGGGATGCTCTATCTACACACCTCCCCTTTCAGTCACCCCACACATGGAATACCATAAACAGTTACAGTACTTTACTTTGCATGCAGTTAATGACTATAGCTAATAATATGCTCACTGACAGTTTTTAACAATAAAAATAGAAGATTTATTAACAAGGAAAAAGGGGATGGGGAAGCAAAGAAAAATGGCAGTTTAAGTATTTGATGAACTGAGTGAACCATAAACAGTAACATTAACAGTGCCCTCTCCCAACAGCAACACATGCATCCACCTCCCCACCAGTATCAATGCCCCTTACTGTCTATCTGGGCACCCAGTCAGAGTTGCAGGTCTGCCGTTGCCGCAGGTTGGCTGGTGTTGGTGCACTTTTAAATTGAAAAGAGTAAACTTGGAATTAATTCTATTTAACCTCCCCAGATCAAGGCAGGCACTGTGGTTACTCACAGTTCTGAGGATAGTCTCACAGGGTCTGACAATGGGTGTAGGTGCAGTCAGTCGAGCTGGGGTCATTGAGCTGTACAAACAGGGTGACAGCAGTCTTGGCTGTGGCAGCGTCTTGCAGCTTGTCATCTTCAGGGATGTTGCAGGCTCTTACAGCTTGCCACCTTCTTGCGGCTAGATCAGATGCTGAAACAGGCTAGTACTGGGGACCAGGGTCACATGCCTCCAGGAGAGATGAGGGGTAGTGCCTAGCAGTAGCAACACCTGCCTAACTCCCCAGACCATCCTTGATGGCAGTTTCTCTTCCTGGAGCTCAGGGTTCATACTCTTCTTTCTCCCTCTGCAGCTAGCAAATGGGATTTGTCTCTAGCAACCAGTCCAATTAACCCCTCCAGACTAGAGGTGGCAAACAGTGTCTCACCCAACATCAAATCACAAAAATGAACCACAAAACAGCTTTTCTTGCTTCCAGACAGGCTTCCCCAGGCAAGGGGAATTTTCTGTAGATGTCCACTGGTTGGTTGACCCAGGCAGCACTTCAGACTTTTAGCAGGAATCAGTCCAGCCCTCCTCACAGGCTGAGGACTTCTCTTAGGTGCTGCAAAGTTTTAGTTGCAAACAGCTCTACAGACACACTCTCTGGCTTCCCAGATAGTAGGAAGCTGTTTGGAAGGTCACTTGGAGTTTGGCTGGAAGCCTTAGGCCAGCTTCCAAACGTTTCCTAGTTGCTGGCTAGATGCCCTTCTTACACGTGGAGAGCCTCAGGTTTGTTTGTTTGTTTGTTTATTTGAGGTTATAACCATTGAGTAATTATTCATTTACAATGGTGACTCAGGTGAACTGCCCCGAGATGAATCTGTCACTGGGGACTGAATAAAGAATGCAGCTTCTGATTGGTGGAATACAGCTGTCCATCTCTTAAACTGATATGTATGAAACCCCCTTGATGCCTGATTGGTTGACTGTTTGGGTGCAAAGACATTTCCCATACCTCCTACCCGGGAGCCATAGCTAAGTCTTCCAGGGCTCCTTGATTACTGATTGATTGATTTCTTTATTTATAAAAAGTGCCTTTCTAAAACCAAAGCACTTGTACATTATAATAAAACACACATCACAGTTAAAACCATCATAACACCAATATTTACGTAAAATTTCAACAATAAATATTTAGTTAATCAAACGCAGCTGAAATAAATATAAATATAAATATACTGCACTAACCATCATTTTCAGCCAAATTCAGAATAGGCTAAACTAAATAGATGTGTTTTTAGCTCTATTTTAAAACTCTGGATGGTCAGGCACTCTCGTATATGTTGACGTAGAGAATTCCATATGGTTGGGGCCACAAAAACAAAAGACCAGGCCCTCAATGATTTTAAATGAACCTTGGGAATCTCTAGCAATCCGTCATCAGTGGATCGGAGACGACAGAGACGGTGGTACGGGGGAAGGACATCTTGCAAGTAGCAGGGTCCCTGATCATGTAGGGCCTTTTAGGTCAGTAACCTGACCTTGAAGGTGATAAGCCACTTTACTGGCAGCCAATGCAGTCCGCGGAGCACAGGTGTCATATGATTGGCCCTAGATGTACCCATCAATAACCTGGCTGCCTCATTCTGCACTATCTGCAATCGGCAGATATCAGCCTCCATTAGTCCTAGGTAAAGGGAATTATAGTGTCAAGGTGGGAGATTACAAAGGCATAGAACAATTTTGTAAGATCATCAGGAGCAACCACATGCTTCACCCAGGTGATATTCCTCAGACAGTAAAAAGAATATTTGATCATGGCCGACACCTGTGATTTAAGGGTCAGTTCCTCATCAAAAATAACACCCAGGTTCCACACCCAATCTGAGGTAGTCAGCTGAGCACCCCCTAGCCAAAGCCCTGATGGTTGTCCAGCCAACAAACCCGCCTCCCATCAATCTGGGTTTGCAACCCGCACCTCAGTTTTATCTGGGTTCAACCGAAGCCAGCTGGCACTCATCCAGTCCTGGATCTCTGGCAGCCAATTACTAAATACTGAGAGGATCACATCTTGTCCAGGCACGAAAGACATGTACAGATGAGTATCATCTGCATAGGAGTGAAAACTCAGACCGTGTCACCTAATGATTTCTCCCAACAGCAGCACGTACACTGCGAACAACATGGGTGCCAAAATAGAACCCTGTGGTACCCCACAGGATAGGGAGAGAGGGGCTGAGGCATAAATCCCAGACACCACTCTCTGAGTCCTACCCTTGAGGAAAGATTGAAACCATCTGTGGACCCCCCCAGATAGTCCACAGATGAACCACAGGTGCTCCAATAGCACATCTTGGTCCACAGTGTCAAATGCCGAGATCAAGGAGGACCAGGATTGAACAAGTCCTCCAATCTCTTGCTATTAGGAGGTCATTTAGCACCCAGACAAGGGCCATCTCAGTACTATGCCTCTTCCAAAATCCTGACTGGAGAGAATCATAGACATTGTGACTGGACAAATGGTCATCAAGCTGCAATGCAATCACCTTCTCAGTAATTTTTCCCACAAAGGGTAGGTTTGAGACAGGTCTGCAGTTGGCTAGACAGTCCATTTCAAGGGAGGGCTTTTTATGGAGGAGTCAAACAACCACCTCCTGAAGGGGATCTGAAATGACCCCCCCACCCCAAAGACCTCCTGACTATCTCAGCTAGGACCGGGCTGATTTCATCTACATACCCTAAAAGAAAGGACGTAGGGCCTGGGTCCAAACTACAGCTGGTTGGCAGCAAAGTCTCGATGACCCTCACAATGTCTACGATTTCCAACCGGTTGATGTCAGACCACGTAAACTGAGTGGCCGCCACCTCCTGCTGACCTCTGCAATACCCACTAGCGAGGGCTGGACAGATCCCCTTCCTGATGGTGGCAACCTTATCTGCGAAGAACTGAGCAAACTCATCACACTTCTCTTGTGAAAAAGCTCTACCAGGCTAGAGACAGACTGGATTGCACAGTCTGTCCACAGTCAAGAAGAGCGAGCTTGTAAGTTCTGCTCAGCAGCAATCTCCCTGGACAGGAATTCTGCCTTCTCTCGGGTGAGTACCGATTGATAGACTGTATAGTGGTCCATCAACCTTGGTATGTCACACTCCAGGCCCGATTTCCACCAGCCCCTCTCTAGTCTTCACCCCACCCTTCTCAAATTCTTCAAGGTCCCATCAAACCATGGGGACCTTGGGTGAAGAGTGAGTGGGCAAACACGAACAGGAGCTATGCAATCCAGGGCCTCTATCACTGCCTTGTTATAGGCAAGTACTAGATTCCCTGGATCCATGCATTCACTTGGAATACCCAATAGATCCAGTACCGCCGTTACACCTTTTGGGGTTACATCCCTCAAAGAGTGGTACCAGACCATCTCCATAGGGGCAGGCTTATTGAGGTTAGCCACAAAACTGAACCCCACAGTGTGATGGTCAGACCATCTGACTGGCTCCACCACCAAGTCAGATACCCCCATCTCCAGAAGGAACACCAAGCCCAATGAATGACCACCAATATGAGTTGCAGAGGTAACAACCTGTGTAAGGCCCAACAAACACATTAATTGGAGGAAATCCTGACCGAACTGCGAGAGTTCATTGTCAACCCATGCACTGAAATCCCCTAGAGTCAACCATCTGGGGGATCCCAATACCATAATGACGAGGGAGTCTGTGACTTCCTGCAGGAAAGCTTTCCCATCTCCTGATTGATGGTAGATGAGAAGTACCCTGCACCCTACACCTGCACCCACGATAGTTTCAAAGGTGTTGGTGATCCCTACTGGTACCTCCATAAGGTCCAGTTCTGATCTAAAACAGATGACTACACCCCCACCCCTATGATCCATCCTCAGGCGGTGTATTCCCGAGTACCCAGCCAGAATAGCTGAAGCCAATAATGGACCAGCACTGTCATTCAGCCAGGTCTTAGTGATGCAAGCCAGGTCCGCTGACCCAACAAGATCCACTATTAAAGCGGTCTTATTCTTAATAGACCTGGCATTGCATAACACCGCCTGAGTAGGATGGGCAACCAAGGAAGACTGGGTCACTTGCCTGCACAAAGTAGAACCCTTGGGTATTGGTACAAGACAGGGAGGACCCCTCTCCAGGACCCATTTCACCCCAGGGCATGTCCTTGTTCCCACCACACCGATCCACCCACTCCTTTCCAATTCCCCCAGGCCCAACCCCACCCCACCCCTTCTTACTCCTAACTATCCCCAGGGCTCGACATACCCTACATGCCTCCAGAGACAGTGGAGGTCAGTTGAAGGAGTGGAGATCCCGGAGCCTGGTCGGGGAACAGTGCCTCACCATCTTCATATCTACCCAACTCTTCCTAGCAGACAAATAACACACACCACAGTCTTCAAATCCACTTAAATATTCTCACAATCCACACATATACATCCAATTTAAAGCCTACACAATCCAATAAACCTAGCCACACTAACTCTCCACTCACACCCCAATACCACAAGAATCACTCAGTTTAGCACATACACCAACACTTAATCATAACCCAACACCACAATCCACAATAAGATTAACCCTCCCTAAACAACCCCCCCCAAAAAAATAACAACACACAATGCAAACAAATAATTATGACTAAATAAAAACTTATGGCAAAATGTCTGTATGTTGTAAAAAAAGTAGGAGACAGTCACTTAAATCTCGTCAGGCCAAGTAGTAACAGTTTTCATCAGAGCTCTCACCTCCTCAGGGCAACACCAAATAAATGTCTCAGACCAAGTCAGCTCTCACCTTCACCTTGGAAAGAGTGCACAGGATTAATTTACAGAGCTAAAGCAATTTACAGGCACTGTCACTGGTTTAAAAAAGTTAAAGATCAGACAAGCCTTTAAATGAAAAATCTAACCAATATAGCTAGTAGTGGGTTCTGATTTAGTCCTTTCATTAGATCCCGTTATGGAAGAAAATGGTCTTCTTCTCCTCCCCTTAGATATTTCCAAGATAAGTCCATACTCCGACATATATACAACAATCCAGACAGTGGAAATTTACCAGATAAAAGCAAGCAGGAATAGTAATCAGGAGCAATGAGAGAGGTCCACCACACGCTCACCCCAGGAGGCAATCTCACTGCCCAGATAGACCCACCACTGCGGTTCCTGGCTAGCAGTCTGCTCACCAGTAGGCCCCCCCTGGAAAACCTAGAAAGTGCCAATATACCACATCCGCCCTCTGGCAGACCTAAACTGGCATCTCCCATCACAGAGCTAACATACAGCAGTCACCTCCTAAACAAAATTAGGGCAGACCCCCTCTATAGCTCCCTCCTACCTTCCAAAGCTGTATACACTCTGAAAAAGTCACTGGAAGCACCACCATGCAAAGACCACCAATATGAGGCACTGATGATGTTCCGACCAAAGGGCCAGCTAACAAGGATCCATACTTGATGTTCCAGTGAGGCTACCTTCATTCAACAATTCCCCCATCAAAAGATCTTCCTTCCAGGCACTAAAACACCCAGAAACTGCAGACCACAACAATCCTGAGCACTCCAGCTCGACCTCGGGAGACAGGGCAAGCTACAATCAGGTTTGGACAAAAGAGCGGCACTAGGGATCCATGATTCCAGCAACAGGCAAATTTCCCAGCAGAACATCCACAGGCTCTACAAAAAATGGCTCCACTCAATAAAACACCGGAGGTAATTTTAAACCACTAACCCCGAAAGATGCTGTGCCTGCTCTGACTGACTCACTTCATACCCTAACTAACTAAAAACAATAGGTGAACTGTCAGCAAAAATTTAACAAAGCTTAACAAATTACAATAAAACTTTAAAGTAAAATGAAAACTTAGAGCAAATAAATGTAAGAAATGTAAAACTACATTGCTGCTATTGCTGCTATTGCTGCTATTGATGACTTTAGGGGTCAAAGGTGCCAAATATGTCTGCAGTCCAAACAGTTTATACAGAATCCCAATGTTAAAGTCTTTTTGCAGCCAAACCAAATACTTTTAACAAATAAATGCCTCAGTGTTGAAAAGCTGCCACTCTGCCCTAGTGTCCCGTGGAAGAGCAATGAATGGCAGTCTCCCCCTGACTGTCACTAGCACCATAGCACTGTCACCCCCAGGCAAGAGGCAGAGCTATACAATACATAGCAGCTGCATCTGCTCTTAAAGGCACCATGCACTTTTAATGCAATAGCACTTAAGAGCATTTTTTAAAAGTTTAATTTGTGTCTCCCCCCAAAGTGTGTCTCCAGACCGACTACTACTGCTGAGGATGTCCACAGGGCTGGAGCACATAGGGGAACATGCCCAAGAGCCACCAGAGTTGCTTGTACAATGAGTGCCATAGTGCTCTTTCAGGATTTGAGCTGGTAGCCACCACCTCGCACATTCTTGCAGGCATCCTGTGTGAAAGCTTGCACAGGCTGTACAATATTTACAATGACTAGACTGGCAGTTTAACTTTTTTCTACAGAGCTCATTCAGTCCCTCTACCAGGATATCATCATGGGGGGGGCAGCAGGAGTGCACAGAGGACCAGAACTTGTGGGACTGGTGGTCAGAATACAGTCAGGGCCAAATTAAGGTAAGCTCCACTCATGGGGAGGGTTACATTTTCCATTTCTTTTTACAGTGACCTACACAACCTAATAAACAACAGTGGCATTGACTAAAAAGAAAACACAAAAATAAAATTAAAAAAATATATATATATCCCATATAATTAAGCAAATAAGAATCATGCCAAATAACACTGTGCAGACATACTGAATTATACTTAACATGGCTACCACTGCTAAGTGCTTACTGTGACAGGGTAGAATAGGACCCTGTCCCATTTGTTTTGGAGAAAGTATTTAAATACAAGGATCTATATTCTTTCCTTTTCTCTCTTCTCTGTCTGGCTATGCAACCAAATTTTCCTGTGAGACTTCGGACTTGATCAACCTGAACAGTCTTGCAGTTCTTTGCCTCTCACTGTCTCAGTTTTCTTTTGCTGTCTGTTTTTCCTCCCTTGCATATCTATGTCAGCTAATATAAAATATATGAGAATCAATGTATGAAGTGAAACTGATATTGGGATCACTTTTATTTAGAAAATTACATTATTGCTGAAATGTATATATTTATATTTTGAGATAACTGTAAAAAGCTAGAGGTTACTTGGGTGCAAATGCCTGAGCCTTTTGCAGTTGATGTGGGGACCTCAGAAAGTTCTCAATATTCTAGCAGCACCTGAAATTTACAAAGAACAGGATGCTTGCAAAGGATGGGGGTTGAAAAGTCTTATAAAACAGCTGAGCTGAGCTGCAACTAGAGGGATTACAAGAGATTTAATTTTGCTTCTGTATATAGTTATTTTGAACAGGTTTATTTTATTTTATGTTACTGCAACTACAAATAAACACTTTTGTGGAATTTTACAACTGCTCCTGGGTTTTCTCTATGCTTTCTGACCTGTGCTTCAATGACTCTTAGAGATATAAAGCCTTTAGAACACCGTGTAACAGGTTTTTAACATAACCTTCAGAGAAAATAGACACATCTCTTTGATATTCTCTGCTTATGGCTTGCCTAATAGCAATGCTCAAATCTATGTATGTTATACATTTGTATAACTAAAGCACATCTTGCCCGCCATACCTGATCTTTCAAAATTATGAAAATAATACTCAGATTCCCACTGGGTAACCCTTTCCACCTTATCTGGGTAAAACCATGAATAAGATTCACATATGACATATGGTTAATTAAGTCCCAATTCCATACCACTGCTACATAGATCCAAAAGCCTTTTATGTATTCACATTCCATAAAGAGCTGTTCCTGAGTCTGTACAATCTGGGTACTAACCCGTCTGGGGCAATGTCTTTCGTCAGTGCTCTTATGTTTCCATAACTCTATTAATCCTAACCTTTCATGAATACATACCCATAAAATATCTCATAAGTATGCTGAAAAACTTTTATTAACTAACTGTTTTGAAGACCTTTGCCTCTGGACTACTGGACAAGAGATCAATTCAGGATACATACAAAAAGAGGTATGCATCACTATTGTATGTAAATATTTTCTAAATAGGGTGTGTACATATTCTATGCTCAAACACCATTGTCTTATTTTTAGTAAAGACATCTTAATAATGGATGGACATTGTGCCCCCGAAGATTGGCCACAAAAATGGATCTTTTGTATCCACCACCAAGGAAGGAAGGAAGAAGTGTAACCAAGTTTCTACTAATACCTACATCCTAGTGTCCTAATGCAATATTGCACTAAAGTTAAAACTTATAAGAATACTATAAAAAATACTACTGGATTAATCATTCCTACTCTACCTTTAGATACAGATGAATGTGTAATACCTATTTTAAGCTGGTTTAATCTACCCCTCCCCCCCAAAAAAAAATACTCAAGAGTTTTGTCTGTATACTAACTGGGATAGGGAGCGTTTAATTGACGAATAAAAATGTGGGGATCAACAATGTCTTAATCAAAAACACTCTCTTCTTTTTTGATAACTTCAATATTTTCCATGTCATTACTTGGGCTGTAGCTGATTGTATTCTAGGCTTCCAGTTCTTAAGGGCCATGTCATCTACTCTATAAATTATTATCAAACGTTCCACCATATTCCCCTCCACAATAATTCTTGCAATCTGAGTTTGTTCCCCCCTCTATTGCATTCTAGTCCTATGTCTATGCTTTTAGATGTATTAATACATGACACAGAGGCTGTGGAGAAATCCTGTAATACTATGGCCAAAGAGTCAGAATATGAAGTCTTTTCTACAAATACACTTACACCATCCATATAGGCTATAGTTTTCACAGGAGGAAGGTCATTTTTTTATCACTAAACCCATTATTCCATCATAGAAGTCTCAGAAGGAAACTCAGACCAGCGACCTCATCTCCAGTCTGTACCTCACCCAAGTGGTCACTCATGCCACCAGGATTAACTACAAAACTGGTACTAGTACCCTCATTGATGGGCTCCTCTCCTCCCACCCTGAGCACTTATCTGGAGTATCTGTCCTGCCAGATAGCCTCAGTGACCACTGCCCAGTCCAGTTCAACTAAGCCAACAAGTTATCCAAACACACAGCCAAGGTCTCCAGAAATAGAGCCCTAAGGCCAGGGCTACTCGACCCCTTCAAGCAATATCTAAAACAGATAGACTGGACACTACTTGACAGAGTCACTGATGGTAGCTAAGCCCGGAACTACCTAGTCACAACTTTCAATCAAGCCTGTGATATATTTGCACCTTTCAAAACCAAAAAAGTGAAAGGAACCATCAATCCATGGCTCTCCAGCTCCCTAGATGATATAATGCATAACCTTGACAACTTGTGGCATAAGGCCAGGTCATCCGGGAAACAAGCTGATATTACTGCATACAGAACAGCTAGAAACTACCACAGCAGACTCATCCAATCATCTAAAGCCACATACTATAAAGACCTTCTTACCAAAAGCTGGGGCTCAGGTAAGGACTTCTGGAACTCCTTGAAAACCTTCATGGGCAGGCCCCCAGAGCCCCACCAGACCCGATTACAACATCTACAGAGACACTCCAGGAACCTATAGACATAGCCAATGAGTTCAACATAGCCTTTATTGATATCACAGATGTGCTACTGGCCAACTATCTCAATCTGACTACTGCGCCATTGCCAAATCATGCCCACCCCTCAACATCAAGAACTGGGACATCACTGTTCCACTTTAAACTAGTCACTAGGGCTGTGACAATCAAGTACATCAAGTATGTCCTTGGAAAGACAAGGATGGGAAGTGATCAAGTTGATATGAAGCTGGTCGCCCTTGTCCTAAATGAGCTTGCCGACCCACTCACAAAGGTTTTTAATGTCTCACTCAGGTCAGGTGAGTTCTTCAACACTTGGAAGATGGCCTTAGTCACCCCATCCTCAAAACTGGAGACAGAACTGACACCTCCAACTATAGGCTGATATCCATCCTCCCCCCAACCAAAGCCCTAGAAAGGGTGGTTTCTGACCAACTCACAGAGTACCTTGAGAAGTACAACAAAATGTGCCCCCAACAGCATGGTTTCTGGAAACACCACTCCACCCTAACGGACCTTGTAGAATACACCTCCTAATTATAAAATGCCTTAGACAAAGGGATTGTGGTGGGGTCAATATTCATAGACCTCATGAAGGTTTTTGACTCTGTTAACCACCACCATCTTCTTGATAGCCTACTCTCAACAGGACTATCTCCAGACATAGTGGTATGGTTTAGCAGTTACCTCACTCACCAGACACAGCACGTCAGAACTGGAGACTCACTATCAGCTCCCAGGGAGATAAGCATTGGAGTCCCCCAAGGATCAATCCTAGGGCCACTCCTCTTCAGTCTCTACATCAAAACCCTACCATCAGCCTGCTCAGCACACATCGTACTCTATGCAGATGATGCCGTAATTTCTGCCCCTGGCAGGGACCATTCGACCATCACCTCCCAACTCCTCAACAGCCTCCACAAGTTAGAATCTGTGTTCAGTGACAAAAAACTGTTGTTAAACCACAAAAAAACTAAGAGTATGCTGCTTACTGTCCCACAGAACAAAAAGAAGTTCCATTCTATGCTGATACGGTACCTTAATGGAGATGCTCTAGAGCAAATCTATACCTTTAAATATCTAGGAATTCACATTGATGACACTCTCAACTTCTCTGGTCATATTGACCATGTGGTCAAAACCACCAATATGAAACTTGGAGTGCTATACCGCCACAGGAACTCTATGACACCTGATGCACTAAAACTAGCCACGAGCAGCTCGGTCTTTGCATCTATTGACTACGGCCTACCAATATACGGGGCTGGCACTGACACTGCCCTCAATCAAATAAAAACCCTGTTAAATAAGACATGCTGACTGACCCTAGGAGCAGACTATTCTACCCACACCTGTTCTCTATACACAGGAAATGGATGGCTTCCTCTCCATCTCAGAGCTCGATACCAGATCTGCCTACTTGTCATGAAAGCCCAATTAAGGCTAGCACCTCCATCTCTATGTGGACTCTTCTAGCACTTTAGACCATCTAAGCCCACCAGGAGTGCAGAGAAAGATGGGCTCCTGATACCATTTAAGTGCATCACCCTGGCACAGAAATCCATCTCGTATCAAGGACCAAAATGATATAATGGGCTACCAGCATCACTCATCGAAAGCAATAAAATAAACATCTTCAAAACAGGACTCAGGATTTTCCTGCATCATGAACTGGCCTGGGTATGCTTCAGCTAGCCAACTACAGGACTCTATAGCCTGAACAACCCTCCCCTTCACCCTCACCCCCCACCGTCCCACCCCATCCCCTCCTGCACTATCCCCTCCACCATCCAACGCCCCACCCTCTCCTGCCTCTAACATACCCACCCCTATCCTCTCCTGCACAACCTCCACCACCACACCATCTACTTCCCCACACCAGTACCCCTAGTTTCTCCACACCCTGTTCCCCCTCACTTGCCCCCTACTAAATTCCAGTTTGCTCCCCCTCCCTACGCTGCTGGCTCACTGTAGCAACACCCCTCCTCCAAACACAGTCACCCTCCCACAAAAATAACAATTCTGTCCTCAGGCTGCTCACCCCCACCCACTCCCCCCTCCTTATAGCTAGTCCCCACCTGTGTGGCCAGCACTCCCAGGGGCCTAATGACCCTATATTGACAGACTAAAGCAATTTCCTTTGTAACTGTTTCCTTTGTATGAGTTGTATCCTGAATGTTGCTTTCATTCTTGAAATGCTTTATCCCCTTGTAACCCTGTCCATCTATTATATTTGTAACCTGAGTGAAACAAACTGTTCCTTCAATGTATCTTAACTCACATTGTTCTAATGTCTGCAACCTGTATGTTTCAACTAACTGTTTTTTTTGAATGACCTGGAACCTTTGTAAATGAGTCCCAGGACTGAAAGCTATTAATCCTAAACTGCAATAAATAAAATAGATACATTGTTCTGTATAGCCCCAAGTAAGAGGTCTGTGCCAAATTCATAGAAAACAGGGCTCAGTGGACACCCTTGTCTAACTCCCCTGAAAATATGCACCTCAGACCCCAATCATCCATTTATATATGGATCACACTTGCTTGTGCATTTAACACTCTTAACAAGGCTGTAAATCTCATTGGGATGCCATATGTTTCCAACACTTTAAATAAATAATCATGGGTTATCTAGTCAAATGCTTTTTCTTTCTGAATAGATAGGACATAATCAGGGAGAGAAGAGCTGGGGAGTTTCCCTAATGGAATGGCCAATAATATCTAGTGTCAATAAAACAGGTACATGAAATGCATCCTCCAGAACACATCTAGAAATGAGCTATCACATTTCAGTGTGCTTTTCTGTTAAAAAAAATACAAATACATAAATTAATTAATAATAGTATGTTTTTTAAGATATGCATTGAAATCCCTTGGGACCCAAACAATATTTTTGGGAGTTTAAACCAGTCTGTGAGATAATTATACTTATTGTTTGTTTGCCCTTGATGTCCAACTAATAGTATGGGCTAAGGGTTAAGCAAATTGTGCCTATGTTATGCACCATACTCATCTTGTATAGCCAATACACCTATGAATTCATGCCTTGTCAAGGTAAAAATAAATACATTAAACAGTCTTAAAAATAGCGTACTTCATCTAAATGCATGATTTTAATATTGAGATGTTACATTCTACACAGAAATGTGATTGCTATGCTTGATTGGCAGATTCATTTATCATTAATATGGTGTTAATATATAGCAGCTCCAGTGAGGATGCAATGCAGTACCTTGCAGTATTACTGCAGTATTCTACAAAGTGCTGCAATAATTCAATGACAATTACGTCCTTTTTTCAGGTAATATTTTGTGACATATTATTTACTGCATTGCATCCTGGCTGACACAACTGGAGGCCTACTAAAATGTAAATGAATGTATTGTAAAAGGGATGCATTTCCATTCTATTTTTATTGGTGTACTGCAGTATCTTGCATGACACACACTTCAAGGTACATCAACATAAAAGATTAAAGCAGTAATTGGCACCACATCCAGCTTCATGCAGAGTCTAAAATTGTTACGGTGGCCAAATCACCAGCACACCTCATAGCCACATACTATAAGTGGTACCCCTTCTGCACTGCCGACAGACTTTTACATTCATTTGTGTGTATGTACCATCAAAAGCTGGAGGTTTGGACAAATATCTGTATCCCCTTTAACAATGCTATAACTAGACAATAGACAGAATTTGTTATTACTTCTCTGTGTTCATATATTTCCTCCATGTTCTCTTGTTCCGTATTCCATGAATCTCCTTGTCAACATATGATGTTTTCTAATAAGTATACTTTGTTGTTTATGTGTAACATTTACCTTCCATTCTTTTTTAAGTGGCTATGTATAATTCCGTATGTGATACACTTTTGCCCCATACAATTGTGCTTATTATTATTATTACTATTAAATAAAGATTCCTAAAAAAAGGGGATTGGGAGTACTGTCACTGGAAAGATGTGAGGAGTTTGATCAGTTTTTCCTTGACAGGCTATCCTCTATTTATCCTACAGTCTCCGCCAATGGTCAGCCATGGCCCAGCATGGTGCATTTGTTGTCAGAATAAAGCCTTCTATTATTCTTGGGTGAGTTGTAGCCTATGCCACTTGAGATGTTCTCCAGTTGATTGTAGAGCTGCATCTCACTTTCTGTATGCTGGACCTGGGACCTACCTAGCTATTGTTGGCTCTGGGCAGCCATGTACATAGTGATGAAAGAGAAAGATACTGTATGAAAATCTTTTGAAACTTTATCAGGTAGCTTAAGACAGCGGGGATAAAAGCATGAATACAGAGGCTATGAATCCTGCAGAACTGTGACATGAACATTATAGCAGATTGTATAACACTGGTGTCATAGAGTCAAAACTTTTAGATCTGGATAAGAATCATACGATGAACCGGGACCCAGCATCCACCCAGGGAAGTTACTGCATAAACAGAAAGAAGAAGGATAAGGCTTCAGTGGTGGATGGCCTTCATGCAGAGATGTATCACACTAATATAGATTGGTTGGCTGACTCTTTGGCTCATCAATGTACCAAAATCAGTAGAGTTGTTTATTCCTAAAAGTTGGCTAATTGGAAAAATTGTGCCTATGGTATATTCAAAAAAGAGACAGTAAGAAACCAGAATGCATTAGGTCAGTAATATTTATGTGTATCTCTGCAAATATTTATACCTGCATTATTTTGGAAAAGGTAGAAAAATGGTCAGCTGACAATGAAATTATCTCATAATGGTGTTAGGGAAGACCAGAGCACATTGGGCAGCTTATTTTGGTTTGACCACCTCTGATGGAAATATATTGACTGGAAGGGAACTAATCTGATTCTTATGTTTCTGGTCATGAAAAGTATGTTTGATCATGTGGCTAGGAGCATAGTAAGTAATGCCCTGAATAAGCGCAAGATTGAACCAAGATTACTAGCAATCATCAATTTACTTCACATGAGTATAACTTCCAAAATAAAATATTCTAAATATGGGCAGCTCATAGAGGAAGTAAATCTTCTTAAAGGGGTACAGCAAGGCTGTGTACTATCCCTGTCCTTTTTACACTTGGCTATTGCTGAACACAGACAACACAGAAGACCTGGTGGTCTGGGCTTCTCTAGATTGGAAGGGTTGTGAGGGGAGGTGTCAGATTTGCAACTTATCACTACCATCCCCCCTGACAGGATAAGATAAAGAATCAGGATGTCATGATGGATTAAAAGCTGACACTAGAGCATCCGGTTTCAGATGTGGTCTGGAGCAGCTTTTTCCATCTAAGGACCATTGCCCAAATCAAACCCTATCTACTGTAAATGTCATGAATCTAAAGACATTGGTGCATGGATTAATATTGTTAAGAATGGACCACTGGAATGCTCTATAGCTCATAAATTCTGGAGATCTGACACATTGCTTTCAACTGGTGCCAAACACCACAGCCAGGTTAATAGCTGGAGTGTCTTGCTCCATCATATCTTTCTGGTGTTGCAGATGTTGCACTGACTTCAAGTCAAGTGGCATGTCTCCTTCAATATAAGTTTGTTAACATGCAAAGCCCTACTTAATCTGGGCCCAGGCAGCTTTAAAGAGTTCCTAATTTTATTTAGTTTTTATTCGGTTTGTGCCCCCTTCTGTCTGGCACACTGATCTATCTCACAATCCCACTGACCTTGGATTTCTCCATTTAGGTCCACTTGTCTTGCCATGGATAACCCCACAGGCAGGGTCAATGGAAGGAACATCCCTTGACAGGATTCCTGTGTAGTCCCTTTATGAGGTCATTGGGATGATGTTGTAGGGCTGGATGTACCAGGGCTTGCTTTTCCCTTGGTGCCAGGGCCTGTTTTTCCATCTTTTCTACCCTTCCCCTTACTTGGGGTGATGCATGGGAGTGATGTCTGTGTCAGCACATCAGCATGTACCTCCACCTTCTCCCACGTCTGTTCCTTTCGGCTACACTACCACCTGTGGTCACACACATTGCAGTGTTGTGGATGAGGAGACAACCCACCCTCCCCAGAGGAGGAGAGCATCTTCTGGGGTGCTACTCCCCCAATTGGCCCCTGATGACTCAAGATCACTCCTGATCCCAGATCACCTATGTCATGAGTGGTGGTGCTACCACTTCACCAAAGGGGCTGTATTAAAGAGCTCCTTTGTACCTGTGCACCTGGTCACCTTCACTGGTCATGTGATGTAGGTCATTTGATGGTCTCCAAATTCCATTTAAGGCAGTCTGGTGACCAGCATTTTATGATGGCAGCACCTCAATTAAGGAATCCACTGCACTGTTACATAAGAATACCCGTCAACTGAGGATTTTAGGAGAGGACTTAAACATTATCTTTTTGCTCTGGCCTTTTCTGATTAGTAATCCATGATGCTGTTGTTCAGCTACCCTTAATATAGACTGCATGTTTATAATTGTTTATTATAGCCATTGGTGAGTTCTGCCCTGCTGTAATGCATTTGTGTTGTAAGGCACCCTGAGCTTGCAGAATAAGTTCCCAAATGAAGAAAATACTAATAATACTACAACTACTACTTTTATTAGTTCACAAATCTGGCTCAAAATAAGTCACTTACAGTAGCTGATTTTCAGAAACGTTATGTAGCAATATGCAGCTTTTTATATTGCTATGGGACTTGTGCAAAGCAGACAACATCTGAACATGTAGGAGAGTGGTTGGTAAGTTTATTAGCTCATTTGAGCTGGAGTAGCAGACCTCTGGTGAGAGGTGGTACCTGTTTTATATAAACCATTGTCATTGTATGATTTTATAGTGTGTCCACAGCTATTTTGATAGCTGATGATGTTCTTGATCTGTTTACTCTTCTGTGTTTTTTACACTGAGCACCCTGGGATACTGGTGGTAATTCCCAGTTCTCTTGTTGCTTCGTGAAACCTGCAACATTTAGTGTCAGTGTATTGAACTCCTGGGGATTATTTGACAGTTCTCAAAGCTCGTTTAAGGGCTTCTAGCACATTTGTGCATTTTGAAACGGGCATTTTACAGTAAGCCTGAACGAGTGCTGTAAAGGGAAGTAGGACGTGCTTGCACTTCCTGTTGGGGCAATTATAAAGGCTTGCAACAGTGAGCAGACCTCCCATTAACTCATTTGAGCTGGAGTAGCAGACCGCTGGTGAAAGGTGGTACCTGTTTTATATAAGCATTGTCATTGTATGATTTTATAGTGTGTCCACAGCTATTTTGATAGCTGGTGACGTTCTTGCTCTGTTTACACTTCTGTAGTTTTAACACTGAGCACCCTGGGATACTGGTGGTAATTCCCAGTTTTCTTGTTGCTTTGTGAAACCTGCAACATTTAGTGTCAGTGTGTATTAACTCCGGGGGATTATTTGGCAGTTCTCAAGCTCTTTTAAGGGCTTCTAGCACATTTGTGCATTTTAAAATGGGCAGTTTGCAGCAAGCCTGAATGAGTGCTGTAACAGGAAGTAGGATGTGCTTGCACTTCCTGTTGGGGTGATTATAAAGGCTCACAAAAGTGAGCTGGGCAAGCGTGCATGGGGCCGTGTGTGGAGACATGCACAGATACATGTGCATCTGCACACATCAGCTGTGTCCTCTGGATATGCTGGTAGCTGGGCCAGGAAATCTGTAAGAACCCACATCCTGAATCTTTAGCCACATTATGGATACCAATGAAGGATTTGTCTCACTTCAGACATATGAGATAGCTATGCTGTCTATATTATGCAACAAATTTTGTTTGGAGGAACAGTCAGGTTTTGATAGCCTGAAATGTGAGCAATGTGTATAGATTATTTACCTAAAATAGAAAATTAAAGAACTAGATGAAACTATTAGTAAACTGGTTAAGAGCACTGGGATACTACTAGTTGTAAGTAAATGTATTACCTTGCAAAGGGCTGTAATTTCCCAAATCTAAGCAGTTTAAGCTTCACTGCCTCTACCATTGCCCATTCACCATTTGTTTTGTTGCAACAAACAAAACCATGGAAGCATTTGTTCAAACAGTTAAAGGAGAAATAGGTATATTATGCCAATCTTGCAACATGTATATGATAGTCTCCACCCATCCATTAAACAGTCTATTTACTTGTTCTAAATGCACTGAAAATGCTGGCATGTCAGCCTTGTTAGCCCCGTTTAACAAAAGGCTTGGTGAAATTGAATGTAGTCAGCTAGATATGGCTGATCGTTTTCAGGTTCATCTTCAAGCAAATTCATCAAAAAAATTTACCAAACCTAGACTGCACTTCTATGCCTCTAGTTAACAGTACAACTTGTAATAGTGCCCCTATCCTTGCAAATAATACTCCATTAAATACAAAAAGGGTAAGGGAAGAAAAATAAACTAACGACCCAGAGGATGTTTGGTATGAGGTACAACATTTAAAACACCCCCCCCCCAAAAAAGGGAAGAAAAGCCAACTATTTTAATTTAGAATTTTTTTATATATTTGACCCCTTAACACTAGATGCCACTCAAGAGGAAATAGTGAGCATGACTGGCATTTTAGATGAAGAAATAATTCCTGATATAGCTACAGCAGCAAATAATGTGCAACAGATTATAGGCAAAAAAACAAAATGGTATTTCTGCAGATACACCTTTCATAATATTAGATACTATATCCAATGTTCTAGAGTAAACTGATAATGAGAGGATCACATTTTTAGAAGTGGGTAGCCATCTGGGAACTGGTGACCATCGAACAGTATGGTTCACAATAAACACAGCAGTAGAGTCAAGCCATACAAAGGCAAAGGTACTGAACTTCAGGAGGGCTGACTTTGCCAAAATGGTTGAGTGCCTAAGGAATGCACTAGCAAATGGGCAGGAAGGAGGGGTGGAAGAACAATGGGGAATAATCAAAACTGCCATCACAGAGGTAACAAGCCTTTGTGTGAAGGAAATAAACAAAACAAAATGATGTAAGAAACCACTATGGTTCTCAAAGGAGGTGGAAGGGAAGGTTAGGGAGAAAAAGAAAGCATTCAGGAAGTACAAGGAATCACAGAAGGAGCAGGATAGAGAATTGTATCAGTTAAAGCAAAAGGAAGCTGGGAAGACAGTCAGAACAGCAAAGGTCCAAACCGAGGAAAAGATAGCCAACACAGTTAAGAAGGGGGATAAAACCTTTTATAGGTACATCAGGGAGTGAAGGAAGACCAAGGGAGGGATAGTGAGGCTTAATAAAGGGGTGGGGGAGTGGGCAGAGGGTGACTGTGAAAAGGCAGAGATACTAAACAAATATGTTTGCTCAGTATTCACAAATGAAGAGGGGGAGGCACCTAAATCAAACAATACAAACACTCTGGATACAGAAGTTGATACCAGCCCATTTACAGAAGAAAGGGTTCTGAAAGAACTCTTAAAACTGAAGGTGGACAAAGCAATGGGGCCTGATGGGATTCATCCCAGAATTCTAAAAGGACTAAGGGTAGAACTAGTGACACAACTGACTACCCTCTTTAAAAAGCAGGTATCTACTGTCAGGCACCCAGCTCCCCTCAAACATATATAATGGCAGATCTGCTCTACTGTTGAGGGGCAGTAAAAGTTCTATGCACTTCCCTTTGGTTAAAAAGTTATAGTACCCCAAAGCTGCATCCCCATAAAAACAAAACCTTGTCTGACATGCCTCCTTTTGTGATGTCAGAAAATGAAGGCTGCTTGTGTGTGCTCCATAGATTTATAATGGTGCCATTTGTCAATGCCATTTAGTACTATTTAGCGTTGCCACTTGGAACAATGAAAGCGACTGTTCCAGTAAACAGGGACTGTTACTCCAGGGCTGTTTTGATATTTCTACATGGCACCTCTAAATAGTACTAAACACCATAGACATACTGCAAATATATAGGATAACGACATGAACCCTCACTATTCATCTTCTGACATCGCAAAAGGAGGCATGTCAGAAAAGGCTTTGTTTTTATGGGGGTGCAACTTTGGGGTGCTATAACTGTCTAACCAGAGGGAAGTGCATAGAATTTTTAATGCCCCTCATCAGTAGAGCAGATCTACTTTTTTGTATGTTTGAGGAGAGCTGGGTGCCTGACAGTAGGTACCTGCTCTTTAACAAATCATGGGAGGATAGGGTTGTACCTGAGGACTGGAGGAGGGCAGATGTGATTCCACTTCACAAAAGTGAGAGCAGGGCAGAAACAGGCAACTACAGAGCTGTTAGTTTAACCTCGTTGATAGGAAAAATGATGGAATCACTTCTGAAAGAAAGAATTGTTGAGTACCTAGATGCCAGAGGGGCACAGGACCCAAGGCAGCATGGATTCAAAGTGGGAAGGTCATGTCAGATGAATCTAATAGATTTATTTGACTGGGTGACCAAAATAGTAGATGAGGGAGGGGCTGTGGACATGGCCTACCTAGATTTTAGCAAGGAATTTGACTCAGTCCCACACAAAAGATTAATAAAGAAGTTAGCCAGCCTGGGAGTGGGTCTCAAGATGGTATCCAGCCAATTCTTTACCGAGGTTAACAGGACACAGAGGGTAATAGTAAATGGAGTCCACTCTGAAGAAAGGGGGGTTACTAGTGGGGTACTGCAGGGTTCAGTACAAGGACCGGTCCTCTTCAATGTCTTTATAAGTGACATTGCAGAGGGACTGGAAGGAAAGGTATGTCTCTTTGCAGATGACATAAAGATCTGCAACAGAGTTGATACACAAGGTGGGGTGGAAAGGATGAGATGGGACTTGGCAAGGTTGGAGGAATGGTCATATGTATGGCAGCTTAGATTCAATGCTAAGAAGTGCAAGGTAATGCACCTGGGAAACAAAAACTCAGGGGAAGAGTACACAATGGGGGGTGAGCTAATAACAACAACAAAAATGGAAAGGGACCTGGGGTTAGTCATATCAGGTGACCAAAAGATGGACAAGCAGTGTGAGAGAGCAGTAAGAAGGGCTGGGGGGGATACTGGGATGCATAGGGAGAGGCATCACCAGTAGAAAACAGGAAGTTGTTATCCCTCTGTACAGACAGCTGGTGAGACCCCCTCTGGAGTACTGTGTGCAGTTCTGGAGACCCAATCCCTGCAAACACATAAACAGAATAGAGGCAGTCCAGAGGGGGGCAACTAAAATGGTGCAGGGTCTGCACCAGAAGACATATGAAGAGAGACTTAAGGAGCTTAACATGTATAGTCTTGAGGAAAGGAGGGAGAGGGGTGGACATGACAGAAACTTTCAAGTACACCAAGGGAATCAACAAAGTCCAAGAGGGTAGCATCTTTCAGAAAAAAGAGGTGTGCAAGAACAAGGGGGCACAATTTGAAGATGTGGGGTGGCTCAGAGGTAATGTAAGGAAGTATTTTTTCACAGAGAGGGTTGTGGATGCATGGAATGGCTTTCCAGAGGAGGTTGTAGAGTCAAAAACAGTGGTAGAATTCAAGCATGCATGGGACAGTCGTATGGCAATTCTAGGGTGTGGGGTTAGGAAGAAGTAGACTGTTGGTTAACTAGGATCTGAAGCTTATCCATTAAGTAGGGAAATGGGCAGACTGGGTGGGCCAAGCAGTCCTTATCTGCCATCATATTCTCCATTTCTATGTTTCTATGTAACATGGAATTTGAGGTTACTCAACAAACAGAAACTGAAATATTTGTTCTTGGTGATTCTATTGTTAAAGGACTTGACTAAGCAATCTGTGACAAAGACAAAGCCCACAGAACACTGTTGTATTTCAGGGGTGCCAAAATATCAGATATCACAAAAATGATCAATGACAAAATTTGCCCTAATAATATTCAAAAATTAGTAATCATACATGCAGGAGCCAACAATGTTTTTCACCAACACCCCCAACAGATTAAGCAGGAAATCGTCAATTTAACTAACAAACTTGTAAACTTGGGCTGTGACTTTGCTTTTTCTGAAAACTCCCAATCCCCAGAGCAACATAACTACAAAACTGAATCCTAAAAGAGATAAATAACTGGCTCAGACAATGGTGCCTGAAACAAAATATTAATTGTATAACCCATTGGGAAGAATATAGTGGGAATAATATTGGAATGTACAGTAGAGCTGGGCTTCATTTAAATAAAGTAGGGTCACAACTCCTCAGTCACCAGCTTAATAACTACATAGATGCAGTTTAAACTAAGTGATGGGGGGGGGGAATGTAACCAAATCCAAAATATTACTTTTAGCGAAAAAACACTCGAGTAATCAGAGTATTATGAACTGCAAATTAAAATTTGGCAAAAATACAAAATCAAGGAAGAAAAAAGGGAAAGGAAACTCTAAATCTGGTTTGAGTAAGCTTAATACTGTACCTGATTATGGTAATAATGTTTTGAATAAAGATTTTACTTACCAGGAAAGTGTTATGGAAATAAAAATCTTACTAACCAAGGTACGTAGTTTAACAAATAACTTGGATGAATTAAGACATGTTCTTGTTAGTAAAGAAATTGACATCTGTTATATCACCAAAACGTGGTTTTCAGATAATGATTGGAACACAGACATATCTGGTTTTACTAAGTTTTTAAAAAACAGACAGAATAATAGAGGTGGGAGTCTGGCACTATATATATATCTAATATATTCAACTGGCATGAGACAATTCTCGATGACACCCTAGCAGAAATATTATGGGCTAAGATTAATATAGGCCATGAAACCTTAACAGTCAGTTTGTGCTATTGGTCCCCCAGTTTAAATCAAGAAGACAACTTAGCTTTTTTGAACTAGTTAGAAAATAAAGCTGCACATGGTAATTTAATGATACTTGGTGACTTTAATTTCCCCAACATAAACTGGGAAACTTTTCACACTAACGTTCCCCTTGAGAGAAAATTTTTGGAAACCACTTTCAAACTTGGTTTAGAGCAATTGGTACATCTTGCTACTAGGAACAATAACATAATTGACCTCATTTTCATGAACAATACTGACCTGTTTTCTTCTCCGGTTATATTACCTCCTCTGGGCAATAGTGATCATAATATGATTATATGTGATATCTTAAGACAAGTAAATTGTAATAAAGGAATAAGCAAATTTAAAAATTATTATAATGCAGATTATACTAGCATAAAAAAGTACTTAACCTCATGGAATTGGTCAAATGACTTGGAAAATCTTGACCTTGAACACATATGGGCAAAAATAAAGGTCAAAATAGACTATTGTCTAAATATTTGTGTTCCAGACAGAGTCAAATATAATAATAATAGTAAACAAATAATACCTATGTGGTGGTTCAAAGACATAAAGCATATCATTAACAAAAAACATTGTGCTTATAATAAATATAATAAAACTAAAAAAAAATCAGACTGGTGCAAGTTTAAGATACTTGCAAAAAAAACTAAACAAATAATAAAAATGGCAAAACAAAAATTAGAAATAAATCTAGCTAATAACATCAAAGACAATAAGAAAAAGTTGTATAATTATATTGGCTCCCTTAAACAAAATCATATAGGAATTGGCCCCCTAAAGCTAAATGATAAATTAATTATTAGTGAAACAGAAATGGCTGCAGAACTCAACCAGTACTTTGCAAGCATATTTAGTCCTAAAGAATCTATACATCTCAAAATGCAATCTACATCTGATTTTACCTTATTTTTTTCTGAACAAGACACTTTAGAGGCCATTAATTTAATTACATGTAACACATCTCCTAGACCTGATTGTATACAACCCAAATTTTTTAAAGAACTCTCAAAAGAACTAACTGGTCCCCTCATTTATTTATTTAATATGTCTGTGAACCATGGTAATGTATTACAATCATGGTGAGAGGCAAATATAACCCCTATTTTTAAGGGTGGCAATAAACAGTTAATATCTAATTATAGGCCCATCAGTTTAACCTCATTTATCAGTAAATTATTGAAAGATTAATACAAACTAAAATCTCCAATCACATTAAAAGTACTGGTTGTATAGATATTTCTCAGCATGCATTTACTCCTGGCAGGTCATGCTTAACAAATCATAATAGTTTCTTCGAACCAGTCAGTGACACTCTGGACAAAGGCATTCAAGTGGACATTATCTTTTTGGACTTTGAAAAGGCCTTTGATACTGCTTCTCACAAGATATTGATCGATCAACTTGTCAATATAAACTTGGATATTAACTTCATTAAATGGATTTCATCATGGCTATATAACAGACAACAAAAGATGGTCATACTTGGGCATGAGTCTGACTGGAGTCCAGTCACTAGTAGAGTATCACAAGGATCTGTTCTTGGACCTCTTCTTTTTAATATTCTGGTTTCCAGTATGCAAACGTCTAAAGAGGTCTGGATTAACAAATACACCGATGGTTGTAAATTAGGTTGCATAGTAAATGACATTTCACTATCGGATGTATTCCTTAATGTTGTCAAAATTTTAAATAAAAGTTGAATGGAAAAAAAAAAATGACATTTCATCTGCAAACATTCTTCAAGAAAACTTAAACAGACTAACTATTTGGGCAGTGAATAACAAAATGAAGTTCAATGCGGCAAAATGCAAGGTAATGCATATGGGGAATAACAATCATAGCTTTACCTATTCAATACAAAATGTGAATCTAACAGTCACAACAGAAGAAAGGGATATGGCATCACAATATCAGATAATTTAAAATGTAATTCTCATACTAGCAAAACTGTCAGCAAATGTCATATGATCCTAGGTAGCATTTTAAGACATATTACAAGTAGGAAGCCATCTGTCAGTTTGTCTTTGTATTCTAGACTTGTCCGTCCACATTCGGATTACTGTGCTTCATTTTGCACTCCAACCTCAATTGGTTATCTAAGTATGGCAGAAAGGGTTCAGCGCAGAGCCACAAAAAGGATAGACAATATGTCTGATATAGACTATGGATTCAGACTCAAAATATTACAACTATATTCCTTGGAATATAGAGTATTAAGAGAAGACTTAATTTATACTTTTAAGGCCTTTCAAAATCTATACACGTTGAATACAATTGGTTTAGAAAAGCACTTCACACATAACCATACTAGATCACATAATTCAAAACTTAAAACTTCATTATGTAAAACTAATAAGCGTTCTAGATTTTTTACTCACAGGGTCCCTCCTATATGGAACTCACTATCTGTAGACATCATTAATAGTAACAATGTTGAACAATTTAAGAAAAGACTTGATTCTTATATGGGTGACAGGAAATTTTCCTTCCACCACTGAATCAGCTGGTTTCGAGTTCATATATGGGCACCTGCCTTCTGAACTTGTATACATCTATGAATCTATGAACTGAATAACAAGTAAAATATGGATGATGTGAATGAAAAATTATCTATGCTCCCCATCTCTTTATTAAAACAACAAAACAAAACCCAACCAGATACCCAAAAAAGAGGCAGGGAAATAGTTAGTAGTTCAGAGGAAGATGAATGGAGCCCAGTACAAAACAAAAAAAGATGTAGAAAAGGTAGAAGATGAATGGAATTCTCTATCCCACTAGAAAATAGATGTTTACCTTTACATTCTGAGGAAAGTGAAATCAACCAGAACCACAGTGATAGCCCTAGCAATAATTTAGAGGTAGACATTGAGGTAAATGAAAGAACTCTAGTAAATAATGTCCCTCTTCATCTGGATACAAATGAGGCACATTTGGGGTCTGAACATGTAATATCAGTACCAGGAGGACCTATCACTAACAACTTGCTTCAAATACCTGAGACAATGTTACGAACCCCTGATTCAGTACCCATTAAACCTTGTATAAATACAACCAATGAAACACAAAATGGCATAAATGAATGAAACAAGCAGGTAATAGCCCTTGGAGACTCCATCATTAAGTACACAGATGGCTATATTTGCAAAAGGGACAAGATCAACACCACGTGTTTGAGTTATAGAGGGGCATGGATTAGAGATTTAGATTGTATTGTTCTGAATGTTATCAAAAACACTGGAAAGAATCCCTTAGTAGTGATTCATGTGGGAACTAATGATATCAATAAATTCACAACTGATAACATAAAAGAAGACTTTATAAATTTGTTCGATAATCTCAAACAAACTGGATGCAAAATATGCATTTCTGAAATCCTTCCTGTCCCAAGAGCAAATTGGACCACGTAGAATAAAATCAAACAGATCAACGAATGGCTACGTAAATGGTGCTTCCAAAACCAACATAAGAGTATCACACATTGGGAGAGATTCTCTGGAGATAATAGCCTATATTGTTGGGATGGTCTACAACTAAATAAAAAGGGTGCTGAAATCCTAGGAATTTCAATTACAAAAACTATTGAACTCTATTTAAACTAAATAGGATGGGGCAAGCAGAGAAGGCTACATTACACTTTGACAATGAGCTAAGTAGCTATAAGATTCTGGTGTCAAATGTTAGAAACCTTACCAATGTGAAGACAACTGAATTAATTAAGATAATAATAGACAACAAGGTTGATATAGTTGCAATCTCAGAAACCTGGTGGGATAATTCCACAAATTGTTTTACTAACATCCCAGGTTATACCATTTAAAAAAATAGGAATAATGAAAAAGGGGGAAGGAGTTTGTCTGTATGTATCCAATAAACTAAAATCATCTGAATATAGTTTAAATTACCTGTCTTCAGATATAGAAGGGATTTATGTTAAAATCCAACCAAAAAAAGGGAAATGTTTTATAGTAGCAAATTACTATAGACCCCCCCATCCACAGATTTATATTATGATCATTAATGAATTACTGAAATTGGATGGATGGCCTCCATTTCAGATTTAATAGCTGTGGGGGATTTTAATCTCCCTGGGATCAACTGGGGAAATCTTGAAACAAAGACAACCCTAGAAGGATTAATGTTGGATGCATTTATAAACTGTGGGTTAGAACAGTTAATACTGGAACCAACCAGGGGATCTAATATCTTGGACATAGTGCAAACAAATGTAGAACAAGAAATCTTGAACCTAACAATTAGTGGACCAATTGGTAGTAGCGATCACAACACTATCATGTTCAACATTAATAGACATAAACTTTGTACGGATCAAATTAACTACTGCTATAATTATAAAGCTAACTACATAAAAATAAATAAGGCATTACAGCAGTTGCACCAAGAGTGAGAGAAAGAGTGGAGAGTGAGCGGTACTGAGACAGACAGACAGACAGACAGAAGAACAGACACAAAGGGAGAAAGACAGAGAGGTGGTGTGGGAGAGGGAGGGAGGGAAGGGCAGAGAGACAGAGAGAGACACACACACACACACACACACCCCCCCACACACACAGTTAACCAGTGTACCAGCATGGCACAGAGACAGTGGCGAACTGCCCAGGGGGACACAAGACTGAAGGAGTGATGGAGAGTGTGCCATTAATGATGGAGGCAGTAACAAGTGGTGTGAGGAGGCAAGACAAACAGCTACACGGCTGACAAATGGCCCATCGGTGGTATGCCCGACACAGGCAGTACTGTGCCTGCATCACCTTTGAGAACTACAATGACACTGAGATTGTGGGCTGGTACCACCCAAACAGGGCAATTCTGATGCAGCTCTATGAGCTGTGCAGTGAGGAGATGCAGGCAACCACCAGACAGAGCAATGCCATGGCCATGGAGACCAAGATGACCGCCACAATGTGCCTGCTTTCCATGGGCATCTTCCAGTGACCAACAGAGGACAGCACGGGCATCACCCAGTTGGCCATGCACTGCATCTTCACACAGTTCCACAATGTTCTGCTGCCACATGCTTCAGAATTCATACAGTTCCCCAGCACACAGGCAGAGGGTACAGCAAACATGCAGGACTTCCACAGGGTGACAGACATGCCTGGCATGCTTGGGGCTATTAACTGCACCCATATGGGCATCCGCATGCCACCTGGCCCTGAGGAAATGGCATACATCAACAGGAAGGTAAGCCTGAGCATCAACTGCCAGGTGGTGTGTGATGCCACAGGGCGCATCATCAATGTCTGTGCCACACACCCTGGGAGTGCACATGATGCATTCATCTGGCACAGCTATGTACTGTGTCACAGGTTTGAGTGTGGGGACATCCCCACGGGCCACCTAGTGGGTGAGTAGGGCATGAGCAAGGGGTGATTGGCATAGCAGATCTAGGGATGGGGTGGGCAGGGTGTGCAAGGTGGGTGGGTGCCAGGGACAGGCAAGGGGTGCAGTATAGAATAGCAGAGGGCTAACCATGTCATTCTCCACACAGGTGACAGCGTGTACCCATTGAGGCCCTGGCTGTTCACCCCCTACTGGTGACCGTCGTCCCCAGAAGAGGAATGCTACAACAAACCACATGCCAGCACATGCAACATTCCTATTTCTGGCCTGCCGCATACTGCACAACATGCCCATTGACCATGGGTTAGCTGTTGAGATGGATGAGGGTGACAGCAGTGAGGATAGCAGAGACAATGTGATGGAGGGTGGTGGGCAGCTACCCCCTGGGCGGAGGGACCCCTGACTCCAGCAGCAGGCACAACACCACTGTGACACTGTCACATAGGAACACTATGGCAACACCTGCAGTTGTGGCCTTCTGCAGGTGTTGCATCCACTCCAGGATCTACACAGTGCTCCTGTCCTGATGCTCAGCTAACTGGCACACCTCTGCACTCAGTGCATACACCCCAGTGGTGAGCAGCACCTGTTGCTGAATAGACGCCCACAGCAGCCCGGTGTGCTCAGACAGACAGTCCACATCCTGGGGCTCCCAGGAAGGATGTTGAACATCTGGAGGTGACCTGCCATGCTGCACAGCCCCCCTCCAGCAGACACTGCACAGTGGGGTCTGCAGGAGGAATGTGTACTGCAGGTGCACTGGTGGCAGACCCTGTGTCCGGCTGCCTGGTGGTACTCGTAGCCTCCTGCCTCACCAGTCTGGCTGCTGTACATCACCCTGTGCCTGCACAGATGCACCACCACCATCGCAGATCACATCCATGGCAATGCACACCACTGCACCTGCAGTGGTGGCAGGAAGCTTTGCCTCCACTGGCATTGCGCTGGGTGCGGTAATGGCCTGTGATGCCAACAGGGATGACTCACCCACAATGTCACCCATGCTCTCCAGGATGTGTGTGAAGTCATCATCAGAGTCGGACCCTGCCCTGATCTGTGTCTCTGTGCACAGGACACCAAGGCTGGTATCCTGCAGTAACACATCCAGAACCTCATCCTACCCTAGGCCAAGGACAGCCACAGGCACTGTGGTGCTGATCTGAGGCCTGTCGGGCCCCCTGATGCTGGTGGATGTGGATGGTTCATCCTCCTGGGCCATGCCAGCATCCACGGGTGCCACTGCTGGGGCCCCATCCTCTGCACAGAGGTGTGCTGGTGCTGCAAGAGAGGATGGCATTTCAGTGCTGCATTTCCCATGTGCTTCCCCTCTACACTGCTGCTGCATGTGTCCGGCAGCATGGCAGGCACGTGGGTGCACATGACATGCAGGATGGCTGCATGCATGAGAGCACACCCATGTACATACCCTATGGGCCACCAGCTGTGTATGGCTGACATACATACCATGCAGTGATGGGCTGCCACCCATCTGGAAGCCTCCTCCAGGCACACCCTCCACTGAGGTGCAGCGGATGGTGGCTGCCACCAACTCCTCCGTTGGCATCAGTGAGGGTTCATCCTCTGGCCCTCCTCTGGTGGCAATATTGGATGCTCTGATGGCTTCCACCTTCTCCTTTATGCACCACCTGTCAATCCCTACCTTCTTGTGGCACTCCTGCGCTGACCTCTGGTGGCTGCCGAGCTGGTTGACATAGGTCACCACCTCCTCCCATTCAACAGCCCTGTCCTGTGGTGTGCCTGTAGCACTGCTCAACAGGGCCTCCCTGTTGAGGTAGGCCTGGAACAGGGCATCCATCTCTCACTTCGTGAAGTTGGGCCTGTGCTTCCATGCAGGCCCCTGCTCCTCACCCTCCTCCTGTACCGACATGTTGCCTTCTGTGAACATGGACATCACAGTGTGTCAGTGGCAGCATCTCCCTGGTCTGTCCCACCTTGCAGTGCTGTCTGCTCCCAGTGTGTTGCTGCGGCATCCACCACTTACCTGTCAAGGTTGCAATACCGGTACATGTGCTGTTCTGTGATGCTTATCAGGTGCAACGCATGCAAATAAGGTTGTGCGCAACGGTAATGATATGCTAATGCACCCCAATGCGTCACGCACTGGTTGATGAGCTCATTTGAATGTAGCATCTGAATATCGAGAAACTGCACCATGTGCAATGATATTGTGCTGGAGCAAGCTGGGGCGCAATGCCCACGCATGCGCGATGCGTGGGCCTGCAGTGTACATGCATGCGATGCTGTCATGGTGTCAATCGCGCACCACACGCTAGCAGCGCAATGTATCGGCACTGAGCATGCTGTGCATGGCCAGATAAGCGCATGGTCACACATAGTGTCATATGCCCTATCGTGCACCTGTGTACTTTGCACTGGCCACTGACCTCTGACCCCTGGATCACCTCCATGACCCCATGACCCCACCAGGTGATGCCTACTGCACATTCCAAGCACTGCGCGATGGATGGACACTGTGCATATTCCCACACATTACGCATCTGGCACCTGTGGCAGCCACGTGCGCCTGTTCCCGCCATTTTCACCACTGAACCTTATGACAGCAATGACGCAGAGTTGGGGATATCATGCTCAGAACTGGAGTGACATAGAGGTGATCAACCTTGTCGCCTGTGTGGAGCCCTACAGCTCACAGCTGTTCAGCCAGGTACCCCTGCAGCAGATCAGGGGCAGTGTGTGGCAGACCATTTCTGTCCACCTGGAGAGGTGGACAGGGGTTCCCAGAACAGAGGAGCAGTGCAGGCACTGTTATGGTGACCTAAGATGGAGGGACCATGACTGGCTCCGGAGGCTACAGGCACATGTCAGGCATGGTGCAGTGCCACAGCCAGGTAGGTGTTCCCATGTTGCAAGTCTGCCCTGATGCTGTACTGTGGTGTTGGCTTTGCTGCCTGGCATGCTCTGCAGTGGGGTACACTGTTGTCATGCATATCACTAACTGGCATTGCCAGCTGCCACGTGCATTGTGATGCGGCCATGTTGGTGTGCAAGACATGTCGGGCAGGGGCACACCCTGTGCACAGAGGGCTGTGGGAGGGCAGCGGGTGTGGTCAAGTACTGATGTGCACCTGTCTTCTTTCCTTTCCCCTGGCCAGAGGACCACAGGTGTGCCAGGGAAGCAGCAGAGCATGACCGGGTGGTGCACCCTGATGGGGGAAGACTGGCGCAAGCAGCACCACAGGCAGCAGGTAAACATTGTCATGATAATTTTCACTGGAAATGGGGGGTGGCAGCAGGGAGTGGGTGCAGGAATGGCCACCTGTGCTGTGACAGCTGTGTGTGTTGCACTGTGCATCATGCATGCCATTGTCGCACATCTATTGGACATGTGTGCTGGCTGTTGGTGGAGTGGGCATGAACTCGGCTGCCACTGTTGTTGCTGTGGTGCTGCTGGTGCAGTGTGCCATGTCACTGTCACTGTGCAGTCGTGTGGCCATTGTGTGGTGGGGGACCACCTCTATGCAATGCTGTGGTGTGCCATGTTACTGTCTGGCATTGGCCCACTCCCTGCAGGTGTCCGTTCTGGGCCCCCCAGGGGTGTGTGGTCCTACTGCCCATTTGGCACTGTGGGTGGGCATGGTTCCTTGGGCCATTGCACTGATCACCTGTCCTGCCATTGCAATAGTTGTCCAGCATCCAGTGCGGACAGCATCTCTCAATATGCTGAGTTGTCTGATGTGGCAGACACTACTGGTGATCTCCAGCATCCTGAAGGTGGCCATCACAATCCGGGGGATGTTGACAGCAGAGCGGAGGGAGTGATGGCTTGGTGGGGCCACCAGTCGGGGCCGCCGCTGATGTTATAGTTCTGTTCCCCTGTTTTCCCTGTTACATCTTCCCCTATAGTCCCTCCTCCCACTGTACAGTCCCTGGTTCCTGTCCCCTTCCATCGCTGTACCTACCTTTTCCCTGCCCCATTCTATTTGTACATAGCTACCTGTTTTATAAATCTTTTCTATCATACCTGCCTATGTCCATGTCTGCTTTGCAGGTGGTGTATGGAGCCATGCTGCAGTGGCCCAGTGTCTGTCCATGTTGTGTGCATGAGGGGGGCATGTGTTGTTCTTCTGTGGTTCCCTGCTGTGAGCTGTGGTGTGTCCCACTGTGGTGGTGTCCATCCCCTGTGTCGATGGCTGTGCATTGGGGTGTCCATGGGGTGGAAGTCAGGGGTGTGTAGTGGGTGTGTGCATGGTGGTGGCACACAGCCATGGTCATTGCTCCAGTACTGTCCACACACTGTGTTGGGGTCCTCTGCTTAGCATTGGGCAACCCATCCCATGTGGTCTGCCATGCTGCCTGCATCCTGGCCTGTTCAGTGCCTGCTGTGTGGGCTCCTTGTGTGCCTCTGTGGTGTGTGTGTGCTTGTCTGCATGGTCCTGGGTGTGGCCTGCCATGGTCTTGTGGTGTGGGGGCACAGCCAGCAGCCTGTCTGGGTGGGTGGGGAGCTGCCTTGGTGGCCCTCCATTGGCACCTCCTGTCACCTGCTATCCATGCCACCGTTGTGTTCTGGGGTCCACTATCTGGATGCCTGTGTGTGCCCTGCTGTGCCTGCTGATGGGGGCCTCCTGTTGCTGCTGTCATTGTGCTTCCTTGGCTCTGTCCCTGGGTCTGTTCTCTGTGCCCTGCTTCACTCTGTTGCTGTGCTGCTCTGTGCTACCATGGTTGCGCTGGAGCATCTCTGTTTGCACAATGGTGCAACTCTGTCATATTTAGCCCCATTGTGCTGGCACTGTTCGGCCTGCACAACCTCTGAATATGGCTCCAGTTGTGCCATGGCACATTGGATTTGCACTGCACCAGATTTGCACCAGACTATGGCACATTTCTGAACATCTGGGCCCATATATAAAAAAAGTGAAGTAGAAAGGATACTGAAAATTATAGACCGATCAGTCTTACATCGGTGATATGCAAAACCATGGAGACAATTCTCAAAAAAAGATTAGAATGTGAGATGAATACATCTGGAATAAGAAATCAGAGACAGCATGGATTTGTAAAAGGGAGATCCTGCACAACTAATCTTATTAGCTTCTACGAACCAGTGAGCAGATCATTAGACAGCGGTATACCAGTGGATGTAATTTATTTGGACTTTAAAAAAGCCTTTGATAAGATATCTCATTACATTCTTGCTCAAAAATTGATTGACTTAAAGTTTAATTGTCACAGTATTAGTTGGATTGCGGAATGGTTAACTAATAGAAGTCAAGTTGTTCATATAGATGATGTCCACTCTGAACCAATACAAGTGTCTAGTGGGGTTCCCCAGGGTTCAGTCCTGGGCCCACTGCAATTTGGTATATATATCTTAGATATTAACAAGGGAATTATGATTAACATCAGCAAATTTGTAGAAGACACCAAAATTGGAGGAGAAGTTGATGATGAAATATAGATTGCAGCAATACAGAATGACATTTTTTTCACTCGAATTATGGGCTAAAAGGAATAATATGTCCTTTAATGATGAAAAATGTATTGTCATGCATTTGGGACCTCGGAATCAGTGTGTTGAATACTACTTAAATAATAAAAAATGGAAGAAGTCAAGTACAGAAAAAGACTTAGGAATCACAATAAATAATCAGTTAATACCAGGGAACCATTGCAGACAGATTTCCCTAAGATCTCATTGCATTCTAAATTCAATCAAAAATCATTTATTAGCAGACAGAAAACCTGCATTATGGCATTATATAATTCATATATCAGACCTCATTTAGATAGTGGTGCTGCTTTTTGGGCACCCTATCTCACTAAAGAGAAGAAGCTAATGGAGGGAGTGCAGAGAAAAACTACCAAATATATCCCTAGGTTACAAAATCTATCCTATAAGGAAAGATGTTGGAAGTTAAATCTGTATGATCTTGAGACAAGACGCAATAGAGGGGATCTGCTATTGCTATACAAAATTCTTCAAGATGAACAATTGATGCATGATAGCGGTATCATATGTGCAAAAAAACCTAATATACGTAGATGTAATACATGCCAATTATATGTTCATAGGGCTGTAAGTAACAAAAGTAAAAAAAGGAAATACTTCTATTCCATCAGAGTTGTTACATTATGGAATAAACTGCCACAATCTATAGTTGCCTCCAGTAGTTTTGATCAATTTAAAAACACTTTAAACAAATATATTACGGGTACTTAATTATATTCCCACATAGTGTAGGATGTAGACTTGATGGGTCTCTGGCCTTTTTCTACCTTAAAAACCATGTAAACTGTGTAAAGTGCTGACCAAGGAGGTAAAGATTTGGCAGGGCTGGAGGCTACTTACTGGGGGAAGGAACACTGATCTGACTGTTAAAATGTCCTTACTACTATGGGGATCAGGAAAGGGAGGGAGTACCACTGGGCTACCATGGATAATTTTCTTATTACAAGGGTTATTCAGTGGAGAAGAGGGGTATAACTTAATTACCAGGGATAAGTTCATTATTTCAATGGATATCAGCTGAGGGACTGGAGACTGGTATAATTTCTATATTACAAAAGTGATCAGGTGGGAGGGTGTTACCACAGGCACCCAGGATTATTTCACTAGTACAACACGGATCAGGTGAGGAAGAGGGAACAGTTATTGTTTTATTGACAGGCATCAGTGTTGCAAAGGCAGTATGTGCACCACTGTATGTATTGTCAAAACCCACATTTTGAAAGCATTAAAAAGCACTGCCAGGACAAGCACTGTGCTGCCCAATAGGAGTGGTCAGTCAGTGGTGACACGTCAAATGTTACTACGGAAGGCATCATCAATCATTTGCTCATAGACTGAATACTGAAAAAAGCAGAGCATTCCTATGGTGGAGTGCAATTCAGATTTTGTGTAGGTGCCATGCAGATAATACCCTATAACACTGGGCAGTTGTGGAGGAGGATCAGTGCTAAGGGAGTGGGGTGGTGTGTATTTCAGCTGAATTAGAGAGTTAGTGGTGAACAAAGTGAGGAGGGGGTGATCACTTGGTTTTTCATGTGTCGGGGAAGGGAAATTATGGCATTTATTGGCTAAGTGTTTACTATTACAGCTAAGGAACTTCTCAGGGACTATGAGGGGGAAAAGAATGGGTGCTTACAGATCATAGGCGAGGGGAAAATTTGTTTTAAACACCTGGGTGGTGGGCAGGGTTGGGAGATGTTCGTGTAGTCAGCAGAGGCTGGTTTAGCATTACAATTTTTTTCTGTTTGGAAAAGCTGCACTCTGTATAATCCTTCAGCAGTGAAGTGCTTTTTTGCATAGCAAAAACCACGAGTTGTGGCACTTCATCAGCACTTGTGCTGTTGTCATGCCACTATACACGGTTTCACCAGGCAAACATGAACATTTCACCAAGAAAATCTATGTGAAGTTTATCCCCCAGCAAAGAGAAGTTGGGGGAACATCATAAAATATTTTGTGAAGGGATTTCCTCTGACTTTACCCATCACCAATGTTCACCCACGTTGCCAATGCCACCTCTACCATGCCAGCTCTAAGTGCCCATCAGTGAATGGTAGATTGGGCCTCCCATCCATGAGAAAGAAAGCATCCATATGGAAGCTGTTAAATCTCCTACCTGTCCATGCTCCTAATGTCCTGAGTAAAGGGCATGAGCATAGGTTACCAGCGTTCAAGAGCAGTATCCATCAATTCCTTATCACTACAGCCTGCTCATGAATGCACATTTAATGATGAAACAGACTGAAGTCAAACTGAAATTCAGAAAAGTTTAAAAATATATTTCTATTTTTTTTAAACCATCTTATATTTTTATGTAGTTAAGTTCAAATGGCATGGCATGTCAATATATAAATATACTGGACTCAAAGCTTTCATTTGACAAAAAAAAATAAGTTTCTAGCCCTAACAATTCCAAAGTCAGTTAATCTTAATTTAATCATGTTTTTCATGGGCTAACTTAAGAATTCATAGGGCTAAAATTTTAACCATCTCTTAAATGAAAGATTGGAGCCTGGTCACTATGAATATATGATATCTGTACAGTTTGCATGTTTCAGTATATGTTGATATGTGATAATATTCATCATTGTGCTATTAGTAGTGATTGATGTGTATTGACATGCAGTATATATAAAGGCTTGTATCAACACATAAAATTTATACCAACATTATTTATTCATTTTGAACTGACTGCAGGTATTCCTTTAAAAATAAGCTTGTAGCATTACAAATTCAAAAGTTAGACCTTTCTAAATAAAATATATTTGAAACAGGCTAACATTTGAATTGTTATGGATAGGAACTTAATTTAGGCATACAAATGAAAGTATGAAGAAATCTATTTTGGTATATTGATGTACTCTGTTATGTTGTTACATATTTTATATATTTATTTATAAAAAAAATTAATACTGTTTAAAAAAAACATGAACTACTTTTTTTTGCTGAATTTTGGATCCACTTCAGTCTATTTATTACTGAACCGTGCCATTTTTCACCTTTTATATAGTACCATTATCTTATACAATAAATTGTGTTGTATGCATTTTTTTTTCTCCCTTCTTACAATCCTTAAGTATCCGTACATTTACAGGCTTTGTCTGCAAAACAGTCCAAAAATAATATTGTCTACTGTACCTGCCAGTTTCCTGCTCCAAAGATGATGATTTCCAAATGACTTGCTGCAGCCATAGTGTGTTGATGTTTTTTATATTACTATAACATGATAAACCTCATTCCAGATCACCTGTCCATGGATGGATTCTGCAAGGTACAGTATGTTTAAATTAATGGATTCTCAGTGGATTTCAGTATCTGCAGGCACTAGGATAACATCATGCACTGTATTCTGGCCAGGCATCCTGTACCATCTGGTGTTATCCCTCTTTCTTAATGGAATTCTTTAACCCTCTGCCTATCTCTCACAGTTTTCTTTCCTTTATGTTATCTGTCAGTTTACTAAATTACTTTGTTTTGTCATAAGTTTCAAAGGAGACTGCCAAAAAGAACAAGGTGAATTTGAAGAACAAAATAACTGCTGCATATTACCATTCATACTAAGATTTTAGGAATAGAAGGAGGTGTGGGACAACCATGACCATCTCCCCATTGCTCAACAGTTCTATTTTAATGAGGCTGCCCTTTCTCATGTACTGTATCAAAGTCTGATTTAAAACTGAGGCAGTGTGATCTACCTGTTATAGCACCAGCTTGGGAACTAGGAGATTATAGTTTCAAACATTTTCTAGCCCTTAGAAGACTGTGGACGTATATATACGTCCAGAATCTATATACGTTCACACATATTCAGTTCTCAAATGGCTAGAGCAACATACTCACTGTTGTGACCTTGGGCAAGCCACTTAAGATTAATTTGCTTGAGTCTGTCCTGCTATAGAAATAGGCAAAACCAGGGTCATACAGGAAACTAGATGCTGCATCTGAGATAGGCTATTATGGGTAAATGCATTGTAAAAGTAATAAATGTCTTATACTCCATTAGTTCAAATGCAAAGCTACATTATTGTGTATACCCATTATCCTTTGGGCATAAAACTTTTTTCTCCTTAACAGTTTAAAAGGCTTTCTTTGAAACTATAGAGGATGACTGCTAGTTGAATGCATACAAATTGAGTAAGTATCCAACAAGAAATTACCTCTAGTTGGACACATATTCAATTTGTAGGACAGATTTAGTTCTCTCATTAATTCATGGTCATATATAATTCTGTTCATTGTCAGTAAATCTCTAATACACCTCTGCTCCCGAAGATACAGACCAAGAGCTTCTACTTTCTCATCATATGGTTAATCATGTAACCCATAAATTAATGTGGCAACTGTGCAGTA
Organism: Neoceratodus forsteri; assembly: GCA_016271365.2. Classification (NCBI taxonomy): domain Eukaryota; kingdom Metazoa; phylum Chordata; order Ceratodontiformes; family Ceratodontidae; genus Neoceratodus; species Neoceratodus forsteri. The sequence goes on along the minus strand of CM028130.1, from coordinate 1,635,081,662 downwards.
CATTCCCTTTAGATTTGCAATATCCCTTTAAAAATATGGTAACCAAAACTGAAAGGAATAATCAATGTGGAGTGAGTACACACTGTATATAATTGTGGTATTTCACTGTTTGTTCTGTTTTTATAGCCATCTTAATGCAGCCAAGTATTTAAATTTTTTTTTTTACTGATATGCTTACAGTAAAAAATGTGTTGGAGTCCATCAACAAATATGATTCTCTGGTCCAATGTTACATTGCTTGGAACTTTACCTTTTAATATATACTTTAGTTTTGTATTATTATTTCCAAAATGAAGTACAGCACATTACTTGGAGTTACAACACATAGAATGGTGCAATCAGTGACTGGTCCCTTCTTGTCAAGTCATGTCAATCAGCACCTTCAGACACAAAATATCAGGAATGGAAAGACGAATCATTGCTAATTTCTAACTCCCATGCGTTTCCTATCATTATGTCTAGTTATCACTTAGACACTGACTACAACGTCTCCACATGACTAGGCAAGAAGGAAAATTATACTGAGTACTGGTGTACCAGTTTGTAAAGCCCATCCCTATCAGTTGTTCAACTAATCATTTATTTTAATTTTTTTGTATTCTTTGGTAACCAGGTAAGGACCACTAGGCACAGGTGCCTGTTTTCAGGGGCAACCCGGGAGCACTGGAGAGGTTATGTGACATGTTGAGAGTCACACAATATGCAAGTGGAGGTTGTGGGAATCAAACCCAAGTCTGCCTGCTGGATGTACTGAAGCCCGTCAGGATGAAGCACAGTGTCACAGATTTCCTGCATGACAAAAGGGATTAACGTCCATTGAAACTGCATTGTTTGCCTCAGTAACTCTACTGCAGAATTCTGCAGAGTTGGGCTTCATTATGGTGGGCTTCACTGTATATCCCTTATATACTGTAGATTAAAAATTATGTTTGGCCCAGTACTCACGCTTGTAGCATGCCACTAGTGACACTTTCCTTACTTGAAAACTTTACATTAAAGGGATATTGTCAACCCCCTAAGACCTCATAGTGTCTTTACCAGTCTATAGAGATTGCTGATATAGCTGGTACTATGCTGTAGATTGATTATGACTCTTTTTTTCCTTTTTAAATGTGAAAAACAGACTGCCCACTAAGCTGGTGTTACCGCACATAAACATTTTGTTTACAGTCCTTGACCAACTCCATTTTCATCTTTCCTGAACTTGTGAACACCTCCAACACAGTTTAGTCACTTGTGATGGTGTGTAAGTAAAGAATATTTTTAAATCTTGTGTGGCTACATTGTTTTGGGGTGTTCCCAATGTTCAGGAGGTAAGCAATGGGGCCTATGCACCAATGGGCATCAGTTACCTGCCAGATGCGTGTATCCCGGCTATACAGACAGGTGCACACAGGCCGTATTCATCAATGGCTGCCACCTGTCCATGGCTCCACCCCCTCCAGCATGCAGGACCACACAGGGTGGATGGGGGTGGAGCAGCAGACATGGGCAGGCATCCGATAGGAAACATATCCCAGGTCCCAGAGTGGATCCCTTATGTGGGAAGGTGTTGGTCCAGGTGTGTGAACAGCACCCACAGGCACATTGACATGCTCCGCCATGCCATCAGCCCCAACTGCCAGCATGCTCCACACTGGCACCCGAAGCAGTGACCGCCACACCAAAGACCCCACCAAGCAGCACCACCACTGACCATCCCTGTTCATACAGTGGTGTCCCTCCCCAAGGAGGGCACCAGTCCCAGGCAGCACAAGTCCACTACCCCACACACAGAGGTTCCCATTGTACCCCAACCCCAACTGTTCATCAGTTGTCCCCCACCCATTTGTGGCACCAGCAACCCCCACCCAATGCCACGTACCATCCTGGTGGTGCTGTGGTCAGAGACAGCCAGCAGCATAGCCATACACACACCTCCATGGCTGCTGGCCATCTGATCTATGTGGGCACATAGTGGCTGCACACCCCTGCATATGTCAGATGGCCAGCAGCTGTGGAGGTGTGTGGATGGCTATGCTGCTGGCTGTCTCTGGACCACAGCACTGGTAGGATGATATGTGGCATTAGGGGGGTTGCTGTGGATGGGTGGGGACAACTGGTGAATGGGGATGGTATGGCATCGGGGTACACTGGGCACCACTGTGCATCTGGGGGGGATGAATTTATGCTGCCTGGGACTGTGACCTCTTCTGGGGGGGATGCTGTGCTGCACTGGGTGTATTCCTAGCCATGTGTGGGGAGGTGGGCTGCATGGGCACTGCGGTGCTGCGCTGGGATGGAAGTACGGCATTGGGGGATGGGGCAACACTGTGTGGGGGGTGTCAGCCTCAGGGGTACAGGGTTGGACCAGGCCCTTGCTGTGTCTGTGGGGGTGCCCACCTGCCCTGGGGACATTCTGGTGGGCAGTATGCTGTGAGAGCAGGGTGCATAGGGAACTTATGGCAGGGTTCTCTGTGGTGTACCAGGTGCCCATGTATGCACCACAGTGCACAGCACTACATGCCTTAGTGCATGGTGCATAGTGCTGGCACACCCACTTCCCTCTTCTAATTAGCTGCTACCCACATGGCCAGGGGATCAGGTGTTTAGGGGCTGTGTGCCCCGGGGTCATGCATCCCAAGTGGGGGAGGTGCAATGGGTGCAGAGTGGCTATACATCACGGATTCACAGCGCATAGCCACTCTGCATATTCATGCATAGGCCCCAATAAGCGTTGATCAGGGATTTGAAACAAAATAAGTTTGAGTATAATAGCACCATTAGCATACAGTTCAGTTCTACTAAGACAGGAGGCAGATAAAGCAATCAGTAGCATTAATTAATTTTAATGAAGGTTAGCAATCATAAAATATGGATTTCCAACTAGCAATATTATGATGCAAAATGGGCTGACATTGCCCCTATAATCTGTACAATGTGTGTTATGGATATCTACCAGTTCAGAATCCATTTAATGACAATACCATTAATCTTTAAACTCTTCTTGTTATTCATCAATAGTTAGTGTGGGACAGTGTTAAAACTTTTGCTGAAATCCTGAAACAAATCCATAAACAAAACACCCATTAGTACATCCTTCATTGACTTACTTACATTCTCAAAGGAACAGGATGCAATTACGTTTGTTAGGCATGATCTTGCCTTAGTGAAACAGTGCTGAATATGGTCCTTCAGCCCAATTTCAATAATGCAGTTTACCAGATAATCTTTTTTTAAGGATTTTGAGATGCTGCTTATAATTGTGTTCTTATTAGACTGGTCTATAATTTCCAGGTCTATCCTTGTCAGTCTTTCTGGAAATAGGCACAACAGCTGCATGTCTCAAATCAATTAGAACTACACCAGTGTTCAGAGTTTTCTTTTTTTTGTCACCATACATGTTCTAAGAAGCTTCAAGCATTCAGACCCCAAACTGTGCCACTTCTGTGCCCACCAGCCTCACTCTCACTGGCACCATCCAGTCAAATCCCAGTTTATCCCCTTTGCTGTTCAATCAGTTTTATCCCTACTTGGGGAGCCCTACTCCCATGTGGTGCAGGAGGAGAGGAAGAAATGCATTATCAAAACTAATACTTGGCACCAGGTTCTGAGTAGTGGATGGGCTGCTGAAGAGGGTCAAGTGGCATGTGGGATGCACAGTGTTGCCATCACTCAAGGATTCCAGGGCAGGCATCTTTCCCTGTTCTCCTCACCTATCACACCTTCCTGTCTGGAGTGTGCACCACATCATGACCTTGGGAGTGAAATCCACCAGTGCATAATTACCCACAACAGCTGTGTACCCATGCAGCCACCAGGTGCCACTCTTTGAGCAGTACACACCTCCCCATAGGAGGAGAGAATGCTTAAGACTGCTTTTTCACCTTCCCTGACAGCCTGCACTCCTGACATCAGAGATTGTTTGAAATAAATTTTTTGAGTGGCTGAGCAAGCACCAGTTCTATTTCCTTTAATACTTTGTGATGTAGAGTGTTATGCCCTCTATTTTACTGGTATCTAGTTTCATACATTTCCTTTTTTCCTATCTGTATTGCTTTTAGGCTTTAACAAGTTTTCAGTTAATCTTGGTGCCTTGCTCAGTATAGTACCACCTGTTGAAACTTTCTATGTTGAAAAGAACTGTACAGCAGTATTCACTTAGTTTCTCTACTATTTTGATTTGGTCACTTATTTCATGTCCATCTACATGAGTAGTCCAACTTTCCTATCAGACAGCTCACTAGTGTTAATGTGCATATACATTTCCTTTATATTGGTACGTGTGTGTACTCATTCAAATTAAATTGCTATATTTGCCTTGGTTATAATTTTTCATATGATTTAAGGGTGTATATGTACTTAGTAACACTGTCTGGACTGTTGCTCTTTTTAATTAATTAATAAGCTCTTTCCTTCTTTTGTATTGCACTTGTAACTTCCTTGTTAATCCACATTGGTTGTCTACCATTTCTGTTATAAAGTTTCCTCGTCAGTACAGTATGTTAATTGCTTTTAGATCTAGGAACTTATTTTTATGGCTGCATGGTGATGTCACCATGCTGATGTATTTCTATGAGTAGGAGATAGAGGGGAGTCTGTGACAGGAGACCTACACTGTCTTCTTCCCCTGAGTGCTTTGACTGGACATGATTTACAATGCTCCATGTTCTCTTCATTTATAACAGTGGTGTGTTTGTGTCTGCCCCTTCCTTCACCCCTGCCTGCACTAGATTGCACAATTTCATTGCTGGACTGTGAGTTTCAGTTAGATACTTTGACTATCAGTTCCTTGGAAGCCACTTTTAGAGCCCCTTTAATAATTGAGACTGTTGAGAGATATTTAGGCAATAATTGCTCTGATTCCTATTGAAATGCATATTTGTCATTTTGAGGGCATGTATGATAAATAGCTTTGTGGATATTGCTAACTGCACTGATTTTCACAATATAAGTATATTTTATAAATAAGAGCTTCTTCATATAGAAATTTGCTCATGAAAAAGTGAAACCATGAAACAGAGTGTGTGCATTAGAAATACGGGAGGAAGACATAGCTCTGGGGCAGACGAGCCCCATGAGGCTGTGTAGCAGAAAGAGTCAGAATAGTGCAGGGAGGAAGACATCAGGGCTGGCAGTTAAAAATCACTTGGTTACAGGTTAGCTACATAGTTTTATTATAACCTCATGTAGAACCCAGCAGTGTGTTGCTAAGTGACACACTTAATAGCTAACTTCCATAAACAATGGATCACTGGTTTCCTTTACCCCGAACGGTAGTACTTTTCTATTCCAGTTAAAGAAGCTGTGTGAGTTATTTACTGTTGACATTCCTAGCCCTGTAGCTGCTGTTCAGTTCTATTCTGTCTCAATGCATGGTTTTGATTTATTGCTCCCACTTCCATTCCCCTGCTGGTCTGTTTACTTAGGGACAAAACTGATGTTTAACCCTGAAATATCCTGGTAGTTTACCTTCAGCCATCTTGTAACGTCAAATGGTACGCTTTTATTTTGCAAGTTCTTTGCTGCATTTCTCTGTTAAGATCAACACATAAAGACAATGTGTTTTTATAGAGTATGTTAAATTCATCCCTACTTTTGTTTTATTATGCTGTCCAATGTCCACATCCACCTATAGATTTTTTTTATTTCTATTTGATCAAACTTCACAGTAGGTGGAGCAAGGTAGCAGGTAGCTTCACAATTGCATCTTTATAGTGCAATGTACAATATTTATCTCATTTCATTAGCATGTTTTGTGTATCTTCAACCATCTGTATATTGAGGTCCCAATCCTCAAATGGTTCATTGCCCCTCCACAAGTGCAGAGGTCCTGGCAAAGCTACAGAGTGCCCTCTATGCATCAAAAGTACACCCTCTGGGCACAAAAACTAAAAGAAACATTTTAAACAAAAAGCTTACAGAAAAAATAACTAAGAAAAAGGTGTGTGTGTGTTGGAATTAGATGTCCTCCTTCCCCGGGCTGAGAGCACTTCTGAACAACGTTGTCTCCCTAGCCCTCGGACCCTCCAGCCAGATTCCTAAGCTTGTTTCCAAACTTGGGTCACCCGCAGCAGCCCAAGCAGGAATATTTTTGTAGTCCAATTAAAAAAAGTACACATCCAAACCTGGTACAGGCCTACATTAATTGTTTCAGTGCCTCACACTATGAGGGCCAATGTCCTAAAGTGTCCATATCCCACATTATGAGGGTCCATGTACCACGCTGTCATTGTTTCATACTGCATGAGGCCAATGCCTCAGAGTGTCTGTTTCCCACATTACCTGTTTTACTCATTATTATACCTTAAAATGGAGGTACAGAGCAAGTTTTATATTAAAGGCATATTGGCCATGGCCCATGAATCCAAAACCGAAACCAGAACCAAAACCAGTGGTGATTTGGCAAAACCAGAACATCCCTGGTTTTGCACACCTCTAATTGTAACTATAGGTTAAATCAGGACCTCAGTGAAAATGAGATACTGCATGTTAACTGATCTATCCTGAGTAACTACATTGTAAAAATGTATGAAAGCAGGACCCCTGATAAAAATGAGATTTTGCATTTTAGCTGTGCTAACTCTACTAAATACACTGTAAAATATATGAAGTTGGACCTTACTGAAAATGAAATATTGCAGCTCTGCTGCCCAATCCTGCTAATCACACTCACACTCTTTATGTGTGCACAACTGTTGTAACAGTGTGTGTGTTTTGTGTGTATTTTCAAGGAGTTGTGTATCTCCAGAATCTGAAACACTGTTTACTGTCTTTAGGTTTATATATATTTTTTCCTACTATTGTAGGGTGTTAAAAAGCCACTGACACATCTAGGAAAACTTTAGTAAACCTAATAGCCCATAGCTGGAGCTGGGCATTCCGCCCCTGGAACTGCTCCCACTAACAGCTCATCTTCGCCACAAGGTATGATTACCACAGGACGCCATTGATACACTGCGCCTGTGCCATTGTTAATTTTTCAGACTTGACGCCTTTTCCTTCAAGACCCTCGAGGCCTCCAGCAACTTACTTTATTAGTCTCTGACTCCACGGACTTTCTAAGGGAGACCTTGAATCTTAGTTAAATTATTTATTTCCCCTTCCCGAACCTAATTTGTGTCTAATACAGTTTCTGCCCCTGGACTGTAAAATGGAGACTGTTTGTAACTGTAAACTAATTGTCTTTGCCCCACAGACTTTAAAATGAGAACATTTTCCTTGTTCTCCTCTGTCCCCTAAGGTCATTTAACTGCTGCATTTGGCTGCTTGCAGAATCAGGAGATTCATTTCTAACTATTGTATTTTGGCTTCTTTCAATTAATTTGAAGTAAAATTAAGCTTTAAGCTTAATTTTGTATTTGGCTGCTTTCAATTAATTTTAAGTAAAATGAAGTCTTAGCACTGCAGAAACGGGACATCTGGAGCTTGAATAAAGTTAAGCTTTAAGCTTTGCTGAAACTGGAGATCTGGGGCTTATATTAAAGTTAAGTTTTAAGCTATGCAGAAGTGGGAGATCTGCAGCTTAAATTAATCTCTCCAATCTCTCCAGAGCTGCTTCTCACAGTAGTTTTTCAGCCCACCCTCCCATGCCTGCCCTGACCCTCTTTTATATACTGTAGACTTTCTCACTAGTCCCGTCCCACTGTTCCCTCTCACTAACTGTCTTAAAGGCACATCCATTGCTTTTAAAGGTGCAACACTCCCTCCTCCCTCTCATACAGTGGTTTTAAATAAGCAAGCCCTGTCTTATGCTGCTGCTCTCCACTATCAATCCAGGTAATATGAATCTTTTTTTTGTTAAACGACTACTCCTACTGTGTGCCTCCAGTCTATCATCTCCACCTTCACTGATAGAGCTGCTTAACCCTACCCAGGAAAGGAAGCCCTACCTGCTGCCTACCCTAACACGGATACACAGCATTACTGTGTTTCCAGTAATGGCACCTACTCCTACTTGAGCCTTGAAAAGCCTTATTTTTATTACTGTTATTGCCACCCCAAGCATTTATAGTGGGGCCAACAAATCCTACCTGACTACTTTGGCAAAGGTAGTCCTAAATGTATATGGAACTATGACCTCAGTGCCGATTGAATATTCCCACAACCTTCATCAGCTACCATCCAATAGATCATGGAATGAGTCCCCCAATGTATGACCTAGCCAAGATACAACTACTCAGCAGTCTAGTAATCCATGTAGAGCACACTAAAGCTTAAGCAAACAGAAAAAGGCAGCGACTTCTCTGTAAAAGAATAATTTAGGGGCATCTCCTCTGTCTACTTATACTGCTCCTACTACTGATGTCTGGCAATGTGAATCCTTATCCTGGCCCTACACCCAACCACTGCACTCATCCACGGAAAATCCCATGACTTGTGCTTGCCTCAATAAACATCTGCAGCTTGCTCCCCAAACTGGACTGCCTGAAGGCCTGGGTCACTCAACATAACCCAGATGTGTTATCTGTTGTGGAAACCTGGCTATCCTTGAAGATATCTGACATGGCCATCTCTCTGCCTGGCTACACCCTATACAGACAGGAATGACAATGAAAAGAGGCGGAGGCTGTGTCATCTACACCAAAGACCACCTCCAGGGTCATGTAATACCCACACCATGTAGCAGTGATAACCTACAAGCCCTAGCCATCAAACTGCTACTAGGGGCCCACAATAGAGTGCTCACCCTACTTTCATTTTATATTCCAACAAAACTATTTCTGTCCGGTGCCAACAACCTGCTGGACTATGTGAACACACTGAGCCTAAACACTGAAATAGTAACAATAGGAGACTTTAATATCAACTGACTCTCACCTGCATCTATTGCTATCAAAGATACCATTTCCACAATCCATTTCTCCCAAATGGTGGAGACCCTGACCAGATTCAACTATAAGACTGGCACCAGCACACTACTTGCCTGGGTCCTCACAAACCGCCCTGTGCATATCTCCAGTCTTACTGTTCTCCCTGATGCCCTGAACGACCACTCTCCTGTCAAATGTTTATGGAACAACAACTACTGTAAGCCCCCCACCAGAATCATAAAAAAATGTGTCCTCTTAAAGGGCCATGCCACAACTAAAAGCTGACCTCAAACTCCTCGACTGGTCAGACCTCATAGAATCCAACGATGAGGACACGGCGCTCAACCTCTTTATTGCAAAACATGCCCCTGTCAAAACAAGGAAAGCCAAAAGACCTCTTAACCTCTTGGATTACCCCTGATCTAATAGCACTGCTTGATGCAAGAGATCAATACTGGCTAAAAGCTTGATCACAGGGTTCTGTAGAAAACATCCAGCAATATAAAAAGGCTTGCAATGACTGTACAAAAGTAATCAGACAGGCAAAGTGTAAATTTTACAAAGAAGCCCTCACCAATTCATGGAACAGCAAGAATTCCTTTTGGGAAAACATGCAGGGCCGGATATTCAAAAGGGTTGCGCCATGCGCAATAGGGTTGCGCATGCGCAAGTCCAAAAGTGCGCCATTCTGCGATATTCAGCAGGAGGCAGTTGCGCCACCAAAAACATGCTGAGCAACAGCGCAATGCAAATGAAGGCATGTGCAACCGAAGGGGGTGGATCCATGCATAAAGACCGTAATGCGATATCCAAAGACTTGCATAATGCGCAACAGCAGAACAGCCGGAAGTTGCGCCTCAGCGGAAATGAGCCAAAATAAAAAGGCTCAAGGAAGAGGCGCAAAAACGCTACAGGGATGCCAAGTGGGAAGAGAGAGAGAGAGAAAGACAGACAGTGACAGGCCAGGGCAGGCAAGGGAAGCAGTGTGGGCCATAGGCTGCAGAGGCCAGCGGGGGGTGCCCGGTGCAGTGGAAGTAACAGTCAGGACAGCGGGGGTAACAGAGCAACATCAGCCGGGGTCACAAGCCAGGGAGATGGACGGTGGCAGCTTCCACATGGAAGCTGTAATGAGGAGTGAGAATGCAAGGTGCAGGGGAGGTGGCTGTGGATGGGCCTGTCGAGCGGTACGCCCCCAACAGGCAGTACCGTGCAAGCATCAGCTTTGAGCTGTACACAGATGTAGAGATCGTGGGCCGGTACTGCCTGAACAGGGCAATACTGAGGCGGCTCTGTGAGCTGTGCAGAGATGTGATGCAGGCACCCTCACGACGGAGTCATGCTCTGTCAGTGGAGACCAAGGTGACAGCCTGCATGTGCCTGCTCGCCACAGGCACCTTCCAGAGGCCAACAGGGGACACCACAGGTATCACACAGTTGGCCACGTCACGCATCCTCACCCAATTCCTCAGCGGACTGCTGCCACGTGCTGCGGAGCACATCCATTTCCCCAGCACCACGGCAGAGCGTACAGCAAACATGCAGGCATTCCACAGGGTAGCATGTATGCCTGGCATGCTAGGGGCCATAGACTGCACCCATGTGGCCATTCGCACACCACCTGGCCCCGATGGGGCCGCACATATAGGAATAAAGGCTTCTCCAGTGTCAACTGCCAGGTGGTGTGTGATGCCACTGGGCGATAATCAATGTCTGTGCCACACACCCTGGAGCACATGATGCCTTCATATGGCATCAGTCCACATGGTGCCATCGATTCGAGAGTGGGGACATCCCCACAGGCCATCTAGTGGGTGAGTATGCATGTAGGAAATGCAAACTCGGGGCAAGGGTGGGAATGCCACAGGTGCCATGGTAGTGGCACACAGGGATATGGGTAATATGGACCTGAACATGATACTGATCTCCACTATCTCCACACAGGTGACAGCGGATACCCACTCCGTCCCTGGCTGCTCACACCGTACCGGCGCCCCATGACTCCATCGCAGCAATGCTATAATAAGGCACATGCCGCCACATGCAACATCATTGAGCGGGTGTTTGGGATGCTCAAGGCACACTTCCGATGCCTAGACACCTCCGGCGGTACCCTACAGTACAGCCTCTCAAAGGCCTGTGGGATATTCCTGGCCTGTAGTATCCTGCACAACATGGTCAATGACTGTGGGATAGCCATACAGGTTGAAGAGGGACAGCGACGCCGGTGTTGATGGTGATGAGCAGCCCCCCTTGGCGGGACCCCGACTGATCCGGCAGGCCCAGCTGCACCGGGACACCATCACGGAGGAGCATTATGCACAACACAGGTAAGTCAAGGGCCATATGCAAACAACACTGTCCTGGTGCAACCCACAGGCACACAGAGTAACACACCAGGGGTGCACGACGGCAAGGGGAGTGGAAGGGACCAGGCACACAAACACACCATCAGAGAGGGGCGAACAGTCATATGGACACACACACACACACACCGGGCACAAAGCATACATGGGCAGGTGCACAGCAGAGCAGGAACAGACATGGCAAACACACAGATCCACAGACCACACCCACCACCTGTACTGTCCAAGCACGTGTGTCAGATGCTGGGCACCCTTGCGCCTTGGTGTACAGTACAATGCAGGCATCATCATGCACACGCACCTGTGACAGCCATCTGGATGGTGTGTGGGTGGTCCGTATGTCGGCGTGATGGGCAGGGCACCCACCAGTGCACTGCCCACCATGACGCACAGTGCACAAAGGGAAGCACCAGACAGGGCCCGCACTGGGAGACAGGTCAGTCATGTTGCACCATTCCACAGCCACCGTGGATGCATGGGCGGCCCCACCGTGACCCAACAGCACTGGCAGGCTGAGCAGGGGCCACATGGGGTGGCACCGATGGACCACCAGGGGTCCCACTGCACGATCACGACCTTGTAGGCAGTGGGGTCTGTAGGATGCCAAACATACCTGCACCAGGGGTGCTTGGGATGCCCAAAGCAGAACCCGGCATCGACAGGCTTGGTGTCGCACGATGCCGGGAACGAGGAGTGGAGAGCGTACTGTGTGGGGTGCGTGGTACAGGAGCACCTGCTTGTGTGCCCAATGCAGCCACGACAGCGACCAATGCCTGGGTCTGCCTGTCAATGGCGGTGGTCACATCCATCCGCATATGGACCATCTCTCGCGCGGTCCAGAGCACAGTCCCTGCTGTGCGGCTCCACAGCCGCTGACAGTGCCTCCACAGACATTGCAACCCGCCTTTGCTGCTGTACTGATTCCCGCAGCAGGCGGGTGTGCTCTTCAAATGGGTACTGTACCACAACGGCATCCTGTCCCCCAGGGTATGGAAGGTCCTGATGCTCAACACCCCTTGAGGGTGGGCGCTGTTCACCAGGACCAGGAATGGGCATATCAAAGGGCGCCGGGCATGTGCCACTGCTGGACACTGTACCCCCAGACCTGGTGGGTAACTGCTGCTGCCCCTCCAACCACTGTGCCCCAGGGACCACTCGTTCCACTGCTGTGGCCGCAACAGTGCCAGACACCTGCACAGCAACCGGTGCTGCCCCACCGGTGCTGACAGGCACAGCCTGGGACTGTGCCGACATGCTGGCACACACGCTGGAACCAGGTAGGCCCAGGGCACGTGGTGGCCTGCTGTATGTCCGCCGGGACACACACATGTCACTGCCCATTGCAGTCCTTGCATCATCAATGGTGCAGGTACGCACAGCCACAGTCACAGCGTGCTGGGATGCTTGCATGCCAGACTGCTGAGACACAGGCTGTGCACCCCCACACCTGACTCACCGACACCAGAGTTGGCAGCCCAGTGCATGCTGGTGCAGTGCATGCTGGCTGGTGACAGAGGTGGATGGACCTCCTCCATGTCCAGCAGGTCTTCCTCACTGCCTAGACCCACCACCACCATCCCCTGAAGACGAACAGGATCTGTAACAGAAAGAGAGGACATGTGAGTGCATGTGAACAACCTTCCCCCCCCAACACCACCACCATGTCATACTGTGCAGTGATGGGCTTCCACCTGTCTGGAATCCACCTCCTGGTACGCCCTCAATAGCACTCTGCTGCATTGATGCAGCCAGTCAGTCCTCAGCCGGGGTCAGCTCCACCACCGCTGGCAACCCCTTCCAGTGCCAGCACGTGCCGCTCTAAGGGCTGCCACCTTCTCCTTCGCCCTCCTGTGGTCTGTCCCCATCTTCTTTTTGCATTCCTGCACGGAGCGCTGGTGGCTTCCGTGCTGGTTCACTGCCCGAACTACCCCCTCCCATGCAGCCGCACGGCCCTGAGGGGTGCCCCGCCATCCACTCAGTAGTGACTTCTCCTCCAGGTAGGCCTGGAAGAGGGCCTCTGTCTCTGCCATGGTGATGGGCCTCCTCCCTTCGCCACCATCCTCACCCTCACTCTTGGCTCTTTTCTGTCATGGTGATCTGTGTGGGTGGAAGTGGACACCTGTCATTGTGCAGTCTACAGCGTTATCCCATGCCCATTGTCAGAACATCTCTGGCATGCAACCACCTCTCACCTGCAGTAACCCAATCTGGCCAGCGGGCCCAGTCTGCATATTTAGCTCAATGCATGCAAATTAGGGGGAGCAACTGTAATGAGATGCAAATCGCGCCACTGCGCCTTTGAATGGCTGATCAGATGATTTGCGTATTGTTCGGCTGAATATTGCACCGTTGCGCTTTCTTGTCACGGTTGAGCCAGCTGAGCCAATAGGCGCGAGATCTGTGACTGTGTGGTACACTGCATTGCGATGCCCAGGTAGCTTACGCAGGCATCTGCCACGCTGATGATGTGCTGTGCACGATCAGCATCCAGGCCATGGCCACCATTGCCAGTGGTGCTTACAGCACTGGGCACCATATGGCGCTGTGGCACTACTGCACAATAGTCCACTGTGGCACTGGCACGCAGGGTGGTCGGGTTGCGCAGGATGTGTAGCGTCAGATGGGCTGTGCGGCCTCGCGCCATAGACCCTGACCTGGTGTCCCGACCTTGCCCCGACGCTGTTCCGGCTGCCATGTGTGGCCCTATTGCGCTGTTTGGTGGCAGCGCTATGTGAACCAATGGTGCTGTACGAACAGCGCGATTGGAACCTATGGTGGTCTATTGCGCATCATTTCCATGTGGGGTTGCCGCGCTGTGGGGCTCCATATTGCCTGCTGTACAACACGAACTATGGCACGCAGGAGAGCGCCCCAATGGAGCCCAGTGGAGGTGGCCAACCTGGTGGCCCTGGTTGAGCCCCACTATGGGGCAGTGTATGGGGATGAGCCCCTCACCATGGCTCGTACCCAGGTCTGGCTGCAGGTGGCCACTGACCTGGTGTGGGTCACAGGGCAGTGCCGGTCTGCAGAGCAGTGCAGGCACAGATTCAGTGACCTCCACAGGAGGGAGCCAGATGTGCTGCAATGCCTAAGGTCACGTGCCAGGAGGGGCGTTGTGCCTAGGCCAGGCGGGTGTACCATCTATTCACCTGTATTCTCCATAGGGGTGTGACTGTGTTTTGGTGGCTGTGCATGGGGGATGGCTCTGCCATGGTTGGCCGTGTCAGTGTGTGCAGGTGTGAGATGCATGAATCTGGCTGTGTGGCAGGCACACCACTGGGGCAGGGCAGTCTGCTTTGGAGTCACACTGATGTTTTTTCAACATTTGTCACCCACAGGCCTGGCAGAGAGATGCAGGCACGGGCTGAGGAGGGCCGTGGCAGGGCCCAGGTGGCGGACGGAGATGATGTGAGGGTGGGCCACAGCAGCAGCAGCAGCAGCAGCCACAGCTGCTTGATGAGTGTAGTATCATTACATCATGGATGCTATTGCATGCTGGAGGGTGGGCATGACCACCAGCCATGGACAACACAACCATGCACGACACAGGCGACAGTCATCACTGTCCAGTGTCATTGCACGCTCTGTGTGTCGTCACTGGTGGTCCATGCATGCACTGGGCACATGGCTGTGGAACTGGCATCCCACCACATTGCCACGTCACTTGACAGCCTTGTTTGTGCTGTGATGGACATGGGCAGTGTGTGTGTGTGCAGTGGTGCAACATAGCTGGTGCCGCCTGGTTGGGCATGCGATGTGCATGGTCACTGTGGGTGGGTGCATACCATCACAGGTGCGGGGCACTGGGCTATATGCCTTGCAGGATGGGTGGTGTTCAGGGTTGTGGACAGTCACAGCCATTGACTGTGTTCCCTTTTCCTAGGCCTCAGCATCCTATGCAGAATTGAGCGTGCCCTCCACCAGCTGACCAGGGTGCCAATTGAAAATCATAACATCCTCCAGGACATTCAGCGCCGTGGGCTCCGGCGACGGCACAGCCAACAAAGACAGCACCAGGCAGCAGAAGACCAGCCTGCTAGGCATTAGACAGGCTTCCCCTTCCCACTTCACCCATCCGTCCCAGCCTGCCTTCCCTCTCCCAGTTGTTCACCCCTACCCCTTGCCCACCCCTACCTTGTACCTCTACCCCCCCGGTCTTGTAAATATCTGTAAATAGTTTTGTTATTGTTCTTGTTGTTCTACTTTCTCTTTTTGCAATATATATATATTTTGTTATGAATACTGTGGTGGTCTCTGATTTGCAGCTGGCTATGGTTTCTCAGTTGCAGTGGTGTGCATGCCATCTGGGGTGGTATGGTCCTGGGTATGTGTGTGTGTGTGCGCGTGTGTGTGTGTGCATGGGGAGGTGTCTCCGGTGTGGCAGTGACTTTCAGTCGGTCTTGCCATCTGCTGCCAACCACTGCTGGGTGCACAGGGTGGGTCTGGCTTGTATGGTTCTATGCTACACGAGGTTGACGTTTGCTGGGGGGGATGCATGGTGTTTACTGCAGTGACAGTCACTGCACATGGGTGGTGTCTTGGGGTCACGGTGCAGGTGTGCAGCAGACGGGGGCTGATGTGCACTGTGGTTGTCAACCCTCTGTGTGTGGCAGTCTCAGCCTGCCAGTGGTTGTGCTGGGCGTCATGGCCCTGCTGTGCTTTGTTGGCTTGTCCCATGGGCCAGTGGATCATCCATCTCCCCCAGTGATGCTGTGCTTGGGGTGTGGGTGTCTTGTTGGTTCTGCAGTGTGTTCCTGTGCCCATGTGTGGCATGGCTGGCGGTGGGCCCCAGCCTGCCTCCCTGGTTGTGCAGTTCCATTGCTCTGCTGGTGGTGGGGGGGCTCTGCTTGTGCTATGGCACCTCTGGACTGCTCAGCTGGGCTAGCCTTGTTGCGCTATGGCGCAACCTTTCTGCTCAGCTTCCCCTTCCTGGTTGCGCTATGGCACAACCTTTCTGCTCAGATTCCCCTTCCTGGTTGCACTATGGCACAGTTTGTGTGATATTCAGACGTTGGCTGCTTGCGCAATTTGTTTTGCTCCATGTTTGAATATCGCATCTGTTGCGCATGTGCGCAATTGAACTGTGCTTGCTCCTGCTGTTGCGCACATTTTGGGCGCAGTTTGAATATCTGGGCCATAGTATATTACAGGGAAAGATCCCAGAACACCCCCTGCTATGCTCACTGTCGAGGATATCCCAACCTTAGACCTCTTACTCATTGCCAACTCACTGAATCAGGCATTTACTGACCGCAGTAGTGTTCTGCTAGCGGACGTCTTCACTGCCCCTTATTCAAGAGACACTGCAAGGACATCTACACCACTTTCCCTCCAACTGCCTTTCCACTTCAAGATAGTATCCGAGGTAGAGGCAAGAAAATACATACAGAAGGTCCTAGGAAAGTCAAGGCATAATGGGGACTCACTGGACCTCAAATTCATTTGCCTGACACTGGATGAAATAATTGGACCACTAACAAAAATAATTAACCTCTTCCTCTACCACTCTCAATTCCCTCAAAGATGGAAGTCTGCCACAGTAACTTCTGTACATAAAAGTGAGGACCGAACTTTACATAACAAATACAGACCAATCTCCGTACTCCCACCACTCTCCAAGGCACTGGTGCAGATTGTGGCTGATTAGATGGTGGACTATCTTAACCAACACAAGCTCCTCTGCCCAGAGCAACATGGGTACCGGGGCAGCCACAGTACCATCATGGCCCTTCTAGAATTGACTGGGTTCATCAATAATGCCTTGGACAAAGGCCACCTAGTAGGGTTGTCCTTCATTGACCTATCAAAGGCTTTTTATACAGTTCACCATGCCATTCTCCTTGAGCAGCTTTCTGAAATTGAACTTGCAACAGAAACCATGGACTGGTTTAGCAGCTACCTGAGCCTCAACTCCCAACAAGTTAGGATTGGGTAAGTCCTATCCGATAGCTGACCTGTCAGAGCCAGTGTACCACAAAGGTCGATACTGGGCCTGCTACTATTTGGTATCTTCTTAAACAACCTACCAGCCTCATGCCAATGCTGCATGCTCTTATACGCTGATGATGCAGTAATCTTTGCCAGCAATCTGTGCCCAGAACTCCTCAAAAACAGATCTCCAAAGTGGCTTCGAATCGACCGGAAAATGGTTCACAGAACAAAAGCTGGTCATGAATTATAACAAGACCAAAACCATGCTCTAGGCAACAGCCCAAAACAAACTGAAACACTACCTCTTGGCAATATGGAATGACAGTAGCAGCACTCTGGAACTCATCCCACACTTCAAATACCTGGTGGTTGCTATTGACTCCTCCATGTCCTTCACACAGCACATCGACAACACTGCTAAAGCCATCAACACCAGAATAGGCATCCTCTACTGACACAGTCACTGTCTCACCCATGAAGTGCTGAAGCTGGCAATTAACAGCTCAGTTGTATCCCTATAGATTATGGACTGGTAATATACAGATCTTCAACTGACATGGCAATCCATTGCATTGCTGTTGCCCAAAATAAAGCCTGCCGCCTGCTTACAAATGCACTTAAATTAACACATACCTGCGAACTCTATACCTATGCTGGCTGGCTCCAACTTAATGACAGAATAAGATATCAAACCTGCCTTCTCGCCACAAAGGCTACACTGATCCAGCTTCCTCCTGGAGTTCAGAACCAACTGTCCCTACCTCTAAACACCAGACAAACCAGGAGCTCCTCCACATAAACCTTCCATATGCCCAGATGCCACGCATCAATGTCATAATGAACATTCTCCTACCAGGCATCACTCTGGACAAATGCTCTGCCACCTGCTGTCACTGGTGCTACTACTCTTGGATCCATTAAACTCAGACAGTGTCATTACCTTATTGACAAGAGTTCCTGCAGGTGCCACTGCTGAGACACCCCACGCATTGACTGACTACCACCAGCACTTCCCAGCCCTATTCCTTGGGATAGGCAAACCCTGGCACTTAGAAAACACCCACCAATCTGCTGTACCCCTATCCTGTCCCAGTCAAACCCTTGCCTCTCCCTACACTGCCCCTCTTCCCTCCTTCCTTCTCGTGCACCTCCTACTGAAGCAGACACAGTTTATACAATTCTGCAGCTTACCTGTTCCTTTCTGGATCTTATGTACCCATTATGTTTAATACTCTCATTATCTGTTTGCAAAACTCTTGTTGTATTATTTGTAAACTGTTCTCAGTCTTTTTTTTTTGCCTTGTTGTTTAATGTATTTGATGTGGAACCTCTCAACAAGCATTCACCCACAGGTGTATCCAAGACTTCAATACAATCAAATAAATAAAATAAATAATATTTAGATGCAATTCACTTTGCATTTTATATATTTTTCATAGATTTCTCCTACCTCTTATTTATTAATGTAGAACTTTTCATGAAAAACGGGATCTTTATCCCCGAGAATTTGTTTGCACCTGCAGCTTATTCCCAATCTGAGGTCCTAATCCTCTATTGTGACATCATAGTCTGTTGTCAGGGGAGTAATTATGATGACACAAGCAGAGCATTATGCTATCAGGTAGTGAATAAGCAACAGGAGCTGATGGACTCCCAAGGAACAAAGATACTGTTTTCATGCATATGACCTCAGTAATGAATAGCTGATAGATTTTATTTCGTTTTTTTATTTATTTGTTTAGTTTTTGTTGACCAGGTAAGTGCACTAGACAAATTCTGACTATTTTCAGGCACAACCTGGAGGAGGGGGATACAGATGTATGTCAACTGACTTTGAACCAGATTAAGCTGTTGGTGGTATTTTTAGTAAATGGGGGGAAATTTGGACGGGGCACCGGGGACAGTTCCCCTACTCTTTTCAAGAAGTGCCACGGGATCTTTAACATCCACCTGAACTACCACCAGAACAGGCAGATGGGACCTCGGTTTAAAGTTTCATCCAAAAGTCGGCACCTCAGGAGTGCAGCACCCCCCTCATGCTGCACTACAGTGTCAGTATTGGGATTCAACCCAAGTGCCTGATGTAGGGACTGCAGAGCTAATGTCAAACATAAGCTAAATTGTATCTACATATCATGGTTTCCAAAGTTCTCCTGGATGCATCTGCCACTCTTTAAATAAGCTACAAAAAATATTGTAATTAGCAGTTTTGCACATCCAAGTGCTGATCAGTTATGCAAATGTGTAGCACTTGCCTCAATTTAATTTTCGAAATTAAAAATACTAAAATGCATATACATACAATTTTTAAAAAAACTATTTTAACTTGAATAAAATCTGTTTTTGAAATTAGTTCTGTCTTTGGCTTATCTGTTTCAGTAACCCCAACACGGTCCCCCCAACACACTCACTTACTCACTCACTCACTCACTCACTCACTCACTCACTCACTCTTACCTGTACTTATCTTTCAGGGAGATGCAGACTGCTTTCAGGTACCCCACCAAATGAGGCACCAGCTAACATACCTCTCAACTGTCCTTGATTATGAGGGATGTCCCTCATTTTATCCCTTTAAAATACTTTGTCCCCCACCCCTGCCTCACAGGAAATGTAATGTCCAGACAAATTTAGGCTTTAATGTAAAATTTCATAATATTTTGAGATGTTGAATAAAACAAAAAACGTTATTCAAGTACCTACAATGGTTTTTTTACAGTGTTCTGGGCATTTATCTTCATATTTAAGGATGTGTCTCTCACTTTGAGGCCTGTGTCCCTCATTTCAGTGACAAAGTTTAAGAGCTATGCCAGCTCATAATAGCCCTGATCCCATGTACTACAAAACCCTCTCCCCACCCATACAAGTAAAACTAAGTCACACATTAATTCCATATCTCCTCCGCAGTACCAGTGATTCCCTTAGTTTTTATTTTGTTGAGAACTATTTAATTGTTTATTGGTCAGTTCCACAACTTACTGCTTGGTAACTTTTTTTTGTCAATTTATTCTTAGGCATATTTGTCCTCTTTATTTTTGTTATACTTATTCTATTTCTATGTATTTTATATTCTGTATTTTTATATCTGTTATATTTTCCCCTTTCCCCTTCCCCCAGCACACATCTGAAAATGATCTGCTACCATCACACTATGTCTTTCCTGCTAAAACCTTTTAAATACATACATATATACATGCATAAATAAATCTCTTTATCACATTAATGCATTAGCAGCCATTGTGACTGTGACCAGAGTTTGTTAACAATTTACCATTCCTTTTCTGCTTCCTTCTCCCTGATGGCTGATTACCAGTCCCAGGTTTGTAATGTGTCTCTGATTTTGTTGAAGTCTAACTTTCTAAAGTTATTTACTTTAATTGTTCATGTTAATCTTTTTACACTCTGCAGTACAGTCAGCATTAAACTTTAAAATGAGCTCGTTGATATTGAGTTGTTATTCAGTTTGATAAACCCATTTTCAATGAGCTTCTAACTCCAAATTTTGAAAATTCTTATCCAGTATGCAATGAAGTGCAAACCAGTTGTCAAATTTGTGATGTAATAATTAATATTAGAAACAAAGAAAACTGGTTAACAACTGTTTAATAACTGATTAAACTTTACTTATCTATCAGACAACCTGTATTAAAAATCAGCAACCAACTGAATATCAGCTTGTGCTCAAACTAGCTAACAGCTCATTTATTTCATTTTAAGTTTAATGCTTACTGTATGTAAATTAACTTGGATCATATTGTGATAACTTTTCATTGTATTGCAACCTTGTATTTCATGGTTAATAGAGTATTTGTCACAAATAAATTCATACAGTAGTTTTATTTCCTGTGGCATGCTAAACTACAGCTTGCTCAAAGAAGCAATCAGAATGTAGCTCCACAGAATTATTGTCAACCCCCCTGCTGTGTCCCCAGATTTGTCCCATCTATACCAGGGTAAATAAGGTCATCCAGTAGTATTACGTCTCCATTTCCTGCCACAGCTTCACGTTCCATAAAACATTTCCTGAACCAATGGGCTTGGCTATCTAGAGGTCTTTAACCAACTTACAGGTCTCTCTCGTACAGCATGTCTCTATTATTTTTACCCATAAACATTCTTCCATATTCTCCTGGTGTTTTGTGCTATTCTGTACATATGTCTGAATTCTGTCTTTAACACATGTTGTTACACCTCCTCCCCTTCTCAGGAATCTCGCTTTCCCAAATTGATTATATCCCTCAATCCATTTTCCCAGTCTTCACTTTTCTTTCAGTAGGTGTCTGTGATGCCAGTTTATTCTCATTTAATATAGTCCCACAAAAGGAAATTTGTTATTACCCTTCTCTTCCTATCAATTATAAATAAGATACAGTAGTTTTTCACTGAGTTGTGGACATGGTATTAATGGTACTGGTGTTTTGACCATTAAAATCTAGACTTAAACACAGGGCACCAGTTCTTACCCTACTGAGACAGAAACTTAGAACTTAGAAACATAGAGTTGCAGATAAGGACCACCTGGCCCACTATGTCTGCTCACGTTGTCCCTGTTTATACTGTCTGCACAGACCCTACCTATCCCCCATACCCCTATGTTTTTACTAGGATAACTTTGTGCCTATTTCATGCATGCTTGAAGCGCACCACTGTTTTCGCGCCACCATCTCTGCTGGTAGACAGTTCCAGGTGTCCACCACTCTTTCAATGAAGAAGTACCTGTACTTCCTCACATCCCTCCTAAACTTCCTCCTTCCAGCTTCAGTGCAACCCCTATTGTCTTAATGAACATTCTAGTATGAAAAATACTCCTCTCCTGCACCTTGTTCACCATCTCTACTAAATGTAGACCATTCCCACTAAATAGTTTGTTTCCTCCTCTAAAATTACCCTATTACATAGATACATAGACAGTGTAGGCAGATAAGGGCCTATGGCCCACCCAGTCTGCCCATTTGAGCTTGTAAGTTCAGTTTATGTTTTCCAAGAAGTCTGTTGCCCCTTACTCCTGACCTCCAGAATTCCTTTATGTCTATTCCATGCATTCTTAAATTCTGTGATTGTTTCAGCCCCCACCACTTCCTCTGGCAGGGTGTTCCACTTGTCCACCACCCGTTCTGTGAAGAAATTCTTCCTCACGTTTCCTCTGAATCATCCTCCCTCCAACTTCATCCCATGTCCTCTAGTCCTGGAACATCTTTTCACTTAAAAATAGTGTATTCCTGCACCCTGTTCCTCCCTGTAAGATACTTGTATGTCTTTATCATATCCCTCTCTCCTCCTCTCCTCCAGGGAGTACATGTTCAGTTCCTTCAACCTGTCCTCATAGGACTTGTGATGCAATCCATGCACCATCTTTTGTTGCCCTCCTCTGAACCTTCTCTACCCTGTCTATGTCCTTATGTAGGTAAGGTCTCCAGAACTGTACAGTGTACTCATGGTGGGGCCTCACTAGTGTCTTGTATAGTGGAATTATGACCTCCCTTTTCCTGCTGGTGATGCCCCTGCCTATGCATCCCAGCATCCTATTTGCTTTACCTGCTGCCTTGTCACACTGTTTCCCTGCCTTGAGGTCATCAGAGATGATAACCCCAAAATCCCTTTCCTGCTTGGTGCATGCAATATCCTCACCCCCCAACTGATATATTGTGCCAGGGTTTTTGTGCCCCATAAGCATTATCTTGCACTTCGTTGCATTGAATTTCAACTGCCAAACCCCTGACCATTCTTCAAGTTTCTGCAGGTCCCTCCTCATTCTGTTTACACCCTCTGGTGTGTCTATTCTGTTACAGAGCTTTGTGTCATTTGTCACAGAAAGGTAAAATCTTCCTCTTTTATCCAAATTCTTAGTCGTGCATTCATTTTAATAATGAATAATAATGACTCTGCCTGCTTTTGCTAGCTGTTAGGACAGGGAGTCTCTCAGATATCATGATTTTGTTTTTTGCACTTTATTTATACTCCCAACCCTGGAGCCCCACTCAGTCTGGAGACGCCTAGGCACACCCCGCTTCTCAACCTACCTGGAACCTCAGAGGATCCCCCAAGGAGCTGTGGTTTAACCCCCAGGTGGGTACAAGGTGGGGTTGTGCACCCCGAACTTTCTAGTTTGCTGTATACCCTTATCGAGGCCAGGTAGGTGGGAGCAATCATGGTTCGTACTGGCACTCCTTCCTGTCAGTGCTCCAGTGCTCCCTTTTTCCAACATTTTCTCCCCTGCATGTGGTGTATGCCCAGACATCTAGGTGCTATGCGCCAGTGTCCACCACATGCCTCATGTGCTTGCAGTGCTTATTGTTCCATGAGCCTCTGCCTGGGGTCATACAAGCTGCAGCCATGGTCCCCGCCCTCCCCCCTGGGGAAGACAAGCAGTCATAGGATGCTCAAGTCTTCTTTCCCTGGCCTGCCCTCCAGCTACCCGGGCTCGTTCCTGAACCTGAGTCTCTGGCATCGCAGATGGAAATCCAACCGCTATGCTGGCAGGTCAGCAGATATCATGATTTTACAGCCATTTTTCTTTAGCACATTGTGTTAATTCCTGTTGTTTGACTTATAGTCTTCACTGAGGTTTTCTCCCTGATATCCTTAGTCCCATTGTGGGCAAAAATTGTTGGATTATTTTGACCCACTTTGTATTCCATCCAGCCTGTTTTTGATGTCTTTAATTTTTTCACCCGGAAAACAAATAACCACAATGTTTAGTGTGTCCTTTTTTGCAGATGTATTTTATTTTATGACTGAGAAACCAAGAGCAACTAGTTTACTTTCAGGCATAATTTGTTCAGACCTCTGTCTGGTTTCAGTCTTTTTACATGTGGGACTATGGCTTTCAATAAACATGCTAATAGAATGGATGTCACTTTTAAACCAGTTCCCTAATATGGCAAGGGGTGTAAATGGTGCTATGTAAGTAGATTAAATGTGTAGGCCCTTCTCCCTTTTTTAGATTCCTACCCCTATCCACTATGGTCCAGGGGTCCAGTCATCATCTTTCAATTTATCCCCATCTCTGAGTCATTTATATGTTGGGAACTAGATTCTGTTTCTGGTACTTTTTTTTGGGGGGGGTACCTCTACCCCACTCACTGAATTGTCTGTTTAGAGATACCTAGATTTATCACTGTTCAACATCTGTTATTTCTTTAATTCTTGTTAAATCTCTCTCCAGCCACTCTATATTGTATCTTAAAGGGTTGATGTCATTACATTATTTACATATTGTGTATAGGGCCTGTTTTCATGTTTATGCTGATTCACAATTATCATTTTCATGTTTAAGCTAATTCACATTCATAATTAAGCACTGTGTGCACTGGATACCTAGGCTAGTTCCTATCAGGTAACATTAGTTTCTCTAAGTTAGTTTCTCTCTAGTAGTGTTCCTATTCTGCATAGTCTACAATGCACTCTCTATAAATAGTCTGTGCTAAATACCTTGATGTTGAAACCATATAATTGTTTAAGGTTTTTATTTAATGTTCAACATCTCTGTCTTTTCATGTGCATTAAAAAGTGTAACAAAATTAATGCAAAACTATTTAAATTGACTAAGACATCACAGGACACATTTCCTAAGACAATTACACCACACACAGAATTACACAATATCATGATAACACAAAATCCAAGACAGCTACACAGCAGCAATGCATTCCCATTTTGATTGCATAAGATAAGCTGCTGAAAGAAATGACTAGAATAACATACCTTAGATTCTGCAAATGCATAATGAAACAGGACTTATCCTTATTTAGGAGGTTTGAGTCTAGGTACCTACATTCCTGCCTATGATAAGGTCATGTAATCCCTGAAGACAGTAATTGCTATAGACAGGCAAAAAGAATGCCCCTAAATGGTTATCACTCTGGTACCAATTTCAGTAATATGACTGTGTTAAAGACTTTGTTCTGCATTATGCAGTATTTAGCCTTGTCAGGCTGCCTCAGGCTAACACCATGCAAACACCGCCTCTGCCTGTGTCAACCTGCCTTGTTTTTGCTGACATGTGCACAAGGAGGATATGTAATTGGAGACGAGAGGAGAGAGATTTTGGTGATTTTTTTTTGTTTTATGTTGTATTTCTTAGAAACAAATTTGTTTGTTTGTTTTTTCCCCAGCCAGTCCAGTACAGGACACATATGTGCTTCTGTCTACAATGCCTCTGCCTCATGTTATCGGACACTCACACAGGGGTGAATTGATATAGGGCATAGGCCCAGAGAACTAGAAGTGATGTCACAGATTGCTACTATCGCTGTCCAGAATTATTATTTCAGCTGTAAAAAACTGTTACTTTTAATTTAAAAGGTATAAAAATGCAGCTTCATATAATCATATTGCTTTGACACTGCCTAAACTTTGTCAAGGCCTGTATATTCCTTTTCCTCCCACTACTTCTTGTTCTAGAACTCCTCATTTAACCATAAAAAGTATGCTGATTAATAACATTGCAGTGCTACAATGTAGACCTGGTCTAACAGACCCTCAGGAATTGGGAAACAGTGCAGAGGGAGGCAAAGAGGCAGGCAAATGCATGGGGGTGGTGGTCCAGTGGGCAGGTGGCACACAGCCTCATAGCCCAGCCACAGGACAACAGGCAGCCACAGTCTCTGGTGCCACAGATATCAGCGGTGTCCTCAGGTGCCCCCCTACAGTGCACATCAGAGTGCTGCCCATCCCCAAGATTGCCTTCTCTACAAAGCCCTCCCCTGGGCCATGCCAACCTCACCATCTATTTGACCTATGGTAGTGCCACAGCCTCTGCTGCCTTCCTGGCACATGACTGATGGGTATCTGGCCCTTGGTAGACTGCCAAATAACCGTCATGCAGCTTGTGGCATTCCTGTACCATGTGCCATTTGTTTGGTGCAAAGAGAGCTTGAGGCAAACTTGGGGACGTTTGTGCCGGGAGTCCCATTCAACTCAAATCCAGTTCAAGGTTCTGTTACACCTGGAGTTTGCCACAGGTGGGGGTTTGCACAGATTGTGCTAATCTAAGTAAATTTTGAAAATTGTGCCCATTGTGTCCTAAAATCACTGTCCTGATATACTCATCATTGCTACTCTCTTTTTTTTTATTACAAAGCATTTAATGACATTATGGGCTCCATAATCCATGGCATTAGGTGGACATTATATTTCTACATGGTATTAAAAGTGTTTGCAAACATGCAGGAAAGGTCATGTGACTGCCATGCAGATGTCATTCATAGGAGTGTGGCAATCTTTGCATGGCTGCTTGTAGCCAGCCACATGCAAGGGCTACCATGCATCATGCCATCCCTCCATGCATCTATCCTGAATCCCACCAGCCTGTAGACCCTCTACAAGTAAGCAGTTTGGGAGGTCACAATGCATCACATAGAAGCAAATGAGCAACAGGGGAAGCATCTGGAGGTGGTATGTCACATAACAGTGGCCACACAGAAAGATTATGATTACGAAGTAACATCATTGGACAATAGAGAGCACAATGGTTTAATTGTGATAGGGTAGTGGAGTCCACTGAACTGCCAGAAGGAAAGGCTATCAATCAGAAGACTTTCCAGCACACTAGGGCTATAAATCTATGTTTTTTTAGGGCAAGGTACCTGTTAGCAAATAGCTGGCTGTATTGTATTGGATCATGTATTTGGTGCTATGCATTGCTGCAATCAGTCACAACAGCTAACCTGAATATTAATCTGTAACATCTAGATTAGTGACCGTCATTGCACCACTAACTTTGTGGGCCTTTTCCACCTTATGCCATGCATCAAGTTTTCAGTATGGTGAAAAGGGTGCTAGCACAAAATGGCAAAAGAAAACAGCCCATTTGGTGTCAGCCCTTGTTGCAACTGTGAAATGAGCTCAGTGTAAAACATACTACTCAAAAATATATCATATTGTACTACAATAACTGGGGTGGGTTTTCTTCTATAGTGAAACCCAGATAAAGTTTGCTGTTATAACCAGCTGGTTATAATGGTGACTGTGCTCTGGCTTTACCTCATTGTGCACATGTGTGAAGTGCCACAGGATGGAGTTGCTCATCGCCACCTATGCTAGGGGACAGATCTATCAAACAATGTCAGGGCAGGAACACATCAACCAATTATACTTTCTTACCTGCTCATATTAATCTCCTTTCTGGCAGCAGTTCATGGTTCTCCTGCTTTGAAGTAAAATAAAAAGTGAAAAGTAAAAAACAGTGGTTCCACCTATTCATGGCTGAACTACTGCTACCACTACAGTTCGCCTACCTACAGAGATAGAGAGAGTGAGAAGAGCAGAGGACAGGAGAGAGAGAAAATGGACAGGGTGTTGCCTATCACAAACTTGTGGTGTACAGGATTTCAAACAGCAGCATCAATGCTGCTTTAAGGATATAATCATCACCTACTGGCCACATTGTTCTATTTGTATTTGTATAATTGCTGTAGTGACAAAATGCTCTCAAGCAATTATATAAAATAAAACATTTGGTGGTGTGTAAAACTCAAATTTTACACACAACCTCAATGTTGAATGCTTAGATAAACCCCTCAAGTTTTGCTCTTGGGGTTTATGCAGCATCCAACATCTCAGAGGTGTGTGTAAAATTTTCGCTATACACACCACTTCATTCTGTATGTAATAAATGAGTACTGTTGTTTTCCACAGGGAAAGCTGATTGTAATTCACCGCTATAACCCGCGTGTTATAACGGCAAATGCAAACCAGCTTTCCCTATGAAAAGTGAAAGTGACAGGTTGTGCTCGTTTTGTCATGTGGCTGTCAGTACAACAGAGCCACACTGATTTCCTTTCCAGCATTTCTCCCAGACTGCTTTTACGTAACAAACTCACCCCAGGATAGTACAAAAATAGCATCCCCCCACAATTTCTAAATTGCTATGGTAGGATGATTTCAGGTCAGTGACCTATGTTCCCTCATGATTCCTCTCGCTCTCTCTCTCTCACTCTCTGTCTCCCTATAGAAAGCTGTGACCTCTGAACCTTATTAGAATATCGTCATGGATACTATTTTGAAGTGGAGCATAAAAAATGCTTTCAATATGGCCAGTGACATTTACACCTTCCCCCCCCCGAAAAAAGAGGAAACTAAAGGGTCATAACAGTGGGTGGATTACACATTCACTGATTGAGCAGATAAGAACAAGAGACCACTTATGGCACAAAGTTAAACCAACTGGCAAGCAAGCTGACCTTAATAGAAACAGGGCTGCGAGGAATGCATGTACCTGTGAAATCAGGAAGGCCAAGGCTCAACACTACAAAAACTGCCTCAGTACAACCTGGGGAGACAGAAAACAATTCTGGAACAATCTGAAAGACCTCACTGGAAAAAGCAGTAAAGTTTCTCCTTCTATGGTCACTGATGATGGAAAAATCACACAAGACCCCAAGATAATTGTTGACACCTTCAATACCACCTTTTCTGACCTCGGCACCATTCTCCTACCTGACTTCTTTATTAATAATGAAGGTACCCAGTATGAGTCCTCTGATGACTCTAGTTCAACTCTATTAGACATCCTGCTCTTTTACTTTAAACATGTTACCATCACTGAAGGCAAAAAATACCTTATGCATACCCTTGGAAAGAACAGACACAGTAATGACTACCTGGATCTCAAAATGATTACTCTTGCACTTGATGAAGTAGCCCCTCCCCTCTCAGCTATTCTTAGCCTATCACTCATACAAGTTAAATTCCCTTCGACATGGAAAATGTCAGTGGTCACCCCTGTACACAAAAGTGGAGATTGAGCAATCCACTCTAACTACAGACCAATATCTATACTACCTCCATTATCAAAAGCCCTATAAATAATAGTCTCGGACTAACTAGTTGAATCCCTAAACAAGTATACTGTTCAGTGCCTCCAGCAGCATGGATTCTGGAAGACCCACAGTACCACTACTGCATTACTTGAGTACACGGACTTCACACATGAAGCGCTGGGCACTGGTCACTTAGTGGGGTCAATATACATCGACCTCACTAAGGCATTCGACAGTCAATCGCTGCTTTCTTCTCAGAACTTTACTCACTTTTGGCCTATCCATGGAAACCGTTGGGTGGTTTAACAGCTATCTTGCACTTAGAACACAGTGAGTAAAAATTCACAGCACCCTATCCAACAACAGGGATGTGTCTATTGGAGTTCCACAAGGATCCATCTTGGGACCCCTCTTGTTTAGCATGTTCCTCAACTCCCTCCCCAGTAGTTGCTCGGCTAAAATCCTCCTCTATGTAAATGACACGGTCATATTCTCTGGCTGCTGATGTCTAAGCCAGCTTGAACACAATCTACAGGAAAGCTTTTCATTAATTGAAGACTGGTTTAAATGCAAGAAGCATCTTCTCAACTATAAAAAAAAAACAAAAACAATGATTTTCACAACCCACAAAAAAAAAAAGTCCAACCAAATATAACAATCCTAAATAGTAGATGCGTTACTCTATGGCTCAGGGTCATAATGTTGTAGATAAAACCTTGCATACACACAACTCCCCAGGCACAACAGCATGCACTCTAAAAGCATCAGGACAAAATCCCGACTGAAACAGCAAGAGTGCATGCCATTCAAAAAACAACAAATCTCTTTCTTTTTGAGGGGGAGCTTTGCCCCCCACACCACCTGTACTTATTTTAATCAATTCTGGGGAGTTGTGGACTTTGGGGAAAGGAGAAACCTTGGATTGGGGTAAAATATATATATTTTTTTTAAAAGTCGCATTACAGTGGGACTTGAGAAAAATCGAACCACAGCCCCTGGTCTCTGATGCCACTGAAGGCAAGTGCTCTAGCCACTTCACCACAGAAGTGGCACAGCAAGGCACCACCCCAGCAGCATCTTTCATGTTCTGTCATGGCAGCCTACAGCAACAGGGGTAGCGATTCTTACCGGATGCTGAAACAACCCCAGTCACTGTACAGCCATTCGCACTTCATGCAGTGTATTATTCCATGCGTGGTTTTGTCCAACCTATATTGACCCAGTATCCTCCTCTTGAACAGGTCAAGACCTTTAAATACCTTGGTATTACCCTCAATAGCTCTCTCCCATTTAACTTATTTTCCACAATATCCCCCTCTGCCCTACTGGAAGCACTCCTTGCCTTAAACTACTCCAAAGGCAGCTCGCCTGATGGGCTAGATGCTAAGCTACTCTACCTTTCTGCCCATGCAATATCCTACCCTCTGTCTGCCCTTCTGAAACTTTCCTTCTCTTCAGCTTCTGTCCCAACTACCGGGAAGAATGCTATTGTTCTTCCACTCCCTAAGGGTGGTGACCCCTCCTCTCCCAGTAACTACAGACCTATGTCTCTTCTCCCTGTCCTTGCTTAATTACAGGTACTCTCCCAACTCTCTTCTTACTTCACTGACTCCTGCTTCTTCACTCCTTTCCAGTCTTGTTTCCAAATGTATCACTACCACTACTTCCCTACTTAGGCTCACTGACTCCATCTTCTCAGGGATAGATCAGTGCCAAATCAAATCTGCTATTTTTGTCAACCTCGCTAAGGCTTTCAACACAGTCTCCAACCCCCTCCTTCTAAACAATCTCTCTTCAGCTGGGCTATTGGACTCAGCCACAAACTGGTTCAAGTCCTACCATGTAGGTAGAACCCAATCAATTAGAACTGCCCACTCTATATCCACTCCTCTCCCTATTAACACTAGTGTGCCCCATGGATCAGTGCTAGGTCCTCTCCTATACTCAATATGCCTAAATGACCTTCTTTCAGTCTGCACCTCAACTTCCATCCACCTATATGCAGATGCCACTGCCCTGTATACCTCCAGCCACTCTCCCACTGATGTAGCATTCAGACTCCAGCTTGACTTTGACAAGGTTCAGCACTGGCTATGCTCACATCAACTCTTTCTAAATGCCAAGAAGACTGCCTCCATGTCCTTCTGCACAAGGCAGAGACTCTCTCAGCCTCCACCCTTCCATTCTTCCACACCCTTGATGGGGCAACCCTGGAGGACTCCTCCTCCTTTAGAAACCTTGGGGTTTGGCTTGACCAACACCTCAGATTTTCTGGACATGTGGATGCCATCCTGAAAAAACTACACCCAGAACTAGGTGCACTGTACAGGAACTGCAGTTGCATACCACTATCGGCCAGGCGTGTACTTGTCCAGAAAATGATACTCCCAATTTTCAGCTACAGTGATGTAATCTACAGTGCTGCCCCTGAAACTTCCCTAAACAGATTGGATACCCTCTTCCACTCCTTCTGCAACTTTGCCTTGGCTCCCCCACTCATCACTGTGATGTCTACAAATCTCTGCATTTCCCTCTCTGGAGAACAGGAGGCTTTCCCATTGTGCTAAATATATCTCCAAATTCTGGTTTGGTTCTCTGCACTTTACCTCTCCTCATCCTTTCTCCCCTCCCTCACTCCCTTAGACTCTATGATACCCAGGCCCTGGCAGTCCCACACCGATCAACCTCTGCTGGACAGGATGCTTTCTCTCACTACTTCCCTAAACTATGGAACTCCCTTCCCCAACAAATTAGACACTCCTCTTCCCCTACATCCATCTCAACATCCCTACACAACTTTGTTTCTCACACTTGCAACAGTGTTTAAAGAACTATTTACTCTGTATCCATGTTAGTTCACCCTGCCTGTCAACACTATTGTCTATAATTGTGTATAACTGTAAATACTTAAACAATGCAAATGTTAAGCTCATATGTTATGTAATACAAAAGAACCCCAGAGCAAATGCACTGGGGCATGGGTTATCCCGGAGGATACTGGCCATACAGACAAATTTTAAAGAAAACACAAATTGCACATACCCCAATAATGCAAAGCATCATGGGAAGCATATGCAAATTCCCATGAATTAATTTCAAGTGGCTCAACTTTAAGTAAAATTGTATGGTGACAGAAGGCCTCACAGTGTGCCATATCTGTATCTCAGTCCATGGAGAGGGAGCTAGCCTATAGAGGATCTTATTTGTTTGGTAACCCTAACATCGAATTTCCAAACCTCAATTTACTCCATGGGCCCAATTATCAAAAATCAGTGCAAGCTGTGCCAATGGCATCTTGTGCCAAGTGTCACTGTGCCAGGCACCCTATGCCTGATTCGCTATTGGGTAGGGTCCCATCTGCAAAGTCTTGCAGCTTGCAGCAACCGTGGCCATGCACTAAACAGATGGTGCATCTGGACAGTGTACCACATGCTGCGGGTGGCTTTGCTGCAATGTAACATAACATTCCTTGGTGGTCTAGTGGTCCCTGCAGCCCTGATCCCCTGTTATTATTAACCCCATGAACAAAGGCAGAGAAAATTTTCAACTCCTGTCCGAAAGGTGATATCATGTAGGTCCACAACATCAACTTTCTGGATGTGAAAAAAACAGTTTGGGCATGATTTGAAAAATGATAACTGTCACATTCATGATGTGCTGTAAAGATATGGCTATGTTGTAAATCTGGGGTAAAAATATTGAAAATTATCAAACTTACTAGCCTGAGTTTGCAAAATTCAAGGTAGGCTCATAACTTTATTTTTTAATATTTTTACATCAAATTCTCAACATAGCTTTCTTATGACCCCACCTCATGAACAAGGGCTGAGGAAATTTCAGCTCCTGCCTGAAAGGTGATTTCACACAGGGACCATAAAATCACATTTTGGGACAGATTTGCCTAATGTCAGTGCAATTGTTCATTGGGCAAAACATATGCAAAAATGACCAAGTTCTGACACTACGTTCAAAACTCCTTTGACATAAATTAAACTGCATACCTGTTTCTTCAGTTCATGGTCCTGCTTTGAAGAGTGAAGACATGCCAGCGGTACAGAGAGGATTACATTATTGGACCCCCGATCAGTACATAAGGGCTTGGGGGTGTGCTGAGTTGGAGGATCAGGTTGGGGCAGTCTAATGGACACAAAAGACATCAATGGATGGTTTTCTTTGTACAGGTATACAAAACAAATTGAGGATTCCTACACTTGAGATTGGGCACCCCAGTGTCATTATTACATTTCTTGGGGAGTGGGGTGGTGGGTGCTGAGAGGAGGGGGTGGGTGGGTGATTTAAAAACAAACAAAAAAACACACATGTACAGTAGTGGAGGGGGTCACCAAAACAAAAAACAGGATTGGTGGTCATGACACTTGGGGATTGGGCACCCCAGTGTCACTGTTATGTTTTGAAGTCATGGGGTGCTGGGTACTGAGAGAGAGGATCATGTGGGGGGAGTAAGTATAATGTAAAAAAAAAAAAGAAATTGGTAGTCATGGCGGAACACAGCACAGTCAGCCATGACCACAATGGCCAACACATTGTACTGCATATGTGCTAGTGGTCACGCATGCGCAATACAGTTTAGTGGCAATCTTGGACATGCAAGAGTGTGCCATATTACACCATGACTATGGACACAGTAAAAATAGTGCAGTGCTTCTTCCAATTGAGACAACGAGCAGAGTGCTTCATGGATGTGGAGGCAACTGTGGTGCAACTCCAACATGTTGCTCAGTCAGATGGAATGCACTGAGTCCTTTTCTCATAGCAAGAGGTTTGGATGGCTACGCCCACTGCAGCCATAAAAATTAGTAAAACAATTACAGATAAAATATGAAATATAAACTAAACTTTCTTTGTCTGAACCTTATATTTTTCAAACTTTTTCAGTGTTAGGGGCTCTTAAAACAGTTATTACTAATGTTTTTTGAATAGTATAGTGATTGCTATTTTCTACTGTATTATCTGTACTATACAGCACCCTGAACTTCTCTTGAAAAGGTGCATTTGAACTAAAAATGATTGGATTATACAGAGCTGTAACTTGTCAAAAACTTTGATTTGTAGTCCACCCATTGCCATGGAGGTGACTTGGGTTCAGAAGTGGACTCACACACAGTTGAGTGGCTGGGTCTGAGTGCTGCTGACAGAATTACATCTTAGTCTAGGGAGAGGCAGCATGCCTGGCACCAAAATGACCCTTATGGAGGGCTACAGAGCTTGTTCCCACATAAGGACCTGCTGTGGTGTTTAAGGCTAACAGTACATTATTGGCAACATCAAGTGAGAAGAGGCAGGTGAAGACCATTGAGAAAACCTATGGGTTATGGCAATGACAGTGTTATGAACATGCTACCCATGCAATTTCATGGGACCCCTAGGCAGCGAGGGGGGCCCCCTGCCATCATGACTGAGTTACTATGTGTGTTGGCTTACATTTAGTGGATTGCGTGTTTGCATGTTTTATCAGTAGGGAAGCATATCTTACTTGTGTGGATGCAGTATGCAAAAAA
The DNA here is from genome assembly GCA_016271365.2 of Neoceratodus forsteri. NCBI lineage: Eukaryota > Metazoa > Chordata > Ceratodontiformes > Ceratodontidae > Neoceratodus > Neoceratodus forsteri. The sequence continues at coordinate 1,635,047,295 of CM028130.1, read as the reverse complement.
AGCTTTCATATACAGTCAAATCCAATTAATGGCAAATTGCTTAACCAAAAATATTGGTTTATTGCAACATTTTTCAAATTTCCAAGCCAAACGTGTACTAATCATTACAAATATGATTGTCTTATATCAAATCTGATAAAGGAAAAACCCTGCTTTAATGAAAGCGCCCATCAGTGTCAAAACCTACTGGAGCACTGGTTAATTGAAAATGTACAGTAAATCAGCCTACTCCAGTACAGTAATTACAATGCCAGACCAGTAACTAACTTGTTGGCGTGCACAAGAGTTGCTGCATTATTTGTATCAATTCATTGACTAGCCTTTTTTGGCCAGCTAAGACAGTTTGTGAAATGGACTTTAAAATTGCAGTAATGGCAACCCCTCATTCCTCATAACTCACTTAAAAGTTTTAAAGTTACACAATAAGCATGCTGGAAAAATTATCGGCATGGCAGCTCCAAGAAACTTTATTCATCAGAAATACTCATATCTAGATTTCACGTAAAATCTTTTGTCTGCTTGTAATCTCACACCTGTACAAGTTTCCATTGTTCTAACATTATGAAAATGCGGTCATTTATGTCTGAAACATGCAAGAAAATGAGTTCAGAACAAAGAATAACTTTCAATTACTGATTTTTTTTTTAGTAGAAGTTCCCGATGATCATAAGATTATGCATCAAAATCTATTTTAGAACATTTTTATGGAAATTTGTGTAAGATTATGCAAGTATCTTTCAAGTTTTGCATTTAGCAGCTTTGTTTACTTCTCCAAATTTTTGAGCTCTCCATTAACCAATTGTCTGCTTAAAATTTTCTGTGCTGAAAATGTTGTGAAGGGTGTAGTTGTGAAGTATTATAGTTCAGAAGTCCCAGAATAAAATTAAAATGGACTATTGCACATTTTTATGGCAGAGATAATCTTGTTAGCGAAAATCCATGAACTAAAGGTACGATTGTCACTTGCATCACTTGCTTTTTTGTAAGCCACATAATATTATTCAAAATTTAGCAGAACGCTCATGTGTTTTGTCAAACAGGTGTATTGTTGACTAACACTGCTTATAAGAAAATATCCATTAATCACAAATTGGTGCATGGAATTTAGCCTTTGGGATAAAGCAGTTTCGACTATAGTTATCCTCCCCACAGCTGGCAACACTGGTAGGGGCCCCAAAATCTAGCTTTGCATGGGGCCCCTTTGGGCCAATTGCCACCCCTGGATTATGGGGATTATGGGCATGGGCAGTTTGCACTCTCAGGCCCCGCTCAATGGAGATCTTTATTGGAGAGATGTTGGGCTTGAACTGATAGGGCTGACAAGAGGAAGAGTGACTTCCGAGGAAGGATAATGAGCTTGATTAAAAAAAGATTGATATACTGAATGTATGTATTACCATGCAGATAAATGGCTGCCTTTGTATCCACTACCCACTCTATGTAGAACTCCTAATTTGTATATGTTTCTATACGTTAAGTCTTTCTCACGAGAGTTGCATTGCTCCTCATGATAACCTTATTTCTTCTTTTTCTATGTGAATGAGAGAAAGCCTTGTGATCTTTGGGACTTCATTTCATGAATACTAAAAGGAGACCAGTACAAGGAAAAAAAACAGAGGTGCGGATAGTTCTCACAGTGGATGATGTCTCATTGAAATTCATTGCCACCATCATTAATAACAAGTAATACCTTGAATCAATTTCAAGTGGCACTAGGATAGTCACTTTTCAACCTTGTGTCACACTGTGGACATTTAGGAGATGCAGGTCTCAAAAGGCCTGTTTAAACCCTTATGAATCTTATGAATAAATGTATTAATTATGTACACTGAAACCATAAGGACTGAATGAGAGCATTGCTTTCAAACCATGTTTATAGTCCATGAGAGATAGTGCTAGTATCCCCTATCACCCTTTGGTTAAGGGACATTGCTATATATTTACTGGGTCTAGTATGCATGAAATTAACTATTAACATGATGTATGTAGCAAAAACATTTGTTAAATTTATGCAGTATCTCATGTTAAAAAATCTCTTTTTTTTTTTGTCTCTTTCAGGGTTGGAGATTTCATTCTCTCTCTCTCTCTCTTTCTCCTCTGAAGTGCTACAGCTCAGAACTAGCAAATGTCTGCAGCATATTTCTATCATTTAACCTATAATATCTCTTGCAGGTTTGACCACTTTACTAATTGTTTCAAAGAAATAACTTATTTTCTCATGTTTTGGGTACCTTTGAATGAATTACAGGAAAACCCTGGTTCTTGAGATATGAAATGAAGTCTATACAGATTCTAATAAATATTACTTGAACCTGATTGTGATAATGAACTGAATGAGCCAGTGAATTAGGCATCCAGACTACCATTTATAAATTTTTGGACTGCAAGGAAACTAGCCAATGTATAGTACTTTCAAAATCTGGATGTCAATGTGTGATGTACATAACATGATGTTTTCTATGGTATTTATAAATAATTTAATATTTTTGCACCATCTTGTTTTTCATTCGGAGATTATGACAGCATCACCAGGGACCCCATTGTAGAGACCGGCTACCTTGACAACCCTAGCCATGCCCACTGAGGAAGATCAGGTGACACAAGCATCAGGGCATTGTGGCGGATAGTAGGAAGCTCTGAAGTATTGAATGTTGCTATATGTACTGGGATACTGAGCACTTAGCATTTACATTTTCTACATGTTTGACTGGAAATATAATTATCCAAGTCTACCAGATGTCATTGTTGCAGCTTTTGTGAGCTTCCTGCTTGTACCAGTGCAATGAGTGCTTCCATTTTGTTTTTCTGCTTCCTGATTCAGGTGGCACCTCCTGATAGCACTGCAGCTCCTTCACTGAGTACAAGCTTTAATGTGAACTTTCCAGATTCATTTACTAATGTTGAGCTATGTGGCCATGAGTGCCATTAACATGAGGCATTTGGAACTGTTTTCTGCTCAAGCTTGTCTCATTGGGCCGTGATCCCACTCCAGCCTGGAATGCAGTGGAATGGAGCTGTTGGAAGATCCAGCACTCAGGATGGAGGACATTTTTCCATGGAAGCATCAAGCTCCTTGAAAAGCCAGCGTGAGAAGACAAGTAATCTTATAGGGAATGAGACAGTGTCAGTAAGTGAATTAAATATTAAACATACTTTCATCAAACTGGAATGTGTCCTCATACAAAAACATAATGTAGTTTATTGCATTACTATATTGGAAACCTGTGTGGTAGAAAGTCAAGCCCCGAGGCAACACAGAGTAGTGACTATACCATCAGGGGCCTGGACAACTTTGGAAATCAAGGTGAATGGGAACAGATAGCCAATGAGTGTTTCCTCAGGTTTGTTAAACTGATGATTAAAGAAGACATCAGCATGTATTAGGAACTATCATAGTTAATCATAGATGCAAAAACTAAAATTAAGAAGTCTGTACAAAACCTAAGTTTGGGGAGTTGAACAAGAAACTACAGGAGAAAATTAAATAGCATGAGATTGATTTGATTAACAAGAAAAGGAACAAGCTGGCAAGAGATGAAAATGACTGTGCACAGGGCACAATAATAAACCTGAAAAAAGAAGATAGATCTCAGAGCAGGGGGAGGCAACACTGGATTAGAAGAGCCAGAAATAAATTATAGACAGACCCAGCATAACAAAAAAAAATATATAAATACCAAAAGTGAACAGAGCACTGAAAGTGAAATGCTTAGATGAGAACCATAGAGTTGTTATTTTGGACAATGGGACAGGTCCACAATGACAAAAGAATCCCTGAGGTAATGGTGGACAAGGAGGGGACAAAGGGGTAGGCACAAGACCAAAGGACACCCCCATGAGGAGATCAGCCAGGGAAAGGAAGCAGAAGAAAAGGAAATTATAAATTTCTCAAATACCACACTATTTGAACTACAAAAAAAATTCTAAGAAAACAGTTGTCTTTTTGTATCTTCTGCCAATCTGAATGAATTTCAGGTCTGGCTGGACATTTTCAAATTGATTGGAAAACTGAATTTAAAGTACTGTTTCACAAATAGAGCCAACATGGCAATAATAGAGTTTTAGTGGATCACTGATGAAACAGCAGGGCTAGAGGCAAATTCATGTACCATACTGCCTAGCAATGAGGAACATGGAACTAGCTGTAAAATGAACAGAACAAGATTGGGAAAACATGCAAGTCCTTGATGAACTTTTATGTATAACAAGCAACAAAGAATACTTGACAGAGTGGAATCATCCAAACTAGGCAATAAAGCTGGGGACAAAATGAGCACTGGCAACCAAAGTGAACTTCAGAATGGAATAGGAGGGACATGTTTGGAGAGCAAACATTTAAGTAACTTAATGAAGTAAATGTTTAAGAGTACATCAATCTTTATTCATGCAGGTGCATGTAGTGCAATTAACACATTTGAAAATATTGTGACCAAGGAGGTAATGGATGTCATGAGTAGCAACAGTAACTACTCCTGGCAAAATGTTACCCCTGAAGAAAGCTCAGCACTGAATGAATTGGGAGAAGTAAAAAATCTGGTGTTTAAACCAGCTGATAAGGGAACATAACACTGTGGTGATGGATTGCGAAATTCATTGCAGTGGTTATGGAACTGATCAGTGATGATTCTAGCTATATGAGACCACAGGGAAACCCCACAGACAGTTTCTGGAAGGAACTGTTTGCCTACAGGAGGCAGCTGTGCATATGGGGGATATCAGTCAAAATGAGTTCCAGTACAACAGGAATAGCAATCCTAAGACCGCTACCATGTAAGCCCTGTCAAAAATCTATAAAATACTATGAATCCACAAGGAAGACTCATTATAGTTTGAGCGATTTCTATAAAAGAAAATGTAGGCAAATTCATTGACTTTTTTGAAAAATGAGGACACAAAATTCAGTTTCTATGTTAGGGGTACTATGGATATCGTAAATAAATTGCATGTGCTTATAGAGCAAGAGGACTATTATTGGATTACTACTGATGTTCAAAGTCTGTATAGTAGCATAAGGCATCAGGATGGGCTCAGGTCCTACGATATTGTTCTGCAAAGGATGGGCCAGGCCAATATTATATCAAAAGGTTTTACTATGGAGCCATTGTTTATTCATCCTGACCTATAATTACCTCCCCTTTGACAAAGACTTCTACCTCCAAATGTGTGGTATGGTGGTGTGTGCTGCCATGGTACCCTTGCACACAAACATAGTTGTGGGTTTTTGGGAGAAGAAGTGTGTGATGAAGCCTGAGAGCAATCCACTCACATATAGTGTCATCAGATGGTTTTGCTTTATTGATGACACTGACTGTGTGAAAGGGCACACATGAATATGCAGTCAGATTTGTTGAATGGCTGTATCAAAATAAGTTAAGTCTCAAATTTACTTGCACAATAGATAAAGAACATGTGAAATTCCTGGATGTTGTTTGGATAGCCAACAAAGGGAGGATTCTGAGTAAAAGGTATAGAAAAGAAACAGCCACTAATTTAATACTCATGGTCAAAATTTCACATCCTAAATCCCTTACAAAAAAAGGCCACTGATTTTCAGAGATTAAAGTAATGAAATTCTGTCTTCAAGACTTGAAATTCTGGGAATTGCACTGGTGATTGTAAGTCTAATTTTTGGATTTTTATAAGGATTCTACAGCCTTTCTTTTAATATGTGTATAAATATTTAGAATAAAAGACAACTTTATAAAAAGAGCATTACATCATGCAAAGTGAAAAAAGTACAGGAAGCTATTATAAAAAATTACAAGTTCAGTAAATTTACTGATCTGGTATAAAATTCCAAATTATGGGAAATTCTTTCTTTTTACTGCTATGCAGATAGTCCATGTTCTGGAATTTTACTGGGTTTTCTGGTAAAAATGAAAAACAGTGGCCTTGCCAGTTATAAGGTCTATACCCTATGGCCAATTCATAAGCCTCAGGAGAAATTGTTCAGAGATACAGCATCTGAATTTGAAACACAGTACTTGGAGTTAAAGGAAAGACTCCTAAAAAGAGGCTATGATGCTAAACTGCTTGATTCAGTAGTGGAGAGACCATGTAACACTGACAGAAATCAGTTACTGGTCAAAAAGAATAGGGACTCTGAGAATGATATATGTGTCACATGTGTTACTAATTATAACAATTCAGCTGAAAAGACAGGGAATACCATCAAGAAAATGGTACATTTTACTCAGTGAATACACAATGGCAGCTGGTATAGATGAAAAACCAAGAGTTACGTACACAAGAGGGACTAGCATAAGAGATCGTCTTGTACATAGCCATCTTAGTACAGAGAACAGAAGGCCAATGAGCTAGCTATCACTGAAACCAAAAAGGTTTTTCAAATGCAGCAACTGCAGTGAATGCAAGTATGCACAGCAAGGCAAGGAGTTCATACATCTGAAGAATGGCATCAAAATGGACATAAGGAAGTTTATCAATTGTGCCACCAGTTTTGTAGTCTATGAAATCTAGGGTTCATGTTGAATGGTATGCATAGAAAGGATCATTAGACCCTGAAGAAAAGACTACAGAAATACTTTCATATCATCAATGGATCCACGATGCCGGTCTGACAAATATATGTCAACCTGACATTACAGCAACAGCACTATGTTGACAGTAATTGCGGTCGGCAATGTACCATGAGAAATCAAATATATTTTTTTGGGGGGTGTGCTCACCCCTCCAGCCCCCCATATGGGGTGGCCTCTGCCCTTGCACCCCCCCAATTTATTATAATCAACTCCAAGTTGGAGCTGATTTGGGGATTCGGGAAGGGGGTGCAAGACTGGGGGAAGCAGTGCTGGGGTCCCAAGTGGACTTTACAGTGATCTATCAGTCTTGTCAGTATCGCCGAGATCACTGTAAAGTTGTCACTGTGGCATCAGCATACCAACATTAACAGTGTAAACTTAGAGACCCCGGTAGGGATTCATTTCAGAGAAATACATGGTGCCAGACCAGCAGAACGTGTTTACATGGACATAGCAAGGGGCAAGTCACCTAAGAATGGGGGAAATACGCTGCAGCCTTTGCTGCCAAAAGAAAGTCAATAGATTTATGGATTGTGTACATTGAAACCATAAGGTCTGAATGACAGCACTAACTTCAAACCACTTTAGTGTCTCTGAGAGATAATGACAGTCCCCCATATCAACCTTTGGTTACAGGACATTGCTATATTTCTAATGGCAATGGTATGCAATAAATTATCTTATAATGTGATGTATGTATCAGAAGTATTTGTTAAACTTATTGTGTATCTCATGTTAAATTATCCTTTTTTTTTGCGTCTCTTTCAGATTTAGTGATTCTGTTCTCTCCATATTTTACCTCTGAAGTCCTCCTACTCAGAACTGGCAGATGGCTGCAGCATATTTCTATCTTTTAAATTATATTACCTCCTGCAAGTTTGATCACTTTAGTATTGTTTCAAAGAAATGACTTGTTTCTCATGATTTGAGTACATTTAAGTGAAATTATAGGAAAAACCCTGTTTTTTGTGACATGAAATTAAGTCTATACAGACACTAATTGTTCAACTGAACCTAACTGTGATACTGAATCAAATGTACAATATGCTGGGCCAGTAAAGTTGGCATCTGAAACCATTTCTACATTTCTTTGGACTGTAAGGAAACTAGAAAATTGACATTAGTTTCAAAATATGGATGACAATGTGTGCTGTACATACCATATCATGATGTCTTCTATGGTATTTACCAATAATGTTATATCTTTGCACTCTCTTGTTTATCACAGGGTGATTATGATATCATTACCAGGGGCTCTATTTGAGATACCAGCTACCTGGCCACCCTAGTGACACACCCTGAGTAAGGTCAGGTGACAGACCCACCAGGGTATTGTGGTGGTGTAGCAGGAGGCTCTGAGGTATTATCTGTGAATGTTGCTGTATATACTGGGACATGGCATACTTAGCATTTGCATTTTCTACATGCTTGACTGGAAATAAAAATACCCAGCTCTACCAGATGTCTTTGTTGCAGCCTCTGTGAGCTTCCTGCTTCTACAAGCAGAATGAGTACTTCCTGTTTTGGGTATGTATTTCATGAATGTGCTCTATGTCGTGTTATTCTGGTGTGTTTTTAAAAAAAGACAACCTTTTATGATAGTTTTCTTTTGTGTGTGTGGGTCAGACTACTATGCATTGTTAGGTAATGTTAGTAAATCACTTTAGAAGAGTTTTAAGAGTATTATAAGGCAATCTGCTCCCAACTCCTGAATCAATCAGCAGTATTTCCTATTGTTCTTTCCTGTTTCAGCTGAGCCCTAGTATGGCAAGGAGGAGAAGTTATTTCAACCTTTTGCAATCCCTAATCTGGATGCCATACACACAATGTTTTTTGCCTTGGATGGATATTAGCTAGTATCTTAGAACTGTGCCATCCATATAAATAAAAATATGGGAAATGGTAGTTACACAAAGCTCAGGACTACCGCTTAAATGTATTTATTTTTTTTACCAGGAATAGATGGCTACACAATACTACTTATGTTCAGTCTCATCATGGGTGGATGGGGAGGAGCAAGGATACAGATGCAAAATTATTAAACCAGATTAAGCTGTTGGTGGTATTTTAGTTCATGGGAGAAATTTTGTCAGAACACCACGAAAAATCCCTTTCTGTTTGGATGGGGCACTGCTAAGCCACCTGGCTGCTTGGTATGATGGCTGCCTGGGCTGATGGAGGAGGAGGTGGAATAGGTGTAGGGAAGAATGCTGTACCCTAACATTGAATGCAGAGAATGGTAAGGGACTTAGAGAGAGCATGCTCATGGAGGAGAATGAAAGGGAACTTGATCTTGACAAAATGTGTCTGCCAATGCCAGTGTTCCATTATAGCCCAGGATACTACTATGTCACTCACTGAAGAACTCAGCTAGGTAGCTGGTAATCCAGAAGTTGTGCTGGGAGCCACAAATACAGAAAGGACAATTTATCCCTGACTGCTAACCATGGAGGATGAACCTGTTGTCCATGAAAAGTTGAAATAATCTCTGGCAGAATCAACTAGGGATTCAGTAGTGGCTACAGAGTCACTGTCAGCTTCCATTCTGACACTGTCAACCTCAAAGTACACCACCTATCAGTCCAAGTCAGGTGGGAGCACCTACTTTGTCTGAGACACAGTGGCCAGGACTTTCTCAACAATCAAAATGCACTGATCAACCATGAGTGATAGAAGTCATGGAATGTGACGACTGTTTCAGCTGCTGTTGGAAGAACCAAATCTTACCTCCTTTTGCCCATAACTTCGCCTTAAGCCCTCCTGCCCTTAATTCTCCTTTCTCTCTCCTGTCCATAAAATTCTGTTTACTCCATCCTGCCCATAAATTCTCCTTTTGCCCTCCTGCCCATAACTTCTCCTTACTCTCTGCTGCTCATAAAACTCTCATTACCCTCTTTTACCCATAACGTCTCCTTTCATCCTCTTGCTCACAGCTTCTCCTTACACCCTCCTGCCCATAAACTCTCATTACTACCTCCTGTCCACAACTTCACCTTATGTCCTCCTGCCCATAAATTATCCTTACTCTCCCTTGCCCATAAACTTCTCCTTACTCTCTCCTGCCCAAAAATTCTCCTTTCACCCTCTTAGCCCTAACATCTCCTTATGCCCTCCTGCTCATAACTTCTTACACCCTAGCCACCAGGGCATTTGTCGGGTGGGTGATGGGGTGGGGAAGGGACCACTAGCCAGCCACCAGGGATATTTTTATACACATCGGGTGGATGGTTGGGAGAGGCCACTAGCCAAAAGGGCTTTTGTTGGGTGGGTGACTGAGTGGTGGGAGGAACCACTAGCCACCAGGCTGGGCACTGGGGCTATTTTTGTTTCACAAGGTCAGGCTGGTGATGGGGGAAGGACTGCTACCTTCCAGGTTTTTGTTGGGGGCAATTTGGTCAGGACAGTCAGGTGGCAATAGCAGGTGAAATTTCCGCAAAAGTTCAGAAATTGATTTCAGAACTTTCATGGAAGCGAAAGTCAGACTTTCGCTTGAATTCCAGTAGGGGAAATTCATTTTCGCATTACGCCTACTCTTTACGCATCCTGCTCATAACTTCTACATTCTAACTTTTGCCCATAAACTTCTTAGCCCCTCCTACCCATAACTTCTCCTTACTCTCTCCAAACCATATTCTTCTCCTTACTCCCTCCTGACCTTAACTTATCCTTACTCCCTCCAGCTAATAATGTCTCTTTACTATGTCCTGCCCATAACTTATTCTTATGCCCCCTTTCCCATAACTTCTCCTTCTGCCCTTCCACCCATAACTTTTCCTTATTCTCTCCTAAGCATAAACATTTCCTTACTCCATTCTGCTCATAACTCCTCTTTACTACGTCCTGCCCATAACTTCTCCTTATGCCCACTTGCCTATAACTTTTCCTAATGCCCTCCTGCCTCTAATTTCTCCTTCCTCTCTCCTGCCTATAAATGTTTCCTTACTCTGTCCTGCTCATAACTTCTACTTACTCACTCTTGCCCACAGCGTCTCCTTATGTCCTCCTACAATAACTTCTCCATACTCCCTCATGCCCATAAACATTACCTCCTGCTCATAACTTCTCCTATGCCCTTCTGGCCCATAACCTCTCCTTACTTCTTCCTGCCCATAATGTCGTCTTACATATCTCTCCTGTCCATAACTTCTTTCTTCCTCCTGCCCATAGCATCTCCTTATGCCCTCCCGCCCATAACATTTCCTTACTCCCTCCTGCCCATTACTTCTCCTTACTCTCTCCTGCCCCAAAATTCTCTTTTCTCCTTCCCGCTGATTGCTTCTCCTTACTCCATCTTGCCCACAACTTCTCCTTGCACCCTCCTGCTCATAACTTCTCCTTACACCCTATTGCCCATAACTTTTTGGTACTCCTTCCCACCCATTACTCCTCCTTACACACCCCTGTCCATACTGTCTCCTTACTCCTTCCTGCCCATAACTTCCTCTTACATTTCTCTTCTGCCCCAAACTTCTTCTTACTCCCTCCAGCTCATAACTTCTCCTTACTCCCTCCTGCCCATAAACATCTTAATCCCTTATACCTATAACATCTCCTTATTCTCTCCTGCCCATAACTTCTTCTTGGCATTCTGCTCATAACGTCTCCTTACTCCATCCTGCCTATGATATTTCCTTATGCCCTCTTGCCTATAACTTCTCCTTACTCTCTATTGTCTGTAAACTTCCCTTTACTCTGTTCTGCTCATAACATCTCCATACGCCCTCCTGCCCTTAACTTCTCCTTACTCTCCCCTGCTCTTAAACTTTTCCTTTCTCCATCCGGCCCATAGTTTCTCCTTACACCCTCTAGCCCATAATTTCTCCTTACTCTCTCCTGCCCAATAAATTAATAGAAAAAAACCTTTTGACAGGGCTTACTTGATTCCAAATGTGTTAACCTAAACTAATAAGACATTAAATATTAAATAAATGCTGGCATGCTTGTGCACACTGGGCCACAATTACCACTCACTGTGTGAATGTAAGATGGTTTTATGGTTGGAAGCTACAAGTAGAATAGACAATCCACTACTGGGCTTGTGGTCATGTTCTGATATACACGTCTTCAGTACATTATGAGGCACAAGGCCACAGGCCAAGTCCATTTAATCACCCAAGGCATGCATATATCTGAGCACAACCGCATGCTGTGTAGTTGATTATCTGGCTTATAAAATATCCAGAAGATTCTAAGGGATAAAGAGAAGGGCTGGCGAACAGTCATTGTGGAATAATGCATGGTCATATGGCGTGCTTCCTCCAATCAAGAGACTTGAGTTTCATAGATTTTTCTTGCTCATTTTATGAAAATCAATAATCAGGAACTATGAGGGATAAAAATTGACAGAAAATCTGATATTTTAACAACACGCTTTTATTAAAGCAGATCAAAAGTCAAGAGAAGATTTTTTTAACTTTGCCTGATTATAATTAAGAAGATGATTCTGGAGAAAAGGAGTGCTCCATCTCTTCCCATGTCTGAAAAAGAAAAAGAGTGTCACATGATTAAGGAAACTTTATATTTCAAGAAGTTATGATATGACACAGAAGAAATATGGAAAACACAATAGGTGGCAGTTGAAAAAGGAAATAGTGCTGGCTTGTTCACCCTGCACAAACTAGGTAAGTGAAAAAACCATATATAAAAGAAAAGCTAAGGTGTAAGAGTACTATGTTTATTGAATTTGATTGCATGAGCTGGTGGTATTGGGGTTTTCCTGCTTTGCTTTTGCAGGGAAAGGCACAGTAGATATTTGGGGCCTAATTCTCAAAGAGTAGTGAAAGCCACGTCAGCGGCAACTTTCACCGATTGCCATTGCTCAAGGGACCCTGCACCCAATTCAGTATCAGGTAAGGTCCCAGAGCTTAAGTCTCATAGCTTGTGGTGAATATTGCCATGTGCCAAATGGATGCTGCACCTGAGGGTTTGCCACAATGTGCAGGGTGGTTGGGCGGCACTTTGTGAAGGGTAGAAATAATTTGTAGGCTACTGCACACAATCCAGAAAAGTATGCGATTGAATTAAATGTAACCAACAGCACAATACTATTATAACTAAAGTTTATGATGACAATGCCATTATTTACAGAAGTGTTAGACATTGCTGATATGTAATGGCCTATTATATAACCATGTAACCTAGTGGAGGTAATGTAGATAATGTAAACCATGAGTCTATATGTGGATGTCATAACATTGCCTACAGTCCCTATCGGTGGTCACATACAGTATTAATCAGTCTAAACAGTGTTTCTTTTTCATTTTAGTATCTTTGGTCAGGAACCATATACTACGCCAAGGCTGTCATGGTGGACTGCAGCACTCATTTCCTGCAGCCAAGGGTGGTCTCCAGGGGTGGTGAATGGACCATTAGACCAGTTGGTCTAACAGTACTTGAACATGTGCCCTCTGGGAGGGATTACAGAATCCCAATGTTGGGGATATGGCAGCTTGTGTCTACCGCATGCTCCCTAGCACCCTGGTGCACCCAGCAGCATAGTGCAGACCTGGCACAGGGTATCTGGTGAACAGGGTCCCAGTTTGGTGCAGGGGGTCTTTGTGAAATGTGAGCTCTGCATGTTTTGATGCAAGGTGCCCCTTGTGTCACTGCTGTGTAATGCAGGAACCTTTCATCAAATTCAGAGTTTTGAGAACTGGACCAGTGATCACTGAAAAATGCCAACAATGCTCTATTTACATAAAACAAAGGGTACATTTTTCATATTTAAATATTTTTGTTTAGCACCATATGTTCATGAGACAGAGTGAGATATATACTTTTTTAGGCAGCATATTATAAAAAAGACAAAGAACCTCTGTGCGCAAACACTGAGGCAAGGGTTGCCCCAAAGGGCATTTGGCTAGGAAGCCAAGTTTCAAGAAAATACAAAATCACACATGCCCCCACAATGCAAAGCATCATGGGCTGCATATGCAAATCGCCACAGAATGTTATGCTGGTCCAACTTTAAGCAGAATTGCATGGTGCCGAAAGGCCTCTCACACAGTTTGCAAAGGGTGCTAACAGAAGATATAGACACGTGTTTCGTCCTACCAGGACTCATCAGTATGCCTCGTCTGTTTGACACCCCAGTGGAATGGACCAGCTATCCTTAAGGCAGTGTGCCTTGGATATATTGTGGTGAACCCATTAAAATAAAAAACTATTTAAAAGACAAAGAACCTCTGTGCTCAAACACTGAGGCAAGGGTTACCCCAAAGGGCATTTGGCTGGGAAGCCAAGTTTCAAGAAAATACAAAATCACACATGCCCCCACAATGCAAAGCATCATGGGCTGCATATGCAGATCACCACAGAATGTTATGCTGGTCCAACTTTAAGCAGAAGGTCGGCACCATGCAAGTCTTTGTGACCCCAAGACACCACCCATGTGCAGTGACTGGCACTGCAGGAAACACCATGCATCCCCCCCCGGCACACGTCAACCCCATGTAGCAGAGAACCATAAAAGCCAGACCCACCCTGTGCACCCAGCAGTGGGTGGCAGCAGATGGCAAGGCCAGCAGAAAGTCACTGCCACACTGGAGACACCTCCCCATGCACACACATGCGTGCACACACACACACACACACACACATATATACCCAGGACCATACCACCCCAGATGGCATGCACACCGCTGCAACTGAGCAACCATAGCCAGCTGCAAATCAGAGACCAACACAGTATTCATATCAAAATATATATGTATTAGAAAATGTAAATTACAAAATTAACAACAACAAAACTATTTACAAGGGGGTAGGGGTACAAGGTAGGGGTGGGCAAGGGTGAGGATGAACAACTTGGGAGAGGAAGGCAGGTGGGAGGATGGGTGAAGTGGGAAGGAAGCTGGCCTAAGGCCTAGCAGGCTGGTCCTCTGCCGCCTGGTGCCGTCGTGTCTGACTGTGCCTCCTCCGTAGGCCATGGCGCTGGATGTCATGGAGGATGGTCCTGTTGTCCATGGACACTCGGGTGAGCTGCTGCAGTGCCCGCTCTATTCTCCGGAGCACAATGAGGCCTAGGAAAATGGGAACACAGTCAATGGCAGTGACTGACCACAACCCTGAACACCACCCAACCTGCAAGCCATATAGCCCAATGTCCCACACCTGTGATGGTATGCACCCACCCACAGTGAACATGCACATGGCCAGCCCAACCAGGCGGCACCAGCTATGTGCACCACTGCCCACACACACTGCCATGTCCATCACAGCACAAACAAAGCTGTCAAGTGATGTGGCAATGTGAGTGCGATGCAGTTCCACAGCCATGTGCCCAGTGCATGCATGGACCACCAGTGATGCACACACAGACATGCAGTGACACTGGACAGTGATGAATGTCTCCTGTGTCGTGCATGGTTGTGTTGTGCATGGCTGGTGGTCATGCCCACCCCCTCCAGCATGCAATAGCATCCATGATGTAATGATACTCACACTCCGCAAGCAGCTGTGGCTGCTGCTGCTGCTGCTGTGGCCCACCCCTCGCAGCACCATCGACCGCCACCAGGGCCCTGCCACGGCCCTCCTCAGCCCGTGCCTGCATCCTCTCTGCCCGGCCTGTGGGAGACAAATGTTGAGAAAAACATCAGTGTGACTCCAAAGCAGACTGCCCCCTGCCCCAGTGAGAGTGCCTGCCCACACAGCCAGACCCATGCATCTCACACCTGCACACACTGACACAGCCAACCATGTCAGAGCCATCACCCATGCACAGCCACCAAAACACACTCAGACCCTACAGAGAATACAGGTGCATAGATGGTACACCCACCTGGCCTAGGCACAATGCCCCTCCTGGCACATGACCGTAGCCGCTCATGCAGGTCCGGCTCCCTCTGGGAGGTCACTGTACCTGTGCCGGCACTGCTCAGCAGACCGGCACCGCCCAGTGACCCCCACCAGGTCATTGGCCACTTGCAGCCAGACCTGGGTTCGGGCTATGGTGAGGGACTCCTCCCCATACAGTGCCCCATATTGGGGCTCTACCAGGGCCACCAGGTTGGCCACCTCCACCGGGCTCCATTGGAATGCCCTCCTGCATGCCATTCCTCCAACTTTACAGCAGGCAATATGGTGCCCCACAGCGCGGCAACCCCACGTGGAAATGTTGTGCAATAGACCACCATAGGTTCCAATCGTGCTGTTCGTACAGCGCCGTCGGTCCACATAGCACTGTCACCAGACAGCGCAATAGGGCTGTACACATGGCAGCCGAACAGCGCCAGGGGGAAAAGGTCGGACACCAGGTCAGGGGTCTATGATGCAAGGCCACGCACAGCACCATCTGATGTCTATGCATCCGCGATGAAACACATGTGACGTGCCAGGACGACTTCAGTAGTGCCACAGCGCCATAGTGCCCAAGTACAACGCTGGCACAATGGTGACCGCCTGGATTGACCATGCGTCGTATCGCGGCGATGCCTCGTAGCTACCTGAACATGCAGATGCGATACACTGATCACAGATCTACTGGCTCAGCTGGCTCAACTGTATTGCGAAAGCGCCGTAGCGCGATATTCAGCCGGCACATACAAATCATCCCGATCAGCCATTCAAAGCGCGAAGTGGCGCAATTCGTATCTCATTACAGTTGCTCCACTCCTAATTTGCATGCATTCGCGCTAAAAAGTGCGACAGTAGTTTCATGAGCGCAGGTTCGGTTACTGCAGGTGAGAGGTGAGTTGCATGCTGGTGATGTTCTGGACAATGGGCATGGGATAACGCTGTAGACTGCACAATGACAGGTGTCCACTTCCACCATACAGATTGCCATGACCGAGCAGAGCCAAGGTGAGGTGAGGATGGTGGGTGAAGGGAGGGGAGGCCCAACTTCACCATGGAGAGACTGAGGCCCTCTTCCAGGCCTACCTGGAGGAGGAGGCACTACTGAGTGGATGGCGGGGCACCCCTCAAGGCCCGCGCTTGCTGCATGGAGAGGTAGCCTGGGCAGTGAACCTGCATAGAAGCCACCAGCGCTCCGTGCAGGAATGCAAAAGAATGGGACAGACCACAGGAGAGGTGAAGGAGAAGGTGGCAGCCCTCAGGGCGCACGTGCTGGCACTGGCGAGGGCCAGCCAGAGGTGGGGAGCTGACCCCGGCTGAGGACCGACTGGCTGCATCAATGCAGGCGCAGTGCTATTGAGGGCATACCAGGAGGTGGATCCAGACAGGTGGAAGCCCATCACGCACCTGTATGACATGGTGGGTGGTGTTGGGGGAAGGTTGTTCACTGCACTCACATGTCCTCTCTTTCTGTTACAGATCCTGTTCATCTTCAGGGGATGGTGGTGGTGGGTCCAGGCAGTGAGGATGACCTGCTGGTCATGGAGGAGGGTCCATCCACCTCTGACACCAGCCAGCATGCACTGCACCAGCACATGCACGCTGGGCTGCCAACTCTGGTGTCGGTGATTCGGGTGTGGGGTGCAGCCTGTGTCTCAGCAGTCTGTGCAAGCATGCCAGCACGCCTGACTGTGGCTATGTAGCAATTACCTACACCATTGATGATGCAGGGACTGCAATGGTGAGTGACATGTGTGTGTCCCATGACGGACACACAGCAGGCCAGCACATGCCCTGGGCCTTGCTGGTTCCAACTTGTGTGCCAGCATGTCGGCACAGTCCCAGGCTGTGCCTGTCAACACCAGTGGGGCAGCACCGGTGGCTGTGCAGGTGTCTGGCAGTGTTGCGGCCACAGCGGTGGAACGAGTGGTCCCTGGGGCACAGCGGTTGGAGGGGCAGCAGCAGCAGTCACCCACCAGGTCTGGGGGTACAGTGTCCAGCTGTGGCACATGCCCACCACCCTTTGATATGCCCATTCCTGGTCCAGGCAAACAGCACCCACCCTCAAGGGGTGTTGTGCATCAGGACCTTCCACACCCTGGGGGACAGGATGCCATTGCGACAGAGTACCCATTGGATGAGCACACCCACCTGCTGCGGGAATCAGTACAGCAGCAAAGGTGGGTTGCAACATCTGTGGAGGCACTGTGTGCGGCTGTGGAGCGGCACAGCAGGGAGTGTGCTCTGGACTGTGCAGAGATGGTCCATATGTGGATGGATGTGACCGCACGCCATTGACAGAGCAGACCCAGGCATTGGTCACTGTCGTGGCTACAGTATTGAACACCGCAGGTTCTCCTGTACCACGCACCCCACACAGTGCGCTCCCACTCCCCGTTCCGCGCGGCATGCGACACCAGGCCTGTTGATGCCTGGTTCTGCTGGGCATCCCAAGCACCCTGTGCAGGTATGTTGGCATCCTACAGACCCCACTGCGGACAAGGTCACGATCGTGCAGTGGGACCCCTGGTGGTCCCTCGGTGCCACCCAATGTGGCCCCTGCTCAGCCTGCCAGTGCTGTTGGGTCATGGTGGTGCTGCCCACGCATCTGCGGTGGCCGTGGAATGGTGCAACAAGACTGACCTGTCTCCCAGTGCGGGCCCTGTCTGCTGCTGCCCTGTGTGCACTGTGCGTCATGGTGGGCAGTGCACTGGTGGGTGCCCTGCCCATCACGCCGACATCTGAACCACCTGCACACCATCCATGCTGTCCACAGGTGCGTGTGAATGATGATGCCTGCATTGTACTGTACACCAAGGTGCAAGGTGCCCAGCATCTGACACACGTGCTTGGACAGTACAGGTGGTGGGTGTGGTCTGTGGATCTGTGTGTTTGCCATGTCTGTTCCTGCTGTGCTGTGCACCTGCCCATGTACACTTTGTGCCTGATGTGTTTGTGTGTGTGTGTGTGTGTCCATATGACTGTTCGCCCCTCCCTGATGGTGTGTTTGTGTGCCTGGACCCTTCCACCCCCCTTGCTGTCATGCACTCCTGATGTGTTACTCTGTGTGCCTGTGGGTTGCACCAGGACAGTGTTGTTTGCACATGGCCCCTTGACTTACCTGTGTTGTGCATAATGCTCCTCCGTGATGGTGTCCCAGTGCAGCTGGGCCTGCCGGATCAGTCGGGGGTCCCGCCGTCCAAAGGAAGGGCTGCTCATCACCATCAACACCGGCGCCACTGGCGTCCCCCATCGCTGTCCCCTCTTCAACCTGTATGGCTATCCACAGTCATTGGCCATGTTGTGCAGGATACAACAGGCCGGAATATTCCACAAGCCTTTGGTGCTGTACTGTAGGGCACTGCTGGAGGTGTCTAGGCATTGGAAGCGTGCCTTGAGCATCCCAAACACCCACTCAATGATGTTGTGTGTGGTGGCATGTGCCTCATTATAGCGTTGCTGCGATGGGGTCATGGGGCGCTGGTACGGTGTGAGCAACCAGGGACAGAGTGGGTATCCACTGTCACCTGTGTGGAGATAGTGGAGATCAGTCTCATGTTCAGATCCATATTGCCCATATCCCTGTGTGCCACTACCATGGCACCTGTGGCATTCCCACCCTTGCCCCGAGTTTGCATTTCCTACATGCGTACTCACCCACTAGATGGCCTGTGGGGATGTCCCACTCGAATCGATGGCACAGTGCAGACTGATGCCATATAAAGAGCATCATGTGTTCCACCAGGGTGTGGCACAGACATTGATTATCGCCCAGTGGCATCACACACCACCTGGCAGTTGACACTGGGAAGCCCTTTCTATTCCTGTATGCAGCCCCATCAGGGCCAGGTGGTGTGAATGGCCACATGGGTGCAGTCTATGGCCCTAGCATGCCAGGCACACGTACTGCCTGTGGAACACCTGCATGTTTGCTGTACACTCTGCCGCGGTGCTGGGGAAATGGATGTGCTCCGCAGAATGTGGCAGCAGTGCGCTGAGGAATTGGGTGAGGATGCGTGACGTGGCCGACTGTGTGATGCCTGTGGTGTCCCCTGTTGGCCTCTGGAAGGTGCCCGTGGCAAGCAGGCACATGCAGGCTGTCATCTTGGTCTCCACTGACAGAGCATGACTCCGTCATGAGGGAGCCTGCATCACATCACTGCACAGCTCACAGAGCCGCCTCAGTATTGCCCTGTTCTGGCGGTACCAGCCCACGATCTCTACATCTGTGTACAACTCAAAGCTGATGCGGGCACGGTACTGCCTGTTGAGGCGTACCACCGTGGGGCCCTCCCGGCCACGTCCCCTGCACCTGCATTCTCACCCCCTCATTACAGCTTCCATGTGAAGCTGCCACTGTCCATCTCCTGGCTTGTGCCCCCGCTGATGTTGCTCTGTTACCCCGCTGCCCTGACTGCTACTTCCACTGCACGGGCACCCCCTGCTGGCCTCTGCAGCCTATGGCCCACACTGCTTCCCCTGCTGCCCTGTCACTGTCTGTCTTTCTCTCTCTTCCCACTTGGCATCCCTGTGGCGTTCTTCGCCGCTTCCTTGAGCCTTTTTATTTTGGCTCATTTCTGCTGGGGCACAACTTCCGGCTGGTCCGCTGTTGCGCAATGCGCAAAACTTTGGATATCGCATTGCGCTCTTTATGCATGCATCCACCCCATTCGGTTGCGCATGCCATCATTTGCATTGCGCTGTTGCTCAGCATGTTTTCGGTGGCGCAACTGCCTCCTGCTGAATATGGCAGAATGGCTCACTTTTGGACTTGCGCAGGCGCAACCCTATTGCGCATGGTGCAACCCTTTTGAATATCCCACCCACAGTGTGTGTATATATATATATACATACATATATATATATATATATATATACACACACACACACACATATACACACACAAAATAATCACAGAAATAAATTCCTAAAACCTGTAACTGTACACATCTGAAGAACTGTATATATTTACACACGACTGAATACTACCATGTTATTTCAGAAAGGGTTTGAGATCCCACTTATTATTGAGACCCCTGGGTTTCATGCATTGCAAAGTGTGTATACAGAAACTTTCTTTCTGTAATAACACATTCTATCACCTCCATTTTTCTGTGCTCCCACATGTTCCAGATCCATGAATCTAAGTGAATCGGTGTTAGACTTGTGATGTGTGTTAAAGTGATGGCCAACACGTGTATCCTGTCTCTAATTTATGATGTACATGACATGCTCCTGTAAGCATTGCTTAAGGGGTCAAATGGTTCTGCCCACATAAATCAAATTACAAGGGCACCACAGAATGTATACAAGAAAAAGTGTGTCACAAGTAATGCACTCCTTGATGTTGACACCTTTTCGGCAGTCTTGAGGTGCTCAAACCTGTTTCCTGGTTGTGCAAACTTGCATATTTTGCAGTGTAAACAATTGTAGAACCCTTTTGGTTTTGTTGGAAGCCAGGTGGATCTTGGTTCACTGGGATCTGAGTACATGTGACTATGTACAACAATGTCATTCATATTTTATGCTCTTTCAAAGGAGACTTTTAGTTTAGCTATGAATGTACTCATCATACTGTCATTTATGAGAATGGGCAGTTTCAATGCAAAATGTTGCCAACACACCCAGCTATCTCATTATATTCCATTACAAATGAAATAGAAACTTCTGTATTAGGGAATGTGTTCAAATCCATACTATCTTCTCTTGAAAGTGTGTTTCTATCCAAACCAAGGGCCTTTTTCATAGATTCTTCTAACAGTTATTTTTTGTAACCCCTGGCCAGAAATCTTTTCTCTAATTCCGCAGATTACTCTATAAAGTCTTCTGTGCTGGAACAATTCCTTTGTAGACTTAACATTTAACTATAAATCCAATTGTGGAAATGAAAGGAAAAGTGTGACTCTCACTGGAACTTGAACTCAGGACATCAGCAATCTGTGTCTTAGCTCTTACTATCTGAGCTATGAGAGTCTCAGACAAGTAAGCCTCCTGAATTTCCCCAATGAATCACACACATTCATTTCAAGGGTGTTGCGTAATGTGCAACTAGGCAGTCTTTTCAAATACCCTCTCTCTCTCTCCTCTCTCTCTCTCTATCTCAGTGCAGTAAGCCACTGCGAGGCATTATTTAGAAATCCAATTGTAGAAATGAAAGGATAAGTGTGAATCTCACTAGGACTTGAACCCAGAACATCAACAATCCATGGCTAGAGTATTTTAGTTTTGCAGGATGAGCACTGTCTGCTCTCAATACAGCATTTGTAGCTGTAGGTTTCCTGAAACATCTGGTCTGAACATGTTTGCCTGGTTGAGACATGAATTTAAGGTCTAGAAACTGTAGCCTGTCATGACATGCTGTATATGTAAATTTCTGATTTAAATCATTTACATTTAGCCACTTAATAAATTCACAAGCCCTGCCTGGTCCACCTTTCCATACACATACACAATCATCTATGCATATTTATCCTACCTGTATGTTATTTCTCATGTTCTGTGTTTGCTCCTTGGAACTTTTGAAGTCAGACATGATCAAATATAAATAAAACAAACCAAACTGGAGCATTGGATCCCAATGTACCATTATTTCTAGATTTTTTAATCCTCTCTTGATCACTCTGTGTTGGCTGATTTCACATAAAATAACAAATGTTTTTATTTTTTTTCATATTTGCCTGCAATTATAGTATATTCCACTGTTGTATAATGCCTGTTGGCAGCTCAGATGAAAGAAATTAAGAATCTACAGCATACAATATGATATAGTTATATATGCCTTTTTACTGCTTTGTGGAACATTAATTTTGAAAAAAAATTTAGTATTGCTTTAAGTAGCAATTTGCTTTTTGGCCAAATGGATTAAGTGATTTAGAAGCTTCACTATTTAAATGGATGTAGCATCTCTGTAAACCACACCCCCGATGAAGAGATTGTTATCTCGAAGTGCCGGGGCAAGGTGGGTTCACAGCCCAAGTGTGTGTGTTTGTGCATCCAATTGATCAGCTTTGAAATTATTATTTTGCTGTGAATGCCATTCTTCATGAATATTTCTTATCCCTGAGTACAGCACCCTGTCTTTTGTCTTTTTGGGGGAAAACTCTTCTTTGATCATGATTGTAGTAGCACATAAGCAAATAAATTTTAGAACCCCTATTACCTCTTTATCAGTTTAATCCTCTTTATCAGTTCAGTCCTTTCCTTATGATTAAATTTTATTTTCTTGTAACTACTTTGCCCCAAGTTGTGCTGCAGTTGTATAAATCCATCTCATTAACATCATCTGCCCTCTTGTATGTAATCCCTTGCTCATAGATACTGCATAAAGAAGATGACATCAGCAAGCCAGCCTACGAGACATCCTGGCAGTCAACCTGTCTACTATCCAGCCAGTTTTCCCACCAGTGAACCTGTTAGTCATCCTGCCAGGAATTCCACCAGCCAGCCTGTTAGCCATCCTGTCAGCAAGCCCACCAGCAAGCCTGTCAGTCATCGCACCAGGCAGCCCACCACCAGCCAGCAATCCAGACCTCAAGCTGAGGCTCCAGCCAGTCAGAAAACCCATCAAGGCAGCAATAACAGAAGTCCAGGAAAGGCCAAGATTGTCTGCTGTGATGGTAAGTTACTTTCATTGTTTTTCATAGTACTGATCCTCGCTGTTGGTGGTGATTCTGTCATTGCACAGGAGGTACCTCCATATTGCTTCCTAGAGATTGAAATGTGTTTCTTTATTTTCCTTTTGTCTCCCTCTCACATCATACAGCACATCAGAATCCACAGATTAATGTTGTGTCTTCCTGCTCCTTCACTTTTTGTGGCACTGTTGTGCCAGTACATGGCATGGCTATTACTAACTGTTGGTAAGCATCTGACATTATTTTTTTCTGTTTTAAAGTTATAATATTATCTTTTCCCTTTCACAGGCAAACAGTGCCACAGTGGCCATGCCATGTCAGGCTAAATAATGTATCTATAGCATATGGTTAAAGCTTATTGTGTATGGAAATCAGTGGCTACTGAAATTTTGTGCACATTCTAAAAGTTGTTGTGCACGTTTAAAAAGTTGTTGTGCATGTTCTAAACTTTATTATGCACATTCCATAATTAATATTCATGAAGCACTCTGCCATACATCATAAGGTGGGGATAGATCAAGGGTTGAAGACTATAGACCAATTAGCTTGACATCTATAATTGGGAAACTAATGGAACGGTTACTACAGTATCGAATATTAACCATATCCAGGTTAAAGGGTTGGTGGATATCACACAACATGGTTTTAGTAACAATAGATCCTGTCTTACAAATTTACTCCAATTTTTTGAATCTGTTAGTTCTGCAATTGATAAAGGTATTTCCATAGATGTATTGTTCCCTGATTATAGCAAGGCATTCAATTCGGTGTCTCATAGAGTCCTAGTAGAACATCTTGCCAAGATTGAATTGCACCCAAATATATCATGGTTGCACAATAAGAAGCAGAGAGTTGTCATTAGGGGCTTTAAATCTGATTATGGCATTGTGACTAGTGGTGTGCCTCAGGGCTCCATCCTGGACCCCATTCTTTTCAATATTCTTGTGTCATCCATGCAGACAAATAATTCTGCATGGATGTGCAAATATGCAGACGATTGTAAAATTGGTACAATAATTACAGATTACAATTCATGTATGCAATTTCAAGAAAATATAAATCACTTAAGTAAGTGGGCAGAAAATTCTTTAATGACATTTAATGTGGCAAAATGTAAAATTATGCATTTTGGTTATAATAACCCAACTCATACATACACTTTAAATAGTCATATATTGGAAAAAGTTATTAATGAGAAAGATTTGGGTGTTATCATTAGTAATGATCTCTCTTTTGATTTACATATTAAAAACAAAGTAAAACAATGTCATAAAATCTTTGGTTGTATTTTTAGAAACATAAAAAGAAGATAAGCTAGTGTAATTATGCCATTATATACAAATCTTGTAAGACCGCACATGGAATATTGTATACAGGTCAGTGCTCCTCAAACAAAAAAAGATATAAAATTAATAGAGAAAATACAAAGGAAAACTACAAAAAGAGTTAAAGGAACGGGTAGCTTAGATTATTCCAAAAGATTCCAAAAACTTGAACTATGTTCCATGGATTATAGACCAATCAGGGGGGATTTCTGTTTGGCTTTTAAAGCCAAGAATGACCCTTTTTTGCAAGAAATAGTAGGAATTATCATAATAAAAATAAAGATACAAGATTGCATGAGTTTCAGATGGTTGGAGAAAGAAATAATACTGTCAAAAGAACTAAATGGTTTACACAGAGAACAGTATCCAGTTGGAATTCACTACCAGCAAATATTGTTGAGAGTGATACATTGGAGACCTTTAAAAATTAAATTGATAAGTGTATGGGTAAAGCTAAATATGAGTTTCACTGATAGTATAGGTGGCACGCTCTCTAAGGGCAATAGCTTGATTGAGCTTGTAAAGCATACTATGAACCTATGCATACTATACGTCGTCTGATTGGACAAAGCTGAACTCTTCACTGCAGAAGCAGAAGAAACATGGTGGCACTGGCTGACAGACATGGTTTAGACACAGACTGCCGTATTCGGCTCCATGTTATCAAACCATAGCAAATTTAACATTTGACTTTTTTTATTTTTTTAGTGCAACAGTGAATCTGTAGACACTCTCAGTAAACAGAACCATGTGGACTCACTTTACAGGAAACGGAGCTCCTGATAGCAAGGGTCAGAACCGCAGGAACACAAGGTACAAGATCTTGCCAAATTTTACTTTTTAAAAAAAACTGAGGGAACCATATACTACAACAAACAGTACATGGGCACCCTTACACAACTCGACTTATTTCTTTCTTCACAGGTGACAGGTATGAAATGGACAAATGATCTATGATGCAGCCACAATGGTGGCAAAATTAGGCTAACTGATTTTTTTTTCCTTCAAAGGTGACATGCATAGTAACAGTCAGAGTGGACAATGTATATACTGTCTGTGTGGTTAGTCACCCACAGTGGCCACATTAGTATGGTCTACATAATTGTCCCTTGTCTTTACAGGTCTCCACCTTCTGTTGCACTGTGTTCTCATCCAGGAAGGAATATTTTGCAACCTCTGTCTCATGTGTCTGGGGAACCTTCTTTCCATTTCGAGGTCTGGGCAGCACCAATTTGATAGTTTCCTTTCACAGGTGTACTGTGCCAGTTATGGAATGTACTACAGTCCAAATAATTTCTGTTTTGTCTTCACATCATGTCAGTTATGCATTCTGCCATCAAGAATCCCTCGTCCTTCCACAGAAAGCAAGCCACTGATATCTTCTAATTTCCACCAGCTCATTGAGGTTGTCATTCTTGCAAAATAATGACTGGAACTTGTCCTCAAGCACTGTATGTAGTGACAGTCAAAATGCCCTCTGTATCAAGGAAAACAGTCCTCCAACTAATACTGCTGCCTCATTGTGCAATTTACAATTGTCACTCATCAAGAAAATACCTGAAAAATAGAAATAGGAGAAGACAACAGTTATATACTAAAATAGAGCTATGGATACAATTTCAGAAAAAAAGACATAAAAGAAAAAATACTTACTTTCCCATATTGCAAAACAATCCAAAATTAAATAACCATATGTGGGAAAAACCCATGCAGCAGCAAGAATCAATCACCCTAGTTATTAATACCTACAAAGAGAGAAACAGTGACACAAGATGGTTAGAAATACAATGGTTTCAAATGCCCTCCCATCTCCACAACCCCAGAAATGAAAAATAAAATGTTTACCTTTGCTGGTATGTCACTACAAAACAGAGTGATACTCGACTTCAGGATCATCATCCAGATCCAGATGTTGTACAGTACTGTACATTCACAAAGTACAGCAGCAGCATATGACACTTCTGGGAGCACATCTCATTTCTGGTCATCCTGAGAATTTTGCAAGACAGGAGAATTAACTTGTATTTTCTGGGCACTAATGTGCATCTTCCTGATAGTTGGTGTGGAGACTCACATGGCACAGCAACACCTGCTAGCAACAACATATAAGATTTCTGGGATCACATCTCCTTTCTGGTCATCCTGAGAACTGTGCAAGAAAGCAGTATTAAATTCTATTCAGGAATTCAGCGAGGTCTCGAATTAAAGGTTAAACACTGGCAAAACAGTAGAATTTCCTCTTAACCATAAACTTCCAAAAAATTGCATTTTAACATTATGACTGTCTTGGAGGTCTGACTCCTTAAAATACCTAGGAGTTGACCTCACAAGAATCCCATTTCACCTTCAAAGACTCAATTTAGATTCTCTTGTACACATGATTACCCAAGATCTCAAACGGTGGTTCCTTCTTCCAATTTCCCTTTGGGGAAAAATCAATCTGATCAAGATGAACATTTTTCCCTGCCTCTTTTACCCTCTCAATTTATTGAATACTTGGCTTCCCCTCTTCTGGTACAAAAAAAAATCACAGTCTTATTACTGACTTCATCTGAGTTGGCAAGAAACCATGATTGGCTTTCTATAAATTAGCTGCCCCAAAGTCCAATGGGGTTTATGCCTTCCACAGTTTGGTCTTTACTACTGGGCCAGTCATGCTAACAAATATCTTAGATGGATTTCAGGGACACATGACTTGTGTGCCACTTCTTTCACTCCAATATGGCTTAAAATTGAGCTTAATTTAATGAAATCCTATAATCTTTCCCTCTCGGCTCTACTGTTTACACAGCTAAAGGTTCTCCCACCATTTTTACAAAATTCCCCCATAGCTACATCTATAAAAGTGTATTCTCAGCTTTGTTTGTTCCTTAAATACAGACATACCCAAGATCTGGCACAAACTATATGGGGTAACCCAAATTTTAGGATAGATAACAAAGTAATATCTGCTCAGTGGTTGCCTCACTTACTAGATTGTCCACTTAATAAATTTGTAAAGAACAATGGGACATGGTTGTTCACCTCTGAAATTATTGTTAAATTCAGTCACCAGCACTCTACAACTTTCAAAATTTTCCAAATCAGGCATCTCATTTTGAAAGTGCAGGGGAATACCCCTCCTTAACCAGTTAACATGTCTTTCCACTCAGAATCGGGCCCCTTAGCAGGGTTTTCAAAAGCTGTGTCTAAAATATATAGTTCTTTATTTGATTGGATTTACCCAGACTGCTTTGGTCTGACTACATACTGGTCTTCTTATTTCCCTGTACTATCCTCTGCAAAAACTGGCCAGATTTGGAGTAGTTCCTTCCTCCTCATGCACTCAATGCATGCAGGATGAGGGTAACCTGTATCACATGTTCTGGTCTTGCCCAAAAGTGGCCCTTCTCTGGGTTCTTATTAAACAAAGGGCAGACCATCTCCTGGGCCTGGCAGACTTATTCACAGCAGAAATTTGCCTTTTAGGTGGTTTCACAGGGGTCTCAGTTCTCAACCGGAGATATTATATGACTTCAATATCTATGTCTGTCAAAAAACTAGTGCTAAGACACTGGAAAGACAGTAAGGACATTACTTACAATGAGTGGCTCCAGGAACTATTGGCAAATCTGAGAACTGAAAAAGCTATAGTGAGCCTCCGTAACAGGTTAAACAGATTTACAAAAATTTTGGGGCAACTACATACCCTTTATGCCATATAAGGTATGAGATAGGTGCTGTATTCATAAATAATGTAACAATACATACTCTGTGCATGGGGTTAGGGAGGGCTGGGGTGGGGGCGGAGTTGGGGAGAGAATCTGCCAAATTAGCATGTATATGTGACTGGAACACTTGTAATCTGTGGATTCTTTCTCTGTATTTCATAATCTCAATAAACTTTGAACAGAAAAAAAGGAGTATTAAATTCTATTTTATGGTCACTAATGTGCATCTTCCTGACAGTTGGTGTGGAGACTCACATGGCACAGCAGCACCAGCTAGCAGCAGCATATAAGATTTCAGGGAGCACATCTCATGTCTGGGTGTCCTGAAAAATTTCCAAGCCAAAAGAATTAACTTTTATTTTCTGGCACTAATGTGCATCTTCTTGACAGTTGCTGTGGAGACTCGAAGGGCACAGCGGCATGAGCAAGGAGCAGAAGCATATGACACTTTTGGGAGTACATTTCATTTCTGGGTATGAGAAACATGCACAGCAGCAATACATTTATTAGCATGGACTATACATATTGTCTAAATGATGCGTGAACATATTGCAGAATAGAATTTTTGTGTATTGTGATTAACAATTGTGAATTGTGATTAATGCACAATTAACAAAAAGTGTGTTACAGCAACAGTGTTTTGGGCACTTACACACTGTCAAGTAGGGTGTGGCAGCATGTAGCTAGCAGCCTGTCCTATTTTTTAATTATTTTCTGGCAGTTCAGGACACTTCTGGAACTCATAGATTCACTGTGAATTGTGATTAACGCACAATAAGTGCATTACAACAACAGTGTTTGGGGCACTTAACACACTGTGAAGTATGGTGTGGTGCCATGTAGCTAGCAGCCTGTTGTATTTTTTCTGGCACTATAGGAGAACTCTGGAATTCACAGATTTAATGTGAATTGTGATAAACACACAATTAACACAAACTGCACTACAGCAACAGTGTTTGGGCCAGTTATACACTGAACTATGGTGTGGCAGCATGTGGCAGCCAGCCCATTTTTTTTCACAACACTCAAGAAATATTCAGGGAGAAGGGAATTTATGTAAATTGTGATTTATGCACAGATCACACTGAGTACCACAAGAAGTGTAGGGGACACTACAAACACACAGCACAGTACCATGTAGCACCACCTGTAGCAGAGTGTGACATATATTCTGGTAGTTCAGGAGAGCTGGGGAAAGAGACAGACAGACAAACAGAGAGATGAATGTTGTAAAGAAAATATAGGTAGGAAATAAAACTGTTTGGTGTTTTCGTTAAGGACAGTAGCAACAGTACAGAATGAAACAAATATAAAGACAAGGAACAATAAGTGAAGCAACACAGATAGTAAAGGTAGACTGAATGTTTTTTATTTTTAAACTTTCTGTGGTATTTTTCTTTTGGGGGGGACAAACAAGTAGGACCCTTGGAAGTAAAGAATAGAACATGGACGGGAAATAGTTAAAGTGTCAGAATGATTTTATAAGTTTTAATGTGACCAGCTCACTGCATGCCACTACCAGCAAGGCCCACAACACTACAGGGGACCTCTGCAATATCTTGCAGTAGCTTCTCCTGATTAGAAAGGATAATTTTTATATCTTGCTCCACCTCTGTGAGACAGCGATGGAGGTTCATGCTTCTGCCTTTAGTGCAACAAGCTCCACTGCTGATGTTGCCACAGGAGGTGCAGGTGCTGCTGGTGCTGCTGGTTCAGCAGCTGGAAGTGACTCAGAGGTCACAGCCAGTTCAACAGGGTTTGCTCACCACCCCATCATGTGATGGAAACTTTTCCTATGCCCTTTTCCATGCACAACTGCTGCCACAAAGAGACCACCACCTCCACCACCCCCACTTGGTGCTTCTCCCATTGTTCCTTCCACTCAGACTTAGCTTTATGAGTTACTCTCAGATGTGTCCTTTAACTCCCAGTACTCAAGTGGGTACCCAACTTACCCTGGCTGACTCATGCCTTACAAAATTTAAGAGTGATGATGATGTGGTCAGTAGGGTCAGTGGTAAAAAAAATACCTCAGGGAAGACTTGGGGTACTGGCAGCATGTATGGGGTGCTACTGCTGGAGGAACAGAGGAACCTGAGTATGACAAGTGGGGCACCTCTGCAAGGAAGAGATGGTGCTAGTGGCGGTGAAACCAGGATGAGGGACACAGCAGATTCCTGCCCTTCCATCTCAGGACAAGAAATAAAGGGTTGTTGTTCCTTAATATTCATTTTTGCCTCCTGTTGTTGCTTCTGCTGCTTCTGATGGTCTAGGGCAACACTTAACTCCTCCTGCAGTAGGTTCAGCCCTGTTACAGGATCTGGTGAGGCTGCCACTGCTGGTGCTGCATGGTTGGGGGGGAGGAGGAGGTGAAGTACTATTAGGGGGCACTCTGTGAAAAACACAAGACAATGAAGAGATGTGGCATCACCATGGGTGTGAACACCACAATGATGACTCTTTATTAGTAATTCAAATCAAAACAAAGAAAGAGTGAGTGAGATACAGACAAAAAGAATAAAAAAAATGAGAAAAATAACAGTAACAAACAGGTATAAAACAGATTCAAAATAAAGATTGACTATTAGAGTTCACTAACTACAGTACAATATAGGAAAGACAAAAAGATAAAGAAGTTGCTGCTAACAGCATCTGAAATATATATTTTCTTTCTGGTACAGAAGTGGCTCCTTCCACTTTTTCTGTCTAGAGATCAGAAACATGAAGCAAGTCAAGCAGTCAATGTAGGGAGAATTTAGCATCTGACCTGCAGAAGTTCTTCCATGTGACCAACAGCCTCATTTTCACAAATCTTCACCTTGGAAATACCAAAGATGAAGTCGCAAGGTGGAAATGGAAATTTGCAAATTTTTAACATAGGGTGAAAATTAGAAAATTTATTTACAGAGGCAGAGTTTTCCAATTCATCTTTACTTTGTGGGAGAATTATAACTTTGCAACATCTCTATTCATTACATTTAATACTCTAAGTAAAATTGGACTGGATTCTGATTTCTGTTACTTTTTATTATGCTAATCTCATGAACAGTTTTCTTAATGTATTTTCTACTAACCATGCAACATAGTTCATTATACATTTTCTTCATTTAAAAGCTCAGTTAACTATTTGAATCTGTGAATGCTGTTACTCAGTTTATGATAGTCAAGCTGATTAGCACACACAGCTACAGATGTATCCTGGCTATGGGTAAAAGTATATTTATGACTGCTTGAATATTGTCCATAGGCTGTTCTTTGACTGCAGACGAGAATTCCAGAACCTCCCATGTAACTGAAAAGAGTGAAACAAAAATAAGGGGAGTGATCTGGTGCTATGAGTGTTGCTATAGCAGTATAGGGCATAGTAAATCAGTGACCACTCACTCACTCAGATTCAAAATGCAGATACTAAGTTTTAGCACTTCATCAGGTTGAACCAGGTTATCCAATTATTGTGTTCATAAATTTTCAATCTCTCTTTACTTCCTTAATGCTTTAATTTCAGTCTGATGCTTCATTTCTTTGCCATTAGCTATTTTGAAAAGCACTGTGGCTTGACCTCTCTCTGTTTCTTTCTGAGAAAGGAAATGGGGGAGCCAAGCCACAGCACTGGTCACAATTGCCAGTGGGCACAGAAATGAAGTGCAAGACTGAAACAAAAGTACTAAGGAAGCAAAGAGAGAATGAACATTTATGAAGTCAGTAATTGGGTAACCCACTTCAGACTGAGGGACGGGTTTTGCCTCCGAGACATGTGTGTTGTATGTAGCTCTCTGATGAACTGTGTTTGTTTGCAAATAAAACGTAAAATGTTTTGACTCTGGGTGAGTGGTCATTGATTTCCTGTGCCCTATACTGTTGTTTGTTTGTTCCACATATTGCTTCAGTTGTTTTACTCAGATAATGTTTTTTCAGTTTCTACAGAGCAAATTATTCTCTAAACAGCTGGCAGCAAACACAGTATATCAAACTTCCAGAAATGTTGAGGAGATTCTTAAGCTGTTCCTGTTACAAATAGATTTAAGCTACTAAGTAACACTGGGAACATATCTCACTGACATTTGAAAACAGGTTAGTTTTTTTGTACCAGGTCAAAACCATGTGAATTGCAGGTACAGTACCTCAGTCCCATTAGGAATATACTTCTACCTAGTAAGCATCACATTTCTGAATATGACATAAGTGAGAATATACAATAAATGTTAAATGTGGGATCCATACACAAAGTTTTTCTTTGTACGGTCAATTACTCTCATTTGTGGAAAGCTCATTTAAGACCAAATATGTATTGTTCTACTTTACATTATATTTGAAAGGTGGCAAAACATAGAGTATTATGTGCAGCTTTGATGCATTCTTATATTTTTGGAATCAATTTGATTTCTATAAAAACATATACTCATACTGTGTTGCATTTATACAAACTCATCAGTATTGTATGGTTTAGAATTACTTTATCTAAATGCAAATTTTGACTTTTCTGAGGTGTTACTTCAGAAAACCTTTGAATAAGTGAATCCATAAATCATGATTTTTTTCAATTTAAGATAGGTCTATGTTGGTCATGTTTGCTTTCAGTTTCTAAGAACATAAGTTCTGTCCTGTTGCATAGCATATATTCAGGACTACATTTCTGGAGCCTGTCTAGGCATACCTGTGACTGTGGACAACAAGTACAGCAACTCTTTGTGAATTTTACCCATCAAGCCATCTCATCTGCTCCAACTGATACAATTAATTAGATCCTAGATGTTACATATTGTGTCAGAAACTGAAAATACTTTTAAACCACATTGAGTTTTTACGTTATATAAAGAATAGAAAGTATGACTTTTTTTCAACCTGTAGAAAAGGAATATACAGATTCTTACCTATCCTACTGATGTCAGAAGATTTTGTTCTAGGACTTGTTGGCTAGCATTAGGGATTTAAATCATACATGTACCCTTACTTCATGTGGGTTATTCAACTCAAAACCTAATACAGAAATGAGGCATATATTTAAGTGTTTATAAACATCTAGGTTGTTGATTCATTAATGTGTATTGCTTTGTTTAATTTACTGTTTCTACTGTTGGGTGTCTTTTTTTACTTTCTAAGCTTTTATATATAATTATGCTCTGTCCTGGATTTTGTATAATAAGTTCTACTTTTGTAACTGTGCTTAAAACATGATTACACTTGCAAGTAGAGTGTTGCTCTATTGTGTTGATTCTTGTATCAAAATGAAAGCATTAACATGATAATCATCATCAAGAAACCCACATATATAAAAAATGCTGCAAACACAAACTGAAAATACTGTGTGACTCCTAATACCAAGGTTCACAATTTAGACACTGAGGCCCGGATATTCAAACTGCACCATTCTGAGGTGCAAGCCCTTGCGCTGCTCAAAATAGTTGCGCAGGGGTGTGGCCGGGGCGATATTCAAAGGAGTTGCGCTATTGAGCAACTCCTTTGAATATCACCCCCCAGCCACAGCCACTGTGCATGGCGCAGTGGAACTTGCACCACCGCAAGTTGTCAGAGTTGAGCATTAAACTTGCGGTGGCACAAGTACCATTGCGCCATGCACAAATTTCCGATATTCAAAAGGTGACATGCAAATGGGGCCATAATTCATGCAAGGCGCAGGGGGGGCCATTTGCATCTGATTATGGCCCCATTTGCATGCCATTAGCATGTAGGTGCGCCGATCCCTGAGGACTTGCGCCTGGCCGCCCTGCCAGGCAGCAGCCATCGGGGACCGACGCACCCTGCAGCCCGATCGCGGGCAGAGCGTGAAAACAAGCCCCCACCCAAACATCTCCCAATGCCCGATCACGGGCAGTATGTATAATGACAACCCCGCCCCAAACATCTCCCAATGCCCGATCGCGGGCAATATATATATGACAACCTCCCCAAACATCTCCCAATACTGATCCTTGGGCGGAATGAAAACAACCCCCAGTACCCGATCGCGGGCAAATGTAAAGACCCCCAACCCGAATATCTCCTGGTGGTCAGTGGACCATAATGCCCGATCGCGGGCAGAATGTCCAGTGACAACCCCAAACATCTCCCTGGTGTCTAGTATCCCACACCCACCCACCACGAAGCCCACCACCCGCTCCCCCTGGCAGCGGCCAGGCGGCAACATCCCACCACCTGCTGCCCGCTTCCGCCCGACTGACTGTCTGGTAGGGTTGCACACCCATTGGTGCAGAGCTAGAGCCAATGGGCGTGCAGCCCTTACCACTATGACAGTCAGATTTGTGAATGATGTTCATTCACAAATCTGGACTGTCATGTGAATATGGGCTGCATGCCCATTAGCTCTAGCTCCCAGTGGGCGTGCAGCCCTACTGGACAATCAGTCGGCGGGCAGCGGGTGGCAGGAGGGTGGATGCTGCCGCCCGCTGGCTGCCGGGGAGCGGGTGGGGCTCGTGGGTGGGGTGGGGGGACACTAGACACCAGGGAGATGTTTGGGGGTTGTCACTGGACATTCTGCCCACGATTGGGCATTTTGTCCACTGGACCACCAGGAGATATTCAGGTTGGGGGTCTTTTACATTCTTGCCTCGATCGGGCACTGGGGGTTGTTTCTCGCTCTGCCCGCGATTGGGCATTGGGAGATGTTTGGGTGGGGTTGTCATTATACATACTGCCCGCAATCGGGCATTGGGAGATATTGGGAGGGTTGTCATTATACATTCTGCCCATGATCGGGCACTGGGGGGGTTGTCACTGGACATTCTGCCCCTGATCGGGCATTACAGTCCACTGGACCACCAGGGAGATATTCAGGTTGGGGGGGTCTTTTTACATTCTGCCTGCGATCGGGCACTGGGGGGGTTGTTTCACATTCTGCCCGCAATCGGACATTGGGAGATGTTTGGGGAGGTGTTGTCATTATACATTCTGCCCGCGATTGGGAATTGGGAGATGTTTGGGGCGGGGGTTGTCATTATACATACTGCCCGCGATCGAGCATTGGGAGATGTTTGGGGGTTGTCATTATACATTCTGCCCTGATCGGGCACTGGGGGTTGTCAGTATACATTCTGCCACGATCAGGCATTAGGGAGATGTTTGGGCGAGGGGTTCTTATCACGTTCTGCCCACAATCGGGCTGGTGGGGGGGCACAGGGACTGAGTTGGGGGCCAGCCACGGGTGGCAGCTGCTGTGTTGCACCCTGCAATACAGCATCTCACCTGTGGGTGGCCCTCAACTTGATCCTTTTTGGCTCAAAGTTGTGCAGGCGCAGGTTGGGGTTGCGCCTGCACAACTCTGCACAACCCGACTGAATATCGGGTTGTGCAGTTTATGCATGGTTCCTGCCCCTCCTGTTGAGCATGCATTCATTTGCATTGCGCTGTTGCTCAACCTGTTTTCAGTGGCGCAACTGCCTCCTGCTGAATATCGCAGAATGGCGCAATGTAGGACTTGCGCATGTGCAACCCTGTTGCGCATGGCGCAACCCTTTTGAATATCTGGGCCTGAGTAATTAACTGAGCCAATAATTACTGCTACATACTTTACATAAATCCTTTAAACTAAGCATTCTTAACTTTTCTTTTTTTCATGCTCTGTGAAATTGGAATTAGGAGTATGAGTGGTTGAACCAGGGATTTAGGTGTGGCAGGTGTTTTCTTGTTTAATATGGGTGGACTGAACTAAACCTTTTTTCAGTCCATTTGGATCCTGTGCTAGAAATGATGCTACTGCCCTTTTGAAGAGGGAATATGCACTGGTGCCAGCAGCTGTAAGCTCTGCCTCCTCTGCACACACATATCCCATCTTCCTCCTAGTCAACAACGACCAATAAAGAGGCTATGTGTAATGGAAGGAGGGGAGCAAGATAACAGCTGAATTACAAAAAAGGCAGTTGGCACCATGACAAATAGTAAATCCTATTCAGAGGGATAATTTGGGACTGCCAGATCCACATTTAACCCTTAGTCTTCACATTTATTTACCTGTTCAGTTTCCAGCTATGCAGAGGTGCGATGGACTGCTCATATTTTGACTCAAAAGATGTTTTCTCTATAAACACTTCTGCATTTATTCCTTTTTTCTTTATTATCATCAGATGTGATATGACAAATTTTACTTGTAAAATGGCAGTCCTCTGGGGGCTGCCTTATGACCCAGTGGGTAATGTTGAGCAGTCTCATGCTTGTGGTCCAGATTTGAAAGTCAGCCCTGGATGCCAGGTGGGTGGGCCGAGGGTTTGTGTGGTTCTACTATGCAGCCTTACTTCCAGCCAGGGATGAAGGGTGTTGTGATCTGAAACAGTATTAACCCCTGTGTCAGGGAGCATGCTTTCTCTGCAGGGCTATGTTAATGCACACAAGGACTGACAGGACAGGACCAAAGCCAGGGAGGTGGGAGGGTACAAGGAAAACAAGTAAATGGGCCCTTCTTTCAGAATTATTCTCCACTCACTTCAGACCCTACATTACCAATTGGGCACTGGATCATCTGAATAAGGTCACTGGGTGGTGGAAAGGATGAACCTCCATCCTAGCCCCACCATTGGGGTAATCTATGGAAGGATTAGAACGAAGTAAGTACTGTACTAGGGTTGGTGGTGATAGGGCTGGGTAAATAGAGAAGCGATGGGGTTCGATGGAGAAAGATCATAAAGAAATTAAGAAAAAGGCACCCCTCTAAGCATCAAAGCCCTTGTACGATATAAAAACAGACAACCATCAACATGAGAATAAACAGCACGTGATAAAACAAAAACTAAAGCTGTAAAATATCAAACATAAAACATTGTCATTCTTAATCATAGATAATACACAGTACCTAAATAAATGGGATCAAAATGCATGCCTACACCAAATCCTGCTGCATAAGATGGCATTTCAATTCAAATTTAAAAGAAACAAGGAAGTCAGCAACATAGGTTTCCTCATGGAATGAGTTACAACGAACAGTGGTAGCCATAACAAATACCCAGTCCCCTGCAGCCATTAAACAAGATGATGGCACTCACAATAGGCACCATCCCTCGGACCTTAGCTCCTTGATGGGACCATAAGGCATCAGAAGTTCATTGGGATTTGAGGACTCAGACTGTTCAGAGCTTTATAGGCTGTTAAAAGTACACTGAAGTTAATATGCCATCTAACAGGTAGCTAGCCCAGAACTCTTAACAAAGGAGTGATATTATTTGACTTTCAGACAGAGATCAGTAGCCTTGCTGCCTAATTATGAACCAGCCACAGACTATTCAATTGACCTCTTGGTAAGCCCCTTTAAGCTTTGAGTGCCCAATAGTTGTCAAGATGAGAGAAGATAAGGGCTTGAAATAATGGGAGAAGGTCAGCAGACTCATGTAGGGGATGGAGTTTGGCAATCTTCTTAAGATGACAAAAGCAGTTCCTGACCATAGAAGACAACTGGAAATGTCAGCTGTTTGTCAGGAACTACTCCTAACTTCGAACCTTCCTGCCCCACCTCATTCAGTTGCACCTCATCAAAGATAGGGAGTCTGAGACTACCTTGTAGGGCTGATTTCTGCTTATCATAACTTGGATTTTCTGGGGTTGTGAGTTAACCAGTTGTAGGTCATCCAGCCTCTGTTTTCCTCCCAGGAGTTCTCCTGCTACAGCACTGATGCTACCCTGTCAGTGGCAAAATATGCATACAGCTAAGTGTCATCTGCATAGCAATCAAAATCCATAATGTAGTGTCTAGTGGTCTTCACTAGTGGAAGCATGTACATTACAAATAACACCAGCAACTGCACAGACAACTGATGGACTCTGCAGTTTGCTTATTTCATTTTTATTGACCAGGTAATCATATTAGATATATACAAGCCTATTTTCAAGTGCAGCCCTGGAGATTACAAGTCATCACCAGATTTTAGAGGTGGTTGATGGCTAATGGATCCAAGGGATCATTAATCCAAACATTGCAGTCCCTAAGGACAAGAGCCCTTAGGGAGTCCAGCACCCATGTTGACAGCCACTCAGAAAACTCCTAAAGGAAATCCCATCCCATGCCAGATGGGCAGCAAATGAAGACAGTCCTAAATCTTTGACCAGTCACACCCTTGAGGGCCTCAGCCTCAAATGACCCTGTTGGATTTCATTGATGGATTGCATTGATGGGCTCTAAACTGCTCTACTAACACTAATACTGTGTCAGTCTTTGATACTAGACAGATCATCGCCTTACTCTGTGCAACCCTCAGAGCCTTCAGTGAGACATCACACAGTGCAAACTCCAACTTGCAACCACATAAGACTATCTGTCCCAGTCTTGGATCAGAGGTTAGGATTGCTAACTGCTGATAATTTTGTGGTTGAAATATGAGACATGCCATGATCAGATTAGTTATCTGGAGGCTATGAAAAGTGGGGTGTCAAGTCTGACAGGAAGCAAGTCATAGATATTAAAATGTGTTCACTGGGAACAAGACTGATTCATACCTGAAATTGTAGAAAGGGGTTGTGACAAAGACACTTAAATGTGCCTCAGGTACTGTATGTGAGTAAGGAGCAGGGCTATATAATGATACTGTCAAGTGGGGGAAGAATTGAAAGTTGACTAGGTAAGATTGTTTTAAAGAGGGAGTCTGGCAAAAAAGTACTAAATTGCAAAACTAGAATCACTATATCCCCAGTAAGTCTCATATCTAAAAGAAGATCTCTAACTTACTTTGTTTAAATATTATGAGCTGTTTTGTAATTCTAATTCTACAGCCACTTCAAAAATCTGGATTCATTGAAGAACTTCTGATGATGTCATAACTGTAGATAAAGTCATCATTCAAAAAACAAACTCTGGCCAGAGTTGATAGGACTGCAGCTAAGGAATTTGGGTAAATATATTGAAAGTTTGTTTTGTAATATTTTTACAACAGTTTTTCAACATAGCCTTGTTATGATGCTGTCTGAGGAAGAAGGGCAGAGATAATGTTCACCTCCTGGTCTAAATGTGATTTTTCATAGGGACTGTGAAATCAACTTGCAGGACACAGAAACACATTTTGGGCAGGAGTTGAAAACTGACAGCTGTCACATTCATGAGGTGCTGTAAAGATATGACTATGTTGTAAAATTTGGTTAAAAATACTGAAAATTAACAAAGCTATAAGCCTGCATTCACAAAATTCAATGTAGGCGCATAACTTTGTTGTTTTTTAATATTTGTACATCAAAATTTTCAACATAGCCTTCTTATGACCCCACCTCATGAACAAGGGCAGAGAACAGTTTCAACTCCTGCACAAAAGGTAATTGCATGCAGAAACTGAGAAATCACCTTTCAAGACAGCTCTTCCTAATGACAGTGCAATTGAGCAAGAGGTAGGGTCCTAAATAAGGTGTGTTGAAAATCTGGGCCCAAAATATGCAAAAATGCCCAGGTTATGCCACTAAGATTAAAACCCCATTGAAATACATTAAACCATATAACTGTTTCTTCAGTTCGCAGTCCGGCTTTGAAGAGTGTTGATGTGTCTACAGTCAAGAAAGGACTATGGAATTGGATCCCCAATTGGTAAGTAAGGGCTTGGGGGGTTGTGGGTGCTATGTGGAAGGGTCAGGTGGGGGGCAATGTAATGGCACAAAAGACATCGATGGACCTTTTTTTTGTTTTACAGGGAAAAAATGAAACAAATGAAGATTCCTGCACTGGGGATTAGGCATCCCCAGTGCCACTGTTAATTTTTTGGGGGTGGGGTGGTGGGTGCAAAGAGGGTGGGTCGGGGAGTAAACTAAATATAAAAAGACCAGAAATTACCATGAATGCACAGTGGTGGATGAGGGGGGATGGGGCAGTGAGAGGATGTTTTAATCAAGACACTGGGGAATTGTGCACCCCCAGCATCACTATTATGTTTCTGAGGGGGGGTGCTGGGTGGTGGGTGCTGAGACGGAGGGTTGGGTGGCAGATTATGTATTTCAGCAGTCACAGACCACCAAAATTAAAAAAACAAAGTGGGAGCTGGTATGGAGTGTTCCAGAGATGCGGAGATGACTTTTGTCACTTCATCATGTTGATCATTCACAGGTAATACAGGAGTGCTTTTCTTGTAGCAAGAGGTTTGCAGGACTCCACTCACTGTAGCCCTAAAAAGCACTGACACTAGATTGGGTGCAGTGTGTGAATTTCCAGAATATTCATATACAGAGTACTTTACTTCAGAATGTGGCAGGCAGGTTATTTTGATATGCAGTAGTGTACATCGATTTGGAAAGTCAAGGTAGAGCACAGTTTTAGAAGACTGCAGTGGTGAGCATGTCAAAATGTTGTAATGGAACTGGGGCTCAATTTCAGAATGCAGTGGGGAAACAACAGTTTGGAATGTTGCAGGAACAATTTCAGAATGGGAGTGGAAACAATTTTGGAATGACAGACATACTGTCAAGGAATGTAGTAAGAACACACCTTCTCAGAATGTGAAGGGGACATACAACATTAGAAAAGTAACTTATAGATCTCATTTTTAGTATGAGCCTTATTTGGGACATATTGATTCTAATTATGACCGTATTGATATTAGAAATCTTGCCTGGACTCCCTCTATCATCTATTGGAGGACCCAGGACGATGTGTGGAATGAAGGAAGAGGATGACGTGGACATGGGAATAGTTATGGGATTGAAAGAAATATTTTTTTCCATTCATTAGTTTTTGTAGTGATACATTATTAGTAATAGTTATTATTAAGGGTTTGACATAGAGAATAATGCCTGTGCAGATGTGTGTTATGAGGATTTTTCACACACCCAAGCTGTGTGATAATCCATAAACCACCTAGAGGGAAGCTCGAGGGGTTTATGAGATTATCACA
This sequence comes from Neoceratodus forsteri, assembly GCA_016271365.2. Lineage (NCBI taxonomy): Eukaryota > Metazoa > Chordata > Ceratodontiformes > Ceratodontidae > Neoceratodus > Neoceratodus forsteri. Next base: position 1,635,006,488 of record CM028130.1, on the reverse strand, counting down.
CACCAAGGGTGTGTGGAAAAATCCTCAATAACACACACCTTGCTCAGGCCTTATTTTTACATTCACTTTCGTGCATGCGCAAGGAACATCTTGCAACAGTACAAGTTCTGGAGGTGTGTGACCCTCCTCCCCAATGCACTGCTCAGTGTAGCAGGTGCGACCCTAGGGGACCAATACATGCCGAGCTGTGTATGACAGCAGATCAGCTGTGTTGGTCTTCACTTCTAACAAAAGGTCCACTGTAATCAGCGGTGGTAGTGCGTATGCAATTAGCATACGTCATCCGAACTGCTGTCATGCACAGCTTGGCAATCCCTCCCACTTCCTCCCTCTGCTAATGTCCTTCCCCCCTTCTTTAGTCCCTGGCCCCCACCTTGTGTGACTGACGGGGGTGCCCAATCCCCCATCAGCTGTGGCCCCTCCCAAAAAAAAATTGGCGTGATCGGAGGCCACCCCAGCGTGCTTATGATCCCCCAGCACACACACTGTATGGCTGGTGGAGGTGCCCAATCCCTGCCGGCTCCACTCCCCCCTAATAAACAGGTCGATGGCATGCTGGGAGCCCACCCCAGAAGACCAAAAGTGTCCATTTCTGTTTTGGCCAGTAGGGTGTCCAATCCCCGCCAGCTCCACCACCCCCACTCCCAACAAACAGGTAGGTGGCACTCTGGGAGCCCACCCCAGCATGCCAAAAGCCTCTGTTTTTTTTTTTTTCATTCCTGTAAAACAAGAAAACAGTCCCTCGCTGAGTCCTTGGCCCCCTGCCAACCTGTGCCCACCCTCTGTGCACCCAACTCCCCACACACACCCCTTCACCCCATACTTACCTCCAGAGCCCAGCGTGATGATCTTTGGTGGACCAGGAACATGTCTTCACCCTTCAAAGCCGACCTCGAACTGAGGAAATGCTGGTAAGCTGTATAATGACATAAACAGGGTTTTTCCAACTTAGGTGGATATCTCACCCATTCTTTTGACTTTTGGCACCAAATTTTCAACATGGGGTTCTTGGTACCCCTTCTCATGAATTCAGTCACTGTCACAGCATTATTCGGTCCCGAAAGGTGATTTCATGGTCACTACGCAGAATCACCTTTTAGGACCAATTAATGAAACAACAGTGTTAGTGTTCATGAGGTGGCCTCTCAAATCGTCTATGTTGCAAATTTGGTGAAAACATTCAAACAAATTACTGTTTTACTAATGTGCATTGTGCAGTTTCCATGCACACTCGCAAATTCACAAATCTGTAAGATTTTCACTCCAGATTTTCAACATAGGCACATTTCCACGCCTCCTTACAAACAGTGCAGCTGTCATTTTCCATATCCTGGCCGGAATGTGTTTTCATGCTTCCGGTGCAGAATATCATGGTCGCTGTTGGAAATCAGTGTTCGCTACAGAGTAAAACAATCACAGTGATACTGTTCATGAGCAGAAGTCCTAAAATGCATATGTTGAAAATTTGGTGACAAAAGTCCATAAAATGGCTATGATACAGGCATGCATTGCACAGTTTCTGAGCAGACTCGTAAGTTTGTGAATTTGTAATATTTCCACTCCAGATTTTCAACACTGCCATTTTCCCACATCTCCTTATGACCAGTATTGCTGTCATTTTTCACATCCTGGCCGAAATGTGTTTTTGCACTTATGCGTACAATAGCATGGCAGCTGTAGGAAATCATGTTCAGTACAGAGTAAGAAAATCACAGTGACACTGTTCATGAGCAGATGTCCTAAAATGCCTATGTTGAAACTTTGGTGCAAAAATTCCAAAAGATGACTGTTTTATGAGTGTGCGTTGCGCACTTCCCAAGCACACTCATAACTTCGCAAATTTGTTATATTTTCACTCCAGATTTTCAACATTTGCATTTTCCCACACCTCCTTATGAACAGTACAGGTGGCATTTTTCACATCCTGGCTGAAATGCGTTTTCACAATTCCGATGCAGAATAGCATTGTCGCTGTGGGAAATCAATGTTTGGTTCACAGTAAGAAAATCATAGTGACAGCATTCATGACCAGAGGTGACAAAATGCCTATGTTGAAAATTTGGTGAAATAATTCTACTGAATGACTGTGCTACAAGCACAGGTTGCACAGTTTCCATACAGGCTCATTCCCTTGAGCACGCCCAGGGATTAGGGTTCCTGAGACAGACAATAAAGAAGTATGAGGGTGAAATGTTGATCAGATGCAAGAGGGGTTGCAGAGAGGTACTCTGTTGGAATATGGATGCTAAAGGGACTTGGATACAACTTGGGGGGCGCCTGCAAAAATGTCAAACACCAATGCAAATACCTGCAAGCTAACGTTTAGTATTGACAAATGCTCATTTATAATTACTGGTGCAAGGAAGTCACTGTGAAAGGCTGTTATTGAAGGAGCTATGCTGAGATATCTGCTGCTGCTACCGAGTCCCACTCCACACACACACACACACACTCACACACACACACACACACACACATTTGAAAAGCAGGATGGTTGCTTGGTATAATTTCTGTCTTTTTTTTCTGTCTAATTTATACTGTGGAACAATTCACATAGTCACTACTCAGCCACGGACCATTCTGAACTATGTTGGCTGTCTCCAGAAGCCCCACCCAAAATGAAACAACACCAGGATCAACTGGATAGATTTTAGAAAACTAGAAATGTAGGATCAACCAGATATGCTGTTAAAAATAGTAATACCTTCACAGAAGTAAGCACCAAAGGATGAATGTGGTCCAACTTTTCGATAACAGAAACAATGCCCCCTTGTTTCCTGCTGTGTTTGGCCCGCCCACACATGGAATAAGATAATAATGATTGACACAAGATGCCATAATATGCCATTCTATGGGTTCTTATGGAATTTGAAACATGGCTCTAGTCCGTGTATTAAAGGGGATCACCACTAATCATAAATGAACAGCATGTTATTCATAGTATTTAGGAAATATTTATTTGCAGACTAGGCTGTGTGAATAATGAATACTAATATCTAAATACCACAAAGAAAGGATTTTGAATACAAAACACATGTAGTCAATTATCTGTGGTATCCCCACTTAGAATATAAATAAAGTTTAAAAAATACATTAAAAAACTGTAGTCCTCACCAGGTGTACACGGCTAGTGCCATGGCCACTATGCCTAACCCCTGGTGTTCTCCCACGTTCACCCCCTGTCCACTCTCATACAATATTATATATCCAGAGATGTTTGTAAAAAACTGGAAGCTGTTTCATACATCTTTTGAAGATGCCCCCCTTCTTACTCAGACTCCTCCCTCACATACCCAATTGTTTAAATCTGTTTATCTCCTGTTCCACAATCCATGAATGTGGAAACAATAGTAGTCAAAATATGGGATAATTAACTGTTATCTCCCAACCTGAAGCACTCTGTCATCCATAATCTTGCAGTCATCTGACATCCTGCAGTTAACCTATGGGGAGCCTTCTCCATTTCAGTGATGACACTAGTCTGACTAACAAATCAGTCTGCCTAGCATCATCAGTGAAGCATGAACTACTTCTCCCACTGTCATATTTACTGCAGGCTGTCAGCTGAAACATGATTACGGTTGTCACTGTGCTGTGGGTTAAAGAGGGGATACCTTGGACTAGCTAGGTTATTCTGCCTACTATTGACTCCCAATTGTGGATTAATGATCAGAAGGGGATCTACATACAAGATAAAGACTTTTGGGAAGGGGGGACATGATATGGGGATTGTCTTTAAAATACACATACAGTACAGAAGTGTAATGTGCTAGCTTCTGTTTATTTTTATGTTGATTGCGCGCAAGCACAAGAAACATGTTGCGGCAGCTTTTGCAAAAGGCAGGTTGTGGAGGTGCAGCACTGTTGTGGCCAATGCTCCCACAGCCTTTAAAGGCTTAGCCGCCTTTCTCCAATGTCGTGGCACACTGCTGCTGACACTAGTTCAGTCAGCGTGCCACAACTTTCTAATGTTTTAGCCGCTGCAATCAGGGTCCACCTTGTCATTGCAGTGTCATCCACTGCAATGAGGAAGCGACCCCTCATTGCAGGGCTGTTGCTGATGAGGGAGCCCAGTCCCCATCAGCATGCTCTCCCATTTCTTGTGTGCGGAGGGGTGCCCAATCCCCCTCGGCTTCTGTTCAGTCCCCCCTTCTGTCTTTGCCAACGGGAGTGCCCAATCCCCATCAGCATATCCCCCTCATTTCTTGTGTGCCAATGGGGGTGCCTAATCCCTGTTGGCATGATGTCCCCCCCTTTTATTGTGTGCAGATGGGAGTGCCCAATCATCTGTCGGCTGCAGGTGCCCCCCCCAAAAAGAGTCCGTTGGCACACTGGGAGCCCACCCCAGTGTGCCACATGCCCTGAAAGGGAAAAACGGTCCCGAAATGTGGTTTCTTTTGTTTTTTTGTCCCTGTAAGCAAAAAATGGTCCCTCGCCATCTCTGTGCCCCCTCCCACAACCAGCACCCATCCACTGCGCACCTTTCCCCCACACACCCCCACCCCATACTTACCTCCGGAGCTCAGTGCGATGGTCTTCGGTGGACTGGGAACACGTCTGCACTCTTCAAAGCTGACCATGAACTGAGGAAATGTCGATAAGCTGTATAATGGAATAAATGGATTTTTTTAACTTTGATGCATGTCTCGGGCATTTTGTGGAATTTTGGCACCAAATTTTCAACATGGGGTTTTTGGGACCCCTCCTCATGAATTCTTGCAGTGTCATGGCGTTAATCAGTCCAGAAAGGTGATTTCACGGTCACTCCATGTAATCACCTTTTGGGGCTGATTAATGAAATGACAGTGCCAGTGTTCATAAGGGGGGCTCTCAAAAAGCCTATGTTGCAAATTTGGTGGAAAAAATCCAAAAAATGACTGTTTTACGAGCGTGCATTGTGCAGTTGCTACGCACGCTCGTTACTTCATGAATTTGCAATATTTTCATACCACATTTTCAACATTGGCATTTTTCCACACCTCCTTGTGAACAGTACAGCTGTCATGTTCCACATCGTGGCCGAAATATGCTTTTGCACTTCCGGAGCAGAATAACGTGGTTGCTGTGGGAAATCAGTGTTTAGCACAGATTACAAAAATGACAGTGACACTGTTCATGAGCAGAGGTCCTAAAATGCCTATGTTGAAAATTTGGTGCTGATACTCCATAAAATGACTGTGTTATTAAAGCGCAGCGCTATGCAGTTTTCATGCACGTCAGAAGTTCATGAATTTATAATATTACCCAGATTTTCAACTTTGCCATTGTTCTGCACCTCATTATGAACAGTACAGCTGTCATTTTCATATTCTGGCGAAAATGTGTTTAGCACTTCAGCGCCAGAATAACACGGTCGCTGTGGGAAATCCATGTTCGGGATGCATTATGAAAATGACAGTGACACTGTTCATTAGGAGACACCCTAAAATGGCTATGCTGAAAATTTGGTGATGAAAGCCCCTAAAATGAGAAAGCTATGAACGTGTGTTGCGCAGTTTCCATGCATGCTCGTACATTCGCAACTTTGCAATATTTTCACTCCAGATTTTCAACATTGCTATTTTTACACACCTTCTTATGAACAGTGCAGCTGTAATTTTTCACATCCTGGCCAAAATATGTTTTCACTCTTGCAGCGCACAATAGCACGGTCGCTGTGGGAAATCAGTGTTTGGGACACATTAAGAAAATCTCACTGACACTGTTCATGAGCAGAGGTCCTAAAATGGCAATGTTGAAAATTTTGTCATGAAACTCCATAAAATGACTGTCATGAGCGTGCGTTGTGCAGTTTCCACGCACCCTTGTAGCTTCACAAATTAGTAATATTATCATGCCACATTCTCAACAGTGACATTTTTCCACACCTCCTTATGAAAAGTACAGCTGTCATTTTTCACATCTTGGCCAAAATGTGTTTTCACACTTCTGGCGCAGAATACCCCAGTTGCTGTCGGAAATCATTGTTTAGAACAATTTAGGATTGAGCGAGTGGGGGGGGAGTGACCGAGCTCAACTGAGCTCTGTCGGGAGTGCTGCAGATTTCTTTGTGGGCAGGAAAAGGCACCAACACAGGCAGGAGCCCAGTACAAAAGGGAAGTCTGCAGCACCAGGAGACACAGAATGAGCGAGTGAGGGTGGGGGAGTGTGTGAGGTCAACGGAGCTCTGTTGGGACTGCTGCGCATTTCTTTGTGGGCAGAAAAAGGCAACAATGCACACAGGAGCCCAGTACAAAAGGGCAGCCTTCAGCAGTGGGACAAATAGAATGAGCGAATGAGAGAGAGGGGGAGTGAGCGAGCTGAACGGAGCTCTATCATGACTGCTGCAGATTTCTTTGTGGGCAGAAAAGGGCAGCAATGCAGGCAAGAGCCCAGTACAAAAGGGCAGGCTGCAGTTCTGGCAGAAACAGAATGAGCGAGTGAGAGTGGGGGGAGTGAGTAAAGTCAACAGAGCTCTGTTGAGACTGCTGCAGATTTCTTTGTGGCCAGAAAAAGGTGCCAACAGAGGCAGGAGCCCAGTACAAAAGGGCAGTCTGCAGTCCCAGGACAAACAGAATGAGTGTGAAAGATAAGGGGAGTGAGTGACCTCAATGGAGCTCTGTCGGGACAGCTGCAGATTTCTTTGTATACAGAAAAAGGTACCAACCCAGGCAGGAGCCCAGTACAAAAGGGCAGCCTGCAGTGCTGGGAGAAACACAATGAGTGAGTGAGAGAGGGGAGTGAGCGGCACAATGGAGCTGTGTCAGGACTGCTGTAGATTTCTTTGTGTGCAGATAAAGGCAGCAATGCACGAAGGGGCCCAATACAAAAGGCCAGCCTGCAGCAACGGGAGAAACAGAAGGAGCGAGTGAGAGAGGGGGAGTGAGCAAGCTCAACTGAGCTCTATCATGACTGCTGCAGATTTCTTTGTGTGCAGAAGAAGGAGGCAACACAGGCAGGAGCCCAGTACAAAGGGGCAGCATGGAGCGGTGACAGAAATGGGACAAGCAACTGAGAGAGGCGGAGTGGACAAGCTCAAAAGAGCTCTGTTGGGACTGATTCAGATTTCTTTGTGGGCAGAAAAAGGCACCAACAGAGGCAGGAGCCCAGTACAAAAGGGCAGCCTGCTGCACCAGGAGAAACAGAATGAGCGAGTGAGACGGGGGAGTGAGCAACCTCAACAGAGCTCTATCATGACTGCTGTGGATTTCTCTGTGGGCAGAAAAAGGCAGCAACACAACCAGAAGCCCAGTACAAAAGGCCAGCCTGCAGTGCCAGCAGAAACAGAACGAGCTAGTGAGACGGGGGAGTGACCAAGCTCAAAGGAGGTCTATTGTGACTGCTGCAGATTTCTTTGTGGGCAGAAAAAGGCAGCAACACAAGCTGTAGCCCAGTACAAAAGGCCAGCCTGCTGCGCCAGCAGAAATGAACGAGCAAGTGACAGAGGGGGATGAGCAACCTCAAGGGAGCTGTGTCAGGACTGCTGCAAATCTCTTTGTGGGCAGAAAAAAACACCAGTGCAGGCTGGAACCCAGCACAAAAGGGCTGTCTGCAGCAGTGGGAGACACAGAATGAGTGAGTGAGGGAGGGGGAGTGAGTGAGCTCACTGGAGCTCTGTTGGGACTGCTGCAGATTTCTCTGTGGGCAGAAAAAGGCAGCAGCGCATGTAGGGCCCAGTACACAAGGGCAGCCTGCAGTGTAGGGAGAAACAGAACAAATGAGTGAGAGGGGGGAGTGAGTGAGTGAGCGAGCTCAACGGAGCTCTGTTGGGACTGCTGCAGATTTCTTTGTGGGCAGAAAAAGGTGCCAACAGAGGCAGGAGCCCAGTACAAAAAGGCAGCCTGCAGTGCCAGGAGAAACAGAATGAGTGCATGAAACAGGGTGAGTGAGTGAGTGACCTCAATGGAGCTCTGTCAGGACTGCTGTAGATTTCTTTGTGGGTAGAAAAAGGCAGCAATACACATAGGGGCCCAGTACAAAAGGGCAGCCTGCAGCAGTGGGAGAAACAGAACGAGCAACTGAGAGAGAGGGGGAGCGAGTGAGCTCAACAGAGCTCTGTTAGAACTGCTGCAGATTTCTTTGTGGGCAGAAAAAGGTGCCAACACAGGCAGGAGCCGGTACAAAAGGGCAGCCTGCAGTGCCAGGAGAAACAGAATGAGTGCATGAGACAGGGTGAGTGAGTGACCTCAACGGAGCTCTGTTGGGACAGCTGCAGATTTCTTTGTGGGCAGAAAAAGGTGCCAACGCAGGCAGGAACCCAGTACAAAAGGGCAGGCTGCAGCAGCGGGAGATGAGCCCAGTACAAAAGGGCAGGCTCCAACAGCGGGAGACACAGAATGAGCAAGGGAGGGAGGGAGGGGGCGTGAGTGAGCTCAACAGAGCTCTGTTGGGACTGCTGCAGATTTCTTTGTGGGTAGAAAAAGGCAGCAATGCATGCAGGGGCCCAGTACAAAAGAGCAGCCTGCAGCGGCTGGAGAAACAGAAAGAGCGAGTGAGAGGGAGGGAGTGAGCGACCTCAACGGAGCTCTGTCGGGACAGCTGCGGATTTCTTTGTGGGCAGAAAAAGGTGCCAACACAGGCAGGAACCCAGTAAAAAATGCCAGCCTGCAGCGCCGGGAGAAACACAACGAGCGAGTAAGAGAGGGGGAGTGAGTCAGCTCAACGGAGCTGTGTCTGGACTGCTGCAGATTGCTTTGTGTGCAGAAAGAGCCCCCAACGCAAGCCGGAGCCCAGTACAAAAGGGCAGGCTGCAGCAGCAGGAGACACAGAATGAGTGAATGAGGGAGGGAGGGGGAGTGAGTGAGCTCAATGGAGCTCTGTTGGGACTGCTTCGGATTTCTTCTTTGTGGGTAGAAAAAGGCAGCAATACACATAGGGGCCCAGTACAAAAGGGAAGCCTGCAGCAGCAGGAGAAACAGAATGAGCAACTGAGAGAGAGGGGGAGCGAGCAAGCTCAACGAAGCTCTGTTGGGACTGCTGCTGATTTCTTTGTGGGCAGAAGAAGGTGGCAATGCAGACAAGAGCCCAGTACAAAAGGCCAGCCTGCAGCGCCAGCAGAAATGGAACAAGCAAGTGGGAGAGGAGGAGTGAGCGAGCTCAACGGAGCTGTGTCAGGACTGCTGCAGATTTCTTTGTGGGCAGAAAAGGAAGCAATGCACGCAGGAGCCCAGTACAAAAGGGCAGCCTGCAACAGCGGGAGAAACAGAATGACTGAATGAGAGAAGGGGAGTGAGCAAGCTCAACGGAGCTCTATTGCAACTGCTGCAGATTTCTTTGTGTGCAGAAGAAGATGGCAATGAAGGCAGGAGCCCAGTATAAAAGGGCAGCCTGCAGCGCTGGCAGTAATGGAAAGAGCGAGTGGGAGAGGGGGAGTGAACGAGCTCAATGGAGCTCTTCCAGGCTGCTGCAGATTTCATTGTGGGCAGAAAAAGGTGCCATCAGAGGCAGGAGCCCAGTACAAAAGGACAGCCTGTAGTGCCAGGACAAACCGAATGAGCGAGTGACACAGGGGAAGTGGGCGACCTCAATGGAGCTCTGTTGGGACAGCTGTGGAATTCTTTCTGGGCAGAAAAAGGTGCAAATGCAGGCAGGAGCCCAGTACAAAAGGGCAGCCTGCAGCACCGGCAGAAACAGAACGAGTGAATGAGAGAGGGGGGGAGTGAGCGAGCTCAATGGAGCTCTGTCAGGACTGCTGTAGATTTCTTTGTGGGCACAAAAAGGCACCAACAGAGGCAGGAGCCCCGTACAAAAGGGCAGCTTGCAGCACCAGGAGAAACAGAATGAACGAGTCAGACAAAGGGAGTGAGCGACCTCAATGGAGCTGTATCATGACTGCTGATGATTTCTTTGTGGGCAGAAAAAGGCAGCAATGCAGGCAGGAGCCCAGTACAAAAGCCCAGCCAGCAGTGTGAGCAGAAACAGAAAAAGTGACTGAGAAAGGGGGAGTGAGCGAGCTCAACGGAGCTGTGTCGCGACTGCTGCAGATTTATTTGTGGACAGAAAAAGCCGCCAATGCAGGCAGGAGCCCAGTACAAAAGGGCAGCCTGCAGCAGTGGGAGACACAGAACGAGCCACTGAGGGAGGGGGAGTGATTGAGCTCAACAAAGCTCTGTTGGGACTGCTGCGGATTTCTTTGTGGGCCGAAAAAGGCAGCAATGCACCCAGGGGCACAATACAAAAGGGCAGCCTGCAGTGGTGGTAGAAACGGAATGAGCAAGTGAGAGACAGGGACTGAGTGAGCTCATCGGAGCTCTATTGTGACTGCTACAGATTTCTTTGTGGGCAGAAAAGGGCGGCAATGCAGGCAGGAGCCCAGTACAAAAGGCCAGCTTGCAGCACCGGCAAAAATGAAACAAGCGAGTGACAGAGGGGGACTGAGTAACCTCAACAGACCTGTGTCGGGACTACTGCAGATTTCTTTGTGGGCAGAAAAAGCCACCAACACAGGCAGCAGCCCAGTACAAAAGGCCAGCCTGCAGCGCCAGGAGAAACAGAATGAGTGAGTGACACAGGGGGAGTGAGCCACCTCAACGGACCTCTGTCGGGACAGCTGCGGATTTCTTTGTGGACAGAAAATGGTGCCAATGTAGGCAGGAGCCCAGTATAAAACAGCAGCCTTCAGCACCGGGAGAAACAGAATGAGTGATTGATAGAAGGGCAGTGAACGAACTCAACGGACCAATGCAATCAACAGTCAGCATTGACAAATGCATGTTTAACCAGGAGAGACACACTAAGCTGAAGCGTGTTTACAGGTGAGACCTGAGAGCACAAGGAAGTTAAGTGACTTGCTCAGTGTCACACAGTATGCAAGGGGTGGCTGTGGGATTCAAACTCAGGTCTCCAGGTTTGTAGCTCAGAGCCTTTAACCACTGTGCCATACTGCCTCCTATCCTATCCTATCCTATCCTATCCTATATGTTTAACGTATACTTAAGCCATGTATCTCTAGCTGTACAATACTGCATGGGAGAGAACAGAAGGGTGACCAGTGAGATTTCTGGGGTTACCATGACTCTAGCTTTTGCCACCACAGGAAAGAAAAATACTTTTTAAAGTCTTTTTCTAAAACAAATTTTAGCACAAATGATAACTACCTAAATGTGCCCAAAATATTAATATGCATCTTAATGTTTAACAGATGATATTTGTACACCCCTATTGCAGGATAATGCTCAAGATGTCTTTCATGTTTCCATAGCAGTATTTTTTTTTCACCTAAAAAGTATTTTATTAGTATATATTTGTCTTAACTATTTTATACTACTCCTTACCAGCTCACTCCTTCAGGGCATCTAAGGTACTTTACCTATTTGGGTCTTCTGCTGTCCTCCACCCAAGGCTGTATCCAGAAATTCCAATTTCACCATCACTAGAGTGATCTGATCCATCACATAATGGAGGCCTCCTGTGGCCAGCAGTGTGAAGGGATCTAAAATAAATGGTGGTGGATGGTGGAGTCTCAGGACATCAGAGGCCTGTAAACATCAGAGGGTGTAGTGGCTGTCATTTAATATTACCAGTCAGTTTTCTGAGTTCTCCCCATGGTCCTTCTGTCAATGCAGCAACTGATTGTTTTGGCGAGGATCATGATGTCACTATGCTACAGTGCTGCATCCAACTCCTGTAGGAGGCAGTAAAACAGCAAGAGGACCAATATTCTTCTTGAAACCATCAGTGCTCCTTATACAGCACACATGACCCCTCTGGCACAAGGCCTAGAGGTGAGATCACAATATAACCCTTTCTCTACTGCATGATAACACAGTCTACTTCTTTCACTATTACCAGGTCAGGTGTAATTAATTTTAAATCTGAAAAAAAATGTTATGTGGAATCTGAAGTGTAAAAAAGGAACTCTGCTTTCTAAAATAAAGACTTTAGCATTATCCTTAAAAAGAAGAGCCAAGGGAGATCCATTTGGAGTTACAGTATGTAAATCATTAAAGCAGAGGACATTAGAAACAATATCGGACTGCATTTACATAGTAAAAGAGATAATAGAATTGATGTTGTAACCCCCTCCTGGCCTTCAGATGACAAGGAAACAGTGCAGACAATTGGAAAATATTTGAAAAGGCATTTTGAATTGCATCTAACAATTGGCAAAGATACAACGAAGAAGAAAAAAGATAAGATAAAGGGATTGATTTTTCACAACGTTACAGGAAAGAAGCATTGGAGATTTGTAACAACATCAAATTAGTACAGAGGCACAGTGTAATGTTAGATAATCTGATGGACAACTTTAAGGGTGTATTCCATAAAGGATTGTGACAGATGGACACCATTACTTCTTCACATCAATGACATAAATCTGTGAATAATAGATCAATATGCAACTTGCAGCAAGACCTCTAAACTGGGAAATTGACAATGTATGCCATTAACTATTTTTTTCCATCTGAAGTGGATTTTGTTATTCAGAATAGGCAGAAAAAGTATACAGATGTTCTTTTATTTATATATCCAATGCAAAAAAGAATGTTATTGCACAAGTTAGGCTTAAATATTAAAACCACAAAAGTAATAAAATATAATATTAAGGTATTTTTAAATTCTAACTCTGTCAACCCCAATCCACCACCCCTCTAAACTCTATTGAATTGAATGCCAAAGAACAAATCAAGTTTCAGATGCATTATATATTTTAACTAAGAAATGCAGAAACCTAGACACAGTTGGTAGAAAAAGATCACTGGCCCATCCAGCCTGCTTTATTTTATTGTAATCCATGACCTATTATCCTTTATTTAATGCTAATTTTGTAGGCCCTTGGATGCTACAGGGGTAGGAGATCCACCCCTGCATCAGCTGGTTGCAGCATATGCCATGATCCGTGTGTCATAGAGCACATGCTGAGATTTTTTTTCCCTCATGTGCGTCCTTCCTCCCTTCCCACCTGTCCATGGAGGGGCCAATAGTACAACGACCTCAGCACATGATCGGGTGCACTCCCACCGCTGGTTTGCAGAAGCCCGCCAGTCTCCCTGGACTGGATCCCAGTATGGTCCCAGACTGCCTCAACCCCTGCCAATGCTAGGGGTTGGTAGGCTCCGGGTATCAAATTCCCTCCCTCCCTCCCTGGAGAAGCAAGCATTCCCAGGAATGCTCAGCCTCCCCCCCACTGACCCTATGACATCTGAGGTCTGCTCCTGAACCCTGGTTGTTAGCGCCACAGACAGAAGTGCTTCCACTGTGTCGATTGGCAGGCCTCATGACCTAGTCTCTAAATGGGATTTTGCCTCTGCCTCCCCCTTACCCCTCCTTTACTGATACTCCCTCAGTAACTATTAAATTTGCTCTGCCCCAGTTGTGCTTGAAACCATTAATGTTTTTCCACCCACCACCTCAGATGGAAGGCTGTTCCATGGCTCAGCCACTCTTCCCACAAAGTAAAATTCTCTCACATCACCTGAATCATCTCCCCCACCCTCACCAGCTTCCATTCATGCCCTCAGTTCTTCACAATTAACCTTTTTTCGTTCTTTTCAGGAACTTGAAAGTCTGTATTATGTCACCTTCTCCCTTCTGGCATTCAGACAGTACATGTTAAGTGCCCTAAACCAGTACTCATAATATCTATACTGTTGGACTTGGATAATTTTGGCTACTCTATGCTGCACCATCTCCAGCCTGTCTGTCTTTCCTTAGGTGGGGACTTCAGAATTAGGCAGAGTATTTGAGATAGGGGCTCACCAGTGAGCCATAGAGAGGTAGTATTAACTCTACCTTCTTTGGGGGTATCTCAGTCACCAGGTCATACTGCAGGAACTTCACCATTGGTGAATCAGGATCCAAGATTTTAAGCAGTACAAGTGGGGCCACCCATGCTGTCGATGTTCATCGATGTCACCAACCCTACAAAGGCTTGAGCGGCCCTACTCCCTCCTCAGTTCTTTCCCAAAGTTCACATGATTGCATGGGTCTCCGTGGAATATCCAACGCAGTCTTGTGACATTTTTTTCACCTTTTTTCTGCCAATTTTCATAATTTCTTTTATTAAAGAGATTCCTTCATTTTGTTGGTTGAGAATTAATCCATTGACTTCTCTCTTCTATCACTGCCACTGCAGAAAGAAGATTGCCTCTACAGATGAACATTCCCTCTGTGTCTGCTGTTTTGGGTCTGACCATGAAGCTTCTGACTGTGGGCTTTGCCTAAAGTTTAACCAAACTACATTCAGGTGATTCAAAAAGGCACTTAAAATTATTCTTATGGATCAACAGGTAGCCAGTCCCTGGAGGGTTCCTCTGGGGTCCCAACCTCTCATTCGCCGACAAGGTCATCAAGCTCCCAGGCCTCCAAGGCCTGAGATAAGTCCTCAGGGAAAAGACATAAAAAAATTCAGAGATTGTGACTACTCCCCCTGGCAGCGATCTTGCTCCCTGACAGCTTCTTCTCCTTCATCCAGGGGATCCACGTTGGCTGTGGCTGCACCAATGAGCAAGGTCACTGTCCTGGTGTCTGTGCCCTCCAAACCCATACTGACAGCACACCTGCCCAACTCCCAGGGTGGCCATTCATCAACCTCCAGATCGTTGACCTCCGGATCATCAACCTCTGGATTTTAGGGCTCTCATCCGTCGATGATGAGCTCATTGTTCAAATCCCCCCCCGTCAAGGCCTGACCCCTCTCCTTCCAGGTCTATAGGCTCTTCAGGTTCTCAGGGCCCATTAGGCTGGTTGTCAATCCCTGTACTGTCAGCCACCCCTCCATCGATGCAGCCCTCAACAGTCGTTGACCCAAAAAATGCTAACTAAATTCACTTTGGTGATTGTACAGCATTTGGGTGCATACAGGCCCACATTACTGGCACAGCTGACACCGGCTTCATCATTGACCCCTACTCATCAGCCATGAGAGGCTCCCCGCAGGCTGTCAGAGGCACATCCAACGTTGGACCTAAATGTGGAAGATGTCGACGTGGAGGAGGAGGAGTACCATTCAGACCTCATTCTTCTTGATGATGATGATGAGGAAGAAGAGGAAGAGATCCTGGTCCCTGACAGGTCCATAGCTTCCTCTGTCAGTGAGGATTCTGTTAAGCATATTCCTAGGTCTCTTCCTGAGGACCCCACATTTTTCCATGTGATGAGGCAATTTTCTGCAGCCATGGGCTTCCACACTGAGGAAGAGGATGTCACTAGGAAAGAGCTGGTGAACTTTCTGGAGATCCCAGAGTCTCCCCCCAAAATCATTCCTCCAATTTTGCCTGCTTTGAGGAATGCTACCATGGCCGCCTGGCATAGGCCAGAGATGGTGTCAGCTATGCCCTGCAGGGCAGATAAACTTTACCATGTCCCCCAGGGGTTCCCCTGCTATGTTGCCCAGCCAGAAAGAGACTCAGTAGTCATTAAGGCAGCCCATGACAGGTCTATATGTCCCAAGCACCTTTGCTTCTCCGGCCAGATAAAAAGTCCCACAGAATTGACCTCCGGGGTAAGAGGGTTTATGCACCCCCACCCTTGGGTTGGGGATTGCAAACTACCTGTCTCATATGTTGAAGACTTAGAATTCTAACTGGAAGAAGACCAAGGCTGCCACCCAGGCCCTCCCAGATGCACACAGAAACAGGAACAGGCTGAGGACATTAACAAGCACCTCCTTAAGGCCCTCTATGACATGGCTGACACTATTACCAGGGCTGCTGTCATGGGTATATGCCTAAGTAGGTACTCCTGCATGAGGGTCTCAGGTTTTCCTGCTGATGTCCGGCAGAAGGTGTTTAATGCCCCTTTCATGACACTATGCTCTTTGGTCCTGACGTCCAGGAGATCATCAATGATCTGCAGGCCTTAAGCAGGGCTACCAAGTCTGTCCACTCTCTCTACCCTACTGAGCTGAGGGGTAGACAGCACCCCCTCTTTTGCAAGGCAATCAATAGACCTGGTGTAGCCTCTCACCCCCAAGGGAAATGAACAGCCCTCGCTGCCTTGCCCAACTCCTCCAATGCTGAAGCTGTGGCCAACCATCCCAGAAGTGAGGGACCGGCCCCAGTGGCTGGATCTGTTTCTGCTTGCATCCTTGCCAGACCCCCTCTTCTGGTCCCTGACCAACAGGTTGTGGTCAGAGGTCAGTTCTCTCTCCATCTAAATCAATGGAGAGCCATAACTTAGGATGCCTGGATTTTGCAAATCATAGAAAGGGGTCACACCCTTGAGCACATTGAGTAACTGACAGACACCACTCCCAGACCCTCCAGTATCCTGCAGCTCACTTGTCTGTTCTTCGGGAGGAAGTACAGTCCCTTTTGTGCAAGCAGGCCATCAAGCCAGTACCCAGGCACCAGAGAAACAAGGGGTTTTATTTCAGGTTTTTCTGGTCCCCCAAAACACTGGAAATTTGAGGTCCTCAATCTCTATGTCCAGTACAAAAAGTTCAGGATGGTAACTTTGCCAGGCCTGATGCCACTCTTCAAGACAGGTGATTGGCTGTGTTTACTGAACATGAAGGATGCTTACCTGCACATATCAGTCTTCACTCCTCACAGGAGGTTTCTCCACTTTGCGCGAGCATTATTAGTTCAAAGTGCTGCCCTTTACCTTGTCCTCTCTGCTCTGGGTGCTTACCAAGTGCTTAGCAGCAGAAGCAGCAACTCTCAGAAGGGAGGGATTGTACATTTTCCCTTATCTGGATGACTGGCTTCTAAAGGCCCCATCCAGGGAACAGCTTTTCCTGACTCTGGAGAGAACTCTCCAGCGTTTTCTTTTCCTGGGTATTACTGACAATCTGCCCAAGTCAGTCCTTGTGCTATCCCAAAGACTGTAGTATATAGGGACTGTTCTAGATATGATGCAGGGGGAAGGTCACCCTGCTCTAGAACAGGGCAGAGTATCTTATTGCCCAAGCTCAGGAAGTTGCTCAAAGCTGCTATGTTCCTGCCAGGGTGTACCTGAGAATGCTGGGTCTGATGGTGGCTGCCATACCCACTGTTCCCCTGGCCACGTTTCATATGCACATCCTCCAGTGGACCCTCAGGGTACAGTAGGACCAGCACATGAATGTGTTTGATCAACTAGTCCTGGTCTCTTCCCCAGTCCACAATGTACTGCAGTGGTGGATGGAACCCTTGATCTTGCTGCAAGGTGTCCCATTTCAAATAGAAAGATAGAAATATAGAATTTGATGGCAGATAAAGACTGCTTGGCCCACCTAGACTGCCAATTTCCCTACCTAATGGATGAGCTGCAGATTCTAGTTAACCAACAGCCTACTTCCTCCTACCCCCCACTAGAATTGCCTTATATCTGTCCCATGCATTCTTGAATTTCCCCACTGTTTTTGACAGTTTTTGACACCAGAACCTCCTCAGGAAGGCCGTTCCATGCATCCACAACCCTCTTCATGAAAAAATACTTACTCACATTACCTCTGAGCCACCCCCGCTATCTTCAAATTGTGCCCCTTTGTTCTTGCACATCTCTTTTTCTGAAAAATTCTACCCTCTTGGACATTGTTGATTCCCTTGAGGTACTTGACAGTTTCTATCATGTCCCCCCTCTCCCTCCTTTCCTCAAGAGTATACATATTAAGCTCCTTTAGTCTTTCTTTGTATGTCTTCTGGTACAGACCCTGCACCATTTTACTTGCCCTATGTCCTTGCAGAGATGGGGTCTCTAGACCTGTACTCCAGATGGGGTCTCACCAACTGTTTAAGTTTATTGTTCTAGGAATTACTACCTTTGAGCCTATGGCTCTTTTACAAAGGTTCCATGTCAATTAGGTACAGAACAAAAAGGTTTCATAGAAAACACAACAATTTGTGTTGTGTCAAGAGCAGGAAAACATAGACAGAACATATCAATCATTTGTGCAAAGGACATGAGATACCAATAATCACATTATCATAACAAAAAAAAAATCAAGCCAGATTAGGGAAAAATCAAATAGGCAAAAAGTCCAGACAGACAGGGTAAGAGAAAGGTGAGGGGAGCAGAAAATAGAAGGAGAAAAGGTTTCTCTAACATGTCTTTGTCAAGTATTGGACCAGGGTGGGTAGTGATAGGTAAGAGATTTAATCAGGGCAGTCACAGGAGCTGGAGGCGGCGAGGTGAGAGTACAGCCTAGATTTGAAAGCACCTAGAGAGGTGGAGGCAGTAATAGGAGTATTGAGGGCATTTAGCCAGCTGGGGGCATGATAGGCAAATAATCTTTGACCCTGAGAAGTCAGGCATCGGGGGACTTGGAGAGGCTGATGTTCTGATCTTCTGGTAAAACGGATACTAGCGCTCGGGCATAACAGGTCTTGGATACAAGGTGGAGTGAGGCCCAAGGTGGATTTTTTCACCATCAGGCAGGTAAGGTACTTTAGCCGGTTTGAGAGTTGCAACCAACCTGTATCAGTGTAGAGTTCATATGTGTGAGTACGTCGATGTGCACCAGTGAGCAGACGAGAGGTCTTGTTTAAGGATGTTGTAATGCGACTAAGTGCGGTAGTAGTGGTGGCAGATCCGTAGATAATTAAGCCATAGTCAATGACTGAGATGATAGAGGATTGAATGGCAATCCTCAGTGCAGATTGGGTAAGAAGCTGTCAGTTCCGATACAGGATCCCAATTCGCTGATTAATAGTTTTTGCTGTACTATCAATATGAGTTGCAAAGGTTAGGCCTTGATCAAAGATGATTCCCAGATATTTGAAAATTGACACTTGTTCAAGGGTATTTCCCAGGTACGTATTAATGGTGAGTGGTACTTGCCATTTCTTGTTTTTCGGACTAGAGAAGAGCAGGGATTTAGTTTTTTTGTGGTTGAGAACCAGCTTATGTTAAAGGAACCACATCTCGACCTTGGAAAAAGCATGGAAAACTGTCTCTACAGAGGGATAACAACTTCCCATTTTCTACTTGTGATGCTTCTCCCTATGGATCCCAGTATCCCCTCAGCTCTCCTTACTGCCTTCTCACATTGCTTGCCCACCTTTAGGTCATTGATATGACTGCCCACAGGTCCCTTTCCATTTTTGTTGTTGTTAGTATCTGTCTGAACTATGGAAAAAGATAATTTCCTTTGTTTGATTTTGAGAAAGGTGGAGATCAAAAAAGAGGGGTCCCGTATTTCCTAAAATTCCTTTGTATTTCTGTAGCAGTATTAACCGAAACTCCACATAATGGGGTAACCAATGTTAATAAAAGAGAAACCCAAAAGGGAGGAGAGTGGCGCAATAATGATGGGAATAAAAAAATTCATGAATAAACTATGGAAAAACACAAGAGGGTTAATCATTCACACCCCCCAAGACAGTAATCTGGGTATGTGTATACATGCTTTATCGGATTCAGGCGGCTGCCCCAAAACTCTTGGAAAAAAACATTATAAGTCTTAGCATCTAGAGAAAATAGCAGGTGGTAGAGCGTGGCTGTGTGTAAAAATAAAGGCAATACCAAAGTTTTTAATAACAGGATCCTTTTTCTTTTTGCTATGATGCATCCCTTCCATAAAGATACAATCCTATTAGCCTTGTCCAATACCAAACTCCAGTTAAGAGCAGGGTCATCTGGGCTACCGAAAAACAGCCCCAAAATCTTAATCGGGTCATAAGTGACAGGGATATTAGCCACCTGGTCTATAACCATGGGGGGGGGGTTAGGAATAAACTGAGTCACGCTTTTATGTTAGTTAAGTATAGAAGCTTTTATGATAATTAACTATAGAACCTGAAACTTTCTCAAAATCAGAGAATAAGGAGATAACATCCTAGGGATTTGGCTGGGGAGTGGTACAAATGCATAGGTCGTCTGCATAGGAGCTGATTATCAGAGCTGAAAACCCATTTGGGAATAATAGTTTAGGAATAGAGGGGTGAAGTAGGAACTTCCTTAATAGAGGATCAGTCTGGAATGCATATAATAAAGAGTTTAAGGGACAACCCTGTTGCACCCCTTTTTTTCCCAAAAAAGTATTACCCAGAGAATTGTTAATGTGGAGTGATCCAGACAGTATTGTAAAGAAGTTCTAACAGGACACAAACTGTGTAGGAAATATGATAGTGCTGTAGTACTTTAAATAGAGATTTATGGTCCACTTGGTCAAAAGCCTTCTCCTGGTCCAGAGAGAGAGAAAAAGTGCCGGAGCATGAGTATACTATATCTCTAAGTAAACAAAGAGAGTATAGCATGGATCTGTCTGGTAGGGCACAAACTGTTCCTTAGAAATAACCTGAGCTGCAATTGTCAATAGTCTATTCAACAATATTGTAGCCAGTATTTTGTAGTCTTCATTTAGGAGACTGAGAGGTTTCCAGTTCCTGATCTCAGTCCTTTCACCTTTCTTAAACAGTAAAATCATAATAGCGTCTGAAAATTTTGAGTGGATGAGGTGCGTTTCCAAGATTCAGTTAAACACAACAGTCATGGAAGGGCCAAAAATATAAATGAAGGTGTGGTATAACTCAGCTGTTAAACCATCTGCCCCTGGGAAGGTGCATTTTTTTTGTTTCTTAATTGCACTAGTCATCTCTTCAACAGATATGGGGCTACCGAAGTTTGTAACTGGTTCCTGGGAATAGCTGGGATGTCTATGCCCCTGAGAAAAGGTGTGGCATCTAACAGTTCTGTTTCTTACTTAAATATAAATTCCAAGTGTGACTGGACTATTTGCTTTATAGTGGGAAGTGTGGAATGAACTGTGGAGGCAATCAGATCTGTAAGGTGCTCAATAAATGTAGAAGATATTCTATCTGAACAACTCTTACAGATATCCAGGGAGGATTTAGTGTTTTGAGTGCCGCATTGGGCTTCCAATTTCAAAGAGATGGCCCTATCATATTGATGTCTCCATATTTGATTTGAGAACCCTAATTTGCTGAGTAACATCCACTTTGGTCTCATATGGCAAATATATTCTATCTAAAAGTTGTTTGCATAATCGGGAATATTAAAAATAAGTTGACAATGATTTATGTCTTGCCATCTTTAAACAGAAAGACTGTAAATCAGATTTTGTGTCCTCCCACCAGGCTATATAAGATTGGTAGGCATCTATCACAGACACTCTGGCTTGCAATAAATTCTGGCAGCTCTTGAAGATGTAGTTATCTAAGAGTAAGTAAAGGGGAGCATAATAATGACACTGCCAAGTGATCTGATGTCTCACATGGAATCACTGTAGTTTGTTGAACTTTAAAGTTTTTGGAGACAAAAAATAATCAATAAGGGTGGCCAGTGTCCCTCTATTATATGTTTTAGCACCCACAGTGTGGATTTCTCTGTATCCATCCATTAACTGTGCCGTTTGTAATATTTTTAGTGGAATGGCTGTGTCACTAAAGGTTTTGTGGGCGTTACTTCCTCTATCAACAAGGGAAAGGCCACAATTGAAATCTGCACCAAAATAAACCTGGTGGGTAGGGAATATGTATGGTTGTATCCGAAGGAATAGAGAGGAGCTCACAACTATGCTTTGGGGGGGGCATATACATTGATAAGATTAAACCTTATAAGACCATTGGTTCCATTTATCAAAAGTACTCTCCCAGGGAAAACATACTGTACTTTAGAGATCTGAAAATGATACCCTAGAAATAAAATGCCCACCCCATCACACATATCTTCCCAATGAGACCAATATGAGGGGCCCAATGTCCATCTGTTCTTGACTTGAGCAATTTCAAGCCTGGTTTTTAACCTGGTATCTTGTAAGAAATAAAAATCATGTGATAAGGTACATAACATGCCCAAGGTAGAGAGTTGTTTTCTGAATGATTTAATACTACAGACTGTGACCGGGAGCTCCTGCCACTCTTGAGGACTGACCTTTTCTTAAATCTTTTGCAACGGTTCTATTTCTAAGCCTCATCTATCTTTTACTATTTCTAGTCCATAAGGTTGGCCACCTGTGGGCACCTCCTTCTCCCTCTCTTGACTATGCTACAGTGTCCTCTTTAATTTTCCTTTTCCCTCTCAGGTCCTCATACAGGGAGGTTATTGTGGTGACCTCTAAGTGTATGTAAAACAAATTGTGTTTATTGTTGTTGGATTTAGTATATAATAGCACTATGTTATAAAATACCTTAATGTATATACCTTATGTTTATGAAACCTGTAAATGTGTAAAATGCCATGGCACTAGGTGTTTTTGATAATGGTAAAAAATGCTAGGTGACTATTATAGAAATTAAGCTAGTTGTGTTATTTAAAATGCATGGAAATTGATGTAAACTGAAAAAGTCTAAATGGTGTGATGATTTGCATACATCCCATGATGCATTGCATTATGGAAGTATGTATGTATGATGTTGCATTTCTTTTAAACTTGATTTCTTGCCAATGCCTTTTGGGGTAACTGTTCTTTCAGTGATTCTGCATTGAGGTTCTTTGTTTATGGCTTGTTTTGTTTTTCTTCTTTTTGGGCCCCTACTATGTAAGCAAATGAGGGCTTGCATAAGGGTTATGGCTACAGCTCAACTCGTAAATTGGATCAGAGATCAATGTCAGTAGGTGCTGGATAAGTGCAGAAAAAGGACATTCATAGTCTGTTGCTGCAAACTGATGTACTGAAGAAGAAATATGCCATTACAGAAGGTTATTTCTTGTATTTTGAATAAACATCACACAGAGATTGTGTGTTGAACTTGAAGTTCGGTGTCTGGTCTATCTGTTATCCCACAACCCCTCCACACAGACATTCAGTGTGCAGCAATGCAGTTGGGCAAGATTATACATCAGACGTTAGAATGGACAAAGAGGGATTATAATGAGAATGGGGGAAGATAGTAGAGGAAACAATTTAGGTGAAAACCTCAGGAGAATCACCTATGTGGAAGCTGAACTCCCTGTTTCTTGCCTACTTGAAAATCTTCTTTGCCTGATTCTGAAGGAAAATCCATTTTAGAAGAAGGCGCTCTGGATGAATCTGAGTCTGCATCTTCTCCCTCAGTATCACCCCATTGTCTACTCTTTGCTAGGGCCTGAAACTTATTCCTAGTAATAATAGTCTTAGTGAGTGTACAGGAGTCAGACTTTTGTTTCCCTTTGCCACTTCTGGATGCAGGCACCGGGATGAAGGGTTCCTCAGCTCGGCGGGGGACATGATATCTTGCTGAGAACCATCTGGAGTCTGAGGAGAGTCCTCCTGAATGAGAGAATCCTCTGGGGTAATACTTTGCTCAGTTTGTGAGATGTTTAAGGGAGAAAAAGGAACCAAGATGTCTGAGGGTGCTATAGCCTGGGAGTCTATGGGTCCTGAGACCTCAACAGGGGCAGTAAAGGCTGCTAGGAGGCAAACCTCCTCTCGTATTTTGAGTGCTTGAGCCTGGGATTCTGATATTAAATTAGTATGGTCTTTTGGGACCCAGTCCACCCTATTGTGCTCAGCCCAAGGACACTGTGGATAAGTGTGTCCCTGTTCATTGCACAAGTTGCAGAGACTAGGGTTAGGACAACCTAGGCTAACATGTCTGTAAGAAAGACAAAGTGCATCTGGGCTGATCACAAGTATAACTTAGGTGGGTTCTGGATCCATATTTGTGGCAAATAGGGGGCTGCCCTGGGTAAAAACAAATGCCTCTGTCCCTTCAAATATGAAAGCTGCCTGGGAGATGCACAATTCCCTGTTCAGTCTGTCTGAGTTGAACCTTAATCTTCCACCTTCCTGTCCAGACTAAATCTTCATCAAGGATAGGGTGGGGGTATCCAAAAGTTACAATGCTGCTTAAGCCAATATTGTATGTTGTTTATATTTACCCCCTCACTCCTGAAAAGCAATGTAATAATTTTAACCAAAGGTTTAGTAAGGGGGGTTAACATAAAGGGGGCTCATAGAGGAGAGTTCTTAACCTGTTCATACTGAATCCAAAATTTCTCAAGTGTGCATATATTTTTAAAGCTAACATCATAAATTAACTCAACTTTACTACGAATAAAAGCAAAGAGTTAAGAGGGACTGATTCCCAATGTGTCTTTTAGCATGTTGTGGAGCACAGTCTTACGAGAAGGATCAGTGGTTGTATTGCCGATGTATCTTAGGTGAACAGCATTCTGATGTTGTGCAGGCTCTCCCACAGACTTGAATAAATCACTCATTTTAAAGTTAGAGTTAGGTTCATCCTGCACAGAAGAATGAGTGAAAGTGTCCTTACTTTGGTTAGAAGGTGTCTTGTTGGGGCCCATAGATTCATCAGAAGTACCAAGCTGCCTGTTAACATCTTCACTGGTGACTGGTGGAGCTTGCAGTACAGACCGGAGTTCTATGTTCAATGCAGAATCCTGCAAAATAGGTTGTGAGCCAAGTAAAGGATCTTGGGTTGCAGTTTCAATGATTCAGCCACCAAAATAGGTCCCGAGAGGTCCAAGGCATCCCATTTGCAGATTGCTGCCAGCCGGCATCTCATAGAGCAGCTTCAGGAGACCAAGAACCATCCGTCTCAGTAGTGGTTCTAGATGCAGATCACAAGTGAAGCTGAGATCTTAGAGGAATAGCCCAAGAGGTAGAAGCAGCTGTAGTGTCCACAGACTGCCATTTGTGAGTAGTTTGACCATCAGAAAATTCAACCTCAGGAATATCATCCTGTAAAGCAGTGTCATCCTGAATCAGTTTCAATATAAATTATTTGTGCTGATGAAACATTTGTTGTAGATGAGGTTCAGAGATCTAAGCCTGATTAGTACTGGTTTGTGGATTTATACCAGTGTTAAGGTTTGATCTCAAGCCATAGTCTTTAGGGGTGCCGTGATCATTAACAGGATGTGTTCAGCTTCTGTAGTCTTTTGATGAGCAGTCAAGTCCATTTTCAAAGAATTCTCAGCATTAGAGAGTGGCTATCCAGAGCCAATAGGCAGAGCAGTATTTCCACCTCCTCCATCTTGAATATCGGCCATCTTGGTCAGTGGGATAAGAGTTCCCCCTGCTGACAGAGCAGTGGAATTTTTTATTTAAATCATAAGAATACAAATATATACAAAGCAGTAGTCCATCATACTAACTCATAATAAGAAAAATCATAAACACAGAGAAATATTTTATCATACAATACCCCCAACTTAACCAACCCCCCCCCAGAAGAGTAGGGGAATGGTTATTTAAACCATAAGAAAAAATACTAAACTAAAGAGTATTACATCATACAAACTCTTATGAATCATAAACCAAAAATAAACATCTCATCGTACAATACGCCAAGCTTAACCAACCCCCTCCCCACTAAAATAGTAGGGGAATATTACTTTTTTATAAACCATACATAACAAATCAATAGAAAACAATATTTCTTCATACAACCATATAATAATGAAAATCAAAAACATAACTAATTATGTCATCATACAGTCTCCCCAAATTTAGCCCCAACCCCCCAACTAAAGGAGTAGGGGAATATTTATACAAGTACTCCAAACTCAAAACAACTTCCCCATGAAAAAATAGAGAATGACAAGGACAAAGGTTCCATGCACCAAATATTTTCCTTCATTAAATAAAATCATAAACCTTCTATAAACTATCCCAATAGGTTGCTCCTAATTTTAATTTTTTAGACATTTCATTTGACTTAAATCTTGACTTAACATACAGAACAAATCAAATGTTAAAATCACTTGTTGCTGTAATAACAACCTGCACCTACTAATCCACAGCCAATACAAAAAATACACATGTATCACCTGTAGACTACTGAGGGAACCTTTAGCCAAGGCCCTTTTATGGATCCCAAAATATAAAAGCTCGAAGGAGGGAGGAACATCGAACCTACCTTTTCAATGGTGCTTCACAAAACTCAATGGCATAGGGACACTTAAAATATAAATGTTCCATGGTCTCCAATAACATACCACAACAGTCACTAAGACAATAGCGTTCTTGTAAACTTTTATGTTTCTGATTTCTTCTAACATTCACCTTTCCATGTATCCCTAGCCATGCTGTATCCCACATATGTAACGGGTTACAGGAATTAGAAATATACCCTGAAATACTTAACTGAGAAGCCGTAGAAAATCCAGAAAATGGAGAATCTTTAAAAAAACACCTGTTTAACACATCCTTATAAAGCTTTTTCCAAGTGAGACCACAAGCAGATTCCAAACTTATTTTCCATTGTTGGGTCTTGTCAAAAACCCCATCCCATCTATGCACCAATCTAGGACATCCGTTATTTTTATGGACAAAATGATTACCCCTCCATTCTAATAGAACTCCTTGTAACATAGTACGTACTGGAAACTCCAAAAGGACCTGCAGCCTTTTAATAAAGGTACAATATTAGAATATAAATAAACTGTAAAACTGGGTTCACCATATTGATCCCACCAGATTTAATGTACAAATATAGAATTTTGCACTTAATGGGATTCAAACAACCGCCCCAAATTCCACAAAAAAAAAATCTCATCAAAGATGTCTCCAAACTATTTGATAACATAACAACGTAACTTACATATGAAAAAAAAATGGAATCAGAAATGTTTTAATCAAACAATCCTTTTATGTTTAGACAGTTTCCATCAATTCCAACGGACAACCTTAGAATGCCCCTCCCGAAGCGCTTTAGCCCAATTAAACTCTGCCATTTCAGCTCCCCCAAAATAGATACCCAGTACTCTACAGGGAACCTTGTCAACTTTTAAACCCCCTGCAACTTCTGTCTCTCTTGGAAAACCTTCCAGCTTCAAACAATGTGTCTTATTTTCATTTATCTGAGCCCCTGTAACTGTACCTATTGCTTGTATCAAAGCACAGGCCGTTTGTAAAGAATCTCCATCCTGTAAAACCAAACAAAGATCATCAGCATATGCTATTATTTTAGAATGAAGTCCTAAATACCCCTGTACCCCCACATATTAGGGGAGATCTATTAATCACTCGCAACATAGGATCTAGTGTGAAAATATACAGGAGTGGACTCAAGGGACAGCCCTGGCAAACTCCTTTAAGAATCCTATGTTTAGACCGCTGCCACCCATTTCCATATGGGATAACGTATGCCATTGCATAATATAATTGTAACCAATGCCCGAATGACTGTGAGATCCCATATGCTGTTAAACATTGCCATAAATAAGCATGCAAAACCTCATCAAAAGCTTTTGCTTGATCCAAACTAACTAGGAAACCAGGAACCTTCTGAGACCCTGTGCCCCCCTCCCCGCTCTCCAATATCTCACAAATTAATAATAAAGCTTTCATGATGCTTCATCCAGTAACTGAACAAAACTGAGAGGTACTAATCAATTCAGGCATAACTAAAGACAATCTATTCCTTAGTAATTTAGAAAAAAAATTAAAATCCACATTAAGCAATGTAAGTGGCCTCCAATTCCCTATATCAGTGTATCCACCCTTTTTATAAAGAAAAACCATCAAACCTTCATACATCTGCAAGGACAAATATAAATCAGAAAGAAACAAAATTTAAAGAGTTACTAACTTGTTAGGCATAATCCCCCACAAAATCTTATATAATTCATTAGGCAATCCATCTGAACCAGGAGAAACATCCTGTTTTAGTGAATGTATCACTGCCTCTAATTCAGCTTTAGTAAAATCTCCAGTCAGAGATGACTACATTGCTAAAGGTAAGTAGAGGAGATCAGCCACCTGCAAAAAATGGGCCTTAAAATCAAAATCCTCACTCTGTACTCCCAAATGTTTTATTTATATGGGCATCCAAGGTTCGCATAATGCCCTTATTCTCAAAGACTTTTAAACCAGTTGATGTACTTAAACAATCAAACATGCACTTTTCTCTATGATCCTGGCTTGCCAAAAGGGGATTAACATAAGCAGACTTACCCTGGGTACCAAACGATTGCTCCTTATGTAAAGACCATAGTCTATTGTATTGATAATGTACCATATCTTGTTTGATCTGTTTAATTTCACCAGTAAAATCTTCCTTACCCTCCCCTTGTTTAGACAATAAAATTCCCAATGTGTGTTGAAGATGTAACTAATTCTCATTTTGGGTCCTTGCTTGTAATTTACCAATAGCCTGAAAATACCCAACCAAACAAACTTTTAAATCTTCCCACCAGCCACCAATATCCTCATACAGCACTATAGTAGAAACCTTATCTTGTATAATCTATCTCAAATCTATAAGAGTATTTGGCTGTAATAAAATAGAGGTGTTAAATCTCCAAAGTCCTTGGCCCACTTGCCTTTGGGGAGGGCTCTCAACATGAATCCCAATCAGGGAATGGTCAGAGGATTCTATTGGGACATATATGAGCTGAGCAATTAATGAGGTTTTATGTGCAAATATAAAATCAATACGAGAGGATAAGGTGCCCTTGAAAAATGTCGGTTTCGCCTTATGATGATCAGCTATAAGGGTATCCACCAAACCCACCAGTGTAAGAACTGATCTAAGAAATGTCTTATCGCAATACTGTTTACCAGCATCAGTTTTCTGCTGAAAATTAATATTAAAGTATCCACAGAAAAAAATCTGCCTGCTAGTATGAAGGAATGGCTGAATTTTCTTCAACAGAGCTATCCAAAGGGCCTTTGACTGGGGCCCATAAACAAATACCAGTTGACACTGTAAAGCTTTCAAAACCACATCTAAAATGAGAGCACGGCCTGGTGCAACATCTACCAGCCTGTAAATTTGAACCTCTGGCATAAGAAAACATATATCCAACTCCACAACAAGCCTCCTCTCTTATAGACCAATAAGAAAGCCCCCAGTTCCAATCTTTCGTGGCCTGTGATACTTCACTTAACAAATAGAGACGAGTGTCTTGTAAAAGAACCACATCATAATGGAGATTCAATAATACTCTAAATGTCACTAAATGTTTGGATGGAGACTTTAAACTATTAACATTTAAACTAGCAATAGTCAGAGAGGAAGGCTCAGGGAGGGGGTTTAGGAATTTTCCCACTAGATCTAGTCACTCGTTTCTGAGTCTCAGCAGCCTGAGATTTCCTAGGAGGCAATTCTGTTACTACCAAGGAAGCACTAGACTATCCTGGGATGCTATTTAAATCAGGTATTAGATGGGCTTGTTCCACTTGATCCCCCCATGAAGAAAGGAGAGCAAATCTATTAGATAAGGGCAGCAGAGATAGCGGCTCACTATGTTCATCAGAAGATAGCACCACTGGAAAAGGGGAAGGACCAACTATCATGTCCTCCTGCAAATTCTGTACTGCCACCTGCTTAACAGGGGAAACTAAAGGCTCCTGAGTGTGCATTCCTTGTAAAGGGGGACCAATCAAAGGCAGGAGCAAAGGATGAGTTACTCATTGGGGAGATCCTTGAGGGGTCATAAATGGGGTCTCTCTCTCTCCTCTAGACCATCTCCCACCAAATTAGGCAAACTTAAAACTGTACCCTGTATCCTATCTGGAGGAAGAGAAACCACTACAAGGGAACAATGGGTTTAGGAAGGATGGCCTGTCTTCTATCCCCAGATCCACCACCCCATCCTCTACCCCTACGTTTACCTCAGAGAAAACCCTCTTTTTCAATACGGTCAGAACAACTAAAAGGCCTTTTTGCCTGTAACAAAAAATATTCCTGGTCAGATGATTAATCTGTTGCAGGTGCTGCCCAAGGACACTCCGCTTATGAATGCCTATCATCACCACACAGTTTACAGATAGGGGGAGCCATACTGTGAGCTGCCATGTGACCCAACAGCCCACATTGAAAACATTTAACCTGATTACATGAAGTGTTCAAATGAGATAATGATCCACATTTATAACAGCTCTTAGGTTGACCTGCATAAAAGATAATGCCCCTGTCCCTGCCCCCCAAAAAAAGAACTTGGAAGGCATTGTATTCCATAATCAGATTGGTTTAGTTGTACTCGAACAGTCCATCCTCCAGTCCAAAAACCATTCTCATCCATTATAGGTTTTGGATTGTCATAAATTGGACACTGTTTCTCCAACCAGAATATTATGTTGGAAATGTTAACCCCTTCATTTCAGAAAAGTATAGTCACCATTTTAATTGTTGCTTTAGTTATTGGAATTGCTTGAAAATCTCTCCACACCTCCTGGTCTTTCACCTAATAATATATTTGCCAAAATTTATCCAAAGAAATAATAGAACAAAAACTGACATCATAGTTAGGGTCCCCAGGAGGATGTATAAATGCATGCGCCTCTACAGGCGTAAACCAGATTGAATCAATAAGAAGGGTTTTCCCCACCTAAACTCTATCTGGTACAACCGGCGCCTTGCCCTTATAGCAAAGGCAAACCAAGAATTTGTATTTAGCCACTTTTGCAGGTTTTCTAAATAAACCTGCATAAGACTTTGGTCCAGAAACATCAACAGGTGGAAGGTCTCCCCCCTTGTCTGACTGTCTGATAATAAATTACCCTATACAGTACCTTGAATGATTCCTGCATCATCCTGCCTCTGAGTAGCTGAGGCCAAAAGCAAGGGATCCAAAAGAACTACTTCTGCTTGAGAGGAACACCTAGAGTCTATGGGTTCCACTCTCAACAGACTTGCGTCTGGTGCAGCAAGCAATTCTGCAGCCTCATGCTGAGTGTGCCCATCCACAATAGGGCAAACTGAGGACTTCACCTTCAGACTAGAATCCATATCTGATGATGAATCAGTCAAGACTTCAGGGGTACTACTCAGAATTAATGGAGGGGCTGGGGACCCTGGAATAGGAATCGTAGGGTCTGGAATCCATCTATTATTAACCCAAAGCCAACCAGCCTGCCATAAAGCATTACCTGGGGACCAGTCTGTTAAGGAACAGATCTGTTCTGTAGGGATTGCTTGATCTCGTAGCATATGTGACGACCCAGCCACTTCAACAACCGAACTCCCACTCAAAGAATCTTGTTGCCCAAGAGGTAAATGTTTACTCCCTTCCTGTAAAGGACTTGCCAAAGAATGCTTATGTTTATTTCGTTCTGCCTCCAACTTCTGCCTGCAGGATTGAAAATCTTGCTCCGGAATAGATATTAAATCCAACAATTGAGACTTCTTTTTCTCAAATCTCATGCTGTAAATGCAATTCTTCTGCCATAATTCCCTCATCCATCAATGGGGAAGCTGAAGACTCCATAGAGTCCAGAGCCATTTCCTGGTCGTGTTTAAACGCAATTCCTTCTGTAGAAATAGAAGGTAATACCAAGAGCTCTGGAGCCCCAACAGCATGGCTGTCCTCCACCACAGTCTTCTCTGAACTGAAGACCTCCATCCTCCCAAAAGTGCAAAAGCACACCCTGCAGGAGAGTAGCGGAGTCTCCACAGTGCCTTGGCCACATTTCCCCCATTCACTCAAAATACCACCAACAGCTTAATCTGGTTCAAGATCAGTTGACATTCATCTGTATCCCCCTCCCCGGGTCGTGCCTGAAAATAGGCAAGAATTTGTCTAGTGCACTTACCCGGTCAACAAAATATAAATAAAATAAAGAACATTTCTGGTTGTGAGAGGTCTATTTTCTGACACAGGCCCATTTGTTTCCATGTGTCACAGGAAGCATATATCGGTGGTGCTGCCAGGCATGAATTAAGTGTCTTTTCAAATAGGCTAACATGAGGTGGACAGTTTCCTGACAAATATGTTTCAATTTTAGTCAATATTGGGTGGGTTAGTCCTGATTCAGGAAACCATCGTAGGGTTTGTACCACTCTAAATGCCCAGTAGTACCCTTTTAGCCATGGTAGGCCTAGCCCCCCTTTACTCCAGTGAGTTCTCAGTTTGTTTCTTCTGTATCTTGGCCTTTTCCCTTCCCACAGGAAATGTCCTATGCACTTATCTATTCTTGTGAACCAGTTGTTCAGCATTATCAGTGGGAGATGAGAGATAAGGTGGTGTAACTTTGGTGTTGTCACCATTTTGATTTCTTCTATTTTCCTTAGAAGTGACAGTTGGAGTGGTTTCCATCAATCGAGTTCTGTAGTAATCTTGTCTAGCAGCAGTTTAATGTTGAGTTCCACTATCTTGCTTATCTGTGGGCTTATTTTTATTCTTAGGTAGGCGATGTGTGTTTGGGTCCACCTAAGATTTAGTCTTGTAAAGTCTGTGGCTTGGCATTTTGTGTTTAGAGGGAGCACCTCTGTTTTGTTGGTGTTAATTTTGAGCCTACAGAAATTTGAGAAATTGTCCATTAGTTCTACAAGGTGTTGTGCCGATATTCCTGCTTCACTAGTCAGGACCAATAAGTCATCTCATATAGGAAGGTTTTGCATTGTTTTTTGTCCACTTGTACCCCTTTAATGTCTGCATTTTGTCACATTGCTGTGGCTAGGGGTTCTATTGCTAGAATGAATAGAAGGGGTGAGAGAGGGCAGCCCTGTCTGGTGCCTCTGTGTAAGGAGAAAGGGTTTGATAGTACACCATTTGTGAGAACTTGTACATGTGGTCTGAATACATGGCCTGTATGGCTTTTATGAAGGCTGTTCCCACTCCAAACTGAGTAAGGACCAAGTATGGCTATTTCTACTCCACAGAGTTGAAGAACTTTTCAAAATCAATGGCAATGGCAGCTGTGGGGGAGCTGTTGTCTTTAGCCATGTGCATTATATCAATCAGCCTGCATATGTGGTCTGAGCTAAGGCAGTCCTTAACGAAATCTACCTGTGATGGGTGGATCAAGGAAAGTAGGAACTTTTCAAGCCAGCTTGCTAGTATCTTAGCATAGATTTTGCTATCTACTGTGACTAGAGAGATGGGATGGTAGTTGACTGGTAGTTCCATGTCCTTTCCAGGTTTGGGAAGGACGGTAATGGTTGCTTTGGCCGTAGTAGGGGGGGTATATGCCAGTGCTGCTTATTTCAGCATATACTCTCTTTAGAATAGGGGATATCTGAGTTGCCTGCATCTGGTAGAATTCTGATCATAACCCGTTCCCTCCCAGGGCTTTTTTGGGGCTCAGATTGAGTATTGCCATTATGATCTCCTCCTTCGTGATTGGAAGTTCCAGGCTTCTCACTTGCTCTGGGCCTAGCACTGGAGGTGGCTGGATGAAAGAAAGGTGTTCAATTTGTCTTGATCTGGGGTAGTGGCCAATGTGTATAGTTATGCATAGAATTTGGTCATTATTTTGTTGATGTTGTCCTGTGATGTGCATTCTCCCCCCCTCCGGGGGAGCGTAGAGACACAATCGCTCTTTTGAACTGTTGTTTTTTAAGTCGATATGCCAAATGTTTACTGCACTTTTCTCCCCATTCCCAGAATTTCTATTTTGGCTGCAAGATAGCTAGCTCTGCTTTCCTCGCTGGCAGGTTATCTATGTTTTGTCTAAGGGCCAGAACTTCCCTGTTCAGAGGGGTGGATGTATTTGGGTTACGGTTGCTTTTAAGGAGGGATTCTTTGTGGGCCAGTTGCCTCTCCAAGGTTGAAAGTTCCTGTTCCCGTGCCCTGCGGCAGCGTGCTGCATATGCAATTATTGAGCCCCTTATTAATGCTTTATACACCTCCCATAATGTAGAGTCTGAGGTGTCCCCCATGTCATTGAGTTGGAAGAACTCCTGTCTGGTGCTCAATAGCCATTTTTGAAATTTGGGGTCTA
Source organism: Neoceratodus forsteri (assembly GCA_016271365.2). Lineage (NCBI taxonomy): Eukaryota > Metazoa > Chordata > Ceratodontiformes > Ceratodontidae > Neoceratodus > Neoceratodus forsteri. The sequence continues at coordinate 1,634,973,070 of CM028130.1, read as the reverse complement.
ATTGTAGTAGTGGACCCATCTGCCAGCTAGTTGATTAAGTTGGGATTGGCCCATATAGGAGGTCAAGCTGCACTGAGACGTAGTCTGATATCACTAAGGGGGTGATGAGAGTGTGGCTTACCATAGGGGTGATTTGATGAGACGTGAGCCACATATCAATTCTGCTTTATGTGCCATGTACCGTTGAGTGGTTTGTGTAATCTCTTTATCTGGGATTGTGGATGCACCACACAACTGAGAGTTCTTGGTCTTTCATCCAGGGTTTGAGGGCTTTGACCGCTCTCATATGGGGCTCAGGTCTGTTATTGCTCCTGTCCATTTCTGGCTCTTGTCAGGTTGAAGTCCCCTCCTATCAGGGTGGGTACCCCTTTATCATTGATAACTGATATTTCTTCCACTATCTTGTGAAAATATTGGGGCAAATCATTATTGGGGGGGATTAAGGTTTCCCACCATCAATGGGCCATGTGTAGTTTGGAACAGTGCTAATACCCAGTGCCCTTCTGCATCATGTTATGTCTTAATTAGGTTCCAGTTCAGGGATTTATGAACCAATATGGAGACCCCTCTTTTCTCTGACTGTGCTGCACTGTGAATCTCCTGCCCTACCCAGCCACTCATAGAAACATAGAATTTGATGGCAGATAAGGACCGCTTGGCCCACCCAGTCTGCCCATTTCCCTACCTACTGGATAAGCTGCAGATCCTAGTTAACCAGCAGCCTACTTCTTCTTACCCCAACCCCCCCAGAATTGCCTTATGACTGTCCCATGCATGCTTGAATTCCACCACTGATTTTGACTCCACAACCTCCTCCGGAAGGCCGCTCCATGCATCCACAACCTCTCTGTGAAAAAATACTTCCTTAAATTACCTCTGAGCCACCCCTCTATCTTCAAATTGTGCCCTCTTGTTCTTGCACCACTCTTTTTGAAAGATGCTACCCTCTTGGACTTTGTTGATTCCTTGAGGTACTTGAAAGTTTCTATCATGTCCCCTCTCCCTCCTTTCCTCGAGGCTATACATATTAAGCTCCTTCAGTCTCTCATATGTCTTCTGGTGCAGACCCTGCACCATTTTAGTTGCCCTCCTCTGGACAGCTTCCATCCTGTCTATGTCTTTGTGGAGATTGGGTCTCCAGAACTGCACACAGTACTCCAGATGGGGTCTCACCAGCTGTCTGTACAGAGGGATAATAACTTCCTGTTTTCTACTGGTGATGCCTCTCCCTATGCATCCCAGTAACCCTCCAGCCCTTCTTGCTGCCCTCTCACATTGTTTGCCCACCTTTAGGTCATCTAATGTGACTACCCCCAGGTCCCTTTCCATTTTTGTTGTTGTAAGTATCTCACCCCCCATTGTGTACTCTTCCCCTGGGTTTTTGTTTCCCAGGTGCATTACCTTGCACTTCTTAGCATTGAATCTAAGCTGCCATACATTTGACCATTCCTCTAACCTCCAAGTCCCTTCTCATCCTTTCCACCCACCCTGTGCATCAACTCTGTTGCAGATCTTAGTGTCATCTGCAAAGAACATACTTTTCCTTCCAGTCCTTCCGCAATGTCGCTATATAAACATACTGAAGAGGACCCGTCCTAATATTGAATCATGTACCCCACTAGTAACCCTCCTTTCTTCTGAGGGACTCCATTTACTATTACCTCTGTGTCCTATTCTCCAGCCAATTCTTTACCCAGGCTGTCATCTTGGGACCCACTCCAGGCTGGCTATCTTGTATATTAATCTTTGTGTGGGACTGTGTCAAATGCCTTGCTAAAGTCTAGGTAGGCAATGTCCACGGCCCCTCCTGATCTACTACTTGGTCATCCAGTCAAAGAAATCTATCAGATTTGTCTGGCATGACCTTCCCACTGTGAATCCATGCTGCCTAGGGTCCTGTGCCCCTCTGGCCTCTAGATACTTGACAATTCTTTCCTTCAGAAGTGATCATCATTTTCCCTATCACTGAGGTTAAACCAACAGGCCTGTAGTTTCCTGCTTCTGCTTTGCTCCCACTTTTGTGAAGGGGAATCACGTCTGCCCTCCTCCTGTTCTCGGGTACCACCCCATCCTCCCATGATTTGTTAAAAAGGGTAGTCAGTGGTGTCACTAGTTCCACCTTTAGCTCTTTTAGAATTCTGGGATGAATCTCATCAGGCCCCATTGCTTTGTCCACCTTCAGTTTTAAGAGTTCTTTCAGAACCCTTTCTTCTGTAAATGGGCTGGTATCAGCTTCTGTATCCAGAGTGTTACTACTGTTTGTTTTATGTACCTCCCCCTCTTCATTTGTAAATACTGAGCAAAAATATTTGTTTAGTATCTCTGCCTTTTCACCGTCTCCTCTGCCCACCCTCCCTCCCTTTATTAAGCCTCACTATCCCTCCCTTGGTCTTCCTTTGCCCCTGATGTACCTATAAAAGGTTTTATCCCCTTCTTAACTGAGTTGGCTATCTTTTCCTCGGTTTGGGCCTTTGCTGTTCTGACTGCCTTCCCAGCCTCCTTTTGCTTTAACTGATACAGTTCTCTGTCCTGCTCCTTCTGCGATTCCTTGTACTTCCTGAATGCTTTCTTTCTCTTGAACCTTCACTGCCACCTCCTTTGAGAACCATAGTGGTTTCTTACATCATTTTGTTTTGTTTATTTGCTTCACACAAGGCTTGTTACCTCTGTGATGGCAGTTTTTATTATCCCCCATTGTTCTTCCACCCCTCCTTCCTGCCCATTTGCTAGTGCATTCCTTAGGCACTCACCCATTTTGGCAAAGTCAGCCCTCCTAAAGTCCAGTACTTTTGTCTTTGTATGGCTTGACTCTATTGGTGTGTTTATTGTGAACCATACTGTTCGATGGTCGCTAGTTCCCAGATGGCTACCCACTTCTACATCTGTGATCCTATCTTCATCTCCATTTGAGAGAATCAAGTCTAATATTGCTCCCTCTCGAGTGGGCTCCAGTACTAGTTGTCTAAGGCATGCCCCCGTAGGGCATCTAGAATAACTGCACTCTTTGAAGTGGCAGCTGCAACTGCACTCCAGTTAACATCTGCATATTCAGATCACCCATCAGCAATATCTCCTTTTTCTGCCATTCTAAGTATACTTATCATTTCTCTGTCCATTTCCTCCCCTGAGAAGGGGTTCAGATATAACCTCATGCGTATTGTGGTGCCATTGCCTGTCTCCAAATTTACCCACAGTGCTTCTTCTCCTCCCTGTTTACCCTTTTGTTCTGTTGCTTTTATTCCTTCCTTATGTAAAGAACTACTCCTCCTCCTCTTTTTACCCTCCCTGTCCCTCCTGTAGACAGTGTATCCTGGTATGTTTATGTCCCAGTCATGGTTTTGTGTGTACCATGTTTCTGTGACTGCCACAATATCCAGATGTTCCTCCTCCATCAAGGCCACTAATTCAGGAAGCTTGTTACCCAGACTACGGGCATTAGTACTCATTGCTCTCCATTTTTGATGGCTTTACCTTCTGTTGCAGCATCCCCACTGACCGCTCTATCTCAGTCTTTTTCTCATTTAGTACCCTGTTCTGTAGGGAGGCTGGGATTTTCCTGCTGCTTGTCAGTGCCTCCCCCTTTGACTAGTTTAAAAGCTTGCCAATGAAGCATTTAAACCGATTGCTCAAAAGACTTGTTCCCTTCCTGGATAGATGCAGACCATCCTGCCAGTATAGGCTGGTGTCCCTCCAGGTGGAACCCCAGTCCCCAATGAAGCCAAACCCCTGTGCTCCACACCATTTTTTCAACCATTCATTAAACTGCATGGTGCCAATTACCCTCGGCCTCCCCATGCTTTTGACAGGAAGCACCTCTGAGAAGGATACTGTGTGTGCTACTTGTCTTAGGTCCCTCCCCAACTCTGCAATGTCCTCCTGCACTGCTCTAATCTCATGATGAGCCAAGTCATTTGTCCCTAGGTGGACAATTATGTCCAGCTTGGAATCCCTTGCAGCTGTTCTCGTGATCCTGAGGATGCGCTTCCTGTCCCTCCAAGCCATGGCACCAGGCAGGCACCTTACTTCATTTTTCCCAGCTCCCCCCAATTCTATGCTCCTAATAATTGAGTCCCCCACCAGGAGCTGCTTCCTTTCCCTGTGGTGTCCTCTGGCTCCTTCCTGTGGGCCTCCCTTGTGACAGTTATCATCAGTCTTCTCTTCGGGTGCATCCATAAGGGAGCTATGCTCCCCCAGAATGGTGTATGGATTGTGGAGTGGAACAATTGACTGGGTGTGCCTCTGTTCCACCCTCCTCACCCTCCCTGAGCCCACTGTGGTCCAACTGCTGTGCTCTTCGCAACCTCTGAGGTAGTGGTGGTGGCGCTTAGTGCTCCCTGGATGGGGAGGTTCCCTCTCCTACTGTCCAGTGTGGCCTGGGGAAGGTTTACTTACTACTATCCAGTGCGGCCTGAAGATGGGCAACTTCCTCCCTTAGGGCAGATAGTTGTCTGCAAATAGGGCAGCATCTCAGCCTCCAGAAAGACTCCCGGAAGACTGCTGCCCCACAGCCATTACATTGCACTACTCCACACATGTTTATCTAGTAATACTCACCAGATTTATTGCCTCTAGGTCTGTGAGTTTTGTTTCTTGTAGTAGGTCTAGCTGTGAGTGCATACTCTGAAGGTGCGCTGTTACCTGCTTGTGTTTCACTGGGGAATTTAACCCACTAACATTCCAACTATGTAGTCTTATATCAGTCATTGTGTATTTTATGTTGGTGATATGGCTGGTATCTGACTATGATATGAATGCAAGCAGGTAGTGGGTGTGTGCTGCGAGAAGGGGTAAAGTGTTGAATAAGTGTGGTAATGAGCGGCCCATTCTCATGTGTCTTTCTTTGGGGGAGTTTGAAGTTTGGTAGGTATTCAACCATCATACTGATTGTAGACCAAGGAAACACATGCACAATGATTGTACTTGTATGTGGAGTCCTTGTAGAGGTGTACTTATGGCAAAGTGTTGTTCTTGTCTAGCCCTTATTCTGTTGTGAGCTGTCTGGCACTATCCAGTTAGACAAACAACAATAATAATTATATACAAAGAAAACTATTGTGAATGATCTGAGAGTGTAACCTGAGTCATTATAGCTCTTCATGGTCTCTTAGCCACTGCAAGGTGGACACTAGGTATCTGCATTTGGTTCTGTGCTGCATGGAGAAGTGAAAGGAAATTGGGTACTGTGATTCCCTTTCAGTAAGGCTAGTACTGCTAAACTTCATTGCTCTCTACTCTGTAGTTCCTAATGTTAATTGGAAGTTGAAGTGTAAGACCATAGGGAGGTCTGATATAGTTAGGCTTGTTCTAAGGGGAGGGTCTTGTCTTGTATCTCTGTGGGGGTGGTGTAAGAGGGGACCCACACCAGTGTTCAGTATTCTTTATGGTCTCTCCTGTTGCATTACATGATTGCTACTGTGTGTCTATTCTCTGTCTGTTCTGGGCATAGGTTATTTGGGAGTTTGCTTATTTTTATACTGCTTCCATTGATTAGTATATTCTCACAGTCTTCTTGTGAGTTAGCTTGAAGCCCTCCCTCTGCCTACTTTCACACCCTCTGTGGCTGACACCTTCTTAAACCTGTAAAATGCAAAGGGGGTGGGGAGGTAACCTCATCCCTTTTGAAGGTTATTTATGATGCCAGCTAGCTGAGGAGACAGTAAATAAAATTGACATTCCAGCAGCTCTATGTCCTATCTTCTATTCCTCTATTTGGTTGTTTCTGAGGAAAATTGGGTAATTTAGCTAAAACATTCCTTAGGATCTGCCTAAAGAGACCTTTCCTCCTGGGACCTTAAACTGACATAACATGTTCCTGCCAGGACAGTGTCTGCTGTCTGCTTAATGTATTGATGATCTGACTCTCATGGCAATTACTTTTCTTTCTGCTTGATCCTCCCCCCCTTCCCCCCTCCACCCTTTCAAGGCAGCAATTTTAACATTCCATGGTTACAGGGAAACTAACCTGGAACAGCATACAGCCATTACAAACCATTAAAGTCCATGACAACATACTCTTTGTAAGAGATATTATAGCTTGTGAATGACTTAGTTAAAAAGTAGAGTAGTTTATTATTTAGCACAGCTCAGTTCAGAGATTACCAGTCTTAGTTTGTGAGGTGATAGGATTCCAGTTAGCCATGGATCCAGAAAGAAAACCTTCGTAGTATGCTGCAGAACATTACATTAAAAAGATATAATATAATATGATAAAGTCCCCAGCAGCCTGAGGGCATAGGTGTGGTGGAATGATTAATGTATTACTGTAAGGCCCTTCATCATAAACACTATAGTAGAGCAGATCAAAAAGCCCCTGCGGGGGTCTTACTTAAATAACTCTGGCATAAGGGCAGCTTACTCTTTACTTGTCCTTTAACAGTCTCAGACCATTTCCAAGTGTGGGTTGTGATGCTAGATGCATTTCATTTCTAGTGTTGGGTTGGCTAGTCCTCTGGTGCATCACTCTGAGTTCTCTGGGTGTATTTCCTTAGGACTAGGTTGAACTGGGGTTACGGCAGTTTTGGCAGTATTGTCTTCCATGCCTATATGCATCTGGCCCTCCTGTTGCTGTTGTTCTTCATGTTGGATGGGTAGACACTGGTCTGTTTGAGATTCAAGGGGTAGGTTAAAGTCTGTTTCAAATTCTGTTGCTCTGGAGGGATCTTTGCTTTGATTTGATACAATTTATTTTTACACAGGAAATCATTTGTTGGGATGAAAGCCCCGTTTGCAACAAAGTCCTGTAATTGCATCATGTAAAAATATATACATTATAACATTACATAGCAACTCAAATATATAACTTACAATAGACCCTATAATAACACTTAACTAATAACATGTACAAGATGTCCTCGAATAATTAAACAAAATAGCTTTAAATCTAAAAAGGCTTGTATGTGAGAGTGTCTGTTCATGGCCAAGAGCTGGGTGAGGGTGCGACCAGTAGCTCCTGCCACTCTTGAGGACCGACCTTTCCTTAAATCTGTTGCAACAGTTCTTCTGCTTCTTAGCTTAATCTTTCCTTTACAATTTCTAGTCCACAAGGTTGGCCACCTGTGGGCACCCCCTGCTTCCTCCCTTGACTATGCTATGGTGTCCTCTTTGGTTTTCCTTTTCCCTCTCAGGTTCTCGTACAGAGAGGTTATTGTGGTGACCTCCAAGTATATGTAAAGCAGGTTGTATTTATTGTTGTTGGACTTAGTATATAATAGCACTATGTTATAAAATGCTTTGCTGTATATACTTTATGGTTACAAAACCTGTAAATGTTGAAAATACCATGGCACTAGGTGTTTTTGAAAATGGTAAAAAGTACTAGGTGTCTACTATAGAAATTAAGCTAATTTTGCTATTTAAAATGCATAGAAATTGATGTAAACTGAAAAAGTCTAAATGTTATGGTGATTTGCATATATCCCATGATGCATTGCATTACTGAAGTATGTATGATGATGTATTTCTTTTAAACTTGATTTGTTGCCAATGCCATCTGGGGTAGCCTTTCTTTCAGTGATTCTGCATTGAGGTTCTTTGTTTATAGCTTGTTTTTTTTTTTCTTTTTGAGTCCCCACTACCCAAGCAAATGGGGCCTGCATAGGGGTGGTGACTACATCTCAGCTGGTGAATTGGATCAGAGATCAGTGTCAGTAGGTGCTGACTAAGCCCAGAGAAAGGACATTCATAGTCTGTTGCAGCAAACTCCAGATTTTCAACATTGCCATTGTTCTGCACCTCCTTATGAACAGTACAGCTGTCATTTTTTCAATATCCTGGCCGAAATGTGTTTTCCCCCTTCCGACACACAATAGCATGGTCGCTGCAGGAAATCAGTGTTTTGGACACATTTAGAAAATCACACTATTTTGAAAATTTTGTGTTGAAACTCCATAAAATGACTGTGTTACGAGCATGCATTGTGTAGTTTCCATGCACCTTTGTAACTTCGCAAATTAGCAATATTTTCACACCACATTTTCAACACTGGCATTTTTCTACACCTCCTTATGAATAGTACAGCTGTCATTTTTCACATCTTGGCCGAAATGTGTTTTTTCACTTCCACTGCAGAATACCGCAGTCACTGTCAGAAATCAGTGTTTGGGACAGATTAGGATCGAGCAAGTGAGTTGGGGGGGGAGTGACCGAGATCAACTTAGCTCTGTCAGAACTGCTGCAGATTTCTTTGTGGGCAGGAAAAGGTTCCAATGCAGGCAGCAGTCCAGTACAAAAGGACAGTCTGCAGCGCCGGCAAAAACAGAACGAGAGAGTGAAAGAGGGGGAGTGAGTGAGGGTAACAGAGCTATGTCGGGACTGCTGCAGAGTCCTTTGTGAGAAGAAAAAGGTGCCAACAGAGGCAGAAGCCCAGTACAAAAGGGCAGCCTGCAGTGCCAGGCGAAACAGAATGAGTGAGTGAGACAAGGGGAGTGAGCGACCTCAATGGAGCACTGTCAGGACAGCTGTTGATTTCTTTGTGGGCAGAAAAAGGTGCCAATGCAGGCAGGAGCTCAGTACAAAAGGGAAGCCTGCAGCGCTGGGAGAAACACAACGAGTGAGTGAGAGAGGGAGAATAAGCAAGCTCAACGGAACTCTATCATGACTTCTGCAGATTTCCTTGTGGGCAGGAAAAGGCAGGAATGCAGGCAGGAACCCAGTACAAAAGGCCAACCTGCAGCGCCGGCAGAAACGGAATGAGTGAGGGAGAGAGGGGGAGTGAGTGAGCTCAATGGAGCTGTGTTGGGACTACTGCTGATTTCTTTGTGGGCAGAAAAAGGCAGCAATGCACGCAGGGGCCCAGTACAAAAGGGCAGCCTGCAGCAGTGGGAGAAACAGAATGACTGAGTGAGAGAAGGGGAGTGAGCAAGCTCAACGGAGCTCTATCATGACTGCTGCAGATTTCTTTGTGGGCAGAAGAAGGTGGCAATACAGGCAGGAGCCCAGTACAAGAGGGCAGCCTGCAGCGCCAGGAAAACACAGCGAGGAGTGAGAGAGGGAGGAGCGAGCCTCAACTGAGAGCCCTAGTATCGACTGCTGTGGATTTCTTTGTGGGCAGAAAAGGCAACAATGCAGGCAGGAGCCCAGTACAAAAGGCCAGCCTGCAATGCCGCAGAAAAAAATAGCAAGTGAGAGAGGGGGAGTGAGCAAGCTCAACAGACCTGTGTCGGGACTGCTGCAGATTTCTTTGTGGGCAGAAAAAGCTGCCAATGCAGGCAGGAGCCCAGTACAAAATGGCAGCCTGCAGCAGAGGAGACATAGATTAAGCGAGCGAGGGAGGGGGAGTGAATGAGGTCAACGGAGCTCTGTTGGGACTGCTGCAGATTTCTTTGTGGGCAGAAAAAGGCAGCAATAAATGCAAGGGCCCAGTACAAAAGGGCAGCCTGCAGCAGTGGAAGAAACAGAACAAATGAGTGGGAGTGAGAGAGCTCAACGGAGCTCTATCATGACTGCTGCAGATTTCTTTGTGGGAAGAAGGCGGCAATGCAGGCAGGAGCCCAGTACAAAAGGGCAGCCTACAGCTCCGGCAGAAATGGAATGAGTGAGTCAGAGAGGGGGAGTGAGTGAGCTCAGCAGAGCTCTGTTGGGACTGCTGCAGATTTCTTTGTGGGCAGAAAAAGCCACCAATGCAGGCAGGAGTCCAGTACAAAAGGGCAGCCTGCAGCGGCGGGAGAAACAGAATGAGCAAGTGAGACAGGGGGAATGAGTGACCTCAATGGAGCTCTATCGTGACTGCTGTAGATTTCTTTGTAGGCAGAAAAAGGTGGCAATGCAGGATGGGGCCCAGTACAAAAGGCCAACCAGCAGCACCGGCAGAAACAGAACAAGTGAATGAGAGAAGGGGAGTGAGAGAGCTCAACGAAGCTGCGTCGGGACTGCTGCAGATTTTTTTGTGGGCAGAAAAAGCCACCAATGCAGGCAGGAACCCAGTACAAAAGGGCAGCCTTCAGCAGCGGGAGACAAAGAATGAGGGAGTGAGGGAGGTGGAGTGAGTGAGCTCAACAGAGCTCTGTTGGGAAGGCTGCGGATTTCTTTTTGGGCAGAAAAAGACAGCAATGCACCCAGGGGCACAGTACAAAAGGGCAGCCTTCAGCAGTGGGAAAAACAGAATGAGTGAGTGAGAAAGGGGAAGTGAGCGAGCTCAACGGAACTCTATCATGACTGCTGTGGATTTCTTTGTGGGCAGGAAAAGGAGGCACCGCAGGCAGGAGCCCAGTACAAAAGGCCAGCCTGCAGCACTGGCAGAAACAGAACGAGTGAGTGACAGAGGAGGAGTGAGCGAGCTCAACGAACCAACACAATCAACATTCGGCATTGCCAAATAGACTTATAATTGGACTACTGCAGATTTCTTTGTGGGCAGGAAAAGCCACCAACAGAGACAGGAGCCCAGTACAAAAGGGCAGCCTGCAGTGCTAGGAGAAACAGAATGAGCGAGTGAGAGAGGGTGAGTGAGCCACCTCAACGGAGCTCTGTCGGGACAGCTGCGGATTTCTTTGCGGACAGAAAAGGGTGTCAATGCAGGCAGTAGCCGAGTACAAAACAGCAGCCTGCAGCACCAGGAGAAACAGAAGGAGCGAGTGACAGAGGGGCAGTGAGCGAGCTCAACAGACCAACACAATCAACATTCGGCATTGACAAATGCTTGTTTATAACTGCTTTTGTTTAGCTACTAAATTTCTTTTAGTTTCAATGAAGTCTGTTCGCAGCCCTTTAAAGATTAAGTGTGGGTATTTTTATCTGTACTTAATGTCTAGCTACACTGCCAACTATCCTACATACTGTGCTTGGTTCATAGTCTGTACCATCTTGACGTTTAAGGCAAAATATGCATTTGACAACTCTGTTGTCAAGTTCTTCCAGTGGCATTTCTGTAAAGGCAGTTGTGATACCTGTTTCTTGTAAAAATGTTGTGAATAGCGGTAGGACACTCTATGTTTTGAGGTAGGTGTTATGGCTTTTTTGTTGGCTCACAAACTCTTCTCTCTGCTCTAATTTTGACAGTTGGAATCTGCCTGCCATCTTGGAGAATACTTGATGCTGTCTGCTAAGGTTAGTGACAAGTGATTTCTTCTTTTTTTCCTCTGTTTCTTGTTTGCTGCTAATTTGACAGTTGCAATGTAGTCTGCTGAGGTAATTTTGCTTGCTTCACTGTTGGGTGTTCGCTGAGGTGCAGTGCAAGGCAGGAGAAGCAGCAGGTGGTATGTGTTCACCGTTCTAACCCGTGGGTTATAGCGACAAATTATAACCTGCTCCTTCTATGAGAAAAAATGCAAACCAGTTATTACATTGATATGAAGCCTTGTAAGTAATATTTAACACATCAAATGCTAGTCTTTTTTGTATTATATAAAATCTACATTTAAAGTTAATTATTATAGTTGTATGTTTGCTTTAACAATTCCTCCCTTGTAATATGCCCCAACTGTATTAGTAATCATATTCTTCAAACATCAGTTTTACTAGCTTCCAATGTGAGGGAGAAGGTCAAAATTAGCTTAATTCAAGGTAATCTAAATTATTCAGCTATGAAGGTTGTAGGGACAGCCCAGGGGAAATGCATTGTCAAGAATCAAACGTAGAATATATTGTACATCACATGATAATGTTTAGTAAGGGGCTTAGCAGGCAACCTCATTTGAACAAGAACAGACAATATGTTTTGAATTAAGATACAGCTGTAAGAAAATAAATGTTCTCACCCATTATTCTCTTTATGGAATTTTTAAATTTCAGTCCTGATTGTAGTGGTCCTGAACAGTTCTGTGAGAGATGTAAGGTTCTCTGCTGAAATAACATAGAAACATAGTTTATTGGCAGAAAAGTACCCATTGGCCCATCTAGTCTGCCCTTTTCCTGCCCATAGGCACCTTTATCCTATCCCCTCATTCCCTTCTCTTCCCCCCCTCCCCAGTGCAATTTTCAGTCCCCTTGATCCCTATTGGATTCGTACCCTTCCCCCCCTTGTTCAATCCCATGTAGTAATCCCATGCCCTCTTGAATTCCCCCACTGAGTTTGCTCCCACCACCCACTCTGGCAGCTTATTCCAGGGACCCACCACCCTCTCAGTGAAGTACTGTCCCCTCACATTTCCTTTGAATTTACCCCCCTACAGTTTTAAGCTGTGTCCCCTGCTGTTTGTGTTCTCCCTCATCTTGAAGATGTTCCCTTCCCACACCTTGTTCATTCACCTCAAATATTTATAAGTCTCTATCATAACCCATTTTTCGCTCCTTGCTTCCAGAGTGCACTTTCTTCATATGATCTCCTGTACAAGCCCTGCACCATTTTGGTTGCCCTTCTCTGGACCCTCCCCACTCTATGTCTCCCCTTAGGTGAGGCCTCCAGAACTGTACCACATACTCCAGGTGTGGTCTAATCATGGACCCATAGAGTGGCATAATCACCTCTCTCCTCCTACTTGTGATAGCCCTCCCTATGCATGCCAGCATCTTGTTTGCTTTATCTACTGCCTTGTTGCACTGATTTGCCACCTTTAGGTTTTTCAAAATCACAATTCCCAGATCCCGCTCCTGTTCTGTTGACCCAAGCTCTTCCCTTCCCAGTGTGTAGCTTTCCCTTGGATTGTTGTGCCCAATGTGCATTATTTTGCATTGTTTTACATTACAGCACAATTGCCACTTCCCTGACCACTCCTCCAGCTTGCTCAGATCCTCCTTCATGAGCTCCACCCCACCAGGTGTATCCACCTTTTTGCAGATCTTTGTGTCATCTGCAAATAGACATACCTTCCCATTTAGGCCCTTTGCTATATCTCTAATGTAGATTTTAAACAGTATTGGACCCAATATTGACCCCTGGTGTACCCTGCTTGTCACGTTTTCCTCCCTGGAGTGAGCCCCATTTATAACCACCCTTTTGATTCTGCCTTCTAGTCAGTTTTCCACCTAGTTTGGCAATTTCTTCCCCACCCCTCAGCTGCCCAGCTTGTTAACCAGCCTCCTTTAAGGGACGGAGTCAAAGGCCTTACTGAAATACAGATAGGCCACATCCACTGCCCCTCTCTGATCGCATATCAACATCACCTTGTCAAAAAATTCGATCAGGTTTGTCTGGAATTACCTATCTCCTGTAAAACCATGCTGGCTGTTGTCCTGCAGCCCCTTCTCTTCCTGATACTGTACTACTCTTTCTTTTAAGAGTCCCTCCATCAGCTTACCTACCACTGAGGTAACACTGAGTGGATGATAATTACCTGGCTCCTCCTTCCCTCTGCTCTTGTTCAATGGCAACACATCAGCCCTTTCCCAGTCCCCTGGGACTATCCCCTTGCCTAAAGAATGATTAAACAGCTTTGTGAGTGGTGCCACAAGTTCCTCCCTCATTTCCCTGAGCACCCTGGGATGTATTGCATCAGGACCCATTGCCTTGTCTGCCCTTAATTTACCTAGTTCCTCCAATATCCTACTTGTGTTCACCTCCCTGCCTCTATTCCCCTATCCCTCAGTTCTGGGCCCTTTCCCTCTTTTTCTATCATGAAGACTGAGCTAAAGTATTTATTTTATATGTCTGCTTTATCTTCATTCCTGTCAAATAGAGCACCCCTTCCCCTTTTATCTTCATTATACCCTGCTTACTCTTCCTTCTCTCGCTTCTTTCATCTCTCACTGATATATCTGAAGATTCACAGTTTTGCATTCATGAATTTTTTACCAAAGTGCATTAAAATTGCATGAAATGTGAACTCACATTTCTTGAATGTGCACATTATTTTATTTGCAATAAATCACACAATTGCATTTGCTTTGGCGTTGTTTCAAATTTATACAATGACTCTGAAGTTTTATGCAATTTATCCATAGCACAATATATTATACATTTTCAATGTAATATTTTTGGAATTTCCAATTTTTAAATATATAAACTATTGCCATGGCCTGGTGTCGCTGGCTTGGGGTGCACTGCACTGTACCACTATGTTGGAGACAAGGGATTGAGCTTCTTTCATGATTCCTCCACCCTGTGCCAATGGATCCTGGGCAAAATGCAGAGGAACAGGCTCAGACTATGGAAGAGGGAGATGGTCCCTCTGCTTGAAGAACACATCCTATTGTAAGTTCTGTGATGCTTTGCCAGCTGGTTATGATTGTTGTATGATATCTGTAATATAAAAATATAGTATGTGATTGTCTCACATAAGACTGCCTGTGCTTCCATGGGTGCCCCCCAAAGTTTAAGTAAACCTACAGGATATATACACTGACCAGGAGATCTCTGTAATGTAATTAACTTCCTTGAGGAATTGCATTTTACGGCCTTTTAATTACCTCATACTTGGGAAGCTGGAAACTAAATATACATTTTATTACAGGACAGGACATTGTTTAGCTGATTACTGTTGGCTATATCTCACTTAGGTGATGGACTGCAGGGTTGTAATCCTACAAGGAACTGGCTGATCAAAGACTCATAATTTGGGAAATAAGTTTTTGCTGATGTAACATTATTTAATATACCTCCTAATAGGACATCATGTTTGTATTTTTTTATTCTAAAAGGAGGAGCTAGATGACTAACAGAAGGGGTGTGGAGAGACACCGTTAAACTAATACTTGTGTCTGAACTGTTTGTCATATCATTTTGGGACTCTAGAGAGACATGGTTCTCTAATTTAACTGCACTTACAGAGATAATACATTAGATAGAAAAGATCTAAACATATTTTGGTAGGAGTTTGTTCTGTAGTTTTCCTTGTTTTTCTTTTATGTGATTGTGAAGTTCTTTGATATTTGTTCTGTATTTTATCTTACTGTTTTTATCCATTTTTAGTAAACATATTCTTTAGGATTCTGCCTGGGTCTCATCTGTCATTTTTTTTGCATGTAAAGTTCCTGCATTTTTAAGTCTGACAGCTGTTCTGAAGAGCTTGATGGTGTTACTAAGCTGGGAAAAGGTAAGATTATACCTAAGGTCTCTTACAGAGTTTTAAGGATTCATTTTGGAAGCCTGGCTTGGTGACTCTGGTGAAAGATTGTACCGCAATCATGAAGAGGGTACATATCTGAGTCTGTACATTGGGTATGCTAAAAGTGCAAGTTAGGGAAGAAGATGGCTTCCAACTATAGTGAGCACACTGCAGACTACCTGAAGCAGTTGTGCAAGGACAGAGGAGTCCTGTATGAGGGGAGAGCCACCAAGCAGAACCTCATGGGTGACCTGATCGCAGCAGATGCCCAGAGCATCAAGTCACAGACTGTGACTGTAAAGGACCAAACCTTGGGTGTGGAGGGTCCAGTGGCCAGTGCAGTTTCCAGATCCGATGAGGAGGACAGCAGGGCCAGTGCAAGCAAAGGGCCACAGCAGCAGGGAAAGTTCACCAGCATTCTGGAGCCAGAAGCAATCAGGTTGCAGACTGAGTTGTGCATAATGGTGCTGGAGTTACAGAAAGATGCTGAGCGAGAATGGCAAGAAGCAGAGTGAAAGAATGAGCTGCAGAGGAGAAGAGGGAGCTGAAACAGCAAGACTCTGACCATGAAGAGCATGAGCGCCAGTGAGCCACAGAGGAGAGGAGAAGAGGGAGCGAGAACAGCGAGAAGTTGAACTTTAACAGTGAGAGGCAGACCATAAAGAGCATGAGCACCAGAGACAAAATGAACTGGAGAAGCTACGTCTTCAACCACCGACACCAGAGCAGGTAAGTGGTTTGGGTTTAACTGGAACTACAGGACTAGGTTCCAAATTAAATTTCAAATTGATATCTGAATTTAAAGAGGGGGAGGATATGGATGCCTTTTTAGATTTCTTTGAAAAAATTTGTATTCAGGCAAAAATTTCTAGAGGGTCCTGGAGCTTCTAGCTATCCCCGCTACTTACCAGGACAGCTTGGGATGCATTGGGTCAAATGGACAATGAGGGCAGTAATGATTACAGCAAACTTAAAGCTGCAATTTAAAAATGTTTGAATTAACTGCAGAAGCATACAAAGTTAAATTCTGTAAGCTCAGGAGAAGCCCTGACATGAGCTACGAGGAGCTAGCCATGAAACAACGTCAGTTTTTAAAATGTTGGTGGGAAGGAACTGAAGCAAACTCTGCAGATAAAATTGAAAATGCTATATTGTTACAGCAGTTTTGGGGGGCATGCCCAGCAGAGCTGAAAACCTGGCTGAGGACCAAGATTCCAAAACAGTGCAAGAGGCTGCTGAACTCTCGGACTGCTATGCCAAGAGCAGATCTGCTCTGAGAGTGAATGGGGTGTGTGTGGCAGTGCAGAAAGGGAAAATCACACCTTCAGGGCAGCTAAAACTATATCATAGAGTTACCTGACAGAAGACATACAAAAAGAATGTACCATGTCAACATTATGAAGCCATATGCTAATAGGGCTGACATGGTGTTTGCAGTAGTAGTAGTAGTCCTGGGGAGGGGACGGATGAAGGAGACCCCCTTCTGGACTTGCTGAAAGAAATCAAGCGGGATTCCTCTGTGGAGGCAGTTAAATTGTCTCCTCAGCTGGCCCCGGACAAGATCAAGGAAGTAAGGGAGGTTTTAGTGGACTTTGTCTGACTGTTTAGCACCAAACCTGGACTAACCCCCTTAGCGATACATAATATTGAGACAGGGACATAGACGCCCATACAGTGGATAGCATATTGGGTGACAGAGGCTTTCCAAAAGGACATTAGGAGGGAGGTGGAGAAAATTCTGGATTTAGGGGAACTCCAGATATCCCACAGTCCCTGGGCCTCACCCGTAGTCCTTGTGCCCAAGCCAGATGGCTGTATTCATTTCTGTGTGGACTATCATGGACTGAATGCAGTCACAAAGTCAGATACCCACCCGATGCTCTGGATGGATGAACTTCTGGATAAGTTGTGAGGGGCGACCTACCTTACGACTATTAACCTGCCAAATGGGTATTGGCAGGTAGAGTTAACTGACAGAGCTAGGGAGAGGTTGGCCTTCATCACTCCAAATGGCATATTTGAATTTAAAGTAATGCCTTTCAGAATGAAGAACACCCCGGCCACTTTCCAAAAGTTGGTGAACCAGGTGTTAAATGGTGCTGAGGAGTATGCCATGGCGTGCCTGGATGACATTACCATCTTTAGTGCCAGCTGGGAGGAACACCTGTCCCACTTTAGGGAAGTGCTGGGCAGTATTCAGAGGGCCAGGCTCACTGTCAAAGCTGAGAAGTGGCAGGTGGCCATGGCTGAAGTGGCATACCTCAGGCATGTTGTAGGCTGGGGACAGCTCCATCCTAACCAAGTAAAAATAGAAGTGATAAAGACATGGCCCAGACCAGAAATGCAGAAGCAGGTCAGGAGTTTTCTAGGGACAGCAGGGTACTATAGGAAATTTGTACCCAATTACAGTGCCCTGGCTGCTCCCTTATCTGACCTGGTAAAGAAAAAGATGCCTCAGAAAATTACCTGGGAACCAGCCTGTGAAAAATCCTTTACCAGGCTGAAGGAGGCACTGTGCAGTGCTCTTGTATTGAACATCCTGTCTATAGCAGACCCTTTTATAGTCCAGGATGACACCTCAGACATGGATATTGGGGCAGTACTGAGTCAGTCATCCAACCAAGGGAAAGATCACCCTGTAGTGTACCTGAGTAATAAGTTACTTCCCAGAGAGCAGGCTTACTCTACTGTGGAAAAAGAGTGTCTTGCCATAGTGTGGGCCCTAAAGGAGTTAGAGCCATACTTATATGGGCAGCATTTTGAGGTACAAACTGACCACAACTCCCTGGTTTGGCTGACACAAATGGGAAAAAACCTAATGGTAGACTATTAAGATGGAGTCTTGCCTTGCAAGGGCATGACATGATGGTCTTACATAGGGCTGGAGCAACTGATCAGAATGCAGATGGCTTATCAGGTCTATATGAGGAGTGAACTGACTAGGAAAGCACATTCCATGCAGGGGATAGAGCCCCTAAATTCAGTCTAGGTGGGGAGGATTGTGACGCTTGGCTAGCTGGTTATGACTGTTGTATGATATTTGTAATATAAAAATATAGTATGTGATTGTCTCACATAAGACAGTCTGTACTTCCATGGGTGCCCCCATCCCCATTTTCAGTGAAGCTACAGGATATGTAAACTGACCAGGAGATCTCAGTAATGTAATTAACTTCCTTGAGAAACTGGATTTTATATCCTTTTTATGACCTCATGCTTGGGAAGTTGGAAACTAAATATACATTTTATTACAGGACAGGGTGTCATTTATCTGACTCCTGTTGGCTATATCCCACCTAGGTGATGGACTGCAGAGTTGTAAACCTAAAAGGAACTGGTTAATCAAAGACTCATAATTTGGGAAATATGTTTTTGCTGATGTCACATTATTTAATATACCTCCTGATAGGACATCATGTTTGTATTTCTTTTATTCTAAAAGGACGAGCTAGATGATTCATAGAAGGGGTGTGGAGAGGCAGAGTTAAACTAATACTTGTGTCTGAACTGGTTGTCATATCATTTTGGGTCTCTAGAGAGACACAGTTCTCTAATTTAACTGCACTTACAGAGGTAATACGTTAGATAGAAAAGATCTAAATGTATTTTGGTAGGAGTTTGTTCAGTAGTTTTACTTGTTTTTCTTTTATGTGATTGTGAAGTTCTTTGATATTTGTTCTGTATTTTATCTTACTGTTTTTATCCATTTTTAGTAAACATATTCTTTAAGATTCTGTCTGGGTCTCATCCGTCATTTTTTTGCATGTGGAGTGCCTGTATTTTTAAGTCTGACAGCTGTTCTGAAGAGCTTGATGGTGTTACTAAACTTTGACAAGGTAAGAATATACCAAAAGTCTCTTACAGAGTTTTAAGGGTTCATTTTGGAAGCCTGGCTTGGTGACCTTGGTGAAAGACTGTATCGCAATTCTCGAAGAGGGAACATATCTGATCCTGTACATTGGGTACGCTAGCATAAGGTTCACAGTTTGAATCCCCCCAGAACTTGAGACTAAAGGTGATTCAGACCCAAAAGCAGACAGGAGGGTTACCCTGTCTGTTATCTGTTCACACTATTGTGCTCTGAGGTTGACACTGTGGGAGCAGAGGACCTGACCTGTGGAGTGTGTTTGTAACAAGATTCAGTACAGCACTGATGGGGCAGATGACCATGTGTCATCAGCTATTCACTGCCTAAAAGATGGAGATGTGGTGGCTGCTGGTAATTGCTAGGGGGAGGTGGGAGTTCCTTAAAGATGGGAAAAATTCCTGTCACCTAGTCCATGATTGTGACTGGAAGCACCTCCTTTGATTCCTCTGAAAATTCCAATTGTGTTCCTCCATCATTGTTGACATCATAGATGACACCTGGTGGCCAGTTTGAATGTCCCATATGTTCAAGCCCATTTTGTAGGGGTAAACCTCAGAGCCCTACCAGTGTTAAAAGGAGGATATGAACTGGGGGGAGTCTTTAGAGTACACAAAGAGGAAGTAGGTGTATGTAACAGTCACAATGAATGAATCAGCCTGAAGAGAGCAGCACAGTAGGTATGTCATGTTTATGAGGGTGAATAGAGATGAAACTGTCAAAAGAAAAAAAAACAGCATTGCTATGAAATAAATCCCTTTAAATTGCTGCTTTTATTTTTTTACACGCTGATAATATGAACTAGTACACTGTATTGTCCCACACTTTCAGGCATGATGCAGGATGCCTAATTGGATAAGACTGATTAAGAATAATGTGTTGACAGACCAGTGGGGCTGAGGGGTTGAGGCGCTGGATGCCACACCTTGCACCACACCGGAGACCCAAGTTCAGATATGATCTTGGGTTGCTGGGGATCTGCAGGGGAGGGAGAGGATGTAGCATCCATAGACAGCTCTCCTCCCCTGAGGGGAGGGTTGTGGGGATGTACAGGATCCTGTCAGCCCTGATAGAGATCAGGGGCATTACAAGATGGCCGACTAACATGAGGGACAAGTGTGTCAGGCATCGGCAGGGTTGCTGAGCACCATGATGTCATAGCATGTCAAACTTGAGGGAGGGGACAGCACTCATGGGGATAAAAGTGGGAAAACCCTCTGTGGGCTTGCAGAGATGAAGAGGGCTCCAGTGGCAAGGTTCACATCCTAATGTCGGCTCAGTGCACTGGAGATCTCCGCAGGTGCCAACCTGCTGTCCAGGTAGGGTCTTGAGTCTGCAAGGTCACCGAGGGTGGGTGAGACCTCCCCCGGGGGTATACTTGGTTGCCTGGAGACTGACCTGCCTAGGTACAGTGGGGAGAATACCGATAGTGAGGGTTCAGGCTGGGAGTGAGAGACATTATCCGAGTGTGCTCCTTGGAAGGATGCCCAGAACCACAGAGTGAGAAATAGAAATGGAAAAAAAAAAAAAAGAATGAGTAATACACTGTGGGGTTATAACAGTGCCACCATGTCACAGAACAATTGATTGCATCAGGCAGATGTACTTTTGTATGACAAAAAAAAATAATTTATTTTCAAATTCTTGACACTATTTCTGCAAAGTGTTGATATCTACTTGTTCACTGTGGTATACTGCACTGCCATTCATGATGCAGGCAACCTGGTTGAATAGGTCACATTAGGAATTAGCACACAGGATTATTGCACTGCCATGCATGGCACAGAACACATGGTTGGATCATGCTGAAGCAATGCTATGTGATGAAAAAATTCCATTTCAGACTGCTGATCCTATTTTTTTAAACTGTTGATAATTAGGAATAGTGCTGGGAGATATCTCTAGTACTTTTGGGACATTGCGTAAAGTCACTGATTTCACATTCACACAATTTTCACAAAATTGTGTCAAAATTCAGCATAATTTTGCTCACCTTTTTTTCTGAAATTCTACATTTTATCCCAAATTAAACATTTTAAAAATGTGAGTTCTTAAAAATGCACAATTTCAGCAAAATGATAATTGGGGAAAAGACATCCCAGGTTATCAACTCCTTAGATGTGACAGGGTTGGAAAAATGGGTGGAGATGCGGCAGTATATGAATCAGAAATGGAACAGAACATGAACATCTCTGAACAAATAAAACCTATGGGCAGCAATGAGATCTCCTGAGACCTTATGAATTAAAATCATAAACAAGAGTGGAAGCCACATCATAATGTGAATATGCTACAGGCCACCAAATGCAAGCAATTAGATATTTAAATCAATAAGCTTGGAGCTTGAAGGGGCATGTGAATTGGGGGAATGATTTTTCTGGATGACCTGAATTTCAATCACATAAATTGGGATACAATGAAGGCCACTAAGCACCATAGGAATCTCTGAAAGAGGCTGTTGTGACACCCCTTTTGAAGAAATCTTCTCTTGACCCAGACTGTCTTGCAAACTACAGACCGATCTCTAACCTGCCCTTTTTGGGTAAGGTTATTGAGAAAGTAGTCGCACTTCAGTTTGATGACTTTCTTACCACCCATGAAATCTATGATCATCTTCAGTCTGGTTCCAGGAAGAGAGCATAGCACTGAGATGGCATTGGTTCGGGTACTTAATGATCTCCTAATTGCGAGAGATTGGAGGAGTCATTCAGTCTTGTTTCTCCTCTATCACTCTGATGTGTTTGACACCATGGACCAAGGGATACTGCTGGAACACCTGCTGATGATCTGCAGACTGTCTGGGACAGTCCTCAGATGGTTTCACTCCTTCCTCATTGGCAGAACTCAGAGGGTAGTATCAGGAATTTTTTCCTCTGCTCCCTTTGTGCTGCTCTGTGGGGTGCTGCAGGGCTCTGTTCTTTCTCCCATGTTGTTCATGGTGTGCATGTTGCCATTAGGAGACATTGTAAGGAGTTATGGGCTGAGTTTTCACTGTTATGCAGATGACACTCAGCTCTATATGTCCTTTGTACCAGAACAGAATGACACACTCACAGTCTTTAACAACTGCCTGGCTGAGATTCAGGACTGGATGAGTGCTAACTGGTTGAGGCTGAATCTGGACAAGACTGAGGTGCTGGTGGTGGACCCTGGTCACTGTGCAGAGAAGCTGACTCCTGGGTCCTCCTCTGGCCTTGTGTTAGGGGGTAACCAGTTGAGACCTTCTGAACAGGTGCAGAATCTGGTCATAATACTTGATTGTGAGCTGACGCTTAAGTCTCAGGTGCCAGTCATCGTCAAGTCCTCTTTTTACCATCTGAGGAATATAGCCCGGATAAAGCACTTTGTTCCACATGATGACCTTCCTGTGTTGGTTCACTCCTTTGTTTCCTCACGTCCTTATTACTGCAATGCTCTATATCTAGGGTTGCCAGGGGTAGACCTCCACTGCCTGCAGCTGGTGCAGAACGCTGCAGCCAGGTTGTTGACTGGCTACCAAGAACTTGCCATGTCACACCTGTTCTGCGTGAACTGCACTGGCTGCCGGTGCATTGGAGGATTACCTTCAAGGTCGCATTGCTGACCTATAAGACCCTACATGGACTGGGTCCAGGCTATTTGCAAGATCTCCTTCAGCCCTACCACCCTCTCCGCTCACTCCGTTATGCTGATGAGGGATTGCTAGAGATTCCCAGGGTTCATCTTCAATCTTCTAGGGCCAGAGCTTTTCCTTTTGTGGCTCCAACCCTGTGGAATTCTCTACCTCATCGGAATAGAGAGAGCCCATCCACAGAGTCATTTAAGGCTTCCTCGAAGAGCTTTTTGTTTGTATCGGTCTATGAATAATTCCAATTTTGCTGTCTTTTTTAATTGTGTCCATATTTTTTATATTTTTATTTATTACTAATGTATGTTTCTGTGATGTATTTGTGCTTGGCACTTGAAAAGTGCAATATAAATAAATTGTGATTTGATTTGATAGGAAAGAATTCTTACAAATAACTGAACAACTTGGCCTGAAATAACACATACATTCTCCTACTCAAGGAGTAACCCCTTAGATACAGTATTAAGCACCAATGAAATAAACGTCACAGATTCTGAAATTGATGCAGCCTTAGGAGGCAGTGATCATAACAGTATTTTCTTCTCCTTTCATGAATGCATCCCAATAAACATAAGGTGTAGGGAGGTCTATAATTATGACACTGCCAATCATTTTCTTATCCATGAGGAATTAAATAAGATACAATAGGACACCCTACCGAGCAGAAAAAAAAAACAACTAGTGAAATCTAAGAAACAATTAGAAGTCCAATATTTACAATATGTGACAAACACATAAAAAAGAAAAACATGTATAATAACAGTGGTATTAAACCAAAATGGCTCACAAATAGTTTAAATAAATTACTTAAAAAGAAACAAACTCTTTATAAAGTATACACAAATGATAAAACAGAAACAAATTGATTAAGATATTAGGAAACTAAAGAAATGCAAACATAAAATTAAGAAAAATAAAAACTGGAAATTGGTTGGGCTAAAAATAAAAATAAAAATAATATAAAGGAATTTTGTGGATACGTGAACTCACTAAAAAACTCCAGCAGTGGCCTATGTTCAATAACATTGGAAAATCAAGAAATTGATTATCCAAATGAAATGGCTAAAACATTTAATACATATTTCTCATCTCTGTTTTCTAAGAGGAGCCCATACATTGGAATTATACGAATCAAAAATGCAACTACAATAGAAACATGAACTAGCCAGAGCCAATAGGGCTGTGAAAAGCTACAGTACCAAACAACCAAAGTTGCAAATTTGCATAGAAATTATGCAATGCCCAGGTGTAACCTGACCATTTTTTGTAGATATTGCACCAAATTTTCAACATGGTCTTTTTCAGAACCCTCCTCATGAAGAGTGCCTGTATCATTTTGTTCGCCTGTCCTGAAAGGTGATTTCGCAGAGTGAACGCGCTATTTTTTAATATTCAGAAATTGGTAGCGAACTTGATATGAGGTTGGGGAACTTTGCAAAGCTTCGGGAAATGTGATTTTCCAGGTTTTTACTAACATCACTGGCAAACTATGAATTTTCAATATCTCTATCTCCAATACAAACACATTCCCTTTTTGAGTTTTTATTTTGATAGAGATTATTTTTGCAGTTGTACATGACATGATCATAACAACAAGTATAAACAGTATTTACAAGTTAAATATTTAAAATTTACACTACATATTGAAGTAATATTATATGACTATTAAGACGCAATGGTCAAAAAAGGTAAACATTTTTTATTAAAAAGAAATGTCCATACTTTCACTCAAATATTATTTTGGATAAACATTTCAGATAGCAATTTATTATTTTCTTGTTGGTGTCGTAGAGTGCTATTCAGACAGTCATCAAAAACTGGAATGCTGTAAATTCAGTCCTCTTGAATTTATTTAGTCGGAGTATATGCTGGTGTGTGTGTGTGTGAGCATGCAACCTGTCACTGCAGATAAACAAAATGCAATAGTCCCCAGTTCTGGCAGTCTCTCACCATTCACCAGGACTAAATGCAGACAGTGTGGAAACCAAGCACTTACCTTGCCCCCACACTGTAGCTGTCTTTGTGGATTATCCAAGGGTTTAACGCCCAAGTGGTGTCAGTCCCTTACCTCTTACCAGCACTAAATCCATCACAGTCTGGGTATGTTTTCACTGAGTCTGCCCCCACATGGTACTGTACCTGTGGATACACTGATGGCTTTATCTACTTTTTACCAGCACTAGATTCATCACAGTGGGTGAGTGGGGGTGCTGCACAGCACCTGTCCCTGTGGATAAACAAAGAGCTTTAGTTTACCTTCTAGTGCTATCTCAACTGTGCCTTGTATGAGCATTATGAAGAAAAGTCAGCAGTGAACCTGATTCTGTGGACAACAGAGGTGTTGTAAGTCCCACCTTTCACTAGCACTGGATAGCAAATATAGAAAGACTGAATAGAAAAATATAAAAAAAAAATAAGAAAATGGTCTCAGATCCCAATAAATGCCCATAGGAATGGGAAAGCAAACAAAGCTGCAGCTGGACTGTCTGTAATCTGACACTGTAGTCTGTTCCAATGGTTTCAGACCTTCAATAAATTCCAGTATAACAGATAATGAGTTACCCCGTAGGTTGCTGAAAGAAATAGAATAAATCTATTAGACTAAGCTGGACAAATGATAGAAACAGCAGTTTAAAAAGGTTTTTTTTTTGTTAATATCCTGAGAAGTTCAGAGGTATTCAGATGCCTTTAACATGGAGCAGCAAATAGCAAAAATCAGAGGGGGAGTGCACTGTTTAGCAGCTGTTGAGGAATATTTCCAAATGTCCAAAAAGGGAGTTCCACGATCAGCCATTTTTAGAGCTACAATCTGATCCCAATAGGGCTGTAGACTCTGCCCACAGCCCTAATAAATGAACAGGATATCACAAACAAAATTACCAGATTAAAAAAATGCACATTCAGTGGGACTGGATAACATATCTCCCAGACTTTTAAAACTCCATGCACCACATATATCTAAACCTTTAAAAAAGTTATTCTTACCATCATTACTAAACAATGACATCCCATCGGATTGGTTATCTACTACGGTGGTACCTGTGCACAAAAAGGGAAGCAAAGCAAACTGTGCAAACTATATGCCTCTCAGTCTTACATCAGTGCCTGGGAAGATCCTGGAATCCATAATAAAAAAATATGATCAATGAACACCAGATTAAACATGGTAATCAGGATGCAGAACAGTATGGGTTTACCTCAAACAGATCCTATGTGACCACCCTCCTAAGTTTGTGCAAAAAAATATCATCAGCATTGGACTGAGATTTAACAGTGGACTGCATCTATCTTGACTTTTCAAAGGCTTTTCCACAGCCCCACACTGAGCAATAATCCATAAGTTAATAAATCTAAAATTAGATCATAGAATTGTACAATGGGCACAGATTTGGGTGAGTGGTAGGACCCAGACAGTATGCATAAAGGGGTATTGCTTGGGCCCTAGGGGAGTGACTACTGGTATGGTGCAGGGCTCTGTCTTTGCACCCCTGCTGTTTCAGATATTCATAGCAGATATGAGGGAGCATATGATCAGCTGGTTTAGTAAATATGCAGATGATACAAAACTTACTAGCATGGTTAGCATGGATGAGAATAGACTAGCATTGCAAAAAAAACTAACCTATATCCTAACATGGGCAAAGACATGGGCAGTGTGTTTTAATAGGGACAAATGTGTCATGAACCCAGGAAACCAGTACCTAAAGAAAATATATCTCCTGGATGGATCCCCTGTTAAGGAATCTCTGGAAGAAAAAAATTTGGGAATAACAATAAATCAAAACCTGTCATGTTCATCTCACTGTAAGGCTCAGATTGCTAAAGCAAAAAGGTTGATCTGGTCAATAAAAAGAAACTTCAAGAGTAGAAGGGAACATGTGATAATGCCTCTATACAGAATGTATGTTAGACCAGTACTGGACTATGTGAGCCCTATATGGCGTCAATCACCATAGGGACTATTGATAGGATCAAAAGAGTCCAGAGACAGGCTACAAAACTGATACATAACATAAAAACATTACCCTATTGCAAAAGATTAAGGAAACTTAACCTCATGTCAGCAGAGACTAGAAGAATACAGGAGACTTACTTATTTGCAACAATATCATGCAAGACAATTGTTTGTTCAGTGAGCTGAGTTTGGAATTTAAAAATGACCAGAAGGGCACTAGAGGTCATCATTTACAACTAAGACAGATACAATTTAACTCTAATAAAAGAAAAGCATTCTATACACAAAGAATAGTTAACCAGTGGAATAAACTCCCTCTGGAAATTATAACTAATAAGGAAAAAACAATTCAAATACAGGTTGGACTTCTATATCTTGGATGGAAACAAACTGTCCTATTATAGATAATGTATAGGAGTGTAAATGAGCCAACCTCCTTCTCAGCTTCTTATACCTAAGTATGAACCTTAGCATGAACATATAACATCCTTCTTGCCCCAAATTGTGAATTCTTAAAAATGGGCAGTTTAAGCAAATAATGCAACAGACTCTGCACAAACTTTCAAAAGTGTACATTTTTATAAGCCTTAATCTGCAAAACTGTGCAATTTCACTCATTTTGTGCAAAAAGCTACATAGCACTGTACAATGTGCTCATTTCGTTAAATTGTGCAAAATTAAAGGCTGGTAAGCCTCACATCCATTGTGGGAAAACTGATGGAGACAATCCTGAAGGAGAGGCTGGTGTCCCTTCTGGAGACCAGTGCAGGACATTAGGCAGCATGGGTTTGTCATGGGCACATCCTGTCAAACCAACATGGTGGATTATTATGACTGGGTAACTAGACAGTTGGACAAGGGCCACTGCAATGCCATTCATGACTCAGCATGTAAAGTTTGATAGGACTGCTTAAGAAGCAGTAAAGTAAGGGGTTAGCACAGTTCCACTTATGATGGATATATGATTGCATCAGGCAGAAACTGTGCTGTTTGACAAAATAATGTCTTATTTAATCTGCTGCTACTATTTTTCTAAACTGCTAATAGTTAGAAACTAGTGCACTAGGACACTACAGGGTACTACAGTGTCTTGAACAATACAAGATTCTTGACTGGATAGGGCTGAGTCATAATTTAAAGTGCACTGTGTGTTTAATGGCCTAGTATAGTGACTGAATATATTATAGTAGCTTTCAGAAGTAGTCAGCTATCACTTCTTAAATGTGAAGTGTGTTTTGCTTTCAAATTTGATAATTGGTAGATTTTCTATCTGAGAGTGCTACTGTATGTGTGATGTGTGGAACAGAATTCTACCTAAAGGCTGGCATGATCAGTTCTATTCCACCCTATAGATCAGCAGCATTGTGACCTCACTGACTGTGACATCACTAGTAACCAAGAAGAGTCAGCCTTCTGCTGCTTGATTGGTAACTTGAGACACATGTTCCAGTCAGGTAGCAGAGCTTGTGATATAGCAGTGAGGGAGGTTATATGTAAATTGATTTATTTAGTTTTTGTTGACCAGGTAAGTGCACTAGACAAATCCTGCCTATTTTCAGGCACAACCGGCGGAAGGGAGATACAGATGAATGCCAACTGACCTTGAACCAGATTAAGCTGTTGGTAGTATTTTTAGTGAATGAGGGAAATTTGGCCGGGACACCGGGGAAATTCCCCTACTCTGTAGGGTGGAGTTTCCGTTTCTATCTGGCCAGCGTTATGGCGGAATCATACAGAGAAGTGCCTACCTGTGAGGAAGAGCCGCTTGTGTCGTTTGCAATGGAGCCAAAGAGTACAGCAGTTTTAGAGGTACGGAGAAATTTTTCAAAAGTGTCTCTAGAAGATAACCTTTTGACTACTGGACATCCTGACCCTGCTTTGTCTATTTTGGACACTGCGAATGCTTTACTAACGGGAGATGCCCCGACAGTAAACGTCTCGGCTTGCTCACCGGAACGAAATTCTCGGGCTGCAGTGGGCGTAACGCCGGTTCTTCCCCCAGTTTCTTCCGGACCTCTCCTGACCGAGTGTGCAGCACAGCACTCTATAATGAGCCCTGCTACAGTGGATTCCGTGGCGAGTTTCAGCATTGGAGAGCGAACAAGCGTTACTGTGACTGCTGCAGACAATATGCCAACCACTTCTACAAAGCCACAGGTTTCGTTTGACCTACTGAATAAGGAGACGGTGCAACAAAGTGGTTCCTGGACAGTAACAACAGCGCTTCAAAAAGCAGGATGGATGCGTTCTGATGATGGAAAGTGGATTCCGGATCCGAGTTGAAAACAAGATAAACTTATTTCTTCAGATTTCATGAACAGGCCTGCAACTGACATGAGCTCCACCGAGGTACCTAATCTTCAGAAAGACAATATTACTGTTTCTCATATTGACACTGTGAATATGATGTCTTGGGGAGATTTGATGGATACAGTTGAGTCAGGCGATAGGCAGGTTTCAAAAGATAGTGTTAATGTTCCACTTATTTCTTTAGAGGATCCCCCCCGTGTTACTTTTGCCCCTAAAGATGACCTAAAACAGATGCCTACTATGAGTACATCACTGAATAATGCTACGTCGCAAGACGTTTCTGAGCCGAGCACCTCTAATGCTATGGACTCATCTCATACATTACAGACTTCAGGTCATCCCCCTAT
This sequence comes from Neoceratodus forsteri, assembly GCA_016271365.2. Lineage (NCBI taxonomy): Eukaryota > Metazoa > Chordata > Ceratodontiformes > Ceratodontidae > Neoceratodus > Neoceratodus forsteri. Next base: position 1,634,944,068 of record CM028130.1, on the reverse strand, counting down.
ATTGTCAGACTTGTTTAAAAATAAATTAGAGCCAGCCCCTCACAGGAATGCTGTTCGCCTTCGATACAGAGGTGGGCTTGCGGAGTTCCCTGACAGATACTATGTTGCTAGAACTCTCTTAAAAGGAAAACTACATTTTGCAGCATCTGATATTTATGCCTTAATACATATATCAGGTGAAGAGACTTTTGATATAAGTTTTAAAACATCTACTAGTCTGGACCGTTTTTGGCACCTGTACACCCTCCAAAAAAATGACCCTGTCTGGACTCCTTTTTCAGTAATACCCTTATCTAAACCTACATACAGAACAGTGACAATAATGTTTAGAAATGAAGGGGTGAGCATAAGTGATATCTATCACTGGCTGCAGAATCACTGTAATGTTTTATCACCTCTCCAGCCATTTTAGACGATGAGGGATTGTGGACTGGGGTTGAGATTCAAGGTGAAGCTTTTCCAAAATAACTTGGAAGTTGTACATTTGCCAAATAGTTTCTTCCTAGGGAAAGATAGAGGGGTTTGTTTTTACGGAGGCCAACCAAGAGCATGTTTTAAATGTGGTGCCACTACACATTTAAGTAGCACATGCGACTTGCTTAAATGTGGTTTATGCGGAGGTTATGGACATCCTAGCATGTCATGCATGAATGTATTTAAGTGTAATCTGTGTAATGAAGTTGGCCACGCCTATCACCAGTGCCCCTGGGCAAGTAAAAATAGGTCGCAAAGTTGGGATTCAGATTCTCTGGTACAAAAAGTGCAGGATAAAGTCCAAGAACATAAGCCTTCTATGACTACTCCTTTAGATCACCCCTCACAAACAATTTCGTAAACTCAAAATGAGGCTACTCCATACAAATCCTGTTTCTGACCCTTCCCGGAATCTCTTGCTATGATTCCTACACCTGTTGTAGACAATGAAGGATTTCAAATAGCTAAGCGCATCACCAGAGCCACTACCCGAAAAGCCTCTAAACTGCCTGACACCCTTATATCAAATAGTTTTGACTGTTTAAAAGGAGATAAGGAGGTTTCAGACGGTGATTCAGATGCATCCCCATTACTTTCTGATATTGATACCCCTGTTCCTAAACCTCCTGATGTTACTAGGAAAAAACTGACGAAAACAAAAAAGGGAGGGAAAAAAAGGAAGAACATATCAATAACTGATGGTAGCGGATAAAGGTCACACCTACTCATGGATCTACGTATAGCATCTTTAAATGTCTGTAGTCTCAGAAGCTATAAAAAACGATTAAGTTTTTTACAGTATGCAAATTCCCTGAGCTTGGACATTTTGTTGGTACAAGAAACTCATCTCTAGCTTACACGACATTAAACAAATAAAAGCGAATGGTATAAAGGGCCCTCTTACTGGACTTTTGGAACAGATTTGGCAGATGGTGTAGCTATTTTGTTTTATTCCACTCAATTTTCAGTGATACAAATACTTGATATACTTCTGGGACGAGCTTTTATACTAGATATCGTTAGATGTACCTTTCCACTTAGATTGATAGTTATCTATGGACCACAACTTAAAGCAGCTCGGATAGCTTTACTGGACTTAATTAAGCCTTTTTTATGTACCAGTAAGCATATTTGTTGGGATGGGGATTTCAATATTTCCATTGATACCAGGCAAAAGGTGTCATCAGGAAAAAAGGTGTATTGTGACTCTATAGCATTAGCCAAATTAATAAAGGAGGCAAATTTAGTTGATGCCTATCGTAAGTTACACTCGGACACAGGTTATACTTATTTTAGATCAGTTTACTGTACTAGAATCGATTATTTTTTTGTCTCTTGTAGTTTAGTTCCTGTTTCGGTTATTGTGCGCCCCACTGAAATATCAGATCATTGCCTTTTGTCTTGTCGATTCACTATAGACTCGTCTAATGTTCCCATTGCACTTACAACTTTTTGGAAACTGAATAATTCTTTATTTATCTCTATATCAGTACAGTCTCACTTACGGAATATCTTTCAGGCCCGAGTATCGGTTATGGTTTGTTATGGCTCCTTATGGGATTGGTGGAAGGATACGAAACAAGATTTGACTAATTTTTTTATAACTATAGGAAAGAGATTCTCTAGAGATAACTATTTTAACTATTTAATGTACCGAAATCAATTATATAAGCTAGTGTTGCTTCAATCTACATCATCAGTAGATTATTCAGCTCAAATCTCTAAACTAAAACAGAATATGTTGACATACCAATATGATAAAGCCAAATCCTTAAGTTACATTATGAAAACGGGAACTGTGATTTCCCCAACTGAGGACCCATTTTTTGCTTTCAAAAGTAGGCTTCAGTCTACAGTTATGATTGGTTTGCAAAATGATCAATGTACAGTTTTTAGATCTATTCCAGAAATGACAGAAATTATGTTGGATTATTTACAAAAACAATTTTGTTCTGCATCCAACGTTCCCATCAATACATCTTTATATCCTAAGTTTCAGTTTCCCAAAATGCCAAACCATTTTTCTCCCATCCTGATTAATAGAATCTCGCAAGAAGAAGTTGCTACTGCTATCTTGGAATTGAAGTTGAAGGTATCCCCTGGGCCTGATGGCTTGACACACAAATTTTATAAAATGTTTAAAGACCATTTATTAGAAATGTTAACTCAGGTATACAATTATCTACTAGATTCACTGGACGTCTCAGTGGATTTTGGTATATCTGCATTAAAATTTATCTACAAAAAAGGAGAAAGAACTTTGTTGACAAATTGGAGACCGTTACATTTATTAAATACAGATTATAAAATCCTTTCCAAGATTTTATGTTCTAGATTATGAACGATAGCACCAGACTTAATTGACACGGCCCAAACATGTGCAATTCCAGGTAGGTCCATTTATTCAAACCTATATTTATTACGAGAAATTTTTGATTTAAGACAACGTAAAGAGATACCTGGTTATATTTTTGCTTTAGACCAATCTAAAGCTTTTGATTCAGTACAACATGGATTTTTACTGCACACATTGTCACTATATGGTATCCCTGAGAAATTTATATCATGGATCTCATATCTATTGTCATTAGCACATTTCTTCCCAATAATAAATGATTTCTGTGGACTGACCTTATTGCAAAAGATTGGACTTAGGCAAGGCTGTCCTCTGAGTCCTCTATTATATGTTTTTGCTCTGGACCCCATTATTCGTCACATCCAGGCAGATGTTCGCATTGTAGGGATATCCCCACACCAAAATGTAGAACCTATTAAAATATCAGCATATGCAGATGATGTGGTGATATTAGTCTCTGATTTCCTTTCCAGTAAATTAGCCATACAAATATTTCAGTCTTTTACGCCAATATCAGAAGTTCCTTGAACCTAGAAAATGTGTCTGCATCCCGTTACATCACAGGGATGAGAGCATGGAACTGATACATGGCATCAAAATATGTACTGCCCTCAGAAAATATTAGGGATTTGGTTTAATACAACATGTTATCCTAACTATAATTGGGATAAACAACTAACTTTAGGGGAAAACAAGGTGCGTATATGGAAAGCGTGGAAATTAAGCAAAAAATAACGAGTATTGATAATAAAAAAGTATTTGCTTCCGATTTTTTTATTCCTCAGTCATATATATTGCCCACCTAAAACTATGGAAACTAGACTCTTGAGCCTTTTCTTTCACATGCTGTGGGGGAATCGTTTGAATCCAATCAAAAGACAGATTACATATTTCCCTATAACTCGAGGGGGGTTAGGGATGATAAACCCTTTGTTTTTTTTCCTTTCATTTTTTTACATAATATAATTAAAAGTTATACCAATGCAAAAATGATATATGATATCTGGGTATCAAACACAATAGAGCCTGTCATGGTAGCATGGACAGACCAACCACCTATTATTTCGCGTATCTCTTCTGCTCCATTTTATGTGGTCGATTGCATTAGATTCCTTAGATCCTGGAAAGTACATAAACGTTCTGTAATAGGCCTAACCAGGAAACAATTATATACGTATCTATTGTATATTGATGAACCGATACTAGAATTTCCCTTCTGTAGTCCACCGCAAACAGTACATGCACTTAATGTTCTTAAAGATAACAGGATACCTGCGCATATGTGGGATATTTCCTGGTTAAGTTGTCATGGAAAATTACAAGTACGAGGAAATTTGAAGCATAAATCTATGCAAGACAGGTTTTTAAACCATCTTGCATACGCATAGAAGAAACCATGGAGCATTTTTTGCTTACCTGTCCAGATGCCAAATTGTTATGGAAGACTTTGGCGAACAAATGGAAATGGCCTTTTTTAAGTAGAATCACTTATTCAGTTCTCGTTCTAGGGATTTTTTCCAATTGCTGGAGTTTGTACCATCCTAGTACACTAAGAGTTATCCTTGCAGTTTGTAAATATCACATGTGGCAGCCTAGATGCAAATTTGTGTTTCAGCAAATCAGAATGAGTCCCTGGGATATAATACAATGCATAGAGACAGCACTCCAAACTCTTAAAAGGAAAGAAATGCAGTATTTATCAAATACTCAGTATGTGCAATATTGGGAGGGTATTCCTGTTTGATGAATGTCACATGGGTGTGTTTTTTCTTCTTATGTGATATGGTATCTTGTACTTTACCTTACTTTGTTTTTGTATGATGGATGTCATTTCATTTTGAATTCCCTCCATTGTGTATGTATTTTCTGGTGATATTATTTCTTTTCATACAAAGTACATACCTGATGTTATGTATGTATCCAATAAAAAATTCCCCTACTCTTTTCAAGAAGTGCCGTGGGATCTTTAACATCCACCTGAACTACCATCAATCCAGGCAGATGGGAGCTCAGTTTAACGTCTCATCCGAAAGACAGTACCTCAGAAGTGCAGCACCCCTTTCATGCAGCACTACAGTGTCAGTACTGGGATATTAACCCAAGTGCCAGATGTGGGAACTGAACCCACAGCTCTCTGATCTCCCGGCCTCAGAGGCGAGTGTGCTACCTACTGAGCCACTGACACTGACACTGACAAATTATATAATGAGAGGAATGGAACTATAGCAAGAAATGTCTTCTTCCAGGTAAATCACTGCTAGTCATATCACACCCAATAGTATTGGTAGAAAACCCTCTAATAAGCACACAGCAAAAGAAAAAATAAGAAAAAAGAATAAGGGACTACTTTTTAAAAAATACTAACAGTTTTGGTCTGCTATGGTTTTTGGAGCTACATATTTTCACCAGGCAGATGTTCTGTTGTATGAACAAAATAAAATCCACTTTAATAATTTGCTGCTGCTACAGTATTTTTTATAAACTACTGATGTAGATATTAGGACATAGTTTGCTGTGGGGTGCTGTCCTACCTTCCAGGATGCAGAGCACCTGATTGGATAGGCATCAATAGAAATTAATACTTTGCTAGGCTGCCACAGTGCCACACATGAGACAGGATGCACCGTTGTAGTCAAGTGACAGATTTCCTGCTGTACAACAAAATAATTTCCCTTTCAAACTGCAGTTCTTATTTTTGTAAACAGCTGCTAATTAGAAACTTGGACACTGTGGGGTTATTGCCCAGTTAGATATGGCTCATTAAGAAATAGTGCACTGTGCAGTTACCACAGTGTCAAACACAATGCAGAACACATGGTTTGATCAAGTCGATGCACTGCAGTTTGCCCCAATAAGTTCCCTTTCAAACTGCTGTTTTTTTTCTGAACCACCGATAATTAAGAATTACTATACCACAGTACACTGCATAATGCAGGATGCTCATTTAGATTACAGATGTGAAAACAAACTCTGGTCAGAACCAATATGACTGCAAGATGATGTTTGATGATGATGGCAATTATTACCATTATTATAAAAATATGTGCTTTAACAGTGCAACTGTGATTTGTGTAGGGTTATAACTGAACAAGGGCATTGGTGAGGACCACACATGCTTCAGTTCCACTGTGGAAGGATACGGCCTTGGCATCCGGTCATGTGCTTCCACAGTCCCTTCTTTTGTTATGTAATAGCAATATGCCAGCATGGCTCTCACTGTGCAGCTGTAAAAATGGATTGGATTCCTTTCCTGTTGGCACAGTAAGTGTTGGTCATGCATTGCTTTGCAAAAAGGGGGAAAATAGAAATTTGAGGTTATACTGAGCCTGGGGTATGATTACCGGGGTAGGGGCAGAGAGCACTATATTAGGGAGCTGGGGTCTGGGGTGGCCACTTTGCACCCCCCTGGAGTATCCACCCTATTGCAGATTTTGGTGTCATCTACAAAAAAAGCAGACCATCCCTTCCAGCTCCACTGCAATGTCACTTATACAGACATTAAAGAGGACCGGTCCCAGAAATGATCCCTGAGGCACCCCACTGTTCACAATCCCTTCCTTGGAGTGAACCCTATTTACCACTACCCTCTATTTCCTATCACCTAAGCAATTTCTTATCCAGTTTACCACCTTTGGACCCACTCCTATGCTACCCAGCTTGTGTACTAGTCTCCTTTGTGGATTGGTGTCAAAAGCCTTTACTGAAATCTATGTAGGTCACTTCCACTGCTCCACCCTGATATAATTTCATCACCCAGTAAAATAAATCTATCAGATTCATTTAACATGACATCCCCACTCTGAATCCATGCTGCCTCGGGTCTTGTAACCAATTGGTTTCAAGATAATCCACTATGTTTTCCTTCAGCAGTGATTCCACTACCTTTCCAGCCACTGATGACAAGTTGACTGGCTTGTAATTGGCAGCCTGTCCCACTACCACTTTTGTGAAGTAGGACTACATCTGACCTCCTCCACTCCTTCAGAAACAGAGCTGTTAAATAGAACTGGCAGAGCTGCAGCCAGCACCTCCCTTAATATCCTTGACTGCATCCTGTCTGACCCTATTGCTTTGGTCACCTTCAGATAAGTGAATCTCTTCAGGATTCTCTCCTCCAAAAAAAGACTAGTGGCCACCTTCCTCCCTCCAAAAATTCCATTACTTTTTTCTGTCCCCCATCCCATTCTTCCCTTGTGAACACTGAACAAGAGTGGTGGTGTTTATGCTCTTTGAGCTCTGGCTAATGCAAAGTAGTGGACAGAGAAGTTTGGTATGACTGTGGGGGGGTTCAGAGGACAGAGTCACAAGAAGGTGTAGTGGTGGTCCTTCATGAAGGATATGGGGAGGGGCCAGACAAAGTAACAGAAGCTCTGGAGAAAAGACCAGGAAAAGTTGTTGTTTAGTTGTTGTTTTTTTTTTTAACCAGGTATAGCACACTAAGCTGAAAGCTTTTTTACAGGAGCGACCTGGGAGCACAAGGAGGTTAAGTGACTTGCTGAGGGTCACACAGTATGCAAGTGGAAGCTGTGGGATTCAAACCCAGGTCTGGTCTGCTGGATGTTTCCAGATTTGCAGCTCAGAGGAAGACATCCTGAATACAGAATACAGTTTTTACCCGAGTATAATCACACTTTCCAATTTGTCTGGCCCAGAATCACGGACCTTGATGAATAGTACCCCAGGCACACATTCAAACTACTGCCCACAGTGTGTAACTGCCAGGTATGCCTCATACAGAGGGCTGTGGAGGGAAGTGACCTTTTCTGAGTAGCTCAGGTCTCCTTCACCAACATAGTCCTGTACTTGTGATTTTTGAATTGAATCACCTCCTTCACTAGGGAGAAGAGAGTACTGCTTCAAGTGGTGTATGAAGCAAAAAGGGATCTTCCTGCACCTTTCTACTTGGGCAACTTGGTACTAGCCCTTACAGTACTAGGTTGGTACAGTTCTCTAGGAAGCATAACATCTAATAACCATGACTCTAGGAATTTCCCTGTTAAATTAAGTGTGAGGTCTGTTTTCTCAACTTTGGTTAGGTGCCTGTTATCATGGCATTCACAATTTACTGTTCATGGTTTAACTAAACTGGTTTTATGTGCTCTAAAATCACATATCATAGGGAAATAAAAATACTTAGGGTTGTCAGCAGCAATCCATCTTAATGAATCATGGGTATGCTAAAGATAGTTTCATAAAACACCAAGGGGGTAAACTCTCCGATAAAATGCACTTGAATTCTGAGTGAATTAAAATGCCTTAACAGTGATGTCTCTTTTATTCAAGAGACATACTTATCACTGGCTGAACATTTAAAACCAAGAAGAAAATGGGTTGGACAGATGGTAGAAGCATCCCATATGAGAGATAGGGAAATAAGTACGTACAGCCATATTTATTAAAAGGGATCATTCACTTGAAATTATTTCATCGAAAACCAGTATGGAAGGGAGGTTGGCAATACTGAATGGCAAAGTTTGTGGTGAACTAATTCACTTTGTTAATGTGTACACCCCACATGTCTGTGCAGGCCTGTTCTATAAATAGGCTTGTGGTAAGATGGCCAAATTGCAGGGATAGGGAAATCATTTTTGGTGGAGATTTTATTTGTGCCATATCACCAGCACAGGACCACTGCTCCAGACACTTGAGAAGAAACAGGGCTGCAGCAAAATCCTGAGAGCACTAACAGAGGAACTAAGTCTTGTAGATATCTGAAGGCATATGCATAAAGGGGAAAGAGATTTTACATTTTATTCCCACCTGCACTCTGCCTATTCCAGAACTGACTTATTTGTTTAACCCAGAAAACATACAAGCACAATTTTAATGCTTGGAAGAGATTTAGTATTACACAATCTGATCATGCTACCATTTCAGTAGTACTGTAGTTATGGAAGAGGGTAGGAAATCTCTTTGGAGATTAATACATCCTTACTAAATTATTCTAATTTGAAAACACTTATCAGTCTGTGCCCCTCAGGAACATTTGGCCTTCACCTGGACCCCATGGTCACGGAGGCAGTAGTATGGGATATGTTGATGGCAGTAACTGGAGGCCAAATTACAAGTTATGCTTTAGCCAAAAATAAATAAAACAAAGCAACCCTAGATATGCTGATATGGTCCATAGCAGATTTTGAATGACAACATAAAGCTAACCCAGGCTGTAAAAGCTGTTGAGCCCTGTCCAAAGCCTGTCAACATTTAAAAGAAACAGAGGAGAAACAGGTGAAGGGTACTGTACTTAAGATATGCGAACAATAAATATTATGAGATAGGAAGATCACAAAGCCTTTAGCCTGCATGTTGACAAAAATGGCAGTGGACAGAGTAGTACCAGAGATTTAGGACAAAAAAGAACCAAATCAGATATAGGTGCCCACTGGTAAAATTGCCCAGTGCTTTAAGGACTTCTATAAGGACCTCTATGTTGAACCCAAATGGCAGAGAAAGAGTGCAGGAGCGCACTCAATAATTCTTAGGGAACCTCCACCTGATCTCACAACAACCAGAAATAAGAGCTGGATTAGACAGGTCCATCTCAGAAAAGGAAATTACATAGGCAGTATTAGAAGCCAGGGGGGAAAGGCACCAGACCCAGACAGCTTCAGTATCAAATTTTACAAGATTTTTAAGGAAGAACTGATCTGCTTAGGAGGTAGTACAGCATAGTGATTAAAGTCATTGAGTAGCAAATTAGAAGACCTTGATTTGCATCCCATTAGCTCTATTTGCATACTGTGTGACCCTAAGCAAGTCACTTAACTTCCTTGTGCTTTCAGATCACACCTGGAAACAAGCACTTGCTTAGTGTACATTTCCTGGTTAAACAATGTCCCCTTTAATGGCAGGAAGTCCTCGATAAAGTCAGCCCTAAGCTGGGAAAAGGGAAAGGCACTTGTGTAAATTTCTGGCCAATTTTCCTCTTGAACTAGGGCATGGAGCTCTTTAAGAAAATCACAGCTGGCATGCTCAAATCTTGCATGGGAACCCTCATTCACCCGGACCAAACAGGATTTATCCCTCAGAGATATCTACATAACAACATTCGGCACCTCATAAACACACTCTCTTGTCAAGTCACTAGTAACCTTCCACAACTTGCACTTTTTCTGGATGCAGGAAAAGCATTTGATTGGCTAAATTGGGCATACTTGTAGATGGGAATGTAAACATGGGTTTTGGGCACAGCTTCATGTCCTGGATAAAAATGTTGCACTCACATCCAATTGTGACAGTTAGTGACAATAGTACACTTTTGAGGTCTTTACAACTGAGAAGGGTATGAAGCAGGGTTGTGCCCTGTCTCCCCTCTTCATACTTAGCATGGAGACCCTTGCAGCAACAATACAATGAGCAGAATCTTTTCAAGGCATTAAAGTCAATGGGTACAATAATCGAATATTACTGTATGCAGATAATACTCCAACAATCTGTCTCAACCCTGCTAGGCATATGATAGAAATTGGGCAAGCCCTGGATTCAAAGAAACTGTGATAGAATGGAACCCTAATTATCAGGGTGTCAATAACAGACCAGTCGAAAGCTCAATTTCCTTTTAAATGGGTCAGGGGTAAAGTTCATTATATAAGTATTAAAATTCCAACACATCTAAACCAGTTGTACCACATGGATTATATCCCAGTTAAACCAACAGTGCACTCAGACTTAAAAGGTAGAGTTAAAACATATAGGGTGAAATGCAAAACAAATAAACAAAACAACAACAACAAAAAAGACTGCACAAAAGGTTATATTGTAAGCTTCAAGAGCAGACAGATAATAAACCAATGTTAGCCATTTTCTATCAACTATTATAATCTGTTGTTATTTTTGTTTGATACTCAGAACAAGTGAATACTACTTAAAGTAGAACAATGTAAAACATTCAACAACATGGCTATTTTACTGTCAGCATGATAGGGCCTCAGAAACTTGTCAGCCAACATTGTACTGATTATGTGTGTTCATTACTATTTGTGTTTTCAAGTCTGAATTGGTCCTTTCACAGCCCTCCTAATCTGTTGTAAATTGTGTGGATCTCTAATCAGTCTGACATACAGAGCCATTAATATACTGTAATATTTAAAGTTATATTCACTGGATTATGTTTTATGTGTTACCTACAGCCATTTTAAGTACCAAAATGAAAATGCTTCAGTTGTTATTCTTGTGTGTTGTACAAATTATGCTATGTGTTTTTGGTTTTTTGATTTTATTTTGCAAAAGCAGGAAAATAATTTGTTTTGCATTGTTTTGCTAAAAAATGAATATCAGTTCTGTCAGATGTTGATTGACAGCAAGTGTTTTTGTGTACATAGACACAGACCTGCTCTAACCATTCCTTCAGCTTTTCATCTGTCAATTCACTTTTAATTCTTGTATTAAGCTAGCAACAATACCCAACAGGGTGGGTGGTATTGGGCAATACCAGACCACCCAGGGACATAATGAGGCCCAACACCATAGGCTCACTCACTAAATGAGTAAAAACATTGCAGTAATTTCAGATTCCAGTCCAGTGCTTCAACTAATGAGGAAGCAAAGTGGACACAAGAATACCTGAATTGGCGAATGGGCACTTGGGCTGGTACTTTTTATTTCCTGGGCATCTATTGCAAGTTAATGCACCCTCTGGCAAAGGTACCAGCCAATCAGATGCCCAGAACTAAAAAGCCCATTTTCTAAAGTTAAAATAAAACAGAGCTGTTGTGTGCCTCAGCACATGCAATTGCTTTTTTTACTGTTAATTATATGGATGTATGAATTATGTCCAAAAAGATGTCAAGATTTATTTGAGAATTGGGCCACATACGTCCTTTTTTCAGATGACCAACTACACATGAAAACTAATTTCTGATCGTGGTCACTAAACAATATTTAATAACTAATAAGTGCTGTTATCACACATATGACAGACATCCTTACAGTAGTTAAACTCCATATTCAGCTATTAACCAAAACTAGCGCAGGAATTTCAAACTTTTGTGACACTACTGACAATGTACACCATATAGGTTTAGTATAAGTGTATTGCTGCACTTTATGTACAGAAGATTTTTTTGAGTTGTTTGACTTTCAGTTATATTTAAAATATTATATATATTTATACTACAGTACATATCTGTGATGTCAGTGTGATAGTACACCTCATTGACATTCCAGTGCATTCTACTTGTTTTGCATTTTAAGTCTCATTTTTGCTTTTGATTTTCTGATCATGAAGATTGTGCTTATGACTTGGCATATTTGCTGTGTAAACTCACACTTTTCTACTCAAGTGCAGTATCTGGAGCCGACAATTGTCTATAAAAGTACACCAGGAAGGTTTATTAAGAGCCATTTAGAACTAGATTGGCTGTGGTCTTTTTATGGTAAATTCAACAAGAAAGGTTAACTTGTCTTATGAGACGGTATATAAAGTTCCTGTTCTTTTGGCAGTGTCATTTTAAGTTTTATGGTAAGGTGCATTTGCATTAAATGGCTAGCAGATGGGACAGTGTTTCAAATGGTTTAAAAATTCACCAGAGGCATTGGGAGAACTTTGAAAAAGTGTTTAGACACAATTCAGCTAATATTTCATATTTTTTATGTAATTCTTACCCGTATTTCTTTATTTTATAAGGAAAATTGTATTGAAGCAGGATCGCTGCACTATCTGCTCTGGTTTCTTGTCTACACATGACATCACAATTTGGTCTATGACACCACAGTCCAGTGCAGGGGATGCTTATGATGTCATAGATAAGGGGTTCTGATGTCAGGTGTAGACAAATAGATAGATGAGATAACCTGCTGGGGACAGTGATCCTGTTTTCGGTAACTGTCCCCAGTAATAAAATACAAAAAAAGAAGTATAGAAAATATATGAAATATAAACTGAATTGTTTTTAAATCTTAAAAATTTCCAAACTTTCCCCATGGTGTCAGGGGTTCTTAATGCTACACAAGAGCATCTGCTTCAAACAAAAGCAAGCTATGATGTAAAGAGAAAGATGCCTGGCAGATTCCCCTATTTGAATAAGGGAATCTATGGAGGATTTTAAGGGTGTGGGTGCAGTGTTATTATTTATGAATCCTCCCCATAAAAACAACAGCATGATTTTGAACTCAAACTGGATGTATTATGATATTATTTCTACGGTCCAGACAAACAGATCTGGTTTATGCTTATTATTTAACCCTCAACCCATGCCCCCAACCCAATAAGGAAAGATTACAATAGTTAGCGACTATGCTAGATCATTTTAACGATGGAAGTAAATATCACTTTACAGTATATGGTTACCCTTTGAGCATGGTTTCCATCTTAACTACAAATATGCAGTACAACAGTTTAAAGGTCATACAATGATTTTGTATTCTTCCATGATACAATCTTTTTTTAATTTGACTGAAAACTCTGTGCCAGCTGCAGCTTTAATCCCCCCTCCACACACACACACACACACAACGCTCATACTGTATATTTGCCTTACACAAACTCTTCTATTGTTTCATCATTTCAGAAAACAGAAACCCACTCTTCACCTGCGTGGGTTCTGGGCAGCAGGGTAAGGGTGTTTCTATTTTTTAAATAATAACAAAAAAATAAAACCATGATTCCTGGGTAGAAAATACAGATTTGTTTGTGTGTCTTATGTTTCAAACCACATACAAAATAACAGGCTGGCAACCATGTTCAACTCCGCTAAGTTTTCATTTTGGGATTATGATGACATCTGGGACCTCTCCAGCTTTGATCTAGATGTCCTTATGATATCACCAAGACCCCCTGATGGAATCATCGCCTTGTTGTGTATGGCTGCTCATGTATTATTCTTTCTATAGCTAGTAGCTGCTATCTGGTATGGAGATGACTGAAGCTTTTGTTCAGTTTCATTAGCCTAATTATTTTAGAGATTTATCATTAACCTTTCTAAGTAACTAGAGATAAAAAAGACAGCTCGGTGATGTGACAGTATTATTTTTCTGCATGTTGTTGGCCACAGCTAAGAAATGGAATAGCTGGCAGTATAGCCTAGAGGTTAGAATAATGAACTGTGAATAAGCTTGGTACATCCAGCAGACCTGACTTGATTTAACCTCCACTTGCATACTGGATGAAGCTAAGCAAGTCACTTAACCTCCCCAGTGTTCCTGGGTATCCCTTAAAAACAGGACGATGTACCTGGTGGGCCTTATCCAGTTACCAAAAAATAAATAAGAATATAATGGGGTAGGCTTTCCTGTTTTCCAAGAGCACCCATTTTTTTAGCGGTGCAGGGAATACTGGTCAGTGCACAGTGCTCACCTTCTCATCCTTGCATAGGGGTAGCTTGGTGGGGGGGCATTCCAATCAGAACCTATTTGGTGGAGCAAATGGTCACTTTGATAGGCTTGCACCTGTCTTGAAAAAAGACAATTCTTAAAAAAGTCACCTGTGAGTGGTTTCTAAAAGAGCTGTCATAGAAACAAAAGTTTTATCTCCCCACATTATGGTTGCAGTGCTTCTGGGGCCTTGTGTGGATATATTGTTGAAAACTGAAGATGAGTTCAGAACTGATGTGGATAAGATTACATTGTTTCTTGCATTTTGGTGATGCTAGGAAAGAAGGGCAGGATGGGGGGAGGGTGGAAGGTGGTTACCCTTAATGCTAGGAGCCTTGGGAGGAAAACTGCAGAGTTACAGGTTCTCATGGCAGAAGGAGAGGTGAACATTGCAGCCATCACAGAAACATGGGCCACCCAATACAATGACTGGGACCTGTCTGTATCAGGGTACAGGTTATTTTGTAGGGACAGGGTGATTGGGAAAGGAGGGGGGGTGGCACTATATGTGAAGGAAGGACTGAAGTGTGTAAGGGAGGAAGGGGAGGAGGGTAGTATGGAGTCACTTTGGATGCAAATCCAGGATTCCAAGAATAGGATTCTTAGAATGGGAGTGGTGTACAGGCCACAATCTCAGACGGAGGAGTTAGACAGAGAACTAGTGGGACAGATCAGGAGGACCTGCGAGAAGGGTAGTGTGGTGATTGTGGGGGACTTCAACATGCCAAGAGTGGACTGGAGCACCCCAACAACTAGGAACAGAAGGGAGCAGGTACTGCTGGATGCCTTCCGACAGCTTCCTGCTGCAAATGGTCAGTGAACCAACCAGGTTAGGGAATACCCTTGACCCTGTGCTGGCAAATGGGGACTTTGTGAGAGAACTTACAGTGACGGAACCGCTGTCAGGGAGTGACCACCACTCAGTATGGCTCACATTGGATATGGGCAAGGAAGTACAATTGGTACCCCCTGGTACAAGAGTGCTGGACTTCAGGAGGGCTGACTTTGGGAGGATGGGGGAAGTGGTAAAAGGATACCTGGCCAGAATTCAATCTAGTATGCACACTAACCAGAGGTGGGAGCTCAAAAAGCTGGGGATAGTGGAGGCAACCAAAACCTGCTGCAAAGCCCAGAGCAAGAAGGCTAGGGCTAAGAAACCAAGCTGGTTGATCAAGGATGTCATGGAAAAGGTAAGGAGGAAAAGAGCTGCCTTTAGGAAGTACAAGAAAACAGGGAGGGGGGAGGACAGGGAGGGGTACTTGACAGACTCGAAGGAGGTGACAAGGGCAGTAAGTGGAGCCAAAGCATCTACGGAACTCAGGCTGGCATAAGGCATTAAGAAGAGGGAGAAGGACTTCTTTAAGTACATCAGGGAGAAAAGGAGCTGTAAGGACCACATAGTAAGGATTAGGAAGGAAGGGGGTTGGGTGGAAGCAGAGTGCGATAAGGCAGAAGCACTAAATGAGTACTTCTGCTCAGTATTTACTAAAGAGAAGAGGGGGGTGACACCCAAGGTGGTAGAAATGGCAGAAATGGGGGAGGGGTGACAGATGGAGAAATCATGGAGAGCAGAGTTTGAGAGGGTTTGAAGGCACTGAGGGTGGACAAGGCACCAGGCCCAGATGGCATCCTCCCCAGGGTACTGAAGGAGCTGGCAGAGGTCCTTGCAGGACCTTTGGCAGACCTATTTAATACCTCACTACATTCGGGGTGTGTACCTCAGGACTGGAGGATGGCTTATGTGGTGCCCCTCCACAAGAGTGGCCCCAAGGATGAATCGGGAAACTACAGACCAGTGAGCCTCACATCCATCGTGGGTTAGCTAATGGAGACTATCCTGAAGGAGAGGCTGGTGGCTCTCCTAGAGGCCAAAGGACTACAGGACAGCAGACAGCATGGCTTCATATGTGGCAGATCCTGCCAAACCAACCTGGTGGAGTTCTATGACTGGGTAACTAGGCAACTGGACAGGGGCCATGCAGTGGATGTCCTGTATCTGGACTTCAGTAAGGCATTCGACTTGGTGCTGCATGGAAGACTGGGAAGGAAGTTAGTAGGCACAGGGGTGGGTGCAAAGCTGGTGAGATGAGTAGGAAACTGGCTTCAGGGAAGGCAACAGAGGGTGGTGGTGGGTGGGGAGCTCTCACACCCAAGGGCAGTGATGAGAGGTGTTCAATAGGGCTTGGTGTTGGGACCAGTGTTGTTTGGGATATTCATTGCAGACATATCATGGGACATCAAGAGCAAGATCAGTCTGTTTGCTGATGATACCAAGGTAGGCACGGTGGTGGATGACCTAGGGGGATGGCAGAGGTTGCAGGGTGATCTGGCAAAGCTTGAAACCTGGTCAGACACCTGGCAACTGGGCTTTAATGCCAAAAAGTGCAAGGTGCTACATTTTGGGATGAAGAACCCAAGGAGGAGTTACCAGCTGGGGGAAGTGCAGCTAGCCCAGACAGAGGAGGAGAAGGATCTGGGTGTGCTCATTACAGGGTCAATGAACAACTCGGCACAATGTAGGAAGGCAGCTGAAAAGGCCAACAAAATGCTGGGTTGTATTGCAAGGGGTATATCCTTGAGGAGGGAGGAGGTGATTCTGCCACTGTATAGGTCATTAGTTAGACCACACCTGGAGTACTGCGTGCAGAACTGGTGCCCATATCTGAAGAGGAACATTAAGTTACTGGAGGGGGTGCAGCGCAGGGCGACAAAGATGATCAAGGGGCTGGGGGACTTATCATACGAGAGGAGGTTGAAGGAGTTGAACATGTACTCACTGGAGGAGAGGAGGGACAGGGGTGACATGATTGAAACTTTTAAATACATGAAAGGAATAAACAAGATGGGTATAGAGGGGCTGTTCAAAGTAAGGGAGGGGAGGGCCACCAGGGGACATGATACGAGACTGGAGGGAGGAAGGTTCAGGAGGGAGATGAGGAGACACTTTTTACCAGAGAGGGTGGTGGTTAGGTGGAATGCGTTACCTGCAGAAGTAGTATCCAGTAGAACAGTGGACTGCTTCAAAAGGGGATGGGACAGGACAAGGGGGAGGGTTAATGAAGAGGAAGGGTGGAAGGGAGGGGCAGCTGCAGAATAAGGGGTGCTAGCTGCACATTCAAGCAGACTTGATAGACCTCTAGGCCTTTATCTGCTGGCAAATTTCGTATGTTCAGTTCCTCTAAGGGTGACCATGCGTTGCAGCCTTCTGCCTCACACAACAGGAATAGAGCTTAAAAATCAGGGACAAATGGCCAAAATTGGGACTCATCTGAAAACTAGTACTGTAATATCAGCTCCAGAAGCAGTATATAGCCTGCTGCGTATTGTAAGCAGCATTTTATTAATGGGAACTTAAAAATAACACCAGTGAATGGCTTCAATTAATTGTTTAAATCTGCACTCTTCATTGAGAGGAATGCCATATTTAGGAGGGATGGAGAACCTTTCTGAGTCAAAATCATGGACATCCCTGAAAATCTGAGACAATAGAGAGCTGTGAACTAAGGAACATTGTTCCTTGCATTGTCACACCGGAGACAGTAGGACAAAGCTTCATGTGTGTCTTGATTTAAAATGGGCATTCCTTCTGAGCTTTATAAAAAGTTAGTTTCTCATTTTGAGAAATATTTGTGGAACATTAGACACAGCTGTTGAAATCTTGAATGTTGTCTGCACTTTTCTTGTCTGTTCTTTATCACCGAAAGCTCATTTGCATGGCAAT
The DNA here is from genome assembly GCA_016271365.2 of Neoceratodus forsteri. Taxonomy (NCBI): domain Eukaryota; kingdom Metazoa; phylum Chordata; order Ceratodontiformes; family Ceratodontidae; genus Neoceratodus; species Neoceratodus forsteri. The sequence continues at coordinate 1,634,926,207 of CM028130.1, read as the reverse complement.
CAGATTCTTGTACTGATAGTTCATTTGCCTCTGTTGCTTCATCCTTTTATGAAATCACAGCTTGGTGCTGTGGAAATGATTATGATGTCACAAACAGATGACTGTGACTTCAAAAAAGACTTGAACATCATGAGATTGACTAGGAGATACTGATCCTCTTGCCATGTTAATTAACTCAGTAATGAATGATAAAAGGAACAGAAATACAGAAAATCAGTAAAATACAAACTGTATTTAGTCTAAATAAAAGTTGTCAACTTTTTTTTTCCAAACCTTACAAACTCTCTAAACCTTAAACATTGCACATGAACATGATTTATTTCTGCCAAGGTCATTCACAGTGCTGTTTTATAACTATCTTGATATAGTTATTTTAAAGTCTTTGGTTAGGCTACAAATATGGACCACATCAAATAAAGCTTGCATACTATTGTACTGTACGATGGCACATTGCATTATAAATTCAGGTGGAGTGTCATTTTACATGTTTCACTGCGAGTTGCATCTCTCAGGAAATCTCAGTCATTTAAGGCATTGAGGTTCACAGGTCACCATTATAAAATAATCTTTTTATGTATTGAAATTTGTTGAGAATGTAATGCCAGGTCCAACCTTGTGGAGGGAAATAAAATAGGGAAAATACAATGCAAAATGAAGTGCAACAGTGCAGACAATAATAATACTGAGTATTTATGAGCTCAACATGTGAGTTGCACATAATACATAAGGTAAGAAACTGCAAGTGTGGAGTACTAGTAGTAGTAGAGAAGAGCAGACAATATGGAGACCCTATTGTTTGACTCATTTGCAAGCCTAAAGAATTGTGTTGGACATGAGCACTCAAGAACTGTATATAGGAAGTCATGTGAACTCACTGCAAGGAATGCAACTGAGAACAAAAGGAAACAAAGAGCACTGCAGCAATGATAGCCCCAATTACCCAACATTCCATAACCATCGCAAACTATTTTTTCTTCATTGGTAAGGACTTAGGTCATGAACATATAACCCTTGTGCTATGCAGTTTAGCTTGCACCAATGCAATTCTTGAGCTGATGCTGTGATCATCTTAGATTGATGTCAAAAGGAACTAATTGTGATGTCACAAGTGAAGGATTTTAACTCATAACTAATAAACAGCATAGGGAAAAATTACATTTAAAAGTCAAGGGTTTGGTTTTGATGCACAACCCTATTTTTAGGGTAATTATGACTTAAAATTCAATCTTACAGATTGTTATGTAATTGGGATGTTGTGATTGTTTTATACGTAAATGGTGGTCATCTTTTAAAAGCAGATCTTCACTACAGCATGTACTATAACAAGCATAACATTTTAGCTATTACAATTTACCAGAGAAATTTATTTGCAGTTTTTCTTTTCATAATTTGTAGCATAGTTTGGCAGTCTGTGCAATAAGTGTGTATAATAAGCATCACCTTGTCCCCAAATGACTTCATAATGATGGTGATAGTGACCTAATAGAGCTTACCATGAAAAACAGACTGATGTCACAAACAGCAACTGCGACATCAGTAGAAGACTGTTGTGGGCTTTTTGGAAATGCACAGTGAAAGAAGAACTGCATTATCTGAATTATGTAGAGGATCAACAACATATGCAATAAAAAAAAACAGTGAAGATAATCATAATTTTTGGAATATCACAGTTTTAAACTTTTTGGCTAGCTACCTGCTCTATAAATTTTATTTGTAAACCATATGCAAGTCTAAAATTTCAATCAGACAAGAAAATCAGAATCTAATGTTTTCTGTCATTTTTATGTTTACTTGTGCATGTGCAAGAAACATGATGTGGCAGCTTAGGAGAGAAGCAGGTTGTGGAGGTGAAGCACTATGGCAGCCAAAGCAGGCACTGTATTTGTGGGCTTGGCACTGTTCACCCAATGCAGGCCCAGTTTCCTGATGACACTAGTTACTGCATAAGTGCCACCAAATTGAAATGATTTGGCCTGCTGCAATGAAGGTCCACCACGTCATTGCAGCATCAGCCATCCTGCTGCAATGAGGGAGTGACCTGTCATTGCAGGGCGGTACCTTGCCTGGTGAAACATGTCAGTAAACATGGCAGTGGAGGGAAAGCCAACTGACTGGGGTGCCCTATCACCCTGTTGGCATGCCACCAGCCCAGTTAATTTGCCGACGGGGAGCCCACTCCCCATCGGCATAATGCCCCCACTCCATTTGTTGTGTGCTGAGGGAGGTGCCCAATCCCCTTCGGCATCATGCCCCCCAAACAGTCGTTCTTTGCCAACGGGGAGCCCAATCCCCATTGGCTTAAGTCCTCCACCCCAAAAAGGCATGTGGCACACTAGAAGCCCACACCAGTGTGCCAAAAAGAAGCCTGCAAAAAAAAACAACCTTCCCACAATATCTTTTTTTGTTCTGTCCCTGAAAGAAAGGAAACGGTTCCACACCGGTTGGGTCCCCTTCCCCTACCAAAACCCACCAACTGTGTACCTTACCTCCCCACACCCCCTTACCTCACACTTATCTCTGGAGCCCAGTGTGATGATCTTCAGTGGACCGGGAACACGTTTGCACTTTTCAAAGCCAACCGTGAACTGAAGAAATGCCGGTAAGCTGTATAATGGCATAAATAGGGTTTTTTCAACTTTGGTGCATATCGCAGGCATTTCTAAGAATGTTGGCACCATATTTTCAACATGGGGTTATTGGGACCCCTTTTCATGAATTCAGTCACGGTCATGGCATTATTCTGTCCCGAAAGGTGATTTCATGGTCACTGGGTGGAATCATCTTTTGAGACTGATTAACGAAATGACAGTGCCACTGTTCATGATATGGGCGCTCAGAAATCCTATATTGCAAATTTGGTGAAACAATTCCAAAAAATGACTGTTTTATGAGCGTGACTTGCACAGTTTCCATGCATGCTCGTAACTTCAGGAATTTGTAATATTTTTAATCCAGATTTTCAACATTGGCATTTTTCCACACCTCCTTATGAACAGTGCAGCTGTCATTTTTCACATCCTGGCTGAAATGTGCTTTCACACTTCTGGTGCAGAATAGCGCAGTCCCTCTGGGAAATCAATGTCCAGGACAGAAATGTCTGTGTAGTACGGTATGGGCTGCATGCCCATTGGCCCATGCTGTGGACCAATGGGCATACAGCCCTACCGTACAGAGTCAGTTGGCAGGCGGTGGGGTGGCTGGCTGGTGGGGAGCTGCCACCCGCTGTTGCTGGGGGGCGGGGTGGTGGGTCTCAGTGGACAGGTGGTGAGGGGGTACCGCTGGACCACCAGGGATAGATTGGATTGCCATATTTTATTACTGACACCTGCTATCAGGCTGCGAGCAGTCCACTGGACCACCAGGGAAATGGGAGGGTTTTTATTAATGTCCTTCTGCCCGCGATCGGGCTGCGAGTGGTCCAGTGGACCACCAGGGATATAGGATGTTCTCCTCTAACTACATATGCCCATGATCGGGTATGGGGGTTCGCTACCACACAAGTGCCACTGGAGCTTAGGTGGCCACCCACAGCTAGCAGCTGCCGTGTTGCACCCTGCAATACGGCAGCTCTCCTGTGGGTGGCCAGCTGTTGCCTCCTTTTTGCTCACCTGTGTGCAACGCAAGTAGAAGTGCACCAGAGCTGTGGCCTGTAGCACATCCCGGCTGAATATCGGGATGTGAGCATGCACGGGCACACTTCACTTGCGCCGCAGACAGTATTACTGATGCTCTCTGGCACATCGAGATTTGTGCCAGGCACATTCCCTTTTGAATATCGCACCAGGGTTATCAGTGCGGGTTGCGATGGTGTAACTGTGTTGCACCATGCACAACCCTTCTGAATATCCCACCCCAGATGTTCAACATTTGCATTTTTTCAGACCTCCTTATGAACAGTACAGCTGTTATTTTCCACATCCTGGCCGAAATGTGTTTTCGCACTTCTGGCACACAATTGCACAGTCGCTGTGGGAAGTCAGTGTTCGAGACAGATTAAAAAAATCAGTGACACTTCATGAACAGAGGTGCTAAAATGCCTATGGTAAAATTTTGTGACAAAAGTCCATAAAAAGACTGTGTTACAAGCATACATTGCACAGTTTCCATGCACCCTCATAATTTCATGCATTTGTGAAATTTTCCCTCCAGATTTTCAACATTGGCATTTTTTCACACCTCCTTATGAACAGTACAGCTGTCATTTTTCATATCCTGACTGAAATATGCATTTACACATCTGGCACAGAACAGCATGGCCGCTGTGGGAAATCAATGTTTGGGACAGATTAAGAAAATCATAGTAATAGTGTTCATTCGCAGAGGTCACAAAATGCCTGTGTTGAAAATTTGGTGAAATAATTCTACTAAATGACTGTGTTATGCACATGTGTTGAGCAGTTTCCATGTATGCTTGGAACTACAAGAATTTTTAAGATTTCCACTACAGATTTTCAACACTGCCATCCCTTCACACCTCCCTATGGACGGTAGAGCTGTCATTCTTCACATCCTGCCCGATATGTGTTTTCATACATCTGGTGCAGAATGGCATGGTCGCTGTGAGAACTCAATGTTCAGGACACGTTAACAACATCACACTGCTACTCTTCATGAGAAGAGGTCCCAAATGCTTTCATGAGGTAGGGTCGCAAAAAGGCTATATTGAAAATTTGTAGTGCAAATACCAACAAATGCCAGGGGCGTTAAGGTTTCTAACCATAATGTCTCACCCTGTACAGACTGACAGGCATCAGGGGTGTGTCTTTGGATTGCCAACTGTAATGCTCATGCCATCCCACCCCCCCCCCAGCCAGTGACAGGCATCGAGGTGTGCCTTGGACTCTTCGGCCCAAGAGTTCACCCCATTCTCCTATATTGCACCCATTTCAACATATGTCCTTATGGAATGGGGTGACTGTAAAGCCGAACACCCCAAGGCACACCTCAACATGTGTCAGTGTCTTCAGGATAGGGTGAGGTGACATGGAATGAATGTCATGGGTGATGACCCAAATGTATACCCCCAATGCCTGTCCGTCTCTGCAGGGTGGAGGTGGGGTTGGTGTGACTTTCAATACTTCACTGTAATTCCTATTCTGCATCTGTCTAACTCCTGCATTTCCAATGTTAATACCAGCAAGCAAACATTTGGCATTGACAAATGCTTGTTAGTAGATATTATGCTATCTACATTATAATATAGCTTTGGGAATAGTGTGGTCAAAATGGATTCAGGAATTTTGTTTTTATCAGTGTTTTAATTTGTGTCTGATGCATCAGGGAACTGTTTAAACTATTAAGAGAAGTCCTTGCAAACAGAGCCTAACACTGCTGAGAACTATGCATACCATTTAAAATGGAAACTAGTATTTTGCTCTGTATCTTTGAAATTGACATTGCCATTAGCTTCAACTTTAAACTCTAATGTACTGCCAATCATTCCTTGAAAACATGTTCTGCCATATTATAAATTGTATGACTATTTAAGTTAATAAAATGAATGCATAATGTCATTTCTATATCTATCCTCCTCCCTGCCCCCCTCCAGCTCCTCACTCCCTCAGATCTAGTGACTCTCACACCTTCGCCATCCTACAGTGCTTCACCTCAATAGGTCAAACCACCTTCTCATACAGGTTTCTGACCCTATGGAACTATGCCTTATTAAATTAGGCAATCCAGCTCCCCCTGGTCCATATCAGCCTCTCTTCACAACTTCCTCTCTCCTACCTGCAGCTGCTCCTAGCCTCCTTATTCACTTCCTCCGTAAAGCCTCCTTAGCACCTGATGAGGATAAACTCCAAGCTAACTCTGTACATTGCACTTCTATATAGTAATTTATTTAAGTATCTAGTTTGTTATCTACATTATACTACCCTTGTATTGGTAAAAACTCATACTGTATTGTATATAGTTATGTCTCCTCTTTCTTTTTCTTGTATATAGCTCTAACTGTTATGTCTAATCTACTGTCTCAAGTTTTCTAATGATGTAGTGTGTTTACCTTGGCCATGTGTTTCCTGGTTGACAAATGATAAATGTACTGTTTTTGTGATTATGTACCCACATTGTCCCCTTCCCCAAGGGCGTTAAATGAGATGAGCAATTTGAAATTGTTCAGTGTGCCTTCTCTGGTGAAACTTTTCAATAAATAAATAAAAATGTACTCACCATTACAAGTGACTGTAAATGTTAACACCATTGTATAATCTTTGCAAGTTGCTGTCCCTAGGTGCCCCTGGCTGGAATCATTAGGGTTTTTAATATTTTAGTGCAGGGCATGCCCCAATGAATGTTCATATAATATTCTAAACATATATAGACAGATAGAGAGAAACTCGTGGGTATACATTTTTCACATTAAAAATAAATATCCTAGTGGCACTTTGTGGATAACATTGCAATGATGAAGGAAGCCTGGAGATTACATGGTATTTCAAAACTTCCATCCTCAAGATATTATGTCCATTCCTCCAGCATCATCATAATGTGATTGCCATACTTCCAGCATCATGGTAACATAATTTAACATGTCAAAGAGCAACTGTCACAATGCATGATGACATCACATGGGCTTATACTGCTACTAGAAGCAGATGAAGTCAAAGGGAAATAGTGGAATATTGCCCTTTGAATGCACCATGCTCTGCATCATGCCTCAAAACAAGAATCCTTTTGGATTTATAAAATAGGGCAGATAAGAAAACAAAAGAGCTTAATGAAAAAGTCTCTTCTGTATATGTATGTTGACAACTGTTATGAGGGTCTAGGCACAGGCAAGCTATGCTGAGCCAATTATGAGAAAGTTCTCTTTTTTTACAAGACACTGAAGTGTTATAGCATTTAGATCCATATGATCAGCACTGGCCTTCAGAATATGACTTTTAATGCAAAACAATCACCACATGTCAAAAGAAAGTGTACTTTGAATAGTTGAGCTGTGACAGTGGTGCACATGCCTGGGGTCATGGTTCAACTTTTCAAAGTGCAATTTCTCTGACATGTATTGATTATTTTGCATTACAATTTATATTGCCAAGGAAAGTGCTGAACATGTAAGTATATTTTTTATAAAACTTAAGTGTCTTGCAAAACTGGAACTCTCACATGAATCACAGGACAAGAAAATAGTGCACTGGTGAGGGGAAGAGGGAGAAGAAGGAAACACATTTTAGTGAATAGGACGGATGTAGACAAATTGGCAAGAAGTGTGCTTCAACTGTACTCCGCTGTAACAACACAGCTGTGCTGGGGGTAGGAATTCTGGTTGGTCCCCTTCCTCTGTTAACAAAAAGTCAGCATTGCTCTGATGCTATGCTGCTGTAAAGATATACTTTTCATAGAACTGTTGCTAAATCAATATGGACAGTAACTAAAGGTGCAACGAATTTAAACTCCACTCTGAAATTGTCATGAAGGGGCCAAAATGCACCTTTGCAAAGCTTCCATTACTCTCAGCAACTTGAACTTTGTCATGTTTCAACATGGAGTGGCCATTTTTTTCTGCAAACTAATTTTGGCTATTTCTCCTAGAAATGGCCACTTTGTGAACTGCGAACTTTGCAAATTCGCACTTAATGAATTTTGTGAATGTCATCATTTACTTTGCAAAGTGAATTTCATCCACTTTACCCATTTTTGACACTAACTAAACTTAGTAAATAAATTCCCATGACAAAATTAAAGTATAATTTTCTCCTCAAAATAGCTACTTATTTACAAAGACCTGGCCGGTAAGTTAAGAAATAAGTTCTGAACTGCATTTTTTCAATGAATATTAGAGATTCAGTTTTGAGCTACACTAGCATTTCTGACTGCTCTGAAGGCTGTTGCTTGACTGCAAAGACCCCTTTTGATCATGCAGATACATGCTTACTTAAAAACAACCAGAAATCATAAGACAAACCCTCTACATCAATAAATCCTATTAGTTTAATGGTCTATGCATCCAGTTTAGTGCTATGCTTGTGTAACTGTGTTACTTTGGCCATTCATACTCTCTATTCCATGAGGAGTTACCACCCTGTAGAGGTGCCAAAGGCAAGGAACCCTCGAAGAGGGTTCCACCCCAAGAGGTGCAACAGGAAGTTTTTATTGGCTAAAGTTGCCTTAAGAAGAATCCCCATAGGAGAGAGGCAAGCCACTGGAGGAGGAGGGGAGAATGGTGGGGCAAAGGAAAAGGTGCTTCAAAATGAGTCTGCGAGGAACTGCTTATACAGCTCAGGAAGGGGGAGTGGCTGGCTGCTTGGCCACTGAACTACAGGCATAGCCTTTCAATTCAATGGTCTATGCATCCAGTTTAAATAGAAACACAGAAAGTGATAGCAGATGGGGACCAAAGATCCATCTAGTGTGCCCCGAGTGCTACCCCTTAAAATTTCTTAGAGACAATCTCCTTATGCCTATCCCAAGCAGATTTGAATTGTCCTACTGTTTTGGAGTCAATGACTTCTTCAGGTAGGCTATTCCATGGAGCCACCATCCTTTCTGTAAAGAAGAACATAGCATGTTACCCCAAAACTTCCCTCCCATTAATTTCATTTCATGACCTCTTGTCCTTGTGGAGCTATTGATCAGAAAGAGTTCCTGGGTAGGAACTCTGTTTATCCTCTCAGGAACTTGAATGTCTATCATGTCACCCCTATCTCTGCCTTGCTCCAGTGAGTACATGTTGAGTTGCCGTAATCTGCTTTTGTATGGCAATTCATGGAGCCCTTGTACCATTTTTGTTGCCCTCCTCTGTACCATCTATAGTCTATCCACATTCTTCCAGAGATAAGGCCTCCAAAACTGTATGCAGTACTCAAGGTGGGGCCTTACCAGGGACTTGTATAGTGGCATGATCACTTCCCTCTTTCCACTTGTGATGCCCCTTCCCATGCATCCCAGCATTTTACTGGCTTTTTGTGCCACTTTTTCACATTGTCTGCCAACTTTTAAGCCATCAGAGATGATGACCCCAAGATCCTGTTCTTGTTTGGTGGCTGTTAGCTGCTTCCTTCCCAGATAGTAAACTGTGAATGGGTTGCTCCTGCCCAGATGCATCACTTTGTGTTTTTGCATTAAATTTTAAATGCCACATGTCAGACCATTTTTCAAGCTTGAGCAGGTCACTTTTCATTCACTCCACTGCCTGTGCAGTGTCCACTCTGTTGCAGATCCTTGTGTCATCTGCAAGTGTCATACTTGTGCAACTGTGTTACTTTGGCCATTCATACTCTTTATTCCATGAGGAATTCCCACCCTATGGGCATGACAAAGGTAAGGAACCCTCGAAGAGGGTTCCACCCCTAGAGGTGCCATGGGAAATTTCCCTTGGTGAAAGGTACCTTAGAAAGAATCCTAAAAAGAAACTGTAGCAGTGCCAAAGGAACATTAGTGATCAGTGGCCATGAGGCAGAGTGACAGCAACAGGCAACTTGATAAACTTAACTGATATATGAAGGTTAGCAGAATAGCACAGGTACAATAGATTGCCTTCATGACCGCAGGGGGCTTCCTAAGGAGAGAGGGAACAGCAAGAAGAGACACCATCCATCTCCATCAAACAGCAGAACCTATCTAAGTAAACTAGGGAAAACTATCTAGGGCTAACTAATTATTATAATCAGAGGCATGGAGGAGAGAATATAAAAAACCTTTGAGGAGGAACTCTCTGGGGATCGAAGGCTGAGGTTGCCCTCCCTCCAGGCATGGGATAGTTTGTTTAGTGAAGGCTCTGCTGCTGCAATTTGACAACCTAATCAAGGGGGGTGAAAAATATTCCATTTGGAGGAAGGTTCTCACTATTCATCTAATGGGAATGCCATGAAGGGTTGAGAGCAAACTCTTCAACACAGCTCCTCCATGGCGGGAAGAGAAGAGCAATGACTGCTGAGTTGCTCAGCTGGCTTACTGATCTAAAAACAAACCAAGTGACCCACAGGAAATCATGGGGAGACTAGTGTAGAAGGTGCCATAGGCAACTGGTGCTGCAGCTGAAGGATAACAATGTATCTTCCCTTCACAGCTTAGTCAAAATTCAACATCAAGAGGTGCTGATGTGCATAAATGGCTAAAAATCCACCCAGAATGAGGACATTCCCACTGTGGGCCAGAAAGGAAGGGCCCAACTCCAGGCATCATACACTCAGGACATGGACTAGCTTGCAGAGTGAGACCGTCGGCTGCGAGTGAGATCAAGCCAAATTGACGGGCATAGTCAGCTAATCTCATGTAGCAATGGAGAAGGCCATACAAGGCACTGGAGAGAATATCAGGTACTAAGCAGCAAAGGAAACACAATAGGTATGGTACAGGCAGCAAAGAGTAGCTTGGTAAGCATGTGTAACAATGAAAACGCTGAGTGTTGGAGACCATCAAGTAAGTCATACATGTTTTAAAGCAAGCTTCAGCTCAAGGTAACCTGGGCCTTTAGCAGAGCAAGGCTAGCTAACCAGTAGATCAATGAGTGCCAAATGATGGTGACAAATTCTTAGAAGATTTTAGTGGCCGAGGTAGTAACCGAACATGAGGTATTTTAGTCACACAGGGCCATGACAGTTCACTACAACTCCCTAGTCCCCCATGGTAGGAATAACAAGGAAGCAACAGTAAAGTAGCATGACAGATATGCAGATTTAAAACTAGTTTACAGCAACAGCTGTAGCTGGGCTGACCTCCAGAGCATAAAGAAGCTGTGTACAAAAGAAGGTGAGCAGCATTCAGCAGCAAGTAGGTATAGCTTCCAAGAGCAACTACTGTAGACTGAATAAACAGAAGAACTGATAGGATTATAGGGAGAGGCAATGCACTAAAACAACAGTAATGATAGCTTGGTACAATTGCATGAAAGCAGGTTTGAATGCCATGGGCTAGCTTTGCAGAGTGAGACTGAACAGGTGGAATGAATTAAGGTGGATAAGCACTGAGACAGCAGAAGCACAGAAGCTGCAACTGAGTTGAAACATATAGATAACAAGTGCAGCTGCACAGAGGGTTTGTTGAAATCCTGTGAATAAATGGGCAGTAAACAGGGAGTAGTTATTAGCCAGGCAGCTGCGCGATGAGCCAGGTGTAAGCAATTAATTGAAGCAAGGCAGCAGACTACAGTGTGAGCTGAAACATAAAATAATAAATGCAGGAACTGAGGATTGTTAGGCAGAAAAGAAGGTTGAGCTAAAACATACAGAGAACCATGAAGTGGACAGAGGCCCACAATATGAGGTGAGAAATGGAGCCTGAGTGTACAGAAACAGGGCAACTTGAGGCAAAGAAACACACTGTGTAACCTGAAGCACAAGTAGCAATGTACACATAGGGTGTTAGAAAACTAAACAGCTCAAAAGAAACAAACAAGGCAAGCGCAAGGACAGGAGCAGGAAGGAAAGCAGCACACACAGAAGCATGGAGCAGCCAGAGGCCAGCAATACAAACCAAAAACAGGAGAACAAAAAGCAGAGGTCCAGCACAAACCAAGCAGAATCCAAGCAAGCACATGGATGGGGGGACAGGGGTGGGCAAAGCCCCAGCAGGCCCCAGGAGAAAAGACAGATCTTCAGAGCCTCCAGCTGCAAAGAAAAAAAGTGCTTCTGAAAGAGGCTGGGAGGAACTGTTTATATAGCTCAGGAAAGGGGAGTGACTGGCTGCTTGGCCATTGAACTACAAGCATAGCCTTTCGGTTGAAATTGTTCTACAATTTTTATCAAAAAATGTTTAAAATTTAAAAGTGCATATTTTCAGGAAGTCAGGTTAATCAAAATGGGCAATTTGAAACAATTTACACAAAGGACTACATGTTCATCATTGCTGTCACCATCATCATAAGATTATATACTATCTCAAGACCTCTCTGATTTGTATGTAATCTCTTGTAGACAACATCAACATTTGTATTTTTTGTAATTATACAGTTACAGCCCAAATTCTGAAATATATTTTTACTGCTGAAACATGTGTTGTTTCTAACATTGTGCAATATTAGGAATTCAATTAAAAAATCATTCTCAGTTCACAAACTGGGGACATTAAGCAAAATAAGTAGAATTTGTAAAACTAGAGCACAACATATTTTTAAAATCTTGCCCAGCTGTAATCATGAAATAACATGGATTACTGTGAAATGAAAATGAAGCCCTCTGTTTATCTACAAGCTGGGTTCAGTAAAAGTGAAAGAACAACCAGCTTTCCCATACTGCTCCACCAGTATCCGGAATGTTCTGAATCTGTGGAGTACTGATTTTCTAATGTGGACCTTTGTCTTCTAGCAGTTAAACTGAGGCCATTAACTACAGTTCAGTTGTGAATGTAGGGATAATTGTCAAAGTAACAGATGGTTCATATACATTTACTTGAAGTATTATGATTTATCAGGAGTCAGTGTTTGATTTCATATACACAGATCAGAATACAATTTTGAAATTAGGATATTTATAGCACTGCCAAGTAACAAAGGGCTACCAGCTATATAGGGTTTTCTGTATTTTAGAGGGGAATTGAGCAGTTGCAGGCCAATGTCAGACTGATATAGGGGCTCTAATTATACACTCTGGGAAGACATCCATCAGTTATTTCTAACTTTTTCCAAGATAAAAAAAATCTAGACTGTCCTCAAAAATTAATCATCACAGATTTGATCTCCCATTCATTATAAGTAAGTAATAGATCTTTTAATTATACAACAGAACCAAGCAATTAAAAATAAATTGCCTTATCATGTTCACACATGAAGTAGAATACCCTATCTGACTATCATCAGTAGTGAAGTAAAATTCTGACTGATACAGTTAATTAAATGTCTTTCTCTGATACCCCTTGAACCTGAGAAATGAGGTACCTCTTTATACATGAAGGTAGAACTAAAAGAGGGGCAAATATTAATGGCTCAGATGTGCTGTATTGTAGATGAAAAATGAAGATGAGCTCACATCCATTAACTCTCAAGGTCTTTGCCGTAACCTTTTTCTAACAATAAGGCCTTTATTCAAGCTGGTCTAAACAGCTGTCAGAATAAAGATGCCACTACAGAGGTTTCACTGTAAGCAGGGACAAAGGCTTGATTTCTAAGCATTTCATTTGCGAGCAGATTTACCTTTTTAAGCAATGAGCCATTTTCTCAATTTCTGCACTATTCTTAAATATGCCTGGTCAAGGTTCCCAATATACTGTACTGCACAAAGTGCTGGGGTGGATTTGTATTCCACACCATGCATTCTACTGTTTTTAGGTAACAGACTGCCTGATGATATGCTCAAAACAATTAGTGAATGATAACCTCACATAACGATATTTTGAGATAGCATTATTCATTTTTTATGGATGCTTCCTGTGATGGCCACACTCCATATAGGATCTGGCAGTACTAATTCTGAATAGCAATTTTACAGGTTCTCAATAGAAAGAAGGCTGTGGGAGTAAGCAGTAAGATACAATGTGGTGGGGGTTATCAAGGGTAAATGCATGGCAAGGTGTGTATTGATGCATGAAGTGCTTGTAGCGAGTGCCTTCAGCACCTTGGAGTGTTCTACTGCGTTTATAAAATTGGTCACTTATAAAAAATAAATGCATAAGCATATTAAAATACATATTAAAACATAAAATATTAAAATGTCTTTTGTTAAAATCAATAAAATAGTCCCTGCAACAGTCCATGTCACAGCTTTCCTCTTTTTGCATTGCACCACTATGTGGCACTGTTGTAAAATATTGTGCTTCAGCACACCTTGCTTTTTCTATTTCATATCAAGTGTTCAGCAGTGCCTTTGTGTCCAATGAGATAAGCAATCCCCTCACACACTTTTTATGTTTTATAGCTGCTTTTGTTTTTTGTTTTTAAATTGTGCTTTTTTTGTTTTGATCCTTGTGTGCAATTTGTTTGCCATTTCTCATCTTCCAGAGAGTAGAGGAGAGATCATGAATGACAAAGTGAGAGAAAGAGAGGGAGAGATAGACAAACCACAGCTCAGAGCCAGCCTTAGGGGGGTTGAAAACTGTGCATTCACACAGGACCCCAAGAGCAGAGAGCCCCCCCAAAAAACTCAACTGTTGAGTTGGCCTCCTTCTTCCCGGTCCACTATGTACTAATTTAAGTAAAGTGCAAAACAATGGCACAAAACTAGCAAAGAATGAAGCTACAGGGAGGCCATGATAGGCATGAAGATGTTCCTTGGAGGACTGATGACTTCTGATATGGGGCCCCAGCAAGGAGGTTCGCACAGGGCCCCAGAATAGTAAGGGCTAGTGCTGCCAACAGCTGCCCATGCAAGTGCTAACAACAAAGAGAGAGAGAGAGAGAGAGAGAGAGAGAGAGAGACCACAGCTGTTGGTTCATGTGTTCATTAAGTGGAGGGGTTTTAGTTTTCTTGTGGGTGTTGGTGTGTCCGAGGAGTTAAGTAACTCCAAATTGCTGTGGGCGCTGGTAAAGTATTGCCAAAGAAACAAGAAGACAGCAGCCATGCTAGTGACTTCTGTTGGCCTCATCTTGAGTGGCGGCATTAAATAAGTAATTTAGGAAATAAAAATAAATCTGATTTTATTTCTTAGCAGGGGGAGAAAAATTTAGATTCTTCTTTCTCAGTGGGCAGGTGGGTCAGCAGTTGGACACATGGGTGAGATGCCATGAGCAAATGACGTGCATAGAGGGGAAGTGGCACAGGCAAGAAAATTAAGACTGCAGGTCTCAGGCCTAAATAAGACAAAGTGCAAAACACAAAAGAAACGTAGAGTAGATTAGTTTTATTCATGTATTTGTTTTTTATGGTACTGTTCGGTGTGCACTATGTGCTTGCTGGATGTGGAGTATCTAACATGTTTACAAAATACTTTTATGAAGGCATGGCAAATCATGCTGTTCACACTACTTTATCTTACAAAAGTTGGACACCAAAAAAAACCCCAAAGGCCACAGCAACCAGCCTGTGAGAGGAACATTTAGAGATGGGCTAAGAAAAATTTCTGTAGCCAAAGAGTGGTATGTATAACCTGACTGTGACTGTCTCGTGTATAATAGTGCATCTTCTCCTCTTGATGTTGATTGTAATTAACCTGCCACTATATCCTTGACTGGGTCAGTATGTCTATTTATTATTTATTTAGCTTTTGTTAACCAGGTAAGTACACTAGACAAGACAAATTTCCTATTTTCAGGTACGACCTGGGACAGTACAGGAAATAACATACTTAGACACTTGGGACAACATGGTACATAATTAGGTGCAGGTTACATAACACGAGACTACAAGATAAGATTACAAATCACAATGATTAGGAACAGGTTTACATCATAAGATTAACATAGGATTACACAATTGGTTAGGCTCCAGTTACCCACCCTGAGACTAACAGGTAAGTTTACACTTGAGAGGCAGAACATAAACTGTGGAGAAGTACAGAATGATGCATAGATTGGCGAGTAATGTGTATGGGTGCAAGTGCTGTCGTGTCACTGGGGTTTCAGACACCCACAGGCCAATGCCATTTTAAGATGGCTCCATAGTGAAGAGCGTAGGCTGCCCTGCAGGGAGCACGAACCTGTGTTGGGAAGGTGTTCCAGAGTTTAGGGGCACATGCTGCAAAGTCCCTTTCACCCATTTGGGTTCTGGTCACAGGCACCTTGAGTGCCACTGACCCCTGTGACCTAAGGTGATATGATGAGGATTCAGGATGTGCCAGCAGGCTAGCCACCCCCGGAGGGGTTCCTGTGTCGAGGACCTTGCCTGTGAAGCAGCCAAGCACGAAGTCAATGTGCTTTGCAGGCAAGAGCCAGTTTAGCTTATTGTAAAGCTCACAGTGATGAGTGAGCTGGGGGGCTGACAGGGCGAAGTGGCAGATAATATTATTATAGGCCGTCGACCATTTGGAGAGATGGGCCTTAGTGGTGCCGGCAAACAGCAGAAGCCCATAACATAAAGAGGGGAGATGCATCCCTCTTGCAAGGGCAACACGCGCCACTGGTGTGAGGTTGTTTTTAGCCCTGTATGCCAGACCCAGTTTACAGTTGACTATTTTACATATCCTCTGGATATGCAGGCCGAGGTCAAGCTGTGGGTCCAGCATTACTCCGAGGTATTCGAAATTGTCCGTTATGGGGATCGGGACATTACCCTTCCCTGTCACACAGAACGGTGTACGGGCGGCCTTAAACTTGGCCAGGACCCCAAGTGCATAGCCTGGGTTTTTTAGGTTAAGAACAAGCTTGTGGTTTCAGAATCCATGCCTGAATGTTAGCAAGGTCTGCACTCAGGTGTAGATTCATGACCTCGACCTCACGGGAGTGGGATAATATAACTAGATCGTCTGCGTAGAGAAGTGGTTTACAGTGCACAATGGCTTCGGTGAGATTGTTAATAAAGATGGAGAAGAGCAGTGGTCCCAGGACGGATCCTTGGGGGACCCCCATTGCTACCGAGATGGGATTCTAAAGCTCCTTGTTGAATTTGACCCGTTACATTCTACTAGACAGGTAGTTGTTGAACCAGCCAAGAGCAGCAGTGGACAGACCAATCGCTCTAAGTTGAGTCGACAGCATGGCATGGTCGACCAGGTCAAACGCCTTTGAGAGGTCGATGAAGAGTGCCCCTGAGAGTTTACCCTGGTCCATGGCCTCTCTAATCCATGATGTAACAGTAACTAGGGCTATAGAGGTACTGTGCCCCTTCCTGAACCCATGTTGTACTGGAGTCATTAGGTTATACTCCTGTAAGTATTCTGAGAGTTGCCCTGCAACAACTTTCTCCAGAATTTTGCTAACTGCCGACAGGATGGATATGGGGCGATTGTTTTCTATCAGCTTGGGGTTTCCTTGTTTTAAGATAGGGACTACCCTGGCAACCTTCCATATGTCTGGGACCACTCCTGTTGCCAGGGACAGATTGACAATGTGCACCACCAGTGGCGCCAGCCAGGGTGCACCGAGACTGAGGAGCTTAGGTTCTAAGCCATCTAGTCCAGCACTAGAGTAAGGGAGAGTCCCTCTGGCAGTTTCTGTACCTCTTGAGCCGTCACTGCCCTAGACCGAAGGTTGGGTGGAGTGGTGTCTGTTGAGGGTGGTTGCCACTACCCCTCAATATTTGGGAGCGACGTTGTGTACTCCAACAGATCTGTAAAGTAATGGTTGAAGGAGTTGGCAATGGTTTCCAAGTTATTACAACTGGCACCATCAATTATCATGTCAGTGGACTCAGTTCTCTGTGCACCACTAACAACTTGTTTAATGTTCCCCCAGAACTGTCTAGGATCCCTGGCCGAATTCAGTAAGGCAGATTTGCAAAATTCACTCTTGGCGATCCTAATGTTCCTCTTGCACTCATTTTGGAGTTGCCTATACCTCAGGAGGATAGCGTGGTCAGCCGTGGCCTTGAATTTGACCCAGCACTTATCTCTGGTGTTGAGGAGTGTCAGAAGGCTACCATGTAGCCATTTAGTGGCCATTCCCCTCACCCTCCACCTGATGAGGGGTGCATGTTTCTCCTGCAGGGCCTTTAGGGTGCTTAAGAAGTGACTGACAGCGGTTGCGGGGTCACTGGTATTCCAAACTGCCACCCAGTCTGTGTACTTGATGTCATTTTGATAGGAGGGCAGATCAAACTTTGAGTAATCTCTGATCTGGATAATTTTATGGGGAATTTTTTGATGTGACACCCTCCAGACACAGTACACTGGGAAGTGGTCTGAGATGGAGTCCGGAAGGATGCCCAACGAGCCTATCCTATCCAGTCTATTTGTCAGGATCCAGTCCAGGAGTGAGCCCTTGCCACCCCCACTTGGGCATCTGGTAGGCTCCTTGACAAGTTGAGTCAGCGAGAGACTGGCAAGTGTTGGTTCAAAGGCCTTAGTGTTACCACCCAGCCAATTTAGGTTGAGGTCACCCAGAATGATTAATTCATTTTGCCTTGTTACTGAGCCTATTGCTCCCAGGAGGCCAGTCAGTCCCTCTAGTCCCCCCTTTGGTGGATTGTATGCATATACAATGTGAATCTTTTTTGTCGTACCCAGTTATAGTACCGTATGCAAGGCCTCACAGGAGGTCTGCAAGGGTTGTTGGTCAGGTAGCTCAGACAGGTTAAGGTGGTTCCTGTAGTAGACTAGAATACCACCACCTCTCTTACTTCCCGGTCGATCACACCGGATAAAGTCATAACCAGGGAGGGCACATGCTGAGCTGGGGGTGGTCGCCTTCAGCCAGGTTTCCGTAATTCCAAGGATGTCCAGACTGTATTGAGTTACCCAAACCCTAAGTTCCGTTAGGTTTGGGAGCAGGCTTCTAATATTTAGATGGGCCACTTTCAACCCTTTTACCACTGACCAGCCCCCTTGTGAGGGGGAGGTTTGGGATAACAGCCCAGGGTTTAGTTCGATGTCTCCTGCCAGCACAAGTGTCACCAGCATGAGCCAGAGTAGATGCCTTAATAGGGGAGGTCTCTCCTTGCTCAGTGACCTACGATCAATGTGCCTATATTTATGAGAGGGTCTCAGCAGGCACCTTAGTTTGAGGCCACCGAGGACCACGGTCGGGGGAGAGCCATTTGCTATGGTGTTAGAGAAGGTAAAATCCAACTCTTCCGGTTTAATACATGTGCACCATGGTGCTGTGTTTATGGGATCAGCCATCCCATGGGTCCAGGAGATCCAGAAGACGGTAAGGCACACAGTGGCTATAGTGGTTAGTGAACCTAGGAATAGCCGGCACTGGACTCGCTTCAGTGGGAGCTCAGTGAGGCCCATGTCTCCTCCAGTACAGACGTCCCCCTGGGACAGAACCACCATGGGCCACCAGAGGATACCCTACAATGCCCTCATGCAGTTGCCTGACAAGTAATACCACACAGTGGCACAGGTGGTGTTTGTTAGCAACAGATAACTTAGGGCATGCTACCTCATTGTGCAGCGAGCCCCTGCGACCATTGTAACTTACAGGGTGGCAGCCTAGAGTAACTCTCAAATTGGTATTACTATGTAGGGTGGTAGCATAGGAGGCAACTATCTGAGATGCCTGTAGCGTAGTGATATACCGGAGGTCTGGAGATTAACCCTACCACTTTTATCTTGCTGGGTTGGAAGTCTCTAACCTTGGTAGTCTAGTCTGCTGCTGGTAGAGGTCAGTCAAGGACAGAGTAAGCAGTTATACCCTAGATTCGCCCTCCAAGTTGTACTACTCGTTTGGACTATAAGGATGCACAATTGGATAACAGCATGGGCAATATACTGGCAGTCTAGAGTTTACCCCTGCACTAAAGTTACCATACAGGCATGCAGGCTTAAGAGCAGATAAACTAGTAGGAAATGGGCGTGCAGCCTTAGAGCAACTAAAATAAGTAAAATACAACTAAAATAAGTAAAATGCAAGGGTTAGGCATGAACAAGTTGTAAAAGCTATTTCCTAGAGTAGCAGACTGAGCAGCAAACAATTAGAAATATTGTAGCAGACTGTGCAGCAGACAATTAGAATACATGGGTTAGGTTTGACAAAGTGCAGAGGCTATTCATTTTGCAGCAGATTGTCTGTAGTGACAAAGTCATGTGGGGGAATAGCAGTGAATCCAGAACCTAAACAATCCCCACAGCGCTTTACCACCCTACTCGGTCTGATTGGACAGAGTAACACTGGGGGCGTGGCTACTGCGTATTTAATAGGACGACCAACGCGGTGGGCAGGTGGGCTGAAATTCAAACAAAGAGATGCAGGGGGCTCGAGAATTTCAGCGGCAGGCAGGGGAGGTCGCTCGGCAGGTAAGCGACTCACATATACCACAGGATCACAGCAGGCTAGTTTCTCAAGTCCACCCTTCTCAAGAATGGCTTCCCAGCTCCAGCTCCCTCCACAGCCCCTTCTGGATTCCACCGATGCTTCAGAAAAACTTGCGACTGGATTTCGGTCAGCAGGGGAGGTCCGACTGGTTTCCCAGTGCCTCAACCCCATGGCTTGTGGCTTCGTGGGGGGCAGGGGGCAAGAGCCACCCGCTCCTTGCAAGGACAAGGACAGATAAGAGTTTAAGCAGCAGTTCACGCTGCTTTTTGTTCGGGGAGCAGCACTTTAACTGTTAATTGTGAAATTACATGTATGTATTTTGTTATGTTTATAGGTGTATGTAATTAATTCCAGGTCACCTCTGAAAAAGATACTGTTTTGGTCTCAGTGGGCCTACCTGGTCACCACAATTTAAATAAATAAAATTAAATAAATAAACATTTTTCAAAACATTTCCAACAGGCATGGATATGAGGTTGGGTTGCACCATGGTTGCCAAAATGGTTCCTGAGCTGATGGTTGTCACGCCATAAGGTACTGAGTTTCAGACACTATGTCAACCAATCAGGATGCAGCACATTTTATAACTGTTTTGTAAGTAAAATATATAACATTATATAATATAGGGTAAGTAAATGCATGGATACCATAGCTCATGGCTTCTACGTCCACATTGTTACAGAACTTAGCAATTCAAAGATTGCTGGTAAATACAGTGGTAGCCAGTAACATAATGCAGAATATCCAAATGCATCATATCACAATATATTACAGGAAATCCATGATCATTTCAGTTTAATGCATTTTGACACAAGCTACGATAGTATTCAGTACCACTCTCACAGCAACTGGGGACTGAGTCCTCATTGCACTGAGCAAGCATGCAATTAGACCTGTCAAGTAGTGCAGTAGTAGTAGGAGTAAATTATGTTTATTTTTCGAACAACTCTTTGCACAAATTGCTTATTTTCAATGTAGCCATTATTTACAAAACCTACATAGTAATAACAAACCTGCACAGCAGTTATCATACACATAAAAATAACATAACAACATAGTAACCAAAAGATCAAAATCACATCAGTATTTCAAATACTGTACATTTCACATAATCAAGATAGCAATTAAATAAACTGTAAGACACTCATCTAGTAATACAGCACTTCTGAGTTCCCAGCAAAGGAACATTTTGAAGGACTGGTTCATACTCTTTATCCCACCCTGTGCAATCTCCAAATGTCTTGATGTTGGCTGTTGAAATCCATGACCAGAGCCAAACTGGGCCAGAATGGGGATTTGCTACCTCGATTTACAGTGCAGTACATGAGGCCATATACTGGGGATAGTGCAAGCCCATTACTGATGTGTTGATCTATTACCATAAACATTAAATTTCCTGCAGTGGAATGTATGGAGTTAGCATCACTTGGCAACAAAGGTACCCAATCCACCCCATTTGTCTCCTTATAAACTGCACATGGACATGTAAGATAAAAGAGAACTGTGTTTTCCTTTATGGATGTCGTTTAGTGTATAGATACATATTTACCAGGTAGGGAGAGAGGCCTTTGCAGAATGTGGGGTGAGTTGAGGGTCGGTGGGCAACCAAATAATATGGACCAATTAATGAAGGAAAGAGGGTTGGGGCAAAAAACTGCTGAAGGTAGGCAAATCTATGTGGCCAGATGAGGTACATCCTAGATACTCAATGAGACAGTTGAGACAAAAGCAGCTCCAACAACTCATTGGCCACATGGGTGGTTCCCAGGGACTGGAGGATGGCAGATGTGGCCTTTCTGCATAACAGTGGAAGGAACTATGAGCTGACAAACTATAGAAAAGTCAGCCTGATGATTTTTTTTAATACATTTTTCTCCCCTGCCCCAGTCGGCCCATGTTCCTGCCGCTCTCCCAGCCATGTCCCCTGACCTTCAGGCTTACCTCCCATCTTCTCCCATGGCTTACCCTCTATGGCAGGGTGGCAGAGAGACCTCTCCCACCTGCCAGGACCAGATCCACTTCAGGGAGGTGTCTTCTTGGGGGGTGGGGCCTGCAGCGGACGGCCTTCATCCAGCTTGACCAGGACCAGTTTTTCCATTTTTTTCTGCAGAGGGGAGCATGCAGTGTCAACAATAGCTGAGCTGCACTCACTTCCACATGCAGCATGCCAGTCAGCTGCTCCGCCTCTGAGTCCCACAATACAGGACATGGCGTGCCAGCACCCAGCCTCTGCTAGGTGTCAGGCAGGTGCTGGTCTCTGTTTCCCACTCTCCCTGGGAGAGGGGAGCTGCCCTCTGGATGCTCAGTCTTCTCCCTCTGCAGCTGACCCCTGATGACTCACTCACACCGTGAACACGGGCCACCAGTGTGGCAGGAGGTAAGGCATGATGCCTCAGCCCTCCACGCCACTGGGCCAGCCTGATGTTTTTAGTGTTAAAGGTAATGGAGGCCATAAGGGAAGAAGTGGTAGACTTCCCAGAAAAGCATGGGTTGCAGGACACAAGGCAGAACTGGTTCACTAGGGATAGGTCTTGGGAGATTAATCTTATTGATTTCTTCAAATGGGTGACCAGTTGAGATGACAGAGGTCAGGCAGTCAATATACAATGGAGCCAGACAGTGTTACAACACAGTACCTTGCAGTATTACTGCAGTGAACTGCAGTATGCCACAGATAACAGCACAATTCAATGGAAATTAAGCCTTTTTGTCATGCACTGTTTTGTGACATGTCATTTACTGCAAGGTACTATATTGAATCCTGACTGGCTCCGCCGTACTATACCTAGATTGCAGCAAGACTTTTCACCCAGTTCTCCAACAGGAGATTGATCAAGAAACTAAGAGACCATGGGGCAGAGAAATTTTGTCAGCATGGGTGAAAAGCTGTCCGAATGGAAGGACAGAAAGGGTAGTGGTGAATGGGGAGTTCTCAGAGTTCAAGTATGTCACAAGTGGAGTGGCATATGGAGCAGTACTGGGCTCGTTCCTCTTCAATGTACTCAAGTGACATAGGAAAGTTATTAAGGGCAAGGTCTATCTGTTCGCAGATGACACAATGATCTTTGCAAGTGTAGACACCAAATAGGGGTTAAGAGAACTAAGGGAGGGTGTGGTAAAGATGATGAAATGGTCTATGGTTTGGCAGTTGAGCTTCAGTACAAGAAAACGCAAAATAATGCACTTTTAATCCTGCAGCCCTAACATGGTTCCAATCATACCTAGCTATCTGGACCCAAACTGTCAAGCTTGACTCAGTTTCCTCCCCTTGATACCAGTCACCCTCGGGGTCCCACAAGGCTCAGTCCTGGGGCCTTGCTCTTCACTACCTACATTAACAACCTACACAACTCCTCGCTGACAGCAACATACACATGTATGCAGATAAAACCATTATTTATGTATCCGGCACCTCTACTCCCTCCATTGAGGATCACCTCCAAGAGGACTTCACCAAAGTACAAAATTGGCTCCTGGATAACTACCTCATGGTTAACCAAAAGAAAATAGTGTCTGTGTTGTTCAGCACCAGGAATTGTCTCAGCTCTGCCACCCTCACTCTGACTACACACCCCACATGGGTCCTTCCTAGACTGTTTCCTCCTACAAATACATCAGTCTAAACTCAACCAGCACCTTAACTACTTGGGACACATGTCCCAGTTGGTAACCAAGTCATTCACCAAACTAGGTACCCTATGTAGAATGAAGGGATTCCTCTATCGAAGCATCAGAAAACAGGTGGTGAAGCAATCAGTTCTTCCCCTTATAAACTATGGGGACATAGTTTACTCAGGTGCTACCGCCACCTTCTTTGCTAAAATCAACACCCTCCTAAATGCGCTGTGTAGATTCACCTTTGGATCCCCCCACCCCTCACTCTCATCAATGCAGTATGTCCAATTAGCTAGAGTGGTCCCCTCCTCCCCTGAGACAAATCACACTTACTGCCCTCCTGGGTGCCAAGTATTAGTCTGGCAAACTGCCTGGATATCTGTCAAACCTCTTCTTCCCTCCAGTGAACCCTTCATATCTGCTTAGAGCCAAGGCAGGATGCCACCTCCAAGTCCCAGGGTACAAGCACAATCTAGGCCAAGCCTCCATCAGCTACATGCTCCCTAACATCTGGAACAATATCCAGCCAATGTCATTGCCCCAACCCCACTTCGAGCAAGGCTCTGATCAAGTCCCACCACAAATCCCCAACATCACATCCCCAATGCCAAGCCCCTCCCTCTGAGTCTATCTAACTCATCTAGCTAATGCATATTATATTAACCCAGTGATGTACATTGTGCTAACTGCTGTGATCCTCTGTGGACAGCCAGGGTTCTACCTTTTTATTTTCTTCCCCTTGGCCTACCCTGTCATGTTGCTATGATTTACTGTATCAGGACATGCTGCTTACCATATACTTGTTTTATCTGTTCTTTGAAATGTGCATTGTATGTCATGTATGAATGTTGTAAGATTCCTCACTGTCCCATTCCTCCTTATACCCCAGGTCACAACTGGAAGCGAGCAGTGAGCTCTGTGTGCTTACCTGGTATAATATGTTTAAATTAAATAACTAAATAAATAATGAAACAAGCAAACAAAAAACAAGACCTGGGAAAAAGAACCAAATGGTGCAGTATGAAATGGTGGTAGTGGTGGAGGGTGGTACTGCAATATATGGTGGAGGGAAAGGACCTGGGGGTCATAATGTGAAATAACCTAAATGCCACAGCATAGTACAACAAAGCTGGAGGAACGGTAAATCAGATGTTGGGATTCATAGGCAGGCCAGGTCAGGAGGTAATCATCCCACTGTACAGATAATTGGAGAGACTACATCCTGAATACTGTGTAAGATACTGCAGTCCTCACCTGAGGAAGGACTGCAATATGGTGGAGACAGTAGAGCACAAAGTAACAAAAGATGATCCAGGGTCTTGTAGTTGACTTATTAGGAGAGGCTGCAGGACCTCAACATTTGCACCCTCCAATCAGGAATGGAAAGCAGTGACATGATTAAAACTTACAAGAACCTGCACAGGGTAAACAGGGTTGACTGCAAGGCCATAGTTTCCGTATTTTCCTGGAGCACAAATATAGGGATGAGGGGAAACGTACTGAAACTGGCTGGAGGGAGATTTAAGAATGACATTCATAAACACATTTTCACTGATAGAATGGTGAATGAGTGTAACAAACTGCCAGAGGAAGCAGTAAGTGCTAAATAAGTGTGCAGTTTCAAATTAGGGTGGAACATGCATATTGCCTCAGTTAGAAGGGTGAGGGGGTAGACATAAGGAGGTGAGACAGCCACTGGGGTCAAAACAGAGTAGTCAGGTAAGATGGGCAGACTAGATGGGCTGATAGACCTTTATCTTCCATTACTTTCAGTGTATCTCTATATGTATGGGTCAGGTGCACAATGCTTGGGAAGCATGGTATCATCTTTCAATTATGGAGAATGCAGAAGGGAGACAGGAAAGAAGGGATATATTTGTATAAATTAGTATTCACGCAAATTGTTTTGCAAAGCACGTCACAAGCTGTGAACAACACCCATGAGTCACATGCTGATAACCAAAAATGAGGGAGGTTCTGGAAAGCTTTGGGAGGCTAAGTGCAATGTGAGAAGAGGGGGAGGTGCATTAATGATACATGACTTCTTCAGGATCATATAGGGGTATAAAAAGGTGGCTGATGACAAATTCAGTTCTGCTTCAATTTCATATCCTTTTATGTTTTCTTTAAAAAACATCAGTGGCAAAACTTTATCTCTAAGTGTTCACAGAGCCAGTTTGTCTGCTCATTCTGCTTGTTGTGGGGAGGCTAGGAGTGTGAGTTTAACTCTGTAACTGATTTTTTTGTGAGTTTGTTGTTGATTTGGGAGTAGCTCAATTATTTCTTTAATTAACTGGAGTACTGTTGCTTAAATCTTTCTTTAACTCTATAACTGATTTTTTGTGAGTTTGCTGTTGGTTTGGGAGTAGCATAAATCTCAAACTCTGTAACTGATTTCCTGGAGGACTGTTGCTGGCTGGCTGGGAAGGGTTTCTTTGCCCAGAGACAGATCAGCCAATCAAGTTTGTTTGGAATTCAGTTTGAATCTTTAAGTGTTCACAGAGCGCGTTTGTCTGCTCATTCTTCTTGTTATGGGGAGAGGTAAGAGGGTGAGTTTAACTCTGTAACTGATTTTTTGTGAGTTTGCTGTTGGTTAGGGAGTAGCTCAAATCTTTCTTTAACTGGAGAACTGTTGATGGCTGGAAAAGACCTCCTGCCCACCTCCTCCACCAGCCTCCTCCACTAGCCTTTCTTAGATACTAGAAAGCTACTGGAGGTTGAGCTTGGAGTCTGTGAGGGAGGAGCTTGGAGGGCTTCAAACTGACCATATGAACTAACTCATAAAGCTACTATTCAGGTGGTGAAAAGTTCAGACACTCAAGCTTTTCCTAGTTGGATTTTAAAGTTTAAATGTTCAATAGTTTCAAGTTTTGAAAGTCAAACTGACAAGCTTGGGTTAAAGAATGGTAACTGCATATTTTAAAGTTGAAAGTCTAACATTTAAACTGGCAAGGTCATGTATAAATGATTTAACTAGCATTTCTGAACTAGTAAACTAGGGAGAATGGGGTAAAGAAGGACTTGGAAGAAAGTTAGTAGGATCACATATGGTATACTGCTACTGCTATACAGACTGTGTGATAAGGAATTGAGGTTACATTTAAGTTAAGTGTGAATAATGGAGAGAAGGAAAATGGGGCATTATGTGAGGGACTGCACCGGGGTGGATGGGTACAAATAAAGGTGACAGGAGACATCAGAATAGTGGATCGAATGGTGGGCACCATGGAGTGATGGGGTAGCCACAGGGAGGATTTGGGGGTGCAGAGATTGTGGGGCAGCTGTTTGGATGAATATGCCATGGAAACTGGGAGGTTGACCAGTTTGTTACAGGATGAGGAGACCAGAAGAGGAGGTACAGGGACTCTGGAGGGAGCTGGAGAGGGTGAGGAAGGGGGCTGGGTCAGGAGGGACCCTGGGAGGATTAGCTGTGAGAAGCAGAGGAGGAGGAACAACAGGGCTAAATCCTGTGAGGATGTAGGGGGTGGGGTGAGGAGAGCAGAGTGGAAGTAAGTGGAGGGAAGGCTCAGGGCAAGGGGAAGGAGGAGATGAGCACCACTGTGGGAGTAGCAAGTAATAGGTTTGCAGTGTTGGCATCGGAGGTGGTAGTGGAGATGTTGGAGATCATGGGGGGAGAGGAAGAGAAGGGTAGTGAAGGCCCAGTAGTCAGGAGTCAGGCTGGGAAAGGAAGAAGGGGGAAGTGGAAGAGCTGAGTAGAGGTGGAGGGAGAGGTGAAAACAAGGGGGAAAGATATAGGAGTCACAAATGGTGTGGGTAGAGGTAATAAAGAGCAGGGCTGTGTGGACTCTGGAAATGTGGACAACGAAAACAGGAAATGGGGTATGGGATGAGAATTTGGGGGTACTAGTGCTGGTGGATTCTATATTGAAAGGGGTCATGTGGGGCAGAAAGGGAGAAATGCACAGTTGTATCTGGATCGAGGCTATTCTGTGGTTGACCATGGGCAGGGCCGGGCAGGCACTTCTAAAATTCGCACGGAGGGGGAGGGAGAAATCTCACATAGTGATGCACATGAGTACAAATGACTTGGCAGGGGAGACGGTAGAGGTGGTAAAAGGGAGGTTTGAGGAGCTGGGTAGGCAGTGTGAGGAGGTTGGGGGGTCGGTGGCATTCTCTGAGGTGCTCCAGGTACTATATGTGATTAGAGTAAGGAAAAAAAGGATAGAGGAGTTCAATGAGTGGCTGAGGCATTGGTGCTGTACCAGGGAGTGCAGATTGGTGTCAGACTGGGGCAGAACCTGGGGCAATAGTGACCTATATGCAGGGGACAGGTTATATTTGAGCAGTGAGGGGAAAGGAGCATTAAAATGGGGAATAGAGGGGTAAATATCAACAAAGGTGGATTTAAACTAGGAGGGGGTTGGTGAGGGGACCGTTGATAGGAAAAGGGTCCAGAAAGGGAGCCTAATGAGCTCACCCTCCTAGTTATGGGTAAAGGCAGAGGGGAATCGGCACAGGAAGGGATAAAGAGGAAAAGAATGAGGGTGGGGAAAGGGATGGAGACAGGCTGGAGTGTGGTCTCACTGAATGGAAGAAGCCTAAGGAATAGAAGAGCAGAGTTACAGGCTTTCTTGGTGGTGGAGGGAGTGGACATTGCAGCCATCATGGAAACATGGGCCACCCAGTCCAAGACTGGGATATGATGATTATGTGGTTCAAGTTATTCAGAAAATATAGTTTTAAGGGGAATGGGGGGAGTGGCAATCTATGTAAGGAAGGGGATAAGGGAGAAAGAGGAGGAGGGGAGGACAGAAGCACAATGGATGCAGTTCCAAGATGCAAAGAATAGAACACTGAGGATGGGTCTTGTGTACAGGCCAGTGGCTCAGGGGATTGACCTGGACAGGAAATTAGCTGAACAAATTAGGAGGACCTGCAGGAAGGGGAGCACAGTGGTGGTGGGGGACTTCAACCTATCGGGGGTGGAGTGGGGCACCCCATCCACCACAAATGCAAGTGAGTGGATCCTGCTAGAATCATTTCAAGACAGCTTTCCGACACAGCTGGTCCATGGGCCAACTCAGTTAGAAAGGACTCTGGACTTTGTACAGGATAACAGTGAAGGTGTAAGGAATCTGGAAGTGTTGGAACCACTGGTTGAGAGTGACCACTATTCGATGTCGTTCATGCTCAACAGAGTGAAGGAAACAGGGGAATGGCTACAAGGGTGACTGAGTTTAGGGGCAGACTTTAAGAAGATGGGGGAAATTTGGGGCAGGCACCTGGCAGGAATGTAACCACACATCAATGCAGAACAGAAATGGGACATCATAAAGAAAGGAACAACAAAAGAACCCCAGAGCAAATGCACTGGGACAAGGGTTATCCTGGATGACATTGGCCATGCAGCCAAATTTTAAAGAAAACAAAAATTGCACATACCGGTACCCCTATAATGCAAAGCATCAAGGGAGTAGTAGTGGGAAGATCATGGAAGCACTACTGAAGGAGAGATTGGTGGAACATCTGGTTGTCAATGGACCACAGGACCCAAGGCAGCATAGTTTCACCAGGGAGGTCATGTCAGACCAACCTCGTTGAATTTTGACTGGGTGACTAGGGAGGTGGATCAGGGAGGGCAGTGGACATGGCCTATCTGGACTTCAGCAAGGCCTTTGACACTGTGCCACATAGAAGACTATTACACAAACTGGGGAATATGGGTGTGGGACGACAGTAGTGTGGTGGGTAGGTAACTGGCTGGGTGGCAGGACACAGAGGGTGGTGGTAAATGGCTGTCACTCCACAGAGGGAAGAGTGACCAGTGGGGCACCACAGGGATCAGTGCTGGACCGGGTCCTATTCAACATCTTCATCAGTGACATTATGCAGGACCTAGAAGGCAGAATTTCACTGTTCGCTGATGACACAAAGCTCTGTAATAGAGTAGACACACCAGAGGTGTAGACAGAATGAGAAGGGACCTGCAGAAACTTGAAGAATGGTCAGGGGTTTGGCAGTTGAAATTCAATGCAAAGAGTGCAAGATAATGCATATGGGCACAAAAACCCTGGCACAATATATCAATTGGGGGTGAGGATATAGCATGCACCAAGCAGAAAAGGATCTTGGGATTGTCATCTCTGATGACCTTAAGGTAGGGAAACAGTGTGACAAGGCAGCAGGTAAAGCAAATAGGATGCTGGGATGTATAGGCAGGGGCATCACCAGCAGGAAAAGGGAGGTCATAATTACGCTATACAAGACACTAGTGAGGCCCCACCTGGAGTACAGTGTACAGTTCTGGAGACCATACCTATGTAAGGACATAGACAGGGTAGAGAAGGTTCAGAGGAGGGCAACAAAGATGGTGCATGGATTGCATCACAAGTCCTATGAAGACAGGTTGAAGGAACTGAACATGTACTCCCTGGAGGAGAGGAGGGAGAGAGGGGATATGATAGATACATACAAGTATCTTACAGGGAGGAACAGGGTGCAGAAAAACACTATTTTTAAGCGAAAAAGATGTTCCAGGACTAGAGGGCATGGGATGAAGTTGGAGGGAGGACGATTCAGAGGAAACATGAGAAAGAATTTCTTCACAGAACGTGTGGTGGACAAGTGGAACACCCTGCCAGAGGAAGTGGTGGGGGCTGAAACAATCACGGGATTTAAGAATGCATGGGATAGACCTAAAGGAATTCTGGAGGTCAGGGGTAAGGGGCAACAGACTTCTAGGAAAACAAACTGAACTTACAAGCTCAAATGGGCAGACTGGGTGGGCCATAGGCCCTTATCTGCCAACACTGTCTATGTATCTATGTATCTATGTATATGCAAATGCCCAGGAATTTATTTGGACTGGTTCAACTTTAGTAGAATTGCATACTGCCAAAAGGCCTTGCAATACAATCAACAAAGACTAAGAACAGCAGATACAGACACGTGTTTTGTCCTCATTTAGACTCATCAGTGTGCCATATCTGTACCTCCCTGTACATATCTGTATCATAAAGGAACGGCTGGTGGGGGAAACAGAGTCTTGCACTAGGAAGAAAAGCAAGAAGAGAAGGACAAAGAAACCCAGCTGAATGACACAGGAGGTTATGGAAGGGGTGAGGGACAAGAGGTAGCATTTAGAAAGTACAGGAAATCGGGGAGAGGTGAAGATTAGCATACATACATGGGGAAGTCAAGAGAGGTTACCAGACTAGTCAGGAAGGCCAAGGCATCCAGGTAGCTGAGACTGGTGCTAGATGGGTTGAGGGCATTAAGGGTGTACAAAGCACCTGGACCCAATGGCATTCACCCTAGGGTACTAAGGGAGTTGGCATAGGTCCTGGCGGGACCACTGGCTGACCTGTTCAATACCTCCCTGGACTCGGGATGTGTACTACAGGACTGGAGAATGGCCCATGTGATGCTCATCCACAAAAGTGGCCGAAAGGATGAACCAGGAAACTATAGGCCATTGAGCCTCACATCGATCGTGGGAAAGCTCATGGAGACCATACTAAAAGAGAGGCTAGTGAGCTTCTTGGAGGAAAATGGTCTTCAGGATGGTCAACAGCATGGATTTATAGTGGGCAGATCCTGCCAGACAAACCTTTTAGAGTATTACGACTGGGTGATGCAGAAACTAGATAAGGGCCATGCAGTGAATGTCCTGTATTTGGACTTCAGCAAGGCCCTTGATTCAGTGTCACATGAGAGGTTGAGGGAGAAACTGGCATATGTAGGGGCAGGACCAAAATGGTGAAATTGATCACAAACTGTCTAAAGAGAAGGCAGCAAAGGGTGGTGGAAGGGGGGACCTCTTTTCACCAGAAGCAGTGATGAGCGGAGTACCACAGGGATCAGTACTGGGAACGGTCCCTGTTTTTAGATTTTTACTGCAGATATCTGACATGGGATCCAGAGCAAGATCAGTGTGCTCACAGACGATACCAAGATGGGAGCTGTGGTTGATGATGCGGATGGGTGGAAGGGGTTGCAGGAGGACCTGGCTAAGTTGCAGGAGTGGGCGGAAGCATGGCAGTTGGGGTTCAACGTCAAGAAGTGCAAGGTTCTGCACTTCAGAGCCAGGAACCAGGGGAGAGATCATCACTTAAATGGGGTACAGTTGGGGAGCTCCACAGAGGAGAAAGACCTAGAAGTGATCATTACAGGAAGCATGAACAACTCTGCTCAGTGCAGGAAGGTGGCAGCAAAAGCCCACAAAATGCTGGGGTGTATTGCGAGAGGGCTCTCCTCCAGAAGGAGGGAGGTTATTCTGCCCCTGCCCCTGTATAGGTCATTGGTCAGGCCCTTACTGGAGTACTGTGTGCAGTACTGGCTCCCATTCCTGAGGAAGGACATCATATTGTTGGAGGGGGTGTAGCGAAGAGCCACAAAGATGATCCAGGGATTGGTGAGCAAGCCCTACGAGGACAGACTGGGAAAACTGAATATGTATTCACTGGAGGAGAGAAGGGATAGGGGGAATATGATGGAGACCTTTAAACATCTGAAGGGGATAAACAGGACCAACAACAGAAGGGATTTTTCAGATGAGAAGGGGGAGGGACAAGAGAGGGTATGGACTGACATTGGAGGGGGAAGATTCAAGAGGAAGATGAGGAGAGATATTTTCACGGAAAGAATGGTGGACAAATGGAACAGCTTACCAGATGAAATAGTGTCCTGTAAGATGGTGGGCAGTTTTAAGAGGGGATGGGACTAGGTAAAGGGAAGGGATACTGTGAAGGGGAGGGCAGGGGGGCAGCTGCGAGATGAGGGGCTTGCTGCACACTCAAGCAGACTCGATAGACCATGAGGTCTGTTTCTGCTGGCAATTTTGTATGTTCATATCAACAATGTATTTGCTGGCATGGAAGAAAGCAGGCTACAAAGAAGTGTATGATATCTACCCTCTTTACCACTGTCATCCCTCGCCCACCACCACTCCCCCTTCTCTTACAAAAATGCTGTCTCCATCCACTTTTTTAAATGACACCATCCATTCCCAAAATACATTTTTTGATTGTGGGTCCCCTGCTGACTTGTGGTCCACATTTTTAAGAAAATCAATTGTTTTCACAATCCAGGCTAACTCAGTTACCCAACCAAAAAAACTCATTTGTTGCCTTTCAATACAGTCATCTGACAGCATGTGCAAGGTGTATGATCTGGATGGGGTTGGTGTGGCTATGTTATTGATAATGCTAGGCAGGTTTATTAATCAGTAATCCTTGCATCGTCTATGATGTAGTCCACTTCTTCCCCCTCAAGTTGTGTGCCCCATTCATACAGTCAGATGACATAACTTAAATGTGGCTGTTGGGTTGTGGGAGGGCAGAGCTCAACAGTGCAGACAATAAGATCCCTTTCCCCCAAAGTTTGGAGCAGGGTCACTCTCAAGTTAATATAGTTTGAGGACCAGAGGAGTAACCCTAGTGAGGGGCTATAATTGAAATGACAAAGCTGACTCCGGAAACAGTGTCAGGAGATGGCATTTTTTGAAAGAAATAAACTTGCAAGGGACAATGCTAAAGGGGTGTGAAGACTGGAAATGACTGGGGTGGAAAGGGGTGGGCAATGTGTCACCTGGCCAAGTAGTGATCTAAGACCCAATAGTAAATGAGGGCTAGGACTGAGATGATCACCAGACCTGGTGTTGCCAGGGCTCATAGAGGAAAGTCCCAATCTGACATGTTCTACAGTGATTCCAGCAGTCATTATTAGATTATAATAAAACACCACACAAATACATATATGTACATAGGAAAGAATCATTTACTGTATATATTTCCAAGAGGAATAAGAAGCAAAAAATAACAGTCTTGCCCTCACATATCCTCACATATTCCCAAGAACAATAAGCAACAATAAAAAATCTCCGATGCACGTCGTAAGCTAATATTTCTGTCATAAAGCAGTTATCTTGACCAAGCCGAAATAAAATAAATTATTTCCCCCAAAAAGCAGTCTTTCCTGGCATAGCCGGACCGCTGAATCTCTGCATGAGAAGGCAATGATACTAAGATAAGAGCTGAACAATTTCATACCACAATGTTTGTCTGTTTAATATATACTTTCATTAATACTTCGGTTTACAGGACTACAGAAGGCCGAGGCCCATAAGTACTGTCCCCCACTGCTCAGTGGTGATAACCATAGTTATCTTCCTTGAAAAATTGATCAAGCCTAGATTTAAACAATAAGACATTTTCTGCCTCAACAACCTCATCTGGAAGCTGGTTCTAGAGTCTTATTACTCTAGGGACGTAAGCACACTTGCATAGTTCACTTTTTGGCGTTGTTTCAGTCAGCTGGCATTTGTGCCCCATTAAATCATATTTGCATTCCTTGAAAACTAACCCTAGTTCTTCCATTAGGATAGGATCCCTAATCAATCTCTGCAATAGTAAAATATCACCTCTTTTCCTTCTAAGTGCTATGTTCCATAGTCCTAACCTAGTTAACCTATCACCATATGATTTATTCTTACAGCGTGATATAAGTTTAGTGAACCTCCTCTGACTTCTTTCGACTATATCTATATCCTTCATTAAATAGGGGCTCCAATGCTGGAAGCAATAGTCTTTTTTTTCCAATTTAAAGTTTATTAACCTCGATTTACAGAGAGGAGATCCTTGGTACACATAAATAGTATAGATTATACAGAGTGAAGTCAACGGATCTACCCTCCTCATCCCTCCTACCCACTCCCCTCCTCCTCCCTTCCCCTCTCTCCCCATCCAATCAATCCACACAGAGCACATATATCTAGACAAAATCAGGTTGAAAAAGAGGTGGCATCTGCAATCTATTGGAGGGAATAAAGGGCTTGCAGGGGGCCCCAGATCTCATTGAACTTCTTGGGTCTGTTATGCA
This sequence comes from Neoceratodus forsteri, assembly GCA_016271365.2. Classification (NCBI taxonomy): domain Eukaryota; kingdom Metazoa; phylum Chordata; order Ceratodontiformes; family Ceratodontidae; genus Neoceratodus; species Neoceratodus forsteri. The sequence continues at coordinate 1,634,892,030 of CM028130.1, read as the reverse complement.
GGCTGGCTATGGCCTTTTCTATTTTGAGGTTTGCTAGAAGTTCTTGCAACCATTCAGTATATGAGATTTCTGCAGTATCTTTCCAATGTCTTGAAACTAGTTTTTAACAGACATGGCAATTAGAGCTATATGGTATCTCCGGTTTAAAATCGGGATGGTGGAAAAGTCTCCTAATAGGCAAATTTCTGCCGTAAATATGTCCGTTAAGCCTAGTGGATCTACCCACTGTTTAATATTATCCCAGAGGGAGGCTACCTTAGGGCATGTCCAGAAAATAAGAAGTAAATCATCTTCATCCTGAAGGCATCGGGTGCAAGTTGAAGATGGGATCAATCCCAGCTTAACCATTTTTGAAGGGAATAATAAAGAATATGTAGGATTTTGAATTGCATAAATCAAGGCCTGTCTTGCGTAACAAATGTGTGACAGCTTTGCCATAAGGAAGGCCATGTGATATCTTGGTCAGGAAAAAGGGAGGACCAGTAATGCATTAGGCCAAAACTATCGGGCCAGATCCAGTCATAAATAATACCATATGTTTTGGATACCACTTGAGGGGTAGCAATAGTCTAAGTGTGGTCTGATATATGATTTGTAGAGGGGCATGAGCACAGCTTCAGATCTAGAGTGGAATGATCTTTGAACACAGTTGATTAGATGCCCAGTTTTATTAGTGCGGAAAACTTTTGAGGTTGTTACTAATAAGCACACCCAGATCTCTTTCACTACTAACTTTTCTTAACTTAACCCCATTAATGAAATAATCCTGCTGGATGTTATTCCTGCCAAAGTGTACTATAACGCATTTGTTGAGATTGAATTTCATTTTATTTTGGTTTACGAAATAATAATACCCTCCAGGTCACTGATGATATTACCTCTACTACTCTACAGGACTACTTTTTCTCATACTTCCAATATAAGCCACTCACACACACACACACACACACACACACACACTGTCATAATTTTTTTTTTTTTTTTACTTTTTACTATTCTTCTAAATCGAACCATTGTATAATAGCAATAAGGCACTCCAGGGTATGTGTTATTGGTGTTATTGTGTAATAATGTCACTCCTCAGGTGGTGGAAGCACGCAGCTTCTCCTTGTGCTTCAACTCACCCAATAAGTTATGCTATTATACAATAACACACACCCTGATGTGCCTTATTGCTTAAACGTCTCACGTGTTTCATCTTGCTGCTGCAGGGACAGTATTTCCAGATAATTCCCTCTCACACCAAAACACTCACGTACGCTGGTCCAACTACTGTAAGATGGCTAATTGCAGCTTTCAGTACTGCCATTCTCAATTTTGGATTCAATCCAAGTCATGGAAGGGTTAAATGCCCCTCCATTCACTGCTTGCTCCTTCATTATCTCCCCACTATATAGTGTGTAGCTTCTCAGTAACCTTTGCAGAGACATCCGAAGCTCTAACATTTTAATCATAAAATCTATCAACTCAGGGGGCAGAGGAAGTGGTTTGCTAAATAATAGTAATAATAATATTATCTTTATTTATCAAGTGCTATTCACAAAGTATCAAAGCACTATACAATCCATAAAATAACAATTAAAACAATAACATTCTAAAATCAAATATATATCAATAAGTATAAAACACAGCTGCAGTAATCCTACATAGATTAAGGAATATCACCAAAGGCAAACCCAATAGATAAGTTTTTAAAGCAGATTTAAAGATCTCCACTGTCAGACACTATCGTATCTGATGAGGCAGAGAATTCCACAGGGTTGGGGCTACAAATGAAAATGCCCATGATCCAGAAATTTTTAACCATATCCTGGGAATCACCAGCAATACCTCATTGGCTGAGTGGAGCAGTCGGATGGGGCAGGAAGGGTGCAGGAGATCTTGCAGGTAGCTCAGTCCTTGTCCATGTAGGGCTTTATAGGTCAGTAAGCTGACCTTGAAGGTGATCCACCACTGAACTGGCAACCAGTGCAGTTTGCACAGCACAGGTGTGGTATGACTGGATCAAGATAATCCAGACAACAACCTGGCCACAGTGTCCTGCACCAGCTGCAAGTGGTGGATATCAACCCCTGGAAGCTCTAGGTAAAGGGAGTTACAGTAGTTCAAGCATGAGATCACAAAGGTGTGGATCAAAGTTGTAAGGTTGCCAGATGGAACTAGATGCTTAATCCGGGTGATATTCCTCAGATGATAAAAAGAGGACTTAACCACAGCTGACGCATGAGAACAAAGTCTCAGTCCATCATCAAGTATTACCCCCAGATTTCGCACCTATTAAAAGGTCAACAACTGAACTAAAGGAGCTGATGTGAGATGTTTAGAGGCAGACAGACAGAAAAAAAAAACACCTAACATTTCCTATCCGTCTTCTACAAAATGTTAACACTAGAGCTCTCAGCTGGAATTCCTTAATCCATCTGCGTCCTTCTGCAGCCATGTAAAGAACCCAAATCATCTTGTAGGGAAGGTAAAAAAACTGTGTTTGTTCTTCTTTTGCAAGTCACAATAAACACTGTAAAAATAAATCAATAATAATAATAATCATTTTTTAATTTTTTATTTGAATTTTGTTAATGAGGTAGATCCCACTGAGACAATGGAATCCCTTTTCAGGGATGACCCAGATTAGTTATATTCAGTAGCAGCATTACACTGACAATACATTGCATAGGCATTTTGGTACAAAAATTACTCAGTCTGAACCATAACCAGAATAAAATTACACAATAGGCAGGACAAAGGACAGGGCCAATTAAGAAATACTGCCACAATAATAATTAGTTACAGACATTTAATGACTTCAACTAGGAAGATACAAGAGTGTCTTTCATTTTTAGTTGAGCTTTGCTATTAAGAATAAGAAGATTTGCAGTCAGATCAGACCAGCTAAGCACAAGGGAACACTCAGGGTTGAGGTTAGAATTGATCATAAAAAACACAATTCACCTGCCTTCCCTTGAATGTGTTAATTTTATGCAAAAAACTGTTGTTCTATCAAAGTCTGAAGGTTAGATGGAACCAAGTGACAAAAAGAGGGACTTTTTTTGCGGTATCTCATGATTTGAATGACCACATATGGGCGAATCAAAAAAAGTGAGTCAAAAAGAGTGAAGTAAATTTCGGTGACTATGTCGTCAGAGTGCCAGTAATGTCAGCAAGTAGGGTTATGGTGCCAAGTCACCAGTGGGGGAGCAGTAGTTAGGATTACAAGAGGGATTGTCATGTGGCTCCAAGTAGGGGTGTAACCAGGGATCTGCACACCAAGTGGACTCACTGCTACCCTTCCCCTCCTTGTTAGGGTGTGCTACCCCCAAGGTGTGCTGGCAGTGTAGAACAGAGGTTTAGGTTGGTGACTGTGTGTGCTGCTGTAGGAGGCAGCACTAGGTTTGATTCCTGGAGTGCCTTTTTCGGTTTATATATATACAGTTTTATATATATATATATATTAGATACAGGATATATATATTATTTTTTTAACACTACTGTAGCTGACTTCTCTCTCCCTCCACCTACACCCTCCACCCCATCCTGTCTTCTCTCCATCCACTAGTTGATCACCCCGGTGTTGATTATATATTTTTATGGGTGGTGCAGGAGGAGGAAGAGTCCCCCAAAGAGGGAGGGCAAAGCCCCCCACAGAATAGTAAGGCATGAGGAACAGTTGGAATGCCCCATTCATTATTTGGTTCCTGAGCATTACTGCCATCTGGCACCTCATTCACTCTTTTGTGTAGCTACTAACAAGTGACTCTGCTGTTTTTGTGTTAAATGTTATTCCCTCGCTCTTTTTGGTGTTGCCATTTTTTGTTTTGCTCAAATCACATAGAACCCTTTTTTGCAGGGTGCAGTTCTGTGAGCCCACCGGAACCGAATAACAAACCTTACCTAGCAACGGTTTTCAGATTGTAGTTAGCAGAGAGAAATCAAGTAGTACTGGAACTGGGGGAGGGGAATACTGCTCCCCCCAACAAGAGCTAGCTGCAGTTGTTTAGTCTTACTTTGGGGTTGCGGGTGCCAGACCCTTGCAAGGAAGTGTGGAATCAGAAACCTATGTGGGAATTTGGAATCGGAAAGAAAGAAAGATTACGTCAGGGTCAGATGTGTTCTTATGGCAGGGTTGGGGACTGTAATGCATTGGGCTGGATGAAGATAGTAACTATGTCTAAATCGAGTCACCATAGCCCCAAAAATTATGACTATTTTGCCATAGTGGTCAACATACCTCTCAACCTCCTGAAGGCTTTAAAAAAAGCAGAGCAGAATGATGACCGGCATCAGAAACACCTCTTACAGAAATGTTATTATCACATCAAGAAACACAATGGGGAGGGGGGTATTAACAACAACAAAAATGGAAAGGGACCTGGGGTAGTCGTATCAGATGACCAAAAGGTAGGCAAGCAATGTGAGAAGGCAGTAAGGAGGGCTGGGGGATACTGGGATGCACAGGGAGAGGCATCACCAGTAGAAAACAAGAAATTGTTATCCGTCTGTATAGACAGTTAGTGAGACCCCATCTGGAGTACTGCATGCAGTTCTGGAGACCCTGTCTCCGCCAGGACATACACAGGATGGAGGCAGTCCAGAGAAGGGCATCTAAAATGGTGCAGGGTCTGCACCAGAAGCCAAAGAGAGACTAAAAGAGCTTAATATGTATACCCTCGTGGAAAGGTGAGAGAGGGGATACATGATAGGAACTTTCAAGTACCTCAAGAGAATCAACAAAGTCCAAGAGGGTGGCATCTTTCAGAAAAAGAGATGTGCAAGAACAAGGGAGCACAATTTGAAGATAGAGGGGGGACGACTCAGGAGCAATGTGAGGAATTATTTTTTCATGGAGAGGGTGGTGGACGCATGGAATAGCCTTTCTGAGGAGGTCATAGGGTCAAAAACAGTGGGGTAATTTAAGAATGCACGGGACAGACATAAGGCAAGTCTAGTGGGAGGTAGGAGGAAGTAGGCGGTTGGTGAAACTAGGATCTAAAGCTTATCCAATAGGTAGGGAAATGGGCAGACTGGTTGGGCCAAGCGGTCCTTATCTGCAATCAAAGTCTATGTTTCTATGAAGGAGAACTTGACTGTAGAGATGATGTCTGGCAAATTTTCATGTTTCAAGTCTCTTCACTGACAGAAATGCCACATTTAGAAGGGACTTATGAATTTTTCTGAGGAAAAATCAGCCACATCCCTGAAAATCAGAGACAGTAGAGAAGTATTGTTGGTCACTAAAGAAAACAAAACAAAACACAAGATTAGTATGTGTGGTTAGGTAGTATGACTGTTTACTGAGGAACACTGCTGAAAATATTGGGACAATGATTTATTTATTTTTTTTTGCAGTTAATCTTTTTATTGAGGAAACAACATACCCGTTACAGCAGGTAACATAAAAAGAAAATAAAAGTTGCTTTTAAACTCACTTACAGATCTACTGTTCACAGTTTGAGGTTACAGAAGGGTTCGCATAGAGAAGACACATTATTAACAATTATGTGGAAGTTACATTACTAGGAACATTACATAGGAGAGAAGAGATTGTCAGGCATACTTATCCAGGCTCTACAGTATTTCAGTCCATAAACAAGTAGCTATTAAGTTCACTGGGGCTTTAGTAACTTTTTTGTATTTGATACCAGTGGTATAGAATGAGAATGGGTAACCTGACCTAAATATGGCGCCCATATTTCCAGAAAAGCTGCAGTCGTTTTTTTTTTTAGCAAAATGGATAAGGCGTGTGTGGGACACTAATGATTCCATTGCTGCTAACCAGACTTGGAATAGTGGAAGACATAAAGTTCTCCAATTCACAAGAATGAGCTGAAGGAGTTCGCCCGATGCTTGGGTGAGCCATAACACCTGTGACTGTGACAGTGACCATTCAACAGATGTTATACCAAGTAACCAGAAGGAAGGGGAGAGAGGTAGGTTACTGGCTAGGGTAGCTGAGCAAAACTGAATTACCTTTCTCCATAAGGGTTGAAGGGATTTACAGCTCCACAGAATGTGAAGTAGATCTGCTGCAGGTATTTGACATCTCCAACATAGGTCCTGAGTGGTCAGTCCTATTTTATGGAGCTGTAAGGGGGTTCTATACCAAAGGTGAATAATTTTGTTTCTAATAAGGAGGCTCCTTTGATCAACACAAGCTGGGACAATGTTTACAATATTCCTTTCATGATGAGTGATTGACATGGGGGACTTCTGAAGATGTTTTGGAAGGACCCCTAAAGATGTCTATGCTAGGGATGTTAGGATACGCCAAAATCCAATCTTTTATAAGATAGATATTAGGATTACAGTATCTGATCTGACTGTTGGATGTTGTCGGATTCTGCTTAGGCTATCCTAAAATCCTGACAGATTTTAGGATATTCTGATATTGGATATTCTAAACTTTGAGTTAATTTCTGAGGTTTTTAGCATATTGGAATTTGAGGAACAATATCCTAAAAATGACCTGTTTTCATAACTATACATTTTTAAAGCATATCTGAACAACCCTCGTCCATACAATATATAACCTCCAGCTGAGCTGTGTTTACTTTGGCTGTCCATCCATGAATCAATCTTTCTTTCTTTCTTTCTTTCTTTCTTTCTTTCTTTCTTTCTTTCTTTCTTTCTTCTTTCTTTCTTTCTTTCCCTCATTATTATTATTATTATCTTTATTATTTGAGTTTGTGCCCCACATGCTGTCTGTTTTCTTTACATTTTAAAGGACAGTGTCCCCACATTTTGAGTGACGGAAGTGTCTGGATAGGGCACTAGTGCAATGTTCTCTGGCATTCTGCTGAATTGGAAGTTGAATGATGCCATTATTAATTCTGATAGTGGAAGATATTACAGTTCGTTTGTCAACCACTCATACAGAATAATGTTTGTGCAGCTACAGTATACACAAAGATGTGTTTCCATTGAGAGGTTAGATGACATCATAGACCTGAATAGCAAAGCTCGAGAGGCTCTTATGATGTTGTTTACGCCAGACATGAAAACGCCCACTTTGTGGATGGCTACCCATTTTGTACATTATTTTGTATAGTATATGTTTTCTTTAATTCTTTTACCTTCTTTCCAACTTTGTCTTGAACTGTGGTCAGACAGGCAAAAAATAGCAAATAACAGAATGAGATTCAAGATGCTGTATCTAATGTGATGTCATTAATAGATACACAAGCTGGCAATATTTCTAGTAGGTTATCTTTTAACGAATAGTTCACTTGAGTCATGCTGCTGTGTTCGTTGTGAGGAATCTGTGATACACATGAGGAATCTTAAAGCAGCAGTGCAGCTAGAAATGTTTTTCCCAAAAGTTTTTTTCAGCTACAGTTAACAAAAATATAAGCATACCTGTCAAATCTGCTTCTCTATGTACCTTTTATGCTGGGCGCCATGACTGTTTCTTTTTTTTTATTTTCTCAATCCTAACCCTTGCCAGGTTTACAGTGCTATATCTAAATCAAACATGGTGGGACTTTTTTTTTTTTAGAAAAAAAACTAAATGAGAACATGTGTGTTAGTGGGTGTGTGGCAATGCTCTGTGTGTTTAATCCATGCACTGCTATGCTATACTGGAATACATATATATGCATATATGTGTAAATGTATTAGTCAGTGTGTGTGTATATATCACAACAATAAGAAAGTACAGTTAGGTGGCTCAGTGGTTAGTGCACAAAATGCTGGTCTACATTCTCCCACTATCCAGATCAGTTTCAGCCTTATGCATGTTATTGCATATTTAAATGAGGTGTCTAGTTACAACCCCCCTCCAATGTCCCTTGGAGCCTGAAAAGAAGAAAATGATCCATCAATGTCTTTTTTTCAGTAAAATGTGTGTAGACAATGCACTGTTATGTTACACTGGAATGTGTATACATATATGTGTGTATGTATTAGTCAGTGTGTGTGTGTGTATCACAACTGCAGTTAGGTGGCTCAGTGGTTAGTGCAAACATTACTAGTTTACACATTTCTCACTCCACACAATACCATGATTTTGCAGCCATATTGCCTCTTGCTAGGATTTGTTTTCTATAGCTACAGTATAGATATATATATATATATCTATCTCTGTCTATATCTATATCTACATCTATATGTCTGTCTGTCTGTCTGTCTATCTATCTATCTATCTATCTATCTATCTATCTATCTATCTATCTATCTGTATCTATCTCCCCCCTCACTGCTGCTTCTTTCTTGTTTTTTCTGGCATCACTGAAGGCATCCTGCTGGTGTAAGGATTCCTCACCTGGCTAGAATGCCTGCCCACTCCCTTGCCTGCACCAGACCTACCCAGGGATCACCAGAACTGCCCTGCAAAATGCCCCAGCAGAAATGCAGCCTAGAGATAGCCACAAGCATCCACTGTGGGTGTAGGAACTGCCACCAGGAGCCAGAAGCCAGAATGCCAGAAGAAAAACAGGACGTACCACCTGCACCCCTTCTGACCAACATAGGGCACCAAATCCACCAATCAAGGCACTGTGATCTGCTGCAGTGGAGTGGCTGAAAACCTTAACAACCATCTGGAAAAAGGTTATTGGAGCCCTATCTGGCAAACATATGGAAGAACCCAAACCAAGGGCTGGCTTACTGAACAGGGTGGGGATGGTGGTGACTCACAATAAAATTCCCCCTGTCGCTCACTTTTGTGGCGGTCCAACATTTCTGCCATACTCCTGCCCCCAGGCTAAACCCCAAGATATATAACGATGCTTACTGAACAGGCTGCTACGGGACTGGTTTGTGTCTAATAGGCTTTTAAATCTTTATTGATATAGATAGATGGATGGATAGATAGATAGATAGATAGATAGATAGATAGATAGATAGATATGGATATAGATATATAGTTTTGTTTGCTGGACTGATTCGGTTTTTATGAGATGGGTAGTATGGTATCTATGTGCAACAGGCATGAGCCCTGCTCTAGGAAGGGGAGATGACTGGGCCAACCACGCAGCCACTGCCACAAGGGCCCGCCACTGCCATACCTGTGTCATATTACTGTGGAGGACAAAGGCCACCATAGGCCACTACCCCCACACCCTGCACTCACAATCTCCCCAAAAATATGCATGATACCTGGGCACAAGACTGGGCACACTCACCTGTTGAGCTGATGCTGGTCTACTCACTTAACAGTTATTATCAAAACACTCTTGATAGCTGCTGGCCATAGTGTTCTGTGCTTTGATGCACTTCCTCCTCATATCCAGGCAGAAAGAGGCTGACCCTCTCCTGCCTGGACCTTAAACTCAACTCCCTTTTGACCCAACCCTTCTGTGACTACTCCTAGCCCTCCTTGTGTTGGGTCAAAGGCCATTGTCCCAACCTTCCCATGTCACTCTACCCTGGAAAGTCAGGCTCTGGGATTGGTCATGGCAACTGGGCAAACAGCATCCTGGAGATAGCAGGAGGGCAGTTCTTGTAATCTTGCAAGACCATATTTTGAAACCGTATTCAATGTACTGCCACCATAAAGACACTTCAGAGAATAGCACTCAAATTGCCAGAAAAATTTAACATACTGTGATTTACCACAATCAGTAATCATTGACTTTCTCTGATTTTAGATCTCCTCTATGTGTTTCAATGTGCAGTTCCATAACTTAAGTAGCTGGTGCTGCAGGAAAAGCCCTGCAAGTTAAACTACTTTTAGAGGCCGGCCCGATGGGGTAGGGGGCTTAGGCACTGGGTACCTTACCTTCTGCCACACTGGCAACACAGGTTAAGGAACAGACATGAATCTCTTAGGGGACAGCCGGGGGAAGGAGGAGGATCAAGCATCCATAGACAGCACTCATCCTTTGAGAAGGGAGGCCAATGCAAGCTGCTGCTTGATTGCCACCCACTGGAAGCTGGGTGACACAGTAGGCATCTGCCCCTAACAACCAGGCACAGGGTTTCAAGTACATGCAACATCTTCACATTGCACACCTACTCTACTGCACATGCACTGGCCTTGGGGACAGGGAATCAGAAAAACAAGGGAAAATCAGGGACTGTGCACTATGTAGCCCTGTTCGCCTGCCTCGAACTTTGCCATTGCCCAAGCCCCTGCCAACTGGATCTGGACTCTGAGGATGGGAAGAATGGCCCTCCTCCCTCAGCTCCACCACCATGGGGGAGCAAGCCGGGGGAACTAATGCAGAGTAAGACCTGGTGAGATGGTGACCATTAGAGGAGCACGGACTAAAGAATCAGTCAGCACCTCTAACAGACATAACAGCTCTATAAAGAAGAAAAGCAAAACTACTTTTAGAAGTTGAGGATACAAAATAATGCAAGTACCATTACCTATTGCTGTGTGGAATGCAGAATTCTGCTGTTGAAATTAGCATGGAATATTGCTGGTTCTTCTGCGGAATTCTGCCTCCTGTGATCCATGGAATAATATTCTGTGAAACAGCATTTTGCCACAGAAAATCATTCCACAACCATTTCACCAGAAAATACTGAGAACAGCAGAATAATATTCTGTGGAACAGCAATTTTTCCCAAGATAAATAATTCTGTAACCATTTTCTGCTGCAGAATTCTGCCATTCTGGTTCTGGCCAAATTCAACAGAATTTCAGCGGAATGTCAAAAATTCTGCAAAATTTCATTTTGCCAAAATTTGAAAATTCTGCACAGCACTGCCACTACCCATAGCAACATGTTGTGATTTGTTTGTGATGTGATGTTTTAGGGGTTCATTATCAGAGCTATTGCACAAGTGAAAAGTTTAAAAGAGCTACATATTCCAGAGCATTAATATTTCCTCATCCCCTACTCCATCAAACTGACAGCACACATGATCCAAATTACTTTAGACATATATAAGTACTTATTGGGCTACAGAAAGTACTGAAAATTGTCATGAATCTACAGGCCCCTGAAAATCCACAGTCATGACCTCAAGATAATAGTACAATTTTTTTTTTTGGTAGATCATTGTACCACACTGACTAAAGTTGCCAGCTCTGTATACAGTACTACAGTAGTTATGGCCTAAAGTCAGTACACTAAGGTTGTTTTTTTATCTATCTAAAGCCCTTGACACTATGAACCACAACTTTTTATTCCAAAAACTTAAAGAAATTGGATAAAATAACAAAACACTGACAGGGGTGGTATTAGGACATAGAAACATAAAATCTCCTGGAGGATAAGAACCGCTTGGCCCACATAATCTGCAAATTTTTCCCTGCCTATAGTATCACTGCAGACCCTGTTTGATATTCAGCCCTTTCATCTCCCCTTCCTATTCACTAAGATTACCTTATACCTATCCCATACATTCTTGAAGCCCCCAATGATTTTGCCCCTAGCACCTATGCTGGAAGACTGTTCCAGGAATCTGACACTCATTCTGTGAGGAAGTACTTCCCCACATCTCTCCTGAATCTATCCCCTTCCAGCTTCTTACCATGTCCTCTTGTCCTTGAGAACCTTTTTTTCTGTAAAAATACTTCCCTCTTGCACCTTGTTTACCCCATAAGGTATTAAGGTCTCTATCATATCCCCCCATCTCTTTCTAGGGTGTATATATTTAGGTCCTTTAATCATAGGGCTTTTGTTCTGATGCAGAACCTGCACTATGTTAGTTGCCCTCCTCTTGATCACTTCCACTCTGTCTATGTCATTTCTGAGATGTTGTCTCCAGAAGTGGACATAGTGATCTAGATTGAGCCTTACCAGTGAACTATAGAGAGACAACACCACCTCCTCTTTCTGTTGCTGATTCCCTTCCCTAAGGACCTGAGCATCCCAATCACCATCCCAAATGCCTGATCTCACTGTCTGTCCAACTTTAGGCCATCCAACATGATCACCCTCAGGGCTCTTTTCCTGCTAGGTGGTCGTTGTCACAAACCCACTCAGCAGGTCAGGCCTCTGCTCCCACAGTGCCAACCTCCGGAGCAGTCTTTGAACACTTAACAGAACAGGGTAACCCTCCTGTCTGTTTTGTGGGTTCGAATCAAACTTTGGTCTCAAGTTCTGGAGGGTTTCAAAATGTGAACCTCTTGCTGGCGTACCCAATGTACAGGCTCAGATAATTCTGCTCTTCCGGGGGGGCCAGATATCTTTTGCCTATGGGCACCTAACCAGGCATACAAAATGAACCCTTAAAACTCTATTAAAGAAACTCAGAATAAACTCTTACCTTTTCCCAGTTTGGTAGAACCAGTAAGCTTTGTACAGTGTCAACTTTAACAATGTATGCTTCACTTGTCAAGAAAAAGAATTTCAAAGGCACATAAAGTAGTCTCTAAAGTAGAGGTCTACTTAAAATAGATCAAAAAATGTAAAATGTAAATACAGAACCATATATCACAAAAACATATAATCATTTAAAAGAACAAGGGTTAAAAAAAGTGCAAAATTCCTACCACCAGATGATTAGACTTATATATTTAATGTATCTCTTCTAAATAGTGCTGATAGACAGATGCTGTTGTCAAGAGAGTCCAAACATATGTGTCTTTACAGGTCACTCACAGCATAATTAAAACACTGTCTTGAGCCTGCCTTCTCCTGATGTCACCCAGCTCTTCCTCTGTTTATTAAAAATTATACAATCAGGATGTCATCACTCAGAAGAAAATTAAATAAGGTTAATTTCTAAGTCCTTCTTTCATCCATGAGCAACATCCTGCTTTTACAGACATCAGAGGAACATTTATGAATTTGCACCAGTGTGACATAACCTGGTTTTCCTCCTCTAAACATCATAAATGGATATTTTCTATCCTGTCAGCTGGCAAGCTACACTTAAGCTAGATAAACAAGAGATGCTTAATTTAGGCCTCTTCTAGCCTGTAATTATCTCCTGGCCTTCCAGGTAACACCTTGTAGCTAAAACCTGGGAAGGGGGGTATCATTCCACAGGCTGTTTCAGCATGTCTCATGAGAGACACTCAATAACACATTTTTATATTACAAAAATCATAGATTAATCAGAACCAGCTGTCTGAGTGTCACAGTCGTCAGTACCACCCCCCCATTTCATCTCCACCCCTGGGTTTCTGTGCCCTAGGTGCATTATTTTGCACTTTTTTGCTTTGAAATCCAGCTGCTATACCCTTGACCACTCCTTGAGTTCTCACTGGTCACTGCTCATCCTTTCCACCCCCCTCCCCTACAGTGTCCAACATACTGCAGTTTAGTGTCATCTGCAAAGAGGCAGACATTCTCTTCCAACTTCTCTGCAATGTCACTTATAAAGACATTAAAGAGGACAGGTCCCAGCACTGACCCATGAGATGACCTGCTGGTCACCCTCCCTTCCTTGGAGTGAAATCTGTTTACCACCACCCTCTGCCACCTATCACTGAACCAGTGCCTTACCCAGTTTACCATTGGACCCACTACTAAGCTACCTAGCCTGCTTTCTAGACTCCTATGTGGAACGTTGTCAAATGCCTTAGTGAAATCTAAGTAGGCTATGTCCACCACTCCACCCTGATCTAGTTCCTTGGTCACCCATTCAAAGAACTCTATCAGATTCATTTGACATGACCTCCCCACCCCCATGAATCCCTGCTGCCTTGGGTATTGTAACCCACTGGATTCAAAATATTCCACAGTCCTTTCTTTCAGCAGCAATTCCACTAACATTCCAACCACTGCAGTCAGACTGACTAGTCTCTAATTTACAGACTCTTCCCTGATACTGCTTTTATGAAGAGGAACTACATCTGCCCTCCTCCAGTCCTCCGGGACCACTCCTGTTTCAATGAGCTGTTAAATAGGGCCATCAGAGTGCAGCCAGTACCTCCCTGAGCTCCCTCAGTATCCTTGGTGGACCCCGTCTAGCACCACTGCTTTGTCCATGTTCAGATTTGTAAGCCCTTCAGGACTCTCACCTCTAAAAATGGACTAGTGTCCACCTCCTTCACTCCAATACTTCATTTACATTTGAGTGGTCCCTCCTCATCTCTTTCCTCTATGAACACTAAACAAAAATATTTTTCCTAGTTGTCTGCTTTTTCCTGTACTGTCTCTGCACAGTCCCCCCCTTCACTTCTTAGCTTTATAATTACAACCCTGGTCTTTCATATATTGCTTACATATATTAAAAATGTCTTGCCCCCTTTTGTTACCAACTTGGCCAGTCTCTCTTCAATTTTTGCATCAGGCTCTTTACTGCTCTCTATGCTTCTCTCTGTTTCCCCTGTTACTCCTCTCTATACTCCTTACTTTGCATCTCCTTGTACCATCTTAATACTACCCTCTTAGCTTTTACCTTTTACAAACACCTCTTTTGAGAACCATAGAGGTCTCTTCCCCCCTCTCCACTGGGTCATCTATGAGGCATTCACCCATCTTTTTAAAATATGCCCTCCTGAGATCCAGGACCTTTGCATTTGTGTGGTTTAGTTCCACAGCCATCCTTATTTTGAACCACACTTTATGGTGATGGGTGGTCCCCAGGTGGCCCCCTACCTTGACATCTGCAACACAGTACCTGTTGGTGAGTATCAGGTCCAGTATTGCCCCATTAGGAGTGGATTCACTGACTAGTTACCCATGAAATTCCCCCTGAAGGGAGTCAAAGATTTCCCTGCTTCAAGCTGAAGCTGCTGCTAGATGGCTAGGTGACTCCAACCTACAGCCGGCAGATTGAAGTCCCCCACCAAGAGCACTTGCCCCTTTTCTGCCATCTTGATAATATTTCCATCAGTGCCTTATCTAACTGCTTCCTCTGTGCTGGAGGTCTTTAGATTACACCAGTGTGAATAGAGGCTCCATTCCCCATCTCTGCGGTGAGCCACAGTACCTCCACCCCCTGTATTCTCTGTATCTCAGTCACATTAATGCCTCCCTTACATAAAGTACAACTCCCCTTTCATTTTACCTTGTCCTTCATGAACAGAGTATAGCCTGGTATTGCCATGTCCCAGTGATGTTTTTAGTGCACCATGTCTTGTAGGCCAGAATGTCCATATCAGCTTCTGCCAGGTCTGAATATTATTTCTTAGACCTCTTGCATTCCACAAATAGCTTTCCAGGTTTTGTTATCACTCCATTTGTTAACCCCACTTTTCCTTGTTGCTTTTCTTCTTTTCCCCTTCTCTTTTTAATGCACCTACCCTCCCATTCATTTCTTCCACCCTGCTTCCTGTATTAATTTGCATCCTGGGAATTCCACTCCTCTCAGGTTCTCCTACTATCAATGTCTGCCTGCAGGGAGGGTATTTTTCTGCCTGCCTGATATCTTCCACCAACCCCTTGCCCTAGTTTAAATGTTTCCCAAAGTAACATTTAAATTGCCCACTAAAGAACTGCAGTTTCACTCCCAGATGAACACAGGCCATCACAGCTGTAGTTCCTTCATCCTCCAAGGTGTGTCCCCAGTCCTCAATGTAGCTGAACCTCCATCTCTGCACCCTTCTTTCAGTTTTGAGTTGAAGCTCCTGGTAAGAGATGCTTCTCCTTCCCTGTCAAGACAGGCAGCTCATCAGCGAAGCCACTGAGCATGCTATCTGTCTAAGACCCTCCTCAGCTCCTAAATTCCCCTGCACTATCCTAGCCCTGTCTCAGCCAGGTTAGTAGTTCCTAGGTGGACAATGACAACCAGCTTTGCCTCCTGTCCTGCTGCCATTTGAATCCTTAGGATCTACTTCCCATCCCTCTGGACCATGGCACTGTGCAGGCACCCCAACCTCCCTCTCCCTCCCTTTCCTATTCCTGAATATATCCCCCTCCAATTGAGTTTTTCAGCGGAAGTTTCTTCCTTCTCTTCTGGGGTCCTCTTCCACCCTACTTGGGGTCTCCGCTACAGATGACTCCCACATCTCCCCTGACCTCTACCATGGGTGCCTTATCATGGCACTCCCACCTCAACAGAACAGCATAGGAATTGCATAGAGGTAAACGCTGAGGAATTTGCCTTGGACCCACCGTCCCCACCCCTCCTGAGCTCACCACAGTCCAGCCGTTCCTCCTCCTGGCATTCGCTGAGGCAACAGTGACAGATTTTATGGCCCCTAGATGGGGAACGAAGTTAACTGAATCCCAGCCAACTCAGCCTGGAGTCTAGCGAACCTCCTTCCTCAACCCAGAGACGTATGTGCAAATGGGGCAGCATTGCAGTCTCCAGGTCTCTCTGAAAACTGCCTTTCCACAGCCACTGCACTGAACCACACCCACCATTCCCAACTTCAATTTTCCATGGGTTACCTGGAAATATTATTGTACCCTTACCCCTGATAAGGTGTTTCTAGTTTCCACCTTTTGTTTATTTGTTTCTGGTTGTGTTCCTCCTATGCCTAGTTTAAATCTGTTCATTCTCCTACCATTGATAGGTTGTTGTTCTGATTCCCAGTTTTGGCCTACCTTTGACCTTCCCTTCTTCCCAGCAGTAACCATTGCACAGTAGTGAACAGGTGCCTTACCTTAGTTGACCGACAGAGTCCCCTGCTGTCTTGCTTCCTTCTACTGATGCCTGCAGATGCCTGAGCTTTTTTTTACTATTTAAAAGTAAAAGATTTGCAGAGAACCAATGATCAATTTTAGCAAAGTCAGCCTGAAGAGTATTAGTAAGAAAGATAGGATGTTTTATTTTCTAAGAAAGAACAGTATCATCGGTAAAGTAGAACTATACATTTGTTAACTATTGAGGAAGAGAATCCACAAACAAATTGAAAAGAATAGGACCATGAATAGACCCCTGAGGCACACCTGTGAGTGTGGAAAGAGGAGAAGACTGGCAACAATCCCATAAGACAGATTGAGCTCGAGCATGAAGATAGGAAGAGAACCAAATGACAGTGTTGGGAGAAAACCCACAAAGGTATATAGTAGGTGTGCCAACAGTAATTGATCATTAATGACATCAAAAACTTTGGACAAGTTGATGAAGACAGTGCCTACACAGTGGCCCTTGTCCAAAGCTCTAGAGATGGAATCATGCTAGTCTGTCAAAGCAGTTTGACTTGAGTGGCAAGGCCTAAAACCAGACTGAGCAGCAGAGAGAACTTGGTGGGTGTTTAAATAATCTAGGACCTGTTTATGAACAATCCTTTCCATAAATTTGTATATGATGGGGAGTAGAGAAATGGACAATAATTTTCAACTAATGATTTATCCACACCTTTATGAAGAGGGATGACTATGGAATGTTTCCAGGCAGAAGGAAATGTTTGAGTGGTGAGGAACAAGTTACAAATATAAATCAGTTAAGGGGTTATTATATCAGCACAGGATTTAGGCAAGAAGTTATCTAAGTTGTCATTACCTTTAGCAGAATTATCTCTCAGGGAAGACAAAAGAGCAAACACCTCCTTTGGACTAATGTGCCAAAAATAAAATTTGGGTCTAGAATTGGGAGTTAATGATTGATAATCAGAACACAAATTCCCACTGGATAAACCAGCCTTTTCCAATAAAAGGCCTGAAACTTCAGAGAAAAAGTTGTTAAACATGCCACAGATCCTATCCTCAGAATGTGCTGTGGACCCATTATATGATAAATTTGAAGTCCTTGATGCAGATGGCACCTTCAAGGTAGAGTCAACTAATTACCATTTATCTTTTAGGATTAGTCCTTGAATTAGCTAAATGAGCCTTGTAAAAGGAGGATTTAGATTTCTGATTAGGGTGACAGAAAAATTACAAAAATTTCTGAAAAGATTACACCATGCCTCTTGGGTGCTCAGTTTCTTGGCCTTCCAATAAAATTTATTTATGGGCCTTTAACTGGAAAATAATAAAGGCAGTCACCCAATGGACATGTTGGAATTTAACCATTTTTCTATCAAAGGAGCATGGTAATTTGAAAGTGAAGCTTAACTGGTGAAAAAGTATTCCCAAGCATCATCAACATTTTAAGAAAATAAATCCTCAATTTTTCTTCTGTTAATTGGTGTGAAAAAGCATTCAAATTAAAATGTTTAGAACTGCCAAATTTAATAGTATTGGGGATGCCTTTTGAGGTGAAAAATTAATTGAGCAATGAATCACGAGCATGATTACTAAATAAATTTTCCTGGCAACCAGACATGATGATCGGTAAGTCAGGAAACAAAATCAAATCTAGAAAGGTAAAACCTTTCTGACAGAGTCATAATGCATTGGTTTCAGTAATTAATTGATTTAAACCAAAGGGGCAATTTGTCACTTTAACCTAAGACCTCTACTGGAGGACCAATTAGCTTTGAAATCCCAGACATGAACAGAATGTGAAAACCCCAAGGAACTAATTAAGGATTGAAAATGTAAATCTAGTTGCTTTCAATTTGTTGTTTTTTTTTTGGGGCAACAGATGCTACCAACCAGCACCTCTTTTTCTGGAAGCTTTGGAAACAAATACAGCCTTTACTAAGTCACCTATAATATCAGATTTGATAAATGAGCAAGGAGGAAGAATGAACAAAAAGAGCAGAACTCCCATCTTATCTATTTCTGTCTGACCTATACACTGTGTAGTCTGGGAAGATTAATTTCAGAACCTGGAATAGAAGAATCCAACCATGTCTCCATAGCAGCAAAGAAAAATGGACAAATGGAAGCAGACCAGCTTATCAGCAGGTCTTTTGGGGACGTAAGCTTTAAACATTAGAATGGAAGACAATCAAATTATGATAAGATGAGCCTGGATTAATTTCAATATCTCCTGCAATTGAAAGTAAAATACCAATAAAAAAATAAAACAATAACAGTGGGTGTTTGGAGTTTATTTTAGAGAACAAAGAATGTGGGGTATAAAGATGAAAGATTAAAAATAAAATGTTATCCCTTTGGATAGAACAATTTAAGAAAATAGCTGAGGGAATATCTGACGGGGTGGGGGAGTAAAAATGCTAAGACTCTTTAGGCACAGGATGATTTATAAGAGAAGAAGAAACAGGACTATGACTGGAGAAAATAATACAGTAAGAAAACCATATCTGTAGTGCAAGAAAACAGTAAGAAGCATATCATTTTGTGCATAAAACTATAATAAAACAAACACAGTATAAGAAATATAAATGCAATAATACTATACTTCAGTAAGTAAAAGATCAGGCTTCCTACTCCAACCCTAGAAAAAGGAATTATAATATACAGAATATACTAATGATCCAAACTCCACCGTGTGGAGGGTAAAATTCAAGAATATTGTTTATAATGTAATGTTGAAATAGTTACTAAGTTAAAAATAGTTTGTGGAAATTGATTTGTGTCTGTCTTTCACCCAAGGAAAACCATTTATGTGAAAACTGGTAACCCACAAGCTGCCACCAAGTGGGGAAACCAGAATCTAAATACTTTTAAAATGAAATGATTTAAAATTGTTTGACCAGGTCTTATCCCAGCCCTCAATAATGATGAACATCTCCTCCCTGCACCATTTCCTCAGCCAGTCATTAAAATCCTCTATTCTTCTTTACCTGGCCATGCTGGTTTTTACATACAGGCATACAAACATACTAATGTGCCAGCAGAAACAGACCACTTGGTCTATTTAAGTCTGCTGGAGTGTGCAGCTAGCACCCCTATTTTTCAGCTGCCCCATCCCCTTCCCCTTTGTCATCCAACTGCTGCCCCCACCTTCCCCACCCTCACTCTCCTTTGTTCCCTGTTCCATGTCCTTTTAAAGCAGTTCACAAATTTACATGATACCAGTTTGTTCCATTTTGCCACCCTCTCTGTGAAATGGTGTCTCTTCATTTCCCTCCTAAATCTTCCCCCTCTTGTCTTAGCCCATGCCACCTGGTGTCCCTCCCCCTCCTTAGCTTAAAGACCCCATCTGCCCCATCCTTACTGATTCCCCTCAGATACTTGAATGTCTCTATCATGTCCCCACTGTCCCTTCTATCCTAAGGGTGTACATATTCAGGTTTCCCAGCCTGCTCTCATAGTCTTTCTGCTCCATTCCACATATCATGTGTGTTGCCCTCCTCTATACCCCCTCCAGTAGACTGATATCATGCTTCAGGTATGGCCTCCAAAACTGCACACAATACTCCAAATGCGGCCTTACCAGTGACCTATAGAGAGATAAGATCACCTCTCTTAGCCTGGATGAAACCCCCCCTCGCTATGCACCCCAGCATTTTGTTCACTTTGCAGCCGCTCTCCTGTACTGGGAAGTGTTGTTCATGGTCCCTGTACCATTACCCCAAGGTCCTTCTCCTCCTCCTCAGTGATCCCCAGCTAACCCCCACAGCCAGTATTCTCTCCTTGGGTTCTTCACCCCGAAGTGCATAACCTTACACTTCTTTGCATTGAACCAGAGCTGCCATCTCTGACACTCCTCTAGCTTGGTTAGTCCCCTGCAGTTGCTGCCATCCCTCCCCTCCATGCACCACTGCTCCCATTTTGGTGTTGTCTGCAAAAGACTTACTTTGCTCACCATCCCATGAGCAATGTCTGATATGAAGAGCCCAAATAATACTGGTCCAGCACAGAGCTCTGTGGCACCCCACTCATCTCCGCCTCATAGTTGAGAGCTCTCCCCGCGGAAATGTGTTTTGGGCAGGCTGTGAAAATGGCAGCTGGACTGTTGATAATGAGGTGCACAAATGCCAGTGGTGAAAATGTGGCATGAAAATATTGCAGATTGACAAAGGATTACAAGGGTGCGTGGAAACCTACGCAATGCAGCTTGCAACACAGTCACTGTCTGGACTTTCGCCACCAAATTTTCAACATAGGCATTTTAGGACCTCTGCTGATGAATAGTGTCACCGTCATTTCCTGAAAGTGTGCCAAAAAGTGATTTCGCACAGTCACCATGCAGTTCTGCACCAGACATGCAAAAACACATTTCAGCCAGTTGTAGTATTCATAAGGAGGTATGGAAAAATTGCAATGATGAACAGCTGAAGTGAAAGTATTCACAAAGTCACGAGTGTGCATGCAAACTGCACAACATGCGCTCATAAAACAATCATTTTATTGACTTTTGTCCCTAAATTTTCAACATAGGCATTTTAGGACCTCTGCTGATGAATAGTGTCACTGTCATTTCCTGAAAGTGTGCCAAAAAGTGATTTCACACAGTGACCATGCAGTTCTGATGAACAGCTGAAGTGAAAGTATTACAAATTCACAAAGTCCCGAGTGTGCGTGCAAACATGCGCTCGTAAAAAATCATTTTATTGACTTTTGTCCCTAAATTTTCAACATAGGCATTTTAGGACATCTGCTAATGAACAGTATCACTGCCATTTTCATAATGTGTCTCAAACACGGGCTTTCCACATCGACTCGCTGTGTATGCCAGACTGCGAAAAATTTTGTTCAGAATGTGAAAATTACAGCTGCACTGTTCATTAGGAGGTGTAGAACAATAGCACTGTTGAAAATGCGTAGTGAAAATATAAGTTTATGAACTTATGACGTGCAGCAAACTACTAAGCGCCCACTCATAACACAGTCATTTTATGGAGTATTGTCACCAAATTTTCAACACAGGCATTTTAGGACCTCTGCTCATGAACAGTGTCACTGTCATTTTCATAATTTGTCCCTAACACTGATTTTGCACAGCGACCATGCTATTCTGTGCGGAAGTGCAAAAACACATTTCAGGCAGGATGTGAAAAATGACAGCTGTACAGTTCACAAGAAGGTGTGGTAAAATGCCAATGCTGAGAATCTGGCATGAAAATAGTGTGAATGCACTAACTTACGAGCGTGCATTGCACAGTTGCGACGCACGCTCATAAAACAGTCATTTTTTTGATTTCTCCCACCAAACTTGCAACATAGGCTTTTTGAGAGCCCCTCTCATGAACAGTGGCAGTTATTTTGTTACTTGGTCCCAAAAGGTGATTCCATGCAGTGACTGCAAAATCACCTTCCGGGACCGAATAACGCCATGACAGTGCAAGAATTTATAAGAAGGGGTACCAAAAAGCCCATGTTGAAAATTTGGGGCCAAAATTTGCAAAAATGCCTGAGATATACATTAAAGTTGAAAATCCCCTATTCATTTCATTATACAGCTTACTGGCATTTCTTCAGTCCGCGGTCGGCTTTGAAGAGTGCAGACATGTTCCTGGTCCACAGAAGATTGTCGCGCCGGACTCCACAGGTAAGTATGGGGTGAGGGGGTGAGGGGAGGCAGGGTGCACAGTGGGTGGGTGCAGGTGGAGGGAGGGGGCATAGAGACTACGAGGGAGCATTTTCATTTTACAGGGGAAAAAAATGAAAAAACAATGTGGGACAGTTTTTTTTTTTTTGCTGGGGATTTGGCATGCTGGGGTGGGCTCCCAGTGTGCCACCTAACTGTTTGGGGGGTGTCTGTAGCCAATGGGGGATTGGGCACCCTCGTCAGCACGCAACACCGGGGGAGGAGAAAGTAATGCTGAAGGGGATTGGGCACCCCATCGGCACACAAAGAAAGTGGGGGGGAAGCCGAGGGGGATTGGGCACCCCCCTCAGCATTCAACAATCTGGGGCTTATGCTGATGGGGAGTGGGCTCCCCTATTGGCACACAAAGAAAGCAGGGGGGCAACTGACAGGGGGATTGGGCACCCCCAAAGTCAGAAGTAGTTAGGCGGCCGCCCACTCACTGACCATGCACATAATGATGGTGAGCATGGCAAGAAAAGGACCACTGCATATGATGAGCTTTGCTCGGATTGCAGCAGATCTTTTCTTAGATGTGCTCACCACATTATGTATGCATGGTGTGGCACCGGCATGCAGGCTGTTTGGGGAATGTGGGACGCACCTACTGGTGCATGCTCTGCATTCACCCAATAGCGACCCCACCTCCAGTTCTGCACTGTCCCATGATGTTGCCTGCACAAGCGCGCCAACGTAATAAATACACATACACCTAAGGTTCACAAAATTAATACTAAAAAACAGTTACACTGGATTACTGAAAAAAATCAAGAAAAACCTAATGATTAAATATTGCCTATGGAAAAAAGCTCGAAGAACTGGGGAAATACAGGACTACTATACATTTAAGAAGTGGAGAAATAAATCTATCAAAATAATAAAGAAAGCAAAAAGCAGATATTACAGGACAAGCATTGAACAATCTAGGGATTTCAGGCAATTTTGTCTGCAAATAAACTGGCTTCAAAATCCAGGAAGCTCCAGGACTCCAATAAATTTAGCTCAAGAAAATGTTATAATAGGGGATCAACAGAAAGTGGCTAATATACTATGTGATTATGTTATAGATTTACCAGATCTTGGTAAAATCAAAATGGAACCCCTGAATTCAAATATATTGCTTCAAGAGATATTGAGTGATGCAGCAATGGTAGGTAGAAGATGTTTTCAGTTTAGAACTATTGCAGTTTAAGAGGCTGAGAAAGAACTGCGATGCCTAAAAATAAATAAAGCAGGGGGTCTGGATGGGATGGATGCAAGGTTCACAGTATAGGCAGTATAGCGCAGTGGTCTAAGGCTCTGAGCTGCAAATTTGGTGATATCCAGCAGACTAGACCTGAGTTTGAATCCCACAGCTTCCACTTGCATACTGTGTGACCCTGAGCAAGTTACTTAACCTCCTTGTGCTCCCAGGTCGCTCCTGTAAAAAAGCTTTCAGCTTATGTGCTCTACCTGGCTAAACAACTAAATTAAATTAAAAAGGTTTTAAAGCTGGGAAGATATAATTCCAACAATAGCCACCTGTTTATTACATTGGAGCCTTTGTTCTTCTACCTTTCCTGGAACCTGGAAGCTAGGGATGATAGTTCCCATCTTCAAGGAAGGAGATTCCATGACACCCACCAACTATCGACCCATAGCCCTCCTTCCAGTATTATCAAAAATATTGGAAAGGTTTGTACACAGGCAACGTAATCATTATCTGGAACAATATAATCTATTAACTAATAGTCAGCATGGATTTAGGGGGGAGGTACATGGCTCAGCCCTATTAGTTTTCACTAATTTGGTAGCAACATCAATGAATGAGGGAGGAATTGGGTCCATGTTCATGGAACTCTGTAAAGCTTTCACTTTGGTAAACCATAGAATTTTGATGCAGGGATTGTATGCAATGGGCATCCATATGGAACCCTTTGGTTGGTTTATGTCCTATTTAATGGACAGAAAACAATGTCTGTTGCAAGGGTATAATGCATCAATTCTGAGAACAGTACAAAGAGGAGTCCCTCAGGGGTCCATTTTGGGCCCCTTGTTATTTAACATCTATGTAAACCAATTACCAGACTTGATGGAACACAGTGAGATCAGGCTGTATGTGGATGATACTGTTTTAGTGGCATCCACTGGCAGTCTGGCCTCACTGGGACAAGAACTACAGGAGGACCTTACTAAAATGGAATCATGGTTTGCAGACTCAGGTCTCCTAATAAATATTAAGAAAATGCAGGGTATGATTTTTAGGACTGATGGAGGCAAACAGAAGGCAACATTTAAAAAAAATTACATTTAATAATGGTCAGCAGGTAGTAGATACAACATTTTGCAAATATTTAGGTGTATTAGTGAATAACAGATTTTCATATAAGAACACATAGAATCAATGACAAAGAAAATAAATCAGAGATTAGGAGCCCTGAGGAGAATCACAAATTGTCTTACAAAAAGTATCAGAAATAAACTAACACAATTACTAATGCCAATATTAGAATATGGATGCATGGTATATAAGAATGCAAATAAAAAATGTATTCAAAAAAGTTGACCAGGCCTATCATAGACTCGCTAGGTTTGCAAGTTGCAGTCCATTTGGCATCAATCATTGTAAAATTTACCAGGAATTAGATTGTCTAGGGCCGGATTAAAAAAGAACATTTAATTGGCTGTCCTGGGGCTATACACTATTAAAGTCAAAAATTGTACATCCTCTAAGATCTTGTGTGACCTTTGTATCCTCAAGTTGTAGTAAGTATAATCTGAGAACAAATTATACAAGTCTGACTTACCCATGAGTCCATAATAGATTTGGGGTTGAAACATCATTGACAAAGTCATAAAATGGAATAATGACAGATATAAAAGTTAAAAACTCTATAAAAGAATTTAAAATGCCTTGAGAAATCCTTGCAAAATCCCTGTAAATGCTACACATGAAATATTTTCATTGAAAGTGTTCCAAGCTAATCTGTAATTTATATTTAAATTCATTTTAAATATGTGTGATTGTATATATTTATGTACTTGAACATGTCATCCATTGAAAACAGGGATTTATCCCTAAGTGTACAGTATGTGCCTGGATAGAAATAAATTTATCATCATCATCAATTTCATTCCAATATAATATGAGCACAAAATGACTTGCCCTTTTTATCCTAACTACTTTAACCAGCCTGTTTTGCTTTTTTCTTCATCTTCCCTACTGCCAGAAAGTTGTTTACCAGCCTCTTAATTTTATCTTCAACACGTGTGCTCATAATATTTGTTAACAGTTCTACCCTGATTGTACCATATTGAGAATCTTAGTATTGTGCAAGCCAAAAGTTCTGAGTTTCATGGTACCATGGACAATGCCATAGCACATGTAAAAGATCTTCTTTACCACCATGGGGACATGAACAATTTTGGCCATTCAGTGGGTTTTCCCCATAGCTAACTAGCAAAAAAGTTGCTTGGAAATAGTTTAGACTTGTAGCGCATATCATGTCTCCTTAATTCAGTCTGTCAAGACTGTAAGATACATTTTATAATCCATTGCACTAATGCTTTGTGCATACCAAGGTGAATATTTTGAATTCTTGACTAATTGAATGTATTTTTGTATCCAGTTGTTAACTTTATTCTTTATACATTTATTATATGGCACATTTAGCTTGATGTTCTTATTAAAGTATTGTAAAAGTACCTGTAGGTCACACCTTTCAGTAAAACCAATATGGTTTTGTACCAGTCAGATTTTGATAGCCCAAAGAGGACCATTTTGTTTTCACTCAGGCATTTATACTCTAATCTGTGGGGCTCAAACCTAGTTATCTGTAGCCAAAATTTAGTTTTCTTGTGTCTACAAGCTCATTTATATTTTCTAAACCTAATTCTGCTCTGAGATACTTGCTGGGCATGAATGTCCAAGGCAAGTGTTTTCCTTAATAGTTTATGTATAAGGACCATCAGGCTGTCTATGTTTGTCATGTCCCATATTTCATTCCCATACAATAACTGAGTGAGATATTTTGCACATATAACATTCAATAATTGTTTTGTGGAGAGTCCCCCATATAAGAAGTTGAATTTGCCTAAGGCAGTTGCCATTTTTGTTACTTTTAATTTAACTTTTTCCACATGGCTCCTCTAGGAGTCTATCAACTGTTATACCAGGCCAAGATATGTGTATGTTTTTGTTATATTTAGTTTATTTTGTTCTAGTTTCCAAGATCCTTTCTCATTGCCTTTACCAAGGACCATTACTTGAATTTTTGACAGACTAATCTGAAATGTAAAGATCAATGACAGCCATTTTAAGCATTGTTAAAAAAAAGTTTGCATTCAAGCCCCTGTGTTATGGGTAGTGTTTCCTGAAAATGGTCATGTTATTTGGTTTTGTGGTTTTCGTTAACTCAGCAGTGCACTAACTGGAAACAGCCAGGCTGTTTCTGTCCCTCTGACTGAGCCTTGGAGAGTGATGGCATCATATTGGAGTAAGCTACTGCTTCAGCAGTGCAAGTCCCTGCTTGACTGAAGAGCTATAAACTTCCTAATTAGCGCAGTCTGTAGAGTTAATTGTTTGCTGTCCAGGGCTTTGACTAACTCAGTCTCTGGTATGTGTTCAGATGAATTAGCTGAAAATCTATAATTTTGTTCTCCGACAAATCTGATAATTTGAGTTTCAGTGCTGAATTGAAGTGGTATGCATTTGAGAAATCTGCTTCTCTATATCACAGCTGTGAGTTCTGTCCCATCAAAATTCTGCTTTTTCCTAGCTATGTAACACTGGGTTGTTTATATGGTGGATATAAAATAAATCTAAACTTTGTTAATTCATACAAGTAGTTTGTCTTTGGTATAGCCTCAATAAATAGGTCCATGTCAGAACAATTCTTTTCCTCTCAGATTGACAAAGAGATGTCTGCCACACTCTGCTATTTCAGGCACATGTACAATATGAACTCACAAATTTCAGTTCTTTGAAGTTTTCTGTGTGAAAATACATAATGTATAACTAGAAACAGTATAGAGCATACAGATGCCAACTCTCTTCTGCATCATAGATGAGGCAGATGCACTCTGCTGCCCCATCCCCTGCTCCACAAGCCCACTGTCTCTTGTCCCACATTTGAGGCTGCTGCATCCTGCTGCCCACTGTCTTCTTCCACACAGTTGGGGTTGCTGCACCCTGTTGCCACCATCATCATCTGCCTGAACAGTCAAGGCTTCTACAACTTATTGACCCCATCCCACAGTCAGGGATGCTGTACCCTGATGGCCCCTGTTTCCTCCCCTGTAAAGACCTGCACCATCTTGTCCAGAGTCCCCTGCCATCACAGCTAGGGCTGCTACACCCTGCTCCTGCCTACTCAGGCAGAGCTACGGTGGCCTGCTGTGCTCTAGAACCCCTTGCCTCCACAGTTATGGCTGCTGCACCATGCTGCCACTTGCCACAAGAGTTATGGAATTTGTTGCACCCTGACCTGTGTCAGTTCCACCCAGGAGTGGCTGCTGCATCCTGTCCCACAGTTTGGGCTGCTGTACCCTAATTTCTCCCTTGTCTCCTGGCTGAACAGTCAGGACTTCTGTACCTTACTGCCTTCTGTCCTTCACCCCCATAACACAAGATGAAAGTATTTTTCAGTTTTTTTTATTTTGGGCAATGCAGCATAAAATCTGACCTTGGTGGCAGGGAGCAGCATGGTGCAGCAATGCTAACTGTGAAGTCATGGGGCAGTGGAGGCATGGGGCTGTAGGGTGCAGCAGTGCATGGAGGCTCTGACTGTGTAGAGAGGAACAGAGTGCAGCAACTCTGGCTATGGTGGCAGGGGACAGACTACATCATGGTGCAGGAACCTTGATTGTGGGGCAGGACATGGGGGCATCAGGGTTCAGAAGCCCTGCCTGTGGGACAGGATGAACATGCAGCAGCCCTACCCATTTGGGAAAATGGAATCAGTTAGCAGGGTGCAATTGAAGACCCACCTCTGGTGGCATGGGCTGCATGGTGCAGCAACCCTAAATGTGGAGGTAAGGTACATAGGACTTTAGGGCATAGCAGAGTATAGCAGCCCAAACTGTGGTGACAGAAACAGGGGTGAACATGGTGTGGCAGCTCTGACTGGGGGCAGGCAAAGTGCAGCAGGGTACAGCAACCACAACTGTTCAGGCAGGGGCAGCAGGGTACAATGGTCCTGATTGTTAAGGCAGGAGATGGGGACAACAGGGTGCAGCAGCCCAAACTCTATAGGATAAGAGAGTGGGCAGCAGTGTGCAGCAGCTTCAAATGTGGGGCAGGAGACAGGGCCTGTGGGCAGGTGAAGGGGCTGCAGAGTGCGGCTGCTTCAACTGTAGGCAGGAGATGGGAGCATCAGGATGCCATATAGTATTTCTAATTTTACATATACATGATGGATTTTCACACATAAACCATGAAAAAACTGAAATGTGTGAGTTCTTATAGTACATGTGCCTGATATAGCAGAATGTGGCAGGCAGCTGTTTTTCAGTCTGAGAGGAAAACAATTGTTATTATATGAACCAAATTATTCAGGCTACATCAAAGACAAACTACTTATATGAATTACACACATTAGATTCATTTTATTTCTATTGAATAAACAACCCTGTGTTATATAGCTAGAAGAAAATCAGAGTTTTGATGGGAGAGAACTCACAGCTGTGATACAAATAAGCTGATTTCTTAAATGCATTCCTCTTCAATTCAGCACGGAAACTCAAATGATTAGCTTTTTATAAGAACAGAAAGATAGATTTTCAGCTAAGTGATTTAAACACAAACCAGAGACAGAGTTTGGAAAAACCCTGAACAGCAAACATTTAACTCTACAAACTGCTCTAATTAGGAAGTTAACAGCTTTTTAGCCCTTCAGTCAAACAGGGACTTGTGCTGCTGAAGCAGCAGCTTACTAGAAATATGATGTCATCACTCTCCAAGACTCAGTCAGAGGGACAGAAACAGTTTGACTGTTTTTAGTTGATGCAAAACAAGTTAACAAATGCTGATTTAAAGAAAACAACAAATCCAAATAGCATGACATTTTCAGGAAACTACTTATGACACAAGGACTTGAATTCAAGCTTGTTTTTTAACAATGTGTAAAATGGTTGCCATTGATTTTTAGGTTTCTTTGTATGTAGTTCCAAAGCATAGAGTTTTTTCTAGACACCACTTTTCGATAAGGCCAATAGTATAATGCCATCCACGTAAACCAAAATTGGACATAAAATGTCTTGTATATTTGGGGAATCTGAATTCGTTTGGGCTATTCATTCTATCAAATTTTCTATATATAAACAGAAGAGTGTTGGCACCAGGACACACCTCTGGCATACTCCTCTGTTTACACATATGGGTGCAGACAGAGCCCCATGCATGCCATGCCTCACATTTACCCAGGTGCCATCATATAGGTTGCTAATTATACTAACTAGTTGTGGGTCAATACCTCTTGAAATCATTATTTGCCAAAGTATATTTCTTGTCAATGTGCCAAATGCTTATGTTAAGTCAACAAAGGCTGCATATAGTCTTTGTTTCTTTAATTTGATGTGTTTTTCCACAAAGTGATTTATTATAAAGTAGTTTCCTATAGTAGACTAGTCCCTTCTAAACCCTGCTTGGTATTTGCTTAAACTTCCTGTCATTTTTATTTGATGCATTACCAAGTTTTAATTTTGAGAACATCTTTAGGCTAACATCAAGGAGGCTGATAGGCCTATACATTAAGGGTCTGCTAAATTCCCTTTCTTATGAATTGGGACTATTATAGCCCCTTCCATGTAGAGTGGAGACAAGTTTTCTATAATACATTTATTGAAAAAATACAGCCAATGTATTAAACCACAACTGTAGTTTAGACAAACATATTTCTGATGGCATGAGATCAGGTCCTGCTGCTTTGTTCATTGTGAGTGCTTTTATTGCCAAATAGACTGATGTAATTGTGTGACTTATGCTTTGCTTCATTATTAATAGTAAAAACTTGTCATATTTCACCAACACAAAGGCAGAGGTTTTTTGTAAACAGACTTGCATGAACATAGGCTGTAGCTTGACCAGTTCATGATGAGCTGTTGATTTAAACTATATTTGCAACATTGCTGGAGACCAACCAGCTGTTGATTTATACTGTGTTTGCAGTATTGCTGGTGTGCACCCATAAGCCCATAATTTAGTAAAATTCAGTCCATCTGCAGTAGCCTGGAATAGTTTTCTCACAAACAATATACAAAGGGTTGCAGTTCCTGAAGTCCTAGGCAAACTTTGCCAGTTAATGAGAAATTGTTTTGTCAACCTTTCTGTCTTCGTAGAAAATTTGGCACATTCACCTCACAGCCTGCACAGTAATTGTTGTTGCTGCAAAAGGGCTACATGGAGTTGCTTGTTGCTGTCTTTCCAGCCAGCAGTCACATGGTCATGATTTAATCACACAGAGCACATTATGTATTTTGAGTTTGTTTTACTGGCTCCATGTAAGCATAATATGAATTTTATGAAAAAAGTTGTTCTGCAACAAGAACTGTGACACTGCATGGCTCCATGAACAAAAGAAGCAAGTCAACTGGAGTGGGCTACTTGAGGCTTTGCAGCCACATTTAGTAGAAAATAGTCTACAGTTTAAGCAGCACCTCCCAAGACAAGGCAAATGCCCATAGAAGACAACGTAGTTCTGTACAGAGTTCTGCTCTGTTTGTTAGCAGCTGCTAACAAACATATACATAGTTACAAAGAGTAAGTTAAAAACATTTTAAAAAAGTAACTTATTACCTGAACAACAACTAAGTACATAGTATTACAAGGTAACTACTTTCATTTACTTGTATTACAGGTAAGTAGCAAGTCACTAAATTAGCACCTGCACACTTGTCACTTTTACAATTTAGGGCATTGTCTCTGTCTTAATAATGTTATCC
The DNA here is from genome assembly GCA_016271365.2 of Neoceratodus forsteri. Taxonomy (NCBI): domain Eukaryota; kingdom Metazoa; phylum Chordata; order Ceratodontiformes; family Ceratodontidae; genus Neoceratodus; species Neoceratodus forsteri. Next base: position 1,634,861,055 of record CM028130.1, on the reverse strand, counting down.
CTTAAGGGCACTCTATATACTATGTCAGAACTAAGGTGCTCCTACCTTTGAGAAAGCACTTCATGTGAAATGCATTAAGGTGGTTTTCTTGAGTGGGCTTTTAATTTTTTACCACAGACACTTAAATAAAGTAGTTGCACCATTTCCTGTTGCCACATGTCATTTTACATGGTGAGTGCCACGATTTTTCTCTTTTTGCATTATTGTTTTCGCTGGCACCCAGTTCTCTGTGATGTTTTCTGCCTTCTAGTCACAAAAACTTCCAAAATCTTGTGTGCACATTTTTTAGATCCTAGAGCTTAGCCCTCTACAAAGCAGCATACAAAGAGTTGAGAACTTAACCAAAGGAACATTTGCCAGTTTTAGATGCGTGTCATAAGCTAACCATCTACACAAAGGCCATCGTAGCATTTTGCCACTTATATATTTTATTTCCAGCTTAGTCCTCTAACACCAAGGTATGTACAAAATGCTGTCAATTACAGTTCCTATATTTCCAGCTGGCCATGTAATCAAAATCTGTGCAAAGTACTTCCAAATACAGATCCTATATTTCAACTTTTGCTCTCTAACCAAAAGTCTGCTTACAAGTTTGCTAGTTACTGATCCTTTTTTTTCCAGCAAGCAGTCACTTGGCCATAACAGAAAAAAAACACTAGACACATACTGGAGGCAGAAAACACAGCCTGAGCAACAGACACAGGGCATTTCATAGCTATAGCTAAATGGAGCGGGGTGGGGGGGTCATGCTCAACAGTCCCAGGTAACTAGAAAATCCTGCAACAGGATGATCATGGTGACCAAAAATACTGTAGCAATAATAAAAATCATCCATTTGTAAAAATATGTGATTGAGAATAAGCCCCCCCCAAGTCAGCCTGAAGCAACATCTTACCTGAAGTAGCTGAAAGAAAACAGAGCTGTTGCTAGATATTTAATTTTGGCTGAAATGGAGGAATAAAGGAGCAATTCTGGCTGCAGTGGAGAAGCATAGAGGATTCTGCATGGCTGTGCCCCTGGTTAAATACCCCTTTGCTGCTCTTCTCCTCCACAAGCACCACCCCTGGGAACCCTGCCTGCCTACCTGGACCCTCCCCAATGGGAGTATGCCTGACCACAGCATTGACATGCTAGCTCAGGTGTTAGGAGTTCAGTGGCAACAGACTAATCCTGTCTGCTGCAATCATTTACAGGTTTTCTATTTAAAGTGTTTCACAGCTTTACTTACAAGTTTCAAATGAAAAGGGATTTTAGTAGTAGAGAAATCTACAAAGAGGTTCTAACAAACTGTTGAAGATATTTTTAATAGCTCAAGCATTGCCCTTGTAGACTGTGATCCTACATATGAGAAGAATAACAGACCAATTAATTGAGATGGTGGTTTGGAACTAATAACATTATTTTAGTAACATGCTGCTGAAATTTATAACTTTCATCTATGTGCCATTTGGGTAGAACATTGTTAAACATTAATGAACTCAATTTCTCTGTGGCTGCCCTCAGTTAAGAGTACTGATAAAAAAGTAGGAAATATGTTCTTTAGTTTGGATTGTTACTATATCTCAGAGGCAGTGAGTATTCTCATGGGTTTAGTTCATTTGCAGGAACTTTCCTCCCTGCTCTGTGGCTGGCAGGTTTGAGCTGTCAACTATACCTGTCATGGATGACCTACAAGTGCAGGAACTTGTCACAACTATTTTTACCATAGCTTCCCTCGGGAGATGTGTGGCACCTCTACAGTCAGAGTGTGTAAAAACACTTAACTGAAACAGAGATCAGCCTTATAAATCCCAAATCAATACATTGTAGAATGGGATCAGCATTTTTAAAGGATACATATTGATACTCTAGAATGGTGAGTATAGTTGACATTTTCCCTTCATTCAGGACTGGATATGAAATAGTACAACATTATTTCAACTAAAAAGCTGCCTTATTGTAAACAAGCACAGTATATTGAATGAGGAATTTTAGGAAATTGGAGAGGGTATACTAGAAGAGAAACATGAACTTAGAAAATTGGACAAGATTAGAGACAGACGCACACACACACACACACACACACACACACACACTCTCTCTCTCTCTCTCTCTCTCTCTCTTTCTAAGGTGAAAGAGAGAAAGTGAGGGGAAGAAATTAAAGTGTTTCTAATATAATATAGAAAATTGTGTTTTGAGAATATTTATCTCATTTATGAATGGCATTATCTTAAAAGTAGATTTATTCCAAATGTTTACTATTTTTTAAGGAATAGATTGAAATGTGGATTTTAAAGTAACATAATGAAATCAATGAAGATTCTATAGTGTCAGTTTCTGATTAACTGATTGGGTGCAAAACTCCAAACAAACCTAGCACAGTAATGTCATAAAATGAATTTTCCCTATCACACTCTCACCGACCAAATAATAAAATACTACTCCACCAACAACAAAGGATTTTCTAATAATAACCACATGAGGGTGTGCTATAATCATATGATATTGGCACCCCTTGGATTGTTTACAGATTTTAGCTTAATTGCATGACTCAAAGAACATTCAAAGAATACTATCTCACAATGCCAGCTAGGGTTATGGCAAATGCATTAGAGTGGAATTCAAGAAGTGTTGTGAAAGTCAGCTGGAGTTCTAAATATCTTTCTAAGCACGTTGACATTCTTTGCCAATAAGGCTCCAGTTGAGCTCCTCACTGAAATTCAAGCCAAAATATTTAAAAGCTCCCAAACTTGTGAAAGTTAAGATTGTTAACTAAGTGATTAGCTTGTCCCTGTTCAAAAAAATTTCATCGTTATTGTGACTTGCCAACAAGATAAAGGTAGTGTAGATTGCACTCTTAACCCTTGCTGTGCTGCTGACTGATATATTTGTCCAGAATTCCTAGTAGTAATAATTCAGTTTTAAGCTATACAGTATACGTTATCTGATTGTTAAAACAAATACTCAAACCTGACCAGCTAACAGCTGTTGAGACATCCTTGTTCATACCCACAGTACAAAAAGTCATTAGCAATCAGCCTTTTTGCTTACCTTCGTTGTATTCCACCCTGCTTTCCAAACACATAACATGGCTGCACTAATGTCCATTTTTCACCACAGTGTTAGAAAACAGGCCCTGATTCAGTCAGTAAAACCATTACTGCTCACCTCTTCTGGTTCCAAGTTTCCAACACACATAAGCTGCTGTTGCTGTTGCTACTGCACTCTCAGGCTCTAGGTTCCCAAAAAGTGGGCTAACGAACTACCATTCTAACTCAGAGCCATCCCACATTATACCATTATCATAGTATTTCCTGTTCTCCTAAAAATAATTACAACTGTATTTTTAAAAGTGTATTTTTATGTACACAAAAAAACTTGAATAATAGGAACAATATTTTCAGAGTCTGGTATATCATGGAGTATTAATACTTATCAAGTTTAAGAGTAACTCAACCAGAAATCTTGTGACTATCAATGCACCTGATATGTGACAATATCCAATGAAATGCCACATTGTATTGTGTATTATTCCTTCATTTTAAAATGGACAGAATAAATATTGCAGTCTGATTGGTCATTTTGAGTCTTTTCCCATGGGTAAATCCTGCATGGATCCATGACAAAAGTATCAGTCAGCCTTATTGTCAGCATAAGATCCACACATATACATCTTGGAACATTTACTTAATATAAACTTTCAAATGTTAGGCTTTTTTCTACTCACTAAAAACCTTTAACTAGGCCTTACAAACATTATAACTGTTTTAAATTGTTGTTTACACTTATCATTCCCTCCTTATACCAATAAACAAACTTGAAAAATGAAGTACTACTCAATTTTGTTTTCTGGTGTTTCTTTGCTTACCATGAATAAAACCCCTTCCATCCTTATTTGTTCAAAAAGGAAGCCACTGCTGCTTACCCTGCCATAGAAAAAAAACAAGGTCCTGGCTCCATACTAGACCATGTGTGGTGAGAATGATATCTGGGTGGCTTGAATTTTATGCCAGTAGAAGAATGCAGGAATTTTAAATTTGTATATTTTGTGGTAACCATTCTGTGTATGTGTATGGGGGGAGTACTGTAAATACTCTCTCAGAAAAATTATACAGAAGTTTGAAATAATGTATTCCTTGGAAAACAATTCAATTTATTGAATGTTGGGAAAATATATAATATATATATATATATATGTATGTATGTATAAACAACCAAGGTGGGGAAGGAAAGCAGACTCAAAGTGCTTTCAAAAATCATTCCTGCTATTTTAAAAGCACTTGCACTAGAACATTGATACCTTCTGTGACACAAACGCCCACTTATGTCTGCACAAAAGTATTGAATGGTGGACTATGGTGGACTATTATATGTACTGGTGCATGGATAACATCATTTTTATTGCATTTGTAATAACATATTTAATCAAAACATTTTTTTTTATTCTGTTTATTCTCCTCCTGTCTCCATTGAACTCTCTCTGGTGTCCTCCTGGTTTCCCTGTCTCTACCTCCCATCATGACTTGTACCTACTCTGCACCCCCAGCCTGCACATTCATTGGGTCAGATCCCTCTGAGGAAGGGCCGCCCTATCCTCCCAGGGTGCACTTTCTACAGTGTTGTGCTCCGGACTGGGGGTGGGTACAATAGAGGCAAGCCTGACATTGGGAGTGTGGACTGAGGATGGGAGGCACCTTCGCCTATTGAAGGGAGGAGGGGTTTTTTTGCATGGTGTTTCCTCTCTCACCCACTTTCCCCTCAGAGCCCTGATGTGCAATGACATCCTGGCGATGTCTGCCTTTGCTCTGTGGGACCCGCCCCCCGCCTTTCTGAGCTCTGAAGTGTGGCAGTGTGTCCAGCTTCCACCAGAGGCCACTGCAGTGCCAAGCCACCCCTGGATCCCCCCTGAGAGAGGAGAACTGTCCTCCAGATGCTCAATCCTCTCTCTCCCCTGCCAACCCCCGATGACCCGGGCTCATTCCCGAACCTGGATAACTGGTGTGGCGCGAGGTGTGGCGTCCAGCTCCTCAACCCTCAGCACCACTGGGCCAAAGTGATTAAAACATGTTTTTATGTTGTGTTCTAATATTTTCCTATTCCTCTGCTGGAATAGCTAACTGATATGAATGAAAAATGTCTTGCACAATCTTGGTGCTTCAGTACCTAGTAGGTATGCTTTTTTGCCTCCTGTCACCCATTCCTGCACCTCCTAACACAGCAACTTCTACATGTTCTGCTGTCTGGATAACTCTGAACCTGCAGCATTGCTTGTTCTCAAAGAAAACTTCAATCATTATGCACTGTATGGCACCCAATGTACATTCCATTGGAGTTCCACTGAACAAGTATTTCCCACATGCAACATTATGCATCATTGCAGCATCTCTGTCAAGGTGTTGCTATCTGCTTCACTTGGCCTTTTGTCGTGTACTCCTCAGTCACCACCTCATGCCAGTACTTACAAAAGGGGAAGGGCGCATCTCTGAAAGTTACTGTTAAATGGCATCATAAAGCTTCTTCTTTTGCTGCTTATCTGTGCAGATAACATCAAACTGAACCCTGGCCCTGTTCTCCCTATCTCTACTGCAACAGAATTGGACAGCTTAAATAGTATGGGTCTTTTACATATTAATTCATGTGGTTTGTGAAAGCATTTTGATGCTATATAAACCTGGATCTGCCATGCACAACCAGATATCCTGGTGGTTACTGAATCATGGCTGAAACTCTCAAACCAGGATCACAAGCTCTATATTCCATTCTATAATGTCTATGGGGCTGATAGACAAATTGTGTGTGTGGGGTGTGTGTAGTCATTTATATAGCTGACACATTTACATCTTCTCTGGTTGATTCCACCTCATTGTCCAAGGAATATGAAAGTGTTACTGTAAAAGTTCAACCTTCTCATTCGACCCCCTTTCACATCATTGGATGTTACAGGTCTCTTTCAGCAGGGCATAAAAACCTGAACTACTTGATCGAGATTCTACATGCAATATCTTTGGAATTAATTGGGTGACTTCAACATGGACTGGCTATCAGTCACCTCTAAGCCACTGATGATAGTATAAAAGAGGGAGGAATGCCACCACACTTGTGACAGTACGCAATGATAGCAGCGGTGCCTAAGCCACAGAAAGACTTGAAATATGTAGCATCCTATAGACCCATTTCTATGCTCAACAGTGATTATAAAATGTATATGTCAATCCTTGCACATAGAATAGAGAACTTTCTCCCAATATTGATAGACCAGGACCAAGTGGGATTCATTGGTGGCAGGCAGGCCCATCACACCATTCAGTGCCCCTTTTTGTTAATAGACAAGGCAGAAACATGCAAGATACCCCTGGTCACCCTAGGATTGGATGCTGAGAAGGCCTTTGACAGGGTCACCTGGCCTTTTCTGTGAGCAACCCTGTCAAAATTAGGGTTCCCAAAAGAATTAATCATACAATTGCAAATCATTTGTTAATCCCCAAAAGCCTATGTGAAGCTAGATGATGCCCTTTCAGACTTATTTGAGTTGACCAGGAGAACAAGACAAGGATGCCCCCTTTCACCTCTACTATTTGTTCTTTATTTAGTGCCCCTGGCAGCCTCAGTAAGGTGATAACCAAACATAGAGGGGATACCCATGGGAGACAGGGAGTATAAATTGTCTTTATTTGCCTCTTCATCTGTTACTTCCCTCCTAATATATGGAGCCCCCCTGCTACTCTCTGCTAATACCACATATCTCTTCCTCCTCTCTAAGATTTATCATAGGATTGATAGGTTTACCTTGGGGGCTAACTCACAATTAAACTACTGTGACCTCCTCTCCTCTCTAGGCTGGTTGCCCTACAAAGCTAAATTGAAGTATTTCTCCATGTGTTTTACATTTAAACTTGTCCATCTCTTTACTCCACCCTGTCTTAGAGATTTGATACACCTCCGGCAGGCACCTCATATCCTATGCTCTTCCTCCTTCCTCCTGCTAGTCCTCCCCAATCTACGTCTATCCCTCACCAGGACATCCTTCTCTTTTGCTGCTGTCTCTGATTGGAATGCCCTCCCTCCCCACTTCCTGACTAGTCCTTCTCTTCCTCTATTCAAGTCTAATCTGCATGCCTTTCTTCAGCCTCTCCCTCCAGCTCCTGCTCCCACTGAAGCTCTTAACCTCCCCTACCTCGCCTGACTGCTGACCCATGCTGCTTCTCCCTTCCCGCCCAACCCCCTTATGACAGCCCTACTCTTACCTTTCTTTTCATGCTCAAAATGTGACATCTATTGCCTATGTATAGTTAAAATCCTAATGTGTATAGAATTTATAGATATGCAGATATGGTGTATATAACTAGCTCTACATTATTGTATCCACTGTGTAATGTATGTCAAATTTATTACTGTACTATACTGTACTGACTCCTGTACAATTGCTCTGCTCTACTGTACCATGTTGTCCCTGGGTCGACCCCTGAAAAGGGACTGTAATTGTCTCAGTGGTCCTACCGGTCACCAAAACTCATATAAATAAATAATGAAGTAGTTCAGGGGTGGGACCCAAAGTGGTGAATTGGGTTAGAAATTGGTTAATAGATAGGAGAGAGAGGGTGTTGGTTAATGGCACTCACTCTAAGGATGGAAGAGCAACCAGCAAGGTTTAATACTGGGATTGGTCCTCAAGAATGTCTTCATAAACAGAATTTCTGAAGAACTGGTAGGAAAGGTAAGCCTTTCTGCAGATTACACCAACATATGTAATATGGTAGACACTTGGGAGGGGGTGAAACAAATGTGTAAGGATCTTGGAAAACTCAAGGAGTGTTCAAGAGCATGGCAGTTTGGGTTCAATTCCAAAAGTGCAAAATCGTGTACTTAGGGAATAGAAATCCTGAAGCTGAGTATAGGATGGGGGGGGTACTGACAGTCACTAAGCAGGAACAGTGCTTTGGGGTTACATATCTGATGACCTTAAAGTGTCAAAGCAGGGCAATCATACTTCTAAAGGACGTTGCAATCACTGGTATAGTATGGTGAATTAATTTAGAATTACTGAATTTAGCATAGATGACCTTTGATTTATCAAACTGTTATAAATCTGCTATAGACCAGTTGTCCTGAAGTCCTTAAGTCTAATCCTACTAGCAAGTTTCAAGCTACAGTACTCAGTTATTTTTCAAAAATTATACCTCCTTATGAGCATTATTGATAATTTCTTGCACACACCTCAGCATGTAGTGCATAAACCACTGGTATTCTGTTCTTTCAGCAGTTGCTTTAGGGATCATAATCAGAAGAGTCAAGAAGAAAGCAGCTACACATGAAAGGAAGAAGGTCATTATATAAGATCATTTAAAATTCAAGCTGGAAAAGATAGGGTGTATCGATAAAGACATGCACTCCCTCAGAGGAGCTGGATTATGAAGTATGTTTCACGATGTTTCTTCTTCTTGGGACCAGAGGTTGCATTTGCATATGAGGCACCAGGAATTAATGAGTTTTGATCATGGATGGTGCTGTGTGCAGGCTGGGGCATTTGTGATATAATTTTGAAATAAAGATGAAAAATGGATTATCCAGTTAGAAACCATGAACTTTGCCACTGAACCAGACTGCCGACTCTCCATAAACATCAGGCTATAACCACTAGACCACCAGGTGTTTAAAATGTACTGCACTGCAGTCTAGGGGGTCATAAGCCACTTCGATTGTAACAGATTTTTGCAGTTTTCAGTTAAACAAATGAATGAAACTATAGCTTAACATGTGTACTGATCAAAATAATACACATTAAGTCATTGTTTTGATCAATTCAGTGAAACAATAAAGGAATAATGCATGACAGGGTGTGTGTTGTGGTGGGATAACGCCACACCTGGGGTGGTTGGTCATGAGGCTGCAGGCCGAGTGCATCCAATTATCCAGGTGTGGCATTATCCCAGCACGACACACACCCTGGCCTGCATTATTCCTCATATACAATGGCTCAATTTTAAAACAATTAAAAAAAGAGATAGAAAAATGTATTAAAACGATATTTTATTTTTGTTTTTGTGGTGGCTATGGTTACATTATGACAAAATAGTGTGATTTGTAGTTTAGCCACTAGGTGGCGCTGCACTGTTTTGTTGTTGCTTTCTGCTCCCGAGTCCCGACAGCAATCTTTGTCAGTGATGGCTCCAAATCACCATCCTGTATCAAGATTATTACCTTGGTTTTATGTTCTGCTTTGGGAGACACTGTACAGGATTTTTAGTATTTTTTTTTATGGTGCTTAACACTGTGGTCTCTGTCTGTTCTTCCCCCTCTGAACACTGTGATCTCTGTCCATTCCTCCTCCCCCCATCCCTGCTGCCCGCTAACTGACTTACTGCCAGTCACAGACTCCTTTAAGGATCTATGCTGCATGGGAGGTAGAGAGCTGTTTTACAAAGTTGGTTTTAGTTATTTTATTGGTCTGAAATATAGGAGAGGAGGAAAGTGTGTTTACGAAGGAGTGAATGAGAGCCGCAATAACTGTATGAGAACACAGTTGTTTACTCACTCGCTGACTGGACCATGCGCCCATTTTTGTATAGGGTCAAATTTGTTTTTCTGACAAAATAGGAGTATTTCCCTCATTTTGTGATGGCTGTGGGTGGTGCTTTTGGGTTTTCTTTCAGGGCTATGGTCTGTGGTGGAGATGGATTTCTGGCTGTGCGAGGGCAGCACTGACTGACAAAGCAGGTAGTGGGAAAGCTGTTCATAGGTAGTGGAGAGATGTTTGTTTTAAATCGAGATGCGATTATCGGTGTGCTGGCACTTGAGCCATGGTGTTATGCCAACTTGGAGGCTTATTTACAATTGAAATGAATACCTAGAGGTTTGAGATTAATAAAGAACCCTGCTTTTGGTACTGATAATAATAATTTTATGCGAGAATGGGAAACTATCCTTAGTGAAGCCAGTGGTAAATTGATGGAACTTATAATAAAATATAGCAAGGAACGGGAAAGTGTGCTAAAAGAAGATTTAAAAAGCAAAGAGAAGGAAGTATTGAAATTTCGTGAGTCAGATGGCTTCACTAATTGTAATCAACGCCTACAGGAGTTCATTGTTAGACTGGATAAAGAATTGAAGGGAGCCAAACAAGTTAAATTTATCCGTGACAAAGGGGACTATGAGAATAATCGAGTTTATTCATGGAAGAAAGATACTATTAGAGGAATTTTGAAACGGCCTACCAAAGTCTCCTTTAGTTATAGTACAGAAGGTAGTGGATCTGAAGGTGAAGAGAATGCAAGCACATCTGGTCATTTTTTTCACAGGGAAGAAACGGGATTCGAACAACCATTACAACAAACACCACGAAGGAGCCCAGATTAACAAACTATGCCACAGAAGACGAACGAGGAGAGGACAGAAGAAACACACTAAATCGAGAACAGAGAGGGCATGAATTGGAGGCGCAATGGCAACAGGTGGAACAGCAGAATGAGGAGGTAAATGGACATTCAAATTATAAACTTGTCTAGCTACACACTAACTGCTTCTGAGGAATCCTTTAAAGAAAGGATTAACTTTTCACCTACAAACTTTTTAAATCCAGTACAGACCATAATAGATTTACATTTGATGTGTCAGAACTTAATTTGAAAGCTTTTTAATAAAAAGAATGAATATGAGCGTGAAAATAATGTAATGGGTATAGGTATTCATGTTGATAATGTATTGAAAACCTAATTCTATATTTAACCTCCATTATGTCGCATTGTCAGTGTATTCCGTGATTTGTGTGAAAGGGATTTGGAAAAGTTGTTTGATAGTTTGCCATCCACATTATAATAATTTAAGCAGCCATGAAAAACAGGCTTTGAGAAGTTTACAGTCTAACCCTGAATTTGTGATAAAATCTGCTGACAAGGGTGGCTGCTGTTTTATGGGACGTGGCTAAATATAAAACAGAAGTGATGCGACAGTTAAATGATGATTTATATTATGAAAAATTAAATATGGACCCCACTTGGGACTTTAAGTCATGCATTGACTATACTATAGATTTAGCATTTGAGAATGGAATTATTTCAGGACAAACAAAAAATTTTAAAACAGAGTACCCGTAAAACCAACATTTTATATGTTACCAAAAGTACATAAGAATTTGAAAATCCACCTGGACGCCCAATAGTAAGTGGGTTGGGTAGTTTAATAGAACCTTTGTCTCGCTTTTTGTAGATTCCACCTTGTGTAACTATGTCAAGAAATTGAAATCATATATTCGTGACACAAAGGATGTTCTGAGAATTTTGGATGGTTTAACAGTAGGAGAAAATTGTTTGTTAGTGACATTGATATTGAGTCTCTATACCAATGTTCCCCATGAAGGAGCGATGCAGCTGCTGAATTTTGAATAGTAATGGGGAAAGAAATGATGAAGAGACTGCTGTAATTTTAAAGTTATTGGAGCATGTTCTGGGGAAAAATATATTCCTTTTTGATGGTGTCATTTATAGACAGAAGGTAGGGATTGCTATGGGGGCTACATGCGCACCTACAGTGGCTAGTTTGTATGTTGGACAATGGGAAAATGAAACAGTATTTAATATGGACAGGAACCCGTTTTTCTATAATATTTTATTGTGGAAAAGATTTATTGACGATGTGTTATTAATTTGGAAGGGAGATAATGTCATGCTGCAAGAATTGTTAAATGGTTACATGGGACAAATCAAAATCTTAGATTTACATTTAATGCTAACCGTGAGTTCTGTGAATTATTTAGACTTACAGGTCAACCGGGGTGAGATCAGCACTAATTTATTTAGAAAAGATACTGATGGCAATACATTGTTATTAGCCCAGAGCTGTCATCCCACATAATAGCCAATATCCCCAAGGGTCAATTTTGCAGAATTAAACGAACTGCAGTAAAGTAGAAGATTTTAAAAAGGGCTATGGCATTAAAAATCGTTTAGAAAATAGGGTTACTCTGAAAAGTAATAGAGGAAGGTTATCAATTTGCTGCCAATATGGACAGAGGTGATTTAATGGTTGATAAAAATGAGGTCAATAATAAAGAGAATGGTTTTATTTTCACTACTTACAGTGCCAAAGTTATGAAGTTAGCAGAATTATTAAGAAACATTGGCATGTATTATCATGTGAGATAGGCCTGCAGGATGTAATGAAAAAACCACCTATTATGACCTATAGACATGCCTCAACTTTAAAGGATTCGTTGGTTCACAGCCATTTTACTACTCCAGTGAGACACACCAACAATTGGCTAGGAGAACCTGTTGGCTGTAACCAATGCAAAAATTGTAATGCTTGTCAACATATAAAGAAAAGTAAAGAATTTAGTGTTGTTAACAGATGTGATAAGAAGTTTGAAATTAGACATCTTATCACTTGCAATACGCAAGGTGTGATATACTTAGCTATATGTAACTGTGGGGCTTTTTATATAGGTAAAACGGAGAAAGCTTTTAAGATAAGGGTGTTAGAACACATAAGAGCAATAAATAAAAATGATTTAACATATGCAACTTCGGTACATATTAATGAAAATAGGAATGATGAGGAGAACCATGAGTTTAAGTTTTTGGGCATAGAGAAAATATATAATGGACCCAGAGGTGGAAATTTTCGTAATAAAATTTTAAAAAAGGAAAATGAATGGATTTTAAGGTTAAAAGCATATCAGAAACCAGGTTTAAATGCTCATTTGGAATTAAAACCTTATTTGGAATATAGATAAAATTTTGTAGTGCAATAATAATGTGATATTTATAATGAAAGTTTTTATATGTGTTTTGTAGCACTGCATGTTTAAAAAGGGTTAATTTTTCTATTTTATTGGTTCACCAATGGAATTGTTTTAGTAATTGTGATGTCATTTGGCTTTTGTATCTAAGTTCTGTGTGTTTTCTAGGATGCAGCTTTTGAGAAAGGATTTTGTCCGAAACGCGTCAAGCGCATCTTGGTGTTCAATAAATGGATTTTAAAAGTTGCTCCGTGTCTGAATTTTAGTGGGTAAGCGTGTGCTTTAGCTTGTTGTAAACAAGTTTGTTCATTTGGCTAGATGCACCGCTAAACTTTGTGCACGGTTCGCTTGTTGGAAGAATAACACCACGGGTCCAGTCGCACACTGACCAATGAGAGGTTGAGATTCTTTTGCCATTGTATAATGCAGCATGAAGGTCACTAAAAGTACTAGTTAGCATTATAGAGAGCCATGTAGCTTCTACCACACACTCAATGAGCTCATTACATTGCATGTCTGGTGGCCATTTTAGGGTGCAGTTTTTTTTAATTGGCAGACCAATGTTTACATTTCTTAAATGCTACACAACTGCATTTATGTTAATTATATAAATGCAGTTTTGACATCAATATAAATAACAGCCTTCCTTTCCTCTCTGAAACTGAATTTATGAATATTTTATTGTCAAAAAGTAGTTTAGGTGACTTTTAAAGTCTTATCAGTCTCTGAATCAAGCAGGTTTTGTGATCACACACTCTGAGTGAGTAGTAAACTGAGAAGGAGGAAGTTCATCTTGTTGACAAATTGACACTGTTTCTGCTGTTGCAATTGAAGTAGCAATTCTTAGTTTCTAGAATAGAGGTCTCAGTCTGAGAACATATGCATTAATCTTCCAGGAACTAGAAACAAGCTGCAAATGTATTCTATTCCTACTGTAATATCCTATTCCAGAGTTGGTGATATATGATCTTGGGGTAATACACTTGTCTTTCATTATTACCAAATCTGTCCTCTAGTTTTGACCACCTAATTTGACTCTATTTCTCTTGGATTTTCACCAGGCAAGAATCTAGGAGATTGTGTTTTGTCACAAAACTTTTAATGATTCTTTTGTTGGTTTATCTTACTCCTAACCATTTCAAAGTAAGGCCAGTAAAGCATCAGATTAATGGGAAGTGAAGGAATTGTAATATGAATCTGGACTCCCATTAACAACTGAGCTAGACTATTACCTCCAGCTTGAATAGGTGTTGCTCTGTAACTTAACCATGTTTGGAAAGGGTTATTTTTGTTTTCAGAATCCTCTTGGCAGTCTGAACTGGTCTGCTGCCTGATTTTCTTGAGGATACTAATGACTTGAGGTAACATGCTCAAAAACATAGCTGTCACTTATTGACTTGAATTCCATTGAATGAAACTGAGGTCCATTGTCTAATGTCAGTTGTTATACAATGCCATCATGAACAAACAAACGTTTAACATTTTTTATTACCATTATACAGGATGTTAACAGTAAGTGTAATATCTCTGGAAAGGAAAAAGTAAGTCAGCTACCACAATGTAGTACTGACCTTGTGAACACAGAGATCTGCAACCATCCTTTTCAATGTTCCTTCTGGTACAGGGTTGTTATCAAAGGTTCTCTGTGTTGAGTGGGTCTTAAGACATGACAATGTTAATATTCAGAAACTCTGTTCAGATCATAGATTGATAGATCAGGTTGGGGCAATGGACATGACCCACTTAGACCTCAGTAAGGCCTTCAACACTTTACCACATAGGAAGCTTATTAGGAAACTGGGCAGGTTGGGGGTGGGTCCAAAGGTGGTTAACTGAATATGGAATTGGTTGATAGGCAACAGAAGGTAGTGTTAAATGGCACTTTCTCTAACGAGGGAGAGTGATCAGTAGGTTGCATGAGGACTCAGTGCTCAGACCAATGCTTTTCAATGTCTTCATAAGAGGCATTGCAGAAGAACTAGAAATGAAGGTATCCCTCTTTGTAGATAACACCAAACCCTCCGGGCGGGGGGGGGGGGGAGATTGGAGATTGGAGATATGAAAAATCTTGAGGAGTCATTCAGGGTGTGGAAGCTGGGTTTCAATGAAACAAAAGTGCAAAATCATGAACCTAGAGCACTGAAACCCAGGGGCAGTGTCCAAAATGGTGAGAGAGATATTGATGGCCACAAAGCAGGAAAGGAACCTTGGTGTTATCATATCTGATGACCTCAAGATGGAGCCTACAGGGTCAATATGTCATACGCTTAACAGCATACAACATGAGCACTGAACCAAAATAGTGCTGTACATGAGAGCAAGAGGGTGCAATACTGCAAATGCTTCTGTGCATGGTACTGCACCCTCTCGTTGTCCCAGGCAGAGGATAAGAACTCTGCCAGGACAGACTTCCACCAAGCAGCTGCTGTGGCTCTACAAGATGAGCCGCTGGTAGCAGGGAACACAGGTAAATCGTTTGGGACTGGGTTTGATTCCCAGACATAAGCAAATGTTTTTCTTTTTTTCACTTTGTGTGATTTTACTATTAACCTCACCGCTATGTTAAGAATTCTTATTGGGGAAGGTTTGGGGGTTGCAGCCCCCATAATGGGGGGTGCAGGGCAGATCCCCAGCAAAAAAAAGACTTAAGCCGCATGCAAGAAATCACGCTGTATAGGCAGCACACTTTTTGCATGCGGCATGATGTCTTGCAACATTATGACCCCATGACAAGGTGGAGGGACAGTGCAACAAGGCAGTAAGCAGGACCAGCAGGATACTGGGGTGCATAGGAGGGAAATCACCAGCAGAAAGAAAGTTGTGGTTTTATCACTGTATCAATCATTGGTGAGACCCCACTTGGAGCACAGTGTCCAGTTTTGGAGACCACATATTTAGAAGAACATAAGATAGAGGCTGTCCAGAGAATGGCAACAAAAATGGAGCAGAGTTTCATCATAAGCCCTATGAGGAGAGACTTAGAGATCCCAATATATACACCCTGGAAGAGAGGAGGCAGACTGGGGACATGATAAATATTTATGACTACCTAATTGGGGTGAACAAGGTACAGATGTGGAATATATTTCAGAAGAAAATGTGCACGTGGGGATCCACTAACATGGTTTATGTCATATTTGACTGACCACTTCCAGAGAGTTCAGTTGCAGAGTTATCTTTCAAACCCTCGGACTGTCAAAAAGGGAGTCCCTCAGGGTTCCATTCTGGGACCCCTGTTATTTTTGTTATTTAATAATGATTTACCATCAGTGATTCAGCATACAGACATAAGGATGTACGCGGATGATACTGTCTTGGTGGCCTCTGGATATAACTTGGTGGATCTCCAGAGAAACCTACAGACTGATTTTACCAGGGTACAGGAGTGGTTCGCCAAGTCTCAATTAATAATGAATGTAAATAAGACTAAGTTGATGTTTTTTTTTTGAGCTGATAGACAACATAGATATTCTGATGTACAGATCACATCTCTGAACCAAACCAAAATAGAACAAGTTGCAAACCACTGTTATTTGGGAGTTAATATTGACTCTTTATTGATTTTCAAAAGTCATATTGAGTCTGTTATTATCAAAACACATAAAAAGTTAGGTGCTTTAAAGAGAACTACAAAAAGTTTGAGATTACAGGATAGGAAACTGATTGCAGAACAGCTTATACTCCCAGTGATTAAATATGGAGAGGTTATATACAGAGCTGCAACTAAACAACTTTTGAGTAAATTAGATAAGTTACAGTATAGGGTAACTAGATATGTCCTACGTTGTAATTTTAGGACTCATCATTGTGACCTTTTTAATTAAGCTAAATTGGTTGTCTCTTGATTAGGAATATAGGAACAGTTGGTCCTTGTTTATTTATAAATATAGGACAATTTATTTAAAACAACATAGCTAAAATATTAGCAGATAAATATCCGGCCCTCAGAAGACATTCAGTCAGAACTTTGTACCAAAACAGAATTGATCCAGATAAGCAAAAAAATCAATTTGGGGACAGAACACTATTATCACAAGCATCAGCATGTTGGAATACACTCCCTCCTTCACTGCGTTCTGTGAAAACCGTTAAAAAATTTCTTAAGGGGTTAAAGATGTATCAGGTTCTTTTATGTACATGTATGTGATATTGTTGTTGTCCTATAACTTTGTTGTTGTGTGTAGTGTGTGTGTGTTATTATTTAAAGTATGTATTTGACTGTTTGTCTATAATTGGTGCGATTATGTGAAACTTGGAAATTTTGCACAGGACTGTCTTGAAAACTGGATAGTATTATCCAAATGACATGTACTTTTCCTGTATAAAAATAAAGTTTTTTACTACTACTACTACATGGACAAGGAGACATGCAGTGAAAGTAGAAGGGAGTTTAGTAGGTTAAGGAAGTACTTCTTCACTAAAAGAATGGTTGACACCCGGAACAGTCAGTGGTGGGGCAAAACAGTGGTGGATGCTAAGCATGGATGGGATAGGCACAAAGGAATCTTTGGAGGAAACCAGAGGAAGCAGCCTGAGATTAGTTGGAGTCTGCAGTGACAATATAGGCAAGGACAAACTGGGCAGACTGGGTGGACCAAGAGGTCCTTAACTGCCAAACATTTCTATGTTTCTATGTCTATGCTTACACTGCAAGTTGGTGCCTGGCCACCATACATACTGCTCAGACAATCTCAAGATTTGTACAGTCCTTAATGACCACCATGAATCTGGTGCAACATCTCTTCTTGAAGAGCTTCAGGAACATCAGTGTTATTTCTGTAAGATAGCAGGCCTGCTGTAACATTTAACTGACAGCAGAATGCAAATAACGTCTGGACTTTGGCCTTTACACTGCTTATGTGCTGTGGTCACTCTGCAGGATTGGAAAAATTGAGGCATTATGGAGAATCAAATTCAGACATTTTTGAAACATGCCTCTCAACCCCAGCCTCACAAATCAGGGAACCATCTTAACATAGGATAATGTCACTTCATGAAGCTGTTACATGAAGTGAATTACTAATAAATGGATTTACTGATTGAGAACTAGACTGTAAAACAATCATCTGGCACAATTTTAGGATTCAAGTCTCTACTTTTCAGCTGCAAAATGACAATTTAGAGGGACAGAGGACATTTTCAATGTAAAATAAGGGCATCCCTGAAAATCAGCAACAGTTGAGAGCTATACTCTTACACCATATAAGAGACACACAGCTTCCTGCTCTTAGTCTTCAACAGCTACTCTCTTCATTCAGACACCACCAAATGAACATCAGCACAGTCTGATGAAAGCATCCAAAATATCTATTAAACACTACCACAGGGTAGCGGTGTAGTATCTGCATTAACTCTTCATTATACTGGGTGGCTCCCAGGTTTGAATGACAGAACATCCATAAATGCACACACTCACATAAATATTTGCATACACACACGCACATCCTTACAAATGGCCATATTGCAGTGACAATGCTTTGAACTATAGGGGCTTTATTGATGTTGCAGAACACAATATTGGCTCCCGCTCCTGGAGGGCTTTCTTGATGTTGGCCTCCACAGCAAGGGCCTTTATCATATTGCTACCAGCCGCTCAATTCTGTATAACAGCTACCTGAAGGAACCTCAAATATTGTAAGTACATTGTCCTGGTGGGTAAAATGCTTCACCAGAAAGTCACACTGGCAGTAAAAAATATAAATAAATAGAGTGTGTGCAGCATTTTATAGAGCTGAGAGTGCGATGAAGATATGTCTGTGTGTGTGTGTGTGTGTGTGTTTAACATATGTGCTGGAGTTCTGCTTTGCAGATAGCTAATACTTTGCAACTATTAAAGTTTCAACCAGCACTACACTGCACTGACCACAGAACTATGCAGACTGCACAACTGATGCATGACTGACTCACTCATATTGTACAAAAGTCAAAAATGAATGATGAAAAATTCAGAAGTACTAACTCTGTGTGTCTGGCTATCTGTCTATCTTTCTATCTATTTCAGTTTCAATTTTTCAATTCAGTTTCAATTTTTTTGATCAACATATACCATTTCAGAGGATACATAGATACAAACTTCAGTACATTTAATTGACATCAATACATAAATAAGATTACATACTGTAATATTATAAGTTTAAGTTAAAATAATCTGTATAGTTTAGTACAGATATTCTTTCATGAAAATTAATTAATTAATTTATGTCTTCGATAACCTGGTGGGTGCACTGATCCAAAGGACTGTTTTCAGGCATGACTCGAGACACAGTATGGCACATTAAGCAATACAGTTGTGGAGAACAACAGTAAACACAGGCCTCAACATGAGGTGCAGGAAATTATAGAACAAGGGGTCATTATATAAAGTGCAATTCCATAAGAATACAAGGTGTCAAAGAAGGTCAACATACTGGTCCAAAATACATAGTCACAGGCCAGGCAACAGGCTGAAATATAAGTCCAAACACAGTGACAAAACATAAATCTCAGACATGACACATAAAGTGAAAATGCATTCAGGTACACTGATAGTGCACAGGTCAATGAGCAGATTGGAACTCTGAAATCAATTACAACACTTCCTTAGCAAATGGTGATGGTACCCAGAATAGGAGGAAACATCAGAGGCCCTGAAACGTGGGAGAATAGGATAGAGAGGTAGTGTGAGTGTAGCAAGGATGAGACACTGCTAATAGGTGGGGGGGTTAAGGGAGGGGATGTCAGAGATTACCCAGGACAGCAGTGACATTTGGCTTCAGACAGTAGCCACTCTGAATTGTTTTTTTTGAAGGAGAGATGGGAGATGGAAGAGTGAAGAGATGTAGGAAGTCTGTTCCATAGGGAGGGGGCAGAGACTTGAAAGGCTTTACTACCCATGTTAGAGGAGATTTGTGGAACAACCGGGGGTGGGGGGGTGAATGATTCATAGCAGCTCCTAGCTGCCACTCTGCCCTTGAGGAGGGATGAGTACAGGCACAAGTGTCCACCTCTCAGAGTATTGCCAACTAAGCAACAAAGGGCATAGTCAAACCATTCTTGCAGTGGGACCCAACCAGGTGACTGGTCCACTACACAATGATGGGTAGAAAAGGGGGCATGGATGACAAAGTGATGGATACTGTTGTAGATTGAGTTCAGCCAACAGCGCAGAGCTGAGGATGTGAGGGAATGGACAGGAGAGCAGTATTCAAGGAGCGGTAGAAGGTTTCCTTGTGCAATTGCTAGGCACACCTCATAAGAAAGGACTTGATTTAGGCAGACGGCACCTAGCTTCTGATTAACTCTGTGCACAGAATTATTGACATGGTTGGCGAATGTAAGGGAGAGTCCACAGTGGCACCTAAGTATTTAAAACTAGGGACATTTTCAAGGGGGGGACCAGCAGGTATGGGTACAAGGAGGGAAGAGTTTGTCTTGGAGATCTTTGTGAGGAATGGTTTTGGATCCAAATAGCATTACTTTTGTTTTCTTTTAATTTACCAAGAGTCTGTTGGAAAGAAATCAGTTGTGGACAGCACCATAGTATTCTTTCAATCCAGCTAGAATGCTTCAAGTTAGCATTATTGTTTATAATAACATTTTTTATATATAATAATGAAAGAGTGTCACTTCTTATTTGTATTTACCCTTAGACCACTTATGTGTAAACCAGGTGAACAGATTCAATATTTTTAAATGTTACAATATTTTATTTTTCTTTCAACGCTTAGTTATTTCTATTAACTATTTTGCTAGTTCAGTAAGAACTTCCTCTTTTCTGCATTGAAGAGCAGATTCAACATGTATCGTGCAAGTATATTGTACAGACCCAAATATTTATCCAGATACTTTTCCTCTGCTTATTATACCATGTGCAGCTTATTACCACGTTTCAGATCTTTTATCTCTTGTAAATTACAGTAACGTAACTTTGTTTTATTTTGAATTTTATTGTATCTAGCCTCTAAAACATTACGTGAAAGAGTTTCAAATCTGTATCTAGTTAATATTGTTCTATATTCAGGAGCCTTGATTATATTTAAATATGGTTTTAGATTATGCTCATTCGTATTGACAACCAGCTAACAAAAGGTTTTTTTATCTGTTTTATTTGCAATAAATCATTTTGTCTGGAATTTCTATATAGTTTTTGTTATATAACCTATATATGTTTTATTTAACATATGTGTATATATATATATATATATATATATATATAATATAATATATATATATATATATTATAGTAGCACAGTAGCCACTATAGTTAGGGTTGCATAGCCATTTCTATCTTAAACCTCTAAATCTGCACTTTGATAAATTTGCAACCATTTGTCTGATTTGCCTGAAATTTGGAATGGAGGAAAAGTTGTGGTACATCTCTGGATCTGGAACTTTTTGAGTCAATCGGATGTGAAATTGCAGAATTGTAGTGCACTGAAAAAGTGATAAATTCCCAACATTCCATTTTATTTAGACATGCACTTTGAACTGAAGAATGGATGTGAGTGGATTGAAATTGGGTGGGCTATATGAGTCCTGGGTCGCAGATGTGCCTTTTGAAGATTTCATGTAAAAATCTTGTTCCATTCAAAAGTTATAGCATTTTTAGTGTCCCACTATATCCTATGGGAAAATTTATATGTGCAGCTTGAAAATTGTCGGGATCATGTTTTTTAGTGTCAAGCTTGGCAAAAATAGTGTTGTGCTGCCACCATCTTATTTTCAGTTAGCAAGAGAGAAAAAACAATATAACTCAAAAAATACTGCACTTTTCAACACGCCAACCATTGGGTTTACCTATTTGGGGCCTGAGGAACAGGAATCTGGCATTAATTTTTCACCAGCTGGTCTGGGAATGTGGTTTTCAGATTTTTTTCCACCATTTTGCCATTTTTTGATCGTGACACTATACCAAATTGCAATATGCACAACCATAAAAAATACAACCGCAACACTATTTTTTACGTTCATGGTTATATTCTCATTATAAAGATAGGCGTGTCGCCACCATATTTTAAATGACCGGAGTAACACTGCACAACCACATTTTCTGAAATACTGTTTTCTTTGTCACTTGATTGTGGCAAGCTAGATTGAGAAATTGGCCTGAAATTTTCAAAGTGGAAAGCCCTGGTGCTGCAGATGTGCATTTCAGTGGTTTTCTTCGAAAAACGTTCTCCATGTCCCTAGTTATAGCATTCCAAAGTTCACAAATTTTCCCATAGGATAACATTGTGGGAGTTGTTTTCTTTGTCACTTCATTGCGGCTATGTGAATTGTGGTATTGACCTGCAATTTTAGAGTGCAAAGCCCTTCCTTACAGGTGTGCCTTTTGGTGGTTTGGTACATAACCATTCAACATGGCCATAGATACAGCATTGTGAAGTTTGGAAATTCCCCATAGGATAATATTGCGGCAGTAGTTTTTTCTTATCCTGCTGTGGCAACGTGGATTGCAGTATTACTCTTAAATATTTCAGAGTGGAAAGGCCAGTCCGACATGTGTGCCTTTTGGTGGTTTGGTATGAAAGCATTCAAGATGGCCATAGTTACAGCATTCCATATTTCACAAATTTTCCTATAGGCTAACATTGTGACATACATGACAGATTTTATGGTCCATATCTCAGAAACGGTTCGAGATACAGACTTTTGTCTGAACAAATTCTCAGCCCCCACACTGGACTAGTTTAGAAATGCATGAAAGTACTGACATCTGAATTTTTTTCCTAGCATTTATGGTTCCTGAGATATTTGCGAATTACTATTCTGCGTACACATTTCTGTGCATATGGTGCATTGTTATCCCTTCAGAGTTAAAACTCACAGTACTTTTCAGGGCCCATAACAGATAAATAATGCTTGACATGTGCTCGGTTGGTATGTTGCTGTGACAACTACTCAGTATCAAAATTATAACAACACAGGTTCGTTTCACAGTCCATACAGTTCACTTAGATATGGGCAAATTACTGCAACTAGGCTACTTGCTTTATATGACTGTTACATGGCACCATACTTACCTGAAAGTGGGAGTGCAGGGCCCAGAGTTCCCAGGCTCCCACAAACATACATTACATTTTGTACAGTTGCACAGCCTGGTGAGAGTGTGGGGCCACCAAGCTACCCATTTCTATTTCTATTTCTAGTTAGATTATGCTTATAAAAGCAGGCTGGAAATTATTTGCAAGAAGTTCATTTATGTATCAGTTCGGGTTGTTTCCACAGCAAAAGAAATGTGGAAATTCAACATTAGGGTTAGCACCCCTTCCACCACTCCCCCATTCCCTGTGGGCACCAACAGCCAAGTGCAGGTGTGGAATAAATGTCTATAGCCATACACTCTGTAGTGGGTTATTGCACTCATAACATAGGTTGCACTGACATACTCACCCAAATAAAATCATCTGGTTGTCCAGTTTGGCAACTGTGTTTGAGATGACACAGACAGTGGTGGACATGAAATGCAGGCTGTGGGTGATGCTGGGTTTACTCATGCTTGGATGTTTTGGTCATTTGGGCTACGGCTTCGTGACTGAACCATGGCAGCTGTGGGTAAATGCAGCATCAGCCACACCTGGTAGTACTTCATTGATTGACAATAAGATGCCTTCATGGCATTAAAACAGGACAACAGATGATTTTTTTGGGATGTGTGTGGTATGTGTGTGTCAACCTATGTTATAAGTGCAATGAATCATTGCAGGATGTGGGGCTACAGGCATTTAGTCCACGGTTGGTGCACTGTGAGGGTACTTGCCCAGCGTCATCATGCCTCACAACACACAGAAGGTGTGGATTAAATGCCTATAGCCCCACACTCTGTACTGGGTTATTGTACTGATCAGATAGGTTACATTGCATATACTGCAGATGTCCCCAAAAATGATTTGCTTCTTCTGTTTATTTATATGTCACAAGGCAAAAAACAAGAGCAACTGTCTTTGAGATCACATGACCACATAGACAGTGTTGGACATGAAATGGAGGGTGTGGGTACCAGATTATTTTTTGAGGTGTGTGAGGTATGTGTGTGGTGGGGTAAGTTATAAGTGCAATACACCACTGCAGGATGTGGGGCTATAGGCATTTAGTCCATGGCTACAGTGCTGTCAGGGCACTTGGCCAGCATCCTGATGCCTGAGAATGCAACACAGGTGTGGATTACATGCCTGTTGCCCCAGCCTCTGGCATGGGTTTTGCAGTCATAAAATAGGTTACATTGTACTACTGCACACACCAAAATACAATAATCTGGTTCTACTGTTCATTTATGTGTGACAGGACAAAAAAAGAACTGTTTTCTATACCCAGTGACATTGTGATAATAGCTATAAGGTATGACCGTAGGTTAGATTAACAGTGCGTCGTGCCACATTAGAAAATTGGTAAAAGTATTTCAGCCTTCTGATTGGCTGATGGACTTCTCTAGCTGAGCATCAATCAGACAACAGATGCCCGGGTATTAAAACTATCAGCCGCCAACCCTTCACCAGAATCCTGCTGCCCAGCCTAGTCTGTAATTGGCTAAAACTCTTCATTTTTTTTACCTCGAAGCAAAGAGTTAACGAGACCAGTAAAAATGCACCGATCAGCAAGCAATATGAAACGTGAGACTACTTTTGCTAATCTTAACATTTTTCAGGTGGAGGCATGGATGAATAGGCAGTTCTGTACCTCCTCAGCAGTTCAACAGTACATAGGTCAATAAGTCACCAGCACTCATCATCCAGCAAAACTGCAGTCATTTCTTTTCTTTCACTTAGCAAGTGACATTGGCCTGCCATGCTGTTTTCTTATGCTTAGCATGAGACCTCCCCTCTTATCAATCCTTTCCCCCAAAGCACATGCAAAGTACTTATCTACCTGCTTTTTTCAGGTTTACTTTTTCTTTTCTCCCACTTGATTCTACCTGCTACAAAATGTATGAACATTTTGTCTGTACTTGGCTGCTTCACAATCCGGCTATCTGTCAGCACTGCTTCTATGCTGATTCTTTGAATAGTCGATACATTCCCCTTTTCAAAATGTTGTGTCCTTACTTCAGGAATGTCCCTGATTAGTCAATCCTCCCAAAAGCCGTCAGCTTCATTATGACTGTTGTGTACCAGGGGTCAGGGAGGAAATAAACATCAAGTCAGAAAAGCCATCATGGTTCCTTAGCACAATTGTCCCGACATATTTAGTTCTAAAATACAGTCCTACTCAATATACCAGCCCTCCCACAAAAAATATGAGAACACCAAAACAGGAGGAATGCACAAAAATTTAATCACAGTATTTCAGCAATTTTACCTTTTTTTCTGACAGCTCAAGCTACATTCCTTGCATGGTCCATGGCAAGCAGAAACTGTACAAGAGCCACTATCAAACTGTACAGCACTTATACTGTAGATGCAATTGTTGCATGAATAAATAAAACCAAAAAAACAAAATTGAAGCCCTGTTCCACTGTGAGTGTGTGTGTGTGTGTGGGGGGCCATGACACCCAGATCAAAAGGCGCTAGTACAAGGAACGTCCCTCCCTAAAAGAAGACATACACACACATTTTATAATGCAGGTGAAGGAACTATTTTACTACAATAATGTATTTTAAACTATTTTTATTACCATTTTTTTATTAAACTTATTTTCTTTTACAGTGTCTATTTTCTAAGCACAATAATATCTGACAGGGTGGGTGGTATTGGTGAATACCAGACCTTCCAGGGACTATAAGGCCCTCTTCCTGCAATGTTGGCCCTCATTACACCCCTGGGCAGTCTGGTATTCATCAATACCACCCACCCTGTTGGGTATTGTTGTTTACTTATGGCACAAGAGGGTGCTTAACACACTGTAAATCTTACCTATGGTCTTACCTTGTTGAATTCCTCTTCTGTTGGAGGACTTTGAGAAGACCTGTATGGGGGTGGCTGGCAGAATGTGCCAGTGGGAAAGGTCAAAAAAAATTGATTCGAGAAGGGGGCAGAACATCAGGTTACTGGAGACCAGGATGTTGATGTGATTCTGCAGGAACAGGGATAGGTTCTTGCATCTGTGGGACTGTCTTGCTGATCATGTTTGAGAGCATGTGAACAGTCTGATTCAGGCACATTATCTGATTAGAGTTAGCTATTACAGCTTTTTCAATGCCCATCACTATTTTTGTATTTTTGAAGTTTCATGCATTTTGATGTTTGATTAATTTGATAAGTTGTCCAATTTGTTCATTATTATTGTGCTTTTGTGCCTGAGTCAGAGTGGTCAGGTGCTCATAAATTTGTCCTACATGTGGTTCCTCTGCTCCTTTGGAGAAAGAAAAATAAATAAAAATATATATATATATATATATAGAAAGACAGAGAGAGAGCGAGAGAGAGAGAGAGAGATATGTAGGTGATCAGCATGATTTTTTTTGAAAAATTATTCTTGTATGCAGTATATTTTTACATATTTTTTGCTTATACATTTTATATTGACATTCAATAAACTGTGCTAACAATTCAACAGTTAGTGACTCAGTAATCACACTAGAAGAATGTAATATGTCTTAGTTGTTCAATAACAAAACAATTGGGAAATAAATCTTCATCCATGATTTGCTGAGACTCTGTTCTATCTATTTCACTTACTTTATTAACATTGTAATAAGTTTGTTATCTGGGTTTCAAAAGTTATTGCATTTTCTTTTTTATCATTATTTTCTATGAGTATATTTTAATATAAGCAGTGAGACATTTGTAGTGCTGAGATACATGCATATCCAGATGCTGAAGGCACTTCTGTTGTGGTCTTGTGTTAAGTTTGAGCGTTGGTTTGGGGGCATGTTAGTACTGGTAACACAGAACAATTTGTTACAGGTTATCTGACACATTTAAGGAAGAAGCAGAATTACAAATCTGGTTTTCTAATCATGTGCTGAGGAATGTGTTTATAATAATAGTGAAATAGTGTTGGATGGTGTGTGTTGCACACATACCTGCTGATGTCTCCATTCCTTCTTGTTCAGTTTTAATGAGCTCCACTAGAATGACGTCCAATGTTTCTGTAAAAAAATAACTACATATGAATAATAACTATATGGTTGTTATCCAATTATAGCATTTGTGCCTCTGAATGAGTTATGAGAATTGGGATCTAAACTGTTCAATGTAAGCTCACTAATAGGCAAAAGAGTGGTGACCAGATGGGTTACATATACAAACTTGATGATACATATACTATCAGCTGCACTCATAGAGACAGGGACTATTTATGTATGTGCTGTATGTGATTTGAATATGCATTACTTCACAGAGAACATTATACAATATTTTAAAAGTAACACTGTCTCTATACATCTTGCTAGCTACAGAAAAGACAGAGGTTTTGGTAGTGGACCCGGGCTGTCGGATAGAGGGGTTGCCTGTTGGTGCACCCTCAGGAATTCTTCTTGAGCGTGTCACTTCTGACCTCTGAATGGGTGCGTAACCTAGGGGTTATCTTGGATGACAGGCTGACACTGCAGTCGCAGGTGTTAGCAGTCATCAAGAATTCTTATACCACCTTAGGAATATCGCTAGAGTGAAACACCTTGTTCCATCTGACACGCTACCTATGTTGGTCCACGCTTTCATGTCCTCATGTTTGACTACTGCAACTCTGTATTCTGGGCTTGTTGAAATCTGCCACCTTCAGCTAGTGCAGAATGCGGCAGCCCAGGTTTTGACTGGGACCAGCAGGTCTTGTCATATTACCCCGGTGCTGCACAAACTGCACTGGCTTCCTGTTCAGTGGCAGATCACCTTTAAAGTCTGTTTATTGACTTTCAAAGCCCTACATGACCAGGGTCCAGCCTATCTGAAAGATCTTCTAGTCTTCTACTGCCCTGGCTGATCACTCTGCTCAGCCGACAAGGGGTTGCTAGAGATTCTGAGAGTGAGTCTAAGTTCTTCTGGTTGCAGAGCTTTTTCCTACACTGCTCCCACTCTTTGGAACTCTCTACCCCATCGGTTATGGCAGTGCACCTCCGTGGAGGAATTTAATAGGGGTTTAAAACTCATCTCAATCAAATTGCTTTCCTATAGTATTCGGTATAAATTGTTGATGAAACTTTAGTTTTACTAATGTTTTACATTGTATTATAACGCCTGATTTTTATTATGTGTTTTGTACAGCGCCTTGAAAATTTGAAAGTGCCTTAAAAATAACATTTATTATTATTATTATTATTACACAATTTCAGGGCAATATCACAATCCAGCTTGCCAGAATCAAGTGACAAAGAAAACAAAATTTCAGAAAATGTGGTTTTGCAGCATTGCTGTGGTCATTTCAGATATGATCATGACACTCCTACCTTTATAATGGGAATACATTTGTGATCTTAAATAATAGTGTTGTGGTTGTATTTTGTATGGTCATGCATATTGCTGCTGCACTTTGTCATAGCGTTGCAATCTAAAATGAACAAATAGTCAGAACAAGTTGAAAAGCACATTTCCAGAGCAACTGGTGAATAAGTTATGATAGACTTCTGTTCCTCATGCCCTGAATAGGTACATCTAATGGTTGCTGTGTTGAAAAGTGCATTACTTTTTTAGCTACATTGATTTTTCTCTCTCCTGAACTGACAACAAGATGGCAACAGCATGACACTATTTTTTCAAAGCTCAAAACTTGAAAATATGATCAAGAACATTTTTGTGCTGTACATATACATTTTGCAATAGGGTATAATGAGACACAAAAAATTTGATAACTTCTGAATGGAACAACGTTTTTTAACAAAATCTTCAAAAGGCACATCAGCTAGGCAGGACCAATGTGACTGTTAGTGGTGGCATTCATGCTGAAATAGTCCAGTTATGCATCCTATTTAAACAGCTGGCATATGCTTTAGTACAATTATATAGTATTGACCGGTCTGTGCTATTTACATATGTTCTGATGTGGCAGCTTCTTCTTCTTCTTCTGTTTTTGTAGTAGACAATGTCCTTGTCTCCAGTTTAAGGTTTAAATCTTATTAGTACATATATGTATATAGATTATTAATCAAGCAAGCAAGCAATCAATGTTTTTTTATGCAGGTGAAACACCATTGAGATAACTCATTTACAAGGTGGACCTGGATCAGGTACTGGTAGAAAATACAAGGCAAGAATAGGAAATATGATATAAGGCACACAAGGCAAGAGACACACTTAATAATGTGCAACTTGGCTTGGGGTTGATATTGTAAAATATGATACTACACAGGACTGTAGTGACACTTGATTGTGGTTCTGGAGGACTGACACACCATGGAGGGTTTGTTGTTGTTATAATAACATCTACTCTACATAGCATTATGGGAATTTAAAATTGCATTCTCTGTACACTGAAGTAGAGTGATGGAATGATAATAAGAAATACATATGCAAGTAATATTAATAGTAGGCACAGCTATTTATTTTGTTCAGTACTGTCTGGTTTCTACCTGCAGTTTTAGAGACATTTTTTTTTGTCATATCAACATGAGAATTACCTCCAGAAGCAAAGAAATAATTTTAATCCTTTCCCTCAGACAGTTTATTTTTATAAATGTTGTATCTGAACACTGTCTAGAAATTGATTTGTGCTGTATGCAACTTTGCTAGGTTTTTTTTACTTTTTTTTAAATTTTGTTTGTTATTCTGGAAGACTATAGTATTACTTACCTTTTGAAATGATGATGATGATGATGACAACATCATCAGAAATATGTTCTGCCCCCTGCTCTGCATGGACCGGGCCTGGTACCTGAGTTGGTGACTCAGCTCTGGCAACATTTGCTGTTGATAGAGAAGGCAGAAGACATCATGAGTGACTTTAATGTTACTAGATGATATTGTGTATTACATCATTAATGATGTGTTGTTCTATTGTTTTATTTCTGTTTAAACATGACACACATGGTATTATGAATACCTGTGGTATAACTTATTGACGATTTTTTCAAAGTTGTAAAGTTTTTGTCTATGAGAAAAGTAATAATACTGTGAAATAGGTGAAACTATAAAGATTGAAAACAGAGAGCTGATGCAAACATAAGATTCAGTTAACACTGAGCATTATCAATGATCTTTCTCTGGTTGATTTGAAAGTTTACTTGACCTGAGCAGTAAGAACATAAACCTAGTTCTGCATCCTAGAAGTGGCAATAATGCAGGAATAAGACACTGCCATGATTTACATGAAAAGTCTGTTAATAACTGCTGTGGAGATGATGAGACAGAATGCATAGCCAAGCACAACACTGTTAGGAGTCAGTTATGAAGTAACTGTTGCCATAAGTTGTAGCAGTGTGTTATTGTATCACAAAAGGCTGTTCAAAAAGGGTGTATTACTTGTATAGAAAATAAACAAAAGGATTGATACTTAAGGTCCAAAACACGTCTCCCCAAAATTGGGTCTCCCTGCTTGCAGCCAGAGCTGGTATGCTTGTTCATACCAGGCCTCGGTCTCTTTGTGGGACGTTTTCCCACTTTCTGAAGTTTATAGAACTTCTGTCTCAGGAGCTCCATTTAGCCCTACACATTCGCCATCTGGGAAATTTTTCTCCTTTCGGAGAAATTTTGCCAACCCCAGCCAGGTCTCCTTAAGGGGAGCATTTGTGGCTCACATTACAATTTTTGGGTCAGCTATCTTTGTTATGGCCTCCAACAGAAGAGGAATTTGATTATTGGTTCAGTATCTTGGCATGTCTGAAACAAACAAACAATTGTTGTCAATAATTGTTAAACAGCTAAAGTTGAATACTGAGCTGCTTCCACCTCTAAAAGCCCATGTACATGTGAACTAGCTAACCTAGAGGGACCAAATAATGATAGAAAAAAAATGTCTCTAGTCCTTGTCATACCTAACATCCAGCAATGTATGTGTGCATGTTGCACAACTTCAAGACTAGTATGATCTCCTTCCCTTCAAAAAAAATCCAAAAAACCAAAAAAATCACATACTTGTGAGCAGCCTAACCCAGACAGGCCAAATAATGTTGTAAGAAGTATTGTCTGTGCTTGTTGTGACACCTGAGACTCAGGATCACATGGACACGTGATATGCATCTCCAACTGTGGTATGTTCCCACCCTGAAAGACCACTTACCTGTATACAGTGTTACCCTCAGAGGGTAAATAATGGTGCAGCATTTAATATATGTACTCACTGTCACACAGAAGATGTAGTAACTTCAAGTCTAGTATGCCCCCCAGCAAAGTTAAGGTACCTCTACACAAGGTAACCCAGAGAGGCCAAATAATGGTCTGAAAAGTACTGTCTGTAGTCCATGTCACAGCTGGCAACAAGTAATACATGCCTGCATGCTGTGTGCTTTGAATTCTAGTATGCCCCCCAAGCTATGGTACCTGTGCATAATCTAAGCCAGAGAAGACAAACAATGGTGTGAAAAGTATCGTCAGTGGTAACTGTCATGCCGGACAACCAACAATACATGGTACATGCTGTGCAGTTCTAGCCATATTATGCCCCAACTCCCCAAAGCACATGTAGCAATGGGTGGGGAGGTAGTAACAACAACAAAATAGGAAAGGGACCTGGGGTAATCATATCAGATGACTTTAAGGTTAGCAAGCAATGTGAGAAGGCAGTAGGGAGGGCTGGGGGTATACTGGGATGTATAGGAGAGGCATCAGCAGCAGAAAACAGGAAGTTGTTATCTCTCTGTACAGACAGTTGGTGAGACCCCATCTGGAGTACTGCATCCAGTTCTGGAGACCCCATCTCTGCAAGGACACAGACAGGATGGAGGTAGTCCAGAGGAGGGCAACTAAAATGGTGCAGGGTCTGCAAGAGAAGCCATATGAGGAGAGACTAAAGGAGCTTAATATGTATACCCTTGAGGAAAGAAGGGAGAGGGGGGACATGATAGAAACTTTCAAGTACCTCAAGGGAATCAAAAAAGTCCAAGAGGGTAGCATCTTTCAGAAAAAGAGACTTGCAAGAACAAGGGGACACAATTTAAAGATAGAAGGAGGGCGGTTCAGGGGCAATGTGAGGAAGTATTATTTCACAGAGAGGGTAGTGGATGCATGGAACAGCCTTCCTGAGGAAGTTGTGCAGTCTAAAACTGTGGGAGAATTCAAGAATGCATGGGACAGACATAAGGCAATTCTTGTGGGGGGCAGGAAGATATAGGCTGTTGGTTAAATAGGATCTGCGGCCTATCCTGTAGGTAGGGAAATGGGCAGACTAGATGGGCCTAGCGGTCCTTATCTGCTGTCAAAGTCTATGTTTCTATGTTTCTAGCTGTACACAACACAACCCACAGAGGCCAAGTAGTGGTGTTAAATTTACCATCTGTAGTCTCTGTGATACATAACAGCCAGTACTGCATGGCTACATGCTCCGTGACTTCAATGCTACTATAATCCCCCCAAGAAAGGTTCATGTACACAACCTAACTCAGGTAGGTCAAATAATGGTGTGAAGTGTACCGTCTGTAGTGCCCGTCATGGCTGACAATGACTAATAGATGGATGCATGCAGTGCGCCTTCAACCGTAATATTTCCCTCCTCCAAACCTAAGGTATTTGTACACAATCTAAGGCAGAGAAGGCAAATAATGGTGTCAACAGTACTGTCTGTAATTATTGTTGTGAGTGACAACCAACAATGCATGGTGCATTTTGTGTACCTGCAAGCCTAGTATGCAAGAGTTGTCCCAGTACATAAGTCAGGGTCTAGAATGTTGATTGAGAATTATAGACCGATCTCCCTATTACCAACTATGTCGAAAATTTTGGAAAAAATTGTGGCAGGTCAAATACAGGCTTTCTTAAAAAGAACTAATTTACTTAATAAGTTTCAATCGGGATTCAGACCAGAACATGGAACCACTACAGCCTTGCTGAAGGTTACTGGGGACATTATAGAATATCTGGACAGGAGGATGCCAGTGGGAGCTTTTTTATTGATCTATCAAAAGCATTTGATACCCTGGATCATGGCATCCTACTGTCCAGACTGAGAACCTGTGGTATATCCGAGACGGCAGTCAATTGGTTTAGAAATTACTTGAATTCGAGACAACAACAGGTAATCACTAAGGATTGGACCTCAGAATTGAGAGAAACCATCTGTGTACCACAGGGATCTATACTGGACCTATTTTGTATAATCTCTATATGAATGATTTACATCTCTCACAACAAGGGATACAGTATCATTTATATGCTGATGATATAATTATTTATGTGGCTGGATTGTCACTGGGTCGAATTCAGTTAGCACTGCAAAAAGTGTTTGATCATGTATAGGACTTTCTGTTGAGCTCCAAATTAGTCTTAAATGAAAAAAAGTCACAGGTTATGTTGTTTTGTAAGGGTAATGGGGTTACACCTGAACAGAGTCGACTTCAAATTGTGACTGCTACAGGAATCACCCTGGAGCAAGTAGATAGTTATAAATATCTGGGGCTTTATTTGGATAGTCATCTTAAATGGGATATTCATATTGAGAGTATACTAAAAAAAGTAGGGAAATGTTTAGGATCCCTATATAGAATTAAAACTTACATGTCTTGTGAAGTCCGACAACTTGTTGTTACTGTAATGGTATTACCCATATTGGAATACAGTAATATTGTTCATATGGGTGCCACTAAAAGGGCAGTTATCCAAATTGGATTTATGTACAATAAATTGGCTAGATTTATACTAGGAGTACCGAAATGACACATAGATTAGAAATGTATAAGAAGTTAAATTGGGTTTCCCTGCTTCAAAAGAGAATTCTCAATACAATTACACTTCTGATAAAATGTATATTGGGGAAGGTCCCTGATTACATTGGTGAGGTATTAGATTAAAAACACCAATTAGGAATTACGTTCACACATAGTTTGGCATGTGTGGTACCAAAACAAAATAGTGTTCTGGGAAAAATCATTTTGTATGCTTTGTTCTCGAATGTGGAACAAGTTACCTGGGAATCTGAGACCAGTAAATAGAAAATTTCAGATAAATTTGATAAAAGAGTGGTATGTGAACCATACAAATAAAGAAGGGGAATTAATTCTGTAGTGAGAGGGAAATGAGAATTAAATCTGTACTTGTATGTGTATTGTATGTGCTGTTTTTGTTAATTGTTATGACTGAATGATATATTATAGTGGAATCTGTTAATGTTATCTGTTTAAGTTTATTTATGATGTATGTGATAATTTGTATTTTAATTATTTAATACAAGAGTAACTGGTATTGCACTTATGGACCCCACTGTAAATGAGCCTTGGCTCAGTGATGTTATCCATATTCATTTTACTATGAATAACAATTTTACCTACCTACCTACCTAGTATGTCGCACTAGCAAAACACATGTACCTGTACACAATGCAAGGCACAGCGGCCAAGAAATGGTTTTGAATTTACTATGTGTAGTCTCTGTCACATGTAACACCCAGTAGTCCATGGCTACATGCTGTGCAACTTCAAGCCTAGTATGGTCCCCCACTGCCCTCCTCTCTGAGTAAGGTACTTGTACATCATCTAACTCAGAGACGGCAAACAATGGTATGAAAACTAAGATCTATAGTCTCTGTCATGACTGAAGAAGTAATACATGGCTGCATGCTGTGTGCCTGCTACCCTAGTATGCCCCAAGGTAAGGTGCCAACTCTAGTATGGCCCCACCCCCAAAGAACAAGTACGCATATCAATGAAACACAAAGAGGCCAACTAACGGTGTTAAATTCACTGGCTGTAGTCCCTGTCACACATAACATGCAGTAGTCTGTGGTTACATGCTCTGCAACTTGAACTTTAGTATGCCCCCAGCTAAGGTATCTGTAAACAACCAAACCCACACAGGACAAATAATGGTGCAAAACTTCCGCCTGTTGTTCCTGTCATGGCTGGACAATGACTAATACATGGAAATATGCTGTGTGCCTCGAACCTAGTATGCCCCCCCCCGAGCTAAGATAGCTGTATACAACATTATCCAGTGAGGTGAAATAATGGTGTGAAAAGTACCATCTGTAGTCACTGTCACAGCTGAAAATGAGTAATACATGGCTACATGCCGTACACCTCCAACCCTAGTATGCCCCCTCCCCGAGTTAAGGTATTTGTACACAACCTCACCCAGAGAAACCAAATAATGGTGTGAAAGTACCATCTGTAGTCACTGTCACAGCTGACAACCAATGGTACATGGCTGCATGCTGTGCACCTCCAACCCTAGTATGCCCCCAAACCCAAAGTACAGGTTCATGTACACAACGTAACTGACAGAGGCCAACTAATGGTGTTAAATTCACCGCCTGTAGTCCCTGTCAGACATAACTCCTAGTAGTCCATGGCTACATGCTGTCCAACTTGAACTCTAGTATGACCCCTCCGCCCCGCCGAGCTAAGGTACTTGTACACAACCTTACCCAGACAGTGCAAATAATAGTGTGAAAACTACCGTCTGTGATCCCTGTGATAGGTGGCACTCATTAATACATGGGTGCATACCATGCACCTGCAACCCTAGTATGCCCCCCCCGAGCTAAGATAACTGTACACAATGTAAGCCAGAGAGGCCAAATAATGGTGTGAAAACCTACTGTCTGTAGTCTCTGTCACGGCTGAGAACAACTAATACATGGCTGGATGCTGTGCAGCTGTAACCCTAGTATGCCCCCAGTAGCTAAGCTACCTATACATGATCTAACCCTCACAGGCAAATAATGGTGTGAAAACTACTGTCTGTAGACCCTGTCACAGCTGACAATGACTAATACATGGCTATGTGCTGTGAACCTCCAACCATAGTATGCCCTCCCACCCCACCCCACCCCACCCCGAGGTAAGGTAGCTGTACACAACATAACCCAGGCAGGTGAAATAATGGTGTGAAAAGTACTGTCTGCAGTCACTGTCATAGCTGACAATGAGTAATACATGACTACATGCCAACACATCCAACCCTAGTATGCCCCATCCCCCGAGCTAAGGTAGCTGTACACAACATCACCCAGAGAAACCAAATAATGATGTGAAAAATACCATCTGTAGTCATTGTCATGGCTGACAACCAACAATACATGGCTGCATGCTGTGCACCTCCAACTCTAGTATGCCCCCCACCCCCAAAGTACAGGTACATGTTCACAATGTAACTGACCGAGGCCAACTAATGGTGTTAAATTCACCGTCTGTTGTCCCTGTCAGACATAACACCAAGTGATCTGTGGCTACATGGTGGTGCAACTTGAACCTCTAGTATGACCCCCACCCCTCGAGCTAAGGTACTTGTACACAACCTACCTAGGCAGTCCAAATAATAGTATGAAAACTACCATCCGTAGTACCAGTCATAGGTGGAATGACTAATACATGGCTGAATGCCATGCACTTCCAACCCTAGTATGCCACCCCGCCGAGCTAAGATAACTGTACACAACGTAAGTCAGAGAGGCCAAATAATGGTGTGAAAACTACTGTCTGTAGTCTCTGTCACGGTTGAGAACAACTAATACATGGCTGTATGCTGTGCAGCTGTAACCCTAGTATGCCCCCCCACACGAGCTAAGGTACCTATACACAACCTAACCCACACAGGCAAATAATGGTGTGAAAACTGCTGTCTGTAGACCCTGTCACAGCTGACAATGACTAATACATGGCTACATGCTGTGCACCTCCAACCATCATATGCCCTCCTACCCCCCCCGGTAAGGTAGCTGTACATAACCTAACCCAGAGAGGTGAAATAATGGCGTGAAAACTACCATCTGTAGTCCCTGTCACAGCTGAGAATGACTAATACATTGCTGTATGCTGTGCAACCTGTAACCCTTAGTATGCCTCCCCCCCAAGCTAAGGTACCTGTACACAACTTCACCCAGAGAAGCCAAATATTGATGTGAAAAGTACCATCTGTAGTCACTGTCACGGCTGACAACCAACAATATATGGCTGCATGCTGTGCGCCTCCAACCCTAGTATGCCCCCATCCCCAAAGTACTGGTACCTGTACAAAATGTAACCCACAGAGGCCAACCAATGGTGTTAAATTCACCATCTGTACTCCCTGTCACACATAACAAGCAGTAGTCCATGGCTACGTGCTCTGCAACTTGAACTGTTATATGACCCCCCCACCAGCTAAGGTACCCATACACAAACTAACCCACACAGGCCAAATAATGGTGTGAAAATTACCGTCTGTAGTCCCTGTCATGGCTGACAATGACTAATACACAGCTGGGTGCCATGCACCTCCAACTATAGTATGCCCCTCCCAGCTAAGGTACGTATATAGAACGTAACACAGAGAAGCCAAATAATGGTATGAAAAGTACCGTCTGTAGTCACTGTCATGCCTGACAACCAACAATACATAGCTGCATGCTCTGCGCCTCCAACCCTAGTATGCCCCACCCTCAAAGCACAGGTACCTGTACACAATGTAATGCACAGAAGCCAACTAATGGTGTTAAATTCACCGTTTGTAGTCCCAGGCACACATAACACCCAGTAGTATGAGGCTACATGGTCCACGACTTGAACTCTAGTTTGCCTTCCCCAACCTCCCCGAGCTAACGTCCTGTGCACAACCTAAGATAGACAAACCAAATAATGGTGTTAAAACTACCATCTATAGTCCCTGCCATTGCTTGCAATGACCAATACATGGCTGCATGCTGTACGCCTCCAACCCTAGTATGCCCCCATCCCCAAAGCACAGGTACCTGTACACAACGTGACTCACAGAGGCCAACTAATGGTGTTAAATTCACTATCTGTAGTCCCTGTCACACATAACACCCAGTAGTCCGTGGCTACATACTGTGCAACTTGAACTCTAGTATTACCCTCCGCTCCCCATGAGCTAAGGTACTTGTACGCAGCCCAACTCAGACAGGCCAAATAATAGTGTGAAAACTAGTATCTGTAGTCCTGTCATAGCTGGCAATGACAAATGCAAGGCTGCATGCCGCACCTCCAACCCTAGTATACCACCCCCATCCCCAAGCTAAGATTGCTGTACACAATGTAAGCCAGAGAGGCCAAATAATGGTGTGAAAACTATCTGTAGTCCCTGTCACAGCTGATAATGACTAATACATGGCTGCATGTTCTGTACCTTTAACCCTAGTAGCACCCCCCAGCTAAGATACCTGTACACGACCTAATCCAGACAAGCCAAACAATGGTGTGAAAAGTAGTCTGTAGCCATTGCCATGGCTAACAAGCAACAATACATGGTTATATGCTGTATGCCTCCAACCCTAGTATGCCCCCCACAAAGCTAAGGCATCTGTACTGAATCTAACCCAAACGGGTCTGATAATGGTGCACAAAGTATCATTTGTACTCCCTGTCATGCCTCAGAATGATCAATATGTGGCTGCATGCTGTCTGCTTCCAACCTTAGTATGCCGTCGCCGTCAAAGCACTGGTACCTGTACACAACCTAACCTACAAAGGCCAACTTACATGGCCACACCTGACATGTTAACTTTCGTCCCTTTGTATCAGGAATCTGTAATATTACACTAGCAGAGTTATACACAACCTGTTGTTCAATGCTTCTATGTAAGTAAAATATTATTGTGTGTGTTTTTCTATTTTTTGACAAATAAAGGTGGCTCTTAAAAGAGCCTTTTCATGTTGCAGTTGTTGACACAGACACTCTTCTCTTCAGATTACAGCATGGATAGCATCTCAGAAGTCTCCCAAAAAGAGGCAATTGCCTGTGTCTGACAAGTGGACGCCGTCTCTTAGATACAGTCAATCTTTAAAATATTTAATTTCAGGATGACGGACTGTCCACATTCCCAAATCATGTAGAAATGCAGAGATGTGTATATTAATCTTCTTCCTTGCTCTGTCGAGTAGATACATATGTTGATCTGCTTGCAAGACCATCCGCTCAGCAATATCCGAATATATGATTTTACAGGCAGGTAACATCTCTCTAAGTGAAGCTAGGTCTAATTTGGCTTCACTAACTACATCAACCCACCTTTGTTACCCAAATCATTTCCTCCTAGATGGATCAGCAGTATGTCTGGTGCAGCGTGGTTGCTCAAGAGGTGTTGCATGGTAGGCATGAGCTGCTCCCATCTCATGCCTCCCTTGCCAAACAAAAAAAAACCTTACAGTTTGGTAGGTTTAAGTCACTGCCAAAGTGACTTCTACTGGCATATTGACCACCACGACAAATTATACTGCTGCCGATTATCCATGCTGTGATTCTGGACCTCTCTGCCATTATACTACTTTCTTTTAACAAAAAAGTCACAGAGATGTC
Organism: Neoceratodus forsteri; assembly: GCA_016271365.2. Taxonomy (NCBI): domain Eukaryota; kingdom Metazoa; phylum Chordata; order Ceratodontiformes; family Ceratodontidae; genus Neoceratodus; species Neoceratodus forsteri. The sequence continues at coordinate 1,634,822,117 of CM028130.1, read as the reverse complement.
AAGTAAGATAGTGTGAGTCTGTTAATGGCTAGCTGGATCTGAGATCTGTCACTTTTTTCCTCTATTTTTTCTTCTGCCTCACACATACAGCAACAATGCAAAACTGAGTATTTATTGGTTGCTGTATATAGCGTACTACCAATAGTAAATTTAGATTGCCTTACTACCTTGTATTTTTTTCCTATTGGCTGTGGAGCAGACTAGACATTTTTTTTTGTTTTGGATGGTTTGAAAAACACATCACTAGATGGATTCTGATTTGCTGGGAGACAGCTTCATAGCCACATGCCTTCACTCTGCCAGTCCCTTTTGAACTGAGATGTGTGCTGGTGAGTACACTTTGAAGAGCTAACCGGCTATGTTAAAAATAATAGTACACTGACTGTTTAGATTTCAGGCTTTTACACTGGTATTGAATTAACAATTGTGGTGTTAAGATTCAGCTAACTGTTACAGTAATCTATATTTTAAAACAATTATTTTCTAGTAACTTAAAATGGTGGACTTACTGGCTGTTGTCTGGTGCTGATCAGGTTGCCAAAGATGGTGGGATTTCCTGTTTCTTCTTGGTTTTTACTGCTGTTTCATTGGTGGGGCAAGCTGTATCCTGTAATTTGCATTAACATGTAAAAAAATCTTCTGCATATATTAGTATAATAATATGGTTTGTTGATGTGGCCTGTCAATTATGTCTCAATTGCCTCTGATTGGTTAGAATGCTTATGTGGGTGTTTTTTTCAGTAAAGAAAACATGGCTGCACTTAGTGGAGCAAGTAGTGACAATTACACTAATTAACAGTATTATAGATCATAAATGCAATGAATTAGTGTGATTTTTGAGCATATTACAACTCTAGGAATGAATTTATTCATTTTTAGCCATTTGCAGGTCACTGCATTTCTACAGCCAATTTTTAGCACTTCCTGAAACATAGAAACATAGAATTTAGCAGCAGATAAGAACTGCTTGGACCACCTAGTCTGCCCATTTCCCTACCTGATGGATAAGCTACAGATTCTAGTTAATCAACAGCTTACTTCCTCCTACCTCCACTAGAATTGCCTTATGTCTGTCCCATGCATTCTTGAATTCTCCCACTGCTCCTGACTCCACAACCTCTTCAGGAAAGCTGTTCCATGCATCCACAACCCTCTCTGTGAAAAATACTTTCTAACATTACCTCTGAGCCGCCACCCCATCTTCAAATTGTGCCCCCCTGTTCTTGCACATCTCTTTTTCTGAAAGATGCTACACTCTTGTACTTTGTTAATTCCCTTAAGATACTTGAAAGTTTCTATCATGTCCCCACTCACCTCCTTTCCTCAAGGGTATACATATTAAGCTGCTTTAGTCTCTCCTTGTATGTCTTCTGTGCAGACCCTGCACCATTTTGTTGCCCTCCTCTGAACAGCCTCCACTTGTCTATGTCTTTGCGGAAATGAGGTCTCCAGAATTGCAAGCAGTACTCCAGATGAGGTCTCACCAACTGTCCGTAGAAGAGGATAACAACGCCTGTTTTCTACTGTTGATGCCTCTCCCTATGCATCCCAGTATCCCCCAGCTCTCCTTACTGCCTTCTCACATTGCTTGCCCACCTTAGATCATCTGATATAATTACTCCTAGGGACTCTTTTCCTTTTGCTGTTATTATCTCACCTCACCTAATGTGTACTCTTCCTGGGTTTTTGTTTCCTAGATGTATTATCTTGCACTTTGCATTGAATCTGCTGCTATATATTTGACAATTCCTCCAACCTTGCCAAGTCTCTTTTCATCCTTTCCAACCCACCTTGTGTATCAACCCTGTTACAGATCTTTGTGTCGTCTGCAAAGAGACATACTTTTCCTTCCAGGTGCTCTCCAATGCCACTTATAAAGACATTAAAGAGGACCGGTCCAAGTACTTAACCCTGCGGTACCCTGCTAGTTACCCTCCTTTCTTCACTATGGATTCCGTTTTACTATTACCCTTTGCGCCCTGTTGTCCAGTCAGTTTTTTTATCCAGGCTATCACCTTGGGATCCACCTGCGGCTAACTTGTATATTAATCTTCTGTGTGAGACTGTGTCAAATACCTTGCTAAAATTTAGGTAGGCCATATCCACAGCCCCTCCCTGGTCTATTACTTTGGTCACCCAGTCAAAGAAATCTATTAGGTTCATCTGACATGACCTTTCCTGCTGTGAAACCATGCTGCCTTGGGTCCTGTGCCCCACTGGCCTCTAGGTTCTCAACAGTTCTTTCCTTCAGAAATGATTCCATCATTTTCCCTACCACTGAGGTCAATCTAACTGGTCTGTAGTTTCCTGCCTCTGCCCTGCCCCCACATTTGTGAAGTGGAATCACATCTGCCCTCCTCCAGTCCCCATCCTCCCATGATTTGTTAAAGAGAGTAGTCAGTGGCATTATTAGTTCTACCCTTAGTTCTTTTAGAATTTGGGTGAATCCCATCAGGCCTCATTGCTTTGTCCACCCTCAGTTTCAAGAGTTCTTTCAAAACCCTTTCTTTTATGAATGGACTGATATCCCCCCTATTCAGAGTGTTTCTCTTGTTTGGTTTAGGTACCTCCTCTCTTCCATTGTGAATACTGAGGAAATATTCGCTCAGTATCCCTGCATTTTCACCGTCACCCTCTGCCCACATTCCTCCCTTATTAAGTCTCTGTATCCTCCCTTGGTCTTCTTTCTTTCTCTAATGTACCTATAAAAGGTTTTATCCTCCTTTTTAAAAGATTTGGCTATTTCTTCCTCTGTTTGTGCCTTTGCTATTCTGACCGCCTTCCCTACCTCCTTCTGCTTTAACTGATAAAGTTCTCTGTCCTGCTCCTTCTGTTTCCTTATTTTTCCTGAATGCTATCCTTTTCTCCTTAACCTTCCCTTCCACCTCTTTTGAGAACCATGGTGTTTTTTTCCTTCATTTTGTTTAGTTGATTTGCTTCACATAAAGACTTGTTGCCTCTGTGATGGCTGTTTCCATTATTCCCATTGTTCCTCCACCCTCTCACTTGCCCATTTGCTAGTGCTTTTTGAGGCACTTCTCATTTTCCCAAAGTCATCCCTCCTAAAGTCCAATACTCTTGTTTTTGTATGGCTGGACTCTATGGCTGTATTATTGTGAACTACACAGTTTGGTGGTCACGCTTTCCCAGATATACACTCTAGATCTGAGATCCTTTCTCCATCCCTATTTGAGAGTACCAGGTCTAAGACTGCTCCTCCCATGTGCATTCCAACACTAGTTGTCTGAGGCATGCCCCTGTAGGGCATCAAGAATGATCCGTTTGGATGCCTGCAGCAAAGGTACTCAGTTAACATCTGAATATTCAGGTCCCCATCAACAATATCTCCCTTTTCTGCCATTTTAAGGATGCCTTCTATCATTTCTTTGTCCATTTCCTTCCCCTGAGATGGGGGGTCTCTACACAACCCCCATACAGATTGTGGTGCCATTTCCTGTCTCCAGGGTGACCCATAGTGGCTCATCAACTTCCTGTTTACTCTTTAGTTCTGTTGCTTTAATCCCTTCCCTTATATAGAGAGCTACTCCTCCTCCTCCTCTTTTACCCACCCTGTCCCTCCTGTATTATGTATCCTGGTATGTTGACATCCCAGTCATGGTTATCTGTGTACCATGTTTCAGTGACTGCCACAATATCCAGGCATCCCTCTTCCATCAAGGCCACTAGTTCAGGGAGCTAGTTACACAGACTGCGGGCATTGGTACTCATCACCCTCCATTTTTTGATGGCCTTACCCCTTTTAGCCCCATCCCTGTCCTTACTGCCTTTTTCTGCATTTACTCCCTGTCATGCTCCCTAATGACTTCTCTACTTTGGTGTTTACCTCTGTAACTACTGTGTTTTGTGGATGGAGGCTGGGATTTCCCTTCTCCTTTTCAGCGCCTCCCCCCTTGGCCAGTTTAAATGCTTGCCAATAAAGCATTTAAACCTGTCACCTAGGATCCTGGTTCCCCCCTGAACAGATGTAGACCACCGTGCCAGTATAGGCCTGTATCCCTCCAGGAGGCTGCCCAGTCCCCAGTGAAACCAAAACCCTGAGCTCCACACCAGTTTTTCAACCATTCATTGAATCCCATGGTGTGGAATACCCGCATCATCCTTGCCATGGACAGGCAGCATCTCCGAGAAGGTTACCTACATGCTACTTGTCTAAGGCCCCTCCCCAACTCTACAAACTCCTCTTGCACTGTTCTGATCCCATTGTCAGCTAGGTCATTTGTCCCTAGGTGGACATTGACATCTAGCTCCCTCCCTCATGCAGCTGCTCCCACAATTCTGAGGATTTTCTTCCTGTCCCTCTGAGCCATGGCCCCAGGCAGGCACCTTACCTCCCTATCCACTTCCTTCCCCACTTCTACCCCTAATGATTAAGCCCCTACCAGGAATTGTTTCCTTCCCCTGTGGGGTCTTGTGCCACCCTCCTGTGGGTCTCCTTTGGGGAGGTTCCCAGCATCCTCCTTGGTCTCCACTGCAGGTGCCTCCATAGAGGAACCACTCTTCACCAGAACAGATATGAATTGTGGAGAGATACAACTGGAGGGATGCCTCTGTTCCACCACCTCTATCCCTCACTGAGCCCACCTTGGTCCAACACTTCTTTCTTGGCAACCTCTGAGGTAGCGGTGGTGGGCCCTGGGTGGGAAAGAGGTTTCATGAATCCTAGCCATGTCAGCCTTCAGATGGGCAGCCTCCTCCCTCAGACCAGAGAGGTTCCTACAAATAGGGCAGCATCTCAGCCTCCAGAATGTCTCCCTGGAACACTGCTGCCCCACAGCCATTGCACTGCACCACTCCCATCTTGACTTATTTTGTGTCCCTTCTCCTGTTGCTTTGTATGCTTACTGCTCCTCCTCTATATATTTTACACCTACTTTCCTACTGCCTATGTGCTTACAACTCACCCTTCCTGTTCTGGGACAGGAACTTCCTGTAGTCTTCAGTAGTCTCCTTCTTCTTGCTTGATTCAGACCTCCAGCAGCCGGGGGAGAAAGAGCTATTTTTTAGGTTCTTTCAAGGTTGATGAAACTAATGTGTCTCAGTGATCCTTCCCTTCCTACTGCCAAACAGGATGTTCCTGTTGTCAGTCAAATCCAGTGGCTATAAAAGTAGAACGGTCGTAGGGTGGAAGGGTGGAGGAGTGGGAAAGAGGGAAATTAGTAAGAAAGCTGTAGTTTTAGTCTGCTTTTACTTGCTCTGAAAGCAAGATTCTCCTCTGCCAAAAACTGACAGTAAGAAGTTGTAATTGGAGACACCTGCTTTTGTACTCCTAAGCTCCTAAGCCATACCCCCAATTAGCTTCTTCCCTCTGCTTCTGACTCAGCAAATTAAGTTGATACTGCCCCCTTCCTCCCTTCCTGGTTGCAATGCATCATGGGAGGAAAGGTGAAAGGGCAGAAAGCTCCATCACAAGGAGTATGTGCTCAACACTATTTTCTTTGACCGCAATAATATGTCATTGATGTCAATGGAAAAGCTCAAAACAATTGTGGCAATATATTTAGTGTCACGCAATTTTCTTGTATTCCAATGGGAAGCATTCGCTATATTACCATGGCAATATGCATGAACATTGAAATTATAACTGCGATAGTACATCACACGTTCATGGTTAGATTTCCATTATGAACATAGGACTATCATGAACATATGTACAATGATCACAGTAACAGTACATTACAACAGGTATCTTTACTACTGTTTGCTTTGTTACTTCATTGTGGGAATGTGGACTGTGATACTGGTGTGTGTTGGGTTCTGGGGCCATACTGAGATTGAGTGTGTGTGACATTGAAGCATGGATAATTGGGTGTGATGTCTGTTAGGAGTATACATGGTAGTTTTAGGCTGTGATTTTAGCTATCTGGGTATATTTCAAAAAGTAGCTGGGGTGGGGGCCATCATGTTCAACTTACTGCAAGATTCTGTATGTGTGTGTGTGTGTGTGTGTGTGTGTGTGTGTGTGTGTGTGTGGGATGATAGAATACAGATGATACTTTTACATGATGATTTGGACTGTTGTGGTACATTTGAGTACAGGTACCTTCCTTGGGGTGGGATACAGTCATGTACAGGGGTTGTGGTGTGTCACAAGGACTACAGACAGTACTTCTTAGATGTTGATTTTGGCTGCTGGGGTTGGATACAGGTGCATTGCGTTTAGAGAGGGAACAGAATGTGGTTTAGGCTTCATCAGATGTAGGTGCAGACTGCTGGATGTCAGTGTGTGATTGGGACAACAAGTGATAATGTTCTGGCTATTATTTGCAGTGTCTGTGTTATGTTGCTACAGGTACCTGGGTTGATCGGGAGGGAGGGAAATAGAGGGATTGAAGATTGTGTAATATCTAGTCATGGTTGGTGGGTGTGGTTTCTGACAGGGACTAGATATGGTACTTTTATGAATATTATTAGCTGTGTTACTGTTCAGTTGGGTACTGGTATGTAACTTTAGTGGGAGAGACAGGGGCACACTGGTGTTGAACCTTTGTGACATCTTCCCATGCATTTTCATGTTTGTTGTGTCACACGGAGTACAGATGGTAGTTTTAAGGCAATTATTTTTTATGTCTGTTATTGGTTTGCGATTTGTGCCTGTTTTGTTGGGGGGGGGTTCCTGGGTTGAGCATGTGCAAGCTAGGGGGCATGTGTTGGTGGGTCTGTGGTGTCACAGAGAGTACAGATAGTAGTCTCTTCAAGATTATTTGTTGTGCTGTGTTTCAGTTTCTTGCAGGTGTCTGAGTGGTCTTTGTGGGGGGTCATATTGTAGTAGAATGTATGGATTAAGTATATGTAGGGTTACAGTTAATGTTTTGGAAAAAAACACTGAAAGACACATTTCCGCAAACAGGGCTATGTATCCTGAAAAAAATGGAGCCCAATATCACAGTTTAGCTTGCCACAATGAACGGGTAAAGAAAACACCAGTGAAGAAAATGTGGTTGTGCACTGTTATCGCTATCATTTGTAATATGATCACGATATTCCTATGTTTATAATGGTGGTAGAACTGTGAATGCAGAAAATTGTTTATGATCACGATATTTGCATGACAATATGACCTACGCTTCCCATTGAAAGACATATTTTTTTTCAATTGTTTAACCAGGAGGGCACACTAAGCTGAAAGCTTGTTTACAGGTGCAACCTGGGAGTACAGGGAAGTTAAGTGACTTGCTTAGGGTCACACAGTATGCAAGTGGAGGCTGTGAGATTCAAACCCAGGTCTCCAGATTTGCAGCTCAGAGCCTTAAACCACTGTGCTACACTGCCTCCCTATCAATATAATATGCCTCCATATAAATTTTATAATATGATTTCTATGTGGTAACGGGAGAATGAACAGCTGAGAGGGCTCAACTGTATTTGATTTCTATTTAACATTTTTAATGGTAATATGGAACAAACTTGTTTTTCTTTTCTTTTCTAGGTGTGTGATATACTATTTTAACATTGACTGAGAAGTGTGAATCTTCACTTTTGAAAATGCCAACTAAGTATAGAAAACAATGTACAGCTAGAAAACATGTTTATGATGCCTATGTTAGATCAATAAAGAGTACAGTAGTACTGGTAGAAAACATATTTAAAAAATGTAAAACAGACTACCAAGTGTTGTAACAGAAAACAGTTGCATGGTAATAGTGATAATGCTAACTCTGCTACATTGAGTGATGTAATTGTATCATGCATTACCAGTACATGTGCTCCTGGGAAGGCACAGTGTACACATGTGTACTCAGAATCGCTCTATTCGAGTCAGAAACTAAAAGGAAGCTCTGTTACTTGTATTATGTTAGCAAGTTGTCCTTTCTTCTGAAAAACTTGCTTACAAGGCTAGAGTTGAATGGATGATTTCAAACATTGTCATACATCAAGGCAAATGACTCAAGAGTAAATTATGCTTCATGAAACTATGACTTAGAGTTCATAGATTTGTGAACATGGCACTTGCTGTTCTTTCATGTTTATTGAAGAAAATGATGAAAGAAATTGAATACTTCACTGAACTGTACAGTCTGTTTATGACAGACTACTGCATGTTGAGTGTCTCAAGAGAGACAATTTTTGTGATGTGTTTCAAGGCACATGGTTACACAAAGAGCACTAGGAGGCTTTCTTTGGGATTATCATATAAACCAGTCTCAAAGGAGAATGTCATCTCGCTTGATGAGGCTGGAAAGGCTTGTAATGTGCTACATGTGTCAATGCCCAGAAGAAACAAGTGTCTCAGATGATGAGGCTGAATCACAAACTGGTGCTGTGAATAGATCTTTAATTATTTATTTATTTATTTTTAATTTCAGTTTAGGATTAATACCTTTGAGTACAGGACTTGTTTTCAAAGGTTCCAGGTCATTGTTGAACAAATATTACAAATATAACAGGGTTTACTGAGAACAGAAAGCAGTTACACAGACATTCAAATACCAAAGAAATCTTATATATCCAACTAAAGGTTGAAGAGGATAGGGTAAATAGGGTTCAGCTTTGTAGTTCACTATTTAGTTGGTCAGTCTAGCCTAAGGGGTAAGGGATCAACCAGGGATGGCGCCATCATGGTGGAAGTGGTTTGTCAACCGAGTGGACCTCGTCATTGATGGGGGTTGATGAGATAAAAGGGGGTGAAAGGGAGAGGGTTGGTTTGAAATTCTGCCATATTAGTGCAGGCAAGCACAATTCTTTTGTGTCAAGAAGGGATCTGAGCCCAGATTTGTAGGTACTAATCTTGGGTGATTCTGTAAGGTCAGCAAGTAACTCATTGCATCATTTTGGTCCTTGGTACAGGATAGAGTTCTGGGCGAGTTTTGTCCTTTTGAAGGGAATGACCAACCTGTCTGTAGCCGTGCTTCTTGTTGATTTGGTGAGAACTGCCGGCATAAAGAGGCAGCCCAGTGCAGGGGAGAAAGCCCAAGAAGCACTTTTTCAGAAGTAGGCAGGTTCGGTTTTGTGCTTTGAGATGGAGTGGGAGCTACACAGTTTCGGTGTAGAGCATGCAGGTGTGGGTGTCCTGGGAAGCCCCTATGGCTAGTTGACAGGCCTTACTTAGTTGTATGCTGACCCTGTCTAGGGCAGTTTCAGTGCCTGTCCCATAGATAGGCAGCCCATAATCTATGGAGGGCATCACTGAACTACTGATGGCAATTTCACAGCATCTGGTATCATAGAGTGTCTATGGTGGTAGAGGTCCCAAGTTTTGTATTCTCTGACTTGATGACTTAGTCTATATGGCAGAGAAGGTTAGTGTATCATCAAAGGTGATGCCCAAGTATTTGAACTTTGTTACTTATTCCAATGTTTCACCATTGTGATTCTGGGAGAGCAAAGGCTGGTATTTCTTTTTGCTTTGGGAGGTAGAGAAGAATATACTTTCATTTGTTTTATGATTTAGTAGTAGTTTGTTTTGCGTGAACCAGGATTCAAGCTTGAGGAAGCTGTCTTGGAGTTCAGTTGTGATGTAGTTGTGATCTTTTCCAGTGACCAATATCACTGCATTGTCAGCATAGAGAATGATGCATGCTATACATGCAGATGGTGCAGAGTTGATGAAGAGGCTGAAAAGCAGTGGGCCAAGAATAGAGCCCTGTGGGACCCCATGGGACACTTCCCTAGCAGATGGTAGGGTGTCTCCAATTTTGACTCGTTCTGACCTGTTTTTGAGGTAGCTTCTGAACCACAGTACTGTGTCCAGGGATTGACCTGTTGAATGGAGGCAGTTTAGGAGTAGTTAGTGGTTAACAGAGTCAAAGGCCTTTGTAAGGTGGATGAAGACTGAGCCAACTGCCTCCCCATTATCTAAGGCATCATAAAGCTGGGAAGAGTAACAACAACAAGGTCAGTAAGTGTGGAGTGCTTTTTTCAGAACCCATGCTACTGTGGACAAAGTAGGTTATATTTATCAAGATACTCTGTAAGCTGCTCCGAGACCATTCTTTCAAGTGCTTTAGAGAAAGGGTAGAATGGATACTGGTCTGTAGTTGGACATTAGAGTTTTGTCCCCTACATTAAAGACAGGTATGACATTGGCTAACTTAAATAGTTTTGAACACCTACATTCTTAGAGATGCATTAAACACCATTGAGAGGGACCAGCCAGTTCATTTAGGAGTAGACCCACGAGTTTCATATCCACTAGATCAGTCCCCATCCTGGTCTTGCCAAAGAACCCTCTTAATGTGATTGGTGGTTTCAGACTTGGAGACCTGCTTAAGTAGAATGGTGGTATTGCATCCTTTGGGGGTTAAGAGGGTAGTGGGGTGTTGTTGCCCAAGCTGATCTTTAAAGTAGTCAGTAGGAGTACTCCAGATAGGTCTGTGAAAACATGATTGATCTCATTTGTTATGTCAATGGTTTCCTGTAGGGGACCTCACTTGTTACTAGTAGATCAGGTGGGGCCTTAGGGTCTTTCCTGTTAGGGATTTGATGGAGTTCCAGAATTTCTACCAGAGCTCCAGCTCTTGCTTGAGAGGTCCTTATAGTAGAAGCTTTGCCTGTCGAATGAGTTGGTGCAGGCATTTCTAGCTGCCCTGAAGGCAATGAGTGATGCAGGAGTTCCAGATGATTTTGCAATATGCCAGAGATGGTCTCTATTCTTTATTAAACTGATTAAGGGGTTATGCCATGGGTTGGAGGTATCCCTGACTTTCTTTGTTTAATAGGGAGCAAAAATATCACAAGCACGGTTGAAGCTCATTATGAAATTATTCAAGGCCTTGTTACCATCAATATCTCCTGCCAAAAAAGACCAGTCCAGTTGTGATAGGTACTACTTGAAATGGTCAAGTAGCTTCAGCCTCAGGCAGTGATTTTTGGACAACTTAGGTGTGCCTTTGTTGAAATTGTTTGTCCAGGTGCACTTCACTGGGAAGCGATCACTGAGGCCATCAGGCAGGATGGTGACATCTGATTTATGCTATGGATGTGGAAAGGAGCCAGTCTATAAGGAGCTGCTACCTGTTTTGTAGTTGATCCAGGTGTTATCGGTTACCTTCTGGGTTCGAATAGGTTGGATATTAGATCCTGGCTTTTGTCTCCTTTGGGGAGTGCCAGTTTATGTTAAAGTCACCTATAACAATCTTCTCCAAATTAGTGCCTAACTGCTGCAGGTTGTCTGCAGCTAGTTTTAATCTGTAATTTGGTGCCCAGATGGTATATATACTGTAAAGAGCAGCAGTGTTTTGTTCTGTTGACCTATGCTTAGCTTAAATTTAGGATTTGGACCTGTTTTGTGTGTAGGCTAGAGTTAAGGGCCTGCACCTTTATTCCAGATTTGGTATGGACTAGGCACCCTCCACCATGTTTAGTGGTTCTATCTTGCCTGAAGGAGTTGTATCTGTTGAGGAAGATTGATGCAACCAGGATTTTTGGGAAAGCCAGATTTCCATGAGTGCAGTAATGTCTGGGTTAGTCACCTGTACCCAAGCCTGGAATTGAGAGAACTGATAGGAGACTGTTGATGATTAAAGAAATGATAGTGAGTTGCCCTTTGTGTTTAGGCAGTCTAGTGGGGTGGGTCCAGGATTGGGGTGCACATTCCCTGATAGAAGCAGCAACAGTAGGACAAGAGAGCAAAGTAGATGGTACATGACGGTCTCACAGGAGCAGCTGCACATTTTCCTCAAGGGAAGATCTTCCCCATAATGGACATGTGATGACACCTGCAATCTGTGTCAATCATCATTTGATGCTATTGCAAATTTTGTGCAAACATTTCTGGTAAGTATGAAGAAACAGAGATGTGATTTATTACATAAAATTGATCCCTGTGAAATTTGCAAGCATAAGGGATTGTTCAGACACTCTTTAGCTTGCTTGGATAGTGGTGTTTGCTACAGTGTCTTTCATCACATGTGTATGATTGCTGTGCACAATCCTGCCATGCTTATTTTTGTGTAAAATATATCAGGCCAGAAAAGCTGTTTCAGTATACAAACAGCTCGATAAGTCATTGATAGCAGGAGATATACACTTGCATAATGTGTGATACATGATGTGCAACATGCTGGTAAACATCTTGACATTGTCTGTGGAATATTTCTGTTATAATATCTGCCACTGTCAGTATATCAGAATCTGAGATCCTGACAAAGTTTGGCAGGAAGTAACAATGTTTGAGATAGTTAAGACAGAGAAGTTTAACTTATTTGTGTCTCGTGTCACTGATTGCTTTACACTTCACAGTCTGTTACAGTGAATCTTGAAAAGATTAGATCTTTCAGTGATATGTGGGCATTACTTACTGATAAAGATTGACTTTGATTTGGATCCAGTAGTTATTATGTGTCGGCAGTGTCTGTCAAAAGTGAAAAGTAATTCCCTGCAAACCAGATCTGTGTTAAACAATATGGCGGCTGATGAAATACCAAGTGAGATTGCTTCATTGAATATGTTTGAATGGCTATTGATACAGACCATGAAACCGTTTCAGACAATTCTGCAACTCAACACTAAGACTCACGAGGTACCCCAGAAAGAGCCTGTGAAGTCTCTCATGGGGGCAGTAATGTATTTACCTCTTCCACTGAAAGAGAATGTGGAGACAATCTTTAAGGAAAACAGTATGGTGGTACTGGTGAATGGTGTACCTACTAAGTCCAAAGTTATTTGGCAAGATGTTGTCAATGCTGAGAAAGTGAAATGTGCTCTGCAGTATCTCAAGAGCAATAATGTTTTTTATGTTGACCTTGATGTTCATGAACTGTAAGATCAGAGTGGTCAGTTTGGACTTGGAGAAACTGCCAAGCCAATAATTGAGAAGGTTGATGTGTCAACTCATGAACATGTGTATGAACAATACACAATTCACCCTCTGCATGGTAGAGATCCAGTTGGTGATAACATTAACTTATATCAGATGCAACAGGTTGAAGGTAGCCCTGTTAGCATATGGGAGGAACAACTTGAAGCTCGCTGTTTTCCAGATTTATTCCAAAATGGAACAGGAGGCTATCTGGATGAACGTGAGGATTGTGTTCCTGGTGCTGAATATCGGGCATCAAGAGTATTAAACAAGGATAGCAAGTTTCGTAAGAACATACAGTATTTGTTCCACCTGCTGTGGGAGAGTGAACATAGTGTCCTCTCAATGTCCATTGCTCATATGCTTCACTTTACTGACCCATTGAAGAGTATGACAGCAGCTGAGTTTCTACATCAACTGGCAAAAAAGGACGAAACACTGCAGGTGAATTTGACATCTCTCTTGTCAAACTTACATGACATGAAAGAATACTTGTATCGTAGGCACTCAGAAGTTATGACCATGCTGCTTGAGTATGGTGCAGCCATTTAGTTTGTAAATCTGAGCTGTGCAGAATACACTTGGAATGAGTTGATTGACTTGTTGAGATGGTCCAGCTCTGAGGTAGATGGCACATCATCTATGACACTTGGTGAGATGTGCTCACTTGATTCAGTTTCAGTGTGACAATATTTTCGCCATCGCTTTCTATGAAATCCTGACATTTATTTTGTTTAAGGAAAATCCTCTTCTTGGCTTAGTTGAGCATTACTTTGAGGGTTGAATATCACATGAGGTACACCACACATTCATATGCTGTTGTGGATCAAAGATGCACCTCACATTGGTGATAATGAGTCATCTGAAGTGCTGAAATTCATCACACGCTATGTAACTTGTCAGATCCCTGATAAGTATGATAGCCTTCACGCTGTGGAAGCTGGTGCAAAAATTTCAGTGGCATCTTTGTGGAAAGTACTGTTGCCGACCAGTGAAGAGCTGCAAACAGTGATACACCAGGTGTTGATCAGGCTTTCCGAGATGTGTCTGCCAGCAAGGGTGTATGAATGACTTGTTCTCAGCCATGTGTCATCATCTCAAGACAAAGTCCACAGAGAGGGTTTGCAAGTTACTCTGACAGGAGAATGAGGTGTTCATTAATTATTACAATCCTACTCTTCTCCTGATGTGGCAAACATTGATGTGCAGTTTGTTGCTGACAGCTCACTGCCTCTTGTCTGGTATGTCACGTCGTACATTACTAAACATGAACAGACAAGTTTGCTTGAACTTTGGGAAGAGTTGCAGCAGCCAATCTGATCATTGGGATTGAAAACACTGTCTCACAGGGAGTGTGGAGGATATGAGGCCAGTGATTGCTTGATTGGGACACACTTGTATGGCAAGTCTGATGCTGTATGGTTTCTCAATGTGAAATGAAAGCATGTCTTGAAATCTCATGATAAGATTGATGAATTGTCCATACACCGTCCTTCACAAAAAAATATTCTGAAAAATAATCTCATTGACATCTACTACCCCAAGTGGTCAGATGCAATGGATGATGTTGTGAACCATGTGGCTCAGTGGTATGACTACAAGACAGATGTATCACCAGATGAAAGTCAAGACATTTATAAAGTCATAGGTTGTGATGGCTGTCTTATTAAAAGGAATAAGCCATTGCTGATTGACCACTGCAAATTGACTCTCTCTACCACAGACACCAAGCAGCATTACTATTTTGCTCTGCTGTTCCTGTTTAAACTGTGGAGGGATGGGCAGACACTAAGAGAAGACTGTGACACATGTGAAGAACAGTTCTACCTGACATATGAAACCTTCAAGAGTCAATGATCTGAGAAATACATCAGTAGACTAGAATTAGAAAAGGAGCAGATGGAGTAATCTAAGAAGAAGCTTGAGGAAGGTACTCCAGGAAATACTCAGAAAAGTTTGGATCCTGAGGGAGAGGGTACTCTAGGTGCTCTACTATAACTGAATGATCCTGTGGTTCTCATGAGTGAGGTTGAAAGTGCCGTGCGACATTCTTTTCATCTTACAGGTGATGCAAGCGCACTAATTGATCAGCTCAATATGCAGCAATATACTGCCTTTGATGCCGTATGTGAGTCAGTCACACATGGTATCCATCATGACAGAGGACAATGTACATGTCAAACTATGAGCCTCTGTTACTTTTGTCAGTGGTTCTGCTGGAACAGGGAAGAGTACTGTTATCGAAGCTATTACAGTGGAGATAAGAGACAAACAGGGAAGTGATGTCTGTTGCTGTTACTGCTCCAACCAGCTTGGTAGCATACAACATTGGTTGTGTGACTCTACAGGCTGTTCATGTTACCTGTCGAACATGGTAAGACAGGAGAGTATCATAAACTCTCTTGTGACATGGCATCTGAGCTGCACCAATGTTTGTCAAGATGAAGGTGCCCATCACTGATGAGATTACTATGGAATCGAATGTCATGCTGGCATGTATAAATATTTGGCTCCAAGAAGATTTGGTACTGATGATGGCCGGCCATTTGTTGATAAGTGTTGTTGTGTTGGTGACCTCCTACAACTTGCACCTGTGAATGGACAGCATGTCTTCAGAGCGCTGACTGTCAAGGTTGCCAAAAAACCATTGGGTGCTTTGGGGGGATCAATCTTTGGGAACTGTTTACTTACATGAGATGTATGAAAATATGTGGCAGAGCCATGATCTGGAGTACCAAATACTTTTGGATCAGGCTCGAATTGGATCATTGTCAGAGAAAAATGTTGCTGTCTTGAGGACATGATGCATCAGTACTGACTGCAATAATCTGACAACAGCATGTGAACTTTTCACTTATGTCTACTCAGAATCTGCTTGAATTGTGTGCCTCATGCCTCGATTGAAGCAGTGTGCTCAGTTCAACAGCATTATGTTGCAGAGACAGGGTCAAGAGATCATTACTCTGCATGCTATTGACACAGTTGATGGTGCACTCTTGAGCTGGAATCTAGTAACAAAGCTGTCCAAGCATTTATCCAAGCTAAAATCAGATGTGTCTCATACAGCAGGGTTAGAAGCTGTTCTAACTGTGTGCATGAATGCATGTATCATGCTACGACAAAACCTTGATGTTGAACGTGGCATGGTAAATGGTACAATGGGATATGTGGTTGACTATGAATTCAGTGTTCAAAGGACATTCATTGAGGCACTTGTGGTGAAGTTTGACAACATTGAGCAGTCCTTGCCTACTTCTAGGACTACTGTACTGTCAGGTTTCAGCTTGTGAAAGACATAGATGTGACAAGGAAACAGTTTCCTGTCTGTGTTGCATATGCAGTGTCAATCCGCAAGTCGCAGGGGCTTAGTTTGGACTCAGCAGCGGTTGACACAGGCACAGGCATTTTTAAAGATGGAATGACCTATGTTGCACGTTCACGTATATGAACTTTACCTGGGTTGCATATCATCAATATTGCACCACACAAGGTACATGCTGACAGATGATGTGTTATTGAGTACAACAGATTTCGTACTCTATACCAGCCACTATTGCCTCTGATACCACTGCCAACACATGGCCCATGGACTGATGCTACAGAGATAAACTTTGGTGTAAAAAAGAGGTATCAAACAGACAAACCAAGTTTGAATGTTGACAGCAGAAAGAATGATTCTAAATCTCAACAACAGAGTGGCTCTCCACCACATAACAAGGTACTTGGTATGTCTGTTGTTCCAACATTTGACAACAGTACTGGAGTTAACTGCTATGCTAACTCTGCAATCCAAGCATTTCTGCATACATCTCACTTTGTGAGGACTATGCAGTCTTCTTATGACACACCATTGTCTCAGTCACTAAAGAAGGTTATTAATGATACTGAAAACATGACAATATGATACAGACTCTGACACTCTTATGATGCATTTTGGGTGGATATGAAAGGCATCAATCATTCTCCGACAACATCCAACAAGATGTGACTGAGTTTATGATGGCTATCATAAACAGTTTGGACCCTGATGGCATTCCAATGAGACAGTATTTTGCTGTTACTTATATCACAAAGTACAGTTGCTTGTCTTATTGACATTCGCAAAAGGAAGTGAAACAAGACAAGTTGTGGATATCGCACTATGTTCCACAGGTGAATTCTATTAAGTTCAGGCAGCAGCTGAAGAATGCAGAGTGTGGCTAGAGGTGCTGCGTGTGGAGGAGAGTGTGTTCAATCCATATTACTTAGAACCTCTTCTCAGTATCTGCTTCTAGTCTTGCAAAGGTTTGATGCACATAGAAACATAGAATTTGACGGCAGATAAGGACAGCTTGGCCCACCTAGTCTGTCCATTTTCCTACCTAACAGATAAGCTATAGATCCTAGTTAACGAACAGCTTACTTCCTCCTACCCCCCACTAGGACTGCTTTATGTCTGTCCCATGCATTCTTGAATTCACCCACTGTTCTTGACTCCGTTACCTCCTCAGGGAGGCTGTTCCATGCATCCTCAACCCTCTGTGAAAAAACTACTCACATTACCTCTGAGCCATCCCCCCTCTAACATGGACTATGAGTTGACACACCAATCACAGATTTTGTAGCTGGAAGAGTACAAATCATGGGAGCATGTTTTGAAGCTCATGCAATCATATTCCACCATGGATTGTCTGTACATTCAGGCCATTATGTTACAAGGCTCAGGTACAGCAATGCGTGGATGGAATGCAATTACTACATGGGCTCTTTTAAACAGAAATTGCCTCGAAACCTAAAGGATGCTTATGTCCTGGTCCTAAAGAATTACAATGAACTTCATGTGGCTAAGGAATAGAGATGGTGATATACACCACTTATATTTCATACAGCACTGCAGTCCACAGACTGTTGCATGCAAGTTTGCTGTTGACGTAGTATGACATCTCTGTATGTTTATGAAACATTACAGTGAGTGTATATGTAGATGCAAGTATTCATGATGACTACAGTTAAAGTATGTGTAGCTGTGATCGTAGCATAATAAACAGCCTAAGTGGGCCTTAATCGCTGCGGGTTGTATGCTCCGTCACATTTAAGCTAGTATTGTTTTCACTGTAGAGCACTAGTATTACCTACATGTTTATGCTGTAACAACATGCTATTTCACTGTGCTGACCGGTTTGGTAATGCATTCCTGCAACATGTCACATATAATATGGTCAAATATACACCAAACACTACACTCCGGCACTGTACACCTTACAGGCAAAGACAGATCTAGGCACAGTCTTCAGTTTGCCAATGGTCTGGGATCATAATGCACAATATTTCTCATTAATCTAAATTGCTTATGCAACACATGAGATTGTGCAGAAAAAAATTACACTTTGCTTGTGGAGGGTTGTACACATGTACTGCTGTACTATGCTTTACGAGCACTGTGTGTAGCTATCATTAGTATTCTATGTGCACAACATGTGTGTTGTTGCTACACACATTACAGTCACTCTGAGTGATATGGTTTCTGCTATGCATCTACTGCTTTGTATAAAGAATACTGTCATTGATTGTAGTGTATACAGTGAACAGACGTTCAGCTGAGGGGTGGTACAAGGGAAGACAGCCAATCACAATACACACCATAACACAATAGAAATAACATACAACTTCTTAAACATACCACGACATCCATTCACCCTAATTGTTTCATTAACAAAGCCTTTTGCAAAGAATATGTAGATAGTGACAAAGAAAAGAACATGTAAGGAAATGTGCTGCTGCAGTGTTACCACAATCATTTAAAATCTAATCTCCACACTCCTATCTTTATAACATAATAAGACCACAAACATAAAAAGTAGTGTCACTGCCATATTATTTATGATAGCTTATATTGCCCAGCAATTTATTGTACTGCTGAATAAAAAATGGCTTTACACATTAATTTGTTTTGAGTAGGCTTCAAACATAGATTTTCTTATTCATCTCTTGTTATGGTGTCCAACGACCATGCCCCCGCTATTTCCGGGTGATAGAAGCAGTGCTGAGCATATCTGAGCCTTAGACATTACCTGTGTCAGAACGTTGAAGGCTCCTGCTTTTACCTGACTGCTCTCTTGTGAGACAAGCTGAAGCAGCACTGATCAACCCTTTCAGACATAATCTTTCTTAAGAAGGGTGGGTAGTGTGTGCTGTTACATCACTGCCCATTGGTGGAAAAGCAACACTGAGCATATCTTTCAGGCACCACCTGACTGATAAGGTTGGATGACTCATGAAGTCACAAGACTGCCTCTCTCGCAGAAGAACCTGAAGCAGCACTGATCAATCTCTTTCAGAAACCCCACACTAAGGAAAGGTACATGTGTTTTGTCAGCACATGACTGCTCACAAGTGGCAGAAAGTATACCACCTGCTGGGCACCTCTGCTCCAACCAAGCATAATGTCTGAAGGGGCTTGAGGAACTAAAACACCTGAACTGCAGGAGTTTAATCTCAGAAGGATCACAGGTTAATGCAGTAAGTCAAATAGCTAGTAGGTGATGGTGTTGTGAGCAGCCTGCAGAAGGGGTAGGCTAAACCAGTGGGGCAAAAACACACACACAGAAACAGACACAGACACATACATACAGAACACACATGCAACTGGGGGAAGGGGCAGAAGGGGGGCAACTAACCACAATAGACACAATAACACAGTAGAAATAACATGTGACTTGTTAAAAGATGCCACAACAGTCATCTATCCTAATGTTTCAAGAACTGCATTAGTTGTGCTCCAAACTGAGTCTTTTGGATGCATACACTGGCATCCTCTTCAAGCATATCACATGGTCACAACCACAACATAAAATCTGTTTGCTATGGTGCATAGTCTTTCTCATGGGTACAGATGTTTGTAACAGATTAACAACCAAAATGTTAATGTTGTTATGGGCAAGCAACATCAGACAACACATACACCATCCATAAGTGTGTATGAATGCCTCACAATGTAACCCCTGATATAATCGAACACCACTAAAAGTAACTATTATTGATAAGTATGTTCTGTAAAATATTAAACATTTCACTAGTGCATATGTGTAAGACATTGTGTCTACAGGTAAACATGAATGCCCAGTGCATTTCTGAGTTAAAAAGCAACTTGCATATCTTGTTCATTATGCATAGTATGTCACAGCAACACCTCAGTGTTTGGCATGTGTTTATTTGGTCTCATGTCACCTGCAATTGTGAAAAAGTGCTAACATGTGGCTTGATATTACTAATACATTTATGAACACATAACATTAGACCCGATTTGTCTGTACAAATAACAGTCTGTTTATCCACACTGATGGTATTGTGCCATTAAACATACCATGGGAGTAAATTGTTGATGCAATATGTGAGATCATAAATAATATGACTGCAACACTACTTTTTATGTTCACGGTCGTATTCGCATTATAAAGGTAGGAGTGTCACGGTCATATTTTAAATGATTGCGGTAACACTGCAGCACCACATTTTCTTACATGCTGATTTCTTTGTCACTATATAAATATATATATATATATATATATATATAGAGGCAAGACATTACAAAGAGCCCTGCACTCCGCTGCCGCTTACATTCACTATTTCTCATTATCATTCTCAAAAGAAGGAAATTAGAAGCAAAAACTCAATTTAATGCATTAGTTAGAGTTGTTCCACAGTGACAAAAGCAAGGAAATTGGCAGTTAGGTTGAGTTCCCCTGGACTCCCCTATTCCAGACCCCAACTGCATCAGGTGTTAAAGCGGCCCTAACTATCACCCCATCAGATGTGTGAAAATGCAGAGGTATAAATGGTGTGGTTATAGGACACTGAGGAAAATTAGGAACAATTGGAAAAAACACACTTTTTCCATATGTGCTGTGCAAAATTCTCATTTATGACTGAAATAAATCTTGGTAAGCCAAGAGATATACCCCATGGGACAGTGCATGCCAAATTTCAAGAAAATCCATTAAACAGTCGCAGTTATTAAGGTCAAAATTTGGGGTCTGACATTAAACTGCACACTCAACCCTAACTATAGAGGCGCTCTATAATATAAATATATATATATATATATATATATATATATATATATATATAAATATATATCTTGTTTTGTCCATTTTCTAAGATGTGGCAGACCATTATATTCTATTATTGTACCTGCTTTGTTAAGTCAACCTATTTGGTTATATTCTAATAATATTTCTTTACCAGACATACAAGCTTTATTAAACAGTCAGAATTGTTAGAAAATGCTTTGACTCAAAAGTTAACCATTTTGCCTGCACCATACAGGGAAAAACTTGATATGACCTTTTCAATGTGTTTGGTATACCTAATGGTAATCCAGGTAATTTTTTGTGGCTCCACTTAAGACAGAATCTAATTTCTTAGTATTGCCGAGGCCCCATACTTCTGCGGAATATAGAGATTGACTAATTGCTTTAGTGTTTACACTTCTAATTACTGGAACCACAGTTTGTCCCCAATATAAATAGTTAAACCTGTTTATTGCTTTCAAAGTATTTTGTACCTTATTGACTGCATTAGTAATATGTTTGTTCCAACTAAGGTTGCTGGAGAACTGTACCCCAAAATGTGGATATTCTTTAACATAATTTAATTCTTCTCTGCTATTACTAAGTTTCTGTACTTCTTATTGTTCCAAAAAACTATAACTTGTGTTTTTTGGGTATTTGGTTTAAGCTTTTGTTTAACACACAATTTATCCATTAAATAAAGTGCTTTCGGTCACGTACTTGCTAGTTGAAATTATAGTTAGGTCATATGCTAATGCCAGTATCAGAATCCTAGTATTACCAATTCTAGGTGCATGGTGTTCTTCATTACCCATGCCATTATTATATCATTAATATAGATATTAAATAATGGAGCTAAGACACAGCCTTGTTGAACACCTATGTTTGTCTCAATCTTCCCTGTTAGGTCTCCATTATATGTGTACTTATTTGAATCCAAGTATTATTATACATTCTTTTAATTAGATTTAACAACTTTTGATCTGTCCCTAGAACTTGCAACTTTTCCAAAAGTAATGATCTCAGTAAAGAGTCAAACACAGAAGAAAAGTCCAGAAAAGCAACAAAAAATGATTGTTTTCTAATTTTGATATATTGTTCTAGCAAATGACTCAAAAATATCTGGGTAACCGTTTCTTTGTGGTTTGATAAAACCAGCTTGTAGGTTTGAAATTATTTGACCTTGGTCCAACCATAAAATTAATCTATTTAACAAACCTTTGGCAAATATCTCAGATAAATTGTCTATTAAATGTATTTGTCTGTAGTTCCTTGGGTCCAAATTGGAACCCTTTTTATATATTGACTGTATGTAACTTCCAGACCAAATAGTAGGGAAATATGCATGCATAACAAATTTATTAAATAAATGAGTACAGTAGCCCACCAATCTACATTTAAGTTGCAAACATCTACAGATAATTTGTCATGGTCAGGGGATTTATTTTCCCTAAAGCTATTTATAGCAATTCATTCTTACTGAACCATTCAAAATGTTCATTTATTTCTAGACTGTCTGAAGCTTGTGGGATTGACTCTTTGAAAAAGATGTCTGAGAAATAATCCCATGACTGGGGTTATGTATACATCTATTCTAGACTTACAAGTATTAGTGCCTCTGGCTACCAAACACCAGAGTTTTTTTGTTTTTTTTTTATCATCTCTCTCTTCAATTGCTTTGTACATATTCTCCCATAGCTCATTTTGAAACGTCTTCTTTCTCTCTTGTACATACATTCTAAAATCTTTTCTTGCCTGATTTATTAAAGTAAAATTTTTCATTGTTGTTTTTTTCTCTTTCTTACTTGTGATAATTTCTTCTATTCTTGCCTACACTATTTATGAAACCAATTCTCATACCTATAGTTTGTCTTAGTGTGATTGTTTTTCTGATTTATTTTATCCGATTTATTTTAACAGTGTGGAGGGTGGATATTATAGCTGTCACAGAAATGTGGGCAATTGAGCATCGGGACTGAGATCTGGCAATCCCAGGATACAAATTATACAGGAAGGACCATAGGCAGGGGGTGGGGTGGCAGTCTATGTGAGGGATGGGATCAAATGCACAAGGGACAAGGGGGAAGAAAGGAGAACAGAGGCAATTTGGCTGCAGCTCCTAGACTCAAGGGGTAGAACACTGAGGTTTTGGGTGGTATACAGGCCACTGTCCCAGTCTGAGGAGCTTGACAGGGAATTAGTGGGACAAAGCAGAAAGATATGTAGAAAAGGGAAGGTGGTCATCATGGGGGGTTTCAACTTGCCTGGGGTTGACTGGAGCATTCCAGTCACCTTCAGTGCTATGGAGCAAGTTATACTGGTTGAGATACAGGAGACTACTGACATAGTTGGCTAGTGTACCTACTAGGCTAAAAAACACTTTAGCTCTGGTATTGTTGAAAGGGAAGTAGTAAGGAAAATAAAAGTGGAGGACCCACTAGCTGACAGTGATCACCAAATGGTGTGGTTTAATTTCACGATCTGTGGGAGGTAGAAATCAGTTACTCGGGTAGTAAACCTCAGGGGTGGACTTTGGAAGGATGCAGGAAGTACTGAAAGGGAAACTGGAGGGCATTAGGCAGGGGATGGACGTGGAGCTGAAATGTGATATTATTAAATGAAGGATTACAGAGGCAACAAAAGCCTGCACCAAGACACAGAGTAAGAGGAGCAGAGCAAGAAAACCATGCTGGTTGAGCAGTGAGGTTGTGGAGGTGGTGAGGGCAAAACGAGTGGCGCACCAGAGATATAGGAGGATGGGGAAGGAAGTAGACAGGGAGGAATATGCAAGATGGTCTGAGGAGGTGACCAGAAAAGAGAAAGAAGCCAAAGCCAAGAGGGAGCTGAGATTAGCGTAGGGAATCAATGGGGGGAGAAAGACTTTTAAAGATACAGTATATCATGGAGAAAAGGAAGTGCAAGGAGGCAATATTGAGGATAAAAAGAAGTGGGGAGTGGACAGAAAAGGAGGAGGAGCAGGCAGAAGCACTGAGTGAATACTTTTGCTCAGTGTTCACGGAAGAAAAGGGGACCACTACCACCATGGGCTGGGAGGGTGGGGACATGAGACAGGAGGTGACAGATGGAAGAATTGAGGCAAGTTGAGTCCTAGAGGGATTGAGGGCACTGAAGGTAGACAAGGCACCAGGCCCAGATGGTATCCACCCCAGGGTGTTGAGGGATATCTTGGTGGAGCCGCTGGCAGATCTGTACTGCACCTCACTGGAGTAGGGATGTGTGCCACTGGACTGGAGGATTGTACATATAGTACCATTACACAAGAGCATGCAAAGGGATGAACCGGGTAAGTATCGTCTGGTTCGTCTCACCTCCATAGTGTGAAAACTCATGGAAATGATACTAAAGGAAAGACTGGTGTCGTACCTGGAGGACAATGGCCTCCAGGGTGTGAGGCAGCATGGGTTCATTTCAGGGAAGTCTTGTCAAACCAACTTGAAACAATATCATGACTGGGTGACAGGTGAGCTGGATAATTATCATGTGATGGATGTTCTTTACTTGGACTTCAGCAAGGCCTTCAATTTGATACCTCAAGGGTGACTTGGGGACAAGCTAACTGGTGCAGGGGTAGGGGTAAAAATGATGAACTGGATTACAAGCTGGCTGAGTGGGAGGCTGCAACAGGTGGTGGTGAAAGGGGAGCTCTCAACTCCAAGGCTGGAGATGAGTGGGGTGCCACAAGGCTCTGTGCTGGACCCAGTATTATTTGGACTCTTCATATCAGACATTGCACACAGGGTGGTGAGCAAGGTAAGTCTGTTTTCTGATGACACCAAAATAGGAGCAGTGGTGGATGGAGAGGAGAGATGGAAGCAGCTGCAGGAGACCTACGCAAGCTAGAGGAGTGGTCAGAGAGGAGGCAGCTGGGGTTCAATGCAAAGAAGTGCAAGGTTATGCACTTTGGGGTGAAGAACCCAAGGAGAGAATATCTGGGGGGTAGTTGGGTATCACTGAGGAGGAGAAGGTCCTAGGGGTTATTAACAGGGACTATGAACAACACTGTCCAGTGCAGGACAGTGGCTGCAAAAGCAAACAGAATGCTGGGGTGCATAGTGAGGGGGTTTCATCCAGAAGAAGAGAGGTGATCTTGCCCCTCTACAGGTCACTGGTAAGGTTGCACTTAGAGTATTGTGTGCAGTTTTGGAGGCCATACCTAAAGTGTGATATCAGGTTACTGTAGGGGGTGCAGAGGAGGGCAACAAAGATGATATGTGGAATGGAAGGGAGAGACTATGAGA
Organism: Neoceratodus forsteri; assembly: GCA_016271365.2. Taxonomy (NCBI): domain Eukaryota; kingdom Metazoa; phylum Chordata; order Ceratodontiformes; family Ceratodontidae; genus Neoceratodus; species Neoceratodus forsteri. Next base: position 1,634,797,053 of record CM028130.1, on the reverse strand, counting down.
GCAGATTGGAAGACCTAAATATGTACACTCTGGAGGATAGAAGGGATGGGGGCACATGATAGAGACATTCAAGTATCTGAGGGGAATCAATAAGGATGAGGCAGACGGGGTCTTTAACATAAGGAGGGTGAGGGACATCAGGGGGCATGGGCCAAGAATAGAGGGGGGAAGATTTAGGAGGGAAATGAGGAGACACTATTTCACAGAGAGGGTGGTAGCAAAATGGAATGAACTACCAGAATGGGTGGTATCATGTAAATCTGTGAACATCTTCAAAGGGACATGGGACAGGGAACATGGGAGAGTGAGGGTGGGGAAGATGAGGGTGGCAGTGGGATGACAAAGGGGAGGGTTGGGGCAGCTGCAAACTAGAGGTGCTAGCTGCACATTTGAGCAGACTTAGATAGGTTGGATGGTCTGTTTCTGCTATCACATTCATATATTCGTATGTTCATACGTATCCATAGTTGCAAGGTATAACTGAAGAATTGTATTATATATCCTCTCTAGTTCAAATTCTGTTTTTAGAAATTTGTTCATCTCTCTCATAAACTGGTTACTCATTTTAACTGCTGACACTTCAGGAATGTTATCCCATATTATTTTATCATTCCTTATTGCTATTCTTTCTTCCTCTTTCCTTATAACTGGGTTCACAGCATCTTTATACCTAGGCAGAATAGTGCAGTGGTCTAAGGCTCTGAGCTGCAAATCTAGTAACATCCAGTAGACCATACTTAGGTTTGAATCCCACAGCTTCCACTTGCAGACTTTGTGACCCTGAGCAAGCCACTTAACTTCCTTGTGCTCCCAGGTCTCACCTGGAAAAAGTTGCAGCTTACTGTACCTTTCCAATTCCCCCTTTCCCTGTACAGTAATAGTGGCATGTGATCACTTTTAGGTCTTTGTAGAATTTTGAGAAATTTGTATCTACTATATTCATATTGTGAAATCAGCACGTAATCTGTGTAGTTGTTGAGCCTTTAGTATTTATTCAGGTTGATTTCCCCTCTGTATCTGAAGGCAAACGCCCATTCAGTATTATTAATTGCAATGTATTTAACAGTTTCTCTATTTGGTGATGTTTATCCACATGTTTTTTCAATCAATAGAATTCCAATATGGGATATCTAAGCCATCCAGTATTTCTTTATCTTATTGATTATGTAATTCACCCCATATCTAAAATTGAAATCACCCATTATTAAGACCTCAGTACCTGTCACTCCAGCTAACATCATTTCTATATCATTTATGATGCTGTCAGCTAATTCTTTGTCCTATAACAGAGAATTAATGGGTGTATTGTATATATTATCGATTAAAAGTGTTTCTTCCCACATTATGAGTAGAACTAGTTCATCATTTTGTTTTATATTAGTGTCTAAGACTTTCATATAATCCACAGTTCTAATGTATGTTATTAGATCACCCATATAACATCCCATTTTGTTTACATTTTTTCGCCTGGACTTTGGATAAGTAAATAGTCATTTAAACTTATTTTATCTGATGTACCAGGACCATGCCAAGTCTCTTGAAATCAGGCTTGCCAATAAAAGGCAGGCCAGCTTGTCTAATGTCCCCCTGCCAGAAAAGCAAAGGGGAAGGGGATAGGAAAAGGGAGGGGGATGGGACATCAGAAAGGGTCAAATGACTAGGGACAGGAGAGCTTCCCAATTGGTCAAGGGGAGGGTCTAAAGAGGGAGCTGGGGGGTGAGGCCTGTTTGGGCTATGTAAGAGCCTGCAGAGCTTTTGGTCTCCCTCTTTTTACTGGGATAATGATTCTCAGCACAGTGTTGGCAGCTAAGGGTAAGGCACTATAGAGGGTACCTAGGCCTTAGGCTGGGTAGGTTCCTTGGTCTTTCATTTCATTGGAAGAATGTACTGGGGTTGGCAGTTTATGAAAAGAAAGAGGGAAGGGAAGGAGAAGAAGAAGAAATTGGGATAATTAGGGAGGGAGCTATTGCCAGGTTGTGTACTGGGGAGGTTTATGGCTGCCATGTTTGGAATTAGGTTGGAGGACAGTTTGTCCATGCAGGGCAAGTTCTTAGATGGAGCTGCATGCAGTGCTAATGGGTTATACTGCACAGCAGGATGAGATGTGATCTCTGTTGGTGCGAGAAAAGCTCAGGGTGGTAGTTTTTTAAAATAAAAATTGGAAATGAGTTGGGGTATTTGGGCAGGCAGAGGGGAGAGCAGGTGGGCCACAAGGAGCAGGATTGCAGGTGCAAGTGCAGGAGGTTTTGATTGGGTGGTGACCGCTATAGGAGAGCATTTGGTTTGGCCACATGGGGCATTGGAGAGGGAACATGGTGGTTTGCCTTGTGACCTTCCATGGTGTTCGGGGTGGGGGGCAAGGTGCAAGCATGGGATGATTTCGGAAGGGTGGTGCTGCTATGGGATGGCAACCAGTCTGGCAGAAGCTCTTGGTTACAGTGTTTAAAAAAGAAAGATTTTGCAGCAGTTGGAGCCAGCGGAGGGGAGTGGGTGAGCCATGTGGAGCAGGATCGCAGTGAGCATAGCTGCTTTTCAACTGGTGTGGCACCCACTACAGGAAGGCATCTGGTTGTGCCACATGGGGCCTGGGAGAAGGAACAGGATGGTTTGCCTTGATATGAGGGGCATAGTTGGGGATCAAACCATAGAGCTGTAGCTCTACATTGATGAGGCTGGTGCATATGGCTGCAGGAATGAGAAGGTTGTGAGTGAACAGCTCTGATGTAGAGTGGGTAGTTGTGAGGGAGGAGCAGCCACGGAAGGGTCTGGGCATCGTGGATGGCCTGGACAACTAGGCAGAGGTCAAATTGTGATTTTAGGAGTGAGGGCAGGGTGCCAAAGGGGTCACACACCAGATGCTTGCATGGTGTTCGGAAATCTCAGGCCATACGGGCCAAGTGAGGGAAGGTGCATTAGGATGAGCAGCATTTTGAGGACACTATCAGATGTCCTGAAGCGGAAGTTCATGGTGGCGTGATAGGTTGGGGCCTGGCAGGCTTTTGAGCTCCTAGACAGAGAGGCAGGACACTGTCACCAATTTTGCTCTGGCCCTGCCAGTTGATTTTCTTGTGCGGTGGTGAGCAGGAGTCAGTTGGGGGGCAGTCTTGGTGGGTGGCGTGGCCACGGGGGTTTCAGGCCACGTGCCATGTACTGCAGTGGGGGGCTTAGGGAGCTGGATGGTGGCTGGCTAACCGGGTGTGTCATTGCAGTGGCGCTTAAAAGGTTTCCATAGTGGGGGGGTCTCAGATGCAGACGGGACAGTCAGTCATGTTCTTGTATGTTGCATAGCACCTAGTGGTGGCTTGAGTGAGTGCGGTGGATGAAATTGCTCAGGGCAAGCCATTACAAGGTGAGGGGACCATGAGGTGGCACCAGAAGGGCAATGAGAGCCAGAGGCAGTGTACATAAATGGGAAGGTCGGTCGGACCAAGGACCATTGAGGAAGGGGGCTCAGACAGCAGCGCAGATGGGGAGAACCTCTGTGGAACCAGGCCAGATATGGAGGGACCTGGGAAGATTGTTCTTGGTAGATAGAAGGTACTGCACTGCATGGTATTTAACTTGGCTATGTATTCACATGGGGACATTACTTATTCAAATGGGGGCCAACATGGAAATACAGTAGGCAGACCACTAGTTATATCCACAAAGATATGGTCTGCAGTCATATTTAGGGATACTTTTGGAATATATACTGTTTATGCAGGTTTTGTGCCGTTCAGCATGAGCATTCGAGTGATGGTAGCACCACGGGGACATTCCCCATACGGTTTAAGAAAGGTTAGTATGGGCTGCAGGGCCTAGATGGCATGATGCTGGGCCCTGATTAGAGGTCAGGGTCATACTGTCAGCAGATCAAGCCAACCAGTAGAGATGGGGTTTCTTTTCAAAGCACTAATGGAATGGGGTGTTGATACAGATGAGTTACACAATGGAGACATGCCAGGGTAGGCTGTGTCAGGCAGAACATTCATACATAAATTACAAAAAAAATAAAAAATCATAAGGAAGAATGCTGGTTATTTGAGGTCGACGCAGCTTTTATTGATTTATTTTAGCCCTGGGGTAACCGAGAGCTAACTAGGCACAAGTGCCTGTTTTCAGGGGTGACCTGGGAGCATGGCTGGTGGGTAACTTGCTCCGGGGTCACACAGTGTGCAGGTGGAGGTCATGAGAATCAGACTCAGGTCTGGTCTGCTGGATGTACTTGCTAGGCAATAGTTGACTGCAGTTAAGTAATAATAATAATAATAATTTTATTTTTAAAGCGCCTTTCAAATTTCAAAGCACTGTACAATTATACAAAAAATATAATCAACATTATAATACAATATAAAACACTCATAAAACCACAATTTTATAAACAGATCACATAATACTATAAAAAGGCAATGTGATACAGATGGGTTTTTAGGCCACTCTTAAATTCCCCCAGGGAGGTGCACTGCTGTAACCAACAGGGTAGAGAGTTCCAGAGAGTGGGAGCAGCATAAGAAAAGGCTCTACAACCAGATGAATTTAAGCACACTCTTGGAATCTCTAGCATCCCCTCATCGGCTGAGCAGAGCAATCGGCCAGGGCAGTAAGATATAAGAAGATATTTCAGATAAGCTGGACCCTGATTGTGTAGGGCTTTAAAGGTCAGTAAACAGACTTTAAAGGTGATCCGCCACCAAACAGGACACCAGTGCAGTTCGCACAGCACTGGCGTAATATGACAAGACCTACTGGTTCCCGTCAAAACCCGGGCTGCCACGTTCTGCACTAGCTGAAGGTGGCGGATTTCCACCCCAGAAAGCCCAAAATACAGGGAGTTGCAGTAGTCCAGATGAGAGGACACAAAGGGCACCAACATAGGTAACATGTCAGACAGAACAAGGTGTTTCACTCTAGTGATATTCCTAAGATGGTAAAGAAGTCTTGATGACTGCTGACACCTGTGAATGCAGTGTCAGCCTGTCATCCAAGATAACCCCTAGGTTACACACCTGTTCAGAGGTCAAGTGACACACCCCAAGAAAATTCTGACGGTGCAACAACAGGCTAATCCTCTATCCGACAGCCCGGTCCATCACCAAAACCTCCGCTCTTTCTTGCTCAACTTCAGCCAGCTAGAATCCATCCAACCCTGGATTTCTCTCAGACAGCTGTTAAACACTGAGGTAGCTCTATCCTGGTCAGAGCAAAAGACAGCTATAGCTGGGTATCATCTGCATAGCAATGAAACCTCAGCTCATACTGTCTTATAATGTCTCGAGGGCAGTATATACACCACAAATAACATGGGAGACAGCACAGAACCCTGAGGCACCCCACATAACAAAGGTATAGGGCGGAGGAAAAAGCCCTGACACAACCTTTGTGATCTCCCAGTGAGGAATGAGGTGAACCATTGAGGATGGTTCCCGATATTCCACAAATCTGCCTCAGGCATGCTAGCAACACCAAGTGATCCACGGTGTCAAAAGCTGAGAAGAGATCAAGAAGAACTAGATAGAATGTCTCTTCTGGTCTCTGCCTCAAGAGATCATTAGCACCCGAACCAGTGCAGTCTCAGTGCTGTGTCTTTTATGAAAACCAAATTGGAAGGGTTCAGATGCCATGGATGGTTAAATGGTTCTCCAGTTGGGACGCCACTACTTTCTCAATCACTTTCCCAAAAAGCGGAAGGTTTGAGATAGGTCTGTAGTTTGTGAAACAGTCGGGGTCCAAGGTAGCTTTTTTCAAGAGGGGTGTCACCACCGCCCCTTTCAGGGAGCTAGGAAAGTCACCTGATTCCAAGGAGCACCAGACTATTTGCACAAGGATTGGGCTGATGATGTCACAACAACCCAATATTAGGGAAGTCGGTCCAGGATCCAAACTACAGCTCGTAGGGCGCACACCATGGATAATACTCATGACATCCACAAAATCTGGCCTGCTGAAGGAACACCAGGAAGACAGAGGTACTGTGAACTCATGCTGTTCAACGGCATCCCCCTTAGAAGCCACCAAACACAAATCCATCCTGATGTCAGCCACCTTATTAGCAAAGAATCGAGCAAGCTCCTCGCACTCTAATTGCGAAAAAGCTTTCCGAACTTGTAGACAGGCTGGGTTGCACAGCCTGTCCACAGTCAAAAAGCTGAGCCAGTCAATTTCTGGCTACTGCAATCTCCCTGGACAGGAATTATGCCTTCTTATGGGAGATTGCAGATTGATAGACAGAATAATAGTCCATCAATCTAAGGTGGTCGGCATCAAGGGTGGATCTGCGCCAGCAGCATTCTAATCTTCACCCCTGTCTCCACATCTCCCTCAGCATCCCATAAAACCAGGGCACCTTGGGACGAAGGGAGAGGGGGTGTACACGAACAGGAGCAATAGTATCCAGAGCCAGTGTAACAGCCTTATTATAGGCTGTCACCACAGCCTCCGGACTACTGCTCGCCAACGCAGGGGACAAGAGGTCGAGAACCGCCGCAAGGCCCTGTGGTGTAATATCCCATAAAGGGTGGTATCTCGCCATCTCCGCAGGGGTAGACCTTCTCAGAGGGGGTACTAAAATTGAACCTCACCATGTAGTGGTCCGACCAAATGACTGGTTCCACCCCCAAATCGAAAGCATCAATCCCAAGGAGAAAGACTAAGTCCAAAGAGCACCCAGATTTATGAGTAGCGGTGGAAACCACCTGTGTAAAGCCCAAATAAATCATTAATTGGAGGAAGTGATTGGCAAATTGCGAGAGTTCATCGTCGATCCAGGCATTGAAGTCACCCAGAACCATCAATCTGGGCGACTCAAATGACATGTCAACGATGAAGTCTGCCACTTCCTGTAAGAACCGTTTCCCATCTCCTGGTGGACGGTAGATGAGTACGATTCGAACGCCAACACCCGCTGCCACTGTGCACTCAAAGGACTCAGCCTCCCCCGTAACCACACTCATGAGGTCCAATTCTGTCTTGAAACAGACTGCAACCGCCCCACCCCTGCGGTCCAATCTCGGGCAGTGTATCACCGAGTACCCGGCTGGAGTCATAGCTTCCAACGTGGGACCTGGATTTTCATTCAGCCAGGTCTTGGTGATGCAAGCCATGTCCACCGAACTAACAAGATCAGCTATAATGCCCATCTTGTTTCTGACGGACCTAGCATTGCATAACACTGCCCGAGTTGAACGAACCTCAGAGGCCGTCAAGCTCATCTGTCTACTTAATTCCGTAGTGCCCTTGAGTATGGGCACCAGACATGGTAAACCATGATTTGTGTTCCATTTCGCCCCAGGGCACCTTCTAGATCTAACAGCCCTGACACGAGAGCCCCCCTCGTCCATCCTCCCTGGTTCGCACCCCCCACACCCTTTTCCCTCTCCTCCGGGCAATTCTCAATGCTCTACAGCACTGATAAATATCATACCGAAGGGCTGGAGGATAAAAAGGGTGGAGGTCATGGAGCAGGGAGGATGAATAGCACACTGCCATGGGGGCAATAGGCCAACACATGCCACAGCAAAACTACTAAAACAACACAATAACTCTAAAATTCAAATAAACTCCAAAATAAATCTAATAAAATAAATAATCTAAACTAAATCAATAACTTTCCAACCCCCACCAGAAGAGAGTCAAGACTATCCCAGCGATAAATAAAATAAAATAAATATAAACAAAATTAAATCAAAACCAAAATATACAATAACACATCCCTTCCCCCTCTCTCCCAGCCCTCTCACGACCAGGGAGAAGAGAAAGAAAAAATATATATATATATATATTTCTACACTCTCACTGTAGAATATATCCCCACTTAACAAACAAACCAACCCCCCACTGCCAGTCCTCTCACGACCAGAAGATGGAGGAAATAAAGTAAATAAAATAAGTGGACACAAGATCCTCTCACCACCTCGTTGTCAAACTCAGAAGAAAGAAAAAGAAAGTCACTGGGAGAGAGTCAAATTAGTTCACAGGCGAGAATCCAAATGGAACCAAATAATCCATAAAAATTAAAAATCACATGAGACAGTTTAAGCCTTAGGTCCTGGGTAAGGCGACACAATCCAAAATATTAATTCTCCATGGAATGGGAGACCAGGGCTCCTCACCTTCTCAGATTCCAAATCCAGGCACAATGGACTTGCCACTGTTACTTTCCCCACAGATTCAAATATCCACGTTTCTAGGTTCAGCGTCCCCTCACAGTCTCACAATCTTCGCTCCAACCGGAGTCAGGCCAAAATGATCTCAGCAGCACTTCCCAACCTCAACCCAGCCACAAAGCCCTTCCCCAGACCCGTTCTGTCCCACAGCAGCCCACCAGCTACTGTTTGATGAACGGACGCACTACAGCACCAACCGCCCTACAGCAGAAGGCCCACAGCACACCACTGAGTCGGACCAGGGCCGAGAAAAAGGTTCTCCAAAAAAGAAACAGTAACACTTGCTGTTCCACAGAAGAGCTGCCTGGATCCAACTCTCTCCTCCACTACTCTGAAAAATAACAGTCCAGTTCTAACTTTATTGAACGCTCCACAGTCCGACCTTCACAGAGCCCCAGCCAACTTCTTGACCGAAAAAATCTTAATATCCCTGTTCAAACCACAAACCAAGTGGAAGCCCGGTGGAAAACCATACCCCCAACCAGTTTGAAAAGGGACTTACACACAACGGGGGTCTCAGTCAAGCGCAAGATCCGAAAAATACTGCAGCCCAAGGGATCCTAGTAAATGGAATCCCGTAATATCTCAGCACACAGGAAACCCTCAATCTGTTCCACACCCGTTCAGCATCCACTTCAGGCAGTGGAACATAAGTCACCAGGACTTCCTTCTCCTCTCCTCTCCTCGTCCCGATAAATCTTGAATGGGGAATTTCAATTACCAGGCCAAAGCTCCCCAAACCATGTCAAGCGTTCCAAGTCCGTTCCAAATCCAATTCAGGCAGCGGAGCACAACCTCGGGGCACAAACCAAAACACCTTCCTCGTCTTGGACTCCAAGAGTATCAAAAGCCTCCACCAATGCAATATGCAGAGACACGAAAATACAAAAAATAAAACCACAAAATAAAACACACAAAAATAAAACGGATAACAAACTCAAACTATAAGCTAAAATTTTTCACAGCAGCAGCACGCTCAGCCCAGCAACCCAGTTCAGTTGCAGTCTAAGACATGGCCAGCTATTTCTTCAAATTTCAGTGATATCTCTAGAGAAATCCCCTGCCTGCCTCCAGTACCACTTTTTGGGCCACCAGAGAGATTCTCTTTAGATATATCACAAAATATCTAACTGCATGTATTGTTGCAACTGTACAATTTCTATTGGTGAGTTTAAAATATTTTGCCAGTTGTCATCTAAAAAGGAAGTGTTTATGTACTGTTCCCATTTAGTCCATAGGATTGTTAATATTTTCCAGGTTGCTGATATCAAAGTGAAGTATATTCTGGAAATTAGCTTTTTTTTGTGGATGATCCAGGGCAATGTGGTCTAAAATAGGTGCACTGTCTGCTGCTTTAAAAGTTATTATTTTTTAAATAAAGTCCATAAGCTACAGATTTAAAAAAAACTATTGTTTTGGGATTTTGAATTTTGTCTGAAGTTGTGGAGAAGTCATAAATATTCAAATGTTCATAATATCTTTCTAAATGAGTCAGACCCAGTTCCTCCAATTGTTTAAAATCTGATGACATGATAGATGGAGGAAAGTTGTGATTACCTGCAGCTGGTGAATACAAATATATATTGTTGTTCCATGTAATAAGTTTATGGACTTTTGTCCAAATTCAGATAGATAAGATGGTGATTGGTAAAATGGATTTAGTATTGCAAAGTAGTATGCTGCATTCAGAACAAAGAGTAATACTGTAAATTGAGTTTTAATCACTTCAGATTGACAGCAGGTTGTTTCTAGATTCTCAAACCAGCATTGTAATTTATTTATTTTATTTATTTGTTTTCTGGTAACCCAGTAGGTACACTAGACAACTGAATGCTTATTTTTAAATACAACCCAGGAGGGTACAAAGCACAAAATACATAAAAACAATTAAATATACAGATTTTGAGAGCTAACAGTTCTGGCTGCTGGACAAGTACAATATGAAACAATCATAAATTGAGACAATGTGAAATGAAGTACAAAGAATAGGTTAAGACAAGTATATTCTGAGATGTGGAAATCAATTAAGTAGAGTGTGAGCAGTTGGCTTAGTTGACTGGCATAATAATAAAGTTTGAAATTTGGACAGTTCAAGCCTCTCGGGGATTTTGGCAGGGTTTATATTTACATGGCAATTCTAGTTTTCTTTTTAAAGAAATTTAGTTATTGCTTTATTCAGTAAAGTGAAGAGTGTTTCTGGTATTGTAATTGGGACCAATTGAAGAAGAGAGAGAAATGTGGGTAGTATTATTGCCATTATAACCACATTAGCCTTTCTGATTAGTGTTCATTGGACAGGGGTCCAGTTTATAAGATCTTGAATAATATTATTTACTATAGGAGTAAAACTGGCATCAATAAGCTCTGGGAAAACTCAGAGTATGACTTTTTCTGTGGGATCTAGAACTAAGAATTCTACTGATTTAAAGATTAGTTTTTTGGGTGGTACATGTGTTCAAGAGGTTAATACCTATAAATATTTAGGAGTTATGGTGGATTATCATTTTTCTTTTTCTGACCACATAACATCACAAATTAAAAAGTAAATCAAAGATTGGGAGTATTAAGAAGGGTATCAGGATGTCTGAATAAGGCTATAAAGTCTAAATTGATAAAACAACTGTTGTTACCTGTATTTAGAATATGGTCTTCCATTATATAAACATTCTTATAAAAATCTTTATTAAAGTTGGATCAGATCTACTATAGATTGGGGAATTATATACTGAATAACAAATCTCGAGGTTCATCATTGTATAGTCTTTCAAGAACTTGGATGGTTATATCCATCAGCTCGAAGAGAATTTGTGTGCTCATGATATGTCATGGTTTGATACATTCAAGTATGCATTCTTTAAAGTATTTGATTTGTTTGAATTAGACACTTAAATACTTAGATATGTTTAGGAGATCAACAAGAAAATTGCCTACAATTCAACATTTAAATCATATGGGGATATGGTTTTACAGAATAGTGTAGCTAGGTCATGGAATGGTTTGTCTTTAGAAATTATTGAAATTTCTGACTTGTATACTTTTAAGCATGAATTGTTTAATTATTTAAATGTTAGTTGTAATGTGTTATTATATTTTGTTATTGTATTGTGTGTTTTGTTATGTTTGATGTTTTTGTATGATAACACAGGTATTTGTTGAAAATGGGATTAATTTCCCAACAGATAAACCTGTATAAAATAAATTTTAAACAAAACAAACAAAACTCCATTGACTATATTTGGGAGAATTACATCCAAGCATTTATTTTTGTTTGCAGTTTGCATTGTATTACAGAAATTTGACAGGATATTAGGCTGGATACCAAGAGGTAATATTTCTGTTTTTTGCCAATTTATTTAATAATCAGAGGTGGCCCCAAAGTTATTGATTCGGTCTTAAATGATTGGTATGGCTTCTACAAGGCTGGAAAGCATTAATAGTATACAGTATCATCTGCATAGAGGCTTATCTGTAGATTGTGCAGCTGTCTGATATCAACTGTGAGTGGTTCAATTACTAATGCAAAAGCAGAGGGAATAAAAGGCAGCCTTGTCTAGTTCCCCTATATAGTTGCATAACCAGGGACAATTGTAACTTGTTATGTATGCTCAAGGTGACTGATATAGCATATGAATCCATTTCCTGAATTTTTGCCATAATCCCAGGTTTTTAATAAGCTTTGAGTATAGTCCCACTGCACTCTATCAAATACTTTTTTCTGCGTCAAGAATGAGTTGGACAGAATTTGTGTTTCTTATGGAGTTAATATAATGAATTGCACATCTTATATTGGAACTCAGTAACCATCCACTGATGAATCCAGTTTGATCGTAATTGTATAACAGACAGTAATATAGACTCTAACCAAGATTCTAACATTTCTTCTAAGATTTAATACTTGGCATTTAGAAGATAAATTGGTCTATATGATGAATACTCATCTAGATTTTTGCCTTTTTGGGAAAAGAGAATAGTACTGGTATCCAAGAAGGAGTCTAGTCATGAATAAAAAGCCTGGATATAAGTGCTCAACAGATGGTCACAGAGTTGGGTTTCCAATTTTTTATAAAACTCAACTGGAATTCCATCCAGGCCAGGATGTTTTCTCTGATGGGAAACTTTAAATTGCTGAAAGGAGTTCATTGGATGATATATCTCATTCTAATTCATCGATTAATTCTGAAGAGATCTGTGGAGGACTGGTGGGGTTTAAGAAGTTCTCTACAGCCTTAGGGCTATCAACATGCTCTGATGTATAGAGTTCTGAGTAATAATAATAAATGGTATGATTTATCTCTTCTGGGTGATTTGTAATGCCCCTTGTTAAGTTTAGAATGCAATTAATATATTGCCTGGCAGCTTCTTGTTTCAGCTGCATAGCCATTAATTTGTCCAGCTTGAATAATATTTTGATCTTGATTTAAGTATAGTACTGTATTTTCTACTTCTAATATTAATAGGTTGCTATATTCAAACTTATTTTGATAAAAGTAGATTTATGTTTATATTGGTTGGTATATAATGTTTGTTTCCAAATTTTTTATGATTTTTCAAAGTTATTCAATTTTTATTAATATCCTTTTATTTTGTGGCTGAGTAAGCTGTGCAGATACCATAAATGTTGCACCTATATCTGTACCTTTCTTCCAAGGAAGTTTCACCCTTGAACAGAAAAGCATTAGATGTCAGCTCCAACTCAGCAACTCAGATTTTTCATATTTCCATGAGTAAGCTTAGTAATTGAATGCTCACAATCTACACAGTAGTCCTAAGACTAGGAGATGTAGAAGACACATTCTCAGAGGCATTTCTTTTCAAATTGCAGGAGAACAGGACCTATTCACTGATGCTGAGCAGTCAGCCGGTGCAGCCACTGCAGTTGTTAGTGATGAGTCTAACTCAGACTTTGGGAACCCTCTTGACATTAATGCTGCCTTTCTGAAATTGGAGAAGACAGCACTAAGTGAGGAGACACTACTGGAACAGGACAACATTGGAGGCCTACATCAAGGTAAGCAGAGTGTCTTGGGGATTAAGGGTGATCAAGTTTCCTGGCTATGGACAAGACTGTGATCTTTTCATAATGAACTGGAAACAAGTCTGCCAAACAGCATCATTGCAGTTTGTATAGGATATCATTAATGACTTTCAGTTGCAGTAACAGTTATTGGAGGAATTGAAAGCCAGGGAGGCAGAGGTCATAAATTTCACAAACCATATAGGAAACAGGATTTGAAAATCAAGAACACCAAATGAATAAAAAAGATACAATATTATCTCTTGGACCAGGTGTTCACTTTGAGAAAATTCCAGAATCTGAGATGTAGTAATCACACTACTACCAATCCACACTCCATTATGAAATTAGGAAACTCACCTGCCCACTTCACCTTAATCAGTGAGTCAAAGACTGAACTGGAAGTGGAGGGTGATTTTTTAAAGGAGGTAGGATCTTCATCTGTGCTACCCTTACAGAGGAGTGAGAGGGTGGTCAAATTCATAATTCAAAGAGAACAAGGGGGGTGAAAGGGAAAGGAGTAACAAGGGTCCACAGCTGCAACCAGAACAAAGGGGGGCAAAAGCAAAGCAGATTAAATGTATCTTTTGACCCATATTTGAAAGCAAGCCTTTTGATTTATTTGTGGATCTCCACCATTTCACAAGGGTTCTCAGTTTGAAAGTATTCTATGCCTCAGAGAACATGTCTCAACCACAGGCCAAAACAGTAATAACTGACATTCAGGGATATGAGGGCAAGTACTGGACTCTAGCCAACCATCAAGGAGCCTGACAGACACCAGGCAATTGTTTAGACTGCCATCCATGTTGATTTCACCATACATGGATACTGTAAATAAATATGTATTAGAATGTGCATGTGAGGCAGGGTTCAAAGAGATATTTGATGAGCAATCCAACCCCACATACAATAATGTTATGGTAGAGGTAGAAAACAGCATTGAGGACTTTGGAAAGTAACCCTCAATTGCTATCAAACCAGCCAAGGGTGGAGCTATGTGTTTTTCTGGACACTGATAAGTATATTGTTAAAATTAACAGGCAACTAAGCAATAAAGAGTTTCATGAAAACTTAGATGAGATCCTACAAAACAGTTTAAGAGAAAATAGACAGATTCCTCAAGGTGGTGGAAAATGAGGGCATTATCAGTGAAGAAGAATGGGATATCCTTACTGTTGCATCCCCTGTATGGACAACAATATACATATTGCCTAAGGTACACAAAAGGTTGAATGATCCCCCAGAGCACCCAATAGGAGCTGGATAGGGTCTTGTACAGAGTCTCCACCCAAATTTTGTGGATGCTTATCTTAATGACTAGGTATTTGATCTGCTCTCTGATGTTAGGGACACAATGGACATACTGGGCATCCTGGGAGTCTGCAATTTAAGATAAATTGATTACTTGTCTCATTGGACATGGAATCATTGTATACCAAAATAGATCATGAGTATGGCCTTTTGGCAATGCATTATTGGTTGGACATGGAAACCTCTCTTCAGCCCATCTTCAAGGAGTTTCTCTTTTTTATATAGTACAGTCCCCCCCACCCCATGGCTGGCCTAAGCTTGGTGGGAAGTGCACACCAATCAGTAGTGCTCACCCCCTTCATATGGGGATCACACTGCACAGCCATGGGGTTGGGGGTTTTCATAGTTACTTTAAGTGACTGCATTAATCCCCAAATCCCACCCATAAGGATGCCAGCATGAAGGATCAAAGTCCAGGCAAGAAGCCATGCTGAGACACGGCTGCCACCAAGCACCAAACAGTGTCATAACTTCCTGATATCATCCGTTAATTGGAGCAGTGCCTAGCCCTCCCCAGGAGTGGAAAGTTGCCAATCAGCAGCTCAATCCAGCTCCTCCTTCCCCACCACAGCCAACCCCCAGAGACCCAGGCTCATTCCGAACCTGGATCGCTGGTGTAGTACGAGTGTGGCATCCAGCGCCTCAACCTCAGCTTCACTGGCTGGCTCTTGAAGGAGTTTCATATAAATGTACAGTTGTGCTTACATCCAATGCTTTTCTGTTCCAGGGTGAATACTTGCTTCAGAAGAAAGGTACAGCCATGGGGACAAAGATTTGCCACCAGTTATGTGAATCTATGCCTAGGGAGATGGGAAGCAGAGTATGTTCTACGATGCCAACATACACCCTTTTCACAATAGGGTTGACTTGTGGCATCATTACATAGACAACATTTTTTGGTGTGGTGTGAACAAAACATGAAGTCAAAGAGTTTGTGGGCTACCTGGAGTGTAAGAACCTCAATTTGAGGTTCAGTATCCAGTGGATACTAAACAGGTCTCTTTCTTTGATCTATGATGAAAGAAAATGCAGACAGCAGTCTTTGTGTTGATCTCTACAGAAAAGGGACCAACAGGAACAAATTCTTTCATTCAACAAGCTGTCATTGCATACCAATAAGAATATTCCAAAATCCCAGTGTCTATGGATGAGAAGGAACTGTGGTGGACCTGCAGATTTTGAGAAAAGGAGTCTGGAAATTCAGGATAGGTCTCTCAATCCTTGTACAACCATGCATTGTGTAAACAGCTCATTTGGAGACAGGAACATAGACAGACAGTTTGCTCATTGCTAATAGAAGGACTAGGGACAGTGATACTACATTACATAGAAACATAGAATCATAGACTTTGATGGCAGATAAGGACCGCTTGGCCCACCCAGTCTGCCCATTTCCCTACCTACTGGATAAGCTGCAGATCCTAGTTTTACCAACAGCCTACTTCCTCCTTCCACCCACTAGAATCGTTTTATGTCTGTCCCATGTATTCTTAAATTCCCCCCACTGTTTTTGACCCCACAACCTCCTCAGAAAGGCCATCCCATGCATCCACCACCCACTTTGTGAAAAAATACTTCCTCGTATTGCCCCTGAGTCACCCCCATCTTCAAATTGTGCCATCTTGTTCTTGTACACCTCTTTTTCTGAGAGATGCTACCCTCTTGGACTTTGTTAAGTCCCTTGAGGTACTTGAAAGTTTCTATCATGTCTCCCCTCTCCCTCCTTTCCTTGAGGGTATGCATATTAAGCTCTTTTAGTCTCTCTTTATATGGCTTCTGATACAGACCCTGCACCATTTTAGTTGCCCTCCTCTGGACTGCCTCAATCCTGTCTATGTCCTTGGGGAGATGGGGTCTCTAGAACTGCACACAGTACTCCAGATGGGTTCTCACCAACTGTCTGTACAAAGGGATAACAACTTCCTGTATCTACTAGTGATGCCTCTCCCTATATATCCCAGTATCCTCCCAGCCCTCCCTGTTGCCTTCTCACATTGCTTGCCTGCCTTTAGGTCATCTGATATGACTAACCCCAGGTCCCTTTCCATTTTTGTTGTGGTTAATACCTCTCCCCAATTGTGTACTCTTTACTTGGGTTTTTGTTTCCCATGTGCATTACTTTGCACTTCTTTGCACTGGATCCAAGCTGACATACTTCTAACCATTCCTCCAACCTTTACAAGTCCCTTCTTTTCCTTTCCATCCCCCTTGTGTATCAACTCCTGTTGCAGATATTTGTGTCATCTGCAATGGGCATACTTTTCCTTCCAGTCCTTCCACAATGTCACCTGTAAAGACATTAAAGAGGACCAGTCCCAGTACTGAACCCTGCATTGCCCCACTAGTAACCCCCCCTTTCTTTGGAGTGATCTCTGTTTGCTATTACCCTCTGCGTCCTGTTGTCCACCCAATTTTTTACCCAGGTTACCACCCTGGGACCCACTCTCAGGATGACTAACTTGTTTATTAATCTGTAGTGTGGGACTGTGTCAAATGCCTTCCTAAAGTCTAGATAGGCCACATCCACAGCCCTTCCCTGGTCTACTACTTTGGTTCCCCAGCCAAAGAAATTTATTAGATTCATCTGACATGACCTACCTACTGTGAATCCATGCTGCCTTGGGTCCTGCGCCCTGCTGTCCTCTAGGTGCTCAACAATTCTTTCTTCAGAGTGATTCCATCATTTTCCCTACCACTGAGGGCAAACTGACAGGTCTGTAGTTTCCTGCCTCTGCCTTGCTCCCACTTTAGGGAAAGAGAATCACATCTTCCCTCCTCAGTCCTCAAGTACCACACCCTCCTCCCATGATTAGCTAAAAAGGGTAGTCAGTGGTGCCACTAGTTCTCCCCTTAGTTCATTTAGAATTCTGGGGTGAATCCTGTCAGGCCTCTTTGCCTTGTCCACCTTCAGTTTTAGGAGTTCTTTCAGGACCCTTTCTTCCATGAATGGACTGATATCAATCCCCTATCCAGTGTGCTTCTATTATTTGGTTTAGGTATCTCCCCCTCCTCTTCTTTTGTGAATACTGAGCAGAAGTATTCATTCAGTAACACTGCTTTGTCACTGTCACCCTCTGCCCACCCTCCTCCCATTTATTAAGCCTCACTATCCCTCCCCTGGTCTTTATTCACTCCCTAATGTACATATAAAAGCTTTAATCCCCCTTCTTAACTGAGTTGGCTATCTTTTCCTTGATTTGGGCCTTTGCTATTTTGACTGCCTTCCCACTTGATTCTGCTTTAACTGGTACAATTCTCTGTCCTGCTCCTTCTGTGTTTCTTTATACTTCCTGAATGCTATCTTTTTCTCCCTAACCTTCCCACCACCTCTTTTGAGAACCATAGTGGTTTTTCCTTCATTTTATTTTGTTTATTTGCTTCAGAAAAGCTTTTCCTCTGTGATGGCGATTTTTCCCAGTTGTTCCTGCTCCCACCTTCTTACCCATTTGCAAGTGCTTTTCTGAGACACTCCCTATTTTGTCAAAGTCAGTCCTTCTAAAGTCCAGTAGCCTCACCTTTGTGTTACTTCACTCTACAACTGTGTTTATCATGAACCACACTGTTTGGTGGTCACTTGTTCCCAGAAGGCTATCCACTTCTAAATCTGAGATACTCTCTCCGTCTCTGTTTGAGAGTACCAGGTCTGAGATTGCTCCTTCCCGAATGGGTTCCAACACTAGCTGTCTGAGGCATGCCTCCTATACGACATCGAGAATTACCCTGCTCTTGGATGTGGCTTCAGCAAAGGAACTCCAGTTTAAATCTGGCATACTTAGATCCCCATCAACAATATCTCCTCCTTTTCTGCCATTCTAAGGTTTGAATTTTGTCATGATCTTCTGTAGACAGGCAGGAGAAAATGAGAGACTATTTAGAGAAAATTGACACATTCTTTAATCTGACAGATGTTGTTATTGTCTGCAATGGAATCATCACCAAGGATTGTATACAAGAGAGTGTAAACTTTGCAAACACGCTTGTACACAGTCTGAAGCCCGGGCAAAATCAAAAAGGGGCCAAAACATGGTTACCCTCTCATCCAAATGGTTGCCACACTTGTGGCAGTTTTAAATTCTGAACAGACATTCTAAAAACTGAAACCTTCACCATGGTTAATTCTAGCCATAGCTTCAGAATTTTGCTTTTCACAAGTTGTGTTACTCCGAATGTAGTGTACCTAGCAACTTGTGTGTGGAGGGCTTTTTACCCAGGGAAGAGCAAACATCCTTTCAATATCTGGATTGGGGAACAACTTAGGAGCGTGACTAAGAGGGAGCAAAATAATGCACTGGAAGTACACATAGCAGAGTGTAGAAATAGGGGAGACATCATGGTTTTAAGTTCCGTGCAACTGATAGGATCCCACTCAGTGAGAGAGGAGGGAACTTGAGCACAGCATTGTTAAAATGGAGTCTTTTATGATATGTACATTGGGAGCATTGGTCAGTACAGGGCTCAGTATCTGCTTTGATGTGGTACCCTTCGTTAGGAAATAGCCTGACTCCTGTTAGTTTCTCAGTCCTATGTAGCCCTGCTAATGTTTGCTATTTCAGTGTCTGTACAGTTAGCATGATGAAAAGCAGCATCCTTTCATCTCAGGGATTCTGTCCACACACTGGCTGGTGTACTAGTTTTTCATCAGCATCTCTTCAATCAATGTATTGCACAGCCACCTGATTCTGCACCTGAATACATAATGCAGAGCAAGAAACAAATAGGGAAAATTTTGTTTCCTGGCTACCAAATGCATTTTTTGACTAACTCCTTTTAATGATGTCAGATGAATAGTATTGATTTTTTAATGTCTCTCTGTGTCTTTATAAACATATTCAGTTATTCTAGCACTTGTTATTTACTTAAGTGCTTTTTATTACTCACTGTACTTTAAAGTAAATTCAGTACCTGCACCTTTATCTTTTCAGATTTGAAAGCTATCATGCACTATTCTCCCCGGCCCCTGAAGATGCACTACATGCAAAACCAGTATGGAAGCTATCTGCCCTCTATCTTGCTAGCTGTAGCCTTTGCATTTTTACTTAATAATGTTTTTGGATTATTTCTGTGGTCTGGGTTAGGTTGTTGTTTTGTCTCATATGTCAAAAAGCATATTTTGGAGTCAAAGATATGGTGCAGTTTAGAATCTACCAAGGTGGAGGCTGAGATTGCAGACTATGGTTTCACAGTGGAGTGAATGATCCGAAAAGGTTGCCTGGGTGAAGAGTTATGGGCCTCAATTAAGGTCCTGTAATGAGAAAAGTTAGCATTGATTATATGTTGATTTTAGTGATGTGACCATTCATAATATAATATTGTTGGACAGTTTCCTGCACTTCTCTTTTCTTGATGATAGCTGGAGTAAACCATGGGTGGTGAGCCCTGGTATGGATTTGTACTAGCTTCAGCTGACAGTCTGTCCAAAACTGGGGTTAGAGATTTGTTGTAATAGATAGCCAGTTCTTCAGCATGGTGGATGTCATGGGGTGAGAGTGCATTGGTCATTGCTGAGCTGAAGGCAATATGGTTAATGGCTGCCAGGGAAGCTTGGTTCCTGGAGCATTTTTGGGATAAGAAGGTTTATGAGTGTCAGAGCTAGGGGCATTGAAACAGAGAACAAAATGGTCAGAGATAGCCCTTTCAAATTAAGTAATAGGAAGTGTGATAGGTCCTTGACCGATTAATAAGTTTAGCCAGTTGCCCTTGTGGTGGGAAGGGAATTTAACAAGCTGTGTCAGGCTGAAAATGGCAAGTTGATCAGAGAAAAACTTATAGTTTGGGTTGTGATGAAGGTCAATATGGAGATTAAAGACAATAAAATGAGTAGGTGAGGGGACACTGGGACAAGGAGTGACAGTAAGACAGAGAAATTATTAAAGAAGTATTGGGTTAATTTTGGTAGGAAAATGCAGCAAAAGAACTGTATGTAGTAGTTTAAAGGTGTAGATAAGTTCATTATCAGATACTCTAAAGAGGTGGAAGAAGACCTATCAGTATGTTCTGCAGAGAGAGGATGCTTCCAAATAATGCTCAACCCAGCCTCCACAATCCTTGTGATGTGGAATGAAGTGTATGCCAAATTTGTGGGGGAGGGAGAGGAGACTGTGGGTTGTGAACATATCATGACTAAGAATACGGGTTTCATTAAGGCACATTTGGTCCAAATTTAAGTGAAGTACATGGTCTTTGATGGTGAGGTCCTTGTAAAGGATAGAACTACATTTTAGTAGTCCACATTTGCAGTAAGAATCAGAAGGCACAGACAGAAGTTTATTTGAGATTAGGTTTAAATGTTATATAGTACACTACTGAGAGAGATACAGTTTTGTGACAGGTCTGAGATAAGTAATGATATTGAAACTCTGAAATTTGTGAAGTGATCGATAGAGTGCGGATTAACTATGGACGGAGGTCTTGCTTAGGTGATGATTTCTTCAGCTACAGCTCCTGGTGGCTGTCCTTGGCATCCCTATCACTTTGTAGTGGAGCTGGAGAGCTGGAGGTAGGCTGGAAGGAATCCTCGATGGATGGAGGACAATAAGGGGTGACCAGCTGTTGAAATCATTGTCAAATTCAGAAGGAAAGGATGAACTATATGAAAAATCCTTCACCCAGATGATGAAGCAGGGTGCAGGCAGAATTGGGAGAACTGATTCTCTGGATGAGTTGCAGACACAAGGGATACAGGGTCCAAAGATGGAGGCACTGCTTCTTTGGGAACAATATTCCTAGAGTCAGAGAGATGGCCAGGGTGCAGGGGGGGAATAATTGTTGTGGATATTGCAAGCTGATGTAGGGGAAAGTTGTTTGGGGCCATGTGCCATATTTGTTGATAGAGTCCTAAGGCACTGGGCCAACTACAATCCCAGATCCATTTGGGACTGGATACCCAACCAGGCATTTTCTGAGCTTCAAAGAACACAAGCCACTCAGTCCAGGGGGATGGTGTGGATGTAGTTGGTTGGAAAAAGGAAGAATGAAGCATGGCTGTAGGTGTGACCACACTACCACAGTAGAATTTGACTGGAGGGAGTATTGTGCCTCTCAGGAAAGTCCTCTGCCACCAATGAGGCAAAGCTACTGAATCCAAATCTAGTTAGGGGCAGGGAGAGTGTACTTCTAGAGGAGTTATCAGTCACTGTGGAGACATTGCTCTTGAATCCAAGATCAGTCAATTACAGCAGTAAGTGCTGGGTGATAGACTAGAAAGACATCAGTCACAGGGGAGATAATATTCATAGATGAGCCATCAGCTGCTAAGGAGACCTCATTCCTGGTTCCAGGCACCAGGCACCACTGGAGTAGGAGACAAGGTGAACTGTTAGCCAATGGGAGGTCCTAATTCCTAGGAACACTGGTTTACTATGACTGAAAAAGGGCAAAATCTGTCTGTGCCAAATGTACAAACTGGTTATTTTCACCAATGTCTACAAAGCTAAAATCCATTTTGCCAGTATTTTTTTATTTTTATCATTTAAGATTTTACTGAGGTTTTTAGTTACAATAAGCCATAAGAACGACCCTCATACATCGGCAGAACAAGAAGTCCATACAACATGAAACAGAGATAGTTAGTCTCAGAAAATTTCAACAGATTATCCAGCAGGGTTTTATAAAACAGATTTGATCTGATACGGGTAATGATCACACATTCAAACTAGCAACACTAAACTTCTTTTTTTTTGCATTCATATTTTATTGAATTTTTAAAAGAAAAGAAAAATGTTTATAAAAATTCATAAAGCATAACTTACACAAATCATATTCCAAGTACAACATTAAAGATTGAAATCAAAAGACAAAGCCATTACATACAGCATTTGATCATATAAAACTTGTAAATCAGAAAACGGAAACATTCAAAGGTTACACCATTAGTTTAAAAAGGGGCCCATGTTTCTAAAAAA
This sequence comes from Neoceratodus forsteri, assembly GCA_016271365.2. Lineage (NCBI taxonomy): Eukaryota > Metazoa > Chordata > Ceratodontiformes > Ceratodontidae > Neoceratodus > Neoceratodus forsteri. The sequence continues at coordinate 1,634,774,680 of CM028130.1, read as the reverse complement.
TGGTCTAGCTGATTAAGTAGAATGTGACAAATTCTCTCATTTTGTGCTAGGATTGATATATTATACCATTCTGACAGGAAGGTACATCCTGTACTTTCCACTTAGAGAGTAAAAGTCTCTTAAAGGCCAAGGCAGCTAATAAGATCCAGTTAATCTGCTTTTTCTGAAGTGGAAATAATTGAGAGGAGATTCCCAATACAAAAAGTTAAAGAGAGACAACATGATCTTACTTCTAGTTACCCTCTCACAAATCTTGTGAATCTGTTCCCAAAGCTGAAATATGCAAGGACAACTCCATAGCATGTATAAAATATCCGTTTGGAAGTAGTAGTATTGATGTAGAATTTTATATTGTATAGTTCTCCCTTGTACATCTTTGAGAGCTTGATGCGCATTTCTCCAGGCAGAATCCCAATCCTCTGAAGAGATACTCAAGCCAATAATGGATTCCTATTTAGATTTAGCATTTTCACTGAGAATGGAACTATCAATGTTGCCACAAATTAATTTGTATAGTTTCGATACCCCACCCCTAGAACTAACTTTCCACATATAAGGACCAATCCTCTGTTCACCACTAGGTAGCACCATATTGGGGCCTAAAACAGTGTCAGACAGTGTTTTCCTAATTTGCAGAAAAGGTCACAAAATGAAACTTGGGAGATTAAACTCTTGGCTAATTTCTTGGAATGATTTTAGTACTCTAGAACTGTGATCAATTAAATCACCTACATTGGAAATACCCGACTGAGCCACTCTTTATTTTGCAATACCTTGCCTCCCATCTGTATATTGGGGTTAGACCATAAACCTTCCAAATGTGGAGGTAGTCTGTTCAGTGATAAGCTGGTTTGTAGTGACTTGATTGTCTTTATTGAGCTGAGAATACATGGGTTAGAAGAGTAAACACCCGGATTCTTTTTGAATAAAAGATCAGCTGGTTTCCCTGGTTTACATAACTGACACTCTACCTCAAACCAAAGAGTGAAATTTGTAGATGGAGGTAAAAGGTAAAATAAAGCTTGTTTAAAAAGGAAGGCTAGCTGGTATGTCTCCCATCTAGGAAGTCCGAAGCCACCTTGGGACCAATGAGATCTGAGTTTTGAGAGGGATAGCCTGGGTGGTTTGGAACCCCACAGAAACTTTTTAATCATAAAAGTTATTTTCTTAAATTTAGATGCTCCCAATTTTAATGGTATATTCTGGAATAAATAAAAATGTTTGGGGGCCATCATCATTTTGATAGAATTAATTTTCCTTCCCAGGGATAAAGATAACTTGGCCCATTTCTCTAAATCATTTTTAATTTCCTTCAGTAAAGGGTTAAGATTAATATCTATAATAGTGTAGATATTACATGGATTTCAGTCCTAAGTACATGAGATAATCCATCTTCCAACACTTCCTATCTATACTATTATCTTTCTTTTCCAATCCACCTCTGTCTGAAACCTGCAACGCTGTGTTTTTCCCAATTAACTGAAAGACCTGAGAGACCTGAGAAATGATTTAAGTACAATTTGAGTTCTCTAATGGAGCTACCCACATGTGTTAAAGTAAATAGTAGATAATCTGCATATGCAAAAGTTTTATTAGTTACTAGACCTGTTTTGAAACCCTGAATATCTGAATTTGACTGTATAGATTTAATAAGTGGTTCTAAGCCAAAATAAACAGATATGGGGAAAGTGGACATCCCTGTCTCGTTCCTCTATACAACCTGAAGAGGTGAGATTTTCCCGTTTGTAATTACTTCCGCTCTTGGAGCACTATAAAAAGTTCTAACCATTGAATCAAACTGTTTCCACCTTAAAGTGTCTTAGTACTTTAAATAAGTATTCCCTCTAGGATATCAAATGCTTTAAAAAATCTATAGATAGCACTGTTAGGGTTTTTGGCAGTCTTAGCTGAAAATATCACATTAATGAGGCCTTGAACATTCTCCATACCAGACCTATCAGGACAAAACCCACCTGTTCCCTACCTATCATTTTGGTTACTATGTTACAAATTCTCAGGATAAGGTATTTGCTAAAATCTTGTAGTCTCCATTCAGCAATGATATTGGTCTGTAACTTTCACAGGTCAAAGGGTCCCTCTCTTTTTTAGGAATCAATGTGATAAAGGCTCTGGAGAAGAACCGGCAGTGATTTTTCTTCAAATGCCTCAGTAAACACTTTACACAAATATTTAGGAATTAGGAGCCCATTGCCTTGTGGAGTTCCCTGGTAGTCCATCTGGTCCTGGGGCCTTATTATAGGTAGATCTTTAATAACCTGAAATTTCTTCCACTGAGACTTGTTTGTCTAAATCTTCTCTATCCTCCTCAACTATAGGAGCAACACTAAACTTCATACAGGAGGGAAGTTAACTATCATACTCTTCCTACGCTTGATTAAAACTACTAAAAATAATTACCCGACAAGTCAAATCAGGTCAACCCACTAAACACCAGTACAGGTATGAATTAAGGTATAATAGATTCACAGAGGTTAGATATTCCAAAAATTCTAATATACAAGTCCCTATTATGTCAACATAGGATGGGGAAGAGAAAAGGATACGGTGTAACTAGAGAGGCATCAGAGCCAGTCAATAGCAACAGCCTATTATAGCTTAAATGAGATATGTTGCGAGTCAGAGAGGTGGTGGGTTTTGCAATGGTGGGGTGCAACTGAGCAGATATTAAAGTGCAAGTATGCCCCCAATTCTTATAGTATCTATCAAGCCTTCCCTTGGCTACCGCAGTGAGCCTCTCAAAGGTAGCAAGCCTGACCATAGCAGTTCTCCATTGCAAAATTACCAGGGGTGCAGGCTGCCTCTATCTCACTAGGATGGCCCTCTTTGCCTCCATGACAGCCACCAGGACCCAGGCCGCACTAGAGGGGGGGTAAGTGGGTTTAATATTGAGGTATCTCCCAACAGAAGAGAGTAGTGTTGCATTGAGAGTGGTTTACCTATTATCCTGGAGCAGTCCCCTAGGACCTGCGTCCAGAAGTGCAGTAGGGCAAGACAAGTCCACAGAACATAAAGTAAGTGGGCAGGGGTAGAATGACATCTCCAGCATTGATCCTTCGGTATAATCCTGAGGCTATGAAGAACCATTGGAGTTTTATACCACCTATGGAGGATTTTCAGTTGTATTAGTTGGCTTTTAGTATCTTTGTAAGCTGTGTGAGCCACTCTGAGGCACTCTGACCATTGTTGTTGGGATATGGGGTGAAGGAGATCTCGTTCCCAGGTGGCTCTGCTAGTTTGTGTGGTGTCAAGCAGTGCATCTCTGAGAATTTTGTAAAGGACACCCACCAGTCTCTGACTCTTTCTAGGTAGGTGGAGCTGACTCAAACAACTCCAAGTACTCTGAGTTGGCAGGACCTTGAGAAGAGGAGATAGAGCACTTCTTAACTGCAGGAATTTCCAGAAATCTGAGGATCCCAATCCATACCTATCCCAAATCTGCTCAAAGGACATTAGTGTTTGGGTAGCCGGGAGTAGGAGATCTCCTACAACTCGGATACCCTTGGAGGCCCAAATGGTCCACATGATTGGCTTACGGTCGACTGTGATAAGGTGGTTATTCCATATCGGAGCATAGTGGACTGGGGGAAGGTATTCAGCCTTTGGAACACCTGTGATAGCCATTGCTCTTCACCATGATCTGCATGTTTCTGTCATGATGGGGTAAGTCGGTCAGCCCTGGGTTTTCTGTTAGACAACAGGGAGAAAAGGGAAGTGCCCACTGAGAGAGTAGCCTGTAATGATACCCACTGAGGAGGGGGTAGGTCAGAAAATGAACTAGGCCATGGCCTGGACCATTCTATAAGCAAGGTGATAGCCCATGAACCAGGAGGCCCAAGTCCACCTCTGGTTCCAGTGTGCTCAGAGTTTTATCCATCCCCATCTCGGGCTTTGCCTTCCACAAAAATAATGAAATTAAATTATCTAAGGCCTAAATGGTTTTGAGAAAGTGGAATTGGGAGATTGTTTGGAAGATTTGAAACTCTGGAAAACAAACATTCTAATAACTTCTATCTTGCCTTTCAGAGTAAGGTGTAGCTTTCTCATCGTTGGATTCTAGCCATTAGGGATGCCAAAAGAGGGAGAAATGTGTGGATTCTAGGTCCTTCAAAGAGGTGGTGATGGTTATACCTAGGTAAGGAAAACCTTGTGGGGCCCAGGTAGTATCAGTACCAGCAAGACAGAGTCTGTTACATGCTCCATTCAAGGGAGATAGAATGTTTTTTTTGATTCACTGTTAGTCCTGAGAGAGAGAGTCTTGTAAAATTGTCAGGAGAGGGGGATGGAGATTGGGGATCAGAGAGTGTAAGGAGCATATCATCAGCATATCGTTGACTAAATAGGTGCCTGTTGTGCGAGGATGCAGAATGGTAGGGGAGCTTATAAGTTTTTGATCAAAGGGTCTAGGGCAAGGAGAAACATGAGATGAGAGAGGGGCAACCTGCCTGGTACCTCTCTGTAATGAGAATGGAGGAGATATCTCTATTGGTGACAATTCTGGCTGTAGGAGAGCAATACAGGGTGGAAACCCAGGAGCAGAAATAAGGCCTGAGCCATATAACCCAAGGACTTTGTGAAGATAAGCCCACTCCAGGGAGTGAAATGCCTTGGCAAAATCAATCACCAAGGTGACATTGGGGTTTTAGCTTGCATTGCCAGACACTTAGATTCAGGACTAGGCGTAAGTTGTCTGTACTTGACTTCCTTTGAGAATCCAGATTGCGACGGGTGAATTAGGATAGGCAGGAGTAAGGATAGTCTATTTTCTAGGACTTTGGCCAGTAGCTTAGTATCAACTGGGAGAAGTGAGATGGGTGAAAGTTTGCACAGAATAAGACATCTGATGATTTTTGGGAATAGGGGTTATTAAGGCATCACACATGGTCGGGGACATAGTATCTTTGTGGGCTTCCTGTAAAGCCCACAATAGGGATCAAAATGTCATCTTGAAGTAGTTGGTAAGCTCCAGTGACATCCCATCTGGCCCAGGAGCTTTTCCTTTTGCCATCTGGTAGACAGCAGTGCATACCTCCTCAAGAGTGATTGGGGCATCTAAGTTTCGTTGTTGCTCCCCAGTCAAACAAGGGAGAGGTCCCTGACATAAAGCACCAGTCGATTGTGAGAGCTCGATCATCAGAAAGTGTGCTCTGAGATTGATAGGCTCCTGGTAGCTCTGCATCTGCAGTGATTTAATGTACTTGGGTGCTGTAATAATCTTTCCTGTCTGTTTTAGGCAGAATTAGGGGAAGCCTGTTGCTTCCATAGATAATAAGCAGGTAGTTTCCTCCTTCTCCCTCCTCCCATGATCTGTGTTTCTCCGATCAACTGCACTCCGCCTTCCTGTTTAACAGTATGTTAATCTTGTATTTTAAACCTGTAATGCAGGCCAGGAGCAGGAGTTAAGCAGGTTCTGGGGAGACTTTAAACTGTTTCTCCAAGTTTGTTAGCTCATCCTGGAGTTCCTGTATTTGCTTCACTCGCTCCTTATTTTTGGCTGCTGTAAAGGAGATAATTCTCCCTCTTATAACAGCCTTAAAGGCCTCCATACCGTGGTCCTCATCTCCCCAGGGGTATTAGAGAGAAATAGGACTGTGCTTCCTCCTTTATGTAGTCGAAGGCTACTTCCTGCAGTAGTAGTGGGTTACATCTCCATCTTGTGGAGGGCGGGCTTTGCCCCTGCATGGAAAATGTAATTGCTACAGGAGCGTGGTCGGATACCATAATATTACCAATGGTCATATCTCCCACACCCGGCATGGCTAGGTGATTAATCAACCAGAAATCCAACCTACTATGGGTGCCATGCATGTTAGAGTAAAAGGTGTAATCTCGCCCTTGTGGATGGCTGTTTCTCCAGAGGTCACCCAAAGCCCATTCAACATCAAATTATTCAGAGTTACTAGGACCTTAGGTTGGGATTACTGGTGTGGAAGGGACTTGTCTATAAGACATCTAACACCAGATTGTAGTTTGCCCCCAGCAGTATTGGAACCTCAGTCTCATTCTCTGCTAAGTCTGTAAAGACTTGGTTTAGTTCAGAATATAGCTCCCTGAATCTGTATTAGGACCCTAACACTGGCTTCTATAACTTTACCGCCCGGGTAGGAGAGTCTAACTACTGACTATCTTCCCTGGGAGTCCAGGCGCTGAGCTTCTATCATCCATGGTCCGGACTTCTGAAGGATAATGGTGACACCCCTAGACTTTGTGGGTGCACAACTAGCTAATACCATCCCCACCCACAGCTTCTTCAACCATTGCACCGTTCGGCTGGTGAGATGCGTCTCCTGGAGCAGGGCCATATCAACTCCCATGGAGTTCAGGAATTGTACCACTTTGGTGCGTTTTGCCCGGTGGTTAAGCCTCCTGACATTCCAGGAGACGCACCTCCAACCTTGCGGCGCTGTGGATACTGTTGCCATTGCGGTTCACCACCGGAGTCTTATACCCTACAGATAGCATTGGCAAAGGCAGTATAGAAAGGAGTAGTCACTATTTAGTGTTAAGGTTCACATAACTGATAGACCGCAGAAAGAGATTTGAAGATATCAAATGTTCTTGCCTGTAAATATCACAACCTGAATAAAGTGAAAAAAGGTAAAGGTTAGTTATCTTAACAGTAACTAATTAGATAACAACAATATGTCACTATAACAGTATTAACACATAGATTACTAACAATAACACAGTTGATGGTGCCGAGGTGTACATGTGAGGAGAGGCCCAAGTCCTCTATAAGCCACACTGCTTCAGTCACCAAAAAGAGCAACAGGGAGAGGTCACACCCAAAGGAGGTGATCTGTCTCAGCCTGACTCCATATGTCTAGTCATGAAGCTAGATCCGGACAGTCCAGGCATATCTGTCACCTGGGTAAAGAAAGGGGGGGAGAGGGTCTCTGCCAGACACGCTGTTTCAGATGCCTTAGCAAGTGCTAAGAACAACTTCTATCCTTGGGGTTATTGGGGTTGCCATGCTTGGTTTCTTTTTTGCATAATAGCACTCTTATAACGTGCAGACCGCTCCCCACAGGCATGTCCTGTGTGCCGCTAATTAATCAGAAACCTCAACAGCGAGAAATGGGGGGGGAATGGTCTAGCCTGCCTTGTGTTGCCCGTCAAAGGGAGGTAGCACACCTCTACTCTGGGCAGGAATATGGGTAATCTAACAGTAGAGCTGCACAAGGCAGGGGTCTGGTCATAAAGCAACCAGATCAGTACATCCTAATCCTAATGGCCTCGGGGTGTACAAGAGCCTTAAGCTACAGATAGAATAGCTTGTTTGGTATAGGTGAATTATTGTATTGCACCGTCCCCGGTTCTGCATGTCATTTCAGTTCCAACAGGTCTGGGAATGGAAGCAAGAGCTTCTGCGAATGTCTTCAGCCCCGGTCTCAGGATGCCAGCAGCCACTGCAGTTTCACCTTCAGATTCGTCCATTGCAGTCACCCAGTCCAACGGGGTCGAGTGCTCCATAATTACTGTGGCCTCATCCTTGGAATAGTCTTTTTACGCATCCTGTTTTTGTGCAGAATCATCAGCTCTGGGGTGCTTAGCAGGCAGTGAGGCTGTGGTGTTACCGGCATCAGGGCATGGACTTCTGAGTACTACCTTTGTCTGGCAGGCAGCAGGTTGCAGCGGAGTCCTGGTACTTGAGCTGTGAGTTGGTACTAGACATCTCAGGAGCTGGGAAGAGACAGGAGCAATCTGATGTGGCTTATCCTCCATATGTTGCGGAGCCCATAGCTGCCTACGAGTAGGGGAACTCTTACTGGGTGGGTCGTTCCGGCTGGTTTTAGTGTCTCCCGCCACAGCATTTCCTTTTTTATTAGTTCCCTGGGCTATTTGATTCCTAGGCTCCCAGAGGCGTCTGGGAGAGGTAGTTTTCAGCAGCACATCTGGCCAGTGACTCTGGATCCAAGCCTCTGCATCTCCAGGAGATTCCGCCAGGAAAGATTGCCCATTCTTTGTCAGGTACAGTGCTGTGAGGCCCCTGAAACAATATTGTACAGAGTTGGCTATGAGAATCTTTTTCAAGGGGTTGTAGGCTATGTGCTTAGCTGCCACATCTTGGGTAAAGTCCCGATAGAAAGAAATAGTATTGCCTCTCCAAACAATTTCCCGAGGTCTCAAGTAGCTCAAAGTAAAGCTCCTTGACTGAAAAATGGAGCAAGTAAGCAATCATGGTCCGAGGGCCCTAAGTATTGTTGGGGTTACAAAAACGTGATGTGCCCTTTCCCTCCAACAGGCTCCTTCCAATGGTCCCCTAGGAGTTGTGGTATCCATTCATTCAAAGTCTCTCCATATTTTGGCCTCGGTTCCTTCAGGCACTCCCAGGATTCGAACATTGTTTTGTCTGCTTGATCTTCCTGGTCCTTCATACTGTACCATAAATGAGACAGCCTGATCTCATGAGTCTTAGCTTTTGTAGTACATGCACATGCTGTCTTTTAGGTTCTTCCGTCCGCTGCTCCAGTACAATCTACTGATCCTCTAGTCAATGAACACATCCACTACATTGCCCATATAAGGAAATTGCCAATAGTGTCCACTATGCTCAATAAAGCTTCAAACATTTTGTTGATGTGTGCCAGGACCTCTCCAACCTGGGCCTGCTCAGGAGGTGATGATGTAGCCTGAGTAAGTAAACCAGCATTGTTTAGGTTTGAAGATTCCATCTCACCTGTGGATGTTGCGACCATCTGACAGGTAATATATCCTCTGTCACTTGTGGAGCAGTGGGGTCCCTCTACTCGGAGGGCACCTTTTTTTTTTTTTGATGTTTATTTCTTCCAAGCTCCAGCTTCTGCCTTCAGTTGTCCCCAGCACAGCCCTCCCCAAAGGTTAGACCCCCTCCCTTATGTGCACCCGACTTACCCTTCGTGGCAGGGTGGTGGGGAGCGACTCGACCCACCCCAAATGGATCCATGCCAGGGAGGTGGCTTCTCAGAGGTGGTGCTGTGGGGACCACGTCATCCAGCTGGAGCTATTTTCTGCTTTTCTCCCATTGTGAGGAGGCAAGGTATGCAATGACGCCTGCAGTGAGCATACACATGCTACCGCACGCGCTCTCACCAAGCGTCTGCCTATCTCCTCCCCTTCAGCTGTAGTGTCGGTGCGCTGTCCCCCAGCAGCTGCCAGGGCCAGTAGAATGCTGACAACTAGTGCCCCACCCGAGAAGAGAGCAGTCCACGGATGCTCGATCCTTCTCCTCCCATAACCCGACGACCCATGCTCATTCCTGAACACCAGGTAGCGTGAAGCGAGTAAGGCATCCAGTGCCTCAGCCCTCAATGCCACTGGGCCAGTTCTGGAGGCTCCTTTGATCATGACCCAACTCTTGGTTGTAGGGGAGAAGAGCACTAAGGTTCTAAACGAGGAGGGTACTGTTGTACTCGTTTTCCGTGCTCGGGCGCTACGGCCTAAGTAAGACTGATTGGCTCTCATGTATTACTTTCGTGCGGTGCAGAGCGTGCATTAGAAGTGTGGCTCCCCGAAAAACATCTCAATGGTGGTGGCAGAATTGGAAAAGGTATTTTAAAACATAAAATAGCCGTCAACCCAGCATCCAGGCGGTTTGTGCTCGATTATCTGTCAGGCTGTGGCAGACAGAGGAGTTTAAGCTGCCACCATCTTCAGGTCCAAGCCACGCCCCCCTTTTGCCAGTATTTTGTTTTGAGCTTTGTTTAACAATTTGTTTTGTCAGCAGGCATGTATTTTAGCAGTGTTGCTGTCTAGTAGTTATTAAAAATAATAAACTCTGTGATAAGCTTAACCTGTACCTATCTTTGGTTTTGTGTCTTATATGCACACACAGTCCTCCCACTATGATCAATACCTATGTGCCCAAGTGATCTGAGTGTGCAGATCTTGAAGGCCAGTGTGTGTATATGTGTGTGTGCGTGCGTGTGTGCTTAACTGATGTCATGTATGGCATCTCAAGTGGCAGGGGCAGCATTATGTCCGCCACCCCTCAGGGGTGATGGCAGCAGTGGAAACACTATGGCCCCCATCCCTGAGGGGTGACAGTGGCAGCAGCAGGAGCAGCACTATGGCTCCTGTCCCTCCAGGGTAATGGCAGCAGCACTATGGCCTTCACCCCTCAGTGGTGTTGGCAGCAGCACTATGGCTCCTATCTCTCAAGGGTGACTTCAGAAGCACTATGGCCCCCATCCCTGAGGGGTGGCATTGACAGCAGCAGTAGCAGCAGTATAACTCCCATCCCACAGGGATAATGGAGGCAGCACTATGGCTGCCCTCTTTCATGGGTAATGGTGAGAGTACTATAGCACTCATCCTTCAAGGGTGATGGTAGCAGCACTATGACCCCAATCCTCAACTGTGATGACAATAGCACTATAGCCAACAATCCCACAGAGGTGATGGCAGCAGCAGCAGCACTCTGGACCCCATCCTTTAGATGTGATGACAGCAGCAGAACTATAGCTCCCAACTCTTATGTGTGATGATAGCAGCAGCACTACAGCCTCCTATCCCTCAGGTGTTACAGCAGCAGTATGGCCACAGCCTTTCAGAAGTGACTGCAGCAGCAGCTGCACTACAGCCCCAAACCCTCTTATGCGACTGCAGCACTATGGCCCTCATCCCTCAGGGGTGATAGCAGCATTACATCTCCTATCCCTCAGTGATGATGGTAGCAGCACTATGAGCCACAACCCTCAGGTGTGATCGCAACAGCAGCACTATGGAACCCTCTCTCAGGGGCTACAGCATCAGCACAACTATGGACCCCATCCCTCAGGTATAGTGGCAGCATCAGCACTATGGCCCCATCCCTCAGATGTGACAGCAGCAGCACAATGTCCAACATTCCTCAGGTGTGACAGCAGCAGCACAATGTCCACCATTCCCTCAGGTGTGACAGCAGCAGCAATGTCCACCATCCCTCAGGTGTGACAGCAGCAGCACAATGTCCACCATTCCTCAGGGTGTGACAGCAGCAGCACAATGTCCACCATTCCCTCAGGTGTGACAGCAGCAGCACAATGTCCACCATTCCCTCAGGTGTGACAGCAGCAGCACAATGTCCACCATCCCTCAGGTGTGACAGCAGCAGCACAATGTCCACCATCCCTCAGGTGTGACAGCAGCAGCACAATGTCCACCATCCCTCAGGTGTGACAGCAGCAGCACAATGTCCACCATCCCTCAGGTGTGACAGCAGCACACAATGTCCACCATCCCTCAGGTGTGACAGCAGCAGCACAATGTCCACCATCCTCAGGTGTGACAGCAGCAGCACAATGTCCACCATTCCTCAGGTGTGACAGCAGCAGCACAATGTCCACCATTCCTCAGGTGTGACAGCAGCAGCACAATGTCCACCATCCCTCAGATGTGACAGCAGCAGCACAATGTCCACCATCCCTCAGGTGTGACAGCAGCAGCACAATGTCCACCTCCCTCAGGTGTGACAGCAGCAGCACAATGTCCACCATCCCTCAGGTGTGACAGCAGCAGCACAATGTCCACCATCCCTCAGGTGTGACAGCAGCAGCAAATGTCCACCATTCCTCAGGGTGACAGCAGCAGCACAATGTCCACCATTCCTCAGGTGTGACAGCAGCAGCACAATGTCCACCATTCCTCAGGTGTGGACAGCAGCAGCACAATGTCCACCATTCCTCAGGTGTGACAGCAGCAGCACAATGTCCACCATTCCTCAGGTGTGACAGCAGCAGCACAATGTCCACCATTCCTCAGGTGTGACAGCAGCAGCACATGTCCACCTCCCTCAGTGTGACAGCAGCAGCACAATGTCCACCATTCCTCAGGTGTGACAGCAGCAGCACAATGTCCACCATTCCTCAGGTGTGACAGCAGCAGCACAATGTCCACCATTCCTCAGGTGTGACAGCAGCAGCACAATGTCCACCATTCCTCAGGTGTGACAGCAGCAGCACAATGTCCACCATTCCTCAGGTGTGACAGCAGCAGCACAATGTCCACCATTCCTCAGGTGTGACAGCAGCAGCACTATGGCCTCAATCTCATAGGTGTGATGGCAGCTACACTGCAGCCTCCATCCCTTGGGGTGATGGCAGAAGCACTACCACCCTTATCTGGCAAGTGTGATGGCTGTAGGAACAGTACAACCCCCATCCCTTGGGGGGATGCCTGTAGAGACAGTAATACAATCACCTGCCTTCAACACCCACACCCCACATGCCCAAGTTACAAATTACTGGCCTTCTTAGCTTGTCAAAAACAAACACGAATTAAGCCAAACCACCAGATGCTAAGGTGGATGCCCGCAGTATGGTCCTGTCTAACATTTAACTGCCTGAGTTTTCTTCTATGGAATAAAGTGCCTCCACCTAAAAAATCCACAAGTGATTAGTGGAGGACCATCTAATGGAAAATCAGGTGTCTCTGAAACATGGGGATTTCTTTTTTTTACTTGATTTCTGTGAAAAGGGGATCTGTCAGTTTTCATGTCTGAGCTCAGATGTGACTTGAGCCCCAGTCTGCTCGCTGGCATCATAGAGCACCTGAGGGCATACATTCTGTGTGCCTGAGTGTGCTTTGGCTTGGGTGCAATTGCAGCACCCCACTCAGTGAAAATAGCATTATACAGTGGTAGGTACAGTGACAACAACAATTAGGTCATATGGCAAATTCAAGGGCACACAGACGCTAAGTACCCGTGACTCATTTAGGGGAACACAGCAAACAGCAGCAGCAGCCTCACTCTGCCCACTGACATTTTAAAGTATATGGCACCTTATTGCTGTTTTCCTCTGAGTGTGCTGTCTGGCTTGGGTGCTGTTGCAGCACCCTACCCACCCACACCAGTATCATGCAGTGGCAGGTAGGGCAACAACAGCACCCGGGTCATACAGAAAATTCAGGGGCATGCAGAACCTAAGCCCCCATCCACTCAGGGGCACACAACTAACAACAGCAGCATGGACAACTGCCAGCAGTTATACCATCAGCAACCCAGCTCACTGTCCATCTTAAAAAAGGAAAAAAACTCCCAAAATTAAAAACCAAATAGTGTCCCAGGCTGGTGGTGCACATCACTGGCCAGTGTGAGATCTGGGTTTGTAAATTGAGCTAATCCAGGCTCCCCGTGAAATAGTATGGTTTAGAGCATGATGCAGAGGCACTGCATGCTGACCTGGGGACATACCTCAGTGGGAATTGAGGCTGCCTTGATGATGTGTGGGACCACACCGTGTTGTAAGCCCCTTCCAGACTGGTTGATCCTCACAGACACCCAGATCAGCAAGCATCTCTTGAGCCTCCTAGCTCAGCAAGACTAACAGTCCATTTTCTCAGAGACACATTTAAATAAATGCTATTAAAGACACCCAACTGAAACCCCCCCACCTGATTCTCCAAGTGTGCTGACACTAAGCGTTCTCAGGGTTTTAATCAGATGGCATAAAATAGCATAGGCACATACCTTTTTCTACACAAAAATGTTACACTCTGGTTAGAAAACATTCGCATCCACTGATCAAAGGGTTAGATGCAGAGCTGCTAAATATAAACCTGACCCCCCACACCTGCTGTCCAGCCCAATTCCCCAATTGGACTTTTTAGCTTGTTTTTGTTGTTTTAAATCTAGTGTGAAAACAATTAAGTATTTCTTTTCAACACAAAACTTTACTTTCTGGTTGGTAAGCAATCATATCAGCTGACTGAATGAAGGGTTAGATGCAGGAGCAGTTAAACTTTAAATCTGACACCAACTGGATATTTTGCCGCATTCAGCTTATTCAGGTACCAGGTGATGACCGCTCATGTAAGGCAGTGCGGTATTTACCACACTGTCTATACAGCACATGACCTTACTGCAACAGGGGTAGAATAGTGGTAAGGAATGCATCTATCCCGTCACTGCACACAGAATGGGAGGCTGTACAAGTTGCCATGTGCGGGTGCTTGGTCAAGCCACGGCAGTGGAGAAAGTGGCTGGGCTCCAGCATACCAGCACAGTCAAGAGACCTGGGACGTGGTTTGCCCCCAGGTCTCTCTCCTGTGAAAACTTTTGGGACATTTTATTTAAAAGAAAGAAAAAAAGCAACCCCCTGTCCCGAGTTGCTCTCCATCCCCAGCCCCCCTCCCGAGACAGTTATTTAAGTTCCAGGAGTGTAGGGTGTGGTGGGGGCACTTGAAAACCCATTGTATTCAACAGGCAAGGAGCGCAGAACAGATCGGCTTTTCCAACTCTGCATATTGTCCTGCACTTTTCACTGTGTCATTTTTAGCCACATGGTTTTGCCTACAATGACATGATTCCATGCCCTTATTCATGACAGGTCCTAAAGTAAATGGATATTCCTGTCCACACGAAGCGTGATATACAGTTTGTTTTAAAGGTACAGTTCTGTGCTTTGATTATGAAACTACTGGGTACTGTCTGCTGGTTTGTGACGTCACACATCTAGAAGAGAAATTTTAATAATAGAACAGCTACACTAAAATAGAGTCTGGACTTTTTCAGCATTTGATGGTCATGGAACTGGAAGACTCTCCAGCTTTGCTAGACAGAATTGTTTCTTATAAAAATGGGCTCACTCGGCTTTTCTACAGACTTGGAGAAAGAGTTAAGCCTTTACTAAGGACTTCAATTTAAGTTTGTTTAATGCTATATCACACAGGTTAACAATGAATATCTTCTGTGGTCTTTCCATGCTGATTCTAACGTCTCATGATAAACTCCCTCTCCCTGTGTGAGGCAGCGTTTCAATTTCTCTTCCTCATCCTCCATTGCTGTATTTATTTATTGAAATGTTTCACCAGGAGGGCACACTGAACAACAAGTTGCTCATCTCATGCTGCGACCTGAGGACAGGGGGTACATAAGGATGAGCACAGTAATATATTAATTTTGGATGGAAAAACAGTTACAAATGATGTGTGAACAGGTAGACAAGGTAAAGGTACTATATAGGTGCAATACAGGCAATTACAGCATATGAACATAAAACAATCAGAGGAGTCTGGGAGTGTAGTACAATAGAACATGTGAAGCACTAAAGAGCGGTGCAAACTTTAGTGCGATGTCATACCAGGAGCAAACTCAAGGAATAACACAAGTGCTGAATGAGGAGAAAGAATAGAATCTAAGTGTAGAGGGTAAAGAGAGGCCTGGAGAAAGAAGAGTGGCAAGAAGGGGTGGGTGTGAAGCAACAATGCCAGTATCCCTTCAGGATAATAGGGAGACCCTGCAAGAGGAGCTGGGTGCTGGAGGGGAGAGGCTGCAACCCATGTTCCCCATCAGGATACTGAGAACCCTGCATGGGGGTAAAGAGTTGGAAGGCAGGAACTAGGAGAAAAGGAAGTTGAAGAAAGTTAAAGCAGGAACAGCTGGGAGAGAGGAGATAATGGAGGGGGGTAGAAATAGGATACTAGGTGGAAAAGCCCTGCAAGCAGGCTGGGTACTGGAGGGGAGAAGCAGCCAATCCAAGGTCCCCTTCATGATGCTGAGAACCCTGCAAGGGGTAAAGAGAATTAGAATGCTGAAAGAAGGAATAAAGGAAGTTAAGGAGGGTTAAAACAGGAACAGCTGAGAGAGAGGAAGCTATGGAGGGCAGAGTGAAGGGAATAGTTGGAGGAGGAGTGATGTATTTGGGGGGTAGGGAATCTCCCAGATTTTAGGGAGGCAGTGGGCAAATGCAGTCTGACCAATGAGGGTGGAGTGGTATGGAACCACCAAAGTGTGTGTATCACTAGATCAGAGAGAATAGGAGGATGGGAGAGGGACTGAGAGCAAGGATGAGAGATAGAGAGGAAGTCCACCAAGCCAGAGTTTGGAGGTTAGTTTTGCACAGTGGGAGACTCGTCTGTTTGATAGCAGAGAGAAGGCTAGGGATTAATAGAGTTTACAGTGATGGGTAAGAGGGGGAGAGTCAAGGACAAAGCACCAGAAGGAGTTAAAGAGAGTGTCCAATTTGGTCAGGGAAGATTTGAGAGCAGCAGCATATCCTATATTGCAGTAGTTAAAGATGGGGAGTATCATCTTCTGTACAAGTTTGTGCCTTGAAGTCAGTAGGATGCAGCTACGATTCCTGTACAGGTGCAGAGCTTGGGGCTACAGTTTTTCAGGATGGCATTGATATACAGAGAAGTTGAGGTGTTGGTCAAGTCAAACCACACGATAGCTAAATGAGGATGTGTCCTCAAGAGTTGTCCCATCTAGGTGTGTGGTAGGAGGGTGGATGGTGAGCCTAGAGAGTCTCTGCCTGGTGCCAAAGGTCACGGAGACCATCTTCTTGGCATTGAGGAAGAGCTGGTGGGAGGCAAACCAGAGCTGAACTTTGTTGAAATCATGCTGCAAGCTGGTTTCCACAGCAGCAGGGTTTTTGCCAGAACTGTACAAGACAGTATCATCAACATACATACGGATAGAGGCGGTAGAGCAGGCTGTGGGAAGATCATTTAGGAAGATGGAGAAAAGCAGGGGACCAAGTACTGAGCCCTGTGGGACACTAGTGGTGATGGTGCATGGAGGGGTGATTGAGATAGCAATTGTTACTGTTGGGACCTACTGATGAGGTAGGATTTGAACCAGTTAGTAGCAGACATTGCAAGACCTGCTGCAGTGAGGGAGTTGAGGAGCAGGGTGTGGGAGACAGTGTTGAAAGCTTTGGCTAGATCGATGAAAATGGCTAAGATAATCAGGCCATCATCTATCCCGGTGAGGATGGAATCAGCGAGCCTGAGGAGGGAAGTGGTCATCAAGTGATTCTTCTGAAAACCAGATTAGAAGGGGGTGAAGAAGGAGGAATCAGAGAGGAAGGAGGAAAGTTGTGAGACAATCAGGTGTTCTTAGAGTTTAGCAAGAGTAGGAAGGAGATAGATAGGGTGATAGTTAGCAGGAGTGGATAGGTCACCACCCTTGGGGAGAGGAAGGACAATGGCATGCTTCCAGGAGGAGGGGACTTGAGCAGATGTGAAGGAGAGGTTTAAAATTACAGAGATAGGATAAGCAATAGCAGAAGCAGAGAGATACATAGATACATAGACAGAGTCGGCAGATAAGGGCCTATGGCCCACCCAGTCTGCCCATTTGAGCTTGTAAGTTAAGTTTATGTTTTCCTAGAAGTCTGTTGCCCCTTACCCCATACCTCCAGAATTCCTTTATGTCTATCCCATGCATTCTTAAATCCTGTGATTGTTTCAGCCCCCACCACTTCCTCTGGCAGGGTGTTCCCTTGTCCACCACCGTTCTGTGAAGAAATTCTTCCTCACATTTCCCTGAAGTCCTCCCTCCAACTTCATCCCATGCCCTCTAGTCCTGGAACATCTTTTCACTTAAAAATAGTGTATTCCTGCACCTGTTCCTCCCTGTAAAATACTTGTATGTCTCTATCATATCCTCTCTCTCCTCCTCTTCTCCAGGGAGTACATGTTCAGTTCCTTCAACCTGTCCTCCTAGGACTTGTGATGCAATCCATGTACCATCTTTGTTGCCCTCCTCTGAACCTTCTCTACCTGTCTATGTCCTTACGTAGGTAAGGTCTCCAGAACTGTACACTGTACTCCAGGTGGGGCCTCACTAGTGTCTTGTATAGTGGAATTATGACCTCCCTTTTCCTGCTGGTGATGCCCCTGCCTATGCATCCCAGCATCCTATTTGCTTTACCTGCTGCCTTGCCACACTGTTTCCCTACCCTGAGGTCATCAGAGATGATAACCCCAAGATCCCTTTCCTGCTTGGTGCATGCTGTATCCTCACCCCCCAACTGATATATTGTGCCAGGGTTTTTGTGCCCCATATGCATTATCTTGCACTTCTTTGCATTGAATTTCAACTGCCAAACCCCTGACCATTCTTCAAGTTTCTGCAGGTCCCTTCTCATTCTGTCTACACCCTCTGGTGTGTCTAATCTGTTACAGAGCTTTGTGTCATCAGCGAACAGTGAAATTCTGCCTTCTAGGTCCTGTGCAATGTCACTGATGAAGATGTTGAATAGGACCGGTCCCAGCACTGATCCCTGTGGTACCCCACTGGTCACTCTTCCCTCTGTGGAGTGACAGCCATTTACCACCACCCTCTGCATCCTGCCACCCAGCCAGTTACCTACCCACCACACTACTGTCCTGCCACACCCATATTCCCCAGTTTGTGTAATAGTCTTCTATGTGGCACAGTGTCAAAGGCATTGCTGAAGTCCAGATAGGCTATGTCCACTGCCTCCCTGATCCACCTCCCTAGTCACCCAGTCAAAAATTCAATGAGGTTGGTCTGACATGACCTCCCCCTGGTGAAACCATGCTGCCTTGGGTCCTGCAGTCCATTGCCAACCAGATGGTCCACCAATCTCTCCTTCAGTAGTGCTTCCATGATCTTCCCTACTACAGAGGTGAGGCTGACTGGCCTGTGTTCCCCACTTCCTCTTTGTTCCCACTTTGTGTAAGGGGACTACATCTGCTGTCCTCCAGTCTTTGGGTACCTCCCCTGTTTCCAGTGATTGGCTAAACAGGATAGCCAGAGGTTCAGCCACCACCTCTCTTAGTTCTTTAAGGACCTGGGGTACACCCATCTGGCCCCATTGCTTTATCAACTCTTATTACTTCCAGTTCCTATAGGACCCTTTCTCGTGTAAAGGGCATGTCCATCTCTGCACCATTCTCACCCTTGTACTCCCTTCAGACCCATTACTCTCCTTTTCCTCAGTAAAGACTGAGCAGAAATACCTGTTCAATATGTCAGCTGTACTGTTGTCATCCTCCACGCCCCATCCTCCCCTTCAGTCTCACTATCCCTCCCTTTGCATTTCTTTTTTTACTTATGTACCTGTAAAAGGTTTTGACCCCTCTACCCACTGATTTTGCAATGTGTTCTTCTGTCTGAGCTTTGGCTTCCCTTACAGACCTCCTGCCTCCCTTTGCTTCTCCTGGTACTTCTCCTTCTGCCTGTGTCTTTTTGTATTGCCTGAATGCAATCTTTTTGGCTTTCACTTTCTTTGCTACCTCTTTGAAAAACCATAATGGTCTCCTCTTCCTTTTCCTCTTGCTAACCTGCTTAATACATAATTATGTTGCTCTTGTAATCCCCATTTTAAATACTGCCCACTGTTCCTCAACCCCAATTGCAGGAACATGTTATTAAGTTATAGTCACACAGAGAGTGTGTATTTAACTATAGCTTCAGACATTATCTAAATGATAGAGACGTTTGGGATCAAAGTCATAAGGAGAAGAACCCTTACAGGGGTTAAGGGAGAGGAGTGCACTTAAAGCTTCCTCAGGGGAGATAGTGGAGAAGGAGAAAGGGGTAGACAGATGCTGGAGGAGGTGCTGAGATTGGGTATGAGTTGGTAGGGGAGGGAGGGGCAGAGAAGTAGTGCAAAAGAGGTGTAATAGGCATTAAATTAATGTGCCAAAGCTACCGTTGGATATTATTTACTTTAAGAACTGGGGGAATGGGTGGAGGAGAAGAGAAAAGGTCATGGACCACCCTCCAAAATTTGGATGGGGAGTTTATATTTGTAAGGAAAGAGGATTTGAAGTATTCAGACTTAGCCAATCTGATAGCTTTGCACAAGAGTTGCATAGCATTCTGTACATGGCATAGTCACTGGTAAGCTCTGTGGATCTGTGTTTTTTCCAAGCTTGTTCATGCTCCCTGAGGCAGGCCAGTAATTCTGTAATAAATTGATTCCTGTCTTTTTCTCAGCAGATATTTTGCTCATGTAGCATATCCCTCCCTGTTGCTAGATTGTCCCAAAGGATCCTGTTCCTTGTCTTACTGTCATTCACCTTAAAATGTTTGTTTGCTGGCTTGTCTTGTTTCTATAACTTCTGTATGTATAACTGTCTGCACTGTCTGACTCTTAGTAATATTTTCTATTGTTGTATCCCTCTATTGTATTCTTTTCAGATACAAATTCTATTGTCCCTGTAGTCTTCTATGTTGCTTTTAAATTTTTAAACTTTACACTGCTTGATAGTCACTAACAAAGGATGTATGGGAAATAACTGGAAATATGAGATTTCAATTATCTGTCAATAGAATCAGCCTGTTTTACTGTATATGTGAAATCAAACTAAACAAATTGTGGTCAAAACCAACATGGCTGCTTCAGAGTGGCGCATCTGAGTGAAAACTACTCAAAGCTTCTGCCACGGCTGATGGCGTACTTGCGCCAGTTCAACAAATCACGAAGAACAACATCCACAAGACTGCAGTCCAGGAGTAACACCAATTTGTAGAGGTAAAAAAACCCAGACTAAATCAGTCCCTCCAATTGCAGGAACATGTTATTAAGTTATAGTAACACAGAGAGTGTTGTATTTAACTACAGCTTCAGACATTATCTAAATGCATTAAACATTATGTTGAAGATTTCTGTTAAGAAATGCAACTTGAATTTAAAATACAACTGTTAGATTTTGTGGAAAACTAGAGAAACTTCTGTGTGATGAAATGGACTACACTATCTGAACGTAACACTGTAGCATTAAAATTGTTTGCATGAGATGTTTTGTGGGAAAAATTGTACTTGAAGTGTTTAGAAATAAGCAGTCTTGATTAGCCAAGAATGGTGTCATTATTATAATTTTGTGTATAGGGGATAGTGGATGGCCAGCCATTCAAACCAAACCTGTGTTGCCACCGACCTCGAGAGTAGTCAGAACTCTGCTGGCAATGCAGGCTTGTTGTGCACATGACTAGGCATCCACTGTTTCATACTCTATATATTTTTAATCTTCAAAAAATAAATTTTTGCCACACACACACACAAAGGCACATAATTTTGGAAAATATTAAAACTAATAAACTCACCCTACACCCAAATGATAATGCTCCTTACCATGCTACTGACAGTTTATTTGCTTTTACAATCATTTGAAAAAAAAAAGCTTACTTCATTAAAAAGGAAGACCTAGGTGATGAATGAGAGCAAGAACTGCAGTTATGTGCTTCCATTTAAATTAACACAGTTTCAAATAAATATGTTATAGTGCAGATCGTGCTCATGTTTGTTTCCCAGTTCCTTTCATTTTTGTAAGTAAGATTCTTTTTTAACGATTTTGAAAGCAAAAGACTATTAGTGGCACTGGTTGGAGCATTAGCAGCTGGGTACAGGGTGGTTTTATTAGTTAAAATAAATTAAAGAAATAGAAAGTTTCTGTGTTTAGGTATATGTGTGTATATGTGGTGAGGGAAGACAACAATTGTGAGAAGAGCAGAGCACAGGCAGAACTGAATTTCCATTCTTATTAAAAAGTGTTTACACCACAGATAAGTGCAACATCATTATATTACCTTTGACCTGTGGTACCAAAGCTTTTTAGTTTGGATGGAAAGCCATGCAGAACAGACCCTAACTATATAATACAGTGCCTTTCATGCACACTGTAACCCTAAATGCTTTACAAAGCACCATGTTACATACAGGTAGTAAGGGGTTATGTGCAGCACACACACACAGAGGCCACTTTGCACACTCATATGATACACACAGGCATACTAC
Organism: Neoceratodus forsteri; assembly: GCA_016271365.2. Lineage (NCBI taxonomy): Eukaryota > Metazoa > Chordata > Ceratodontiformes > Ceratodontidae > Neoceratodus > Neoceratodus forsteri. The sequence goes on along the minus strand of CM028130.1, from coordinate 1,634,753,207 downwards.
AATAAACAGGTGATTTTCAAGCCACATATCTTCAGGACCACACAGTGCATCCTCCAAAACATACTGGTGGCCTTGCCCATTACATTTTTTATCCCATTCCCTTAATACAAAAGATCTCTTTCCCCACATAGTATAGTACGTAGCAAATGAAGTTCCTATTGTCTTCTCTCTTTTGCTGCTAGGATATGGCCAAAGGCTGGCATCAGCACAGTAGTAGGGCTACCATTCATAAGGCCAGAAACCTGAGTTCTGGAATAAGCCACAGTCATTTGAGGGTGGTAAGGGAGTGGGGAACTGACTGTATCACAGAATGCTCCCCTCCTCCACAGTGGGAGGGTCTCGGTCTCCACCACAATGCTGCTAACTGGGTGAACACAGGTGAAAACAGAGCAGAGGCATGGTGTAGGGACATCTGCTGGGCTCACAGTGGCATGCAGATGAGCATACTGCTGCTCTGAGCCCCGTGTGTGGATGGCCCAGGGAAAAGGAGAAAACAGCAAAAAATAGCCCCAGCAGCAATAGTCAGAGATTATTCCTCAGTATATCTGGAGGACTCCTCACAACTCCTGCCATGCTGCATGATGCAACATTAGAGATTTGGGGAGGTCACTGCCCACTCTTGTCCCTGTTTGTGGTGCAGTGCCATGGCTGGATGGAAGTGGTATATTGCAGTTAGAGGTGATAGAGGTCTGGTACATTGGGTAGCCCAAAGAAGAGCTGCACTTGAGATTGGAGGGAGCATAAATAGTAAGTTAAACAAGCAATGGGATGCTTACCATTTGCATAGTGTTTAAATAACATGTCATTGGTGGGGGATGGGTTGAGGAGGGTGCAGTCCTCCTGGATTGCCATATCCCCACAGAAAATTAAACAGAATTTCATTGAACATGGCCCAGTACTAGTGAGGACCCCAAGCACACTGCAGAGGCTCCAAGGACTGGGGGCTGGAGAAGAAAAGGCCAAACAGGGAAGGATATGTGGTTTGTGGACAGGCACAGGGGGCTATATAGATGCTACTGCTGCCCTTAGGCAGGTGTAGCTAATGGCCACCTCCACTGGCCCTATGCTTTGAAGAGTTTGTGTCCAGGATAGGGTGAATACTGACCTATGAGCCCCGGCAAGCCAGCATCCCACCCACCTGCATAGAGAGGTGCACTGGTAAGTCACTGTGTTCATAGAGGGCACACACGAATACTGTGGATCCTGTATAGTACCCAGATGGTGTGCATGTGGTGCATAGGGATGCTCCGTGGCTTTTTCAGGACTTTTGCACCCATGGAGGCACAGCAAACAATTTGAGGATTGGGCCCGAATAAACAGGCTTCTGAAGATACACAAAACATGGTAATGTAATGAGATAAATTTCCTTACATTGTACTATAAATATACAGCTCTGAAGCTTCCTCTTACATGGCCCACTGGCTATGAAGCTTGATCAAATCAAAATAAAAAAAAGTATGTGTGGAGGTGCACACTGAACAGCATAATAAAACAAGAGAGGCGATGAATACTCTATAAAAACACAATGCCTCTAATATAGGTCTGATCTGAACAGGAAATGCAAATAAAGGCATACCATTAAATGGTGCAAGAAGGCTGAAGATAAACTACCAGGATAATCAAGGGTTAAAACTCAGTTATGTCCCTAAGTGAGAAGGGGGTGTGGATGATGAAAGCATTCATACACAGAGACAGATACTGAACAGCAGCTACAGCTCACAGAAGGAATTTCAACAGTAAAAAAAAAAGTATGAGGCAGATGGCTTCATTGACTCAAATAAAATATCTTGCTTAAAATGACAAGTTTTTTCAAGAAAGCATCACTGTGGCAGACTGCTGTGAATAACTGAGCCCTGTGTAGGAATGGAAACTCCCTCAGCAGCTCTGTAAGTTGATTCAGCTCACACTCTGGCAGGCTAGATGTGGCAGGCTGCAGTGGAACAGAAGAGGTGTGTGTGTGTGTGTGTGTGTGTGTGTGTGTGTGTGTCAGAGAGAGAAAGGGAGAGAGAGACAGAGAGCACGCATAGCTGGGCAAATGCATTAGTTTAAATTAACTCAGTATTTTCTTGTTTTTAATATTGCTAATGTTCACACTCTTGTCGGTGAGACCCTTTCTGTGTTCTGTTGGGAGACTCTTTCTGCTGCAAAGGTTCATGAGGCTTTTCTGTCCAAGAACCATGCCTTCCTCAGTGCTCTATAATACACATGCTCTGTTTCACAGCTTCCCTTTTTCAAGTGAAAATTACTATGTGAAAGTGTCCTCATTTTTAAAACATATTTATATTGTGAAAATCAGTGCAGTTAGCACTATTAACAAAGCTATTTATCTTACATGCCCTCAAAATGAGGAATATACATTTCAATAAAATCAGAGCAATTACTGCCTAAAGCTTTCTTAATAGGCACAATTATTAATGGGGCTGTAAAAATGGCTTAAAAGGAAGTGATAGTCCAAGTAGCTAACTGTAACTTCCAATCCAGCAATGAAATAATGTATTCTAGTGCATGCAACGGTGAAAGAGGGTCCAGACACAAACATACAGTCACAATCAAAGACATGTCAGATATTTCCAGAAATTTCTGTAATTTTTCTAGAGAAATCTCCTGCTTTCTGCAGTTCCCCAATAGGGGCAGCAGAGAGAATCTCTTTTAGAAATATCGCAAAATATCTGGAAATACCTGACAATGTCTTTGGCTACAACTATACCACTGTTATAAATAGAGACAACATAAAGAGTTGTGAGTCATGTCCAGTTGAAGCACTCAGGGGAAGAAGACCGTCTAGGTATCCTGTTACAGTCCCTTACTAACATACTAAAATGCCAGCAGAATAGGCCTAACGGTCTTTTGTGTCTGCTCGTTTGGTCAGCCCCCACCCTGGGTGCTGACCTTGCTGTCCCCCTCACCTTCTCTGGTTCTCCCTTCCCAGTTCCGGATATTCTTGCTGCATTGGATTTTGCTTCCAGAACCCTTCCCCTGTACCTGTCCAACCCCCTCTTGAACCCCTCCACTGTCTCTGCCTCCACCAGCCCCCTAGGTAGTGCATTCCATGGCTCCACCACCCTCTCAGTGAAGTAGCACCTCTTCTTTTCTCCCTGAATCTTCCCCTCTCCAGCTTCCACCCATGCCCTCTAGTGGCCCCTTCCTCCTTCCTTCGAAGCACCCTGACTGTTCCTCCCCCATTTACCCTCTTCATGTACCTGAAGACCTCTATCATGTCCCCCTGGTCCCTTCTCTCTTCCAATGTGTACATATTTAGCTCTTTGAGTGTCTCTCTCTCTCTCTCTCTCTTTCTCCCCTACTGATAGCAATACATCAGCATATGACATCACCATGCAGCCATACAAAGGGAGGAACATTTGGCAATCACAGAATGTTTTTCTTCCAGCTACTCATTTACTAGATGTTAACTGAGGAGTAACTTAAGGTGCTTTATCCTTCTTAGGAGTTTACTTTTTCTAGTCCCATGAACCACAGTGAGAATAAACAATTCACCTCAGCATAACATTTTTCAATGGAATGGTGAATATTACCAGTACACATTTGCAGTGATAAGGATATTGCCAACACAGCCTAAGCTAGGCAGAAATGGCACTGGATCATCTCTTCTTTTTTGTGACTGTAAGGAAATCATTTTAATATTTTTCAGAAGTTTGTTTTAGTGTAGCTGTTTTACACTATGCTTCAGGGTTTATGAACTAGGGGAAAAGTTAGGAAGCATTTATTTTTCCCAGTAAATGGTAGACCAAGCTCTGAATTAAAGCATTGTAAGTGAGCAGTGCTGATTCTGGAAAGGAAAGGAAAGGAAAGGAAAGGAGAAATGTTTTAACCAGAAAATGCACACTAAGCTGGAGCTTGTTTCCATGTGTGATCTGGGAGCACATGGAAGTTAGATGACTTGCTCAGGGTCACACAGTATGCAAGTAGGGGCTGATGGGATTCAAACCTTGGTCTCCAGGTTTGTAGCTCAGTGATCTTAATCACTATGCTATTCTGCCTCCAAAATAGTCCTTATTCCTGTGTCCTGATTTTAAAATTAGGTTGTATCAGGTCTTCATGGAGGACAGAATTCAAGCATTTAATCCACGTGTGTGTGTGGCAGCGGGAGGTGATGGATGGTACACTTCAAAGTAAAATTGGTATGCCCAGATTGAAAAGACAGATTACTTGGACATGGTTTCCCAGCAGTTTCCTCCAGTGGAGAGTTTTTGCTCCATAGTGATAATGTCTACTAACATTACTCATGGTATTTCACATTTAAAAATGGCTAGATATATTTTCATGTTTTCTTTTTCAGATCACATAAAGGAACTTAGATTTTTCTTAAAATGCTGAAAATGTCTATACTTTGAGTACGTATTCTGTCTCTGATCAGTACTTGTCATTAACATCTTTATCCCTCTTAGCTTAGGAAATAATTGGGCTCAGATGTTACACGTATTAGATTCAAAGGCAACATAGTTCACATATGGATAACCATCTCATATGAGCTTTTATTTAAAAAAGTTTCCTCAAAACATATTATTTTATCATAAAAGCTTTATAAAACCTAACCATGTCCAATATATACCATACTATAGTATATACAAGTTATATAAACTGAGTATTTATTAATATCAGCACTGTAGTACTTAAGTGGACTTGTAAAAATGCACAACATCCAAGTGAAGCTTTCCTTTTTCTTGACATCTCCATAATATGCCTCCAAACTATTTTGCCTTCAGTAGACAAAAAGGTCATAGTGCGCTCTCCACTTAAAAGAAATCTAAAACTTTAAAACATCTGAAGAATCATTCACTAATCATCATTTCATTTTTAAGTATGTTATAGATGATGATAATACCTATCAGGATGTTATAGGCTATAATTTTTATCTCTAGGCACTTGTGACATTTGTCATGTCATTACTATAAATGCTTGATGGAATTATAGGCTTGAAATACACTGAGTATCTATTATTTTATTTTCTATGTCATTAATGATGTATCCAAAGACAATTGTTAGATAAAAGAAAAAACAACATCTACAGAAATTTTTGAGTTATGCCAAGAATCTTCTTGAACTGCAGTATAGTCTAAATGCAACCGCCATTGCAGGTTTAGGACTCTGATACTGTTTATCTAAAGGAAAAAAAACAATACAACAAAAAGATATAGAAACTCTTAATGTTGTTTTCCTTCTTATTCATCAGCTAATAAATCAAATACTAAGATACATTGCCTGGCTGTTTATTGTGTTACATGTCATTGTGTAGATTCCAAATATATTACAATTCCTTATAAATGAATGCATAATGAATTACTGAAGATAGAACTGTGTGCTCTGTGTGATCAGTAACAGTGAAAAGCTTGGAAGCCTGCATTTTATTATGTGTAGAGTGAATGAAATTACATTAAACTACAACATACTTTATAAAAAGCAGGATACAATCTTATAAAATGGAACAGTATTACATTAGCGACCTTTTACGATAGCTTTTTCTTCTGTGCCCCTTTCATCGAACCTCATTTCCCATATCTCTCCCTGAATAATTTTTTCTAACAGCAAAACTTAACTAAAAGTATCTATTCCTGATTTTAAGTTGATTAAACTTTATATGTAGTGTATTAGTATATCAAATACTTATACACATTTACTTGGTTCCATAGATTTATAGTTAAATAATTTATGTGAACATTAATGTGCTCAAATGATGCATTCTACAGGAAATTTTAAAGAACAGTCACTAGCACTGAAACATATTATATGGTTCTTTTGGCAGTCACTTACATGAATACCATTTTATATGCTAGAGGAAGGCACAATATAATGGAAATGTTATACTAATTGTAAAAGTTGCCCATGAACATCAGGAAGTAGGAATTTTTAAGTCTCACCCCTAAAGAGGGACAAGTACCAACACCATGAATATTATCTTAATTAAAAAGAGACAGTCATGTGAAATAATATCCTATTCCTTGGCAGATGACATTAACTTAGAAGCTATAAACATTTTGCAAAGTGCATGCAGAGCAGAAATACAGCAACCCTTTCTAAAACTGGAAAACTGACATCTATTTGCAGCAACACCTTTTTAATGGAAAATATTGCTGAGTGTTTTTTCATCTATGTTTTTTATGTAATTTGAGGGGATGTCAGTGGTTATCTGGGGACCACAGCCTCGCAGTTACCCCCTAACTTTGTCTCATACAGTTTGTTGTTCATAAAAAATAGTTTTGTTACTGTATTGGTCCTTGTGACAAAAGATCAAGAAAAAAAATGATTTGATGCCTTTTATTGGACCAACATAGACGTTACAAAAGAAAACAGGTGCTTTAGCTTTTGGACTACACCCAGTCCTTCATCAGAAACTAATGCTTGGCATTAGTTTCTGATGAAGGAATGGATATAGTCTGAAAGCTAAAGCACCTGTTTTCCTTTGTAACATGTTGGTCCATTAAAGGGTATCAAATCATCTTTTTTACTGCATCTGTTTGTTGTTCAGTGAGGCAGTCAATACTTTCCTGGCCAGATGTGGTGGCAGAGGACCCAGAGGTCTGGCTACTGCTATTTTGTGGGGATAGCATAGTGGTATTATTCACCTCTCTACCTATTTGACAGCTATCCTATGTCTCACCTCATATTCATAAGTGCATTTTCCAAGGCACAGGAACATTAGATCATAAAATGTCCAACCAAAATAAGCTGGTTTAGGTCATCAAGTCTGTCTCCCATGTATCAGAGGTTTTAACCATGAATTCTCATCTTGCTTATGTAACCATCCAGGAAATGCTTAAATGAACTTATGGCTACTCTCTTCATCAATAATTCTAGTATGCTATTCCTTGGTGACACAACTCTTTGAGTGAAAAAGTATTTTTTTATGCTCACAACTCAGACATTTGCATACGCGTTGCTGGTGATGACTCAAGTTGCTTGTACTGTACAGTTTAGATTTATGATTAAACATTTCATTAAATATTGTTCCCTACTTGGCCTGTAAACTTCTCATTCTTCTCCTCCCAAATGACAATAAGTCAAGGACACTAAATCGTTTCCCATGTTCCATACTATTCAGTCCCCTTATCATCTTATTGCCCTCCTCTGGACCCCCTCAGTCCTTGTCATATACTTCCTAAAGTATGTTGCCCAGAATTAGTAGAAAAATGCACATGCATCATCACTAATGATCTGTAAGGAGGCATCAGCACTCATTTTTATTTGTTACTAAAGAAAATTCAGTTTCTAACGTTCAGCACTGAGCATCCATCCCTTCAGCCACCATACAAGGCACACCCACTGCTGCTCACTGTACTCACTCTTTTCTGCTGGTTCTTGCCATCAGATCATCTGAGTCCTGAATCAGTTTGAGTGTCTGAGTTACCCTTGATGGGGGTGGCCTGCTACTCCCAGAAGGGAAGTTCCTCAGACAAACTGAGTGATAGTCAAAGGTAGCAAGGCCAGTCCAATTCAGAGGACTGCTAGTGGGGGAGGGACTGTCAGAAGTGCTATCATATAACATGTGTTTCTGTGCCCCATCCACCAATCACATGTATGCTGCAGTTGTGTTCTGGGGTAAAAATACTTGGCAGAGTGTGGTGACCCACGTCACCCAGAGTGACTCCAAAGTGTCGTCAGCACTGCTTGACATGTGGAATTACAGTATGTACAATGTGGAAGTGAAGCACACAATGGATATTCTGAACCTCTTCCTGCTGTTCTCTGCTCCTGATATACCTGTCTCAGAGTATGAAGCTGTATTGTCAACAATTTCCTTTCAATACAGCTTGTGTGATTGCATTTCTTTGTAATTTTCTACCATTAAGCTCCAAAACTGAAATTGTTAATGATGTCTATTCCTGTTTTCCATTCCTGTTTTGAAGCTCTTTTTGCTTTACCCTTCAAATAACGTGCTCCTTTTTCTTTTTTGTTACCTACCGTAAGTGAATAAAAATGAAACTGGACAGGGTATCATGCGTCCATTCACGGAAGATTATGTGGCTGGTGATAGCATACATGGATGCTGTGGTAAGTGGGACCCCTCCCCTCCCGGAAAAACCTCTGCTGTTCTTTTTCTGTTATTTTTTTAATCTACTGCAGTAGTACTAGTTTATTCTTATATATTTCTTTTTCCCCTTACTCTATCACTTATTTCTACTATAATAGGGTTGGCCTCCTATTATGGTACTCTTCTCTATCTGTCTTCTCTATAGGTCTTGTCCAGGAGGTGGAATATTCCCACATTTTCAATTAAATACCATATGAATGTCAGCTTGTGAAAAATAGACACTCATCGATTTATATACCCCCACCCCCAGTTGTTGAACCCAGTATTTAGATGTTAAAATATTAGATATAAAAGAATATGAAAGTTCCCCTTTTTTCTTTTCTAGGATTCTGGTTTTAATTGCCATACTGTGCATGGCTTAACTGTCTCGCGGGAGGGCAGGGGTAATGCTGTTAAACAGCCGATGCAAGGCTAAGGTGGCCATTAGCTGTCCAGCTCAGGGTAAATGTCAATAAAGCTAAAGAATTACGCGATAGTAGCTGGGTTTGAATTAATGCTCGGTAGAGCGAGGAGAGTGTTGCCTGACTCACTCTGTTTCCCTGCTGCCTCTCTCTCATAGGGCTGTGAGCGTCATGCAGCTTCAGGAAACCAGGGGGGGTTAGCTCCAGGGAAAAGTAATCCTCACAGCTACGGGAAAGCGTTTCTGCTATTCATAGTGCTCTTCCCGGTGACTTCCTTTGATTCAAAGTGGACTCCCCTCCCTTCAAATAAAGATATTTCCTCCTCTAGTTATCCGTAGAGACAGCTAGGCAAGCTGTTAGATCCAAGCAGGAAGTGAAAAAGCGACTCTCAGTGAGTTCTCTCTGCAGTTATTGCTTTGTCTCCCTTTTCCTGACCTGCACACAAGGACTGTGCCTGCCTGGTCTGAAAATGACCCAACTAAAATAAAACAGAGCAAGTCAGAAAGAAAATAATAAAGTACATAAGCTTATAAGTTACCTGACAGATTTTAGGTTAAGCCAAGTGGGCTCAATAATAATTTGTGAGAGGTTTAGGGCAGAAATTTCAGTCCTGGTTTTGTTGAGGAGAGGAGCAAGCCAGTTGTGGTTAAGATTGCCCATAATGTAGAGTTCCCCTGTCGTGGTTAGGTAGGAGATTTGCTTGAGGAGGTCGGTGACAGCAGAAGCTGGTGTACCAGGTTGGCAGTATATCCCAGCAATATAGATTGGTAGCGAGAAGGGAAGGACAAGCTGAATTAGTATTACTTCAAAGACTTTTGGTTTGGACTTGGTCAGGACCACTGAATAGTGCCAGTCTGAGTTTATGTAGATGGCTGTTCCGCTGCCTATAGAAGCTCTAGCCTGGCGGGCCATAGTGTAGCCTGGGATAGTGACAGAGGAGTCATTGATGTTTTTGTTGAACCAGGTTTTGGACAGGGTGAGGATATCTGGAGTGCAGTGGATGGCAAGAACCCTGAAGGGAGTCAAGCTTGTGGACAAGGCTTCTTACATTTAGGTGCAGGAGGCGCAGACCACGTGGGAGAAGGTCCCCAAAGTGAGGAGAAGAAGAGGCCGATGTTGGAGATGGGCATGAGGGAGGGTAGTATTGGGGCTGGGGTTAGGGTGGATGTCACCTGCTGCAAGGAGCAGGAAAGTGAGAGTTAGGTAGTGAGCGAATAGCTGTATATGACTGACTGTGACTGGTCATCTCTTAGCTTGATGGTGTGTATGAGCTGGGCATAGGGGAATAAGTTGGAAAATGACCCGGGGAGTGATGGGTTGAAAAGAAATGGGCTGAGATGTGTGGCAGAGTGTGTCCATGCTTGGGTGAAAGGTGAGGTGGATGCTGGGCTGGAGGGGTGGGAGAGCTCAATGAGGTTTGGCAGGGTTTGGGAGGGGGGCATGGGAGAGGTGGGTGGCATGTTGGAAAGGAAGGGAGGGAGTTTAAAGAGTTTTATCATTGGATGCATTGAAGAAAAGGAGTACCCCACATGGCTGCAGAGTGGTGGGTGCCCCCACACAGAAAGGACATGCTTCCAGGTCTCACACTGCAGCCCTTCTCATTACAGCCAAAACAATTTGCAAACATACTGTACACAAAAAAGTGACAGTCACTGTGTGAAATTAAAGGGCTGGCATGAGAACTCTATTATGAGGTATTTATTACTCTTCACCTAGTATAAACAACCATAGCAAATACCCCAGTTCTTCAGCTCTCTCTGGGCCTTCACCAGGGGGTGGAGCTACAGTGACGCAGTGCACACTTCTAAAGGGACTATTTAAAGACACAAAACCACAATTCATACAAGCACAATCTCACAGTGAAAATTCATTCTTTAGAATAAAAAAGTATGAAGGCATTCTCTATAGAGATATCCACATACAAAAAAAAAGTTATATACCTCCATTTCTCAGTAGCTAGTCAAATGTCCATTCTGGTAGCCAAAATGGCTAGTAAGGCAAATATAGATCAACTGTTAAAAAAATAACTGATAACTCATTTATGAATAACACTTACAAATCCCCTAAGGAAATACATTTAGTGGTAAGTACCAACTGGGAACAGTGCTAAGGTGAACAAGGTATCAAATGGTTCAAACATATTTAAATGTGGGTATTTTAAATCAATCAATCAATCAATCAATCAATCAATCAAAATCTTTATTTATTCAGGCGAACATCATTGAGCATAGCTCATTTACAAGATGGACCTGAGTGGTCATAACAAAAAGGTTACAGAGTGTATACAAAAACATGATATTGAAATAGCACAAATACAAACATTTATGAGTGAGATAGATATACAATTTTTACATATATACAAGGCAAAGGACAGTAAACCAAAACCTATTAAAGGTGAGAAACAAACAGTCTGGTGGGGATAAGGCTTGGATAATGCATGGGTGGGCAATATATGTTTGTGGTTTGATGTGGAAAGGACCAGAGCAACGATAGAAGAATAGGGATGAGATTTAGAAGGGGGTGGGGGAGAGAGAGGGTGTGGGGGGTGGGGGTGTGGGAGGACTAGGCCTTGGGAAGCAATTGCATGAATCTGGGATTAGGCTGGTGTACAGCTTTTTGAAGGATGAGGGGATCAGTGTTTCCATTTTCAATGTCTTTGGATAGAATTCCAGATAAGTGCCAAGGAATAACTGATTGCAGCTCTTCCATACCGGGTGCAGGTGATAGGAATCTTCAGCAGGATCAGTTTGTTGATCCTCAAGGTGTGAAGAGCCTGGATGTGATCTGGTTGAAGCAATCTGAGATGTAGGAAGGGAGTTTGTTTGTCAGAGCTTTGTAGATCCAGATCAGCATTTTCTTCTTCTATGTTGCAGGGATGTCCAGCTGACTGCATTGTAGAGAGAGCAATGATGGGTGCTAGAGGAAGGTCAGTAATGAATCTAATAGCTCTATGATACAGGGTGTCTAGTTTGTTTAGATGGGAGAGGAGCAATGACCGTAGAGGAAGTCAGCATAATCAATGAGGGACATGAATGATGCAAGGATTAATCTTTGTTTGGAATCTTTGGTCAGGTAGTGTTTGATTCTATAGAATAGACCAAGTCTTTGTCTTAGCTTTTCAGGAGCTCTTCAACGTGGGTAGTAGTCTAGTTTATTGTCTATCCATACTCCTAGGTATTTGAATTTGTCAACATATTCCAGATTTTCACCAAGGATGGTAGAGAGTTGTGGGAGGGTGAATGATGGGAGTGTGGAAGAACAGTTCTTGTGGGCAAAGAACATAGCTTTGGTTTTCTTAGCATTTAGTAATAATTTCTTTTTAATAGGTTATGCTGGAGGAGGGAGATTTGAGACTGTAGGAGCTCACAGGCTTTTGATGGTGAGGATCGCTCACATAAAGTACAGTGTCATCTGCAAAAGGTGGATATTAGAAAGAGAGATTGGAGTCAATATTGTTGATGTAAATGGCAAAGGATGGGACCCAGGATGGAGCCTTGCGGTACACCTCTTAGGAGTGGCTTGGGGTAGATAGATCACCATCATTCTTTACCAGTTGTAGCCTTCCAGAGACATCATCGAACCATTTAATAGAGAGTGAGTCAAGGCCTATGGAGTTTAGTGAGGTGATTAGAAGATCATGATCCACAGTGTCAAAGGCTTTGCTTAGATCCAGAAACACAGCACAGGTATTATTCTTTTGTCTAGGGCAGTCTGCCAGTCATTTGTGACTTTTGCTAGAGCAGAGATGGTGCTAGCATTGATCTAAACCCAGATTGAGCTGGATTTAGGAGATTGTGGTATCAAGGTAGGCAGTTAACTGAGGGTTTACCAGCTTCTCAAGCATCTTGGATAGTATTGGTAAGATGGAGATGGGCCTATAATTATTGAGTCCATGATCACCTGCCTTAAGTAGTGGGAAACACTTGAGCTGTTTTCCATATTGAGGGATAGTACCAGTGACAAGTGATAGATTGAAAGAGATGGGTGAGGGGGCGGTTAAGGCATACAGTGCTACTTTTAGAAAGTAGGGATCCAGGGAGTCTGCACCTGCGCTTTTGGTGGTATCTAGTTGGAGTAGGAGGTCTTCTACTTCTTTAAACAATATTGGTTTGAATGAGAATGTGGAAGCAACCTTTTGATTCTCAGTAGATTGAGGTTTAGAGATGATCTTAATAGGTTTGCAGGAGAGGGTGAAAGCCAGGCCAGCTGTAGTGAAATGGTCATTGAAGGCATTCAAGATATTTTGCTTATCGGTGATTTCAATATTATTTAATTGAATTTTGGATGGTAAGACAGGGGTAGAGGTTTGACCTAGGATGCCCTTTATGGTACCCCAGAACCTGGAAGGGTTGTTATAGGAGGCATCTAGTTCAGCTGTGTGGAAGGTTGCCTTGGCTTTTCTTACTTGTTTTGTGCAGGAGTTTCTGGCTTTTCTGAATTGGAGCCAGTCATTTGGGTCCTTTGTCTTTCTTGCCCTTTTCCAGAGTTTGTCTCTGGCAGCTATCTTGGATTTAAGGTCGGCAGAGAACCAGCGACAGGATTTGAGTTTGGTTCTGACACTGGTGAGGTGCATGTGAATTGAGGGCACTTATGATTATATCATTTAGGATTTGAAGACCTGACTCTATTGAGGCTGTGAGATAGAATTCTTGCCAACGTGTGGTGTGGCACAGATCATGGAGATATCCTGTAATGTTAAAGTTCTTTTTGACCTTCGTGGGAGGAATTTTGCAGGATTGGGTGGCTTGATTGTTGATCTAATGGCAGCTATGGGGCAGTGGTCACTTATGTCACTGAGAAGTACTCCTGCATAGGGATAATGATGAGGTTTGTTACCAATATAATATCCAGGGTGTGCTGTTGAGGTATTCTTTGGGTTGATCCTTGTTGGTTCTTTGATTAATTGAGAAAACCATAGGTGTCACAGAAGGTTACCAGGGTGCAGATGCATTAGTCAGCCAATTTAAGTTCATGTCTCCTAAGATGATGGTGTCTTCAGGGCCCAGATTAAGTATGGATCCTAAATGGGATAGGGTTTGAGGCCTGCAGAGGGGCCTATAGCAACCAACCAGTTGAAAGGAAGATGTGTCGGGAAGGGTTATTTTAATAGACAAGCATTGAATTCCTTTGGTTGAGATGTGGAATTGAGGCAGGATGCAGAAGATATTTGCTTTGACATAGATGCCACCCACACCCCTGGATGAGCGGTCAGATCTGAAGAGCTGATAGTTGGGAAGGTTTATTTCACTATCTTTTGTTTCAGATTTGAGCCAAGTTTCAGATATAACCAGACAGTCCGGTAGGGTGTGTGCAACCCAGGCCTGTATTGATGAGAACTTTTGGAGGCTGCAGGCATTGAAGTGAAGAAAACTCAATCCATTTATGGAGGTTAGGTCAGTTGGAGAGATCGAGCTTTCAGTGGGTCCAGGGCTGATTTCCACAGTGCCAACACAGACCAGCAGAAAGAAGATTAACTTGATGAGGGCACCAAGTGATAGGAGTAGTGAGCAGTCAGGAGTTTTCTTCTTTCTTGGGATCCAATATAGTGGCTGATGATCCTGCTGCGTGGTTATCGAGATTATCATAGATTGCCAGCTTAATGGACAGGCGTAGGGGGTAATTGTAGTGCCAGTATGGTAGCAGGGGATAGAGGAGTTCCAAACTGGTTGTGAGCCTTAAATGTGTGTGGCATAGCCAGCAGTCTGTCCGTATTGCCCATTGGCACTCAGGTTAGTCATATTTTTTAGTAGTTCAAAATGTAAACAAGAGATAAGTAGTTTGTCACAATAAAAATTGTCTCTCTTAATTGTTCTCTTGCCCAAACACCCAATGGTGCTCTTAGCTGCAGCCACAATTAGCAAGCAATGTCCAAACTGTTGGTGGCACGCGCACAGGGAAATGGGAAGTGGTGCTTTGAAGATGGCTTGCCAGAAACAAACATGTATTGAGGAGCACAGCACTCATGGACAGAGAGACTTTAAGCATAAATCATTGTATCAGTGAATTTATTGCGGTAACAGTGCCCAGACATGAACCTAAAGCCTCATCGCCTCAGCCCAAAACAGGATCTTTGTCAGGGGTGCGTCTGAAGATTAACAGACACACCTGGTTTATAAACATGTGAATTAAAGTGATATACACAATTAGTGAAGAAGCATTACATTGAACATCTTTCATGTAAGGTATAAACACTTAATAAAGGAAACAAAATAAATTCCTATGAAAAACTGGCAAATAGCAATATGTAATCACTTATTGAAGCAACTGTATACTCACATAAATTCAGTTTCTCTTAGTTCTTCAGTTGCTGTGATGCTAGATACAATATATTGGAGTTATACAATTCAAAGCTAGATACGGAGTGGGAGGTCATGACCTTGTGCATCTGATAGGTCAAAATATAATACAAAGAACTCAACAATAATCAGGAAGAAGAATGATGGGATCCATGACAAAGGTGGGGGGACACTGGGGGTTAATAAAAAGGTGGGGAGCAGGGATTTGAAACCCAATTTAGTTAATTAACATAACCAAGGCAGGAGAGCAGCTTGGGGCAATGTTATAAGAATAAATCTATCAAGTAAAAGTTAGTAGCTGGGGAGAGAAAATGGGGTGAAGAGAAGGAAATAAACTTTGGGGGGAATAAGTACTTCTAAATGGAAAATTTAAAGAAGAAATAGGAACTTGACAGATTACAGTTGATATGGAAATACCCAACCCCAGCAGAACTTAGTGTTTAGCCAAAATTTTGTCTGCTGGAGTGCAGTAGTTGCAGTCCTTGGTGCAAGTTGTAAAATTGGGATATCAGTGGGATTCCCATTTCAAATTCATCTTAGTCAAACATTCCTAAAAATTAAAAAAGAAAGAAGAGTTAATGATAAAAATGTAAATATATGAGGCTGGATATTCAGACTGCACCAGACAGTGGCGCAAGCCTGGGCACAGTGCAACTGGGCTGCGCCGGGGCCAGAACCAGGTGATATTCAATGGTGATGCACCACGGCACAGCACCGTTGAATATGGCAAAGGCGGTGCACATACTGTGCATGGCACAGTGGCACTGCACCAGCACAAGTCACAGAGGGGGAGCACGGGGATGCACCAGCACAAGTGCCATTGCGCTAGGTGCAGCACCCATGATATTCAGCCAGGGACATGAAAACTAGGCCATAATCTATGAAAGGTGCAAATGGGGCCATTTGCATGTCATTTTGGCCCCATCTGCATGTGATGCACTGGGCATCCCGCCAAATTGCCCCTGGTGCCCTGCCAAGCTGCTGTTGTTGGGGGTTGGCTCCCTGGTGGGCTATTGTAGCCCCGCCGTATGCCCGATTGTGGGCAGTAGTATGACTAACGATAATCCTGGTGCTCTAGTGAACCCCCCCATCCCGCATGCTTGATTGTGGGCAGTAGTAAGTAGAAATATAAACCTATGGCCGATCACAGGCTGTAGTACTATGAGAGATCAACCTGGTGGTCCAGTGGTACCCCTCCCCACCCACGCACCCACAGAGGCCCCGCCACCGCAGCACCCCCTGTCATTGGCGGATGGCAGCACCCCACCGATGTACAGCCAAGCTACTCACGACAGCCAAGACGGTATGACTGTATCGCCTATTGGACCACAGTGTGGACCAATGGGCTTGCAGACCATACTGTACTATACAGGACCAGATATGTGAATGAACGCTGGGATTATAATTTTCTTACTACAGCCTGTGATTGGGCATGTGGGGTGAGGGGGCTACTGGACTACTGGGGGCTGGGTGCTTGTGGACAGTGTTCTTTCTGGGCGGTGGCCACCCACTGCTGGCGGCTGTTGTGTTTCACCTTGCAATACAGCCACCTGCCTGTGGGTGGCCAGCATTTGAGCTTCTTATTTACGGTTCAACTTCGGGCACCAGTGTGTGGCATATGTAGGGGTTGCAACAGCATATGTGCCTCGCATCCTTGGCTGAATATCTGGATGTGCCGCATATGCATGAGAACACCCCCTACATCTGCGCTGCATACATTAACATTGTGCCCGGCGCATCTGGAGTTGTGCCATGCAACCTGCCCCTTTCAATATCGCGCCGGGGTGTATTGCAGGGTCGTGCGCGGCACAACCCTATAGCGCCAGACACAACCACTTTGAATATCCCGGCCATGGTGTCAAATCAATCTTTTCATTTAAACCTAATGAAAAAACAGTTTATAAAGTGAGAATCCATTAGTCTCCTTTTGCAGAAGCTTCTGGAGTCTGTCACTCCCCACGTGCCCTGGGTACACGTTCAAGCACAGTGAACTTCAAACAATGTGGCTTGCTGTTATGTTCCTCCGGAATATGTGCACCTAATGCATGATGCATGTTAATGTTCACAATTGCCCTAACATTCTCCTGAATGTATTCTTTTACTGTCCTTGTTGTTCTCCCTATGTAGTGATTTTCACAATTGCACCAACATACATATGTCACAAATAGTGTAGTACATATAAACAATTCAGTGATATCAGTGCTTGTGCTGCCCTTGATGAATTTTTTGTCTTGACTAGCATACTTGCATATATTGCATCTTCCACACTTGAAGAAGCCCTTTGGTTTATTTAGTAGCCAATTCTTCCTTTTCTCAGCACTGGATGTATAGGTAAAGTGACTGTGACTAATACGATCACCCATACTCTGTCCTTTACTCAAAGTAACTCTTGGTTTTATCCCAATTTCTTCCCTTAATATTGGGTCAGTGTCCAATATGGGCCAAAGTTTGTGAACCGCCCAACCCACCCTCTCAGCTAGCTAGTTCAATTCAGTAATAAACGTTACCATACTGCTCTTTGGTTTATTACTTATATTCACTGGTTTCTTTTTAGTACTCTGAGGGGTTGAAATATCATTTCTTTTTAATCAATTGACCTTTCATAAGCCTCATCTAAAATCTGTTCAGTGTATCCACTGTCTAACAATCTACTTTTAAGGGATATTACTTGTTCCTGAAATGTACAATCTGTAATGCCCCAAAGTAAGGGGTTAAAGTCTGGTCTGGGGAGCATCACAGAAATGGTCTGGGGTATGCTTTGCCCCAGGGGTTCTTATAGTGCCTCTAGGAAAACATTAGAAAGGCTAAAAAAAAAAAAAAGGAAAAGATTTTCTTCCTCCCTGCTGCCTGCCTGCTTCATTCCACCCCCAGAGCAGGCAGCAGAGATCAGTGCACCTACGCGTAGAATCGCTGTGTCTGCCCTGCCTAGTCCCTGGCATTTGTGTGGTGTGAGCTCGGGGTTTCAAAACCCAAACTTCAAGTTTTTTGAAGTGGGGTTTTGTCCATTTTAGAGGAGTTTCGGGCTGGCTGTGGAGTGGAGAGGATCACAGGAGTGCAACAGGGGCTTGCAGCTTACCTAGTGTTGTGAAGCTGGTCCTGTTGACTCCATGGCGATTCCCCTCCTCCAGTCCAGTGAAGACACCTGCTGCTGCTGTCCGGTTGTGCAGCTGAGTCCAGTGGTTCTCCCCCCCACCCAAAAGATAAAGAAGATTTAAGCCTCCTGGCTGCAGTTTGGGCTCTGTTTAGCCCCGTTCGTTTTTTATTTTAATTTTAAAGTATTTCGGTCCCCGTCGGTGGCATAGAAGAGCCGCATCATGATGGCCTTGCCGACAGTCATTGGAAGCCCCCTGCTGTCCCTATCAGTGCCTGCCTCCAGCTGTGCCATTACCTCCCACTGCCAGAACACGCCTTCCACCTCCCATCTGCTTCCTCCAGGCCCTTTGGTGTGTGTGGTGTGTCAGCAGCAGCACGCAGATTTGTGCTGTCCACCCAATGAAGGAAAGACTGTTTTTTTTATTATTTTAATTGTTAGCGCACAAAGCACTTGGGGCATCAGGTCACTAGGACCCTAATTTAGTATTCAGAAGGGCAGGGCTGGGTTGGCTAGCGACGCCCATGGGGAGGGGCCAGACAACAAGGCAAAGCAAAGGTCAATGAATATTCATGAAGGGGGCGGGATTAAGGAGGTGAGTCGCCCAAGAGTGACAGTAGGCTCTTGTGAGCCAAATAATTAAAGGGGCAGCGCAGTTTAAAGAGGGCACCAGGCCCAATATAAAGTGGGCTTCCAGGCCCAGAATAGAGAGGGAACCAGGCCCATAAGTTTAAAGCAGGGCACCAGACCCATTTCAGAGGGCACCAGGCCCACAGTATGTAGGGAACCAGGCCCCAAATAATAAAGGGCACCAGGCCAAGGTAAAGGTAGGGCACCAGCCCCGAGATAAATGTAGGGCACCAGGCCTGAGGTGAAGCAGGGTGCCCTGACCAAGTGAGTAAGGGCAAGCCAGCCCAGTAGAAGTAAGGGCTGCCCCGGCCTAGTGAGTAAGGGCAAGCCAGCCCAGTAGTAGTAAGGGCAGCTCCAGCCTAGTGAGTAAGGGCAAGCCAGTCCAGTAGTAGAAAGGGCAGCCCCAGCCTAGGGAATTAAGGCAAACCAGCCCAGTAGTAATAAGGGTAGTCCTGGCCTAGTAAGTTAGGGCAAGCCAGCCCAGTGGTAGTTAGGGAGCCTCAGCCTAGGTAGTAAGGGCAAGCCAGCCTAGTAGTAGGTAGGGCATAGGCCTCTAGTGGTCGGGACAACTAGTATAGGGCAAGTGATATCCCCTAGTATAGTGGTTGGGGCATTCATAGCAAAATGTTCAGGGGTAGCCAGATCCTATTCCAGTACGCCCTATAGCCAAGAAAGGGTCCATTTAAGGGTGCTTTGCTCACAATATGCTGCAAAGTAACTGTGATGTCTGTACTATTTATGCCACTGTTTATTGCTGAAGCATCTGAAAGACTGTGTAATTGCTAGAAGTACCAAGACTGCATAGTGACATTAGGATTGTGGTTATTGGCCCCTGGTTGTATGAACTATTGCCCCATGCATCTGAACATTGCCATGTGCATCTGAATTATTGCCTTAGGCATCTGAACTATTGCCCTAAACATCTGAACTATTGCCCTAAGCATCTGAACTATTGCCCCAGTCATCTGAACTATTGTCCTGGGCATCTGGACTATTGCCCCATGCATCTGGACTATTGCCCTGTGCATCTGAACTATTGCCCTAGGTATAGAACAATTGCCCCACAAGTAAATAATTGCCCCAAAATTGATAATTTGCCCATTCTCCTGGCAAATTATCTGGTCATTATGCAGTTCTCTTGGCATTGCAAGATGGTGTGTCATATAGCTACATTGTTGCCAGTGTATGGGAACAGCCTCAATCTTTTACCACATTGATGTTCCATGGTGTGGTCTGTAATTCTATGTATCCAGAATCAGTCTCTACCCGGGAGAAGATGCCTTCATCATCATTCTTCACCAGAAAAGTGTCTGACCATCAGATCATCTGCTCCATCCGTGTCGTCTGCCGAAGTTGAGTTTGTCGCCGTTTCTAGAAATCAGTACCTGCCGTTTCTTTTGTTCTACAGGTTGAAGTTATGTTCACGGTTAAAGCATCCACGACCGCCGTGCTAGTGTCGTTTCATTTGGTTCCTGTTCCGGATGTCCCGAAGTTGTCGCCCTCCACAGAAGAGAGTGTGCACATACTGGAAGAATACTGTCTGCACCCCCTGGTCGTTCACCACAAGTCAAGTCCTGCGAAGCCCAGTTTGGGACGCGTCCACCGTTTTCTTATTTTGTTCCAGTTCCTTGTGACAAGATTGCAGAATCAACCATCTTCACCACAGATCCTTCTGGTTCCTGGTTCTATTGGAGGTCCATCTTCACCTCAGATCCTTCAGAGTCTTGCTGGCCCTTGGAGTGCTGCAGCATCGTCCAGGTCGTGGTAGTCCTCGAGTGGATTAGTTGCCACACATCTCCTAGTTTCTCTTCTTCCCTGGCAGCCCTAGAAGTGGGTTTTGG
Organism: Neoceratodus forsteri; assembly: GCA_016271365.2. Lineage (NCBI taxonomy): Eukaryota > Metazoa > Chordata > Ceratodontiformes > Ceratodontidae > Neoceratodus > Neoceratodus forsteri. The sequence goes on along the minus strand of CM028130.1, from coordinate 1,634,732,901 downwards.
CCAATGATTCCTTTGCATTCAGTGTGAAGTCCGACAACCCGTCTGTGGGTTTATTCCAGGAACCAGTTTCTCTGGTTCTTTCTTTCCAGCAGCCTTGGAGAGAGTGGGATTTTGCCGAGAAATATATGATTTGTTTACCAAACCTCTCTCCACCCCAGTGGCCTTAACTAGGTCCCTGCTGGGAATTGTGTTTAGTGTTTAACAGTTCTGCTTGCTTCCCTTGTAGCTACCAACGAAGAATGACAGTGTGCACAAAGACATCAGACATTTGGACTTTGTGATAACTCTGCGGTCACTGTAAAACCAAATATTGTATTGTGGGTAGTGAATAACACCTGATTTTTTGCCTAAGTTCTAGTTATACTCATAGGTTACTGTTGAAGAATTGTAGCAGTATAGTGGCAGTAGGCCAAGATACATATTCTAATGCTGTACTAATCATTTTAGCAGTATAAGATAAAGTAATTCTGTCTTCTCTATCACCCTGTCATTGCTCTGGGGCCTGTCTGCTCTTGTGACTGTATCTCCCTACCCACTGGTGCTAAATAAATGCCCTGCAGGCACTGAATCTCTGGGACGACTCCTGCCTCTCCTTGTCTGGGTAACTGTCATGTTATCCACAATAATTCAGACCTTGGCATCTCACTCATCTCATTCAACCACCTAGAGAGCAGAGCACCACATCTCATTGGAGCAATTTCTTTTCAGACGTATCAGTTCCCCATAAGGTATTGATTAAATCAATTTTCTGGGGTGTGAGCTGCTAGCATGAAGAATATTATTTGCTGCAGTTTCTTTTATAAATCCAGCTGTTGAAATTTATTTTCCATGTATATCCATTAGCATTGGATCAAGGAACTTGATATGATTCTCGTCTGATTCATAAGTGAATTTAAAGTTCCTGTTGTTACTGTTCAAATACTCAATGAACTCTGGAATGAGGCTCCTGACCAAATCATTATGATGTCATCAATAAATCTATAATAGGCAACAATGTAATCTTGATAACTATTCTGAGTGCCAAGGAGCAGGTGGAGAATCCTAGGCTGCTAGCATGGACATGGTGATAGGTTTCATCAAGACAGATGCGAATATAATAAGGGGGTATCCCATGCTTCTGGCCTTGAATCATCAATGTGTTTTGTTCTACAAGGCAGTTAGGGGGTGGAATTTGGAGGATGAGGACTTCATGTTGTTGTTGAATCATCATCAACAAGTATTGTCATGACAGGATGTGAGGAGGTGGTGGATAACTCTATATAGAAGAAGGACACCATGATACTCCTAAAGATGGTTGAGGGGTTAGCAGCTTCAAAGACCTGTAAATCATGGGGACAGAAGCGTTAACCACTGCTTTTGCTCAGCCAGATTTTATTTTTCCCAGTTATAAGTCTGGCTTATCGATTCCATTTGATCCTGGATGAACCTGTAAAATCACAATAAAAAAAGTAATAAATAATGAAATTCACTAGAACTGGGCAAAATATAACTTCGGCCAGCAGAATTCTGGTGAAATTTCATGACATATCCAAAAAGCATTGTGAATTTTGGCTAAATGTTAAATTTCAATTATTTCTGTCTAATTTTAAAAGTACTAGTTCAGACTGTACCAGATAATGTATGATTAACATGCTTTACTGGGTGGAAAACAGTAAAAGCTTTCAGAGTTCTACCTTTCAACAGGACTAAGTTATAAGTGGCCAAACATTTTTATTTAATTTTGCATGTGCAGGACTTAAGCTGTACATTTTCAAGCCCCAATAACTTTACAACTACAGAACCAATGTCGCCAATTTTGGTAGGTTTAGAGACCTTAAAATAAGCATGTGTCTATGCTGTAATTTCTGTCTTAAATGATGCCAAAGTTATAAACAGCCAAAAACTGCAAAAACCATCAGTCATAAAAGTTGAGTTTAACAAGCATTTGTGAAAACTGGAATTGCATGATAATTTTAAGGAAACCATATCCATATTTTTTGCCCAGACATACACATGAGCTGCCATAGAGGTGGAAGGAAAAGACTGGGTAGAATTCTTATAAGGTGGCATTTATATGGGTTTCATAAATATACAATGTTGCCAAGTGTTAGCTACTCTCATATCAACTAGTATCTTGAGAAAAAAACCATCAAGAATAATCAAGGACATCACTTTGGAGAGGAGGGATTGTGTATCTTCATTTGATTATTATTGTGGTATCTATCAGACCCTTGTTAGCTGATACTGGTTCTAGTGGTGGGTGAAGTGGCCTCAATTCACTCCGCGAAGTGATTTATGGAGCCAAGACGAATTTGTGGAGTACTCCGCAATGTGAAGTAGAGTAATTCGCGTTATAATGAGTAACACAAAGTCCATTGAGAACAATGATTTTGTGTTACTCTGCCTTCCCAGACCACTACTCCACCAATTTTAAAGGTGAAGTGCATTGAGAACAATGTCCTTCGCCTCACTTTGCCTTGTTTTTATGCTCTGAAGGCAAATTTTGCGGTGATTCATGGGATTTTATATCACATGGGCTCTATATTGATCTTCACAGCCTCAGTTCAGGGTAGTGTGTGTAGGAAGCTGTAGGAAATAGTGTGCTCTGAGATCTGTCTGTGATTCAAACCTTCTAAAAGCTGTTAAAAAACCTTTTTGAGTATTTTTTTTTTGCTCAAACTTTAGTTCATCTATTGTAGGAAACCCTTCTGTGCTCATATCATTGAGCATTTTTGTTTGTGTGTGGATTTTGAATGTTCTTATAAAATGGGCAAAACATTTCCTGAACCCTGATTGGCTGAAAGACTTTTTCAGTCATGTCCATATTGAGACATAACTTTGCAACTGGCACTCCTTCAGCAAGCCACAACCATATCACAAAAAATATATCAGTGGGACACTTAACAGGCTCCTGGCAACCTAGAATCACTAAGCAAGTGAGGGTTCCTGCTGACTTCCCTAAAGCTGCCTGCCCCCACCGCCATTGACACCCCTCCTCTCCGATTCAAATCCACACACAGTTCAAAAACAAACATTTGTTTTTCCATGTTACCTCAAATTAAACTGTCCACCACCATGACCGCTGAAACGGAAAGCGCTACAGATGTATTTCAATAGGCACTTGTGCTGTTGCGACCTCCCCTGCCCCACCTCCCACCAACGACCGTCGCTTAAACAAAAAACACACAGTAACATCAAAAAATCATCTTCCCTTCCTTTCCTTTTTAAATACATTTTCACTTTGCAGGATGCCCTGTAATAGAACAACATTGTATGGTACGGCGCCAGAAACATGCTCCCTGTAATACCACCACGGCGTCTGAAGAGGGACATACTCGCTCCCTATAATACTGCCATTTTAAAACACAAAATGTAAAAGTTTTGCACAAAAGCAAAGCTCATACACTCTCTACAGCTGATGTAGACAGAGTACATGACCTGGCCAGAATGTCTATGTGGGGGGGGTGTTGGGAGGGGCTCTGTACAGCTGACATAGGTAAATACAATACTGTACAGTACATAGAAGGACTATTTTTAGTCTTTTAACATTAAAACTAGTTTTTTACTAATATTTTCCATTTTTTTATTTTTTAATTCATAATTTCTACTGTGGAGGCCCATTTTATAAGAGCAATAAGACACTCGAGGTGTGAGTTGTGGTCTGATAAACACTTCCCAGGTGATAAGGCACTGGCGCATGCGCCTTGACGCATATAACACACCTGGGGGCGCTCTTATCAGGCCATAACCCACACCTCATCATGTCTTATTGTTGGCATGTACAACATTGAGTCTGTGTAATAAGAGACAGTGAAAGTTTGCTTTGGGGGAGGGGCATATATATAGTGTAGGTAGATTTAAGTTGGAGAAATAGGGAGTTTTTGGTTTTTTGGTTATATTTTTGTTATATAACTGACTGTGTTAATGTACACACAGTAATATTGTCAGTAATTGTTGAAATTTTTTTGATGATTGTGTGTTGTGAGGATCCGGTGCAGCAGTTCATAATTTCAGGTTGTTTACAATACATGGTATATTACTGAACTTTTCAATTTGCTATGCATTACTTGTAGACAAATTGTGTGTGTGTGTGTGTGTGTGTGTGTGTGTGTGTGTGTGCAGTGCGTGACATCAAATAATACACTTTTTATTGTGCCACAGTGTAATTGCAGGTGCAGCAGTGTGAACCTGTTATCCACTGCAGTTGCATGATTTTGTACTGCCATTGTGGTATCTTTTCTTTGTTTTGCTGCTTGCACTGCCATAAAAATCTGCAGTCCATGCCCCGGCAAAATGAATTGTTTTCCAGATTGGATTGTTTGTGACTTCAGCACCACTAGTTTGTTAAGGTGTTGTTTTCACTTGTGAATTTGCATCTGTATCTGTTGCTGAAGCCACAACAGTTGATTTTTGGCTTCAATCCAGTGTCCTCCACCCAGAGTGAATGTTCCAAAATCTAAATTTGTTTAGAATATTGTTGTTGATCCCCCAAAATGCCCACAAAGAGACATGCAAAGAAAGCTGGTTCTCACCATGGCACTGCTGCAGTGGTAAGATTGTATGTGGGCGTGGTAGTACGCAGACGCAGAAGTGCATTGCTGATGTGAGGAAAGGTATTTCTCCTGCAATGTTTTTTACAGCCCAATCAGCAACTTCACTTATAGTTGCAGGAGATGATGTTGTCTCAGCCGGTGGTGTTAGTGCAGTTGCTGGTGGTGGTATGAGTATTGTTGCCTCAAGTTCCACTTCTGACCAGTGTACCATGTCCAAAGATATAGTGAGTGTGAAGCAGTGTGAGTGAGTGGCAGTGTAGATGATGTCATACTTCCCAGTAACATCCCAGTAACTGAACATGAGGATTATGATAATCATGTCAACGATGGCATACAATGTGACATTTCTACCACCACAGTTCTGGTCATACATTTTCCCTGCAGTGATTCACAGTGTGGTGAAAAATTATCAGGTGATGGACATGGTGGTGTTAATGATGATGAATCTGATGATGATGATGTTGCTGTGGTTGCAACATGCAGTCCCATGCCAGCATCCAAGCAGAAGATGTGGATGTGGGTGATGTTGATGAATATGATGATGATGATGTAATTGACCCCAGTTGGGAACCAGAGAAAAAGAAATTCAAGGTGGCTGTGTCTGGATCTGTTCGCATTAAACTCCCCAGCAAAAAACTTTACCAGTTTCAGTTGATGGTGATGATGATGGTGACCCAGTAGTAATGATAGGTAGTCATGGTAGTCAGTTGCAGTCCAAGTGTGTTCTGCCCAAAAAAATCATATAGCACCCCCCTTCCACTTTATGGCTTAAAAGAACAGAGTCCAATAAGCAGCATCGGGGACATGTTAAAAGTAAAGCATCACAGTCCCTTGTTAAGGATTTTTTCTGCAAGATGCAAATGATAAGTCAGTTACAATCTACCAGGTCTGCCACGTGTGTGTGTGAGTCGAGGTAAAAAGGGGAGCCATCTGGGCACAGGAGGACAGCATATGCATCTTAAGAATAGGCACATGACACTGTAGACCCAGCACAAGCTGGCAGCTAATACCACTGTGGGGTGTTCACCCTCGTCATCAACCATAACAAGCATGTTATCCACTTCCATGACTGTTAAATCCAGTAGGAAATTAAATGTATGCAGTGATGATGAAATAAGAACAGAGGATTACTACAGGCATGATGAGGTGAAGGAGCATAATGATTCTGAAATGTTGTCCAGTGGTGGCGAGAGTAGCAGTGGTGGTGGAGGTGAATGCAGTATGTCTAGTGCAAGTGGTACATCAACCCCAGTTGGTAAATGTGGCAAAATAACCGCATTTGTGGGTTTGTCATCATCATCTGTGCAACCGTCTTCATCAAACGTCCAAAATCCACCCCTTGCCATTCACACAGCAGAACCATTTGTCATCACACCCGTGTAAAACATTTAAGTCAGCCCACATTACAGAGTGTTTTTGCACATAAGCTGAAGTACCCACCCAATCATACAGTGTCACGTGAACTTAACACTACTGTAGCTGAAATGGTGGTAATTGATCTTTTGCCCTTCTCCTTTGTGGAGAATTCTGGGTTCTGGTGGTTTGCTGCATGTCCCTGTCCAATATGGAAAGTTCCATCCAGGGCATACTTTTTGACCCATGCTGTCCCCGAGTTGTGCCGTACTGTGTCTGACTCAGTAAGACATGCCCTTCAACATTCCTCCTCTCCATTCATCCATTTAAGTATGGATATGTGGACAAGTGGCAAAACAGCGGGGAGTTCATATTTGTGTATAACTGCACATTGGGCGCAGGTGCCAGGGGTTGTTTGTGATGTTGGTAGTGTGAATAATCAGTGCAGTAAGGTGGAGTGTCATGGTAGCAATCTTTTTTACTTGGCTCATGGGGCACAGAAGTCACATGCCAAGGTCAGCAAACCTCAGCAGCAAAATCAGGCTTAAGGTGCAACTGGAGGAGTATCAAGCATATCCTGTAAGGGGAAGGGGACTGCCGTTCCAGGTGGTCTGTCATGCAAAGCGATTGGTGTCAACCCACTTTGGGAGGCTTTGTCCCAAGTGGAGATTTGTGAAATAAATGATTCCGGAGAACAGCATGATGCATCAACCACTGGACTTAGTGTGGCTCAGAGAATGGTTGAGTCATATTTGTCTGAAAACAGGCATCTGATAATAACTGAAGATCCTCTTTTGTACTGGAGTGGAAAGGTCAGTGAATGGCCAGAGCTGACTGCAGTGGCACTGAAGTACCTCAAATGCCCACCCTCCAGTGTAAGTGTTGAGAGGGTATTTGGCTCAGCAGGTGCAATAGTTAGGAATCATCAGACAAGCCTCTCTCCTGCAAATGTTAGTTTGCTAACATTCATAAAAATGAATGAGAGGCACATAACAGCTCAGAGTGCAACCTCAGTATTCGTACCCCAGCCTACTCATGGTGGTTTTGGTGATGTTGAAATGGACCATCCTGGTGGCCCTGGCAGTGGCAGCATGAAACAGCCTACCACTGATGTAGATGATGACACAATGGAGAAAGAATTTCCCACTGGTCAGATATCAGACATAGATGACTGTGAGGGCAGCTTTCCTAATGAAGATGATGATGAGGTTAATGTTGGCAGGTTTTAACTGAAATTGTTAAAAGGTGGTGACATTTGCTGTATGATACATGTTTTCTTTTTTATGACTTTGTGTTCCCCCCCGGCCACCACCAGGACCGCTGTTAGTCACTGCCACCACAAAGAATGACTTAGTGTGCCCCCCAGATCACCATCACCAGGACAGATGTTAGCCACTGCTACCACAGAGACTGACTTAGTGTGCCCCCCAGACCACCACCACCGCTGTTAGCCACTGCCACCACCACCAGATGCAGGAAGATGTCACAGGAAATGTCATCATGTGCCGGAGCTATCACCACCAGCACCTGCCACTAGTGTCATTCTGACAATGTTTTCCCATTACATTGACCATGCCAATGCAGAGGGAGTTGCACAGGAGACCACATCCATCAGCCACAGGCACAAGGCTTCTTAATATTAAAACTATAAAGTGAACATGTATACTAATGGTTTTTAGGCTATTCAACTTCCTTTAGCTGTATGTTTTGTTTTCTGTTGCTTTTCTGAGCTGCAATGGTCAAACACATATGGTAAACTTATTTTGTTTTTTAACAGGTTAACAAAAAACAACTCTGCTTCGCTGAAAGTCAGTATCAATGGTACTGCAGCAGTACCATAGACAGGAACCAATGGAATATCCATTTCAAATAAATACTGGTAAGTATATATATTTTATTTCATCTGTTCAATTGCTTTTTAAAAGAGTGCAACAAATCCGACTGAGGAGGATTCATAAACTAGGTGACATGTGTATGTCGCTAAAACTATTTCTGCAAGATATCATGCACTGTATTCCAAACTTGCAGATTTGCAGTCATGACAGTGTTGAACAAGTTGCACACAGGTTGTGTTACTTGACAAGATGTGGTCTTGAAATGTAACTTGAGTTGAGACTGAGAACCAGGGACACTGGCACAGTGTATTTGTTACACAGGCTGGTACTAAATTAACTTGTGATTGATCTGCTGATTGCAGTGTGACAGCTTACTATCTGTGTTAATAATCCAGATACCCGTGGAATAGCCATGACTTAAACATAATTTGTTACTGCTGCAATCAAGTTGTAAGAAGTCCTTCATTTATTTTTTAAGGAAACTTCCAGATGCTTTGTTGTGGCATAGTTGCCTTATCCAAAGAAGTTCTTCGACATCAGGCACCCCCCCCGGCTGGAGCAGACATGCAACATGCAGAAGTCATTTCAGCCAATGACTATGACCATCATTACCAACCAGACTCGAGAAGGATTCAGATGAAATCTGTGAAGAAGTAACCAAATAAGAAACCATTAATGAGACCAACCTGCAAATATGCTCCCCCCCCAAAAAAAAATGCTTACCTTCATTGGCTTGAGAGTTATACATTTTCAGTTTCAACACAAAAAGTTCTCATCAAGTACTGGAATGTGCACACCAACAGTATCTGTGACCTGTGATACAAAACAATACAATGAATACATGTCTATATATGTCAACCCCCCATTTACAAAATACAAAAAAATATATAGATATAAATATATATATATATATATCTATATATATATTTTTTTTTTTATCAACTTACCAAGGCTACTATTAGTGTAAAGACAAAGGGCACCCTTCCATCCGGTTGAGCTGATCGCATCGCATTTGCGGGAATCGCAGCACACATTGGACCAGCAACAGTTCACTCACAGTCATCATTTCTGATGGGACTTTACATGTGGTGTAATACTCCCATTTCACTTCAATATCACTTGTCAATTCTCTGAACACAAGACAGATGCATTTTGGGGATGCAGAAAAATCTGGGGACTCTGTGTGAGTACTGTGCATATGACTGAGTGCACCATTAATTCTGGGACACTTTGCATTTCATGTTATGCTCTCATTTCACTTTGTCAGCACCTGTGAATTTTCTGGACACAAGACAGTTGCATTGTGGGGATGCACAATAATTCTGGGGACTGTGTGTGAGTACAGCGCACATGACTGAGTGCGCTATTAATTCTGGGGGAATTTGCATTTAATGTTATGCTCTCATTTCACTTTATCAGCACTACGGAATTTTCTGGACACAAGACAGTTGCATTTTGGGATTGGAAATTCTGGCGCGTCTGGTAAATATTTTTGGATTCTCAGTAATGTTTACTTTCTGTGATGCTATCGTGAAGTATTTGTCAAAAAGCAGGGCTGAGCACTGCAATTACACTGTGTTAAAGTACATTTGTGCAGTCCATCTTCTTTCCTGTGTGTGCAGTCACTGTGAAGCGTCAAGTTGCAAACATATATATATATGCTGACGCTGACTTGTTACACTGTTCATGGTGATGGTATGAAGAATAAAGAGAAGAATATATATCATATATTTTATTTGTAACATCAATGGCAGCAGACAAAGTCATGTGATATGTTTTCAGAGGTCTTGGGCCAGTGTGCACCTCAATCACTTGTCACACAGACACAGTGCACACATGACTTTGCAGAGATAATAGCACATAAAATCATGCTTTTAAACAAACCATACCCAACAGACATAAAATATTGCTGAGGCACCCAAAATAGTTTATGGTGTACAGACATGTTCAAGTCAGAATATATAACAGGTCCTGCAGTCCACTGCCACCACACTGTGCTACTACTGGCACCGTGTCATATTATGGTGTACATCAACCTGCTGCAAAACTGACACTGCCAGTGTAAACTAGAAAGACATATTCCAGAACAAATAATGAAAAGAAGGAATGTGGTAGTACAGTGTGGTGTCAGTGAACTAGACCTTATATATTTTCTGACTTTATAATGTCTGTACACTGTGAAATATGTTGCGTGCATTAGCAATACTTCATGTCTGTTAGATACGGTTTGTTGAAATGCAGGATTTTTGGTTGCTATGATCTCCTAACAAAATATACATTGCATATTCTTATCTTTATTCTTTATACCATAAGCACAGCAACACGTTAGACAGTAATCAGAATATATATGCTTGCAAGAAGCTGGACAGTGTCTGCAGTACATACACACATAGGAAAGAAGCCTGACTGCACACATGCAGTTTAGCACAATATACTTTCACTGCTCAGTCTGCTTTTCCACAAACACTTCTCGACAGAAAGTAAACGTTAATGAGGCATCAAAACAGTGCACACACACACACACACACACACACTTTACAGAAGGTAGGGGCGCCAGAATACAAAGTGTCACACATATAGAAGAAAACAAAAAAAGGGCATAATTACATACAAGGGCCAGGGATGGAGGAGGAATACATTTTATAACACAGCAATGAAGGTGTGGGGGGGCACATGGTGTGAGGGAAAAAAACTAATGTGGGATCCCATGGTGATCCAGCAGCAGTTTCAGCATAGACATAATTTGCAACTGATGTTCCTCTATGTGATCCAGCCACTGCTCCACAGCACTCACCCTCTCATTGTTCTCCTTGACAGCACTCCAGAGAACTGCCAAGTCAGCCTACATTACACACAGTTCTCTGGGGTCAACTCATTCTACAGGCTGACCTGCTGGTGGTGGTGGTGGTGGCGGAGGGGTGCTGGTGGAGCAGCAGGTGCTGCTCTGGCCCTCCTCTTCTTAGGGCTGCCACCACACACAGCTGCACCCTCTGCCACAGAAGGGCCAGCAGGTGCAGGCATGGATCATTCTGTGACAGCCTGCCACTCCAACTGGTGGTGATTGAGCATATGGGTGTGCTGGCCCCCAGTCCCCAGGTGTGTCCCCTGGGGGCCATGGTGCACCTCCACCTCACATAGGCGGCACCTGACCATGCTGCTGTCCCCCTGACACAGTCAAAAACTACCAAACAATGGCGGTGTGGGGAGGATCAGGCACAGGCAGGGGAGGGCCAGTTGAACTGGCAGCCAGCTGATCATGGTGCTCAGCAGGGATGGGCTCCACACCTGGGCCTGGGGGCACAGGCACATCCTGCTCCAGAGGACCTGATGCTAGAGCTGGTGCTGGACATGGTGGTGGTGGTTCAACTGCCTCAGAGTCAGGAGGCGGTGCTGGTCCTGCTTCCGGGGGGGGGAGAGACACTTAGACGTTTCGATTGGTCCAACAAGAACTGGTGGCCAGGCCCCACGTACATGCGCAAGGTACAATGCCTACCAGTGCCACATCTCTCCCAGAGCTGCCCCCACCCCAGACATTCCCTCACCCTGGTCCATCTCTCCTACTGTGCTCCATCAGTCTGAGCAATGACTACTCACACTGTCACACACAACACACACACGCAGTCACACAGACACAGACAAACAACTAACTACTTATAAAGGCAAGAAAAAAATTTACAGAAAGAACAAATTAAGTAAAGAAAGAGTACAGAAAAGACAAAACAATGTAGCTTTTAAAAAAGCTATTGGGTCTAAGTCAAAGTTTAAATCTCCTCGCTCTGATCTCCAAGTCTCAGCAGTGACAAAACAACACACTCCTCTCTCTCCATCTGCACAGAAGAAAGTGAAAGTGCCTGCATGTATAACTCACTTCCTTCCTGCCTGGCTAAAAAGCATGTGACTTACAGTACTGTAAGCCGTGTGATGTGTGGGGGGGCTGCCAAATCTGAAACACAAAGTGGATCACTTAGAATCATAATAAGGAACAAGAAGTCCATGGAAAACAACGACTCCACCTTACTATGCATTGCCATTCTGCCTTAACGCCAAGTGGTAATGACAAGGTGGAGTGAGCACTTTGCATTGCCCACTCCACATAGTGGAGTGGGCAATGCAAAGTTTCCACTTTGAGTTCACTTCACCGGCAGAATTTAAATTCGCTGCATCTCTAACTGGTTCTCTTTACTTGTACTCAGGAATTAGCCTGTAATCCAAGGAATTTACATTCCAGCCAGGTCCAGAGAATCATAATGGCATCACTGGTGTTGTAAGACATTATGATTTATAATGTACAACCTCAATAAAATATTAAATGGAGAAAAAGAATATCACTTTGCACTTGCCTGTCTTCTTGAAGTTTGTCAGGTAGCCACTAGAGCCTACAGACTTAATGACTTGAGAAAGCACATTTGCATAGCATGTTTTCATACAGTGCTACCAGCTGACTCTCTAAAAATCATACAGATGACAATATTTATTTTTAGTATTTGAAAACAGTGATACCAAGCAAAACCAAGCATTACAACTAATTGCTACTGAGGCCATTTTGAGAGATGTATCTGGATGTCTTTAGTCATGGTGAAATATGGTGCTGGGCACCACTGTTGCAGGAGTGTTTCAGAGGCATTGCAGAACCATGATGCTTGTGCAGATTAGGTAATTAACTTGTCTACCATACAAGTGAAATGAATGTGATCCATGGCCAAGCCAAGAGAAACTAATTCTGGCGAGGAGGAGGAAGGTGGAGTATAACTGTATCAGTGAAAAGTACGTCAGGAGAATTTAAGCTATAGGATAGGGGAAGTATATGGTGCAGGGGTCACCAGTGGCAGCAATTAGATGCAATTTGTTTTCCAAGGGACGGGCAACAGAGTTGAGTAGCAAAAGGATAGTAGACTCCCAGCAAGGGCAAGGAAGCATGAAGGGACAATTCTTACCTGAGACCAGGTCATATGAGAATCATATCCAGCACAATTGACTGGTCATAGAGCCCAATCCACTTGGATTTCCAGAACTCAGAGGCATGATGTCAAAATAAAGAACCGCGAAAGGGAAATTGAACGCCCTCTGACTTTCTTAACTGGTGGTGTAAACAGTGGATTTCAACAAGTTCGGTGAATACTTATTCAGTATCAGATCATCCTCACTTGTGTGTGGACAGTAAAGATGTTGTGAAGTTCTGCTTTACCGGTGATGTTCCAGTGAAGCTGCAAAATTTGCCTTAACAAATTACTTTTCAAAGTTCCCACTTTGGCAATCCTCCACCCTCTACTTTGCAGTGAGGTTTCCTGGCAAAATGACACTTTTTCAGGTGAAGACAGGTGAAGTTATTGATACATGGCAACATTTCTGACAAATTTAGGTCAATTCACATTGAAAAAGGACCACATCACATGGTGAAAATATTGCTTTGAGAAGCAAATTTTACCCACTTCACCCATTTTAGGGGGCAGGTATTGACTGATGCTGCAGTGCTAGCATACCACTCATGCATGCATGCTGCATTGTATCCCTGCCACTGACATTTTAGGGAAGCATAACTAAAGAAGATTATAAGTACAATTAACTATTCATGAGCCTAACAAGGCTCTTGATTGGCTACTGGATTGGTCATTAATGTCTTAGAAATGATGGATCCAGCTGCCAGCTGACACTGTGTGGCACACATGGTTCGCGACACTCTGCTTGAAACCTTAATTGAGGTAAAAAATAAACTGAAAAAATGAAAGTTGTTATTGTGATTAGGCTTATAATCACAATAACAACCTTGAAACTGATCATGTTCTTGTATTAATGACTTGCTGGAGAGAGGTGGCCCTCAGCTGTGCCTTGGGTCACCCATCCCTTGAACTGGTCGTTAATCTTTCAGAAATGTCCCCCATCTCAGTCGTTATTGCTTAAGTAAAATTTGTTGAGCACACAGTTTGAAACAGATAGTCTCTGCCAATGCCAACTCAAATGGCCATCCCTTTCCCACATATGAAGTACAAGGAGGGACAGGTGCACAACCCCTAGTGCAATCAACCATGGAGCAGGATGTGGTCCATTGACTTCCTGGAAGGTGGAAAGTAAGTACCAGATAACTGAAAGGTGAGGCTGGGATAAGACTGATCTGTAAAGGACAGAACCAGTAAAGGAAGATAAATAAAATATAATCAAAAACATTGTCTAACCCATGTAGCACCATCTCCACCCATATTAACCCATGTTGTGCCTTTTGCTTCCTTTGATCTTCCAAAGCAATTGTTTTGCATTGTTAGGTTAGGAAAGGTGTGACTTTGGTTGCTTCTTGGGGGGGGGGGGTGGCAAGTGGTGCTTGTGGTCTTTTTCAGTTCTATTAATTCTCCTTCTTTTGCTGGTTAGAGTTATACCTCTTATCAGCCCTCACAGGATCCTGCCACCATCTAACCTGGAATCCTCCAGGCCTATCTGCTCAGGGTGTGGTCCTGTGGCTTATCCTCCATTGTGCTTGTCCCCCGGGGGCACAGGTGGAGAGCAGGATCCATCTTGAATGTTCTGGCTGGTCATTCTGAGCATCATTCAGATGGAGACTGGGAAGCACAATGTCACTTTGCACAGCTATAAAGAGGTTTTTTGTAGACTTCTTGTTGCATTGCCCTTGAAGCTGTGGATATGCAACAGCAACAGTGTCATGTAACAACTGTGAGACTTTCAGGTGCACTGGCTCTTAGCAATGACCAGGTGTCAGGCTGTTGCTGAAAGCCATCACCCACCCCATCCAGATGAAGAGCTGTCTAACAGATCCTCTATCCTCCTCTACCCACCCAACCCTCTGATGTTCCAGGTTTGCTCCCCAACCTGCGTCATTGTCACTGCAGGTGGTACTGTTGTTGCTGCACCGGCAGATTAGCTTGGTGCTATGTGGTCACAGAAATAAGTATTTGGTTTAATTACAGTGTCAGAAGGCTGTTGACGCTGGGTGGGCTGCCTCTGGTTCCCTGGCATGCCTGTGCACCTGTGGTGACCTTCTTCTTCAATGCAGCCCGCAGGTCTCACCATTTGTGTTTTATGGTTGACAGTGTCTTGGCCTCCAGACTGGTGGCGTTAACGCCATACTGGATGTCCAGCCACAGTGATGCCTTTACCTCGGGAATGGTGGACAGGGGCTGGGCCCCTTACAACCAGATGTAGTGCTCATGGATGTCACTCACTATGGATGCAACCTGGCTGCCAGTGAAATTGGGTATGTGGGGACATGCACCACCCCATGTCTGAACATGTCTGAGGTGCTGTCTGCCAACATGAGCTGCTCGTTCAGTCTGCACCTGTGGCGGGGGACTACCCTTCACACCTCTCTCACTCATCGCCATTCTGTGCACTTTTGTCCACTACTCAGTCTTCACTTCCATGGTGTTGCATGGGGTAGTGGCCATGTCTACATATGGCAGGGTCAAGGGGAGGGTCTGCATATCTCTGGCACACCTCTTTGCATTGCGCATCTAACTATGCATATCCTGTTATCCCATCCCATGAGTATACGCATTCCACATGGGCATTCATGAATGCCGCATATCAGGGGATGGATCCAATAGTTTTCTGCATTCTTTTGACCCATTCATGCATAGGCACCATTGTCATTAACATTGACGGATACATAATTTTCGATGCACAATATACATTTTTTCCAGATGCAACAAAACTACAATTTAGGTGGTGTAACTTGTGTCAGATCTGTACTGCAGGCTCATCAAAGCCTTCAGAAAGTGCTGTCCATCATCTCTAACTCTGAGCACTATTCTGATAGGTCAACAATTCAGGACTCACTTTCCATAAGCTGTACAAGCTGTGACAGTGAAAACTATAAATTACTGTTCGTATGAAGAGACCATTATAGAATGCTGTCTATAAAAAAGGAAAAAAAAATGCAACACACAGTTTTTCATTTCTGTGTTTGTCAGGTTTAGCTTAATATGGACTATTTGACTCATTGGCTGAACTTACATAGCCATTTGCAAGGCTTGATTGAGAATTAATAAAAATCAGCAAAGACTCAGCTTGCAACACAGACTGCAATCTACAGAGGCAGTGAAAGTGATGGAGAGAAAAGTCTAAAAATCTGCACAGGATCTCTGACTGTTCATGGTACAGTATTTTCAAGTTTATACAGTTGTTTGATAAACTAGACTCTTTAATTGTGAAATTGGGCAATAAGGAAAAAGAAGAATAAGTCTTTAGAATGATGACTGAGTAGGACAAGTGGTTTGATGCCTACTTCTTAATGTTATATATGTGTAATTTACCTTACTGTAGAAGTAAAGGTACACTATGTTAGATGTAACCATTACCATACCATATGTAGATTACGTAGGGCTTCCTGTCATGCTGTTCCCATATCTTGACTGTTAATAAAGGAAGCAGCTAAGACGTTAGTCCTGCATCTGTGTCTTTCATGCCTCAAAGTGAATTTATTACAGTGGTGATAAGGATAGGACTAAAGTTCTGTGCGAACACGATTAAAAGTGCTCTAGTTCACTGAGAGCAACTTTGAGTCAAAGAGGTACACTAAACTGATAGATATTGGTGGACTATTGGAACTACATACTTTACTTAATAACATATAGCCTTCTCATCTCGGAGGCCTTTTCTTATACGTTATGTCCTATTTTTAATCATACATTACCAAAAAACTAGATTTGAGTAAAACAGAAAGCTTGAATATTCTTTGATCTTAGTCTGTGTTTTATTTCAAGCATTTATTCTAAAGTTTTTATATAATACATTGGGTAGCGCCAAGGAATATATATGAATGTATATTTGATTCCTTATGCTGCTGCAATTTGTCAGTTTCTCTTTTTTTGTCTTTGGTATGTTCTTCTTTGTTCACTTTTTTGTTATTCTTATTGGTCTTGTCTGCTTTCCTTTCATTTTTTTATGTTTTGAAATATAATTTATTGTATCATATACGTCTGTCAATACGTACAACTTAAGTCTTAAAAAAAGAAGGAAAAACATTATATAGCCTCCCTACTACTGTTAAAAGACAAAGAACCTCTGTGTGCAAACATTGAGGCAAGGGTTACCCCAAAGGGCATTTGGCTGGGAAGCCAAGTTTCAAGAAAATACAAAATCACACATGCCCCCACAATGCAAAGCATCATGGGCTGCATGTAAATCACCACAGAATGTATATCACATCACATTCTGTGGTGATTTGCATATGCAGCCCATGATGCTTTGCATTGTGGGGGCATGTGTTATTTTGTATTTTCTACTACTGTTAGCCTTGGGAGGGACTGATTCATGGACAAAGGGCCAGAACACAGTGCCTGGGAGGGAGCTTGGCACCGAAGCTGGGGAGGATGCTGTCGATTCTGACACCATACATTTCTGTGGATGGGTGGAATGATGTCACCACCCATCCACCCTCATTGCTTGCTCATTGGATCAGACTTCAGTCGAGTGACAGTCCTTCACTTCCAGCACATATCTGGCACCAGTGGGACAGCTGGACATATACAGTAAGTGGTTAAAGGGTGGGGGAGGAGGGTTTTGTTTTTTTTTTGACTGGGTGGTGGAGGTAAAAGGCTTAGGTAGCATTCATAGGTGGAATTGGAATTTGTAATCAAATTCAATTCCTATTCTGCATCCAACCAAGGTTTTCCAATTCAAATATTAAATACTGAAATTCCAAATTCCAGAATAAATCTTAGAATCCAATGAATCAATTCCACTCTGTGGATTCAAAACAACCCTATATGTGACTTGCCTGACCTTGTACAAAGAAGTAGGTGAATCTGAACTTGCTACACATGGGATCATTCAGACCCTAGACAAAGATGTAGTAGAGTCCCATGTTGCTTAGTGCTGGTCCCTTTAGGTCTGCGTGTAGAAGAAGGAGAGTCCTCACTTTCTTGAGGCCCTCTATAAAGCATGACATGATTCTTAACTTGCTTCTTGCAAGGCCCTGCACAAACAGGAGATCAGTCTTAAGTTTCTTAATGTTTTGTTTGTGGATAGTATTAATTGTAATGCAACATTTTCGTGTTGTGTTCTAGACTGTTTTTCATGTTTTGTGCATTTATATATTTTATTTCTGTAGGAAATAAAGATTTTACAACCATTTTTACAATTCCCATAGGGTACATCAATCAAAGCAAAATCAGACATATTTCTCTTAATTCTTGTCATCTTTACAACTGTTTTGTCTTGGTGGACTTCATTGTCCTGTCTTACGAAGAGAATGCACTACTGATTGTGCAAGTGCTGAGTTAATTAAAGCTCATCTTGACAATTCGTTAAGGCATCATAAATATTTTTTTTCTGCCAAAGAGACTGTGGTGATTCCAGAGCTGGTGGCTATATCACCCAAAGACGTCCATAGGTTAGTGCACTTCTGTCTACATATAGGAATCACTGGCAAGAAGGAGGTACAGAATAGATTTGTCCTTCCCTCAGTAGAATAGGACTCAGAAAAGCCTCTTGCAGTGCAATTCCTAAATTACTAGCCCAAGTATTTTATTATAGTCAAAAAACAGCATATAATCAACACAATGTGGAAAAACAGCATAATTTAAAAATAGACTCATAGTACATGCAGATTTGGGTCTATGGAAAAAAAGGCATGTAGTAAGCTTCTGAGAAGTTGCCATGGCTAATACTGAGAATGTAAAAAGAAGATTCATAAATAAGGATATGTTGCCATGGTTGGTGAGCTCCAATGTTAAGGATGCCAGCTAGGTTGCCAAATAAATAATAATAGTTAATGGGGAGTTTTTACAGGAACTGTAAGGGAAGTAACAGATGGAGTTCATATGACTGGTCTCAATCGGTTAGATATAATCTTAATTTTTGTATTGATGGTAAGCTTATTGGATCTGCCTTTCTTTCAGGTACCAACCTGGGCTCCCTGTCATCTCTTGTACAGAATGGGAGGTTTTCGCAATTTGAATTTTTCAAAAGCCGGTTTATGTTAAATGATAAAGCAGTTTTTGCATACATGCTATTGCATCATGTTATCATAATGCACTGGGTCCCTTCCCATGGTCTTCATGGACTACAGATGTATGGGATGAGATGCATCAAGATGATATTCCTTCCCATGTCATCTCTCATCTCTATAAGAGATTGAAACTTTATTTGGTCTCCAAACTGGATCTAGAACTCTCTTACTGGGCTTCAATATTTTGGGGAGTTAGATGACCAGGTCCATAGACTACTAATTTGGTGAAATTTACATCATTTTTTTGAAATTTGAGGCTCTTAAACTGTCACTAAATAAGTTAATTTGTTATATGTACTATACTCAGGATAGATTGGTTAAAACTGGGTTTTTTGATAATGCAATATGTCAGAAATGTAAATTAGAAGTGAAAACCCTCAAACATATTTTCTGGGACTGTAGCAATACTGAAACATTCTAGTAAGACATATAGGATCGCTTAGACCCACTGTTGGGCTCGCAGGATGCTTTTTACCCATTTACTGTGCTTGACGTGGTTTGGTCTTGAGCGTCTTGTGGGGCAACAGCGCTATCATATGGCCTTGATTACAGTGGTGGCTAAACGGATCATAGCGAGACACTGGCTTGATGATTCTTCCCTAACACATAAGGAATGGTTACTTGCTTTGTTTGAGCTCATGTGATCCCACTCCACAAGAGTGGTAGCAGGGAGGAGGCAGGAAACTACAGACCAGTCAGTCTTACCTCAGTAGTGGGCAAGATTATGGAGGCACTCCTTAAGGAAAGGATAGTGCAGCACCTGGAATCCATAGGAGCACAGGATCCAAGACAGCATGGGTTTACAACAGGAAGGACCTGTCAAACGAATCTCATAGATTTCTTTGACTGGGTAACCAGAGTGGTGGACCAAGGGGGAGCAGTTGATGTCGCCTACCTCGAACTTCAGCAAAGCTTTCAAAACTGTTCCACATGGAAGATTGATTAATAAGCTGGGTAGGCATGGGGTGGGTCAGAAGTTGGTCAAGTGGGTGGCAAACTGGTTGACGGGCAGAAAACAGAGAGTGGTGGTAAACGATAGACCATCAGAAGAGATGCAGGTCACAAGTGGGGTACCCTCAGGATCAGTTTCTGGGGCCAGTCTCTTCAATATCTTCATCAGTGACATTGCAGATGGACTGGAGGGTAAGGTTTGTCTGTTTGCAGATGACACCAAGATCTGCAACAGAATGGATGATCCAGATGGTGTGGGCAGAATGAGAAGAGATCTGGATAAACTAGCAAAATGGTCAGAAAAGTGGAAACTGGGGTTTAATTCAAAGAAGTGCAAGATCATGACCATAGGGAAGAGAAACCCTGAAGCCACCTATAGGCTGGGAGGGGAGTTGTTGGCAGTCACAAGGGAAGAAGGAAACTTGGGCATCTTCATCAAAGATGACATGAAATCATCCAAGCAGACCACTAAAGCAGTAGGTAAGGCTATGGGATGTTGGGGTGTATTAGTAGGGGCATCACAAGTCATAAGAGGGAGGTAATAATCCCTCTTTACAAGACACTGGCTAGGCCCCATCTGGAGTACTGCATGCAGTACTGGAGGCCACACCTTCACAAAGACATTAACCAAATTGAGGCAGTCCAAAGAAGGGCAACCAAAATGGTGCAGGGACTGCATCAGAAAACATATGAGAACAGATTAACGGAGCTCAATATGTATACCCTAGAGCAAAGGAGAGAGAGAGGTGACATGATCAAAACATTCAAACACCTTAAGGGCATTAACAAGGTGAAAGAGTCTAACATGTTTCAATATAAGAAAAATAGAAGGACAAGAGGAGACAGCATGAGATTAGAGGGAGGCTGATAAAAGGGGTAATGTGAGGAAGTTCTTTTTCACAGAAAGGGTGGTGGATGCATGGAAGTGCCTTCTTCAGGAAGTGGTGGATATGAATACAGTGCAGGGTTTCAATCAGGCATGGGATAGGCATAAGGGAGCAATACAGATGAGTATGAATAGTAGGCCATTGACAGAGTAAATGCCTATGGCATATTCATAAAGTAGAAAAAGTGGGCAGACTGGAGGCGCTTTTCGGACCTTATCTGCCATCAGCTTCTATGTTTCTATATAATTAGAGTCTGATTTCTTTCCCACCACCCACATATCAAAATGATTCCCGCACCTCCCCTACCTGACCCCAATCAAGACTTAAGATTCCAGCTACCCAATTCTCATCTGACACCTACTTCTCTCTACCACTGAGCACCAAAAAATCTAATTTTGCTTAACCAGGAAAAGAAGAAAATTGCTCCCAGAGGATGTGGCATGTGAATTATCCTTATTTTTGTAAAAGTTATTAATTGTTTATGTTTTTGCCCATCTTTGCCCCCCAAAAAAACATTAAACCTAATTTCACCAAAACTGGCAGATCAAGAGAACCAGTTCCAGAATAATGCTTGATAGTTTAATGAAACTTAGTCAAGGAATAGCCATAATATAAGCAGCTGAAAATCCCGATTTTACATTAATGTGCCTACCTAAATATAGTGTTACTATCATGCCTCTAGAATGTATTACAGTTCTCATTTTTAAACCCCCTCCAATAAATGTTACGGTTTGTAATTTCATTCCATATTTAGTTATTAGTGTTGTATAAAGTCTTTGCCCAATATCATATTCTCTTAGTAGCTCCCATACCCCTTCCACTGAAGAATATACATACACACACACACACACACACACACAATCGCATGCATGCACGCATGCACAGACACACACACACACATACACATGTACGTTTTGGAGAAATGGCTCCAGCCATGTGATTATTCACTGTACTTACACTATTAGAGTGGTGTGCCCTTCTGGAAGAACTCTGTAGACACCTTGGGCCCCAGCACCCCTTCCAGTGAAGGGCCAAACCCCTTGTGTAGGCTGATGGAATGATGTACCTCCTGAGTTGGCACCCAGGCCCCAACAGTGAGAGGTTATGTGGCCAGATGGCAAGAAACTGTCCACATCTGGTGTTACCATACCCACAGGCAAGCCCAATGAGGTTGGACTGTGACCCCCCAACAACTTGAGTCCAGGTCTTACAGTCCCACAGACCTTATGCTCGACCAGGAAAGATGAGCCTTTTGGAAGAATTTGACTCATCCTCCTTGTTTTCTCCTGTACCATCAGTCTGTCAGACTCCCAAGCTGCTTTGTTACATGACTGACAGTTTTAGTTCTGTGCTACCCTGGCTCTTTATCCCTTTGAGGAGGTGAAGAGCCAGAAAAATGCTCTGAGGGAAATGCACTCCTGACCTCTAATGCAGTCACACCTATTTGGTCAGTGGGTTCTCTATACTAACCTGGCAGGCCCTAACTGCTTTACAAGGGGTTGGGAGGGTGATATGAAGGGAGGGGTCAAAGTTAGGGGAGCTGCTGGTTTTGGCTCTTTTAGCCCCTCATTCTCCAGCCCCTCCAGGTGACCCACACCTTATGAGTGGCCCTAGAGGTTTCCTCCATGGAGTTACTGCCAGGGCTGAGCTCCTACGCCCAGACTTGGAACCTTATCTGGTTGCCTATAGGTTGTGGGGTAGAAGACACAGACAATGTGAAGTGTGCTGCAATGCTTTGGCAGACATTATATTGCCTTAGTAGTCACCATACCTCTTCTCCTGAAGAATACACACACACACACACACACACACACACACACACATATGCGTTGCTGCTTTTGCCAGGGTGGTATTGCTCTTGCTGGACATTCTTCTGGAGCTGTAATGAACCCCCCCCCCAAAAGGGACAAAGTGTTAGTATGCTTCATCTTGTAACCCATACATGTGGGGCAGGGACTTGTCACAGCCGTCCAGCTTACCACCAATGCTCCTTATTCCAGTTAAATTCTTGCTTCTTTTTTAAAAAGGAAGATAGAGAGGGGGGCCACACTGGTGATCCCCCCACTTATCTAGTTATGCTGACCCTGCTTCTGTCCTGCCTACGGTATAACTCTTTTTTAAAAATTTCTCCTGGCAGCCTGATTTCATTAATTTGCTGCGCTGGTGTTTGCATTAGCACTGCTGCAACTTGGCTACTTGATTCCTTCACTGTTTTGAACAATAGCACTATTCGACTGCACAACATTACCATCCTGTCCTTTGTTTTGTTTAATGTATGCCTTATAGTGATGCAACAACAAACTCGGTTACTCTTAACCTAATCAGGATGCTTAAGTAATCCAAGTGAAATGCCCAATGCTCCTCTTCAAATGCTGCAACTGATACTCACTTAATGTGCACCTGGGCTGGGAACCAGTAACCCAGTGAAATTGCACGCATGACCAATCAGTACTGTTTTTAAACAACTCTGTCAAAATACCCCTCCAATTTCACAGTGCCCTCTATCTACCAATTTTGTGGCTGCATTCCCTTGCAGTTGATCAGTAGATGACCTCTACCAATTGGGGAAAATGGGTTTAGTGCCCAAATCACCGCAAGATCTGAAATGGTGTGGTGACCTCCTGCTCATGGACTGGAACACACCCACCTGCATATGCAGAACCACTAACATGCAGGGCCCATGAATGTAAAAAGGAAATACGATCTACAGAATGGAAATGTGCATCATTAATGCTTAAAGTGCTTAGTGAGGGAACCCCTGTATGCTCACACTATTAGCTCCCACCCTTTAAGGCACTTTCCCCCACCATATCACATTAAATTGAGCATTAAGAAGTAGGAAATGCAAGAACCTTCTCAAAAATAAACAGTCTGACCAATGTGAACATGCCACAGTTTCAGTAGAACTCCCAGAAGACATACTGTATCCATGACATCTGCAGAGTTGCTGCTAAGTAAGCATGTTTACAGAGATTACCCAAAAGTACTCAGCAGCTCTGAAGACAGGAGTCACTGCCATACATCAGAAATTATCAAAATGAAAACTGTTGCCAGCATAAGAGCTTGCTTCTACCTGAACAAGAGAGACGTACACATGACTGGAGCCAGCAGGAGCTTGTATGCCCTTTAGGAATTCTTGGTAATATATGTATATATGGTTTGTAACTTGCTTGCTGTGCATTTACCCTTTGCTAAGACATTCACTTGGACAAACCTTGGTCCTTCTGACCTACGTTGTCCTGTAATCATGTTTCTGTAAGGTAAACTATTACCAGCTGCTGTTTAGCATTAGTTATGGAGCCTGAGCTATTCTTGCCTACGGGTAACTCAAATTTATAGTACAATTCCTGAAGACTGAACATATACAATATACAAGTATTCATTATTGTGTATATACGGCTGGCCTTATTTTTGACACCTCTCCAGCTAATCTACTGTGGGCACAACTAAACTCCCAGTCTACTGAGGTTCAGAGGGCTGATTCTTCCTTCTCCTTCAAACCAGTTTTACTGAAGCAAGTAGAGGACCTAATGCTGCAATTGGACACTAAAAAAAGCACAGGTGCAGACTCTCTTGACCCCTATTTTCTAAAAATTGTAATTCATGTGCTTGCAGTTCCCTTAACACATCTTTTTAATACTAACATACTAAAATGCCAGCAGAATAGGCCTAACGGTCTTTCGTGTCTGCTCGTTTGGTCAGCCCCCACCCTGGGTGCTGACCTTGCTGTCCCCCTCGCCTTCTCTGGCTTCTCCCTTCCCAGTTCCGGATATTCTTGCTGCATTGGATTTTGCTTCCAGAACCCTTCCCTGTACCTGTCCAACCCCTCTTGAACCCTCCACTGTCTCTGCCTCCACCAGCCCCCTAGGCAGTGCATTCCATGGCTCCACCACCCTCTCAGTGAAGTAGCACCTCCTCCTTTCTCCCCTGAATCTTCCCCCCTCCAGCTTCCACCCATGCCCTCTAGTGGCCCCCTCCTCCTTCCTTCGAAGCACCCTGACTGTTCCTCCCCTATTTACCCTCTTCATGTACCTGAAGACCTCTATCATGTCCCCCGTCCCTTCTCTCTTCCAATGTGTACATATTTAGCTCTTCGAGCCTCTCCTCATAGGTCCTGTCCCCAAGCCCCAAATCATTTTGGTTGCTCTCCTCTGACCCTCTCCAGGAGGTTAATGTCCCTTTAAGTGTGGCCTCCAAAACTGCACGCAGTACTCAAGGTGCGGCCTCACCAAGCAGTTGTTATACAGAAGGAGTATCACTTCCTCCTTCTGGAGGTGATCCCAGCGATGCATCCCAGCATCCTGTTGGCCTTGGCTGCTGCCCTCCTACAAGTCTCAGAGTTGTTCATCTTGACATCCACCACCACCCCCAGGTCCCTCTCAGCCATCGAGACTTGTAGCATTCCCCCAGGGTGTACACTTGGCCTGGGTTTCTGGCCCCAGGTGGAGTACCTTGCATTTCCTGCATTGAACCTCAGCTTCCACTTTCTAGACCATCTTTCCAGAGCCTCCAGTTCCCCTGTAGGGCCCCTCCCTCCTCCCCATCCACCACCGCCCAGTTTTGAGTCATCCGAAAGAGACTCATCTCACTCCTGATTCCTGTCCTTATGTCAGAGACGAGGCGTTGAACAGAAGAGGCCCAAGAACTGATCCTGTGGGACCCCACTAATGACCCTCCTTGGGGATGAGACTATCCTCACAACTACGACCCTCTGGGTCCGGTCCTGGAGCCAATTGCCTATCCATCTGATCATCTGGTTCCCACCCCATTTCTCCCAGCTTATCCAACAGGCCCATGTGAGGAACAGAGTCAAATGTCTTGCTGAAGTCTAGGAAGAGGACTCCCACTGGTCTTACCAGGTCCAAGGCACTAGTCACCCAGTCATAGAACTCCACCAGGTTTGTCTGTCATGATTTCCCGGATGAATCCATGCTGTCTATCGTCCAGGCACCCTGACTTATCCAGGTCCCCCCAGCCTCTCCTTGACAATGCCCTCCATCACCTTGCCCACCACGATGTCAGGCTGACAGGCCTGTGTCCCTGCCACCTCCCTGATGCCCCTTGTGGATAGGCACTATATGCACCACCTTCCAGTCTTGGGGCACCCACCCTGTCCTCAGAGAGATGGTGAAAAGCTCCGCCAGGGGTTTCGCCAGGCCATCCACGAGTTCCTTCAGCACTCTGGGATGTAATTTATCCAGCCCCGTGCTTTCTCTGTCTTAGGAGCTGAGGGCTTCCTCACTCTCTGCTGTGATTTCCACTCCGTACCTCTTCTCCCTGCTTAGCCCTAATCTATCATTAACCTCTGGCTCTATTCCTTCGATGGAAAACAGCCCAAGTGTTTCCTCCTAAAATCAGGGGACCCCATGGACCTCAACAACTACAGGCCCATATCCATTCTTCCAGTGCTTTCCAAGATGCTAGAGAAATTAGTGAGCATCCAATTAAAAGACTACCTTGAAGTTAATAATCTCTTAAATCCTGCTCAATCTGGATTTAGGGCCAGGCACAGCACCATCTCTGCACTGGCCAAAGTCACAAATGACTGGCAAACTGAGCTAGACAAAAAGATCAGTGTCTGTGCTGTATTCCTTGATCTAAGCAAAGAGTTCGGCACCGTGGATCATGAGCTGCTACTCTCTTCACTGCACTCCATAGGCTTAGACCCACCCTCTCTTAAGTGGTTCAGATGTTACCTCACTAATAAAATACAGCAGGTGAAAGCTGAAGGTGACTTATCCTCATTAAAACCACTCCTAAGAGGAGTTCCTCAAGGATCTATCCTGGGCCCTATCCTTTTTGCCATTTACATTAACAACATTGACTCTAATCTCACCAAAGCCAATGTTCACCTCTTTGGAGATGACACTGTTTTATATGTCAGTAACCCATCGACTGCAGTGGCCTGTGAAATTTTACAAACAGAATTCTCTTTGCAACACCAACTACTTGAGAAAAAACTCCTTAAATGCAAAGAAGACAAAAGCTATGTTCTTCTCCACTAATAACTATACTAACACCTCCTCACCAAGCAATCTTCCCAATTATCCACCATCCTTGGAGAAAGCCTGACTATGTAGATAAATTCAAATATTTAGGGTGTGGATTGATAGCAGGCTTGACTACACTCATCATATTGAAGAACTTCTGAAAAACTTCACCAGAGGCTCGGCCTATTCTTCAGATTAAACATTTTCTAACCAGAGACTCAAGGCTGAGACTAATCCAGGCCTCATTTATCTCACTTATCGACTATGCAGACTTCCTTTATGGTCACTGTCCTATTTCCTATTTAAGCAAATTGGATACCTTGTATCACAGAGCACTACGGTTTATTACAGATCTTCCATTCAACACTCATCATTGCTTTCTCTATGCTGCAGTTGGTTGGACATCCCTACACCTCAGAAGGAACAGAAATGCTGCACTATGGATATACAAAGCTTTGTCTAATAAACTTCCATCCTATATTTTAGACTGCTTTACACTGGCCACAGCTAGGTCCTATGCCCTAAGAAGCAACAACTTCATCATGCTTAGTTACCCAAAGCCTACACCCGCATGAGAGGTCTGCAATCAGCTACTCTCTAGCATTGGCATGGAATTCTCTACAGAAGACCCTAAAGTTGACCAACTTTATACCTCTAGCATCCTTTAAAAGCTCTATGTAAGTCTCTTCCAGAGAAATGCAATTGCTACCACAAGGCCTAGTCCAGTCACATTTACAACCCTCCCTTTCAGTCAGCAATTATTATTGACAGCTCTTCCATAAATCATCCCCTTAGTTTTTCCCTTCCTCGCAGCCCCTTATTTTGTATCTCATCCTTTCATACCTTACAGTTGCTTCCTGACCAAGACCTTCACACCAACTCCTGGCACTTACTTCTACCCCAACCACTCCTCCATACTCCTACTACTAGTAGCCTTAGCCCCTATCTGAATCTCCCACCAGCCACCCATGTCATTCATCAGAGGCTGTTTATCATCATTTTTGCAGTCATCAATCATTATATCTGTTTGTCTGTGTTAGTTTGCCCTGGAGCCTGTAATACCTGTTACCCTGTATTGCATGCTTGCTTTGGCTCCTCTATTGGGACTTGGACATTCTGGATTCTTCTAGTGTACTTTTACTGTATCCTACCTTGTCCTGTTCGGTTTTATCATCCTTTATCCATCATTTGTATATATGTTTATATTACTGTATCTGTTTAAATACAAGTGTTCTGTATATGTCTGCTACTGTACCTTCAATTTGATCCTTGACCTATCAGGTCCATCTTGTAAATGAGCTTTGCTCAATGATGTCTGCCTGAATAAATAAAGATTTTGACTGATTGATTGATTGATATTAATTTTCATTTTATTATTACATGCTTATAACCTGGCTGTGCCACTTTGTGTGGGGATCCACCAAGTGGTCTATTCTGGTGCCTCACCAAGTCTTTGTTTTGTCCTCACTGAATGAGTCAGTTAGGCACCCTGGTCCAGATTTGGTGATTGCACTTAATATAGCACCATTCCTCACTGACTGGACTCTGGTGGTGCATTCTCCCACTGCCAACTTTCCACACCAGAGCCGAGCTGGGAGAGGAACATGGAGAGTGGTAATCTGCATCCTCTATTGTTTTTAAAGGTGAAGAATACAGCAGGGTGATGAGCTACTTTGACCTCACAGCTGGGAACTTTATGCTAGGCCAACTGCAGTGATCCCGGACATGTTAATCTACAGCTTAACCTCTGGTCTGCTGCATGCTGTCTGAGAATTCCTTTTGAGCTGAAAATGGGTTTGTTATCAAAATGATACAATTCCTATCTTTCTATCAGCAAGATGAAAAAAGGTAAGCTCACTTGCAACTGTCATCTGAATTACAGTTGGGCTACCTATGTGGATGACAATGCCCGAGGCAGTCTGCTTGGATCACCATGCACTGGTCCAACATGGCATCACCAAGTGGTAATCTTAGTATTCTGCACGTCCCTGACCATCTCCCTAATCAAATGCCCTGTGTGGCTAAAATTGCTGTCCCTGAGCTGTGTTGATCCACTCTTGTATCTGAGTGATTATAAAGAGGAGGGATCAGAGATTGCCCATTGGCAAACCAACCACTGCCAAAGCTGGGATCTTCTAGTGAGGACTCCACAATCTGTTCTGCAACTCCCAACAGCCTCACTAAATGAATGGCTCTAAGACCCTAAACCTATTCAACCCTCCACACCCACTGCAGCATAGCAAAAAGTGAGAAAATCAGAATAAACCATCCAAAGCCTCACTGACAACTAGAAAAAAAATGATCCTATCACAGAGGAGGACACTGGCTAACAAAAAAGCAACCCTAGCCTTGATGTGCATTGTGCAGTGGCCCAAATCCATATGTGGGTATAAAATAAAGCAGGCTGCTGATGTTCTTGCTGTCCTGGAGTCCAGATCTGATCTGAAAAGGTTGCCAAAGTGAGGGGGAGCTACTGACTTCAGCTCATTTAAGCCCTCATTCTCCACCCCCTTCAGGTGACCCATGCCCTGTGGGTGGCCCTAATGGTTCCTCCCAGTGTGGTGTTGAAATGATTTCTGCCCACCCCCTGGAGGTAGAATCCTATGTGTCTGCTTCACAGTTTGTGGAGGAAGGAACAGGTGGGGACGCCTGCTACAGTGCTTTGACAGATGTCGTATGTGCTTGAGTTTCCTTGCTGATTTTTGAAATATGTATATATATGGTTGACCAATTTAATTTAGTCTTGCCTTCAGATCATGTCATTGTGTAATATCATTATCAGTTATGCTTATTTAACTTTTGTTCTTCATAATGTTATGTTACTTCCTTCTTTACTATAGGTACTTCAGATAATGTTTCCTATTCGCAGCTATCCATCTAAAAGATGGTCTAGTCTTTCCAGATAAATTGAGTGACTTGTCTGTTGCTAAAATTAAAGGCTGATATATCCTGGATAGATCTTCTTGAAAATCCTGCACTTATTTATCCAATCTACTTAGTGCCACTGTCTACCGTCAACCAGCTGGAAATATTAATTCAATTCAGTTTTTTAAGGATAAAAAAAACATTGAGTGGTGGTGTTGAGTTTATTTGCAATGTGTCCTGCTAATGCAAAACTTCTAGAGAGAAGCAAAAAATGGTACATATAAAGCAATGTTAGATATAGTGTACAACTTACATGACATTCCATGTTTACATGTGCACTACAAAGTTCCAAATACAAGGTACAACAGAGTACAGGAGTGTAGGGACACAGGCTCAGGCTCACAGTTGCAGCTACCTGTGCAGTGCCCCTGGAATGATGACTGCAATGTTCATGCCTGAGGAAAGAGAAGAACCATTCTGCAATGTTTGTACTCAAAACAAGGGTAGTCTACCTGGCATAGGGATTATAGGAAGCAAAGGAAGATGTACAGAAAGTAAGACTGTGTATGCCTTTAATATGTTAAGGTTAAAAAACAGTTACTGCACCTTTTTTCAAGTGTAAATCCAGTTTTTTTTAAATGCAGTTATTGTCTGACATTACACTACAGTTACTGGAGGGAGGAAATTCCACATCCTGATCACCCTCTGGCTGAATCAACGACCCCTTCTGGCAGTCCTGTACTGATTTCCTTTCAACTGCATATCATGCCTTCTACCACCAATAGATGAAATCCATTGTTTCCAGACCCAAATGTTCCTGTAAGTCCTTGTTCTTGAAGGCCTTGAAGGCCTTGAAGAAATGGCACATATCACCCCTCAGCCTTATTAATTTTAAACTGCACATATTGAGCTCCCACAGTCCCAAATTGTAGTTCTTCCCTTCCACTCACCATTCCTGTGGCTTTCATCTGCACTCCTTCCAAGACCTTGATGTTACCCACATCTTGTACAGCCCAAACGTGACTGCAGTATTCGGTATGAGGCCTCACCAGTGACCAATGCAAAGAGAATAGGACCTCCTACTTCTATAAGTTATATTACTTTTGCTACAGCCCTGTATTTTATAACCCTTCTTAGCAACCTCTTAACGTTGATTGCTAAAATGCAAACTGTTGGTGACACTAACATCTTTGTCTCACTTGTTGGCTTTCTCTTGTAAGACTGTGCCATAAATGTAATACTTATAATTTTTATTTTTTATGGCAGGAAATTCAACACAATTAGGCATCTGCAACTGAAGGCAATGGAACCGTGGTACATATTTATGAGAAGTACCATCAGCTCAAATGATACAGTGAAGTGCAGGAGTGTAGAACAAGATTTGTGGGTAAACCTTGTGTGCAAATAAGAGGAGGAATATTTTTGATACACTTCAGAGAGAACAGGATGAAGTGAAATTCTCTTTCACCTAGGGAAAGCCAGTTTAGCACACTGTAGAGTTTTCAATGCTGAGTGTTGTAAGGGTAGTCGAGCATCAGTGTGGCTAGCCTGTTGTAAAGTACATCTAGTATGGCCAATCTGAACTTGGAGGCATTATGGAGGAAGATAGAAAACAGGTAGAAGGCACTCAGAGATCACAAGCACACTCAGAGCTTTCAGTATGCTGAAAAATTTATTGTGCAGTGAAGGAAAATGCTGACTGGTTGCCCCAGTGCTTTGACCACCAAGGTCTTCTTCAGGGGGAGGCCCTGAGGAAGACCTTGTTGTTTTAGGTGCCAAGGCTGCTAGTCAGTGTTTTCCTTCACTACATAATAAATTTTTCAGCATACTAAATATCTCTGAGTGTGCTTTTTCATGACCTCCATGTGCTCCCTACCTGTTTTCTATGTGTATATTTGGGATTGAAACCCTAGATCTGCACCTGCACACTATTTCTCTCAGTACACTGTTGTCCCATGTTATCACAGAAGCGTATACCTGGATAGCTGAAGGAAGATAATATAATGGATCTCATTATTCCCTCTATATCATCCTGGGGCAGCAAGGATTTGTCCTGAACAGGAACCAATCATTGGGCCCAGGCTTTTGACAAGTTTACTGATGTGGGCATTCCCAGCGAGGACTAAGACAACCCAACAACACAGATATTTTTACAGTTACAGCAATTGATAAAGCCAGATATTTCCTAGAATTTCTGTAAAATCTCAAGAGAAATTCCCCTCCTGCCTGCAAAATATCAGGAAGTATCTGGCCATGTCAACTGCTGCAAGTGTATTCATTAACGACCTCCTGGGGGGAGGGAAGATACATATGCAATGGCAATGAGCAGATGTTTCTGAGTTGCGTAGGTAGGCATGCAGGTCATGAACACTATTTTCAAGAGTGTCTACACAGCAGTAATTTTGGTTCCAGAGGCAGAGAGTACAGTATTGTCTGAACAGTTGGTACTTCATCCCTCTGGCCAAAGTCTTTTATGTATAAAGAGAGTAGTGAGAGGCCAGTTACTGAGCCTTGTGGTACATCTTGAATGACTTAGAAGGGATTGGTCTTGGTGCCATCTTAAAGACCGCTCTGCAATATAATGTCTCTAACATATACTATCTCTCTTGCACTGCCAGAAGAGACATCAAATGCCTAGGCCCCAATTCTGAGCTGCCTGAGGTGGCATGTCCCAACCCTGTCACTCATTAAAACCCTCTTTACACCCTACCAGGCATCAACATACTGTAGGTATTTACAATTCCTTGTTCCTGCCTCGCCCTGCCAGCTGATATGCCCAGTAAACCCAGTATCTTAATATATTTTGTTCTTGGGCACACTGCCCCTTTCAACCTTTCTCCCATACCCAGACCAAGTTTCAGGTTAGAGGCAGTGTTCCAGGGCCTGCAGTTGTGGTGGGCAGCTCAGTGCTCAGGGATATATATACTGCAATGTTCTTCCTGCTCAGGATTTCAGTGGCTTTAGTTATGGGATGTGCTGGATAGTGTTGCTTTGAATGTATCCAGAGGAAGTGACGTCTATAACAGTTGTGCCACTGCCATTGAAATCCTGAAATGTGGAGTTATTGAGAGTTTCAGCATGTACTGTAGTAGTATTCATCTCCACAATGGCTATCACTAACTGCTGCAATGGGACCAGGCCTCCCTCCAGAAACAAATCTCAGAGAAAAGAAGGCAATGAATAGGATTCAGTTCCCAATGAAAACAGCTATAGTAAGAAACTGTGTGTGTGTGTGTGTGTGTGTGTGTGTGTGTGTGTGTGTGTGTGTGTGTTGGGGGTGATATAATTGACTGTCAGCATCTGGAATAGTGCATGGCGAATTTTATTGGCTAGGGATAAACAAAGTAAATGTTAATAGATTAAGAGATTTTGACTAAAGAATACATCCAGAATCTATGGTTGTTTAAGCTTTTTGTTATTTCAGCAAAAAATGCAAATGACTAAGTTATCAAAACCAAAACCCAATTTAAATCTAGAATAGATAAATGCATACTAAATGGGGGTAGTTCAACATATTAAGATAATTGAATTCCATGGGTCATTTTGGGCACATTGCCTTCTAACTCCTAACCTCCTTAGCATGAACCTCAGGATGAAAAATGTGAAGAAGCCAGTTACATATGACAAGCTGCAGTCTGTTTTATAGAGGAAGCTAACTATTACAGAAATCTTTCAAAACTGTTCAACTTTTCCTCACTCACTGCCGGTTTTGACTTTGTTCTATCCCTACCATGAGTCTATGGAAAGAAAGGCTTTGGTCCTTAGTCTTAAAATATGGTACTGAACTTCACCCCTCTCCCCATATATTTGTGCCATCACTACCTAACCTAGATTTAAAGCTCTCCTTAAAACAGTGTGTTATCAGCTGCCAACAATTGCTGACCTTCTCATAATTCTAGACAGCTCTTCTTCTTTTCCATTTGTAATAAAGACCTCTTCCTTACTATCTGCTTAAGTGTTTCATTTTCTGATGAAAGAAAATGTCAAAGTCATTTCAGTAGTGGCTGGTCCCATGGACTCAACATGAATAATATCCTCTTCTGTTTGTCATTTTCTTTTACAGTTGTACCACGTATAGCAGTCTTACCTCATCATCTTTAAGAAGTTAGAGGAAATGTCACTGGATTCATTTTATTTAATTGGTTACCCAATAACTGGAATTTATTGGTTACAAATCCTAAAACTACCCGTACTAGATGATTTGCATCAACACATCCCTTTGTATATAGTCTCTAATGTGTCTGCACAGAATCTTTACAATGTGCAACACCTGCAGTGTTAGCCAGTGAAATGATGCGCTAAATATCTTTATGTACTGTCAGGTAATTATCACAGGAAATCTAATTGTAATGAAAGGGGATGTCTCGTATATATCTGGGTAGTCCTTAGCATGTCACTGGCTATCACTGTAGTTCTAGTAGTGGAATTGGGCAGAACTGTATACACCTTCAGTGGTCATTTTTTACAAAATGAAGCAAATTTCACTAAGGCAGGAATGGAGTTTCTTCCAGCAGATTCCAGACGTTGGAAAGGAAAACTACTGTACAATGTTGTCTGTGGAGTCAAGTTCATTTACAGTTTTGCCACTGTGACCACAAGCTTTCCGCAGATTTCAACTTCTGATTCTGTCCAAATGCTTGATTCTGTTGAAGTAATGCCACACAACTGAATCTTTTAATTCCACACACTTGTTGTCACCTTTTCTGGAATGAGTTTGCCTTTAGACAACAGAATTATCACAGAAACCCAGACTCAGCAAATGTCTACAATATACATCATGGACATCTCCATAAGGACTAGAGATGCCGTGATGTTTAAATTCACTGACAGATGGCATGAGTTCTCCCTTGTGGATAATATCGTGAAATTTGCACCTACATTCAAAATTCACTTTTGCAACTTTGCCTTGTTATTTCACCTTAACTCCACTTTTGGGGGTCCCAAAGGGTTTCAAAGGTAAGGTTTTATGAAAATGAGTCTTCTGGATAAACAACTTGTCCAAGGTCACATGGAAAAGCTTCTATGGGTCAAATGGTCACATGGTACATCTCTATATACTGAATGTGCCTTACTTACAGTTTTGTAAAACAAGGTGCTATGTCAGCATGTGGTCTGAAAGC
Source organism: Neoceratodus forsteri (assembly GCA_016271365.2). Taxonomy (NCBI): domain Eukaryota; kingdom Metazoa; phylum Chordata; order Ceratodontiformes; family Ceratodontidae; genus Neoceratodus; species Neoceratodus forsteri. Next base: position 1,634,698,411 of record CM028130.1, on the reverse strand, counting down.
AAAACAAAATGGTTATATTGAATGCACACTGAAAATACAAAATAGAGTTAAAAATCTACTTTTTGACCTTTTCTTCAGGAAATATACATGTAAGAGAAAACAAAGTTAGTCAATTACTTTCAGTTTTGCATTCCTAGTCAGATAAGAGGACAAGGAGACTGCTTGCTAGTAGAGGCTGAGAACTGTTTAACTGCTTCAAAAAGCATGTTCCCAGCAATTTCTTTACTGTTTTTATGTTATTAATTAAACTTTATTCTGAAGATTGTTTGACTCATTTGGTAGTTTTATTGTCCAATTTTTCTGGAATATTTTCTGTCTTTCTCTGTCTGTCTCTTTTTTCAGTGATGGAGAAGTGAAGATGGTTTCGGTGGACTTTGCACCCATGGCGGTGCTATACAGTTACATTGGTCAAGCTTTTTCATGGAGGCAGCTCCCCCATGAAACCTCAGCATCCCCTTTCTTTAGAGATTCTCCCAACCAAGAAGGAGCAGCAAGTGCAACAGCAAATGCCCCCTCCCCAGTCCTTGAATAGGGCATCACATGCACCAGGAGGAGAGAGAAAACATGCAGCAGGCCCCGGACCAACAACAAAAGCAGTAGGAAAAACATATGGAGGAACAGCAGTCCCCAGTTCCCATTGAGGTTGAGTGGCCAGAACCCTACAAGTGAAGACAGCATTGTCAGATGCATGCTCTGTGAGGTCTTGGTCAGCCAGGGCAAGAACAGTGAACCCACCAGAAAATATGGCAACAGGAGCAAGTGGGGGTCATGAAAGAAGGGTGCTTTGAGTGGTGGTGGTGGTCTCTCCTCTGTGCTGGTAGATGTGCTGCTCGCTGAGCATCACCAATATTCATGGCACATGGAGGGCGTGTCAAATCTTAGTGATAAATCAGCACCCACACCACCACCAGCCCAAGAACAGCATAGAAGCTTGCCAGTACAAGTGATGAAATGGGATGTCTGACTCAGGGTCACCAGAGTGGAGGAGGTGATGCAATGAAGACTCACAAATCAGGAAAGGTTGCTTGAAGGCATGGCCATCTTCTACCATGATGGTGCAGGTGCTGATGGTATTGGTGGGCAGTGAGTCTCATGAATAGTCTGCCAGTTATTTTTATATATATAACTGTAACTCCTTCCTATCCCTTATCTAGTCTTTCCTTCAAACTTTCTTATGTGTTACTTAAAACATAAATAAATAAAATGGTTAAAAAAATCTGAAATATTTGAATCTGTCTTTACTTTTTATGTTTCCTTGTGCTTGCGCAAGAAACATCTTGTGGTAGAATGACATTTGAGAGGTGTGTCAGGGACGAGTCCAATGTACAGCATTCCACAGTGGGCTCGACCCTGACAGACCAATGGCAACACAAGCAGAGAGTGATGGTGGTTGGAATTTCACAGCAGAGAAGGGTCACACTTGAAAGGAATGTAGTGCTCCAATGAGAGTGCTTTCATTCCTCTATTTACAGAATGCTGTCCATCCCACTGCCTCCATTTCTTGTCCCTGCACTCAGCATTAGCAATGTAACCCTCCCGCCACTCCTACTGCATGCTGTCTGCCCTGCACCTCTGTTCCCTCACCAAACCAGCAGTGATCTAATAAAACCTCAGACTGCATGCTGTCCACCCTGCACCATCTGTTCCCCACCAGATGAGCAGTGATCTAATAAAACCTTCCCACTGCATGCTGTCTGCCCAGCACCCTCTGTTCCCCAGCTGGCATTCAAATGAGCCCTCCCACCCCTCCCACTGCATGCTGTCTGCCCCGCACCCTCTGTTCCCCCACCAGACCAGCAGTGATCTAATAAAACCCTCCCACTGCATGCTGTCTGCCCTGCACCCTCTGTTCCCCCACCAGACCAGCAGTGATCTAATAAAACCCTCCCACTCCCTCCCACTGCATGCTGCCCACCCTGCACCCTCTGTTCCTCCAGCCAGCATTCAAATGAGCCCTCCCACTCCCTCCCACTGCGTGCTGCCCACCCCACACCATCTGTTCCCCCAGCATCCAAATTATCCCTCCCGCTTCCTTCCACTACATGCTGTCTGCCCTGCACCCTCTGTCCCCCAGCCGCATTCAAGTGAGCCTCCCACCTCTCCCATCATGCGTCGCCCACCCCACACCATCTGTTCCCCAGCATCCAAATTATCCCTCCTGCCACTCCACTGCATGCTGTCTGCCCCGCGCCTCTGTTCCCCACCAGACCAGCAGTGACCTATAAAACCTCCCACTGCATGCTGCCCACCCTGCACCCTCTGTTCCCCCAGCCGGCATTCAAGTGAGCCCTCCCACTCCCTCCCACTGCATGCTGCCCACCCAACACCATCTGTTCCCCCAGCATCCAAATTATCCCTCCCGCTCTCTTCCACTGCATGCTGTCTGCCCTGCACCCTCTGTTCCCCCACCAGACCAGCAGTGATCTAATAAAACCTCCCCTCCTCCCACTGCATGCTGTCTTCCCTGCACCTCTGTTCCCCACCAGACCAGCAGTGATCTAATAAAACCCTCCCACTGCATGCTGCCCACCCTGCACCTCTGTTCCCCAGCCAGCATTCAAATGAGCCCTCCCACTCCCTCCCCACTGTGTGCTGCCCACCCCACACCATCTGTTCCCCCAGCATCCAAATTATCCCTCCCGCTCCCTTTCACTGCATGCTGTCTGCCCTGCACCCTCTGTTCCCCCAGCCGGCATTCAAGTGAGCCCTCCCACTCCCTCCCACTGCGTGCTGCCCACCCCACACCATCTGTTCCCCCAGCATCCAAATTATCCCTCCCGCTCCCTTCCACTGCATGCTGTCTGCCCTGTACCCTCTGTTCCCCCACCAGACCAGCAGTGATCTAATAAACCCACCCACTCCTCCCACTGCATGCTGCCCACCCTGCACCTCTGTTCCCCCAGCCAGCATTCAAATGAGCCCTCCCACTCCCTCTCACTGCGTGCTGCCCACCCCACACCATCTGTTCCCCCAGCATCCAAATTATCCCTCTCGCTCCCTCCCACTGCATGCTGTCTGCCGTGCGCTCTCCTTTCCCCTTGCTGACATCGGGATACCCAATCCCTGTCTCAGGATTATTTAAACACCCCTACCTGGACACTGGGGAGCCCACTCCCAGTGTCTGGAAATAACATTTTTTTCCCTTTTCAAAAAAAGAAAACTGTCCCCAATGTCTTTTTTAAAGCCTGTAAAAAATAAAATAGTTCCTTATTTTCTCCCCGTGCCCCTCCCCCATCCCGACCCTCCTCTGCGCATTCCACCTCACCGCACCCCTACCCCAAACTTACCCTCCAAGGTCAGCAGCTATGATCTTCTGAGGACCAGGTCATGTCTGCACTCTTCAAAGCCAAACCGTGAACTGAGGAATCAAAGTAAGTGCAGTATAATGGCTATCAATGGGTGTTTCAACTTATGTTGATATTTCAGCAATTTCTAGGAATTGTGACCCCAAATTTTCAACATGGTGTTCTTGGGACCCCACCTCATGAACATTGTCACTGTCATTTCATTACTCAGTCCAGAAAGGTGATTTCACAGTCACTGTGTGGAATCACCTTTTGGGACTGATTATGTCAGTGCCAGTGTTCATGAGGAGAGGTTGCAAAAAAGCCCATGTTGAAAATTTGGTGTAAGAAATCCCCAAAGTGACTGCGTTACAAGCATGCATTGTGCAATTTCTATGCATTCTCGTAACTTTGCCAAGTTTCAATATTTTCACTCCAGATTTTCAACATTGCTATTTTTTCACACCTCCTCATGAACAGTACAGCTGTCATTTTTCACATCCTGCTCAAAATGTGTTTTCACACCTGTGTCACAGAATGGTGCTGTCGCTGTGTGAAATCACCTTTCGGGACGAGCGAATGAAATAACAGTGGCACTCTTCATGAGGTGGTGTCCCAAAAAGGCCATGTTGAAAATCTGATAAAACAACTCAAAAAAAAATGGCAGAGTTACACCAGGCCATTCAACATTTTCTGTACACGCATGTAACTGGTTATTTTCTATATTTTTACTCCAAATTTTCAGTATAGCCAGTTTATCACACCACCTCATGAACAGTACAGCAGTCATGTTTCACATGCTGCCCATAATGTATTTTTGCACCTGTGGTGTGGAATGCCATTTTTCCACAGATTTGAACATTTTCACCTACAGGGTTCATGAGATGGGGTGATAAGAAGACTGTTCAACATTTGGGGTCAAAATATGAAAAAATGATGAAGCTATGGCCATTTGTTGCAATTTCTGTATGCATGCTCATAACTGCAGAAATTTAAATATTTAAATCTCATTTTTTTTTTTTTATTTATACCCCTGCTCAACAGCCCTTTCTATCTGGAGGGAGCCCCAGCTCCATACCCCAACATTCACCAGCTGATGCCGCCCAGCTACCCCCAGGGCTTACCCCCCCAGCAGGGTCAGTGGGGGGCCCACCCCCACCCAAACGAGATCCCATACAATGGTCAGCACCATGGCTATTCGGGGGGCAGGACCTGCAAGTTCCCTCTATCATCCATCATGAGCTTCTTTCCTCCTGTTTTCTCCCCTTCAGGGATGGAGCATGGGATGCCAGCAATGGTGCCACTCACACTCCCTGGCCTGCACCCCATCAGGCATCTTCCCCACCTCTGACCCAATGTCTGCAGCATCAGTGTGCCAGCCTCCAGCCAATGTTATAGGCCAGGCATGCACTGACAACTGGTTGCCCCCCTCCCCAGAGAAGGAGAGCTGTCCCTGGAATGCTTGATCCTTCTCGTCACCTGCTGACCCCTGGTGGCCCATGCTCGCTCCCAAACACGGGTCACCGGTGTGGAGTGAGGTGTGGCATCCAGTGCCTCAACCCTCAATGCCACTGGGCCAGCAATGCACCCCACATTTTCAACATAGCCGTCTTATTAACTGAGCTTCTGTATTCAAATGCTGTCCAAAATATGACAGCTTGTCAAAACATACTTTAGGTAGGCTTTTCCTCCCACCTGAAGTTCAACTGACACAATAGATTCCTGCCACATAATGCATGCAAGGAAACATTCGGCATTGGCAAATGCTTATTCTCTCCATAGTTTCTTGGCTGTATTACTGTATTTTTTTGCTACTGTCTTTAAAAACTCAAACAAAAGTATATTTCCTGTGACACTCTCATATTTCAAACCTTTCCTTTCTCTCTGTTTCTGTCTCTTTCCTGAATTTTTCTCACCTATCAGAATAAATATATCAGGCTGCTAAAGGTTGCTAGTGGTGCCACGTGGTACTGCTCTGTATATCACTGCCCCCAACACTGTTGTAACAAGCTTTTTGTTAATTGTGCATTATTCACACTTAATATTAATTCTATTGTCCCGGAATTTTTCTCAGGTACTCAGATAAACTTGACATGTTGCTACATGCTGCCGCATGGTACTGCGCAGTGTGCCACTTTCCCCAGCACAGTTCTTGCAGTGTCTTTTGTGTTAATTGTACATTAATCATGCTGAAAATTCTGTTCTCACAGAATTTTTCTGAATACTCAAATGCATTTGTCAAGTTGCTACATGCTGCCACATTTTATTGCGTTGTGTGTTACTGCCCCCAGCACTATTGTAATGGACTTTAGAATAAATTGTGCAAAAATCACAATGGAACCTATGCACAAAGGTGCAGGTTGCCCACATGGAGTGAACCTGTGGCATATATGCAACCCTAAGTCCCCAAGCCATGCTTCAGGGCTACCGCATATCCCTCAGAGCATGCACAGAAGGGACATGTGTCCCTTCCACACTTGATCCCCTGGTCTGTCACACAGCTACATGGCTGGACTGTGGGCATGTCTGGGAGCATGTCAGAGGTGAGAAGTGCTGGGCAAGGTGGGTGTAGGATACAGCAGCAGGGACCCTGCCATATCCTGTATGCACTCCCCCAATGACGCACACCAGCTGCAGCAGGACTGGAAATCCCTCCACCTTGCTGCACTAGCCCACCTGGCTGATAGACAGGGTTAGGGACAGCCACTGAGGCACTTTCACATACTTTAAAAAAACACTCAGCCCCCCCATTGTCTCAGAATCCCCTGCTTATGCGGAGCAGGAGATCCACTTCAGGACCCAGGACAGGCATCTGATTGGATGCCTGCTTGTGTCCCTCAAACCCACCCTGGGCAGCTGCATGACAGTGGTTGGTGCCATGGACAGGTGCCCTGTGGGTACACATGGCTGTGCATACTATCCACCCTGAATCTATCCCCAGGTGCGTAGTTATGCAGGTCGGATATGCAGGAGTCACACATACTTGGCTGCACATTAAACATAGCCCAATATACTGTACATAAGATATGTACTCCAAGATTTTGTTGGCATCTGGCAGAAGAAGAAGTAAGACAGGCTGCTACGTGCTGCTGTAAATGTGTCTCATGGTGTCCTGAAATTAGTTGTGCTGGGCTGTGTGATTCTCAAACCACTGCAACTGTCATGATGCACTTTAGTGCTGGAAAAATCACAGTAAATTCTCATGGCTGGAAAATTTCTCATGGCACCCTGAAATGACATGGAGCCCCAGAATTTATCTGCTGCTGTTGCTGCAGTGCAAGGCTCCCTAAGCAGAACCTCTTGTAAAACACTTTAATAGCCAGTTAGTAATAAAGCACAAAAAATGTAATTCTCAGTTCCCTGCATTTTTCAATAAAAGAATACAGCTTAGTGCCCTAGAATTCACAGTCTAATAAATTCTCATGGCCTGAAATACTCTTATGATTCCTCTAAGTGAGATGGGCTCCCAGAAATTATCTGCTGCTGTTGCTGCTGCTGCTGTGTGAGTCTTCCCCCACAGCATCTCTTGTATAGCACTTCAAGGGCCAGCTAGTGTTAAATCAAAGTGCATTAAATTCTCAGTTCCCTACATTTTTCCCTACCAGGATGCACCTTGGTGCCCAGAAATTCACAGGCTAACAAATTATCATGGTTGGAAATATTCTCATGATGCCCTGAAGTGAGATGAGCTCCACCAGTTTATATATACCACTCATGCTGCTTGCTGCTGGACTGTGTGAGTCTCCAACCACAGCAACTGTTGTGATGCACTTCAGTGTCCAGAAAAAATTCACAGTAAATTATCATGGCTTAAATTTATTGTAAGACATGAAATGAGGTGTGCTAGCCAAATAAATGTATGCTGCTGCTGCTACCTAGTGCTGAATTGTGTGAGTCTCTGACAACAGCAACTGCCTTGATGCACTTAAGGCACTGAAAATTACAGTAAATTGTTATGGCTGGAATTTGCTTTCTGTGTTAGTCGGCTAGAGGCTCAGATTCAGGCATGGCTAGCTGACTGTATGTCTGCCTTGCAACAGGATTTATGTGGGCTTGAAGTTAACAGTCCTGGTTTCTCAGTCTGGAAGCATGCAGTGGAGATAATTGTGGCACATGTTGTAGGTTTATGTGGAGGATAAAAGCAGGACTGAGAGATAGCAGACGGAGGAGATGGAGTTTTGATTGGTTGTGGATGCATGTTCTTCATGTCTGGCAGTGGCATTTATGCTGCTTGGGAGTCTGGGTTTTTCAGTTTGGATGCATGCAGTTGGGGTGGTGGTGGCAGATATTACTGATGACAAATCTTGCATTTAATGATGTGGTGTACACTCATTTTCCACTTTGTCTATGGGCATCACACAGTGTGATGGAGACATGTGATGGGATGTATGTCAGGAAAAGTATCACAGCTTGGAGAAAATAAAATGAAAGGAAAACAAAACTGAATAATAACAAAGAGGACTCAGCTGATGAGGAGAACACTTTTTGATGTTTCAATCATCCTCATCAAGGAAGCAGCTCTTACTGTCTTCCAGACAATCAACACCGAGCAAGAAGAGATATGCAGGGCAGGATCAACCAGATGAATGAACAGTTTATTTGGGTGACTAAAAAAAAAAAATTAAAGCCAAAAGAAAACGTGTGTTGTTTTAGTTGGAACTGTGTGGGGATGGGAGGATGGAGGCCATCAGGAGTGGGAAGGCTGAGGGCGAGTCCAGAGCCGAACCAGCCGGCCTGAGTGGTAGTCCCAGTGGGCCATGTAGCTGCAGACCTCTAATAGGGAGGCTGCAGTTTTTAGTTTAAAACTAAAGGGTTTGCATTCTGGTCCCTCCTATCCACTCTGCTGAGCAGAAGGAGGGATGAAGAGCAGTATCAGTCAGATAAGTTGGGCTTGTTTGGTGGAGGGGGGTTAAAAAGAAGCAAAAATGTGTTTGCTGTTTGTTAAGGAGACTGTGGCACAGCAGGGGGACAATGCCAGCAGTGGGAAAGTTGAAGGTGGATATGGAGCCAGACTAGCTGGACTGAGTTGTGGGCCCAGCAGGCCATGTGGCTGCAAACCTCCCAATATGGATGCTGCAGTTTTATAGCTTAAAATGTCTAAATGTGTGAATTTGATATGTTTGGAGGTGGAAGATTCTGTCTAGCTTGGCAAGGGTTGAAAGAGATGTCAATACCTCTGTAGTTGTAGGGACCAATGTAGATCTCCATTTACAGAGCAAAGCTCTCTTGGTTTGCAGTGTCAACAGGGCGACACACTTTTACTCTTGTGAGGATAGCTTGGGGAAGTCACTGCAACTTCCCAGGAGGTAGAAAAGGGGACTAAGGGGAATTTGGTGGCTTAGCACCTTGGAGGTTACATCTTGAATTTCCTGCCATAGAGGTTGGATCCGTGGCCAGGACCACAATATGTGCAACAGGTCACCCCCCCACTCCTTGACATCTCCAACACTTCCCTCACCCTAGAAGTTTGGCTTCATGAAGAACCACAGGGGTTTTGTACCATGAGTGGGCAATTTTGTTTCGAATTTGCAGTGATCTAGCATCCCTCAACCAGCTGTGTGTGTTCTTCTAGGCCTGGTCCCAGGCCAGAGATGAAATAGAGAGTTGTAGTATTGTTTCCCATTTGTGCTTAGCTTCTTCAGATTAAGAGGGCAAAGTATCTCGTAGCATATCGTATATGCATCCTGCCAGGCCCTTAGAATGTTGCATCCAGGATTGCAGAGCTGATGGAATATTTTGTGTCTTGGGTGAACTCAGAGAGTGGCATACTGACTCTTTGAGTTGGTGGTATCGCCAAAAATCTGACTGGGGGATACCCCATAATTGTTGGAGTGATTGGAATGTATAAAGAACCTTGTGGTTTAGATAAATTAGATCTCCCAGTTTAGAAATGCCGAACTCAGCCCAATGCTTCCAGCATACCCAGAATCCCCCTATAGTAATGGAGGGGTTTTGCCACATAGGAATATGAGAGAGTGGAAGAGGGTCCATCTTCATCTTCTGGTGAGTGGCAAACCACTTAGTTCTGGACACATTTATCATGGTTTAGGTACAACCCAGATTAGGTCTGTTTGGGGGGGGTCTGAGTTTGGTGGTATTACAGGAAAGCAGAAGTGAAGAGGGGTGTACTGTCCCTGTGATGTCTAGCTCAATTTGGAGCCACTGTGGGGAAAGGGGGTGAGGGGGGATACATCCATTTAACAGTTTCAGCTAGAGGGAAGGCCTGATGGTATCCTTCTAACCAGGGGAGATTCCAGCCCCCATGTTCCAAGTGGGCCCTAAGCTTAGAGAGGCTGTATCTGGGTTAGGAGCCTTCCCAGAGGAAGTCCCCTATTAATTTATCGATGGCCACGTGCCAGTGTTTGGGAAGGGAAATGGGCATGTGCATGAGTAGATAAAAAAGTTTAGGGGCTGAGACCATTTTTATAGCTGCAATTTTCTCTGCCAGAATAAGTTTAAGGAGTTTCCACCAGTCAAACTCTACCTTGACAGAGCAAAGAAGGGGTTGTTTGTTAGCTTGCCAGAGTGTATCCAGAGATGGAGTCAAAAGAATTCCCCACATAAGTGGTCCCTTTAAGGGACCAGAGGAGGCCATCTGAGGCCATCATCTGTTGGGTACAATGGACATTTAGGGGAAGTAATTTGGTTTTGTTCTGGTTCAGCTTTAGGCCGGAGTATGTAAAAAAAAACATCTAAATGATGGAGTGGGGGGGTATGGAGCGTTGAGCATCTGCCAGGGGAAGGAGGAGGTCATCAGTGTACATAAGAGTTGTATATGTTATGTGTCCCACTGTTAGGCCAACAATATCAGATTGATTTCGTATAGTACTGGCCAGTGGTTCCACTGCCAGAACAAACAAGAAGGGAGAAAGGGGGCAGCCCTGTCTTGTCCCATGTTCCAGTAGAAATGGGGGTTGGGGGAGAGTATAGAGTTTGTATTGACTCTGGCTGAAGGAGAAGTATATATGGCTTTTATCCTGGAAAGAAATTTTGTACCCACACCAAAATGTGTAAGGACTATGTATAAGTAGTCCCATTCAACAGAGTCAAATGCTTTCTCTAAGTCCACTGCTATAGCAGCAGCTGGGGTAAGGAGAGATCTAGAGAAGTGTATAAGATTCATAAGGGTTTGCAGGTGGTCCGGAACTATGTCAGCCAGGGATAAACCCCACTTAGGAGGGTTGTATAAGTCCAGGGAGCAAAGGGCCACGCCTAGTTGTCAGATTTTGGTATACAATTTACTGTCAAGGTTAATAAGTGAGATTGGGTGATAATTTCCCGGGTTTGTGGTGTTCTTGTCCTTTTTGGGGATGACTACAATGGTAGCTTCTCACATGGAGGGAGGAAGCATGCCTTTGAGCTTTATCTCTTGCAAAACCTCGGTTAAAAGAGGTGAAATAGTTGGGGCTAGAGCCTGGCAGAAATCTGCTGTATAACCATCGTCACCAGGTGATTTCCCCAGCTTCAGACCTTGGATGGCTGAACTTACCTCATCCTGGGAGAGAGGGAGATTGAGGACTTGTACCTGCTGAGGATTCAGTGTAGGTAAATGTAAAGTATCTAGAAATGGCTGAGTCTCTTTATTTGGTTTTATGTGTGAGGAGGAATAAAGGGATCTGTAGAAGGAGGCCATGATGGCATTAATGGCCTCTGGGTTAGTGCCCAGTACCCCTTGCTTATCTTTCAGTTCAGAGATATATCTACTGGCCTGCTGTTTGCGAAGTTGGTAAGCAAGTACTTTGCCCCCTTTATCTCCGCCTTCCCAAAAGGTGTGTCATAGGCGAAGGATGGCCACCTCAGCCTTTCTATTAAGAAGCTGGTTGATTTCACATCGAAGGCCTAAAATGGTTCTACCTATTGTTGAGTGGGTGGAGGGGGAATGCATAGACTTGAAGGTAACCTTAGCTGCTGCCAGTTTCAACTCTAGGGCAGCCAACTGATGTTCCCTTTCCCTGCGTTTAGTGGCTGCGAATCCCATGATGCTACCCTGCATTGTAACCTTAAAAGCCTCCCAGGTGGTGCCTGCTGAGGTATCTAATATAGAAATTTCAGCAATAGAAAGGGAGGCTTCATTTTGAGCCCAGGGGACAAAATCTTGGTCCCTCATTAGAAGAGGATCTAGTCTCCAGTGTCTGGGTGGAGGGGCTACATGGTCCCGCTTAACTGGGGCATGATCAGATATGATTCATGGAAAGATGGAAGATGTCAAGGGCTTTTGTAGTTAAAGTAGGTGAGCTAAGCCAGAAATCTAGCCTGCTGTATGAAATATGTGGTTTCAAGTGGAAGGTATAGCCCCGTGTTCTGGGATGGAAGAGTCTCCAGATGTCTTTAAGACCCTGATCAAAAATCAACTGGTGCAGTGCCTTCCCACTCCTAAGCTGGGATTCCTTACCTCTATCATTCCTAGCCAGGGAAGGGACTAATGTCAGATTGAAGTCACCACCCATGAGGAGGGGGCAGTCTGGGGGCTTAAACTTCAGTATTACCTCAGCAATATTGTGGAAGAATTGAGGAGTATCTTCATTGGGGGCATAGAGGTGGCAGAGGGTAATCGAGCCTGAGGGGGTGTCATATGTCGCTATCACCCACAAACCATCAGGGCCGGCAAGAGTCTTGATGAGAGTCCAGGGTAGGGGCTTGTGCAGAAGAATAAGGACACCATGTTTTCTGTGGGGGGCATTAGAGTGTTCCTGCTGTCCCACCCAGTCTTTGGGCATACGAATGTGATCCTCTCCTGTTAGTTTAGTCTCTTGTAGAAATGTCACTTTAGAGTGTAGGCGCTTCAAACGGGCCAGTACCTTCTTCCGTTTCACCGGTGAGTTCAGCCCTCTGACATTCCAAGTTTGGAATGCAATATCAGACATTCTGCTTTGAGGGATAGGAAGTCTGTTAAGAATAAGCTTTAGACACCAAGGCAAATACAGATAGGGGACTAAAAAAGTACTCCTCAGAGTTAAAGCGTAGTTTCACTTCCCTTCTATGCCAAAGAGGGGCAGCAGCAATCACTCGGGTATGTGAGCAGTACAACACCTATCCAAATGGCTCGGGCAGCCTACATCAAAATACCAGTAGATTTAAGGCAGTAGAAAGAAAAAAAAAAGGCAGAATCTGTACTTGTACCTGTACACTTACCCAGAAATACTAAATCTGATTAACCTTATTTAAAGAAAACATCAATAAAAAGTGAGAGAGGACTTAACTAGCTGGGTCCCCAGCCAATGGTATGCCCAGTCTCATCTGCGAGGCATGGGAGAGGTGAAACGGTAATGAAGGGGAATTATACCCCCAAGTCCACCATTATAAGCAGTCATATAATGGGTATTACAAGAGTTTGTCACAGTTGGTTAAAACTAGACAGTTTTTAAGCCACTGCCCAGAGCAATATGTGGAACTTCTGGCCTGTGAATTCCATGCGCTAAGAATGGTGAAAGGTCCAGCAAGCAGCCAGTATAGGGTCCCAGGGGTAATGTCTAAGGACCCTTAGGAAACTAATAACCCACAATCTGGGGAGGGTTCCCTACTTAATAAAGGGGGGGGGTTTGAGAGTTATGGCAGCCAGCTGCAGTTAGAAATACTGCAAAATGTTGGTATTAGCTCCCTCCAATCACTGCGTGAAATCTGGTATCGGGAGGGGTGGTCTGGGAAGCCAGTTTAGAAAGGTCTGAGTGTACCCCATAGATGCCATCGCAATTCACTGAAATAAACATCCCAGCTAGCAACATTTAGCCAAAACTATAGTTTACATTAACATATTAACAGCCAGCAAACAAAACATTTATACCGCCAAGCAGGGTGTCTCTTGGGGGGCTATTAAAGTTCAGCCCATCTTATAGAGTATACTGAGGGGTACTAAGATGGTGAGAAGGGCCCTGCATAAATTTGTGCAGGTTGGGCCTTAGCCTCGAACCCCCTTTGACTATTTTCCAGTTCTCCCCCTCCCTTCCATCCTATTACTCCCCGAGACACAAAACCATCAGTACTTGTCTGAGACACTAAAGTCCTGTAGTGGCAGGGCGATATCCCTGGCAGAGGCCCAGGAATTGTTCGCTTCTCCGGGTGTCACATTCTCGGGGGTTGCAGGGTTGGTGTCCATCTCCTCCAGGGAATCCGTGTCAGGGTGGTCACACAGTAGAGAGTAGCGATTTTGGGCAAGGTATGGGCTAGTGTATTCCGGTTCTACCTTGTCAAGGGAGTGGGAATTCTGGTCCTGCTTATCAAGGTGTCTTCGGTCCTGGGGATGTTCACTCTTGGATTGAGGTGACTTCGGAAGCCTTTTCCGAATCTTGGAGTTGCGAGGTTCCTGGTCTTTTGGAGAGGATTGAGGTGGTGTCGTAGCAAAGGCATTATGGATATTCCCCTTTACTTGATATTGGCAGTCCTTTTCTGTGTCTAAGTTTGGGCTGTGCAAGTGACCCTGTCACTCTGGCCACATTTCGTCAATGAAAGCCTGGCTGCATCTGGGGTGCCAGATTGGTTTGGTGTGCAATTAATAATCATTTTTAAGGTAGCAGGATTGCATAGGGTGAAAGGGACTCACAGAATATGTAGCTTCTGATGAACTTCAGTGAAGGACTTGCATTTAGCTGCTAAGTCAATGGAATAGTCCTGAAATATCATGATTTTGTGTTCCCTCCATCGGAGCTGACACAGCTCCCTAGCTCTGGCCTGGATGATTTCCTTTTCAGCAAAATTTAGAATTTGTGTGATAATAGGCCTGGCCCTATCTCTCTGTGTGGGTTTGGGCTGAAGAGATCAGTGTGTCCATTGAATTGTGATTCTGGTAGCCGAGGGAAGCCTAAGGATTTCTGGGAGGGCTTGTTGTAGGAACGGTAGAACTTTCCTTCCTTCACACCCCTCCAGGAAACCGAAGACCCGCAAGTTGCTGCGGTGGCCCTTGTTTTCTAAGTCATCTAGTTTGTCTTGCATTTGTCAGATTTGTGCAGCCTGATCCCTCATGGTGGCACAATGGCCTTAGAGAATGTCATCGTGAGCAGATGATTTTTCTTCTGCATGGTTGACTCTTGTGGAGATGTTAACTGCTAGAGTTAAATCATCGATGCTGGTGATTATCGATGCAAACAATTCTCTAGTGGAGGGTTTTTCACCTCCCGTAGCAGAGTTCACCATGCGGCCTTGTCTGTGAGGGTTGCCTGGATTACAGGAGATGCTAGGTTAGCAATCCTCCTTCAAATTCCTCCTAATTTCAGCCAGAGAGTAGAGAAATACTTCTGATTGCCGCTGGTATGAAGTTTTCTAGTCGTGTTTCAACAATATGGAGGGTTTAGTCAGGTTCTGGGATCTGGGTCTGTGGAGCTAGTAAATTAAGTCACCATCTTGGTTGCTGGTTAACCACACCCCCGCTAAATGCATTATTAAGGAGTGACTAGAGTATTAAATGTGGAGAAGGGGTATGCAGTGGGGGCAGGGGAGGCAATCAGAGTTGTATGGTGCAGAGTGTGGGGCGCCAGTGTTCCTGGAAGATGGGGGATGGGTGGACATATTGGACAGGTATAGGTAGAGGTATGCCAGTTAAAGCATAAGGTTAGTGTACTGATAGGAGAGGAGATCCATAGAGAATTAATGGCAGGGGAAGAGGAGTCACAGGGCCTGAAGGCAGACATTGGAGCGAGAACAGCAGAGTAGCCAAGGTGGGGAGGAAGCCACCAAGGGGAGAAGGAAGGAGGAAAGGAGTTGACTGGTCTCCATGGTCCATCTCCCCTAGTGGGAAAGAAGGCCCTGGGCAGGGAGTGGCTAATGGTAATGGGAACAGGTAAGGCAAGGAGGAGAGGGTGTTCAGGAGGAATACCAACAGAGGTGCCAGTTCAAACATGTTACTCCCACAGGACAGAGGGGAAATAGGGGTACTTAGAGGGATGAGTAAGGACAGTGAGATGGGGAGGGAAGGAGGCAGTAAGAGGAAGGAAGTCTGGGATGGTAAAGTGGGCAGGTGAGAGGAAAGAAGTACAGGTGAGAGGGACTGGGCTGGGGAAAAAGGGAAGGGGTGATGGTGAAGGGTAAGTGAGAGGATGGACTGAGGCGCAAGAAGAAGGAAAGGAAGGGGTAGTGCTGGGGGAACTGAGGGTCAGGTGGAAGGGGATGGGACTAGGTCAGCTGGTCTGAGGGGTTGACTGGGAATACAGAATGTGCAGAAGGTGAAGGAGGAGGCAGGCAGGAGTGGGCAGCAGCATTGGTGGCAGAGAAGTGACCCAGGAAGATGGGTTAAAGGTGATGACCTTGGGACATTCAGTAGTAATGAGGGTAAAGTGAGGAGGAAAGGGGTCTAGATCAAACTGTCGGATGCTGGAAAGTATGCTGAGGATGACGTTAGGGAGAATGGTATCACTGATATCCAAGCATGTGGTGCAGGAGGGTGGGAAACCTTACATACTTTAATACTACATCTGGGTACAAACTGTCTTGCAGGATGTGTGGTGGGGGTCAGACAAGAGAGGTTCAGGGAGGTGGGGAAAATCTGCAGCAAGTTAGGGAGTGCAATAGTCTTCTCTGAGGTGCTACTAGTCCCAAGGTCCCGCATTGTGAGGAAAGTTAAACATAATAACATAGAACAGAGACTAAGGGGGCATGGCTAGCAGCCGAGCTGGAAGCAGCTGTCTCCTTCAGCTCCACACTGACTTAAGAATAACTGTTATAGAACAACTCTAAAAGTAATTCAGCATTGCTCCAAAACATCTTGACTAGATTGCTGGTGTCCTGAGGATCGGTGAGATACAAAATTTGACACGTTTGTAAAATGGGTCATCTTAAAACTACAACGGGAGGAGATGGAGCTTGACAGAAAGACACTCATGTAGGCCTGGAGACAGAAAAGGATCTGCTGGATGGCAGCCTTAATCAGCCATCTAACGCTGCATTACTGAAAGCAATTCAAGCACTTGACAAGAAAATGGATGAGTTTACGTATAGGATTCAAACCGTTGAAACAAAAATCCAAATGGTAAATGACTCTGCTCAGGGAGTGAACAAGACAGTGGAAGAAGCACTATCTGTAACGAATGGCCTGATAAAAGGGAACACCTTCTTAAGGAGATGCTTGGAATCGCTTGAAAATGGGGTGTGGGCATCTCATATTAGAATTTTGGGCTAGCCAGAGAAATTGGAGGGAGAGGCCTTGGACAGTTTTATTGAACAATGGTTGCCTGATTTCTCACATTTAGACTCCCCAATATCAGTGTTGCGGGCCTATAGAGTGAATACCAGAGGGCCGCGACAACATGTGGACTCTGCCCACCCATCTGCCAGCGCAGTCTTGGTTGTATCGAGCTTGATTTTTTTTTTAATTTAATAAGCTTTATTCATTTTAATTGTTTAATAGCAACCAAATACAGACAACATGACAATGCTATGGAAGGAAACATCCAGAATAAAAACAATTACATTATAATTGCAACCAGTAAAAAAAAAAATGATTGCTTAACAGACCCCTATTATGATGCGTTTAAGTTGTCTGTAACCCCCCTCCCCCTATAACCCTCATCCCTGCCATACCCAGTTTGCCACCCGGTATTATAATAAAAACAAAAAGAGAAAGGAAAATTGAGAATATGAGTCAGAAGTGCTGGCTATTGGGATATATCTAATAGATATAACCCTCTTTTAGAACCATTGTAAAAGCAACTTTGGATTAGATCTATTGTACTAAAATAAGAGTTTGGAGTGTTTCCCACCTTTGCTTGTACGCCACTAGTCTATTCTTGATTCCAGCCAGTGTAAGTTCTGCCTGTAAGGTGAACATAATTCCTTTGAACCACTCTAAATAAAGGAGAGTAGATGAGTCAAGCCAATGTTTTAGTATTATTTTCTTGGTACAAGCAGTAATCAAGGCCATATGGGCTTTCTGCTGTGACCCTTGAATCTGAGTGTAATCCCCCAGAATACAAATTTCTGGAGTAAATTTGTTAGTAACCATAAGCATTGTGTTAAGACGACTTTGGATCTCCTTCCAAAAGGAATTAATAGTATCACAGGCCCAAAGCATATGAAATAAATTGGTTGGTACATGTTGACATTTTGTACATCGGCTGAAGGATGAGACCCCCATTCAGCGAAGCTGAACTGGTGTGTAATATAAATTATGGTTGATATAGTATTGCATTATTTGGTACCTATCCCATTTGATATATTTATATAGGTGTTTCCAGATGCTGGGCCAATTCCTAGAGGGGAGAATGCAGTGATAAAATATTGTCCCACCAATAAGATCTTTGACCTTCTATGTTAGTTTTTTCTTTTAGTAGAAATTTATATGAATAGGATATAATGCGTGATGTAGAGATGGATTCTACATATGGGAGAACCACTGACATAAGGGGACTTGTCCATATATCCGACCCAAAGTGTTTTACCAATAAATGGGTTATTTGAAAAAATTTAAACACATGGCTATTGGGCCATTTAAAAATGGATTTGGCTTCTTTAAAGGAAAGCAATTTTTGGTCTTTAACCAGTTGATCTACAGTATTTACTCCCATTTGTAGCCAAAAGTGGTGACGTTTAATAATTTTACCTGAGATTAGAAAATTAGGATTAGAAACAAAGGTTGAGTTATATCTCTGGCTGCATTTACTTTTAGGAACATATTTAACTGATGTTGAGTTTGAAGTAAGGCATATAATGATGTTTCCTTTAGGGCCTTAGGGAGATTCTTCTTGGAAATAAAAGGGAGAATCTTAGGATCCATGCCATTCACTAAACGTAAAGCCTGTTCAATTCTGACATAGGAAGGACAATAGGTGGATTCCAGGAGAGCTTCTGGGGAATGTAACCAGAATCTAATTATTGCCAAGTGTATGGCTAAATAATAAATATAGAAATGAGGGGCTTGAAGGCCACCATCAATTTTCTGCCGTGTAAGTTTGAGATAACTTCACCTGACTTCCTTACCTTGCCATATAAAGGAACTGATAAGTCTATGTATCTGTGTAAACCAGGAGAGTGGAAGGGTCCCATTGAACATTTGTAGGGGGTATAAAATCCGAGGTAGCACATTCATTTTTATTATACTCATATGACCCCATAGAGAAATAGGCAGTTTCGACCATCTCTTAAAATCTTCAGGCAGGGTCTTGTTAACAATGTGTAAGTTACATTTTTTCGTAACATGGGGAAGAGGATGTATAAATATTCCTAAATATTTAAATTTTTCAGTATTCCAGCAAACACCCAATTGTTCAATATCACTCTTCAAAGTGAATTTGTTAAGTGGATATACCTCCGTTTTACCCATGTTGAGTTTATAATTCAAAAATGTTTCGAACTGAGAAATAATTTGAAAGACTGCTGGCAGAGATTGAGAAAGATTAGTAATATGCAAGAGTAAATCGTCAGCATAGGCCGATATATTGTATTCAGTATGCCCAATTGGTATCCCTGAAATCAAATCAGAATTTTTGATTTTCCTAATAAGTGGTTCTAAGTACAAGTTGAAAAAAGGGGAGAGGGGACAACCTTGTCTGGTACCCTGGGATAAAGTAAAAGATGTGGAGAGAACGCCAATGCAATAAATTTGAGCTTTGGGTAGTGTATATAATATTTTAATCCATTGAATAAATTCTTGTGGGATACAGTATTTGGCCAGTAACAAGAAGAGATATTCCCAGGAAACCCTGTCAAAGGCATTTTCCACATCTAGGGGAACAACAGCAGCAGAGGAGGTGAGTTCTCTGGACACAGAAGAGAGGTAGACAACTTTTCTAAGGTTATCAGATGATAGTCTCCCCTTGACAAACCCTACCTGCTCTTGACTGACCAGGGATTCCCAGACATGACCTAATCTAGACGAGAGTATTTTGGTCAAGATCTTAAGAGCCACATTAATTAAAGAAATTGGTCTATAATTGGAAATAAGAAGGGGGTCTTTATCTGGTTTTGGGATGACAATTATAAAGGCCTAAGTCAGGGTAGTTTTGGAGATACCTTTATTGAAAATGTACTGGAAAGTGTCTAAAAGAATGGGAGCAATCTTCTCTTTAAAGGTTTGGTAAAGGTTTATAGTGAATCCATCTGGGCCCGGAGATTTATCTCTTGATAGGGAGTCTATAGCAGTCAGGACTTCCATTAAAGAAATGGGAGTTTTCATAACATAAACTGAGCCTCAGATAATACTGGGAGATTTATATCTTGTAGAAAATTATCCATTTTTTGAAGCAGGGAGGGATGATTAGGGGCTGAATATAACTGTTGGTAATATTCTTGAAACACATTTGCAATTTCTGGGAAGGGGGGTAAGCAAGACTCCTGAGGTAGAGTAAATGGAAGTGATTATTTTTCAGCCATTTCAGTGCACAAACGGAGAGCCATGAGCTTCCCTGCCCTTTCCCGCTGATCAAAGCATGATATTTTGGATCGGAGCATGAGAAATTCAGCCTTATCAGCTAAAATCTGGTTATATTGTGCACGAAGAGATTCTACTTTTGACCACTCCTCAACTGGAGCCGAGGAAAGGAGGTGACATTCTAAATCCTCTAATTGGGTCTGTATTGAGGAAAGTGTTGCTTCTCTCTGTTTTGTACATTTTGTCGCTAGTCGAATAAATTCCCCCCTTACAGCACATTTCAGTGCTCCCCATAAAAAATCTTTTTTAGGCATTGTTGAGGCATTGAAAACCATGAAATTAGATATGAAAGTTTGAATAAGTGTTATTAAATATTTGGATTTCAAAAGCTGATTATTTAACTTCCAGAATTTATCTCTATGTATGTTTGGCGAGATATCAAGAAGGAGATGGCAATGCGATGATCAGAAATTGCTTTAGAAGAGTAGTAAGCCATAGAGAAGCCCAGTAATAAATCCAGTGAAATAAGAAAATAATCCAGTCGGGAAAACGAGTGGTGAGGAAGGGAGTGAAATGAGAATTCCTTACTGTCTGGATACATAAGCCTCCAGGGGTCTGTAATACCAACAGATTGCATTAACTCATGTGTTGCTTTTTGAGAGGATGTTAATCTTTGTCTTATCTGGCCAGATTTATCTAGCTGATTAGAAATTACCAGGATCCAGTCACCCCCCAAAATTATTGGAAATGTAGACCATGTGGCCAGGGTAGACATAAGATTCATAAAAAATGCAGGGTCTTCATTGTTCAGTCCATAAATGGAGCCTAGTATTACTTGTGAATGGCCCAATAGGGCCCTAAGAATCACATATCAGCCTCCCGGGTCAGCAATTGAATGAATGAGTAGGAATGGGATTCTCTGGGATATGTGTATCGAGCTTGATAAAAGAGAGAGACTATGTGTTGCTCAAGGCACACAAACAGGGTCCCTCTAAATGGCAGGGGGTACCCATTCACATCTTTCAGGAGTTAAGCTATGCCACGAGGCAACGGTGTAAAGCTTTCGACGGGATCTGAGCTAATTTACGCCAACTGGGAGTCCATCATGTCCTCCTGATTTATTTATTTACGAGATTTACCAGGAAGGCATACTGAGCAAACATGCTCGATTCCAGATGCGACCTGGGGGCTGAGGCCCGGTGCATTACAAAGTTCATGTATAACAATAGTAATTTAGAATACATATTACATAAAAGTGTACACATGGAGACTAGAGTCAGGGAGTTTTACAGAGAGGGGATAGATGCAATAGGGCATTGAAAGCAAGTACTGAGTTATACAACACATAACTGAATCAGAGAATTGCTTAAATTAAACAGGAGCAGCTGGAGGAGAAATGTGCCTTGAGTAGTTGGGATCGATAATAGGGCTTTTGTGCGTGTCTTATGGGGGCAGGTAGGGCATTCCAGATCTGTGGAATTCTGTAGTTAAAAGCTGCCTGTCCCTTGGTAGTGTACATAAATGGGATGTGGAGTAGTCTGGGGTCCATACCTCTTAGGGAGTATGCAGAAGGCGGTTGTTGGGAGAGGGTAGATGCCAGGGAGGGAGGGAGAAAGACCAGTATTTAGCAGCAAACCTGGCGCAGTTTATTAACAGCCGATTGTGGAGGGATGGCAGGGTTAAGGAGCTGTATAAGGTGCAGTGGTGGGTGGATTGCGGGCAGTCAAGGATGAAATGACAGAAGGAGTGGAAGAAGGTGTCAAGGGTGGCCAGGGCAGACGCAGGAGTGATCGAGTATACAATGTCGCCATAATCAAGACTGGGGAGAATCATTTTTTGGACTATAGCATGCTTCGCTTGGGTGGGGAGACAGTTTTTGTTATGATAAAGTGCTCCCAGTTTTGGGAGCAGCCTCTTGTGCAGGGATTCAATGTGCAAGGCAAAATCTAGGTGCTGATCAAGCCAGATGCCTAGGTATCTATAGCTAGTGCTTTGCTCCAAGGTAGACCCATCCAGGGTTACGAAAGGAGGGCAGGGGGGTTGGCGGGAGAGTCTTTGTTGAGAGCCAAATGTGACTGACACAGTTTTTATTGGGTTTAGAAACAACTGATTCGACCTAAACTAGTGCTGGATGGCAGTGAAGTCGTCCTGTAGGAGAGATGCCACACTGCTTGTAGTGGAGCCGGAGGCGTACAGGGCTGTATCGTCCACATACATTTGAATGGAGGAATGAGAGCAAACAGATGGGAGGTCATTTATAAAAATGGAGAATAGTAAGGGACCAAGGACTGAGCCCTGGGGAACACCTGATGTGACTGGAAGGGGGTCTGAGGTGTGTGATGTGATTCGGACTGCTTGCATTCTGCCCACCAGGTAGTCCTGGGACCACTCTATCGCAGGGGAAGCGAGCCCAGCTTCGCTAAGCTTGGTGAGAAGCAGTGGATGTGAGACGATATCGAAGGCCTTTGCTAAGTCAATAAAGATAGTCGAGGTGATATGACCTTTGTCAATGCCGTGAGAATGTCCCCAGAGACCTCGGGCAGGAGGTGATAGTAGAGTGATTTTTGTGGAAGCCAGATTGGTAAGGCGTAAAAAAAGAGGAGGCGTCTAAGTGTGGAGACAATTGGGAAAGGACAACTTGCTCCTGTAGCTTGGCTAGAATGGGGAGAAGGGAAATGGGTCTGTAGTTTCCTGGGGAAGAGGGGTCACCGCCTTTTGGGAGAGGAATGACCGTGGCCATTTTCCATGCCACAGGTAGTTTGCCCAGTGTAAAGGAGAGGTTGAGAAGAGCAGCTAGGAGGGTTGCTATTGCAGGGGCAGACAAGAATAACATTTTGGCATCGAGGGACGTCAGGCATTTGCCTTTATTTGGGTTCAGAGACCGTAGGGAGTGGAGGACTTCTGCTGGAGAAACTGATTGAAAAGAGAATGGCAGGACTGGTGGGGGTGTGAGAGTGGTGTGGGGGAAATGGGGGGTGCTTGGGGTGTGCCTGAGGTTGAGGGAGGCTAGGAGTTTGTCTGCGCAGCTGGCGTAAATGGGTGTTAAAACTTCAGCTACACGGATGGGGTCAGAGATGTGGGAGCCCTGATCTGATAGGGTTGGGGTGGTGGCTGTGTTGGGGGGGAGAGCAGGGATTTGAGGGTTTTCCAGAAATTGGTCGGATGGTTTAGGTTAGCGCTAAAAGCCGATAGGAAATAGCTCTTTTTGGCTTGGTGGATGGTGTTCGTGCAATCATAGCGCAGTGATCTATAGGCAGTAAGGGAGGCCTGGGTGCCCAATTTCTTGTATGTTTTCCATGCACGGTCCCTGGAACGGCATTTTCTTATTATATCAGCTGAGATCCATGGGAGACGAGCCCCTCTGACCCTTTTAGTATGCAGAGGTGCGTGCTTGTCCCATACTTCCAGGAACCTAGTTTGAAATGCGTCATATGCATTGTCAATGGTGGAAGCTTCGGTGATGCAGGACCAGTTTACTAGGCTCAGGTCTGCAAGGAGAGAATCTAGATTTAGGGAGTTATAGGACCTGGTCCGTAGAGTTTTTGGGGGTGGGGCTGAGGGGCTATGTACCTTCCTGATCAGGTATGTCATGTGGTGTTCACTTAATAAATCTGGAAGAAGGCCTGCGTTCAGAATTCTGTGTGGGTGCGAGGTGAGGGCCCAGTCCAGAAGGGAGTGGTTGTTGGACTTTTGATTAAGTCTGGTGGGCTCTTTAATGAGTTGGGTGAGGTTCAGGGCCTTTATTTTGGTTTTGAGGAGGGATTTTTCAGTGCCTAACCAATTGACGTTAAATCACCTGTGGCATGAAGCTCCCACCTTGCGCTAAGGACTGTAGGTGGCTAGATGTGAGAGGATATCATCAGTGGGTGTGCATAGGGGTCTATGAGCCTGCCACGTACAAGGGGTGGTATATGGGGCGACACTTTAAACATTACCGAGTCGATGTTTGAAGGAGAGAGGATGATCACAGGCGTGAACTGGCGACTGTTGGCTAGTGTACATAGCCATCCCTCTTCCTCCGTTTGCCTGGTCTATCATGTCTGATGATTGAGTACCCTGGTATGGATACTTCAGCATCAGTATGGTGGCTTTAGCCAAGTTTCAGAGATGACCAGGATATCGGGCTCAGTGTTAAAGTGATGGGTGTAATAATGAGATTTTGGATAGCAGACTGCAGACATTGAGGTGCAGTATCCTGAGACCTTTGGGGAGAGCAGAGGAGGTGCAGGTATGTGACATGCTGGATCCTGGATTAACCTCTATGTCCCCAGACAGGAGCAGGAGAAGTGCCAAAAAATGCAATGTTTTTGTCCTTGCTTGATTTGTACGTGTAATCGGTTTAAGCCAAGAGGAGGTGCCAGGTGGATGCTGAAGGGCTGGGGTATGTAAGACCGAGAGCCCTGGATGAAATGAGGGGGGTAGGATTGTGGCACTGATAGGCCCATAGTGGACGTGGAACCAACTCTAGGGAGCAGATGTGTGACAGAAGGAGAGATAGAAATGCTGTGGAGCTAGCCGAGGGGCAAGGCAGGTGGAGGGTCCGGAATTGGAAGGTGAGGCTGGAGGTAAGGTGGTTTGTGAGGCCATAGAGAGGCACACAATGGCAGTGAACAGCATCATCCTGGACATGTATGTTTGTAGCAGGGAAGATTTTGCTGGAGCCCTCTGGTGGCCGCAGCTGATAAGCTGCAAATGGGAAAATGGACTGATAGGTTAATCACAGTCATGTGACAACTCCTATAAGAGGAGGAGGTCACCAAGGATGGTGGTGGCGGTGGTGGGGAGCCGGCGCACAGCCCCGGCAGGGCAGAACTACTCAAAGACTGAAATGAGCTGGAGGTGAAGTTTGAAGTTGGCACCCCTCCCTTGATTCTGTACCTGGGTGCTTCGGGGGGGTGCCACCGACGAGTCGATTCAGGGGAGGGCTACATCCTTCCAAAGGGCCCTCTCTACCCTAGTCCCAGCGTCTGTGGAAAGAAGAGTGGTTTAATAGGGTCAGCAGTGGAAGGAGTAAAAAACGATCCAGGTAACAGACAGAATTATTGGTACAGGGCAGATTGCTGTGTAGTCGGATTAAATTACTTTCAAAGACTTTGCATTTTTACTTTGGGGGAGTTTGTGCCACTAGGACATTTGATGTCCTGATCGCGGAGAAGCTGAGGGCTCAGGCCACCACGTGGTAGATTGCCAAATTTCAGCGTTAGTAAAATTGGATGCGGTTGTGAGAAACGAGCAAAAATGACTGAGCTTTGCTGAGGGAGCTTAAAATGGCTGCAACCAGTACTGAACGTAAAAATAGGGCTGGAGTATGGCTAATTTATCCTCGGTTGCAGAAGGGACAAGACGGTACTGGCAAATATGGCAAACACAGTCAAATACAGCTGTAACAGCCCTTAAAGGACAACAAAATTGCATCAAATGCAGATGGAACAGTTATGACTATGGGAGGTTATTCAAATACATTACTAGAAACACTTGGACCCCTTTAACGATTCAGTTCCTAAAAGCACCAGAGCATTTTACAGTTTAGCTGGGAGGTGATCCAGGTAAATTAAAGCTCTGATTCAGTTTCAATAGCAGTAGGGTAAAAATGGTAGTCAGAAAAACAATCAGCACACCTACGCCGACATTAATGTTTCAGAACAGCATTTAAAATACAACACATGCATACCACACAAAGACTGAAATGAGCTGGAGGCAGTTTGAAATTGGCACCACAGTCCACGTTGAGCCTCCCTTGGATTCTGTACCTGGGTGCTTCGGTGGGGGGGGGTGCCACCGACGAGTCAATTCAGGGGAGGGCTGCATCCTTCCAAAGGGCTCTCTCTACCCTAGTCCCAGCATCTGGGTGCTCTGGGGCTGCCGCTGATGAGTTGATCTCAGGGAGGGCTGTGTCCTCCAAAGGGCCCTCTACCCTAGTCCCAGCGCCTGGGTGCTTCGGGGTGCCACGACAGTCTATTCAGGAGAGGGCTGTGTCCTTCCAAAGGGCCCTTCTACCCTAGTCCCAGCATCTGGGTGCTCTGGGGGGGCTGCCGCTGACGAGTCTATTCAGGGGAGGGCTGTGTCCTTCCAAAGGGCTCCTCTACCCTAGTCCCAGTGTCTGGGTGCCTGGGGTGCCACGACGAATCGATTCAGGGGAGGGCTGCATCCTTCCAAAGGGCCCTCTACCCTAGTCCCAGCGCCTGGGTGCTTCGGGGTGCCACCAACGAGTCGATTCTGGGAGGGCTCCCTTCCAAAGAGCCCTCTCTACCCTAGTCCCAGCTGCCTGGGTGCTTCTGGGGTGCCACCGACTCAGCCCATTCAGGGAGGGCTGTGTCCTTCCAAGGGCCCTCTCTACCCTAGTCCCAGCTGCCTGGTGCTTCGGGGTGCCACCAACGAGTCGATTCAGGGGAGGGCTGCGTCCTTCCAAAGGGCCCTCTCTACCCTAGTCCTGATGCCGGCGAGTCTCAAGATTGCCTATGGGATGAAGACCTACCATTTCTCGGATCCGATGGAAGCCATTAAATTAGTATTGCAGATCAAATTGGATAATTCAGCCCGAAGATTAGGTTCTGACTCAGGGGAGGAAGAGGGAGGCAGTATAGTGCAGTGGTTTAAGGCTCTGAGCTGCAAATCTGGAGACCTGGGTTTGAATCCCACAGCCCCCACTTGCATTCTGTGCGACCCTGAGCAAGTCACTTAACTTCCCTATGCTCCCAGATTGCACCTGTAAACAAGCTTTCAGCTTAGTGTGTCTCACCTAGTTAAACAATTGGGAAAAAAAAAGAAGAGAATACCTGAATTTCTGAAGCAAAGTGAGTAGTAAGTTTATAAAGAAGAGTGACTGTATGGACTTGGCCATTTATAAAATGAACATTATATTGTACATAGTGATACTTATTGTTGTGCACAAATGTTATTTTAGGTGTAAGGTTTAAGTGCCTTTCTAGGCTACATTTTATTCTCGTACTAACATTCACGGTGCACTCATTGGAAAATGTTTTATGTATGTGATGCATTTGAAGGGGATCAAAGAGATAGGCCGAGTCTTAAAGGGTCGCTTTATGCTCTTAAATGTCTTAAAAGCTATATAGTTTATTGTTCAAATGAGCTATTAAAAATGTTATACTAGGTTTAGTAAAAGGGGCATTTATATAAATGTTTGACCTGATTACAGTTATTGTCGTTTAAGTTATTTTTGTGAAATGTTTGGTGTGGAGGGAGGAGAAGAGGCTTAGCACATATCTGGTTTGTTTTTATTTTATGTAGCTATTTGGGGGAGTGAATCCTATTAAAAGGGTTGGATATTTTAACAATAGAGTGATTTCCTATAAAGAAATTCCTCACTCATGGCAGCAGTTAGCCTATGTAGAGCATATTATTAATCTAGTGGTTATATTCTCACTATTAACCCTCACATGATGTACCAAATTAGGAGTGTTAATGATGCCGTTTTCCTATCAGAGGCTGTATTTTAAAATGAAGATGCACTGTCCTATGGGCTATGATTTTGTCTATTGCATTGTAAAATCAATAAATATAAGTTTAAAAACAGAACAGAGACTAAGATGTCAGGGAAGGGCTGCCAGGCCCACTTAGTCTGTCCATATTTTTTAACCTTAATTTTTTGTTGCAGACGGTGCTGTTCCTTCCCCTAATTTCCTTTCCCCTGCAATTCCCTTGTGCCTATCCCAGACATTTTTGAACCCCACCATGGTGTTCTCCTCCACCACCTCTGCTGGAAGGCTGTTCCAGGTATCCACCACCCTTTCTGTGAAGTTCATCCTCACATCCTCACATAATGTGTATTGTGCTTTGTTAAATGTTCTTTGTGACGTGGAACCTTTGTAAAAGAGCCCTGGCTCAGAGGTATTAATTCCTAGACTAATAAACTAAAAACTAAAAACATCCCTTTTGAATTTACCCCCTTCAGCTTCCTAGCATATCCTCTAGTTCTAGCGCACCCTTTTCTTTAGAAAACACCCACCTCCTGTACCTTGTTAACCTCCATGAGGTATTTAAAGGTCTCCATCATATCCCCCTCTCATTCCTCCCCTCCAGGGTGTACATATTTAGCTGCTTCAGCTTCTCCTCATAGAGCTTTTGATGCAGACCCTGCACCATTTTGATAGCCCTTCTCTGGACACCTCTACTTTGTCTATGTCCTTCCTAAGATTTGGTCTCCAGAACTGGACACAGTGCTCAAGGTGATGTCTTACCAGAGAGCTGTATAGGGTCAGCACTACCTCTCTCTTCCTGCTGGCAATGCCCCTTCTTTGCACCCTAGCATCCCAGAATAGAGGAATTCAGTGTATGGCTTAGACGGTGGTGTGAAGGAGCTCACCAGTTGCTGACCTGAACAAGATGGAGTGGTATCCACTTTCTTCCTGGATCTGAGCTGTGCTAGGCAACAGAAAGCTCGGTAAGTGGGTTGGAGGCAGGCAATCACAAGATGAACCCGGTAAGCCCAGGGGAAGATTACACAATTGGGGGGGAGTTAACAATAACAAAAATGGAAAGGGGGGGTAATCATATCAGATGACCTTAAGGTTGGCAAGCAATGTGAGACGGCAGTAGGGAGGGCTGGGGGGATACTGGGATGTATAGGGAGAGGCATCACCAGCAGAAAACAGGAAATTGTTATCCCCCTGTACAGGCAGTTGGTGAGACCCCATCTGGAGTACTGTGTCCAGTTCTGGAGACCCCATCTCCACAAGGACATAGACAGGATGGAGGCAGTTCAGAGGAGGGCAACTAAAATGGTGCAGGGTCTGCAAGAGAAGCCATACGAGGAGATACTAAACGAGCTTAATATGTATACCCTTGAGGAAAGGAGGAAGAGAGGGGACATGATGGAAATGTTTAAGTACCTCAGTGGAATTAACAAAGTCCAAGAGTGTAGCATCTTTCCGAAAAAGAGATGTGCAAAAACAAGGGGACACAATTTGAAGATAGAGGGGGGATGGCTCAGGCACAATGTGAGGAAGTATTTTTTCACAGAGATGGTGATGGATGCATGGAACAGCCTTTCTGAGGAGGTTGTGGGGTCTAAAACTGTGGGAGATTTCAAGAATGCATGGGACAGACATAAGGCAATTTTTGTGAGGGAGGATAGGAAGAAATAGGCTGTTGGTTAAATAGGATCTGCAGCTTATCCTCTAGGTAGGGAAATGGGCAGACTAGGTGGGCCAAGCAGTCCTTATCAGCCATCAAAGTCTGTGTTTCTATGTAATAAGTCTTACCAAATAGTGTATGGAAAGAAGTCACTTGGATCCTTCTGAGACTCTGGAATTAGTCTTCAGTCTTCATCTGGAAAGGAAGAGTATGAGAGAGCCACAGGCCACATCTCTTTTTAATGCCTCAGTCTCCTCCCCAGACAGATGCTCCACCTTGTGGATAGTCCCAGTGGTTCCTCCTGGTACTGGGTCAATATGGCACTGCTAAAACAGCACAGTGAAAATCAAGCTGTGGAAAGCACTAAACCATGTACAGTGACACGAGTTTTACAGCTCTTGGGAATTACCGCTACCCCATCGCTGTATGGTCAGAAGGGGGAATGTTGAATTAGCTGCAGGTGTGGTGCCTGGTTGAGCCGCTCCCATGGTGGAGTGGCTAAAGAACCAGCACCTGGAGCATAGGAGCATGGGGAACACCAGGGTTCAGCTCCCATATCCTGGTATGTTCTGTTATTTTTCTTTTTTTTACAGTTATTTCCCCCCCCTCCCAAGTTTCTCCCAGTCTCCAAGGTCCACAACCCCTCGGTGTTGATTATGCTCAGTCTGGGGTGTGGTGGGGCAAAGCCACTCATGTTGAAAGGTGCGGAGGCAAAGCCCCTCTCCCCCCCGATAAAACAAAAAATTCAAATTTTCTCTACTAACCTTTATGGTATGTGTACATTTTGTATCAGTCAGTGTTTTTTCCAACCTTATACGTGCACACACCATTTTGCTTGTGGCATTTATTGCTGTGCTGCTTTTGATTTAGGCATTTTGACCTCATGCCTTTCTCCCTTGGGGGTGAGGCACGGCACCTCCACATCCCCTTGGGTGGAACTTTACCTGCCTACCTAGAGGGCTGGTTTCAGTGTAGGAGCCAAAGGCAATGGGTCATCTGCTGCAAGACTTTGCAGACTGATTCCTACGGGTCTTTATCTCTTGAGCAGTTGTTTCAAATCCCTTTTATTTAATGGTAACAAATGAGGTGGTTTCCATAGGAATGGGACCTGACCTGTAACAAATGATAAGCTAAAGATAGTGGTCATGGAGCAAAAAATGTTGTGGATGGCCATTTTTAACACTTGGGAGGATGAATAAACTGCAATTTTATTTAACAATTACAGGACTTTGGGGGTGGATGAGAGAGAAAGTCCTGAGATGGAATTTTGGTCTACCCAATTTCCTTGAGTTATCACTGTCAGGGACATTAGTGAATTTCCTAGTACAATCTCCCAAGTTGCTTAAGGCAGAAATGAGAGCAGTAGAAAATGTTGCTGCAGTCAGATAAGTCCCTCTTACCTTGAGAGTACCTGAAAATTTCTTTGGTTGAGGGCATAACACTTTCTTAATAATGTTCCAGAAGGCTCATGTGTTACCTTCTTAAATAATTTTCTGATTCGTATAGTTTCTATTTTGTCTGCCTTTATATATTTATCCCCATCTAAAGAGCTTCTCATCTTACATCTCCTTCAAAAATGCACTTTTCTCTTACCTATATGCACTTAGTACATGTGACTGTGCTTAACTTTGTTTGCTTCCTCCTCCTCTTGTTATTTTACTTGTCATGTCACTGGGCTGCCCTGGACTTCTATGTGTATCTCCTGCCTTGTCTGCATCTGTCTTCTCCATCCCTCCGCGGCTGGTTTGTGCTCATCATGTTTTACCCCTGTTGATCCCTGCGTTGACATCTGTTGTAATCTACCCAGCATTGTTATCACTCCCACAAACTTTGCTCACCTAGACCAAGAGGTGTTTCTGTATGACCTTTCCAGAACTGATTGGTCGGAGATCTATCTATCACACTGTTCTCAGCACACTCTTAACCTCTTCATCACTAAATTCCTTATGGTTCAATGTAAACATGCCCCAAAGATCACCCGGAGAGTGAGGGGTAACAAACAAGATGGCTAAACAAAGACTTGCTCAAAAGTTTGTGCCTTAGAGATAATCTCAGGAAGTGCTACAAAACAGGCCAACAAACAGATTTCAATGCTTACCATATATGCTATTCAATTAATGTAAAAGACAAGTCAGAGCTGTTAAGAGCAAGTAATGTAAAGACCTACTGATTAACTTGGCCAATAATCCTAGAAAATTCAGGTTACACATCAAATCCTTCCTAGGATCCTCACAGTCAATTACCCCTGGTGATATGCTGATAAATGATGTGCATTGCAATGACTCACAAACCATAGCTAATTCTTTCAACCTGCATTTCTCTGATCTCTCCCAATATACCTCTTCCTTCAATCCCACTGCAGTGCCCTCCCACTCCTCATCAGGAACCTGTCTGGATAAGCTGGAAGTGTTGTCCCCTGTGCCACCTTATACTCCTCCATTCTATTTTAAGGCTATGTCTAGAATGGAAGTCCTGAAGCTCCTGAGGTCCATCTCTGATCATGCCAGCTCTGGCTCAGACTCCCTGGAACCCTGCCTCTTAAAACTTCCAGCTCCCTTATTACATTACAGCTGGCCAAAATGTATACATTATCACTTTCAGGTGGAATGGTACCTGACCTCTGGAAAGCTGCTTGGATCACACCTGTACTTAAAAAAAGGGATCCTAAGGTTGTCATGAACTACAGACCAATTGCCATATTCTTGGTACTGAGCAAAATCCTGGAGAAAATTGTCACAAATCAGACAACTGGTTCTCTACTTAAACACAGTCTGCCCTCGGATACCCAACATGGCTTCAGGAAAGGACATAGCACAACGACTGCACTCCTTAAATTCACCACAGACACTCTTTCAAAAATGGATACTGGCAATCTGACTGGGGCTGTTCTTACTGACCTCACAAAGCTTTTTGACCTTGTTGATCACACTTTGCTTCTCTCCTCACTTCGTCACCTGCATTTCTCCTCCTCTGTTGTTGACTGGTATGAAGGCTTCCTGACAAACAGAACTCAAGTGGTGAAACTGAATTCCTCTCTATCGAACAGTACCACCATTAACATTGGTGTACCTCAGGGCTCCATCCTAGGGCCCCTCCTATTCTCTCTTTATATAAATAACATTGGAGCTGCTCTAAAATCCTGCTCTGCTATTTTATATGCTGATGATCTTGTCATCTATACAAGTTCTATTAATATAGACACTATCAATACAACCCTTTCCCCTGATTTTAACAATATCCAAAGCTGGCTATATGACCACAAACTGGCTATCAGCTCTAGCAAAACCAAAGCCATGCTGCTTGAATTGGCCACAAAGCTCCGGGCTTGCACAACAGCACTGACGGTGCAGGACTTAGAAGGTCAATTACTGGAATGTGTGACCTCTTTCAAGTACCTGGGCATCCTGCTAGGCCAGCCTCTTGATCTTAATCTTCATGCACAGTCTGTTTGCAGAGCTGTCAATTCTAACTGGGTGTTGTACATAAGACTAGTTATATGCTCATGCCATCGGCTAAAATGGCCATTGCAAGGGGGATTCTGCTCCCCACCTTAACCTGTGGGGCTCCCTTATTTGGAGCTGCTCATAAAACTGACCTACTCAGATGGGATATTACATATAACAGCATATGTCGCTATGCCTCTTCTGCTCCTTGGCTTAAACACCACTGTCATCTTTATAAGGATCTTGGTTGGCTCTCTCAGTTAGCCAGTAGGAAATATTACCTTGGCTCTCTTATTGATTTGATAATTCGAAATCAAATCCCTAGGTGTCTTGCAGCTATGCTTGTTCCTCAGGACATACTCCATGGTCTACGATCAGCTGATAAGTCCTTCCTGAAGTTGCTGAGGTGCCTCACTAGGAAAGAAACTGTTGCATTTGAGCATGTGGCTCCACAGCTGTGGAATTCCCTTCCCCTCGACATTAAACTTTCTATCTCCCACACATGCTTTAAGAGAAAACTGCGCTCAAATCTGGTGATTGCTGATACCTGTTCCTGCTTTCATCCTACCTAATGACTGATGTCTCTGGCCATACAATAGTATTTCCTCACCTCTATATAACCCTCTTACTGCCTAAGCCTGTCCCCGCTCCCTTTCCCTGCCAATATACAATCTTGCACTGCAGGCATCTCCCTTACACTTACATACACTCATATAATCTAATTTCATGGCTTGCTCCCTTCTTCCTCACTTACCGACCTTTTCCTTAATGACACCCCCTGCTCTCAATGGTTATTACTTCCTTTTGTATTAGCTGTTTTTGGTTTTGTGTACCTTGTTCTGTTTACATGATATGTCACCTGATAATTTATTGTCCAAGGTCCTGTCTAGTCATTGCATAGGTAGGCACCTATGAACTTATGAATGGTCTACTCTGTATGTCTCTGATATATTGTATCCACTTTAACTCATTGTATGTAAAGAACTTATAAATTGTTATCCTGTTAAGTTTTTGCATGTCTTTACTCTCCCAGGTCATGCCTGAAAATAGTCATTTTATGGCTAATGCACTTACCTTGTTAACAAAAGCGAAATAAAATAAAATAAAATAAATTGTATGTACATTACCTTAACTGCTTCGTTGATTGTATTTTGTTTTCTCCCGGCCTGCCTTGTCCTCATCTGACTTCACCATCCCTGCTTGACTGGATTGTGCTAATCATGTATTATCCCTGTATATCCCTGTGCGGATAGCTGTTGTAAACTGCACTGCATTGCTTGTATGTTACTTTATGCTCTTCTATGATTGTATTTTGTACTCTCCCGGGTCATGCCTGAAAATAGGCAGGGCTACTGACTAATATACTTATCCGGTTACCAAAAGCTAATAAATAAATAAGCATATATTCCATTTCTGGCTGTATGTTTTCATTTATTTATTTGTTTATTTATTTATTTATGAATTATATGTCAGCCAGCCTGTCTGCAGATTAGCGAGCTTATGCTGGCATTGCTACTATCATTTAACAGCAAATGTGGGTCATTGGTTAACCACTAAGAGGATACCCCTCTAACTCTTCTTCAAACAAATGGAGTATGTTAGTCCAATGTATTTTTATGCAGTCTATGCTTTCTGAAGATATAGGGTCCTATTCTCAAAAGCACAGATAATGCATGTAAAATGCATGTATAATGGCTGCGAAGTTACGTGGCCCAGACAGGTGCAAGGTGCACAGAATTCACAACCAGAAGACCCCACAGGGCACCTGGCTATGGCCTCACCCTCCTAGTACACAGCTGCATTGAGGTGGATCATAGCTACCCTGGGGTGTGACTCACGGGATGCAGGTGGGCATCCAATGGCATGCCCAACCTGGGTCCCATAGTGGATCCCCTGCTGCATGTGTGCAAGGACTCCTGGAAAGGTGCAGAACTTGGGAATCAAATTCTAATGGGTGACTGCCCAAATGGCTTCCCTCATCCTGCCCTGGCAGCCTGGTGGGCCAGAGCAGCATTATGATGTGGGTATGTGTGCAGACACCACCAGAAGGTGTCTGTTGTGGGATCATGTAAAAAATTATGGCTGTGACTCCATCATGTAAATTGTGCCCCTCAATGCAGGACTCCACACAAACTCTTCACCCTGATGAATGTTGTGAAGTGTGGGTATGACCCCTGGCACACCCCTGGACTGCCTGTGGCATGTAGCTGCACAACGGCCAGGGGACTTTGTGCACAAAGTGCAAGCATGCCTGTCATGAATGCCATGGGGGAGGTCTGCCAGATCCTGCTGTGCAGCATTTAGTCATGGGTATGCCTACACACTGCACATTTTCAATGCATAGGCATTTGTGAATAGGGTCCATAATTAGGAAGGCACAGTTTAGAGTCATGGTAAATTTGGCAGTAGAGATACAACAATGCCTTTAGTTCAGCCTTTTAGCCAGTACACTGGTGGAATTAATATGACCACACTTGAGACTTGTTTCAGCTAGCCACTCTGGATCAGTGCTAGTCACTTTTGAATTATGTAAGGAGATGGGCCAAGGTTGAGTTCAATGCCACCTGTGAAAGCCAATAGTAGTGACACAACATTTAAGTTTCTCCCATTGTGCTTGCACAGCCATACCAAAAGTGTACCCTTCTGAGTAGCCTATTGACTTATAGGCAGTACCAAGGATTTGGGGTTCCAAAGGTGTAGAATAACATGCCAGAGGGTGTTACCTTAATATTCAGGTCCCTCCCTATCCTTGTGTTGATTTAAGATATGTATACCATCTTTCAGTTAGAACAGCTATGTAGCAAAGACTAGAACAGGACCACCAAGTAGCCATTTCATTTGTCAATGTCCCAGTCCCAGGGAAGCAAACAAGCTCTACACCTTACAACCAACAAAGGGTTGGGGAGTCAGAGTTTACTTGTTACAACATTGGTATTAGTAATAATATATAAATAGGCATAACCATACAAGGAGTCTACTAATATACTTTGAATAGATCCATCAGTTTTAGCTAAACCATTACAGTTACCAAATCTCCTTTCCAGACAACAGTAAATACATTTAAAGGTCTCTAGTGTGATATCTGGAAAAAGTTATACTTTGCAAGAAGTACAAGTAATAGCTAAACAACATGACTGTACTTTGAACATCAGAAAGCAGTGAACTCTATGAATAACAAGTTTAACTAAAGAGAGTGTCCTGATTTATATCTAACAAGAGAGAGAGTTCATTAGCTAGGAGCCATGTATAGGAACAAAGACTCCCTCTCTGCTGTTGTCCGCTGAGAGCTGCTCACCAAAATGATCTTCCCTTTTTTATTATGCTGATGTAGCCTTTGGATCTGCCCCATCTCACCCCTCTCCAGACTATAATCTCTCTTTAATGCTTTTTTGCCATTTTGCCTCTGATGCTCTACCCTGTAAACACCACTGTTCCCTCTACTCTTCCCTCTCCCTTCATACACTTCACTTATGCCACGAGCACCATGCTACCTCCCTTACTTCCAAATTCTGGTTTGTGTCTCACCACTCCTGCCTTTCCTCTCCCCCTCATCCTCCTTCTCTTGTTAGCTATGTTCCAGAGACACCCGTACCTTCTCTTTCCCCCATCTTCACTCCAGTTCGGGGCAGGCAGCCATCTCTTACCAACTCCCATCCCTCTGGAACTCTTCCAAGCTCCCTTCTTCCTTCTCTGCACTGTTTAGAAAGTATTTTTTTCCAATCCCTCCCTTCCTCTTGCTCCTGTCCTTCCTCTTCCCAGCTGTTGGGGTGAGGCACTCTCTCCACCCCTACTTAACATGTCTCCTTTTGCACTTTACTTTTCCTCTCCACTCCAATTCCCACTGCCTACCACAAGTTTGCCTCATTCCCCCATGATCTTTCCCTTCCTTCCTGCCTACCGTTTTTACTTCTTTATAACTTCCTGCCTATGATAATTTGCTGTCAAGTTACCACACATTATACCAATCCATCATTGTGTACTACATTTTATGTTTATTACTTGTATGCCATATTTATATTGTAATCAGTCTGTTTATTTGTACCACCCCCTTCTTTTCCCCTAGGTCACACCTGAAAATGAGCTTTGGCTCAGTGTGCCTTTCCTGGTTACCAACATTTTAAATTAATAAATAACTACATAAATAAATTAGACACAGCATTCACCCCCCATTAGAATTTGATCGAGTGCTATGTCAGGTACCAAATTCAATCCATTTTGTAAGAACCAAATTCAGTCCATTTTGTGAGAGGTAGTGGACTCCAACTTGTGACTGCCATCTTGGCTTTTAACAGAATTTCTTCCTATGGAGTCTGGAGTCACAGACCATGTTGTGGATTATACAAACAGAGCGCTTATCACAGAAGAGTTGCCATGATTCACAGGTAGATTTCAGACTTGTTTTAATCAATAACATTTTTATTTAATTTAAAAATGAATATACATAACCGGGTGACCCATTTTGTTTCTGCGTTAAGAAGAAGTCCATTTGGGAGATGAGGAGTACAGCCAGCTCAAGCCCTTCCCACTTCCCCATCCACTTTGATCAGGTGAAGGGGAGGGACCAGTGAGCTGGGAAAGCAGTCTCAGTTTTTTTTCCCAGATCCATTTTCTTTCTTTTTTCATAATCAGTTCATTATGGAGAGCAGAGGGGTAGAGCCAGCTAAAGATCATGAAGTTTAATGGAGAGCAAGTTAGTTTTAGGAACTATGAAGTACTCTTCTCCAGGTTACATCCTGGAAGAGAAGGTCACGTCTAAGGGATCTTCCCAAGATCTATGTTCAGTTGGTAGCAGTGAAGGAAGAGATATCTCTCCTGTGGCACTGACTCAACTGGAGTGCAGACACCCATTTCCCCAGAAGCACTCTGGTCTATGGGAGTAGAGAGTGGTGAGGGGATCAGAAAGATTGCAGAGGCAGTCACAAGGAGGTCAGCCAGCCCCATGCTATCATAATGTCAAATCACTTTGCAGCCCTAGTGGAGACTTAGGTATTTAACTCCACTAAGCAGGACTCCAGGTCAGCCTGGGGCAATGGAAGTGATGACCTGGTGGCACCCAAGAGTGAGAGTAAGAAAAAGGAAGCTACGAGAGTCTTAGTGGTTGGGGATTCCATGAGCTGGTGAGTAGAGGAGGAGGAGGGGTGGTGGATGATCAGCTGCTTCCTGGGACATCAGCCACCTGGGATGAAGACAGACTGGGAGGATAGTAGAGAGGGAGGGAGGGGGGAGCTGGGAGTGCTGGTGTACTTCTGTAGCAATGATGTGGCAAACCAGCAAATGAAGTGGCACTTTCAGAGGCTGGGGGATGGTTTGTAGGTGCACTCACCATCAATGGCCTTTTTTGAGATCCTCATTGTGTGGAGTCGAGGGGGCGGGGAAAGATAGAGTAAGAAGTGAAGATAGTGAGGATTTAAATGGGTGGTTAATGGATGGTGTCAGGAGAAATGGTACCACTTTGAGGGATATTAGTGGATTTCAGAGAAAGGAGGTTCTTCAAAGTTGATGGCCTTCACCTGAGAAGATAGAGAACCAGTGTATGGTACTTGAGCAGAAGTCTGGCATATACTTTAGACAGATACATTAACTGTTGGGGAAACTGAGGCTAGAGGAAGCATGGTAAAGGGAGTGATGGAGGGAGGGGAACCTAGCTAGTGTTGTCCCTATATAGTACTTGTGACTGGTAGTAGTAAGGTGGGCAAAAATACAGTTTAGGTTCACAAAGGAGTAGTGGTCAAGTTAAAAATGGGTAAGAAGAAGAATCAGCATTTATATAGCACTTTTCATACATCCAAAGCAGTTTAACAAGCAATGCTAGACTGGTAGTGAAGTGACTGAATGTGTGGTGGCAGCCATATCGCACATCATCACCCACACACAGCATGGATAATTGCATGAACTGGTTTATGGTAAGAAGAATGCTGGCCTGGACACCAGAAATGTTCCCTACTCTTTGCGAAGAGTGCCCTGGGTTCTTTTACTTCCCCCTGGACACCCACCAGGACAACAGAAGGGACCTCAGTTTAACGTCTCATCTGAAGGACGGCACACCCCAGCAGTACAGCACCCCCCAATACTGTACTCAGATGCCAGTGATTTTGAGGTGCAAGTCCAATCCCAGTGTGGGACGAGAACCCACGACCTTCTGGTCCAGAGGCAGATGTGCTACCAACTGAGCCACACTGACACGGGAAGGCTCTCATGGTCTGCAAGCAATAGGAAAAATAAGAAGGAAATTAGAATGAAAAGGAATTCAGGTGTAGGAAAAACAGGTTCTAGAGTAGGGATGTGCAGTTCGGCTGTGACCCGGTTCTGAGTCCGACTCTGATTTTTTTCCAAAAGGTTCTGCTTCACTCTGATTTAGTGTGATGAATTGTAGACCTATTTTAGTCTGAGTATGAGAAATGCATCAGTATTGTTCTTTTATATCCCTCTGTTAAAAAAAATAAATGTAACCTTTTTTTTTAATTGTGTGTCTGTATTTTCCTGTCGTTTTTAAGGTCAGCAAGCAGCCAACAGCAATAAACTAAATTGACTGTTGTTCTTTCCAATCCTGAGTCTCAGCCACTACATGACATTTGTAGGAAACAGTGGGCTGGATTCACAAAACTCATGAAAATCCCACAGCTGCAAAAAAAAACTCAGCACAGGTGGGTTACCACTTGCAGAACTGCAATTTCTCCAGCAGGTTTGGTATTCTCAAAAGTGGAGCCAGTTTACAACCAGCTCCATGATTTATGGTAGCTTGTAGGAGATGTTGCAGTGGAAATCCCTGCTGCTGTGGAAAAATGTTATGGCCAGTGGGACCAGCCGTAACTTCTTCTGCAGCTGCTGCATATGTGACTAACAATCTCTGCAGCTGTAGAGATTTCAGTCCACAACTGGAGTTGAGGTGTGTGACTTAGTCCCAAAAATGTTTGTGAATCCAATCCAGTGTATGCAGGTTATTTGGGGCTTTGCAGTGAACAGGCCAGCAAGGAGGGTACATAATTACCTACTCCCCACAGCAGCAGTGGGACCAGTGAACAGGAGGAGTGGATATCTCTAAAAAGCAGTGTGAAAAAGTTGGAGATAGGCATCTAAGGGGTGGATAGGCAGAAAGGGGGCAAAATTCAACAGAAGGGCAGGCCGCAGGGAGAACCAGTGATAAAGGACAACCAGGAATGGGGCTGGAGTAGAACAGCTAAACAGTCCAGGGAGTTCAGATCATGGAAAGCCATGTGTGACAATGCCAGAAGCATTAGCAACAAGATGGAGGATCTGGAGGCTGCCATGGTGCAGTTGGACCTGGACATTGTGGCCATCACAGAGACTTGGTGTAATGATATCCATGACTGGGAGATGGCCTTATCCGGCTACAACATATTCAGAAGAGACAGGGCAGGCAGGAAGGGAGGAGGAGTGGCACTTTATGTGAAAGATGGCATGAAGGCCACAGAGATCCAGGAGGAACACAATGGGGGAGAAATACTGTGGGTTAAGCTGGAAAGGAAAATGGGGTCAGTCATCCACACAGGGGTGGTCTACAGACCACCAGCCCAGGAGGAAGAAACAGATAGGGAGCTAACGCTAGCCATCCAAAGGATAGCAGACAAGGGTGACGTGGTACTGGTTGAAGACTGCAATAATCCAGACATGGACTGGAGCCTCCCAGCAGCAGCATCAACCAGGAGCAGATTTATCCTGGATTCCCTTCAGGGAGCCTTCCTCAAGCAACTGGTCATGGAACCAACTCAGCAGAATGCAATACTGGACCTCATGCTAACAAACGGGAGCAGGGTGATGGGCTAATAGTGGGGAGCACCTGGAGAACAGTGACCACCAGTCACCATGGTTTGAAATCACAGAAGGAGCAGAACCAAACAGCACAAAAACACATATCCTGGATTTTAGGAGGAAAGACTTTGGGAAAATGGGGAGATGCTTGAAAGCGCCATTAGTGGGAATGGGGAGGGAATCAGGGGTTGAGGAACAAAGGGCAGTATTTAAAACAGGGATTACAAGAGCAACATAATTATGCACTAAGCAGATTAGCAAGGGAAAAAGGAGGAGGAGGCCATTAAGGTTTTCCAAGGAGGTAGCGCAGAAAGTGAAAGCCAGAAAGATCACATTCAGGCAATACAAAAAGACACAGGCAGAAGGAGATAGGGAGGAGTAGGAGGAGAAGCAAAGGGAGGCAAGGAGGTCAGTAAGGGAAGACAAAGCTCAGACAAAAGAGCACATCGCAAAATCAGTGGGTAGAGGGGACAAAACCATTTACAAGTACATAAGTGAAAAAAGATGGGCAAAGGGAGGGATAGTAAGACTGAAGGGGGAGGATGAGGCCACGTGGAGAATGACAACAGTAAAGCTGACACATTGAACAGATATTTCTGCTCAGTCTTTACTTAGGAAGAGGAGGGTAATGGATCTGAAGGGAGTACAAGGGGTGGGAAATGAGCAGAAAGGGACACGAGTCCCTTTACACTTGAAAGGGTCCTAAAGGAACTGGACAGAATAAGAGTCAATAAAGCAATGGAGCCAGATGGGGTGCACCCCAGGGTCCTAAATGAACTAAGAGAGGTGATGGCTGAACCTCTAGCAATCCTGTTTAGCCAATAACTGGAAACAGGGGAGGTACCCAAAGACTGAAGGACAGCAGATATAGTCCCCTTATACAAAAGCAGGAGCAAAGAGGAAGCAGGGAACTACAGACCAATCAGTCTGACATCGGTAGTGGGGAATATCATGGAAGCACTACTGAAGGAGAGGTTGGTGGAACACATGGTTGCCAATGGACTACAGGACCTAAGGCAGCATGGTTTCACCGGAGGGAGGTCATGCCAGACCAACCTCATTTAATTTTTTGACTAGGTGACAAGGGAGGTGGATCAGGGGAGGGCAGTGGATATGGCCTATCTGGACTTCAGCAAGGCCTTTGACACTATGCCACATTGAAGGCTATTAAACAAACTAGGCAATATGGGAGTGGGCAGAACAGTAGTGCAGTGGGTAGGTAATAGGCTAGGTAGCAGGACACAGAGGGTGGTGGTAAATGTCTGTCACTCCACAGAGGAAAGACTGACCAGTGGGGTACCACATGGATCAGTGCTGGGACCAGTCCTATTCAACATCTGCATCAGCAACATTGCTCAGGACCAAGAAGGCAGAATTTCTCTGTTTGCTAATGACACAAAGCTATGTAACAGAGTGGATACACCAGAGGGTGTAGACAGATTGAGGAAGGAACTGCTGAGGTTTGAATAATGGTCAAGGGTTTGGCAGTTGAAATTCAATGCAAGGAAGTGCAAGATAATGCTTATGGGGCACAAAAACCCTGGAATAACCTATCAGCTGGGGGTGAGGATATAGCACGCACCAAGCAGGAAAGGGACCTTGAGTTTATCATCTCTGATGACCTCAAGGCAAGGAAACAGTGTGACAAGGCAGCAAGTAAAGCAAATAGGATGCTGGGATGAATAGGCAGGGGCATCACCAGCAGGAAAAAGGAAGTCATAATTCCACTATACAAAACACTAGTGAGGCCCCACTTGGAGTACAACATACAGTTCTGGAGACCTTACCTACATAAGGACATAGACAGGTTAGAGAAGGGTCAGAAGAGGGCAACAAAGATTGTACAGGGATTGCATCACAAGTCCTATGCAGACAGACTGAAGGACTTGAATATGTACTCCCTGGAGGAGAGGAGGGAGCGAGGGGATATGATAGAGACATTTATGTACCTTACAGGGAGGAACAGGATATAGGAATACACTATTTTCAAGTGAAAAAGATGTTCCAGAACTAGAGGGCATGGGATGAAGTTGGAGTGAGGGCAATTTAGAGGAAACGTCAGGAAGAATTTCTTTACAGAAATGGTGGTAGACAAGTGGAACACCCTGCCAGAGGAAGTGGTGGGGGCTGAAACAATCATGGGATTTAAGAATGAATGGGACATACATAAGGGAATTTTGGAGATCAGGGGTAAGAGGCAACGGACTTCTAGAAAAACATAAAGTGAACTTATAAGCTTAAATGAGCAGACTGGTTGAGCCATAGGCCCTTATCTGCCAACAGTGTCTTTGTATCTATGTAACAGAGGCAGTGTGTCAAACATTAGT
Source organism: Neoceratodus forsteri (assembly GCA_016271365.2). Lineage (NCBI taxonomy): Eukaryota > Metazoa > Chordata > Ceratodontiformes > Ceratodontidae > Neoceratodus > Neoceratodus forsteri. Next base: position 1,634,656,203 of record CM028130.1, on the reverse strand, counting down.
CAGAAAGAGAGAGACCAATGAATTCAACAGCAGAAGGACAACAGCAGAGTGCAGACAGACCTTTACTAAGTCTGGCATTCTTTTTGGTAGGAGACAGGCAGCATGAGCAGGATATGTGATGGGTCTTCAGTCATCCCTCCTGCACCTCTTCCAAAATATTGTCAGTGGAGTAATACTTACCAAACATGCTACTGCAAACAGCTGCCATTATTTGTCTACCTTCCAGTACACTGTTGCTTGTGGTGGTGTTTGAAGACGATTGTGACACCCAATGTGCTGTGATGTACATATAATCAGTGGTTTGAGAACCTTTCCACATGTCTGTGATCAGGTGCACAGAACCGCATTCACTGTCTTGAAGAGCCAGTTTTATTTACTCTGCAACATTTGTACATTTTGGTAACAGCCACAGTTGCAAAATATTTACAGCTTGCTATGTTGTAACGTTGAGCAAAATATTTTAAAATGGTTCTAAAACCATCATTCTCCACCACAGAAAATCGTTGCAGATCCTTAGCAATAAAGTCAGCTATTAACTGATTAATTTTTAACGTGACTTGATGTGTAGTGTAGACAGTTTTTTGCTTAAGCATCGCAGTAATGGTCTGCTGTTTAATTTGTGCAGGGGCGCAAAAAACACAGATGTGAAGTGGTAAAGCTGCAGCTTGTCCAAATTTGTTTGTCAATAAAGTTGAATATTTTTTTCTGACCTGTCTCTCAATCTCTTCACCATCACTATTGTCTGTAGGATTATTTTCATCACAGATATTTGTCCCTTGCTCAGGACCAGCCGAATGGTTTGGATGTGTTCTTTGGAAATGCTGTTTCGTAATGTTGTCCTAAACTGTCCCCTCACTTTCCCTCTGTTAACTTCTTGGTGACTAAAGGTGCAGACGGTAATGCATTCATTTTGGGACTTATATGAAAATAGCTCCACACAACTCATGTGGAGCTTTTGACATCATGCCAGGAACTGCAACAATTTTGGTGGCAGTTTTTTCTGACCCTGCCACATGCACACTGTTGCACACTGTGTCTGTCCCCAGAAAAGTTACCATGATTATTGATTTTCTCCTTTACTGGTGGTGCTTGCTGTATGTGTTTTTTTCTTTTTGGATGGGGGAACCTGAGTGGCATCCTCTACCTCATCAGTATCACATTCTAATTCATCACTCTTGGAAGACAGTAACTCTGATACATCATGATTGAGATCTTGTTCTTGTACATTTACAAGATCTTCTTCATCAGAGGCACTACTTTCTGATTGAGGAACCCAATACACATGAGTGGCATATCATGGAGTGTCATGTCAAGCACAGAGATGGGCTACACAGATTCTGAGATGTGACACCCCTTCACAATCTGTATGGCACTATGACCTAGTAGTAGTTCAGGCACAGAGATGGGCAACACAGAGTCTGAGATGTGACACGCTCCCTCTCAAAATCCCTGAGGCACTATATGATCTAGTTGTTTAGGCACACAGACAGAGTCTATGCCACAGCAGTATGACCTATCAGTTATTCTGGCACTGAAATGGACAACTCAGAGTCTGAGATGCGACCCTTCACTTCACAATCTGTATGGCACTATCACCTAGCAGTAGTTCAGGCACAGAGTATATGCTATGGCAATATAACCTAGCAGCAGTTTGGGCACAGAGATGAGCAACCTAGTATTTCACAGTCTGCTAGCCGCTGTCTTTTGGCTAGTTACTTGCTGGTTATTTTACTGTTTAATCCTGTTAAGATGCTGTATCTGCAATGTGAATTGTTGTATTTAACTGTTGTACTTATTCTGACCTTACCCCCCCCCACCAGGATGCATCTAGAATAGAGTGGTACTCCACTCAGTATGCCTTCCTGGTGAAACTCGTAAATAAATAAATGAACACAGAGTCTGAGAAGTGACCCTGCCCTTAACAATCTATATGGCATTATGACCAAGTAGTAGTTCAGGCAGAGAGATAGACCACACAGAGACTAGGGCAATATGACCTTTCAGGGCAGCATAGAGATGGATAACACAGTGTCTGACATGTGGTTGATACCCCCCTTCAAAATGTGTATGGCACTATAAGTCCCCCTCAAAATTATTGAGGCACTATGACCTTCAGACAGAGTTCTCCTGCTCTGTCTGACTCTGCTCCCCTTAATATTGTTTTTATTTTTATTTTCTGCACTCTGCTTTGTCTGCTGTTGAATTTTTCTCTCTCACTCTCTGTCTAACAAAAATGTGTGTTTTGTTTTTTCACTGTGAAGTCTGCAATGTCTGCATTCTGCTGCTGTCTACTCTGCACTCTGCTGTTGAATTCATTGGTCTCTCTATTTTCTCTTTCTAATGAAAAAAAATCATTTTTTTCTAATAAGAATACTCAGTAGTCTGCTGCAATGTCTGCACTCTGCTGTTGTATTCCTTGGTATCTCAGGGCTTGATTATCAAAGGGGGTTTTGATCGGCATGAGCTGTGGCAAACAGCAGGTTGCACTGAAGTCCTGTGTGTCAGGGACTCTGCACCAGATTCTGATATAGGAAGGATCCCAGTGCCTATATCCCCACACTTGCGGAAACCTCTCCCATGTGACAAACACCTAGCACATGGGAGGGGTGTGCTGCAAGCTTCTGTGGCAATGGTAAGCTTCCCCCTTCCCCAATCCCCAATGTACCCAAACAGTAATAATATGGCAGGAACCCCTCCCTGGTAGTAGTTTAGCAGTCCCCCCCGATGCCGATGTCACCCATATTTCATGAATAAATGAAATCCCTCTTCTATTGGTCTAGTGGCCCCTCCCCTCCCCAATCCCCTCTGTTGACTAAGATTAAAATGGAAAATAATATCCTTTTCCTGGTGGTCTAGTGAACCCCTACCTCAGCAGGTAGTGCCCACCACCCCACACCCCCATCCCATAATGCAGCCAGTGAACGGCACAGCCCACCTCTCACCTCCATGGCTGGCCACAGAACTGAACTGTCACCAAGTGCCAACTGTATAGTGTATGCAGTCATGAATAATTCATGAGCATGTACATAATACAGTCAGTGCTCTGTGACAGTTCAGTCTGGTGGCCAACTGCAGAGATGAGAGGCAAGCTGTGCCGGTCACTCTCTGTGTTATGGGATGGGGTGGGGTGGTGAAATTGCTCATCTGCTGGGGTGGGGGGTGGGGTGGGGTCAGCTAGACCACCAGGAAGGGGATATTATTTTATATTTTAATCTTGGACAAAATAGGGGATCGTGGAGGGGGCTATTAGACCACCAGAAGAGAGATTTAATTTATTTTGAATGTAAACTAAAGTTCCTGAACAATGTGACAAGCCTCACAGGGGACTCCACGATTGTCAGCCAACTGTAAGAAAGGATGAGAACAGTCTCAATAAAGAACAGAACATGGTGTAATGTCCCTTTGTCAGAGTGCACCCCAAAAGAAAAATAGGTACATTCTTCCTGGGATACCCAAAGTCAGATTACTCATGGTTATACCCAAACAGGCAGCTTCAATGTCCTGGATCAAAGTCAGGGGACTACCCTTCAGATCCATTCTGTAGTCCTTCTCATCTCACAGGGGATGAGAAAATCAGAAACTCTTGCTAGACAACAGGTTCCACCACTTCTACTCCAGGCAGATGGTTCTCAGCACTAGGGTGAGTAAATAGGCTCTCCTTAGATCCCACACTGCAGCTCTTCACTCCTCCAACTGCTCGCTCTGGCTGCTGACACAGCACTCCTCACAGACAGACTGAAAATTCTAAAGCTCCCCACTCACAGCTAGCTACCATGGCTTATACTGCTGCAAGAGTTCTAAATGACATCACCTCACTCAGCTTAGCTGAGACCAAGTAAACAGGGAAGGAGCAGGTGAAAACTATTTAATTAGTTATTCACCAGCTGCCTTTACTACCTAGCACTGACACTGATGGAATTCTGGTAACCACAGGGGACCAAGGGATTACACTAGGATGCCTCATCTGTACATATGTCACTACTATTGTATATAGCCATGTAGAGAGATCCCTCAAGTATCAAATGGCTCATTTTCAATCAAAATGCAGTAAATATGTTTCAAATAAATTGTTTGTAGAAGACACATCTTATCTCTAGTATTTGTCACCATTGTCCATTTCTCGCTACATAAAAAGTTTTAGTAAAATTAATGCTTAGAAAATAATTACAAAATGTGAGTAAAATATCTGCTTGACAACAAGAAATACATTCTAAAGTTTCCATTTATCATTTAAAGTGCACACCTTAAAGCAGAACCACCATAATTACATAACTGTTTCAGTAGTAGGAATTAGTAAACCATATTTATCAATTTAAGTCCTTCATTGTTTGCATGTACTCATATGTGTTGCTCAGAGTATCACTATTAGTGTTAATGCTGTTTTATTTAAAAGCTAGTAATGCAATTACAGTATCAAAAAGTATTTCTGATTGCTTTCACATTGCTTGCCTTATGAATAAAATAATTATTCTAAAGTCAACTAGCTAATTGGTTATATACTAATTATTTACTGGGGTACTTTGAGTTTGCAATGCAAACTTGTGGTTAATACTATATCACCCATTTCTTTACCTCTGTAATAAAACAGTAACCATTGTTACCGTATTGAAAAATAGAAAGCTAGCTTTTACATAATTCTACGAAGTAATTCTGACCCCTTTTATTGTAGTGCAATGCAGAGTAGGAACAGATTTATTTGTTACTGAATATTTGTACCATAATCCCATCTTTTTCCCAGTATTTCACACAAGTATGAATTTGTTGTGCTTTTCTTTCTGTTATTACAGTAAAGATCATTGCTTGAAACAAGCAACCATTCATTGTTCCTGCAAAGACATGGCTTCAGAAAGTCACCAGTTGATTAAATGGCAATTGACCACAGAATCATCTCTGGTTATTACCATCTGTACAAGAAACCTGAAACCAAAGCTCAACCAAATGAATCAAGTTGCATGTGAAGCAATGATTGTAGATACAGCATGTGCCTTTGACACAGTATTCTCCTGGAAAATAACTTCATAAACTATTGATGACAGTGTGTCAGCTGTCATAGTACAAAAAAATGCAACCCAATGGAACATAAAAACTGTTTCTTCTGTAATAATAGAGAAACAGCATGCTGTATTTCTAAGTGCAATCAAATAGTTCCTAGTATGCCACATTGTTTTCAGGATACTGTTGCACATATGCTGGTGCAGGCCATTCTAGCAAGGAGTTTTAAAAAGTAATAAAATAATAATATAAAGAATATGGAAAGCTTCAGAGGAGCGTTGTGCTTGTTATTATCACAGTTTGCTGTGAATATCACTGGCAAAGGTCATTAGTATGTTGCAGTTCTCAACATCATGAACTGCTGGCTCAGATGAAGGCACCAGACTGTGGAAGAAAGTAATGTGTTCCTACCACAAGATATTCATCCTATGAACTATATCCCTTGGCTTTGATATGGAAATTGTATTTTTTAAAGTATGGATAGGATCACCTGCAGCATGTCTTTCTTGTGCATGCACCACACAAATGTAAAATATTCTTGTTCTGGAAATGCGAAGGCACCGTATGCTGCCACGTGTAAATGTACCATATAGCAGATCCATGCTGTGCTGTTCTACAAAAAAAATAACTGACTTCTGTTTTATTCTTAAGGCACCATAACACTCAACCTCATAATCTTAGTTATAACTTTCTGCTAGGACTGAGAGTTTCATGCTACATAACCCAGTTTAACAGAATCACACATTTTAAATCCCTCTGGCAAGGTGAACTGCATCTCTCCTTCTTTTTTCTTCTGTTCCATCAGAGGCTAGTTCATTTGCTAACCCCATTACTCTCGTAAGTTCTGTCTTTAAAGAGAATTGTATGGTTCTTTCTTTTCAGTTATACAATGCTAAAAAGCAATGTTCTGTATTATGATCCTGAAACAAGAGGGCAGAAGAAAATGCCTCTTAAAATAAAAACTAATTTTATGTGTGCCATTTTGAGACACAACATTACATTTTTTATTTTATTTGAAATTGTTCTATGCCACTTTAAAATGTCATTTTTTAAAAGCTCTGATTGTGCTAAGGTTTTAGGCAAATGAAAGAGATCCATCTAAAATATGAATCTGAATGCTTCCGATTAGAGCAGTTTTTTCCATTACCCTGGTATGCCAATTGTTTGATAAAGCTAGACTAGAAGGCAAAAGATACTGGAGATGGCAAGGACACCTCAGCCAATAAAGGGAAACATCCAACATGTAAATTTTGTAAGAGAAAATAACATGACATTTCATATGATAAAAATAAAGTTTTGAGCATAAAAAATGAACTTTTTTTAATGTTGACTTTTCCCTTAATTGGTTCACAAAAAAAAGATTCTGCTAAGAAAACATTATTCCTGGGTGTAAACCATTTTAACAGGCATTCCTAATTCCTTTCTGAGGTTTTGCAGTTGTGCACAAATGTAAAAGTAACACAATACTCACTGCATTTACTCTACAGTATATTTATAATTAGCCAAGCAAGTATTGCAAAGCATATCCCACATAGTCTTTGAAAGTATAGCTGCAGGTTAGAGTCTTGAATTACAATTGACATACTGCTTGCTCAAACATTAATAATATTGAAGGAGTCTTATGTCACAGTTTCCAATGTCATCCTAGCCTAATCAATACTGTAGAGGGCCTGATTTTTAATGGGTGGAATGCAGTATGGGCAGCACTACAACAACAGCCTCCCTGTCCTCCCAGAACACTGTTCAGCTTATCTTATGGGTTCAAGGATGAAATTCCCTGTCCTTACTGAGCATACAATGCAGGCATAAATCTCAGTTGTCACACATTATATGAGGGACCTCAGTCAGCATTCCCCTCACAAGCTACTGTATGTGTTCCAAATCTGTCTCTTCCTCTCCCTTTCCTCCAATAGATGCCAGCTAAAACTCCTATATCCTCCCCAATGCTCCTGACAACCCTGTTTCTAAACCCTCCCTTACCCTTGCCTGGTTTTTGACCACCCCTTACCTCTCAGTTACCCTTAACCTCACAGTTCTGACAACCACATTGAAGTTTATGAACCTGTTTTGACTCCTCCTCTCAGCACCTAGTCAGTTTCCCTTTCCTCTTGCACAATGCACTTTTTGAGATTTTTCAATTCATCCAAATGATTTGTATGCTAATTTAGTTGTCCTTCATATGCATGTTTTACCATTTTGTCAGTACTTCACATAACTTATGTTCATTATGTTATCATCATGGTAACCACAACACCTGACTAGCTATATTTTGTTTGTAATTGTGCTTCTCCCCTTCTCCTTAGCCACTAGTAATACCTGGAAATGAGCCTCAGCTCAGTGTGATCTTCTCTCATTTTTTTAAATAAATAAATAAACACAGAGGAAGCACCAAATCCACAGTTTGACATCATTATAACTTCAAAGCGAAAATTCACAACAATATATGATACTCCATGAACAGTCAAATTTATGAGCTTTAACAAACTATTTGCTACAGTTTCAGAGTTTTAGTTCCACAATTCCAAAGGATGATTCATTTTATTTTTGTGTTATATGTACTGCTGAATACTGTCACACATTTGGATGACAAAAGGTTGAGTGGTATGAAAAAATCAATTATGTATCTACACACATAAAAATAAATAAAAATAAATAACATATCCATTGGTGGAGATTTGCTTTTCACATTTCTTTGTGTGTTTTTTTTTCTTTTTATATTTTAATTATTTTATAAAGTGTCATATATTCATTGAACTTTTAACACAGATGCTTCCTGTCTACAGTGAATGTTGTAGTCAGCTGACTACATGAGGTCAGACTGGAGAATGAGCAGCCAGCTGGTCAGTCATCCTATTGGTCCTGTTTATGGTGAGAGTGCTGGTGTATTTTTTTTTAGTCAACTAATAATGACCATGTGTTACCTGCTCTTGTTATGCTCTTGTTATTTTGATGTTTCTACTCTGTGCCACCTTACGTGGCCCAGGTCATGCCTGAAAATGGTCCCTGGGATTAGTGCACCTACCCAGTTAACAAAGTCTTAAATACAGTATGGCCTTTTTCAATAATATAACTGGAAGGAGGGGATATAAACCAGAGTTAACAATAAAAGTAAAAGACAGTATAATGCCAGTGCAGGTCTTGGAATATACAATAAATATCTAGGTATCTGGCTGAACTGAAATTTGAAACATTGAAATTTGACCAACACATTAACAAAGTAACAAGCAATGTAAACAGCAAACGTGGGGCATTTAGGTGCACAGCATTCTGTATGAACAAAAGCATGAGAGATACAATTGTAATGTAACTTCTATCACCTATTTTGGACTTGGAGTGTCACATCTGTAGTCATGAAAGCAAAACCACTTCAAGGAAAGTAGAAGTGACCTACAGTAAATTAGCTAGAGTTGTACTATGCTGTGAATACAAACCCCACTATTGTAAGATACATGAGGACTTGAGATGTACTATAACAGAAAACAGATGCAAATTGATTTGGGCTGGTTTGTTAAATCACATATTTAACCAAAATAAACCAGTAAACTTAACAGAGAAATTGCAAAATGTTGACAATAAATATAACCTAGGTTCAATATAAACAGAACATATAAAGAATCCATACCAAAGAACAGATATGGAAATATGTCATTTACAAAGACAGTGGCAAACTTCTGGAAAGACATTGATCCAAAAACTAAGGTTCTAGCCCACAAACCAAAGACCTTTAATTCTGCTATGAAATTGGAATTAAAGCCACACTGCACTTTCATAAAATGAGCCTTCACATGCTTTTACCACATATCTTCAAAGATGGCACTGCTCAAACATGTTCTGTCTGTAACTTAGTATTCATTTGTCAATATTATTTGTGAATATTTAAGACTGCACTATTTAAACATGTTCTGTATGTAACTTTGTGTTGAATTTGTCAATATTATTTGTGAACATTTAAACTGTAACCTGAAACAGGACCACCTTGTAAATAGGGCTTTGTTGCCCTAATGGTGTAACTGTACCAATGTATGTCTGTATAAAAATAAACTTTTCTAATACTGCTGCTTATAATCAACAACCCTTTGTGCTCAGTATGTGATGCTATCAATGACATCACATCATACTTTAGCTAATGACAAAGCTGCATTGTGTCACAGAAATGAATAGTCATTTATCATCTATTGCCCCCACTCTCTGAGGAAGTGGCAGAGCACATCAGGTACTATGATATTTGATCAGTCTCTGCTACAACCAAATAGAATCTTCAGTTCTTAAGTTATTTCAGTGCAGCCAACTTAAGCAAATATTTGACAATAGCAAAGACATGTTAACTGAATACTTTACTTTGTATTGATTTATTTGTGCCTTTAAGGTTTAGGGAAGCCCTTTGAAATGAATAACTGGTAAAATTAATTAACCTGTCTTTAAAAACAAAGCAATAAAAGAATTGTGCCTAGAAGGATGGAATATAATGACGTGTAAACCTGTTGAAAGATTAGACTTGTTAAATGAATAATTGCGCTATACGCATTTTTTGCCAGGGTTATTGATTACAAATAGAATAATAGATAGGTTCTGGTGTATTGCAAGGTGGTAATTCCATTGAGAGGTTCTGGGGACTCAGAAAACCTCAGGAAAGCCCGAGAAAGCTTGAGAGGTTTCATGTCCCCAGAACCTCGAGATGGAATTATTACCTTGTTATGCCAGAACCTGTTATTTTTTTTAAATATATGGCTATGAGGTGAATTGACTCACCTCCGTTTGACCAGTGCAGTCAGCGAGTGGATATGCATGCTGGCAGGGTTCCCCAGTCCTGTCTGGATGAAGCGACTGCTGTGGGCTTTGTTTAGCCATGTTTTTTTTTGTGTTTGCCGGCTGTGGTATCGGGTGAGCACAGGAGCCCAGGAGAGAGTCGGATTGTTAATAAACTAAGACAAATGGTTTTCAAAGTTAAAAAAAAAAAAAGGTTGCTGCTGTGAAGATTGTCTCGCTAAGCAAGCAAGCAAGCCGCCATGTTTTTGGACTCATTCTGCCTGCCCACAGAGGAAAAGTGACTAATCAGAAGGTACGCTTTTTAAGACTTCGGGGATAGAGTTGCATGTGCGCTCTTCAGCTTTGTTGATAATACTATAATTTGGGTGCCAAACGATAGTATTATTACGGCAACCCAACGATAGTATTATCACTCAGGAACAGTAGTATTATAGCTCCAGGAGCGATGGTAATACCAGGATTTTTTTTATATACGTTTCAAGCATATTATTTTAACAATCCATATATTAAATGTTATTATCAGTTGATAGAATTACCTAAATGTTATGAAGAAATGTGTGCAGGGCCAGTCACTGAGCCAGTAAGTAGTATGCTGTGTTCTCGTGTTAGCAACTCAAGTTTGGAGATGAGATCGGGGCACTGGATGAGCAGCACAAGGAAGCCAGGGCTGTTACACACCACCACTCTGAGCCTGGGAAGGTATGGTACAGTGTTCTGTCACACAGGTGACACCTTGCAACAGGCTGGGGAGCCTTCCTTCACAAGAAATTCATGTGCATGTCATGGTCTGATGGGGCAACGTGGTGTATCAAGAGAAGTGGGTTGGCATAACAAGCTGGTCTAGAAATATCTCCACTGTTCTGTTTATTCCCTTTCCAAAGGGGCCTGTATGGCTAAGGATACAATTTCATGATCACAAAAAGGGAAATGTATTTTTTTAAACTATGTTAAAGATTGTATATAAATATATGCAAGTGATATACAGTGGGTAACCTCAAGAGTGATGTAAACAGCATGAATATAGATAAATTATTTATCACACAAGGTTCCCTCTGCATATTTCATTTATGTAATAGGATAGAACCTTAAGTGATAGATTTGTTTTAGCTTTTAAAAAAAATATTTCAAAAAGTCTGTGGCTTTATTTTTTTGAACTAGTGGAACTGTGTGTTCCCACATCCTGTTTGCCATAGCCATTGTCATGGACGTGGTGTCAGGATGTCATAGCACTTCATTCGTGCTGCAAAAGTTCTGCAGAAATTACAAACCACCACTGTAGAAGTTCTGTGGCAAATGGTACACCTGCCACTGAACTTGTTCCCAAAGTGCCACAGAAAAAGTGGGGCCTTGGCTAGCACACAAGAATGTGTCACATTGTGAAGTTCCTGACTTCAGCCTCAGCTGGGCACTGTGAAGATTTTGTTGTTGTAATAAACCTGTTATATTAACATTTAACACCCTCCCTCACTGTGTGACCAAGTCTCACCACCTTCCGCTACCCAGACCTTTAAAAAAACATTCCCGCACCCTGGTGCTCACATGGTTCCCAGAGCACATTCAAATGACACAGTGTCATATGACTCATCATGACTCATTGAGTGACAGGAAGCAGTGACTCCACCTGGCCACAGTCTGACTCCACTGAATGACACTGACATCCCCAAAATATATGAAACTTAGAGACACTCACACAGTAGCCCACTTCACTTTTCACTTACTGAGTGGCTGTCATGCTAACACATAAGCATGTGTAATGGAGTGAAGCTCCTAACTTCAACCTCAACCGGACATGATGCAATTTTTTTTAATAAACCCAATATATTAACATTTACCCATCATGCAACCAAGTCCTACCACCTGTCATTACCGATACCTTTAAAAACAACATTCCCTTACCCTCCCACTCTCTAGCTTCCATGTCTCTACTTGCCCTAGCCACACAATCCTTGTGAAGTTTCCTTAATAAGTCATGTTATAGCTGGTCCACTGGTGTGAAGGGGGCTGAGGTGCTGGACACCTCACCTCCTGACACACTGATGGTCTGGGTTTGAAAACAGATGTGGGTCACTCGGAAGCTGGCTTAGGGAGGGAGGATTAAGTGCCTCTAAAACAGCTCTCCCCTATTGGGGAAGGGGGGTGACAGTGTACTGCTGCTCCACTGTCATCTGGAAGAATCTGGGTGGCAGCACAGAGGGACCATGCAGGAAGAGAGATCATACATGCAAGGTGCCGGGGTGTCTCTGTGGAGGTTGAGCATGCACATCATGTTCATTACACATGTAGTAGGCTCCGGGGTGAAAATGGTGAAAAATCCCCCAGACACAGGAAGAAGTCTGATCCACCAGAAAAAGGAAAAAAAAAGAATGAAAGCTGCAGGATTGCCCGCACATGCCTGGGTACCATATAGTTAAGACAACTTTCTCTTGGCATAGACCCCTACATCTCTGCACCTGGGGATGGCATAGGTCCCTGAGCATTGGCTGACAGATGGGCTCTTTGTCCTGTGTGTCTGTATTTTCAGCCACATGGAAAAGCAGGGAACAGAAGGTCCTGGCTTCTGCAACCCACCAGACAGCCCCATGAATTCTTGACATCCATCACTGCATGGCCCTCTTCTTCTATAGGCAGATGGAGTGTTCCTAAAGGTCTCTGTGCATCTCATGAATGAGGAAACAATACCACTATCTCAAAATGAAAGTAAATTATTTGCAAAAAAAATTGTTAATGCACTAGTTAAAGTTCAAGTTAACATCACAAAAGTATTGAAATGTGATGTTAGGTTTACTAGACCTAACTCCCCACAAGCAGCAAAATGAAAAAAAACATTAGGGTTTTGGATGTCCAGAGTCTTGGCAAATCAATGGTTTGGACTGTTGCTACAGCAGCACTTGCTCTGGATTGTGGCTACACTTCTGAAGTCACCCACTCACTCACTCTCATCACCCTACAGTCAACGGATTCTTTTACAGAAACCTTAGTTAGAGTATCATAAAAAAATGACTTTACATATATTTTGAACAAAACATGCCTTAATTTAAAGTTTTTCCAGCATGTCCTATACCGCCATTAACACCACTCGGTCACGCTATAGTAAAACAAGAAGAGTGAAGTAAGACATTCTGAAAATGGCAAGATCAACCAGATAAGTTGGTTTTTAAATCACATTTTAGTTAAAGATTTTGACAAGATCAATCAGATAATTGTATAAAATTTGGGAAAGCTATATAGATTTACTTATGGCTGTGTGGGCAGTGTGTGTGTGTGTGTGTGTGTGTGTGTGTGTGTGTGTGTGTGTGGTAGCTTCTCTGTGCCAGGTATGGAGTGATTTCATTGCTGGGAAAAAGGTTCTGAGAGATGAAAAGTAGTTCAGGTGTGCAGTCAAAATGGGAGGCATGAGACCTGAGAGGGGTGGTGAATTGCAGGGACCACTGACTCTCCCTAGCACCACTTCTTTATCCAGTTTCACTTGAGCAGGGTTGAGACCATCCCTAGCTCATTTCAAGTTCTCTGCTTCTTACACCCTATGAAGGCCATCATACAGGATCCTAAAATTCTCAGAAAAGTGCCTTACCAGCAACAAGCAGATTTTTTTTCTGGGTAGCAATTGAGTCAAGGTCTAAACAACAAAACCCTTACTGGCTTTGAAAAACCTCTTCCAAAAGGGCTAAAATCTATGGACATGACTTGGTCAAGATCTATAGATTTTTTTTTTTTATTATGCTTTTTGCAGTCCAGTACCCCCCCAAATGCTCCTAGTGCAGCTCAGCCTCTGCCCCGTGTGCCGACCTACTATGCCCAGGCTTACCCCCTGGGTGGGGTCGCGGAAGCAGGACACCCACCTGGTGGACACTGGTGACAGCAGGAGCAGTGGTGGAGCAGGGCGTCACGGCAGGGGACCTGAGGTTTTTTTTCTGCAGCTGTGATCCCCTGGGAGGTGGGGCATCCAATGATGCCAGCATCTGTCCCATCTCCCACACAAGCAGGTGCCAGTCTTCCTGTTGATTCTCCTAGCCTTCACCAGAGGTCATCCAACACACTGGACACTCCCCCCACGAGAAGGAGAGCTTCTCCTTGGGTGTTCTATCCTTCTCCTCTTGGCTGGCCTTCTGACTCCCAGGTCCATTCCTGAACCCAGGATGTTGGTGTCGCAAGCAGTTGCCTTGTCGCTGCCCTGGCGTGCCAGCTTGGCCAAGATATCTTATACTATGTAAAAGGGTGGGAGTGACTAAAAGCCATGCACTCACTTATGTTTGCTTGACTCTGCTTTGCACCCACCCAGGTTGTAATTATAGCACTGCTTGGCACTCCTGCCATGGTCTACGTTCCTGGGGATGGGGACTGTCTCACAGGAAAACCACTTTCAGTGTGCTGAACCCTGCCACCATTATTCCATTTTTGACCATAATCAATATAGGCATGTTTAGTGCAGCATAATCTTTAGCAGGGACATTTTGCATCCTCCAGCCAAATTTTTTGTAATACTGCAACCACCCAGAACCTCTGACACCCTTGCACATGGCATAATGCACCTGTAGTAGCTCCACAGAAATATGCATTTTTTGGGAGAGGCCTGCCAAGTGGTACTGGCAAATACTACAAAAACAGTAACCAAATGAAAGTTACAAAAGATGAGTACCCTCCTGCTCTTGTCCCCCACCCCATTCTTCTTGTTCTTCTCCTCATCTGGCTCCTTGGGTTGGTTCAGAAACAAAAATATATACACGTAGTCCTGATTCCTGATTTGCAGGTGCACCTTCTCTGTCAAGTGCGACCCAACCAGATGTGCACTGAACATGCAATTTGTGAGGTAAGGCAGAGCCTGTTATAACACTACAGGCTCCACCAAAACACTGGCTGCTGCTGGAGCAGGCCCTGTTGGGTCATCTAGGTTGCCCCTGATGGAGGAGGTACCACATTTTGGAGAGCTTTCACCATGATAAAGTCTACCACTTTGTGAAACTTCTGCTCAGATTTTTACAGTGCTGGCAGAGTTGGCTGCAGGATCACAGTAAGATTCTGAGGTGCCACGAGAAGATGCAGTGGATTCAAGGGGTTGGATATAGAAACAGAATTTGTCAGCAGAAAACAACTGCTAGGCCCACCCAGTCTGCCCAGGGGTTCCTTGCCTATTGCACCTCCGCAGACCCTAACTGGTCTCTGGGACTCTCCCTGTTTCTGTACTAATATTCAACACTGTCTGTCCCATGCATGCTTGAAGCTTTTTATTACTTCCACAACATCATGTGATATTTTGTTTCATGCTTATTCCACTGTTTCTGTAAAGAAGTATTTCCTTACATCTTTCTTGAAATCCCCCAGTTTCATTGCATGTCCTTTAATCAAAGTGTTCATCTAATTATGGAAGAGGTTCTATCCCAGACTCTGTTCTCCCCTGTGAGGTACTTAATGGTCTAAATTTTGTCATCTCTCGCTTTCCTGTCATCCAGTGTGTACTATGTTGAAATTCCTCATTCTCACCTCATAGAGAGTCACTTGCAACCCCTGCACACCATCTGTGTTGCCCGTCTCTGGACCATCTTCACCTTGTCTATGTCTTTCCTGAGTCGTGGTCTCCAGAGCAGGGCACAATATTCCAGGTGGGGAACAAATGTGTTCTTATCTTAATTCAAATCACTGATCTTTGTTTGTTAAGCCAAGACACATCTAGTGCACACCAGAGCCTACTTAAATGTTCTCCACTGTGGAGCAAATCCATGCCCTCTTCAATTACTGAGTTTGTGTTCTACTAATATGTGCTACCATCCCACAAAAATATATGCACTGGGGATCAAACACAGGCCCCTACCAACTAATGTTCATGTAGCCTGTAGCTTGACCACTATGCTTAGATTCCTTTGCAATTAGGAACCATAAGACATGATGTATGTCCAAGGGCCTCTAAAGGGATCACCTGGCCTGGAGAAAGGGCTAGAGGAGGGATCTAGGGTACCACCACCAGCTGTGGTAAACTATGAGGGATAGGAAAGGGAGATGCAGGCCCAAAGGCTAAAGAATAGCTACTGCATCAGATAGTGGGTTAGGAGGTGGGTCAACTGGTGGGAGCCCTGAATTTCTAGAAGGGGCCATCTGGTGGTCCCAAGGTCCTTCAACAAGTTGATCTATAGTACGGGCATCTCCGACAGTACCACCAGATGGGGCTCGGGTTGATGGAACTCTGATGGTGTTGGTCCCCTATGTCCATCTTTGCCATTCTGGCCCCCGTCTGCCCCTTGGATCATCTCTCCAAAGTTCTCCACATAAAATGCATACATTTGCTTGGGACTCCAATTGTTAAAATCAGGCCTTCATTTGAACTGTTTGCCTGGCTTGGTGGCTGCAGGCTTCCATGTCAGCATGTATCATGCAGCTGTTGACTTCTTCTGAGGTAGATCTGGCTCTGGGTGGTACCAGCTCTGCAGCTTCATGAATCAGGAATCCAGCCACAGGTTTGAGTTGCATCTAATCAGGGCCTGCAGCTTTACCTCCAGTGACTTAGGTGCTATTTTCTTTGCTGCCTTCTTCCCTTTTTCAGACATCATGGTCACTCAAAGCTATAGAAACACATCCCAGCTTGCAGTATTCACTTCTGCTTATCATACCAAATGGGGCTGTCAAAAGGACTGAAGCTGCTGAAAGATCTACTGCTGGCAGATTTCCAGAATTCTGACTGAAGTGAATGAGCAACAAAGGGAAAGTGGGCCTCCACAGGGCATTTTAAACCCCTCGCTCCACCCCTCCAACCCAATGCTCCCACCTCATGGGTGGCCCTACGTAGCCCTCCCCCTGCATGAGGTAACTACCTGAACTCACATAGCCATTTCTGGTAGCAGGAGAGGAATCACCTACAAATCTTCACTGCCTCAGTTCTTTGCAGACTTTCCATTGTCTATGACATGCACCAAATTTGTGATCTTTTTACATTTTCTTAGGTTCATGTTTGTTAATCACTTATGTAGAGTCTCGTATATGAAAGAGAAACTAAGCCACCTTTTTTAAGACATAATACTCCTCAAATTTAGCTTGAGGGTCAGAAATCAAACGTGTACATACACAATGGACTGAAGTCCAGGTTTTACTAAATTCACGTGCACCTTTTGGAGGATATAGACAAGTGACTGTGTTGTGACTTCCACTGTCAAAAATTCATACTCATGTTTTGTGATCCAGGTCTTAACAAGAAAATCCTGCCTTCCACTTCTGGTCTGCCATGAGATTAAACTTATCATGATCAAGTTAGTGTTTGACTATGGTGATATGGTTCACATTGCTGCCACTAAGTGGAAATTTCAGCAGACTGGTAACACTCTCTCTCTCTCCCCCCCCACTCCAAATCCAAAGGCCATTCATCTCTCACATCACTCCTTTAACCTAGCTAAATACTGGCTTGCTAATGTTTCCCAACCTGTTAAAATCAGATTAGACTTCTGGATTAACCCTGGACATTGTTGCTGCATTGTATTAGAGTATGGTGTCATCTGTATACTTATGTAGTTTACATCTCCTGCTGTGCTTTGCTTGATCATTAGTAAAAACAGAACAGACCCAAAGAATGAGCCTTGTGTAACCCCAAGAGTTAAAATAGCAAGATCTGAATTAATGTAGTATATGAAGACTAGCTGGGTTTGACTAGTCAGGGAGTTTTCAAACCTATTGATGGCTGGATGGATGAGACCTAGGCTATTAACACAGAAACATAGAAATTGTCAGCAGATAATGACCGCTAGGCCCATCCAGTTTGACCATAGACCCTATACGTTGTATGTAACTATTGAACTTGAGAAGGAGCACTGCACAATCTACCAAGTTGAAAGCTGTGGAGAAGTCCAAGAAGACGGCCCCATTGAGGAGACTATTTACCATGGCTACATGGAGATCATTGGAGACTTTGGGCAAAGGACATGCGGTAGAATTCCCATTCCTGAACCCAAATGGCATGGGAGATGGCAGATTGTGCAGACTGAGATGTTCAGTTAGCTGTAAGTGAATGCACTATTCAAGAACATTGGAGAGGGCAGTACAGTAAAGATCAGTATGGATCTGTGTTGATTCATATACTGTTTAGTCCATACTTGGTATATGGGCAGAACTTTAGCACATTTTCAGTCAGTAGGTCTCTCATAAGAAGCAAGGGAGATGTTCTGCAGCATGATAACTAGAGTGCAGATATGTTGATCTGCGAGGCAGAGAAACTTTGGGTGAAGGGAATCAACATGAGCAATTTTGCTGGGCTGAGGCCCTTTAGTGTTCTGAGGACCTCTGCTGTAGTTATTTGTCAGGAGGTTATGTTTAGCAGATAATGTGGGTCAGGCTTTGGGCTCCTTGATGAGATACCAACCATAGATGGCACCAGGAAGTTCTAGATGTTGGCAGAGATGCTGAGGCTAGTAAATTGGGTGTTAAAGGCATTTAACAATGTCTGAAAGAGATGTCAAGGTCTCCAGAGGGGTTCAAGAACTGATCAGTTTTTTTGTTGATCCATTCTCCATTTTGGTTTTTTGACCCTGACCCAAATTTTCTAGAATAATGTTTGTTTTCCTCTCAGTACTTGTGGCAGTAGTTGACATTTGCTTTACTTACTGTGATTTATTAAGATTCCATGTGTCATTTAGGGATCTGGTCATTATAAATCTGGCCCAAGCAACATCCCTTTGTGAGAACATTTCAAAAATGTTCTTAGCGATCAAGGGGGTAATGATGTCTTTTGACAAGGTATGACAAAACTGGTGCATGTTTGTTGAAGACATTGAGAAATTCACAAAGAGTTGCCATGCATCAGCTGCTGAAGGAATTTGGTTGATATGGTCCCATCTTATGATATACAAATCTGCATAAAAATCCTCCAATATGAAAAGCCTGCAACAGCGACCTGTAATCGTTTTGGGGGGGGGGGTGCTATGAATTTTCCAGACACAGAAGGTGACAGAATGATCACTGAAGCAGTCTGAAAGTAACAAGCATTTGAGATTTTATCAGGACCTTTAACAAGAATCCAGTCTAGAAAGCTATGGTTGTTGGTGGCATAGTTGAGTCTCATGGGTAGTGTGATAACTTGTAAGAGGTGTAAATTAGAAAGAGCTATTTGAATCCAGCTGAGCTTATGGCCACCTAGCAGGAATGTCTAAAGTTTGTACCTTCCAATAGTAGTCCAAAGTGAACCTATGAAGGAATCAAATGCATAATAGCCCTTCAGTGGTTTATGAATATAGCCCACAAGTACAGCTTTGGTGGTGTTGAGATGCACTTTCTTATAGAAAGCCTTCATATTATCAGGCATGTCACCCACTACCTCGAACACTAAAACACTGTCTGTGAAACAGAGAACACCTTCACCTCCATGCTTGTTTCTATCATGTCTGTACACTGTATAACCTTGTTTATGTATGCATGAATCAGTTATTCTGGAGTTTAGCAATGGTTTTTGCCCATGTAGTGATACCGAGCTTATGAATAGTGACCCGGGCTGTTAGCACTTCCAACTGAGGTATCAGACTTCTGATGTTAGTATATACAAACTTCAGATCTTTTCATGTAGAAGGAATGATAGAACCACATGGGAGAAACAAGGAGAGGGTTTGAGAAAGAGCTGATTAGGGTCAAGGTTCCTTTCAATCTGGCCATATAGTAGGACCATATGGGACTTAGGTAAAAAGAATGGTGACAGTAGTGATTGCCTAGTGAGGGCATACAAGTAAAATGTTATTACTGTAGCATGCTGTATAACTATAGATTGTTGTTCATTCTCTACAGTGGCAGCCAGTGACAAGATGAACTGTATATCTGGATATATCAGGAAAATCAAAAGAAATCTGCTTGAAATGAATGGGCATTTGGGGGACACCTGGAGAGATGTGGGCTTGTACGGGAAGGATGGCCTGCATCCATCTGGGGTGGATGGGGACCAAGATACTTTGTGAGAGATTTAAATGTTACATTAGCAAACATTTAAACTAGCCAATGGGGGCTATGGAATTAATCGAGAAAGAATCAACTACACCTCCCCCACAGGTTAAGGTAGACAAACAGACAGATACTACAGCAGAGAAAGGAACATTTAAACTAGCCAAGGGGGATGGTGGAATTAAGCAGGGGAAAAAAACAATTTCCTCCCTCCACAGAGAAAGGTAGACAAACAGGCTGCTACCACGGCCATGGAAGCAACAAAAGGAAACACAAAGGGATGTAATAGTGGGGGAGGCATGGAGGGAAGGCATAGGGATCAGGATGGGGGGGCTGGTACAGGCAGAGGCATCAAAACATGTAAAGCCATGTGTATAAATGCCCAAAGCCTTGGAAACAAGATCTGAGACCTAGCGGCCTTGATGGAGGAGGAAGACATAGACATTGTCACAGCCACTGAAACATGGTACAGTACACAGGAAAACATGACTAGGATGTTACCATAGCAGGGTACACAATCTTCAGCAGAGACAGGGAGGTCAAAAGGGGAGAGGGGTGGCTATGTACATCAGAGAGGGGGTTCAAGGCAACAAAGTTAGGGGGAAGACAAGAAGGGGAAGAGGCAGTATGGGTCACATTAGAGACAGGAAATTGCACCAGCATCCGCACTGGAGTTGCCTACAGACCTCCAGCACAGGGGGAAGAAATAGACAGGTTATTAGTGGAAACCATACACAAAATGCCAGAGATAGGAGAGGTGTTGTTGGTGGGGGACCTAAACATATCAAATGTAAACTGGAACACATATGCAGCAGCCACTACCAGGAGCAGAGACATTTTGGATGCCGTGGAAGGAGGGTGCCTCAGACTGTTAGCAAAGGAGCCCACAAGGGAGGGAGCACTACTAGACCTGGTTCTCACAAATGGTGACAGAATAATGGATATATCAGTGGGCAGCCATCTAGGGTCCGGTGATCACCATAAAGTGTGGTTTAAGATGAAGACAGTAGTAAAGTCAAGTCACTCAAAAGTAAAGGTCCTGGACTTCAAGAGGGCAGACTTTGCAGAAATGGGGTAACACCTCCAGAGACTCCTGGAAAAGGTGGAGGGGGGAGTGGAGGAACACTGGGAGAAACTTAAAGGAGCCATAGCAGAGACAACAGGCCTCTGTTTAAAGCTAGTAAACAAAGCAAAAAGAAAGAAAAAAACCACTAGGGTTTTCAAAAGAAGTGGCAGGGAAGATTAGGAAAAAAACAGGCATTCAGAAAGTACAAGGAAACACAGAGGGAAGGAGACAGGGAAATGTATCAGGTGAAGCAGAAGGAAATGGGGAAGGCAGTCAGGTGCGCAAAGGCACAAACTGAAGAAAGGATAGCAAAATCAGTAAAAGAAGGTGACAAAATGTTCTTCAGGTATATCATGGAAAGGAAAAAGACCAATGGAGGGATTATGAGGTTGAATTAAGGGTGTGTGTGCAGAGGGGTCCTAGAAAAAGCAGAAATTCTAAAGAAATACTTTTGCTCAGTACATACAAAGGAAGGGGAAGGGAAGGGACCAAAATTAGGGGGTAGAAACACACATGGCGGAGGTCGACACCAGTCCATTCATGGAGGAGAGAGTCCTAAGGGAACTCTCAAAACTAAAATTGGACAAGGCAGTTGGACCAGATGGGATGCATCCCAGAATACTGAAAGAACTCAGAGAGGTAGTAGGGGCACCACTGACAGCCCTATTTAACAAATCACTAGAGGAGGAAGGGGTAACAAATCACTAGAGGAGGGTAAATGTTGTACCACTACACAAAAGTGGGAGTAAGGTGGAGGCTGGAAATTACAGGCCAGTTAGCTTACATACTAACATACTAAAATGCCAGCAGAATAGGCCTAACGGTCTTTCATGTCTGCTCATTTGGTCAGCCTCCACCCTGGGTGCTGACCTTGCTGTCCCCCTCGCCTTCTCTGGCTTCTCCCTTCCCAGTTCCGGATATTCTTGCTGCATTGGATTTTGCTTCCTGAGCTTCCAGAGCTTGACCTCAAGAGATGGAAAAAATCATGGAATACATGTTAAAGGAAAGGATTGTGGCATACCTGGAGGCAAGTGGGGCATAAGACTCAAGGAAACATGGAATCACAGCAAGGATATCTTGTCAAACAAATCTGATGGATTTCTTTGGCTGGGTAACTAGGCTGGAGGATTGGGGGGGGGGTAATGTGGCCAACCTAGATTTTAGCAAGGCACTTGACACCGTCCTACACAAGAGGCTAGTAAACAAGTTTCACAGTCTGCAAGTAGGTCCCAAGGTGATGCACTGGGTCCAAAATTGGCTGAGCAACAGGACACAGAGGATGGTGGTAAATGGAGTTCAATCCCAGGAGAGGGAGGTGACAAGTTGGGTGCCACAGGGCCTGGTTCTGGGGCTGGTCCTCTTCAATGTCTTCATTAGTAACACTGCAGAAGGGCTGGAAGGGAGGGAGGGTAAGCCTCTTTTCAGATGACATCAAGGTCTGCAATAGGGTTGACACTCCAGATGGTTTGAAAAAATGAGAAGAGGCCTAGGTAAATTTGAGGAGTGGTCAACAGTGTAGCAGCTTAAATTCAATACAAAAAAGTGAAAAGTAATATTGTTGGGGCACAGGAATCTTGAAGAGGAATACAAAATGGGGGGATACTAACAACAACTAAAATGGAAATGGATCTGGGGTAAACATAACGGATGATCTGAAGGATGCCAAGCAATGTGAAAAGGCAGTGAAGAGGGCAGGAGGGATGCTGAGGTGCATAGGGAGGGGCATCGCCAGTGGAAAACAGGAGGTGGTGATGCCACTGTACAGACAATTGGTCTGGCCACATCTGGAATATAGTGTTCGGTTCTGGAGACCGCATCTCCGGAAGGACATTGACAGAATGGAGGCTGTCCAGAGAAAGGCAACAAATGGTGAAAGAAATGCACCAGCAAACGTATGAGGAAAACCTGAAAGATCTCAGTATGTATACCCTTAAGGAAAGGAGGGAAAGGGTGGATATGATAGAGGCATTCAAGTACCTCAGGAGAATCAACAAGGTCCAGGAGGGCAGCATCTTTAAAAAAAAGAGATGTGCAAGAACAAGGGGTCACAACATGAGGCTGGGGGAGAATCAGGGGAAATGTGAGGAAGTATTTTTTCATAGAAAGGGTGGTGGATGCATGGAACAGCCTCCCAGTAGAGGTTGTAGAGACTAAAATGATTGGTAATTTCAAGAATGCATGGGATAGACAGACGGCAACCCTAATAATAGGAAAGAGAGGGTAAGTTGCTGATCATTTAGGATCTGGAGTTTAAGTAGGTATGGAAATAAGCAGACTAGGTGGGCCAGGCAGTCCTTATCTGCTGAAAAATTCTGTTTCTATTACCTGTGGTGTGTGTATATATATGTATATATATATTTTTGCAAAACCTTAATTAATGCATCAGTTGCGGTTGTTCCACAGTGACAAAAGAGAGGAAATTCGATGTTGGGGTTACCACCCCTACCAGCCCACCCCCACCAACAGGCATCAGGGTGTGTGTTGGGGTCATCGGCCTAACTCTCACCACATTCCATGTGTAAAGAAGCTGAGGTGCTGCAGTATAGGAGAATGGGATGAGAGTTAGGCACAATGACCCCAACGTACACACCAATGCCTGTTGGTGGGGGTGAGGTGTGGATGGGGGTGGTAACCCTAATATCAAATTTCCTCCCTTTTGTCACTGTGGAACAACCCTAACTGATGCATTAAGTTTTTGATAATAATTTTCTTCTTTTTTTTTAAAGTGTAATGTAAGTAGTATTAGAAATGGGTGGCTTGTTGGAAAGGGCCCCACACTCCTACCAAGCAGCGCATGTGTGGCAAATAGTATGTGTGTTTGTGAGTGTGGGACCTCTGGGCACTGCGCTCCCACTTACAGTTAAGTATGGTTCCATACAGCAGTTGTATAAAGCAAGGAGGCATAGTTACAGTAATTTCCATATTTCTTTTGAAGTGTACATGCCACAAAGCGAAGTTAAGTGTAATTGTAATTATGAAAGTCAGTAGTTGTCACAGCAATGCAGCAACCAAACACACGTCACTCATCATTTCCCTATTACGGGCACCAAAAAGTAGTGTGAATGTCAACTGTGATGGCATAGCAATCATCGACACACACGAAAATTTGCATGTGGGATAACAATTTGCAAATATCTCAGGAACAGTACATGTTACAAAAAAAATCAAATTTCAGGGGTTTCATGGCTTTCTAACCTAGTTCTGTACTTAGCCCCCATGGGGGGCTAAGAACTTTTGGGCAAAAAGTCCGTATCTCAAACCGTTTTTGAGATACAGGCCCTGAAAGGCATCACAAGCACTGCAGTGTTATCCTATGGGAACATTTCTGAACTTTTGGAATGCTGTAACTATGGCCCTGTTGAATGTTTTCATACCAAACCACCAAAAGGCACACTTGTGGGAGTAGGCCTTTCCACTGTGAAATGTTCAGGGCAATAGCACAATCCACATTGCCACAATGAGGGGACAAAGAAAAACCTGGTTTGCAGTGTTATCCTATGGGGAAATTTCTAAACTTCACAATGCTGTAACTATGGCCATGTTCAATGGTTCTGTGACAAACCAGCAAAAGGCACACCTGCAGGGGTAGGCCTTTGCACCCTAAAAATGTCAGGTCAGTACCACAACACACATAGCCACAATGAAGTGACAAAAAAAACTACTCCCACAATTTTATCCTATGGAAAAATTCATAACTTTGGAATGCTGTAATTAGGGATGTGGTGAACTTTTTTGAAGTAACCCACTGAATGGCACATCTGCGGCACTAGGGCTTGCCACCCTGAACATTTCAGGCCAATATCACAATCCAGCTTGCCACAATCAAGTGACAAAGAAAATAACATTTCAGAAAATGTGGTTGTGCAGTGTTACCATGGTCATTTAAAATATGATCATGACACTCCTATCTTTATAATGGGAATACAACCGTAAATGTAAAAAATAGTGTTGCAGTTGTATTTTTTATGGTCGTGCATATTGCCGTGGCAGTTTGTTATAGTGTCACAATCAAAAAAATGGCAAAATGATGGAAAAAATTTGAAAACCACATTTCCAGACCAGCTGGTGAAAAACTAATGTCAGATTCTGGGTTCCTCAGGTCCCAAATTGGTAAACCCAATGGTTGGTATGTCAAAAAGTGCAGTATTTTTCTAAGTTTTATTATTTATTCTCTCTCACTAACTGAAAACAAGATGGCAGCAGCATGACACTATTTTTGCCAAGCTCGACACTAAAAAATACGACCACAACAATTTTCGAGCTGCACATATAAATTTTCCCATAGAATCTAAAGGGACACTAAAAATGCTATAACTTTTGAATGGAACAAGATTTTTGCACAAAATCTTCAAAAGACACATCTGTGACCTGGGACCCATGTTGCCCACCCAATTTGAACACACTCACATGCATTTTTCAGTCCAAAGTGCACATCTAAAGAAAACAGAATGTTGGGAATTTTTAATTTTTGGAGCACTGTATGATTCTGCAACCGTACATCTGATCGACATGAATATTTCCAGATCCGGAGGGCTCCCAAAAATCTTCTTCCATTCCACATTTCAGGCAAATTGAACAAACAGTTTCAAAGTTATTAAAAAGCAAACTTTGAGGTTTAACATAGAAATGGCTACGTAACCCTAACTATGGTGGCACTACCGTGCCACTGTAATATACATATATATATATTCTTTGCAAAAAACTGTGTTAATGCAACAGTTAGGGTTTTCTACAGTGACAAAAGTGAGGAAATTCAGCGTTAGGGTTTTCAGCCCTAACTCTGACTCCCCCCCCACTACCACACATACACACACACAGAAACACACAAAGACACACTCATAGACACACACACACACAGAACACACAACTGTGGGGGGCAGCACAAGGCAAGACAACCAATCACAGACACACACTATAATGCAACAGAAATAACATGCAACTTCTTAAACATACCACAACAGGCATCCATCATCATGTTTCACCAACTGTATGGCATAACTTTGGAAGGGAGCAAGATTTTTTCATGAAATCTTCAAAGGGCACTAGCACATCCCAGCACCCATGCATACAACCCAATCTGAACCCATGCAATTGCATTTTTCACTGCTGGTGGGAGAATGGGGCCCTTTGGGCCCTGCGCTCTCACCAACTTGTACATTTCTGTATAACATCACAATGTGAGTACTGAATCACATGTATTGGTGGGAGCGCCAGGCCCTTCCCACCACATTGCCCAGCACTACATAACAATATACTTCTGCCATGCCTTTTTTTATTATATATTTTATTGATTTCATCTTTCATGTATACAAAGACAATATGCATTCATGTGCACCACTCACAAAAATCAAATCATGATACATAAAAGAACCCATAAGCGACAAAGCCCATAAGTCCATGCAAAATCTTTAAACATCAATTCAAACATTATTTTCCTTAGTGCATACCTTACATAAAAGGATAGACCAGACCAAAGCAAGGGGGGAATAAAAAATAAAACACATAATCAATACTAAACCAATGATAATAGCCTTATATATTTAACACTCCACAAAATTATTCTTATGTCATATCAATGCCACCCCTAAAAACCTCATTGCTTTTAAACTTAAATTTATTTTTTTTATTCTATATTGCCTTCCAGGTCAGTCAGTCCAACCAAGCAAGCCTTAAGTACTTTATAGATCCATTTTTCCTGATTCCCTAACATTTCATGTTCTGATAGTGTAGGTGATGATAAAAGTGAGTCCTCAGTCCCCCGGTTAGAATAATGAGTGTGAAGATAAGCGTAAGCTGATCTACATCAAAAAATATGTCAAATTTTCCATCTTTAACAACTTTTACCATAGCAGGTGGCAACAAAGAAAATTGTGCACCAATTTCCAAAATGTCTTGTCGATAGGCCAGAAACTTCCTCCTCCTCCTCCGTTGCTGTGTAGCATAGCAAAAGTTGGGTTAAATGTAGCAGTTGGAACCTTTGCATTCCAAAGCCCCCCTGAGCCTGGCTAATTTAAAGAAGTAGTCATAATCAGAATCAAAGCTAAAAGTCACCAGAATTGTTGCTTTCATTGGGGAAGTTGCATTTCTCTCTCTCTCTCTCGTTTAAATAATTGGAAAGCCTTCATAATTAGAGGGGGATTCTCCTGCAGTAAATCAAAAGTAGTGATCAGTATATCCTTAACTAAATCACTCATAGAGTTGAAATCTGCCTCCAACTGATCTGGAACTCCCAAAATTTTAATGTTTTTATATCATAGCAAATTTTCTGCACTCTCCAATTTCTGTTTATATTAAAGTTGTCCCACATCAACCTCACACAGTTCACTTCTACAGTCACGAATTTAGCAGCATGCTCATCTAATTTTGTAGAATTATCCATAGTAACTCCCTTCATTGACTCAGCCATAATTTTGACACTATTTAAATCTGTATGTAAAAACTCTGTCCCTTTCATTAATGCCTCATTTCGATGGTCACTGCGCTCAGTCCATGCTAAGGTTTTCTCCAGTGTTAAACCCAGCTTCTCCATCGTATCCCCCCCCCGAGAGAATGGTTGAGAAGGGTCACTTTGAAATTGGTCTGGTTGTATATTTTGCTGCTTACTTGTTGTAGACAGCTCCGGGGTTATTTGCGGTGTAGAGGAGAACTTTTTTTTTAACAGTCTGCGGGGTGGCCGACACACTACTCACCCCCCCGCCACCACTCTCCAGGCTTGGTTTACCAGGAGGATGCCGCTGCTCAAGCAGACCTGACCTTAGGGAAATAAACTCCAACACTGAGCCCCCTTTACTTCTCAATGAATCCATAAAGCCATCAAGCTCGAAACTGAAGAAATACAGCTAAATGGGTAAGTCAAAACCCAAACAGATGCCTCAACAGACACTAATTTTTCTCACAGTCACAGACATGGTTAGATCAAACTGCCACCACCATCGGCCGTCTTGCCCCCATGCCTTTTAAGAGGGCCCCACATTCCCTCCACATTACCCAGCACTGCATATCTTCCATACCTTTTGAGCAGTCCTATACCTTATAATGAGATCTTCCTGCACATCCAAAAATGTGCTCACAATGGTTTTCACAATACACATATATATACTGTACCTCCCCATTAACTATAATAAGCACATACCACAATTCACCAACCAGAACTGCCACCACCATGAAAATTGTCAGAATCGAAGACCTATGATTAATCTTTTTACATTCCAAATTTCAGGCAAATCCTACGCACTATTCAGAAGTTATTAATGCAGAATGAACCAAATTCTCATTTGTCAGAGTGTCATAATTCTGCACCTGTTTAAGTATTACACACCAAACCACTGAAAAGCACCTCCGTAGCACTAGGGCTACCTACCGTATAAATTTCAAGCCATTAGCACCATGCATAAACCTATGGGTAAAACATTAAGTATGTCACTGAATATTTCTGCAACAAATTAATTTTCCAACACCTAAGCAGCATCCATCACATCTCTAGGATATTCCCTCAACACCCTCCAAATTTGAAGTACAAAGAGTAAATCGTTTCAGATATATTTAATTTTAAAGTTTTACCACCTTTAAAAATTCTTTGGTCATGAGAATTGGCCACAACCATGCGACCTAAGATCATTTTCGGCCATCAGGGGACATCTGGTCATGACATTTCAGCTATCTGATCCCTCCTAATGAGATCTGCTCCTGAAAAAACTGGACATCTGGTCGGGAATTCGCGAAAGAAGTTCGCGCATGAAAATTATCTTGCGACCAAAGAATTTGCAGGCTTGAGATCAAAGATCGTTAGCAAGCCACGACCAAAGATTTTCAAAGTTTAAAACTCAATTTTTTGACCCAACTGAATGGAATCACAGGCATGGGTTGATAGAGGGCAGCCCCCTGAACAAAACCCATCCTTCCTTTACTTCAGAAGTCACCTGTGGGCTGAGATATTTGTTTTTCGATCTCAAACTGAAAACAAGATGGCGGCCATCGTGACCAATAAATTTCTCGTGACCAAAGATTTTTCTAAAACAAGCCTGCAAATTCTTTGGTTGTGAGGATAGACCAGATGGCCAGAACCCTATTCTTCTTTCGCAAAACAACCATATAAATTTTCCTTTTGACTTATAATGGAAGTTAAAAACGTTAACAACTTTTGAGTGGATTAATATGTTTTCACCAAACAAAAAGTGGCCTGCTCCTTGACCCAAGCTCTTTCTACATGCCAAGATTCAGACCATCCCACTACATGGTTACCACACAGCGGCACAGACAAAATCCCCCAAAATGCCCACAAAACTGGCAAAAAGTGAATTTTTTGGCATTTTACTGTGCAAGGAAAAGTCCAACTGAAACACAAGTTGGCAAATCAAGAGATCTACCATGCCCTATCATGCATACCAAATTCTATGCAAATCCATTGAATGGTTGCAAAGTTATTAGCATGCAAAATTTCAGGTTTAACATTTAAGTGGGAAACAGTACAGCACACGTACAACCCACAGATGGTTAAAACTAAAAGACAAGACAGGCTTCATCAACACCCACTAACATTAGCAGCTTAGACAAAAACTTCTAGCCCCTACATTACTCATAAACTCCTCATCTCAGTTCACACATGGAAGTGGCATCATTACCCAACTCTTAAACTGCATTGTATTGCTACTCACTATCTCCACTGCCTCCCAGGTACTGTAATATAGCCTATGTATCCAGCTACACTGTTACTGGCAAACAGGGGTGAGCTTATGCATGCAGAAAATGTGTCCAGTTACAGTCACTTTGCTTTGTAAGTAAAGCTGCTCCTAAACTCTAAGGCAGTGATTTCAAATATCTGCAGTGTTTTTAAATAATGGTCTTCATTCTGTCATTGTATAATTGGTGTTAGAAATTGAACAAAATCACCATGGGGCCACATAATATTTGATATAGGATTATACATCTCTGATAGGGATCTATCATGGTACTTCAGTGAACGTTGCAGTTTCATACTTTGGTCACTATTACACCATTAGGAGGAGAATCCCTTACCAATTTTGCTCCTGAAATTGAGTTCTACACCACTCCCAGTTTCCACCACTGTGCATAATCTTATCCATATGGGTAGGATGTGGGGTATGGGAATTTATAATGGCAACAAGAGGACATACCTTGTAACGTGGATTTGTTAATTGAGAAATAAAGCATGGCTACAAACACACATGCTACTGCTGCAAGCAACAGGACATGGTCAACAGAGTGCACCGACTCAAATAGAACATAAGAACTTACAATACAGAATAAGATCCTGTTTTTGAGGTCAACACATGTAGGGAACAGCCAGCCAGAAGGCTGTCTACAAGAAAAAGAGCAAAAACAGGAAAATGAGATAAGTTATGACAATGTATCAGTGCTACAGCATTTTAGCAGTGGCAATGATATGAAGTCAATGATCTGCCATTCAGAAAAGTGGCAAAAAGTAATACATTATGGTAAAAAATGTACTAACTAGGCACATGGCGTGGCACTTGAAACACTCTAATAAGACGTGGTCACAAAACTCTATATGATCCCTTGTAGAACTGAGACATGGATGCTCAGTTTGTGTCCTTGGTGCATCCACTTTACCTCAAGACCATTGACCTGGAGCCATTGTGGTGAGGGAGTGACTCCACCAGGTGGTATCCTTCAGGAAGAACTCCCTTAATTGAGAGTATGTTGTTTTCTCTATGAGTTGATCCCTTAATAGTTCATCTTGTGAACAAGCAGACTTACAACTAGAAGTCAATTCTCTAAGGGCTGCTCATCCATTGGGGGCATTGTCTGATACAAAAATGCTCCAGCAAGATGTTTCTAATAGTCAAGTCTAAGTTTATAGTTACCAACTATGCATACAATTTTGTTACATACAAAAAAAGACATACTTTACATTAAATACATTCATAGTTTTAAGAGACATTATACAAATATTACCATCTATATTCATCCAAAGAAATTACAAGAACAGATAATTCCTGTACAACTTTACATTCTAAACTTTAAGCTGATGTTTAAACATTTAGATTGCTTTTGCTGCAATGTTGCCTAAGGAAAATAACAGTGCCTGTTAATCTGTGGATAACACAATTAGGGTATTTCCCCTTATGCCTTGGCCTACCAACATCTTGGTAACTGGGTTTATCCAGTTGTCCTTTTCCCTTCATATCTTGCTGCATTCAAAAAGAATACAAGGAACAGTAAATATATTTTCATCACAAATACATAAGTGAAATGATACGTTGCTTGGAGGGCCTCTCCATGAGTTAATTAAAATCTCAAGTCTCAACTTACAAATTACATTTCTATATAAGCCATTTTTGCAAAAATAAGTAGGTGTTTTTCTATAAAAAAAAGGTTTTAATTTTTTTCTACATAGAACATTCCCAAGAGTCATGAATTCCTGTGAGATCTTTTTGAACAGCTACATAAATTATTCTTTGACAGGATACTTTCTCAAAACTATTAAAATCTCCTCATGGCTGAAACACACAGAGCTTGATTCACAAAGTTCAGCACAACCTGCAACAACCGTAGCTTGTGTTAATTGCAGCTGTGCCAGGGACTCTGTGTCTGAATAATTATCACTATTAATATTCACTTACTGAGCTGTCAAGGAGTGCCTGCTGTATATAGTACAGGCTCATTGATTGACCAGTATCTATTTAAAAAACTGTTAATTTGCTCTCTGATCATATCCGAGAGCATTTATTAACTATTTTGTAAGCACAAATTATTCTTGCATATTTAGGATCTGACCACAAAGGTATTAGTTAATTACAGTTATTAAAATGGTGAATACCAGGAGTGGATTAAATTGCTCTGGAGAAATAAACACAGAAAATGGTATAAAAAAGTAAAACATAAAACCAAAACAAAAAAGTAAGAAAGAACTGGATAAACTGGTATACAAAAATGCATTGAAATCAAAGTTAGCATTACCCAGGGATAAACATGTGATGAAAATCACTTCTTATTTTAATGATGCTATAACTGAACCTGAAAATATTTGTTCAATTCCAATATTACCAGGGCATTCACATATATTTATATGAAAAGTGATTGAAGCCAACACTCCAGGGATAATCTCATCACAGCTGACTAGTACCTCTAGTATTTTGACTTTGAATACCCCTTCAAAGTCATGTGGTAATGACAGGAATTTCCTGCCAGAGTACAAAAAATCCTTCTACTCATTTTTGTGATGACGTGTAATTTAGGAAATCTGTTAACCACATATGAAGGATAGTGATGACCCATGCACTGGGCAGGTAAAATAACAAAAAGTGCTAAAAAGACCACTGGACTAAAATCACTTAGAGCTAAAAGAAATTATTTAAAGGTGGATAAGAACACAAAAGGAAAATAACTGCTGGATTCGAACCGGAAGACACGCGTTAATATAACAACATCGTTGACTTTTATTCAGGAAGAAAATCTATCAACTGTAATTCAGGATACAGATGAACTAACAAGAAGTTTAAGGCAGCTTGAATCCAGTTATTCTAGTTCACCATTAGAATCTGTAGATAGATCAAGTAGTGAATCAGACACATGTGAAGGGTATACCCCTAGATTCTCTTCTAATTTGATGGTGTCATCTCCTCAAGAAGGTTACTATGATCATATAAATTATGATAGAGAACATTTTAAAAATCAGAGTGATTTCCCCTTATCCACACCTCTTTCCAGACAGATGTTGGCGATAGTTAAGAACCCTTAGTTTGCTAATATAGTGATTTTGGAGAATCTTTGGGTAATAAAGTGTAAAACTGCTGCCCTAAGGGTAGATGGTATTCATAATAAAGTACTTTTAAATAATATTAAGGAAAAGGGGACCAAAGTAACCAATGAGGTAAATAATAGCTGGAGTAGTGAACAAATAATTGAACAAATCATTAAGGCTAATAAAGCCTGCCAAATTAATCTCCCCCCCATTTGAAAAATGTAAAGATGACGTCATGGCATATATAGACTTGACCAACATTTCTAAAAAGAAACAACATGGGCAGAAAAAATAGATCAAGGAAAGGGAAACCTAAAATGCAAATCCCTACAATGCATGAGTTATGGTCAAGGATAGTACACCAAGAGATGACAATATAAAAACAAAAGAAGGTGACTCCTTAAAGACAAGAGAGATCAGTAAATCTGATGGCAATTTTCAACATAATACACAAATATTAAATGAGAAGGCGGTTAGGAATTTATTTATTTACTTATTGGAATCTCAGATTGACACATTTGAGCTAAAAGCTTGTTTACAAAGGTTCCACATCATACAAGACAAAACGCACATGACATGTTACAGAGATCATATGCTGCATACATTGGAGGAAACAAAGCAATACGATCAAGTAGAAATTAAGGTAAAGCTAGTCATTATATACAAAATAACATGTGGCTGGTAACAGGCAAAAACAGCTACCAGGCAAGGCTAATGTCGTAGTAAGGGAAACAGGGTAGAGGGGCAGGAGGACTAGGTTTATCACTAACAACTACTGAGAAATTAGGAGGCAGAGAGAATGTGATTACAGCAGGGACATGGGTCAAGAAACATGACAAAACAATGGTCAGATTGGGTGTCAAGGATTTTGACCTGTTGGGAATGACCAGTAAGGTAGCTCCAGAACCACCCAACAGATTCAGGGGAAAGATTGGTAGTGGACAGCTGGTTTAGAAATAAAGCATGATTGATGGTACTGATTGCTTTCATTAAGTCAATATATGTGGCTCCAACCAAGAATCCTTGATTGAGGGCATCATGAATGAGGATGGAAAACTCAACCAGCATAGTTGTACTGCTGTGCTGTTTCCTAAAACCATGCTGTTGTCAACACTGTATGTTGTACTTATCCAAGTAGTCAACAAGCTGGTCACTGACAATCCTTTCAAGTGCTTTCGACAGCAGGGGGAGGACAGAAATTGAGAGTCAGTTTGCAAGGTTACTACGGTCCTCACTTTGAAAGACTCGGGTGAATGTGGCCTTTTTCTCGAGTTTGAGGAATGTGGCTATAGTTAGGGACAGATTCAGTATGTGGGTTAGTGGGGTGATGATCTCCTCCATGGTGAGGGCAATCAGTTTGAGATCCACAGTGTCACCACTAGATATGGATTTACTAATAGCCTTAGTAAGGTATTTTTGAGCCTGAGATTTGTAGACAATTTTGAAGTAGAAGGGGGAGACGGGTTGTCTCATATGAGTTGACTTTGAGTAAGGGGATCTGGTTACCTTGGGGGGCAAGGAAGTCAGGGGGAAGCAACCCACTAAGGTCTGTGAAGGCCTTATTGAAGATGAAGATTTACAAGGCATCCTGCTTTAGAGTGCCATTCACATTGAGCATTGTGGGGAAGGGGGGTTCTTGGTTTTACCAGTCAAGGTTCTTAAGTTTTTACAAAAGGTATGACTGTTTCCCCATGAACTTTTAAGCTCTTGTCTAAAGAACAGGCTTTGCATTAAGTGAA
Source organism: Neoceratodus forsteri (assembly GCA_016271365.2). Classification (NCBI taxonomy): domain Eukaryota; kingdom Metazoa; phylum Chordata; order Ceratodontiformes; family Ceratodontidae; genus Neoceratodus; species Neoceratodus forsteri. The sequence continues at coordinate 1,634,622,017 of CM028130.1, read as the reverse complement.
TGGAGTAGCTATATTTGTTGTGAGCAGTTTTGTAGTTTTGGATGTCTGCTTGCAGTATCATGCACTTAGCCTTGCAGCAGAGGTTATCCCTTTCCTTCATTTGTTCAAGAAAGGAGGCAGTAATCAATGACTTGCTTGAGTCCTTTACTTTATGTGTTTTAGTGAGGGCAAAGATACTGAAGGTGTACACAAAGTGCGCCAGAGCTAAGTCCACATCATTGGTACTGTAAATGGCTGACCAGTCCAGCCGCCTAAGGTGGTCTTTCAGTGACTCCAGGTGCCCAGCTTTTAGGACTCTGGTTGTAATGGTTTTTGAGGGGATTTGGGAGACTTATTCGACCAACAGAAAAGGATAGGTGAGTGGTCACTAATACTATCAGAGAGTACCTCTGTCTAGAATATTCTTTCAGGGCTATTGGTTAGTATCCAATCAAAAAGTATGCTGGTCTCATGCCGGTAGTAAGTGCGGGTAGGGGAGTTCAGAACTTTGGCCATGTTGAGGGCCATGATGGCATCCTGGTAGGGTGCAGCATCTGGAGACAACCTATTTATATTGAAGTCCCCAAGCACTAGTACCTCAGAGTCTTTGCAGAGACCTACGAGGTAGTCAAGGGTTGCCTCAAAGCCCAGAGCCTGCTCTTTTGGTGGAATATAGGCTGAGACCAAGTTTAGGCATTTTCACTAAGTACAGAGTTGGATCTGGACTGATAGGATTTGTGAGTAGCCTTTAGTGAGGGGGCAAGGTAAAACCTGTCTCTGGATGTTGTCACAGCTCCCACTCCACTTTCCAGATCTGTCCAATCTAAAAGAAGTGTACCCTTCAATTTGAATAGCCTGATCTGGGGTTCTAGGGTTAAGCCAGGTTTCCACTAAGAACAGGATGCCTGGTCTATGCTGAGCAATCCAGACTTGTAGTGAGTCAAACTTAGCCATAAGGCTACAGATGTTAATTGAGACTATAGTAAAGGAGCCAGACCTCTTAGGAGGGGCTCACTGAGTCAGTGTGGGGCCAGAGTTAGAATGGATGTTGCCAGATAACAGTAGTAGAAGTGGTGTGATCCTTATGACTTGTAGTTTTAGGAGCTTTTTGATCTGCACTTGTGTGGCAGAGTATTTTGGGGGTTTTACAGAACTGACAGGAAATATAAACAGGGTTAGATGTACAGGGGGAGTGGGTAATTGCTGCTATCTATATGTTGAGGCCCAGCTGGACTGCCAAACTTAGGGGTGTGGGCAGTAGTAGCAGAGCAAGGGTTTCTCAACATGTCCCTGTGTAGGTGATATTGAGTAACAGTTGAGGAAATCCTAGTTATTTTGGAAGTAGGATTAGCATAGGGTGGGGAGGCCAGTACCAGCACTGGAGTATACATTAGGGGGAATATCCCACATTTTTAGGTCAGGTTTGTGTTATCCTTTGGAGGAGCAAGTTGAGGCCAGTACTACTGGTTAAAAAAGGAAATGGAGCTATACAAGCAATTGTGTTGCTGGGGGGGCAGAGACAGGCCATTGATTACTAGCTTTAGGTACATTCTAGGGGTTAGTAAGTTTTGGAAAATAGTAGGAAGAAGTAGGGCTGCAAGAATAGTGCAGTGGTTGGGTGTTGGACTTCAGTGTTGGGGGTTGAGGGTTAAAGGCTGGTAACTGCTTGCTTGAGGAAAGGGTAGGTGGAATGGATACTGGAGGGTTTCAGAGGGGGTAATGGAGAAGAAAATATTGAGAAGGGAAGGGGAGGGCAAGGGAAGGCACCAAAATAGAATTAGGGATTGTGCACCTCACTAGTGACTCCTAGTGGCAAGGAAGTGTAAGATGCTAATGGCAGAGTGGACACTTAGACATTCCCAGTGGAAGTCATGTGACCATCCAATGCCAATAAATGTAGGAATGGGCCAGGGTGGGTAGAGGGGTGGGTATGGGTGGGTGGGGAGGTTGATGCAAAGCGATGATGGGCTAACACCTTATAGAAGCAGCCAGCTGCAGTGTAAACTGGAATGAATCAATAAGACAGCCTCTCCAACAAGGAATCAACAAAAGCAAGTTTCATGGGCCTCTGTAGTAAAATATGATAGAGTAGAACCTAAGAAACAAAATAATCAACAAGCTTAAAGTAGCCTACCACAACAAAAACTAAATGAGACAAATATAATACACTAGTAATCTACATAAGTAATTCCAGATAAACAAACTTTAGAGATAAAAGAATAATTAATGTAACTATATGGTGTGCCAACTTTGAATCAAGAGACACAAGCAACTTTATCTGAATGGATTCTAAAATTGCCACACATAGATGGTGAGAAAGAAGTCATTTATGTGACCAGGCCTAATAACAATCTTTACCCATATTGCTTTCTAATTTACACCAAAACAGAAGGAACTGTCAACAAAATCTGGAACATGGAACAAGATTTAAATAATAAGGGTTTCAATTTACTTCCCCCTCAAATTGTTCCATGGTTAAGTACTAATATGCAAGACCTAGAGATTAAAGACACATTCATAGAAAATGACAGGATAGACAAGTTGGGGTCAGTAATTGAAAACTATAAAGAACACCAAACAAAACTGAGAGAAAGTAAAACTCTCTCTCTCTATGTTTGGTTGAGACCTAACTAAAGACCAGTCAGTAGCTACCTTTCTTTCATGTGTGCTGAAATTAAACATTATTTTTTCTTTAATAACCAAAATTAAAATTCATGAGGCAATTTATGACTCCACACAAATAGATATATTATTTGATTCACCAAAATCAGCAGCATTAGTAATGGAGAAAGCTAACATATTAGACTCCATAAGAATTTATTTAATAGATTCATCAATGTGGGAATTAAAAGGTGTAACTGACTTTGTCAGTCAGTCTCAGGAAATATATTACCCTACAAAAAAGAATTGACTTAAAGCAATAAACAGCAAAGAAGTTATACAACAACAATCAAAAATCACAATTAAAATAATAACATGGAATACAGAAGGACTAATAAACAAGTTGGCGGATACCAGTGTGTTAGAGTTTCTAAATACAGTAGCTATAATATGTGTCCAAGAAACATGGTTAATAGACAAAATTCCCCCGATGTTGCCAGGATATAGTGGTTTAATAGAAACAGCTACTAGATCAAAAAAATTAGGTAGCTCAAAAGGAGGGAAGGGAATTTATATTAAAACATCCTTAAATTTTGAGATAATGCAACTGGATAACCCACTACCAAACACAATTAGCTTATTATTAGAAAATAAAAGATCTAGATATATTGTAATAAACATATATTCCTCTAAGAAGTGCAGGGAATGACATTACATTTCCTTGGGAAGCATTTGAACAATATTTAGAGCAACTGGATAGTAAATATAATTTAGTTCCGATTATAATATTGGAGGATTTTAATGTCAAAATGTATAAAGAAAAAGAATGTATACCATAGATGATGATCTCATTAAAGGTATAAATATAGCTACTAGTAAAATTAAAGCAACTAGAGCAGCCAAAGACAAAAACACAAACACACAGGGGAAGGTGCTTTTAAATGTGATGAAAAATCAAGACTAGTGTTTAATTAAAGGGAGAACAAATAGTGACTCTCATCTAGATTATACTTTTTTAGGACCAAGTGGTGTAACCATGATTGATTTAATATGGATAACCCAGGAAGCTCTCCCATTGATAGATGATATGGAAATAATAGATAGGGTAGAGTCATCACATCTTAATCTGAAATTAACAATTGTGGTTAACAACTTAAATTTGACTAGTACAATAAAAAGTTAAAGTACAGATAATTTGGAGATTATATACTCTAAAAAAAAATTAGACAGACCACTTAAACACTTTTCATACTGGATTTCATACTGGAATATAGGGAAATCTTAAAGGCATAGCCCATGTAAACTTTTCCCACTATTCAGTGGTGGCAACCTAAGTCACCAACATCATTCAGGTACTGATCTATCCGAACCTTAAAGACCTCAACAGATTCTGCTTCCACTACCACCTGTGGTAATTTATTTCACATTCTAATTGTTCTATTTTTAAAACTTTGTTTTCTTATATCTGTCCTACTTTTTGTCTCCCTTAACTGTGTATTATGCCTTCTCATCTGATATATATGGTCTTTAAATTATATTCCCATCTCTATCCTTATACTTTCATCTTTTAGGATTTTATAGAGACATAACATATCCCCTCTACTCTTCTATCCTTCAAAGTCCACAGTCCCAACTTTTTTAGTCTTCCCTCATAATGCACCCCCTTACACCATTCAATCATTTTTGTGTAAGTCCACTGTGGCCTTTCCACTATTTTAACATCTTCTTTTTGATGAGGACTCCATACCATGGAACAGTAGTCCATTAAAGGCCTGACCAAGGTCTTAAACAATGGCATCAGTACCTCACAACTCCTAGACTGAAAACCTCTTCTAATACTACTTACCACATGCATTGCTCTTTTTGATAGATTCTTACACTGCACATTATTCTTTAAATCATTCTGGATGTATACCCCCAAATCCTTCTCACAATCAAAGACTTTTAATTTTTTACCCTTCCTATTATACATTTGGTAAATATTGTTCCTTCCCAAGTGCATTATGACACATTTTTCCTCATTTAATGTCATTCCATTTCCCTCTGTCCACTCCAGCACTTGAAAGATTTCACTCCCAAATGTCAATCTATCATTGAACGAATCAACGATCCCACCAATTTTCACATCATCTGCAAATTTCACCAATCTATTATCACCATCTATTCCCAAATCTGATATAAATAATCTAAACAGTAGGGGTCCCAACACAGACCCCTGCGGGACTTCACTACCTACTGTCTGAGGCTGAGACATTGACCCTCTTATTCTAATCTGTTGTTTTCTATTTGTTAGCCACTGTTCCACCCATGCTACAATTCCAGTATTTATCCCACACTTACACATTTTTTCCACAATCTTATTATGTGGGACAGTCTTGGAGATATTAAATTCAGGACAGATGAAATCCCCAAGAGAACAGATTTCAATGGGTGAAAATATAAATTGGGAGTTTATAACATGGTATCAGAATCCATTTTTGACAAATAAAACAATTAAAAGAATGATAAACCAAAAACATGGTTTAATTCTAAAAGTAGACAAATGAAAATGGATTTTAATCATTTATTAAGGAACTACAAAGCCTATCCTCATAAACATAAACTGAAAGTATTAAATAAAGCTAGGAAATATTATAAACAAGCACTGGAAGTTAAAAAACAAAAATATCATTATAGTATGTGGATGAAGCTAAAAAAAACTCTATTACAACAATCAATGCTAAAGAATTCTGCACTTTGGTAAGTCATGGTTTCTCACAATATACAAACCAAATTGAAGCATCAGTCACCCAAAAACAATGGGATATTCATTTCTCAACTTTATACTATTTGCTTGAAAATAGCCAAGAATTTACATCAAAGTATCCAAAAGCTCAAAGATCAATATTTATAGAGAAGGAGGACATTTGGACAGCATTAAGAGATACCCACTAATAAAGCCTCAGGTTCTGATCATACAACTGCAGAATTATTTAAGTTCTTCCCACAGTGGTGGATTCCAATTTTCTATACACTTTTTAACAAATATATTCAAGGGGAATAATTCTCACAAAGATGGTTGGGTAGCAATATATGCCCAATATTTAAAAAGGGAAATATCAGTGACCCAATGATGTATAGACCCATAAGTTTATTAGACACCTCACAGAAATTGTTTGCAAGAATTATTTCAAAAAGGATCCAATAATGGGCAGATGCTAATAATATTGCAAGTGAGCTCCAAAATGGTTTTAGAATAAATAGATCCGCATTACAGCATTGTCATGTCTTGTGTCACTTGACATGGAAGTATGTTAAAATAAAAAAAATATTTATATTGCTGCTTTGTGGATTTAAAGACAGCATTTGACACAGTAAATAGGCCCTTTTTTATAGCATAAACTAGCAATGTATGGGCTGGATCAAAACATATTAGATATCCTGGTTTGACTTCATAGTAACATATGGATTCAAGTATAATATAATCATAACAGGGACTTATCACACAGAATGCATACTAATCATGGGGTCAGACAGGGGTGTATTCTAGCACCTTTTTTTTACTTAATTTATACAGTAACTAAATAATAGAAGGACTAGAAAACCTTGAATTTCACTCTCCATTGTTAGGGTCTCAGAAAATCAAGTGTTTAGCTTATGCTGATGACCTAATCTTAGTATCAACATCACTGTTAGGATTACAGAGAAAATTAAATCACATTGCCAAACTTTGCACATATACTAAACTGATAATTAATAACAAAAAAAAAATATGGTGATATTTGGGAATAAACAGTGGAAGGTTCCTTATTTGTATATTAATAAAAACAAAATATTAACAGTTAAAAATTATGACTACTTGGGAATAAGATATTCAGAAAATACATCTTGGAAGGATCATATATTGCTACTCAAGACAAGACTCAATACATCAGTTAATGCTTTCAAGAGGTTTGCTGGTAAATATGGGAACTGAAGTATTATGGGACTTCTAAAGGTTATAAATACAAAATTAAAAACAAGTATACTATACGGGGCTGAAATATGGGCTAATGACTATAGTAAACCACTACAAACAAAAATAAATAAATTATATAGATATACTGTACCCTGAGTGTCCCTAATTCTGTCCATATAGAGGTGGTTTGGGAAGAACTTTGACAATATTCAATTATATCATTTGCACAAATACAGAGAATCAAGCATATTTTAAGCTATTTTTAATGCCTGAATCTCTTTTACCTAGGCTTTGCCTAGAAGAAGCCATTGATTACAATCATAGGGGCTTCTTATTTCCAATTATTAAAGAATAAAAGAACTGATATTCCCTCTAGGGCTTGACTCCCTTTTATATGAAATTTAGTAGTGTCCATTCTCAGAAATAAGTGACATCATTGGAAGCAGGGCCTGTGACACTGCTTTGAGAAAAGATGCTATTAAAATTAAAAATGTAAAACATTTCAGATGGTTTAAGATCATCAAATTACAACATTGTGTGGAACCATATTTACTTACATTAATTAAACCAGCTGAAAGAAGATTATTGATTAGATTTAAATTGGAAATATACAATGCTAATTATATACAATATAAACAAAAGAAAAATGGTGTCATGAACCCTTTTTGCAAATGTGATTTAAAAGTTGAAGATGACCTGAAACAAGTGTTATTATATTGCCCCATATATGACCGACAAAGGAAATATTGGCTTGGTTCCATTTTGAAGATCTATAATACTCCTCATGATAAGATACAGATTATTAAGAATCTTTTTACATCAAATAACATGACTGTATTACAGCATCTTGTAAATTATTTCAAAAGTGTAACATTATGAAAACTGTTGTGGATCCATCCAACATTTAAAAGCACATGTATTGATGATTTTATTGTTTTATCATCTACATAAACACACACAATTTATGTATAGTATGAGCATTGTTAATTTATTATTAACTGTCAATGGAATTTTGTAAAGACATATGTGTCAAACAATAACAGTTTGTGTACTTGTACTTGTCTCATCTCAAATAACAGAATTTGAGGTTGATTTTGGGAGTCCCAAAATTTGTTTTTAAATGAAACTCTGTGGCACCTCTAATTCATGTACATTAACATAAAATCCCCAGATTTCAGAACTATATATGACCAGTGTATTAACCTTTGCCTCAAATCACCTTTTTAATCCCAAATATAAATTATTTGCAAATGTATGTGTAAATTGGTTAACTGCCAAAGATGTATTAGTTCAGATTCCTGGGGCCTGATTCCAACATGGGCTACACCAGTGTAAGCTGGGATACATCAAACTCCATGGCATATCCCAGGATGTAAACTATACATTATGCCTGTTGGGATTACAAGAGGCAACTTGCACCATGGCGGACATGGGCTGTGACAACTGAAGGCTACGCCACCCACTACACCACAGCCCGTGATGCCTGGTGCAACTCCAGGTTATCACAGCACCTTAGCCCAATTCTAGGAGGCTGGCTGTCATAATCCATAGTTGCAATTCCGAGAGACGCAGTGGTGTACTGGAATTACGGCTGCTTGGAGCTGTCCTAAGTGACATCCAGCAGCTGGCACCATTGGATGCCGCCACACAGCTCTGCAGCAATGGTGTCATACTGTCCTCCCAAGCACACCCCTGCCCCATAATCGCCCTGATTGTCTGTGACCTCTGGGGGTCCATGTCTGGTGCACCACCCCTGGGCACCTGTGCCATCTGTCCTGTCCCCCATGCTTCCTGATGTGTACCAAGGTGGTCTGAGGTGGGGGACTTTGGGGGGCCACTTGTCACCAGCCACAAGTTGCCACATGCAGGTTGCATACACCAGGCATGTGGCAGTAGCCTATGCCTGGCATATCCCACATATCACAGGTGCTGGGACTCTGCCACTCCTGGAATGCTGTGTAGGGTTCCTGGCATAGGGGCAAATGGCATAATTCACAACCACATGCAAGTTACACAATTCTTCCTGGAATCATCCCCCTTAACTTTTGTAATATGGATCTTCCACCTCAATTACCTTTTAAACCATACTCCCAAATAACAGAAATCTGTAACTTCATGCAAAAGTTCATTGTTTATATTACAGATCTTTAGCTCACAATTCTTAGTCCCAAATATCATACTTTTGGTTTTAGCGATATTGGGCATGATTTTCAAGATGTGTTGCAGGGCATCCACCAAGCCCTACATCACAACACTTAAGTTCTGGCTATGTGCCAACCCCTTTGCCACAACTGCACCTGATTTTACAACCTCAGGTGCAGGTACAACAGTTTTCATGATTTACAGCAGCTTGCAACAAATATCTGGTGCAAGTTTGGTAAAAGAAGGCCCCCAGGATTGCTACAAGTGAGACCTGAAAAACTTGGTCTAACTTGCGGCAACTGCCTCATGGGATAGAAACTCCTGTTAGATCGCTGTAAGCCCCATGTGCTATTTCATCAGCACACCCAGGGCTTGCAGCAACCTAAGCCTTTGAAAATCCTGCCCATTACAGTCAAGATCTATCTTTCTCAATGTATAAATGGTTGCTTGCATTGCCTTTTGTTAGACCAACTGGATCTTGAAACAAAATTACTATGTCATCTGCATACAGCATCATTTTTATTGGGAAACCACTTACAGAGGGAACAAAAATATCCATAGTTTGTAATTCACTTACTAAAACATGTATATACACATTAAATAATGTTGGGGCCAGGAAGCATCCTTGCTTAAATCCAGCTTCAACTGCAAAGGAACCCCTTACCAAACCATTTTTTCTGTAGTTATAGAGGCTTTCGTGTCTTTGTAAAGAAGTCTGATTACTGAAAGTAGTTTGTCATTTATAGTCTTCTCTTTCAGGATATTCCACAAAATGTCCCTGTTTACACTTTCAAAAGTGGCTTGAGTATTAGTAAAGGGCACCTAAATTTTCATTTTCCTTATTTTAACATATTTTTCAATAATTTATTTTAAAAGTAAGCTTTATGTCTATTGTGCACCTTCGTTTCCAAAAGCCTACTTGAGATACAGACAGATTACAACATTCCTCTATCAAATGTTGTAACTTATCCAGAATTAACCTTGAGAAAAGTTTTAGACAAATACATAAAGAAATTAGATGATAATTCTGGAAAGCTGTTTTTGTCCCCTTTTTGTGAATAGACCCAACTACACCCAACAACCAGTTTTCTGGAATAGTTTCATATTTAACTATGTAATTAAAAAGGGGAGTTAAAAGCTCAGCACACCAATTAAAGTCCACCTGGTACAGTATGTCTCTAGAGTATATCATAGAGCATTGTTCTATATAGAAATCCATCCTTTTCAGAATGCTGTTGTACTACAGTTCAAAGACCATGGTATGCAATTGTACTTTTATGTGGCAGAACAGCATTCTACACTCTCTAGAGATGCAAAAGCCAGTTTCACAATAAAAGAGAAAAAAACACAATGCTCACATTTCATATAATGCTATACACTATAAAAAATACAGGATGAGCAATATTATGCATGTCCAGTATGTTCTGCCACCTTGGGGTTCTGATTCCTAAGGACCTCTCGAGCTTCGCTCTCATGGTCAAACTGAATCACAACCCCTCTGTGGCAGAACACACTGGTTGTGCATAGTTGTCCATCCAGTATTCTCTATGTGCTGTCCTGACCCTACCAGGAGATGTATTCTTTTTCTGTGTTTTCATAGCCCATGTAACTTCTAACATGGTAAAATCAAACCAAATAGGGGAGTATTTGAATGATTTTCCGATGTCTTACCCCCAAATATTTCTGTTTAGTTTGAGTCAATTTTTCTCACCATAGATTTAAAACAAATGAGCTATCCAGCCATCAGGATTAATAATTGCTTCAAGATTATGCCTCAGTATATCCATATTGAAAGCTATCCTGCTCCAAAAAGCTTTGTTTTCTTTTTGCTTTATTGCTTGTTGTAAATTATTCCCATAAAAATGCATTGCATGTAGCCTATTTTTATCAATTGATGATGTGTATTCATTTCTAAGATTTATATAGGCTACCATGTCTTCAAAAATGGAAGACTTCTTCATCACTCCTCCCTTGTGCAAGTAATGACTTTCGTGGCTTGTAGCATTCTGGATCAAACCACTTTGCCTTTTTCTGAAATCTACACCCTACTTCCGTTTGTCAAGGTTTAGCTAAATGATTTGCTTTGGTTCTTTCAATATTTTTTATGATTGCTAATACTTTTAGAGCACTTAAGCAATCCATTTTCTGTAGTCCTAATAAATGGATACATTCTTGCTTATCCTTATTTAAATCTATTGTATCCAATATATCGAAAACTGGATCTTGCATATATGGGGCCCATTTAATAGCTATTTGATTATGTATTTGCATAAGTTGATCAGCTTCCCTTCTTTCAAATGAATTTTCTTTAATAATTTCCATGTTCTGATTTATTTCTGTCATTGCTGTACCCTGCTTTATTGTAGTTTGTGCCAGTACTCCTACCTCTGAGGTCTCTGACTTTATACCTTGCAGTCTTTGTTTTGCCCTGTAATCAGAGAACTTTGTTTTACCTGTGGCAGCAAGTGGGAGGAGAACCAGGACCAGCATCACAGAGGAGGAGGAGGGTCAGTTCATCATAAAAGCCTCGTCAGCTCACAGCGTGAGCGTGAGTGGTGTGAGCGCCACTCCTAAGAGTAAAAACTTAAACATAAATTAGGGTTTACTAGTTTAATTCTAGTTTATTTATGAAGAAATGTTTAACAGAACAGCTTGCTGATTGAGAAATTTATCCTTGGACTGCCTTGGCACTTTGGTGAGTGGAAAACATTAGTTTAATTAATTTCCCTCACTTCGGTGAGTGGAAAACATTAGTTTAATTAATTTCCCTTGGAGAGGAAAAATCACTTGAACACCTACCATTGTCTCTGGGCGTACAGGTTTACTTTTCTCTTATTTTTAACCTACTTAGTACAAGTGTTTAAAATTAATACTTATTAGTTTACAAGTTATAGATTTTGTCTAGGTTATATGATAGTATTGATTTAGTACGTTTTATTTGGTTATCTCTATATAGAAAATGCTAACACCAAGGTTTGTAGGCTATTTGATCCTTAGCTCCCTCCTGAGTGTTGCTGCTTCAAATGACTTTGGTGCAAACAATAGTCTAACAAAAGATAAACCTTTAATAAACTGGCTGATTCCTCATAGTCAATTACAGAAAAATAATAGTAATAAACTGAGGAGAAATTCCTTCCAGGTATAATGGAGGAGGCTAAACACAGGATGTTGCTATGGACCTTTAAATCCTTAGAGATTTAGTACTCCAATTACAAATTGTTCTGGGGCTTGTTGTTTGTTACTGATATTGGTGGGAGACATTGAAATAAATCCAGGGCCTGATGTTTTGAACATGAAGTTTCTACATGATAATGTATGAAGTATTGGGGCAAAGAATGACACCTTGGTAACATTACTAGCTGAACATGATCCATGTGTATTGGGATTAAGTGAAACATGGCTTTCTTATAAGCACCATGACCATGAATTTGGCACTCAGAATTATTATGTATGGAGGGCAGATAGGAAATCTAGAGGGGGAGGCATAATGCTCCTTTTAAAATGAGCTCTATGTTACTCAGAAATTCTGTTACAAGGCAGTGATAAGAAAATTGAATATTTAGTAGTGAACTTGGAGCAGATTGGGTTAGCTATTTCAGTTGTTTATTCACCCCTAAATCAAATATATCAGATTTAGAAGTAATACTAACAATAACAGCAGATATAGTGGGAGGTAGGCCTCTGATTCTGATGGGTGATTTAAATTGCGACTGGAAAAACTCACTGGGAAGACTCTTAAAGGATATAGTCACTACTTTAGAGCTAAAACAACTCATCAAATGCCCTATTAGATTCACTTCTAATGTAACTAATGGGTCAATTCTAGATCTAATTCTGGTTTCTACTCAAACTGAGATGGAAGCCTTGGGCATTTTACCTCCCTGTCTTGGTGATCCCAACCCAGTTTGGGTTACTCTGCCACTGTCCCAGTTCCAGCAAGATCTTGCCTACCAATGTCAACATTGGATCAGAGACTTTAGAAAATTCTCTGAGACCTGATTTTTGGACAGCATAATTAAGGAGAACTGGGACCGCTACAGACTAATCCCAGACATTGATGTTGCAATTGAATATTTCACTCAGACCTTTGGAGAAATCTGTGACTTCCATGCACCTAAAGTTAAAACACTAAAAAAAACCTTTAAACTACCTTGGATTAATGATAGACTATTAAAACAAATCTGGATCAAAAGTAGGATCTGGAAAAAAGCATTGAAATCCAAATTATAAAAGGATTGGTCACTTTTTAAAGCAGCCAGGAACAAATGTAAAAAGTTAGACAACATCTGTAAAAAGTCTTATTATAAAAATAAAATTGATTTGAGTACCGACCCAAGACATTTTTGGAATGTAATTAAACAATTAACTAAACCAGGGGGAACCTCCTGAGGAAATGACAAACTTAAAAAATGGGGATACCTTTATTGATAATCCAAAGGACATTTCTAAAGTGCTAAATGATTTTTTTTATAGACCTTCCTAACTGTAAGATTCCTTATAAGCAAGAATTTAAACATCAAAAAACTATTCCTATACAAGGTGGACTGCCCTCCTTTAGATTTAAGATACTTACAATCACTAGTGTTTGTAATGTACTACAAAAAATACTGTAAGTATTCACAAGGCCTCTGGTAGTGATGGTCTTGAAGGTAGGTTTTGAAGTTAGCAACCTACCATATAGCATCAGTCATTACTTACTTATTCAACTGGAACCTTCAAACTGGTCACGTTCCTTCATCTTGGAAAGAAAGTAAGGTTAAACCAATTTACAAGGGGGGAGGTGAGGTAAAAGTTAATAACTATAGGCCTATAGCATTGTTGTCTCTTTTATCAAAAAGCTTGGAGAAACTTATTTCTGTTCAGGTTATGGATTACTTAAATAAACACAGCCTTCTAACCCCAAATCAATCCAGTTTTAGAAAGGATTATTCCACTACCACAACCCTTCTAGAATTTAATGACCTGCTAAACAGGTCATTGGGAAATAAAATGGAGACAGCAGTGATATCTGTGGACCTTTTTGAAGGCCTTTGACCTGGTGGACCACCCCTTATTGATCGAGAGACTGCAAGAGTTAGATATCAGAGATGGCCTTCTTGACTGGTTAAAATCCTATCTGAGCAATCACTCCCAGTTGGTGGAGGTTCAGGGTTATTCATCTGAAAATAGGGGGGTCACCAGAGGTGTTCCTCAAGGATCGATTCTGGGACCTCTTCTGTTTCTTATTTTTATAAATGTCTTCCACTGGTGACTGAGCATACATAAATCTGGTTATATGTCGACAAAATGGTAATGGTTGCATCTGGCCACTCTGAAAATGAGTTGTAATCAAACCTGCAGTCTGACTTTTTAAAGATCGAGGGGTGATTCACAAGGTCAAGCAAATCATGAACACAAAGAAAATGAAATGCATGAAATCCTAAATTACAAATTTATACATTGAATTTAACCAAATTGGAACAGGTCATGGATTATAATTATTTGGGAGTGACCTTCGATGGGCATATGTCCTTTTCTCAACATATCACAGCCTTAGCAAAAAAAAGTGAATAAAAGGGCGGGGGCCTTAAGGAGAACCACAGAATGTTTAACATTAACAGACAGGAAGAAGTTAGCTGAACAGTTACTTATTCCAGTGCTAAGATATGGCGAACTGATATATGGAATAGCCAATAAAACACTCTTGGCCAAGTTGAATAAAATTTACTTTTGAGTGGTTAGATATGTACTTAAGGGAAATTATCGCACTCACCATTGTTTATTGTTAAGTAAACTAAATTGGCTGCCTTTGGACACAAAGTATATCTGTCAATGGTTAACTCTGATTCACAAAATGAGATATTCTTGTCTTAATCATCAGATTTCAAAATTGCTGTTTCCAGTGGATCAACACACAAAAAGGGTATTAACTAGGTCAGTACATCTGAATAAGATTACTATGGAAAAATCACTAAACAAATATTGGGATAGGACTATAATTCATCAAGGTGCTATTATTTGGAATTCTCTTTCCTTTGATGTAAGGAAAATTGTAAATTATTCCACATTTGTTCATACTATAAAAGATCTGAAGGCCCATACTTGTAATTGTTAACTACTATTTTTTTGAGCTGCAAAGTTTGATAAGTCCTGTATTTCAGATAGGTTTGAAGGGAGTACCTTTTTACTTGCTACTTTGTTGCTATATTAGTGACAGTTATAGTTCATGTTAATATGTTCTTGTATATGGTATATTGGAAGTTTGTATGTATTTATGTTATGGTCAATTCTAGATTGATGTTATAATTATAGCTTGTACTTTAGATAGGGACTACACAGGTCTGTCTTGTAAACTGGACTATTGTCTAAATGACATTTATTACCTGTATAAAAATAAACTTTTATCTACCTACCTACCTACCTTCAGGAGTTCCGGGAAATCTCCCTTTCACTATCCTTATATTTATTATTTTTTGCATGTCCAATAGTTGGGTAGTAAGAAGTGATCGCAAACCTCTATGTGATCTCTTATGGGGCTGAGAAGTGTGGGCTCAATCTGTGTCACCAGTGTAGCTATTTTACCTCAGATCATTGACATGAGGCCATTGTGGTGATGGTGTGACTCCACACTTCTTTAGGAGGAATTCCTTAACTGGGAACATGTTGTTTTCTCTATGAGTTGATTCCTTAACAGCTCATCTTGCAAGCTACCAGACTTACAACATGAAGACAGCTATCTAAGGGCTGCCTATCCACTTGGGTACATTGTTTGAAATGAACATGCTCCAGCAAGATGTTTATAATCATCCAGGAAGACATTTTCAGCTATGCCAAAATATATAACCAGTGTTGTAATAATATTCTTGAAAGATGTTTTGAAGACAATTGTAGCTAAAATGTATTGCCCTCCAAGCTAGGCAATGTGTAAAGATGGCCTTTCATCTTTCATCTGACATTTGGGTGAGACTTTATGCCACAAGGCAAGTCCAAAGTGATTTGATTCAGATGGAATTTGGCACTTGTGGATCAGCAGGGCACAGCAAGAATGATGACAGAGCTGGCAGCACAATTGACCCCTATTCTTTTAACTAATGTTATACTTACAAAATAAAATGGAATAAAATACTGAATTATTCACTGAAACGTTTACTACACAAATCACTGCACCCCCACATGAAACCCACATCATCTTACACATCCCAGCTAGCTCAAGACTAACCATTAAACTCTCTGAAGTCAAGTATGGTGGTTACAAATGTTTACTGTACCAGCATATTCTTACTGCCACATTTTCAAACACCCAGGGAAACAATGGACTGTAGGAGTTCATAGATTTTCAGACTTTACAGGTGACACAATATTTCAGCAAAAATCAAAAAGAATAGACTGTTATCCGAGCCTTTGCACCCACACCAACTAGTGTGATAAGGACATATACCCCAATGTTCTATCTTAAGGCAGAACATTTTGAACATAAGAAATGGTCTGTGTATGTGGTTTACTAACCCCATGAACTACCAGAGACAGCCATGTAGCAACAACTGCTACTGTGCTTCCTACAAAGACACCACATATAGTAACAAACTGCAATAAGACTACTGCTTGCTATTCTAGAATCACGGGTTTGGGATTTAAACCAAGGCCCATAACATGCTGAGCAAGCATGCTTAGTACTTTGCCACTATTGGGCCATTCAGTTGGACTGTTTTGGAAGATTTCTGGCCTTCTATGCAAATTCAGTACTTATGGTATACCTATCTCAGGACCCTGAATAGCACCTAAGAAATGTTACATGAGAAATAAAAAAATACATAAAGCCTACTGTATTGTGAAGCTTACATGCCTAACAATAATGATTTCCAAGACAATTAAATATATAACTGTATAGTAGTGAAAGTTTCTATAATAATGTGAATTATTCAAATAAGATCAGTGGAAAAGCTCTCCATAACAATATATTACTGATGGCAGTGAACAAATTACACATTTTCTCACTTTTTGCATACAGGTGTAGTAATTGATATGGTCAGCTATTCTCTGACATTTCGAAGATCTCTTTAGAGAAATTCCCTGTCTGCCTGTGATACCACTGTAAGGCCACATGAGAGTCTCTCTTCAGGAATATCAGGAAATATGTAAGCAATAATGCCCAACAGGGTGGGCGGTATTGTGCTATACTAGACTGCCCAGGGGCATAATGAGGCTCAATGCTGCAGGCAGAAGACTTTATAGCCCCTACAAGGTTTGGCTTAGCACAATACCACCCACCGTGGAAGGTATTATTGCACTTAGAAAATGAGTTGTAAGTAACATTTTTAATAAAATAAAATGGAAGATTAAAAATAAATCAAATAAATGTTAAAATAGAATAAAAATACAGTTTCATTTGAAGTAGTCCCTCTAATTTTTTTATTTTATTTTACTTTTATCCCCCTCCCCACCTTCCAGTGAAAAGTGAGTGGTGAGGTCAGGTTTTTTTCCCCCATTCCCCCACAGTCCCCAACCCTACTGTAGAGTAGCTGTCTGTTTTTTTCAAGCAGAGAGAGAGAGAGAGAGAGAAAGATTGAATGCAGAGAGATGCAGCACTGCTGATGAGCAAAGTACTAATGAATGAAGGCTGGGAGAGCTGTGGTTCCACTGAGGAGGAGAGTGGTATGAACAAAGTGGGAGAGCTGTGGCTGCACTGAGGAGGAGGAGAGTGGTATGAACAAAGTGGGAGAGCTGTGGTTGCACTGAGGAGGAGAGTGGTATGAACAAAGTGGGAGAGCTGTGGCTGCACTGAGGAGGAGAGTGGTATGAACAAAGTGGGAGAGCTGTGGCTGCACTGAGGAGGAGAGTGGTATGAACAAAGTGGGAGAGCTGTGGTTGCACTGAGGAGGAGAGTGGTATGAACAAAGTGGGAGAGCTGTGGTTGCACCGAGGAGGAGAGTGGTATGAACAAAGGGTGTGAGACCATGTTGGATGGGGTTTGCCACAATGGTGAATTTAAGCTTCAAAGCAAGAAAGCTGCATAGTGGCATATCTAGATAGATAGATATTTTATTTATAAAGCACCCATTTCCAGGGACTCTGGGCACTGTACAATACAAAAACCACACAATAATACATATAAACAGCAATTTATCATTAAAACAGATTTAAAATTACTATATCTATCCCTTAAAAACAAATCTATCAATCAGTGAAAGCCTGCTGGAACAGGTCTGTCTTTAACCCCCTTTTAAAGGCTTCTACTGAGGGATCCTCCCTTAGATAACCAGGAAGAGAATTCCACAGAGTAGGTGCCACTACTGAGAATGCCCTGTCCCCGAAGGCCTCCCTCAATAGAATGGAGACAGTCCACCACCTGACTGGCAGCCAGTGCAGTCCACAGAGGACCAGGGTTACATCCTCACACCCTCTCACCCCAGTCAACAGCCTTGCTGCTACATTCTGCACTAGCTGCAGCCCATGGAGGTTACCTCCAGATAACCCTAGGTACAGGGCATTATGATAGTCTAGCCTGGAAGTGATGAATGCATGCATCAATGTGGTCAGGTCCTCAGGCGGGATCAGGGCTAGGATTTGGGTGATGTTCTGGAGATGGTAAAAGCCACTCCTGATGACACCTGTGCATCAAGCATCAAACCGTCATCTAGGATCATACCCAAAACCTTCACCTGTCTAGATGGGGCAAAGGGAACACCCCCTCACACTAGGCCGGAGGTAGCCCCTCACCCCCCTCCCCAATGAACTGGAACCACAACCAGTACCTCTGTCTTGTCTGGGTTAAGTTTAAGCCAGTTTTTAGTCATCCATGCCTGGATCTCATCAAGGCAGCTGCTAAATACAGAGGCCAACACCTGGATATCATGCACACAGGGCAGGTACAGTTGGGTATCATCGGCATAACAGTGAAAACCAAGCCCATACCACCTGATAATGACCCCCAATTGCAGCATGTACACCCTGAACAGCAAGGGTGACAAGACTGAATCCTGCGGAACCCCACAGCACAGAGGATTTGGTTTAGATGAGGTTAACCCCATCATCACCCTTTGCACTCTGCCTGTCAGGTATGACCTGAACCAGTTGATGACATTACCAGAGAGACCACAACAGAACCACAGGCAGTCAAGTAGCACCTTATGGTCTACGGTGTCAAACACTGCAGACAGGTGCAGGAGGACCAAGATGGTCTGGTCTCTCACCATCAGGAGATCATTAAGCATCCTCACCAGGGTGGTCTCTGTACTATGCCATGAATGAAACCCAAACTGGAAGGGCTCATAGGCAGAGGAAGAGGCAAGATGTCTCTCAAGCTGTATGGCCACTACCTTTCAAAAACCTTCCCTAAAAGTAGGAAGTTTGAGACAGGCTTGTAATTGCTGAGGCAGTTCTGACCCAAAGAGGGTTTCTTCAAAAGGGGTCTAACCAAGGCATCTTTCAAGGCCAATAGGATGACCTCACTCCTCAAGGAACTCCAAATGACCCCAGCAATCACAGGTCCAGTCAGGTCCAAGTATCCAACCAAATGTCGGGTCGGACCTGGATCCAACTCATATTGGGTTGGCCGCAGCCTCAAGATTATTTTCACCACCTTCTCCACCCCAACCAGCTCAAACTCATCCCAGACAGGAAGAGTGTTTTGACACATTTCAGGCTGGACCCTGCATCCTCTTCGAGAGGTACTTGAGGAGACCCCATCCCTGTTAGGGGACACCTTGTTGGCAAAGAATACAGACAGCTCCTTGCACCTAGTGCTAGAACCTGCTCCCCCATCACAGAGACAGGTAGGCTGCAATAGCCTGTCCACTGCATGGAAGAGCTGAGTCAGTATGTTCCTCACCAAAGTAATTTCCCTAGACAAATATTTTTCCTTCTTATAGGAAATTGCCCCCTGATAGTCAACATAATGTGACTTCAGGGCCAATTTGTCCTCCAGCAGTCCAGATCTCCTCCAGCACCTTTCTATCCTCCACCCCTTCATATTTAAACTCCAGAGATCCTCATCAGACCAAGGAGGTCTCCAGTAACTAGACAAAGGACGGACATGAATGGGTGCAACGGAGTCGAAGACCGTGGTAACAGATCCATTATAGGCTGCTACGGCTTCCTCCACTCCAATCGGACAAGCTGCCCCAAAACTCAATAGTTCCAGCACTGCCAATAGTCCCATCAAGAAAACTCCTCTTAATGGGTGGTACCGGACCCTTTCCACAGGAGGGGGACCATCTAGGGGGATTCCTCCAAGCATGAACCTCACGGTGCTATGATCGGACCAAAATACAGGATCAATGCTGAGGTCAGTCACATCAAACCTTGAAGAAAAAAACAAATCCAATGTGTGGCCACCTGAGTGCGTAACCATTTTTACACTTTGTGACAGGCCCAGGGCACCCATGCTCCCCAAGAGACCATTCCCAGAGCCTACCATCGACCCAGACATTGAAGTCTCCCAGAATTAACCCCCTGGGAGACTCCAACACCAAGCCAATGATGAGCTCTTCAACCTCCCACAAAAAATCACCATCCATAACAGGGGGGGCAGTAGAGCACAAGGACCCTGAAACTTGTTCCCAAACACTCGAAAGATTGCACATGACCTACAGGTAGCACTGTGAGGTTCAGGCTGGATTTAAAACAGATGGTTAGCCCCCGCCCCTGTGATCCTCTCTCTGGTTGTATATCATGGAGTGCCCAGCCGGCACCGCCACCTCCAAAATGGGGGTGGCATTTTCATTCAGCCAGGTCTCTGTGAGGTAAGCCAGGTTAACTGAGGATATCAAGTCCATCATTATGGCAGTTTTATTCCTCATCGATCTGGCATTGCATAACACAACCCGAGTAGGATGAGGTGAAGCAGCCAGACTGGCTAACTGGCCTGAAAATAGGCAGGTCTGTTGCCTAGCGCACTTACCCGGTTACCAAAAGCTAATAAACTGCCCACAATCCATTGAGGAACCCTTGGGTATGGGAAATAAACATGGCAACCCACTCTCCAGTTCCTACTTCACCCCAGGGCAATTCCTTGTCCTCACCACCGAATCGGAGACACTCCGGCAGCCACCCCGGTACCACCACTGCCAGACCCTCCCCCTCTGAGTTATTCTCAGGGATCTGCACCTCTGACAGGCCTCAGCTGGAAGCATTGGGAGCTCAAAGGGATGGAGGCCATGGATGTAGTCCCCCTGAGTAGCTACCCCTTACAGGTCCCTGTCACAAACACATTTTCACACAAGTAGCTGTTCAGTCACACTAACAATAATACAACACAACCCCCCTCAACAAATAAACCAAGCAATTAAAATAACAGCCTCACCACCTCCACATTAAACAATGTCCAAAGTAATAATAAATAAAATCATTTTTTAAATGTAAATGGAATACAGAAATAGGTTCAGTGTTCCAGATTAAATAAAGAGTCTTGCTGAACTCCCAATGAAAAAATATTAGCTTCAGGAACTCTCACTTCCCTAGGCCATCTGTTGCAGGAAATAGAATGGCACAGTAAGGTTCAGACAGAAGGTTTTTTGTTTGTTTGTTTCTTCTTTTTAAAAAAGATGCCTGACCCTGAGACAGTTGTATAGTGGTCTGAAGATATGCGAGTGCAGAGAGTCGAGAAGGAGCAGGACATTATATACACACCAGCAATCACCTGACACTACTACATTACACTATTGAGGTGCAATCTGTGTTTAGATTCTTTTTTTTAATGTTAACATGGGGATGTTATTCAACACTAAACAGTCTGGTGGGGCAAGGGGGCGCTGGCGAGTCACCTTCAGTGTGTTAAATGGTGGAAAATTCTAAAATGAGCAAAGGGGGAGCTGTACGGTACAATTGTGGCAGTGAGCACTGTGACTATTTTAGGTGAAGGCATTTTCGGTGCTGTTCGGCATCACAGAAAAAAAAAGCAGCTTGTATTTAACTTCTTTTCTTTACTTTCTGTCCAGAATGTGGTGACTGCCTTAAATTGTTCTTGTGACAGTTTAAGTCTTATGGGGGGAGGGCTGTCACTCACTAAGTGAGAAATAAACATAGAGGTATTTACATTTTTCAACACTCTACTGGCCAATTGCTATTTAGAAAAATATGAGGCAACAGAGACTGGGACTAGTTATTTCCCAGTATCTGTTGACTCATACCAGACTGGCTGATTGGCACTTTTTGCCAATCAGGATTAAGATTACACTTTGCCCATTTTTTAACTGGAAATATCTGGCCATATCTATTGCAGCAACTGTTATTGGGATGTGCCTATAAGCATGTGTTATCATTTAAGAAGCTATCTACTGAACTGCAGTGACTTAAGGCACACAGCAAACTAATATCATAGTATTGCAATGGCAGAAAGGACTTTGAGTACATCATAGTGACCCTTCTGCAGGATGGAAGTGACTATACGTTATCTGTGTGTGGGTGATTGTAGTAATATACTTATTGAGACACAACCTGTTTTATTAAGTGTGAAAATAAGAAAACAATAACACACAACAGTGTGCAGTTTTGCTGTACTGATTGCATGGTCAGGGTGGAGCCATACGAAATATGAATAGATGGCCTACAATCAACTTGAAAGTGCAGTTAGTTAGCATATCCACTTATGCAGGAGTATATTACTGCTTTGATAAAGTGATGATAGGCCAATTTCTCCTACATGGGTAACAACTACTCAACATGGGTGTAATGCCACACTTACTGTACTGAAGCTCCAATGTAGAAACTCCTCTCTTGGCCAGTACTGCTTCTCATACCATTTTCCTAAGCAATGGAATGACCTACCTGGCTCCATGAAAAAGGACTACTATGTTGAATTGTTCAATTTCCAGCTGTACACATTGCTTACCCCACCTGGCTCTTGCAATTGCTACTGCTGACCATCTAAACTTATACACAGCTGGTACACATTGGATCTATATACATTGCACTTGACTTGCTGTAATTTGCTGACATACTCTCTTGTTCTGACTACCACTGTAAAGCACAAACAGAATGATCACTGTCTTAGCTCTTACATTGACTTCTGCTGTGAAGTATGATGCACAGTTTTCTGTATTGTTATGCTGTATTGATATTCTGTAACCTACTCTGTACTTGTTTTTTGACAGTAAATCCTTTGAAAATAGGCACTGCCTAAAGAGTTTTATGCAAAATAAAAACTGAACTAAACTAAAGGTCTCAAAAGATCAAAGAAAATATATAAATTACTCAGGCACTCACAGAGCAAACTGCAGTCCCAATAAAACATAATTTATGGCTGAAATTCCACACAGTCCATCGGAACAAATTTATTACTAGAACAATGCATATTTCTAAATTACTGTGTAAGGTTCCTGTTTTTTATATATCACCCATGGGAATAAACTAAGCTTACCAAACATGGCAAGAACATTAGTCCACTAAAACATGAATGGGAACTTACTTGGAAAGTACATTACCCAAAATGTGTAAACTGGCATATCTGGAGACTATCTACATGAACCAATGGCTAAAGAGTACAACAACTCATCTTTTTTTCTTCAACGTTATTGCAGTCCAAAGAAATAAAATAAACTGTTATAAAAGACCACAGACTGGTGACCCATCTACATTCATACTGGTGTTATCCCTGACAGGATGCCAAAAGCTATTGTAGAATAACATACTTGCTTTCCAAACTGAGAAAATGCCCCGCCACTTGTTCCACTTTTGGGTCTCTTGTTAAATCAAGAGACCATCATTGGAAACATAAAATTGTAAATGAGAAGACTGCTTCAAGGGCACAGAGGCAGTAACTAAGTAGGGAGAAAAAAATAAATAAATAAACATAGGAAAGAGTAAGTTTTTGAAAGAACAGTGAAGGGGCCAGAAATAAGACATGATGGGAGTGGTGCAGTGCAGTGGCTGTGGAGCAGCAGCCTCTGGGAGACATTCTGGAGGATGCAGTGTTGTCCCATCTGCAGGCACCTCTCTGGGCTGAGGGAGGAGGTTACTCATCTCCAGACTGAATTGGCTAGGATTTGTGGGACCTCCTCTTCCATCCAGGGACCACCAGGGCCACTGCCATTGCCTCAGAGGTTGCCAAGAAAGAGGAGTGGCTGAACCACAGTGGGTTCAGGGAGGATGAGGGTGGTGGAACAGAGGCACATCCCTCCAGTTGTACCTCTCCACAATTCATATGCCATTCTGGCAAAGTGTGGTTCCTCTATTGAGGCACCTGCAGTGGAGACCAAGGAGGATGCTGGGAACCTCCACAAAGGAGACCCACAGGAGGGTGACTTAGGACCCCACAGGGGAAAGAAACAACTCCTGGTGGGGGACTTCACTGTTAGGAAGGTAGAACTGGGGAGGCATGGAGTGACAGGGAGCAAATCCTCAGGATCGCCAGAGCAGCTGCACAGGGGAGGGAGCTGGATGTCATTGTCTACCTAGGGACAAATAACCTGGCAAAGAAAGGGATCAGAGCAGTGCAGAAAGAGTTTGTGGGGTTGTGGAGAGGCCTTAGACAAGTAGTATGCACGATAACTGTCTCAGAGGTGCTGCCTGTCTATGGCGTAGGTGAGTCTAGAGTGCTCCACACCATGGAATTCAATCAGTGGTTGAAAAACTGATGCAGAGCTCAGGGATTTGGCTTCACTGTGGACCGGGAGTCCACCTGCACCTGGAGTGATGCAGGCCTATACTGGAATGATGGTCTGCATCTGTCCAGGAGGGGAACCAGGATCCTAGGTGATAGGTTTAAGTGCTTCATTAGCAAACATTTCAACTAGCCAAGGGGGGGAGGCACTGGAAAGGAGCAGGGAAATCCTAGCCCCCCCAAAAAAGTCAGGGTAGTAAGTGAGGTAAACACCAAGTTAGAGATGTCAATAGGGAGAAGGGAAGGGGTAAATGGAGAACGTGACAAAGGCAATAAGGACAGGGATGAGGCAAAAAGGGGTAAGGCCATCAGGAAATGGAGGATAATGAGTACCAATGCCCATAGACTGGGCAACAAGCTCCCTGAACTGGTGGCCTTGATGGAAGAGGGATGCTTGGATATAGTAGCAGTCACAGAAACATGGTACACAGAGAACCATGACTGGGATGTTAACATACCAGGGTACACAACTTACAGGAGAGACACAAAGGGTAGAAGAGGGGGAGGAGTAGCCCTCTATGTAAGGGAAGGGATAAAAGCAACTGAACAAAAGAGTAAACAGGGAGGAGATAAGGCACTGTGGGTCACCTTAGAGACTGGAAATGGCACCACAATCTACACAGGGGTTGTCTACAGACCCCCATGTCAGGGGGAGGAAATGGACAAGGATATGATAGAAGGCATTCTTAGGATAGCAGAAAAAGGTGAGATACTGTTAATGGGAGACCTGAATATGCCAGATGTTAACTGGAGCACATTTGCTGCAGACACATCTAAGAGCAGGGCCATTCTTGATGCCCTACAGGTGGCATGCCTCAGACAGCTAGTTTTGGAAGCCACTCATGAGGAAGCAATCTTAGACCTTATACTCTAAAATGGGGACAGTGAGAGGATCTCAGATCTAGAAGTGGGTAGCCATCTGGGAACAAGTGACCACCAAACAGTGTGGTTCATGATAAACTTAGCTACAGAGCCAAGCCATGCAAACATGAGGGTTCTGGACCTCAGGAGGTCTGACTTTTGGCAAGATGGGAGTGTTTTAGAAAGGCCAGAAGGAGGGGTGCAGTAACAATGGGGAAACATCAAAACTGCCATCACAGAGGCAACAAGCCTTTGTGTGATGCAAATAAATAAATCAAAATGAAAGAAAAAGACTCTATGGTTCTCAAAAGAGGTGGCAGGAAAGGTCAGGGGAGAATACGATAGCATTCAGGAAGTATAAGAAAACACAGAAGGAGCAGGATAGTGAGCTGTACCAGTTAAAGCAGAAGGAAGCAGGGAGGGAAGTCAGAATAGCAAAGGCCCAAACTGTGGAAAAGAAAGCCAACTCAGTTAAGGAGAGGGATAAAACCATTTACAGGTACATCAGGGAGCGTAGAAAGACAAAGGGAGGGATAGTGAGGCCGAATAGAATGGATGGTGGGTGGTCAAAGAGGGACAGTGAAAAAGCAGGGATACTGAACATATATTTCTGCTCAGTATTCACAAAAGAGGAGGAGGGGGAAGTGCTTAAGCCAATTAACAGAAGCACTCTGGATAGCGGAGTCAATCCCAGTCCTTTCCCTCTGTCACTTCTTCATGGGTATGCAGTGTTCCATTATGCAAGATTAATTCAATACCCCTCTACTTCAAAAGGCTGTCCTATCTCGTGTATGGTTTCCTTGCTTTCTTAATCACATGCTGCCCTGTTGGGCCAAGCCCTTACCAGAATGTTACATGTAAGTTTTCCTTGACAGTTGTCTTGTATTTACGGTGAATGTTGAATTTTGGCCTTCTCCACAGGCTCCTAAACAGGTATGGAAGAGAACAGGACCTCAGCACTCATTAGAATAAGGGGGCAATGCATGTCTATAAAGAATTGGCAAAGGGGCTCAAAATGGTTACAATCTGTCAAGATATGAATAATAAAACAAATTGATCTATGATCAAACAGGAGTGGTGCATTCATTAATTTGTTTTCTCAGAAACAATATTTTCAAAAAATGCTGCTTACAGAAGTATAGCTTCTGACACAGCATAATGCTACTTGGATGGTCTCTGAGTCCCTCCTTATCACCATGTCTAAAACATAAAAGGACAAAGACATTTAAAAGAAAGACATGTAGATACTGGGGAGATTTACACAAATCACGATGCAGACGCAGGTGCAGTTAACAGTTCATCAACAAATGAGTCATTATCTGTTTTAATTTTGTATCATTTCATAACAGATTTAATTGAGTGTACTCCAGTCAACATGGATATAGCTGCTGCTAACAGACTTAACTCTGTAGGAACGAATCCTGACTGAAGACATTCAAATCAACATTTACAATCACCAAAAAGGGAAACCATATAATTAAAACAATTTATCTTACCTATTAATATAAACAAGTTAAATGTTGATACAGCAATTGTCTTTTAATATTTTAGAAATATCAGAATCTGCTGCCTCTGTTTAAAAAAGTGTATATTCTGTTTATTCAGAACATATTTTACATGTACCTTGCCTTTAGTATGTTCATTTTCATGTGTATTTAATAGAGAAATTTCATAAATATTTGCATATTCACTTTTGAAATTTAAGTGACTATTTTCTCTCAAACATAATGACATGCTAATAATTTTAACCTTACAGAGGGTGTATGGTCAAGCTTTCTAGCATCAAGAAATTCAGAATTTGAACCAGCATCTCCCTAATCAGTCTCATGCCAAAAATCAAGATCTCTGAGTTACTTTGTTTTAATGATACAAACCTATTTGTTACCTTATTTCGCTCACTATTTAAAAGAGCAAGCTTCAGTGAACAGCTACTGATGATGTCATAACAAAAACTCACAACCCTAGTTCTCCCTACCTTA
Organism: Neoceratodus forsteri; assembly: GCA_016271365.2. Classification (NCBI taxonomy): domain Eukaryota; kingdom Metazoa; phylum Chordata; order Ceratodontiformes; family Ceratodontidae; genus Neoceratodus; species Neoceratodus forsteri. Next base: position 1,634,594,941 of record CM028130.1, on the reverse strand, counting down.
TGAAACTTATTTCTCCCACGTTAGATAAAACTGTAGTGGTAAACATTTGAAAAGCAAAACATCTGGCACTGGGTGGGTACATTGCATTTATTTTGACAATGTGCATATGCTGGGGACTCAAGACTGTAGCAGAGAGTGGAATGCAGTGGCAAGAATGGATTTAGAATGCCAAAGTAATTTGCAAATTTAAAATACCTCAGGGATGAGATTTCAAAATGTCACCAGATGGCAACTGTGGAATGCAGCAATGAAACAATCTCAGAAAGTAGCTGAGACACTCAATTTTGAAATGTAGCAGGGATACTGAAATTTAAAATGTGGCAGTGTCAGAAATGTTTAGAATGTGTAAAAGATACTCAATTTTGAAATCTAGGAAACAAGCATCGTAGTTGTAGAATGCGGCAGGGATATTCAATTTTGTGAAGTAGCAAGTAGTCTGGTATCCAAGTGAACTGACCAAAAAACATAAGTTAAGTTCCATTAAAATAATAGGGGATATGGGATGGGTTAGAGTGTCATATGCTTTTTATTTTATCTTTTTATCTTTTTATCTTTGGGCAACAGACTTCCTGGGAAACATAAACTGAACTTACAAACTTAAATGGGCAGACTGGGTGGGCCATAGGCCCTTATCTGCCGACACTGTCTATGTATCTATGTATCTTCATGAGAGGTCTGTGACCTCTTGATCCCTCACAAGTGGGGTAGCCACAAGTGAGGGAGCAAAAGGGCACAGACCTTGAGTGAAGATTAAATAGCATATGGCACATTAACCCATGCCATGTCTGCTTTATAGGATGAGCAATGGATTCAAAATTCCCTGCATCTGTTTTTTATTATTTTACTGTTGCGTCTGAAGCCGCGGGTCTGCTGTAGCATGAATAGGCATGATGTAACCGATTCATAAGATACATTTTTTATCAATGAATCAGGTATGTCAGCAGGCAGGATATAGCTTTTATCTGACTGAATTTTCTATCACGCTCATTGTATAATATTGTTTATTAATAATGTTAAAATATAACAGCAAGATGTTCTCCACTAAACACCAACGTTTCATAGCATACTTGTTGCTATAGCAATGTGTGGCCAAAGAACCAACCTTAATTAATTTATACTAGTTAAATGGCCATATGATTTTTCAAAGGTACCAATCATTTTCTAATTCTCTTATTTCACCTGAGTGACATAAGTTCATCAATACTCAGACCTAAAACAGCATACAGCACAGCATACTTATACCCATAAATATAAATAAATATAAATCTTTTCTATCATATCTCATATATATCCACAATAATAAACATAAAGTTCATGCAGAAAAAACTTGTGCAGAAAATACTTGTATAGCAAGCAGATATGAATTATCTTCTGTTTTAAAAATGGAATCAGACTGAAACTTTTGTTTAAATCATCATGTAAGCTGACTCTTACAATATGCTGCCATTTGCTCTCATTTTGTAATAGTTGACTGTCCCAGTCACCTCCCTCAGACCTATAATGCCTTTTTCCAGTCCTTGAAATTTAAAAATATGGGGGCCCATTCCAAGTCGGTGTATGCCAGCATAAGCCAAAATACGCCAAACCCCTTGACGTATTTCCAGACTTGTGCCAAGCATTACGCCAGTCCTGATTCCAAGAGGCACCTTGTGCCATGTCAGCTGCTGGCTATGCCAACCATGGGTTATGCCACCTGCTACACCACAGCCTGCAATGACATGGCGCAAGTGCAGATTACGTCAGCAACAGCGCCCTATTCCCAGATTCAAGGAGCTGCACTGTTGGAATGATGTTAAAGCTGCTCAGGGCTCCTCTAAGGGGCATCCAATGGTACTATCTGTCAGATGCCCACTTCAAAGTGCTGCGGCAAAGGTGCCAATGTGCTCCCCATACCCAAACAAGCACATCCATGCCCCTGCCCCCCAAGAAGTTGGGGTCTCCTGGGGGTCCATTCTGCAGTGTGTCCCCTTGACTCCAGTGCCACCAGTCCTGCCCCCCCATACCCCCAGGTACATGTCATGGTGTCCTGGGGCAGGGGGCAGCTCCGGAAGGGCCATCAGTTGTGGGCTGTGACTTGCAACATGCAGGGCTATTACGCCATGCCCATGGTGTTAGCCTCCATATGTCGCAAGCTGCATGGCATAAGTACCGGGATTCTGCCATTCTTGGAATGTGGCACAGAGTCTCCAGCATAGCGGCAAATGTCACAACTCACATACACTAGCGAGATGCGACATTCTTCCTGGAATCGGGCCCCTGGTCCCTTCCTTTCTGGATATTGTGCACAGCCAGAGCATTTTTCATGTCTTTGTTGCCTGTGCTCTTCAAGTGTTCACCTATTCTATTTTTGATGCATTGTTTGTTTTTTCCAACAAAAAAACTATTACAGCTCTCACAATAAACCACATGAGTAGTACTACAGTTTATGAACTCTTTATTTTATTTATTTTAGTCTTTGGTAAACGGTTAAGGCCCACTAGGAACAAGTGCCTGTTATCAGGGGTGACCTGGGAGCACTGGGCGGTTAAGTGATTTGCTCAGAGTCACACAGTAGGCAAGTGGAGGTTGTGAGAATCAAACTCAGGTCTGGTCTGCTGGATGTATCAAGCTTGTTCACACCTCGTTCCTCTAACCTCTAGGTTATACTGCCAGCTCTCCTAGTTCATATGCCTTGCCTATAGGACGTTTAAAAGTGTTACGAGGCTTAATCTTGGAGCAAAAGGAGCAATTTCCACATTTGTACTGGTGACATCCCCTAGTTTGGGTTCAGCCTTCAAGATATGCCAACTGTTGTATAGTACATTGCTTAGCAATGGCACAAAATCAGGTTGATGCTATTCCATGAGAGAATTTACTTACACCACAACATCAGGAACAACAGACTAGGATTAAATGCCTATGTGACTTTACTCCACAGAGCAACAAACTAAGAGACATAATATGCAAGAACTGGCATATCTTGAAGACGGAACCCAAACTAGAAGACGTCACCAGCACAGCCCCTAGGATTGTGCACACATGTGGAAGGAACGCTGGGGATATGGTAACAAGCAGCTTATTTATAGACAATGAAAAACTTCCAAGAATCTCCTCCTGAGTGGCATATTTTGCTGTGGAAGTTGCTCCTTTTTTGCTCCAAGATTAAGCCTGGTAACACTTATAAACATCCTGCAACATGCGAGATATATGAATTAAGAGACTTCATAAACTGCAGTACTACTCATGTGGTTTATGTGGCAAGTTATAAGAGCTGTAATAGTTTTTACACTGGAAAACCGAAACAATGCTTCAAAAATAGAATAGGTGAACACTTTAGGAGCATAGGTAACAAAGACATGAACATTGCTTTGGCTGTGAGCAATATCCAAAAAGGAAGTGACCATGTTTTTAAATTTCAAGGACTAGAAAAATTAATTACAGGTCTTAGGGGGTGACTGGAACAAATAAACTATTACAACATCAGAATAAGTGGCAGTATATTTTAAGAGCCAACGTACATGACAGTTTAAATGAAAGTTTCAGTCTGGTTCTATTTTTAAAACATAGAAGATAATTTGTATCTCCTTGCTATACAAGTTTTTTCTGCAAAAGTGCTTTCTGCATGAACATTATATTTATTACTGTGGATATATGTATACATAAGATGTGATACATTTATGTTTATGTTTATTTAGGGGCATAAGTATGCTGTGCTGTACACTGTTTGAGGTCTGAGTACTGATGAACTCATGACACTGAGGTGAAATAAGAGAATTATAAAATGATTGGTACCTTTAAAAAATCATGTGACCTTTTAACTAGTATAAATTAAGTTACGTTAGTACTTAGGCCACAACTTGGTAAAGAAGCAAATATGATGAGAAACATTGGTGTTAGGTGGGGAGCATCTTGCTGTAATTTTGTAACATTATTTACAATAAGCAATATTTTTTTTTACTCCTACCGCACCTGGCCAGTCTCTCTTTCAGATAAACAATATTTTTTTAATGGGACTTAAGGTTTGTGGTCAGTTCACTGGGATACCAGACTGCTTGCTACTCCCCTATTTTGTTTGTGTCTTGCCACAAGTCTCTGTTCCCATAATAGCCACCTTTTTGGATCGATATGCGGTTTTGTAAAGTGTCATGAATGCCTAAGTACATGTGGGGGTGATGCACAATTTGAGGATGTAGTGGGGATGCTTGATTTCAGATTTTAGTGATGACGTCTGATTTCATGAAGTCACATATTGACACATTTCAGAATGTGGCATTGACACACACAACTTCGGAATGGAGTGAAAACATGAAATTATGGAATGTGGTGGGGACCTGTACTTTTGGAATGTGGCAGTGGTGTACAATATCAAAATGTGTCAGGAACCACACAAAGACAGAATGAAGTGGGGATGTGATATGCAATTCTGAAATGTGATGGGAGCATACTATTTTTGAATGTGGCAGGGATAAGCAATTTAAAAATAAAATGGTGTACTCTGTCACATTCTGACTGTGTGCATACCCACTATGTTCCAACATTTTCAGTCCCCATCAGATTCCTAGATGTGTGTCCCTGTCATGTTCCAAGACAGGGTCCCCACCATATTTTGAGATCTTATATCCCTGCCACGTTCCAAGACTGCAGTATTCATAAATTGCACACCACCTTAACATTTCATAGCTTTGTCCAGCGCAGCATTCCAAAACCACATCCTTCCACATTCTCAAGCACAGTACAATGAACCTGAACATTCTGGAAATGCATGCACTGCACCTGACCATGTGTCAGTATTTTTTTGTTAAAGATTATTACAACTACAGTTTTCTAAACTTTGGAGAAATAATGTCCATCCTATAAGGTTGCTGACAGGGAGGACTTGGCTGTGAGTTCTCATTAAGACATCATAAGTAGTTCTTCACTGAAACTGGCTTTTTTGAACAGGGAGTGAAATCTAGGTTGCAACATAACTTTTAACTTTTAAGTGAAGGAACTCTGAGATCTAATTTTTGGTATAAGGCTTATTGGGGATAGGATGATTCTAATTCTGCAGTGTAGCACTTTTGGTTGGACTTCCTCTTTACGGTGTAGCCTGGGATCACTTTGTCCTAGTCATTGTTCTCACTGGCCCAAGTATCTATAATGACAACTAAATCCAGAACAGAGTCTGCCACCAAAGCCTAGAGCTCAATAAGCTTGTTTCTCAGACTCCTAGCAATGAGGCGTACCACACACCAACACGTACCTGCATCTGTATTAACTGTCACTTGCCCTCCCTCATCAGTCTTCTTCAATAAACTTGGTGTCTTGTGTTTCCCTTTCCTTTCACATCTATTGGGTCTACCATGCCCTGTCCCTGGACCTAGTCCTCCATACATGATTCCTTGAACATCTTTCTGTCAACCCAAGGAGTCCTTTCTAGGTTCCCTACTGTTCCTACCTTCACAGCGGAATCACCAGCCCCAGCCTCACTATGAGTTAGTTGAACCATCTGCAAGAGTAGATGTCAAACTTCTGCCCTAACGCATTAGACACCTTTCTTGTCAGGTGAAAGCTACCACAGTTGGATCTTCTACATCAACCCAATGCATCAATGGTGCTGTTGGAGGCAGCTGTGGTGACACTGCTCGTAGTGCTGCTGACGACCAGCATGATGGTGGTGGAAGAGGAGACAACATGAACTTGAATCGTTTGAGCAGCAGCTGGGTGCTATGCTCATTCAAGAAGTGGCTTCTTGTGCAAACTGCAAATATGTTTGACAGAATTATATCAGGGACACAACTTGGCATGACAAAACTGCAAGATCTCAGTTGTAAAGACATGTTCATTCCCCCTGTATGCATGGACTGTACCGAACAGAAACTGTTGCATACACTTATAATGCAGCAGCAAAAACAGCTTGAAGAAACAAACAAGAATGTGTATCCACAACCTGATAACACTGTTCCTCCTTCTCCACTGCCATCTTGTGGTGCTACTAAGGTTAGCTGCACACTGCAACGTTGGTTTGGCTTTAATTTGGACACTCTGTCTTCAGTTCCACTTCACCACTTTGGCTTCAACATTTTGGGCTTGGTATTGGGGTTTAGTAGGCTACCAGTAGGGATAAGTAACCCCGTCTCTGCCACCTGTCACACATTCCTATCAATCCTAATCTCTTCCACCCTGAACTGGTCCTTCAGTCAGATTTGCAAGAAACACTTTACACCTCGCACAGTTCCAGGAGCCATAAATGATTTATTTCACCCCAAGACAACAATTTATAGGGAAGAAGGATGAGAGAGGGAAATGACTGAGGTGGTGAAGGGTGGTAAAGAGTCTGGGAAATTCTCAAGTGTTTTTAATTAACTTAGTCATATTACAGATACACAGATATATAAACAATGATGAAGGAAAAAGGCCTGTTAGTCTGCCTACCCTACCTAACTACTTCACATTGGCCTCAATGGCCCCCCTCTGTTTCTGTCACCCCTTTTCTGGTGAATCCCATATGCCTGACCCAACACTGCCTGAAGCCGTGCATTGATTTTTCCCAGCTAATTCCTCTTGTCCATAACAACCACTCCTTCTGTGAAAAAGTGCTTATGGATACCCAGTTTCAGTTTTCTCATTGCAAGTTTAAGTGAGTTCCCTCTTGTCCCTGTATTTGTTCTCAAGGAGAAAAGTTATTTAGTGTCCACTATCTTGTTCCAATGCAGGTTCTTATATATCTCAATCAAGTTGCCCCTTTCCCTCTTTTTCTTAGAGGTGTACATGTTCAATTCCTAAATCTTTGTATGTCTTGCCTCCTAGTCAATGGACCATCTTGGCTGCCCTGTGTTGCACTGCTTCCATCTTTTCACAGTCTTTCCTCAAGTGTTGACTTCAGTGCTTTCAACAGTATTCCAGGTGCGGTCACACTGGTGATCTATACAATAGAAGTGTTACTTTCTGACTTACACTGTTTGCCTCCCTCTGTGCATTCTCTACCTTGCCTACAGCTCTTTACAATGTATGGTTGATTTTAGCCTATTCAGTGTTATTACCCCTAGCTCCTTTTCCTCCATGGTGCTTTCCAGCACCACATTCCCCATTTCATATTGTATTCTCTGGTTTCTCTTCCCAATGTTCATCATTATACTTTTTTTGGCATTGAAACCCAGCGGCAAATCTTTGACCAGATCTCTAACCTGCTCAGATCCTCCCTGCTTCCCCATATCTCACAGTCATCAAGCAAGAAGGAGACCTCGGGATCATCATATCTGTTGACCTCAAGGTAGCTGGCCAGTATGACAAGACAGTGAGAAAGGTTAGTGGGATGAAGGGGTGGCCTGGGAAAGGGATTTCTAGCAGGAGAAGTGAAAGTGGTGTTACAATTGCATCAATCCCGGGTGAGGCCCCACCAGCAGTACTGTGTCCAGTTCTAAAGATACCACCTCTGTAAATGACATTGACAAGGTAGAGGCAGTACAGAGGAGAGCAATCAAAATGGTGTGAGGGTTGCACAAAAAGTCATACAAGGAAAGACTGCAGGACCTTAGTATATACCCCCTGGAAGAGAGGAGAGGAAGAGGGACATGACTGAGAACTACAAATACCTGCCTGGTGTGAACAAGATGCAAGTGTGTCTCTTTCAGAGAAAAGAAGACACAAGAACATGAGAGCATGCAATGCAGCTAAGGGTGGAAGTTTATACAAACATGTAAAGAAGCCAGCAGAAGAAGGCCATTTGGTCTATCAAGTCTGCTCATATTGCAGTGTACACAGCTTGAGCTAATGTTCCTGCCCTCCCTCCCTGCCTCCTCACTCCTCCCATCCTCCCTCCCTACCCAAGATTCTTACCTTCACCCTATGCCTATCCTAGACTCTCTTAAAGCTGCCCACTGTCATCAATGAGATGACCGCTTCTGGCAGCACATTCCAAGTGTCCACCACCCTCTCTGTGAAGAAGTGCTTCCTGACCTCCATCCTAAATCTCCCACCCTCCAATCTAAGACTGTGCCCCCTTGAGATATGGTTGCCACTCAGCTTAAAGAGACTCTTCTTATCAACTTTATTTATCCCATTCAAGTACTTGAATGTCTCAATCATGTCCCCTCCCTCTCTCTCGTCTTCCTGGGAGTACATACTATGTGCCCTCAACCTCTCCTCATATGTCTTGCCCTGCTGACCAGCTGTCATCTTTGTAGCCCTCCTCTGTATCTTCTCCAGCAGATTTAGGAGGAACGTGAAGAAATACTTCGTAAGAAAAGGGTGGTGGATAACTGGAACAACTTGCCAGAGGAGGTTCTGGGGCAAAGACTGTGGGGAGCTTCAAGCATAAGTGGGATAGCCACAGGGGAAAACTGGATAAAGAACATGGGAAAAGCAGGGATGGTGATGACTAGATAGGGTCAGGGTTGTCCTATTGTCAAGAAAAATTAACATAGATATACCTACAGGTACCTTTCTGCCACCAAACTCTATGTTTCTGTATTTCTGTTATCCCTTCCTCAATATTCACCCTTGTGCAAATCTGATCATCATCTATGAAGAGGTGGATCATGCTCTTAATGCCTTCCTTTATGTCACAAATGAATACATTGAAAAGGACCAGGCCCAGCACTGACTCCTGGGGTGCTCCACTTGTTGCTTCCTTTAACTCTAAAAATGCCACATTAACTACTACACTTGGGCCGGGATTTCAAAAGGGTTGCGCATGGTGCAACACAGATGCACCATGCACAACCCACTGATGCGTTCTGGTGTGATATTCAGAAGGGGAAAGTGCCCGGCATAAATCCCAATGCACTGGGGCACATCAGTAATGTATGTAGCATAAGTGGGGGGGCTATGCCCATGCATACTCTGCACATCCCGATATTCAGCCCAGGATGTGCTGAGCAGATGCAGGTGCAACCTCTATTTGCGCCACATACAGTTAAGCCTAAAAAGCAAGGAGAAACTGCTGGTCACTCACAGGTGAGCTGCCGTATTGCAGGGTACAACACAGCAGCTGCCAGCTGTGGGTGACCACCAGAGCTCTGACTGCACCATCTGTTGTGGTAGTGCCCCCGATGCCCGATTGAAGGCATAGGTATACAATTGAAATGTCCAGTATCCCTGGTGGTCCAGTGGACTGCTGCCAGCCCGATTGGGGGCATATGTAATAATGTAACATGTCCAATATCCCAGGTGATTCAGTGGACCACTGCCAGCCTAATCGTGGGCATGTGTGGTCTAATAAACATTTATAACCATTCCTGGTGGTCCAGAGGTACCCCCCTCCCCACCTGCCCACTGTGCCCCACCACCCCACTCCCCTCCGGTCAGTGGCAGGAGACAGATCCCCATCCACAAGCCACCCAGCCACCCACCTACTGACTGCGTACAGTAAGGCTGTACACCCATTGGGTCCACAGCATGGGCCAATGGGCATGCAGACTATACCGTACTACACAGTCCATATATGTGAATGGAGCCATCATTTCCAATTGTGCCACACAATGAGACCTGGAACAAATTCTTTCTTCCTTCATTTATGTTTCTGATTAACTTTAATATTCAGTTTCTCATGGCAACAGAGCCATAAGATATCCTTAAATTTAAGTGGAATTCTCTTACAAGCAAGCAAATGAAGAATTGTTGATCTATGTTCCAGCGGGCATTGCGGAAAAGTGTCAAGTTCTCTGAAATTAGAATCTAAGACTTTATTAAAAATAGCTTTTTTAGAGACTAAAAGAATACCAAGAAATGTAACATTCCACTTCTTCAGCCTGAGAAAGATATCTTTATAATACTGTGGCGCAAAAGGCACAACTCTAAAAACCTTTTGAGTATCATTCTCCCACCCGGGGAGCCAAGCTAACAATTTGCAGTGTTATAACTCCATCCAGCCAATGTGTTTGCATAGACATAGAAGTTTAAGGTGAGGTGGTACAGGCAAAGTTTAAGGTGAGGGGGTACAGGCAAAGTGGGCAAGCATTAAGGATGCAGTACTTGAAGCAACATCCCATTGTGTTAGACAGAAAAGGAAGTGCAAAAGAAGAAGGAAACCACTTTGGTTCTCAAATACAGTAGCAGAAAAGGTCAGAGCCAAAAGGCTGGCCTTCAGGAAATATAAGGGAACACAGCGGGATGAAGATAGGGAGGCATACCAAACTGCCCTAAGGGAAGCAGGTAAGGCAGTAAGGCAGGCAAAGTCCCAAACTGAGGAAACACTAGCACGAACAGTAAAAGAAGGTGACAAGACTTTCTATAGATACATTAGTGAAAGGAGAAAGTCCAGAGGGGATTGCTAACAATGGAGAAAAGGGAGCATGTGAGGAGGAGGACCCTGTAAAGGCATCTATCCTAAATAGATACTTTGCTCAGTATTTACTGAAGAGAAGGTAGGACAGGGCCCACAGCTCAGCATCATGGACACAGGGGAGGGAGGTGGCTACTCCCTTCACAAAAGAAGGTCCTACAAGAGCTTGCTAAGCTCCAGGGTGGATACGGCAATGGGACCTGATGGCATACATCCCAGGGTACTTAAGGAGCTAAAGGAGGAACTAGCAGAGCCATTAGCAGAATTGTTTAGTGAGTCTCTGAGCACAGGAGAGTCCCAGAAGACTGGAGAAGGCTTTATGTGGATCCCGCCCACAAGAGTGGTAGCAGGAGGAGGCGGGAACTACAGACCGGCAGTCTTACCTCAGTAGTGGGCAAGATTATGGAGGCACTCCTTAAGGAAAGGATAGTGCAACACCTGGAATCCATAGGGCACAGGATCCAAGACAGCATGGGTTTACAAAGGAAGGTCCTGTCAAACTAATCTCAAAGATTTCTTTGACTGGATAACCAGAGTGGTGGACCAAGGGGGAGCAGTTGATGTCGCCTACCTTGACTTCAGCAAAGCTTTTGACACTGTTCCACATAGAAGATTGATAAATAAGCTGGGTAGACTCGGGGTGGGTTAGAAGTTGGTCAACTGGGTGGCAAACTGGTTGACTGGCAGAAAACAGAGAGTGGTGGTAAATGGTATACAGTCAGAAGAGATGCAAGTCACAAGTGGGGTACATCAGGGATCAGTCCTGGGGCCAGTCCTCTTCAACATCTTCATTAGTGACCTTGCAGATGGACTAGAGGGTAAGGCTTGTCTGTTTGCAGATGACACCAAGATCTGCAACAGAGTAGATGATCCAGATGGGGTGGGCAGAATGAGAAGAGATCTGGATAAACTAGCAGAATGGTCAGAAGAGTGGCAACTGGGATTTAATGCAAAGAAGTGCAAAATCATGCACATAGGAAGAGAAACCCTGAAGCCACCTATAGGCTGGGAGGAGTTGCTAGCAGTCACAAAGGAAGAAAGAGATTTGGGCATCATCATCACTGATGACCTAAAATCATCAAGCAGACCTCTAAAGCAGTAGGTAAGGCTAGGGGTGTTAGGGTGTATTAGTAGGGGTATCACAAGTCGTAAGAGGGAGGTAATAATCCCTCTGTACAAGACACTGGTTAGACTCCATCTGGAGTACTGTGTGCAGTATTGGAGGCCACACCTTCACAAGGACATTAATCAAATTGAGGCAGTCCAGAGAAGGGCAACCAAAATGGTGCAGGGACTGCATCAGAAGACATATGAGGACAGATTAACGGATCTCAATATGTATACCCTTGAGCAAAGGAGGGAGAGAGGTGATATGATTGAGGCATTCAAACACCTTAAGGGCATAAACAAGGTGAAAGAGTCTAACATGTTTAAATATAAGAAAAATAACAGGACAAGAGGACACAGCATGAGATTAGAGGAGGCCGATTAAGGGGGAATGTGAGGAAATTCTTTTTCACAGAAAGGGTGGTGGATGCATGGAATGGCTTACCACAAGAAGTGGTGGCTATGAATACAGTGCAGGGCTTCAAACAGGCATGGGATAGGCATAAGGGAGCAATACAAATGACTATGGATAGATAGGTCACTGACAGAGCAAAGGCCGAAGGCACATTTATAAGGTAGAAAAAGAAATGGGCAGACTGGATGGGCCTTGCGGTCCTTATCTGCTGTCAACTTCTATGTTTCTATGTAGACATAGAAGTTTAAGATTAAGAAATAGAAAATGAATAAACAAAAAGACCAATGGATTGACCATGGTCAAACCACCTTGTGAAACACTCAAATATAAAATATTTCTCTTTAACGGATTTAACCGACTCCCCCAAATAGCAGAAAAAAAGATACTCAAAAGTGTGGTTTCTCTTTCTTTTTCTTTCTTTTGGAGGTGGAAATATATTACTAATAAACAAAAATAGTGGTAGGAGATATGTTTTAACTAAATAGACCATTTTTAGATTTCCAATAGTATGCTTATTCCAATTAACCACTAATTCCCTACCTTGTTGTAATTTTACATCCCAATTGACCAGATTCTGCTGCCCCATATCATAATCCACCCCCAAAATATGAATAGGACCATCCTCAACTGGTATCCTAGCAAAATCTCTTGTTACTGCCTGTCGTAACCTGACCCATTTTGCCTTACTCTTTTATTTATTTAAACAAACACCAGAAGTGTTCCCATAGGAATTACAACAATCTACAGCTGTCTGTACTGTCTGTATGTTAGGAAGTAATAGACAGATATCATCTGCATATGCTACTGCAGTATTCGAGAGTTGCTGACCTGAAATCACAAGAGGCATTAAAAAAGTCTATCATTGAGGAGTCACAAAAGAGGATCAATAAAAAAAAAAAAAATAACAAGGGACTTAAGAGACATCCCTGTCTTACCCCTTTTGTACTGAAATCAAAGGTTCTAAATGACCATTAACCAAAGCACTGATCACAGCAGTTTTATAAATGAGTTTTAACCACTGAATAAACAAGTCCAGAAAACCATAAAAATGCAGAATACTCCATAAAAAGGCATGATTCACTGAATCAAACGCCTTTCTCTGGTCAAAGGATACAATCATACCCTCCAAAGCTCCAAGAGTACCAGATTCAAAAATCTCCCAAAAGAGAATAAGCACATCAGTCAGTCGTCTACCAGGAATGGCACAAAATTGATTCTTGGATATAACGTACTGAGCCACTCTAGATAATCAAATGGTCAAGATTTTAAATAAAATCTTAAAGACTACATTTAGAAGACAAATAAGTCTCCAGTTATCCAAACACTCATTTTCTCCCTTTTTATATAAAAATATGGTAATACCTATTGACATCTGCAAAGGAAGGATTTAACAATGTCTAGAACTTCCTCAGTGGAAATATCATCAGTAAGCAACTATAATTCAGATACTGGACTCTGAGGGATATTAATAAGTTGAAAAAGAGACAAAAAGTGTTTCTCATCAGTCTGCCACTCCTTACATTGTTGAGCCAAATAATTAGATACTGTCTGCAGAATTTCCTTTGGAGATGTTTTCACATTATTCAGATCATCCCATAATTCCTCTATTGTCCTATTCTGCACTCTATATTTACAACTTAAAAAGGGACACGTTGTATCAAGTTTCCCTTTTATCACAATTTTCTGTTGCATAATTAATGATTCCATTTGTTGTTCATGAAATGTTGTCATTTCCGTTTGAACTTCTTTAATCTGTGTATCAAAGTTGTGTTTAGTTGTCTGAGCCAAACTCATCAGCTGTTGTACACATTGGACCTGATATTCAGACTGTGCCAGGCTGTGGCACAAGCCTGGGCTCAGCACAACTTTGCTGTGCAGGGGCATTGACTGGGCGATATTCAATGGAGCTGTGCCATGGCACAGAATCATTGAATATCACACCCTGCTGCCTGCAGTGTGCATGGTGCAGTGACACTGTGCCAGCACAAGTGGCCAGAGTGGAGCAGGGGGATGAGCTAGCGCAAGTTCCATTGTGCTATGTGCAACAACTATGATATTCAAAAGTGCACATGTAAATGGTGCCATAATGTATGCCAATCACAAATGGTGCCATTTGCATGTCATTATAGCCACAATTGCATGCAGGTGCACTGATCCCCGGTGACTTGCACCTGGCGCCCTGCCAGGCAGCAGCAGTCGGGGACAGATGCACCCTGCACAGCGCAGCAATGTGCCCCACAGCCCAGTCATGAGCATAAGTATTAAAATAGGAATTCCAATATCCCTGGAGGTCCAGAGAACCACTCACAGCCTGATCACGGGCATAAGTTTCAATAAATGGATTCCAATATCCCTGGTGGTCTAGTGGACCGCTGTCAGCCCGATCGCGGTCTTAAGTAAAAATAAATCCTGTCCCATATCCCTGGTGGTCCAGTGGACTGCTCACAGCCCAATCATGGGCTTAAGTGAAAATAAATCACATCCTATATCCCTAGTAGTCCAGTGGACCACTTGCAGCCCAATCGTGGGCTTAAGTAAAAATAATTCATGTCCTATGTCCCTGGTGGTCCAGCGGACCGCTCACAGCCTGATCGTGGGCATAAGTCTAAATAAACTAATTCCAATATCCCTGGTGGTCCAGTGGACCACCTGCAGCCCAGTCACAGGCATACGTATTACTATAAGAATTCCAATATCCCTGGTGGTCCAGTGGACTGCTCGCAGCCCAATTATGGGCATAAGTTTAAATAAATGGATTCCAATAACCCTGGTGGTCCAGATGTACCCCCTCCCCACCTGCCCACTGAACCCGACCGCACTGCTCCCACCGATCAGTGGTGGGCAGCAGCACCCCACCTGCCTGCCATCCCCGCCACCCGCCAACTGTCACCATAAGGAAGGGCTGTATGCCCACTGGTCCACAGCGTGAGCCAATGGGCATGCAGCCTGTACCATACTACACAATCCAGATATGTGAATGGATCCATAGTCGTTACCATATTATCATAATCCTTCTAAGTTCAGCCCCCAACGGACTGGATCCAAATCTCCTACACATCTCTTGACCTAGAATTGCCTCCCTACTTGCTCACCTTTGGAAACTTTCCTTCTTTCTCTGTTCTATCCCGCAGGCTTGGAAGATTGATAAGGTTCTGCCTCTGCATAAAAGGGGTGGCACCTCCTCTACTGACAACTTCCAGCCAATCTCACTCCTCCCCTATCTTGCTGAGCTCCATGAGAATTTAGTTCACTCCCAGCTTACTGACTTCCTCTACTCTTCCAACTTTATTTCCCCTTTCCAGTTTGGTTTTAGGAAGAACCATTCTACTGGCTCCTCCCTACTGCATGTCATTGACTCAATCCTCTCCTGGTTGGATCAGCATAATATTACTGCAGACACGTTCATGAATCAGGCAAGGCCTTTGATGCAGTGTCTCACCCCCTCCTCTTTAATGAGCTGAACTCTGCTGGCCTTTCAGCTCCTGCTGTGGACTGGTACTGCTCTTACCTCATAGACTGTCACCAGTATCTTCAGGTTGGAGGCATCTGATCCCTTCCATCTTTTCAGGGTTCCCCCAAGGCTCCATCCTGGCTCTGATCCTTTTCTTCATTTTCTTAAACAACCTCCCCTCAGCCTGTGTCTTTTTGCATAGCCACATGTATGCGGACAACATGATCATCTACACATCTGTCCCATCTGCTCCGTAGTGGAGATACCACTCCAATCAAACATCCACAATGTTCTATGCTGGTTCCATGCCAACCAGCTGAAGGTCAATACCAAGAAAACCATGTCTATGACCTTCAGCACCAGCCAGAAATTGTCTGATCTCAACATTGGATAGTTCTACCCTGGAGATTGTTCCAGCCTTTAAGTACCTTGGTGTGTGACTGGATAGTTCGCTCGACTTTACTACCCATATTGATACCATCCATATCAAGGTTTTCCCCAGATTCAGTGCCTTACACAGTAACAAGGATTGCCTCTCTCCCCATATCTGATATGAGCTGGCTACCAAAATGGTTCTCCTGGTCTTCAACTATGCAGATGTGCTCTATGACACTGTCCCTTCATTTTCCATTAGCAAATTGGACACCTTCTCTAATGCCTTCTGTCATCTTACTACTAGATCTCCACCTCATGCTCATGACTACTTTCTGTGCTCCTCCTTCTCAGTCCTCCATCCACCTCCATATTGCCAGTCCCATGTCACCCTTTTCCTAGCCAAATACTGGTTTGGCTCCCTTCCCTCCTATCTTTCTTCACCCCTTTCCTCAGTCCCATCTCTGCATAATCTCTGAGCTCTAGGGGTTTCCATACTTTCTCCATTCTGCACCCTTACTACACTTCTGGGCAAGCTGCTTTCTCCTACTGCCTAGTGTCCCTCTGGAATCTGTTGCAGCCTTTACTCCAGTTCTCCCTCTCACTTCTTACCTTCAAACACCTGCTAAGGCTTGCTCTCACTCTCCCCTGCACCTGTCATTCTCCCTCCTGACCCCACTCTAACCTCCTTCCTTCTGCTTACCTTCCCTGACCAGGGCAACAGAAATTAATTCAGTCTCATTCTAGTACTGGGCACTTGTCTTACCTTGCATGTATTGTAACATATTTTCCTTACTGAAGAGCAATCTCCATCTAGCACTGCACACTTGTTGTACTCTACCAGATATTGTAACATTTTCCATATTGTGTTCTGTGCATACTGTTTCATTGCAGTTTGTGACTTGTATTTGCATTTCATGATAGACTGGTACTCTATGTTAATCCCACTTCTCCATCCCCCAGCTCACACCTGGGAATGAGCCTTGCTTCAATGTACCTTTCCCAGTTATGAATTTTGAAATAAATAAATAATATTATCTGAGTTTTGCCACCCCTTCACAGTATCTTGGTATCTCGATCCACTGTGAATTCCCAGGACTTGCCCCAGCACCTTGACAAGGAGCAGGAACATTTAAATACTTTGTTATTGCCTGTATTACCATGATATGTTGCAAAACAGATACTGTACAGTAGTTTGATGGTTTTGTTTCAACCACCAATTGTAGCTATTTTCAAAATGACTAATACTGCTGTTTTAAAGGTGATAAAGAAATCTCACTTTATGTCTGTGACATAAATCCAATGATATATGCTAAAAGTAATGATTTCATTCTTAAATAGTTTGGTCTACAGCATGGCAATAATAGAAAATATCATGAGTATTAAAGCACAGTTTTGCAAAACTTAAACGGGCACTGTCAACCTTGTTTAGGTCTCAAATGGCCCTAGTCTTAAAAACAAATTTTATGAGTGCTCACATTCTGTAAAGATTGCTGATGTAGCTGGTTGTTTGATTTTTTTTTTTTTTGAGCCCAGTACCCTCACCACCCCTGCCTTGTCAGGCAGAAGCTCCTCACCCACTGTCCTCATTCACCACCCCTCAGCGCAGGCTTTGCATCCCCCCGGGCAGGGCCGCTGGGTGGGTGTCTCTATCCAGGACACTGAGTCTCTAGTCCTAGCTAACCCCCCAGGACTGGGTCATGAGAGAGGGAACCCCCCCAGTGGATCTTCATCATGGCAGGAGTGGTGGTGGAGGTGGTAGCTTCACCCATGGGGCTGGACTTTTTTGAATACTGGTGTTCCTCAGAGGAAGGACATGCAATGACGTCATTGGGCACAGCTGATGTCTGTCCTGTAATGTGTGGCCTCAGTACCTGCGGCTCATTCCCCAGGGGCAGCTAATGTACCAAATGCTCACTCCTCCCAGAGAAGGACAGTCCCAAGACAGCACTCAATCCTTCACTGCCCCAGCTGGCCCTCCAACTCCCGGGTCAATTCCCAAACCCGGGTAGTGGGCATCATGAGTAGATGCCCTGCCACTGCGCTGGTGGTCCAGCAAAGCTGGTTGTTTGATTCTGATTCCTATTTTGTTTCTAAAAGTGAATAACAGACTGGCCACCATATTGTTGTTACCACACAAAAATGTGTTTGTTTACATTCCTTGATGAACTTCCACTGCATTTTTTCTGGACTCAGGAACATACTCATGCAATCTAATCACTTGTTATGCAGTGGGCGGAGATGACATTATTGCATCATGAGTGCCTGCACAGTGTGGGGGGCTTCATTTTCTTCGGAAAGTATACAGCAAGAATAGATGAAGGATATGAAACAAAACAAGGTTGGGTGTAGATACAACATTGGCATGCATTTCAGTTCTACTAAGAAAGGAAGCAGATAAAACAACCAGCGACATTACTGAATTTTAGAGAAGGTAAGCAATCATAAAATGTGGGTTTTCAATGAGAAATACTATGATGCAAAAAGGGTCGACAGTGCCCCTTTTCCTTTCAGAGATGTGTGAAAGTGTACTTCAGCTATAAAATCTAAGATCGTGTTCTCCAGTTATGAATGTCCTAGAAGACTTATTTCAGTATTAGAACTGCTGCACCTAAAACCCATAATATTAGACTTCTGACAGTATGCACCTCTCAGTATCATTAACTGAGTCAGCCTCTGAAGATACTGTACATGAACAGTGAATTGAATGTCTGAGTTGACATGGATGTCAACCACATCCAGATTAGATCATGACTTGATGAATGGACACAGTGCCCATTACCATTTCCTTTCTATTCTGTACCATTTCCAAGAACAACGTAGCTGTGAATTCATACCTTGGTGAACTAGATGTGAACCCAGATTTGTCTGTTCAATGAACAGTTATCTTTAACTCTCTTATGGTGACATAATGACCTTTCCTTACATTTTCTTTTACTGGATGATATTTATGACATCTTGAGTCAGGTGATGTAGTTTACAAATAGAGGGATATACCATTTCAGATAAGAATGTCACAATAAAACTGACTTTCTCCTTGGAACTGTGATGTTAGTTTAAATGCATTAAACATTGTTACTTTTTTCTTGGTTTGGTATTTGTGCCTTGCAATAGAACATTTAGGTTGGTACTGCTACTGTTTGGGATATGAAGCACTGTCGCAGTGACTGCTTTTTTAAAAGATTCCAAGATCTCAGATATTGATAAAGCTGTACCACTATTTTAATTAGTTTATAAAATGCAGTATTTCCACGTCACTCAGCCCAGGGCTAGTGTACCAACATATGATAGGATTCTTACCATTTGTATAATTGTTCTTAGAAGGAAACATTTCTAGAGTTGGCTTTTGAGTCAATGGACTTACACAGTCAGCATATTTCACACACACATATGCACAATCCAAGTGTAGGAACAGACATAGTGATCTATGTTACTTGAGTCCCCTTTTGGCATAAAACCATCAGCCACAGTGGTCTGCCTAGCCCTAACCCTGGCAAAGGGCTGAATAAATATTTTTGTATAATAAAAAGCATTTTCCTGATGGTGTATCTTTAATTATACAATGGCAAGAAAATTTTCTGGACTCTGATTGGTCAGTGTGTGTCTGAGACAGTGATGTTATTATACAGTAACCGCACTGTATTGATTTTTTTGGATAATCATTATGAGCTACTCTTTTTTTTCAGAAACAAAGATACACTGCCTCACTAAAAAACAACTAAAAACATTTTTATTTATATTTTTTATTTTCTATAACATCGAGCCATTGTATAGTTGCAATAAGGCACTCCAAGGTGTGTGTTACCATGTAATAAAGTCACTCCTGGGGTGGTGGAAGCACTCAGCTTTGCCTCATGCTTCAACCCACCCCAGGAGTGATGTTATTACACAATAACACACACCTTGTCATGCCTTATTGCTTAAGTAATCAAATTTGGTGCCTATTTACTTGACTACTTCACCACCGTGCATAGCTAACCACATGAGGAGGAAGCGAAATTAAGAAAATGAAGGTCTTTCTTTCTTTTTACTTTAAAAGCTAATGAATTCCTAGAGACCACTTAATGGGATGTAGTTGTTGCTGTCCATCCTCCCTTCCACCACTGCCAACTGTTCCAATTGATGGGAAGTTGGGAGAGCAGATGGCTTAATTCTTTGGGCTAAATTTTGAGACATCTCCCTCACAAGAGCATGTCTGACACCAGAAAACTAAGGATGAGCTGATGATACTTTTACATCTAGTAAGCATGCAGAAATCTGTTGTTTTGTACACCAGCAAAGCAGGTTTGAAGAAACTCCATTTTCTTTTGGCATTTTGGTACTTTGACTTCATGACGCAGCACTTTTTGCAGAGAACACACACACTGAGTGTGTCCAAGCTGTTGGCAAGCCACGTAATCTGCAGCAACCATTCAGGGATGCTAGAGATGGAAAATTCCTCACACTGCATGCAACTCAGTGCCATCTCCTGCTCTAACATGGAAATAATGCGACTGCTAAATAAGTTCAGTGTAGGTGAAAAAGAGTGACTTTTGTTCATAAAACTTTCAAAATTATCACAGGATCATCCATTATAATTCCAGTTAGCTTAATATCACTACATTTAACTTGAATGTCAGAGAGGTATGCTAATGAAATTTTACTGCTGTGGAGAGGAGAGACTGCACAGTGTGGACTTGCAGCAGCAGGAGCAAGACAAAGTGAATTCAATAGACTGGGAAAGATGCTGGGAGGATGTTTGAAAGTGTTTTTGACAAATATTGTTTTACTGAGTGCTGCTGGTGTGGAGGGCATAGAAATTATGTTTTTCTTTTTTTTAATTGTTCCTTGCCCCCTACAGAAGGAACAGGACAGAGTGAATTTAGTAGTCTGAAGAAAGTACGATGGAGTTTAAAGGAATTGTTGATTAAGAGCATAGCAAACTTAAGCCTAGGTAATGCTGAGATTTAATTGTTTTTGTTATACATTTTGTAGGAGTGCTACTCATGTGTGGCCCACATCAAAATCAAACAGTTGTAGTACTGGTGCCCCCCCCATCAATGCTGGTCAAAGGAGCCTGGACATTCTTTAAAGTTATTCCATTTTCTCAGGCACTCTTCATCTTCATTCTGTCATTTTCAAGGGGTTCTTGGTCTCATCATTTGGTCAAATCAATGATTAGCCTGACCACCAATGGCAAGGACGCCCCCTCATAGGTCAGGTATCTAGACTTTCAATTATAACATGCCAATGTGAGATGCTTGCAACATGTTTTGTGTGGGGACCACTCTCTGACTGCAGTTTTTATACTGTGTGCTGACTTATAGAATTGACCAATAATTAGAATCTTGGTGGTGCATAGTACAGAAAATGATCTTTATTTTTTTTTTCTAACTTCAGCCCTTACCCAAGCTGTACTGACATACAGAATTAGTTTAGTTGCTGTATTAGTCCTTCTAAGAACAGATCCAGAAAGAAATGGTTTGATACTATTTATTGAACCAACATAGATGTAACAAAAGAAAACAGTGCCTAAGCTTTCAGACCAACAAAGTCCTTCCTCAGAAGCTTATGCTGGTTGTTTGAAAAATCAATTCTATTAACACCCAGATCATACATACAAAAACAGAAATAATTCTCTTTAGTTTAAAATACTTTTGTAAAACATAACTGTGGTTTAAATGGAAGAAACCAGTTTATGCTAACTAGCTGCTGTGAAACATGCCAAGGTCAAATGTCACCAGAGGCAGATACGAGGAATCCTTTGAGAGGCCAGGCAGTTTCACTAATTTACATTATGAATGTTGCATGAGTCAGTGTGTTATGTGGATGCACTCTTAATAAAAAGCAGTCCTTTAGATTTAATACCCACTGAAGTATATGTTAAAAATTGGATAATATTCTATGCTAAAAAGTACTACAAAAGTGCAAGCTGTATCCGTAATGGTGATAAGCATGCTGGGATCTATATCCTTCCTATGAGAATGCAAAGTTCATATCCTTGCTGAATTAAAAAAATGGCATGCAACCACACAAAGGAATTTAAGTGAGTCTACTGCAGTGTTTAATACCCCCCTCCCGGGATGTAGTACCTAGACACCTCTCCACATCTGGGCCATTTTTTAAAAGCTATAGATGTTACACATTCAGTGCCTCTTATTAGCTATTTCCCCTCCTGTAGTTGATAAACAGTACTTAGCACAGTAAATGCAAATAAAAACTATAAGATTTATTAACAACTCAATGCAGTGTTACAGGAGGATACATCGAAGGCCAGTATACCATGCATGCAGCTGTTTCCAGCTATCAGCCTGCACATCACCTTTTCTTGGTGACCACAGTCTGTCTGTTCTGTCAGTCTCCCCTACCTCTTGTTCTTCCCTTGTTGGGACTGCAGGCATTAGGTGGAGTGCTTCCCATACTATAGCACTGACTTAGAACCCAGGGTTGAATCATGGCAGAAACAATAACTGTGCAGCCCAGGATCTTTATTTGGTGTGCTTAAATGTACAATAAACCTTTCCATAAGAACCTTTGCAATGGTGGGCATCTTCTGATCCTTGGAAGGTAATGCTAGTGGGGATTGTGAGAAATGATCAGTTATGACCAGTATGTTCTGTGTAGGACTTGCTAAGCTTCAGGCTTAAAAATCAGTACAGATAAATAGCAGGGGTGAGTTGTCTTGGATATTTACCAATGTGGCATGCAAGCATACTTTGGTAATGTCTTTCTTCATGCACCACTGTCATAAGTCCTACAATATGCAATTTGATCAAGACGTTTGTGGCTTGACACTGAAAGAAAAGCACTATGAACCTAGTATTTTTTTTTTGTTTTTCAATATAGAATCTTTTCAGTTCAAAACACTTAGTCCAGCATGGTTTTAGCATTATTATCCCCTCATGGTAGAATTCTGTCTTGCCCCCCCCCCAGAAAAACCCTCCAGAGCAGCTATCACCTCTTCATCATCATCAAATCTCTTTCCACGGAGTTCAGCCTTCAGTTTTGGAACAGGCAGAAGTCTGAAGAAGCAAGATCTTGTGAATAATATGTGTGTGGAAGCAGTTTGCACCCATGTTCTGTTGCAACAGCCACTGCAGCCTGTGCTGTGTGGGTGAAGCATTGTCTTGCAGCAGAAAAACACCTTACCTCAATTTTCCACCCTGTTTGGCTTTGATGGCTCCTCTCAGCTTGAGCGGTTGTTCAGCACAGTGCTCAGCAGTTATTGTCTTTCCTTTTTTCAAGATCATCAATCACAATCACAGCTTTAGAGTCCCAGAAGACCAAGACCATGATTTTGTCACTTGAGGCGGCCTGCTTGAACTTCTTTGGCGTCGGAGATACATGTTTCCTTTGTTTGCTTTGTTGTTTAGACTCCAGTTCAAAATGCTGAACCCAGGTTTCATCCATTGTTACAATACAACTGATAAAGTTTGCTTCATCCGTTTTGCATTGTGAAAGAAGTTGGCTTGAAATGTCCCTTCTGGCTTGTTTCTGATTGGGTGTCAACATTCTTGGCACCCATCTTGCTGATATTTTGATCATGCCCAGGTTTTTGGTCAATATTGACTGTACTGCCCAAAATGGATGTCCAAGGTGCAGGCTTCATGCAGTATAGTTACTCTGTCTGTCTTTCATCACCATTTGATGGACAGTGTCAATGTTCTCCTCAGTGGTCACCTCTCATGGGTATCCTGACTGGGGATCATCTTCAGCACTTCTGCCATGCTTAAACTCAGCAGCCCATTTCTTGACAGTTGAATATGTAGGGGCTTCTGTCCCAAGTTTGTTGGCCATATCCTAATGGATTTACTCTGAAGTCATTCCTTTAATATAGAGGAACTTGATGATTGCTCTGATCTCAGTTTTCTCCATTCTCAAATGATCATAACCTATCAAAATTTGTCTGGCATATACCAGCAGATGAAAACATTTGATCATTATACCAGTTGGTCATTTTCTATTCATATTAGTGTAACTACACATTGACAATAATACCAGGTTCATGGTGTATTTCTTTCTGTGTCAGGAGGTGAAATTTTTGATAGACCCTCATACTTCTCAATGTTCATAGCCATCCAGGGCCACTAAAACCACTGTCCAGGTACCCCATGTCTTCACATAATTCTGTCCTCGCTATTAGAGATGTGTGTTTTCAGGAAACTTTGCATTGTGAATTACTTTGCAAAGTTTCCCATCTTTGTGAAATGCAGAGTGCCTCTTTGCATAGTACTTCACATAGTGAAGTGCCAGTATCTATTTCACTGAGTAAAGTAGCACTTCATTTGCAAGTATTATGAGATGCTACATGGCTGTTATGCATTTTGTTAAAAAAAAGAGAACTACTTCCAACCCTCTGTATCATGTAGCCCAACTCAAATCACAGTTCTGTTTGAATAAATTCCCCCGCCCATCCCCCACTAGTTTGCCATTTCCTCCACTCCTGCTGTACTCAGCAAAATGTAATATGAGTATATTGTAAGGCACTGTTCACTTCCCCTTTCTGCAAAAGCAAGATATCCCCTACCTTACCACACCCATCACCATATGCTGTAACAGAAACCCCCTCTCTTTACCATGATCTTGCAACAATAATACCCCTGCCTCCCACATAAAGTCTTCAAACCCCAGTTTGGACCAGTAAAATTTGTAGAGAAAGAAACTATCCCTGTCAGAGTAAGTGTATCCTCACTCTTCAAAGTCTCTGATTGGAATAAATGGTGAGTGATGTATATCTTAGTAGTAACACATTATTTGCTGATCAGCCATGTGGCATGGTTGGCGGTGGGACTATACATGTATAGAGATAAGTATATATATTTTTGTAGTAA
This sequence comes from Neoceratodus forsteri, assembly GCA_016271365.2. Taxonomy (NCBI): domain Eukaryota; kingdom Metazoa; phylum Chordata; order Ceratodontiformes; family Ceratodontidae; genus Neoceratodus; species Neoceratodus forsteri. The sequence goes on along the minus strand of CM028130.1, from coordinate 1,634,570,543 downwards.
GTAGAGTTTTCTCCCTTTTTCCAACTGTGCAGTGTTAAACCTATTGTATAGCCTTTTTGTGTGAAACTCCAACAATTAATGTATGTAATGAAATTCAACCTGTTGGTGTTTCTGGAAGGTTGCATTTGTGTGCAATAAACAAAACTAAATTAAATAAATAAACAAACTAACTAACTAACATAACTGTATATGAAAGCCTAGTATGTGCAGAAACCAATATTCAAAAGAACTTAACTGCCTGATGGCTGAGGTATAGAACCAGTAGGGGTATCCAGTGAGTATAGTGACCGAATTTGGGAGCCACATCAATAAGGTGACACATATTCAGTGATATACTCCTGGGCAACCCTACAAGGGTAGAACTGCAGTCAACCACTATAGTAATGGATGATGCCAGGAAGCAAGGAATACTGAGGGGAAGGGGATGGATATGGAATGATTTTTGCGGGATGGGTGTACCTGCTGCCGCCGAGCTACCCATGTGGTGTGGTGATGTGGGTGGCTAGCTGTGGTGAAGCAGGGACATGAAACCACCAGTTGGTCTTCTCACCCATGGGGAACCTGGATCTTAGACACCTCTCCTCCAGAGGCCATCATGGACTTTGGTGGCAAGATGGTGCACGGTGTTACAGGGTTGTTGGGAAGGACAGCACCCAGTTCTGAGGGTGGAAACAAGGACTCACTATCCAGCGCTGGAGTCAACAGAATCTAAACACATTATCAATGTCCTGGACAATGAAGCAGGTCAGCTACTGTATTTGGGATAAAAATTCCAATCTATTTAGATGATATCTAAAGTAGAGGCCCAGGCAACATGGGAAGTTCCTGGAGGGAGGAATGGGGTGTCAAGGGTTAAAAATGCTGAAGAGGCTCACAGTGATGGGAAACAATAATTAGAGGGACGGGGGGCTAGCTGATATCACAGAGCCTATAAGAAGAAAGGTTGTATACCACCCATGTATGGTGGCAAGAAAGAGCTTTCCCAGGCTTTAAACCTTGACCAGAAGGTAGGGATGGAAGTCAGATGTTGTGACCCAACTTGGGACTAATGATTTGGATTTTGGATGGATGCAAGTTGGAAGTAGATCAGAAAAGATTAAGTGTTCTGGAGGACAAGACAAGGAATATGCAGACTTGGTAGCCCTCTCAGAAGTGCTGGTGGTGACATGATTAAGTCAAGCTAGAAATGAAAGTATCTTAGAGAGCAATGCATAGCTGAGGGCATGGTTGGAAGAGCAAGGGTTGGGTTTGCAGGGAACTGCAGAGCCGTCTGGAAAGCTAAGGCCCTGTATTCAATGGACCACCTGCATCTCATTGCAGGGGGAACATAGGTGTTGGGGATGAAGCAGGAAGAGCTGATTTGTTAGAATTTATACTAGTCAAGGGAGTCAGGCAGCCACAGGGTATAAAACCCAATCCAATTTAATGGTAAGAGACACATGACCCCCAAAATTGCAATGACAGGATAAGAGGGGAAGGGTTGCAATGTTGAACAAGGGACATGTACAGGACATACTTCAATCTTAATGGAAATCCAATGGACACTGGTAGCTCAAACGGCCACAATAGGAAGAAGAAATCAAAAGTAGGTAGAGAACTACTGGCTTCATGGCTAAGTTGGTAGCATGTCTGCCTCTTGATCAGAAGGTTGTGGGTTCCAGCCCAACACTATGATCAGGCTCATACCATAAATGTTGACACCCAAGTGCAATGCTATGGGGACGCTGCATTGTTGGGGCATTAAAGATCCCATGACACCTCTTAAAAAAATTTGGAAAATTTCCCAGTGTCCTGGTAAAATTGCCATTATTCACTGAAACAATTGTGGAGAATTTCCCTGATGTCCTTGCCAAATTTCCCTCATTCACTAAAAATACCACCAACATCTTAATTTGGTTAAGCTTCAGTTGATTTGCATTTGTTTTTCACCCCACACACACACACACAGGGAAGCTGAAAAAAGGCAATATTTTCTACCCCTCATTTCCTGGGTAATAAAATCAAAATACATATAAAATAAATTATTACAAATAGAAACAAAATGTAGAAGTAGGGCTCCTGTAAATCCATATGTATAAATGCCAGGAACCTATGGGAAAAAATGTGAGATCTTCAGTCTCAGGTTGCAGAACCCATTTGGACTTAGTGGTCACAACTGAAACCTAGGGGAAACAGGACCATGAATGGAACCTCAAAATTCCAGGGTACTCTATCTTCAGAACATACTTACAGGAGAAGCTTGGCTGCCCAATTTCAACAGCAAAACTGGACACTAAAGTTGTGTAGTGCTTGCAGTCCTTGCTAGGGGAGTATTGCCATCTCACTACTATTCTACTAATAAAACTCTTCATTCTACAATGCAACTGCAGTATCCAGTTTTGTTCTCTGGGACTGGGTAGCTGAGCATCTCCTGTGAGTACATTCTGATTTTCATGCTTTAGACACCTGGCTGTACTCTGTCTTCAGAAGGGATATACTATGATATCCCGACACTGGGTTCCCCGACACCCAGTAGCCCAAAGCCAGATTCCTGAAACACAAAATCCCAGTAGTGGGATTTTGCTTGTTTTCCATGTTTTGGGGGGGTTTGTCCCCAGCACCCCCCAATGCAGGGGGCTTCACCCACCACACCTCACTTTATTAGGATTACAAACTCTGGGAGGTGGGGGTGCAAACTCCCACTGTTGGGATTTTGTGTTTTGGGATTTCTGGCATTGGGTTACAGGGTGTCAGGCAAGTGAGTGCAGGATATTGTAATGATATCTTCAGGAGTGACAGGGCTAGCAGCAATTGAAGAAGAATTGGCTTATATGGTAGGCAGCATATCAAAGTAACCAAGGATGTAATCTTAGGGGAGAATGTGGTGACAGAGTCACTATGGGTCCAGTCTGAAACAAACAGGTGCAGGAATATTAGAATACAGGTGGTTTACAGACCACTACATCATGAGTAGGAAGTAGATTGGGAGCTAGAGTAAAAAATCAGGACAAGATTAAGAAATATGGTAATCACAGGGTATGTCAGTCTTCCTGATATAGCTTGGTGTAGCCTAGTGGCAACCATTACCAGGAACCAAACACTTTTAAATCATTCCTGTGTTGCTTTTTGGTTCAAAGGGTCAGGAAATCCTCAAGTCAGGTGATGATCCTAGCCTGGTGTTCATGAACAGTGACCCCCTAAAGTACATAAGAACAGGGGAACTACTAGGTAACAGCAAACACCGAGCACTTTTGTTCAGTATTGAAGTGGGCATGGAGCATACTAAATCAACAATTGGAAAGCTATGTCTGTGGTTCAATGGACAAGGAGCCAGTCACTCCCCCTTCCTGTGCTACTTTATCAGTTCCTCTGAACCTTTCTCTCTCAAGCACTCTTTCTTCATAGCCAGAGGCTCTGTCAGTCTATCCTTTGCAGCCTGCTGCCCCCCCACCTTGCTGAGTTGAGGCTCTGCTTATTTCTAGGACTCCTGTTGTCTGTTTTCCTATATTTGTTTGTTCTTGTTTACCTCAGGCTGTGTGCTTCTCTGTGATGCTTGTTTCCTGTTCTTCTGTGTGTGTGTGTCATTTGTTTTGCATTCTTTTGGGGGGCTTCTGTTTTTAAACTCCTTGTATTTTGCTAATCCAGAGCTCATGCTACTTGTAACCATTTACTCACAGTGCAACTGCAATCATTATCTGTGTGTTTCAGCTCAAGCTGCTTCCCTGCTGCAGCTCTCTGTGCTATGCACCATAATTGTTTTCACCTGGTTCAGGCTCACTCTGAACCCCAAACCATGCAGCTCAATCCTGCTTCCTGAACTTAAACCATGTACCTCATTGCTGCTGTCTTCATTGCACTGCCTAGCTAATTTGCTGCTTTCAGAACATTGCCTCCCAACAGTCTATGTTCATTCAAATTACTGCCCCTATAACTCATAATTACCCAGTATTGATGCAGCTCCATCATGTTTGCACACTTTTATTATACTCTGGAGGTCAGCTAAGCTACCACTGATGCTGTAAACTAGTTTTAATATCTGCATGTGGGTCACGGCGCCTTCCCATTACTTCTTGTTTTCCCTATGGTGGGGAACTGGAGGTGTTGTTGAGGAGCCATGGCCCCATGTGGCATACTAACTCATGTTTAAATCCTGCTTTCACTACTAAAATCCTTCAAAAATTTTGCCACCTTTCATTGGCTTCCTTGATGGCCTGGCTGGCTTGCCCCACTGTTCATATTTGCTGCTTTCCGACCTCTGTGCAGGTCCATCCATTTGCTTATTCTGCTTACAGACCTACGTGCAGGTCCACTCATTGCTTACATAATTAATTTGCTCAATGCTCACTGCTATCATGTCTGACCTATGTGATGGTCCCACCACTCAATGCTTCATTCAGCTCCCCCTCAATTGTTTTCTGGGGCATGCCAACCATAACCATTCCATGGTGCAGGGCCTCCTTGCAGCCTATGATCTCACTATGCATCTGTGAAGTCCATATCTTGAGCATGCCTGACTTGGGGCAGGGTCCTTCTCACCTGACCCATAGCTGGAAATGTCCCTTCACTGGGCCTGGCTCTAGCCATTTTTGAAACTCAACAGCAGCTCCTGGTATTGAATTTAAGACTAGCTGTGAAAGGTGGTTGCAGCGACCTCCTTTGGCTCTAGTATTCTATTATCAAGGCACCTTCATTGTGTTCTCCCTACAACTGCCTCTGGTTCTCTTGGTTTGTTTTTAGGGTGGGTAGGCCAGGTGAGTGCCTCAGCAGTCATTGCTCTCCTTCTCCATTAGAGGGATAGAGCGAGAGGTTTCCCACAAATTGGAATATTTTCCACCTCCCTTTAATTCAGTTTCTAAATTTTAGCAGCAGAATCATCACTAAACAAACATTCGAAGCCTGGAGGGAAGGTGACCTAGGCCTTGGATCCCCAGAGAGTTCCTCAAAGGTTTTTTTTTTCTCTCATCTATGCCTCAGGTCATAAATGGTAGTTAGCTGTAGTTAGTGTCCCCTAGCTACTTTAGGTAGGTTCCGCTGTTGGATGGAGGTGGATGGTGTCCCTTCTTGCTGTTCCCTCTCTCCTTAGGAGGCCCCTTCAATCTCCAGTGCAACCCTTCATGCGCAAGTCATTGCGAACCTGCACATCTCATTATGTTATCAAGCTGCATGGTGCCTTATCTACTACTATGCCTCACAGCTACTGATTTGTAACGTGCTTTTGTACTCCTACTTTTCTTTGATACTTCCTAAGGTATCTTTAGCCAATGGAATTGTCCCACGGCACCTCTAGGGGTGGAACCCTCTTTAATGGTTTTTTGCCTTTGGTACCCCTACAGGGTGATAATTGCTCTGGAATAGAGAGTGCAAACAGCCCAAACCAAGTAACACAGTTGCACAAGCATTACATCATACTGACTGCATAGGCCATTGAATTGGAAGGCTATGCCTGTGGTTCAATGGACAAGCAGCAAGCCACTCCCCCTTCCTGTGCTACATAAGCAGTTCCTCTGAGCCTCTCTGTCAAATACTTTTTCTTTGCCCCTCCATCCTGCCCTCCTCCTCCAGTGGCATCACCTCTCTCCATGGGATGCTTCCTAAGGTACCTTTAGCCAAGGTAATCATCCCATGGCACCTCTAGGGGTGGAACCCTATTTGAGGGTTTCTTGCCTTTGGTACCCCTACAGGATAATAATTCCTCTGGAATATAGAGCGAGAATATATGCCTAAATAAAACCTGAAATTTCAGGAATGTCTCTCTAACAGCTTGAGTAAAATAGATTCTCAAAATAGGCCTTTCAATAGTTGTTTTCCTCCTTCTCTGGAAGGAACAGTCTGTTAATTCTAAAATGAGGGTCTCAATTCTTCGTATAATGCAGGAGTAAAGGCAAACGTGGTAGAGGTTCTGGTTAGTGACTTGTCAGTAATCTTTCAAAAAAAGTCCCCAGGAACATCAATGACTTTATATTTGGTGCTTCTTAGTTTACAAAATAGAGTCTTCACTAAATCAAAATAAAAAGAAAAGAAAAAAGAATCCAAAAAGTAAATGTTCATATATCCAAATAAAGAAATAAGGCTAAAAACTCATTGATGATCAAATGTAGAACAAGACAATGTATTTCTTAAAAAGTCTTAATTCTATATAGCCAAGAAGCCAAAAGTCAATTAAGATGTGTATATACTTACTTTTAACTAGCATAAATAGATTTTCTAAAGATAACATTTTTCTGTGGCGCAGGTCTACGCTGTTTGTAAATTCGTGATATCCACCAAAGCCTTTCCAAGAATATTTCAAGCAAGCAGTTTGACAAAAAACAGTAAGCTGCAATAACCATTGATGCTGTAGTAGATATTCTTGGCAGATATTCAGTTTAATCTATTTAGCTTTAATGATTTTAAACTCCAAATTCAGCATAGACATCTCTATTAACAGAGAAAAGAATGCTTTTGCCTAATATCGCCACCGTCTCTGCACAGTCAAACTGAGACAAAGCAGCTCACTGAATTTACAAATAGGGCTGATACTTCCCAGACAGTCAGCTGTCTTTAAGGTCAGCAGCACATAAGAATTATTCCCCCCATTGGTTTCAATTAGGGATAATTGGGGGCACAGGCACCTTCCAAAGACCAACGGGTGATACCACAGGCATCACCCAGTCAGCCACGTCCTGCCTCCTCACCCAGTTCCTCAATGCTCTACTGCTACATCCAAACTATGTAACAGACTTTCTTAGTAAAGTTAATACAACTACCAGAGCAAAGAATTCCCAGATGGTGTTTAGAAGAGGAGAGATGTTATGCCTCATTGAATTTTATAGCATCTACTATTCAATTTATCAGGAACAAACTTTATCCTAATGGATTAGGACATGTTATAACAGCTGTTTATTATAAGCCATTAGATGAAATAATAGCATTTGTTAAATCCAGAGTTACAGATTCAGCCAAAGCTCAGGATAATGAAAGGATAACTTCCTTGAAGAATTTCAGACGGTAAAAAATAATAAAACAATACAGTGGTTTGGGTCCATATCTCATAAAATTAACCAACCCCTGCTCCAGATGTTTAATAACAAGATTCAAGATGGAGTTGTATAAGGCAAATTATATCTATTATAGACAGAGAAGAGGGAAAGCTGAGTCCCCTTTTTGTTCACGTGTGCTTCAAATGGAAGATGACTTGAAGCTTATGTTATTGTTATGTCCCCTTTACAATTCTGTCAGAAATAAATGGTATGGGGACATTCTGGCAAGCAGTGCCCTCCCTCCCAACCAGTTGGTACCATTTTTCCTCAGTAATACAAATGAGGTTGTACTGCAGAAACTGATAAAATTCTTAACTGCTCTTCGATTATGATGATTTTATATGAATTATGGATGTAAGCATATGTAAACGTGTTTGATTTATGGATATATTTAATAGAATCTTTAGATCCTGGAAGTAAAGATTGTCCTTGATATCTCCTAAATGAAACTATGTAACTGTGGGATCTTTACAACTGTGCAGTTTCATTCTTTTTGGAATTTGTATTATGACTTTAGATTTTGTAAATGCTTCGGCTGATCAAATAAACTAAACTTTGAACTTAACTGCCACATGCTTCGGAGTACATACAGTTCCCCAGCACACAGGCAGAGCATACAGCAAACATGCGGGAGTTCCACCAAGTGGCAGGCATGCCAGGCACGATCAGGGCACTAGACTGCACCCATGTTAGCATCCGCACACCACCTGGCCCAGAGGGCATGATGTACAACAACCGAAAGGGTTACCCATCCATCAACTGCCAGGTGGTGTGCTATGCCATGGGGTGCATAATCAATGTCTGTGCCACACACCCCAGGAGTGCACATGATGTATTCATATGGCACAGTTCTGCACTATGCCATAGGTTTGAGTGGGGAGACATCCCTATGGGCCACCTAGTAGGTGAGTAGGATGTGCGCCAGGGTAAGCGACAGACGCAGCCCCAGGGGCGGGCGAGGGAGGATGAGGCGGTGGGTGATGTGCATGTGGTGGCTGGGAGGAAGCCGGTGGCAGCACAGCACAGCACAGCACAGGGATAACCATGCTGTTACCTGCACAGGTGACAGTGCATACCCACTGAGGCCATGGCTGATCACCCCCTACCGGTGACAATTGTCTCCCACGAAGGACTGATACAACAAGGCACATGCCAGCATGTGCAATACCATCGAGGGTATCTTTGTTATGTTAAATATGTAATTCCATTGTCTGGACAGATCAGGTGGTGCCTTACAATACAGCCCATTGAAAGCCTGTGGAATATTCCTGGCCTGCTGCATACTGCACAACATGGCCATTGATTGTGGAATATTAGTCAAGGCAGCTGAGGGTGACAGCAGCGGGGATGATGGTGGAGGAGCTCCGGAGAGCAGTGGGCAGGCGCCACTTGGCAAGATGGACTCCAGTCTGCTGCAGGAGGCATGTTGCCACTGGGACATGATCACAAGGGAGCATTATGAACAACAAACATGAGTACACAGACACACAGGCATGGCTCACACAGCACAGCACACACCACAGGGGGGTGGGATGGGTATAGTAGTAGTACGCATGCTGGGACAGGGGCATATATCAGACAGGGTAGGGCCACGAACACTTGGGCATGCAGAGACACACACACACACACACAAACAGCACACACACAGTGTGAGGGACATGGCATGGATCAGACGCATGACACCGGTGCACAGGCAGCACCAGTACATGGCTGCCAATTATCATATCCATGCCACATTCCCCAGCAGCATGGTCCACACACACACACACACACACACAGGGGGCAAGCAGCACAACACACATATGTGCCATGACATGCAAGCAGACCACACCACCCCCCATGGCTGCAAGTGACGACAGCAGTGGATGGCAGGGCAGCAAACACATCACACCAACTATGCAGTCCCGCAGCTGCCACGGCCATGGGGGTGGCTGCACCGGGACTGGCCAGTAGACAGCTGTTGCACATCAGCTGGGAGGTTTTCAGAGGCCCCCTCTATGGGTTGACGTGTGGGACCACGACCGAGTCTGAGCAGGGGTGTCCTGGTGGCCAAACAGGCCTGCCCCATAGGTGTCCGGGATGCTAACGTCCAATCCTGGTATCTGCCATGCTGGTGTCACCAGATGCTGGGACCATGGGGGGGACAGTGCACCGCGGGGGGTCCTCTGCATATGGCCAAGCCCAGGGTATGCTCCTGCAGCCTGCCCATCTGCAATGGCACAGTCCATGTGGTCCATTGACACCACAATGGCACTGGGCATGCGGTCCAAAGCTGCAGTGGAGCCCTCCTGCATCTGGGTGAGCCTGTCCATCAGCTGTGCATTGCCCCAGTCCCACTGCTTGGCCATCTGGTACACAGCTGCCCACAGTGCACGCACCTCACTAGCAAGCAATGCCTGGTTCTCAATGAAGGCCCACAATAACCAGGTGTGCTCCCAAAGCCTCTCGGTCTCCCAGTCCTCATGGTCTGGCCACTGTGTTGGGGAGGGTCTTGGCACACCACTGCACAGCCTTCAACTGCACAGTGGGCCGTACAGGGACCAGAGTGTTTCCTGGTGTAATGGTGGTAGGCACTGTGGCACACTGTGCAACATCACCTGCATCCTGCTGCTGCCACCTGACTGTCTGCTGGGCAGGGTCCTGCACCACTGCTGCACCCACAGCACCACCATCACCCACACCGGAAATGGCTGAGGCACCACACACAGTTGCACTGGCAGGGATGGGGAGTGGCTGTGGGATGTCAGGAACAGCACTAGGACCTGCTGGTGCCTATGTGGCAGGTAGGGGCATCTCGGCCACCATGACCCCTATGCTCTCCAGTACCAGTGTGAGGTTACCATCAATGATGGACGTCATGCTGAGCTGGATCTCTGCACACAGTACCTCCAGGTTGTCATCGTGCAGGAACCCAGCCAGGGGGTGATCCAACCCCATGTCAGGCACAGCCACAAAGCCGGCCCCACTGAGGCATAGCCTGTCCTGGCTCTGGATGCCCATTGAAGTGGAGCATTAGGCATCCATGTCCACAGCTGCCTCCGTCCTCTCCCCTGCATGGTGGTGTGCTGGTGCTGAAAAGCAAGAACAGTTTGTCAGTGGAGCAGCCAACCCCATGGTCACCCCCACACCCCCAACCCTATCCCCACAGCCCCACCCTGACCACACCCCCATCCAGCCCTACCCATGTCACTGTCACCACCTGCCACCATGCTGCACTGTGCATCTGCAGCCACACAAGTATTGGGTTGGGGGGCATGGCCTCATACACACCCACATGACATGCCCATGACAGGCACGCCTGCTGGCCAGACATATTCACCATGCAATGCAAGGCTGACACCTGTCTGGAACCCACCATCAGGCACAACTTCCACTGCCATGCAGCTGATGGTGAATGCCACAAGCTCCTCCATGGCAGTCAGCAGAGGCATGGTCAGTGGCTCACCACTGGTCACCCTGTGGGATGCCCAGATGACTGCAACGTTGTCCATGATGCACTTCCTGTCCATGCCAACCTTCTTCTTGCTCTCCTGGATGGTGCGGTGGTGGCGCCCATTTGTGTTCATGTACTGGGCCACCTCCCCCTAGGTCGCTGCATACTCCTGTGGTGTACCCATTGCCCTGCTGAGAAGGCCCTCCTGATCCCTGTAGGCCTCAAAGAGGGCAGTGGTCTCAGTGGCAGTAAAGTTTAGCCTGCACTTGCTAGCAGGCCCCTGGCTCTCCTCTCCTTCACCTTCCTACATTCTTCTACCAGTGGACATGAAAAACAGTGTGGGTTAGGGCCTGCACCTTGCTTTGTAGTGCTCAGTAGCAGTGTGTGATGAGGCCTTGGACTCCCATGTTGCCGGTCACGTACCTGAGCAGTTGCAATACCAGTCTGTGGCCTGTGGTGTAACGCAGTACCTTTAAAATGCAAGGCATGCAAACTAGTCTGTGTGCAATTGTAATGATATGCTAATGCACCCCACTGCACCATGCATTGGCTCATGAGGTGATTTTCATGCAGCATTTGAATATTACATGATTGCACCATGTGCAATGGAGTTGCACTGTAGCAAGTCTGTGGTGCACTACTCGCACATGCGCAGTGTGCGTGCCCACAGCATGCATGTGTGTGGCAGTGGCCACACCACTATTGCATGTCCAGTGCAGCTTGCGTGATGCTATGGCATGGTGCAAGCTGCACCAGTATGCCATCGTGCATGTGTGCGCCGCCTGTGTTGCACACATGTGCACTGCATGAGGAGGTGCTGACCTCTGACCCATGGGTCCTTGCATGACCCCATGACACCACTGGGCCACGGCACATTGCACATGCCCAGGCCAGCACTATTGCCCTGTACTGCACAGTGAGTGCGCAGCCACGTGCTGCATGATTGTGGCCCTGTGTACCCTATTGTGCATCTTGCACATGTGGCAGGCACATGCATTGATACACAGCCATGTTCCTCTCTTTCCTGATGGTTCAGCATGGTGCAGAGGTATAGCGTGAGGGTAGCCAACTGGTCTGTGGTAGAGCTTATCAACTAGGTGACTGTTGTTCAGCCATTTGAAGGACAGTTCTTCATCCAGGTGCCACTGCAGCATTCCAGGGTGGAGGTGTGGCACCATGTAGTGGAGGCACTGGAGTGGCACACTGGTGTTGGCCACTCAGCAGAGCAGTGCAGGCATTGCTATGGGGACCTGCAAAGGAGGGTACCAGACCAACTGCGGTGTCTGCAGGCAAGTGTCCTGAGAGGCTCAGTGCCACAGTCAGGTAGGTGTGCTCATGTTGCTGTGATGACCAGGCATCATACTGTGGTGTTGGCAGGGCTGCGCAGCATGGCCTGCAGAATGGTAGAACATCGGCACAGGGTACCGTGCATCAGGCATGGCTGCCATGCCAGTGGCAGCCTTGCTGGCATGTGGGCCTATGGACAGATGGGGACATACCCAGTACATAGCAGGCTGTGTGGTGGTGAGGGGGCTCCACATGCATGTCTGTGCACTGACGTCCACCTCTCTTCATTCCCACGACAGGGCTAGAAAACCATAGATGGGCCATGGTGGGGGAAGAGGAGGCCAGGTTGGCACAGCAAGGTGGGCAGCAGATGGCTCCAGCTGCACAGTGCAGGATAGATATGCATTTCCACATTCCTTCTCAGTCACACAGTGGTGTAGTGGTGGGGATTGGGCAAAGCCATGGCCACCTCTGCCATGCGCTGTGTGTGTGTGTGTGTGTGTGTGTGTTGCATGGTCCATCGTGTGTGCCACTGCAAGCCATCCCTTGGCCACAGCGTATCAGCTGTTGGTATAATGGGTGTGAGTACGGATGCCACCAGTTGTGCTGCAGTGCTGCTGTTGCTGTGTACTCTATGCCTGTCATGGTGAGGTCCTGTGGCTGCTGCAGAGCTGCATCCACTTCTCTGCATCACCATGGTGTGCCGTGTTGTTGGCTGGCATTGCCCCCCTGCAGGCCTCCATTACGGGCTCTCCAGGGGTGTGTGGTACTGCCATTCATTGCACACTATGGGTGAGCATATGTCACTGGGCCATTGCACTGATTGCCTGTTTTGTCCCATGCCTTAGGTGTCAGACAGCATCCTGCTCCACGTGCTAGGCGGGCATATGCCAGGCTACTGAGGCAAATCCTTGTGGTCTAATGGAGGGTGCTGGTGGCTGCAGTCTTCCTTCAGTGGATGTCAGCAGCAGACCAGAGGAGGCAGATAGGTGGCATGGCAGTGAGCCGTGGCCACCATTGATGGGCTCTGTTGATATCCCTCCTTTCCCTTGCTGGTCCTGTTCCCCCTCAGTTCCCCTACCCATTGTACAGCTCTGTTACCTGTTCCCACCCTTTATTGTCCTTCTCCTGTCCCTGCCCCATTACCTTGTTTGTTGGTAGTGTTGTTGTTTTACTCTTTATAAAGTGTTTTTCAGCTACATGACTATCTCAGTGTCTGCTTTGCAGGTGGCTTGTGGAACCATGCTGCAGTGGGCAGGTGTTGGTTGGTTGTGTTTGTGCAGGGGGGGTGTGCGGTGCTCCTGTGGTTCACAGCTGTGTGCAGCAGTGTGCCATGTTGTGGTGGGGGCCATCTCCTGGTTTGGTTGGTGTGCTCTGTGACTGCAGGGTCACTGTGGGGGGGTGGTCAGGGTGGGAAGCAGGTGTGTGGGGGTGCTGGACAGGTCTGCATGCTGGGATGGGGTATCTGCATCCCCTGTTGGGTGACCAGTTCAATGAGGTCTGCCCTCTGCCTGGGCCCTGGCCCTGATCCTTCCTAGCATGTGGGCTGCCTGTGTGCATGTGGGGCATGGGTGTGTGTGTGTGTGGCACTTGGGACATGGGGTTGGACACCCATTGAGGGGGGGCACCATTGTCAGGCCTGCATTGCCACTGTCCACTCCAGTCCCCAGCTGGCTGTGCTGCCAGTGTGGTCTGGGATACGGTTCAGGGTATGCACTTGCCTACCACCAATGACCTGGCTCCAGTTACTTTGGTGTCCGGGGCCCCTGTTGGTGGTTGTGCCCCATTGTGTGTTGGGCATTCATTCCCTCATGCTCTGTGTTTGTGTGTGCACTGGTGTGCCCTGCTGGTAGGGTCCTGTGCCCATTGTCACTGGGCTTCCCCGGCCTTGTCCAGGTGTGTCTTGTCTGTACTCCGTGCTTCCCTGGTTGTGCTTGCGCATCACTGGTTGTGCCCTGGTGCATCTCTGATTGTGCCATGGTGCAACTATGTCATATTCGGCCATCTTATTTATTTATTTATTTATTTATTTATTTATTTATTATTTAGTTAAACATCAGTTTAGAAACCTTTGAGCCAGAGGCTCATTTACAAAGGTACCTCGTCACAAAGAGGACATCAGAACAGTAGTACAAAGGACACAGTACTTACAAACAAAAAAGTTACAGTTCAATTACAATTTTGTTACAATAGAATACAATCTCCAACGAAGCAAAAGATAACAAAAGGTGCAAAACGTATGGTCGGGGGAGAGCTGGTGGGAGTAGAAGGGAGGGAGGGAGATAGGGGAGGAGGAATTAGTAGGGAAAGGAAGGGAGCCGCTCAGTGAGCATTGTCAAACAGAGTATATATATATTTTTTTTTGTTTGTTTTTTACACTAGGCTAGCGGCAGTTGCATTTGCGAGAGCTAAGCAGGAAGTTTCTGAGCCTGGGCTTAAAGCAAGCTAAGGTTAGTGAGTTTGAGACACTGGCAGGGAGGGAGTTATACCAATGGGGCGCACGGTAGGGGAATGCCCTCTGACCTTGAGAGGTCCTGGCTCTTGGAATAACTAGGGTAGCTCTTGACGAGCTGCGTGTGATCAGGGTCAGTGCAGTACGGCGAATGGAGTTGGATAGACCTATGGGGGATAGGCCACGCAGGGCTTTAAAGGTGAGCTGGCATGTCTGATACATGAGTCGCTCTTCCAGGTTGAGTAGGGTAGCCAGGGTGTACAGCTCACATGTGTGAGTGAGTCTGGGAGCACCAGTGATAAGTCTGCAGGCCTTATTAACTGTGAGGTGAACCTTGTTGAGGGCAGTCTGATCTGCTGAGCCATAGACCGGAAGGCCATAGTCAATGAGAGACATGACAGAGGAGGTGACAGCCAGGCGGAGGGCATCAGGAGGGAGGCATTTCTTGTGCCGGTAAAGAATGCCTAGCCGTGAATTGGCAACAGAATTTAGGGCAGATATATGTCCATGGAATGAAAGTGCAGGGTCAAAGGTTATACCAAGATATTTATAGGACTGCACCTGGTCAATGACAAGATTGGGTGTGGAGTGGACAGCTAAGGGAAACTTGCTGTACTTATTTTGGGGGTGGTAGAAGAGCATCGTTTTTGTTTTCTTAAGGTTGATAACAAGTCAGTGCTCAGTGAACCAGGTAGCTGCAGAGTCAAAGACTAGTTGGAGGGAGTTCTGTAGCAGCATGGGGTCATTGTGGGAGGCAACAGAACAGCATCATCAGCATAGAGAAGCATCTTACCGTACAACTGCTGGGTAGGGAGTTAAGAAAGAGTGAGAATAGTAGGGGTCCAGAATTGAGCCCTCTAAGACTAGGCCGAATGGGGCATGTTTCAGAGAGAGTACCGTTGACTTTCACACATTGGGAGCGGGCGGAGAGATAGCTGGGGCACCAGGAAACAGGTCCTGAGGCAAAGCCTATTAGGTCTAGGGTGGAGAGCAAAAGAGGATGCGAAATGGTATCGAATGCTTTGGACAGGTCAATGAATATAGCACCAGCCAGGGCACCAGAGTCCAAGGAGGCATGGAGGAAGTTGGAAAATTCCAGGAGTGCTGTATTGGTACTATGACCTGCTCTGAACCCGTGTTGTTCAGGGCAGAGAACATTGTACTTACAGAGGTAGTCAGAGACTTGGGATGCCACAATTTTCTCTAATGCCTTAGAGAGGGAGAGAGATTGAGATGGGTAGTTACCGGAAGAGTCCTGTCACCACCTTTATGGACAGGGTAACTGTGGCAATCTTCCAGGCAGAGAGGAATTGTCCGAGACAGAGTGATTTGTTGAAAATGCACGTAATAGGTGAGAGGACCTGATCCAGGACCTGGCGTAAAGGCAGGGATCAAGTGAGTCATTACCAATGGTGTTACCTTTTAGGGCTTTTAGCAAGTAAGGCCTAGCTTCTTGCATTGTGACACGACGCAGGTGGAAAGAGGGGCGGGCAATGGGTGGTGGTACAGATGGAGGAAGTGGACTGAAAAGGTTACCAGAAAGTACTGAGCTAAGGTCGGTAAAGGAGTTATTGAGGTGGGTGGCAATGAGGGCAGGGTCAGAGGAGACGGTACCATTGATGTTGAGAAGAGAAGGAGAGGGGGACTGGGAGTGACCATTCAGTTGCTTGATGTTGTCCCAGAAGCACCTGGGGTTCCCCAGGAGGTAAGAAGAGGCTTGGTAGTATTCCGCCTTTGCTTTGCGGATGGCCCAGTGTGCACTGGTTGCGGGCGGCAGCATGGGACTGCCTGTCAACTGAGGCCAGTAGCAACAGCAAGGTGCCAAAGATTGTCCACATTGCTTAAGTTGCCACAGTAGGGCAGGGTGATCCAAGGGCATGTTTCACTTTGGACCTCCTAGCAGTTATGGGAGCAAAGATATCACAGGCAAAGTTGAAAGTGCTTACAAAGAAGGCCAGGGCCAAGTCAATGTTGGTTGCCCTCATCAGAGGGGACCAATCAGTGTGGGCAAGGAAGCGCTTAAGGCCTATGAGTCCCCCAGGCCTAAGCCGCCTTCGAGAGGTGGTTTTGACCGGGGATGAGGGCCGAGGGTTTCCCAGTTGAAAAGCACAGGGAGTGGTCACTGAGGCAGTCAGGAGGATTTGGATGTTGTGGATGCGGATTGGCCTGTTGGTGAGGACCACATCCAGGAGGGTGCTTGTCCCCAGGGTTTTCTAGTAGGCTGTGTGACCAGTTGAGTTAGGTCAATTGAATGAAAGCCTCACGGAGGGGAGGAGGACGAGGCAGAGCCAGTTTATATATTCAAGTGCCCACACCAAGATTTGGGCCGACGAGTTGGGTAGGGAGGTGAGGTAGTCAATTAGTGGGCCCAGGGCCTGGGATTGATTCTTGGGGGGTATGTAGGCTAATGGTTAGGAATAATGGGCCTCTAG
This sequence comes from Neoceratodus forsteri, assembly GCA_016271365.2. NCBI lineage: Eukaryota > Metazoa > Chordata > Ceratodontiformes > Ceratodontidae > Neoceratodus > Neoceratodus forsteri. The sequence continues at coordinate 1,634,553,941 of CM028130.1, read as the reverse complement.
CTGGGTCAGGGGACAGCTTTAGAGTAAGTGCCTGCACTATCTTGCACTGGCGCACTTTGGTATGAGCAATCTCTTAATATGGCACCCGTTGTGATATGGTGCATCAGATTTGTGCTGTGTCAGACTTGCGCCTGCCTTTGGTGCATTTCTGAATATCTGGGCCCTTATGTATAATGCCAGTACAAAGAATCAGCAATGATATGGAGAGATGGCAACTACGTCCACTGACCTTAATTGGTAAAATAAATATTATAAAGATGAATATCCTCCCAAAACTTGTTTCTCTTTCAAGCACTCCCAATATCGATAGCAAGTAAGACTTTTAAACACTTGGAATTTGTGGTCATGAAGTTTGTTTGGCAGAATAAACATCCAAGGGTAAGCCTGGATAAATGATGTGCACCAATTCATAAAGGCGGTTTGGCACTCCCAAACTTTCAATGGTATTTTTATGCTGCCAGTTAGCTCAAATTTTTTTTGGCAGAGGCTACTCCTGATCGGGTAACACTTGAGCAAGAAAAAATTCTGCTAAAGAATCTGACTGACACCCTCCAGGTGCAACAAAATTTAGATGAAATGATGGTCCCATGCTTCAGCTCTACAAAGGTAACAATCAAACTTTGGACAAAGCTTTACAAAATGTTAGGCTGGAAAAAATTATAACCCCACACATTTATGTAAGGAATAAGACATGGTGAGGTGTGGTTTATGGCCTGATAAGAGCACACCACAGGTGCATAATGAAGACCCTTGTCTGATTTGTCATATTAACTGCTTTCCCTTCCCCTTCTACTCCTGGCTTTATCTTTGCTTACGCTCCACTGCTACTCTATCAAATCACTCCTCCCCCCCATATCAGTTGTAGACTGTTGTTTGTTCTAGCTGCCAAAATACTGTATATGTATTGCACACAACAGTCATCATGTTTCATTTATCAGTATGCAACCTGTAAGTCGCTACGCTGTCTCATATCAATGTTTACCACCTGCGGTCACCCTATGTGGTACCCTTGTATGTATATCCAGCCTGTATCATGTAACGTGCATTTCATGTATATACTGTTATTACCTATCTGTGTTTGTACTTTAAGTGTTTATGTCACAGGACCTCCTTGTGAATGAGCTTGCTCAATGGAGTTTTCCTACAATAAACTTGAACTTGAACTTGTGCTAAGAGCTTTTAGCACCTGGGAAGTGCTCTTATCAGGCCATTAACCACTCTTTGGAGTGTCTATTCTGCTTATAAAATTGCCCTCCCGTAAAAAAAAAAAAAAAAAAATTAAAAAATGTACAGAAAAAGTGTACATAAAAAGAATAAAACAATATGATCATACTAATAGAAAGGTAGAAAAAGTAATACTTGTCATTGTGTTGGAGTGGAGCTTGTGAGCATTTCTGTCTGTCTGCACTGCAGATCCACCCACATTAACATTCAAAATCTTAAACAATATGGTTATTTTTTCTATCTTTTCCTCTACATAGTTCTTTCTCTACTCATCTGAACAGTGACTCTGACTGACTGTCCACTCAGTTTCAGTTGTGGTAACAAGCGTGTCTATTATCAGCAGCTGGGTTGTGTTCCTCCAAGTCCCCCCTACTCAAAAACAGTGAAACTTCGTAGACAAGATTTTGATGTTTCTTTTGTCCTGACTGACAAGCAACAGTGACCTGAGAGAGGGAGCAGTTTCACTGTTTCAGTAGGAGTAAGTTGGGAGTGAGCGTGTCCTATACTAGCCTCCTTAGGAAAGTGTAGTGCTGTTGATTTTGGACCAAAGAACGGTGCATTTTTTTGTAACAATTTGCGATTGAGCTTTCCCTGAACTGGGTTTAAAGCAATAGTTTAAATAATGGTGATAGAGCAGTAATGTTGGTGGAGGCACAGGTCTGGCAGTAATAGCAACAAGACTGGTGCTGGTGTGGGTCTCGCTTTTATTTCAAAGCGGTTTTTGTTTTCTTGAACAGCGTGTGCGGATGCTTGGTGGATTTCTCAGGCGGCTTGTGTGAAACAGATCATGAGTGATTTTTCCTGACAGATGCAGCAGAGATCATTCTTTTTTTTTAAATGCTTTATTTTACACAACTGAATTTAGTTATTGTTACAGAGTGCAGTGTCCTGCAGGTTGGCCAGTACACTGCAGAGTGCATAAGGACCATGGGGTTTCCAGCTTAGCCACTACAGAGTACTTTTGCAAAGTGATATGTGTTGCTGTCAGTCCTGACTGGCTGAACACATGCCGGTTGGCACAATATGTCCTGATAAGGACATGGCCACAGGTACCTCTTAGTCAGTCATGACATAGAAAACTCCTGACTCAGTTTATAACTTAAGTTAATCCCATTCTTTCAGAAAAACTATTTTGTTCTCAAATGGGACAAGAAAGGATTATATCAAATCAAACACCTCTATGACCAGGGTGTAGCTCTGGATTTTAATACTCTTAAAAAATATTATATCTGAAACTGGGCTATTTTCTTACCTTCCTCCAAGTGAGACACTAGGTCCCCGATATTCAGAGTTGCGCCTGGCAATGGCACAAGTGGGCGTACAGCTCAACTGTGTTGGGCCTCTGAAACACAGGGATATATTCAAAGGAGATGAGCAATGGTGCATCCCCTCTGAATATAACAGAATATAACAGGTAATGCATGCTGGGCAATTATGATGCACTGGTGCAGCCCACCAGATATGGCTGAATACCGGGAATGGGAACTGCACCAGTTCAACAGAGTTACGCTGTGTGCAAATACTCGATATTCACCCAGCAGTATGCAAATGGGACCATAATGTATGCAAGGGGCAACTGGGACAATTTGCATGTCATTATGGTCCCATTTGCATGTGTCGTGCAGGGCAGGCCAGCAACTTATGTCAGACACCCTGCACAGCATGCTGCCCTCAGAGGATGACAAGTGGTAAACTCCTTCCATCCCTGTAGTGATGATTGCAGTAATATACCCTTTGAATAGTACCTGGAAGCCTAGTGGTATCCCCCACCCTCCCTGTAGTGTGATTGCCAATATTGACTGGATTGACAGCCTGGCGGTCCAGTGGACCCTCCCCACCCATTGCGCACAATCCGTTGTAATGTGTACAGTTCCCTGGTAGTCTAGTGGTAACTCCCACCCACCTGTATCCCAGATCATCAGTACATGTAATGGACCTATCTCCCTGGTGGTCGAGTGGCACCCCCCCAACCACACAAGACCCCCAATGACCCAGCACCTCTCCCCATTATTGGCGGGTAGCTGCAATCCTGCCTGCATACCACCCGGCTACCCACCAAATGATAGCTTTCAGTAGTTAATGGGCTTACAGCTGCTACTGTAAACTGTTATTCGGTGGGAAGCTGGGTGGTATGCAGGCAGGATTGCAGCTGCCCGCCAATGACGGGGATGCTGGGTAGACGGTGTTCCTGCGTGGTTGGGGGAGGTGCCACTTGACCACCAGGGAAATATGTCCATTACATGTACTGGCCATCAGGGATATGAGTGGGGTGGCAGTTACCACTAGACTACCAGGCAATTGTACACATTACTGTATGGGTAGTGCAGCTACCAGCGGGGAGTGGAGTACCACTGGACTGCCAAGGCTTTTTCTCCTGTCACTGTTGGTGATCACAGCTACAGGGAGGATGGGGGGTACTGATAGACCACCAGGTACCTTATGGGAGCATGTGGATGGTGTTCTGGGTGGGCTGGTGGCCACCTATGGCTGGCAGCTGCTATGTTGCACCCTGCAGTACAGCAGCTCTCCTGTGGATGGCCAGCATTTGAGCCATTTATTTCAGGCTGAACTGTGGACATTGGTGTGTGGTGCATCCCAGGGTTGTGCCAGCATATGCATTGCACATTCTGGGCTGAATATCGAGATATGATGCATATGCATGGGCATGCCTCCTGTAGATGTGCTGCATACATTATCTTTGTGCCTCGGTGCATCAGGACTTGTGCTACACAAGTCCCTCTTTCAAGTATTGCACCAGGGTGCATTACTGGGGTTGCACTGGTGCAGCTCAGTTGTACCAGGAGCAATCCTTTTGAATATCAGGGCCTATATAAAATCAAAACTAGGTTCAGAGAATGATTTGGTTATCTCACCAATAGAAGAATTACTCAATATAGAAAATAATCAAAAGCTAATAGAGAAAATACATCATAAATATCTGGAAAAAATCTCTCTCTCTGTCTCTCGATAAATTGTTCAAAAGCTGGAGAAAAGATATAGGGCCAGGTATTTCAAAACAAAAGTTGCAAGATATAACAATAAGAAATTTGGAGGTCTCAAAAAACAGCAGGCTTAAACAAACTGTAACTAGGGATAAAGAAGTCTGTCCCTATATTGCAGCCTAACCTCATTTTGGTCTGTAATATGTGTCTGTGTAACAAATGTTGGCCTATATAATTGAATTATATAAAGCTTGTAAAGTCATGAGATAAACTAAGCCACAGTTGCAATATTAAAGTGCCTTTTGACATTTGTAGATGTAAATAACAGCAAACATTTGGCCTACATGACTGCAAGCACGAACACAGGGTAAAGTCTAAATTCCCCTTTTGACTAATCTGTAGTGCTTGTCCTTATATAGACAGGTCAAAGTGCTTGTTTGTGCATTTTTGAGTCAGAAACTTATCTCTTCCTCCTGGACTTTGGTAACTGGTAGTAACAGCTGCTGCTAGCTGTATATAGTAATAAAATGTACACTATCTGTATTTGTGCAGACCAAGGATGAGATCACACACATACCAGAAGAGTATTACCTTATAAGTTGATGTTTGTGCTTATTTTAAACCAATCGTAGGAAACCATAAAAATTGATTTTGCAGTCTTTTTCTATACAAGCAAGCTACACATCCTGTTATTTTGAAGAATGTACCACTTGTAACCTCTCGCTGTGATTATTGTTATAATCATTAAATTATTCCGCCATCAGTCTCATCTCTGTTCGTCTCCTTTCTAAGTATCTGTAATTGATAATTTACTAACTGTAGTTTTTCCACAACGCTACAGTTGGTGCCTTAAGACTTGAATCGCTGGTGCTGCATGTTGAGGAGGCCGCCTAACTGCTGGTCGGTTAGTTTGCGAGCCTCATAGCAGGGTGACGATGCCCGGAGATGTGGTGCTGCTGGCTTAAAGTGAGAGAAGAAGGTACACACAGACAGCCACAGCCATTTGACAATCAGGTGATGTATGCTTCTCAATTTATTTAAATAAGAAGTAATGCTTAACTCTGTAGGAACTCATGGGGCAGAGTAAGTAGGTGAAGGTACTGGGACTTGCAAGCCGGACCTCACAAGGGAGCCGTAAGACGTAGCCAAATGAACCAGGGCACCAGTGCACAGGAGAGCCCGGCTGTGGAGGCTAGACAGGTAAAAAGATAAAAAAAATGAGTATGGAAACAATAATAGGATGTTTTCAAGGAAAATACCAAAAAGGAGGAGCATATGAACCAGTGCATGATGATCAACAGGCACAACTGTATTTTACTCATCAAGTGTCCCTCTGTAATGAGGGAGTAAAAAATGAAAAGGAAATCTTTGCAAATGCATTGCAAGGGCTGTGGCAGTATAATCAGACTATTGTGTGTCGCTGAAATAAAGAAGTAGTGCAATTGAGGGACAAAAAGGATCAAAATGCAAAATTGCAGCAACAGCTGGAAGAGTTAACATTAAAGTATAAAGATAGCATCCCAATAGATCAACATTAAGAGTTAGAACAGCAGTGTGTAGACTTTAGGACACAGCTGATAAAGGCACAAGGGGATTTTTGCCTGTTAAATTGAGATCATGCCCTCCTACAAATTAAGTTAGGCCAACAGTCACAAGAACATGCTAGTGAGACTAGGCGTCTTTACAGTGAGCTCCAAAATGCTGCAAGCAAAATACAGGAGCTACAAGGAAAGCAGGATTTGTTAGATGATCTCCTAAGCGGCAGGAAGGGTGGGATGGTGACCATCGAGATAGCCCCCGTGAGCACTCACAGAATGGCCGCACAAGGGGGGACCATGTCGGCGGCCACCCAATACCAACAAGAACAGTATTTATTAACGTTGACTACAAAACGTGATAAGCATAGGTTAAAAAAGGAGTATGCTGAAAAGATGGGACAAAAGGAGGAGGCAGAGAGGCATAAAAAACAGGAGGAGATATATGAAGAAAAAGTAACTAAGGTAAGAGATACCCTACGGGAGGACGATGACGCCCGAAGACCAGCAGACGTTAATAGGTTGTTGGGGCCCTTATGAGCAGATATTGAGGATGCAAAGGCAAAAGAAGAGTGGGTAGAGGAAGTTGTAGAGCAACAAATGGAATATGACAATAAAGAGTGGAAGGAAAAGGGAAATAAGACAAAACAAAGAAAAAGGTGGTCCGTGAGACCCCTTAGGATCCCAATAATAAAAAGGAAGGACAGGGGGTAGTGGTTAAGGACTTGACCATTGAGGAGATGACAAACTTAGGGCAAAAAATAGGTCCCATAGACCACAAAACTAACTTACCAGATTTGTGGCAAAAGCTAAAACAGCTAACAACCACTCTCCGCTTAACCAACCAAGACATATGCAGGCTGGTTATGTTTAAATTATCACCTGCTCTAGCAGAAGCTATGCCATGGGAAGTACAAGGAACTCATGAGGGAGCAGTGCAAGATGCTAACTCATGGGCAGACTATGAGGGGGTAGTTGAGACAATCAGAAAGGCTAGAGGAGAATCAGTAAAGCAGGAAGTTGATTGGGACAGAACACAGCAGAGAAAACCACAAGTGGGGGAGGGGCTACGGGTCTTTATCCCACAGCTCTTTGAAGTTTACCAGAGGTATGGAGGGCAAGATTTCCCGTCCGAAGATGATACCACATTTCAGGATTTATGGATCAAGGCATATGATCTGGATCCCACATTACGGACAGTTGTTAAACAGGCCCCAACCCAGGAGGAATGCATAACCCTTCTAGAAACCTACCTCAATGAAAAACAACAAAAGGCGGAAGTTGCTGCCGAGACATGGACAAATGAAGGACCACAAAAGGAAACCAGAACGTGCTTTAATTGTAAAAAGCCTGGGCATGTAATGAGTGATTGCTGGGCAAAGGGGGGAAGGCAAGGAAGGACAGGGATCTCGACAGATGGGAAGGGGTGGGGGCAAAAAAGGCAAGATGCGAGAGATAAACCAGGTCAAGGGGGTGATAGTGCACAGGATTTGCTGGATCGGTTAAAAACAATATTGGCCGGCCCGCCAGCGCAGCGGTTGGATTCCGCTTGCGGCCCGGCGACCTGGGTTCGAGGGCGGATCCGGGTCAGCCGGAGGCGGCGGGGAATAGATCGAGCGCCCGACGGACGGCTCTCCTATTCCGGGGGAGGGCGGGTAAGCCTCGTGCATTGGAGACCCTGGTGGAGACCGGGGTTCCACGCAAGCCAAGGCCAACAGGGGGATGGAGGCGGGGCAGACTCTGCATCATTGCACGCCCCCACCTCTGGGAGAAACCAGTGGAAAAAGATGGAGGGCAGGACCACGATTAATGAAGCCCTCCCTGGAGAGCTCTCATACAGCTGGCCGCTGCAGGACCCCGACTAGTTACAGTTCCGGGCCACGAGGGTGGCCCATTTGACCCGTTCCCTCTGGGGCAAGCCAGGGGTGACCGAGGATCCCCAGCAACAATCGACGGCAGTAGGTCTCCGGGGCCGTGACCAGGGTGGATGGCTTCGGTGGTCCTGCCAGGGAGAAAGAGGAAAATTAAAAAAAAAAAAACAATATTGGATGCAGCAGAATGAAAAAAAACAACTGCCCGGCCCCAAGAATTTGATGATGAAGATATCATCAGGCGGCTGGCGGCGATCAGACGGTTGGCCAAAGAATAGGGATGCGGAGGCCACAGGGCCCCTGACTCACGATGGGTATGTGCGCTAACATTTGATAATCAGGGGCGACCAACCATGCCACTTAAAGTGGGAAAAAAATGGGTGATGGCTTTAGTTGATACCGGGGCAGCCGTCTCACTTACTACTTTACACATACCATTAGATCCCGAAAAACCTCCCTTACAAATAGAGGGCTGCACAGGACACACAGCACAAGGGTACATGACTCACCCACAAATAGTTGCTCTAGGAACCAAGGTAGTTGGGGAGGGAAGATTCACAATAATGGAAGGGACCCTCACAGAGCAGAATATAATAGGCAGTGACTTTTTAAAGAAACACTGCCTAATTATTGATTTAGTCAACAAGTGTTTGTGGCAGGTAACAGTTAAGGGGTATAGTACTACAACAGTACCCGAGAGTTATATCTGGGCCTTAGTTAAATCCAATAAAGTATATAATCGGCCCGAGGTGAGCCAAACAGAGTTACAACAAATAATAGACAAATACCCCGGCATCTGGGCGGTGTCCGGCACTGATTGTGAGATGGTCAGTGACACAGAGATAGCAGTGGAAGGCCCCAACCCTGGGCATACTAAACAGTACCCCATCCCACAGGAGGCAGTAACAGGAACAGAGCCAGTAATAAATGATTTATTGTCCCAAGGGATATTACGACCTATTTGCTCAACAGCAAATAGCCCTATTTGGCCCGTTAAGAACCCCAACGGTAGGTATCGATTAACTATAGATTACAGAAAATTAAATAAAGTAACTCCACAAGTTAGCCCCATTATAAGTAGGGCAATTGAAATGTTTAATAAACTTAAACCTACAAGTAAAGTTTTTTTGGTCCTCGATCTGGCAAATGGTTTCTGGTCCCTACCCCTTAGACGACAGGACCAATATAAGTTTGCCTTTACCTTTAAAGATCAACAACACACCTTAACTCGCTTGCTTCAAGGGTTCCACTCCTCCCCAATGTTATTCCATTGCTATGTGTAGCAAGTACTCCAAGAGGGGGGGTTGGAACATGAGGTAATCCAATACGTGGATGATCTGTTGTTGCAAAGCTGAAATATGGCGGAGCACGCCCAATTGTTAGATTAAGTGTTTAAAGCTCTAGCTTAAAGAGGTCTTAAAATCAACCCAGAGGAAGTACAAATTGCTAAACCAGAAGTGACATTTTTAGGAACTATAGTGTCAGAGAACGGTAGGCATGTTGACCCTGCCAGGGCTACCCTTATACAAAAGTTACCTTTACCAACAACCGTAACAGGGCTTTGAAAACTGTTAGGGATGACTAACTTTTGTAGACTACATTGAAGGGTATTCTGAAATTACTAAGCCGTTATATGCGTTACTTCGAGACAATCCATAAAAAGAGGACAAGCTGATATGGGAAGGGGAAGAGCTGCAGTGTTTTAAAAAATTAAAGCAAGCGCTAATGCAAGCTCCAGCTTTAGCCATCCCAGATCACGCAAAGCCATTTATAATCCAAGTTGTAGCAACAGATGACACCATAATAGCAGTACTATTATAAAATCGTTGGGATAATTTAGTCCCAATAACATACTTAAATCGACAATTGTCTAAAATGGAACAAGGTTTTAGCCAGTGTGAAAAAACGTTATTAGCAATAGCATGGGCAGTACAAGCCTGCAAAGAAATAGTTGGATTTAGCCCTATAATTATCCAAACAGCTCACACGCCCATTAAATTGTTAGTAGAAGGAAAGGCAAAGGGAGTCAGCCATAGCAGGCAGGCTAAGTGGCTGCTAGCATTACAGGACAAACAAGTTACGGTACAAAAACTCAATAAGCCCCACATGATGCAGTACCTGGATTACCAAGGAAAACCCCACAATTGTGGGGAACTCATGCAACAAGAGACATATTTATCCACCTTTGTAGAAAGACAAGGAGATGATAAAAGTTACACAATGTTGTGTGTTGATGGATCACGATACTGGGAAAAGGGAAACACCTATACTGGGGCAGCTGTGTATTTTAATACTGGGGATGATATTGAAATGAGGCCTCTTGATCAGCAGCGGTTGCTCATTAAATTGTCACCAGGAGATTTGTCTCAACACGCAGAATTGGTAGCCATATATGAGGCAATAAAAGCAGTCACATATGGGCGCATCACAATTTGTACTGACTCACAATTTGCTATAGGCTCGCTAACCACATGGTTGCCTATATGGGCCAGAAGGGACATGAAGACAGCCACAGGGGAGCATGTGCGACACAGGCAGCTTTTAAAAGCAATCCTAAAGGAAGGGGAAAAGCTCCAAGGGAGGATAGTTTTAGTTAAAATAAAAGCTCACACTAATAGCAAGTACGGGACCTTCGAGGAATGAGGAAATGAGAAAGCAGACAAGTGGGCTAAAATCGCTGCAAAAGAAGGAGACCCCTGGAAGGGAATCAGGCCACAAGACAGGCAAGATTCAAATAGTGTTAGTGAGGTTAAAAAGGTAGATACTCCGCCTAACTTACAGGAGCTCTAAAAACAGGACCAGTGGATACGAGAGAAAATAAAACAAGTGCAAAAAGATTCAAAGGCCCATGGGGCCTTTACAATAATAGATGACGTCTTATATCAAAAGGGGAAGACAAAATCTCAAAGTGGGTAGTGCCCGACTCTTTACAAAGGGACATTGTATTAGAAAACCATCAGTGGGCGGGACACCCAGGACAAGATAAAACCTGCCAAATTATTAAAAGTAAATACTACTGGCCTGACATATCTAAGACTGCTCGATCAATACTACAGACATGCTTAATATATCTCCAGCAAGACCTCAAGCGAGAAAAATATCCCCTACAGCGATTACCGTTAGCAGAAGGACCTTGGGATGCATTGCAAATTGATTACATTGGGCCACTGCCCACCGCAAAGGAGGGATATAAGTACATGCTGGTAGTGATAGATATGCTCTCAAAATGGGTAGAGGTGTTCCCAGTTAAGAGTGCCAATGCTATAACAACAGCTCAAATTTTATATACTCAAGTTCATGCTAGTTGGGGATTTCCTAATATCATAGAATCTGACAGGAGAACTCATCTTGTAAATCAAGTAATGCAGGAAATGTGTTAGATAATGGGAGTTCAGCAGCAACTACATTTACCATATAGGCCTCAGGCCTCAGGGATGGTGGAAAGACTAAATCGGACCTGGAAAAATGCCCTTAAAAAGGCAGTGTTGGATGAAGGAAAGGACTGGGTTACACACCTCCTGGGGATTTTGATGGCCATTAGAGGGACTGTTCAAGTTAGTACAGGATTAACCCCTTACGAGTTGATGGCAGGAAGGAAAATTAGGTTGGTTCGCCCACAGGATGTACCTCCACCAGGCTCAGCTACCTAAGACAAGGTCAAACTTGAGCAGTTTTTAAAGGCAATACAGTAGCAACTAGACAAATATTTAACCTTTGCCGCCAGAAATATGGCTGTGGCACATGAGCAAAATAAACAAGGTAGACAGCCGATAGCAGGATGGGGGCTGCCTATAGAAGAGGGAGATGTAGTAATGGTGCGAAATTGGGAGCAGAAAAATCCTTGGAAGGATGCTAATTGGTTAGAACTGTACCAAGTATGCAAATGGTTAGGTGAGAGTACGGTATATGTGGTTAAAGTAAGTGGCAAGAAAAGGGCTGGAGGAAAAAAACAAGAATTTTGGGTACATGTTGATCAGTGTAAAAAGGTGTCAAACAAAGCTGGTTGAAAATTAAAATACTACACTTGATGTTTATAGCCATGAAAACACAAGGCATCATTATCAGCAGCCTGGTGATAGCCATAAGATTTTTTATAATCCTCGGCATATACATCAATGTGGAACAGACTAGTGTCACGTGTGAGTATGAACAGTCCATTACGCTGTTAGTCAGTTGGAACTGGGACCCTGTTGATACAAACACCTACACAACACAAGCATGGAAAGCCACCTGGATCAAAAATAACCGTACCTTTATATCTACGAATTGGTGTGTGGACATTTTTAATAGTTGGTCCAGCTGTGCCTCAGAGCTCAAGACTGGATCACAGCAAAGTTACATGGACTGGAAACAGAAAAATGGGTCTCTTGTTACAAACAGGGCCACACCAAAGGACAGTGGTGTTTATGTGTTAACCCTCTCCTACTGTCTTTGGGGTAACAATAGTGTCTGTAACTATGCTAATGTAAACAACTCATTGCGTTTTGTAGTCTCAGATGCCATACATTTAACTGTAACACCAACTGAATGCCCGAAAGTGACAAAAGGGCCAGAGAGTGGACTTACATCAACACCTATTGATCAGATGCTTGTAAATAATATGAAGTATAGCAGAGTGCATATAAACTTAGATTTATTTGGTTGGGATATAAATGTTAACAGTAGTTGTGCTGACACTAGTGTGTCAAAGTTTTATGCCACTATGTTAATTGGCATATAATTACTGGCCGCAATTTTTTTAACACGGGCACAGCGAGTTATAATTTGCCGTTATAACTACCTCGGCTAGGTATAACGGCAAACACGCTCTACTCTGCTCTAGAGCACAGCGCGAGACATAAGGAAGTAAACGACTTGCAGTCTCGCAGCTCGCCGTGCCCTGTCAGATCTACCGTTCTGAAACAAAACAAATACGGACCACTTTTAAAAAAAAACGGATGTAAAATAGCGACAGCAACAGCACAAGATTCTTAAGAAATGGAGACAAGATTTTAAATCGAGACTCCATAACAGAACAATTTACAGTAGAGCAGCATAATCTAAATACCAAAAGAAAACAGACAGTGACCTCCGCCTCAATTTTTAGCAATAATCTATTGAATTTGCAAATAAATGAATAAGGCAGTTGAAGAAACACGTTTTTAAAATAATTAAAACTGCAATGTTGTACAACCACCACAAATAAATTCTTCATTATACCACAACTGCCTTATTCATTTATTTGCAAATTCAATAGATTATTGCTAAAAAATTGTGACCAGCAATTATAAAAATAGCATTAAGCATCGTGAAAGTTATTTGAGGAGATTACACCGGTGGGATGCCTGAGAAACCGGCTCACCGGGTTTGGGCATCCCACCTCGGGTGTGTGTAAAATTCTCATAATAACCACCTGCCTATACATTATTCTCTATGTTAAGCACCTTCCATGCTAAAACAGGGAGTACTCAGGCCCCTCTTGCCAATAAAAAAGGGGTCAGTAATACCAGAAAAAAATGAGATCTATGGGGAGATCTGGCTGGCCTTTTTGGATCAGGAATGAGTATATGGAATAGGGCAGATCTAGAGGCCATTAAGGGGTACCAGGACCAGTTTAATATTAACACAGGAGAAAAAGTCTTGCTACCATTTACATTAGGCCAGCAAGGTTTGGCAATGGAAGAGTGTTTATCGGTGTACAATATACATGAGGTGGGCAGCGTGTTTAAAGAGGTAGAGCGCAAGATTAATGAAGTTGTGGCTGAACATAATGAAGACGTTTTTAATAATACCATAAATAAAGCTATAGTGTGTAGTGCTTATGGATCTTATATTTTAACTCAAGTTAGCCAGCTGCTACAGATCACTAATAATCAATTGCCTAACCAAATCTCTGATGCACAGTTAAAATTGTGGTATTGTTCAAATTGTCTTAATGTTAATGATAGCAAGTGCATAACTATTTGCATTAAAGCTCAAGCCCCACCTATGTGGTGGATTCGCAAGGCAACCAAAGTATATGTTAAACCACAAGTGTTTAGACCCAACAGTACACTTAGTTGCACCATGAGGGTGTCCCTCGTGGTAAGACTACCTCAAGTTGAGTATAACAAGGAGGTGTACTCCCAAATAGTAAAAGTACACTCCGTAGGGGGTTTACAAGGACTTTATTATGTATATCGAGTCTCACCCCCAGAAATCTTAGTACGCAGCAATGATGGGTCCTGGGTAGCACCAAACTTACATTGCTGTGAGGAAATAAATAATCAATGGGTATGCCAGTGTGATGTCATGTCACAAATGCAACCAATCTGCGGGGAAATTCCCATAGGACAAGCTGAAAACAACACTGCTTGGTGCTTGTCCAGTTAAAACAATGGTATGCTCCACTCCACAAGTAGTTGTAACCGATAATGGTACTAACCAATACTGTGTTGTTACAAATACACCCATCTTATTTTATGAAGGACAAGTTTGTACCATTGACAATCCAAATTTTTGTATCATTCCCAAACATAATGTATATATCGGTGACAAGGTGTTGCACCCTATTACCAACCTGGAGGATAAGAGTGATAATGTGACATTTAATACCCCACACCAGGCGTATGATATTAACAGGTATGCGCCATCATTTGGAGCTGTAATACCTCCCCTGTCTCTTAACATGCAGTAACTTCTAAACCGAAAAGATACTCATCTAATACAAATCCAAAATACCGCCCATAAGGCACAAGCAGCTGTAAATGAACTGGTCAGTGAAAGTGATAATGAGCACTCAATTTATAGCTATTCAGGGGGCCCCTTAGGAATCCTCTCTCTTAAAGCATTGCTTGTGTTGCAAGTGGTCTTAGTGTTCTTGTTATTTATAGGCCTGTGTATTATACACCAAAGTAAATACATATATTTAACAGAAATATAATTGCCCTAGGTGTGAAAACCAGAAAGGATCTCTTGTGCATATGTTAGTCATGTGTCCTAAATTAATAAGCTATTGGAAGGAAGTCCTATCAGTTGCTACAAAGGAGACAGGAATAGATTTTTCCTATGACCAGGGTATAATAATCTTTGGAAGTAGGTATAAACAATTGGAGGCAGACAATAATGGATAACTATTAGATATAATGCTTATAAATGCCAAAAAGCTTATTCTTCAGATGTGGAACGATAAAGAACCATCCCACTTTAAGACCTGGCTCAATATGCTTATAGATTGTGGATGTTTAGAGAGAATTTTCTTTACTCAAGACAATACATTTTCAAAATGTGTAGAAATGTGGAACCATTTCTTGGGATATCTTAATTCAGGTTAGCTGGAGCTTTCTTTCCACCCCTTTCTAGTGTTCCCATTTCATCTAAATGAAGATGGAGCAATGACTGTGGCTGGGACTTCCTCACTCCCCTTTCTGGAAAATGATGACTGGAGAATATTCCCTTATAATACATAGGGTAATATACCATGGTCTGATACAGAAAAAAATGAAGAAGAAAAAAACAACATAGCCACCTTTGGTCCTAGATAATTAAACATGTTATGCCTACTTTCTAGCAAGAGTCTTTGAAGCTGCTAAATAGAGAAGTAATTGGTTATGTAACTTACAGGAGTTCAACACTTTTTACAATTTATTTGTTAACCCGTGTAACATTTTTCAAAATATTTGGATGTTTTTTGCTCTACTGTTATTGTAACACTCAAGATTTGGCATGTATACCAAAGTAAATATATCCATGAATCTAATTAAGTTGAAATACTGCGGTTTTGTAGAGTTAAAATGTATTGAGGATACTTTATAAATTACTATTGGCAAAATGTGTTCAAGAACGCCAGAAGTATTCCTCTTGTGGAATTTAACTTTCACAGAGCACTTACTACCACTGAATCAGCTTACCTGCAATAACATCATGGCCATACAATGCCCCCCAGCATTTCTGAGACAGTGATAACCAGCATCATGCGCCATCAAAAGTAAAGCTATCCAGATACTTCTGTCACAATGGCCTAAGTCTCAACTAGTTATAACGCTTGGTGTCAGTCAGTGCTACTGTTTTAAAATAGTAACAAACTCTGACCAGAGCTGATAGGGCTGCAGCTGAGGAATTTGGGATAAAAATATTGAAAGGTTTGCTTTGTAATGTTTTTACACCAAATTTTCAACATAGCCCTGTTATGACACTATCCTGAAGAAGGGAAGAGATAAGGTTGAACTCCTGGCCTAATGGTGATCTTGCACAGGGACTGCAAAATCAACTGTCAGGATGCAGAAACACATTTTGGGCAGGAGTTTAAGAATTACAGCTGGCACATTTATGAGATGCTGTAAAGATATGGTTATGTTGTAAATTTGGGTTAAAAACATTGAAATTACCAACGTTAAGTGCTGCATTTGCAAAATTCAACTTGGGCTCAAAGCGGAATAGTTTTTTAACCCTTAGGCTGCCTACAGTATTAGAACTTACAGGAATTTTGGACTGATGTATCAGTCCACGGCCCTGCAAGGATTAATAATTTTGCACCAAATTTTCAACATTGCTTTCTTATGACCCCACCTCATGAACAAGGGCAGAGAAAATTTTCATCTCTTGCTCAAAAGGGGATTTTATGCAGGGACAATGAAAGCGCCTTTCAGGATGTAAAAAAACATGTTGGCCAGGATTTGAAAAATGACGGCTGTCACATACATGAGGTGCTGTAAAGATATGGATATGTTATGAATTTAGGGGAAAAATATACCAACATTAAGAGCCCATATTAGCAAAATTCAACATAGGCTCGTAACTTAATTGTTTTTTTTTGATTTTTTACACCAAATTTTAAACATAGGCCCAGATATTCAGAAATGTGCCAAAGCCTGGTGCAAGTCCAATGCAGCACAAATCCGATGCACCATGGTGCAACAGGAGCCATATTCAGGGGTTGCACTGACTGAAATGTGCCACGCAACCCAGTTGAATATGGCAGAGTTGCACCGTGGTGCAAACAGTTGCACTATGGTGCAAAAAGAGATGCTCCAGCACAACTCTGGGAGCAGAGCAGCAGAGTAGCAGAGGGGGGCATGGCACAGAGAGCAGACCCAGGAACAGAGCCAGGGAAGCACAGTGACAGGCCACAAGAGGCCACCACCAGCAGGGCACAGCAAGATGCCCACAGGCACCCAGACATCTGATCCCAGAACACAACAGTGGCAGAGAAAGCAAGCAACAGGAGGTGCCAACAGCCAACAGTGGGCCACCAAGGGAGCCCCCTTTGCAGACCACTGGCCTGGCCCCCCTCACCTGGACAATAGCAGACCACACGCAGGACCATGCAGCCAGCCTCACACACACACACACATGCCAAACAGGAAGCCCACACAGTAGGCAAGAAACATGCTGGGTGGCAGGTAACATGGCAGACCAAATGGGACAGGCCGCACAATGCCAAGCAGGGGCCCCAACACAGCGTGCGGACAGCACCTGACCAATTACCATGGCTGTGTGCCACCACCTCACATGCAACTGCCATACACCCCAACATCCAGCCCAAAGGCACCCAAAGGCACAGCCACCAACCCAGGGGGATGGACACCACCACAGTGGGACACACCACAGCACACAGTAGTGAACCACGGAAGCACAACTTGCACCCCTGCACATGCACACCACACAGACAGACACTGGGCCACTGCAGCATGACTCCTCTTGCCACCTGCAAAGTAGACACAGACACAGGCAGGTAAGTCAGAAAATATATATTCAAATATATATTTAAATGGAGATATATACAATATGGCACTTATCAAAAAAAGAGTAGGGTATTTTCCCCGGTGCCCTGGCCAAATTTTCCTCATTCACTAAAAATACCACCAACAGCTTAATCTGGTTCAGGGTCAGTTGGCATTCATCTATATCCCACTCCCCCGGGTTGTGCCTGAAAATAAGCAGGATTTGTCTAGTGCACTTACCCGGTCAACAAAAACTCAATAAAAATAAATAAATAACCAGGGGCTGGGAAAAGGTAGGTAAAGTGAGGAAAGGGGACAGGGAACAGGGACTGTACAATGGAAGGGGGGACTGAAGGGGGAGGTACAGCAGGAGAAACAGGGGCAAAAATAATGGCAGCCATGTCCGGCCACCCTCGTATGCTGACACTGTCCCCGTTCTACCACCATCATCCATCTGACCTGGTCGACTACCTCCAGTGTCATGGAGGCCACCAGAAGGGTCTGGCACAGCAGTCTGGACAACATGGATTGTGGTGGTCTTTGTCACCGGACACCTAAAACAAGGGACAGGACAAGTGATCAGTGCAATGTTCCAAAGAACCATGCCCACCCACAGTGCAGCATGGTGCAGCGGGAACACACACACACCCCTGGAGAGCCCATAATGGCCACCTGTAGGGGGTGGACCAATGCCAGCCAGCAACTCAGCACACTACGACATTGCACTGAAGTGGTCCCTGCTGCACAATGGCCACATGACTGTGCAGTGACAGTCACATGGTACAGTGCACCAACAGCACCACAGCAACAACAGTGGCAGCTGGGTGCATGACCACCCCACCAACAGCCGGCACATGTGTCCAATGGATGCACAAGAGTGGCATGCACCACGCACAGTGCAGCACACACAGCTGCCGTAGCACATGGCACAGGCGGCCATGCCTACATCCAGTCATCCCCCCATCTACAGTGTGAAGGGCCATGACAGTGGCTACCTGCCCTCTGTGGCCCTGCTGGTGCCAGTCCCACTCTATCACGTCCTGCTGCAGCCTGGGCCTTCGACGGTCCTCAGGGCCTGGGAATAGAAAGAAGACAGGTGCACATCAGGAACTGACCACAGCAGCTGCCCCCCAACCCCACCCCTGTGCACAAGGTGTGCCCCTGCCTGACACATCCTGTACAGCTGCACAGCTACATCACAATGCAAGCAGAAGCTGGCAATGTCACCCCATGATGCGCACGATGACAGTGCACCCCTCTGCAGGGCATGGCAGGCAGCCAAGCCAAAACCACAATACAGCACCAGGGCAGACATGCAACATGGGATGACTTACCTGGCTGTGACATGGACCCTCACCTGGTGCATGCCTGTTGCTTCCTCAAGCACTCTGGGTCCCACCGCATGAGGTCCTTATAGCAGTGGTGACATTGTTCCCCAGTTCTGTACACCCCTATCCTGTGCTCCAGGCTGCTGGTGTTGTCCTGCCACATGGTTCCCCTGGCCCACTGCAGGGGCACCTGTCCAAAGAGCTGGGGGCCATGGGGCTCCATGCAGGCCACAAAGTTGGCCAACTCGACCTGCATCCAGTTCTGGTCCCTCCTGCATCTTGCCTGTGCCATGTCAGCTTGACACATTCTGTGGCAATATTTGTGGAAGGAGGCACACGTGTCCACACCATGCACCTACTGTGTGATGCATGGGAGCATGCACAGTGCACCCACACTGCACAGTGCCAGAGATGCGCATAATGGGCATGGCTATGCTGGATCACAGTGTCAGAGGTCTGACCCACGGGTCGACTAGCATTGCTTACATGTGCAATAGAGCATGGCACCCCATGCATGGCCATCTGTGTAACTGACCCATGCACAACATGCATAATGCCACTGCATCATGCTGTCCATGCAAGGTGTTCTACTGACACCATGATGTCATGACACACATGCACACTGTGGGCCTGCGCACCACACATGCATGCACATTGCACCATCAAGACTTGCTTCAGTGCAATATCCTGATATTCAGACACCACATGCAAATTAGCTCATCAGCCAATGAGTGGTGCAGTGTGTGCATTAGCATATCATTACTGTTGCACCCAACCTTATTTGCATGCGTTGCACCTTATAAGCACCATGGAATAGCACAGGACATGGACCGGTATTGCAACCTTGATAGGTAAGTGGTGCATGCTGGTGCAATGCACCTGATCCATGCCACATACCAATACCTGGGTGTGAGGGTGCATGTGGGGGTGTGTGGGTATGTGTGTGTGTATGTTGCTGTGTGTAGTTGTGTGCCTCTGACTCCCCTACCCCTGCCTCACACCTCTGTGTGTACATGCCCATTGCCATGCACACCCCTGCATGTATGCTGTACCTGTTTGGGTGGCCCATGCATGTGCAAGAGACCACCTACCTGTGCACACCATAGTCCTCCTGTGTGATAGTGTCCTGATGGAGTTTCACCTGCTGGAGCAGCCAGGGCTTCCTCCACCCAGGGGGTAGCTGCCCACCTCCCTCCAGCCCACTGTCTCATTCGTCCTCACTACTATTGCCCTCATCTGCCTCGACAGCTATCCCATGGTCTATGGCCATGTTGTGCAGTATGCAGCAGGCCGGTAATAGGCCACAGGCTTTTGAGGGGCTGTACTGTAGGGCACCGCCTGACTGGTTTAAGCAATGGAACCATGCTTTCAGCATGCCAAAGACATGCTTAATGATGTTATGCATGCTGACGTGTACCTCCTTGTGCTGTTCCTCTGCTGGGAATGACGGGCACTGGTAGGGGGTGAGCAGCCAGGGCCTCAGTAAATATGCACTGACACTTGTGTGGAGATTGATATGGTTAGCCCTCTGCTATTCTATACTGCACCCCTTGCCTGTCCCTGGCACTCACACTACCCTGCACACCCTGCCCACACCATCCCCAGGTCTGCTATGCCCATCATCCCTTGCTTGTCCCATACTCACCCACTAGGTGGCCTGTGGGAATGTCCCCACATTCAAACTTGTGGCACAGTGCAGAGCTGTGCCAGATGAATGCATCACGTGCACTCCCAGGGTGTGTGGCGAAGACATTTGTGATGCACCCTGTGGCATCACATACCACCAGGCAGCTGACACTCAGACTCCCCTTCCCATTGATGTATGGCACACCCTCAGGGCCAAGTGGCATGCAGATGGACATGTGGGTGCGGTCAATGACTCCAGTCATGCCAGGCATATGTGCCACCCTGTGGAAGTCCTGCATGGTTACTGTACACTCTGCCTGTGTGCTGGGGAAATGGTGAATTCCAAAGCACATGGCAGCGGGGCATTGAGGAACTGTGTGAGGAGGCAGGATGTGGCCAACTGGATGATGCCTGTGGTGTCATTTGTTGGTCTCTGGAAGGTGCCCATCATGAGCAGGCACATGGCAGCGGTCACCTTGGTCTCCATGGACATGGAGTGGCTCCATCTGATGGGTGCCTGCATCTCCTCACTGCACAGCTCACAGAGCTGCCTCAGAATGACCCTATTCAGGTGGTACCAGCCCACAGTCTCAGTGTAACTGTAGTTCTCAAAGGTGATGCAGGCACAGTACCACCTGTGTCAGGCATACCGCCGATGGGCCCTTGCTCAGCCATGTTGCTGTTCCTCCTGCCTCCTCACACCCCTCATTATAGTCTCCATCATGAAGGGCACACTGTCCATGGCCTTTGCTGTCCACTGTCCCCCTGGGTAGTTGGCTGCTGGCTGTGTGGTGCACTGTTTGTGTGTGTGTGTGTGTGTGTGTGTGTGTCTCTCTCTCTCTCTGCCCCTCTCTCCCTCTGCAGTGCCACCTCTCTCCCTCCCTCTCTGTGTGTGGGCTTTGGTCTGTCTGTCTGTCTGTCTGTGTGTGTCTCTCTCTCTGTCTGTCTCTCTTACTCAATCCCTCTCACACACACCCCTGGCGCAAGTGCCGTCTGTGTGTTTGTGCCCTGTATTTATAGAAACAAGTCTGCTTGGAGCAATTTTGATTTGCTCCACACTTGCATCATAGTTTCACGGTTGAATATGCCACTGTGCTGGATATTCATGGGAACACCCCCTGCTCTTGCTCGTGCATTCATTATAGTTTTGCATCGGCGCAATGGATTTTGCGCTGCGCACTGGCTCCAGCTGAATATGGCTCCTTAGCACAATACCGCACTTGCACTGGCGCAACTGCTCTGAATATCTGGGCCATAGCCTTCTTATGATGCCACTTCATGAACAAAGGTAGAGAAATCCTTCAACTCCTGCCCGAAAGGCACAGGATTGTGAAATCAGCTTTTGGGATGTAAAAATAAATTGCTTAGGATCTGAAAAATGACATCTGTCACATTCATGAGGTGCTGCAAAGATATGGATATGTTGTGAATTTGAGGGATAAATATTGAAAATTACCAAAGTTATGAGCCTGCATTCACACAATTCAATGTAGAAGCATAACTCTTGTTTTTTAATATTTTACACCATTATTTTCACCAAATGCAAAGAAAATTTTCAGCTACTGTTCAAAGGCGACTTTGCACAGGGATTGTAAAATTAGCTTTTGGGATGTAAAACAACATTGTTCCGGATTTCCCCCAAGAAAGAGATAGAAACGATGAGTAGTAGGTGCTCAGATCATCAATTAATTTATTCATTGTTACATACCATTCCATCACCCAGACTTGTTGTTTCTTATGATTTCCATTTCCAAAATATAATCAGTCACCATACTTAATCTTTTCTTCCATCTTTCTTTGTAATATTTTATACAAGTATTTTTGTGCAATCTTCTCCACTTATTTTATACAATAATTTCACACATTTTTATAATAATTTCTTCATCATCTTCTCAGCCCCAGACATAGAATCCGGGGGCCCTTCTTCTTCTTTTTGGAGGTAACGGTGTATATCCATTACAGTTTTTCTTTTTATGTTGTTGTTGTTCTATTTTGTGTAGTCTTCTTCCCTTCCCCCCACCTCCCCTACCCTTTTATATTTTATATATCCTTTATCCCACAGCACGTCTCCAGCCTGCGTTGGATGATGGGCCTTCCGCCTTAAAGATCCTTTCTTATTGGCCTATCTGCCTTTTCCACTCCTCAATACTCCCCATGGTTTCTGTGTTGAGTAGCTCTACCCCCAGGTCCAATCAATACACCCTGTCTGGTCTATAATACTCATCTTCTTTCTTGTCTGTACCTCTCTTAATGACCCTGCCCTCGTTGACTATAAATCATGCATCCTGTTCTCCTGTTCATTTTTTCTCCTTACTTTCTCAATTGCCACATGCCTCTGTGTATGCCTCCACACTCTGTGGGGTACCATGTCTAACCAAGTCAGAGTTACCTGTGACCACCATTTCTTTATTGTCTCTATGTCATACTTGATCTGCAGAAAAATGTCCAGCCAGGGCCAACGCCCAATGTCAATTCCTCCTAGGTGTAGTATAATCATGTCTGGTGGTGGGCATCTTTCCCTCATGTATCCCAGTGTCAGTAGCAGCTGGGCCCACTTCATGCCCCTGATTCCTTGCCAGGACACTCTACACTGTCTGGGGTCCTCTCTGCCTAGTAAATATATGAATGCCCACATTTCCATATCTCCAGTCTCTGCCTCATTCCTGTCGGAAAGCAAAATAAAGGTTAGAAAAGTCCCTCTGGTCCAGAGCCCTGTTGCATCTATCCTTGATACTTTTGTAATTTCCTATTAATATCCCTTGTTCCCCTTCCTTCCCCTTCCCCCCCGCTTCTGCCTAGTGTCCCCACCCACTTGGACCTGCAACTAAAAGAGAGATGGTTAATATTTATTTGTTCTAAGGTCACACATAATGTTTGCAACATTCCAATTTCCAGCATCTGATCCCTTGCACATGTTCATTTTACCCCTGATGCTGCCAGTTGTGATGCCGCCCCAATTCTAAAAGAGTGAGATAAGTAATACCTTGGGTCCTCCCATAGAAAGCCCATGCCATTTTTAAGGACCACTACTATCTGATAGCTTGTCACTCTCTTCCCATCCCCATGGATGAAGAACTGCCCCTGTTTTGCCAGTCGCACTGTGGCATAAGACCACAGTGCCTGCACTGGACAAATAGTTGACTCTTGTTTCTCCTTAAGGTGGATCAAGGAGCTATTACCTTCCTGATCAGTCTTTGATTTCTTGACCCATAAAGAAATTGCATCCATCTGCTATGTTATATCCCCTATATCCAGACCACCCCCTTTATCGTCTCTGTCATGCTCTACTGCTTCACTTACCCTGAGGGCCCCATGATATATTGTCATAAAGGTGGCTTGAAAATACAAAACAGGCCCGCTTCTGCTGATTTACATATTGTCAGTGTGGCTGGCCCTAAACCTTCTAGGAGCCTCTCAGACACTGGTCTTCTGTTATCTCTCTCCTTGGTTCTTAGCTGTTCCAACCCTTAAATCATCCATCTGACCAGCATGGTTTTCATTGGGTCCCACCATCCCTTCAGATTACAGACTATGCTGATGGCCACTAGGTGTACCCCTATTGTCGTGTGTGCTAGCCCTCGCTTCCACTGGTACACTATGTATTTTCTCACCTGTTCGTCAGTGATCTGCCCACTTACTTCTATGCTGTGTAGGTCCCTGAAAGCTTGGAATGCTCTCCAAGCTCAATTCATGGGCTCTGAGGGTCCTGGGGGACCAGGAGTTGTGAAATAGCACTTGGACTCCTTCCAACCAACTTCCCAAATGTCCACTGGGATGGGCATTTTTTGCACCTCTGCTTTCGGTGCCATGGCCTGGAACTTGTCCAGCTTTAGACGGGAGAGGCTGTCAGCCATAGTGTTCTGGGTACCTTCTATGTGTCTAGCTCTAAAGGACATGTTGAGTTTCAAACCCTGCAGAACTAACTGTCTAAGTACCTGCAAGACTGGCACCAATGAAGCACCCCTGTTATTGAGTACATCCACAACTGCCTTGTTGTGGCACCAGAAGGTTACTTTCTGGTTCTGAAGCTCTGCCCCCCCATACTAGAGAACACAACCAGATTGGGATGATCTCTACCAGTGTGATGTCTCTGGTTAGCCCTTGCTTCACCCATACTTCAGGCCATGCTTCCAAGAACCACTTCCTTCTGCACTAGCCTCCCATGTCCAACACCCCTGTGACATCTGTATATAACTCCAGGTCGATGTTAAATAACCACTCTTCTTGCCAAAAGGACATTCCTTTGAATGTCTCTAGGAATGTCTGCCAAATTCTCAAATCATCCTCGCTGTCTTTTGTGAGGTCTACCCAGTGATGTAGCCTGGTCACTCCATGTGTTGCATGTGCCAAACACAAATCCCTTGGCTGATGGCCCAGCATGCAAAACTGAGGTGTCCTATCAGTTGTACCTATCTGAGTTGTTTCAGCCATCTGGCTTTATGTTCTTGTAATAGTTCTCTCAACTTTGCTACCTTCTTCAGTGACAACCTGAACACTTCCTATTGGGCATCTATCTTGATTCCCAGGAATTCTATAGTCCTTCTGGGGCCCCTCTGTCTTGTCTAGCACCAAACGCACTCCAAGTTCTTTGCACAAACCATGAAAGCTCTTGAGAATTGCCGCTGTTTCTTCTCTGCAGCTCTCTATTAGCAGGAAGTCATCTAAATAGTGAATCACTGTCTTGTAACCAGTCCTCCTCTGGAATATCCCTTGCGGCAGGTGCTGAACAATTCAAAGGAAGCACAAGCTGTTGAGCAACCCATAGGCATGGCAAAAAGAATAGTATTTGCTATCCAATTTGAAATCCAGCAAATCCCAGTCTCATGTCCATACTGGAAGAAGCCTGAAAGCTGCCTCAATGTCTATTTTTGCTAACCATGCCTGTGGTGTTGCCCTAATAATCTGCACTGCTTCCTCCAGTGTGGCATATGTCACTCTGGAGTGTTTTTCTTCAATGTAGTCATTCATCAATTCCCCATTTGGGAAGGACAGGTGGAGTAACACCCTGAATTCTCCAGGTTGCATTTTGGGTACTAAACTCTGTGGGGATATCCTTTAGTTGGCAAGGTGGGGGACCAAAAAGGCCCTTCAATACATCTTGTGCTCTTTTCTTTCTGTATCTTGTGCCTTAGGATAGTCTCTTTTCCCTCACTGGCCCTATGTTCTTGCTTTCTCAGTATATCCTAGGTCCCTGAAAGTGTAGGCTGAAACCCCTTTTAAAATCTGCGAGCAGTTGTGCTGCTGCTTCTTTATCAGTGTGCCCCTCTAAAGCCTGTTCCCACATCCTGATGTTAATCGGTGTCCATGCCATGTGATATTTATTGACCTCCCTTACCTTTTCCGCTGCTTCCTAATCAAAAGCTCTATCCTCCTCTCCCATATACTCCCCTCCACCTGAAACCTCTGCTTCCTGCTTGTCCTCTAAATCCCCCTGCCCCCCCCAGAAAGGGCTGGTTGGCATTGCCCTGTCCCTCATTGTATTGTCCCCTGGTGGACAACTTCATCCTGTATCTCTCAGCCGGGTGGTTCCCTCCACATTTTGAGCAGGCATGTCGAAATCTGCAATGTGGCCATGAGCAAAGCACCTGGTTAAAATCCCAGCAACATTTCTGCTGCAGCGTGGCCTTCTTTTCCCCTTCCCAATCGAGTGTGGCCTGGTCCATGACATAGTCTGTCCACAGGTCTAACTGTTTAGTATTCCAGCAAACATCCCCATAAGTAACCATTCTCTGTTTGAAAAACTCATCATAATATAGTCACCCAAAACCCTCTTTCGCTTTTGCACTCCAAATGATCAATTGATAAGTAATTCGGGGATTCCCAATTGTGGATTCTTTTCCATAGCTATTGCTAAATAGGTTGCAAAACCTACGAACCTGCTATCCCAAGTTTTCCCTTTGATGAATTTGTCCTCTTTCTTTTTTCCCAGTAGCACTAATGCTGCTGCCATCTCTGATTTCCCTATGCTTTCTTTCTCAGCATGTTTTATCACTGCCTCCCTACTTACTGAAGCAAAGACATCCATGTATTCCCCTTTCCATATCTTCTATTTTGTTGCCAGAGGGACATGTTTTCCTATTCTCATGCCTGGGGACCCTATGTTCCTTGTTCCCTCCAGTAAAACTACTCCCTCTGGTGGGGCTGTGTTGCCCTTTTTAATCCCTTTCCCATATCTAATGTCAGATTATGCCTTCTCTAGCTGTCCCAGGCCATCATCTCCCATAGTTGTGATCATTTGCTTGACATACTCTTTAATACTGCTGCCCACCCTCCCTCCTGAATTACCTGTCAATGGACCAGGTCAGGGTCCTACTGGTCCTGGGGCCTGTCCCCTTGTGGTATCTGTTGTCACTGGCAGTGGTCCTGGCAGAGCCGGCGTGGTTGGCGGAACCAGTAGATGAGGCACAGTAGCCAGATCAGGGGTCGTGGGGTCACCAGGAGGGCCGGCTCCGGGATGGGGACAACTGGTTCTGGCCTGCCTGGGCTGACTGGCCTAGGTGGCAATCTCTTAGGGCTGGGTGACTAAGCCAGTGCCCTAGGTTCAGTTTGGCCTCTGGCTGGCCTGCATCCCCTGCCACTACCTTTTTCTTTGTTGCGTTTCCTTTTTTCCCCTGGGTCTCTATGTCCTGCACCAACTCCCATATCTTACTGGCCCACTCTGCCAGTTCTATGATTGCCTTGTATGCCTCTTCCGTAGTCAGCTTGATCTTTTTTCAGGGCCATCGTCTTCGCTGCTTCCTAAGTAGTAAAAATTGCTATAAAAGAAATAGCCATGTTAAACTCAAGAGTTCTTATTGTCCTCCCTCTTGTCCAAAATGTGCACTTTGCCTGATCTATTGTTGGCCCCCATGACCCCTGCCCTACTAGGCAGTGCGCTTTGTTTGGTGATGACCTCCTACATAGTTATCCCTTTTTTGTTTGGTAAACAATCAAACTGGAAACAAACGACCACCTTTAAACATTCCAAAATAACCCCAATTATTCATGCATTGAAGGCTAATTGTCATCTACTAGGACTTAAAGAGCATCTGTACACTTCTAGGTTCCCAAGCACCAGCATGCTTTCCTCTCTTGTTTCCACTTCGATAAGCCACATGAGACAAAATCAGCATCTGAGTGTGAGTACACCCTTGCTACCCACTAGGCTAGTGAAAAACCACTCTGCTATTTATATCAGGGCATGTTACCCTCGACTAATAAAATGTAACTGCAATGCTTCCTTTAACTTGTTTTCAAGTGCTCCACATGATGCAGAACCCCCGCCCCACTGCTGCTAGCCGTGATACTTTGCACAGGGTATGATACTTTAGCATGTGTCTATGCGGTTTTGAAAAGACCTAAACAAAATAATTTGGACCGGTGTTCCTCCATGCATTCTTTTATGGATCTTACACACTGCTTTTGTTGCCTGCCACTTCCACTGTATGCTACTACTCAGTGTGCAAAATGCCTAAGTTTACTTTTTCCCATTATGGACTACCCCCTTCCACTGCTTACCCACCCATGTTGGAGCTCTTGAAAGAAACATTTTTTTTGTTTGTTTGTTTTTAAAATAGGTGCCTCACCTCCCATGCCTAACTGTGCCCACAATGACCTTTTTCCTTTTTGTAAAACAAAATCCCTCCCATCTTTTGTTTCACCATATTGCCACATGGTCTGGCATGCATCCCTGCTGCCCTACATGCTCATCCATGGCCTAGTGGTCCCAGTATTGGGGAAGCCTTCTTCTTGCCTCAATCACCAGTTTTATGCCTGTTTGTGTCCTTTTCCCCAATGGCTTTGCACTGTATCCCCCCCACGTGGCTGCTCTCCTCACTGCCTGGCATGCCACTTTTCATTTGTTAGGCCTGCCCTTCCGCACCAAGAAACCTGCCCCCCCCCTCAAACCATTCCCATGCTCTAGCCAATTATCCTTTAAAGAGAAACCCATCACTTAGTCGAGGCCTAGCTTCCACAGCTGACCCTAACCCGTCAGAGTTTCTGGAGGGCAACCAGGCATGACACCACCACCTGATCGTGTCTGCAAGCTGCCAATTGTGACCTGCTAGTGCTTTTTACCTGGCGACTCGCTTGTGTGGTGTAGCAAAGAAAAACCTGTATTTCCAGTTTGTTCCTAGCCCTCATCCTTGTTTGCCCTCAAACTCCCCATCCTGATTTAAAATAACACCTCCCTTTGCAAATGCTTTGTTGAGCTGCTCCTACCTGGAGCTTTTCCTTTGCTCCCTTGAAGGCCTGGCTTGCAGGTCACAGGTGCAAGACAAACAACCCCCCCCCAAATCCCTTTCACCTGCTTCTGGTGCTTGCCCCGACTGCTCACAACCCTCCTTGCTCTCTCATTTTGGTTCCTTGTTAGCCATCCCATGCCTCATGCTCAGGTTGTGTTTTGTTTTTGGTGCTCAGCTTCTCTTGGTGCTCCCAACGTGACACTACCCACAATCTTGCCTCAAACTTAAACAACCACTTGCAATGCTTTGTCTTGGCCCCTGGCCCTTCTTGCTTACCTGCCATGTGCTACCCTGCTTCAGCTGGACCATTTCTCCATTCCTCGACTGTGTAAACTCAGATTCACACCATTTACAATTAATTCCCTGCCAGTGCTTACACTGCCAAGGATTCTCATCATTTTCTATAAATTCCCCTGCTAGTGCTTACACTGCCCTGGGAGCACAAAGTGATCTATCAGAGTGCTGATCTGATGTGCTGCTCTCAGTGAAAAAGAAAAATGGAGAGTAGCAATGTAAAAGAGGGCTGCCTGCCTCTCTGAAGCTGCTTAAGAACCCCAGTAAGCCCCCCCTCTTCCTTTTTGTTCCCACCAAACTGTGTTCTCTTACCTCCTTTCTACACCATCCCCTTCTGTGATGTCATCCTCTATTAATCTTGCCCCTTCTTGTGAGTCACCCATTTCGACCACTCACCCTTTTTCTCTTCCTCCTCCCCCATTTCTGTGCCTTCCTTGTACCGGCCCCCTTTCTTGGTTCAGGCCCACTTGAACAACTCAGTCTGCTCTCCAGAGGCAAACCGCATTTGTCCAGGATTTGAAAAATGACAGCTGTCACATTTATGAGGTGCTGTAAAGATGTGGCTATGTTGTGAATTTGGGGGAAAATATTGAAAATTACTAGTTATGAGTCTCCATTCACTAAATTCAATGTAGGCTCAAAAACTTATCATTTTTAACATTTTTACACCAAATTTCAACCTAGTCTTCTTATGACCCAACCTCATGAACGAATGCAGAAAAAAATGTCAGCTCCTGCCCAAAAGGTTATTTCACACAGGGACCACAAAATCACCTTTTGGGATCGAGTTACCTAATGTCAGTTCAATTGTTCATGAGGTGGGGCCCCCAAAAAAGACATTTTGAAAATGTAGGCCAAAAATATGCAAAAATGCCGGAGTTATACCACTAAGTTCAAAACCCCATTTAAATATATTTTATCACATACCTGTTTCTTCAGTTTGCAGTCCAGCTTTGAAGAGTGAAGACATGTCTGTGGCCAAGAGAGGATTATGGCATTGGACTCCTGATTGGTACGTAAGGGCTTGAGGGATCGGTGTGTGGGTGCTGAGTTGGAGGGTCAAGTGGGGGACTCTTACTAGGCACAAAAGACATTGATGGACAGTTTTCTGTTTACAGGTTAAAAGAAACAAATGAAACTGAGTGGATTCCTGCAATGGAGGATTGCCCCCCCCCCAGAGCAACCATTTTGTTTCTGGCTGGGGGGAGTGTGGCAGTGGGTGCTGAGAGGAAGGATTGGGGGATACCTTTAGTAATGAAAAAAATGATTGTGACACTGGGAGATTGGGTACCCCTAGTGTCAATGAGCAGATTCCTGCACTGGGGGACTGGGCAACCCCCAGTGCAACTATTTCATTTCCTGAGGGGAAGTGAGATGATGCATGCTGAGAGGAGGGTTGGGGGGGATATCTTAATAAACAAACAAAAAGGATTCTGACACTGGGGATTGTGCACCCCAGTGCCATTGGTATGTTTCCTGACACTGGGGGATTGGGCACCACCAGTGTCACTTGTATGTTTCTGAGGGGTTGGTGGGTGCTTAGAGGGGGGTCAGGTGGGGGGATAGCAACAATTTATAAATTATTTTTTTGTTGGTCATGGTGGAATACTGCACAATCTGCCATGACCAAGATGGCCACTGAGTGTTACTGTGCATGTATTAGCAATCACACGTGCACATTGTGGTTTGGTGGCTGTGACCGGCATTTATTTTTTCATGCAAATTACAGATATCTGCCCTACCCAACCCTCCCTGTCAGCACCCACCACCTCCCACATACCCCCCCAGAAGCATAAGAGTGACACTGGGATGCCCAGTCCCCCAGTGTCATGATCAGGACTGCCATTTTTTTCATATCAAGAACAAATAGTGCTTTGCAAGCAGACTTCTCCACAGATGCGGTGGCAGCTCTGATGCATGTATAACAGGTTGTTCATTTCATTTTTTTCAATTCATTCATTCTTTGGTAACCAGGTAAAGGCACTGGACCAAAGGTCCCTTTTCAAGCCTGACCCTGACAAAAAAAAATACAAAAAATACACAAATACAATCAACAGCAATACAATACCAAAAGATACAAAATACAAATTACAAATAACAGTTATAAGCAGATTTGTGTAATAAATACATTTTTAACCTTTGTTTAAAAGTTAAAACAGAGGGACCAATTCTAACATCAAGTGGGAGTGAATTCCAATACAAGGGTGCTGCTATTGAAAAAGCTCCAGAACTTATTCTAAGCCGAGACCTGCGGAAAAAATATAGGGGGCCATCAGCCGACCTCAGGCTGGTAAGCAATTCTCTCATTACAACAAGATCAGAAAGAGGAAAAAGGGAACCAAAGTAAAAACATTTATACATCAGACAGCCAACAAAATATTCTATTCTGCAACTAGGGGAAACCACCCCAACTGAGAATAAAGATTACACCAATGTGTCCTATTGGGGGGGCTCCTAAAATAAATCTACAAATATTATTATAGGCCACAGTTAGTGCTTGCATTTCTTTTGTACCTATCTTGTAATATAAACAAGAACTGTAATCAAAATATGGAAGTAGAGAACCAATAGCAATTGCTAATCTAGTTGCTTGTGAGAAGAATGACTTGAATTTGTATAACACCCATATTCTTTGATTTACTTTCTTAACCATAGACTGAATCTGAGGTGAAAAGGTCAAACTGGGATCCAAAAGTGTGCCCAAATATTTAAATTGAGATACTTGTTCAAGCAGACCACCCCAAAAATCAGATATCCTCAGTTCCGGGGTGTCCACCAACATAAATTGCGTACCAAATAACATAACTTTTGTTTTAGCTGAGTTCAAAACCATAGCATTTAAAGTAAGCCAAGAACAGGTGGCACCAAAATCCTTTTCTAGGGAACAAGAAAGTTCAGACACCGAATTTGACTAAGCACAGATTAGAAGATCATCTGCATAAAGCAGTGATTCACTAAACTTACAAACTCCAAGGAGCTGATTAATAAAAATAGAAAATAACAGGGGTCCCAAAATGGACCCCTGAGGCACACCACAACTAATTGGCAAGACATCAGAAACCACAGAACCTACTTGAACAAATTGACACCTGTTACTCAGATAATCATAGAACCAAGAAACAGCAACATCAGGAAACACCAGATCTTTCAATTTTGTGCAAGCCAAACTGTGATCAATCAAATCAAAAGCCTTGGTTAGACCCATGATCCAGTCATCAAACCCTTCAGCCAGTCAACCAGTTAGGTCCAGTCATCAAACCCTTCTCTAACCCATGTAGGATGGCGTTCGTGAACCCAATCAAGGACGTGCTTGTACCAAAATGATCACGGAACCCATGTTTTTGCCTGGACAGCAAATCATGGGTAACCAAATAGGCATCAATTTGCTTAGCCACTAAATGCTCAAGTAATTTGCTAAGGAGATTCAGTATTGATATTGGACTAGAATCATCAGTGGAAGTAACACAGCTCTTTTTGGGAATTGGAACAACCTTAGCTTTCTTCCAGGACAGGAGAAAAACACCTGTATCCAATGACATATTAAAAATGTAACAAAGGGGATCCGTAATAAAGGGGATAGCCAATTTTAAGAAGTGGACATCCAACCCTTCTCCACAGTCAGTCCCTTTATTTGGGAGAGACTGCAGAAGACGAAAAACTTCATTTGATATTACTTCCTTAAACAAAAACCTGGTTCCATCTACCAAAGGAACAGAGGAAAAGGATTTAGTATTACCAGCCTAAGGAAAAAAATATCTCAACTAAGAAAGATCCGAAAATTTTGAATTTAACAATTTAACAATTTTGGGCAAGTTCAATCAGAAAGAATGCAAAGGATGCGTAGTCCTTTTTCTGAAAGCAAAAGGATTGTAGGGCTCTGTCCACTGCAGCCCTAAAAATATACATTGTTATCTACAGGGTTGTAAAAGAGTCAGCAAGTGACAATGTACAGAAACAATGTTGCACATGCATGTGATACAACAAGTCATTAAGCTGGTAAGCTTTAGTGGTTAGCTGGTATATTAGAAGAAGACAGGCTAATACCCAATGATGTACATGTCTTCTGTGTCATTCATCACTTATGATAGTTATCTAACACTTTTCACTACTATACATTTACTATGAAGCCTCCTATGAATGCTACCTCATTGCCTTTTTACCTAGTCTTTACCTTTCTCTACAATGGCTGCTGACGTGTACAAATGGGCAAAATGAATGGACATGGCTTTGACAAAAGTATCACAGCATTCCACAAATTTACAAAAGCTCATGAAATTAAATTTTAATTACTGCCATTATTTTGGAACCTTTGGCTGCTTATCACTTGGCCAGCCTTTGAGCAAGAGATTAGAGAGTTGACATACACAGCCTATTTTTTCCATATAAATGGTTGAGACTATAGGTGAAGGAAACAGGCTTCTGTCCCCAGTAGACAGGGGAAGCCTACCTGCACTGCTATGCCCCAGTAGGCAGAGTTAGGGACGGGGGCTGTCAGACTGCTGGTATGGGCTGAACAAAGAAAGAGCAGCTGAGGCTGCTTGAGGGGAAGGCAATGCAGTGCAAGGGAGTAGAAGGTCAATGGGAGCAGAGAAGGAGGGTAGAGAGCAGCCAAAGCGATAGCATACATTGCCAGATGAAACTTGAGGGAACAAACTAAGGCACATTACACAGGAGCAATATATAAACAGTAAGGAGTTTACAGGCAGCACAAGGTATTGTGGGTCATGGAAAGGTAGAAAGCTGTGGGAAAATCATTGGAATGATGCATATGGAATAACTGAGGAATGAGTATTGAAGAAGGCAGGACGAGGTAACAAAATAACAACAGGAAATGTGCACAAGGTGCACAAGAAAGGGTCCAGTGGGAGCAATGGGAAGGAACTGGGATAGGAAGATGAGGTGCTGTAGCCAAGTGCTGAAGCATCAGGGGGTGATGTCACACCTTGGAAGCACTGGAGCAGAGATGGAGCGGGGAGCCAAAAATGGAGAAAAGGCTAAAAAGGAATTAGAGAAATAAGGTTTATTAATGCTGTTTTTTTTGTTTTGTTTTGTTATTGGAAGGCAAGAACACATAGTGCAGCAGAGCAAATAAACTGGAAAATATCACACTGGGCAGGCCGGGACAGGGACACAGGAAACTCCTACTGAGCAGTCTTAGAGGCCACACCTCGTGGAAGGATGGGAGGGGAATGGGCACTTTTCCCCCCAAAGGGTGCACAGGAGATAAAACAAATGGAGCAGGCAAGGAAACCCAGGAGCAGGGAATGCAAGGAGATGGGAAGGCCAGAATCTGGGCATAAGGAAATAAAGGTATGGTAGACCAGGGTGGGGCGGTGGAAGCCAGAAGGAGTGCTCAAGTGGAATATAATGGTGTTTGTATGTGAAATTTTTTTAAAGTTAGAGCACAATGGCAGCACACAGCATGACTTTACAGGATGTCTCTGGCCACAATACACAAAAGCTGTCGAATGGGCAATGCTAGGAGCCCAGCTGCTAGGACACATAAAAAAAGAAAATATCGGGCATACCTGCCAAATACCTCACTGGACATCCATGTGGTACGAAGGTGCACTAATCACAGACACACTGGCAGAGGAAGCAACGGAAATAGTATGGATTCACATAAGGAGGTCTTGCCTACAATAAGGCTTTCCAAGGAGTCAAGCAAGGAAGACTGATTAGAGATGGCAAATGCCAGTTCCCCAGGTCAGACTGGGAAACAAGCCTGAGTTCAGCACACCTGTCCTGATCACCAAGTCACAAATAAATAAATACATAGGGTAAGTAACATGCATCATCCATGAGACCACAGCTGTGGGATGAGGAGGTTCTGGGCAAGCTGGATAGGGAGAGGCCGTCAAAGTAAAACTGGACACAGAGCTATGGCACAATAGATAAAGCACAACTCAGAAGTGCCAGTGGGGAAGGAGTGGCATCCCTGAGCAGAGCAGGGCCCTGAATGAGCCAAGCACCCAAAGGTATGGGAAAATGCAGATGGCACACACATGGAAGTACGGGGAAGTCAGACAAAGGGGGAAACTGGATGCCACAGGAGAATGAAGATAACAAGAACGGGGGACTGGGGAGCAAAATAAACCCTAGTGGGATAGAGGAGAAGGGGAAAGAAAAAGGAGGGCAAGACAAGAAACAGGAAAAAGGGAAGTGGAGAAAGGAGAGGGATGGGGCTAGCAAAAAAGGAGGGGAGGAGTAGGAAGGAAAGGAGACTCAACCACATGAGCCAGGCACTAGCAAAGGGGAGGGGGGTGATTCACAACACTCTAAGAGAGGGACTGCTGAGGGAAGCTAGCTTTTATTTGGGATGTGGGGGGAGCTATTCCCCCACATTGAACCTCAGGCATTAGCCCTCCCAAAAGAGTGAACCTTTTACGATAGCACAGAAGTACCATTGAGATACATGACACTCCCCCAACACACACACACCCACTGAGTTATGGGATCCCTTTAAAACACATACACATACACACACACACGCATGCACACTCACAATCACACTCACACACACTAGGTATACAAAAGAGACACACACTTACACAGCCATAAAAAGTTATAAACATAGATACTGTACATAGAATTTTTCAG
The DNA here is from genome assembly GCA_016271365.2 of Neoceratodus forsteri. NCBI lineage: Eukaryota > Metazoa > Chordata > Ceratodontiformes > Ceratodontidae > Neoceratodus > Neoceratodus forsteri. Next base: position 1,634,518,616 of record CM028130.1, on the reverse strand, counting down.
CAGATAAGGGCCACCTGGCTTACCCAGTCTGCCCATTTTTTTTCCCTGCCTGTACTGTCACCACAGACCTTATCTGATCTCTGACTACTTCCCCACTGCTTTACTACTAAGGTTCCTTTGTGACTATCCCATGCATGTTTGAAACCCACAACTGTTTTCACCCCACCACCTCCACTGGAAGACTGTTCCAGGTGTTCTCCACTCTTTCAGTGAAGTACTCCCTCAAATCCCTCCGAAGTTCCCCCACCAGCTTCGACGCATGCCCCCTTGTTTTTGTGCATCTTCACTTCTACAAAATACTCACGTCTTGAATCTCATTCACCCCTGTGAGGTATGTATAGGTCTCTATCATGTCCCCCCCTTCTCCCTCATCTCTTCCAGGGTGTACATATTGAGATCCCACAGTCTCTTCTCATAGGGCTTATGATGCAGCCCCTGCTTTATTTTATTTGTCTTCCTCTGGACAGCCTCTGCCCTGTCCATGTCCTTCCCAAGATGTGATCTTCAGAACTGGACATAGTACATCAGGTGCAGTTTCACCAACAAACAATACAGTGGTAACACCACCTCTCTCCTGTTGGAGATACCCCTCCCTTTACACCCCAGCATCCCACAGACCCTGCCTACTGCCTTGCCACATTGTCTTGTCACTGTGAGATCATTAGATATGATTACCTTAGTGACCTTCAATACCTTTTCCCCCATTTTATACACTGCCTATGGGTTTCTGTGTTCTAGGTGCATGATTTTGCACTTGTTTGCATTGCAACCCAGTTGCCATACCATTGACTTCTCCTCATGCTTTCTCAGGTCTCTACTCATTGTCTCCAACCCCGCCAAAGTTGCTGCTGTATTGCAGATTTTGGTGTCATCTGCAAAGAGGCATACCATCCCTTCCAGTTCTTCTGCTCTGTCACTTAAAAAGACATTGAAGAGTACTGGTCCCAGTACTGAGCCCTGATTACCCTGCTGTTCAGTCTCCTCTTATTAGAGTGAGTCTCATTTACCATCACTCTATCTCCTATCCACCAACCAAGTTTACCACCTTGGGATCCACCCCCAAACAGCCCATTTTCCTTATAAGCCTCCTGTGTGTTACAGTATTGAAGGCCTTGCTAAAATATAAGTAGACCATGTCCACTGCCCCACCAGCCCACCCTGATCTATGTCCTTGGTCATACAGTCAAAAAAATTAATCATGTTTATCCAACATGACCTCCCCTCCTTCCCCCATGTGAATCCATGCTGCCTGGGGTCTTGTAACCTGCTTGGTTCAAAATACTCATCTAGGTATTCTTTAAAAGTACCTCCATCAACTTCCCCACCAATGACGTTGGACTGACTGGCCTATATTTGCAAGTGTCCTCCCTGATGCCACTTTCATGAAGCGGGATTACATCTGATCACCTCCAGTCCTCTAAAATCACTGCTGTTTCTGGTGAGTTGTTGAATGGGGCTGTCAGAGTTGCAGCCAGTACCTCCCTGAGCTCCCTCAGCACCCACAGGTATATCTTGTCCAGCCTCATAGCTATATCCACTTATAGATTCACAAGTACTATCAGGTTTCTTTCCTATGTGAATGGGATCATGCCTGCATTCCTCCTTCCATGTTCCTGCTGATTTCAGGTGGACTATCCCCCCTCTCTCTCCACTGTGAAGACTGAGCAGAAGTAACTGTTTAGGGTATATGCTTTTTCCTTCTCCTGCTCCACCTCCTACAGTCACCCCCTGCACTCCATAACCCCACAGTCTCTCCTCCTGTCTTCCTTTTTATGGCTATGGGCAGAGCCAACAGCCATATTGCTTTAGCTTGAAATGAGGTTTCCTGGAACACATTTTGTAGGGTACCCTTATGGCTTCCCATGGCTCACAATCCCAACATTCACCTACCAGGGCACTATTGCCCAATAGGTGCAGTGTCCCAACAGTGATCATCATGACACTGCAATACCTGGAGGGTAAGGTAGCAGATGTGACAGAATGCTCTGTGTGACCTGGGTTCTGGTCTGGGTCATGTCACTTTATACACTGCACCCCATAACTACTTAATATTTTACTCTGGGGTCCACTCCCCCTAGGAGGTAGATATTTAAGTTATGGGGGTGGGGGGTGAAGGCCCCTGCACTGTACACTTGGTTCACTGTGGGATGCCTGACATTGTAGTGTCAGACATCTGATCTGATCTGTTCAGGGCTGTGGATTTCAAGCCCATAAACTTGGTATCCTGAGCATCAGGATACAGATTTTAGGGCTAACATAATATATCCTTTTTTAGTAGTTTTCCATATATCCTTTCATAACACTGCAAATCCCTATGGCAGTTAAAAAATACTCCCCTCTTTCTTTTTAGAATGATAGGCACAGAACGCCAAGCTGCGTTTCTCTGAGAGCAAATGTGCACACCTTCAAAACAAATTTAAATATCTTTAAAACTGTTACAAAAACAACCAGTGTGAAAGTTGTTCAGGGCAAAAAGACCTTTCACATAAGGGTAGTCACTAATCTGAATTCTTTATATTTTGTAAAATATGGTCTTCCAAACAACCTTATTTTTTTTCTCTCTCTGCGTGAACACAGTAGCAGTCATGCCAAACAAATGTAAATATCTTGGAAAGTATATAGGTTACCAATATACAACCAACATGTTCAGGACAAAATTACCTTTCAAATGAGGGTAGTCACTAATCTGAATTCATTAGATATTTTTAAATATAGCCATCCGAGAGGTGAAAATTGTGAAGAAAAATGAAAATTCAGGTTATCAAATGCCCATGGTTTAAAAAATATAATTAGTGCAGCTTAATGAATAGCCTTATTGGAAAGGTATTTTTGTCCTGAACAACTTTCACACTGATGGTTTATGTGTAACGCATATACTTTTAGAGATATTTACATTTGTTTGCCATAACTCCTATGAAAAATGAAAATTGAGGTAATCAGATGGTCGTAGTTTAAAAAGTATAATTAGTGCAGCTTATTGAATATGCTCATTTGAAAAGTATTTTTTGTCAAAAACAGTTTTCATACTACAGTAGTTTTTTATCTGTAACTTTTAAAGTTTTAGAGATATTTACACTTGTTTGGCATAGCTCCTATTGCACTTCTAAACACCCTGCTTTGCAAATTACTAAGCCAGTTAAGTGAAATTTTAAACCAGACCACCTTGTTCATCTTTTGTCATGCCTAATTTAAAGTGGACAGGAATTGATTACTTATGTGCAGCTGTTTGAATGTCTCTATTTTCATAAATTACATTTATACCTCTAAAAGATCCCAGTGCCTGAATAAAAGCCGAAGCTGTCAGTTGTGTTTTGTATTGTTTTCTTTGTATGGGCAGCATTCTGTGCAGTTCCTTTCATGGAATCAAGAATTTGGAGTTTTGACTATGTCACTTCATGGTTTCAGAACCATGGGCACTGTACTGATAAGTTCCTGCTAACATTTCTGAAACTGTGAAGTCACAGAAAAATGTGTTGCCATATTGGTCCTTGTAACACAAGATCCACAGAAACAGATGACTTGATACCTTTTATTGGACCAACAGAGATGTTACAAAAGAACACATGTGCTTTTAGCTTTTGGATTACACAGAATTCTTTGTCATAAAATACTGCCAGTTGTTTTAGAAGCACATACTTTTTCAAAACCCAGATCATACAAAAAAAATAACATTAAAAGTTGTTAAGGACCCCATTGGTTAAAACTGAATTTAAAAAACAAACAAACAACACACCCATATAAAGATGACAAATGTTTCATCAAACAAAAGCTATCCCAAGGTCAAATGACACTGATTTGAATGTTCACTCCCTGAGAAAAGCTATGAATCAACTGAAGCTTCATTTTAAAACCCTCTGTGTGTGGGTCTTTGCTAGCATTAGTAAATGACAATGATTAAAAACCACAAGGAAAAGTAAGCTTAAAGAGCATCTAACAACTTCAGGAGAACTTTAACAAAACATAATATTTAGATAAAGTTCAGCTTGTATTTCACATTAGTCCTTTATTCCTCCTCCCCATTATTTATTGCTGAGGTCAATTGCATGAAAACAGGATTTTTTTGCTCCTGAAGACTTCATCTATTTCTGTTGCTGTCTCCCTACCCAAGGTCATAATACACTGCTTGTGACATCACAGTTACTCTCATGGCAACAGACTGTGATGTCACCACAGAGCATTATGACTTGAAGTAGGGAGTAAGCTATAGAGGCAGATTAACTTTAAAGTAATTGTAAGGGATAAAAATCATGTATTCATGCACATTTCCTCAGTAATAAATAATGAGGAGGAGAAATCTTGAATATATATGGAATACAAGCAAAATTTTACCTACTTATTATGTTTTTCAAAGTTTTCTTTCAGGCATCAGTAGCTCTTTCAGCTATACATAGTAAATAATGTTAAAAATCTTATACATATGAAAACATCTATGTGTTAAGTAAAAAATAGGTTAGAAGACAACCTGCCCTAGTTTAAATTAAGCATTCACCAGCTGTTTCACTCAGTGGTGTCAATCACATTTGACATACTTTACTGTTCAGATACATTTTTCTTAAACTCTGTGTACAATACGTCCATATTACTCATGAACAGTCAAACTTATACTGTCTTAAACATGATATATCTGCAATTCTGTAACAAGTGACTAGCGTATGTGTATATTCAAAATCCAAACCTAACAAAGCCCCCTTGTAATTGAGATACTGTTATCCTAATATGTCCATGTATTAACATGTGCCCATATGTACCTAATCTGCTGTTGTATTAAATAACAATTCTATTACTTTAAAACTAAAACAAAACCCAACTGACAGCTTCAGCTTTTATTCAGGTACAGTTAAACAGGAATCCTTTAGCGGTGTGAATATAATTTTTGAAAACAGAGGCATTTCAAACACCAGCACATAAGTACTCAATTCCTGTCCCATTTAACTCATCCAGACTCATTGTGTTTAGAATATTGGAGACAGAATTCCAAACTGCTTTTCATTGAGAATCTTCCTAAGGCACTGTGCAGAATTCTTAGCAAATGTGCACACATTCCAAATAAATCTAAATATCTTTAAAACTATTCCAGGTGCACAAAAACAACCAATCTGAAAGTTGTTCAGGACAAGAAGACCTTTCAAATGAGGGTAATCACTAATCTGAATTCCTAATATTTTGTAAAATATGGTCATCTTATTACCTGTATTTCCATTTTTGTTTTTACAAAATCCACATTTCTGATGGAAATAAAAAAAAAACTATAAAGAATTTAGATTAGTGACTATCCTCATTTGAAAAGTATTTCTGTCCTGATCATAAAAATGTAAAATAATGCACCTAGGACACAGAAATCCAGGGGCAGAGTACAACATGGGTGGAGTGGTATTGACAACATTAAGAAAGCACACATTCATAAAAAAAACAACTTTTACATACAGTTGATTACTGTTTAATAATATTATGCATCTATGGCTGCCACTGTACATCTGATGCAAACCCATAATCACATTCCTCACTTGAAGTGAAAAGGGGTGAGGGTGGAGGCCATAACTGACTCCTTGTTTTTGTGTTAAAGGGGTCAGTTTTTTACAGAAAAAAAACAAGGAAAGGTGTCATTTCTAAAATGTGCAGACAAGCACCACTTTTTTCAGAGCATGCCACCACCGCAGCTATGACTTTAAGACTGCTACTACCCTCATCTAATACAACCAGGGGAAAACCAGAAGTACAGTAGTCTACCAGCACTGAAAGCAATATGGTTAAGGCACATTTACCAGAAATTGCTACTTAGAAAAGAATGAGAAAGTGACTGTGATGACGAGCAAATCCCAGACCATCTCTAGTTTGTTAATAGTCTCCTCCTGAGTCTGGTTTTTACAGCTGTGTCAGACAGGCTCCACAAATGTTATGCCATCATCAGATTTGTATAAGAGCACTGTTGAAGCACGTAACTGGACCACTGTCTGATGTTCTTCCCCAGTTCTCCAGCATAGTTTTCAGTGTTTCTGTTTATGCAGCTCTTCCCTTCTGTGGGCTGCATAAACATATTCACTTCCTGGTGCACTATTTTTCCTTTCTGCAACTGTGGAAGTGACAGCCGCCATGTGCAACATGGTGGCACTGAATTAAAGTGTGCATGCATGGGTTTCATGCATATGTATGTAACCCCCATGCCGCCTTTGACTAGCTGGCACCCCCTTAAAAGAATAACTGCCAACTACATGGCATACAATTTTCTTTTGGCAGAACTACACTCATGGTACTACTCCTAGCATTGGAGTGTATACCAGGCTCATTATCTAGAGGACAGGGGTGGGAGTACATACAGTACTAAAATGAACCTTTTTAATTACAACCAGGTCCAGGGGAGGGGATGCTAGACATATGCTAGACCTAACTGCTGAGGGGCCCCAATAAAGTTCACACTAGAAGCAACAAGCAGAATGTCCAAAGCAGTAACTGGGATATTGCAGTATGACTTTATTTACAGATGTGACTTAAAGCAAGGGTGGTCCCCCAAAGGTTTGTCATTGCAATGCAGGCACACTTTCTTTTGCAGGACACTTCGCTAAACAGTACTGTTTTCCACAAAAACATGTCTATCTCTCTTCCAAAGTGCATATCTGTGAGATGTGCCACGCACTTTAAAATCCCACTTGTGTATGGTTTTTGCCCAGGGAACACTGGTGCCCATCCATGAACCACTTAGCCCTGCCTGAAACTCCAGATGGCGTTCCTCCCACCCTTTTCCCCAAACAGCCTCTGCCATTCCTTCAGAGTTACATCAAATGAGTCTCCAATCGTCAATGAATTTTTTTTTAACTTTATTTGTACATCTACACCCCCAGGCATCCTTCAGAAGTGCCCACTCAGAATCTACTCCCACCCTGAACCCCTCGCATCTCCTTGATTTCCATCCCCAAATGACCGCAGGCAAGCTTGACCCCCAGTACCATCTCCTGAGCTGATTCTGCCCTCCCTCGGTGGCTGGCTCCTAAGTATGAAGAGCCTTACCTGCTGTCGTCGGTCATCCCTAGAGGGATCCGGGCTCTTCTGGGCTGGCTTTGGGATGTGGGTGATTCCCCCAGGGCCACTGTTGTCTCACTGATGGTGCAGATGGCTTTTTGTTCCTTTTTCATTCTCCACGAGGGCGACGTGCAATGGCGTCAGCATGCAGGCTGCCCCCGTAGATGCCTGCCATGCTCATCCCCTGACCGACCCATGCTACTGGATGAAATGCCCCCTGCTTCTGCTAGGGGCTGCCGTGGAGCACTGTAGCACCCTAGACCCCACCCCAGGAGAAGATAGCAGTCCTCTGGACACTCGATCTTCTCCTTCCCTGCTGACCCCCAACGGCCCTGGCTCGTTTCTGAATGCTGGTCACCGGCATGGCGCGAGGTGTGGCATCCAGTGCCTCAACCCTCAGCACCACTGGGCTGGTCCTCAATGAACTGTTAAAGACTCCCAAGTCTAACTTTAAATTCAGCACAGTTGTGGTGAAAGGGGTCCTGACCGGTGTGATCTAGCCTTATCTAGGGGACACACACCTCTGACAACTCCCTCAGAGAACAGTCTCAAATACTATACTCACAGATTAGTTGTTCCTTCCTCCCAGTCATGGAAAGAACAAAAGGCACCTTTCTTTCTCTGGTAGCTGTCAGATTCTACTCATTTTTCTTCCTTAAGGCAGCTGATGAACATCAGGAATTTCAGGGGATTGCCACTTGGATCTACAAGAATTGTATTCCCTCTCACTGTCCTGCAGGCACACTTAAGATTTTACCAAATTAGGGTTAGAAATACCAGGGCAGGGTCCCTGGTTCTGCAAAATGTCGGGAGCTGTACAGTTCCATTTCGCCGTAAAGTGCGCCACCACACCGCTCACCCCAATACACTTGTATTGAAGCAAGCCGTGCAGCACAGCACTTTCCACTGAAATGGAACTGTGCAGCTTCTGACATTTTGCAGAACCTTGGACTTTGCAAAATAAAAGAAAGTAAGTTCCAATAAGTGGAAAACAGCATTTCACTTGCGAAACGTTTAATCAAGGTAAGGCTTTTGGGGTGGCTGAGATTTTGACAGTTTTCCTTTAACTAGCAGACACTACACTTCTAATAAAGTATATGTCTACTTACCTCCTAGTTACACATGTTCCAGCAGACATGTTCAAGCTGCCCCAGTCAGCTGCTTCTTTGCTCTGATGGCAAGAGCTAACTCTTTGCTCTGAGAGAGTTAGCTTTTGCTATCATTTAGCTTATCTTGCCAATTTCCACATCATGAAATTTTTTTTTAATATAAACAGGGCTTTGTCTTGCTCTGTGAAAAATTGGCTTCTTTGCAAGCTCTAAACATATAAAGGTTCAACTGTTATGTGAGTTCAGACTGTCAGTGAGAAGGAAAAACTGCAGGGATGTTCAAATCAGACCTGACAATGTCATAACAGTGACCGCAAAACAGCAATCACCTTCACAATGAGTGTACAGCACCGAAACTCAAAAATGGCAATGGTACACTACACCGATAATAACTACGGCCTCAAATGCATATTTAATAAGCAGCAACAATTTTCAGCAATGTTTTATGAAGAGTATGCACCTCCCACACACCCCTATATTATACTTAACTCCTGGGAGTCGCATATCTGGGAGGGGGAGAAACTCATGAGGGAGCACAAGTTGGGAGGGGATGAACATGGGGAGTGTCCTGGGGGGGGGGTGGAGGGAACAATGTAACAATGTCAGGAGAATGGGACTTTGGGCTACAAAAAAAAATACACTCCCACCGAACAAACCACAAAATAATATCACCATATTCAGATCCAAACCCAAGTCTAGCAGCATTGCAGACCACCACTCTACCCACTACACTTTACAAGCAGCTAGACACCACCCCCTCCAATAAATGCTGATAGCATACTTTCTCTAATGCTTCGGAAGGCTCCCTCACTCTGTCATTGCTATGACAACACTCACTCCTCACTATTCATTTCAGTGGCTATTATTTAAGGTTTGCTGTCCTAACAGGTGGTCAGATTGAGTCATTCAAAGGTGAGTCACTCAATCTGAGTCACCCATATCACTGGATACCATAACTATATTACGTCTGAAAACAGATGCCTGTAGTTTGCCTGTAAGTGTGCATAATAAAACTTAATATATGCATACTAGTGGACTAAATAGGGCCTCTAGCACTGGAACAGGCATACTGCAAGTTAGGAGCATGCTTAGAAACTGCACAATGCACTCTTGTAATGCAGCCAGTTTTGGGAATTTTTTTCTCCAAATTTGCAACATGGGCTTTTTGGGTACCCACCTCATGAACAGTGGCACTGTCGTTTCATTAATCGGTCCTAAGAGGTGATTCTGAGCAGCAATCAGAAATCACCTTTCTCGACTGAGTAATGAAATGACAGTGATAGTGTTCCTGAGGAGGGGCCCTAAGAAACCCATGTTGAAAATTTGGGACCAAAATTCAGAAAAATGGCTGATTTATCAACATAAGTTGAAAACCCTATTGACTGCCATTATAGCATGGTTACCTTTGATTCTTCAGTTTGCAGTTCTGCTTTGAAGAGTGTAGACGTGTCCTGGTCCAGAGATGATGGCAGTACCGACCTCTGGAGGTAAGTATGGGGTAAGGGGGGGTGCAGAAAGGTGGGTGATCAGTGGGAGGGTGGGGATGAGGAGGGGTCTAGGACAACGATGAGGGATCATTTTCTTTTTTACAGGTAAAAAAACACATCAGGGGAAGGTTTTCTTTATTTACAGGGGAAAAAAAGCATAAATTTGGGCAAACTAGGGTGGGCTTCCAGTGTGCCACATGAGTTGGGGGGGTATATAATGCTGACAAGGGGACTGGGCACCCCGATGTCAGTGCGGTGACAGGGAACGGAGGGAGCAGGGAGAACAGCAGCAGTGGGAGAAGTGCCATCCGCATGATGATGGCGGTGGTGATGCAACTGTGCATTCACAGCACTCGCGCATGCACTGTTGCGGTGAATGGCATTCTGACATTCACAAGACGGCAGTGCCAGTAGAACTGCGCATGCACAGTTCTTGCGCTGGAATGCAGAAGTAACAGCCAAAATAGAACGTCTGTTACTCCATAGCGGCCGATTGTGGCAGGGTGTTTCAAGCTCCGTTGGACTTTTGGAAGGATACTTCCAAAAGTCCACAGGAAGGTGCCATGATCAGCCATTTTAAGGCAAGACATGCCAAAATGGGAATAGGCTCCACCCACAGCCATAAAAATGAACAAACGTCAAAGCGAACTTGGCTTTGAAAACAATTCTCTTTCAATAAGTTAAGGTAAATCTAAATATTATTTTTAAATGTGTTCCCATATTCTTCGTCAATCACAGAACAACTGTGCCACACACATCAGGACTTCCAGGAATCTGCATTTAACACAAGGAGCAGTTCCTTAATTTCCCCATTGTTCTTTCTCAGCATGCACAGAAAGTGAAGGAGGAAAACAAATTGCATGGTACTAGAAGACACACATGTATGTGCACACACACACCAGTATCAGCAGACATATTGTAGTAAGGCCTTTCACTCCCGCAGCATGGAAAACTATTAAAATCAGAACATAAAATTTTCACCAGAAAAGACTGGGATGCAGAGCTGAATGAACTCTTTTTTGCCAACTGTCATGTGTACACCAGCTAGTTCAGATCTTTTGAGATTGAGCAACCATTCTCCACAGGGCTAAATGATAATTTATACTAAAAACCAAATTAGATTTGCTAGAGAAATGTAACCTCTCAAAAACAAAGCAGCACTGTAGGCACAACACTTATAAAACATGTACTGTTAAAGAAAAATATTTCTGTGTTTGGCCAGATGTATGTAGAGGTAGAAAACGATGGCTGCAAGCATAGTACAGGACCTGGTCTATGCCTGTTCAGCTACCAGTTAGGCGTGATGCTTATACCTTCGGCCTCAAACACTGGAACAACAGGCACTGAACAAGTCATTTGTTTTCAGCATGGAAGGCCTGTCCATCATCATGGCATTATATATTCTTTATCTCACTGTACAGTTGAACTGTGTGAAATTAAACAAATCTCAATTCACAGAATTGCAATGGAATTTCAAGCAATTCTCTCGGAACTTTGTCAAATGTTTGAAGTTCGGCTGTCTATTGAGCTAGAGACCTGACATTTGCCATGTTTACTTATTTTAATGAGCTTGAAAAGCATGCCATACAGAAGGAGATTTTGAAGCATTATTTCACAAGTATTTGGATTGAGAATCTGCCATTTTATTTTTTGCAGAACATTTCATGAAAATGATTTATCTACTGATAACTCTATGACCTTTAGAGTTAGATATGTGAACATTATCATGCATAGCCTTTTTAAAAGGGTTACAGAGCTGAGTAATATGGATATATTTGGTTTAGAAATTCTTAAGTTAGACAGTTCAAAATGTCACTATGTAAGTATTTGTAAAATTGTGTGAAACCTTTCTAAAAATGTGGATGTTTATAACTTCTCTGCTCTTGCAGGTATATATTTGACATTTGTCATGCATACCCAATGACTTTGTATCCTGGTATCTAACAAAACTGGGGAAAAATGGGTTTAACAGTTTAAAATTCTGTATTAGAAATGATTATTTGCAGCATTTTCTCAAATATGTATGATAGCATAAGAGGTCAATTCCTCCTGAATTCATCTTTCAGGATTTTACATTCACAAAGCACATACGATATCACTATTACAGGTGCTGCAAAGTTTTTCTTTACTAGTGACGTTCTAGCAAAGTGGAGAAATTCACCTTCATAAATATCATTGTGAAACATCTACTTCATGCATACTTTGCACTTCACAATCAGTTTGCTGGTGAAACAACACTCTATCAAACAAAGTCATTGCAAAGTGACAACTTTGCAGGTTAATTGGCATGAGTTTGCTTGAAAAAGTACCACTTTGCCTGCTGAAAATATTGCAAAGTTGACAATTCACACTTTGTGAGGTTGGTAAACATTACAAAGGAAAATTTGCCAACTTTACCTATCTCTGATCACTACTTCATCTGATAAGCTGCATTATTTCTAGTCTTATGGTTCCTACCTGGGTGACTATCCCCCCTTCTCTCCTAATTTAACCAGATAGGCTCAGGCCCAGATATTCAGAGCACTTGTGCATGGCGCAACTGAGTTGCACCAGTGCAAGTACAGAACTGCACCGAACAGCAATATTCATCAGGAGCCATTGTGCAGCGCAAAATCGATTGTGCCAATGCACAACTATAATGTATGTGGCACAAGTGCAGGGGACATTCCCATGACTATCCAGTGCAATGGAATATTCAACCATCAAACCATGGCGCAAGTGTGGAGTAAATTGAAATTGCACTGACCAGACTTGTTCCTATAAAAACAGGGTGCAAACACACAGGCAGCAGTTGTGCCAAGAGTGAGAGTGAGAGGGAGCGATAGAGACAGACAGACAGACACATGAACAGACACAGAGGGAGAGGGACAGAGAGGTAGCATGGGAGAGGGAGAGAGTGGCAGAGAGAGAGAGAGAGAGAGAGAGACACACACACACACACAGAAACTGTACCAGTGTGGCACACAGCCAGTAGCGAACAGTCCAGGACAGTGGACAGCAGGAGATGTGAAGAGTGTGCCCTTCCTGATGGAGGTGGTAATGAGGGATGTGAGGGGGCAGGAGGAACAGCTACATGGCTGACAATGGGCCCATCGGCGGTATGCCTGACACAGGTGGTACTGTGCCTGCATCACCTTTGAGAACTATAGTGACACAGTGATTGTGGGCCGGTACCACCTAAACAGGGCTATTCTGAGGCAGCTATGCAAGCTGTGCAGTGAGGAGATGCAGGCACCTATGAGACTGAGTAATGCCATGTCCTTGTAGACGAAGGTGACCGTCGTCATGGGCCTGCTCACCACGGGCACCTTCTAATAACCAACAGGGGACACCACAGTCATCACTCAGTTGGCCACGTCCCACCTCCTCACACAGTTCCTCAATGCCCTGCTGCTACATGCTTGAGAATTCATCCATTACCCCAGCACACAGGCTGAGCATACAGCAAACATGCAAGATTTCCACAGGGTGGCACACATGCCAGGCGTGATTGGGGCCATTGACTGCACCCACGTGGGCATCCGCATGTCACCTGCCCTGAGGGAGTGGCATACCATAACAGGAAGGAGAGCCCGAGCATCAACTGCCAGGTGGTGTGCGATGCCAAGGGGTGCATCATCAGTGTCTGCACCATGCACCCTGGCAGTGCACATGACACATTCATCTGGCACAGCTCTGCACTGTGCCACAGGTTTGAACATGGGGAAATCCCCATGTGCCACCTAGTGGGTGAATGTGGCATGGGAAAGGGGCAATTGGCAGAGCAGACCTGGGGTGGGGATGGGCAGGGTGTGCATGGTGGTGTGGGTGCTAGGGACAGGCATGGTGCACAGCAAAGCATAGGGCTAACCATGTCATTCTTCACACAGGTGACAGCACATACCCACTGAGGCCCTGGCTGCTCGCCCCCTACCGGCGCCGGTCATCCCCAGCAGAGGAATGGTACAACGAGGCACATGCTAGCATGTGCAAGATCATCAAGCATGTTTTTGGCATGCTGAAGGCAGGATTCCTTTGCCTAGAAAGGGCAGGCGGTGCCCTCCACAGTACAGCCTCTCAAAAGCCTGTGGCCTATTCCTGCCCTGCTGCATACTGCACAACATGGCCATAGACCAAGGGAAAGCTGTCGGAGCAGACGAGGCAACATTAATGGGGACAATGGAGACAATGGGCTGCAGGGGGGTGGACAGCCACCCCCTGGGCAGACGCCCCCCTGACTGCAACAGCAGGCACAACACCACTGTGAAAGTGTCACACAGGAACACTTTGGAGAATGCAGGTAGGTGGTGCGGTACACATGCATGAGTCACACAGACAAGTACAGCACACATGCAGGGACGTGCATGGCAAGTGGCATACACACTGAGGTGTGATGCAGGGAGAGGGGAGTCAGTGGCACACACCAACACACACACACACACACACACACACACAACCACCCAGGCATTGGACTGTGGAGTTGATCAGATGCATGGCAATGGTGCACAGGCACAACTGGTGCTGGACTTCCCTCATCACGCCCATGCCACATGGTCCAGCGGCTGGGCATGCACACACACTGTCCATGGGTGCACAGAGCATCAGCCAAAGACTGCAGTCAGGGCAGCCGTATGGTACCATGGCCACCACGGCTATGGAGGAGGCTGTGCCGGGGCCGATTGGCAGCCACAGCCTGCATATCAGCTGGGGGGTGTCCAAAAGCCCCACAGGGGTGGAAGTGCAGGACCACTACCGTGTCCTCACGGGGGTGTGCAGGCACCCAAACAGGCTCACCCTGGGCATGCCTGGGATGCCTACATCTGAGCCTGGCATTGACTGTGATCGGATCACCTGACGCCAGGCCCATGGGGTGGACAGCACACTGCAGGGGGTCTCCTGTGGATGGCTATGCCCTGTGGCAGTCAGCAACGCAAAACCATCTGCAATTGCACAGGCAATGCAATCCTAGGATGCAGTCATGGCCTCCTGCATGTGTTGCATCCCTTCCAGGATCTGTGCAGTGGATGCACCCCAGCAGCAAGCAGCACCTGTTGCTGAATGGACACCTGCAGCAGCCAGGTGCACTTAGCCAGATGGACCGCACCCTGGGACTGCCGGGCGGGATGCCAATCATCTGGGGTTGACCTGCCATGCTGAACAGCCCCCCTCTCTGGTGGACACCGCACAGAGGGGTCTGCAGGGGGAATGGGTATGGCAGGTGCACCGGTGGTGGACCCTGTGTCCGGCTGCCTGCTGGCACCCACAGCCTGCTGCCTTCACCCCTCTAGCTGCTGTGCACTGCCCTGTGCCTGCATGGCCACACCACCACCACCACCAATGCAGGACACATCCGTGGCACAGCACACTGCCACACCCGCAGTGGTGGCAGGCAGCTGTTCCGCCACTGGCAGTGCACTGGGCGCTGTACCTGGCTGTTCTGCCAGCAGGGGCAACATGCCCACAATGTTGCCCATGCTGTCCAGGAGGTGTGTGAAGTTGTCATCGGAGTCAGACCCCGCCCCGATCTGTGTCTCTGCACACAGGACACTAATGCTGACATCCTGCAGGATCACATCCAAGGCCTCATCTGACCCTAGGCCAAGGTCAGGCACAGGCACCGTGGTGCAGATCCGTGGCCTGTCTGGCCCCCGGATGCTGGTGGATGTTGATGGTCCATCCTTCGGGGGCTATGCTGGCATCCACAGGTGCCGCTGCCACTGCCGACGCCCCATCCACTGCACAGAGGCATGCTGGTGCTGCAAGAGAAGGATGGCATGTCAGCGATGCAGTGCCCACATGTGCCTCCCCTGTACACTGCTGCCACATGTGTCCTGCAGCATGGCATGAGGGTGGGTCCACACACATGCACATGCCATGCAGGACAGCCGTATGCATGACAGCATGCCTGTGTACACACCCTCCAGGCCACCAGCTGTGTGCGGCTGACATACATACCATGCAGTGATGGGCCACCACCCATCTGAAAGCCTCCCTCCAGGCACACCCTCCACTGAGGTGCGGTAGATGGTGGTTGCCACCATCTCCTCCGTTGGCGTCAGTGTGGGTGCATCCTCTGGCCCTCCTCTGGTGGCATTCTGGGACACTTTGATGGCTGCCACCTTCTCCTTTATGCACCACCAGTCAGTCCTGACCTTCTTGCAGCATTCCTGTGATGACCGCTGGTGGCTGCCACATTGGTTCACATAGGTTTCCACCTCCTCCCATCCAGCAGCCCTATCCTGTGGTGTGCCCATGGCAACGCTCAACAGGGCCTCCCTGTTGATGTAGGCCTTGAATAGGGCATCTGTCTCTCCTTTCCTGAAGTTGGGCCTGCACCTCCATGCAGGCCCCCACTCCTCACCCTCCTTCTGTGCCGACATGTTGCCTCCTGTGAACATGGACATCACAGTGTGTCAATGGCAGCATCTCCCTGGTCCGTCCCACTTTGCAGTGCAGTCTTCTCCCAGTGTGCTGCTGCGGCATCCACCACTTACCGGTCACAGTTGCAATATCGATACATGGCCTGTGCTGTTCCGTGGCGCTAATATGGGGCAATGCATGCAAATGAGGTTGTGCGCAATGGTAATGATATGCTAATGCACCCCACTGCATCACACATTGACTGATAAGCTCATTTGCATGTGGCATCTGAATATTGAGATGTTGTGCCTTTTGCAATGGTATTGCACTGGAGCAAGCAGCGGCACAATGTCCATGCATGAGCAGTGCGCATGCCTGCAGTGCGCATGTGCATTACACTATCATGGTGTCAATCGTGCAAGTCATGCAAGCAGTGCAA
The DNA here is from genome assembly GCA_016271365.2 of Neoceratodus forsteri. Classification (NCBI taxonomy): domain Eukaryota; kingdom Metazoa; phylum Chordata; order Ceratodontiformes; family Ceratodontidae; genus Neoceratodus; species Neoceratodus forsteri. The sequence goes on along the minus strand of CM028130.1, from coordinate 1,634,502,228 downwards.
TGTATCAGCACTGCACAAGCTGTGCATGGCTGGCTACATGCATTTCACACATGATGGCATGTTTCCTATCGCTCACATGCGCACTGTGTGCTAGCCACTGACCTCTGACCCCTGGGTCCTCTTCATGACCCCGTGACCCACCAGGCCACACCTACTGCACATGTCCAGCACTGCACAATGGCTGGGCAGTGCGCATTCTCCTGTGCATCACGCATCCGACACCTGTGGAGGCCATGTGCACCTGTATCCGCCATTTTGCTGCCAAACCGAGCGAGAGCCATGGTGCAGGGTCACAGTCACTGTGCCTTTAACTGGTCAGACATGGAGGTGGTCAACCTGGTCACCTGTGTGGAGCCCTATAGCCCACAGCTGTTTGGCCAGGTACCCTTGCAGCAGGCCTGGGGCAGTGTGTGGCAGGACATAGTTGTCAGCCTGGGAAGGAGGACCGGGGTGCCCAGGACAGCTGAGCAGTGTAGGGACTGGTACAGTGACCTGATGTGATGGTAGCCTGACTGGCTTCGGAGGCTTCAGGCATGCGTCCGGTGTGGGTGGGGTGCCACAGCCAGGCAAGTCATCCCATGTTGCATGTCTGTCCTGGTGCTGTACTGTGGTGCTGGCTTTGCTGCCTGGCATGCCCTGCGGTGGGGTGCACTGTCATCATGGGCATAACTGCATGGCAATGCCAGCTGCTGCTTGCGTTGTAATACAGCTGTGCTGGTGTGTGGGATGGGTCGGGCAGGGGCACATCCTGTGCACAGAGGGCTGGGAGAGGAGGTGCTGTGGTCGGGTACTGATGTCCACCTGTCTTCTTTCCATTCCCAGGGCTGGAGGACAGCAGGTGGGCCAGGGCTGCAGCGGTGCATGCCCAGGTGGCACAATCTGATGGGGGAGGACCTGCACAAGCAGCACCGCAGGGGGCAGGTAAGCACTATCATGGTCATTCGCACTGTACATGGGGGGTGGTGGTAGGGAGTGGGTGTGGGCATGGCTGCCTGTGCCATGTGCTGTGGCAGCTGTGTGTGTGTTGCACTGTGCGTGGTGCATGCCACTGTGGCTCATCCAGTGGATATGTGTGCCAGCTGTTGGTGGGGTGGGCATGTGTCAGGCTGCCACCATTGTTGCTGTAGTGCTGCTGGTGCAGTGTGCCCTGTGACTGTCACTGTGCAGTTGTGTGGCCATTGTGCGGCAGGGACCACCTCTGTGCAATGTAGTGGAGCTCCATGTTGCTGGCTGACATTGGCCCACCCCCCTTCGGGTGTCCATTCCAGGCCCTTCAGAGGTGTGTGGTCCAGCTGCCCATTGTGAACTGTGGGTGGACATGGTTCCTTGGGCCATTGCACTGATCACCTGTCCTGTACCTTACTATTGATGTCTGGCATCCAGCGTGGAGAGCACCAAGATGAATGCTCAGCAGGCTCATGCAGCAGATAGTGTTGGTGGTCTCCAGCATTTTGGAAGTCATTGTTGCCATGTAGCACATGATGGCAGAGGAGCGGAGGGAGCGACAGCTTGCTGGGGTGGCCAGATAAGGCTGACACTAGTGTTGATGTTGTTGTTATTTTCCCCTGATTCCCCTGCTGCACCTTCTGCTATGGTCCCCCTACCCACTGTACAGACCTTGTTCCCTGTCCTCTTCCCTCACTGTACCTACCCTTTCCCAGCCCCTGTTCTAATTGTACATATTTGTTTCAGATAAATATTTTCTGACATACCTGCCTGTGTCTGTGTCTGCTTTGCAGGTGGTGTGAGGAGCCATGCTGCAGTGGTCCAGTGTCTGTCCATGTTTTATGTATGAGAGGGGCACATGTTGTGCTTCCATGGTTCCCTGCTGTGTGCTGGGGTGTGTCCCACTGTGGTGGTGTCCATCCCCTGGGTTGGCGGCTGAGCATTGGGGTGCCCATGGGGTGGCAGTCAGGGGTGTGTATGTCGGGTGTGTGTATGGTGGTGGCACACGGCCATGGTCATTGTTTGGGTTCTGTCCGCACACTGTGTTGGGGTCCTCTGCTTGGTGTTGTGCGGCCTGTCCCATGTGGTCTGCATCCTGGCCCATTCAGTACCCACTATGTGGGCTCTCTGTGTGCATGTGTGGCATGTGTGTGCTTGCTTACGTGGTCCTGGGTGTGGCTTGCTTTGGTCTTGTGGTGGGGTAGCATGGCCAGCAGCCTGCCAGGGGGTGTGTAGCTTCCTTGGTGCCCCTCCATTGGCTGTTGGCACCTCATGTCACCTGCTAGCCATACCACTGTTGTGTTCTGGGGTCCAGTATCTGGGTGCCTGTGTGTTCCCTGCTGTGCCCTGCTGGTAAGGGCCTCCTGTGGCTGCTGTCACTGTGCCTCTATGGCTGTGTCCCTGGGTCTGTTCTCTTTGCCCTGCCCCCTCTGTTGCTGTGCTGCTCTGCACTGCCATGGTTGCGCTGGAGCATCTGTTTGCTGCATGGCGCAACTATGCCATATTCAGCCACGTTGCACTGGCTCTATTTGGCCTGAGCAACCTCTGAATATGGCTCCAGTTGTGCCATGGTGCATCGGATGTGTTGGACTTGAGCCAGCCTTTGGCACATTTCAGAATATCCAGGCCTCAGTGGAACTGCCCACCCCCAATATCCTCCTTGTTCTTTTAAAAGGCAAAGTCCCTTAAGGAGAGTTATCTACTTCCCTTTTTCTATCACACCTACCCCATTAGAATAGACAGAACTCCATATTCTTGTTGCCCCAGACAGCGTCTTTCCCACTACTTCATTTGAGAACACTGGTGCTGGCCAGGATACAACACAGTAGCTTGCAGTATTACTGCAAATTCTTATAGTATGCTGAAGGGACAGTGTAATTAAATGGCAATTACCTCTGAGACATTTTGTCATGTAATATTTTGCGATGTCATTTATTGCAAAGTACTGCAATGCACTCTGACTGGTTCCACTTACCTCTAAAGTCTTAGACTTGCCAGTATTGTGCACCAGAGTCTCAGAAGAGTCAATTTTACTAGGGGTGATGTAAGTAATAATAGCCGACAGGGTGGGCATTATTGGGATATAACGGACTGCCCAGAGAAGTAATGAGGCCCAACATCACAGGCAGAGGGCGTTATAGCCCTTGGAAGGTCTGTTATATCCCATAACACCCACCCTGGAGGGTATTATTGCACTTAGAAAATGGTGATGTGTGTAAATTTTAAGTGAGTAATAAATTATTAGAGAAAATCTGTTTGTAAACTGATAGAAAATGTAGAAAAAAAATGTTTTGTAAAGCAGTCCCCAAGCTTGCATGATGGTCCATTTAGTCGTGTCACTCCCCTCTTCCACAGAGTGAGCTATTTGTCAAGTGACATCCTCCACATCTAGAAGATGGAAAAAAATTCCTAACTAGACATTAATGTTTGCTAGCTTTTAAACATTTTCTGTTGTAAATGGACCCTATATTCAATACACTAACTACAGCCAACATCACTAAATGTTCTCTTAGAATATTCACAGGATCTGAATAGGAACCAACATATATAAAGGTACCAGCTATCTCTCTCCCCCACTACTCCACATTCGCCCAAGAGTATCATCAAGTTAGTAATGCTGTTCAGAATTGTTTAATATAGTATGCATTCTCTCTTAGTATCAAGAAGTGGCTGGTGTGTGTCCATTTATTTTTGTTATAGGTCCTATCCTGGCTTCAGAAAACTGGTTGGTAGGGTGACTATGAGGCTCTGTACTTGGAGAAGTCACAACAGACCCGGTAAGCACCAATTAACAAAGCCCAGATACTAGTACTGGAATGTTTAAAGAGCTCCTACAGTTTTAGCTAGGCTCCCCTTCCCATTTATTCATGTCACCTTCCCGACATTTATTAGTACAGGCGAAAGAAGGACAGGACAACGGAAATCCTCTCAGGGGTATAGTGTATCGCGGTAAGTATACATTTATAGAGGAATGTACAAACTGTAACCTTTACGTGATTGCAAATGTACCCAATTACTTGTAATGTCTGACAGAATGTCTTACAAAAAAATAAAAAAAGTTTGACCACAAAAAAAAAAAGGAATATTCACAGGACAGTCATAAAACAGGGTATGACATGGCTATTTTGTTTAATACTTTTCAGAATATTCTTCTTTTCCATTCAACATCTTTTCTCTTTATAGTATTTATCACCTGACCCCTCTGTTCACATGTCAGGGCCTATTTCTCAGGCCAAGTGACCACTCAGCCCCATCTACTACTAATTGCTCCACTCATGGTTCCCATACCTCTCAACCTCCTGCCTCATAAATCAGGGACAAGGCTTAAAAATGTCAGGGACAAAGGATCAAAATCAGGGACACATCTTCAAAATTGGTGATATCCACTCAGGAAGCTGGTAGGATAAGGGGCTTAGTGTAAAATGCATTTTCTAAGGAAGAACAAGTCTGTAACTTTAATGTTTGACATCATTTTGTGCTTACAACCCCCTACTGATTGGTCACAGGAAACACAATTTTTAGGAGGGACAGAGTAAAATTATGAGGCAAAATCAGGGACATCCCTGAAAATCAGGGACAGTTGAGAGGTATGATGGTTCCCCAGCAGCTCTACCCATGTGATGACCCTTCCACTCCCAGTAATAATGATCTGGCCTGGAATAGGACAGACATTGAGTGGGTCCCAAGTGTGCCAGCAGCTACCATGTTGATGGTGAACAGTTTTTTCTCCCTTGGTTTCTGGTCCCAGTATACTCCCTGATGCATAGACTAACCCACTGGCGGCCTTACCCAACACAGTGCACTCATACACAAGTTCCAGCCCTCACAGGTGAACAGGCTCCCCCAGCCGGCTTCAGGGAATCATTGTGTCAGTGGAGTCTGTTGCAATGATCCATGGGTCAGATCACACTGCACTAAACAACACTCATCGGTAGGGGTCACGCTGAGCCAGGCTCCCCATGCCAGATCTCAAACCTGCATCATTGGCATGGAACATGACATGCTTTTGCTTGGCCTTCAAACAGCCGTCTTTTCAGCCTCTGCAAGGTCATCTGGCCTCTTTATTTTGAAGAATGAGTCTTTTCTACAGTGAGTCAAACTGTTCTCACTATAGTGCTGGCTAATTGTAATGGCACAATACTGTCCTACTCTCTATGCCCTTTATCTCTCCTTTCTCCGCCTCTCACTGGGTCCCCCATTGCTGTTGCTACTGTGACTCCACCCTTAGTTTGTCATTCGATGCTGTTAGCACTGTTACCTAACCCATTGGGCACTGAGCACTTTTACTGGCTCTCTCAGGAGTGTCCATTTGTTTTTGCATAACACAATACTGTTGTTTTTACAATGGTATCCATGTGATCCTACACCTGTAATGCTGCCAATGTCAGCAACATGTGTTTTATTGTAATTCTTATTCTCTCTGATTTTCCTTCCCCCCTTCTCCTCTGGTCAAACCTGGAAACTAACCTCAGCTTAGTGTGTCTTTCCCGATTCCAGTTTTTAAATAAATACATTCATGAATGGCATTTAACCCTGTTATCATGCTGCTGTCCCTGTCCTGCTAGATACATCAGATTCATCTTTGCCCATGTTAGAGTAAAATTCGTAATTTGTGGCCTTGTATTGGTAAGGCATTTCATGCTTCTTGCTGTATTTTTCACAGATAAAGGGTCAGCTTCCTTATCATTTTCATGTTGCTGTTTCATTTCAGCTGACACTGTTAGAATGAGAGCACTTCTAAATTCATTAAGGTCTGTACTTCGAAAAAATGACTCTGTGTTGATTTCCAAATGTGGCTAAAGTATAATGACTAAAATGTAAGAGAATGATTCTCATACATATACTTTCAATTTCTCAGCACCTCCCAAGACCCTCCATCCACCTCCTCCTTCTCTTTCCACACTGTCACCCCACTAGAGGTACTAAATGCCCTGCAGGCACTAAACCCTTCCAAGGGCAAATGCCCCTCTGGCCTTGATGCCAGAATGTTATACTCATCGGCCCTGGCCATCACCACCCCACTAGATGCTCTTTTCAATCTATCTTTCTCTCTAGACTCCATACCATCTGAATGGTAGCTTGCCACTGTCATAACCCTCTCCAAAGGTGGGGACCTCTCTACCCCAGTAACTTTCACCCTATTTTTCTCCTCCCTATACTGGCCACGCTCCAGGAACACCTTGTCCTCTCTCAACTCTGATCCTGTCTTGACTCCTCATCCTTCTTCATGCCTTATCAGTCTGGCTTCAGTAAGTCCCACTCCATCACCACTACCCTGCTGAGGTTCACTGATAGCATTCTCTCCACCATGGACAAAGGCCATATCACCTCAGCAATTTTTGTCGACCTCGCTAAGGCATTCAACACTGTCTCCCATCCCCTCCCACTACCTAAGTGCCAAAATACAAGACTTTCTGGCCCAGCTACAGAATGGCTCCACTCATATCTGATAGGCCAGTCACAATCTGTCAGAATCGGTAGCTCAACCTCTTCCCCTTTCCCCATCATGACAGGTGTGCCACAGGGCTTATTTCTGGGGCTGCTCCTGTTCTCCATCTTCCTCAATGACCTGCCATCTGCCTGCCCACACACATCCATTCACATGTATGCTGATGACACGGTGCTGTATACATCAGGCCCATCATTCTCTGATGTCACGTCCAGACTCCAGCAGGACTTCAACAATGCCCAGCACTGGTTTTGCTCTAATCAGCTCCACCTCAATGCCAAGAAAACTGTCTCCATGACCTTTGGCACAAGGCAGAGACTCTTGAGGCTCCCATCCATCCCTACTTTCCACACCATTGATGGGACACCTCTAAAAGTCAGCTCCTCCTTTAGGTATCTTGGGATCTGGCTTGATCAGCACCTTGACTTTTCTATGCATATCGATGCCATCCACAAAAAACTACACCCCAGACTGGGTACCCACTACCATAATTGTGGATGCATCCCACTGCCAGCCCACCATGCTATGGTACAGAAAATGATCCTGCCAGTCATAGACTATGGTGATGTAGTCTATAGTGTTGCCTGCAAGTCCACCGTGGCCATTCTGGACTCACTCTTCCATGCCTTCTGTTGTTTCGCCCTTGACTATCCCTACTCTACCCATCACTGTATCCTGTATCAGTCACTAGGTCTCCCCTTGCTGCAAGACTGCCACCAAATACACTGTGCCCATTTCACTGCCAAGATCTGGTCTCGGACTCTGCCCCTCCCATCTCTACTTCACACTTTTAGCCACTCTCCTGCCATCTTACTCACTCAGGCATAGTGACACCAGACTCTTCCCTATCCCGCACAGGTCCACAAATGCTGGCCAGGCAGCCTTCACATATCGTATGCCTAAACTATAGAACTCCCTCCCAGTGGACATAAGGCAGGCCCCTTCAGACTGCTGTCTCTACACCCTCCTCAAAGATAATTTTGCCTCCACCTGCACATGTACCTAACCTAAATTCACTGCTCCTCCTCTAGTTGGAGTACTATGGCTGTATTATGTTGCACTGTATTTGTTTGTTCTTTTGTACCTTGAAGCACCCTGTTGTCTTGCTCTGCTCAAGCTATAATTTTATTTCTAGTGCTGTTATCTGCATCTAACACATACTGTCTGATTACAATATATATTTCCTGTATTGTGTTCTCCCTTCCCCTCTCCCTCAGAACGCAAGTGGGATCGAGCAGTACTCTAATCAGTGTGCCCTCATGGTGAAACTCATAGATAGATAGATAGATAGATAGATAGATAGATAGATAGATAGATAGATAGATAGATGAATACATTTTTACATTTTGGGTTCAATCCACTGAGTAAGTGATGCTATAACTTTTCAAAAAAGGGTTAATAACAGAGGTAAAGTGCTTTTCTTTGAAGAGGCAGTGTAGAATAGTGGTTAGAGAATATATGTTTAATCTAGGAGTGCTAGGAGCATTGGCCTTCTTTGTAGGAATTCTTAGGGAACACAAGGAAGGGTTGGTAAGATTGGAAGGATGGTAGGAAGCAAATGATTGAAGGAAGGCACTGTGCTAGTCTGGAAGGCAAGTAGTATGTAGACTGCTAGTGCAACATGATTGCACTTTGGTGCATGCTTTCTCTGTTTCTGCTGCAACAATTCACATCATTTTGGGGTGCTGTATAGACACAGTAACCCACTTGAGGAAGGTTCCACCCACAGAGGTGTTGCAGGGACAAGGTCCCCTTGGAACAAAGGTACTTTAGAGAAGAAAGCCTAAAAGAGTAAATAATGAACTATCACAGCACCACTTATTTCCCAAAGGAAAGAAGAGGCACATCCTAATGATGGAAATGCCAATACTGAGTAAGGGAATGCCAGAATTGAGGATATAGGACCACAATCAAGATACAACACTTGGCAGAATATTTAATGAACTCAAATAATTTCATACAGATGAGAGGAAAATCTCCCTGTGCAGGAAATCTCTGGAGAGTCAGCAGTTAGGTTGAAATCATTCCAGGCAGTGGTTTAACTTATAATGATAACTATAAGTGGTGCTTGAATTTGGAATGCAATTATTAGTGGAGTTGAATGGGAAATTGTCTCTCTCCCTCTGTCCCTCTAATGGGACAAGACACTGAGTTGCCACCAAATTGATCTGTGTAGCTAAAGGTGACCATACTCAGTGAGGACCCCTGAATAACCTATGACTCAGTCTCAGGTCTGCAAAGAGGCCAGACCTACTTTGATGATGAATAAGTAGCTTAAGAAAAGGGATACAGACTGAGACCAGATGGGCAATAGGCATACTGGAAAGACTGCATTGAGAGGTGCTACTGAGTCAATCTGCATAGCTGAAGAATCTCCTACTTGGTCAATGCCCCACCCTCTAGGTGTGGAAGGTCACATATACAACACCCAGTGGTGCCACTGAGTCGGTATGTATTGCTAAAGGGAACTATTTGATGAAGTATGCACCCTCAGGGAGAAGACTTCAGGAGAGAATCAGAGAATGAGCTCATTGAGACCTCATGCTCTGCAGTGATCAACAATGAGCTGCATTTTAAAGATGGCCTTGTGAGTCACAGTACAAGTCAAGCCCTTGAAGGGCAAGGCCTAAAGACGATGGCCCTTCACTATCACTTTTAGTGTTCATCCTATCTCATTGTATTGTATTGCTGTTGGTGTTGTGAAACATAATAAAGTTTACTTGATTAACAAAAAAAGATGTCCCTTCAGAGCCAGGAAGGAATAGCTCTTAAGGGTAGATAGCATGATAATGAGGTCAGTGCCAGGGGAAGCAATTATGAAGAGTAGGATAAGAAGGGCAAACGCTCAGGTAAGTGATAGTACAAGAAAGACACTGCCCATTGTGGTAGTATAGTATAGGTTCTGAGCATTGAGGCGAGAGCTTGGTTGGTATGGATTGTATGATACGAGTTTTGATCCCAGAGGAGTAGTCCTGGATGACCACCAGTGCAGGCTGGTGGACATAATTTATTAAAGAAGCAAAGTTGCTGGGTGAGAACTTCATCTCAGTAGTAGTCAAAATAGCAAAAGACAGAGTCCAACCACAGAATGGCAGCCAGCCAAGGGACAGGCAAGGCCATGAAGACTGACAGGCGCAGAAAGGGGGGGTGGTGGCAAAGGACAGGGCAAGAGAAACAAACAGGGGAGTTAGGGGACAGGAGAAAAGGCCAGCAAAGGTACAGCTGGAGGGTAATTGGGTCGAGCAGAAGGGTGGCAAAAGAGGAAGGAAGGCAGGAAGGTAGCACTGGGAGGAGCAGGCTAACAAGTCAAGAGATAGGCTGGGAAGAGAACAGCAGTGAGTTGAGGGTCAGGAAAATGTGGAAATAAACAGCTGGAGCTGCACAGAATCTTGTATTGTCCCCAAAATAAGGGGTTTTCTCTAAAGTGTAGAGCAGCAAAAGTAGAAACAGACAGTGACACCTTGAAATGGGCAGGAAACAGGGTAGCAGAAGAGCAAAGGTGATGGGGGCTCCATCAGGGAAGTAGATGTGCCGTTGAGCAGCCCTGAACAGAGAGCCTAGAGAGGCTGACCAGATACATTGCATGGAGCAGCCAGAGAATGACACCACTAGGAGCCAGAACAATGCAGTCACTATGTAGCTGCTGCATTAAATCGATCATCAAATGGATGTTTATGGGAGAGAGCATGGTGTCACCCACTGCCCCATTTAACTATTGGTTAAAGACCTTCCTATCTAGATTCGTATCCTAACACAGACACTAACTCACAATGTGATCTTTCTTTCCTTCTTTTTCCTTTCTTTCTCTTCCTTTTTCTTTCTTCCTTTCTTTCTTTCTTTCTTTCTTTCTTTCTTTCTATTGAACGTTTACAAAAATTTAACAAGGAAACAGATATATACTCTATCATAGCACTACAGATGCACATGTCCTACAATGGGCTAAGACAAAGCCCACAAAACAACAATATCAATTGATCTAGTGATGAAACATATCGGGGTAATGTTGACAGGTACCAAATAAGAGTGAAACATAAGGGGAACCTATCTGGAGGCAGTTACAATAGAAGCGCGGGGGACCATCTTGGGCCACACAAGTCTTCTAATGGTCCATATCCCTTGTATCCCTGGGTCACCAAGGTGGAGGGGTCTATTATTGCATACCTGAAGGACAGGAAGGCTTCCTAGATGGCCTAGTATCTGGGAAATATTTGTTTACAACATGTGACATCCTGTCTAGGGTGGTTGGAGACCAAACTGCAGCCAGCCAGTGAAAGACAGTAGGTACTTCCTGGGTCCTCCATCATCCTGATTCCTCCATCATTGGAGAAGCAGTCTCTTGGCCTCAGTTATTACCATCAGGAGCCAGTAAAGGTGAGTTTTGGGAAGCATATGGGCAGGGGAGGAAAGCCCTAGAATATGCAGCTGAGGAGTCAGGGGATGGGCCCTACTCAAAATAGCACAACGACACTTGTGGACTTGGACCAGAAGGGACCTATTATGGGGCAACTCCAAATGACATGTAACAAGTCAGCACAAGGAGTATTACACCACCAGCAAATACCATGGCTGATGGGAAAGTTTAAACACAGGGCGCTCAGATGAATAGACTGCAGCACCGGGCTGAAAACTGAAGAGCAAAAACCAAGGCAAGGTATGCAAATAAAAACACACTCAGGTACCAGAAAAGACCAGGAAGTCAACTGTAGTTGCACCCCATGGGTCACTACTTCAGGACCCAATGCAAAACAAGCTTCAGGTCGAGGGCTGTGAGTCATGGCTTTGCATGAGGCATGCTGGATCCTGTCCAAAGCAATCTACAGGTTCGGAGTTGTACATTGCTCCACATTTCTGCTAAATTGTTTATAGCCCGTTGGTTTGAGGCCATGTACCACAGGTTGGCTTTTTCCACCCTATAAACAAAGATACAGGTCTGGGGCCATGCCTGAAAAGTCTGCTTCATTGAATATATATTGCATATATGACTACTGCAAAAAAGTTGATAATGCGCCACATATCCAGACCTGTAGAATGATGCAGTAGACCTATAAGGCATGACCCTGGACCTATAGCTTGACCCTGGGTCATCAAGGTAGGGGATGGAGGTGAGTGATGGGTGTTAGAGTTGAAAACCTTAACTCAAAAAAAAAACTCTCAACATACAGCAAAGATTGTCACACAAACATTTGTAGGATATACAGTGGCTAAAATTATTGAACTTCATACAAAAAGCTAAAAATGTCATGTAGCAGCATAATCAAGACTCAAAGTTTTGCACCACAACAGTGAGCTTTGACAAGAGTTAGTTGATATCAAAAATGTTATAGTTTATATTTAAAAAATATGTATGTAAGTGAAATAATTGATTAAATAAATTACATAAATCAGCGATAATTAAAAACAGAATAGCATCAACAGAAGATACCAGGAAGAATCACATGACAATTAAACAGAGCAGCTACAGTAGTTAGATAGTAAAATGTTTCTTAATATTCATTTGGTAATATTTTAGAGAGGAATGCTATCGATAACTTCATTTCAGAAACCAATGCTCCAATTTGCTGCTTTCTGTCTCTGTGGAACTTCAGACAGGCCATGCCAGGACATTGCTTCTGAACATACTGTGTAAAAGATAAGAAGCAGAAATGCAGAATGTTAAAACACTATAGGAATGGCTCCTGATCAAAGTGGTCATCAAGAACATTTCCCTTGGTAGCCGTAGATTCAGAATGCCTCCCACTAACAGGTTGTGTTACTTAGATCTCTGCAAGGGCCATATTATCATGTAACTGGTTCCAGTAAATGGCCAGTCACAGTAAAAGGGGAAATAAAAGCAGTTGCATTATGCTGCTCCTTCAGAAGTTAGGGTTATGCAAAGCAGACTCTTGAACTGGAGATACAGGGTAGAACCCCACCCCCAATAAAAGACAATAAGAATCAAGGGCAAACAATGCAGAACCCAGAGGGAAACAGGACGGTGTGTGGGGGGAGGGGGGGTTGCAGAGAGCTCCTGTAGTAGGATTGTGGCATGGAAAACTTCAAGTTAAGGGAAGCTAGTCTGAAGGATATTACTCCTTAAGTAGTACTTGGAGGGGGCAGAGTTGTTGCCCACTGCCCAAATAAACCTAATACACAGTTCTTTCAATTGTGACTGGATTGTTTTGCTGATTTTGTAATAACTCTTATCAGACCCATTCATTTCACTGGGAAGCCAACAGCCCTCTTCACTTGCATGCAGAATGGGGGCAACTGCATGAGCACCTTGAACATGGTATGTTACTGCTCTGGCACTAACAGCCAACAACCTCAGAAATGTATGGCTGGTGCCACAGGCTGTCAAGCTTAACTGTCCAATCAGGACTATAGTACTGATGCTGTTTGTAATAGCACTAGAGATGCAGCAAAATTCTGGTGAAATCACCAATTTCACCTTGCGGAACATGTCACAAACTTGTGACTTTGGGGCAAAATTTCACCTGTATAGTGAGGTGAAATTTTGCCTGTAGAGTGAGGTAAAATTTCGACTGTAAATTTCACTTCTGCTGGAAAGTTTCACCTTAGTGTTTAACTAAAATGAAATTAGGAAAAAAGGCTTGTCACATGACTTGCTCTCTGCAGCAGACTGCAGGTCACATGTGTGCCTGTACTCACATAGGAAGCCACTGAATCTACATCCTTTTCCTGCAGTTTGTAGGCCAGAGAGAGTAGCACAGACTGTGAGAGAGAGAGAGAGAGAGAGAGAGACAGAGTAAAAACATATAATTTTGTGAGTGAGTTTGTGTTGTGTGTGTGTGTGTGTGTTGAACTTGTGTTCATCCCCTATTTCTTTATATAACAAAAGTTTATCTTTCTCTTGTGTTCTGCTTTTCTATCTTTATAGTGTGTGTGTGTGTGTTTGTGTGTATGTGTGTGTTTCACTGCCCCTTTTTTCCATTTTTCTTTACTAGTTTCTTAATAAACCTTTTCTTAAAAAAACATAATGATGGAAGGGAGTGGATCTGACTCTAGAGCTGGACAGAGTGGAAGGGGAGGATGATGAGTTTGCCTTAACAGGCATGTATTTATAAGTGATGCCCCCCCCCCACCCAGCAGCAGGAGCATGTGGCTCTGCCTCCCAGCAGCAGCAGACACGCTAGTCATTGGCCCCAAACCAGCAGGTTCCCCCCCCGGTCTGCAGCACTGTCAGCAGGAGCAGCTTCCCCTCCCAGCAGCAGGATGTGGCCCCTGCCACTGCCAAAGCCACCCAGCACTCAGACTCTGAGCCTATTGCCCCCCCCCCACCAGGAGGAGCATGTGGCTCCTGCCAGCCCCCAGCATGGGCAGGATGATGATGATTTAAAAAAAAAAAAACTATTTTCTGTCTGCTTTGTCTTCCATTCTATATCCTCTTGTTTATTTTTTCTTGTCCAGTTGTTTATGCTCCCTCCCTTTCCCATCCACTCTCATATATGAATACCTTTGTCCTCCTCACCATGCATGTCTCTAGTCCCTGCCTCTCCATCCCCCTGTAAGTAGTACCATGCCCATAAACTGTGTACCTTTCTTCTTTTATCTTACTCCATTTTTTATGGCTGCAGTGGGAGGAGCCTGCAGACATTTTGTATGTACAAAAAGACTGATGTCATGTTTTCTGTCCTTGGAACTGGCTGAAAGTGTAAATAGTCTCCTCCGCCTTGCCCTCCTCCAAGAAATGCTTTCCTCCCTCAAATAAATACACTTGCATGTTAGTCAATGGTTGCAGTTCACTTTTTTTTCTTAATTGGGAGGTATAAGAATTGGAACCTGAGTAGTGGGAGGCAGCATTAGTTGTTTGGGGGTAAGATTTACCCCCACCTCCAACTGAAAAGCTCCTAAAGATCCACCTCCACCTTTTTTTTTGGTTTATGTGGGAGGGGCATGAGGTGGATCTATCATGTTGGAATGACTGACTATCAGAGCTGCCATGGGCATCAGAGTTTAAGGTTCAGAAGGAAAGAAAAAGTAATTAAGGAGTGCCTGAAACTACATCCTTATACAGCACTTGTGAAATTGTATCCTGAAATTACAGCACTTGAGGAAAGCAAGCACTTGCAACACAAGAATGACAATTAAGGTTTAAGCCCACAAAGGAGTAAAATATGTCACCCAAAGAAGACTATCCCATATTGGATACTAGCGTGTCTGTTTCTTAAAAGATTTTTATACCCCCCCACACACACACACACAGCTAAAGCACCCACCCAAATAGCTAGGGGAAGCTCTACATTTTTATCTCGCCAGGATCTGAAGTTTAGCTGTAATGTGTGAAGAGAATAAAGTATTGTGTTTTGTGCATTTGAATAGGTTTAGTGCTTTGAAGTTAAAAGATATAAATATATATACATAGGCCCAGATATTCAAAAGGGTTGCCATGCGCAATAGGGTTGTGCCTGCACAAGTCCAAACTTGCTCCATTCTGCCATATTCAGCAGGAGGCAGTTGCGCCACAGAAAACATGCTGAGCTACAGCGCAATGCAAATGAATGCATGCTGAACTGGAGGGGGAGGAACCATGCATAAACTGCGCAGCTGATATTCAGCAGGGCTGTGCAGAGTTGTGCAGGTGCAACCCCCAATCTGCGCCTGCACAACTTTGAGCCAAATAAAAAAAGGCTTAAGTTGAGGGCTACCCACAGGTGAGCTGCTGCATTGCAGGGCGCAACACAGCAGCTGCCACCTGTGGCTGGCCCCCAACCCAGTCCCTGTGCCCTCCCACAAGCCCGATCGTGGGCAGCAATGTGGCTCCCCCCAAAAAATATCCCTGGTGGTCCAGTGGACCGAAAAGCCCGATAGCAGGCAGTAGTTGTTTATGAAATCCCCCCTCCTCCACATTTCATCCCTGGTGGTCCAGTGGACTGAAAAGCCCGATCACGGGCAGTGGTTGTTAATAAACCCCCCCTCGTAATTCATCCCTGGTGGTCCAGTGGCACATCCCGATCGTGGGATGTATATGTTGAACAAACCCCCCAACATAGCCTGGTGGCTAGTGTCCCCCCACCCACCCACCAGAAGCCCCACCACGCGCTCCCCGGCAGCCGACAGGCACGGCAGCATCCCCGGCGGCCAACAGGCAGCGGCATCCCACCCGCCTGCCCGACTGACTGCCCGGGTAGGGCTGCAGCCCGGTAGTGCAGAGCAAGAGCCAATGGGCGTGCAATCCATAGCAGTACATGACAGTCCAGATTTTGAATGAATACATTCATTCATTCACAAAACTGGACTGTCTTGTACAGTATGGCTGCATGCCCATTGGCTCTTGTTGCACCAATGGGTGCAGGCCCTACCGGCAGTCAGTCGGCGGGCGGGCGGGCGGCAGGCGGGTGGATGCTGCCCGCTGGCTGCTGGGGGAGCGGGTGGTGGGGCTCATGGTGGGTGGGTGGGGGACACTAGCCACCAGGGCTATGTTCGGGGGTTTGTTCAACATATACATCCAGTGATGGGGATGTGCCACTGACCACCAGGGATGAATTCCTGGGGGGTTTATTAAACAACCACTGCCCGCGATCAGGCTTTTCGTCCACTGGACCACCAGGGATGAATGCAGGAGGAGGAGTGGGTTCTTAACAACTACCGCCCGTGATCGGGCTTTTCGTCCACTGACCACCGGATATGTTGGGGAGTCGCATTGCTGCCCGCGATCGCCAGTGGGGTGGTGGTGGGGATTGTACATTGTTTCGCCAGCGATCGGCTGCAGGGCGCCGGTCCTCGAAGGCTGCTGCCTGGCAGGGTGCCAGGCGCAAGTCCTCTGGGATCGATGCACCTGCATGCTAATGGCATGCAAATGGGGCCATAATCAGATGCAAATGCCCCCTGCACCTTGCATGAATTATGGCCCCATTAGCATGTCACCTTTTGAATATGGATTTTGCTGGCGCAATGTGTTGCACCACTGCAGGTTGAATGCTCCACTCTGACAGCTTGCGGTGGGCGCAAGTTCCACTGCATCATGCATAATGGCTGTGAGCCCAGGGGTGATATTCAAAGGGTTGCCTGGCGCAACTCCTTTGAATATCACTCTGGACACACCCCTGCACAACTATTTTGTGCAGCGCAAGGGCTTGTGCTACAAAATAGTGCAGTTTGAATATCCAGCCCATAGTGTCATGGGCACCTGAAAAGGAAGGAGATAGTACTGAAATAAATGTTATTCTGATTATTTATTTATTTATTTATTTATGTGTAAGATTTTAAGTGTAGTTCTGCCTAGGTCACAGACACATAAGCTATGAAAAGTACATTTAAGATGGATGTATTAGTCAAAGCTTATAGTAGGAAAATAAAGCAAGAAAAATAATATATTGTGTGTTTTTTTCTTTCAGTTGTTTAACCAGGAGTGGCACACTAAGCTGAAAGCTTGTTTACAGGGGCAACCTGGGAGCACATATGTAACCCCTCACCCCTGCCTTTTTACTAAAACGACAGGTGGCATGCTGTTGGCGTTGGCAGCAGTACCTGGTGGGGACCTGGGTTTGAGGAGGATGAGGTTACCTGGCACAAGGGACCTAGGTTTGGCTACTTTGCACAGGGGCACCCAAGTAAATCCAACTACAGGAAGCAATAACTGTAATGTCCAGAACCAGGATTGGGATTTTTCAGTGTGGCTTTATTCAAAACTAGCTGAAACATGACAAAGCATTGTATGGTCCCCCAAGGGGCTATGTTCACTATATATGCAGATAGAGACTAAAGGCAGTCCATTGGAGAATGAACACATTTTTACATTGTCTGGCTCTGGACCCACCAGGCACTCAGCCCGGACTTTGCATGCGCTTTGGATACACAGCCTGACTGGCCCGGCTCCCCTGCCGGCCACTTGACTGATGGTCCACTTGAAGAGTGAACCCAAACTTTACTTGGAAAGACTCCCATCAAACAAGGAGACTCCCAAACTGTGGCTCCCCACACCACTTTGAGTCTACGACTCCTAGAGAGATTTGTTTTCTTAATTCCAATCGAACTCCCATCAAACAAGAAGTATATTTCCCATCCTGTGGCTCCCCACATCACTTAGAGTCTGTGACTCCTAGAGAGATTTTCAAGTTGCGACCAGCGTCTGGGTACCCACCTCATCACTGGCCAAGTGCATGAGGCAAGTAGCAAATCACAGAAGAAATCCGTAGAGGTGGACCTGGTTACTAAAGATGGGGGGTGTTCCCACCTCCAGCCCATACCCGGCCATTTCTCTGGACAAACAGAAAACTTAGAACTTTAATATATAGATTGAACGGTGGATGACCTGAAGCACCCCCTCTACAGCATCACTTGAAATACAATAAAACTTTAGACTTTTTGACTGCTCCATTGTTTGTCCTAGTGACATAGTCCTCCCAAATAGCAGTCCACATCCATTTCCCAACTGAAGAAAACAATTTGTTTGCCCCTTCAAATGGAGCCAAACACTCACCTTTTCGTTGCAGGTGCCCCACAGGCTAAGTAACACTTTCTTTGCTGTTATACAAGAACAGACTGACAAAACCAGGCAGCTTCCTTCCATAGTGGGTAAGAGGATTGCCCTCGGACCCACAGAGAACTTTTCTCCGAGGAGGGGCACTGAGACCTGAAACGGTCTCCACCACTTAAAAGGTAAAACAGGATGACTTCCTTCCTGTTTGCTTTAGGACAAACTCAAGACTGGCTTTGAAAACTCCCAAAGTTCTAAACTACTCCCTGAGCTGCAGATTCCAATGTGGCTTATGCAGCTGCGACAGTTCTATGGTGATGTCATCTCTCAAGTCTCAGCTGTGACTGAGAACAGAGTGAGACAGTGTGAAACCCATTTAACTGGAGTTTCACAAGCTGCCTTCCCTGCCTACCACTAGATCTTACTGGAATTCTAGTAACCCCGGGTAACAAGGGGGTTACCCATAGAAGTTAAATGACTTGCTCAGGGTCACCTAGTACACAAGTGCGGGCTGTGGAATTCAAACACAGATCTCCAGGTTTGCAGCTCAGAGCCTTAAACCACTGTGCTATACTGCCTCCCTAGTTATGGCAGTCATCTGTTTTATGGTTCATGATGTCGGTGTAGTAAACAGCAGTACATTGCATAGCAGGTGTAAAACGTCAATAAGTAGGTCATGCAATAGATGTGCTGAGCAGTTACTGAAGCAAGAAATGTATTTAGGATAGTAAAATATTCCTGTTAGAAAACTGATAAATGTGTGACATTTGCTTCTCAATTTCAAGGAGCTCCTTATGGGGTGTCAATGTACAATATAAAGTAGTTATAGTTTTCAAGTTGTTTGGGTAATTGCTTTGTACTACCGCTGTTACTAAATTTTAGTTATTCTATGAAGAAAATTAAGTTTATGTAACTGTCTGTAAATGTATTTAAAACATTTACTTGTCCTTATAATGTAATGCATTAAATACCATTGCTGGGTTAAGAAGTCACATAACAACGCCCAAGGCATTAGGGTTTCTGACCATAACACCCTGCCCTGTAGGGACTGACAGGTATCAGGGGTGTGACTTGGGATTGTCAACAGTAATGCTCATGCCATTCCACCCCCATCCCCACCCTGCAGCCAGTGACAGCTATTGAGGTGTGCCTTTGACTCTTCAGCCCCAAAGTTCACTCCATTTTCTTATACAGTACTTTACCCATTTCAGTGTATTTCCTTATAGAATGGAGTGAGTGTAAAGCCTGAACACCCCAAGGCACACCTCAACACTTGTGTGTGTCTGCAGGGCAGGGTGAGGTGAAATGGCGTAAGCGTTATGGGCAATGACCTAAAGGCACACCCCCATGCCTGTCCATGTGTTAAACACATTTACTTGTCCCTATAATGTAATGCATTAAATTCTGTTGCTAGATTAAGAAGTCACATAACAACGCCCAGGGCATTAGGGTTTATGACCTTAACACCCTGTCCTGTCGGGACTGACAGGCATCAGGGGTGTGACTTGGGATTGTCGACAGTAATGCTCATGCCATTCCACCCCCATCCCCAGTCTGCAGCCAGTGACAGGTATCAAGGTGTGCCTTTGACTCTTCAGCCCTAAAGTTCACTCCATTTTCTTATGCAGTACTGCACCCATTTCAGCATATTTCTTTAAGGAATGGGGTGAGTGTAAAGCTTGAACACCCCAAGGCACACCTCAACACTTGTCTGTGTCTGCAGGGTAGGGTGAGGTGAAATGGTGTGAGTGTTATTAGCAACAACCCAAAGGCACACTCCAATGCCTGTCCATCTCTGAATAGTGGGATTAGCTTCACTTCAATACTTCACTGCCATTCCTATTCTGCCTGTCTGTCTGTCTGTGACTCTCTCTCTCTATCTATATGTCTATGTAATTATATATCTTTCTATCAATTGCACGTATCACTATTTTTACCTATTTCTAAAACAAACCTGCATATTACATTTGCCTGCACTCTGAGCACATACTTATGAAACTGTGCATATTTGTACTCTACTTCTGTATAGACCTCATACTTTCCTAATATTCCCATTATCACAAGCATAACTACCTTACCCTTATCAAAAGCGACCCCCCCAACAGTTACTATCGCATTTTCTTTGCTAACAGTCCATCATTACACCTGACTTCCTAACATCAACACATTGCTTAAATATAACTTACATCACCTCATGGACAAAAACCCTGTTTCTCTAAAAAAAAAAACTGTGTAAATAATTCCAAGACTGAACATATGCCAGCCGTTACTTTTTCATTTACTGCCACCTTCTGTACCATCATGAGGATTTACATATGTTTCCCATGATGCTTTGCATTATTGGGGTATGTGCAATTGTGTTTTCTTTAAAATTTGGCTGCCCAGGCAATATCATCTGGGATAACACATACCTCAGTACCATTTGCTCTAGGGTTCTTTTACAAACCTATATTGCTTCCTATTCCTTCCATTAAAATGTATACTTCCATATATTTTTTTAATATTGTGTATGCCTTCCTTAGAATAGAAACTAAAACAAATCTTACTGCTTACAAATCATTGTGTTGTTTCTCCATCCTCCTTAACAATTCCACACAACTTCACTAACGTCATTATGCAGCCATGGCGGATCTGACCAGATTTTGTTCTTTATATGTTTCCTCCTTCTATCCTATCCACAAATGTCAAGTATTTGAACTTGTTACTATAAACAAACATATTTCCCAAAGCTATGTGAGAGTGAATCTTGGCTCTGCTCGTGCCAAACAGGGCCCTCAAATAAAGAAATGCTTCCAAACAAAATTTACATTAAATTCAGACAGAAATCTGGTCTCAGCCAAGATGTTTTATGGTGCCCCCCCCCCAGCACCCATACATTAAAATGATGTTTAGGCCCCTGTTTGCAATTGTTTTTAGGCCACATCTTGTTTCTGTGAGTGAAGCACAGGCAGTACATGTCCAAAAATGTTTATCAAAAGATGGTACATCAAACTGAGACTGAAATCTGGTGTCAGTCCTGATGTTTTATGGTGCCCCCCCCTGCACCCAGACATTAAAATGCTGATTTGGCCCTGTTTACGATTGGTTTTAGGCCACATCTTGTTTCTGGGAGTGCAGCACAGGCAGTACGTGTCCAAACATGTTTCCTAGAAAAATGGTACATTAAATTCACACAGAATTCTGGTCTCAGTCATGATATTTTATGGCACCCAAACACCCAGCCGGACCAAACAATGGTCTTTGGTCCACTGTTTGCAATTGTTTTTAGGCCACATCTTGTTCCAGTGAGTGAAGCATAGGCAGTATATGTTCAGAAATGATTACCAAAAATGTTACATCAAACTGAGACTGAACTGTGATGTCAGTCCTGATGTTTTATGGTGTCCCCTCCAGCACCCAGACAATAAAATGCTGTTTTGGCAACTGTTTACAATTGGTTTTAGGCCACATCGTGTTTCTGCGAATGCAGCACAGGCAGTACATGTCCAGAGATGTTTCCTAAAAAATGTTACATCAAACTGAGACTTTAATCTGATGTCAGTCCAGATATTTTATGGTACCCCCTAGCACCCAGACATTAAAATGCTGTTTAGGCCACTGTTTACAATTGGTTTTAGGCCACCTCTTGTTTCTGCGAGTGCAGCACAGGCAGTACATGTCCAAAAATGTTTCCAAAAAAAATGTTACATCAAATTGGAACTGAACTTTGCTGTCATTCATGATCTTACATGCTGTGCCACCACCTCAGAGACCTGAAAATGCAGCTTCTGCCATGTTTACCAATGATTTCAGCCCGAAACCCATTGCTGCTGGTGCCAAACAGGGCTTTCATGTCCAGAAATGTTTCCAAAAAAATGTTACAGTAAATTCAGACCAAAGGCAGGTCTCAGCCATGTTGTTATATGGTGCCCAAGCCACCACCCAAACCAAAATGCGGTCTTTGGCCCACTGTTTACATTGATGTCATGCTGAATCTTGTTTCAGCAAGTGCAGAACAGGCTGTACATGTCCAGAAATGTTACAGGAAAAATGGTACATAAATGAAGACTGAACTCTGGTCTGAGTCATTATGTGAATGGTGCCCCCCCACCACCGCCCAGACATTATATTGCTGTTTTGGGCCCTGTTTACCAATGATTTCAGCCTTAAACTTGGTGCTGCTGGTGACAAACAGAGCCTACAAGTCCAGAAATGTTTCCCAAAAAAATGTTACATCAAATTGAGACTGAAATCTGCTGTCAGTCCTGATGTTACATGCTGTGCCACCACCTCAGGGACATGTAAAGGAGGTGCCAACCCATGCAGAGAAAATGAATTCCCCCTGCAAAATGCTGCTGCTACTTGCAATTGTGTCCTCCTGCTACTGCTTTTTCAATTGATTGAAATAGAAATGTACAATTATCATTTCCCTATGCTGCTGTCCTGATTGGCTGGCTGTGTTGACTGACTGACCCTGTGGTTGTAGCTTGCCTGGTGGTGGGGAATGAATGACATTTTGGGGCACTGTAGCTTTCTGCCTGCTGCTGTTTCTGACTACTACTTGCCAAGTTGCCACAAGAAGTACTGCTCTAGAGGGTTGATGGTGGATCATCTCAAGTCACACAGTCCATACTGCTGCTGCTGCTGAAAACGTAAGTATCTGTCTTTATTTTTTTTCTTGTGCAAGATTAGGGTGTTGGTGGGTTGGTATTATGGTGTCTTGAGTTCTAATATGTTTGTACTGCTTTTATATTATTTTTTATTGTGCTGTGGATGACACCATCATGCCAGGATGGGATTAAGATCTAGGGATGTTTGAACGCATCACATTTCCCAAGTTTCCAAAGCAGATGGTAATCATTGAAATTTGTCTTACTAGTGTGGTGTCTGTTACTGCCATCTGGATGTCTGAGTTTGGCAGTAATTGTATTCTTTTTTGCTTTTGTCAATATCAGGAATTCCTGTGAAGTTAGCTCTCGTTCTTGCTGCCGCTGCTGCTCAACCAGATCTGTGGGATTTGTTTAATTGTGCAATGGTTCCATTTTCACAGTACCTGAGGTAAGTAATTCTTCATTTTTTATGGTCTTCTGTGGTGTGGAGAGGGGAGATGTCGGTGTTGATGGTGGTGGTGGGGCTGGAACTTTTTACAGTCTTCAAAATGTGTTCTTATTTTTATCTTATTTCAAGGTACGCAGTACTGATAGGGGAAGGGGAATGCCTGCTACTGTGCTTTATCATGAAACTTGGTCTGGAATCATGTGCACCACACAGCATGTTCCTGGGGGCAATTTCCACAGTTTAATGACATCACGGGGTATGGTAAATATACTTTTTTTTTTCTCTGCTTGTGCCAGCTTGCTTGCTAAAAACAGGAATGCAGCTTGAAGAGAATTCATAATTTTTTCTTATCTTTGGTCTTGCTTAGGTAATTTTCCTCTGTTGAGATTTCATTGTATCTCTGTGTGATGGCTACATCCATCCAGACCATGCAGGAGCTGTATTGTGTGGAAGACAGGGGGTGTTGCTTGAACTGCAATGTTGGCCACTGGACTTGTGTCCATACCATTAACGAGTAAACACCACCCACATACAGGGAGGAAATATATGCAGAAATGGATGGTTGAGATGGTGTTAAATAAATAATTAGGAGGAGGGGCTAATGTCTTGTCTAATCATTTGCGGTGGCATAGCTGCAGTAATCATGAAAATTCTGAATCCAAACTGAGGACAGCAAGCACCTTCCCCTGCCCTGCCCCTCCCCCCAGGAACATAGAAACATAGACTTTAATGGCAGATGAGGACCACTTGGCCCACTCAGTCTGCCCATTTCCCTACCTATTGGATAAGCTGCAGATTCTAGTTAACCAACAGCCTACTTCCTGCAACCACCCACTATAATTGCCTTATGTCTGTCCCATGCATATTTGAATTCCCCTACTTATTTAGACCCCACAACCTCTCCAGGATGGTGGTTCCATGCGTCCACCACTCTCTCCGTGAAAAATAAATTTCCTCACATTATCCCTGAGCTGTCCCCCCTCTACCTTTAAATTGTGCCCTCTTGTTCTTACACATCTCTTTTTCTGAAAGATGCTACCCTCCTGGACTTTGTTGATTCCCTTGAGGTACTTAAAAGTTTCTATCATGTCCCCTCTGTCCCTCCTTTCATCAAGGGTATACATATTAAGCTCTCTCAGTCTCTCTTCATATGGTTTCTGATGTAGACCCTGCACCATTTTAGTTGCCATCCTCTGGACTGCTTCCATCCTGTCTATGTCCCTGCGTAGATGAGGTCTCCAAAACTGCACACAGTACTCGAGATGGAGTCTCACCAACTGTCTGTACAGAGGGATAACCACTTCCCTTTTTCCACTTGTGATGCCCCTCCCTATGCATCCCAGTATCCCACTGGCTCTCCTTAATGACTTCTCACATTGCTTACCCACCTTTAGGTCATCTGATATAACTACCACAATGGGGTCTGATTGGATTCACCCAAGAATACTAAAAGAACTAAGGGTTGAACTAGTAACACCACTGACTACTCTCTTTAACAAATCATGGGAGGATGGAGTGGTACCTGAGGACTGGAGGACGGCAAATGTGATTCCATTTCACAAAAGTGGGAGCAGGGCAGAGGCAGGAAACTACAGACCAGTTAGTTTGACTTCAGTGGTAGGGAAAATGATGGAATCACTTCTGAAGGAAAAAATTGTTGAGTACCTAGAGGCCAGTGGGGCACAGGACCCAAGGCAGTATGGTTTCACAGCAGGAAGTTAATGTCAGATGAACCTAATAGACTTCTTTGACTGGGTGACCAAAGTAGTAGACCAGGGAGAGGCTATGGATATGGCCTACCTAGATTTTAGCAAGGCATCCGACACAGTCTCACACAAAAGATTAATATACAAGTTAGCCAGCCTTGGAGTGGGTCCCAAGGTGGTAGCATGGATAAAAAACTGGCTGGACAACAGGATGCAAAGGGTAATAGTAAATGGAATCCACAGTGAAGAAAATATGGTAACTAGTGGGGTACCGCAGGGTTCGGTACTGGGACCAGTCCTCTTTAATATCATTATAGGTGGCATTTGGAGAGCACCTGGAAGGAAAGGTATGCCTCTTTGCAGATGACACAAAGATTTGCAACAGGGTTGATACACAAGGTGGGGTGGAAAGAATGAAAAGGGACTTGGCAAGGTTGGAGGAATGGTCAAATATGTGGCAGCTCAGATTCAATGCAATGAAGTGCAAGGTAATGCATCTGGGAAACAAAAACCCAGGGGAGGAGTACACAATGGGGGTGAGTTAATAACAACAACAAAAATCAAAAGAGACCTAGGAGTAATTATATCAGATGACCTAAAGGTGGGCAAGCAATGTGAGAAGGCAGTAAGGAGGGCTGGGGGATACTGGGATGCATAGGGAGAGGCATCAACAGTAGAAAACAGGAAGTTGTTATCCCTCTCTACAGACAGTTAGTGAGACCCCATCTGGAGTACTGCATGCAATTCTGGAGACCCCATCTCCACAAAGACATAGACAGAGTGGAGGCTGTTCAGAGGAGGGCAACCAAAATGGTGCAAGGTCTGCACCAGAAGACATACGAGGAGAGACTAAAGCAGCTTAATATGTATACCCTTGAGGAAAGGAGGGAGAGGGGGGACATGATAGAAACTTTCAAGTATCTCAAGGGAATTAACAAGGTACAAGAGGGTAATATCTTTCAGAAGAAGAGATGTGCAAGAACAAGGGGGCACAATTTGAAGATAATGGGGGGACGGCTCAGAGGTAATGTTAGAAAGTATTTTTTCACAGAGAGTTGTGGATGCATGAAACAGCCTTCCTGAGGAGGTTGTGGAGTCAGGAACAGTGGGAGAATTCAAGAATGCATGGGACAGGCATAAGAAAATTCTAGTGCGGGGCAGGAGGAAGTAAGCTGTTGATTAACTAAAATCTGCAGCTTATCCATCAGGTAAGGAAATGGGCAGACTGGGTGGGCCAAGTGCTCCTTATCTGCTGTCAAATTCTATGTTTCTATGTTTCTATCCCCAGGTCCCTTTCCATTATTGTTGTTGTTGTTAGTACCTCCCCTGCTATTGTGTACTCTTCTCCTGGATTTTTATTTCCCAGGTGCATTACTTTGCACTTCTTTGCATTGAATCTAAGTTGCCATATGTCTGACCATTCCTCCAACCTTGCCAAGTCCCTTCTCATCCTTTCTACCCCTTTGTATATCAACTCTGTTACAGATCTTTGTGTCATCTGCAAAGAGGCATACCTTTCCTTCCAGACCCTCTGCAATGTCACCTATAAAGACGTTAAAGAGGACTGGACCCAGTATTGAGCCCTGAGGTACTCCACTAGTAACCCCCTTTCTTGGAATGTGTCCATTCACTATTACCTTCTGTGTCCTGTTGTGCAGCCAGTTTGCTACTTCATGCTACCACCCTGGGACCCACTCCCAGGCTGGCTAACTTGATTATTAATCTTTGTGTGAGACTGTGTCAAATGCCTTGCTAAAGTCTAGGTAGGCTATATCCACAGCCCCTCCCTGGTCAATTACTTTGGTGACCCAGTCACAGAAATCGATTAGATTCATCTGATTTAACCTTCCTGATGTGAATCCATGCTGCTTTAGGTCCTGTGCCCCGCTGGACTCTAGGTACTCAACAATTCTTTCATTCAGAAGTGATTCCATCATTTTCCCCACCACTGAGATCAAACTAATAGGTCTGTAGTTTCCTGCTTCTGCCTTGCTCCCACTTTTTTGAAGGGGAATCACATCTGCCCTCCTCCAGTCCTCAGGTACCACCCCATCCTCTCATGATTTGTTAAAAAGTGTGGTCAGTGGTGTCACTAGGTTCTCCCTTAGTTATTTTAGGATTCTAGGGTGAATCCCATCAGGCCCCATTGCTTTGTCCACCTTGAGTTTTAGGAGTTCTTTCAGGACTCTTTCTTCTGTAAATGGACTGGTGTCAACCCCACTACCCAGAGTGCTTCTATTGCTTGGTTTAGGTAACTCCTCCTCTTCTTCTTTTGTGAATACTGAGTAAAAAGTATTCATTCAGTATCTCTGCCTTTTCACTGTCTCCATCTGCCCACCTCCCCTCTCCTTTATTAAGCTTCACTATCTCTCCCTTAACCTTTCTATGCTCCCTAATGTACCTATGAAAGGTTTTATCCCCCTTCTTAACTGAGGAACGTTCACAGTTTTGGTACAAGAACTTTAACCTGGTAGTATAGCAAAAGTAACCATTTTGGGGGAATTTGATGTTGTAAGTTGTTAAGCCTTTTCATGATTACTTTTGTAATTAATGACATGCATCATTAAAGATGGCCACCATTCACTATTTTTCAAAATTTGTTTAACTTGTGGTGTTAATGATTGAATTAGCATATTACATTCATATGCTACTTGTACTAGGAGTCAGGGTTCTTGTACATGTCACCGATAGTAAGTGGCAGAAAATCATTTTTTTGTCGCATTGAGTGCATGGGTGTGTGAGGTGGTCAAGTGATGAGAGAGGGCGGGGGGGCAGTGTGGCATTTGCCAGCATGGGCACTTTTAAGGACATCAAGACAACATATCTTGCTGTAAAATGGGGTTGATAGTCGACATGAAAAGTAAGATATTTTTGGCAGCAAAACATTATAACTGTAATCATGCAATTGCAAAATCTTTACGGTTATGGTAATTACATTGCTACTGCTTTATATAGGCTGGGGGACTGGTGGTGACCATACAATGAGTTACAACAAAAGGTTATCAAATTAAACTTATACACACTGCAGCAGATAACACATTACCATAACCAATCAAATGGTGCATAGCTAAAAATAAAGTATAATGCACCATACTGAGCTGAAAGTTGTTGGGGGGGGCACTTCGAGTAAACTCAGCCTTTTTCCACTTCCACATCATCCAAGAAGCACCCCTCCCAGTCTTCAAGACTGGCGTTCTCACCAGGTGGGAATTCTCTCACCATTGCTGCTTCATCTACCTCGCTGCTGGTGGATGCCTTAGTAGAGGGATTGCCATCATCCTCATCACCGAGACACAGTTTCTGCAGTAACACCATTGACATCACTGTGTTGCATGGAATGTGCCTTTCGTTCATTTTGATGAATGTTAGCATGGACACATTCTTGGGTAACAAATTGATCCTATGGTCACTCACAGTGGCCCCAGCTGGTAACCCGTGAAGTGGGAGCATGAGGAAGAGCACCATCCATTACAGCAACACCTTCCTCATGCAATCCACTCATGGCGATCAATGGGAAGGGCGACCGGATGAGGGTGTGGGAGAACTAGGTGACAAGATGTCACTATACGTATGCACGCAGGGGGTGGGAGCAAGCATGGCGAGCATGGGCTGGGGGGTGGAGAGGCTGTAGGGGGTGCTGCTGTGGTCATCGGTCGAGCTGTGGCATGGCGTCGGGGATTGGGCAATATCTGGGGTGGCTGAGGTACTAGGTTCGGGTCCAGGTGCTGATGCAATTTTATTGCTCGAACTCTTTTACTACTTTCACCCCCAAGTGCACCCCTGGAGTTGAGAATTCTTAAGTAGGGGCTGTGGGGACAAGGCCCCCATGACAGGTGTGGGCGGGGCAGAGCCCCCCACACAGAAAGTAGTAAAAATATGTCCTGGCACCATTGTGCTGGTGCACCAGGGTTGTCAGAGTGCCAAAAATGTGTTCAGAACTCTGACAGAGCAATAACGGCAATCGCCTTTAGGCGTTCGCTGTTATCAGATAGACCCGCCCCAGCCACACTAAACACTCATTCCACAGTGACTCTGGATGCTGGGCAGTGCAGGTATTTCACAGCAACTGATGTTACTGCTGGTCAGTCAGTCATTTTGCTGCTCCAGTACAGCAGTGGCTCATCAATAACGACAAGGTGCTTTGGGTACCCCATGCCACCACAATTCATTCTGCTGCCTGAAGTCCAGCTACCACATCTGTCTCCTCTTCCTTTTCCTCCATATCTTCCACTTCCACCTGAAAAAGAACAACCCAAATGGATTGCTGTGCCTTGCCCATTTTCTATGATTGGGTTGCCTGTGAACCGCTGGTGGTGGTGGTAGAAGCACCCGTTTTTGCCACAGTGTATGCCTTTTTCAAGTGTGCAGCATGTACCATTTCAATTAGGTTCTCTGGCAACTGTTGCACTCACTGACAACCTCCTTCAATTATAGAGGGCAGGCCATGTTTGTAGTGTGGATCCAACATGGTGGTGATTGCAAAGCCAGCTGACTGTAAAATGCCAGATACATGGGTATTTGTGTTGATCACATGGAGCATGTGATCCATTAGATCACAGCTGCCATGATCCCCACTTGCCTCCATCTGGTGTTGCACATTAACCAGTGTCTGCCTCAGCACACATATGTGGGGTATGGATTGACTTATTCAAGCAGTGTCCCCACTCACTGCCGATGTAGCATGCTCGAATGGAAGGAGAATGTGTATTAGCCCATTCATTTAGCACCACTGCCCTGTTGTTAGAGCGATGGACACTCCAGCATGGTCACGGGTAGTGTGCAGCAGCAGGTATTCTGACACAGCCTTATACTGTTCATACAGCCGGTCAAGCATGTACAGTGTGGAGTTATACCTGGTCACAACATCGAGCTTCATCCAGTGCTGAGGCAGATGGTTATTGCACTGTAGCGCATGTAGATGGTCACAGGCTTTTGCAAAACAGGTGAAGTGGACACAGATGCAATGGGCAACCAGTCAATCAATCAATCAATCAAAATCTTTATTTATCCAGGCAGGCACCATTGAGCAGGGCTCATTTGCAAGATGGACCTGGTCATACAAAAATCATAGTACAGTAACATGGTAAAACATAATGCAATATTATACAAAGTAGAAAAATATACATATGTACATCAACATTTGAGTGAGAGAGCCTTTACAACAGATAGGCTCATAACTGGGTATGGCCGGAAAGTTCACTTAAAAGGAGAGAGAAAGGCAAGAAGAGGGATACCAGCTTAGGAAGAAATGGCGGGGTTGGAATAGTTAACTGGCATACTTCAGGGAAGGGGGTGGAACTTGGTCATGGCTAAAGAGAGGCAGAGAAGATGGTATTTTGGTAGGGAGAGAGAGGCAGGGGCAGAGGCAGAGTTGGAGGCAGGATGGGCAGGAGGGAAACTGGAAAATAGGTGAGCTAGCGATGTGGGAAACATTTGCAGGATTCCTTCATGGAGTGGTCATCGAGTGACTTGAAAATATTCAGGCTAACAGGACAGCTGAGCTTCAAGTTTTTTTGTATATTGTTCCACAAGGAAGGCAACGAGAAACTTATGGCAGCTCTGCCGAAATGAGATTTGACCTTAGGTAATTGCAAGGCAATTAGGGAATAGCTTCTTAGAGCACAGGCACTTATCACACCTTAGGGAATACAGTCAGAGAAGTATAGGGGAGCTTGTTGAATTGGGCCTGAAAGCCCATAGAGCGGTATTTTATTTCTCCTGTAAAGAAGGGAAGTCAGCCCACTGCAGTGTACAAGGAGCAATGGTGTGTGGAAAGTGGAAGGCCCATTATGAACCTGATTGCTCTGTGGTATAGGGTGTCCAACTTAGCCAGGGCAGAGGCAGTACAATGGCTATAGAGAAGGTCCATGTAATCTATTAATGAAAGGAACATGACTTGAACCAACCACTGCTTGGCATCCCTAGTAAAGAAGTGGTTAATTCTGTAGAATAGTCCTAGTCTTTGTCTTAGTTTCTTCTGTAGTTCTTCGAGATGTCCAGTGAAGGAGAGTTTGTGATTGAGCCATACACCCAGATATTTGAATTTTGGCACATACTCTAGATTTTCTCCAAGTACTGTGGTAATCAAAGGGATAGCCCCAATGCAAGCAGGGTTCGCCACAAAGGAAGATGGGGAAAACAGCATTGCTTTTGTTTTTTTCACATTAAGCAGAAGCTTTCTGCTAAGAGCTGGTATTGCAATAGGTTAAATTCAGCTTGGAGGTCTTCACAGGCTGCTTCCAGCATAGGACAACTCAAATAAAGTACTGTGTCATCAGCGAACAAGTGGATATTGGCTTTATTGATGTTGTCATCGATGTTGTTAATGTAAACCGCAAACAACAAGGGACCAAGGATAGACCCCTGAGGCACACCTCTCTGTAGGGATCTAAGTGGTGAAAGATCACCTTCAGCCTTAACCTGCTGTTTCCATTCTGCAAGGTAGTCGGAAAACCAGCACATAGTGTTATGATCCAGACCTAGGTTACATAGGGAGGAAAGAAGCAGGCTATGGTCGACTGTGTCGAAGGCCTTACTTAGATCCCAAAAAAATGGCACAGACAAAATACCTATTGTCAAGGTCAAGGAGCCAATCATTAGTCACTTTTGCTAGGGCAGTTATGGTGCTGTGCTTTGCTCTGACTCCAGACTGCACTGGATATAACAGTTTAACTGTTTCCTTAATGTCCGCATGGTTGAGAAACTGCTGAACAACAAGATTAAGACAGTGTGCCAGGCAGGGCACCCTAAAAAAACACTATCACTAATGCACTTCACTACATTGGAGCCATTATCACCTGCAATGAATCCTGCTTTATGTGACTGCATGTGTAGCCACCCATCAGTCTCATCAAGCAGTACATTAAGCATTTTCACAGCCATGTGAGAACTAGTAACACTTGTCATACTCGGGGTCGCATGCTGCGAAATACCAGGTGTGGTGCTACCACCAGGATTGTGCTTCACACAGGTTTTGCCAGGCCCAAAATCAAGTACCGCCCCAGGCAACTTTGCCCAGTGTGCTGTTATGCATAGATACGAGCTTGCTGCTGTTTGTCCACTGGTCCACATATCTATGCTAAGATGGATATATTGTGATGCACTATGCTTCAATGCATGTCTAATGGAATCAGCAACTCTACTGTTCAGCTCTGGCATGGCAAGCTTAGTAAAATAGGTTCACGATGGAACTTGCCATTTGGGACAGGCACAGGCCATCAACCTGCAGAAACCAGCATTCTCCATGAGCGAGAATGGCAACAGATCAATGGCCAGCATTTCAGCAGTAGCAGCATTTAACTCTCATTCAGCAGCATGATTGGTGGGTATCTTGTCTGCCACTCAAGGATGGTCTTCAGAGTGGGCTGCATCTTTGGAGCTGTTCGACCAGAATGCTGTATTTGTGGCAGCAATGATGTTCTTTTAGGGGTAACACTTGACTCTTGGAGCTGTGTAGACTGCATGAAACCAGTTATTTTGGTTGCTTGTGGTGTGGTGGTGTACTTTTCAGACTCAAGGGACAGGGACTCGCACCTCCACTGCTATGCCCACTACTCGAGAGATCAAAGGATTCCTCACCCTCCTCCTCCACCACCGACCCACTCTGCCCTCCCTCCTCCTGCTCTTGCTGTACTAGATTTAACTTGCCACCAACAGCTCTGGCATCCTTCTAGTGTTGCTGCCATCTCAGCAGGTGCTTGTTTTTCAGGTGGGTGTGTTGGCCACAGGTGTCTATATGGCTTTCCATCCCCCCTCCGACTAACACATGCTTGACAAAGATGGCATATTGCTATGGTGTCATCAGCAGGATCAAGCACATTAAAGTCCCAAACTAGGGACTTTTGACCTCTGACTTCAGATGCTTCTGGGACTGGGATAATTCAGAAACAGGTGTGGAAGTGTGTGTTTTTTTGGCTGCTCTCATCACTTCCATAAGACTACTTTTGGGAGGAAGGGGTTACTCAATTGCTTGAAGGTTTGCTTATAGGCTTGGTGACAGACTGACTCATGGGCTGTGCATGTAAATGGCCTACATCACCCTTGACCTTTTTTAACTCAGGCTCCCATGTGAGATCATTCCAGTCACCATCATCACCACCAATAGCGATGATGTGCTTGTCTTCATCCTCCTCCTTCTCCCTATCACTGTCTTCTTGCAGCACATCACATTTTTCTTTCTTTACAATGATCTCAGGAGGCTGACTATCCTTAGCTCCAGGATTATCAGACTCTGATTGAACACTGTCATCACCAAGTCCTGCAGGAACACGGACAGTCTCACCGACAGACTTATCACCCTCCTCCTGGATCACTGTTCCTGTGCTGGTGTCAGTGCTTCCCTTCTTCTCACTGTCATCATCCCCCACTAGCATGGATGCAACAGTTTGAGCCTTAAAAAAGTAAGACTCAGGTATGCCAGACCCAGTTCTGCCAACAACTCCTTTACTGGTTCCTGCTGCACCACCAGAGCCCACATCACAAGACACTGATGCAGACATACATGTGCTTTCACTGCTGTGGGGAACTGAAACTGAAGTTGTACTTTTTTCAGCAGACTTCTTAGTTCCCTCATTCCCCCACCACATTTTCCCCCATTCTGGGCCATCTCTTAGCAGGCATTTTGGCTGGCTGCTGCTTCAAAGCTTTGCCTTTCTCTGGGAGTATTTGAAGAAAGGATGTATTACTAACTGTGTGAATAACACCTCACACATGACATCACACCTACAGTACTGACTTCCTTACAAGTCTAAACACAATCAGGATAGGTAACAGCAGTTAGAGTACAACTAATACCGTATATGGTAGATAGCCTATTCTACTAAAAACAAAAAGGTAACTTTTTTCTTTCCTCAAACAGGAATTAAAGAAACACACACAAGGAAAAAGGGCACAAGTGACCGACTTTAAATACATATCACCTGTGTCTGGACAAATAAAGTATTGTAATGTGTTATTACTTAGTTAATGCCACATTTTTTTTTATTATATTAGGGCACAGACAAACATAAAACCTCAACAAAGGTGAGTACCACACACTATGGTAGTGGTCTGGATGGGAGGAAGGAAGGTAAGTCAACTAAAACAGGAACACTGTGCAATATGCAGAGGCAAGTTCCAGCAATAAAATACAGGGGAGGAATTCAACAAAGCAGTGCGACTCTAAATGAACAAGTTCAAATGATCAAGTAAAAGTACTTAAGTAAGCATACAAAAAAAAATAGAGACCTGTTGATTTTCACTGTTTAAGTGACACAAGTTAACACTCCAGCAAACATAACTAACCACAAACAAATAAAATAATAGATCAGTTCTGTGTGTTTAAAACTTTAGAATTCACAATCACAACTAAAAGCAGAAGAATGGTATATATAACACAGGCTACCAGCGACAGGAATTCTCTCAAACAGGACAGAGTAACTTTTCAGAGAAAAAAAAAATGGCAAGATAGAAAAAAATTATTAAGAAAAAACAGTAAATAAATAACTCACAATTTGTGGGTAATCTGTTTGTAAAAGGCTAGAAATAGCCTGCACTGCTTTACACTCCTACCCTGCCCTCACTCAACTCCTTCAAAGACACAGACAAAAGTGAAAACTAATTAAACGAAGTATTATGCAAAAATCCACAAAATTAGAAAATGTTCCCCAGCAGCACTAGGAAAAAACTTTATATTTTGGAAAAATTAGATCTCAAAAACAAGTTTTAATTAGGTTTTAAAAGGCTTTATTGGCTCTGATGCAGCACAGCAGATTGCTCTCTGACTCAACATGCAGCAGAATGAGCTGTAAACAAGCTGCACATGATATTTGACTTATTTATCCACAATGCATTGCAAATTTCACTTTTGGAGCAAAATTTCACTGGCGAAATCAAAAGTTATACTGGCAAAGCTTCGCCACAAGGTGAAATTTTGAGCATCAATGGGCAAAATTTGCAGACCAAGGCATTTTACTCAAAATTTCACCATTACGTGAAATCATGAAACCAGGTGAAATTTCGTTTCACCTAGGTGAAAAATTCTGCGTAATTGCAGAAT
Source organism: Neoceratodus forsteri (assembly GCA_016271365.2). Lineage (NCBI taxonomy): Eukaryota > Metazoa > Chordata > Ceratodontiformes > Ceratodontidae > Neoceratodus > Neoceratodus forsteri. The sequence goes on along the minus strand of CM028130.1, from coordinate 1,634,467,639 downwards.
TACGCAAAATATTTTGCCAGGTGAAATATTTCTGTTTCGCACAGCACTAAATAGCACTATTCACAAAAGTAAAAGACAGCACCCACTGTAGGTTTTTCAAGATGCTCAGTGCATGTTTTAATTAGAGCAGGTGCCTCACAAAAAATCAGACCTGCATTTCAGCCTTCAGTAGGCCTTGGGCGATAGACCCTAGAGGCCTGCTGAGGTTGATGCTCAGGCTGATTTTTGTGAGGCACCTGCTCTGATCAAAACATGCACTGAGCATCTTGAAAAATCTACAGTGAGTGCTGTCTTTTCCTTTTGTGAATATTGCAGCTGGCAGGTTTGAGACAACAGCACCAAACCTGAGTGCACCACTTTCCTGTTTAACTAAATAGTATTGCCCTGATTAGTAATTTTCTGGTGGCTATATATTGAGACATTTTAGCACCAGAGTGATTTAGCACTATTTTGATTACAAATATTTGAAAATAGCACTCACACTACACCTTTAGAGTGTGATATAACACTTGGTTCTGCATTGTACACCAGCATATCTTTAATGTATATCTTTCCTCTTTTGAACTTTCATCATTTCCATCATTAGAAAGCCATTTTCAAAGCCAAAGCTATTTATTATATTAAGGCCATGTTGTAAGTACAATAAACACACTCCAGGATCTGTGTCCCTTTTTCATATCTGAGCCACTGGGAAGGCATATGTGACAGAGACCTGATCTAGTTGCAGGGAGGGTGCAGGAGGTGAGTTTATGCCCTCTTTTCTTATCATCCCTCTTCCTTTTCTCAGTGTAATAAGACCTAGGCACCCTCAGAGCTCCACAGCCACACTGTTATGCTTGAATGCAGTGCATGTCCATTTCTACTTTGGCCGTTTCTGTGAGTATGTCAGCACACTAATCCGTAGCATCCCTGGGGTGGCACATGATCCCTGTGGGGAAAGGGTGCTTGCATTAGAGCTCTGTTATGGTCCTCCACTGAGGTTGTTATGGTAGAGGAAAGGCATGATGGTGTATTCTTCAATATGACAAATAACTCTGCTCTCCAAAGCACTTTTATCTCTGGGTAGCCTGACATGTAGGGCCTGGGCCTAGTTATCATTCTTTGATATTGTGTATTTCTTATTGTTATTAGGCATGATATTCCATGACCGGAGGTTTGATTTCACAACCCTCTGTCAACATTTTATGTTGTTTCTAATTTGATTGGTGAGGGGTGCTCTTTCTTATGGATTAACTGCTTTCAATTTTGAGCATGCTTACTTGAAATAAAAAAAAACTAAGTTGTATTATTAGTATAGCTTGCCACACCATTTGCAGTTCTAATAGCCAATAATTTCTATAATTTGATATCAGATCAGATCTATCAGAATAATGATTTTTGGTGAGAAATACTTTCTACTGTAGATTATATTTTTTCATTCAGGATTTTGTACTATTTTGGGTAATATTTTACAATTGAAATAGTCAAATTAATCCTGAAGAATAAATAGCAAAATTCCAAAGGGAAACATATGACTGTAATGATGCAATGCTTCATCTTGACTGTAATCCTATAGACTTTTGTAGAAGAACAGAAATTCAGTCACAACTGAACCTGCAGCATACCCAGGCATTCATTTTTACATTAAGCTGTGCCTCGTTTGATGAGGCCTGGGTGATTAATTCAACCTGTCCAAGATATGCAGTAGGTTAAAGTTGCTCAATTTCAGTATGAAAAGAAACCTGACTCAGTGATTATGAATAAAGGATAAAAATCCATGAAACATAGGCCCAGTCTAATACTGACTAGCAAAATGGTTTAGATTGCAAGGGTGTCATTTCTTAGCAATAGCACGAATAAGTAAAAATTTACTAGAAATGTCGTAATTTGTAATTAACCTTCAGCTGCTACACCATGTGTTACCAGCTCAGAGTAAAGTTAAATCAAGCCTGCAATTACCTAAACAAGAAAGATATACTGTACCATACTGCAATGGCAATAGAAAATGAATGTGTTGATGAAAGTTTCTTGTGAACAGTGACGGATTCTAAATTGTAATATGTGAAACATTGCATATTTGAGTACCCAGATACCATGGAATGCTCAAGTCACTTTGCTAGACTATAAATGTTGTTAGCATCTTGGTTAAGGTTATACTGTTGCTGTTCAATTTTTCTTGCACGGGGCCTGTTACACTTAATTCTAAACTGGCAATTGACAACTTTTACAATAAAAGCAAAACCATTATTTAAAACACATTTTCCTTTCCAAAACAAAGACATTTGTTAATTTAGCATCAGTTTTACATTATCCAAATGTCTATATGCCAGAGCAGGGTCTCATACCTACTTTATTGTTTAGTAATTTATGGAGGCAGCATGGTCTCATGACTACAGCACAAGCTTGGAAACAGGAGAAACAGGCTCAAATCCTACAGGATCCATGTTCTTGCTGTATATTATTTAACAAGTTGACCTCAGTACATAAGTCCACTCAGCTATAAAAATGACAAAAATAGGACCCTGCTGAAAATAAGATACAGTAATAAGTCTTAGAAGGGTTATTCTGGATAATTACATTGTAAAGAAATATTACTGACAAGTAAAGCAATTCGGCCAAAGACATCAATGGTTCTATTTTATCAACTGAGCCACAGTTATTTTTGTCATGTCTCTGCCAAAATGTCATGCATGCTGAAAGACTCCTGCTAAAAGGACTAAAACTACACATTATAGGACCATAGCTATCAAAAGGCCTCTAGCAAATAAGAATAGTTGGCATGGAAGACTGCAACAATATTTTCTGGGTTCTGTCAGGTATAAAACCAATCTAAATATCATTCAATGATGTTGACAATAAATTCTTAAATGTTGTTTTATTGTTTCTCTTACCCTTCCCCCATCCTGCAGTTAGGCTCAGCCCTACCCCTCAGTATCTCTGAGCTGATTTTCAAAGAGGGCTTAGATCACCGCTGTTCTATGCGGTAGGTGCCAGGGCTGCTTCCACCTGGGTTGTGACATAACAGGATTGCGATGTCAACCCCCTTACCCATTCCCTTGGCTGTCTTATATGCCCTGTGGTACCTCTGACAGATGCCCCCTCTACTCCCTACTCATGCTGACATGCCCCCCCAATTCCCTATTTCACCCTCAGTGCCCCTGCAGGCCCTGTTCCCCAGCTTCTTGGCCCCACAGCTCACTTGCCACCCTGCCAAGCAGTGGTGTGGGGCACTTAGACCACCTCCTGGCTGGTCTAAAGTGAGCCCGCTGTTACAGCCACACTGGGGCTTGCAAAATTACAGAAAAAGGGATGCTGCAGCCCAGGCTTGGTGCAAGCCCCTTTGTGACCTGGTGCATCACCATGTTCAGGAAGGATAGGGGGGGAAGGGGAGGAGGGGTAGCAATAATAGTCAAAAACTGCACTGTCATAGGAGGAGTGGAGGAGGCGGAGGGAACTGTGGAGGTGACTTGGGTCACCTTGATAACAAGGGGGGGCAAGAGAGTAAAAATAGGAGTGGTGTATAGACCCCCTGCGCTGGCGGAGGAGCTGGAGGAGAGTCTGGTGGCAGATGTTGGGAGACACGGCAGATTGGGAAGGTGAAGGGTGGTGGTGTTGGGGGGACTTAAACATGCCAGGAACAGAATGGGAGACTATGGCATCCTCAGTGGCCAGGGAACAGAGGTTGTTGGATGTCTTTCAGGATGTGTTCCTAACTCAGCAGGTGGGGGAACTGACCAGGGAGGAGCGGATACTGGATGTGGTCCTGGCAGTCAGTGATCAGATTGGGGGCCTGGAGGTAAGGGACCCATTGGTGGGGAGCGACCATGCCATAGTCTGGTTCTACCTGAACCTAGGATGGGTAGAAGGCTGCACAAAGACAGAGGTAACTGACTTCAGGGGGATGGATTTTAAGGAAATAGGAAGGATTCTTAAGGAGCACTTGGATGGGATTGGGCCAGACTTGGACGCTTACAGTAGGTGGGAAATCATCAGGAGGGGGGTGCAGGATGCTACCAGCACCTGCGCAAGAGTAAGACAAAAATGTGGTAGGGCCCAAAAACCCTGCTGGTGGACCAGGGAGGTTCAGGAGGTGGTGCTCAAGGAGTGAAAGGGACCGAGGGGAGTACGAGCTGATGGTCAGAAGGGCCACTAGGGTGGTGAGGGCGGCTAAGGCAAGGAAGGAGCAGGACCTGACCAGGGAAATTAGGAGAGGGAACAAGGGGTTCTTTAGATACATTGGGGAAAAATGAAGGGTGAAGGGGCAGATTAGCAGGATTAAAACAGGGGAGGAATGGGCACAAGACCTGGGGGAGCAGGTTGAGGTACTAAATGAGTACTTCACCACAGTTTTCACCAAGGAAAATGGGGGTGCTGCATCATACATGGGAGGAGATGGTGAAACTGAGGAGGGGGGACCCTTATCAATCAGAGGGTCTGGGGAGGGGGGCATCACCGGCAGGTGGGGGGAAGGCAAAGCAGGGGGATGAGGTAGCAGAGGTGGAAATTATGGCAGAGAGAGTGAGGGAAGCCCTCAGATCCCTTATGATGGAGAAAGCACCAGGGCTGGATAAATTACATCCCAGAGTGCTGAAGGAACTGGCAGATGTCCTGGCAAAACCCCTGGTGGAGCTCTTCAGCATCTCTCTGAGGACAGGGTGGGTGCCCCAGGACTGGAAGGTGGTGCATATAGTGCCTATCCACAATGGGGGATCAAGGGAGGTGGCAGGGAACTACAGACCCATCAGCCTGACATTGGTGGTGGGCAAGGTGATGGAGGGCATTGTCAAGGAGAGACTAGGGGGGACCTGGAAAAGTTGGAGTGCCTGGACGATAGACAGCATGGATTCATCCCTGGGAAATTGTGTCAGACAAACCTTGTGGAGTTCTATGACTGGGTGATGAGTGTCTTGGACCTATGTAGACCAGTGGATGTACTCTTTCTTGACTTCAGCAAGGTGTTTGACTCTGTTCCTCATGGGGGTCTGTTGGATAATCTGGGAGAAATGGGGGTGGGGAACCAGATGATCAGATGGATAGGCAATTGGCTCCAGAACCAGACCCAGAGGGTCATGGTTGGCGGGATAGACTCATCCCCAAGGAGGGTCATTAGTGGAGTCACTCAGGGATCGGTCCTTTGGCCCCTCCTGTTCAACGCCTATGTCTCTGACATAAGGAAGGGTATCAGGAGTCAGATTAGTCTCTTTGGAGATGACTCAAAACTGGGGGCAGTGGTGGATGGGGAGGAGGGAAGGGTGGCCCTACAGGGGGACCTGGAGGCTCTAGAAAGGTGGTCTAGGAAGTGGAAGCTGAGGTTCAATGCAGGGAAATGCAAGGTACTGCACCTGGGAGCCAGAAACCCTGGCGAAGTATACACCCTGGGGGGGAATGCTACAAGTCTCGATGGCAGAGAGGGACCTGGGGGTGGTGGTGGTGGATGTCAAGATGAACAACTTGGAGACTTGTAGGAGGGCAGCAGCAAAGGCCTACAGGATGCTTGGATGCATTGCTAGGGGGCTCACCTCCAGAAGGAGGGAAGTGATACTCCCACTGCATAACTGCTTGGTGAGGCCACATCTCGAGTACTGCGTGCAGTTTTGGAGGCCACCTTTAAAGAGGGACATTGAACTCCTGGAGAGGGTCCAGAGGAGGGCAACCAAAATGATATGGGGCTTGGGGGATAGGACCTATGGGAAGAGGCTCGAAGAGCTAAATATGTACACATTGGAAGAGAGAAGGGACTGGGGGGACATGATAGAGGTCTTCAGGTACATGAAGGGGATAAATAGGAGAGGAGCAGTCAGGGTGCTCCGAAGGAAGGAGTGAGGGCAACTAGAGGCATGGGTGGAAGCTGGAGGGGGGTCGGGGAGAAAGGAGGAGGTGCTACTTCACTGAGAGGGTAGTGGAGCCATGGAATGTGCTGCCCAGGGGGCTGGTGTAGGCAGAAATGGTGGAAGGGTTCAAGAGGGGTTTGGACAGGTACAGGGGAAGGGTTCTGGAAGCAAAAACCAGTGCAGCGAGAATATCCAGGACTGGGAAGGGAGAAGCCAGAGAGGGAGAGGGGAACAGTGAGGTCAGCTCTCAGGGTGGGGGCTGACCAAACGAGCAGACACGAAAGACCATTAGGCCTATTCTGCTGGCATTTTAGTATGTTAGTATCCTGATGTGGGGCACATTGCTGGTGAAGTGCCACTTTGGTGTAACGGCTCCCTTTATGACACAGACTGCATTCGATAATAGGGGTTGCTGCATCTTTTAACCCTTGGGAAGTCAGTATTTCAAGAGGCCCAATCCAAGCATCTCAGCTAGAGATGTTGTAAAATTTAACTCAGAGGTGAAGTTATGGTGAAGCTGGCTACGTCACCTCCATGGACAATTTTGTGAAGTTTTCTCCTTTTGGCAGAATTTCGCCTATGATGACTTTGTCTTGTAAGTTTGTCCTGTGACTTTGCCTTATGATTGTAAAGGTAAAGTTATGGAAAAAAAGGCTCTGCCTCATGGTAGAGTGTCTGCATGTCACAAGAGACATTCCAAGCAAGCAGGAAATGACTCACTGCTTTCAGTGTCTCTGCAGTATGCATACACGGTGTGTGAGCAGGTACTGCTACATAGTATTATGGTGTGTGTTTGTATAGTGCCCCAACACCAGCACTGTTGTTGCGCTATTTAGCTACTGTGAAGTGTGCCAAAATCACAGTTTTCTAGCCTCTGAATTCTTCTTTAGTGTTGTAGAAAATTGGGCAGGCTACTGCCTGCAGTAACACAGTTCAGAGTGTGTAACAGGAACTGCCAGAAGAAGTTGAGAATATGCCCCAGAGAACCAAATTATAATTGTCTTGTCTTGAAAATTTCTCCTGATAGCCATAAATGAGAATAGTGGCACAAGTCCCAGACTGCTTTCCTGCTTCTTGGTGCTGCTATTGCTGAGGTGTGCAACTTCCAATGGAAGTCGAGGAGATGCACAAAAAGAAAATTTCCTGAGAACCGAAATATGATTCTTGTCTTGAAGATTTTTCATGATGGCCAGAAATGCGAAGTGGTGGCCCAAGTCCCAAACTGATTTCCTGGTGCTGCTTGGTGTTATTGTTGCTGTGGTGTGCAGTTGCCAAGAGAAGTTGAGAAGATGCAGATGCTACATGCTGCTGCTGTTGAGAAAATGCAAGAAAAGTGTGGGCTAGAAGGAAAAGTTCACTATGTAGTCTTGGGAAATTTTCCTGATGTTCAGAAATTAGAAGTTCTTGCACAAAAGTGACAGATGCTTTGCTTATGCTACATGCCAGTGCTGCTGTTGAGAAAATGAAGGAAGAAAGTGTGCAAGAAGGAAAACTGTACTATGTAGTCTTGGGAAATTCTTCTGATGTTCAGAAATGAGACGTTCTTGCACAGAAGTGCCACATGCTTTGTTTATGCTATGTGCCACTGCTACTGTTGAAAAAAATACAGGAAAACCATGGGCAAGAAGGAAAAGTTCACTATGTTGTGTTGAGAAATCCTTCTGATGTCCACAAATGAGAAATTTCTGTGAGAAGTTGCTCTGCTGCTGTTGCTTGGTGTTGCTGCTCCTGTTGTTGTTGATAAAATTCTGGTAAAAAGTGGACTAGAAGGAAAAGTTCACTGTCTTGTCTTGGTAAACTGTCTTGATGCCCACAGATGAGAAATTCAAAGAAGTTGCTGTGCTGCTGCTACTGATCTATAGCTGGTGCCAAGTGCAGCTGTACTCACATACTTCAAATAAAATATTCTGCTGTTTTTCTACGGTCTGTGTAAAGTGTTTTGAGTGTTGTGCATGGTTCCCTACTCCCTGGTAAGTAAGTAAGTAAGTAAGTAAGGCTTTATTTGTATTGTGGCGCCCACTCCCGGAGGCTCTGGGTGCCATTACAATTCACAGCAGGGAACAGACAACATGTAATAAATTATATAATTACTAAAAACAAAGTAGCAATAAAATTCCAGTTAAAAACTATCTGGAAAAGCTCTATGAAAAAGATAGGTCTTCAGGCCACCCTTGAATATCTCCTCTGTTGGGACCTCACTCAAGGATCTTGGCAGAGAATTCCAGAGGGCCAGTCCAGCCACCTCAAAGGAACAATCCTCCAAGGTTTTCAGCCTGGCCCTCAGGATCACCAGGAGGTCCTCAGTGGAGGAGAGGCGAGAACATACTGGGATGACTAGAGTTAGGAGGTCAGACAGGTAACCAGGGACCAGTCCTTATAGGGCCTTATAGATGAGCAAGCCCACCTTGAAGAGAATCCTCCATCTGACAGGCAGCCACTGCAGATCCCACAGGACCAAGGTCACATGACAGGACTTTGGTAGACCTGCCAGCAACCCAGCTGCTGCATTCTGCACTAGCTGCAGTTGGCTGAGGGTCTCTCCATTGACCCTGAAGTACAGTGCATTACACTAGTCCAGCCTGGAAGTCACAAAAGCATGCACCACAGTGACGGTAAGTCTCTGGGAGGAATTAGGGGTCTAATTCAGGTGACATTCCTGAGATGATAAAACTCACTCTTGATGACCGAAGACGCTAGGGATTCCAGAATCAATCTGTCATCAAAAATGATGCCCACATTTTTCACCCTGGGGAAGGCCATCAACTGGGTGGATCCCAGGACCAAACCTGTTACCACTTCGGAGGCTTCCCCATCATGCAGTCAACCTGGCTCAATCACTAGTACTTCTGTCTTGTCAGGGTTCAGTCACAGCCAGTTCAAGAACATCCAGTTCTGAATCTTGACCAGACATTTATTAAGCACTTCAATGGCATTTCCAGCTCCAAGAGCAAATGATAAATACAGATAGATATCATCTGCATAGCAGTGAAAACCCAGACTGTATTGTATAATGAGCTCCCTCAGGGGCAGCATGTACACTGCGAACAACATCAGCGAGAGGATTGAGCCTTGAGGTACTTCACATGAGAGGGGCTTCAAGGAGGAGGAGAAGTTCCCCATCACTACTCTTTGCCTCCTGTCAGAGAGATAGGACTCAAACCTTTTGATGACTGTTCTGGTGAGTCCACAATACACTCTCAGGCAATCCAATAGCACAATGTGTTCCACGGTGTCAGTTGCTGAAGAGAGATCAAGCAGGACAAGAACTGACTATTCTCCTCTATCCCTTGCCCTGAGGAGGTCATTCTGTACCCAAACTAATGCCATCTCTGTGCTATGCCTGGCTATGAAATTGGACTGGAATGGCTCATAGATGTTAAAGGGCCACAAGGTGCATCTCGAGCTGCAGAATCACTACATTCTCAAAGACCGTCACTAAAAATGGGAGATTGGAGACAGGTCTATAATTCACCAGGACATCAAGATCAAGTGATGGTTTCTTCAGAAGGGGCCTCACCAGTGCCTTCTTCAAGGCGCCCGGGAAGCACCAGCCTGAAAGTGAGCACTGGACAATCCCGGTGAACACTGGGCCAATAAACCCTCCCCTCCCCTCTAGGAGATGGGTCAGGCCAGGGTCCAGTTAGCAGCATGTGGGATGCAGCATTGAAATCACCTCCATGACCTCAGCCACCTCAACTGGCCAAAACCCACCCCAAACAATAGGAATGCCTTTGCTTGAACCAGGCCGACAACTGTGGGACACATTTTGTCCCACTGAGGAGATCCCAGCCTGAATGGAGGATACCCTGTCTGAGAAGAACAGAGCAATCTCCTCACGCAATGTGGTTGAAAATGCTTTTTTCGGCTGTAGACAGAATGGATATAACAGTCTGTCCACAGTCCGAAACAGCTGAACAGGTCTGTTCTTCTCAAAGGAATCTCTCTGGACAGGAATTCTGCCTTCTTATGGTTCATTGTCCCCTGATAATCATTATAGTGATTTCTCAGGGCCAGTCTGTCCTCCACAGAGTGGGCCCTCTGCCAGCAACCCTACAACTTCCGACCCATTGTCTTCATCTCCATGAGATCCCCATCGAACCTTGTGGGCCTCAGATGAGATGACCTGGATTGTATATGGACCAATGCAATGGCATTGAGTGCCTTGGTAGCACCCCCATGATATGCTGCCACCACCTCACCCATGCCAATCACACATGCAGTACTCATGCAAGAAAAATATACTACCACCAACAGTCCCTCTGGGGACAATGCCCTTAAAGGGTGATAGTGGATCATCTTAATGGGGGGGCTCTCAGGAGTGGGCCCCAAATAAGAACTCCACCGTGCAATGATTGGACCATACAACCCAATCAATCTTGATGTCAGTGACATTAAGCCCCAGTGAGAATACCAAGTCCAAGGTGAGGCCATGTCGGTGGGTGGCAGAGGTAACTTCCTGTATCAGACCCAGAGATGTTATCATCTGGAGAAGTTCATAACTGACTAGCAAAGAATCATTGACCCAGGCATTGAAATCTCCCAGAATTAATAATCTATGGGATTCCAACACCCTATTGACGACAAAGTTTGCTATCTCTTGCAGAAATCTCCCCACTGTCCTGGTGGATGAAAAATGAGAAGAATCCTGCAACCTGCACCTGGACCCCCATGTATGGCCACACATTCAAATGATGAGGTAGACCCAACTGGGTGCATGGAGATGTTCAGGCTGGATCTAAAACAGATAGCCAGTCCCCTGCCCCTGTGTTTCCTCCTTGGGCAGTGCACTACTGAATACCCGGTGGGGACTGACACCTCCAGTGCTGGCCCAGTGTCATCCCCAAACAGGTTTCCATGATGCAAACCAGGTCAACTGAGGAGATCAAGTCTGCCATAACAGCGGTCTTGTTCCTCATCAACCTGGCATTGCACAGCACCACCCAAAGGCAACTAGCTGAGACTGCTGATCCTCTAGCTACCTGCTCACATGGTCTGGCAGGAGCACTGGGGAAAGGAACCAAAGACACCAGGCCCCTCTCAAGTCTCTGTCTCACTCCAGGGTGTCTTCTATTCCAGACCACCCTGATATTACTCACCCCCGCTATACTAGCAGTGCTCCACTGCATGCCCCTCCACCCCCTCTCTAGCCCCACCTCACAGCACTGACTCCATTCAACCACTTAGAGGGGAACATCCACAAAGAGGCAGAGGTCATGAAGCAGAGATGCAGCATAAGCTATCCGAGGGGGCCAGAGACCTAAACACATTTTCCCATGATTAAAAATCCTCCCAAAATTAAAACCAAAACAGAAAAGAAAACCCAAATTTCACTCACACATTCACCATCCACTCACTAATACAAATCAAGCCTCCTAACCACAAACACACCACAATCACTCTCTTACTGACACACTATCCCCCACCCAAGCCCCAACACCCACCAATACCCTTTAGATAAAATACAGTGTACACCACATATAGTGGGAGAGTCTGATGTTAGGATAGTCTCCAAGAAACTGTGTTGTGGGAATATATTCTGCTCCTAAGGAAGCCAAAATACTCAGCAGTTCAATATAGTCAAATTAATGCAAATGTCCGATTCCACAGTTTTACCATCCAGCAGAACAGTATCTTCAAGCACAATTCACACAATCAAGGCAAAAAGTTCAAAGAGGGGATAGAAAGGCAATGCTCACACCACCACCATACTTAGCTAGTCTACAGTTCATCTGCTAGACAAGATAAAATGCCAGGGGAAATTCAGAAATCAGGTTAGATCAGTCCCAATCTTTATTGGGTTAGTACTCCTCTCACCGGCACCAGCGCAAACAGAAATAACCACAGTCAGTGGTCTTACTGCCTTTGTATATGAATCATTCAGAAGATCACCACAGTCTCAGAATCCTGACATAAACTGGTTCAACAGCTAGAAGGATATTCAGGGTCTTGACCATGACAGTCAGTGATCTACTCGATAGCTGAGGAGAGTATAAATTGTGGGTTCTCTCAGGACGTGGTGGCACCGTCACTACCACATCTCCTAATTACCCCAAACAATCCCCTCCAATGGCCACCAACACACACCAGCAGAACCTCCTTCCAGTACTCCACACTGGTGTTCGTTCCAATGTTGCAGCCACAGATAACTCTGGCAAGTCTCTGAAAGTGGTCTGATGGTCTAGTCCACAACCTCAGAGTAGGGAAGCCTGGGTCAGTCCAGGACAAACATGGTCCTCTAATTACTGCACCTCCCGGTTAACCCAAACACTCCCCCTCAAGAAGTCGCTAACACACACCTCCGACAACTCCTTATGCATGCTGCAGTTTCCAGCTCCTCTCAGGTAACTTCTGGTATCCCTTGATGGTTTTCAATGACTCTCAATGTTTGAACCAACTATTCCAGGCAGATCTTCAGTACTCTGAAGAAATCAGCTGTTCCACAATACTTGGGTGGCTTTAGTGTTTATGATGTTCCAGCCAACAATTACAAATAAATCCCAGCACTTCAGTTAAGGTAGGCTTTAGTTTTAGTTAACACTTCAGTTAAGGTAGGCCTACCCTACTCAAACTAATCCCCTCACAGGAATTTTCTCCACTACACTGTAGTGGACTGCTCTTGACCTCTAAAAATAAAAACACTGCCTCCTACTTCTTTTTCACTGTCTGTCCCTACCTAAAACTAATTGCCCTACCTACTCCATGATAGTTAAAAACTAGTGGACCCAAAATTCTGGACCCAAAATCATCTTGGAAAGTTAAAATATCCCACAGTAAAGAAGCTGCAGTGACAAAACCAGCTCCTTACATAGCCCCACACGGACAGCAGCACAGTGTGACCACCGTCTTCCCTTCCCTCAGTATGCACTCAGTAGTTGTCTATAGAAACTTAAATGATTCCTGTAGTACAGTGCATGGTACAAAGCCCCCCCCCAAAAAAAAAAGGAAACAAACATTTCTGACATATTTGTTTCAGTGTAAAGTCTTGTGTGATTTTGCCTGGATGCCCTAATTCCAGCCTTAAATCTCTCTTGTATATTGACTTTTAACTCCCCTTCCTTAAAAAGGAAAACAAATCTTTCTGTTGTCCTTCTACTGTCTGTGTAAAGTGTTTTAAGTGTTGCTCCTGGTCCTCTAGTACCTTCAACAATCCATGGTGTGTACTGTAGTGGACAAACAAAAAAAAAAAAAGAAAAAATGGAAGAAACAAATTCTGGTGCATTTGTTTCAGTGTAATAAAACCTGCTGTAGTTCCTGCCTTAAATCCCTCTTGCGTATTCTCTTGCAACCCACACACCCAAAAAAGGAAAAAAAAAATATTTCTGGTGCTGTTGTTCTTGTTGTTGTTAACTATCTGTGTACTGCAAGAAAATGTCTGTGGAGAGATGGTCTGCTAAAGGAGATTCTGTCAGTGGTGCAGCTGCTGAGAAGACATTAGGGTCTGTGTTTCTGAAGGGTATCACTCCAAATTGTGATGACAGGGGTTCATCAGTGGCTGGTAATGGTAATTCTGGTTCTAGTAACTGACAAGAATTAGTTTCTGCCAAGTGGAGGCATTAGTGTGGCTATGTTTTTCTCCACCAAATCAGTGGCATCAATGCTGGTAGGTGGTGTTGGAGCTGTCAGTGAAGGCTGTGCATGCAGGGACAACAGGAGCAGTAGTGCAACAACCCCAAAAAAGTTTTCATGTGGGAATGTGGTTGAGTCTGAGGATGCAGAGATAGTTTATGTCCCCAAAGGTGTTGTAGAAGACTATGAGACTGAGTCACAGGGAGATGTTGCAGCAGATCCTAGTGTTAGGGCATCAGATGATACAAAGAATGGAACACAGGGTGACAAAAGTGAGGATGAGGAGAGGGAGGAGATGAACATATCTCCAGAGGTTAGCATTGTAGGTGGGGATGGGGATGATGACATGGACCCTCTATAGGAACCAGAGAAAAAGAAAAGTAAGGGTCCAGGACAGGGCATCAGTAAAGCCCCCCTCCTAGTTCTCCATCTGTTGGGTCTGTTGAGCCAGTTGTAGTAGTAACAGAGGAGGGTGATTCAATGGTTGCATCAAACCAGAAATCATGGCCCAGAGCTCCCATTTCTAGTCCTCTAATAATGTTGCAGTACCCTATACACCATCATCATGTCAAAGAAAGGGATGCAAAATCCATAGTTTAGGATTTTTACATTCCGGATCCAAACAATGAAACAGTGGCTATCTGACAGCTTTGCCAAGTGTGTGTGTGGCTTGTAAAAAGGATAGAAACCTTGGCACTGGGGGCAGCACACACCCTTGAAGTCCAGGCACCTGGCAAGCTGGATTCAGCACCAAGGGAAAGCGGTTGCAGGGGTGCCTTCTCCCTTATTTTGCGCATCCAGAAAGGCACTCCAAAGTGTGATAGATAGTGATCCAGGGCAGAACTGTGAAGTAACCCCAGAGGATTACAACAGGCATGAGGAGGAGGAGGAAGGCTTGGTATGATTTCAGAGTAGTGGTCAGAGTAGCAGTGGTGGTGGTGTGAGCATTAACAGCCAGCATAGTCAGCCAAGCTTATTAACCCCAGTCTGTAAAACATCAAAAATCACAGCATTCATTTTGATTGTAATCTGTGCTCACCCTGGAGTGCAAAGGCACTCCTTCCATGCCAGTGCACAGAGTACAGCTCTTTGGCATCTCCAGCCTAAAACTCCAAACATTGCAACCTACACTGCAGAGCATGTTTGAGCATCACACAAAATACCCACTAAATCATGCTGTTGCACCTGAACTCAATGTAGCAGCTGTAGAAATGTTGACAGTTGCCCTGTTGCCAGTCTCTTTTGTGGAGAATGCAGAGTTCTGCAGATTGATGGCACATGCCTGTCCAAAATGAGACAACCTGTCACAGACATATTTCTCCACCTGTGCTGTTCCGGAGTAATATAGAACTGTGACACAGACAGTAATGCACATACCCTTCAGCATTCAGCTTCACCATACATCCACTTAAGTATGGATATATGGATCAGTGGGCAAACAGCTGGTAGCTCTTATCTAAGTGTTACAGCCCCTTGAGCACAGCCCAGGGTAATATGTTATGCAGGGATTGGAAACAACTATATGAAACTGTTAAAGGGCCAGTGTACATGAGAACCATAGGGTCTTTCTACCTTCTTTGTAAGTCTGCTTCAACAGCATTCTGTTTTCTGGGTATCACTTATTTTCTGTTCTCTCCCCTTCCCCCCATCATCTCTGCGGGCAGGCCACCTGCAGATATCTCTTGCTCTCTGGCATAACTTCACTTCTCTCTGGTCTCCTCATGCCATGGCCCGGGTTGTCCCTGTAGGAACAGAACTAATTTGAGTTAAATATTTTATTATAATATTATTATATTCTTAATTGTTATTCAATATCCTTATATTGGCTTAATTATTAAGTCCTATAAATGTTTCTGGTCAAATTGCTGTCTAAATGAATCTTTAAAACAAGGGCGATGCTGCTTAAGGCTTGAATACTGAAATGGAGGAATGTTGCTCTGAAAAGGAAATACAGCATACATGGTCAACCCCAAGGGATAGTCTGTTTAAATTGAATGGCCTCTTCCAATGAGTAGCAGAAGAGCTTGAAACTTGACATAATTTATAACCTTGTTTTTCAGTACCAGCCAGAGCAAATCTTAGAGGTTAACATAGATTCAGACTGGCTTTATGAAGTTAAGACTTTTATTTACAGAAAATATACAAAAACTCTGATACCTTTCAAAATTATAAAGGTTATTGGAAATGCATTTACCTGTCCAGTGAGTAAGTTTTAAACCCATCATCAAAGTGTATTGTGAGGTAGGCCGGCCCGCCAGCACAGCGGTAGGGCTACTGCTTGCGACGCCAGTGACCCGGGTTCGGGAACAGATTTGGGCAGCTGGGGGAGGAGAATTGAGCGCCCAGTGGCTGCTCTCTTCCTCCGGGTGCGTTGGGATGCAAGTCCCACTGCAATACCACCACCTGGGTGACCACAGGTGGAGGTGCAGCGAGGGTCCCCTGCATGGCACACTGTGCAATCATGTAGTGCAGGAGTTTCTAGCATACCCATAGAAACATAGAAACAGAGTTTGATGGCAGATAAGGACTGCATGGCCCAATTAGTCTGCCCATTACCCTTCCAACTGGATAAGCTGCAGATCATACATAGCCAACAGCCTATTTTTTCCTACCCCCACAAGATTTGCCTTATGTCTGTCCCATGCATTCTTGAATTCTCCCACAGTTCTAGACCACACAACCTCCTCAGGAAGGTGGTTCCACGCATCCACCACTCTCTCTGTGAAAAAATACTTCCTCACATTGCCCCTGAGCCATCCCCCCTCTATCTTCAAATTGTGTCCCCTTGTTCTTGCACATCGGTCCCCCTCCCTCCTTTCCTCAAGGGTATATGCATTAAGATCCTTTATTCTCGCCTCGTATGGCTTCTCTTACAGATCCTGCAGCATTTTAGTTGTCCTTCTCTGGACTGCCTCCATTCTGTGTATGTCCTTGCGGAGATGGGGTCTCCAGAATTGGATGCAGTACTCCAGAAGGGGTCTCACCAACTGTCTGTACAGAGGGATAATAACTTCCTGTTTTCTGCTGGTGATGCCTCTCCCCATACATCCCAGTATCCCCCAGCCCTCCCTACTGCATTCTCACATTGCTCGCCAACCTTAAGGTCATCTGATTTGTTTACCCCCAGGTCCCTTTCCATTTTTGTTGTTGTTGCTACCCCCCCCCATTGTGTACTCTTCCTCTGGGTTTTTGTTTCCCAGGTGCATTATTTTGCACTTCTTTGCATTGAATCCAAGCTGCCATACTTCTGACCACTCCTCCAAACTTGCCAAGTCCCTTCTCATCCTTTCCACACACCCTTGTGTATCAACCCTGTTGCAGACCTTTGTGTCATCTGCAAAGAGGCATACTTTTCCTTCCAGTCCCCCTGCAATGTCTCTTATAAAGACATTAAAAATGACTGGACCCAGTACTGAACCCTGCGGTACCCCACTAGTAACCCCTTTTCTTCAGAGTGGACTCTGTTTAATATTACCTTCTGTGTCCTTTTGTCCAGCCAATGTTTTACCCAGGCTACCACCCTGGGAACAACTCCCAGGCTGGCTAATTTGTTTATTAATCTTTTGTGTGGAACTGTGTCAAATGCCTTGCTATAATCCAGGCAGGTCATATCCACAGTCCCTCCCTAGTCTACTACTTTGGTCACCCAGTCAAAGAAATCAGTTAGATTCATCTGACATGACCTTCTCACTGTGAATCCATGCTGCCTTGGTTCCTGTGCCCCACTGGTCTCTAAGTACTCAACAATTCTTTCCTTCAGAAGTGATTCCATCATTTTCCCTACCACTGAGGTCAAACTGACAAGTCTGTAGTTTCCTGCCTCTGTCTTGCTTCCACTGTTGTGAAGGGGGATCACATCCTCCCTCCTCCAGTCCTCAGGTACCATCACATCCTCCCATGATTTGTTAAAAAGGGTAGTCAGTGGTGTCACTAGTTCTCCCCTTAATTCTTTTAGAATTCTGGGGTGAATCCCGTCAGGCCCCATTGCTTTATCCACCTTCAGTTTTAAGAGTTCTTTCAGAACCCTTTCTTCTGTGAAAGGACTAATATCAACCCCCTATCCAGAGTGCTTCTATTGACCAGATTAGGTATTTCCCCCTGCTTTTCCATTGTGAATACTGAGCAGAAGTATTTGTTCAGTATCCCTGCTTTTTCATTTCGCTTTCTGCACAACCACCTTCCTCTTTGTTCAGCCTCAGAATCCTTGCCTTTGTCTTTCTCTTAGCTCCCTAATGTACCTATAAAAAGTTTTATCCCCCTTCTTAACTGAGTTGGCTATCTATTCCTCGGTTTGGGTCTTTGTTATTCTGACTGCCTTACCCACTTTTTTCTGCTTTAACTGGTACAGTTCTCTGTCCTCTCCATCTGCGTTTCCTTATAATTCCTGAATGCTATCTTTTTTCCCTTACCTTGCCCACCACTTCTTTTGAGAACCATAGTATTTTTTCCTTTTGTTTTGATTTGCTTTTTTGCTTCACACAAAGACTTGTTGCCTCTGTGATGGTGTTTTTGATGTTTCCCCATTGTTACTCCATCCCACCTTCTTGCCTGTTTGCTAGTGTTTTTCTGAGGCACTTTCCCATTTTGACAAAATCAGCCCTCCTGAAGTCCAGTACCTTCACTTTTGTGTGGCTTTACACTATAACTAAGTTTATCATGAGCCACACTGTTTGGTGATCACTTGTTCCCAGATGGCTACCCATGGCACAGACATGGCCCTCATCCAGCTCACATCCGACATCCTTGAGGTCATGGACCAAGGCTCCCAGACTGGCGCACTATTTATTGACCTATCCAAGTCTTCTAACTTAGTCAACCACAGCTTTCTGCTCACCAAACTTCACCTCCTTGGACTGGACAGGCTCTCCCTCTCCTGGTTCGAGAGCTGTTAAACCGAAGCCAGTTAGTCCACTGGAGGGGAATGCAGTCCAGTGCCAGAGCAGTTGTCTTGGGGGTACCCCAGGGCTCAATCCTGGGCCCCCTGCTCTTCAATCTCTTTATCAATGACATAGAGAGGGCTTGTGGGCCGAGCACTCTCATCCCCTATGCAGATGACACCGTTTTCTACTGCAGTGACCCATTACCAAGTGTCATCATAGCTAAACTGCAACACAGTCTCACAATACTAGAAGCCTGGTTCTCCACTTTCTCTCAAGTATTAAATGAGGAGAAAACAAAGGCTGTCCTGTTTGGACCCAGGTGCCTTGGATCAGATAGGAGTGACCTTCTCCAGCTCAAACTGGACCAGGGGAAATGGGTTGAGGTCCTGGACAGGATCAAATACCTTGGGATACTCCTTGACCAGGAACTGTCCTACAAACCCCACATCGACTCATTAACCAAGTCCATCCACCAGAGACTTGGACTCCTCTATTGGTTGGGAAACTCTCTTGCTGATGAGGTGCGGTGTGCTATCTCCAACTGCACCATCCTCCCCACCTCCTTTATGGGACCCCCTGCTACAGTTCCTACAAGAATGGGAACTCAAAAAACTCACAGTGCTCTACCATAGAGTGGCATGCTTTGCCACTAACTCCCCCCCCAGGAGACACCACTGTGAGATCCTTGCAGACCTCCACTGGCCCACCATATACCATAAACTGGCCAACTCCACCTTCTGCCTGACTCATAAATTCACCACCGTTAGCCCTCCTCCTCATCTGTGTGGACTGCTTAACCTCAGAGTACAATGCAGAGATATAAGGTCCTCAGCCAGTCAGCCCCTAGTCATTCCCCGCATACGTACCAACCTGGGTAAGCGCTCCTTTTCATACACTGCTCTGCACTTGTGGAATAAACTCCCAGCTACTCTGGTCAATAGATCTTCTCTCCAAGGATCCAAGGCTGGCCTTAAACCATACCTGCTGGAACTTAGCCTGTGTGGCTGCACTCGCTAGCCCTCCTTTTTCTGTACCAGACAAATTGTGACCTCTCATGCCCTGTTGATTAATATGTTGAATTGTGACCCCAATAAACCCTGTAAGGTTATAACTGCATGCACTGGACTGTCTACCTGTAATCACTGTCTCTCCAGTTGATACTATAACCTTGTACTTCTGTTTACTGTATGTAAAATTGCTGTATTGCACCTACTGTATGTAACTTTTGTCTACTGTATGTAAAAGTGTTGTTATGTACCTAATCCTGGGTCACCCCTGAAAAAGGGACCTTTGGTCTCAGCTGGTTTACCTTGTCACCAAAATCTAAATAAATAAAATTTGGATTATGCTATGGTGAGACATTACAAAGAGGCAAGGCATGGTTCAGTTGCCACGCTTAGGTTCATTGGGATTGAGAAAGTTGAAGCTGGATTTCGAGGGGGAGATTTAGGAGACCTTTTTTTTAGAAAGAGAAGTGTTTTGGATATACACATTGAATACATTGTTTCCCAGTGGTTTGAATGACACAGTTCCGCTATATTGCTATTTAAGCTATTAATGTTATAAAATGAACTTTTCTACTGGTACAGTAGTAGCCAGAGACATTGCCAGTTATTTCCAGATATTTCACAAAATTTCTGAAGAGTTTCTCTCTGCTGCCCCTACTGTGGAAATGCAGAAAGCAGGAGATAGATCTAGAAATATCACAGAAATGTCAGGAAATATCTGGCGGCGTCTGTGACTGCTACTGTAGAATTCAATAATCCTTTTCCCACCCACCACCTTCAAACTTATGACTTGCAGTCTCCGGTTGGTCGAAACTTTAGGATGTATGTATCCCCCTTTCTCTTATTTTACATTCCCCCCTCCTCACTTCCCCCTCCAACTATGACTTACAGACTCTGGCTGGTTGTATCTTTAGTTATTCCACTGGTTTTGATGTATCCTCTTGTTTGCCTCCAACTAAGACTTTCAGGCTCTGGTTGGTTGTATTGTGTAGGTTACGTCTAATAGATTCACACAGGTCTCTTATGTTCTCAGTTTCATTCTACAACTTAACATTAACACACAGCCTGGCTCTGCTAGCAACTAATTAAGTGTTTAGCTAACAAACATTTTGTATGACTGAGCAGGCTGGATGTTTTTAATGCATACTTCTAGGTGTGTGTTTTCACTTTTCAGGAATAGACACACAAGTATTTTTGTTTGACTCCTTTCACCTTCTTTATCACTTCTGGGTGTTTTGGGAGTTAAACAGCACTTCTGCATTCTATTGGGTATGCTCTGATGATGTCTGTAAGTTAAAACGTTAACGTCCTAGTTTCCACGCCCACGAAGCCTAATTGGGTCGCAGCATGTGGCACGGCAGTGCTTTTGAAGTAGCGTTTTTTGTAAAATGCATGTGGTTTACTCCAATATACAGCTTCATATTTCTGTGTTCAAACAGGCCATGGTTTTCACAGCTCCAGGATTATTTATCTTACTTTAGGATCTAGTTGTTAGCACTAACAGTATTTTTGGACTTCACTGATTCGTGTGCACTTTTGATCCCTGCCTTCCAGCATGTATTGCGAAGTAACACATTTGTGTTGTTTGGGATCATATTTCCCTTTAGTCAAGTAAGTTTTTTCTGACATTCTTATACTCAGGAGATCCTTTACCTGAAATGCCACAAAATAAAACCAAGCTGCAAGAGACCTCATATGAGATTTGGTATTGTACTCTGATATAGACTAGAACTCTATTTGATACAATGCAATATTTAAAAAACAGCTTTGTATAGCGCTTGAATATATTTTTTTACATTCAGCACTTTATTTGAGCTTGCACAATTGTGATTTTGCACATGTACTGGCTTTTTTAAGACAACAATAAATGTTTTTCATATTTTCTAGTCTTATGAAGTGGTGCTTACTTGCTTACATATGTGAGGGGAAAATTTATATGTCAGGCACGAAAATATATTTTTTTCTCACAATAGGAGTATTGTGGGAAAAATACCAGCTTATTTTCGAGCAATAGGAGTACTGTGCAAAAAATACTAGCTTTGTTTCATGAAGAATGCTGGTATTTTTTGCACAGTTCACAGTCCTGTGATTGATTGAGCTGTGTTGTGGCCGCCATCTTGTTTTGCCGCTAAGCAAGGATGTTGAAGTACTGAAGGTTTTAAACATAAAATAAAATCAGAAAATAGCTAAAGAGAACCTCTTTAGGTGTTTTCTGATGGTGTTCTTTTGTGTATTAAGCTGGACCCAAAGAAGTTTTTTTCTCGGGTGCCAACTTATACAGAGAATGGCTTGGAGTCTGTTCTCTGTATAAGAAGAGCAGTATTTTCTTGACTTCTGCAGCTGTAGCTGGAACTTGTGCTGCCGGCTGCAGGGTCAAGGAAGACCCACTTTGTGCGCATAATACATAATGTGTACTGGGCATTCTAGTAGCCCACCCCAGTGTGCCCAATTGTATTATTTATTTATAGAAACCTGTGAAAAGAAGAAAATCAACCCCCGAGGTCATTTCTTCAATGCAGAATCCTGCATCAAAATTTTCAATAATTTTGATGCAGGATCCTGCATTGAACAACTGTAATGTGCCGCACAATGCTTTCCGACACCGGGTGCCTAATCCCCATGTCGAGACTGTGTGCACATTACTACTGTACTGTATCCCCACCCCCACTATCCCAGCACACTGGGAGCCCATGCCAGTGTGCCCAGATAACTTAATTTTTGATTTCTGAAACCAGGATGCATACTTACAGTGTCATATGTCTGTCCCCCCCACTGTCTTTCATTGCTGATGGGGGTGCCCAATCTCCCTGTTGGCATTATGTATGCCTCTCACAACTCAAGTGGCACAATGGAAGCCCCCCATGTGCCCAAATTGTTTTTTAATTTTTTTCTTCCTGTAAATGAAGATAACCATCCCCAAAGGTCTTTTTTTTTTTGACCTATAATGATGAAAATGGTCCATCATTATCTCCCTGTACCTCTCCCCCATCTTCCTTGTGTGCACCCACCTCCCCGCAGCCCCCTCACCCATACTTACCCTCTGGAGGCTGGGAGTCACAATCTTCTCTAGACCAGGACATGTCTGCACTCTTCAAAGCTGAACTGCAACTGAGGAATCGGGTAAGCTCTGTATAATGGGACTCAAGGGGGGGTTCAACATATGTTGATATCTCGGCCAATTTTAGGACTTTTTGCACCAGATTTTGACATGGGGTTCCTGGGATCCCATTTCACGAACACTGAAACTGTTGTTTCATTTCTCAGTCCTGAAAGGTGATTTAGTGGTCACTACATGGAATCACCTTTTGGGACTGAGGAACTAAATAACAGTGCCACTGTTCATGAGATGGGGTCCCAAAAAGTCCATGTTGCAAACTGGGTGAAAAAGTTCCAAAAAATGACTGTTACAAGTGTGCATTGCTCAGTTTCTACCCATGCTTGTAAATTCACCAATTTTTAATATTTTCATTTCAGATTTTCAACAATGCTATTTTTTCACACTTCCTTATGAACAGTACAACTGACATTTTGCACATCCTGCCCAAAACATGTTTTCACACCTGTGGTGCAGAATGGCATGGTTACTGAGCAAAATCAACTTTTGGAATGGATTAACAAAATCAGAGTTGCACTGTTCATGAGGGGAGGTCCCAAAATGACGATTCTGAAAATTTGTTGAAAAAAATCAAAAAATGACCGGGTTACAAGTGTGTGTTGCCCAGTTTGTATGCATTCTCATATATTCATCAATTTTTTATACATTCACTCCTGAATTTTAACATTGCCATTACAGACACTGCGGTATTATCTGCATGGTGTTGTACTATCTGCATGGAGGACCCTACACTCCCACCGTGATATGTGGATACTGTTGTACTATCTCAATGGAGGGATGAGAGTACAGGGTCCAAAGGACCCTGTGCTGCCATTGTGACATTTTGACACTGTTTTACTATCTGGCTTAATGACCCAAATGGCACACAATGATGCCTGTTGGTGTGTGGAGGATGGGGGGTGGGGTGGTAGGGTGGGGGGTTAGGGCTCAACCCTAACATCTCCTTTCCCTACTTTTGTTGTTTCAACCCTAACTGATGCATTAATGAAGTTTTTTGTAATACATTTCCTTACTTTTTGAGAAAGTGTAATGTAAGTGGTATGTGTTGGTAGGAGCATGGGTCCTCTAGTCCTCATGCTCCCAGCAAGCTGCCCATTTGTGCATAACAATATGCATCTGTGGGAGTGCAAGCCCTCTGGGCCCTGTACTCCCACTTACCCATAACAACAGAGCCATACAGTAGCCCTATAGGGCTGAAAAGGAACCCTTGTAACACTAATTTGCCAATATCTCAGTAACCATACAAGCTATGAAAAAAATTCCACTGCAGTTGTAATCATGACTTAAAAACCTCTGCTTGTGCTTCATAGTGAATAATCTGTATCTAGCATAGTTTCAAGATAGGGGCACCGAAAGTCATTGTGAGTGCCGCAATGTTATCCTATGGGAAAAATCTCAAATTCATGATGGCATATCTTTGGAACCAATTAACTTTTTTACAACTAAACAGCATAATTTACATCTCTGGGACACCCTCTTTATACCCTGTAAATGTCAAGCCAAAAGACCAAACTGTTTATTTACAGTGCACTGACAAAGTTTTTAAATTCCTAGTTTGTGAGGTGGCAAAATCCCCATTTGTGAGGTCAATCCCCATTTGTGAGATGTCAAACTCACCATTCATGAGAAATCCTTGATCATCAGATTTGGCCATCTGGTCTGGAAGTCATGATCAAGAATTTTGTCAGCGCGCAAAAGGGGATTGGCTCACGAAAGGGGATTTTGACAGCTCGTGAATGGGGATTTTGTCAGCCTGCAAATGAGGAATTAAAAAAATCCCCTTTCGTGAGCTGTCAAAATCCCCCTTTGTGAGTTGATCCCCTTTTGTGAGGTGTCAAAATCCACTTTCATGAGCCAATCCTTGCTCATGAGAAGGGCCATCTGGTCAGGAAATGATGATCAAGGATTTTGTTAGCGCTTGAAAGGGGATTCAAAAAAAGCAATCCTCTTCGCAGTTGACAAAATCCCCTTTATGAGTCACGATTCTTGTTTCATAGATAGGGTCATCTGGTCCCTAAGTCACAATCAAGGATTTTGTTACCTCATGAAAGGGTATCGTCCTGCGAAAGGGGATTTTATCAGCTCATGAAAGAGGATCGGAAGTGAGTCAAGAAATTAAGAATTTCAAAGTTTAACATGGTCAATTTTTGGACAAAATGAAGGAAACCAAAGGCATGGGTTTGTAGAGGGTGTCACCCTGAACAAAACCCATACTTCATTTGCAAAATAAATCAGCTGTGGGGCAAGCAACAACATTTTGTTTGGAGGAAAAAATGAAAACAAGATGGCGGCTCGCAAAAGGGAAATTTTTCCTCATGAAAGGGGATTTTATAAATCCCCTTTCACAAGGTGACAAAATCCTTGATCTTGAGCCTAATCCCCTTTCGCAAAACATACATATAAATCTTAGACTGAACTGAGCATGCTCAGAACCTGAACATTCAAAATTAAATAACTTTGGAATAGATTAATATGTTTTCACCAAACCAATGCTGGATTGTTCTTTGAACAAACCATTTTCAGCCCTGAAAATGTCAGACCAAAATACCAAATGGTATGGCTGCAGCGCAATGGGCAAAAATCAGCAAAAAAGTGCAAAAAAAGTGAAAAATTCATTTTTTTGGCATTTCACTGTACAAAAAAGTCCAATCAAAATGCAACTTGGCAAATCAAGATATCTACAATATGAGGAAGGGCACACAAGATGAATTCAAACTGTTCATTGATTGGATGGAGAGCACCAGTAACTGCAAACGGTACAAATATTAACTGAACCAGAGGGAAACAACATTTCTTGATTTGAAACTTAATAAAGACAATAATGGGGGAGTTTGTACAACATTATTTCAAAAAAGTACAGACTGCAATAGCCTTTTAAGGTATAACAGTTGCCATCCATACCATGTGCGGTTCAAAATACCTAAAGGCCAGCTGGTAAGAACACTGCGAAATTGCACAGAGAGTTTGGAATTCAGCCAAAAAAGTGCAACCCAGGTGCAGAGGTTCTTAGGGGTTACAGAAAGCATTGTATTGCCTTGGCAATACAGAAGGTGGACAAAATGGACAGGGGTCAGACCTTGTGCAATACAGGATCTGAAATAGAAGTTGCTAGTACTTGTCCATTTGTTACTAATTTCTCTAGGCAGGCAGACCAGGTAAAGCTGATCATTTACAGTAATTGGTCTATTTTAGAACTGGAAACCAGACTTGCAAATGTAGTAGAACAAGGTCCAAAAGTGGTTTTCTGCAGATGTAAGGGCATTGAAGATATGGTGGTAAAAAACATAGTTCCAGGCCCAGAACCACAGAAACAGTCCTTGCTGGCTCCAGCCTCTGTGGGTACACATCTGTGTGGCAACTGCATTTATTGCAGTTATGTAAGGAGTTCAACCATCCTGTCATGGGGAAAATAATTGTATCGAAAGATTTCATTACATGCAATGGTAGTGGAGTAGTTTACCTGCTAAAGTGTGAATGTGGAGCATTTTATGTAGGCAGGACTGTGAGAAAACTTAAAGTTAGAATTGGTGAACATGTGAGGACAGTGAACAGAGGAGATACATCATATGCAATAGTTAAACACCTAGCTGAGAGCAGAACTGGGAACCACAAATTTAGTTTTTTGGTATTGAGCAAGTAAAGTTGGGAGGGAGGAAGGGGGGAGATCTAAAGAAATTTCTGGGACAAAGAGAAAGCTTTTGGATTTTTTTATTAGGAGCATGTAATAATAACGGTTTAAATGATAATACAGATCTGGCCGTGTTCTTACAGAAATATATGTGTTAGAGGCCTAAAATTAGTAATAGGGACCAACTAACAAATAAGTAAACCTACATAGGGATACAATATAGAGCTGTGCAAAGTATTGCTTTATTGTACCCAATAATGATTGAAATGGCTTTCTGTGATGTTTGTTGTAATAAAGAAACAAATTTAAGTGCCTGGAACCGAACAATGCACATGCAACCTATCTTTACCAAACCATAGTGGTAAAAAGAAAGATATGGGCAGAAGCACTGCTATCATGTTTTGTTTAAATTGAGTAATAGGGCCTGACTTAAGTAAATAAGGGTTCACAATATTTGGAATTAGATATCGAAAAAATAAAACTAAAAACATTATTTTATACAATGCTGCATATGGATACAGTGTACGGGCATTTTAATAAGTAATGCTACATTAGATATAGTTTCTGGCAAATGGTTTTGCATGAGCAAAATAATTAAACAGTTCCAAGTGAAAACGTTTATTTGATATTTAGGAGTACACATGAGTTTGATCACTGACTGAAACTTGTTTCATGCTAATTAGATCATATACAAATAGTTGTTAAGACATGATAGGTCATTAAGCATCATGTGATATGTATTTGAACTATGTAAGAAGTAAGCACTTGTTCTGTTTTTAAATAACTCTGCAGAAGCCTAGCACTGTACTTGGAGAAACGTCAGCAATTATCTTGCTAGCCACCGTGGCCAGTGGTTTCATTCAAACATTTTCCAACATAAAGGACTGATTAAATTGAATCTCTGATATCCTGGTCTTCTGTCCGGATTGTGAGTGCTACAGCTTCTGGTTTGTGTATTTCATTTTGACGAGAGCACCACAATTATTGTCCAGGGGCTCCTTTCCTTGTTCTAGATTAATACAAGATCGTGCATTCCAAAGTTCACGCAAAACTGTTGAATGGTTGCAATGCTATTAAGGTGCAAAATTTGGGGTTTAACGTTAAGCAGCTTACTCAACTCTAACTATACTGGTGCGACCGTGCCAGTATCAAATATATATATATATATGTGCGTTGGGGTCATCGGCCCTAACTCTCACCCCATCCCATGTGTAAACAAGCTGAGGTGGTGCAGTGTAGGAGAATCAGGTGAGAGTTAGGGCCAATGACTCCAACTTACACCCTGATGCCTGCTGGTGGGGGCAGGCTAGGGTGGGGTGTGAAGGGAGGGAACCCTAAAATCGAATTTCTTCACTTTTTTCACTGTAGAAGAACCCTAACTAATGCATTAATGAAGTTTATTGCATAGAATTTCCTTACTTTCAAGAAAGAATAGAAAAGTAGAATCTTGAGCATGTCGGTGGTAGTACGGGGCAATTCAGGCCCCATGCTCCCACCAACTTGTAAGTGTCGGGCCACATTACACACCTAATGACTAAAAAGTACATTGACAACACCAAGGCTACCCACCAAACAAATGTTAATCTAGTAGAGCAATAGAAAACACTGTCCACAAAATGTAAACTGTGCCACACAATATCTCCGCAAAAATTATATTGTCCTACACATAAAACTGCTATTGACATCTACAGGACATGGCATCAACACCCTCCATATTTCAAGTAAAAAGACCAAGCAGTGTCTGAGATATAACATGTTAAAATTTGAAATTTTCATTTGTCAGAGTGGCACAGTTCCGCATCTGTTGACATTTCATGCACACAACTGAAAAGTACATCCATGACACTAAGGCTAGGCACCCTATCAATTTGAAGCCACCAGCAGAATCCAAAACACTGTCCACAACACAGAAAGTGCATTACACAATATCTCCACAAAATAATTTTTTTCTGACACGTAAACACCTTAATTCACATCTACAGGACATGCCGTAAACACCCTCCAAATTTCAAGTAAAAATACCAAACCATTTTCAAGATATTCAATCTTAAAGATTGGTAAAATTTCCCTATCTATTGCATTATAAAAAATCTGCCCATCTTGTCCCTCCCTCATGATCAAAGATGGCGATCAAAGAATCTCACATTCAAAGAATTTGCAGGTTCACGATCAAAGAATTTACGGCTCACAAACAAAGAATAAAAACTGTTGTAACTTACAAAATTCTAAGAATTGTGGTAAACCACCATCATGGTTCACCAGAACAAAGCCCCCTGAGTAAAACCCACCCTCATTTGTCTTCCTAGGACACCCCTGGGCTGAGAACATTTATTTTTTTTTATCTGGCCATCTCATTGTTTGCTAGTGATGCATGATTGCGATCAAAGAATCTTGCAATCAAAGAATTTGTAGGCTCGCAATCAAAGAATTTGCAGGGTCACGACTAAAGAAAAAAACTGTTATAATTTAAAAAATGTAAATAATTGTGGTAAACCACTGCCATGGTTCATCAGAACAAAGCCCCCTGAGTAAAATCCACCCTGATTTGTCTTCCAAGGAAACCCCTAGGCTGAGAAAATTGATTTTTTAATCTAACCATCTCGTCCTTTGCTCGTGATGCACGATCGCGATGAAAGAATCTCACGATCAAAGAATTTGCAGGCTGGCGATCAAAGAAATTGCTTGCTCGCAAACAAAGAGCGAGGGATGAGATGGCCAGAATTTAAAATAGATTTTTTCAGCCCAGGGGTGCCCTAGAAAGTTATATGAGGGTGAGTTTTGCCCAGGGGGGCTTCGTACTGCCCCATCTGAATAAAAATAAATAAGTTTTCAATATCCCTGGTAGTCTAGTGGCCCCCCCGATCATGATAACATATATAACGATTTCTGTCTCCATGGTAGTCTAGTGGCCTCCCCGATCTGTACTTTATTAATACTGGTTTATTTTATCCTGGTAGTCTAGTGCCCCCCAATGTGTATTTGATTTATATTTGTTTTTCATATCTTTGGTAGTCTAGTGGCCTCCCCAATCTGTATGTAATTACCATTATTCTTCATATCCCTGGTAGTCTAGTGGCCCTCCATCATAATAAAATAGATACGCATTTGCCATTACCTGGTAGTCTAGTGGCACCCCACTCCCCTACCCAGCCATGCCAGCCCACCCAGAACCCCCCACCCTTCCCCAGCTGATGGCTGGCACAGTCCACCTCTCACCTCCAAGGCCAGCTGGATTAATGCAAACAAAGCTGCAAAATGAGAATATCCTGTAGCTGTAGGGGATGTTTCGAGTGAGCAGCTTACGCGGTCTGGATTAGATACTGAAACGGCAAACAGCATCGTTGCAGAACTCAAAGCATGTAATCCACCACCTCAAAAAAAATGCTGACCATCTACATACACCACTTATTCAGGTGAAATCCGATTTGAAATTGGGAGATATGCAAGTGAGAATGGTGTAATGTCTGCTGTGCATTACTATCAGGCAAAGTATCACAGCTCCATAAATGAATCTACTGTGTGCAATTTTAAAACTGACTATAGGAAATTATTACTGCAGTCCCAAAATACAAGTACTCTCCCACCCTCACTGCCAACAAAACCTATGGGCAGGCCAACTTTGTTAATAGAGGATGTGGAGGAGAAATTGAAAAGTATTAATCGAAGCCTGAGGGTTTAGGGTGCAGCAATCAATGCACGGGTGGTGCATGCCTTAGCAATTGACATAGTAAAATCAAACTGTCCCCAGATACTGACAGAGAATGGTGGTAGTGTATGCATAACCACAAAATGGGCTTGGGGATTTCTTAACCATATGGGGTTTAGCAAAAGGAAGGGCACCAAGGCTGCTCGTAAAACCCCATCAGACTTTGTAAAACTGAAACAAGATTTCCTTGCTAGAATTGCCAAAGCCGCAGCACAGGAAGTGATACCTCCCAAGTTGGTTGTAAATTTAGATGAGACTGGGGTCAATATTGTCCCAGTATCACAATGGACAATGGCAGAGACTGGGTCATGACAAGTGGCTTTAACAGGTCTCGGTGATAAATGGCAAGTGTCTGTTGTCCTAGCATTCACCGTTTCAGGAGATCTGCTACCGCCTCAAGTCATTTACTGTGGCAAAACTCCTACTTGCCACCCAGTTTATAATTCCCCAAGGACTGGTCTATCACCCACTCACCAAACCACTGGGCAAATGAGATAACTACATTAGGGTACATAGAGTCTGTACTCGCCCCCCATCTGGATAAAACAAAGCTGTCTCTTGGGCTGCCACATGAGCAAAAGGGTCTTCTAATTATGGATTTATTTAGGGCACACACTACGGGAACAATAATTAGACAGCTTGAAGAGGCAGGGTACGTCCCTGTTTTCGTGTCTGCATCCTGTACAGACTTACTTCAACCACTGGACATAACACTGAATAAACTGTTCAAGGATGCATTAAAGCATTGCTTTACAGACTGGTATGCTGGCATAATCTCCACACAGATTTCTGAAGGAGCCAAAAATGTACGAGTAGATCTGAAGATGTCAGTCATCAAAGAGAAGCATGCACGCTGGCTGGAGTCGAGTTTTAACCAACTGAAAGAGAAAGGAGATGACTGTATCCGTGAATTTGAAGAAGCGGGTATTAAAGAAGCGCATGAAAAAAGCCTTGATGGACCAAACGGTGAGTGCTGTCATCCTTTCCATTCCATCATATGCTGTTAGTTCATTGTAACATTTCAGTGCAGAATTTTTAATGTTTTTTTAAGAGTGCTTTCCCTCATCATATTTTTCAGATACTGGCAACTTGTCAAGAGATCAAGTGGAGAACTAAGATCGCATGAGGTCTACAGTATGGCTTACTGTGGTGTCTTTGCACAAATGCAGAGTTTTTATGAGTTTGCTGTGCATTTTATGAGTTTGTTGTAAATTGATATAATAAAGGTGAATTTGTACAGCTTTATGGTATTTCTGGTATTGTTGGGCAATTACAACAGCACATCACGGAGGTCTGTATTTTCAGAAATATTCTCTATCCCTTTAAATTCGTGCTTTTTTATAAAACACTAAAATAGCGAATATAAAATGATAGCGAATATGTCCTGGTATACAATATATATGCATGTTTTCTCTGCATTGCAATTCTGTGAATGAAATACGTCTTTTAGAGTTTTTGAACATTTCTTTAAGGTGCAGGAGAACTAAGAGCAAGGTCTTGATGGCTACGTTGATATACTGACTGTACATGTCATTAGCATGTGATAATATGATGTAGGAGCTTGGAATGTTT
This sequence comes from Neoceratodus forsteri, assembly GCA_016271365.2. Lineage (NCBI taxonomy): Eukaryota > Metazoa > Chordata > Ceratodontiformes > Ceratodontidae > Neoceratodus > Neoceratodus forsteri. The sequence goes on along the minus strand of CM028130.1, from coordinate 1,634,436,355 downwards.
ATATTCCAATTGGTCAGCTCAGTTTCCCCCACCCTCCTGATGAAGCTTGATATAGTAAAGCATGGAGGCACCTTGGTGTGTTGGTCGTTTAATGGAGTACCTGAATTGGCTGTTTTTGCCCAATAAAAATACATTTTTGGCTACAGCAATCCAGTTGGTTTGCTTGATCTCTAAATATACTTCTACTCTGAGTGTGTCACATTCTGCCCTGTTGTTTATTTTACATGGGTTTGCCAGCCTTAGTGACAGCATCTGCACACATTCGCTGTGAGTGCCAACTCTTCTGGATTTTAGTGATATGGGGTACCTGGCAACTGAAACGCAAGACTTGCACCCCCAGGAATCAGTGCTAAAACGTCCACACTGTCCTTTCCCCAAAGCAAGTAACACAGCAAAGAATGACAAGCTCCAAATCATAAAATACAATTTGCAACAGATAATTTATTTAAAAGGGAGGGTACAGAAAGAACAAGGGTCAGCATGGATAAAATGGAAGCAGCGGGATAGCAATATCTCTATACTCTAATGTAACAATAAGTAAAGACTTCAATGAAAGAAACAATTCAAGGCTTTACCCCACAACTCTGCCCACCTGCCCTGCTATCTTCAAACCCTCAAATGCAAATGTAACCATTTTAATTCCCCTCAAATGCTATAGGTGAGTGATCTGTCAGTTGTTGCAATGCGTCCTACACTAGGGACACTGATGCTGCTATAAGGGTGGAGCTCGGTGGCACGGTTGAAATGGTTGCAGGGGAAATCATTTTAAACACATGGTTGCTGAACACAAACTTTAACTGGTACAACATATGGTAAAGGAGCCCATATTTGTAATCCAAATGAGATTTTGTGACAAGTTGGCACCAATGAATCTTCAGCCTGGGCTTCTCTCACAGTCACAGTCCTGCCCAGGACTTTCCCCTTCACTCCTGACATAATAACCATTTTTCTTACAGCTGTAGAGTAGAACCCTCATTTTTACTCATTGTTCTGATGCCTCTAATGATACCTCTGGTACTGCTGGCTAAAGCAGGTTGACCGGATGTGTTTCTGTCAGTTGGGATGCTGGCTTCCCTGTGCTTGCTGATGGCTTGTCTCTGTTTCACTTCTCTCTTAGCTTGTCTCTCAGAGACTTAGATGAAGGCAAGTGCTTCATTGGCTTAGAGATGTGAGAGAAGCTGATTACCCCAGATGGGAAAAGTTTGTGGTGGGTAAGAAAACAAACAGCTCCAATTTGCCTTTACACTGTGGTTTCAGTGAAAACTGTGTCTTTTCTTTTCACAAACATTTTCCGTTTGGATTGCAATACTTCTGGTCTGCCAGGCCTGCAGTGTCTGGGCAGGCAGCAGCAAACCAGCCCACACCTTGACACACAGCCACTCTCTTGAAGGTCTGACTGAACTGCCATGAATGGTTGAGAACAGCCCCTTTTATGCAAGCTGAAACATGATACCTGATCAGCCAGGCTGGTTCAAATGCAGATTGTGCACAGTGGGCTTGACCCATGATCCCTTCCTATGGTGCTCTGTCGTGCTGGGTATCTATGGGAGTGGCCAACTTTGTTTACATCAGTGATCCTGTCTTTGGCAGCTTCCTGCCTCTTTACTAAATGTCCTACAGTGTTAATTTTAGCATGTCCTGGCCCCACTTGTTGTTCTAGGGCCAGGACTGTACATATTTTGTTGGCTACTCAGCACATTTTAGAGTTGGGGCTTCTTTTCATGGGAGGCTGACATCCATACCACTCTTCCACTGTGTGTGCATGTGCACATGCTTTCTTTTTCTTCTCAGCTCTGCTTGCAATGCTGGGGCTGAAAAACACTCCACAGGGTGCTGAATAACACTAGTCCCCCAGAATCTGGTTCTGCTGCTTTCCCTGGAGCCAGGACAGTCACTGGATGTGTGCAAACTGACCACTTTCAGTTTTGGTGCCCTGACCCTGTTTTGCACTTTCTGTGCATGTGCAGCAGCCAACATTGCTGCCACGCTCTGCCCCGGTCCCATTCCTTGGCCTCCTTCTGCTCCTGGGCCAGGGAAACACAGATGCAGCTGCTCCTTCTCCTCTGCCCTCTGCCTTGACACTAGGAACACAGAAGGGGCCCAAATTCAGAGGATGACAGGTGTCAATGGCCATGGACTTGCACTGGGTAGCCCTGGTCCATATCCATCCTGGGCTCCTGACAGAGTACTTCATTGCTTCCTTGCCAGTCTCCAATGCAGCAGTCCCAGAAGACAGGAGGGTGAAGATTTGGGCCAAGGGAATGGAGGAGACCCAAAGATAAGCCCCAGGTTGGGGTGGGGGTGGGGCTTATGTGTTATTTTAGTTAACTCAGGTATCTTGCATTTCAAAATTCAGTGCCAGTGTGGAAATAAACTGCTTCAAGCTTTGACTGTATGTACAGCTGTACTGATTCCTATATGCTGCTTTTGACATGCATGTCGTATGTCTCCTTATGGCAAAGCCCATTATGTTCCCTCTAAGGGTTTCTTTATAAGCCTCCCATAGGGTTTGGGCAGACACGTCTCCAGTAACATTAGCTTTAAAAATGTTTAAGGTTTCTTTTGTCACCCATGACATAAAGCTTTTATCTTGTAATAAAAATGGATAGATCCTCCAGGAAGAAAAGCAAGGGGTTCCAGATCCCATACCATTAATGATGAAATAGGGGCATGATCTGAAATGATTAGTTAGATAGTTGAATAAATAGTAGAGTGAACAATACGGAGGAGTAAACCTGAAGTCAGACTGGCTGGGAGATCTACTGTATGGGCAACTAAGAGCTGGAAATAGTCTCTGACAGAGGGATATAGGGTATGCCAAGTGTCCATCAGTGATAGAGCCAACCCCATGGAGTGGACCACCTGCAATGATCTTTGGTGGGCCTCAGTCAGTGAAGAGGAGCATTCCACTAGTGGATCTAATGTTAGGTTGAAATCTCTTACTAATAGGCAGAAAATCCCTCCCCATTGACAGTAAGGACAATTATCAAATGGTCTAGGGAGTGGAAGATCATCTGTGTTTGACCCCTAAACAGATCTCAACACCAGGCGGCCCTCAGAAGCAGACATGAGGAGAAGGAGCCACCCTCCATTATTGTCAGAGAGCTTCTTTGATATCTGCCCCTTCTAAGATTTGTGTAACAATATGAAACCCACCACCACCAGTTAGCACACAGCTGTGGGCTTTTAATCTGACCCATTCCATGCAAATTATTTTAGCTTCTGCCATAACTTATTTGGTTTCTTGTAGAAAGGCCACTTGGATTTTCAGTTTTTTTAAGTGCGAAAGAACTGTCCTACTTTTTTTTGGAGAATTTAATCCCTAGACATTTCAAGTGGTATGCTGAATGTCAGCCATTAGCTGGGGATGCTGTTGAGCTATATGGAGGGAGGAGTAAATAAATGTGTTGTACCCATATCTGCAGGGAGGTCACCCACAATGTTAGTGAAGCATCCAGGAATCTGAACATTTACCATAGCAGCCAGCAGTGAGAATAAAAAGAATTAGAAATACTGTCACTTTGAATTTCAACATGATAATAACACCATAATCACTATGTGTTGTTGGCAAAAGAGACTATTTATGAAGCTGGAGTACCACATGGCAAAAGCCTACACAACTAGAACTGAAAACTTAAAAGAGCTGGCAAGAGGTTCATCCTCCTGGGCACCATACTTCATCATAAATAGAGCTATGAGAAGGATTAGATTTATGGGTAGGTAAGGACTCATCGTAGGAATGAATGGGTAGAACAAGGGCTACAAATTCTGTGGGGTGAGCAGAGTCACCAAAGGTATGAGTGACTACTGGCCTAGAGGGTATGATCAGCAGCAAAGGAAGAAACTAGGGCATCTTTAACTAGCTTGTACTGTATTCAGGTCTGTAACCATAATATCCAACAAGAGGTAGGTCAGAAACATAAATATAAATGTGGTCCTCCAAAGCACAAATGTGTGTGGAAGGAGACCAGGAAAAAGCAGATGTCCTGAACAAGTACTTAAGTTCAGTTTTCACAGTGGAAGGGGAAGAAAAAGGTTCACAGACAAGGGACAGGAGCATTGAAGGAAGGGAGATGGACACAAGTATATTTACAGAGGAGAGAGTCCTGAAGGAACGTGCAAATCTAAAAGTGAAAAAGGCATTGGGGCCAGATGGTATACATCCAAGGATACTGAAGGATCTCAGAAGGGTGCTGGTTGTACCTCAGACAGTTCTTTTCAACCTCTCACTGGAGATGGGAGTGGTTCCAGAGGGCCGGAGGAGGATACATGTAGTTCCACTTCACAAAAGTGTTAGCAGGGAGGAAGCTGGAAATTACAGGCCAATCAGCCTGACTTTGGTGGTGGGAAAATTAATGGAATGACTACTGAAGAAAAGGATTGTGCAATATCTTCAATCCAGTGAGCTAGAGAATCCAAAGCAGCATGGATTCATAACAGGGAGGTCATGTCAAACTATTTTTGACTGGGTGACCAAGGAAGAAGAGTAGGGTGGAGCTGTGGATGTGGCCTACCTAGAGTTCAGTAAGACCTTCTACATCGCTCCTAGCAGGAGACTTGTAAACAAGCTGGGCAGCCTAAGAGTGGGTCCAAAGGTGGTAAACTGGGTAAGGAATTGATTAGGAGACAGAAGAAAGAGGGTGGTGATAAACAGAGTTCACTCTGAGGAAGGAAGGGTGACCAGCATGGTGCCACAGGGATCAGTGCTGGGACTGGTCCCCTTTACTGTCTTCATTGAGGACATTGCAGAGGGGCAAGAAGGGAAGGTATACCTTTTTTGCTGATGATGCTAAAATCTGCAATAGAGTAGACACTCAGGGGGTGGTTGAAAACATGGTTAGAGGTCTAAGAAAGCTAGGGGAGTGGTCAAGGGTGTGGCAGCTAAGATTCAATGTGATGAAGCACAAAATCATGCACCTGGGGCACAAAAACCCAGGGATGGAGTACAAGATGGGGGGAGTGGTACTGATGCCCACAAAGCAGGAACAAGACCTGGGGACAATCATACCTGATGACTTAAATAGTATGACAATGCAGTGGGGAGAGCCAGTGGGATGATACAGTGCATAGAGAGGGGTATCACCAGCAGAAAGAGGGAGGTGGTGATACTGCTGTATATATAATTGGTGAGACCTCATCTAGAGTACTGTGCTCAGTTCTGGAGACCACATGTCTGAAAGAACAAAGACAGAGTAGAGGCAGGCCAGAGGAGTGCAACTAAAATGGTCCATGGTCTACATCAAAAGTCCTATGGGAAAAGGCTAAATGGACTCAATATGTACACCTCAGAGGAAAGAAGGAAGGGGGGGCATGATAGACTTACAAATACCTCATGGGTATAAATAAGGTACAAGAGGGAAGCATTTTTCAGAAAAAAGATGCTCAAGAACAAAGGGTCATGCAATAGCTGGAGGGGGCTAAATTCAGGGAAACGAGAGGAAGTACTTCTTCACAGAATGAGTGGTGGATGCATCAAACAGCCTCCCAGTGAAGATAGTCGGGGCAAAAACTGCTACAGGATTCAGGAAAGCATGGGATAGACATAAGGGGACCTTATTGGTTAGGAAAAGGAGGGTAAAGCCAGTGACCAAGTAGGGTCTGCAGTGTTGCACTAGGTAGTGAAGATGGGCAGACTAGGTGGGCCAGGTGGTCCTTATCAGCTGTCATTTCTATGTTTCTATGTTAAGACTCACCCCCATTAACCCACATAGAACTTACATGAGGGGGGAAAACTCCCTCTTCTGTTGGGGAGGAGAGATGAACTAGTAGAGCCATAGGATCATTCACCCAATCTCAGTAAATAGGCCCCCCTGTCCTCAGGGGAAGGTGGAGTCCTTCCATTTCTAAGTGCTCTTCTAGGGTCTATAGGATTTAATTTTTGCAAGGAGAGAGAGAGAGAGAGAGAGAGATGAGAAAATTGTAATTTTGTGGTCCTGCCATAGAAATCGAGGTATATATCTGGGAGAAGAAAATCAAAAAGGGGAGGGGATTCACAGGCATGTGACTTTGAGAAACAGATCAGGTTTTCAGGCTCACTACCTTACAACCCTTCACTGCATGCCAGATCAGAAATAATTAGGTGTATGAGTAGTCATCCTCTGCTAGGCTCAGAAGACAGCAAGTGAGGATATACCCTGGTGCCAGTCCAATGGGGGGGGGCAAAGCTGAGGTGGCATCATCTGGGTCATTCATGGAAAGATATGGACTCACGTGGTGAGGGCCAGCAGACCTACTCTTTACATTGCAGTATATCAGCCATTCTATGGGGCAAGACAGATATACCTGTAGATTATACATTCTGATTTCTGACAGGCGAGAGTCAGAGGTTAAGGATGTGCAGGGGATGGGAGGCCTAATCCTCAAACCAGTAAATCCATTTCAGAAACAAGCCTGGGGAGGAACTATATGTTTAAAATCTCAGATAACTGGAGGTTTTAATAATTGTTATACCCAGGAATGGAGTTCCTCATCAGAGAGCTGGCAGGGGGGATAATCATCTGCATGAAGGTGCGCTATTCTAGCACTCAAAGAAGTAGTCCAAATGAGACTATTAGACAGTCTGAGGCTTTTGAAATAGTTTTTCACACAAACCGTATATTCATAATAAACTGGTATAACTGATAAATCAACAGTGTACATATTTCACAAATGCTATACCACAAGCATAATGAAAGGGTATATGTCCAGGTTATAGGTTCATAGGTGAATATGAAATTGAGGGACCAGCCTATAAAGACTTCTCCACCCCTACCTCGGGTGGAAATGGTATTTAGAGTCTCCCATGTAGGTATCTAGATTAATTTTAAATAGTTCGAGATTTGCACTATCTACCACCTTTTGTGGCAGGGAATTCCAGAGTGGAACTATTCTCTGTGTAACATAATTTTTCTCTTAGTAGTCTTAGTTAAGTAAGTCTTTATTTTCATATTGTGGGATATAGTAGTACTTATAGAGTGACACCAGTCTAAACATAGGGTTTCAAATAAGGCCTCATCTCTTGTTGCTTGAAAGATTAAGCACAGGTCACCTCTAGTTGAACGATACTCTAAAGAATAAAGATTCAGTTTTCTTAGTCTGCTATCATATGGGAGCATTTTTAATTTTTTTTATGTTTTTTTTTTTTGTAAATCTCCTTTGTACTTTTTCTTTTAAGATCTTATCCTTGATTAAAGTTGGTGCACAAAATGAAGAGCAGTAATCAAATTTAGATTTAATTATACTGCTATATAGTAGAATAAGCACTTCAGGTTCCCTACTTTTCAAATTTTTTAAAATACAACAACTGATGACACCTTTTAACTGTAACGTTGTTATGCTCAGTAAATTTTAAGTTATTACTAATAAAGATGCCCAGATCTTTTTCAGTTGTAACCTCAGCTAATGGTGTATTATTTATGGAATAATTTGTCATGGAGTTATTTTTGCCAAAGTACATTAGTTTGCAATTACAGTAGATATATTAAGGGTCAACTTATTTTTACAAGTCCAATCAAATATATTATTTAGATTTGACTGTAAATTCTGAACTAATGAAGTATTATTAACGATGCTACCAAATTTAGCATCATCAGCATATTTATTAAGCCATGCACCATCCATAGTTGTCATGCTCAATGTGAGAATGTTAAATAAAACTGGGCCCAGCACTGAACCCTGAGGTACTCCACTGGTAATTTCGCTCCAAGAAGACTTATATCCTTGGATACAAACTTGCGGATACCTACCAGTTAACCAAGATGTAATCCACTTGATAATACATTTATGGAAATGCAACCTTACCAAACATTCAATTAGGATTTTGTGAGACACTGTGTCAAAAGCTTTTTCATAATCTAAGAATATTACATCCACTGGAAGGCCTATATCCAGAGCTTCACGGACTGGCTCAAAGAAATTTATTAAATTACTTTGGCATGACCTACCCACTATAAATCCATATTGTGATATATCTAAATGACCATTTCTCAATATATGTATATTTATACTATGGGAGAGGAGTTTTTTCATAACTTTCCCTATACAAGATGTCAGACTAATAGGTCAATATATTGTTTTACATTCTGCCTTGAACCAGCTTTATGATTCGGAATTCCCAGAACTTGTTTCCATTCACTTGTAACTATACCTTCAGATATTGATGCATTAAATAAAAGGGTTAGGGCACCTACTAGTTCATATTCAATTGTTTTCAAAAAAACAAAAGGGATATTATCTGGCCCTACTGAAGTGGAGGATTTAAAGTACATTATAGCTGAGAATGTTTCTGCAGGAGTAAATATAATATCAGGATATTCATTATCCCAAATCATTTTTCCCAAGTGTTATTTTTTAAAAAAAATGCTAGACAAATAAAAATTAAATTCATCGGCCATGCTCTGTTCATCCAATACTAGGTTTTCCTCAATTTGCAGTGGTCCAATCCTGCGCGTAGAATTTTTTAGGGATCCAATATAATTAAAAGAGTTTTTTTATTATCTTTCTGAACAGATGCAAGTTTATTTCCAAGCTGTTTCTTAGCCTCCCCGATTGCACATTTTGTTTTATTTGCTTTTTTTAAACCTGTTCCAATTAATTTCAGACTAATTTTTCTTGTATTTATTATAGGCCTTTTTCTTCCTTCTTATCATTCTTTTTATTTCATTAGTATACCATACTGGATATCTCCTTTTGTTTATATATTTCTTCCTTTCTAGTACCCACGTTGAAATACAATAATCAATTTTAACTTTAATATGTGCCCATATTTCTTCAACTGGTAGTTTATTTAAGTCGTTTTGTCAGTTCCAATTTGACAAATAGGTTTTTATTTCCTCGTATCTTGCTTTATCAAAATTTCTCATCTTTGTTACACCTCTGCTTTCTTGTTTATAATAATTAATAGACCAAGATATCATACAATGATCAGAATCCTCTAAAGGTTCCAATATAGTTGGTGTGTCAAACTGTTCTTTTGTATTTGTAAAAATTTAATCTAGGAAATTTATTTAGCCTTGTAGATTCAAATACTGTCTGGTCAAGGCCTAAATAGAAAGTGGTTTCCAGAAAGTTTTTTTCTTGATGAGTAGTCCCAGTAAGAGTATTCCAGTTAATTCCCGGATAATTAAAATCTCCCATTAAAACAATGCTGTCAAGTAGATTAATATTCTGCAAGTAGTCTAGGAAGGTTTCGTTATTATGATTATCCAGTGAGGGAGGATGATAACATATACCAAAGGTCCTTGTATTTGTGTTATAATTAATTTTAACCCACATTATCTCAATGCCTGGAGGGTCTGGTGTGTCAAGTTTTAATTCAGTACAATCAATACTTTCATTTATATAGAAAGCAACTCCTTGTGGTCTGAGTTATCCCAGGGTTCATGCGTGCAGCTGTAGTGTTTGCCCTATTCAAGGAAGAATGGAGCTCTGCCACCTGTGTTCAAGTCCCACCAGGGCCCACTACATCCAAATATAGTTTTGTGCATCATCTCAAGCAGCCCCTATGACATTATGGTGGTCCAAATCAATGGATATATTAACAAAAATCATCAAATAAGTACATTCCAAGGTGGGGGGAAGATTTCATCCCAGTCATTTAGGAGACTTGTTCAGTTTTGGAGGCAACCCTGTGAGGTCAACTGACCCAATGAGATCCCTGTTGGCAACAGTGTAGAAGCCTCCATGGCAGCCCATGTTTTTCTGAGTAGCTGAAGGGACCTGTGCATGGCTTGGAGAGTGGTGTGGAGCTGGTGCAGAGGCTTCTACCAGGAAGGGAATACACAGGGTTTGAAATTTGTTAGGCGATGCAGAGATACCAATGCACCCTCTGGGCAACACCAGGGGGACTGGAGTGCTGAGCAAAGCTCTGGGGTGTGATCTCATAGGTGGTGGTGGGTCTTTTTTCTGTATATTCCATCATTGCCATCAGCCAGTACTCATCATAGTTAGTGCCCATTCATCAGATGGCAAAAGATGGGAAGTGGTTGGTTGATTCCCCACAATAGGTGGAGGGGAGGGTTCGGATGGTGGAGGAGGTAAAATGTCTACCAGAGTAGCCCATGGGACTTGTGATTTAGTAGGCTCCAAGGATTATCTGGTCATAGCTGCTGGATCAATATATCTGCAACTTCAGGCATATGGCAGCTGTGCAGAACACCATTAAGGATGATATGATGGCAAATTGGGTAGCACATCAAAAACTACCCCCGTTTGCACAAGTGTTTTTTTTTTTTTGTTCACAGAAAAGGCCCATTGCCTCTGTGACAGTTCATGGGAAAGGTCTCAAGACAGCTCAATGGGATAGCCCACCAGAATAAGAGCCCCCAATCCCTGGCCAGCTGTAATATATTCTCTTTTATGCGATTGGGGTGGACATAAATGAACAAGTGGACATAAATAAAGTATGATAAATCTGTTTATCTGAGCATAAATAAAGTATGATAAATCTGTTTATCTGAGTAACTGTGTCTATAAATGTAAAATTCTTACACTTACGTACGCAGTTACTATGTCACCATCCATTTATGTACACAGTTTCTACATCACACGCACACCCACCCCACCAGCACTGCTTTCTAACTTTCAATACTCCACAGCTCTCAGCCACTTAATTTCAAACTTTGTCAGTGCTCCAGTTCCCCGGATTGCTTCCCGCTCACTTGCCAGCAGTATGACCATCAGCTCCATGGTCTCTAGTCACCCACCTATGATTAAAAAAAAAAAAAATACATTAAAAAAATATACAGCCGTTCCTGTTGGACACTCCAAAAATGCAAGCAGCAAGATGATGAGTGACGAATTTGGGGGGGAAGTGAATTCCAGATTTTTGGGAGGTGATAAGAATAATCCGATAGGCCAATAAAGGTGGAGTGGCATGGGACCACCAGGGTTTGTGAGTCGGTAGATCTTATGGACTGGGAAGGAGGAGGGGGGCAGTTGTAAAGGCAGAGGAGAGATAGGAGGGAAGTTCACCAAGCCAGTGCTTGGAGGTGAATTATGCACAGTGAGAGAGACATAGGTTTGTCAGGGAAGGGAAGGATAGGTCATGGTAGAGATCACAATAATGAGTGCGGAGTAGGGCATCCAGGGCAAAACAACAAAAGGAGTTGAAGAGGGTATATAGTCTGGCCAGGGAGGACTTAGAGGCAACACTGTAGACTACGTCACAGTAGTCGAAGATAGGTAGGATAATCTTCTGGACAATCTCACACCTAGCTGTGGGTGGGATGCAGGCATGGTTCCTGAATAAGGCACTGAGTTTGGGACACAATTTTTTCTGAATGACATTGATATGACCAGAGAAGTTCAGGTGTTGGTCCAGCCAGACGCCTAAATCCCTGAAGGAGGATGTGTCCTCCAGTAAAGTCCCATCAAGGGTGTGGAAGGAGGGTAGAGAGGGAAACCTGGTAAGTCTCTGCCTAGTGCTGAAGATCATGGAAACTTTTTTTTGGTGTTGAGAGATAGTTGGTGGTTTGCAGATCAATGCTGAACTTTGTCGAAGTCATGCTGCAAGTTGGAAATGACCTTGGTGGGGCAGGAGCCAAATGCATACAAGACTGTATCATCAGCGTGCTTGTGAATGGAGGAGAAGGGAGAGCAGGTGGATGGGAGATCATTTAGAAAAATAGAGACTAGTATGGGGCCTAGCACTGAGCCCTGGGGGACACCAGTTTTTATAGGAAGGGGTGGGGAAATTGTGTCAGAGTTCTTGACTGATTGGGTTCTGCCAGTGAGGTATGCCTTGAACCAGTCTGTGGCTAAGGGGGATAGCCCAGCTGTTGATAGGGTGTCAAGGAGAAGGGAGTGGGAGACTGTGTTGAAGGCTTTGGCCAGATCGACAAAAATGGCTGAGGTGATTTAGCCATTGTCCATTCCCATGAGGACAGAATCAGTGAGCCAAAGAAGGGAGGTGGTGATGGAGTGATTTTTCCTGAAACCAGATTGATAAGGGGTGAAGAAGGAGGAGTCACTGAGGTAAGCAGTGAGTTGGGAGATGGCTAGGTATTCCTGAAGTTTGGTAAAGGTAGGGAGAAGAGAGATGGGATGGTAGTTGCCAGGGGAGTTGGGGTTTCCGCCTTTGGGGAGGGGAAGGACCACTGCATGTTTCCATGGGGAAGGTACTTAGGCAGTTGAGAAAGAGAGGTTTAAGATAATGGAGAGTGGGTAGACGATGGCTGGGGCTGACAGGGATAGTGATTTAGGGTCAAGACCATCCGAGGAGGAGCCTTTTGAAGGGTTGATCTCTAACAGGGCATTTAGGGTATCATTTGGTGAGACAGTAGTGAAGGAGAAGGGGGAATCAGAGAGGGTGTCGTTCATAGGCAATGGGAAGGGAATAGTTTGGGAGGGATTGGAGTAGCTCATCAGCACAAGTGGTGTAATAGGAGTTGAATTCAGTAGCTACTGCAACTGGATTGGCAATGAGGGTGGCGTTTATCTTAAGTATGGGGTGGGTGGATAGGATGGGGGGGTAAAGAGGGCATGGACCACTCTCCAGAACTTGGAGGGGGAGTTGATGTTTGTCGTGAAGATAGATTTGAAGTACTCTGTTTTGGCTAGCCTGGTAGCCTGGGTGCAGGCATTACAGAGTTTTCAGTAAATAAGAAGGTCATTTGGAAGCTGGGAGACTTTGTGCCATTTCCAGGCCCAATCTCTGGCTCTGTAGCAGGCTAGTAATTCAGGGGTAATCCAGGGGAGGTGATGACCTCTAACACTTGTTTGTTTTAGGGGTGCAAAGGCATTCCAATTTGCTAGGAAGAAGTCTTTAAAATAGATTAGGGCTTTATCAAGCAAGGAGGTGCTTGCTAGAGGGGACCAGTCTGAGAGGGAAAGGCTATGCAGGAGAGGTTCCAATTCTAGGGATTTATAGGCCCGTATTTGTAAGGTTTTATATGGGGATTTAGGGCTGTGAACTTTTCTGACCAGGAAAACTGGGTTGTCGTCGCTAAGAGCAGCTGGAAGGATGCAGGAGGTGATGATTCTATGGGGGATGGGATGTGAGGTCCCAATCAAGTAGGGAGTGATTTTGAGTCTTGTGATTAGGGCGGGTGGGTTCTGTAATTAGTTGTGTGAGGTTGAGGGCACTGATAGCATTTTTTGTGGTAGATGTTGTTGGGAACAACCAATTTAAACTGAGGTTGACAAGGATGTAAAGCTCACCAGAATGAGAGAGGTAAGTAATGGAAGTTAGGAGGTCAAGGGAGACAGAAGGCTGGACATTTGGATGGCAATAGATACCGGCTACAAAGATAGGGAGTGAGAAAGGGAGGGATATATTGATGGCTAAGGTGTCATGGGTTGCTGGATTGGAGAAGGAGAAGATTGGGCAGTATTGGAGGGAGGCGCGATATACATGGCCACTCCAGCACCCCTGCCTGCTCTGTCTAGCCTCAGGATGGAGTAACCAGGGATGGAGACCTGACCGAGTGGTCAGGAATCATGCTCTTTAGCCATGTTTCTCTTATAATTAGAATGTTTTGTTTCAGGACAGCAACCATGGCTTGCAGGAGGTCTATTTTTTGAAGTAGGCTACAAATGTTTAAGTGTAATATCTTGAAACCCTTTATGAGGGCTGTTGGGGTCAGGGTATGGGTAGCAGCAGTGGAGAGATGTCAGGGGTGAAGGAAGTAACAGGACTGGGGTTGGGGTGGATGTCCCCCGAGGTGAGTAATAGTAGAGCTAGGTTGAAGAAATGTAGCTTTGTGGATTTGGAGTGATGGGGCTTGGAGGCCGAGTGAGTGAGTGAGGTAGAAGGGAGTGGTATAGTGAGGAAGCAGGAGGTGGAGAACAGCAAAGAAATTTGGTAAAGTTAGTAGCGATGCATGTGGATTGATGAGGGAATGAGACCAGAATACGTTGGGGAGGTAGGAGTAATAGCAAGAATATAAGTTGGGGCCTGGAGACAGGAGGTTTGGATGGATTTGGAGTTATAAGGCCCTGGGCTGGCAAAAGCAGGAGGGGTGGGAAGGGAGAGGGTAAGAAATAAGGTTAGGGGGAGGAGCTAGAAGGGAGAAGGATTTGAGTGGAGAGGAAACATCCTTACAGTCAAGGAGCAGTGGGGTGTGGCAGACTTTGGTAGGTAGTAGACTACAACAAGAGGGTGTAGCTGAACAGAGTTGTTTGCTACTGAGGGGAAGGGGCACAATGCTTAAAATAAAGCTCCCTCAGGTATCCAGCTGAATAATCTGTAGTGGGGAAGTAGAAAGTGAAGGATCTTGCTAAAGTATACACCCTTTAGTGGGGGAGCTGTATAATCTGCTAATGCGGGAGCAGGTACTAATGGAGAGGTAAAGAAATCCTGGTATTGTGGATCTAGGTATTACCTCTTTAAGTGCTTTGCTATAGCTCTTAGGTGCTTCCCCTTTAAGAGGGAAAGTGAAGTGTAACCAAGTAGAAGGCGGGTGGGTCTTTCAGTTCTGGTAGTGTATTTAATAAAGGAAGGAGATGGGGAAGTGGGCCAAAAAAATCATTAAGAAACCAGTTCAGGATAGGCAACTGCTGAAAATAGTGCAGTGAAGGACTGATCAGTTCAGCAAGAGAGTCAAGTCAGTCTGTGCAGCCCTGAGGACTGAGCAGCTGACAAGAAAAATAATCAAGTTGCAGATCTGCACTGTGCAGCTCACAGAAGTGTGCAACTGAATAAACTGGAAAGCAAAAAAAAAAAAAAAAGGACTTCACAACGCAGCTGCTAAAGGAAGAAAAGTAAAAGGTCAATGTTTCTCTGCAGTCTTATGCCCTTGTCCAATGATTTCAGCACTGGCTGTAGCGTTGGGCAGGAAACCAATGTCAGCACTCCGGGGCTGTCTGGAACCATTAAGGTCTCACAGCAATGGGTGACAGGTATTCAATTAGAAAAGAGAGAAAAGTTCCAAAATCCTCTTTCCCTTGTCCTGGGTTGGGGACCAGCTGTTACGTAGCAAGCCAAGGAGGAGGAGAGTGGACAGCAGGTGCCTTCTCACCCTGTTCCCAACCCACTTCTGCTCCCCAGCTGCCATCAGCCACTCCTGTAACTAACTGTAGCTCCATTGCTCCACTGCACTGACCTCTTTGGAAAAGCCACCATTCTGCTCAGACACCTGCTGTTCTCCTCACAGTCAAACAAATTATGTTATGGCTTTCTAGGGAAGAAACACAAAACATCCTTTTCCTCTCTCACACAGATGCCACTATACCTGTATTTCCTTTCTGGTGCTGGTCTTCTTTCACTCCTGTTCACTCTATTTGACCTCCTCCTCCTCCTCCCGGTGTCCCTCGTTCTGGTTCCGGTTGCTAGTCACCATAAAAATATAACTTAAAAAATAATAAATCATGCCATAACTTTGACAAGCAAAAGAAAACAGTGGCAATCACTGCTGCAGGCAAATCTACTTGACAGTCATGTGCTAAACTCAGCAGCTCAAATTTTTTCTTTGAAAATCTGTTGAAGCCCAAATTCAGAAAATTGGCTGCAATGTTGCGATACAGACGTCATATCATGATGGTGCATCCATAGAGATGGCCTTAACAACTACACTCCAAAGGTGTAGTAACATGGCAAATCACTAAATAAACCAACACATTTTTTTTATATTTATTTTATACAAAACATTCTCACTGAACTAAACATATGCACAATGTCCTTCCCTATTACATAAATGAGATATACAGGGGGATGCTTTTGTGATGCATGATTTATATACACTTATGCTGTTTGTCCTTGGGCACTTTATTCATGGCTTACACCACTCGTAAGGTTACCAAAGGTCAAACAGCACTTGTGTACAGTATATAAATCATGTAGAGCACAGGCCCCCGGCCCCCTGCATATCCCTTATTTACAGGATACCTTAATAATTTGGCCAGGATCAGATGAAGTAATTCTCCAGGGGACAGCCAGAGAACACAAGACCAGTGTGCCCACTCAGTTTCCACAGGAGAGCAATCCAGAGCATTAAACTGCTTGGGTACTGCCTGTTAAAGAAAGCCTGCCATATCATACCCATCTACCCCTTCTGGGAATCCAACAAAGTGAATGTTACTTTCTGTCCCTGTTTTCTAGGTCATTCAATCTTACTGAGGAAGAGTCTTATAGTGGAGGTCTGGTCTCTCAGTATCCCCTGGAGGTTGTCATCTACAACTTCATTTTCACTGTGGTGCATTTCAGTAGATGTGACACGTCTGCTGAGCACAGCCAGCTCCTGGGCAGTATGAGATGCAGCCACTTTTAGTTTGGTGGTATCACCTAGTATCCCCGATAGCATTGTTGTTATTTCTTGCAGAGAAGTACCTGGAGGATTTATTTTCACCATCATGCTCATGCTACCATGAGGCTCTGGGGGTTTTGGAAGGCCATGATCTGGTGCAACAGAGAAACACCTATAAAATGTGAAAATGTCCCAGCCGGTGCACCAGATTAGCAGATCACCACACTCACTGGACTGAAAGGATTCCAATTATGTTGGTAAGACAAGGTTTAATATTACAAGGGACTATGGACGCAGAGTGATAAGCACTAAGATTTGGCAGAGTTAAGGTTTTAAGCTTCCATTTTAGCCAATCCACATCCCTGAAACATGGTCAACTTACACAAGTGAAATGGAACTTCAGGCTTACCAACAATGGGGCAGTTTGGATGCAGAGTTTTAAAATTAGATGGAGATAATTTAAATTTTATTTTTAGCAGAATTCCACAACATTTTCATAGGAATTCCACAAAATTTCATGGAATCAGAATTGTAGTTCTGCTAAAATTCTTCTGTTGGAATTTTACATTACACATAGCACTACTTGACCCCAGTTTTAGTGCTTTGTACTTCCCTGCAAAACTTTTAATTTCCCTTTGTGTAGGCATTCATCTGTAATGTGTGCAGATACTCCTGTAATGCATCCCGCTCCACCACATCTACTCTCCTTGCAAATTCAGTATCGTCACTAAACAGCAACAGCCTGCTGCTGATCCCCTGGATCAAGTCATAATTAAATATGTTAAAGACCAATAAATCCAAAACAGTCCACTTGTGTACTCCACTCAGAACATCCTTTCACTCTGAATCATGACAATCTACTGCCCCTCTACTTTCTATCCTTTACCTAATTTTTTATCTACCTTTTAAACTCTCTGTGGATTCCATAGTGACCTGGTCTCTCCATGTGTTCCCATGCAGCACAGTGCCAAACTGAGATGGCTTTGGATTCTTTCCAACTCTCTGGTACTGTTCATGTCTGTATTGAATCCACAAAGATATCAGCAAGTGGGCTAACCTAGAAGGAAGAGCTTTATTATATGAATGTTTATTTTAAGAACATGAATTTGCCTGATTCTTAAAGGTAATCTTTAAAAGAGTTTATCAATAATATAATCATCCAGAAGTGTTCTCAAAGAAGAAACTGTTATACTGTATATTTGGCATAATATTTGATTGCAGACTGTTATTCCTAATGTGCCATGTTCCCCAAGTTTGAGGTAAACTGGGGCACATCTGAATCAGATTTCATTTTTAACAAGCACATCAAAAGTCTTTGATGGACTCTAAGTCATCACTGCAGACTTAACTATTCCTATGGTGCAAATCATGGGATATCAATCTTCTCTGAAAATAGCTTTCATATAAATATAACCACTGCAGCATAAAATTATATCTGCACGTGGAAAAGGTACACAAACACACAGTATAATTAGGCATAGTCAACACAGGTGCCCTCCACAGAGACAAAAGATAAGTCAAGCAGGTCAACTAAGGGAGAAGAATTAACATCATGAAATGGTGTATGTCTGTGCATTAAAATATGCATCAAATGGACTTATATTTATCCAGATAATCATTGCCTAAAGGTGCAATTTAAGGTGGAATGTATAAATTATTGCATCAATGCAGCATACAGTGTAATACCAATTTATTACCAGTGTTTTGTTCTTAAGTCTTTCCCATTCTGGCCTGTCTCTTTCACATATTCCTATACAGTTTCTCACCTGTCCCCCTGAAGTCTTAGTATGCAACTGTGTAGACAATTCTACATAATTACTTCTTGCTTGCAATTCAGTACATAGAAAGAAATTTGATATAACATCATGCATTCAACTTAATGCATCACAAAACTGTGATTTGTCTACAAGGTGCATGTTCCATATTGGAACATTGGTATCAGAGGGACTCACCATTCGTGGAAAACTTCAGCCATTCTTATTTCATTTAATTCAATTCAATTCATTATTTTATTTTTTATTTATTTATTGAGAAGATCAGAATTACAACCCTTTGAGTCAGGGACTCATTTGCAAAGGCTCCACGTCAACTGGTACAAATAAAAAGACAAAACCTGGATATAACCAGGGTACAATAGGTGAGACAGCAAAAAGTATACAAATAACATCATCCAGCTGTTGACAGCAGGTACTAATTACAAGGAGTAAGTATTCAGAGACAATTTAATAATTCAGACAGAGAGGGTTCTGGCATAGGGAGGAAGCAGAGGGATATGATGGGGGTAGTAGGGGTGTGGCAGAGTTGAACAGGAGGAAGAGGGGGAGGGAAATAAGTGGAAGGAGGGAGCAGGAGTATGGAAGGAGAAAGCAGCAGTCCCAGAGGACATTGTCAAGTGTAAGGGACATACTGGGTTAGATAAATTATGTAAGGAGATAAGTGTTGGCACTATAGGCAGTCACAGCTGTTGGTAGTCAGGAGATGCTGTCTGAGCAGTTTTTTGAATGGGCCTAGTTTACAAGTGGAGGAGCTCTCTCTGGGCAGCCCATTGAGCCATTGTGGGGCTCTGTACATAAAAGCCCTCTGCCCCGGGAGGTCCTACAAAACAGTACTAGAAAAGCTGCTTTGGAGGAGTTTCTGGTGGAGCAAGAGGTAGGTGCTAATGTAAGGAGGTGTTGGGTGGTAGATGGAAGGAGACCAATAGACAATTTCTTGGCTAGCAGACAGGTATGGTGGGCATACCTTCTGTCAAAGTTAAACCATTCAGATTGTTTATAAAGCTCACAGGTGTGAGTGAGATGATTACAACCAGTGACCAGTCAACAAGATTTATTCAGGGAGATCTTGATCCTTCTAAGAGAGGAGTCAGCTGCAGATCTATATATAACTATGCCATAGTCAGCTATGGCTAGTACTGAGCTGGTTACAGCCAGACACAGGGCTTTGGATGGCATACAAGATCTGTGCCTATAGAGAAGGCCAGTTCTGGTATTTACTGCCTTACATGCTTGGTCAAAGTAGGGAATAAACATTGAGCAATATGCTCATTTCAATGGTGTTCATTATTCTTAGTACAAAATACCATGCAGGGCAACACAAAATCCCCATTAAAAATGAGTACATTGAGATAGTAAAAATAAGTATATTTAAAATGTTCAGGTTATACTATTGCAACAAGGTTTGAACACTGGGAGAGACATAATAAACCAGTTTCTCAATAATGAAGCAGATAGTTTTTGTTGATATAGTCAACCAAAGTCCCCAGTGAAAGAATTCCCAAAAAGTTGGCCAAAAACAATTAAAGTCAAATTTGCTCTTTTCAGATTTCACTCTGTGAATTTAAAATACTATGAGTCTGGCCCACTGTAACTCATAATGAAGTGACCTTTGAAAATACAGGCAGCAAGATAACCAGGACATCAGCCTTTGTGCAGTCCTGAGAGAAGAAAGAAGCTTGTGGACAGAGCTTCTCTCTGATAGAGGGAACCAACTTAGCTCACTAAAAATTAAACAGCAGTGGGTGAAAAATAGTAGACACTAGCAAACCATGCCATCCTACTGTACCCTGTGTTGCAATCCAGGCAAATACTGTATTTAGGGGAGCTGTTTATTAAAGTTTTATAAATGCTCATTTGATACTGCTGATAGTAATCTGTGATATAGATAAATTTACATACGAGTGCAACTTTTAAAAAGGAATATTTACAGGCGTTATTTTGTATCCACATTAAAATGGGGACAAATATATTTGGAGCCTTAAAGGTTCTGGTGGTTTTAACTATTCTGATCTCTGTGTGCGCTCCAACCAAGGGAGACAAACTCAGTGGAGGGGAAGAGTTACTTGAGTTGTTTGAGGCCAGGCTGTAATTTATTGACTGAGGAACAGATATTATTAAAATGGAGAAATTATTTTTTCTCAGTAAAAACTAGCCTGCTGAAAAAAAAATTCTCATGTGGGTTAAGATGCAGCCTGGCTCCCAAACTTGCACTTTGGTTAACTTTAATTCTCTGTGGAGATGTGGAGCTGAATCCAGGCCCTGGGGAGGGGTCCATCAAGACAATGCATGATAATGCCAGAAGCTTGGTAAAAAAGATGGAGACTTTCAGGCCCTGGATCAGCATAGAGTCTCCTGACATCATTATATTAACTGAAACATGGCTCCATAAGGGAATTGGGAATGATGAAATTGACAAAGTGACAACAATATTGGCAGCCCTTTACACACAGTCACCAAAATTAATGTGCATCCCCAAAATGCTCATGTCTTGTGTCCAGAAAACTCCCCAGTGCTGATGAAGTGTAATAAAAGCACAAGAAATGCAAAGTCTCCCAAAATTAATGGCACACTCAGATGTCATGCATGTAGTACTCACACACAGTCACCAGAATTAATGTGCATCCCTGAAATGCTACTGTCTTGTGTCCAGAAAATTCCCAGTGCTGATGAAGTGAAATGAGAACGTAACAAGAAATGCAAAGTCTCCCAGAATTAATGCTGCACTCTGTCATGTGTGCAGTGGTCACACACAGTCACCAGAATTAATGTGCATTCCAAAAATGCTACTGTCTTATGTTCAGAAAATTCCCTAGTGCTGATGAAGTGAAACGAGAACATAACAAGAAATGCAAAGTCTCCTAGAATTAATGGTGTACTACAAATGCACAGACAGATTAAGATTGTGCTGTGCACTCAAGAGATGCAGACACAAAGACACAACAACACCTAACCAGTGCTCACAAGTCACAAATCCAAATCTGGAAAAGAATACCTTTTGCCGGTTGGGGGGGTAGTGCATTGCAGTAACAGTCCCACTACCAGTAAAGATACCACAAAGCAGTATAAAAAATTCATGCAGGTGCGGTGGATAGCAGGTTCACACTGCTGCAATTACTCTGTGGCACAATAAAAGGTGTCTGATTTAATGGCATGCATTGCACACACCCTCACTCACACACTACAAGTAACGCGTAGCAAATTGAAAACCTTTAGTAATATAACCAAATGTTTTAAACTAACAGAAATTATACACTGCTGAACAACAACAATCAGCAAAAGAAATGTCAAGAACTATTGAAAATATTACTGTGTGTACATTAACACAGTTATACAAGAAAATATAACCAAAACAGAAAGACTGCCTTTTTCTCCCAGTTAATCTACCTACACCACAGATACACCCCGTCACCCAAAGCACATTTCACAGTACACAGACTGACTGTTCTAAATTAACATTCAAAATCCACACAGAAACAATAAACACTTGATGATATGAGCACAGGAGGGTTTCCTATAATCGATGTACTAAATTTTGAATAAAAATAAAATAGTTCAAAAAGGCTTTTTTAACAGCTTTTAGAGGATTTGAATCGCAGAGCTCTGAGAGGAAACTGTCTCCAACTTCCACTACACACACACTACACAGAACTGAGGCTGTGAAGAACAATTTAGAGCCTATGTGACCTGCAATCCCATAAAGCACTGAAAAATTAGCCTTTGGAGCTCAAAAACAAGGCAAAGTGAGGTGAAGTACATTGATTTCAATGTACTGAGCCTTAAAACTGGTGGAGATGTGGTTTGGGGAAGGCGGAATAATGCAAAGTCATTGTTTCCAATGGACTTTGTGTTCCCCATTATGAATCGAAGTACTCCACATCACGTTGCGGAGTACTTTGTGGATTCCATATTACTCCGCGAATCACTTCACGGAGCAAATTTCGGCCACTTCACCCACCACTAGTCACGAAGGGGGTGTATTTTGATGTATATTTAGCATTCATTGGGACATTGAAATGTAATATACTCTGGTACGATAGAGGGTATGGAATGTTTAGTGGTGTGTGTGGAAATCTTGGACTTGGTAGTGGGAGCAGTTTATTCTCCACCAAAGTTAAATCCAAGGTGTTTTGAAAATCTTTGTCATGTATTGATGAAGCATGTTAGCTCAAAAAAAACTATTCTCCTGGGCAACTTTAACACCACCTTGGGGTGCCCATGAGGTCAGAAGCTGGAGAGGGCAATGCAATCTTTGCTGCTTGTCCAGATAATAAACTCCCCCCTAGAAAAGATAAATTAACAAGCTGAGGCAATATTTTGGATTTAATTTTTGTTTCTCCAGACCTAGATGTAGTATGATTTAGTGTGGAGGTCCCCAATTTAGGAGATCAGGGTGATCCAGTGTACTGTAAGAACTGTCGAAATTACAAACAAGTCCAAACCCAAACAGTCTATTTTTAGAAGATTCTATAGGAGATTTGACAAGCTGTTATTTTGTGGCCATTTGTCAAACATGCCCTGGCATTGAATTTTTCTCATGCCTAATTAAAACATGACAGTGAGTGAATTCACTGAAATGTTTCTAGAGGCATGTGATAAATTTGGGCAAAAAGAAGTTGTTAAAACCAAATCTATTCTACCTGCTTGGAAGGAACCTAAAATAAACAAACTGATTAGGTTAAAAAATCAATTATGGAAGAAAGCATATAAATCCATATGCCCCAACTCTTGGGCTAAATTTGAAATTGTAAGGAACAAAGTTAGTACTGTTATGAGAAATGCCAATGCATTTTATTATAAACAAAAAATACAAGCTACTAAAGACACAGGGAATATTGGTTGATGATAAATAGGTTAAAACACCAGTCAGAAATAATCTGGTGGTGCAAATAAAGAAAAATGGGGTTTTGCAGCACATGGATACTACTGCAGACTTGTTAAACCATTATTTATATATCTCCCCAATTTTGAAACAGTATTTGTAAACAAAGAACAAAAAGTATCTCCAGAAGAAAATATTGGAAAAAATTGTCCCAAGTTCAGATACTGAAGAACCACTGCTAAAGAGGTTGCAACTATAATAAACAAACTGCAAACACAAAAAGCTAGCGGCATTGATGGAATAGAATATTGTTTATTAAAAGAATCAGTGTTTGAAATATCACCTATACTAGCCGGTTTGTTTAATTGGAGTTTGAGTGAGGGTTTTTTTCCCCAGAGTTGGAAATTAGCTAAAATTGTCCCTCTTGCTAAAGGTGGTGATCCCACCTACCCCACAAATTACCGTCCTATTGCCCTACTATCCACTGTGTACAAAATATTAGACAGAATAGTCCATAGGCAACTGAATACAGAAAAGTACATGAAGCTGTCCCCATTTCACTCTGGTTTTAGAAGGGGTAAGTCCACAGCCACCGCACTCATGGACTTGTTAGATTTGGTTGCTACCCCTTTAGAGGATGCAAGGTCCATGGGTGCATTGCACATGGACCTGTCAAAAGCTTTTGTCCTTGTAGATCATAAAATTTTGTTAAATTTATTTCAAAAAATGGTGGTGGCAGATGAACCTTGTCAGTGGTTCCATTCCTATTTGACAAATAGATCTCAGGTTATCAGCATAAATGGACCTAGTTCCAAACCATTATACATTACTCGAGGGGTACAACAAGGATCAATATTAGGTTCCCTTTTATTCATCACCTATATGAATAATTTACCCAATATTTAAAAAAAACACCTCTGTCCACTTATATGCGGACAATACAGTATTAATTGCTGATGGAAAGCACCAAAAGGAAGTAAAGAAGAGACTACAAAAGGATTTTTTGGTTATGCAGGAATTCTTTTCTGACTTAAGGTTGGCAATAAATTATAAAAAAAAAACTCAAACAATATTGTTTTTCCTTAAACAAAACAAAGACAAATTGAATTCTAAGATAAAGTTTAAAACCAGGGAAGGAAACATCTTGAGGAAAACTGAGGTATACAAATATCTGGGAGTTTTTATAGATCAACATTAAAAATTTGGATATCACATAAACAAACTAGGGAAAAAAGTTAATATGAGATTGGGGCAGCAAAACGGTTGTCATATTGTACAATTATGAAAGTATGTCAAACTGTGGTAAATCAATTAATATTGCCTATTATGGACTATGGAAGTCATATTTACTGTCATGCAAATAAACAGCAACTGGTAAAACTAGATTTGGTTCTAAACAAGTTGACAAGTTTTGTACTGAAGTGCGAGTTTAATACCCACCACCGTATTATGCTTGGCTCCCTTGTTTGGAGCTCACTGGAGATTAGAAGGAAACAGGCATGGGCTATACAACTCCATGGGATTTTAAAACATAATTTGATGTATAAACTAGCAGAGAGGCTAGAAAACCCAAAACATGGTCGTAATTTGAAGAAAAAAGTGGCTAGAGAGTTAATAGTCCCTAAATGTAAAAACAAATTTACTGCTATGACATTCCAGTACCAGTCAGCCACTTGTTGGAACCAACTTCCTTTGCATCTTAAAGATTTACATATGGAATCAAATGATTCTAAGACTGCTGTCCATAAGGAAATGGAGTATCACTGCATTTGTAATGGATAGCTTAAATCAGACAGTGGAAATCAGAAGTAAGAATGTTGATTGATATGTGTAGTGTCTTTGTTGAATGGATCTAATAGTGTAATGTAATGTCTGTTGCATTCCCTTTGTAGTGTATAATGTTCTTTATTGTATGTAATTTGTTTGTCTGGGATATGCATTGTTTGTTGCACTCATGTATATTTTATGCTATTGAAACTTGACACTTTAAACAGGTGCACCTTGAGAAAAAGGCATATATAGCCCTAATGGTGGTATTACTGTATAAATAAATGTTATCTACTACTACTACTGTTACTGTAAAAAACAGCACATTTATTTAAAAGGATCTCAGTTGACTCACTGTAATAATAGAAATCTGCATAATTTAGTAAAGGAAATACATCACTTGAATAATTTTGTAGCAGATTTCAGAGGGTAAAGAAGTCTATTTACTATGGAGAAAGCCAAGTAAGTGATCATTTTTTTCAAAGGCTACTGCACATGTGCATCACTGGAGGAAGTGGGGTCCAGCCAATATCTTAGATATTTAAAAGTCACCATGACCTCCAAAAGTTGACCCTTAGTGGATGAAATGGATACATTCTATTACTGGAACAACAGAAACAACTCAGCAATAATTCATATTCCTCTGTATTTTCCCTATGTATTGTTTGTTTTTACATGTTTCTAATGTTTCATATGGAATAGCTGCTTGACCAGACAGATCACACAACACATATGTGTTGATAGTCTTCATCTTAAGAATAAAGATTAAACTCACTGTGGGCCTTCCATGGTTATGCTACAATAGTAGCACATAAAGAGGCACTACTTAATTTTATTATTTCAGAATTGTTGACCAATAAAGATGCAGTGATACAAAGCTTGTTTCCATGTGCATGAGGGATAGAATATAAAAATACAATGGGGGAAACAGGGCACTAAAACTGTATAATGTTGCAATGAAAAGCTTTACTGGCAAGGCTGGCAGTGTATTTCAATTTATTTATTATTTATTTGAAAAGTTTTACCAGAAGATATACTGAGCTAAATAGCAGCTCATTTCCAGATGCATCCGGGGGCAAGGGAAGAGAATACAACAAGCAGTAGATTGTACAGCGAGAAGAAGGAAGCGTAATACACAAGCAGATTAAAGCAATATAAACAATTCAGCATTTACAATTCTACATATACAATTGAATTTACAAGTTGTGGATAGCTGTTCATATTTCAATAGGAAACTGCAATCCTGTTTTCAAATTTTTATAGAGAAAAAACACTTTCAACCATCAAAATCTGGCGATAGTGGAGAACATCGGACCACCGCTGCTTACGCAAGAAAATGCGTAAGCCGAACAGGTGATGTGCACGAGATGTCGGTGCCTGAATCAAACTCAGTGCTAGTTCTCATGATTGAGCACTTGTATTCTTAGAGTCGTTGAAATGTTGTATTAGTTTATTTGAGTTATGGGGCTTCACCCCCACACCCCCCTTTCTTTTTCAAAGGGGTGGGGGTGAAGCCCCCCAACTCAAATAAACTAATACAAAAAAATAACTGAAATGTAGTTCTGAGAGAGTAATGTAATGCTCGCAGGATTCGTATTCTCAAAAAAATACATATGGTGGTCCGATGTTCTCCACTATCACCCAAAATTGTATATATTTAATCGAAGTATATGATTTTTGATAACCTGTGATCTTTGTTATAATTAGCACATCACATTTTCTTTATAACCTGATTTGATTTGGGAAGAAGAAAAGAGAAGCTGATTACTGTTTAAAAATGGTGAAGTCATTCAGATGGACCACAATAGTGCAAACATATAAGAAGGAAAGTTTGTTGCTAAAAAAAAGTATTTATTTCTTTTGTTAAAAAGGTAACGAAATATATTTAGTTTCTAAGTAGGTGGCAGTTTCTGACATCACAATAATAGAATTCTACTGAATTCTTTTTACTAGCAGTATGAAAAGCAATGGTGAAAACCTACTTGTTTTACTGCACTAACGATTTGTTTTTATAAAAACAGAAAGTAATCACTAACACATCAAATTACAATAAATAAAATAGTTATCAGTCTACTTACTAGGTTTATGAGGTATGACAAGAAAAAAGTAGGCAAACCATCCATCGGGATTGTCTCTCACTCCCAGTGGGTGAATCATACCCGGGTTTGCCTTGAGTAGTAGAACTTACCAAGCTCATTTTTAAATGCTGTTATAGTTGTTTGAGTCACTAGCCCTTGGGGCAGTCGATTCCATGCTCTCGCCGATCGGATGGTAGAATAGCTGTTCCTTGGGCCTGCCATCTTACAGACTGCTCATTACTTATTAGAAGTAAACACCTAAGTCAGCCCAGTGGCATGGAGGGCTGAGATATCTGTGCCTTACCTCCCGCCATGCTGGTGACCCATGTTCATGGTGTGAGCAGGCATCCGGGGATCAGCTGGGAAGGGAAAGGATTGAGCATCCAGAGGACTGCTCTTCTTTCCCGGGGAGGGAGGGTTGGTGCTCCCACCAAATGACTGCCCCCAAGTAGAAGCCTGAGGGTAGTGTGGGTCTGCATGGCACCACAGATGGGAGGGTGCTGTGGGACTTCTGCAGACATGTGTGCGCCTCCATACATGCACGTCTGGTGTGTGCACCCCAGCAATGGGGTCAAGGATGAAAATGGAGGGAAAAATCCTCTGGCTGTGGATGACAACCAACCCTCTGCAAGCTCTGCAACCAGCAACAGGGCAGCAAAGGACTCTGTACAAGTAAGTCCCAGTGATAACAGGGTGACGGGGCTGGCGGGGTCGGTTACAGGGGGGCAGCCAGGAAGGGGAAGGTGATAAATACAATATATATATATAAAAAGTAAACACCTGCTCTTTAATATTTTGATTAATTAAACTTTGCTTGTTCTTGGGAGCTGCATTAGCTGTCAGAACACGATGTCATGATGACCACTAGTCTGTACAATATGATGTCTATTTGCCACTAAGTAAAATAGATTAGGGAGCAGTGAAGGAGTGAAATCCCACATTTACCTTGAGTTGGAAGATACAAGAGATTCTAAATGTGTATGCTACAATACGTAAGCAAGAAAATATGGCTGGGTGTTGGTAGTATTGAGATTCCCACACACATAGTAATAAAATGGGCTTTCATTTAAAACTAAAATATTAAGATACAAATTTTTAAGCATGTAAAAGTATGACTGGATGTTTTTATTTTACCTAAAATAGTCCTGCTACCTACTGGTACTGGATTGATTAACTGAGTTGCTTTAGGTCTTTTGACCTAATGCAGATTATTTAGTCTTAGTTTTTTCTGTTTTGTTTTGTTGTTTAGTTTGGTAGTTTTATTCCGTTCATCCCTCCCTGTCCACTTTAGCAATAAGTAAAATAGAGGACTAGTAGAAACACAGAGAATAGTAAAAGAAGATCCCAACAGTAGGAAATGCAAGATGAGCTGATCAGATTGAAATGCTCCAACCTCCACTTGCCCATTCACTAACCTACCATGGCCTCACTCATTTCAGCACTAGATGGTTAAGTTTGTTGAGTGTCCCGCTATTAATCACTGTTCAAATTTTAGGTTTAAAATGAGAATCAGTGTAGGAGCGAGACGCAAGACCACAATTCTGAGCTGCTCTGAGAGAAGGAGCGAGGTGAGAAACAAGTGAGAGGCATTCAGATTGAAGCACCCCCCCCTCCGTATACTTGCCCACCTACCACCTTCCAAATTGCTCACTAATTTTAGTAATAGAGGGCTAAGTTTAGGTGTCCCTATTTTTCCTCTACTTCTATGGCTGGAAGTTTGCAGCAGGGGACTGGTGTAGACAAAATGTTGGGAGCACCTGTTGTGTTTTTTTCCATTGCTTTGTGATGCGCAGATGCTGGACTGTGACAGTTACAAGGGGAACTGAAAGCATTAGCATTTTTGCTTACATATAATCTAGGCACTGACAACTAGGACAACATTACAAACCAAATGTGTTTAATTAAGGGGCAAGTGACGAGGAGAGCGGTGGGGGGAGATCATGACTGCGATTGTAAACTTAACTGAAAAGAAAACATAGCAACCAAAACTGTTGACTAAAGACTTGTAGGCCACTCATTTAAAATGGGGCTAAACAATTAATACAATTTTTTATAGAGTTATTTGGAAAAAAGTTGTGATGGTGGGGAAACTGTGGCTTGATCATTTCTATGCTTTGCTGTGGCTGTGTATGGGTGTTTTAGTGAGGGTAAAACCTGGCTGACATTATTTTGAATATTTTAGTGTACTGTATTGATTTGTGAAGTAGCTAGATACTAGCATGGCTGTATACATTCATGGACAGCTGACAGGTTTGAGCTAATGAAGTTTCTGGGATTTTCTTGCCTGTTTTATAAAACTATAGAATGTGCTCCTATACTCATTGACTTATAGAAAAAAATACTGAGTGGATTTTAATGTAAAACAAGTTGTTGCTCAAATGGGCAGACTGGGTGGGCCATAGGCCCTTATCTGCTGACAGCATCTAGGCTGTCAGACAGTAAAGCACTTAAGGGAACATAACATATATGAGACTAAATCAGTAGGGTGCTATCACCTTTAATTTCTCAAGGGGTTAATAATTGTTTCACACACAGGAATAATGTACTCTACTGGGAATTGAACCCCAGGCCCCCAGAATATCAATTAGATGATTTTGGTGCAGTATTAGCCACTGCTTGGCAAATAAATCATAAATTGTAGTGAGAAAGAAATAATGCGACTTGCTGGAAATTGAACTCTGAGAACAAGAATACCATACCTGTGCTCTACCATTGAGCTACAGGCTCACATAGTGGGACCTGGGGTTCCCAGACACACTTCCTTTCTCAGGTATTGCATATCCTGCAACTAATAACCATGAAGATGACAATTAGATGTTTTAGGAGTAGTATTAGCCACTGCTTAGCAACCTTAGCAAACAAATCATAAATTGTGGTCATAAAGAAATAATGTGACCTAATGGGAATTGAACCCAGGTTTCCATAATACCATCCCAGTGCTCTACCACTGAGCTACAGGCTCTCATGCTTGTACTTGTCATTCCAGAATATATTTCCTTTCTCTGGTCTTGTATATCCTGCAACTAGGAACAATCAAGATTACAATTATAGAAAGCAATAATGTGACCTACTGGAGAACTAAACTCAGGTCCCCAGAATGCCATCCCAGTGCTCAACCATTGCTTAGAAAATAGGTCCCAAGAATACCGTCCTGGTACTCCACCACTGAGGACATGTTATTTCTTTCTATTTGCTAAGCAGTGTCAAATACTGCACCCCAAACATCTAATTGTCATCTTGATTGTTCCTTGTTGAAGGATATGCAATACAAGACAAAGGAAGTGTGTCTGGAAAAACCCAGGTCCAACAATGTCAGTCTGTATCTCAGTGGTAGAGCACTGAAATGGTATTCTTGGGGCCTTTGTTCAATTCCCAGTAGGATACATTATATATTTCTCACTACAATTTGCATTTTATTTGTTAATTAAAGTAAAGAGAGTGAGCCTTTGAGAAAGCTAATTGCGAAACGCGTTAGGTGACGTGGATGTGACGTAGGAATGTCCCTCAGCTGCTGCAACAGCAGAAGCAACTGTTGGTCTGGTCTGGTCTGTTACACAGGCTCATCTTCTGTGGCAAACTGTGGATGATGGACGAACTTTATATGAACTTACATGTATCAGTGGCAGAAGTGGCAGAAGTGTTTTTTTAATGTCTTTTTTTTATGAATAAAAGAAACATAAAAAGGAGATACTGAGCCTGTTAAAGTCTTTCTAAGTGGACCTGGGAGCTTACACTTGGCTAAGTGTTACCTTTAAGTAAGTGCTGGTACTTTTCCTTCTAAAATTTTATTTGTTAAACAGTATTTTTTTTTTTTTTAGTCTTTGGTAACTGGGTAAGGCCCACTAGGCACAACTGCTTGTTTTCAAGGTTGACCTGGGAGCACTAGGCGGTTAAGATACTTGCTCAGAGTCACACAGTATGCAAGTGCAGATTGTGAGAATCAAATCAAGGTGTGGTCTGTTGGATGTACCAAGCTCATTCACAGCTCCTTACTCTAACCTCTATGCTATACTGCCAGCCCAGTTATTAGCACTGCACCAAAAATGTTTAATTGTCATTTCAAACACAGGAGAACCCTGTATCATGTTGAACCACAGAAGTGAACCTAACAAAAAAATGTGCTTAAGGGAATCTTGGTAAAAGATAGGAGTCACTGAGATAGTAGTGCTTTCAATACACTTTGCATCCTCTTACAGTTTTCTCAGTTATCTGGAGGTTAACCTTAGCCTGGGTGTATGTACTCCAGGTCAAAGTTTCAGGATAATGTTTGGTTCTTTGGGTGCATTGTCTGTTTTCCCAGTTTTGTCATTGTCAGTCATATGGGTAACAATTAAGCTAAACCGATGTGCAGTGGGTTGAATTATGTGGTAATGTATCAAAAAGATACATATGTCACTCACATAGACTGTTTTAATGGAGTGTGCTGCAAGTTCAGCATCACATAATGGGATGACAGTGATCAGAGCAGGTAGGCAAATATTTTAGGTACTGTGGTAGAGTAAATGTAGGAACATTAGACTATTACATGGCAGTATACAGTACTACCTGTTGTCAGATGAAGCACCCTGGAAGAGGAAGAAATAGAGTTGTCATGGAGGGGGTTGGGAATGTTTAACTGGATGAACTATTCTGTATTCACAGAAAGTGTCTGTGTGTGTTGAATTTGTTTGTTTTTATGTATTGTGAAATGTCATATATTTCATATGTGGCAATTGTGAAAGCCTAGTGCAGCATCAAGAAAAGATGAAAAAGAAGTATTAGTAAACTGGATGGCAGGCAGGCAATAGTGGTCAGTTACATGACGGCATTAGACAGAACATGGAGTGCAGGTTATATAGTTCACATGGCATATCAATTCATTATTTTGATAATGTGGAAAACACAACCAGACCAAAATGACATCAGAGATGAAGTAAGTGCATGGCATGGAAGAGAGATTTCTTCTTCCCATGAGCAATTTGAGTTATTTTGTCATGCTGGCCTGGTCTTCCATGTGATATCTTCAGCTCTTGGCTGTTCTTTTCTTTTTCAGTTATTGATGCATCCTGACCTTATTCTTCATTAGATTTCTGATCTCTCATGTGTTTAGACAGAATTTCCTACCAATTTGTATTTGATCGTTGGAATAGAATGTATTTTGTTTTTTTGGTTTGACTCTTTTACATACAGTAGTACTCCATTTTGAACTCACAATTCAGTCTCTTGTTATATCTTGGAGTTTTTGTTAGACCTGCGTGAGTTGCACACCACACTGCTGTCCTCTAGAAATCAGTTGCTATGTTATGGAGAGAAATCTGCAGAAAAGGAATCTGTGGAAGAATCTGCCTTAAGCTTTTAATCTCAGTGTTGACTTTCCATGTGACTGCCTTCAATCATTCTCATCTGCTAACCAAGTTATCTGCCAGTTGCTGGCCCAAAGCAGAATATCTGCACCAGCAATTTCATGTCTCATCAGGTACACTATTTGTGGAAAGCCAGGTGTTCTGTCAGGAACTGTTCTTACATGAAGTAGGTCAAATTACATTATAGAACCATAGAAACATAGAAGTTGTCAGCAGAATTTAGCTTTGAATGTTATTTATATTCATCCAGGATATGGTCACTAGACAAGCCTGTTTTCAGGACCGCCCTGCTTACCACATATGTCAGTTACAGTACAATACATACATTCAGTCTACATCAATATATAAAACATTGCATAAATAAATATCAATTTCCATATTAGTAACAGTCACAGAAATGCCCTGTGATCCATTAAGTTTTTGTACTGAGATTATTTGGTCTCCTGCATTGCCTATAAAAATGAATCACTACATGATGTTTTAGATTATGTATTGGATATTGCTTTGCATGCAGAAACATTTCAGAGTCTGCCTTGCCTTCACACAGTGGGTTATGTGACAAATTCAGACAGTGTAACTGCATGAGAGGTGCAGAGTTATGAATCTTTGCTTTTAAAATTCTTTGCAAGGTTTCCAATCTTCAACAAGTGCCAAGTATAACCTTGCATATCTTCCAACAAACGAACCGTGCACAAGGATTTAGCGGTGCATCTAGCCAAATGAACAAACTTGTTTACAACAAGCTAAAGCACACGCTTACACACTAAAATTCAGACGCGGAGCAACTTTTAAAATCCATTTATTGAACACCAAGATGCTCTTGATGCGTTTCGGACAAAATCCTTTCTCAAAAGCTGCATCCTAGAAAACACACAGAACTTAGATACAAAAGCCAAATGACATCACAATTACTTAAAACAATTCCATTGGTGAACCAATAAAATAGAAAAATAGAAAATTAACCTTTTTAAACATGCAGTGCTACAAAACACATATAAAAACTTTCATTATAAATATCACATTATTATTGCACTACAAAATTTTATCTATATTCCAAATAAGGTTTTAATTCCAAATGAGCATTTAAACCTGGTTTCTGATATGCTTTTAACCTTAAAATCCATTCATTTTCCTTTTTTAAAATTTTATTATGAAAATTTCCACCTCTGGGTCCATTATATATTTTCTCTATGCCCAAAAACTTAAACTCATGGTTCTCCTCATCATTTCTATTTTCATTAATATGTACCGAAGTTGCATATGTTAAATCATTTTTATTTATTGCTCTTATGTGTTCTAACACCCTTATCTTAAAAGCTCTCTCCGTTTTACCTATATAGAAAGCCCCACAGTTACATATAGCTAAGTATATCACACCTTGCGTATTGCAAGTGATAAGATGTCTAATTTCAAACCTCTTATCACATCTGTTAACAACACTAAATTCTTTACTTTTCTTTATATGTTGACAAGCATTACAATTTTTCCATTGGTTACAGCCAACAGGTTCTCCTAGCCAATTGTTGGTGTGTCTCACTGGAGTAGTAAAATGGCTGTGAACCAACGAATTCTTTAAAGTTGGGGCATGTCTATAGGTCATAATAGGTGGTTTTTTCATTACATCCTGAAGGCCTATCTCACATGATAATACATGCCAATGTTTCTTAATAATTCTGCTAACTTCATAACTTTGGGCACTGTAAGTAGTAAACGAAATAAAACCATTCTCTTTATTATTGACCTCATTTTTATCAACCATTAAATCACCTCTGTCCATATTGGCAGCAAATTGATAACCTTCCTCTATTACTTTTTCAGAGTAACCCCTGTTTTCTAAACGATTTTTTAATGCCATAGCCCCTTTTTTAAAATCTTCTACTTTACTGCAGTTACGTTTAATTCTGCAAAATTGACCCTTGGGGATATTGGCTATTATATGTGGGGGATAACCTTGCATAGTTCTTCACCCAGCAAAGTGCCTACTTTGCTCAGTGAGGTCTACATGTAGTGGCAGTCTACCATCGTAGTTGCTGGTGACGTGCCAATATGTTTAGTTTACAGTAAGGCATGTAGCAAAAAATCAGTATTACTACTATTGGGATAGATGTCACTCACCATCCATTTGGTTTTATATCATGGTTTAGAGGGATTGGTAGAGGTGGGGGAACTTGCTTTTGTGGGTGGGGAAAGGGAGTGATTACATTTTTTCTCAACTTTTCAGAGTACATGTGGGAAGTTGGGAGATGGTGTTCCAGCGGTAGGACAGGTGGGGATATTATTTTAATGGACATGGCATACTAGCAGGGAGAATAGATATGTATGACCCAGAGTGTGGTGGTAGGTTGTTTTGTTTTTAACTTTAAAAAAAAAGATGGAACTGCCAACAAAGTTACTGCAAAGTAGGGGAACTTTTCAAAGTGCAAAGTTCTCTGACTTCTCAATAACTTCGTCAGCAAATTATAAATTTGCAACATCTCTGGTAAGTGGCTGTGACATGAACATAGCAATTTTCCACACCACCTCATAAATGTGACACAAGTCATTTTTAAATCCTGGACAAGATGTCTTTTCAGCATTGAAAGCCCATTTATTTAGCCTGGCCTTTCCAGATTATAGTTAGAATCATATTTAACTTTTATTGGACTAATTTATTTGTTGGTTTTACTTAAGTTTTATTTATCACTTTATATTTTATTGCTCTTTGTCTTATTGTACAATTGCTTTGGTCTTAATTGGGATTGTGCTTTTTATAACTGATTGATTGATGATTTTAACAATATTATTCCCATGAGTAGAAACCTGGTTTTAGATTCTGTGAATAGAACAGCTATTGAATGTTTCTGTAGTGTACTTAATATATTCTCATATGTGGACTTTTATAGACATTCATATTCAAGATTTCTTTCCTCCAGCACACTGGCTGAGATTTTTGTGGTCCTACTGTAATTGTAGACAGAGTTTGGAATGTATGGATTGGTGAATGATACCCAGTATGCTGTCACTGCAATGAGTTCAGGATCTCCCATTTGGTCCATACATCAGTGCTGATATGGATGACTTGTAAAAAGATGCTTCAAAAACATGACAGAACTCAGCACGCATGCATGCGCACGCACGCACACACACACACACACACACTTTTTACAACAATGGCATGGTAACGAGTAAAATAGTGTCTACAGGATACTGTGTACTGCAATTCTGTAGTGGCCATTAGATCACAAAATCTCTTACATGACATGATGGAAATGTGGAACAGATTTTAAGGTATAAAAATTACTATAGCATGGGTAATTTTAAAGTTTGTAGTAGTAGTAGTAGTATTTAATTTGGCACCCAATCCCACAGGCTCTGTGTGCCTTGCAAAGCATTCAAACAACACAGCCTACTAACAACTCATTTATAGAAAATTTAAATCAATGAAGATATCATAAACAGCTAATATAAATAAGTTAAGATTGGCACAATGTCAAATGCTTCTTATTAAGAAGGAAAAGTTAGTAAAAACTGGTGGTGTTTCAGCTCATTCTTTAAGATTTTTACAAAGAAGGCCTCTCTCAGACCCCATGGTAGCTTGTTCCACAAAATGGTTGCTGTTACAACAAACATCAGATCCCCTGAAAATTAAAATGGGGCCTGTGGACCATCAAGATACTCTCCTCTGAAGAACAGAGAGGACAGACAGAAGCATGTGGGTAGAGGAGCTCTTTATGTTGCCAGAACTGAGGTCATTTAAGGCTTTGTATGTTAAAAAAAAATCTTTGGGGCTTCCCAAGAGCTCAGTGGAAGCACTCATTGCTTCCATGCTAGTGACCTGGGTTCAGAAGTGAGCCCAGGTCCACTGGATTGGATGGCCAGGCTGGAGAGTACTCCCAAAGGCAGCGTGAGACAGTTGGGGAGGGATATGGCCAGGCTCTGGCACAGCTGCTGTCCCTCACAGTGAGCCTGGGAGCTTACTCCATTGTGAGGGATGGAACATGCCCAGAGCATGCTGCTGCTGTCGTGGTTCACAGACCGTGCTTGCCATCATGGGGTGGTGGACGGTCATGGGAGAAAACAACCTGGAGGAAAATGGAGCCTGGACTACATGACACCATGCTCGCTCACTGCAAACCTGTACCACTGCCCTGGATACCTCGGCACAACTTGGATGAGTACCTGGGGGGAGGATGGTGCTCCCCTCTCCACCCTGTCAGGAAGATATTCCGTGGGGACCGAGATGGCATAAGTCCTGGGGAAATAGACACCAATGGGATGGAAGCAGGTCAGGGTCTGAGTCAACCACTCATTCATCCAAGGAGGATAAATAATAGAGGGGGAAAACTACCTTACATGAGATACATTTTGTCACAGAAGAAAACACACACTTTTATGCATCTATTGAGAAGTAAATGAGACACTATGCTAGTTGCACACTCTACTATGGGATGTGTGATGCATGCTATTGTTTCTGATGACAGATCTTTTAAATTGCTCCTGTATTAGAAAGCAAGGCCTTCCCCTCCTTGTTTATCATGGATCTCCTCTTTCATGATCAGCATGTGATGTCATCAATCACATCACATTGAATTTTAGCTAGTGACAGGACTGCATCCTGTCACAGAACCAGTTCTGCAGAAATGAACAGATGCTGCAGTAAAAGCCTAATTTTTCTGTGAAAGAAATCGTGACAGAAGTGCTACAGAGAACTAAGGGCCCTGATAGCATAAGACCTGTGGAATGCAAGTTGCTATCACTGATACACACCCCCATAAATAGATCACACAAAGAGATGTCAGCCAGGATGCAGCACAGTAATTTATTTATTTATTATTTATATTTATTTATGAGTTTTACCAGAAAAGCATACTGAGCAGACTACTGCTTGATTCTAGATGCATCCTGGTTGGGGGGGGGGGGGAGAGGTACATAGCCATTCTATAAGCCAATTACAGGAATAACATCAAAACATTAATAACATCAAAACATCAAAAACATCAAAAATACAGGCTAGAGAACGAGATTTACAAAACAAGTGGGGTTACACTAGTCCAATAACAACATCAGTACAATAAAGTTACAGTGCGATACCGTGCAGCAGCAGGAGGTGCATATCATATGGAACTTAAGCTGTGAATATGTAAGTACTACAGAACTTGGGTCAGCACACAGTACTGGCTCAATTAGAACTGTGCCCTTGTGACAACCCTCAGGGGCAGCCTACAACTTTTTCAGGTGGTGGGGGAGATGACCATAGCAGCTGCTGCTCTGGGGAGGGCTCCTTTCCTGCTGTGCCCTTGTGACCACCATTGGGGGGAGCCTACAATTTTTCAGGTGGGTAGGGGAGACAACTGTAATGGTGGCTGCTCTGGGGAGGGCTCCTTTCCTGCTGTGCCCTTGTGACCACCATTGGGGGGAGCCTACAACTTTTTTGAGTGGGTGGGGGAGACAACCACAGTGGCTGCTGCTCTGGAGAGGGCTCCTTTCCTGCTGTGCCCTTATATTAATTAATAATATATCCCCCTTTTCTGGTGGTCTAGTGGCCCCCACAACCCCAGCAGGTAGTGCCCACACCCACTGCTCCCCATAATCCCGAAACAGAGCTGGCAACTGGCAGCCCTCCTCTCCTCTGTGGTTGGTTGCCACGATTGAACTGTCACCGAGGCGCGTACGGGGCATAGGCTCATTGAATGACAGTCATTCAATGAGTGCTGTACAGTTTACATTATGCGCTCAGTGACAGTTCAGTCGGTGGCCAGCCGTGGAGGTGAGAGGAGGGCTGAGCCAGTCAGTGGCTCTGTTTAGGGATTGGGGGGGAAGGGTGGTGGGCACTACCTGCTGGGGTAGAAGGGTGATGGGCCACTAGACAAACACAAAAGGGAGCCATATTAATAATTAATATAAGGGGCAACATCAGGGATTGGAGAAGGGAGCCATTAGACCACCAGGAAAGGATGATTTATTAATAATTGATATAAGGGATAACATCAGTGAGCAGGGAGGGGGCACTAAACCACCAGGTAAGGGTGAATTATTAATAGTTAATATAAGGGACAAAATCGTGGATCAGGGAAGGGGGTCACTAAACCACCAGGTAAGGGCGATTTATTAATAATTAACATAAGAAGCAACATCAGGAACCGGGGAGGGGGGCTGCTAGACCATCAGGAAAGGGATCCATTTATGTTACTGGGGATTGGGGATGGGGGTATGCTTGCCATTGTCACAGGAGCTTGAGCAAACCCCTCCCATGCACCATGCATTTGTTGCACAGAAAAGGTTGCCACAAGTGTGGTAATGTAGGCACCGGGACCACTCCTATACCAGAATCTGGTGCAAGGTCCCTGGCACAATGGGCATCAGTGCAGGTTGCTGTTTGCTGCAGCTGTGCTGATCCCAGCCCCTTTTGAGAATCGGGCCCTATGTGTTTTTTTATACACCTGAGATGTGTAATACCACATAAACCACAAGTTTGAAGCACGAAGGGTTTATGATGGTATTACACACTGACAGTGTGTAAAAAACATGAATAAAGTAACACCCCACTGTTTATTTTATATAATGCCTAGCATAAAACTGTCACTGAAAACTGCTATTAAGAGTGAGAACACAGAGACACGAGCTGACAACTTTCACTTAATATGTCCGCTTGCTATCACCATGCTACAGTATTGTGCTTAAGAGGTTGGGCTTTCTAAAGGGTTGACTTTTTAAATGGTTGTTGTTTTTTAAATACATCACTTTGAATAAATATGTAGTCAGCTAATATGTGGTTGGGATTTAATGAGTGTCGGGGGACTGATGGTGAGATGATGGGACTCACTTTCACTTTTGCCAGGATTTTGTACTTCAGAATATTAACAAATGTTAAATACATTCCTGTTGGTATACAATCTAAAAGGGGGTTTGAAAAAGTTTTAGTTGTTTTATTTTACTGATTGTTTTACTTTGTGTGGGGGTTCAAGATCCGCAGATAATGCTGAACTGCTGCGAATGCCACTGAACTGCTCGACTACACAGGGAAAGATTTCAAAAGGAAAACTATTTTTTTTAGATAGCAGTTTTTGGATGTTACTGTTTCCTTCTTGCTGACTACCAGTAAGGTATTGTTTCAGATATTATACCAGTTTCATACAGTGGATGAATGCTGTTGTAAAATGTTAAATTCTGCTTCTCTTTTTGATAGTGACTGACTGACACCAACGCCATAATAACTAGCCAGTTATTATGGAATGGGACCCATATATTACAGTGTCAGAAACTGGTGCCAGTCCAGTCAACAATGGGCTTACCGGTAATTATAGAGTGCTTAGGACACATATGAGGGTAGTAAATGGGGAACATAAACCACTGGAAAACATAAGCAGGGTAAAGAGGAAGGCAAAAAATAAATGAAAAGTCTTGCATGTGGATGTAAGGGGTTTGGGAAACAAAATAGAACAGCTGCAGGCAACTATAGTCTATAATAATTGAACATAGTGGTTGTTTCTGGCATGGATAACTCAAAAAATAACTTAAATCTTCATGTTGTAGGTCATTTGTTTTGGATAGATTGAGAGGGAACAATGTGCAGGTGATGTGACAATTTATACAAAGACACAGAAGTTTTAGTGGAGAAATTCACACATGGATTTATTTCACAGGACCTGATTGTAAACAGTGTCTTTGGCGCTAATCATTGTTCCTGTATAAAAATAAAGTTTTAAACAAACAAACAAACAAACATGTGGAGGATGTAGAGTCTTGCGACTTTGATGACTGTGGGGATGGGGTGAAAAACACAGTACCAGATTGGTCTGTAAGCCACCAAGTCTATCAGAAGGGATGGATGAATGTGACAGACCATGGTAACAGTATATTAATGGCAGATTTCAGTTTTCCTGATGTAGACTGGGAGCAAAGATTTCAAAGGAGTCAGATGCTAGTGAATGCTATAGTATGCAGGACTGCTTTTTCAATCAATGAAAAGTGAGGGAGACATCAAAAAGGACTATATTTGATATTTATTTGTATTGTTAACCTGGAAAGGAGGACTAGACAATACTGCTCATTTTCAGATGGGGTACGGAAGGGGGTTGGATTACTCTTGCAAATCATCTGAAACTGAACCAGGTTAAGCTGTTGGTTGTATTTTAGTGAATGGTGGAAACTTGTCTGGGACACTGGAAAAATTCACTATACTTTTCAAAAAGTGCCATGGGATCTTTAACATTCACACGAACACAAATAATAATGTATATTAGGAAACAAAGATGGAATAAGTGAGGTGAAAAACAAATGGGCATCCGTAAAATGGACAATACATAACTTTTCATAGACGTGCATTGGGCACGTTACAGTAGTCAGTCAAGGAAGCAGAAAAATACAATATGGTTTGCTAGACAGTTGAGGGATGCAATTGAAGGGAATCTTATTTAACCTACAAAGGTGAACAACCTGAGGCTGCATAAGGAAAAACAAGTAACATAAAAAAATCATTAATGGGAACAATCTCAAATATTGAGTTATTTTAAGTATAGCAATGGAAGGTAAATGAGATAAGATCTTCTTCAGGTATATCATAAGAAACAGACTGGTAATGGACAGCAATGAAAAAATGA
Organism: Neoceratodus forsteri; assembly: GCA_016271365.2. NCBI lineage: Eukaryota > Metazoa > Chordata > Ceratodontiformes > Ceratodontidae > Neoceratodus > Neoceratodus forsteri. The sequence goes on along the minus strand of CM028130.1, from coordinate 1,634,395,835 downwards.
TGAAGAATAGAGTGAGGCTGGAGGATGGCACAGGAAAAGCAACCCATTCTTACCCGTAGCGCCATATGGCGTCGGAACCATCCATTGCTTAACCGGACTCAAAATGGCCGCACAAGATAGAATGAGTTAATAAGGTACTTCAAAGTGTTCAAAGTGGAGGCTTTTGTTCCATTACTTGATAGTGAAAATAATTTTGAGGGACCTGAGGAACCAAAATCATATATGTGCAGAATATTAATAAATACAGTACTGTACACTTCTCAAAGAATTACAGAACTTTAACATTAGCAAATCCCCAGGCCCAGATGGGATTCATTCATACGGATATTGGACATGCACAAGCAGCAGACTTGGCAGACCTTTACGATGAGTCCCTACCAACAGGTGAGGTGAAAATGGACTGGGGTGTGGCAAATGTGGTCCCACAGCACAAAAGTGGGAGCAAGGAAGATCCTGGGAATTTCAGAGGTATAAGTCTTACATCAGTTGTAGGCAATTAATGTATACAATTATTAAGGTACACATGGTTGAATTTCTAGAGGAAAAGCAACTCATACACAGTAATCAAAATGTGTTCACAAAAGGTAGATCATGTCAAGCAAACTTGATAGAATGTTCAACACTGTGACGCAGTCAGTTTGCCAGGGATAAGGCAATTAAAATCCTGTTTTCAATTTCATTAATGCTGTTGATTCAGTACTCTAAAGGAAACTAGTAAAGAAAGTTGGTGGCAAGTGGTTAACATACTGACTAACTAGATAGACTGGAAACTGGTTATGAGGAGCAAAACTGTCTGCAGTCCTTAATGGCAAGTTATTTGTAGTCAGGGGTATTAGCAGTGGGGTGCCCCACGTGTCATTTTTGGGAACTCTTGTTTTTAGTATGTATATTAATGATACTGGGGTTGGCCTACAGGTGAAAATACATTATTTAGTGATTATACAAAACTTTGTGGAAAAGTGACTAATGAGGAAGGGAATTTATCTACAGTATAAAATAAATGTGTAAACAGTAGAAAAGTGGCCAGGCATGTGGAAGTTGAAAGTCAATGCCAAAAATTGCAAAGGCATGTCTATTTGAAGAAAGCAGCCTGATTCTAGAAGACATACGTCTGGGGTAACTTGACTTGCGCCAAATAAAATGGCTCAAGTAGCAAGTTATGTCAACAGTTGCAACATATAGTATTCTACAAAGTGGCCTGCAACATGCCGCAGGTCACTTGCACCAAAGTGGACTTATGCCAGCACTTACTCCCTAAACCCCCTGCAACATAGCGCTAGGGGGTTTATGGCAGCAGTTGCACCCTATTCTGGAAGGGCAGTAACAAAGTCCCCAATGTCACAATTCTACAACAATCCCCAGAGGAGAACCATCAACGTAAGTTACACCAGCATTAGCTGGCATAACTGTATGTACACCCTATGGGGGTTGTGTAGACCTGCCAGCAGACCAGCACCCAATCCATGTGCCTTCCCCCATGCCCAGAACACCACAGTAGGTGCCCCACAGGGCATCTCTCACCCCCCCAGTACCTGATTCCCCACACAGTATGTGCTCAGCAGGGCACCTCTCACCCTGGCCTCCCAATCCCCAAACTGTCCAAACCCTGAAACAACCCACCCCCTGCCCCTGATCCTCACACTGCTAAGAGCCTCCCAGGCAGCTCTGTCCTCCCTCCTGACCTTTCGACTCCTGAGACAGAGGTCCCACAGTGCAGCAGTCTGTACAAATAAAAGTATCATGCAAATATCCCTGGCAGTCTTGTGGCCCCCACCAGCAGTACCAGTCTACCACGCACCTCCCTGACTCATCCCCAGTCACAGTCGATTACCCACCACTCTTCATGGCCAGCCGCTGGCTGAGTTCTGTTGGAACGCTTACTGTATAGATGTGCACAATGAATGAATGTACTTATTCATTCATTGAATGTGTCTATACAGTAAGCACTCCTACAGAACTCAGTCGGTGGCTGGACGCAGAGGTGAGAGGTGGGCTGTGGATATGGGGTAGACTGGCACTGCTGGGTGGGGGGCCACTAGACTACCAGGGTTTATTTGTGTGATACTTTTATTTTTACAGATTGCGGCACTGTGGTGACCCATGTCTCCAGGTCAGGGGGAGGACAAAGCTGCCCTGCAGGGCATTAACAGTTTGGGGGCCCAGGGTGGGGGGACACAGCTGCCTGTGGAGCACTTGCAATTGGGCAGCTTAGGGCTGGGGAGGTCACTGCAACCCTGTGGGGTATTTGCCAACAGAGGGGTTGAGGGGCTGGGGGGAGAGAGCAGTCCTGTGGGGCTTTCCAGGTACGGGGGGAGACACCTGTGCCAGACTACCAGAGGGTGCAACTTGCGACATGCATAGCCATCCACATGTCGCAAGCCACAGCACTTAGCCGCAGGGACCCTGCCCCTTCTAGAATTGGGAGCAGGATCCTTGTTGCAACTGAGTTTGACAGAAGCTGCAGTTGGTGATGAATTGCGTCATTCTTCTAGAATCACTCCCAGTATCTACAAATGGAGTACAGATTAAATAGGATAGAATTAGCCACCCAATTGAAGACATTGATATGAGGTAATAATTCGTACTAGTCTAAATGGTCATCTGAATGCAGCAATGTGTATGGGAAAGCAATTCGATTTCTGGGTTGTATCAGTAACAGTTTCATCAGTTATAGTGGGAAGTGCATCCACCACTGTACAGGTCATTGGTTATGTCATATCTCGAGTATTATGTGCAGTTTTGGAGTCCAGACTTGAAGAAGGATCTGGATAATCAGACACAGCAAGATAATTTCAAGGGGATTATTTTCAAGAAAAGGCTAAATGCTTATGGAAGGGTATCCTGGGATGAAGTATGCATGGCTGTTATAACTCACATGATTTCAGCCAATCAGAACTCAGAATCACCTTATGCCCTACTTACAGTGTTCTCTCATGCTGTAAGGTTAAGAGAGGAAGGCTCCACTTCAGCGTCAACAGGAGAATGGTAAAATTTAAATTTCCAATTAAAAAAAGCATGTCTTTATAATTTATATAAATCACACTAGCTAACATACATGATTTATAAGTTAATACCTTCTCAAAAAGGATGCCTTTTGTTGTATAAAAGAGTCAGCCAGAAACAGTCAGTTCTTCTTTGTAGTCCTCTCACCGAAATCTCATGCAAGGACTCTGTTAAACCATGAGACAACAACAGAGAACCTAGATAGATAGATAGATAGATAGATAGATAGATAGAGATAGATAGATAGATAAGATACTTTATTTCTAAAGCGCCCCATTTCAAGGACTCAGGGTGCTGTACAGAGCAAAACAGTACAATTTTTTGTAAAAATCATACAAAATAGATACACTGACTGGGAGTAAACAGTTAATCTATCTATCCCACTTTAGAACATAGCATCTATTAATCAATAAAAGCCTGTTGGAACAGATACAGTGGTAGTCATAGAAATGTTTTGCCGTACTGAGGTATACCTGGGTATACTGAGGCAGAATGAGGCAGGATCACATTACAGTCTGTGCAAAGTGCCTCAGTGGTACCTCAAGGTACCTCAAGGTAGGAAACTTTTAGATAACTACCACTTACAGGTCTTCAGACCCTTTTTAAAGGCTTCTACCAAGGAAGCCTCCTTCAAATAACCAGGCAGCGAGTTTCACAGGGTAGGCGCAGCCAAAGAGAATGCTCAGTACTGCAAGTGCCTCAACATAAACCTCGGAACTCCAAGGAGGCCTCCACCGGCAGCACAGGTTGCCTGGGGTGGCCAGTAGGGCACAAGGAGATATTGCAGATAGACTGGTCCCCTTTCATGCAGGGTCTTATAGGTCATGAGTCTTATCTTGAAGACAATCCTCCACTTGACCAGCAGCCGGTGCAGTTCGTGGAGGACTGAGGTGATATGATCACACCTTTTCACACCCATCAATAATCTTGCCACCACATTCTGCACCAGCTGCAGCCTGACTAGGTGGCCTCCAGATAACTCTAGGTACAAGGCATTACAGTAGTCCAACCTGGACTTGACAAAAGCATGCACCAGCATGGTCAGGTCCTCAGGCAGGATCAGGGCTCTGATCCGGGTGATGTTTCTAAGATGGTAGAATCCACTTTTGACCATGGCCGATAGTTGAGCATCAAGTGTCAGACCATCATCTAGGATCACACCCAGATTCTTCACCCATCTAGATGGGACAAGGGGAATCCCCCAGCACTAAGCCAGGGGGTAACCCCTCACCCTCCCTCCACCCCGATGACCTGGATCCACAACCAGTACCTCAGTCTTGTCTGGGTTAAGCCTAAGACAGTTATAAGTCATCCATGCCTGGATTTCCTTGAAGCAGCCGTTAAATACAGAGGCCACCACCTGGATACTGTGTGCACAGGACAGGTATATCTTGGTACCATCTGCATAGCAGTGGAAACCCAGCCCATACCACTTGATAATGTCTCCCAATGGCAACATATACACCGTGAACAAAATGGGTGACAAAACCCAACCCTGTGGAACCCCACAGTGTAGAGGCTTTTGCTTAGATGAGGCTAACCTCAATATCATCCTTTGCACTCTGTCTGTCAAGGACCAACAGAACCAGTTGAGGACATTACTGGACAGATCACACCAGGACCACAGGAGGTCAAGCAGCACCTCATGATCCATGGTGTTAAACACTGCAGAGAGACCCAGGATGACCAAGATGGTACGGTCTCTCCTGTTCCTCGCCATCAGGAGATCATTTAGCACCCTTACCAGGGCAGTCTCCATACTGTGCCCCACTCAGAAACCAGACTGCAAAGACTCATAGGTGGAAGAAGAGGCAAGATGCCTCTCAAGGTGAACGGCCACCACCTTTTCTACAGTATAACCTTCCCTAAAAATGGGAGGTTAGTGACTGGCTTTTAGTTGCTGAGGCAGTCTGGGTCCAAAGAGGGCTTCTTCAAGAGTGGTTGACCAAGGCCTCTTTCAAGGCCAATGGAAAGACCCCACTCCTCAAAAAACTTTGAACCTGAGGTGCTGAATGCCATACCCCAAACCACACCGGCGACCCGGGTTCGGGAACGGACTCGGGTCATTGGGGACTGGCTGGGAAGGAGAAGATTGAGCATCCGGAGGATAGCTCTCCTCTCCTGGGGTGGGTTGGGAGGGTAGTCTTGCTCTTGTAGTGACCCCCCCCCATGGAGACCAGGGGTACTGCATGCAGCAGAGCAGGAGGGACAATCCGAAAGCCGGAAAACAATTTTGGCTCCTACCAGATGATGGCCTCCATATTCTGCATGTCCCCGGACCCTCTGGGAGCTTGCCCCTCCACAGCGGCACCCTCGAGCCTGTAAGGAAAAAATAGAGCGCTGTGGTTTCCCGGACCCCCTGGTGCCTTCCTCCTCAAAGGAGGGGGACCCGCCCAGAGATGGGTTACTCTGGGACGACTTGAAGGGTTGGCCACAATATGTGGAGAGGGTGGAGCTCAGGAAGAGGATCGCCGGGAGTGTAGATACTAGGAAGGACCTGAAGGAGAGGTGGGATCTGGAGCGTAGGAGAAGGTAAAAAGATAACTCAAAAAAAAAACTTTGGACAACCTCCACAAACACAGATCCAATCAGGTCCAAACATCCAACCAAAAGGCAGGTCAGACCTGGGTCCAGGTCACATTATGTTGGTCGCAGCTTCAAGATCACTTCCACCACCTCCTCCTCCACCCCAGCTAACTCAAACTCATCCCAGACAGGAGGAGTGTTTTGACACAACTCAGGCTGGACCCTGCATCCCTTTTGAGAGATGCTCAATGAGATCTCAACTCTGACAGAGGACACTTTGTTGGCAAAGAACAGAGCAAGCTCTTTGCACCTAGTGCTAGAACCTGCCCCACCAACACGGAGACAGGTAGGAAGTAGAAGCCCATCTACTGTGTGGAAGAACTGAACTGGTCTACTCCTTGCCGCAGCATTCTCTGTAGACAAAAATTCAGCCTTTTTTTGGGAGATTACCCCACTGATAGTCAGCATAATGGGACTTTTGGGCCAATTTGTCCTCCATCAGGCCAGATCTTCTCCAGCACCTCTCTAACCTCTGACCCCTAGTCTTTACATTCCGGAGATCCTCATCATTCCATAGAGGTCTCCAGTGATTTGAGAGGGGCTGGACACAAATTAGTGCAATTAAGTCAAAGGTAGTAGTGATAGCCCCATTATAAGTTGCCACTGCCTCCTCCATCCCAATTGCACATGCCACCTCTACACTCGATAGGTCCAGCACCGCCTGCAGTCTTACCAAGGAAACCCCTCTTGAAGGGAGGTACTGGATCATCTCCACAGGGGCAGGACCATCTGGGGGCCCTAAACATGAACCCCATGGTGCTATGATCCAACCAAACCACTGTATCCACTCTGAGGACAATAATATCTAAACCTAAGAAAAAACAAGGTCCAGTGTGTGACCACCTGAGTGCGTTGCTGTTATAACTTTTTGTGTCAGGTCCAAAGCCACCATACTCTCAAAGAGATCACTCCTAAACCCCGAGAGCCCACTGTCGACCCATGCATTGAAGTCCCCCAGAATCAACCATCTTTGGGACTCCAACACCAGGCTGCTGATGAGCTCCTTGATCTCCTGCAAAAAAATCTCCATTTCCTCTTGGGGGATGATAGAGCAGGAGAACTCTGAAGACCACAGCAAGACCCACCCGAGTGGCCACACACTCAAAGGACCCTATAGGACCAGCAGGTTGCACCGTGAGGTTCAAGCTAGATTTGAAACAAATGGCCACCCCCCTGCCCCTGTGATCCTCCCTTGGGGTGTGTGTCATGGAGTACCTGGCCGGCACTGCAGCCTCCAGAATGGGAGCAGCATTCTCGTCCAGCCAGGTCTCTGAAATGCAAGCCAGATCAACCGAGGATATCAAGTCCACTATTATGGCAGCCCCATTCCTCATTGACCTAGCACTGCATAACACAAACAAGTTGGATGAGGTGGGGCAGCTGGACCAGTCATTTGCCCAAAATCTACTGTAGAGCCCTTGGGAATTGGAACTAAGCATGGCAACCCCCTCTCCAGTTCCTATTTCACCCCAGGGCATCTCTTTGAGCACACCACATGAATCCTGGACACCCCGGCAGCCACTGAGGGACAACCTCCCATACCCCTCCTCTGAGCTATCCCTAGAGCCCTACAACTCCCACTGACCTCCACAGGAAGTGCTGGGAGCTTGAAGGGGTGAAAGTCCCAGAGGAAAACTCCTGAGTAGCTGCACCTTAAGGGCCTCTGTGCCAAACACATATTCTTAAGATAAAATCCCAAATGACAAAATAAACTAGTCCCACAGTTACATAAACAACCACTCAAAACCCATCCAATTTACCACCCCACAAAACCTTAAAACTACGAACCCCCCAAAAAATACCCACCCTCAACCACCCACAAACAACAAACACTAATTTTACAATTTAAACCCTTAGACCACTCACACACACATTCAAACCCCAGATACTCACACAATCTCACAAATAAATTAAATAAGTACAATAGATACACAATTATCTGAGAAGGGAAAAGGAATCACCGGTCCAGCAAGTCAGTGTTCTTTATAACTGCTCAGCCCTAATCTATACAGTTCTATATTTGAAGACTTGCTAAGGGCAGTTCCTTTTCAAGTCCAAATACCCATAAAATAATAAGCTGTATAAAAACATAGAAACATAGAAACATAGATTTTGACAGAAGATAAGGACCGCTTGGCCCACCCAGTCTGCCCATTTCCCTACCTAATGGATAAGCTGCAGATCCTAGTTAACCAGCAGCCTACTTCTTCCTACTCCCACCCCCTAGAATTGCCTTATGACTGTCCCATGCATGCTTGAATTCCACCACTGTTTTTGACTCCACAACCTCCTCCGGAAGGCCATTCCATGCATCCACAACCCTCTCTGTGAAAAAATACTTCCTGAATTACCTCTGAGCTGCCCCCCTTCTATCTTCAAATTGTGCCCCCTTGTTCTTGCACACCTCTTTTTTTGAAAGATGCTACCCTCTTGGACTTTGTTGATTCCCTTGAGACACTTGTAAGTTTCTATCATGTCCCCCCTCTCCCTCCTTTCCTCGAGGCTATACATATTCAGCTCCTTAAGTTTCTCTTCATATGTCTTCCAGTGCAGACCCTGCACCATTTTAGTTGCCCTCCTCTGGACAGCCTCCATCCTGTCTATGTCCTTATGGAGACTGGGTCTCCAGAACTGCACGCAGTACTCCAGATGGGGCCTCACCAACTGTCTGTACAGAGGGATAATAACTTCCTGTTTTCTACTGGTGATGCCTCTCCTATGCATCCCAGTATTCCCAGCCTCCTTGCTGCCCTCTCACATTGCTTGCCCACCTTAGGTCATCTGATACGACTACCCTCAGGTCCCTTCCATTTTTGTTGTTGTTAGTATCTCACCCCCATTGTGTACTCTTCCCTGGGTTTTGTTTCCCAGGTGCATTACTGCACTTCTTAGCATTGAATCTAAGCTGCCATACATTTGACCATTCCTCTAACCTTGCCAAGTCCCTCTCATCCTTTCCACCCCACCTTGTGCATCAACTCTGTTGCAGATCTTGTGTCATCTGCAAAGAGACATATTTTCCTTCCAGTCCTTCTGCAATGTTGCTTATAAAGACATTGAAGAGGACCGTCCAATACTGAACCCTGTGGTACCCCACTAGTAACCCCCTTTCTTCAGAGTGGACCCCATTTACTATTATTCTCTGTGTCCTATTCTCCAGCCAATTCTTTACCCAGGCTGTCATCTTGGGACCCACTCCCAGGCTGGCTAACTTGTATATTAATCTTTGTGTGGACTGTGTCAAATGCCTTGCTAAAGTCTAGCTAGGCCATGTCCACAGCCCCTCCCTGATCTACTACTTTGGTCACCCAGTCAAAGAAATCTATCAGATTTGTCTGGCATGACCTTCCCGCTGTGAATCCATGCTGCCTTGGGTCCTGAGCCCCTCTGGCCTCTAGATACTCAACAATTCTTTCCTTCAAAAGTGATTCCATCATTTTCCCTACCACTGAGGTTAAACTAACAGGTCTGTAGTTTTCTGCTTCTGCCTTGCTTCCACTTTTGTGAAGGGGAATCACATCTGCCCTTCTCCAGTCCTCAGGTACCACCCCATCCTCCCATGATTTGTTAAAGAGGGTAGTCAGTGGTGTCACTAGTTCTACCCTTAGTTCTTTTAGAATTCTGGGATGAATCCCATCAGGCCCCATTGCTTTGTCCACCTTCAGTTTTAAGAGTTCTTTCAGAACCCTTTCTTCTGTAAATGGGCTGGTATCAACTTCTGTATCCAGAGTGTTTCTACTGTTTGTTTTAGGTACCTCCCACTTCCTTTGTAAATACTGAGCAAAATATTTGTTTAGTATCACTGCCTTTTCACAGTCACCCTCTGCCCACCCTCCTCCTCTTTATTAAGCCTCACTAGCCCTCCCTTGGTCTTCCTTCACTCCCTGATGTACCTATAAAAGGTTTTATCCCCCTTCTTAACTGAGTTGGCTATCTTTTCCTCGGTTTGGACCTTTGCTGTTCTGACTGCTTTCCCAGCTTCCTTTTGCTTTAACTGATACAGTTCTCGGTCCTGCTCCTCCTGTGATTCCTTGTACTTCCTGAATGCTTTCTTTTTCTCTTGAACCTTCACTGCCACTTCCTTTGAGAACCATAGTGGTTTCTTACATCATTTCATTTTGTTAATTTGCTTCACACAAAGGCTTGTTACCTCTGTGATGGCAGTTTTTATTATTCCCTATTGTTCTTCCACCCCTCCTTCCTGCCCATTTGCTAGTGCATTCCTTAGGCACTCACCCATTTTGGCAAAGTCAGCCCTCCTAAAGTCCAGTACTTTTGCCTTTGTATGGCTTAACTCTATTGCTGTGTTTATTGTGAACCATACTGTTTGATGGTCGCTAGTTCCTAGATGGCTACCCACTTCTACATCTGTGATCCTCTCTTCATCTCCATTTGGGAGAACCAGGTCTAAGATTGCTCCCTCTTGAGTGGGCTCCAATACTAATTGTCTAAGGCATTCCCCTTGTAGGGCATCTAAAATAACCCCACTCTTTGAAGTGGCTGCTGCAACTGCACTCCAGTTAACATCTGGCATATTCAGATCACCCATCAGCAATATCTCCCTTTTTCTGCCATTCTAAGTATTCTTTCTATCATTTCCTTGTCCATTTCTCCCTGAGAAGGGGGTCTGTATACTAACCCCATTGCGGATTGTGCCATTGCCGGTCTCCAAATTTACCCACAGTGCTTCTTCTCCTCCCTGCTTTCCCTTTTGTTCTGTTGCTTTGATTCCTTCCCTTATGTAAAGAGCTACTTCTCCTCCTCTTTTACCCTCCCTGTCCCTCCTGTAGATAGAGTATCCTGGTATGTTTATGTCCCAGTCATGGTTTTGTGTGTACCATGTTTCTGTGACTGCCACGATATCCAGATGTTCCTCCTCCATCAAGGCCACTAATTCAGGAAGCTTGTTACTCAGATTACGGGCATTGCTACTCATTGCTGTCCATTTTTTGATGCCTTTACCTTCTTTTGCAGCATCCCCCACTGACCTGTCTACCTCGGTCTTTTTCTCATTTAGTACCCTGTTTTGTAGGGAGAGGCTGGGATTTTTCTGCTGCTTATCAGTGCCTCCCCCATTGACTAGTTTAAAAGCTTGCCAATGAAGCATTTAAACTGATTGCTCAAAAGACTTGTTCCCTTCCTGGACAGATGCAGACCATCCTGCCATTATAGGCTGGTGTCCCTCCAGGTGGAACCCCAGTTCCCAATGAAGCCAAACCCCTGTACTCCACACCATTTTTTCAACCATTCATTAAACTGCATGGTGCAAAGTACCCTCGCCTCACTCATGCCATTGACAGGCAGCACCTCAGATAAGGATATTGTGTGTGCTACTTGTCTTAGGCCCCTCCCCAATTCTACAAAGTCCTTCTGCACTGCTCTAATCTCATGATTAGCCAAGTCATTTGTCCCTAGGTGGACAATGATGTCCAGCTCAGACTTCCATGCAGCTGTTCTCGTGATCCTGAGGATGCTCTTCCTGTCTCTCCAAGCCATGGCACCAGGCAGGCACCTTACTTCAGTTTTCCCTGCTCCCCCCAGTTCTATCCCCCTAATAATTGAGTCCCCCACCAGGAGCTGCTTCCTTTCCTTGTGGTGTCCTCTGCCTCCTTCCTGTGGGCCTCCCTTGTGACAGTTGTCCTCAGCCTCCTTAGTCTCCTCTGTGGGTGCATCCATAGGGAAGCTATGCTCCCCCAGAATGGTGTATGGATTGTGGTGTGGAACCACTGACTGGGTGTGCCTCTGTTCCACCATCCTCACCCTCCCTGAGCCCACTGTGGTCCAACTGCTGTTGCTTTGCAACCTCTGAGGCAGTGGTGGTGGATCTGAGGCTCCCTGGATGGGGAAGTTCCTTCCTACCATCCAGTGTGGCCTGGGGAAAGGTCCCCTACTACTGTCCAGTGTGGCCTGAAGACCGGCAACTTCCTCCTCAGGGCAGAGAGCTGTCTGCAAACAGGGCAGCATCTCAGCCTCCAGAAAGACTCCTGGAAGACTGCTGCCCCACAGCTATTACTTTGCACTACTTCCACATTTTTGTGTGTGTGTGTGTGTGTGTGTGTGTGTGATTGGTTTGTAATATAGAAATATATATATATATAGAAATATATATATATATATATATATATTATACAATGCGTATGCTTATAGTGTCAGTGCAGTGTGCTAGAGAGGATATGACAGTGATATGCACCTTGCACTCTTGAGGAAATTATGTCAGAACCCCAGGTATAAAGGAACTATTTCCAGGGGTGGGTGTAGTGAGGGGTGGGAAGGGATTGGGCCTAAACTGCGCCCTCACAAAACAATCAGCTAAAAGCTCTGACCCACTATATATAAGTGAACGCTGAGGAGTTCTCACCTCCACAGCTCAATCAGTGCAAGTACCGAGAGGCTCTCACCCTTCTGGTACTGAACGTCTCTTGCAATATAATTGTATATTAGAAACTGGGCTTGAAAAATAAAGCATGCTGATTGACTAAAAGCCATGCTCAGCATGCACTTATTTTTCAATAGAGCCCACTAAATAATAGCAACTGCGTCAGACATTCAGTCTATTATTAGGCACCCGAATTTTCAAACCGCTGATCGCCATTTTATTCTCCCGCTAACGGAGACTGATAGAAAACCCCCCCGAGAACTCCCCTCCACATCACACCCCAGAGTTAAACCATGACTTGAAAAAATATGTTCTTAAGAAAACGTAAGCTTTTGTGTGTCACAGCACACTGTTATCTCCGTACAGACAGAAGTACTTGCGACGGCTCCTGCTTCCACAAAAGCCAGCCGATGAAGTACTTCCAGCAAGCTGACAACAGGTCTCGGTGTCGGGAGTTGAGCCAATCACAAAATGGTAGGGGTTACTAACTAAAGCACCCTATTTCATCACTACAGAACAAAAATACTGGCATCTACCTGTTTTGGACGTTCTTAATTTATTCAATCTCTGCCACGGTCCACCACTCTTGGTAATGCAGTTCTCACAGAAAATGAAAGATAGCGATCCACAAATGATCCTGACCATACCTCCATGCTTCCTGCATCAACCCCACTAGGTAGTGATGCTCACACACAGAAAGACACAGGCAGGTTTAAAATAAAGTTATCGAGCCACAAGGCTCTCTTAGTAAACAAGCCCACATCAGTACTTGCGCACGTTTTAACTGTATTCAACCACTTTTTTTTTTGTAAAGTACCGAGTCTCCACTAGGACAAAAGTCCTTCACTCCCAAAGAAACACACATAATTCCTAAGCAGGCGGAGGAACTATTTTGTTACAAAACTAATTTTAAACTATTTTTTTTATTAAAAATGTTTTATTAAAATAATTTTTTTAGTGCCCATTTCAAAGTGCAATAATACCCTCCAGGGTGGACTTTATTGAGAAATACTGGACCTTCCAGGGACTATAAGACCCTCTGCCTGCAGCGTCAGACCTCATTACACCCCTGGGCAGTCTGGTATTTCCCAATAAAGCCCACCCTGTTGGGTATTATTACTTACTTATGGCACACTTGTCCAATTTGAAACAGAAAAAGCCACCAACCAGCCAACATCCATAAGGGGAATTTACAGAGAGATAATCACAAGTCCCAGATGGTCACAGTTCAGTTCACAACTTTGAAAGCGCAGCTCCTTGATCCAATGAATCCTCCTCAGCAAAAAAACTCCATACAGCTGCACCTCAACTTCATAGCACAGTTTTGATCTGCCTCGGACCGCACAGTGGTCTGAGGACTCCCATGCATTGGCAGACACCCTCCAAATACCACACCACCAAATCATCCCCTTGGACATAGCCCCTCTCCAGTGGCTACCCCTCAGAAATCCCTCTGGACCACACTTGTAACCTGGAAAGTGAACCCCACCACCTGCACTCCTGTGTTCCTCCTCACACTCAGCTCTGGCTGGCTCACCACACCGCTCCACCATAACAGTGGTCCTCCAGACCCTCCACCTCACTCTCTCCGTTCCACTGCCACTCCACTACTACATGTCCAGCTGACTCCAACTCCTGCCAACAGCCTTTGCGTAGCACTAGCACCTCATTCCTCCAGGTAATTTTTCTGTTCTACACTTGTTTATGCAAAATGCTGGTAGCACAATTTTATTTTAGCTTGAACCGGGCTTCACGTTTTCACTCCGTACTCCTCCTTTTACTTGCAGCAGTTGCAGTTCCACTATATGAATGCTGCTCAGCCCAGATGTCCCGATCCCAGTCCTGGTCCAAACAACAGAACAGTTTTGTAAACCCAGACCAGCTTTCAGGTTCCTCTATCCCCGCGGAGGATAAACTTAAACTAGCTAAAAGCGCTTAAATAAAATACTTTAATAAAATTCAAAACATGCTAAAATAGTATTCAAATTAACAGTGTACGCTACTCTCAGCATGATGGATGACCCAGCGTGGCTGCCATCACAGGATACTATTTGGTTTTATTAATGTATAACAAATGGCAAATAAGGTCACAAAGGACATAGTCTTTTTCTGTTCTTTAGTACTTTCTATGTTTCTGTGTTATATTTTAACACCTAGGCTATTAACATACAGAATGCATAATTCAAACATCACTGGTGGTAATGCAGAGGAAAAGAGAATTGCTCCTGTATGTTGGAGCAAGTGGCATATAGTAACTTTAAAATATGTCTAAAGGCTACACAAAAATGAAAACATTTTTTGTTTTTAATTGTCAAAATGCTATTTTTAACAATAAAAATTAAACTTGGTGACCAGTGCTAGATAAGGGATTTACTACCCAGCCTGCTGCCTGTGTCTCAAAGGGCAGCTGTGAGAAAGATTTTCACATCACTCTAGTAATACTGGTGGTATGGCTACACAATGTAAATAAATCAAGTTATCAACTACTAGCAGCAGTCCAAAAGGCAGCATACTGTATATTAGGTAAAAGTAACAAAATCTGCATTCCTCTCACTGAGCAAAAAAAAAAAGATGAAAATGAAGTAGCTCTTACACCTGCACATGCTTTAGAGATTAGTTGATCCGACACTGATCCTTCAGTTTCACCATTTCTGTTAAAAAAGTGTTTCTGTGGGCCCAGAAGATGCACTTCTTGTTTACATATCAGCAGTCCGGGTCCAGGAGTAGACTTGGGGAGCTGGAATTGGTATCGTAAGTTTTGCAGAGTGCTGACATGGGCAACTATAGCCAGCCTTGGCAGTGTGGTATTGGGAATGATGGGCACAGTGACACTATATGGTAGGTCAGGGAGCCTGCTCCCTTGCCAGAGGTTCCATATGGGCACTTAGTATTCCATCTAGTGAAGCAAACAGAGGTTGGTGCCTGTTACTGGGGTGGTGGAGGGATGAGAAAATAGGCATAATGACGATGCTGTGGTGTCCTTGTGCCCTGTCTCACAAGGATGCCTGCTGGTGGAAATAGTGGAGATAGCATATGATGGGGCCAGGGTCCACCACGGGGGTAAGCGACATACTCAGAACTAGGTAGGCAGCAACAGAGGAGAAGAAGCTTGAATATAATTAAAAATATGCAATATATATTTTCTACAGTATGTAAATCAAGACGAGCTCTTAAAAATGCTTTATGCCTCTTTTACTATGTCTCTCCGTCAGAAGTGCTGATCTGGCAGTGTCCTGAAATTCCCATGGTGAATCCAAAAACATGTATAACATATTCTGGAATTAGTAAAGTGCACATCCCTATAAGTAAGTAATCAATTTGAGTTATGCATAACATAATTTGTCACTGTGCAGGAATGAACTATACTTTGCATGATGGCCACTTGACAACAACTGTGATACACTGTACAAATCCTCTTTCAGTTAATGGTGGGGTCTATCCTGATTAATCATCACTGTGACCTAAAAATAAAATAAAAAAATACATAACTGCGTAGTGCCAGGTTCAAGTATGTCTCAAAACTCAGAAAAGAGATGGGCCAAGACACTTGTTAGTATTTAAGGGTGGGTCTTTATTGTCTTGCAATACAGTCCAGACTATAAGTGCACAGGAGGTTAAAAAAAGGAGTTAATATGCAGAAGTGTGATGCTAAATGAATAATAATTATCACTTAGCAATCAAAGCATAAAGTCTTATGATATAGATATAGATATAGATAAAAAATTTGTTAATTAAGATTTTCAAATCTCTGTCTGGTTATCTAGGGAGGAGAGGACTAGCCTGTATAAGTTGGTAGAAAGCAACTGAACCTGTTTAACAGAAATCAGCAATGGGCTACAATGCTATAGAAATACTGTAGGTAGAATTGAGGGATTGACAGTTGTAGAGGGATGTTTTCCCAGACTGTGTGGAATATGTTCTGTGACATTAGTAATGATATTTTATGACCTTCTACTGAGATGATGGCGGGTATTAGTGGTGTTAGAACTTAAGACTGGAAAAATCAATAAAATATCTCACTTTTGATTGATAATGAATTCTAAGAAAATTACTATAGATCCGTTATATTTTCTTGCAGTTGAAGCCATAGTAAAGGGCTCTGATTTGAATTTCACCTTGCACTTGTCACCGAGAAGTGGAATAAAAGTAAGTTTTCTTGAAAATGTAAACATTTAAGATACTGAATACAAAATATCTAAGAACACATTGATAAAACAAAAGTATGGAAATACAGGATTCAAATGTTGGCAGACACTAACAATAATATAATAACTTTTAGAAACAATATTAAACACAATTTGAACACATCTTTTTCAGATAAAGTTGACTGCTATAGGTAATTCCATCAATAGAAATTGTAACACTGGGTATATTCCCATGGAATCATATTAAGGCAAAGACTTTTGGAGACCCATCCCCTTTTGGAGACTATTCTAAATAAATGTCTTTAAAGAGGAATACTTATGCATTGGTTGTGTTTATTCTAGGTCTGTAGCCTAATTGATGTCATCTGTGGGTGTGCCTTTAGTTTCGTAAGGTTGCTGAACTAGAAAAGGTTCTGGTTTGCTTTGGCTTTTTGAGGCTGAATATCATGCTAGTTAGGCATCATCTGTTAGTTGTATTGTTTGCCAGCCTCTTGCATGCAATCATCTACTGCACATCTTGAACCCAGGTGGATTTGAAGAATGTTCCAGCTGTTCAAGCTGTGCATGTTGTTTTTAATGTTAGGGTAAAGCCAAACCTGTTTGGCATCTATTGTTTTCTCTTTATCTTTATCCAATGGCTATCACTTCATTGCATATTTATGATGATGACTTCACATCAGTAAAGTAAATGTTTTACAATTTTGAGAATCTTATGTTTTGCCCAATTAATTGTGTGTGGAGGTGAAACTCTCATTTATTCAAGTTAATTGCTGTTTTCTGCATTAATCTATTGTATATAATGTTAAAATTATATAGATTGTGGTTGTAGTGCCCTGGGCATATTTGATGTATAGATATTTATTAATTGGTGCACTGTTGGTTTGATGAAAGGTTTATTTAACTAAAAAGCTCTCTTTTTTATTAAGTAAAGTTTATTGAAAAGCACCAGCATACAAATACACAGCATTAACAAGATACATGGTATAATAAAAAACATTAAGGAAAAAAACACCCACCTCCCCTACCAACCCATCCAACTCCCACTCCCCCACCAAAAAAAAAGGACCAGGCTCTGGAGTAGTGAGGAGAGGGGAGAAAAATAGCATACAATCAAACCAATTATCAAGGAAACACTTTAGGAAGCAGTGACACAACCTAAGGTACACTGCAGGCATCCAAGGGAGCCCAACGATTAAGGTATGACTGAAAGCAATGATGCATAGAAGCCAAAGTATGTTCCATCTGCAGCATATCTAACATCTCCTTATGCCACTCAGAAAAAGATGGCATAACCTGATCCATCCAATGTCTAAGAATAAGCTTTTTTGCTGCGATAGTAATTAAACAAAAAGGTATTGCATGACACCCATCAATGCCTGGAAGTCCACTCCCAACAGATAACATTCCTTGGTAAAAGCATTAGAATGGCCTAAAACTAGGTCCAGTGCTTCCCAAATACTTTGCCATAGAGGCTGAGCTTTAGGGCAATCCCAGAGGATATGTATCAAAGTGCCATGACCAGTTTTACATCTGGTACAAGTGGAAGAATTCAACAGACCCCATTTATGTAATTTCCACTGCATATGACACAAGGTGTGCACAATTTTAAACTGAATGAATCCCTGACCATCACATCTAAGGTAATGATGGATATTGTTCATCATCCAAACTTACTCCCAAGTCGCAAGACCAATACTGTGGCTGGGATCCATACCTACAGTATATGCCCAAACCCACTGGAGGGACTGGTAAAGGATGGAGATGGCAAAATGAACTGTACTAGAATGCCCAAGCTCAGTCAAAGTTAACTCAGATTGGGACATGGGTGGAGAGGAACCAGATATCTTATGCAACAAGTGACTAATCCAACAGTAAAAAAAAAAAATAATCTTTGAGGTCCAATCCATATAGCTGGTATAAAGTAACAAAAGAAACACAATTATAATCCAAATATAGATGCAAAACTAAAATAATGTCCTTTTGAATCCAACTTTCTTTGCAAAGAGGTTTCACCAAAATAGTTAAATTAGGATTACACCATAGGGGCTGATCTAGGGGATTACCTAAAGGAGATTTCAATAACAACTTAAGTAGACTAAAAATAACTACAGAAGTACCAATAGTGGTATCACAGAGAGAAATAGGTAAAGATAGGATTGAAACATTTAAACATCTTAAGGACATTAACAAGGTGAAAGAGTCTAACATGTTTCAATATAAGAAAAATAGCAGGATAAGAGGATACAGCATGAGATTAGAGGGAAGCCAATTAAGGGGGAGTGTGAGGAAGTTCTTTTTCACAGAAAGGGTGGTGGATGCATGGAATGGCCTACCTCAGGAAGTGGTGGATATGAAAACAGTGCAGGGATTCAAACAGGCATGGGATAGGCATAAGGGAGCAATAAAGATGAGTATGAATAGATAGGCCATTGACAGAGTACATGCCTATGGCACATTCATAAGGTAGAAAAAGGAATGGGCAGACTGGATGGGCCTTGCAGTCCTTATCTGCCATCAACTTCTATGTTTCTATGTAAGATCTGTAATCGATATATAAAAGGGCTTGCATAGAAATGCCCAAGAAGCAGCATAAGTCACCCTCAATATACCATGATTGCAGAACTTAAGAAGAACCATCAGGTGGTAAAGAAGCCCACCAAAAATATTTGGAGCCCTGAGCCACATGATAATTGGACAGAAAGTTAGGACCAGTCAACCCACCCGAAGATTTTGGAGATGACAGATGTGGATATCAAAGTCTGGGGTAGCGGCCCTTCCATATGACAGAAGAAGCAAAGGAGTGGTAAACAGAACACCATTCTGATGGCAACCAAACTGTCAACATGGCTACAGGGTACAAAATACAAGGAAGAATATTCATGTTCAGCACACTCACCCGGCCCCACACGGTCAAGGCAACTCTGCCCACCTAGTTAAATCTGCCTTAATTACCATAAATGTATCAGCAAAATTACGATGAACTGTCAAAGATGAAGAGGCTGTTAACTTAATGCCCAAATTTGTTATTTCTTTAGGTGCTCAATTAACCCCCGAGGAAAGAAAATCAGTCATATGAACATGGACATTCAAAGGAAAAACTTCAGTTTTCTCAAGGTTTAGCTTAAGGAAAGAAATAGCTCCAGAATGCTGAATTTCAGCTAAAGTAATTTTTAAAGAAATTGAAGAGTTTACCAAATGCAATAAAATATCATCAGCATAAACAGTTATCTTGCAACAGGCAGAACTCAAGGAAGCACATTCATTTTAGGGATGAGACTTGATGCATAATACTAAAGATTCCAAGTATAAATTAAGTAAAAAGCGGGAGAAAGGGCAACCTTGGCAGGTCCTATTCAAAAGGGAAAAACTAGAAGATAAAACTATGTTGCAACGCATCCTAGCAGTAGGAAAATATCCAGAAAATCAAATACCTGCAAAACCTGAAAAAGAAAGAGCCAAGAAACCCTCTCAAAGGCTTATTCTGTGTCCAGAGAGACCAGGGCCCAACTCTCTCTCTGGATGCAGAAATGATATGTTGTAGCTTCCATAAGTGATCCAAAGACAGATGGCCCACCATGAACCCAGCCTGCTTTGGGCTGATCAAATCAGACCAGACCTGTTAGAAATGAAGAGCTCTTGCCTTAGCCAAGATCTTAAATTCCATGTTTAGTAAAAAAAATTGGGAGATTAAAAACACTCACTGGGTCCCAGCCTGCCTTTAGTATAACAGAAATATAAGCCTCTTGAAAACTGGCCTCTAGCTCACCCTCCGCATAGGTTTCCAAATAAACTTTTAACAAACATGGGAGAAGCTCATCAGAGAAGGTTTTGTAAAAGGAGATCATAAAACCATCAGGGCCAGAAGCTTTATCAGAGGCTGAGGATTTTAAAGCAGCTGAAGATATGCAAGTGTAAAAGATCGCTCTAAAAGTGGCTGGGTGGACTCATTAACATAGGCAGTGGAGCTAAAAAGTCATCAATATTAGCCTGACTAACATCAGATGTCCCCAAGGTATAAAGACTGCTGTAATAAGATTTAAATTCCTCAGCAATCTGACGGGCATGGGTTAAAATCTCCTGGTTTCCTGTCCTATGAATTAACTTAATGGAGTGAGTTGCTTCCTGCTGTTTAAGATGCAGGACCAACACTTTCCTGCCCGCTCTCTGGAGGAAATGTAAGAGGTCTTAGCCTTAAATAAAGCAAACTCAGCTTCAGCCCTGTTTAGTGCATGATATTTATCCCTAACAGAATCAAGCTGCAAAATAATCTGCTCTGATGCTGAGGACTCAGCCAGGCACTCCAGGGAACAAATATTAAGTAAAAGATCCTGGGCCAGTGCTTGCCTTTCTTCCATTTTCCAACAGTAGCCAAATGAATCATTTCTCTGCAAATGGCGCACTTGTAAGTGGCCCACAAAATTGCTTCCTGGACTACTGAACCTCAATTTCAGAAGAAAAAAACAAACTGCATAGTCTTGTAAATGAGAAACCAGAGTGGGATCCTGAAGTAGAGAATCCTTTAGCTTCCAAGTCTTATCAGCATTTGCACTAAGGTCTAGCATCAAAGAAAGAGGAGCCAGAGAGTGATCTGAGATCACTCTAGGGAAGATCACAGCCAGTACCAAACCTGGCAGCAACATTTGGGAGAAAAGGAAGAAATCTAGCCTAGAGTAAGTCCAATGGGGAGAAGAAAAAAAGGTACATTCTCTAGATGTAGGATGCAAAGTCCGCCAGGGTTCAACCAAGGCATAAGTGGCAATACGCTCTCATAGGGTCCTTTGATTCAGTGTAATCTGAAAGGAGTATGGGCCAGTCTTGTCCAAGACCCCATCCAAGGGAACATTCCAATTGCCTGCTAATATTACCAGTAAGTCTGACCAAACTGCAAGATCCAGTGACAATCAATATGAGGACCATAAAATGAAATCAAAAGAAGATCAGTGTGATCTAACGTACCCTTGACTATAACACTTCTGCCAGAGGGATCTGAAGTAACCCAGTGCAAACAGAAATCAACTGATTTCACTATAAGAATAGCACCCCCTGCCCATTTTATATTCACCCCATCACCATAAACTTGATCAACCCAGTTACAATGAAGTAAAGACAAATCAACCGTAAGCAAGTGGATCTCATGTAATAAAACAACTGAAAGATGATATCTCCGAAGGTGTGTCAAAACACATGAATGTTTCAAGGGGGAGTTGGCATCCTTAATATTCCAAGTAATAAAAGAGTACTTAGACATATGGGTACTGATTAAAACCAAAAAAAAAAACATCTAGTAAGCTTCACACCATCCATGCCCCACAACACTTACACAAAGAAAACTGGGCAAGCTCAGGAAGCAAGGAACTGGAAACATAGAAAATGACCTTAAAACAACTAAAAAGCTATCTAATCCATCTCTTAGGCATGAACATATTCTTTATAAAGCTGTGTTATTTTCTTTTATAGGTTGGCACTTGGGTGCTAGGGAGTTTATTTGTTGCTTGCCATCTAATTTTAAAACTTTTCCAATTTTAATTTAGTTTCAGTCATTTAAATAACTATACACTGTGGATATGTGTGCCATGTTTCAAATTTCTAGCTTTTTTAGTATAATATTCTTTATTGAGAGAATAATCAAGGTTACAATTAAACAGACAATTACAGATTGTGAACCAAACCTTTATACAGTACAGACAATGACAAGCTTTCCTATACTTCATTCTGCAACTACTATCAGGTTTTGTCTCTCAGAGATGGGGTAGCTAGAGGTTGTTCAGAGGCAGAGGCTTTTTCCTCCCCTGTGACCCAGGCAGGGGGCACCCAGCAGCAGAAGAGTTTCTAGGGACCCCCATCTATTGCAGAACTGGGACAGTCTATTATTGCAGGAGCTAATCATTTTCTCCATTCTGAGTGTTTTCAAGATGGAGTTGTGCCATTCCCTAAAGCTGGGTGTAGTGTCGTCCTGTCAGTGTTTGAGTGCTACCTTTTTGGCTATTGCTGAGATGAGGGGAAATGTGGAATTTGCTAGGGCCGAAGACTAAGTCCATGTCAAGGCCCAGTAGGCAGATTCGAGGAGTGGAGGAATTGTCCAGCCCTAGAGGTGGGTCTAAATGACTGTGAATGTCTTCCCAAAGAGGTCTCGCTTTTGGGCAGTCCCATAGGATGTGTTTTAGATTTCCTCTGTCTAACTGAGACTTGTTGCAGTTAGGAGATGGAAGGTGACCCATCTTATGGAGCTTGGTTGGTATGTAATACATGTTGTGAGCAATCTTGTATTGCATGGTTCTGAGCCCATCAAATTCAATGTATTTATGCAGATTCCTCTACATAAGTTGGCAAGTGGGGAATTGTTTAAAATCTGGAAATTCTTTCTCCCAATGGAGCCAATTGTCCATGTCCTTGGGGGCAGATACCTCCTGCAGTTTTTTGTAGAGCAGGGAGGTGGCATGTGGCTGAGTAGTGAGGTAGGTGAGGTCCCCCCATTGAGAGGCATCGAGGAAGGGCCTGAGTCTGGGACTGAGGGTAGATATGACTGTGTAGAGGAGCTGTGAGAAGGAGAGTGGGGATATTTTTGTGTTGGGGAGTGATTCAGAGAAGGTGTTGAATGGGATGGCTGAGTCCTCGTATATGAGTTGGTTTAGGACTGGGGAGGGGATGGATCCTAGGAAGTTGTAAGGGATGAGTTTCTTCTGTATCTTGAAGTTGGGGTTACTCAATATGGGCTGATCCAAGAGGAACAGGGGTTGGGTATGAAGAAGCTTGTGTAGTTGCTTGTTTATGAGCAGGGAAGTTCCAATGGGAGTATCCTTGAGGAGCTTAGTTAGTTTAGCATGTGGCATGTGGATCAGCGCTTTAGGATTGATATGGAATTGTTTGCATAAATCTGTCTTGATTTGCAACCATTGGGGGAAATAAGAGTTGGAGTGGTTTGGTGGGGTCATTGGCAGCCATTTTAGGAATTTACCCATGTGTAGAGCCAAATAATATAGATAGAAGTCTGACAGTTGTAACCCCCCATCCATTTCTGTGGTGAGGGTTTGTGATAAGCTCTTTGTGGGGCTTTATCCACCCAGAGGAAGGGGGTCAGAATGGATTTAAGCCTGGTAAATCATTTGATGGGCAAAAATGGGTTGATCATCCCCAGGAGGTAAAGTATTTTTGGAAGAATGGTTATTTTAACCACATTGATTCTAGCCCAGACTGCCATAGCGAGGGACATCCAAAAGTATAGATCCTGTCTGATGGCTGTTAGGGTAAAGTCTAGATTCTTAATAATCATCTTGCAGGCACAGCTGTCAATGTGTATCCCAAGGTATTTGGCAGTGTCTGCTGCCCAGGTACCTCCCCATCGGATAACCTTGAATTTTAGGGTCCAGTGATTAAGAGGCATTCTGGTAGTTTTCTCTATGTTCATGTTCAGGGTGCCAGATTTAGATAGTCTTGAGATGGTTGCTGGAATTGATTGGCCATGATCTTCTATGTAGAGTAGAATATCATCTGCATAAGCAGAGAGTATAAATCTATTTTGGCATGCCTTGATTCTTTTAATTGTGTCATTTTCTAAGGATGTGCTTTGTTAGGGGTTCGAGGTATAGGTTAAAGAGGTAGGGAGACAGAGAGTGCGCAACCCTGATGTGTGTCTCTTTGCAGGCTAAAGGGTTCTGCGTGAACCCCATTGCAGGTAATATACGCAGAGGGAGTGGGGTATAGGAGCTTAATCCAGTCTATCAGAGATTCTGGGAAGCTGAAGTGACCAAGTGTTTGGAACAGGAAAGGCCAAGAGATCCTATCAAAGGCCTTCTTGGTGTCTAGGGATATAGGCACTGTGGGATGCTTTGAGTCCCTGGTGGTGGCAAGTAGATGTGAGATTTTGCACATGTGATCCAAGGAGAGGTGACCCTACTTGAAGGCCACCTGTTCTGGCCCAATTAAGGGGCCCTACATGGCCCTGATCCTGTGTGCAAATATCTTGGCCAAAATCTTGATGTCTGTATTGAGGAGAGAAATGTGATGGTAGTTCTCGACACGCTCTGGGTCTTTGCCCAGTTTAGGGATAAGAGTAATGGTGGCCTGCTGTAGGGATGGTTTTAGTGAGTTAATGTGCCATGCTTTGTTAAAGAGGTTGGTTAGTGGTTAGATCAGGTGTTGTTGGAGGAATTTTTAGAGATTGCTTGGTAGTCCTTCCAGACCTGGGGCTTTGTCTGAGAGGAGGTTGTTGAGTGCTTGGGCCACCTCTGCTGCTGAGATGCCTGCTCTGAGTTTGTCCATACTCTCCTATAGTATTTTGGGTAAGTGGGCCACTTTGATGAAGCACTTGATGTCCGAGACTAGTGCTGATGTATTCTCTGAGTGTAAGTGTCGGTAGTATTTGGCAAATGCATTGGTTATTGCCCTAGGGTTAGTGACTAGAGGCTGTGAAGGAGAAGAGAGGATACCTTTGATTCATTTAAGGGATTTATGTTGCTTTAGTCTTAGTGCAAGGAGTTTGCCCACCTTTTCTCCTTGATCTATGTACTTGTTTCTCACTTGTTTCTTGAATATCACCTGGAACATACAAACTCTGTCTTTTCCCATAACAGTTCCTCATACTTGGCTCTGGTTGAGTTTATCCTGAGCCAGTCTGATTCTGAGGACATTCTGGAAATAGTGTGCTCCATTGTGCTGATTTCTTGGAGAAGCTCTGCTACCTTGCAATCATTTGTGCACTTCTTGGTGGCCGCTGTTCATATGCTTTCTCCTCTAAGGGTGAATTTATATGCTTCCCACACGTGAGCAAAGTTGTCTATGGTATTGATATTTTCCTTGAAGAAGTGTTCTGCACTAGTCTGGAATTTTTTTAGTGTGTGGGTCCTTGAGGAGGGAAGTGTTAAGTCTCCATGCTCTATCCCTGTCTGAGGGGTTCAGGGGTGAGTAGGAGAGTTGTGCTGGTGCATGGTCGGAGATGGCTTTAGTAAGGATTTCATATTTGGTCAAATTTGTGAGAATGTCTGGGGAGGTGAGGAAGTAATCCAGATGTGAGGATGAATTGTGCTCAGGGGAGAGGAAGGTTTAGCTTCTTTTACCTGGCGGAGAACCCTCCATGTTTCTGTGAGCCCAAATCAGTCTTGGATTTCCAGTATGGCCCATTAATCTGGGGTGAGGACCTTCCTAACTGAGTAGGACCTGTCCTGTGTGGCATTTTGAATTGTGTTCCAGTCCCTTGCCAAGATCTTTGCCATTGATTGATGTGTCCCTAATTCTGGTAGGAGGGATGAGAAGAACTGTGAGTCTTCTTTGTTAAGGCTGTACACTGATGCCAGCAGAATTTCAGTCCTGTCCAGCACCCCTCTGAGGACAACAAAGCACACATTAGGATCAGAGGTGTGGCTAATTAACTGTAAGGGCGTGTGGCAGTGAATCAGGATAGTCATATTGGCTCATTTGGTATTGGCCCCTGCTGTGTAGACCTGGCCTACCCACTCCCTTCGCTCAAATTTCTAGCTTTAAAGGGAACCATTTTATAAATAGGCATGCTTTCAGAGACTTTTAAGTTTGATTTTGCATGTATTCAAATTGTACAGTTACACTCCCCAGTACATTTAAAATTAGAGAATATATTGCCACCAAGACTGCCAGGTTCCTAGATCTTCGAAAAGGTGTCACTGTGTGTGTGTGTGTGTGTGCGTGTGTGTGTGTGTGTGTGTGTGAATATTTTAATCTCTTGCATAAAGCATATCCATGTTATAAGCTACCAAAAAACTTCAAAATAATATCATTACTTGATGTGAAATTCCGTAAGTCTTTGTGAAGATGGGTGTAATTTCAATATAAAGTTGTGGAAGTCACATCTATCAGTTGTGCCCAGACATGCAATTATCTTGCAAAAGAAGAGAATGGAAAAGACTGCTGAGAGTGGTAATAAGGTTGGAGTCATATGATACTCCATTGTTAAAGTAGCAGGACAATTTGAGACACTGCAGAGCCATGATGTTATCTATACTAGTGGTTCTTAACTGTAGTAATTAAGTTCTCTGTACATTTATTTTATGCTAACTGTGAATGTATGACTTAATTGTGTTGTATTATGACATGTTCCTGTAACTATATTAGTATGTCTTGTTATTGCAATTGTCATACCAGTATGGTTTCCTGTGTCAGCTATCGCACTATCAATCTACTGCACTTGCCAGGACGCCACTGAAAAAGGGAATGTCTTGTCTCAGTGTGCCTACCAGGTTACCAAAATTCAATAAATAAATAAAATGATGCTAATGCAGGTAAGGTAATCTGCCTGCATTCAGTACAGAAAAAATGAGTGTGATCTGCAGTAACCAGGGACAGCAACTAGAGGAGCTTACCACTGTGCATTGTGAATGTGAGTAGACATTTTTGAAGATAAGGAGGCTAGTATTAACTAAGAAATGTTCCTAAGATGAAAGATGTCCCAAAGAATCTTTTCCAATGCCCCCATGATCCTAAAGCTTGTTAGGAATGACAGAGACAAAAATTAGACAAGCTAGATTTTGGTAAGATTCTGCTGAAAAAGGGAGGGTCTTTGGTACCGGTCATGTCAAGACATGGGGCAGTCTCGGTATATTAAATAAAGGATAAAGGAATGGGAGGCATCTAGTGCAAGGGGCTCCAGTGACAGGAGATAGATGCATGTGGTCACCATGAAAAGAGTAGCACAGGAATAGCACACACCGCAGTAGGAGCAAGTGAACACAGAGAGACAATTCCAACTTGAATGTTAGGGTTGCCACCCTTGGAAGAGGCAAAAACTGGATCCTAAGCTCTGCCCCAGCCCCACCCCTTTTCATGACTCATCATGCATTGTTCCTCCTAGAAGTCCATTTGTTATATCAATAAAAAAGAACAGTGCAGCAGTTGAATAAAAATGTTTAGATGCTGTACTGTGCCTGTTAAAGTTACTTTCCTAGGTTCTTCCTAATTATTTATTTACTTATGTATTTATTTATTGACATTGGTTAACCAGATAAACATACAGAGATAACATAAATCTTATTTACAGGTATGATCTGGGGGGAGACAAGAGAACTACTGTAAATAGCATTCAACAGTATTCATACTTTATATCTTTTTCAGGCTCCATTTCCTGTTCTTGTCCAAAGTACTATTTCAAAGCCAAAGAAGTGACCATACTTTTTTCTTGAGGAAAACAATAATTTAAAACATTTAAAAATGCCTAAATTCTGTTAGCGATGAAAATGTTTACCAGCAAATGAAAATGGAGGACAACTGG
This sequence comes from Neoceratodus forsteri, assembly GCA_016271365.2. Taxonomy (NCBI): domain Eukaryota; kingdom Metazoa; phylum Chordata; order Ceratodontiformes; family Ceratodontidae; genus Neoceratodus; species Neoceratodus forsteri. The sequence continues at coordinate 1,634,368,492 of CM028130.1, read as the reverse complement.
CTCTGTTACTGTTACAAGAGGTGGGGGCAGCTATGCTGCTATGCCACTTTAAGATGCAGTGGAAAGATTAGGCTAAGTAAGTGCTAACGGTGTTAATGGCCATATTTTACACCTCCCAGGGTGACTGCATTCACAAACAAAAGGCTACATTGACAACAGAAATTGTTTGTAACCTGGCATGTAGGTGAAACAATGAATGAATTTGTTTCAAAAGTATGCTAACACTCAAAATGCCTCAAAAACCTGACCAGCACAGAGCAAAACCTGATTACCTGACAGGGACCCTGAAAACCTGATCACCAGGTAAAAAACCTGACAGGTGGCAACCCTATTGAATGTAGGTTATATAAGAATCACACTCAGCAAAACTGATTAGTTTAGGATTTTGAGACAATCAGAGCGATGTAGTGGGGAATAAAATGACGGGCACCAAGAAGGAATTCTGGCTATTCCAAATGGATAGGTCTAAAAGAAAAAGGAACTGGTGACTGTGTTTTGAAAGGACTGAGTCACTGTGTGAAACCTGGAGGGCTTCGGGGAGCAGACAATGCTACTGAGTCATTTTGGTCAAGATAAGAGAGAAGGGACAGGGAGTAAAACTATCACACAGGAAAGAACTCTAAGGTTGAAAAGATTTTCAAATAATTGCAGTATATGGTGAAATTATGGTCCACTGTTGCCTAAAAATTACTAAAGTATATCTTTCCATATTTAATAGTTTCTATAACCTTTCCCAAGAAGGTTATGCTTGCTAATTTGTACACATCTAGCTCCAAAGAGAGTAGGTTATAAGCATATACGTATTTTAACAAAATGTCCACCAAAAAAAAAATTTCATACTTTGAACCCCTGCTGGTTAGAAACCGTTGATTTTAATCTCATGACGCTTGGCATATCCTTAAGACACCTAATAAAAAGTGAGCATTCCAAATTCAAATTCCATGCCTCTTTCTTTATAAATGGCTGAGTTATGACCAAATAAACATATTTCAAAACTTCCACAAAATGTATTTATTTATTTAGACTTTGATAACTGGGTAAAGCCAGCTAAGACAGAGCCCATTTACAGGAGTGACTCAGTCATAACACATAGCAAGACAGTGGTACTAGACAGTTAAGGAAGCAAGCGAATAATTACATTTCAGTTCAAGTAAAACAGTTACATAGTTAATAGTTAGTCAAGAAGGTGCTATCTGTACAAAAGTTAAAAGGAACATAGAGATTTTGCCTTCCTCAGGCAAGGTGACAAAATGTTCCAGAGTTTGGGAATGCCATGAAGTTTCCTGAATTGTCTAATTCCATATAACCCTAATAGAGTCAAGTTCTCTTTGAGATATGCTGGCAGGTATACAGGTTGTCCTTTCTTCCATGATTATGTTTCGAGTTTTCACAGTAAAATACCAATACTACCCACACCAACAGCTGCCAGCTTACTGTCCCGCTCTCCCCACCACAGGTACAGAGAAACACTGACTTGGAGGGTCGGAGGAAATGTATTAATTATTTGCTTCTCTGAATTGCTGTGCACTGCTATGTTTGTTTAGCCTGCCAACTGTTACTTTAAGACTGTTTATTGCAATTAGGGTGTTTCTGATAGTTCTTAGAGGTGCTTTAAGATGCTGCCTTTCCAGTTATTTTGTACAGCATTTTCATGTTATTACCTGCTGGGCTCTGTCTGGTTGCAATTGCTGTGTTTCTGGGTCTTCCCTCCACCTCCTCCCCCTCTCTAACTATTCGGTTTCCAACCCTGACCTTTAGCCAGCCTTTTGTTCTTGAACTTGACCCCTTAATCCCCTGCATCTCTCCTCAGCCCTAACTATTTATTTTCTCCCTTCCTCCTTTTTTAGGACACAGAACACCACGGAGCCAAGACTGAGGGCTCCTTACTCACACCAAGAGCAGCCAGGCTTACTGACCCCCCTCCACTGCAGGTACAGAGAAATGTTGACTTGGAGGGTGAGAGGACCTGTATTAGCCTCCTGCCACTACCACTGAATGCTGCCCCACTCCCACCCTGGGCAGACATTTCTAATATAGGATGAATTTGGTCAGGTGACTGTATCATGTGAGCTCTGGTCATTTTTCTATCTCCCTAAATCCCCTTTAGCAGCTTACACTGTCAAGCCACCAGGCTGTGCTCTCCTATGCATTTTCCACTTAATTCTAAATAGAAATTGTGGTACCTGTCCCTCAGCCTACCCTATCTCTCTCTCTCTCTCCCCATCTACCCATGCAAACAGTCCTCTTAGTAAGTCTCCACCCCCTCTCATTTTTCCTCCACTCCATGGGACTCCAACCATTACTTGTGTTGTCCAGCCCACTCAGAAACTAGCAACTCTGTCCATTAGGCCATCCAGCCTGTTAGTATATTCACTTGGTGTGATCTGCTTGCGCCTTAGCCCCCCCCAACTTAGTACAGCCCACTGGCTGTTTATACAGCTCCCATCATACCCTGCATAGTTGCCATGTCTCTTAAAGGCAAAGTGCTCCTAATTCATAGCAACTTGCTCATGCATTTTCTACACCACGCTGACCGCATTAGTAACCTTATTTGTCTTATTCCCTTATCTGGCTCTGCATACTGGGCCCATGGAACCCTTATCTACCCCTTATTTACCCTGTCTTCTTCTGCTTCTTCTAGCTGGGGACATTGAATCAAACCCTGGACCTGCATATCCCTCCTCCATCCACTCACCAAACGGTGGCCTTGGCTTCTACCACATAAACGCCAGAAGCCTTCTGCCTTAACTAGCTCATATAAAGGCATGGGTATTGCTAAAGTCCCCTGATATCCTATGCATATCAGAGATCTGGCTGTCCTCCAGGATCCATAACTCCTCAATAGAGATCCCTGGTGATTCACTAAATCATCAGGATAGGGGCAAACATGGAGGCTCTGTCGCCATTTACATACATAAAGCTTCCCCTTACTCATTCATTCACCAGAAGGTCTCCTTGTCTTCCCATGAGCTGCTACTCAACACACTGACCCTACCATCCACATCACCCATCTTTCTTGGGGTCTGCTATTTCTCCCCAAAAGCCAAATCCTCTTCCATTTTTACCAGTCTGGCTGCCCTAGTGAGCTTCTACTCTTGGGTGACTTTAACCTAAATTGACTTGCCCCTCCCCCAATCTAGAGTTGGTATTCAAGAGATAGAAGCACTCAGTCTTAGCCAGCTCATAACTGATCCGATCAGGTTAAATCCCCACTCCAACAACCACTCTCTCATAGACTGGGTTTTAACGTCCCACCCTCTCAAGTATCAGTCTGCAGGAATCCTCCCCAATGCTTTTAGAGATCACTGCATCACCTACTGCTTCAGAAATTCTGGCCCCCATGCTCCTCCCAAGTATGTGTTGTTCCACCCCCTAAGGTCCCTCAACATCCAAGCACTTGTGTCCGACCTGTTTCTGGCAGAGTGGTCTGGGGTTTTCAGTCAACCTAATCTTGACTCTGCCCTAGCAGCCTTCACTAGCATCTTCCTAAACACTTGGGACACTCATGATCCCCCCCAAAAGGCTACGTCTATGTTGCAGGCACCTCCACTGGTTTACCCCCAGCTTGATCACCTCTTCAAAACCAGAGATCATTCTTGGAGCACATATAAAACATCTTCCAATGCTGCCAATCTACAAAGGTATAGAGCCCTGAGGAATGCATGCACCAAGCAGTGGACATGGCTAAAGCCATGTTTTCAGAGACAGAATTGCCGAAAGCTACATAACCCCTGAAGAGTTCTGGAAGGCACTCCACTCTCTGCTAGGCTTTCCGCATCCCCCTCCCCCTATAGTCTCAGGCTCTAATGACCCTGACCCCAGCTCAGCAGTCTCCTCCACAAACCTCTTTTTTTTATCACCTGTGCCTCCCGGCAGGACCCCCACCACCCCCTCTTTCCCCCACCTGATGTCATCATACCAATACCACCTCAGCAACTGGGTACTCCTTTCTCCCTACGACTCTATTAGAGGTTCTTTGTGCTCTCAAAACTTTGAACCAGTGCAAGCAAAGTCCTGATGGGCTCAACCCCAATCTACTCAAGATGTTTGCCTCGGCAATTGCCCCACCGCTTTCATATATTTTCAATCTATCACTCTCCCAAGGCACAGTCCTCAAGGCATGGAAGTTAGCCAAAGTCATCCCTCTTCATAAAGGTGGTGACCCGTCCCTACCAGGCAACTACAGGCCCATTTCCCTACTCCCCTCCCTTGCTAAATTGCAGGAGATCCTCATTTCCAACAGGCTAAACTCCTTCCTGGATACCAATGCTATTCTTAGCCCTTATCAATCTGGCTTTTGGTGTCATCACACCACTTCATCCACTCTACTCCACCTCACACATCATATTCACTCTAGTATGGACAATGGCCAACTGATGCTGGCCGTCTTCATAGCCCTAGCCAAGGCCTTTGACTCGGTCTGCCATCAACTCCTCCTGGACAAATTTGCTACCATCAGTCTCTCTTCTTCATCCACCAAATGGTTCAGGATATAACTATCTGATAGATTTCAATACGTGCAGCTGGGCAACACCACATCTCCCCTTCCCCATCCCACTGGTGTCACCCAGGGATCAATCCTTGGAAAAATATTTTTCTTAATGTTCATCAACTAACGCCCCTCTTCCTGCTCCACCTCACATGTACAGATGTACGCTCATGACACAGTCATCTATGCATCCAGTCCTTCCCTGTCACGCATACAGGCTTCCCTTCAGGCTGACATTGAGAATGTGCTAGACTGGTTTGAAAAAGAAATCACTCTAATGCAACACAAAGAAAACTGTCACTACGGCATTTGGCACTGCACAAAAACTGGCTAAGATCCTGGGAATCTGGCTTGATCCAAAGTTAGACTTCTCCCACCATATTGATGCTATCCAAGCTAAGCTCCGGACCAAACTTGGTGCCTTGTACAGACACAAGGACTATCTCTCACTCTCTACCAGAAAAAGCTTGTCACCAAACTAATTCTGCACTCCACAGAGTACACTGACATTGTGTACAGCTCTGTGCCCCAATCATCTCACTCCAAACTGGACCCCTTCTACAATGCCTTCAGTCGCTTCACTACAAACCTTCCTGTCAAACACACCACTGCTACCTGTACTTGGCTCTTTCCCTCACCTCAATTGCTAGTCTTTGCCTTACCCACTTTGCTACCTTCATTGCAAAGTATTGGTTTGGTGCTCTCGTCTCCTACCTCAACAGTCTCCTGTTCCCCTCCACCAACCTGGGTTACTCACTTCATACCTGAGACCCTCGCTCCTTCACCCTCCCTGTATCACACTTGCAATCAGGCAAGTTATCATTTGCCTTCAGGCTCCCCCACCCTCTGGAACTATGTCCCCCACTCGGTCCACCCCATACCCACTGCTGCATCCCTCAAAAAGCACCAAAAACCTTTCTGCACCAGCTGCTCCTGCTTCCCTCCTCATCCCCTTTGACACCATCCTCACCTGCCCACGTCATCCCTGATTTCTTAACCTTTCCCTTAACTCTCTAGCCATTCATTTGTGGATCCCTGCACTTTGCTCCTAATATTATTGCCTGATCATAAAACATTGTATATTCTGTTTTGTATTTATTGTATATAATATAGATTTGAACATTTCTTGTACTTTATTGTATATATTTTGAAAAACATCTGTATTTTACTGTACCTATTGCTATGCAGTCACCTCTGTATTACATACATACATTGTTTCTGGCAGATTAGACCCATTGGTCTTTCACATCTACCCAATACAGTTCACTGTTTGTGCTCAGTAACTGTGCTACCCCTCTCCCCTAGTTTCCTCCCCATCCCCGTGGTCCATAGTGATTTTTGCCCTACCCCCTACCATAACCATGCCCCTATGCCTATTCCAGCCCTTCTTGAACTCTTCTACTATTTCCAGTGTTACTAACTCTGTAGAAAATGCATTCCATGGCACTACAACCCTCTTGGTAAAAAAATGCCCTTTTGCCTCCCCTCTGAACCTCCCCCCGAGAGCTTTAAACTATGGCCTCTTGTGATCCCCCTTCCTTTAGTTGGAAAATCTCATCCAATGTTCCCCTTATTAAAGCCCTTCAGGTATTTGAATGTCTATATCATGTCCCCCTGTCTCTTCTGTCCTCCAACGTGTACATGTTCAGTTTTCTGAGCCTGTCCTCATACGTCACCCCCTCCATTCCCTGAACTATTTTGGTTGACCTTCTTGGGACTCTTTCCAGCAGTGCCATATTCTTCTTAAGGTGGGGTATCCAGAACTGGACACAATACTCCAGGTGTGGCCTCATCAGTACATTGTACAGTGACAGAATAACATCCCCCTTTCTGGACATAATACCCCTAGCTATGCAACCCAGCATCTTATTAGCTTTCGCTGCTGCTTTTCTGCACTGCTCTGAGTTGTTCCCCTTTACATCCACAAGCACCCCCGAGTCCTTTGCCTCCTGTGTGACAGACAGCTCAACCCCCGCAAGTGGTATGCGAACCTTAGGTTCCTCCCTCCCAAGTGCAGCACATAGCATTTATGTGCATTGAACCCCAGATACCACTTTTAGGTGCAACTGTCCAGTATCTTTAAGTCATCCTGGAGTGCCATTTTCCCCTCCTCATTCTCAACCATAGCCCCCTTTTTGGTGTCATCAGCAAACAAAGTCATCTTGCTAGTTACCCCCACCCCAATGTCTGCTATGAATATGTTAAAGAGGACTGGGCCCAGGACCAGGCCCTGTGGCACTCCACTGATGACTCCTCTGGGTGTTGATATCTCTACCCCCACCACAATCCTCTATATCCATGAGCCAGTTTGCCACCCACCTCACCAACTTATTCCCCAACCCCAGTTCACTCAACTTCCAGATCAATCTCCCATGTGGGATGGAGTCAAAGCCTTTCTGAAATCTAGGTAGATGGTATCATCCAGCTTATCTACATCTAGGGACTGTGTCACTCAGTTGAAAAATTCCACCAGGTTGGTTTGACAAAATTTACCCAAGACAAACCCATGCTGATTTTCATCCTGAAAACCATTTACCTCCAGGAACTCCACTATCCTTTCCTTTAAGATGGCCTCTAGAATATTACCTTTGATTACAGACAGATTGACCAGTCTGTAATTCAATGGATCATCCTGGGGTCCACTCTTGTGTATGGGCACCATATGCACCTCTCTCCAATCCAGAGGGACACAGCCTGTTTGGAGGGAGTAGTTGTAAAGTTCCATTAATGGAGGAGCCAGGACATCCACCAGTTCTTTCAGGATTTTGGAGTGGACACCATCGGGCCCTGGAGCCTTGTCCATTTCTTTTTTTTTTTGCAATCTAATAAACTTTACTGTATTTTAAGTTTACTATTGCATTTACAGTCTGCAAGCAATTCAAACTTTTACAGACAGCTTAGTAATCAAAAGTAGTACATAACAAGTCTTCATGGTTCTGAAAACTCCCGTGATACTCAAGGGTGTAGATTATTACAGAGAAAACACCTTCATGTTGTTTCACCCAACAATAATACCCAAAGTTAAGTGTCAGGAGCAATATTGAGATACCTTGTCCATTTCTTATGGCTCTGAGAGCCCTCCACACCCTCCTGACCTGGATCTCTCTATCAGTGAGATCACCCTTTCTCAGGTATCTTGTTTTGCTCCCACCCTGTGGCTCTGGCCAATCCTTTTCCATGGTGAAGACTGAACTGAAGTAGTCATTCAACAGCTCCAACTTTTCCAGACCGCCATTTCTCCATTCCACCCCCATCTCAACTTTTTTATCTGCCCATCACCCTTCCGTCTCTCGGTAATATATTTAAAGAATTCTTTTTCCCTTTCTTGATCCCTCTTACAAGCCTAAGTTCCTTTTCTGCCTTTGCCCTTAAAACTCTTCTACTAGTTTCTCTGGCTACCGCCTGATATTCCTCGTGGTCCTCCATACTACAAGTGCGTTTATACTTCCTAAAGGCCAATCTCTTTTTTCAAATTTCCTGCACTTCCTTCATCCATCAGCATGACTTCCTGGTTCTGATCCACTTGTTACAAGTCATGGCGCAAGTTTTTGTCACTTCCAGGATACCCTGCTTCAAGATGCCCCACTGCTACTCCACATCCATCCCTTCCCTGATTTTTCCTAGATGCTCCCTGAGGATGGTAGCCATTTTCCAAAACTCTGCCCCCCTGAAGTCCACAACCCTAGTTGTCATCTGTCTTATATCTTTCTCTAAGTCCAAGAAGGTAAAACATTCCACAGAGTGGCTACTACTGGCAAGTGGGGCTTCCACTACCAGGTCTCTGACCTGCTCCTCGTCTGCCAGGACCAGGTCCAGGATGCTATCCTCCCTAGTAGGTTCGTTGACAAGCTGTGTCAGGTATACATCTTGGAATATGTCAAGGATTTCTGCTCCCTCACAGATGATGTCACCATATAACCCCACTTTGTCTTTGGTAGGTTAAAGTCCCCCATTATTATATCCTCCCCACTCTTTCTGCAATTTCTCCTCATGTTTGCAATTAGTGTCATATCCAATTGTTCTGATGGCATCAATGGCCTGCAGTATGCCCCTAAGCTAACTCTCCTCCCCTTCCAATCTTGCAACATTGCCCAGACTTCCTCCACATTATCCTCCCCCTCCTCCCCATACTGTACTCTATCCTCTCCCTAATAAGCATTGCCACTCTTCCCTCATCCTCCCCACCATGTCCTTCCTGATATTGTTGCATCTTCTCCACTTTCCCTTCCCCGGGTCACACCTGGAAACGAGCTCCAGCTCATTCTGCCTTTCCTGGTTACCAAAATTTTAAATAAAAAAGAAATAAATAAATATGTGGAATGTTTCCTGAGCTCACTATATTGCAGTTCTTGCACAACCATTTGTTTACTCTTGCCAAAGATGCCTTCTCCTCAGATTATGCTTGCAATATTTTGCTATTTAATTTCTTTTTATTGATTTGTTTACCAGGTAAGTACACTGGACCTTACAGTCTGTTCACAGGCATGACCCATTTGTTACAAAAAAGAAAGACACAGACATTATAAAAAATACATACATATCAATGCAATAAAACATTTCAATCTAGTTAAGCATACAGATATGTTTAGTTACTGTAATATCCATAACAATTACTTAAGAACTTGGAGGATAAGTAGATTAACAATCTTTCCATAAATAAAAGGGGGGCATAAACAATGTTTATCTGTTTCTATATAATATCAATAGCTATTGCATGTGAACACTGAAGATAAATAGACTAACAACCTTTTAATAAATATAGCAAAGGATGGGAGCTAAACGTACTTCAGTTGGCAGGTTGAACCATTGTCTTATTGCCTGGTTAGAAAATACTTTTTTTCTCCAATAGCTGTTATACAAGACAGGATTACAAGCAATTGCTGGTCTGAGGACCTTAGACTCCTGTTCAAGGCTTGTTGTTTCACCAGATCAACCAAAGGGCTTTCTAGCTAACTTAAGGTTCTTAAATATGGCCACTTACAAGCAAGAAAGGTGCTCCACCACTGAGATACTCGATGGTGCTCCAATCAGGATAAATATGAAAAGACTAAAATTAAAAAGGAGCACCAACCTCCCCAAAGCTCTGTATGTACTATGTGCAAAATCTAAAAGCTACAAAAATAAACTAGTACTAATACCTCTATTCCATCAAATTTATCATACATACATTCAGTGGCAAAATCAGATCTATGTAGATCATTGGTGTCAATTGCTGGTACAGGAACACACGGTGACAGAGGTGCATAAAAAAAAACAGTCCATACCTGCAGCACCCCCCAACATGTAGGTTAAAAAGCTGCGAGGATTAGGGTTAGGAGGCCAACTGACTAAGTGGGTGGGCTACTGAATTAGAGAAAGGTCTCAGAGGGTTTTCATAAAAAGGACTAGATCAGGTGTGAGAGGGTAATAATTGGTATGCCACATGGGTCGATCCTGAGCCCTGTGCTGTATTTATAAACAACATATTGAAAGGAATATGGGACAGGATAGTAATGTTTGCTGATAACACAAAACATGCAGCACAGTGCATAACAATGAAGGCATCAGGGAACTGAAGGAGGATCTTTCCAAATTAAAGAAGTTCTGCCAGGTTCCGGCAGCTAAGATTCAATATAAAATGTAAAAAGTAAAAGGTTATGCACTTGGGATGACAGTCCCAAGGATTGAATACTGGATAGTGGGTATGAAACATAGAAACATAGAAGCTGACGGCAGATAAGGACCGCAAGGCCCATCCAGTCTGCCCATTTTTTTCTACCTTATGAATGTTATATATGCCTTTACTCTGTCAATGGCCTATCTATTCATACTCACCTCTACTGCTCCCTTATGTCTATCCCATGCCTGTTTGAAAGCCCTGCACTGTATTCATATCCACCACTTCCTGAGGGAGGCCATTCAATGCACCCACCACCCTTTGTGAGAAAAATAACTTCCTCACATTACCCCTTAATTGGCCTCCCTCTAATCTCATGTTTTGTCCTCCTGCTCCTTGAATATATATGCTCCTTGAATATATAATGGAAGAGAGAGACTGGGGGCCTGATTCTTACTGGCCATAAGATTGGTGCAATCTGCACCAAACAGCAACTTGTTCTAATGACTGGTGCACCAGGGACCCTGCACCCGATTCCTGTGGAGGAGTGGTCCTGGCACCAAACACCTGCAGGTTGCAGCAGCTACTTCCATGCACCACACAAATGGTGCATGGGAAGAGATTGGTAGAGGGTTTGGCATGGAAGCTTTGACCATTGACCCTGCCGCAGCACAGGGACATGCTGGAGTCCCAGGGAGCCGATGCAGGCTACATTGCCAGAGGGGGAGACAGGTGGCAGATGGGGAGTTATGGTGCCAAATGCAGGATATCTGCAGAGAGGCCAACAGGGTGCCTGCTGCAGGTCTAGTAGGCAGATGGGACACACATCAGGGGACTTGGTGCCAATGTTCCTGGTGCGGTCTGCACCCGGCCACATGTCTGTGAGCCTCTGCCATGCATGTCCCATGGCTACTCACTTGTCCAGGCACTGGGCCAGTCCATGCTCCTGTCCAGCACTGTGTGTGGGAGTGGTACAAGTGCTGTTAGACCACCTGTTGGGTGGTTTAACATCTGGTAGGTCCGGTCAGCTGTCAGAATCTCATTTAAGGTGATGGTGCAGTTTGTGTCTGACATAAGCCCCCTAGCACCCTATCACACCATGGACCTTGGTGCAGGCCTGGTGCATGACCAGTCTGATGTACGGGGTTTCTGGTGTGCCACAGCTGGCCTTTCAGAATCTGGATCTCTGCAATTTTTGGCGCAATGTGCCCATTGCGTCAATTCTGTTTGATGCAGGCACAATGCATCAAATTCAGAGTTTTGAGATTCAGGACCAGTGAGTCTTGATCAGTAACAGCCTAAAGACCTATACATACTGCAATAAGACCTACAGCAAGGCATACAAAATTGCTTAATACAAAGGGAGCACCTTCTTGTACAGAAGAAATGGTTCTGCTATTATACCAATCACTAGTCTGGCCCCCACCTAAATTACTGTACCCTGTTCTGGAGTCTACATGTAAACGAGGACAGAGACCGCCTTGAAACTATAGCCAGCTGGGGAAATCTTATGCAGAAAGGTTGGAAGATCTCAACATGTACTCTCTGGAGAGTAGAAGAGAATGAGGCGACATGACAGAAACTTTAAAATATCTAACGGTTATCAACAGAGTTGACTGCAAGGGGCTACTCATCTTCAAGGCTGTAACATTATGAGGGGGAACAACCTGAAGCTAGAAAGGATCAAGTTCAGGACAGATATGAGAAAATATTTTTCACAGAAAGGATGGTGGACAGATGGCTCTGACTGTCACATGGTCTGGTTAGTATACATGCCTTCATGCATAGATGGAGCTTATTTATGGTGTGTGGGGTTGACTTGGAGTGGAATGGATGGGAGCTGATTTCAAGGAAGGCTAAGAACTTGCTGGGGAGTGAGTCATCTAAGCAGGGATGATCACACCAATACTTGACTGGCATCTGGACTGAGTTAGGGATTGAACAGAATGGATGGAACAGTGGCCTTTATCTGCCCATTATGTCTATTATCTACAATCAGTGATGATGTTTTGATTAAAATTGGATGTTTTTAGTGAATTTCTTCATTTCACATTGTCTGTACCTCCTATGACGTCATCATACTCTCCTAATTGTATGAAAACCTTTTGCTATGGAAATGTTATTGATGTTACAAGCAGAGGATTATAACTTCAGGGCAGGAAAAACAGAGGGGACAGATGATGTCTAAGGGGCAAAGAGCTATTTTTGGTAACCCATGAAAATCATGACTACATTTTAGCGACTGCAAAATTGCGATGCGGCAATAGTGATATTTTTTCCTGCGACAGCTACAGTAGATGATTGTGCTGTATCCAAAATAGTGCCGTGGACTTGCCAACATGTTTTCCAAAATAGCAAGTGGTATAAAATAACACCTACCAGCAACCTTGCTCCACTTTGCTCTCACTTGACTGCTCACACCTCCTGCTCACCTCCTGCTTTCAAACTAAAATCCACTCACACCTCCTGCCTCCTCATAGTCACCCCCATGATGACATCTGACGAAAGCTCCCATGCATCAAAATAGCGACTATTCTACCAAAAAAAAAAATCACAAGTGGTGATTGAATCCACCGCTTGTATTCTGACTGCCACATCAGCTTTTGTGTGCTTCTGCACATACAAGTGATAATTCTCAACACTTCTTTATTTGAACTTCAAAAATCAAAACACAAAATGCAAACAAATGTAAATCATGGGGATGCCAAATAAGGTGTCTGACCTGAAACTGAAAACTGTAGGCGAGCCCTCTTAGAAAATCATATCTGCTTCCCTCTGCATATTCACTAACAATGGAGACAATTCATAGATTCATATCTTTATATTTTCTTTTCCGACCACTACCACCTGCCCCAGACAATGTCTGCTCTATTTTCAACTCTGTCATCTGCTGCTCCTCTTTCAAGCATTGGATCAGTTTTCATATGCTGGGGTGACAGGCTCCAAGGTGACTGTTTAAGCCACAATGCCACCCTTCTACAGCATTATTTGTGTGAGGTAGTCCCCTAGAGGTGGCATCGTGACAATTACATTGTTCAGGTGGAAATGCTGCCCTTCTTCTACCTGAGTGTCCCCTGGGTGTACCTATCCAGGTCAATTCGGAATAGTCTAGTAGTGGTAGTAGAATGTCTTCATTAGTGGTGAAAAATTCTATTTATACATGGCATCAAAGGTGGTAACCACATCACTTATGGGGACAAAATTCAAGGATGAAAGCATGTGCAACTAAAGAACAAAGTCAGGGTCAGAGCAGTATTTCTCCTGCACCATCGGGTACTTTTGTATCCTTCGCCATACGGCTTGAGCAATATGAAAACAATCCCCTAATTTTGGTGTTAGGGAAAGATGCACTAAATGCTCACCAGGCAGATTTTTCAAAGTCCATAATAGTCGTATTAGGATTCAAGGAGGTGCACAATTCTTGGAGCTGTGAGTAAACCCTGGGAAAGGCTGTGGTTTTTCGAGCGTACATAAGCACATACAGTGCTGTTACTACATGTCCTGACTTCATGCAATGAACAGTGTAAAGCTGATGAAATAATGAAAGGCAGGACTTAAAGGTTCTATCAAGCATCCAGTCTGCACATTCCTGCAGCATTTTTAGGTTTGATTCAGTGGCAACCATCAAAAATCTGTCCTTTTCTTTACCACTATCATATACCAGGGATGGCACTCAAGCAGTAGTAAATGTGAAATCTGATGGAATTTCAAGTTTCTCTACTGAGGTAGGGGTGGCTGAACAGCCACGTTCAACTTGCCTGATGTGCTGAACCGTTCTTTTTATTAACTGAACTCTAGGCAAGCGGCTTACCATTGCATTGGGGCAGCTGTGGTGCGCTGCACAACCACCTGTGTAGGGATTTGAACACTTGTTCTTGCTCTCTCCTACTCATCAGCCATTATCGTGTGCACCCCAACACCCTCAGTATCTGGAACATAAGAATGTTCCATTATCTGTGCTGACACTGTGTTGCCAACGGTATGCAGTCTAGTAAGGCAACTGAATTTATGGGCATCGGCTCACCTCCCGTAGACCTTATCACCTTTTTCTTTATCTTTTCTGTACATATAACCAGCACATACAGCAAGTGGCCTAACTTTTTGGCTTGTGATAGGCTTGACCTCCATACTGGCAGAGAGTAAGGCAAGTGGGAGTGAACAGCAACAGTTGCTCAATTTATAGCTTTTTTTTTAACAAAACCAGTTGGATCAATCATTAATCCAAATGCCACTGATTGTTTCATTTGAAACTGGTGGGTTGAACAACGTGCAGCATTACAGTTACACAAGGCTCAGGACAGAGCAAAGCCCTATTCATTACACATGTTCTGGCCATGAAATGCTGCATTGTGGGAACAAGGAAGTTGCTGGAGTGATGTGGGCCGGAGCGAGCAAGGGGTGAGTACGCTTTGTGGAATTTTGATGCAGTGGAGGGGTTGGAATCTGTTAGCCGCTGATCGCTATTTTTAAGAGGCAGTGAAATTGTGCAGTGCTAAACTGTTTGGTCACACTACTGGCACTTGCTATTATTCAGGCGCTATAATGCAATTCGCTATTTTACAGTAGTGATTATTACATGAAAACCTTGTTTCATGCAAATATATTTTAGAATAAAGAATGGGATGCACTGAAATTTATATTTTGGTGAATGTTTAAAGTAATGCCAATGTGAACTACAGTTTTTAAGAAGGAAAATGAAAAACCACTTTAAGCAGAAATCAGCTTCCTTACTGAATGGTCTTGGTCAGATCAGAGAGTGCACAAGGATTTTTTTTCTTCTTTACTTCTTTGAGGAAAAAAAAATATATGTATTATTTTCTTTTCAAAATGAGGCATACTGTCTATGGGCTCTCTTCACTAACATGGCCACTGATGACAGAATGGAATATTGGTGGGTGTGCAATTGAGTATCCATGGAGTTATGCAAAACACATAGTAGTCAACAACAGCCCTGCATGTGGGTACAGAGGTGTGCAGGGGTGCCCTGGAGGGAAAGGAGCAGGGGATGGGAGGGACTGCTGCAGACAGGAACTCCCCATGACCCCAGCATACATGGTGATCTTCTCTCCCAGGGATACACAGCACTCCAACATGCATGCATGTTTATGCATAAGAACATTTCGGCAGAAGGGGACTGTGTTATCCATCTAGTCTGCTCAGGTTACCTACTCCTTCCCCATTCTGTTCTTCTTCCGAGATTCCCACAGTACTTGTCCCATGCTTGCTTAAAAGCAGTGACTGTTTTGGCCTCCACAACCTCTGATGGTAAGCTATTCCAAGGGTCCACCACCCTTTCTGTGAAGTAGAACTTACGAATGTTGGTTTTAAACTTACCCCCGTTAATCTCAAACTGTGCTCCCTCATTTGTGTGGTCTCGTTTTTGAGAAAGAGATTTTCTGCTTGTATCTTATTTATGCCCTTTATGTATTAAAGGTTTCTGTCATATCTCCCCATTTCTCCTTTGCTTGAGGGAGTACGTTTGCAGTTGCTGTAATATAGATTCATATTGCTCCAGGTGCAGTTCCTGTACCATTTTAGTAGCTCTCCTCTGTACAGCCTCCAAGCAGTCTATGTCCTTTTTTAGGTGTAGCCTCCAGAACTGTACACAGTACTCAAGATGTGGCCTCACCCAGGACTTGTACAGAGGGAGTATTACCTCTCATTTCCTACTTGTAATGCCCCTGCCAATACATCCAAGGATGCTACTAGATTTCTGCGCCACCCTTTCACATTGTCTACTCACCTTTAGATCATCAGAAATAAGTACTCCGAGGTCTAGCTCAACTTTTGTTTCTGTTGATTGTTCACCAAGTGTGTATGTTTTCCTTGGGTTTCCTTTACCTAGGTGCATGATCTTGCACTTTTTGGCATTGAATTTCAACTGCCAGTCCCTAGACCATGCTTCTAGGTGCTTTAGATCTGCTTCCATTGCTGCCATTCCTTCAATTGTATCTACCCTGTTGCAGAGATTTGTGTCATCTGCAAACAGGCATACCTTATCCGGCAGGCCATAAGCAGTGCCGCTGACAAATATATTGAAGAAGACTGGGCCAAGGACAGATCCTTGAGGCACACCACTGATCACCCTTCACTCGCCAGACAGTGCTCCATTGACTATGACCCTCTGCATTTTATTGTGGAGCCAGTTTTGAACCCAGTTGACTATTTTGTGCCCTAACCCGGAGTGCTCTAGCTTATTGATCAATCTTCTATGGGGGATACAGTCAAAAGCCCTGATGAAATCTAGATAGACTATGCCTGCCACCCCTCCTTGGTCCACTATTTTGGAGACCCAGTCAAAGAATTCAATCATATTTGTTTGACATAACCAACCTGCTGTAAAGCCATGCTGTTTAGTATCTAGCTGCCCTGTTTCCTTAATGAACTTCGCTATTCTTTCTTTAAGTAGGGACTCCATAAGCCTCCCCACTACCGAGGTCAATTTCATTGGCCAGTAGTTTCTGACCTCCTCCCCACTTTCACTTTTGTGCAGTGTTACTACTGTGGCCCTTCTCCAGTTCTGAGGTATTTCCCTGCTCTCTAGAGATTGTCTGAATAATTCTGTCAGTGGGACTGTAATTTCCCATGCCAGCTCCTTCAGAATTCTAATGTGGATTTCATCTGGGCCCATTGCTTTATTTGCTTTTAATTAGAGAAGCTCTTTTAGAATGCTGTCTCTTGTAAATGGTATAGTATCTGCTTCTAGGCTGAGTCTGCCTGTGTTCTGCATTTTGGGTCCATTGCCATCATCTTCTTTTGTGAAGACTGAGCAGAAGAAACTGTTCAGAATCTCTGCTTTTCATTATCATTTTCTGCCTGTTTGCCATCCTTGGTTGCTATTCTTATAATGCCTCCTTTTGTTTTCCTTTTTTATGTTTGCTTGCACGCAGGTGCAAGAAACATAGTGCCATCATCTGAGTTTTTGTAGGTGTGGCACCCGTCTTCCAATTCAGTCAGTGTGTTTGCAGGCGCGGCCTCAGTTCTCCAATGAATGCTGCAGCTGTCTATGACAGCAGTTGAAAATGCAGTGCCGTACAGTTGAAAGGGAGAGCTCCACTTCAGTCAGCAGCACCCCTCCCACACACACACACACACACACACACACACACACATGCACGCACGCATATTGTGTGCTCATGCATTCCCCCCCACGCACACACTGTATGGCTGACGAGGGTGCTCAATCCTCTGTCAGCTCTGCTGCACTCCTCCTCAACAAAAAGCCTTCCAGGTGCCACACTGGGAGCCCACCCTAGCATGGCAAAAATTGCTATGGCCTACGGGGGTACCCAATCCTCCATCAGCTCCAGGCTCCCTTAAACAGCCTTCCAGCTGCCATGCTGGGAGCCCATCCCAGTGCAGAAAATGTCCCGCGTTGTCTTCCTAAATAAAACAAACCTGTAAACAAAAAAAGTTCCCTCAGCGGTCTTCCTGCACACCCAGCCCACCCTCTGTGCACTCTGCCTCCCCACACCCCACCTCACCCCATACTTACCTCCGGAGTCTGGCGCGACGATCTTCAGGGGACCAGGAAAATGTCTGCACTCTTCAAAGTCGACCGCAAACTAAGGAAATGCCGGTCAGCTGTATAATGCCATAAATAGGGTTTTTTCAACTTTGATGCATATCTCAGGCATTTTTTGGAATTTTGGCACCAAATTTTCAATATGGGGTTTTTGGGACCCCCCTCCTGTATTCTGAACTGTCATGCCGTTAATCAGGCCCAAAGGGTGATTTCACGGTCACTGCGAGAAATCACCTTTCGGGACCGATTAACAAAACAACAGTGCCAGTGTTCATAAGGTGGGCTCTCAAAAAGCCTATGTTGCAAATTTGGTGCAATACTAAAATGACCGTTTACGAGCTGCGTGCTGCGGTTCCTACGCACTGTAAGTTCTAAATGTTTAATATATGCACTCCGGATTTTCAACATTGCCATTTTACCACACCTCCTTATGAGCAGTACAGCTGTCATTTTTTACATCTCACCCAAAATGTGTTTCCACGCATGTAGCACACAGTGGTGCAGTCGGTGTGCGCAATCAATGTTTGGGACAGATTAAGAAAATCACAGTGACACTGTTCATGAGCAGAGGTCTTAAAATGGCTATGTTGAAAAATGTGGTGAAAAAAATTCCCCAAAATGACTGTTTTAGGAGCGCACGTTGCACAGTTCCTACGCACGCTCGCAAATTTGTGAATTTTTAATATTTGCACGCCAGATTTTCAACATTGCCATTTTACTACACTTCCTTATGAGCAGTACAACTGCCATTTTTAACATCTCACTGAAAATGTGTTTCCCCACATGTAGCACATGATGGTGCAGTCGGTGTGTGAAAGTAATGTTTGGGACAGATTAAGAAAATCACAGTGGCACTGGTCATGAGCAGAGGTCTTAAAATGGCTATGTTGAAAATTTGGTGACAAAAGTCCATAAAACGACTGTGTTACGAGTGAGCATTGCGCAGTTTCTTCATAAGTTCATGAATTTGCAATAATTTCAGTCCAGATTTTCACCAGTGGCATTTTTCCACACTTCCTTATGAACAGTACAGCTGTCATTTTTCACAACATGGCCGAAATGTGTTTTTCACACTTTCAGCGCAAAAATGCATGGTCGCTGTGGGAAATCATTGTTCAGGACAGATAAAGAAAATAACAGTGACACTGTTCATGATCAGAGGTCCCAAAATGCCTGTGTTGACAATCTGCTGTAAAAAATCCCCAAACTAATTACACTACGAGTGTGCGTTGCACAGTTTCTATCGGCTTGCGATGTCACCAATTTTTAATATTTTCACTGCAGATTTTCACATTGCCATTTTTTGCACCTCCCCATGAACAGTACAGCGGTCATTTTTCGCATCCTGTTCGGAATGTGTTTTTGCACCTGTGGTGCCAAATGCCGTAGTCGTTGTGCAAAAGCAGCTTTTGGCTAACAAACTGATATTGCCACCGTTTACAAAAAAAACATGCTGAAAATTTGGAGTGAAAATACCAACAAATGCCTGAGGCGTTAGGGTTTCTGACCATAACACACCACCCTGTAGAGAATGACAGGCATCAGGGCTGTGACTTGGAATTGTCGCCTGCAGTGCTCATACCATTCCACCCCCACCCACAACCTGCAGCCAGTGACAGGCATTGAGGTGTGCCTTGGACTCTTTCATCCCCAAAGTTCACCCCATTCTCCTATACTGCACCCATCTCACAATATTTCCTGATGGAATGGGGTGCGCATAAGGACCAGAGACCCCAAGGCACACCGTGACACTTGTCGGTGTCTGCAGGGTAGGGTGTGGTGAAATGGCGTGGCCGTTATACCTGATTACCCAAAGGCACACCCCAATGCCTGTCACTATCTGCAGCATGGTGATGGGGTTGGCTTCAGTTCAGTACTTCTCTGCCATTCCTATTATGCAGCTCTGTAACTCCTACACTACCAATGCCAATGCCAGCAAGCAAACATTCAGCATTGACAAATGCGTGTTCTCTGATGTATCCATAAAAAGTTTTGTCACCCTTCTTCACTCCTTATGCAATTCTCTTTTGTTTGGGCTTTGCCTGCCCTTACTGCCTTCCCTGCTTCTTCAGCTTGGTTTTGTAGACTTCCATATCTGCCTCATTGTTAGTATCCTTGAATCTCTTGAACACTTTCCTTTTATCCTTTATTTTTGTTACTACATCTTTGATATGCAATGGTGGTTTTCTCCTTATTTCTTGACTTAGAGATCTGTTTCATGCACTGGGCAGTTACTGTGAGTAAAGCTTCATTCAGGGCTTTCCACCTCTGTTCCAATGTGCCCCCTGTTTTACTTGCTAAGTATTTGTTTTATGGAAGCCCTCATTAGAGTAAAGTTGGCCTTCTTGAAATCCAGGACCCTGAGTTTGCTGTGGCTGACTTCCTCTTTACTGGTGACGGTGATCCAGATGGTTCCATGGTCACTGGTACCCAGATTGTTGCCCCCAGTTGTGTCAAAGATCCTGTCATTATTTGAAAGCACAAGTCCAGGATGGCTTCCTATCATGTTGGTGTGGTCGCCGACTGTTCTAGTCCTGCTCCCTTTAGTGCTAGGAGGAATTATCTGCTCCTTTCCATACAGGTTTTGTGTGAGAGACGATTCACATCCGGTAGATTGAAATCACTGACCAGCAGCAGTTCTCCTTTGTCTGCCATCTGTAGGATGGCCTTCAGGAGTTTCCAGTTCAAGTCTTTATCTTAGGCTGGAGGTCTGTATATAACCTCAACTTGGATAGGGTACTTACTTCCTGCTCCAGTGGTGACCCAGAGGAACTCTGCATTGCTGCTGTGCCCCTCGGTTTCCATAGCATTGATGCTGTTATTTATATACAGTACATTGCTTTGTTTCTGCTACCTGTAAAAACAATCAGTGATGTTCTGCCTTTTAGATATACAAGCCCTTGTTATATCAACTGCACATAAAACCAAAGTACACACAGAACTGATAGGATGAAAAGGAAACTTGTTGCTTTTATGTTAAGGGGACATAGAGTAAGTGTTCCAACAGCTACTTATGCAGAGAGAGCAGCCGCTGGTTGGGTCTGAGCAAAGCGAGCAAGGAGAGAAGCTGTCTCAGTGGAGAAAGGAGCCAGGACTGTGCACTCCAAGGGGGATTCACCAAGGTAGAACTGCTGTCAAGGAATCCCTGCTTCTGCAGCTGTCGGAGTCTGCCTTCCCTCTGTGATTGGTTTCTCTCCCAGTTGGTGAAGATCAGTGAAGCTCAGCAGACAGTAAGGCTAGAGGCTGGACTGCACTTGGTGTATGCCCCCTAGGGTTGCCCTTTGTGTCTGAGCTGTTGCTTCTCTGTGCATGTAGAGTTTCCAACATGACAAGAGTAACATAGAATTTACAGGGTGGCCGCCACGGGTGACTAGCCAGTGATGCGATGCTCATACTGATGGAACATGACCCACTGGGGTAGGAGAGAGGAATAAAACATTCACGCAGTATTGCTGGCACCTGTCTGATGTGAGCAAGGTAAGTGTGTGTAGGGATATTTTGTGCATGTCATGGTATCAGAGTGCAGTTCTCTCCTTTGTGTCACCAATGCACCCTGGCCCTGAACATGGCAACATTGCTGCTGCACCATCCATGGTGTGGGGCCCCCACATGTGAGTGAAATGGACACCACCATGTGAATCACCATGAAAGGGGATGACTGTTATAGGGTGAAAGCGGGACTCATGCCCTGGTGTGTGCCCTACCCAATCAGTATGCAGAGCCAATCACCGCCCACCCCAGCTCCCTGCCTGTGATAGGGATGCCTAACAAAAGGGAGGTGGCATTCACAGAGAGCCAGCTGGTTTGTGAAAACATTAGCCTGACCAGACTGCTGTTCTAGTACATAGTCATGCATATTGTCTGTTAGGATATGCACCATTTTGATTGTTCAGTATACTCTGTATCTGCCTTGTGATCACACGTTGGGGTGCATATCCTGTCTTACCTATCGTTACATTACTGCTGTGTGGCATTCTAGCTGTACTGCACACACCAGTCATTTTGTTCCCCAGGAGCTGCCCCTATACTCTATAGTATACAGGCAGTTCCTGTGTGGGTGAGGTAAAGCAGAGTACAGTATATGATGAGACAGATACTAATCTGTGCATCTTGTTTGCAGGGTGTTGGAATGGCCAGGAGTGAAGACCCATGTGAAGTGATGGTACCCCTATGTATGCTGGAATGGCTGCTAAAGAGAGTGACAAGCATGGAACCTGCCCCACAGGTGAATAACTATTGCGATGTGTGAAGCCAAAGGGGCTCCTATGTTGAAACATTATGCCTGTTCAATGGGTGCCTGCCATCCAAGACGACACCAATGAAAACAACTATATTTAGGGCAGATCCCATTGGGGTATGTCGAGCATTGGAGGTCACAGACTGGAGCAGGTGACTCCTTGGGAGTCAGGGTCTGGTGCCACTACCGCTGCCCTACCTGAGATGACCAACCCTCAGAGTGTTGAAGGAGGGACAGCGGACATGGGGAGTGGTAGCCCTGGGGACCATGGAATGGAGCTGAAGGGGTGGCTAATGTCAATGAGTTGCACAGCAATGGGACCTTCCTCCCCAGAACAACAGCAGTGTGAAGTCTACCCAGACACACAGGTGATCCATAGGCCTCAGAAGTGATAGCCCACCCTGTGGTTGATGGGACCATTATGGTGGTACTGCCTCCTGTGGGTCAATATGACAACCATGGACCAGTAATCACCAAAGGCAGGATGATGCAGTACAGCAGGAATGCTGACAGCAATGGCCAGCAGCAGGGGGCTATGGAAAAGACATGTTCTACCTCCTCCAGTACCACAAGGGACAGCGACTGCAGCCAGGACTGGCCACATGGGGAAATATTTGACCAATATCCAGGTGGTCCCTGGCACATAGGATGATGCACTGTCAAGTGGAGGTGGAGCACCCCACACACACCTGTCTGTACATCCTGGAACAAGACAGAATGGAACTAGGAGGACTGGGTATATGAGGCAGCCCTAGAAAAGATCTACTTGAAGCATGGACTGGGGATGGATATTGCACTGCCTCATCTCCTGGAGGCCTGGGTGCATGCCAGGTCCCTCCGGGACTCTGTCCATGAGGACTGACCATCATGAAGCATTATTGACTGTTCCAAGACATCGAGGGCAACAGAACAGAGTATGCAGTGGATGTGATGGACTCAATTGGCCAGCCTTACACCATGCCAAATTCCTGATACTATATTTCCAGCTGGCAACAGGAGGACTGAAGCAACACATCAGGGGGTGGCTTGTGACATTGGTGATGTCTAGGACACAGGCAGATGTGCAAGACACTTTGATGAGAGCCAGTGTTTATGAGGGAACCCCCTTCCATATTCAGGACATTTGTTTATGCTATACCCCTAAATGGACGATTATGGACACCTCCCCTGTTGTGTCAATAGCAGTGCATACTGTTGCCATGCTTCTGCAATTGGCATGTTTCCACCACTTATATTGTTGCACTGTCTCTGTAGTGTTATGCCATTGGTACAGCCCTACTGGTGCCTTTTGATGCCATATAAATAGTGCACTGTTCTGAAGCCTTCTGTGTTGTCAGGTTTCCTACATGGATTCGGTGTTGGCCAGGCCTTTTGGGCATCTCCATATGGAGCATCCCTTTTGGGGGACATAGGTGGTGGGGGAAGAGGACACTGTGCTTTGTATGCCAGTAATGGGTAGGTGTACCAAGTGACAGGACAGCAGGATCCTGAGTGGGTATCCTTGTGTCACACCTTTATTGTGTACACAGCATTACAACACTGTTGCTGCATAGTGCTTTAGGTACCCAATGACATACCCTGGCCCTCTTGTTATGCATATGGGGCGTGGGACCCCTTCCTGACTCTATTGGATGCCAGCAGAATGTCCATAGACCACTGCTACATACTCCAAATTGACCCACAGTGCACTGGGGACATGGCCTCCATCAGGAATGCTGTGTACTGGGTGGTACTGAGAGCGTCGGCCACAGCAACTTCACGTACCATACCCCACCAGGCATTGCCACAGGGGATGTCAAACATGGCACCATGTCACAGGGACAATTGCCTGGTATGGGTCTAGAACACACATCCCTACACCTCTGTGACATGGGTGAACCATAGGGATGTTGTATATGACTGCAGTGCATGCTCAGGTACATCCCTGCGGGATAGCAACTGTTGTGGCCATGCCCCATGGTTTACTGCAAGGATTTGCCAGCTGTAACTGTGCCAGGCCAGTGCACATTCCTTGTAGGCATAAACAGCATTTTACATATGCAATACACCATGCGTGCATTGTGTGTCCTTCTGACACACCCCTTCATGGAGCTTCCCTGGGATGTGCACACACCATTCTTACACATGCTGCATACCCAAACTATGCATCCTGCGTAGGTGGAATGTGCATATGATTCATGCATACAGCTGTCCAAAGGACAGTTACCTGGTGCAAAGCACGCTTCACACTGCTAAACAGAGGCCTATATTGTGAAGCTTTAATACTGTTTAATCAAGTTCAGGGTGCATTCATCATCTTTGAGAAACAAAAGTTCTATAAAATTTAAATTAACAGAAATATAAAAATGATGAATTTCACTAATTGCTGAAACTTTTTTTTTAATTAGTGCAAATGAATGTTTGTTTTACTCACACACATCTCACAGTCAGTCTTTCATTTCATGGAACTTTACACTGGAATCTTCAGTCAGAATATTTCACGTTTGATTAATATTGAGTTGTAAGAAAATGTTGTTTAAATATTATGATTCCATTCTTTTCACTCACAGTCTAAAGCCTTAGAAAATATTTTGCTGTGAGTAATGCCTTGTACCAACAAGTGGCATTCAGTGTTTTTTTTTTTAAATATTAATATGCATACACTACTCAGTACAAAATATTTAGGAGTGCACTGATATGCTGTAAAAAGACATGTAAATCATATGTTTTAAATGGCAGTAACAACAAATGAACTATTGGAATCAATACTGAGCAATGTAAGAACATTGCAGATGTAGAAAACACTTGTTGCTTTGTAGTATTGCAGAAGTAAAAATAATCTTGCATTATAACACTGGACATATACCCATGGAATCAAATTATTTAAAGACCGTTTTGCCCCCAAAAAAAAATGACTATTCTGAGGAAATTACTTTGATGAGGAACACTTATATCCTGATGGTATTTGTTCTTGGTGTTTAGCCTGTGTGATGTCATGTGTGGTTTTGTTGTCTTTTGTTTCTTCATGTGGCAGACCTGTGAAGGTTTCTGGACAGGTTTGTCTTGTTGAGGCTGAAAAAAAAATCATCTCTCAGAACATAAACTGTTCCAGTTTCTAGGTTTCATATCCTGGTATCTTAGCATCCTCTCAGCTGGTAATCATGTTGTTTGTCTTCAGTATAACTTGTATGATGTCATCTTCAGTGCATATTGGAGTCAGGGTTGATTCATTTCTCACCAGAGGACCAGGTTCAGCATTTTACAGCACTGATAAGACATTGGCCCATTTGATGCATGACCCTTATCGGACAGATGCTTGGCAGAAACCCCAATGTTTTGTCCTTGCAATAGAATAACAAACTCAGCAAATGCCATGATTTAGCTTTATTTGCTTGAATTAATTTTCTCGGATATGTAATACTAAGTTAAAGGGTTGAGGGATGTATTACCTGTATATTAACATAGGCTTTGGTAGACTACAGCCGGGGTGGAGTAGTGAGCAGGCCATCAGAAGGCATTTGAATCTGCTGTGGGAGAGTAAAATAAGCAGAAAAACTGAATATCACAATGCAGCTGGACAAGTCAGTGTTAATATGTCCTTTACGTGGATGACGCTGTGCTCTTCGCTGCTGACCCCAACCCCAACACACTCCAGGCCACCCTCCAACAAGCTTTTGATGGAGCTAAGCACTGGTTCACATCATGAAGGCTAGTCCTGAACCTAAAAAAGACCAAAGTTATGCTCTTTTCAGATCGCCAAAGCAAAGCCAATGGTGCCCCTCTCGTGATACTGCCTAGCACACTAAACCCCATTGAGCAGGTTTCCACCTACAAGTACCTGGGCATTACCTTTGATTCGGCACTCTCCTTCCATCTCCATATCGATGCCCCTTCTGCTGCACCGATGTCAGGATTGGACTATTATACCACCATAGGGACTGCCTACCACAAGAGGCCCTTGGATTTGCAATCACCTCCTCTGTCCTGTCGCTGATCGACTATGGGCTACCCATCTAAGCTGCTGCCGACAACACTGCACTTGCAAGAATCCAGCTCTCTATAAACAAGGCCTACAGGCTAATGTTGGGATCCCCTAGGTGCACCCATACATGCCTGCTGTACTCCACCACCAACTTGCTCAAACTTGAAGAAAGACTCCGCTTCCAAACTTGCCTTTTTGTATAAAAGACCCTGCTAGGGCTCTCCCCTCCCCCGGGGTCGCCACTTCCCTGCAGCATGCCTCCCCCTCAGTCTCTGTCTACTGCACTGTCAAAACCTCCCTTATTGTCCCCAGGGTAAGGACCTCTATGGCCCAGAGATCCTTTTGCTATCGGGCTCCCTCCTGGTTCAGTTCCCTCCCAGCTAACATAGCTGACTCCACTAAGCTTGGCCCTTTCAAGGTCTCCCTCAGAAGTCATCTGACAAGCACTTACTGCTGCAACTGCACATAATCCCCCACCTGCCCCATACCTTCACCCCATGCTGGGTCTGCCCTGTCTACTTTTGTTGTATATACCTGGGGTCTCAGGCAACATCTGCTGACTATTGTAATAAAATATCGCTGGTTGCTACCTGACATGGTACTCGTGTACCTATATTATAACTGCTGTGATCTACCTATTACCAAGTGTGTACCACCAGTGAATGCCTGTAACACTGGTTGCTTTTTTAATCTAAGTGTTATGTATTGTACTGTTTTGGTTGCTGTGATGTGTTGCTCTCTTGATAAGGTGCCTTTGTAAATGAGTGTCTGACTCAAAGGTTTGTAAACAGATGATCTAATAAATAAAAAATAAATAAATATATACTGTAAGTAACACAAGGACATTTGACAACCATTCAGGTTTGAAAGCTAATAAGCTATACATGTCAGAGACCATTGTAAGCCCTGAAGAAGTGGTTCCAGACCACAGAACATTAGTGTAGTCACACAAGATGTGTCTCATGTAATTTCATGCTAAATAATAAACATTTATGTTGAACCAATAGGAGTCTGCGTCTCCTTCACCCACTCAACTTAGCAGTGCATACAAGTGTCTAGAGGGAGGACTCTTCCAACTACAGATCTGTGTCATAGCCAGTTTATAGGCCAGGGAAGTAGCCAGGATACTGATACCTTTACAAACCTCTTGGAAATGTAACCCTGTCCTTCCTTGTTCCTATCAGAATATTATATGTCCATACAATGGTGTTTGTCAGGATCTGGTGCAGTGTCACAGTGTGTCACAGTGCGCGTCAACTGCCTTTGCATTACTTAGTTTCCTGCAAAATTTTGCAAAATCCTGCAGAATTCTACAGGATCAAGCATCTGATCTTAGTGGGTGTGATGTTAGCAAACTTTACTTTGGGAATTAATTTGCAGTGTTTGCCAACTTTGCTGACTGTGCAGTTTTGGGCATGACATAGCAGCGCTTCTTCAAGCAATGCCATGTAAGTTCACCAACAAGGTTACAGCTTCACCTTGCTTTCACCTGACTTTGCCTGAAAACATGTCACTTCACCAGGAAAACTCATTGGGAAGTGGCAAAGTAGGAACTTCACAAAGTGTTCTGTGAATACAAATTTTGAAAATTCATTGAAACTTTTCTAGTGCAGTAAAAGTTCACAACATTTCTAGTGCCACTACATGTACAGGGGTAAAACTGGGTGTTCCTCTTCAACCCAAGATCATATAATAGTCACTTTGTATTTTAACAAGGCATGTATAAAATAAAATAAAAACAAAACAGTGTATTATCTTTAATTCATAATAATTAAATATTTTCTATGTTAATCTGATTTGTTCCCACTGGAAACAGCAACAGGTTGGGTGCACTGCAGAAGTGAAAAACCTGTTCCCGAGAAGGGAGGACACAGATAATGTAGCATTTGCACACCCTTGGGTCCAACCCAGGAGCGGCACTGGTATTTGCTATGAAGGCAGCCCTGCACCTTTTTCTCTCAGTTGGGGAAAGAATGTATCACAAGTGGCATGGTTGTCAGAGGCGGGGACTTGTGGAAATGCATTAGAAAAAGAGTAATAATAACCTGATGACCTAGAAGCAGTATAGCATTGTGGTTTAGGGTACTGAACTGCAAACCTGAAGACCTGGGTTTGAATCCAACAGTTCCCAATTGCATACTGTGTGACCCTGTGCTAGTCATTTAACGTCCTTGTGCTCCCAGGTCACACCTAGAAACAAACTTTAGCTTAGTGTGCCTTTCCTGGTTAAACAATTTCCCCTTTTCTTTTTCTATATCAGCCAGTTTTCACTTGCAGTCAAATGCCGCAATAAGTGTATATGATGTCATACCCAGTTATTATGGCTTTTCTCCACTCCTGCTTTCCCAAGCTGTTTTCAAAACACTGCCACAAGAAAACGACAGGTTGCATGCAGCTTTCAAACTCCCTGCTGAATACTGCCTCTCTCACACTAACCTCAGTTGAGATGAACAGTTGACAGCTTGATGGTAGCATATGGTTCATGGTTGCAGTGGATAGTATAAGAGCAGTGTTTAAAACAAGCTGGAAAAAAACTCAACACTGGTAATTTTGCTCCTGTCCATTACTGTCTTGCACACTGACTAAACTGCTTCCATAGCAAACTGATGGCCTGTGAATGCTGGAAATCTCAATGAAATGAAAAAAAAACAACATACTTTTTAAAAACTTACATATTCAGGTTCTTCAACACTGTAGTTTGTTTTATATTTTAGTAATTTTAAAGCTTTCCTTATACATGTCATCAGCAATGGCAATGAAATGGAACAGAATGTGATTCCTGAAGTAAAACTTTGTGTCAAAACACAGTTATGTTTCTGTTTTTTTTTATTTATTTTGAACTGGCAATTATTAAAAAAATATCATCTGTACAAGTGTGTGATTATAATGTTTTCATATACACCCTCAATATTTAATAAGCTCATACACCTCTCAATCTGCACTCTTGAGATCAGCGTTTGTGCAAAAAAACTCAACACACATTTGTATGTGCATTATTCACTATATAATCATGTCACAAACTTTTATTTTAGGTCTTACTGTATTTTTAATTGCTCACTGCAGTCTTTACGGAAGTCTTTCCAGTGAAATTAACACAGTACTTACTTTTCATGTTTACTTACTTGTGGTTGCACAATAGAGAGGGTGGAAGCAACATCTCATTTTCAGAGGAGTAGTTTTTATACTCAGTGTTACACTTGTTTTCTCAGTGAAGCCAAGAGATTTGCTTAGGTTTATACAGTGAAATTGCACCTGTGGTGAAAGATGTAACTGGAATATTGGAATTTGCAACGCCTTTCAATCTAACCACAGAACCATACAGTCTTCTCTATAAAATACAATGTCATTCTTTCTTTGTATATTGTAATTGTTCTGGCAATAATGCCTTTCATTATGTGTCAGACTACTTTTCCACAGGGTCAGCTCGTTACTTTCCAGTCATAACTAAACATGCAATCTTTGTTTTAAAACCAACACATACCATTTAATTTTAGTATGTTGAAGCAAAATGCTAATTCCAATAATATTTAAATCTTTAACTGTACAAAACTAATACTTACAAAAACTGAGCATCACTTCTAGATAATTAAGTCATGGCAGTGAAGTCTCTCATAAAAATGTTTGGAAAAGATGTATTATAATAAAGTCCACTTATAATTCTAATGGCTGTTTACATATGCAGTGATTAAATTAAGTACTAATTTTAATTTATAATCTATGAAACTGTTTTAAAAATGACAATTAAAACATCCAAGCAGTAAATCAACTTTCTACAAATTACTTTGTTCTGTGGAGTAATTTACGCCTTAATGGCTTAGTCTTTCCTATGGCACTAATGATTTAGAAGATATTAGCATTTAATAAAACCTAAGAGGTGAATCATGCCTGATGATTTCTCTGTCTATATTTAAGATGGGGTTCATAAAGGTTGCTATTCATTTTTGTGTGCACCTTTTATAAGAGAAAACAAATTAACAATTTTGCTGCTGTGATCTTTGCTGTCTGAAGGTTAAAGTGTTTTAGGTTACATAATATTTTACTAGCAATTTGCTAGTATGATCCCTGCATTGTTAAGTTCAAGGTACATTATCTGGTATTTTGTTTTTCCCTAATGTGTTGCATACTTCCAAATAGCTTCTAAGGCATTTGTATTGGATGTATATTAATGTATAGGAGGCAGTATAGTGCAGTGGTTTAAGGCTCTGAGCTGCAAACATGGAGACCGGGGTTTGAATCCCACAGCCCCCACTTGATTACTGTATGACCCTGAATAAGTCACTTAACTTCCTTGTGCTCCCAGGTTACACCTGGAAACAAACTGTGGCTTGGTGTGCCTTTCCTGGTTAAACAATTTCCCCACTCCCCCTATTATACAGAGAGTTACACATCTTTGTTAGACCATCTCTTTACAAATATTAATTTTGTTAGGTGCATTTGTGACTCACAGTAGAAGCAGGGGTTATGTTTGTAGAAAAATGGAGAGGCTAAGATCTGTATTAATAATTTCAATTAGCATTTCATACAGGGAAATGCAAATACTTCCCTTAAAGCAGATGCAAACAAGTACAGGAGATATAAAAAGCAAATCTTTCCCTGAAACTTAACTGATGGAAATACGAGATGTTCAGGTTTTAGATATGGAGATCTGGGATAGGATTTTCAGCTGGCTGCATCCTGCAACAGCCCACTGGGATTTGCAAATGTGGCCAGATGAGAATGCATGTGATTTAATATCCTGTCTGCATACAATTTTGAAAGCATATGGGATACAAAAAGTGCAGACCATCTTTTACAGTAGATGATCAAGCTTTTAAGTCTGAAATTGACAGCCTGCACTCAGATCTGAATACTGACTGTCAGAAAGCTGGTCAAATTGTTTATTTTCATTTTTTTTTCTAGAAATAAAATTAACTGCCATCAGTTTCCATGAAGGGGCTGAGACACATCTGTGCTGAACATGTCCAAATTATCCTTTTGCAAATTGAGCCCCTGATCATTTTTCTGCATGTATTTATATTTATTTATTTATTTATTGTCACAATTTTGACCAGGAAAACCACACTAAACTATGGCCTGTTCCAGCTGTATCCTGGGAGCCCAAGGAAGTTAAGTGGTGTGCGCATGGTCACACAGTTTGCAAGTGGTGGCTGTGGGATTCTGTCACAGTTCTCCAGGTTTGCAGCTCAGTGCTCTTAACCACTATGCTATACTACCCCACTCCCTGGCATGTTGTTCATGTTCAGAACCCTTAATGTGACATGTTTGCAAGACTAAATGGTAGATTGCCCCACAAGGCAGAAAAACAAACAAATCAAGCTAAGTTTGGTACAGTATATAAACAAAGACTGGATAACTTTCTGCAACACAAAACATTATTGGAAACAAATGGTTGGATGGAGGTTGTGGTGTTGGGGTGGTGGGCTTTCTGTGCCATTGGTCTTCTTCCAACTTATAAAACATTTAAGTATTAACAACATCATATCTTTTCAATAGCTAATGTCACTATGGGTGTGCTGTAAAACAAGATACAGGTATTTGGTTTGATACAGTACCTTTTATACTCATAGGGCATGATTCTCAATGTTGACCTTAGAGCAGTGCAAGGTGCGTCGGATGCACCATGCGCCAAAGTGCCCTGCATCACTGGCAATGCACCCTATTCTGTAAGGAACGTATCATGCACCACACGCAGCGCACATGGCGTAAGAATGCACAGTGCATCAAATAAATAGCATAGGCAAAATACAAGGTGCAGGCAGCATCAAAATGCAATGGGTGGAGGAATGGCCAAACCACGGAGGATGCAGCAAGAAGAGAGGGGGCAGCCAACCCCAGGGACATGGAGGAAGAAGACTGGACACTCCAGAAAGAAGAACTTCACAGACTAGAAGACAGACATCTTCCTTGATGCAATTGAGGCCCATGTAGGTGGGACTGAGGGTGACAAGAGCACATGAGCACAATGCCCAATGGTGCAAGGCCCTGACCTGAGTGTGACATTCCACAGGCAGTCCTGCTACTTTCCCAGGGAGTGGACCAGAAGGTATGGACACAGCAGCAGGAGGCATGGGATGAGGTAGCCAGACTGGTGAATGCAGTGGCACCCAGCAGGTGCAGTGTGATGGAGCTGCAGAAGCGGCATTGTGACATCAAGTGCTATGCCAAGGAGAAGGCAGCCCACAACAGGTGCTGCACAATGGTAACAGGAGGACCCTCACAACCATGGCCCCTCAGCAGACATGAGGAACATCTAGTGGCACAGATCAGCACATGCAGCATACAGGGTGACACTGAGCTAGATCTGTATTGGCAGCAACATGCACAAGGTAAGCACCGGGCATGCATGTGGTGGGTGGCACCACTGTGCAGACAGCAGATGTGGCACCACCAGTGGAGGCTGATGCACTGCATGGGCACCAGGGACCCACAATCAACAGGGCCTCAGGGGTCAGGCTCAGAGGGACACAGTGTGGCCAGGACCACCATGCAGATGCATGGGATGCAGGAGGAAACCCCTTCACTGGGTGCCACAGACTGGACATGCACGGTGGCACTGGACACATACCAGTACATGGGCACCAGATGTAATGCACTGTGCACATCTGTCTGTACACCCAGCAGGTGCCCGGATCACAGCGACCGGACAACATGCCACTGCCAGGCGGGCAACACCACCACAATGCCATGCTGTGATCCACAGTGACAGTGAAGCATCAGAGCACAGCAGAAACAGCAGCAGTGATGAGGAACAACAGCAGGCATCCACCAGTGACAGCACAGTGAACCAGGCCCACAGGAGGGTGACAGATAGTGAGGCGGATGACCAACAGGGAAGTGACACCGACAGCAATGCCATGCTATCCAACAGCAGCAGCACTGTGGGGCACAGCACACCTGTGGCCAGAACTGCAGACCATCCCCAGACCATGGTGGACACTCAGCAGCAGGGGGACAGAGGGGATGGCCCTGTGGTGGGACAGGCAGACAGTGCACTCACCACTCTAGGCCATGACAGCCAGGCACACAGCACCACCACACCAGACCATGGAGGTGCAGGTGCGACAGGTGAACATGGTGCAACACCACTGCCACTGGATGATGACCTCGGGGATGACCTGTCACAATACTACCAGGACGTCCTGCTCAACCAGGAGGCAGCATAGCATGAGCTGGCAGGGATACAAGACAGCATACGGGAACACACCACTGCCTCAGTTGCACACATGGGACAGCTGCAGCTGACAGTGGCAGATATCCACGCAGCTGTCATACATGGGATCCAGGAAGGGGCATGCCAAAAAACACAGACAACAAGGCTACTCCAGGACATATGGCTGTGCATCACACACCAAACAGATGCCATAGAATGGCAGATCACAGTCATGGAATGCAGCAAAGCGCTGCATATCACCCAGACAGAGGCAGAAATGGCAATGGCAACAGCACTGCAGGAGATTGCAAGATGCATGCAACAACATGCAGCCAGTGTGGCACCGGTTCCACAGGTATGTCCAGACTGCAATGTGTGGTGGAACAACAGAGGTGCAGGTGACAACCACCACAGCATGGGGAACACAGCCAGCATACAGGATGTGGGACAGAGCCATAAAGGCACACAGGGCATGAGGCAGCCATTGAAGCCTATGGGGCAACAGCCAGACACAGTGTTGACACAGCACATGACATGCACAGCTGTGCCTGAGGACAGGGTGGTGGGCAACATGCCAGGCAAACACACAGACAATGGGGACCAGCAGCTGGATGCAAATCCCTCTGAAGATAGACAAGTGGGCCCAACAGACATCAGGGATGGGCTGGAGACACGCAGTGATGCAGGTGTGAAAGATGGCCATGGCGCAATGGGGCACACACTGCAGGGGGCTACAGCCACACAGGACACAGAGGACATCTGCAGCACCTCACCCATTATCACTGCTGAGGGTGTGCATAGGAACATAGGGGTACTGGAACATGACAGGCACAGGGGCTGGACATCCACCTGCCTGTCAGTGATGTGGAGCAGTCTGGACAGACACAGAACAGTACAGTGATGGACAACAACATGGCCATGCCAACACCCAGTGCAGCATGGAGGCTGGGACAGCACATGACAGCCCAATCCCAAGGCCACAAGAGGGCCCACCCTGAGGCAGGTGGAATGGCCTGTGAGGGGCGAATGGCTGGGCAAAGACCACCAGCAGCAGAACCTGTTGCACAGATGGCAGCAGCTGACAGCAGGACTGGAGGAAGGGGGACAACAGCTGCAGTATGACAGGGACCAATGCAGCACAACAGATAACCCCAGTGATGTGACGTCGTTCACAGACACACAGGGTGCACACAGTGCCACCTGTGGCAGAGGTGCAGACAGGGTGTGCCACACTGCAGGATGCTACACAGAGCAGCACCACAGCAGTACAGCCACCATGCACTGCACAGAGTGAGCCATCAGCCCCTGTAGGCCAGAAAGGGAAGCCAGCACACACACACACACACACACACACCAGTAGGATGCGCGCATCATGCCAGGCATGTGCAATGGAGGGGGGGCGACCAACATTGCTGGCCACCACAATGTAATGGTCCTGTTCTCACACCAAACCATGGCAGGAACCCCAACACAACACACACCACACCTGGATGTGCAGGTGCATGTGCCATGCATACCTGTGCTGCATGCACAGGTACCCCATATCCCCCTGTACAGTGACCATGACCATGGCACACCCAGCCATGTCACCGCAGCATGGGACACGCACACACACAAGCTTGCATCCCCATACAGTGGTACCCCCCACACATCACCGATATGCACACTTCCATCCCATACGGCACATACTGGACACCTGCACAGCCCCCAGTGCCAGCCCTGGGATCAGTCGCATGCACCCAGGTATGTACACCATGGCATGTCAAAAACCACTCGCACTCCACACCCACACCTGTGCACCCCCAACTACCGCAAACCAGACAAGCCCCACCCATGTGACCAGATGGAGCAGTGGGTGCACACAACATCATGTTATGCACCTGCACAGGCTGGCCTGTGGCACACACGGCACCATACCTGTCCATGGTGCCATGCATGCCCCCACACCAGTTCACATGCATTCTGCAGGACTGTTGACTCCCCACCACACAAGGGGCTCCACATACCACCCAGCACCAATACTCACACACAGTACCCACCATGGGACACGCCACCATGGCAGCCATACAGAACTGTGCACTGCATTCCACTTGGTGGGCCCTGTGGTATGCCAAATACCGTGACATATCACCTGGCCCCACCATAGACATGCGTACCACATGTCTGGTACTGTCACATGCATGGCACATGCAGGCCCAAACTGCGGGGTCCCACCTTGTCAACTGGAGGTTTGGCTTAACCACTGTGGCATGCCACTGTGGAACTAAGAGGACCCCAACACTGGGTGGCACAGGCCCACAGGCATACAGTGTCCTGACACTGTGCCCAGCGTGTCACACTACCAATCCCTGTGGCACAATGCAGTGCATTCCACATGATGTTGGACAGCGGTCTCTGTTGTTCACATGGTGCCCTGCGTAAGCCCATGTGGACTGATACCCACACATTGTCTGGTACCGACCAGTACACAACATAAGGAGGTGATGAGCATGCACAGTACAGAATGACACACAGACACAGCTTGCACGTGGAACAACAATGTATTTGGAACGCAACACCAAAACAGAACATCAACAGTGAAGGTAATACAAGAGGTACACAATGCACTGGGCACAGCTCCCCACACAGCAATAGGGGTACAACGGTGATGCAATTAACTGCATTGCATGCTCAGTTACAAAATCCTTGAAGTTCCAATAACCTGTGTCCATACTACCCTATGTGCCATGTCCATAGCATGTCCACGATTGCATGACTGAGGCCAGGACAATGTTGCACTCACATGCCCACCACTCAATGTCCACTAATTTTGTCCAAGAAGTCCAGCAGGTCATGCACTGCATCATTCAGGTTGGTCAGCAGCCTTGCCATGGACCTAATGCACAGGATGAGTCCCTGAGCAAAATCATGGAGGGTGTGCGGGTGGGGCTGCATTTCGTCTTCGCTCCTCGTGTTCCTGTCTGGCGATGTGTCCCTTTCAATCCCATGCTACCCTGGACCATGTTCGGGGGGGCTGCTTCACCACCATCATGCATGGGGGTAGCACCATCCCCAGTCTGGTCAGCACCCACCCATCCAGCTGTACCACGGGTGTCCCCGCCTGCTACCAGGTTGGCCATGTCACCTGCTGCAGGCAGTCCCATGGCACTGTCATCTGGCCCTGCATGCCGGTGATGCTCCTGTCGGTCACCCGGGACATCCTCCTCCACGTCCTCCTCATCTGTTGTGTCCTCTGCACCCTGCTGTGGTGCCACCTGTTGCCTGCCCTGGGCCATTATCTGGGTCTTGACTGTGTATGTCCGTGCATCACTCCACTTCAGGCGTCACATTGCCCACTCCAGGGAATGCCACTGTGCATCCTGGCCCTGCTGCCCACTCCTCGCACCACCATCGGCACCTGGAAAACAATGTGACAGCCTATGAGTGAGTGCACCACGAGTCCATGCCACTCTATGCACTGCCTGACTACATGTTGCCCAGACCACCAATGCAAGGCCAGCAGGCAGGCCACCACCATGTCATGTTAAGTGTTGCATGGGCTGTGACATGCACTGACCATGTGTGGGGTGCACACCCACACATCTCACATATGTGTCCATGGTGCACGTGCCCTACCAGCAACCAACAGCCACAGCCGGCTGTGCTGTCCCTGCCAGTGTGTGTGTGTGTGTGTGTGTGCATCCCCCCACCTTCTGGTTCCTACACAGTAACCTACACAGCTGCATACATGTCATGACTGCTGTACACCTTCCTTGGCGATGTTGCTCTCTGTGGGGTCCTCTTCCGTATCCGTCCAGTCTGGGTTCCCACATGTTTCCTGCTTTCCCCCTGCCAGTCACACACTGCGATGCACATGCAACGCAGCATGCATTGGCATGCAGAATGCAACGCAATGTGTGTTGCATCTGGGATAACTCTGTACACAAGTAGTGTTGCTGCAGCTGCCACCCAGCACAACATACATCATCCCATTGTTGATGCGCAGCACAACCTCTGGTGCATGGGTTGTCATCCCCCCATCTCCGCACACTGCATTTGTGCAGGGTACCATGGCTCTGCTTGGGGGTGAGGCATGCCTCCAGTGACACTGTGCCAGTCCTCATGGCATGCCCTATGGGTCTGCCACAACACAACCATGTCCTGCAGCCATGGGTGCACTACACCCACCCATGTGCCACACCTGTGGCTGTGCTGCATGGTGTGTGCAGCCACTCACCCACACAGTCCTCCATATCCCCATTGTGCCTTCCTCTGGTATCTACCATGCAATGACATTGCATGTTGGCACCAGCACCAGTGAGCTGCGTGACACATGATCATAGTGCTGTTCCCATGCAGTCTGTGCTACCTAATACTGTGGCTGCTGTGCATGAGACCCCTCACATCTCACCATCTCTACATTACACTGCTCGTCCACATGTTTCCTGTGCTGGCAGTGGACACCCGGCTGCTCATGCTGCTGTCAGTGTCACTGTGCATTGTGCCATCTGGGTCAGCACACAGGCAATGGGCACATCTGTGTCAACTGGGCTGCCACTGTCTGTGTGGTGGCCCAGGTAGTGACACCTCCATATCACCATAGCTGTTCCGGTCCTCCTGCAGTGTGTGCACTCCATGGTGGTCCCTGGGTTCCTGGCACTTCTTTGTTGTTCTCTGCAATGCCATGGCACTGCTTCCCAGTGTGCCTGTTGTGTGTGTCATTGCTGCATGTGTGTGGTCTTCCCATGGCCTCGGGGATGTGGTCCATAGCCTGCACATGGCATGGTGGTGTTGGCATACCTGTGCTCTTGCACACTGCGCATGCTGTAGTGTGCTCATCCAAAGTGTGACCCAATGAGCTGCACTCACATTTGTTGTCCAGCTAGTGTGTGTTGTGCCTGCCCTTGATGCCGCCAGTCATAGGCAGACCTCACTGCCTCCTTCTCCCCCACAGTGTCACCATCCTCGCTGGGTGCCTCCTCATCCTCTGTCAGTGGTGTGCCATGTTCCAGTGCTATATTGTGCAGCACACAACATGCTATGAACTGTTTGCACACCATTACTGGTGTATACTGCAGTGTCACCATCATCTCTTGGTGCCTCCTCATCCTCTGCCAGTGGTGTGCCATGTTCCAGTGC
Source organism: Neoceratodus forsteri (assembly GCA_016271365.2). Lineage (NCBI taxonomy): Eukaryota > Metazoa > Chordata > Ceratodontiformes > Ceratodontidae > Neoceratodus > Neoceratodus forsteri. The sequence goes on along the minus strand of CM028130.1, from coordinate 1,634,330,416 downwards.
TATATTGTGCAGCACACAACATGCTATGAACAGTTTGCATGCCATTACTGGTGTGTACTGCAGTGTCACCATCATCTCTGGGTGCCTCCTCACCCTCTGCCAGTGGTGTGCCATGTTCCAGTGCTATATTGTGCAGCACACAACATGCCATGAACAGTTTGCATGCCATTACTAGTGTGTACTACAGTGCACCCCCTGATCTGTGAATGCACTGGAACCTCATCTTGAGATGCCAAATGTGCACTCTATTGCACTGCGTGTTGCTGTGTGGGCATCGTTGTACCGCTGCTCTGCTGCACCCAGTGGATGTCTCACCGGTGTCATCAGCCAGGGCTGTTGTGGGTATCCGCTGTCACCTGTGGGGAGGGGGTGTAGGTCAGTGTCGTGCCCACATGTGTCCCATGCCTACCCATGTTGCATGTGTCTGTGTGTGCCTTACCAGTCAGCCAGCCATCTGTAAGTGTCCTGCTTTGGAAGGCCTCACACACTCCACAGTTTCTGTAGATGTACGCATCATGTGTGGACCCAGAATACTGTGCCATGACATCGAGGATCTTGCACCTGCTGTCGCAGATGACCTGTACATTCATGGAATGGTATCCCTTCCAGTTGACATAGGTCTCTGGTTCATCCACTGGTGCCCTTATGGTGATGTGTGCTCAATCTACTGCACCAAGCACATGTGGGAATCCTACTGTGCTGTAGAATCCCTGCTTGATTGCCAGTTGCTCTTGGGCATCTGTGGGTAGGTAGATGTATTGCTGCAACCTGTGTATGAGGGCGTCCATGACTGCCCTCAGGCACTGTGATATGGAGGGCTGTAAGATGCCCACAGTGTCACTGTTCAGTGTCTGGAATCTGACAGTAGCCATTACCCATAGGGTTGCACATACCTTCACCTCTATTGGTATGGCATGGCCTCTCTGGGTCCTGCTTCTCAGGTCAGCATCGAGCTCCTGGCATAGCTGTGCTATGGCTGCCTTGTCAAGCAGGTATCATGTGATGCACTGCTCCTCAGTCAGGTCCATGTGGGTGGTGCATGGACAGTACACACGCATGGCATGCCTTCGGTGTCTGGGTTGCTGCTGTCTCTGTACCTGCTGTACAGCACCACCCTGTTGTGCATCCTAGCAGGCACATTGCCTATGGCATTGCCTAGCCAGCAGTATGCCCAGTAGGGCCTGTGGTACAAACATCCTCCTGGGATTCATTTGTCTCTGTCCTGCTGCAGTCCTGTGTCTCAGTCCTGTTACACTACCCTGCCTCTTCCCTTCCTTTTTTCTAAGTCCCCTTAGATAAGCTGTGTGTGGTGTAGATGGTGTTTGAAATCTGCTGTTTGGGGCACCTTTGTGAATTACACTCCTGCATCCTGCATGTCTTACCCCTGTTGAAACGCACCTTGCATCATGGCACTAGCAGCCATCTGGCACTGTGCTGGCGCATGGGGTGCTTGACACAGCAGGTCTTTGCATTCACACATGGTGCTTTTGTGAACCTGTCTTGCTTGCGTCTTGGCGCAGGTGCTGCTTGCACCCTGCTGCTTGGCACACACACCTTGTGTCTTGGTGCAGCATTTGAGAATCAGGCCCACAGTATCCCAAACTTCTTTACAGTCAATCAACAGTTGGCAGCAGCCATTAGGCATGCATAGATTGTTTAAAGAGGGACTCCAGCCAAAAGTGCTGCATTGCAGAATTGGAATAAGCATACACCCAATAAATCTCATACCAAAAATTAGGCTTCCACATTACTTCATTTTAAAGTTATGAGCTATTTTGTAACCCTGATTTCACTACCTGTTCAAAAAAGCCAGAGTCAGTGAAAAGCTGATGGCGATGTCATCTCCTGAACTCACAGTCTAGTCCTCCCTGTCAGCAAGCTTATAGGACCTGTTTCTCCAAAGTTTAAAGATCATGTGCAATTGTTTTCACAAATAAAACAGGCAGCATCATTCAAAAAACATTGCTATAAAAACTGTTTGCATTTCAGGTTTTTTAACGAAGTTGACACATTTGTATTTTTCTTAATGCCTTTTTGGTGTGGTCCATTTCTGTAGGGTTGACTGATGCTGAGTCAGCATCCCTCCAGACTTTGGATATCACTTGGGGTGCAGCTCTACTGTGCCTATCAGAAAGTTGTATTGCTACTAGTACTGTAATGTTGGTATCTTCATTACTGGTTGTCAGTGTCTGCTTTATAATGTGTTTTAATAGGGACCTTATATGTGTTAATTCCTACTAGGGGCTAGCAGTATAGCCTAGAGGTTAGAGTAACAAGCTGTGAATGAGCATGGTACAGCCAGTAGACCTGTGTTTGATGTCCACAACCTCCACCTGCATACTGCGTGACTCTGAGCAAGTCTTGTAACCTTCCCAGTGCTCCCAGGTCATCCCTGAAAACAGGCACTTGTGCCTAGTGGGCCTTATCCGGTTACCAAAGACAAATAAATGTTAGCCCTAGTAAAATAATCATTTTAATGTGGAGTACAACATAGATGAGCCTGAATGTAGGTCAAGTAACAGCCTGCCAGGGAGAAAAGACTGGGCTGGCTACAACATTGAAACTCACAGTGAGGTTTCAAAACAGCATTACCTCATCCACCCCCATTTACAGGGAGATGGAATAATTGTTTTGAACTGCCATCCTGAGAAATGACCTCAGTTGAATGACAGGTGTGAATGATCACAGCCATTTATCACATCCAGTCTGCAAACCTCACAGCAATGTGCAATGACTCAACATCCATCAACCCTGGAGAAAAGGACAACAAAAAAGGCGCCAAACAAAAAAAAAAAGAATGTGTCATCTTTGTTAAAAAACCTGAAACAAATAGTGCCATATATTCAAAACTTTGCCCTAAGGCTAAATTAGCACTGCCCAGCATGCTAAATTAGCCCAGAACCAATAACTCACTGTATTCAAAAGGGGTAGCTCCAGTGCTAAACCTGCTGAATATAGCGTGCTAAGGAAGCCGGGCAAACTGGGCTGGGAGTGCAGTGCAAAAATAGCCAGGAAAATAAGACAGCTCTAAATATAGCAACCAGGAAGTGAAAACCACAACAGCAGCCCAGTGCACGTGACATGAAGGAAGTTAAAGGTGAAGTTTGTGGCCAATGTGTGTGCTAGCAAAGGAGTGGATTCATTAAAGCTGCAAGCACCAGTGCATGTGAAATTCTGCAGAAATGTACCATGCTTCCGAAATGTTTGCACAGTGCAGATACATTTGCACAGGTTTTGTGTGGAGCTGAGACGTTTGTCCGATGCTGTCACATTTGCCCAGGACAAACATTTGCTATATTCAAAAATGACATGCACATGAGCCTACTTAGGCAGTCTGTGTGCAAACATCCAGATTAGCATCTCATTATGTCCTGATTTGCATGCAGTTTACCCAGCGCTATTGCAGGGTCCCACAGCTCCACCTGTAGGTCAGTCTGGAAGTACAGGGGCTGGCTGGGTCTGCCCACAGCTCCACCTGTAGGACAGTCTGGAAGTACATGGTGGTAGCTGCAGGCTACATTTTTACAGAACCACATAGAATATTGTGGCCCAGGGGACTACACAGCAGAGGCACAGGTGGTGGTGCTGCATGCAATAGTCAAACTGTTCTTCCTGCTGCACAGCACAGCAGCCACTACAGTAACAAGGGGGCCAGTAGTGTGAGGGATGCAGCAATGCCTATGGTGTGTAGGGCATCAATGGCTGCTGCACTTTACACAGTGACAGGCCCATCTTGCAGGTGTATGCTAACAGTGGACATTACTGTTATACTGTTATGCTGCAACCCACAGACACTGCACCACTAGCATGGGATACTCACAGTGACATATACATGGTTGGCTGTGTGTGCTGTGGTGTCTGTACAGATGTGTGGTATGTGTCTGGAGAGGCACATACCATCAGACAGGCACACTGGTGTTGGGGTATTCCCTGCACACTGGACCATTTGCACTGCATGGATTGTCCCAGCCTTGTTGCAGCAACTAGAAGATGGTGCAGCCTAGCCACCTGTACATCCTCCCCTCAACATTCTCCATGTCCCCAGTGCTGCATGTGTGTGCTGGAGTCTGTAGGTGTCCACTGAAGGGTGGTCTGCAGGTGTGTGCTGTATGGATACACTGCCATGGTGTCCACTGGGTCACCAATTAATGCCTGGCATGTTTGCGACTGGTGGCAGATGATGAAAACATAGGAGGTGCTGTCCATGTGCAACATGTTTATACCCTGCCTGATGCCTGTCTAGGTTTATTTATGCAATAGGGGTGAGTGATAAATCCTGTTATTTTCACTGGATAAGTGTGATAAATCCTGTTATTCTCATCGGAGTGCGATAAATTTAAGAAATTACATTTATCACACAAGTGCAAACCCACACAAACCCATGCAAATGGTATCTTTTACAACAATAGGGGCCCCTATTGTATAAATTGGATACATGATGTACACTTGTGTGATATGGAAATATTTTCACTCCTGAACAGTTACCTCTGGATACTCACGAGTGGCTTTGCCACTCATGAATATCCAGAGGTCACTCTAAATGAGTGAAAATATGTCCATATTACATGAGTGCCCATCATATCTCCCCTGTTTATTACCTTGCTGTCCGGGTAAGTACACTGGGCTGAGCCACGTTGCAAGACACCTCCCAGAGCCACAACATGAGCAGCTGAGATGATACCGTTTACACTAAACACAGACCATTAACAGAACACACAATTCATGCTGTGCAACATATTGTCATATTGAAAACCATTACTGCTGCAGGTGCTGTTTCAGCATAGTTCTATCACTGACTGGCTGGTTGGCTTTTAAGCAATGTAACTGCATTGTATTCCACAGTTTGGGTGGCTGTGCATATGAAGTGGCCTAGGGAGGCAGTCCATCCACACTGCCTGCTCACTGGCTGCATACAGCCTTGCTCCCTGTTGCTGCTGTGTCCATGACCCCCAACCTTGGTTTACCTTGAGTAAAGACTACCTTTTCCTGGGTGGTAATTTGCACCAGGCAAAGTGTCGCACTAAGTCGCTCAAAAACACCTTGCGCGGCACTAATGCACTGAATATAGTCTTGCACCTGTATTCATGTACACACACCCTCTTTTTGTCCCTTGCATACATTATACTTTTGCTCAGCACTAATGTAGTTTGCCCACACTATTTGGCCTTTTGAATATAGCAGACCTGCCAAGCCAAGCACAAATGGTTTGCACACAGTGCAAAGTTTTGAATATCTGGTCCATAGTTTTTAAAACAATGTTTATTGAATTGTGTTGCCTGTTTTACTTGTGAAAACCACTGAACATATTCTTTAAACTTTGGAAAAATAGGTTCTATAAGCTTGCTGACAGGGAGGACTAGAATGTGAGTTCAGGAGATGACATCATCATCAGCTCTTCACTGAAACTGGCTTTTTTGAGCAGGCAGTGAAATCAGGGTTGTAAAATGACTTGTAACTTTTAAACAAAATAACTTAGAGATCTCATTTTTAGCATGAGGCTGATTTGGGCTATGCTGATCCGAATTCTGAGTTTATTGATGCCAACAAATTTTGACCATAGTCTCTCTTTAAAGAAAGGTCAGAGGGCTAAGTGCAAAGAAAGAGAGTGAATTGAGCACAGAGTGGTTGTGGTATGCTCAGGGTCAATAAGAAAGTTAGTGGTATTTGCAGGATTCAGTCTGGATCATTATATCTTCAGAGTCACAGATATTTACCGTATTTATTATGATATACTCTAATCATAATTTAAATATAATTAAATAAGACTCAACCTAACTAGAATTAAAAAACATAAAACAGATTTGTAACATGCACTTAAAGTGTCCAATTCTAAGGCATTGATATCCCAATGTAGAGGTCAGTCATTACATACAATAGTTCAATGTATTTGCTTTGAAAGAAGTTTAATGAAGAGTAGGGCTAATACAGTTAAATGTTCATGCTTCATTGCTTAGAACACCATGGCACTAACATAGATAAATCAATTAAATTTAGAAAACTATGGAGAAACAATATGTGTAATGCAGTTAATAGCACATACGGCAACATTTTCAGGGATTTAACATGTCATGATAAATCTAAGTATTCAGGAATGTCTACATTAAAATATTAGTGTCATGAAATGCAACTTGATTTCAGATTTAATATATTAATTTGACAGTTACTGCAGTTTATTTACTAATGCAACTCCCATGACTTACAGTACATTTTACATGCATTTTAAGATATTCAGTTTTTACTTGTCAACCTAATTATGGCTCATCATTTAAAAGTAGAATTGCTTTCATTGTACTCTGATATATTGGTTACTTTAATCATTCTGTTGGTTACCATTCATTTTCACACGAGGACCTATCATTTAATTATCCAACTGAACTTAGTGGAATAACATGCTTAATCACAAATTAGTCTACAAAATTGGTTCCTTAAGGAACATAAACAGAAAAACTGTATATTGAGGAACAACATTACCTGAAAAATCTAAAGAATAAATGAAATGCCTGCTGTCATTGGTATGAAACAGACAGCATGAATAGCTCAATGAACACTTCCACCCTATCTTAATGATTTCATCACTCTTTCACTTTGGCAACCTTCAGTTCAGTTTTGAATGAATGAAGTGTCAAAAAGCTATGCAATTCAGGTTTGAAAATCACAGCATAATTGCTAAATAGCAGGACATTCTGACTATTACAGCTATTTGCTTAAATGCCGCCAATAATGTAAAAGATTTGGAACAAAGTAGCATTTATGTTACACATTCAGCATGAACATACCCAACTATTTAAATAGTCTCAGTGATAGTGAATATACTGTATACTATAAGTGCTCAGTCAGATAGTCAATAGTGAGTGTTCTATAATAATGCTGATGAAAGACAAAAGGCTGACACACACCAAAGCAAGGGAGTGTATGTTTATTTGTGTAGTGTTACAAGAAGGCATAATTGAGCTTTTGAATACTTCTTTCATTGTGCAATATGATACTGACATGCTTAAACTTTGAAATGTAAAAGAGTACAATAGAAAGCATCAGACAAACTTATTGAAATAGTAATTTAATAAGTATTCATGTTATAAAGGTTCTCGTAGAAAGGGTGGGGAATGTATTGCATCCTGAGTCACCAAAAGGATTCCAAGCCATGTGTTTATGAAACAACTAATGGTTTTGGACTTCTTTGAGCAACCAAGATGCAGCACACCATCATATCAAAACCTCCAAGAACAATTTTTCACTCATCCCTGCTTGCCATAAACAAACAGGCTGCCACCTTAACTAACTAAAAAAATATCAACTACCTTCTAACAATAGGGCTACAAAAGTTTGTTTTCATAGGGGAATCAAGAACCTCAAGCTTGACTTCCAGTGGCATCACGTAAGAAATGGTTGCATAGTCTGTGAGCTGTGCTCCTAGTTAAATAGAAAACCCTCACTGTACCTAACATGCAGACACTTTGTACTAGTTTCCTGCTGTGAGGGTTCAGTGACCAGGGAGAAACTAATTAGGGTGGGAAGGGAGCCTAAATGGGGTCAGCCATCTGCACAGGGGTGGTCTACAGATCACCAGCCCAGGAGGGAGAGATATAAGGAGTTAGTGCTAGCCATCCAAAGGATGGCAGACAAGGGGGAGGTGGTGCTGGTTGAAGACTAAAATATTCCAGATGTGGACTGGAACCTCCCAGCAGCAGCATCAACCACGAGCAGATTTATCCTGGACTCCCTTCAAGGTGCCTTATTTAAACAACTGGTCATGGAACCAACTTGGCAGAAGGCAATACTGGACCTCATGCTCACAAATGGGGACAGTGTGATAGGGATAACAGTGGGGGAGCACCTGGAGAACAGTGAACAATGGTCACTGTGGTTTGAAATCACAGAAGGAGCAGAACCAAACACACAAAAACATGTATCCTGGGTTTTAGCAGGCTAAACTTTGGGAAAATGGGGTCATGCTTGAACGAGGCACCAATGGGAATTGGGAGGGAGTCAGAGGTGGATGAACAGTGTGCAATATTTAAAACAGGGATTACAAGAGCAACAGAATAATGCATTAAGCAGGTTAGCAAGGGGAAGGGAAGAGGAGCCCATTATGGTTTTCCAAGTAGGTTGAGGAGAACGTGAAAGCCAAAAAGATTGTATTCAGGCAATACAAAAAGATGCAGGCAGAAGGGGATAGGGAGAAGTACCAGGAGAAGCAAAGGGAGGTAAGGGGTGTCAGTAAGGGAAGCTAAAGCTCAGACAGAAGAGCACATCATAAAATCAGTTGGTAGAGGGGACAAAACCTCTTGCAGGTACATAACTGAAAAAAGAAGGGCAAAGGGAGGGATAGTGAGACTGAAGGGGGAGGACAGGGGCCGTGTGAAGGATGGCAACAGTAAAGTTGACATACTGAACTGATATTTCTGCTTAGTCTTTACTGAGGAAGAGGACAGTGATGGGCCTGAAGGGAGTACGAGACATGGGAATGGCACAAAAATGGACACAAGTCCCTTTACACAGGAAAGGATCCTAAGGGAACTGGAGCCAGATGGGGTGCACCCCAGGGTCCCAAAGGAACTAAGAGAAGTGGTGGCTGATCCTCTGGCAATCCCGTTTAGCTCTGGAAACAGGGGAGGTGCCCAAAGACTGGAGGACAGTAGATGTAGTCCTCTCATACAAAAGTGGGAACAAAGAGGTAGCTGGAAACTATAGACCACTCAGCCTGACCTCAGTAGTGGGGAAGATCATTGAAGTATGATTGAAGGAGAGATTGGAGGAACATCTGGTTGCCAAAGAACTACAGGACCCAAGGCAGCATGGTTTCACCAGGGGAAGGTCATGTCAGACCAACCTCATTGAATTTTTTGACTGGGTGACTAGGGAGGTGGATCAGGAGAGGGCACTGGACATGGCCTATCTGGAATTCAGCAAGGCCTTTGACATTGTGCTACATAGAAAGCTATTACACAAACTGGGGAATATGGGAGTGGGCAGGACAATACTGCAGTGGGTGGGTAAATGGCTGGGTGGCAGGACACAGAGGGTAGTGGTAAATGGCTGTCACTCCACAGAGGAAAGAGTGACCAGTGGGGTACCACAGTGATCAGTGCTAGGACCGATCCTATTCAACGTCTTCCTCAGTGACATTGCGCAGGACCTAGAAGGCAGAATTTCCCTGTTTGCTGATGACACAAAGCTTTCTAACAGAGTGGACATGCCACTGGGTGTAGACAGAATGAGGAGGGGCCTGCAGAAGCTTGAAGAATGGTCAAGGGTTTGGCAGTTGAAATTCAATGCGAAGAAGTGTAAAAAAATGCATATGGCGCACAAGAACCCTGGAACAACATATCAGTTGGGGGGTAAGAATATAGCATGCACCAAGCAGGAAACAGACCTTGAAGTTATCATCTCTGATGTCCTCAAGGTAGGGAAACAGTGCGACCTGGCAGCTGGTAAAGCAAATAGAATGCTGTGATATACAGGCAGGGGCATCACCAGCAGGAAAAGGAGGGGTCATAATTACATTATACAAGACGCTATGGGGGCCAACCTGGAGTACAGTGTACAGTTGTGGAGACCTTACCTACGTAAGGACATAGGGTAAAGAAGGTTCAGAGGAGGGCAACAAAGATGATATAGGGACTGTGTCACATGTCCTATGAGGATAGGCTGAAGGACCGGAATATGTACTCCCTGGAGGAAAGGAGGTAGAGAGGGGACATTATAGAGACATACAAGTACCTTACAGGGGGGAACAGGGTGCAGGAATACACTATTTTCCAGTGAAAAATATGTTCCAGGACTAGACAACATGGGATGAAGTTGGAGGGAGGGTGATTTAAGAGGAAACGTGAGAAAGAATTTCTTCACAGAAAGGGTGGTGGACAAGGGGAACACCCTGCCAGAGGAAGTGGTGGAAGCTGAGACAATCATGGGATTTAAGAATGCATGGGATAGACATAAGGGAATCCTGGCGGTCGGGGGTATGGGGCAACAGACGTCTAGAAAATCGTAAAGAGAATTTACAAGCTCAAATGGGCAGATTGGGTGGGCCATAGGCCCTTATTTACCAACAGTGTCTATGTATCTATGTATCTATGAAATAAGAAATGATGACCCACAACAGGAGGAGCTCTCTAACTCCAAGCAATCCCAGGCTTCACTGTGGGATCTCAGAGTGCTGAAGGCCTGTGTAAACTGCCAAAGTCACAAAAGAATGGAAAAAAAAGCTTTATTCTGTTTCACATACACACTCCCTGATTTTCACAACTATATGAAGGAGTCTATGAGGGAAATTCATAGAGGCTTTACCTCATTGGACTTTTGGCAAAAATCAATTTTTTTTACTGATTGATTGCTTGTTTGATTGATTGATTTCAGAGGTTTTACTAAGAAAGTCATACTGCGCTGGTATCAACTCATTTCAATATGTGTCCTGGGGAAAAGGGGAAGAGAACAGAACAGTGAAGATACAATGTATGGTCTGCAGTGTTAAATTAGGCAGGGAAAAAATTGGCAGACTGGATTGGCCAGGCAATACTTTTCTGACGTCAACCTCTATGTATCTATGAATGTATAAACATACAATGTACAAAAATGATTGAATATGGAAATATGTATAACAAAATATACAATAACAAGAACACTTTTAAATAAAATTCCATACAATAACTACTACACAGTAAATTGTGGGACTGGCAAAAGAACAAATTATCAGTGAGCAAAAAAAAAAAAAAAATGTATAGCAAGGAGTAGTAACTGATGAACTGGCAGAGAAGGGCAGTACTGGTGTAACCCCCGGACAAATGGGGGTTCCCAAAAAGTCTTCCTTAAATGCCCACTACCAGGCTGGTATCCTGTGGCTTAGCGGTTTAAAAGTGTTGTGTGAGAGTGCCTTAATGCCTCTGTGTTCTGTCCCTTTAAGAACTGCCAATAACATGGTGCTTATTTAATCTGGGAGGTGGCTGAGTGTTTCTAAGCTCGAGTCCTGCCCAAACTGCCAGATAATCGCTCCATTCTGCCATCACTAGTTGCACAGAGGGAGCACTGTTAGAAGCTGTACTTATTTGCTGATTGTCTATTAGAATAGTAATGATATTGTAGTCTGTCTAACCTACCTTCTTTGCAGCATGGACAGTTCTGTTTTTCACCACCATCTTGGTCCTGGACTGCCAGAATGGGCCAATCAGTACCTTTGGGGACTCTAAAACGGAGCCTGTCCCCAGGGGTCTTGTGGGAGCAAAACTCTGTAGGAATTTTAGTTTTGGGCTTTGACACCCAAATGGACCTGGAGGGGGAGCCCTTGAACTAACTGACAGACAGATCAGCCAACCAAACCTTTTGGATCCTGGGGAAAGTCCCAGGCAGCTTGCAGCTACAGTCAGTCTGAGTCGGGAAGTGACAGAGTCAACAGCTTGAGATGATCGAGCAGTAGCTTCTTCGTAGTTCAAATGGGAAAACCGTGGAAGGGCTGAGTATTGGCCTGCCTGCCAGCCTGTTGTACCTGAGAGGGAATTTGTGAACATTTTGGACTGAATCTGAACTGGAGTGGAAATAAAGCCACTGAATTGTGACCAGGCTCACTACCTAAAGAAGACCGAAGATTTGCTGAACGCGATCAGCCTGTCAGGACTTTCAATTGCTGCTGGAGTCCCAGTTTGGTGCAGAGACTCTGTAATTGTGACCGGACTGCCATCTGCCTGGTAGGCTAGTGATTTCTTTAATATACAGTAAATGTGCTGTGTGCTGCTAGTGGGTAGCGATTTGGTTTCCCACTGTGTTCTGAACTGTGTTCTGCTTGCTGGAGGCTGCATCCAGCTCCACCGTACTGAATTCGCATTCATCTGCACTTGGCTGGGGGCCTTGCCACACTGGCCCAGCCAGATTACTCACACCATGGCGAAAACCATCGATGAGAGACCTGCCTGGGGATCAGCCCCCTGCTCAACACTTTGAACAGGAACGATGCCTCAGTGATTCATGTGGGCCCTGCTTCTCCTGCCACTCCAGCTCATCAACCTGCAGTCTCAATTTCATCCCACCTGTGTCCTATATGGGGTATCGTGAGTAAACACCAGGGTAGCTCCCTGCAACATCAGCTAAATTTAAAGTGTTGTCATCTGATTGCCTTGTTGTCTTTTTCCTTACGAACTGAGCCCTCTGGCTCTGGATTACAAATACAGTAGTGTGTGTTGTGCATGTTTCTATCTTCCATCACAGGGCCCCAGCCAGCTGTGATGCCGGCCTACCCTGGGCAATGTTCCAGGCTAGCCCACCTTATTCCCACCTGGCTACCCACAGTGTGTGACTATGTAGGACTCTAAAGTGCATGCATGACTGATTAATCTAGTCATTAAGCAAATCAACCTGATTACTCCTCTCCCTTGTTCAAGCCCCCTTAATGAATCAGATCTAATTCTTTTTTCATTTAACCTGACTGTGGTTCCAGTTTCTACCAAAAGCACTGTACTGTTGTTGTTTGCTGTGCCTAATCTTGCTTTACAGGGGAGTCTCCAGGGTTGAACTGGTGGAACCAGCCCAGGTGGTAAGTGCAAACAGTGTGGGTAATTGCATGGTGGATAAGGGTTGTTGTAAAAGTGATTACTGTATATTGTTCAGGCCACTAGAAGAGAAAGAGTGGGGTTACAGTGTCCTGGAGGGCTGTACCCAGGTTAGCTTGACCACTAACAACCATGACATCTGGGTGGAGGCACCCATTTTAGTACCCAGGCCCCTTAACCTGCAACTAGTCGAGCAGACAGGGGGTAGTAGCCTTTGGTTAGTGCTACCTAGGGGTTACACTAGAGACAGTGTGTGATGGGAGGCAGGTGTGTGGAGTCTACTCCAATATCAGAAACAGCTATAACAGTAAACAGAGAAATAATGGAGGAGAGATTTAATGGGAAAGGAAGGAGCAGACCAAATAAAAAGTGGGAGAGAGCCCAAAAGTTTAGGGAAGCAGAATAAGAAGGCAGCTTTGCCAGATGTAGATTTACATGAAGGGAAAGCAACAGATTGAAAGCAAGCATTGCAGGGGAATAAGACATAAAAGGGAAGGGAGAGGAGGGATGCAAGATATGAGGGAAGGGAGCCAAAACAAAAATATGGAGATAAAGGAGGTACAGCAGGTAAGGCATCTGGCATCAAGAGAGGGAAGTAAGAGGGAGATATACAGTGAACAATGATGAGTATGCAATGGTTTTGCAAGGGCAAATTGATAGAAGGAGTGGAAGAGGTGGTCCAGTCTACCTAAAGTGGACTTAGGAGCAACACTCTAAACAGTGTCTCCATAGTCATAAATCAGGAGAATCATCTTTGAGAGGATTTCTCTGCATGCAGGAAGTAGGATGCTTCTCTTATTTCTGCAAGGTGCACCAAGTTTGGGGTGGAGCTTCTTGTTGATAGTATCCACATGAACAGAAAAGTCAAGGTGATGATCGAATCAGACCCTGAGATACCTGAAGAAGGAGACATCTTCAATAGCTACACCATCAAGGGACACTATAGCAAGGCTCTGCCTGGCACCAAAAGTCATAGAGACTGTTTTCTTAATGCTGAGGGATAACTGTTTTTCTCAGAACCAGAGCTGGATGTTGTTAAAGTTCAGTTGCAGCTAGTTCATGATGTCAGGGGAAGAGGAATCTGAAGTAAAGTGTACTGTATCATCTGCATACATACGAATGGACACACAGGAGCAGGCAGTGGGTAGGCCATTTAGAAAAATGGAGAAAAGAATTAGGCCCAGGAGAGACTCTGAAGGGACACCACAGCTGATTGGGAGTGGAGGAAAGAGGAAGTCTCCCATATGGAGCAATTCTAATGTAAGTTAGTGGAACAAGACATGTAGGCTGAATGACTGGAAAATGTATTCAGGCTAGGCATAGACACTTGCCATATATGGAGGCCCTGAAGCAGTCCATGGATTACAGATTCCATGTTGGAGTTCTTTTGGGACTTCCTTGACTTGGACCCATCCTATCAATTGTACACTGAATGAGTTTATCGGGCCTTGGGCCCCAAATCATGTAGCTCTTATGATGACCAGACTTGATCCATTCTAAACCATTTCTTAAACTATGACGTGAAATAGGATCTTCTGCAAAAAGTAGGGAGCAAAAAGGCAGTCTGTTTCACTGGGACTCTTATTTTTATTATGAAAATGTCTACTCTGCTGAAACAAAGAGGAGTCTCCACCAATATATTCCATTTCTGCGTGCCCTCAGGGACCAAAACCTTAAATTTTAGACACCATATCCCTCAAAACCGGTTATCCAGTTTCCCACCAGTCAGTGCATGTAATGTACTGCTGAGGAAGCACTTCAGTATATGCAAATAGGAGTCATATCTCCAAGGTGGACTGCCCTATATGAGATGCCTGTTTGGACAACAAAATGGCAGAGGGATGCAGGAGATGTGTTAGAGGGTCCTCCAGCAGATCAAGATGGCAGCTGTCCAGTGACACTATGAACTCCATCATCCAGCAGCTGCAAGCACACAAACAGAACAAACAAGATGCTAGGATGACAGAGGAAAAAGGATCACTAATGACGCTGTACCTGACTCCCATTTATATGTAAGTACTGTTGTTTCTGGGACACTTGAGGGCTTTCCAGGGAGATTGTTGTCGGGTTTGAGGGACTGTGGTGGGTGAGCGCTTGTGGCAGGTTCTGGCTTGGGCAACAGGTCTGGTATGCTAGAAATGTGGTAGTTTTCCCTGCTCCATTTTTCATCTCTACTAGTATTCCTTTAGACCTGTTTTGGTTTTGCAGGGCTCTGAGAAATTATCATTTATAACTTTCTTTTGAGTCCTTCCCTCAGTCAGCTGTCCAACTAAGCAACTGCTAATTTTTATTTACTGTGGATCCCTCCATTTTTGTACCAGCTTCCTGTGGAGGTCTGGGTCAAAGGCCTTACTGAAGTTTAAGTACAGTATGTCAGATGTTGGTAACCCATTTGCTTTATGAAAGATACAGCCAGTCTTTCCCTTAGTATGGCCTCAAGTAACTTATGCACTGTAGACATCAAACTGATTGGTCTGTAGTTTCCTGGATCATCCCTACTGCCACTTATCTATAGGGACACTACATCAGCTGTCGTCCCAGCCCTAGGTACCACCCCAGTATTTAGTGAACAGTTGAAGATGTCCGCTAGCTGTGCTGTCAGCATGGCTTGTGGACATCTAGCCATGTTGCCAGCACCTGTACCTTCTGCCTCAGCACTCTCAGGTTCATACTATCCAGACCCACTGATATGTCCACTTTTGCATTTTCTTAATTTATATTTTAATAGTTTTAGAAGTAATGGCTTATACACGATTCATATAATCAGTACCTCAACATCACTGTGCCTCATACTGTACATCAACCTAGAATTCATAGCATGAATGTCCAGGTTTTTACAGTATGAGGGATGAACAACAGAATGACAAAACTGTCAATATTTAAGACATTTCGACTTTGCAGATAAGCCAGTATTAAAGCAGATAAGCCAGTATTAACCATAATATAATGGACCATTAGCAAAATCTTCTGTTTGTTTTTTAAATGAGTCTAATGACTACACAGTCACTAAATCTTCACCACTGCAAATCAATACTTCCAACTCAGTCCTCAGGAGCAGTGAAGCAGGTTTATTACATAATACGAAAACAGCAAACTACAGCCAGATTCAGCAGGCTAGCAGCGTGGAAAGGCATCTAACATTTTGATCAGTAGATCTTTGTCAAAGGTGGGCAGACTTTGCTGGTAACACGCTTGAATACCATTTAAAACATGTCATGTTGACTTCACCTAGAGTACTGTGCCCAGTTCTGGAATCCTCACCTCAGAAAGAATAAGGATAGGTTGGAGAAAGTGCATCACATAACAAAAACAAGCATTTGTCAATGCCAAATGTTTGCTTGCTGGCATTGGCAGTGGTAGTGTAGAAGTTACAGAGCTGCATAATAGGAATGGCAGTGAAGTACTGAACTGAAGCCAACCCCACCACCACCCTGCAGAGAGTGACAGGCATTGGGGTGTGCGTTTGGGTCGTCAGGCATAACGGCCACGCCATTTCACCACACCCCACCTGCAGAGACTGGACAAGCGTCACGGGTGTTCCTTGTGGTCTTTGGCCTTATACACCCCATTTCATTAGGAAATATGGTGAGATGGGTGCATATAGAGAATGGGGTGAAGTTTGGGGCCGAAGAG
Organism: Neoceratodus forsteri; assembly: GCA_016271365.2. Lineage (NCBI taxonomy): Eukaryota > Metazoa > Chordata > Ceratodontiformes > Ceratodontidae > Neoceratodus > Neoceratodus forsteri. The sequence goes on along the minus strand of CM028130.1, from coordinate 1,634,314,244 downwards.
TCCAAGGCATACCTCGATGCCTCTCACTGACTGCAGGGTGTGGAATGGTATGAGCATCACAGGCAAGAATCAAGTCACACCCCTGATGCCTGTCATTCTCTATAGGGTTAGGGCGTTATAGTTGAAAACCCTAATACCTCAGGCATTCATTGGTATTTTCACTCAAAATTTTCAACATGTTTGTTTTGTGACCCCACCTCATGAACAGGGGGAATATCAGTTTGTTAGCCGATAGCTGCTAATGCACAGTGACTACGGCATTTAGGACCACAGGCGCAAAAACATTCCGAACAGGATGTAAAAAATGACAGCTGTACTCTTTCATGGGGAGGTGTAAAAATTGGCTATGTTGCAAATCTGTAGTAAAAATATTAAAAAAAATGGTGAAGTCACGAGCGTACATAGAAACTGTGCAACGCACACCCGTAATATAATTAGGTTGGGGATTTTTTACAGCAGATTGTCAACTCAGGCATTTTGGTGCCTCCGATCATAAACAGTGTCACTGTGATTTTCTTTATCTGTGCCGAACAATGATTTCCCACAGCGACCACGCATCTCTGCACTGAAAGTGTGAAAACACACTTCAGCCATGTTGTGAAAAATGACAGCTGTACTGTTCATAAGGAAGTGTGGAAAAATGTCACTGGTGAAAATCTGTACTGAAAATATTACAGTTATGAACTAACAAGGGTGCGTGGAAACTGCGCAATGCTCACTCATAACACAGTCATTTTATGGACTTTTGTCATCAAATTTTCAACATAGCCATTTTAAGACCTCTGCTTATGAACAGTGTAACTGTGATTTTCTTAATCTGTCCTAAACATTGCTTTAGCACACCAACTGCACCATTGTGCACTACATGTGCGAAAACACATTGTGGGCGACATATGAAAAATTGCAGCTGTACTGTTCATAAGGAAGTTTAATAAAATGGACATGTTGAAAATCTGGAGTGAAAATATTAAATTTGCAAACTTACGAGCATGCATAGGAACTGTACAACGCACGCTCGTAAAAGTCATTTTTAGGAATTTTTTCAACAAATTTTCAACATAGCCATTTTAAGACCTCTGCTCATGAACAGTGTCACTGTGATTTTCTTAATTTGTCCTGTACATTGATTTCGCACACCGACTGCGCCATTGTACGCTACATGGGCGGAAACACGTTTTGGGTGAGATGTGAAAAATGACAGCTGTACTACTCATAAGAAGGTGTAGTAAAATGGCAATGTTGAAAATCTGGAGTGAAAATATTGAAAATTTGCGAACTAACGAGCGTGCGTAGGAACTGTACAATGCACGCTCGTAAAACAGTAATTTTTTGGAATTTTTTCACCAAATTTTCAACATAGCCATTTTAAGACCTTTGCTCTTGAACAGTGTCACTGTGATTTTCTTAATTTATCCCGTACATTGATTTCGCACACCGACTGCGCCATTGTGCGCTACATGGTCGAAAACATGTTTTGGGTGAGAAGTGAAAAATGACAGCTATACTACTCATAAGAAGGTGTGGCAAAATGGCAATTTTGAAAATCTGGAGTCAAAATATTGAAAATTCGTGAACTTCGACTGTGCATAGGAACTGCACAACGCACGCTCGTAAAAGGCATTTTTTTGGAATTTTTTCACCAAATTTTAAACATAGCCATTTTATCACCTCACCTCATGAACAGTGTCACTGTGATTTTCTTAATTTGTCTCCTACACTGATCTCGCACACCAACTGCACCATTGTGTGCTACATGGGCGGAAGCACGTTTTGGGTGATATGTGAAAAATGGCAGCTGTACTACTCATAAGAAGGTGTGGTAAAATGGGAATGTTGAAAATCTGGAGTGAAAATATTGAAAATTCACGACCTTACGAGCGTGCGTAGGAACTGCGCAATGCACGCTCATAAAACAGTCATTTTTAGGACTTTTTTCACCAAATTTTCAACATAGCCATTTTAAGATGTCTGCTCATGAACAGTTTCACTGTGATTTTCTTAATTTGTTCCGTACATTGATTTCGCACACCGACTGCGCCATTGTGCGCTACATGGGTGGAAACACATTTTGGGTGAGATGTGAAAAATGACAGCTGTACTACTCATAAGGAGGTGTGGTAAAATGGCAATGTTGAAAATCTGGAGTAGAAAATATTGAAAATTTGTGAACTTACGAGCCTGCGTGAGACTACTAGCATGCGGCTAAATAAAACAGTCATTTTGGAATTTTGACACCAAATTTTCAACTTGGGGTTTGGGACCCTTCTCATGAATGATGTCATTGGCATGGCGTTGTTCAGGCCGAAGGGTGATTTCTCGCGGTGACTGAGAAATCACCCTTCCATCAGGCTCGCGCCATGACACTCATAATTCGCTTCTCATTAATTGGTGCAAAATCAAAAAATACCTGAGATAGCAACAAAGTTGAAACCCCCTATCTAGCCCATTATACAGCTCACCGGCATTTCCTCAGTTCGCGGTGCGCCTTTGAAGAGTGCAGGCGTGTTCCTGGTCCACCGAAGATCATCGCGCCGAGGTCCGGAGGTAAGTATGGGGGTGAGGGTGTGGGGAGGCTGGGTGCGCAGTGGGTGGGTGCAGGTTGTGGGAGGCGGGGAGACAACGTTGGACCATTTTTATTTACAGGTTAAAAAAAATGGACGGCGATGGGACTTTGCTGCGCTGGGGTGGGCTCCCAGCGTGGCACAAACTGATTGTGAGGCGCATTCGGCCCGGCGGGGATTGGGCACCGTCAGCCTAGGATACATTGCCACGCTGGGGTGGGCTCCCAGCGTGACACAAGGCTGATTGTGGGCGCATTCCGCTGGCGAGGATTGGGGCACCCCGTCGGCCTAAGGATACATTACCCACGCTGGGGTGGGCTCCCAGCGTGGCACTTACTCGGGGGGACAGTGGAGCGATGGGGATTGGGCACCCCGTCGGCTATTATTAGTTGCCACGCTGGGGTGGGCACCCAGCATGGCATTTTGGAAAGCCTTTGCCCAGGCGGAATGCAGCACAGCTGGCCCGAGTTGGGCACTCCAGTAGGCTATACAGTCGTCTTGAGTGCGCTGCGTCTGCGTGGCGTCTGTCTGTAGGGGGGGAGCTGTGCGTGAGCAGCCTTATCTTATCGCTGCTCACTCAAGTGTAGCTCCCCCTTTCAACTGTATGCCACTGCATTTTGGAGCGTGTCATAGACTGCTCCAGAATGCATTGGCTTACAGGGGCCATGCCTGCCACCACACTGACTGAATTGGAGGAGGAGGTGACACACCTCCGAAATCTCCGATGATGGCACTATGTTTCTTGCACATACGTGCAAGCAAACATAATGATTCAGGGCCAGAAGTGCAGATCCTATGAGGAGCACCTCAAGGCATTAAATATGTACTCACTGGAGACCAGAAGGGAGAGGGGGGATATAATAGAGACCGTCAAGTTCCATAAATGAACAAAGTGAACTGCAGGGAACTATTTAGCCTGAATACCAATTTACAGTCACGTGAACATGAATGGAAATGAACAGGATGGAGGCTCAGGAGAGATGTGAGGAAGCACTACTTTACAGAAAGGGTGGTGGAACCTCAGAACAGTCTGTCGGCTGAAGTAGTGGGTGTGAAAATAGTCAGGAGATTCAAGCAGGGCTGGGAGATAATGAAAGGGATAGTGGTTACTGGGGGTGACAGGACCAAGGAAGAGAATAGGGAGAGGACAAGGAGGGTTAGTACCCTGGAGGAACAGTAGGTTCCAGGGATTATATGGAACTTGGGCAGACTGGATGGACCTCTGGGCTTTTTCTGTTGTCACTGTCTGTGTTTCTATGTGATGATCAATTAAAGGGAAAGTAGCACAATACACATTACACTTAGGATTCAAAAATCATTCAGTCATACACCAGCATTTAATAGGGAAAAAGTCTGGTTAAAAACAGAATCCTAGATTTCCAATAGCCTGAAAATGTTGCACTTTACATAAATGTAAGGTCATCCTATACCTGTGGAAATTTAATCCAAAAAACATTTATGTTCACTAGATTTCATATAGAAGGAAAAGTGGAAATTGCAAATTTTTTTATAGCAAAATGATCACGATAAATGCACATGGTACCCCAGACACTTCTGGGTAGGGGTGTGCAAAAGTTGCAAATTCTGCTTTCACAGTGCTTTTGCAAAATTTTGGAAATTTTGTGAAATTTTCCACACTTCCACCATTGTACTAAAACATTTATTTTTAAACAGGACATACAAAAACTTTAGGTCATAAAGACCTATTTTCAAAGTTGTCCTGTATTGGCTCATTGGCAGGATAGGAATCCTCCAAAGGTTTTCCATGGATTTTGGCCTTGTTCCAGGAATTTTTTTGGCTGAATTGCAGAATAATACATTAAACTGTGGAATTTATTTCATTTGCAGTTTAGTGCATTGTTTCGTAATATAGTTCCACCCCTCGCTGATCGCCGGTCCCTTCTAAATTCCTCCGGCCCCTGTAGTTTAGTGGCCTCCCCACCTGCCAATCACCAACCCCATGTAAAACAAATCCCTGATCTCTAGTAGCCCCCCTCACCTGCTGATTGCTACCCCAAAGCAAAAAAAAAATACCTGGTGTTCAGTGGTCCCCCCACCCACTGATCACCTGCCCCATATAAAGAAATTACCTGATGTCTAGTGGTCCCCTCCACCTGTCGATCACTGGCCCCATAAAAAAAAAAATCACAGGTGTCTAGTGGTGTCCCCCCACCCACTGATTGTGGGTCAAATGTAAAAAAAAAATATATTAATTTCCCTTCCCTGGTGTCTCGTGGCCCCCCTCTCTATCCCAATCCCTTAATAAAATATTTCCCTTCATTCCTGGTGTCTAGTGTGTACCCCCACCCACCCACCCCTGGCAGGTAGTCCCCCACCACTAGGGATGGGCAAAGTAAGTGAAATTCGCTTTGCAGAGTAATCCGCAAAATTCCACCCATTTTGTGGAGCGAAATGCAAAATTTCGCCTGGCGGAGTGTCGAAATTTCACCTGGTGGAATGGTGAAATTCCACCTTTCACGGTGAAATTTTGCCTTCCACAGCAAAATTCCACCTTCCGTGGTGAAATTTCACCCACGGAAGGTGGAATGTTGCCAGCAGAAGGTGAAATTTTGCCATGGAAGGTGAAATTTCACCCTCGGAAGGCAAAATTTCACCTAGACGAAATTCTGCCTTAGGAGGAAAAATTTTGCGAATTGCTTCGCCAGGTGAATTTGGCCACTTCGCCAGCAGAATTTAAATTCACTGCATCCCTACCCACGACCCTGCTCTCCCCATCCTGATCCCAAGCAGACAACCACCAAAGCCCAGCTCTCTCCTCTGCAACTGACAGCCCACTGAGCTGTCAAACAGAAACGAACTCCACGGCTCCCCCGAGGGTCCAAGAGGGCAGTTGGATGCCCTCCCCCACAGCAGCTCTCCACACAGCTCTCCCAGGTATGCCATTTCAGCAGCAGCAGCACCACCGCGATTCTTGGCTCCCAACTCAGGACTGGTGTCATTTTTGAACTCTTAAAGGCTGCACAATTAACTTCGGCACACGCATGGAGATAGTTTTTTGTATGAACTTGCCAGCTTCATTTCAGTCATTTTGTTAGCTTTAATGCTTACTCCTTTATTTGCACTGTTACTGAATTATCCTGTGTTTTGCAGCCCAATTGTGTACTGCCTGAGACAGTGTGTGGTCCTGCCCAGATCTGAATTACTTCCCCCCCAGCCCCTCCCCAAATACAGATTTAGGTTGCTGTACTGATAGCACTGTTCTCTCTCTCACCTCCTCAGAAATGAACTCTGTGGCTACCCTGAGGGTCTGAAAGGGCAGTTTGACGCCCTCCCCCACAGCAGCTCTCCACAGAGCTCTCCCAGGTACGCCATTTCAGCAGCAGCAGCAGCACCACCACGATTTTTGTCTCCCGACTCAGGAAAGCCCTGCCGACTCGTTGCGTCGGCTCCCCACCACTCCCACCACCACCCTCTTGGTCAGCTCAGTGTATTATAATTGGAGACACATGACGGCTAAAACCAATCAGCCGAGTTTCCCATTAGCAGGCTATCATTAACCCCCCAACAGAGGTCGTCCCTGCATCCTTTGCATTTCCTTCTCACCACATTTATTACACTATCCAGTTTTGTGTATTTTCCTCTGTCCTACACAGTGCCTACCTATATTTCTCCCTCCCATCTTGGCACCCTTTTTGACCACCCCTCCCTCTAGAGGCCACTACACTCTCCTATCCCACTGTCAAACCCTGCAAGTGTCATGCTGCTTCTGTTTCTCACCACAATCTGCCAGCTCACTCCCCACACTTCCCTCCCTCCTGCTTCCCATCCTCCCCTACCTCCAAATCTCCTCTCATTAGGAAATGTCCTTACTCCCCATCTTGCAACTGTCTCCCCAGTACTGCCGCTACATCACTACTCCCAGAATGGCTGGATCCCTGGTGCTAGTATCCTGCCTCCATCCTTTCATGCAGGCCTCACAGCTCTAATCTCCATCATACTAAATACCCCTCCGCAAACATCACATCAAGTGATTACCCGCCGCAAGTCTAAATGGAGTATGCACACTCCAAAATGCTTGGTAGTATTGCTGCTCCTCCTGTCTGGAGACGTAGAACTAAACCCCGGCCCATTCCCCCCAGCACCTACCAGACCCTCACATTACCAAAAGGTCTTAAACTCATTCACCTCAATATCTTTAGTATCCTGAACAAAATCACAGCCCTTCAACCAATAGTAATATCTCTCCGCCCGGATGTAATGATACTCACTGAGACCTGGCTAAAACCCCACAACTTGGACTCAGAAGTATCTATACCTGGCTACTCACTCATTCATCAAGACCACCTCGGCAAGAAAAAAGGGGGAGGCATAGCTATGTTCATCTCCTCAATGCTCCAGTTCACCCTGATACAGCTCTCCATGTCCATTCATTCCATCAATTCCCTCCTAATCAAGTTCTCCCTTCCACACTCCACCCCATTATATATTGCTGGGTTCTACTGCACCCCGGACACCTCCCAGCCAGACGTGCTAAACTATCTGAGCACCCTAAAAGCTAAGTCCTTCAGGGACGAGTTACACATTCTAGGGGATTTCAATTTCAACTGGCTCGCAAACAATAACTCCAAACTTCATAGCCAAATCACTGCCCTAAACCTCACCCAACAGATTTCTGAACCCACTCGTCTAAATCACAAATCTCAGAACCACTCCCTCTTGGATTGGGCCCTTACCTCACGCCCCCATCGGATCATCAAAGCCGGACTCCTCCCTGACTCCCTAAGTGATCACCACATAATCTACGCTGTAAAAAAATCTTCAGACCCAATGCCCTTCCACCATGGACTTTGTTAACTAGGTCATACAAAGCTCTAAATCTAGAGGTGCTTCTAAGTGACCTGGCACAGACCGACTGGACTTTCATCTCCCAGGCTCCCTCCCTTGATTCTGCACTAAAATTCTTTAAGGATACCTTCCTAGCTGTATGAAACAACCACGCGCCCCTATGGAGAAAGAGAGTAAGGGATGCCCACCTGCCCTGGGTCTTGGCCGAACTCATTGGATGATTCCAAGCGAGGGACTATGCCTGGAAACAGTACAAGACCACATGCACCCAGGCAGCATTCCAACTTTACCGCTCACTTCGTAACTCTTGCACTAGGCAAATCAAGCAGGCCAAAGCCAATTATTTCAAGGCATCCTTCAAAACAAACCTAAATCACCCAACTAATTTCTGGAAAACAATCAAGTCACTCCTCACTCTCCATGCTCACCCCCACCCCAACCCTAAATGTAGAAGGCTTCATACTCTCTGAACCAGCTAAAGTGGCCTCGACCTTCAACAATTTCTTCGCCAGCTGTGCTTCCTCTCTACTAGTCTCTCTTCCACACCCCCCCAAGAATGTACATACCCTGATGCCCACAGCATACTAGACTACTGGCTTCTCTTTCTGTCGGGTTACTCCGCTCGTTGTGTTTAAAGCCCTGCGGTCTCTCAATCTCTCGAAAGGTAAGTGTCCGTCAGGGCTCGATTCCAAAATGTTACATCTCTCTGCCCCTGCCATTGCCACCCTGCTGACTGCGCTGTTCAACCTCTCTTTTTCTCTGGCCGATGTACCATCCAACTGGAAGCATGCTACTGTCATCCCCCTCCTGAAAGGGGGTGACCCCTTATCACCGGGTAACTACTGTCCAATCTCCCTACTCCCTATCCTTGCCAACTACAAGAGCGCTTTGTCCTAGCACAACTTTCCTCCTTCCTCAACTCATCCTCCTTCTTTACACCCTACCAATCAGGCTTCAGGAAATCACACTCCACCATAACCTCCCTGCTAAGGCTCACCAACGCCATACTCATGGGCATGGATAAAGGGCACACCACCTCTGCCACTTTCATCGACCTCGCTAAAGCCTTCGACACTGTCTCCCACTCCATACTGCTATCCAAACTATCAAGTACCGGACTTTCTAACAAAGTTTCCAGTTGGTTTCACTCCTACTTGGTAGGTAGAACTCAATCAGTAAGAATTGGAGCTAACACCTCTTCCCCCCTCCCTGTAACTACTAGGGTCCCACAGGGCTCGGTTCTAGGCCCACTATTCTTCTCAATCTTCCTAAATGAATTTCCCTCAATCTGCACTCACACATCCATACATCTTTATGATGCCGTACTATTTGCCACAGACTCCCCCACCGATCTAGTGGCCTCTACTCTCCAAAAAGATTTTAATGCAGTACAGCATTGGTTTCAGTCAAACCAACTTTTTCTAAACCCCCCAAAAAACAGTCTCCCTAACTTTTGGGACAAGGCAAAGGCTCTCCAGACTCCCTTCTATTCCCACTTTTTTCACCACTGAGGGGGCACCTCTTGAGACCTGCACCTCCTTCAATTACCTTGGGGTCTGGCTTGATCAGCACCTGGACTTTTCCACTCCATTGACTCGATCCACAAAAGCTGTGCCTAGCTGGAGTGCTATGCAGACAAAGGGTGGCGCACTCCTGGCAGCCCATAGGAAATAGTCCAAAAATTATCCTCCCAATTCTGGACTACGGAGACACAGTATACTGTGCTGCTCCCAAGTCTGTCTTAGCCAGCCTTGGCCCTCTTTTTCACTCCTTCTGTCACTTTGCCCTTGACTGCCCCACTTTGACTCATCACTGTGACCTCTACAGCTCCCTCGATCTAACATCGCTCTACGTTGGCAGACATATCCACAGCATCAGAACTGCTGTGAAATTCTGTGCACAGTCCCTTCCCCCCCTTCCTTGCATCTGCCCTCACAGTCCCATCACAGCCAACCCACTCCCTTAGGGGTGGTAACTCCCAGCTCCTATATGTTCCACACATGGCCACATCAAGAGGCCAAGTGGCATTCAGTTATATCATGCCTAAACTTTGGAATGCTCTCCCAGAAGACGTTCGTAACTTCACTAACCCGGCTCACCTAAACAACCTCCTCAAGGCCCACTTCTCCCCTACATGCTCCTGCATGTAGGGCCATCCAAAGGGCTGGTACCTCAAGTCCATTATTCATATTTAAGCCTTCTTAACGTGCTCGTAGTACACTATCCCTGTGCAGTTTACATGTTCGTTGAGCAAATTATTTAGGGGTCGCAGGAGCAGTCCTTTCTTAGAACAGTATTAAACTCTCTAGCTTTGTACTTGTTTCACAGCTAATTATATCTATTTGTTAATTGTCACATGTACTATTTCTCCTACTGTTTGTAATATGTAAGCCGCACACATGTGCTTCCACTTCATGCTATTACTTGTATGCTCCTGTCCTCCCCTCTGAGTTCTCTTAACAACTTCCTGCATAGTGTACTGTTCAAAATGTACAAGCTTCCTCTACTGTATGTAAATGTAATTGCATTTCTTGTACACTCTTCTTATAATGTATGTTTCCACATGTCTCTATCCCCCAGGACGCATTTGGAATCGAGCGGTAACCCGCTCAATAAGTTTTCCTAGTAAAACTCTTAAATAAATAAAAATGAATGGGCATGTACTTGTACAAACATACACTCATTCATTTGCATTCCAGCTTCTGCTCACTGGTAGTATCACACTCTGTGGGGCAATACACATGAGTGGAGGGATGTTCCAGTGACCGGCAGGAGGGTCAGGATGGGGGGAGTGTGATGGTGGACTACCTGCCAGGGTGGGGGTGGGTCCACTAGACACCAGGGAATCAAGGAAATATTTTACTAAGGGCATCGGGGATAGAGAAGGGGGACCACTAGACACCAGGGAGGGGACATTATTTAAATGTTTGTTTTTTTGATTGGGTCCACAATTGGCAGGTGGGTGGGGGGGGTCACTAGACACAAGGGATTTTATTACTTGGGGCCGGTGATTGGTGGGTTGGAGGGGACCATAAGACACTTGTGGATTTTTTTTTACATAGGACCAGCAATTGCTGGGTAGGGGGTACCACTAGACCCCAGGTATTTTTCTTTTCATTGGGCCGGAGGGTGGGGGACCACTAGACACCAGGGAATGGGATATTTTTTATATGGGGACAGCGATTGGCGGGTGAGGGGGACCACTAGACACCATTTATTTTTTTTTCTATGGAGCTGGCAATCGATTAGATTGGTGCAGTGGAAACTGTCGGCAGGGGATGTGTATTAAACTCAGGGCAAAAGCTGTAGAGCTTAAGTACTGACAGTGATGAGTTCTGCAAAATCTTTTAACCGCAATTTCATATATTTACCCACTGTTCATACATTTTTCCGCCTTTCTAAGGGAGAATTTCTGCAAGAGTTAAAAAAAAGATTTCCAAACTTTCACGAAAGTGAAAGTCCGACTTTGGTGGAATAAGCTGCAGATCCTAGTTAAGCAACAGCCTATTTCCTCCCACCCCCTCTAGAACTGCCATATATCTGTCTCATGCATTCTTGAATTCCTCCACTGTTCTTGACTCCACGGCCTCCTCAGGAAGGCTGTTCCATGTATCCACAACCCTCTCCATGAAAAAATACTTCCTCATATTACCTCTGAGCCATCCCCCCTCTATCTTCAAATTGGGCCCCCTTGTTCTTGGACTTTATTGATTCCCTTGAGGTACTTGAAACTTTCTATCATGTTCCCCTCTCCCTCCTTTCCTCGAGGATATATATATTAAGCTCCTTTAATCTCTCTTTGTATCTCTTCTGGTGCAGACCCTGCTCCATTTTGGTTGCCTTCCTCTGGACAGCCTCCACTCTGTCTGTGTCTTTGCGGAGATGGGGTCTCCAGAACTGCACACAGTACTCCAGATGGGGTCTCACCAACTGTCTGTACAGAGGGATAACAGCTTCCTGTTTTCTACTGTTGATGCCTCTCCCTATGCATCCCAGTATCCTCCAGCCCTCCTTACTGCCTTCTCACATTGCTTGCCCACCTTTAGGTCATCTGATATAATTACCCCCAGATCCCTTTCCATTTTTGTTGTTGTTAGTATCTCACCCCCCACTGTATACTCTTCCTCTGGGTTTTTCTTTCCCAGGTACATTACCTTGCACTTCTTTGCATTGAATCTGAGCTGCCATACATTTGACCATTCCTCCTACTTTGCCAAGTCCCTTCTCATCCTTTCCACCCCACCTTGTGTATCAACCCTGTTGCAGATCTCTGTGTCATCTTGAAATAGACATACTTTTTCTTCCAGTTCCTCTGCAATGTCACTTATAAAGACATTAAAGAGGACCAGTCCCAGCTGTTCAGCCAATTTTTTATCCAGGCTACCACCTTGGGACCCACTCCGGCAGGCTAACTTGTATAGTAATCTTTCATGTGTGACTGTGTCAAATGCTTTGCTAACATCTAGGTAGGCCATTTCCATAGCCCCTCCCTCGTCTACTACTTTGGTCACCCAGTCAAAGAAATCTATTAGATTCGTCTGACATGACCTTCCTGCTGTGAATCCATGCCACCTTGGGTCCTGTGCCCCACTGGCCTCTAGGTACTCAACAATTCTTTCCTTCAGAAGTGATTCCATCATTTTCCTTACCACTGAAGTCAAACTAACTGGTCTGTAGTTTCCTGCCTCTGCCCTGCTCCCATTTTTGTAAAGTGGAATCACGTTCGCCCTCCTCCAGTCCTCAGGTACCACTCCATCCTCCCATGATTTGTTAAAGACATTAGTCAGTGGTGTCGCTACTGTAGGTCTACCCTTAGTTCATTTAGAATTCTGGGGTAAATCCCATCAGGCCCCATTGCTTTTCCCACCTTCAGTTTTAAGAGTTCTTTCAGAACCCTTTCTTCTATGAATGGACTGGTATCGACTCCCTATCCAGAGTGTTTATCTTGTTTGGTTTAGGTACCTCCCCCTCCTCTTCCTTTGTGAATACTGAGCAGAAATATCTGTTCAGTATCTCTGCTTTTTCACTGTCACCCTCTGCCCACATTCCCTCCCCTTTATTAAGCCTCAGTATCCCTCCCTTGGCCTCTCTTTGCTCCCTAATGTACCTATAAAAGGTTTTATCCCCTTCTTTTTTTTTACTGTATTTAAAACAGGGAGAGTTGGTTATCAGTCAGACAGTTTAGGTACATTAAGTAGGCCAGTATTTTAAGTGGGCACAAGTAAAGTTACAGACATAAATTAAATTGGAACAACAGTGGTAATATCACAGCTTACAGGCAATACAACATATTGATTTGCTCCTACAAGAGAGAGAAAAACATAGATCCCCAACCCCCACAGGGTACCACTGCTGTGGAATCTCAGACCATGGTGCTTCCTGGATATTAAGGCGTACCTTCTCAAAATTAAAAAGATGCACCACGTTAGAATAGGGGAAACCAGGGCTGTTCTATAGCATTTTCTACTGGGGACCACATCTGATAATATTGTGCCATTTGACCTCTAACAAAATATTGGGTTCTTTCTAATTTCATACACTCCATTAATGATCGCACCCACTCTGATATAGTATAGGTAGTTCTGATGATCTCCAATATTGTGCCAATAGTCTAAGGGCAATTACATTTCCCAATCTCCACAGCCCTGTAGAGAAGAAAGGACCCCCTCGCGATTCCACACTGGGAGGCCCAACAAGATTTCAGCTGGGCCCATTGTGCCCAGGTAATGGAGGTTAAAATCTGGTGTATGCCACCCCAGAATATCTGTACCCTGAAGCACTCCCAAAACAGGTGATAAAATGTGCCTTCGTGAACGAGATACTTGGGGCATAGGGGTGAGGCTGATGAATCTATCTTGTGTGCCAGATATGGGGTAAAATAGGCTTTAAGAAGTACATTATATTGAACTGCTCAGAGTCTATTATTTACTGAGCACTTCCCTATATTTTTAAGAATTGCAAGCCAATCTCCTCCTGTAAGGCCTTCTGACATTAAGTCTGATCCCCACTGTGCTTTAATTTTTACTAAAGAGTCAGGAAGAGCTCCGAGCAGCAGTTTATAACATTTTCTAAGGGGTCTAAAGGCCAAATCCATAGCTTGTCTTACAAATATCTCCTCTAAGGGGGAACGGACTCCCAGTTGGCCCTCCGGCAACCTAGCCTTCAACTGGGATACAACTGTGTGTAGACATAAGTGTACAAAGTAGTGTGAGGCATGTAACTTATATCTTTTAATAAGGGAAGAGAAAGACAAAACCTCAACCCCTGTCCAAAGGTGCCCCAGGGTTTGTAATCCGCCATGATGCCAGCTTTTTAAGATTTGCTTATCCCCCAGTACCATCTCTCCACTATTCATAAGAATCACCTGAAGGGGAATGTCTCGTGAAACTGAATGCGCATCCCACCTCAATCTGCTGCACCTTTTGCCATACCTTCCAAATGTATCTAGTACAGGGATTGTTTATTTTAAAGGGTTGGGACATACCCATGCCCCCCACTAAAATATCATGGTACAGGGGAATAAAAGTATGTGCTTCCAAACTCACCCATGCTGGCCTAGTAGTTCCTTCTTTAAACATATCCTGCACAAAAGTTAGTTGAGTCACCAGATAGTAGTACTGCACATTAGGAAGGCCCAATCCCCCCTTCCCAACTGAATGCCACAAGATATCCTTCTTGATTCTTGGTCTCTGGCCCTTCCAAATGGGCTGGGTAATAGCCCCTTCCAGGGATTTTAAAAATGTATGCGGTATCCAGAGGGGAACTGTCTGGAAAAAGTATAGGAATTGTGGCACCACCATCATTTTAATAAGGTTCACCCTCCCAATGAGGGACAGGGGGAGGGCTCTCCAAACTGTGCAATCTTCCTTAACTTTTTTAATAATGTTATTCATATTGGTTTTAACAAGTTTGAAGATTGCAGATGTAATTATGATTCCCAAATTTTTGATCTGTTTGGTGCAAGGTATATTTGTATTTGCTATGGTAATGGGTACCTGAGGGCCTACCAACAGCATCCATTCACTTTTCCCCCAGTTAATTTTATGACCTGAGAGTTGTCCATATGTGGCAAAATGTGCTGATAGACAGGGGAGAGAGTCCTTAGGGGTTCTAAGGAAAAGGAGGACATTGTCCGCAAAAAGAGAAATTTTATGTTCCACCCCCTCAGGACCAGACCTTGTATACTCGGAGCATTTCTAACAGCTTGGGCCAGGGCTTCAATAGTAAGGCTATACAGAAGTGGGGATAGAGGACATCCCTGCCTGGTTCCCCTGGTCAGGGTGAAGGGGGCTGAGCACACACTGTTTGAAAATATTTGGGCTTTAGGAGAACAGTACAATGCACCTACCCATTTCAGCATTTGGGGGCCCATGCCAAACATAGCAAGGACTGCAAGCATAAAGGGCCATTCGACCCGGTCGAATGCCCTTTCGGCATCTAGGGCCAAGAGCCCTCCTCCACTACCCCAGGGCCAATGGTACATAATATTCAGAGTTCGCCTAATACTATGTTTTGCCTGCCTTCCCTTAACAAACCTCCCCGGTCCAGATGTACTAAATGGGGAAGGAACCCTTCAATCCTAGATGCCAACAGTTTGGCTATAATTTTGTAATCAGCATTTAAAAGGGAGATGGGTCGGTAGGAGGTACATTTAATAGGGTATTTACCTGGTTTGGTTAAGACAGTAATGGTAGCTGGGTATTGAGAAGATGACAAGGTCCCCCGTGCTAAAGAATCTGTCACCATCTTAAACATCAAAGGACCCACTGTTTCCCAGATCAGTTTGTGCAGTTCCGAGGGGAGCCCATGAGGGCCTGAAGCCTTTTTAATTTAATTTTTTTTTTTTTTAATTTAGTTGTTTAACCAGGTATAGCACACTAAGCTGAAAGCTTTTTTACAGGAGCGACCTGGGAGCCTTCCCCTTTTTAACCTCCCACACAATCTGGCGTAGTTCCTCTAGGGTCACAGGGGACTCCAGAATATGTCTGTCCTGAGCCTGAAAGGTTGGTAAATCAATGGTTCTCAAGAAGGATTCTGGATTTGCTCCGGGAGGAAACTCAGAGGTGTATAGGGTACAGTAGTAGGACCTACTAGTATCCTCAGGGGGGTTCAGGGCAATAATTTCCTTAAGATGGTCATTTAGTTGCTGGACAAACTGCAGATCTAACAGTAAGGATGGGTCAAGGTGCCATTGAGCCATACCAGGAGGTTCTATTCCTCTAGACACCACCACTTTAAGGTGTGGATGATCAGAAATCAATAACTGACCATATTAGGCCTCCTCTATCTCCCCCACCATATGAGACAGAAGGAAAATATAGTATAGTCTGGTATAAATCTTGTGGGCATGGGAAAAAAAGAAATATTCCCGGGTTGCTGGGTGGCAGAACCTCCAGGCCTCAGTCAGGGCCCTGCCCTACATTAATCGGTGTAGGGCAGATGCACTTTTAGGACGTGCACCCCGTCTAACTCCAGAATGGACCATTTTAGTATCCTAGTAGGTGTTCATATCCCCTCCTTTAATTATACAATCTGGGAAAGGAGTCAGGATGGTCGCCAAATGAGTGAAAAAATCCGGTGAGTCATAATTCGGACCATATACCGAGGCCAAGGTAAGTTTCCAACCCTCTCAAGTCTACTACTGCAATAACAAACTGTATCTACCCTGTGGATCAGCCACCCAGGAAATTACTTTATGGGAGACCAGCCCTAACCCATATGGCTATCCCATGAGCCTTAGATGTGAAGGGGGCTGCCAAAAAAGATCCACCCCAGGACTCCCCCAGGCGACCAGAATCCTCCTTAATGGAGTGTATCTCCTGCAGAAATATTATATTGCCTTTTAGTTTCTTGATCTGTGACCATACTCGCTTTCTTTTAACCACTGTTCATAAGCCATTGATGTTCCATGAGATAAAGGTGAGATTAGTCATTGATAAATAATGGCTTAATTTGAGCCCAAAGAGTCAACTTTAACCCTGCTACAGAAACAGAACTAGCTCCGCTAATTTTGCAAAAACTCCAGCAGTATAAGAGAAACCCTTCCAACTTATCCCTCCTCCCTCCCATTTTAACCAAAGAAAACTCTGTATTATGGCAATACACTTCAGAATACCATATTTTAACAGTTAACCCCCCTCCTACCTCCCTAACAGCATAGTAGTTCCCAACTAGAACAGAAAGCAGTAGAAACACTTGCTCAACAGTAACATTCCCCCCTCCCCGCAGTACAAATGGTTCTGCTATTCCCTTCCACTCCTTTTCATGGATTGAGCGCCCCATCGCTTGCCATTACAATTCTAGAATAAAAAGAATTACATTTTAAAAGAAAGTCTTGTTCCCTCTATTACCCCCTGAAAACGGGCAGGGTGGGAGGGGATAAGGGTCCAGGGGAGAGACTCCTCCCAGAAACCTTATCTTGTCTCTGAATTATCTTGGGATGAGGGAGCAGCTCAGGGAGCTTTGCAAGATAGGACGCACCCCTCTGATGTGTGGGGAACCGACCACCCTGACAAAATGGTATTTTCAGCTTTGCATTCAGTGCTCTCACTGTAAAGTTAATGTTAAGTTTCCCCAGTGGACGTCCCCCCTACATTGTTTTAAAATTATCAAAAGGATCCAGGGCAATCAAAGAAAGTAAAATCAATAAATGCAGGTCCCCTCGACTGGATATTCCTTCAGTCCCCTTCCCCCCACTCACTTTTAGAATCGCAATAAGTAAAGCCAAATCGTCTTGTAAACAATAAGTCCCAGATGTAGCAGTTCAGACAGTGGTAATCGAAAATAATAGTCAAAACAACAATATTTTTATCTCCATAAAGAATCTGCTCCAGGACAATGAAATGTCCACGTGCTTAGTCATCTTCCACGTGGAAGGCAGTCCCAGGACGAATATGGACCCAGTCCCAGCCTCCATAGCTGTCTCCATAGTGCTAGTACAGCCATAATGGTGTTCAGGTATAAAATAATTATGTTGTCCCGTTGGAAGCACCAGGAATGGGAAGAGGAGGAGGGAAGGGTGGGGGTGCCCACCGATCTTGCCTTATAGGCCCCCGAAGGTGTTACAGATCAGCATAGGGCCAAAATACCCCCCTCCCCACTCCTCTTTCACCTATACTCTGTAGTCACAGTACCTGAGGTAGATTTTCTTAATAATTGTCAAATCTCTTAGCCCCTCTTCTGGCGCTCCAATTCTTTAACGTATTACAGCGTGAGGTCTGGGCTTGTAAAGGCCTTGTGCGAGCCTCCCACAGGTTGAATGATGATCCGAGCAGGGTATGCCAGTGTGAAGGGACATGAGATAGAATGCAGCAGCTTCTTGACCTCAGCATAGGCCTGCCTCTGAAGCTGTAGCACTCTGGAGTAGTCAGGGAATAGGCTCACCCGATTTTGTTGGGTCATAATGACTCCTTTTTTCCGAGCTGCTTCAAGGACTAATTGTCGATCCTGGTATTGCAGAAACTTAATTATAATGGGTGTGGTTTCTTTTCTGATGAAGGCTTGGGGTCAGGGGAGCGATGAGCTCACTGAATCTCCAAAGTGGCATCCTGTGGTATTTGTAGAGTGTCTCTGAACCAGGCCTGTAAATATTCTACACAGTCCTGGCCCTCAAGCCCCTCCGGTAGCCCTATCATTCTTACATTACAGTGTCTTTCCCGATTCCCATAGTCATCCACAATTTGTTTAAGTAGCTCAATTTCTTTAAGTGCTTTTGCCAAATCGGAGGTTTGCCTGGTTGTAAGATCCTCCTGATTCCCCAGTCTGGACTCCAGTTTTCCAGTTTGAGATTCATGTGTCTCTACTGTCTCAGCCAAATTATTAACTGTCTGCTGCATATGCTGGATTTGGGCAGCAAAATTTTTAAATCCCACTTCCATGAGGGTTCCCAGATTGTATTTTAAGTCCTTTAGGAGTCACTCCAAATTCTGATAGCCTTCGGCCATAGCATCGGATGGGCCAAGCGAAAAGTTGTTTTGCAGACAGAAGTGTTCAGAGTTGAGAGAGAGAGACTGGTTCTTCAGCGGGCCCTTCTACATGATCTTCTCCTGCTTTCCTCTAAGGTAGACCCTTTGTAACTCTGGTCGATCCAGATGAGTTGAATGTTTTTTTGGATTGTTTCTTCACTGACTTGGTCAGTGCTGGCATCTGGACTGTAGGTCAGATAAAATTATTAGACTTTTTGTTGATTTAGTGGGTTTTAGAGGGAAAATAGCAGGTGATATAGACGGAGCTCCTCTCTCAAACCTCCATTCTGTTCTTGTGCTTGACCATGACCCCACCCTTCTTAACAGAGTTGGCTATATTTTCCTCAGTTTGGGCCTTTGCTATTCAGACTGCCTTCCCTGCCTCCTTCTGCTTTAACTGATAAAGTTCTCTGTCCTGCTCCTTCTGTGTTTCCTTATATTTCCTGAATGCTATCTTTTTCTCCTTAACCTTCCCTGCCACCTCTTTTGAGAACCATTGTGATTTTTTCCTTCATTTTGTTTTGTTGATTTGCTTCACACAAAGGCTTGTTGCCTCTGTGATGGCTCTTTTGATTATTCCCCATTGTTTCTCCACCCCTCCTTCTTGCCTGTTTTCTAGTGCTTTTCTGAGGCACTCTCTCATTTTCCCAAAGTCAGCCCTCCTAAAGTTCAATACTCTTTCTTTTGTATGGCTTGACTCTATGGCTGTGTTTATCGTGAATCACACTGTTTGGTGGTCACTTGTTCCCAGATGGCTACCCACTTCTAAATCTGAGATCCTTTCTCCATCCCCATTTGAGAGTACCAGGTCTAAGATTGCTCCCTCCCGAGTGGGTTCCAATACTAGCTGTCAGAGGCATGTCCCTTGTAGGGCATTAAGAATGATCCTGCTATTGGATGTGCCTGCAGCAAAGGTGCTCTAGTTAACATTTGGCATATTCAGGTCCCCATCAACAATATCTCCCCTTTTTCTGCCGTTCTAAGGATGCCTTCTATCATTTCTTTGTCCATTCCCTCCCTTTAAGATGGGGGTCTGTATAAAACCACCATGTGGATTGTGGTGCCATTTCCTGTCTCCAGGGTGACCCACAGTCATTTACCCACCTCGTAGCGACATTTCACCAGTGAGGTCCCCCACAGCGACTATAGTGCCTAGCCACGGTGGGAGACCCACTGGAACCCGGGCGCTGCCTGTCAGGAGTCCTGCACCCCCCCCAATCAGCTCCAACTGGAGTTGAGAATCTTTAAGTGAGGGGTGCTGCCCCCCACTTGGGGTGTTTGGGTGGCAAAGCCCCCCGAAGAAAACAAAGAAAATGATAGTGAACCGGCAGCCGACTGCAGAATGCAGTTGACCTGCCGGTGTCGCTGACAGGGCGTTCGACAGAAATACTGTCGGACTCCTGTCGTGGATCCACCCACAGTGCCTCATCTACTATCTGTTTATTCTTTAGTTCTGTTGCTTTGATCCCTTCCCTTACATAGAGAGCTACTCCTCCTCCTCTTTTACCCTCCCTGTCCCTCCTGTAGATTGTGTATCCTGGTATGTTGACATCCCAGTCATGATTCTCTGTGTACCATGTTTCTGTGACTGCCACAATATCCAGACATTCCTCTTCCATCAAGGCAACTAGTTCAGGGAGCTTGTTACACAGACTATGGGCATTGGTATTCATCACCCTCCATTTTTTTGATGGCCTTACCCCTTTTAGCCCCATCCCTGTCCTTACTGCCTTTGCCTTTTTTTGCATTTACATCTGTCCTGCTCCCTAATGACTTCTCTACCTTGCTGCTTACCTCACTAATTACCATATTTTCTGGGGGGAGGCTGGGATTTTCCTGCTGTTTTTCAGTGTCTCCCCCCTTGGCTAGTTTAAATGCTTGCCAATGAAGCTTTTAAACCTGTCACCTAGGATCCTGGTTCCCCCGACAGATGCAGATCATCACACCAGTATAGGCCTGAATCCCTCCAGGTGGCTCCCCAGTAACCAGTGAAGCCAAAACCCTAAGCTCCACACCAGTTTTTCAACCACTCATTGATTCCCATGTTCTGGAGTACCCTAGCATCACCCTTGCCATAGACAGGCAGCACCTCCGAGAAGGTTACCATACGTGCTACTTGTCTAAGGCCCCTCCCCAACTCTACAAACTCCTCTTGCACTGTTCTGATCCCATTCCCAGCCAGGTAATTTGTCCATAGATGGACAATGACATCCAGCCCCCTCCCTCATGCAGATGCTCCCATGATCCTATACATAGATACATAGACAGTGTCAGCAGATAAGGGCCTATGGCCCACCCAGTCTGCCCATTTGAGCTTGTAAGTTCAGTTTATGTTTTCCTAGAAGTCTGTTGCCCCTTACCCCTGACCTCCAGAATTCCTTTATGTCTATCCCATGCATTCTTAAATCCCGTGATTGTTTAAGCCCCCACCACTTCCTCTGGCAGGGTGTTCCACTTGTCCACCACCCGTTCTGTGAAGAAATTCTTCCTCATGTTTCCTCTGAATCATCCTCCCTCCAACTTCATCCTATGCCCTCTAGTCCTGGAACATCTTTTTCACTTAAAAATAGTGTATTCCTGCACCCTGTTCCTCTCTAAGATACTTGTATGTCTCTATCATATCCCCTCTCTCCCTCCTCTCCTCCAGGGAGTACATTTTCGGTTCCTTCAACCTGTCCTCATAGGACTTGTGATGCAATCCATGTACCATCTTTGTTGCCCTTACCCTGTCTATGTCCTTACATAGGTAAGGTCTCCAGAACTGTACAGTGTACTCCAGGTGGGGCCTCACTAGTGTCTTGTATAGTGGAATTATGACCTCCCTTTTCCTGCTGGTGATGCCCCTGCCTATGCATCCCAGCATCCTATTGCTTTACCTGCTGCCTTGTCACACTGTTTCCCTACCTTGAGGTCATCAGAGATGATAACCCCAAGATCCCTTTCCTGCTTGGTGCATGCTATATCCTCACCTCCCAACTGATATATTGTGCCAGGGTTTTTGTGCCCCATATGCATTGTCTTGCACGTCTTTGCATTGAATTTCAACTGCCAAACCCCTGACCATTCTTCAAGTTTCTGCAGGCAGGTCCCTTCTCATTCTGTCTACACCCTCTGGTGTGTCTACTCTGTTACAGAGCTTTGTGTCATCGGCAAACAGTGAAATCTTGCCTTCTAGGTCCTGCGCAATGTCACTGATGAAGATGTTGAATAGGACCAGTCCCAGCACTGATCCCTGTGGTACCCCACTGGTCATGCTTCCCTCTGTGGAGTGACAGCCATTTACCACCACCCTCTGTATCCTGCCACCCAGCCAGTTACCTACCCACCACACTAGTGTCCTGCCCACACCCAAGTTTACAGAATGTTCTTATCAGTTTCAATGCAGGTGCAGCAAAAAGAACATAGTGACCCAGAACTGACCTATTATTTACAGCTCCGCAAAAGGCTTAAAAACTGCATCCCAGGTTAACCACTCAAGTTCCAAATAGCTTTATATATAGTTTTAAACAAAGGGATCCCAGTATCAGTGACTTTTCCACATAAAGATGCACATATATTTTTATACCTACAGATTTGCAAGGGGGAAGAAAAGACAGAAATAACAAGGGAAGGCAGAGAGATAGCGAGAGGTGGAGAATCGCGAGACTGTCAGAGTGATCAGTTCCTAGGTCTCATGAGGGTAGTTGATCAGGGGTGGGGCAGTGGACATGGCCTATCTGGACTTTGGGAAGACCTTTGACACTGTGCCTTACAGAAGGCTGTTAAACAAATTGAAGAACTTGGGGGTCGGACAAAAGATAACAAGATGGTGGAGAACTGGCTGACTGGTAGAAGCCAGAGTGTGGTGGCAAATGGGGTGCACTCAGGGGAGGTGGGAGTGACAAACAGGGTCCCACAGAGGTCGGTGCTGGGGCCCATCTTGTTCAATATATACATCAGTGATATTGCAGAGGGACTACAGGGGAAGGTCTGCTTATTTGCAGATGATACAAAGATGTGCAACAGGGTGGATATCCCAGAGGGAGTGGAGGCTATAAAGGAGGATATAAGGTTGCTGGAGGGATGGTCAGAAACATGGTAACTAAAATTCAATGCCAGGAAATGCTCAGTGATGCACATAGGGAGGAATAATCCACATGCAAAATACACACTGGAAGGGGAGGTAATAAAGCCACCTGAGTAGGAAAAGGACCTAGGAATCGTAATCACAGACAAACCTTGAGGTAGGGACCCACTGCAGCAAGGCAGTGGAAAAAGTGAACAGAATGCTGGCGTGCATAAAGAGAGGGATAACCATTAGAAGACAGGAGGTGCTGATGCCACTCTACAGTTCCATGGTGAGGCCAAACCTAGAGTATGGGGTTCAGTTCTGGAGACCTCACCTACACAAAGACATAGATGCAATAGAAAGAGTACAGAGAAGGGCCACAAAGATGGTGCATGAAGCCCAGTGAGAAGCCATACAAAGAGAGACTGAGGGCATTGGATCTGTACCCACTGGAAACCAGAAGGGAGAGGGGGGCTATGATAGAAACTTTCAAGTATGTAAAGGGGATCAATAAAGTGGGGGGAATCTACTCACAGGAAAGGTAGGCACTAAATCTAGAGAGCATGGACTGAGGGTGGAGGAGGGTAGATTTAAGGGGAATGAGAGGGGGCATTACTTTACTGAGAGGGTTGTGGTGCCCTGCAACAGTCTGCCGGTGGAGGTGGTGGAAGCAGGAATACTGCAGGGATTCAAGAGGGCTTGGGACAACCACAAGGGGCTGACTATGGTATGGGGGGGACTCTAAGGGGAAGGGGCATGTAAAGAGTAGGGAAAGGGCAGACTCAATGGGCCAAGAAGGCTCTTTTCCTGTGGCACATGTCTATGAATCCGTGAATCTAAGAAAGTTTTGTTGAACAACCAGGCAGACAAGAGACAGAAGAGGACAGAACAGACCCTTGTGTTTAAACTCTTTCTGCATAACAAATGGGGCAGGGCCTTATTCAACCCTGTCACAGGCAAGAGTGGAACTAATTGACTGAGGAATCAGAGAGGCCCACTGCGTTAATCCTCAGAAAGGAGGGGTGTGCCGCAGTGACAAAAGCTTTAGCAAGATAAACAAATATGGCAGAGGTGTTCAGTCTCTGATACATACCTGAGAGGATGAAGTCAGTGAGCCAGTGGAAGGATATGAAAGTGGAGTAGGATTTCCTAAGACCAGACTGGAAAGAGGTGAAGAAGGAGTAGGAGTCAAAGAAGGAAGATAGCTGAGAAACACAAAGTGTTCCTGTAACCTAGCCAGGTTGGGAAGGAGAGCGATAGGATAGATGTTACCAGTAGAAGAAGAATCAGCAGCTTTAGGGAAAGGGATGACAGTAGCCTGTTTTCAGGCTTCGAGGATAGTGGCAGAGTTAGAAGAGAGGTTGGGCAGTTGGGTAGTAGGCATAGACATGCCTGGAGCTGAAAGAAGCAGAGGTTTAGGATCAAGACCATCTGGGTTACCTTCTTTGTGAGGATGATAGGCTAGGAGGGCCTTGCAGAAAACAGAGGGAGTGAGCAGTAGCCCTTCATGCTGCCCAGTAGGAGTGACTTTTTCTCTTTTTGGTACCACCTACCACCCTGATATAACATGCATACTCATGGCTTTCTTCAGGAGGGGACTGTCATTGCATGATCATCTGTGATATCACTGGTACCATCACAGGGCTCCTCTAGATGCCATTGGAACAGCACTGATTTGAAGCCCCCCCCACACACACACACACACACACTGGGAGAAAAGCATCCAGACATATGTTCGGAATCATCTCGGACAGCCTCATCTCTTGACATCCTGGCATTGGGCCAAAACCCAGCTTGCCAGAGTTGCCACCCATTGACTTGCACTATGGAGACAGCAGACATTTTTAAATGTTATTAAAAGAAGTTGCCATACAGCTACCCAGCCCTCCATGCCATATCAGAGAGTTGGGTGCAGACAGCGAAGGGCCAACTGATCTTCAAAACCATCTGCACTGGCAAGCCGAGGGGCTGGGGTATGGCAAGCTTACTGCTGGGGTCCCATCTTGTAGTCTCTGCACCCCTTCCAGCTGTTTTTGAGGTGTCCATTTCACACTGAGAACTGTTGTGGAGTGCCAGCATGCCCAATTGCAAACTTTTACACAATTGTCTAAACAAAGGTAAAGGCATGGCTATATTCTGCAGGTGAAACTTACTGTACCTGTCTGAAGATAAGTGGTTGCCTCAGTACCTGCAGAACAGGTGCTTTCAAATGTTGTAGCCCTCTCTATGCACTCACATGGAGGTGTGCAGGGTTTTATCAGGCCGTTAAAAAAGCAAATTTAAAGTTTCATGCACAAACTTGCAATGTTGTGTCCATCACCTATTTCATTCTATTTCACATTTGTTAAATCTTTAGGAGCATTATTTCTAGAGATAGAAAAGTGCCAGGTGTGGTCAGTCATAAACTGGAGTAGGTTTACTGTTCTGCTTAATACTTGATAGTCAAATTAGAATTAGAATTTAGTCTAACATACTGTACATTTTCTCCTCTGGCCTGTATTAAAAGGAATCATAAATGAAGTAAATGATATTATATGGGTCACTTTTCTATACAGTAACAATCCCATAACCTCATTGCAGATGTTGTTATATGCATTTAAATGCCTGCAGGTTGGAAGCATACTTTTAATATGCAATGTTCTTTTCAGCTCATCAGTAGTGTTTCATTGCCTAGTTTCAAAAATCTCTAGAAACTTCTGGAACTAAAGCCAGGGAAAGGATGAAGGGCTGATCTGAATATTAAAAGCTTGTCATTTAATTATCTACATCATGTTAGAAATGGGGACTGAATACATATCCTCAGAACTGCAGATGAAACATACTCTGATTATATATCTCATGTAAGATCTGTGCCATTGCTAACTCTCATTTTCAGTGACTATTTATTAAAATGGTTTTTGAAATGTAAGGCTGTACAATCTTTCAGACATGTGGAATCTGGGAAGAGATTCCCAGTAGAGCTATATGAAGAGAACAGGGAATTAGTTTGCAAAAATTGCACCGTTGTGCTTGTTGCCATTTTCTCAAGGTGCGTGATCTTGACTGTGAACAGCTATGTTGGTAACACTATACAGAAAAATTATGTTTAATTTCACCTTTGAAATTTTGCATCTTCTATGCCATTGAAGTTTAACCACAGTATATAGTATGACACTGAAGTTTGTTTAAATATATTTTTTTCACTTTTGAAAAAATTTGCAAGAAACAATAGGCGCAACTCAACTACTATTTTGTATATTGCTTGGATTTCTTTTCCTTTTGTTCTTCTTTACAAGGTTATTTGCATGAAAACTGGATCACTGTCACCTAGAATGTTTTACTATGGTGACAATTGTCTACAGTGTTACATCTAAGTCTATTCTGGGCAGACTGGACTCCCTTTTTCACTCTGTCACTTTACACTGGGTTCTTGTACCCACCACAATTTCTCTTTTCTCCATCTTCTCCCTCTCCTCCCTTGAAGCCAGGCATCTCTCTCTCACTGTTTCCTTTATCTCCGAAGTCTGACTTGGCTCCCTCCCACTACCTTACCTTCTCATTTCCCACCCCTCTGTCCTCTTTCTCTTCTTCTGTTCTTCTAAAGTTCTGGTCTTCACATCCTGTTGTTATCTGTTCTGCCTCTTTTTTGCCTCCTTCAAATTACTTCTTCATGATTTCTCTACTCATTCCTGTACCTGCCCTCGACTGTACTGTGACCAGGAATCCATACCGCTTAAAAACAATTCCCATTCTAGGCTCCCTCCTACCTGACTTATTTGTAGATGGGTTTATCAAGACTTTTTTCAGTGCATCTGGCCTAGTCATAGCTAATATTTCTTCCATGTATTGTTTGATGTGTCTACTAAATGTATCTTGCTGTTATTATACTATTATATATTTGTTATCAGAGAATTGCAACTTTTTGTATACCTTACTGTTTCATCATCCCTTAATCTGAGGACATATCTAGAAATTAGCTGTTATTTCAGCTTAGTATGTCTTTCCTGGCAAAACCTTCAAAATAAATAAAGAGACTGTAATCACTTCTGCTATGTTTTTTTTTTTCTAAAGTCATGATCCTGTGTTTGCGACATCACAGTGTGTTGTGTAAATGATTATGACATCGCTAACACTGAATTGTGACCTTGAGCAAAGAATTAAACATTAGGGTTAGATCAACTATACAATGTGGGGATCCTGGTGATATGTACTGTAAATAAATCTAGCAATGAAGATTAAAATAAACAGAAACATAGATGATCTATAAAATATAACTGATTTGGGTCTAAATATTATGTTTTTTTTAAATTTACTCTAAAGGGACGAAGTCATTTTAAACATCAAATCATAATCTAATGCCAGCCTGGTGGTGCTGAGGGTTGAGGTGCTGGATGCCGCACCTCGTGCCATGCCGGTGACCCGTGTTCATGAATGAGCACAGGTTGCCGGGGGTCGGCAGGGAGGAGATGGATTGAGCATCTGATGGACTGCTCTCCATCTCTGGGAAGGGGGGGAATTCACTGACCGCTGCTTGCCTGACCCCTAGTGGAGGCTGGGGCTTGATGGCACAGAGCCGCACAACAGGTGGCGGGGATGTGGCAGCCCCTTGATGAGGGGCACGCACGGGAGCATGCATAGTTCCAGTAACTGGTGGCATTGCATGCCATGATCCTGCAAGGGGAGAAAACAGCTGAAAATAGCCTGCAGATGATGATGATGGGGGAGCTGACAGGCCT
Organism: Neoceratodus forsteri; assembly: GCA_016271365.2. NCBI lineage: Eukaryota > Metazoa > Chordata > Ceratodontiformes > Ceratodontidae > Neoceratodus > Neoceratodus forsteri. The sequence continues at coordinate 1,634,287,150 of CM028130.1, read as the reverse complement.
TGTACCCAGCTAGCCACAGCACAGTACACTGGATCCTGTTCGGGGGGGGTGGGCCCCCTCTCAGACCCCACCGGGGGGGTAAGCCCTGGGGGTGACTGCTGTGCTGGGTGGTAGATGCCGGGGTGATGGGGCTGGGGTTCCCCCAGAGTGAGAGGGTTGCAGGGCTGGAGCATAAATACTACAAAACAAAATCATAATCTAATTGTAATATGGTAAGTGCATTTACAATGTCTTTTAGCAATAACATGTGTTAGATTATATTTAGGGATTCCTGTTTTCAGTGTTTCTTATTTTCAAATTCTGGTGTTTATTTGGTATGCATTTTTCCAAAAATTAAATTAACACAACACTGTTTTCAGTTAATGTACTACTAAAAATAGATGTTTCTCAGTATTGTATTTCAAAGTTAGTGCACTTATCTGGCTTAAAAGCACATAAAAAGGCAGTCCCAGCATGTAACTAACACAGCAGGGCAGTTTCAGTATTTTTAGGACCACAGTATATTTTTGTACCCAGCTGAAAGGCAGACAGTTAAATGGCAGGCAGAAGTTAGGGCTGATTTGACTTAAAAGTGTGCAACAGGGCAGTCTCAGTATTTATTTTGGCCACAGTTCTGGCAGCAGTTAAAAGGGAGGCAGTTTTGCACATGCTCTCAGTTATGCTTACTAACAGTTACTGCTACGGTTACTTTTTTATTTTTATTTTTAATCAGCAGCCATCCATAGAAGAGAAGCAGAAGAGAAACTTACTTTTGAGATGGCTGTTCAGCAGCTGTTCGGCAGCCCTCTCAGCTGCTGAGCTCGCACTCCTTTCTTTTTTGCTCTCTTGCTCCTTGTTGATCCCCCCGCTCTGCATGGTCTCAAAAAGTACTGAGGATGAATAAGAAGCTTTTATCAGGAATGAGCTTTGCTACTTAACTGTAGGACTGGTCATCATGAACCAGAGAAAGGAGAGAGGACACCACTGGGAAAGGAAAACTGCTTACTGGGTGAAGGGTTGACAGCAGGCAGTAGTGCAAATGAAGAGTGAGTGGCTATGTAGGAGGTGAACCCAGGCTAGTTTAACTGGACTGGAGACTGAGATGTGGGCAGAGCACACATAGACATAGATACATAGACAGTGTTGGCAGATAAGGGCCTATGGCCCACCCAGTCTGCCCATTTGAGCTTGTAAGTTCAGTTTGTTTTCCTAGAAGTCTGTTGCCTCTTACCCCTGACCTCCAGAATTCCTTTATGTCTATCCCATGCATTCTTAAATCCCGTGATTGTTTCAGCCCCCACTCCACTCTGGCAGGGTGTTCCACTTGTCCACCACCCGTTCTGTGAAGAAATTCTTTCTCATGTTTCCTCTGAATCGTCCTCTCCTCCAACTTCATCCCATGCCCTCTAGTCCTGGAACATCTTTTCGCTTAAAAATAGTGTTTTCCTGCACCCTGTTCCTCCCTGTAAGATACTTGTATGTCTCTATCATATCCCCTCTCTCCCTCCTCTCCTCCAGGGAGTACATGTTCAGTTCCTTCAACCTGTCTTCACAGGACTTGTGATGTAATCCATGCACCATCTTTGTTGCCCTCCTCTGAACCTTCTCTACCCTGTCTATGTCCTTACGTAGGTATGGTCTCCAGAACTGTACACTGTATTCCAGGTGGGGCCTCACTAGTGTCTTGTATAGCGGAATTATGACCTCCCTTCCTGCTGGTGATGCCCTGTCTATACACCCCAGCATCCTATTTGCTTTACCTGCTGCTGTCACACTGTTTCCCTACCTTGAGGTCATCGAGATGACAACCCCAAGATCCTTTCCTGCTTGGTGCATGCTATATCTCACCCCCAACTGATAGATTGTGCCAGGGTTTTGTGCCCCATATGCATTATCTTGCACTTCTTTGCATTGAATTTCAACTGCAAACCCTGACCATTCTTCAAGTTTCTGGAGGTCGCTTCTCATTCTGTCTACACCCTCTGTGTGTCTACTCTGTTACAGAGCTTTGTGTCATCAGAGAACAGTGAAATTCTGCCTTCTAGGTCCTGCCCATGTCACTGATGAAGATGTTGAATAGGACCGTCCCAGCACTGATCCCTGTGGTACCCCACTGGTCACTCTTCCTCTGTGGAATGACAGCCATTTACCACCACCCTCTGTGTCCTGCCACCCAGCCAGTTACCTACCCACCACACTACTGTCCTGCCCACACCCATATTCCCCAGTTTGTGTAATAGTCTTCTATGTGGCACAGTGTCAAAGGCCTTGCTCAAGTCCAGATAGGCCATGCCACTGCCCCCGATCCACTTCCTAGTCACCCAGTCAAAAAATTCAATGAGGTTGGTCTGACATGACCTCCCCCTGGTGAAACCATGCTGCCTTGGGTCCTGTAGTCCATTGACAACCATATGTTCCACCAATCTCTCCTTCAGTAGTGCTTCCATGATCTTCCCCACTACCGAGGTGAGGCTGACTGGTCTGTAGTTCCCTGCTTCCTCTTTGTTCCCACTTTTGTATAAGGAGACTACATATGCTGTCCTCCAGTCTTTGGGTACCTCCCCTGTTTCCAGTGATTGGCTAAACAGGATAGCCAGAGGTTCAGCCACCACCTCTCTTAGTTCTTTAAGGACCCTGGGGTGCACCCCATCTGGCTTCATTGCTTTATCAACTCTTATTACTTCCAGTTCCTTCAGGACCCTTTCTCATGTAAAGGGACCTGTGTCCATTTCTGCACCATTCTCACCCCTTGTACTCCCTTCAGACCCATTACCTCCTCCTCTTCAGTAAAGACTGAGCAGAAATACCTGTTCAATATGTCAGCTTTACTGTTGTCATCCTCCATGCAGCCCCCATCCTCCCCTTCAGTCTCACTATCCTCCCTTTGTCTTTCTTTTTTCACTTATGTACCTGTAAAGGTTTTGTCCCTCTACCCACTGATTTTGCAATGTGTTCTTCTGTCTGAGCTTTGGCTTCCTTACTGACCTCCCTGCCTCCTTTGCTTCTCCTGGTACTTCTCCCTACCCCTTCTGCCTGTGTCTTTTTGTATTGCCTGAATGCAATCTTTTGGCTTTCACTTTCTTTGCTACCTCTTTGGAAAACCATAATGGTCTCCTCTTCCTTTTCCTCTTGCTAACCTGCTTAATGCATAATTCTGTTGTTCTTGTAATCCCCATTTTAAATACTGCCCACTGTTCCTCAACCCCTGATTCCTGTCCATTCCCTTAATGCCTCTTTCAAGTATCTCCCATTTTCCCAAAGTCTGCCCCCTAAAATCCAGGTTCGTGTTTTTGTGTGGTTTGGTTCTGTTCTTTCTGTGATTTCAAACCACAATGACTGATGGTCACTGTTTCCAGGTGCTCCCCACTGTTACCTCCATCACACTGTCCCTGTTTGTGAGCACAAGGTCCAGTACTGCCTTCTGCCAAGTTGGTTCCATGACCAGTTGCTTGAGGAAGGCACCCTGAAGGGAGTCCAGGATAAATCTGCTCCTAGTTGATGCTGCTGCTGGGATGCTCCAGTCCACTTCTGGAATATTGAAGTCTCCAACCAGTACTACCTCACCCTTGTCTGCCATCCTTTGGATGGCTAGCATCAACCCTATCTGTTTCTTCCTCCTGGGCTGGTGGTCTATAGACCACACCTGTCCGGATGGCTGGCCCCATTTTCTTTCCAGCTTAACCCACAGTATCTCTCCCCATTTGTTCCTCCTGGATCTCTGTGGCCTTATGTCATTTTTCACATACAGTGCCACTCCTCCTCCCTTCTTGCCTGCTCTGTCTCTTCTGAATATGTTTGTAGCCAGGTATAGCCATCTCCCAGTCATGGTTATCATTACACAGGTTTCAGTGATGGCCAGAATGTCCAGGTCTGACTGTACCATGACAGCCTCCAGATCTTCCATCTTATTGCTAAGGCTCCTGGCATTTGCACACATGGCTTTCCATGATTTGACCTCCCTAGACTGTTTCACTGTTCTACTCCAGCCCCTTCCTTGGTTGTCATTTATCCCTGGTTCTCCTTGCTGTCTGCCCTTCTGCTGAATTTTGCCCCTTTTCTGCTTATCCACCTCTTGTGCACTAATCTCCATCTTCTGCACACTGCTTTGCAGAGATAGCCACTCCTCTAGTTCACTGGTTCCACTGTTAGCTGTGGGGGGTGAGCAAGTAGGTACCCTCCTTGCTGGCCTGCCACCCCCCTTTGCTAGTTTAAATGCTTGTCAATGTAGCATTTAAACTTATCATTGAGTGCTTGGATTCCCCTCCTGGATGGATGCAGGCCATCAGGCTTGAACAAACCTCCATCCTTCCAGGTGGGTCCCCAGTCACCAATGAATCCAAACCTTCCTCACAGCACCAGTTCTTCAACTGTGAGTAAAAGTTCCTGGTGCATGCACTCCTATGCTCTCCCTTGCCTCTCACAGGTAGTACTTCTGAGAAAGTGACAGAAGTAGCTACTTGCTTGAGACCCCTCCCCAGTTTCCTAAACTCTTCCTGAACTTCCTTTGGCTCCCCATTTGCCAGGTCATTAGTACCTAGGTGGATAATGACATCCAGCTCACCCTCCCGTCTTGCCTTCCCAGTGAGCCCCAGGATCTTCCTTCCATCTCTCCAAGCTGTGGCACCTGGTAGGCACCTCACCTCCCTGTCCTCCCCCTCCTGTGTTCCTAGCTGGATCCCTCTTATGATGGAGTCCCCCACCAGGATTCGCTTCCTCCTCCTCTGGGGTCCACTGCTTTCCCCGCTGAGGTCACCTCCTTGGCTAACCTCCACATCCTTTCCTTCCATTTCTTTGGGTACCTCTATTTGGTTGTCCTCATTTGCCAGTGTGGCATATGAGTTCTTGAGTGGAATAGGATCTGGGATGTGCCTCTGCCTGACTGCTCTAACCCTCCCTGAGCCCACAGTCATCCAAGTGCTCCTCGTTCTCGGCATCCTTTGAGGCAGTTGCATTGGACTGGGTGGTCCTTGGATAGGGGTGATGGTACTCCTGACCCAGTTTACTTATTTACACATTTTATTTATTTATTTATTTATAAGGTCTAGGATCACAATACCTTTGAGCCAAGGCTCTTTTACAAAGGTTCCACGTCAGAGACTAACATTTCAAAACCAAAAAGAAAAGTAATGGTGATGGAAGTCTACACAAAATGGTTACAACATAATAGCAATACATAACATCAACCAATCAGAAAAGTTAATGACATTAAAACAGAAGATGGGGGGGTGGTGGTTGTGAGTAGATACTGTAGGCAGCCAGAGGTATTTGTCATGGTAGAAGGTAGCTAGTAGGTAATTAGTGGTGCATGTAATTGGGGAAAGAGAAGGGAGTGATAGGAGTCATATCCCGGTGGCAGATATAGTGGAGATGGCAGGGAAATTAGCTGTAGCAATCACAGGAGCTAGAGGCAATGAGATGATTCCAGAGCCTAGCTTTGAACGCACCAAGTGTGTTAGCTGAGGAGATGGTAGAGTTTAGGTCATTAAGCCAAAGTGGTGCTCTGTAGGCAAAGGATCGTTGTGCCTGTGAGGTGCGACAGTAGGGGATTTTTAGGAGCTGCTGATTCGATCTCCTAGAGCTCTGACAGTTTGGGCTTATCTGCAGGAGAGTAGAGACACCTGGTGGTGCATTCTCCAGGCAGATTTGCTTTGCCATGGTACAAGTGGGATACTTTATGCGGTTTGATAGGTGACACATGTTCAAGGGAAAACAGCAGGGAAATGAACAAAGCAGAGACGCAATTTTCTAGAAAGAAATTTAACCAGAAGATTCAGAACAGCTAAGAAAACATCATTCTCCATGTGGTAACTCTAATAGTGAGTGGCAGCTCTAATAGGGAGTAAGGATGAAGGACTGAGCAATGCAAAGCACATAACAGGGTACTTACTAAATATTAACACTGTTAGCACCTTGTTCTGCAAACAAAGAGACTACCAGGGCAACTGGGACAACTGGCGACATCTGTATGGCCAGTAATCAGTGATCACTGTTTTTGATAGTATTTGCCATAAGGGCTAAGATTGCATCATCCAGCACAAACTGTAAAATATGCCAATAAAAAGCAAGATTCCCAGTGTTTTTCTATTGTAACCCAAAAGCCCCAAAACACATCAGTGGTGTTTTTTTTTGTTTGTTAGAAGTGGGCTGTTTTAGTTAAAATTGAAAACTGAATAGCCTAATTATATTCAAGTCTTAATTTTATTTATTCCAACCAGAGATAAATAAATAAACAAAGTACATCCTGTTATTTTTAAAACATTTGGGATAAATTATATTTTCACTCACAACATGACATAGAATCTTGAATTAGAACAGACTGCAATAGGCAAGATGGACATTTTACAACTGAAGAAAAGGAGTTTATAATAAAGCAAAGTAAGATAGTAATAAAACATTATAATCGTGTAGTACACAAAACTGCAGCATGTTTTTTGTACAATTACACATTTATCCCAGCACTAATGGTAAAGCTTTCATAATGAACATACAGTATGGCTTCAATACTCATGATTAATGTATTTTGCCACACACTGGTGAACATTAATGTTTTATTCCACTGCAAAACTATGTATTCCAATATGTGTACATAACAGAACAACCATCTTTGGAATAACCTTCCTCCTCCTATTTACTCATATTCCTATCCTCACTCCTTAAAGGCTCTGTTCCATGAATTTACATTCATTCCTGCTCTTGTATCTAGATCCCCTTGGCTTCTTCCCTGGCACAACAACCGTACGTCCCATCTGTCTGTGCCTATCTCTTGATATCCTATCTTGGTTTCTGTGGGTCCTCCCTAACGTGGCATTCTTCAGTTGTTTCACTGTCACTATTATTGATTAAGCAGTCATTCTGTTTCATAACTGACTCACTTGCAACTGTGCCAGTACCTCCCTACTATATTTTTGATTTATCATTTTGGGATCTGTGTTTCCTGGTCTCCTTGGGTCTGTGTACTACTGGTTTCCATAACAACACCCAACACCATGACAGTGTGTTAAAGACTGAGTTAGATATTTGGTACTGGGTGGCCCTCTGAATCCCTAGTGAATGTGATTACATTATGTAGGTCTGTTTGCAAAACAGAGAAATAATTCATTACTGAATGAAATACAGTATATTCATATGGTTGAAGAAATTATGTTCAATTGGCAACCAATAACATCCTGTATTACTGGCAGAAAAATACTTTTTTTTTTCATAGAAAGCATGTTGTGTGTTGTAGTTTTCCCAGCCCATTGCATAATTTAATTGTAAAATGTTATTAGCAACTTGCCTTCTTTTTGGTGAGATACACTTAAGCAATAATGCACTCCAGGGTATGTGTCATACTTGGATAATGTCTCGCCTCAGGTCAGTGGGCACAAGGCTGCAGAACGAGTGTGACCAACACCCAAGAAGATATGTTATCCAAGCACACCACACACCCTGGAGTGCATTATTGCTCATTGTCAAAAAAGAAGGTGACAAACTAGAATTCTGGTGAGTGCATTTTTTTTATGGGTTTAAACTGCATAAAAGATATAAAATAGTTTATTTTTAAATGTTAAATAGTTGCTTAATTCTATCTAAATAATTTTCTTAATAAATTATTCCTTAAGAAGATGAACATACTTGTAATTTTGGATTTCAACATTAACAGTGCAGTAAAAGGGTCATAATTGTAAAAGAATAGATCTTCAACATTGTCAAAACATTCATTTTTGCAGTTTCTGTGCATATAAATGCTGTCAATGAGTTCCTCTAAATAATTGTTGATGTTGCAAAGCTCTCCTTTGAATAGATAACTCAAGTTGTTTTGTTGGCTGGGGAGTTTTGGGTTATGTGTGCAGCTTCTCCAGTGTCTTGGGTTCCCCTTCCCTGAAATGACCACAATAGAATTATCTTTACTGAGTGCTCAGTCGGCTAATTTATTGACCAAACTTATTTACATTTTGTACACATTTTATTTCATCCGTCCCATAATTATCATTCTTTATTGTCATTGATTTATTTACATTTCCAATCATTTTTCTTTCTTACGTTCACAGACACCATCCATTATTCATTTTCTTTGTTATACATATTCGTCGTAGTTGGATGCACACCTGATCTATGTCCTAGCCCTCTGGGTGCAAACCCCCAAGGTGCCTGACCACACCTAGGTGTACACCCAGTGCATGTTCTTTCTTCCTCCTGGCCCAGTACCCCTTGGGCCCCATCTTTCTTTATTCTGCTCACTTTTTCACCCTTTCCTCTGCCTTCTCCTCTTCTCCTCTCCTCTCCCATTGTCTCCCCCTCTTCCCCTCTTCCTCATCCATCACTCAGTATTTCTATCTTTCCTTATTTATAAAAGTTTTCCTTTCCACCCCTACTTCAGGGTCCTTTCCAGCAACTGGTCATTGCTGCTGACCCCCTTTTCAGCAGCCCTGTGACCATTAACACTGCCAAATTCTCAAAACCACCACCTGTTTTATGGGCCAGTGGATGAGTAAAATCTGTAGCAAATAGAAGGGGGAACTCCTTGGAGCAGCCCTTTTTAAGCCCTTTTTCCTTTTCTTCCCCCTCCACCAATCAGCCACCTTGTTCCTTTAAATCCTTCTCCTTCTGGGCTAGCTCACTCCTTATCCAGCACCATCTTTTCTCTTCTCTATCTCTCTTTCCCAAAGTCCACCTTCCCTTACCCTCCCTCCAGTACCCTCTCCCCTTCCCCCCCCCTCCACCTTCTCACCTAGACATATTTTAGGTCATGAAACCCCTGACAATCCAGGTTGCCTTTTCAATAGGCATCCCCCTTTGTTTGACATGCTGGGGAAGAGATCGTTTCCTTGGTCTTCCTGTGCAGATGTTTGCTGTTGGTGCTGGTTTCAATCATGCTGGATGCTGGTTTCTGCTGGTGTCTGGGTCGACTGCTGCTGGTTTGCAGAGAGGATGGTGCTTCAGTGCTGCCAGCTGTTAGATTTTGCACCCCAGTAACACTTTAGGGATGCCTCCAGTTGGTGGACCGCTTCTACCATTATTTGACAGAAATGGAGGCTTGCATCCAATAGAAATTGTACAGCTGCTACTCACAGGCTGTGGTTTGTGTACATAGTAGAAAGGTTTGCAAGCTTGTATATTTGAAGGAGCATACTTGCAAGGTAATTGACACTCATAAGCTCAAGTGTGGAACAAATGGGGCCTTCCTTCAGTTCAGCCTGATTTTTCCGTCTGCGGTACAAGTATAGAGACGGCGCACCAGGTGGTAATTTTGCAAGGAATCTCTCAGTGCGTCGCACAAGGAAGATGGGATGGCCAAGGATTTCAAACATTGCCCTGTGTAGTTCAAAATGGGATCTCTGTATGTGTGTTCCATTGTTGTTTGTTTTTTCATTGAAATGCATTGCTACAGTACATATCTTCTGTTTCAGTGATTATTTCAAACAATAGTGGAGTTAGTGATCGCTGCCATTTACACCCTCAGCAAGCGCATTGGAGCTGTTGCTCCAACCAGCCTCTCCACACCAGTCCGGCTGCCATTTCATGGTTTAGAGCTTCTCTTTATCTTAGTTTTTATAAGTCATTCCAGCTGATGGGGGAGGGCAGGGGAGGGTGCTTGGTTTTCAGTTGTCCCTGTCTGTTAAGAATTTTTAAATAGTCCAGAAAATGTTGTTTGATGACTGAAAGTCAATGTCTCCCATTAGGATGAAGGACCGGCTGATGACAGGATCATTTAGATATCTGTTGATGCCTGCCTGAAGGCCTACATAACTGGAGATGCTGTGTGGATCTTCGTTGCTGTTAAGGACAGTCCACTGTGGGTCTTGATATATTTGTTTTAGGGCACTTACTGTCACTGTGTGAAAATCTATGCCTGACTTTGTCTGTGAGCCAGTCCAGGAATACTCACATTGATCAGTTTGTCAGAAGGAGAGTGTTTGGTTCATTCCTGTCAACTTCTAGTCTGGCTGGTTCAATTTGTGGCAGGTCCAAATTATGTTGTTTTTTTTTTCAGATTTTGAACTCGCTGTATCTGCTAAAGAGGTGCTGTGTGTCGCAGACATGGACATTGCTGTGATGGTTTCTTCTGTGAAGATGCTGAAGTTCACTTCTGAGATACAGTTAATGATAGGAGGATGACAGCTATGAGTAGTGATATGTTTATATGTACACATGTGATCAGATCATGTGTGCCTGCCTGGACTTCATGCAGTAAGATTATTCTCAGATAACTTCATTGTTGCTAAGGGTACTATCCAGTCAGATTGCTGGGATTTTTCTTGCCATTGTATGATTACACAATAATGCATGACAAGGCTTCTGCTGTGATGGGATAACATCATTCCTTAGGTGGTTGGGCACAAAGCAGCAGGCTGAGTGCATCCAACACCTGAGAACTGATGTTATCCCAGCACGACACACACCCTGGAGTGCATTATTGCTATAATAAAATGGCTTGTTATGGAAAACAAATACTGAAAAGATTAAAAAAGGAAAATGTAAGGCAGTTTTACTGTAATTTTTTGGAGTGTGGAAGCATACGTGTTAAAAATATGTCCTGTTTTTCTCTTTGTTCACTAGATGGTGCTGTTGTGTTCCCATCCACTAACTTCCCTCTTTAGGCTTTCTTGCTTGGTAGGTTGTTGTCTGGCTTTGCCCAACCCCCCAGCTCTCTAGATCCCTGTGGCCTGTTTCTGAGAGAAATTATCCTGATCCCACTGCCTACCCAGGGATTGGGGGGGGACTAGTTTGCTGTGTTAATGGCTAGTACTGCAGCCAAAGGAGGAGCACTGGGTGTGAACATTTACAGCATGCCAGACAGGTAGGAAATGTCAGAGGCACTCACAAGGCAGGACTTTAAATGGAGTTTCTTTTTCTTTACATTGCGAGGACTAGGAAACCAGTGTGGCGGGTGAAGGATTTTGTCTCCAAAATGAGTGGCTTCAGTGAATTGCGCAACCAGCAGGTATGGTCTGTGCAGTGCAGTCAAGCCCTCGGTTCAGGGGGGAAAAACAGCTGCATTTTATTTTACAGGTGATGGAGGGTGAAACTTAAATTTTTGATATTTCTGAGTGGCGGAGTGAGGGAGGACATTGCTTTCGGGGGAGGGGTGTTGTTATAGCTTACTGTTCCCTAGTGTTTTGGTTCTGTGTGGTAGTGCAGTGTCGGCTTCGCAGTGGGTTCTGTTGTGATTGAGGAATTTTTTTCCAGTATTCTGTGGTCATGTGTGTGCCTGGACTTTGTACAGTTATGTTATACTGAGAAAACATAACTGTCCAAGGCACACACTGACCAATCAGAGCACAGGATTCTTTCCTTGCTATTGTATAATACTAGTTTTGCAGCACACCTATACCACTGGTTGTGGGCTTTGCAGATCTAAACCTGTCACAGCATATATGGCAGAGAACACAGTAGGCTGTTCACAAAGTATTCTTAAAATATTCCTTTCTGGAGTGGCACAGCATATTTTTGAAGGGTGGATGAGGTATAGATCAAGGTGTGGGTAGGACCCCCACCAGTGGTTCATTATGTCCATATTATGTCCATGTGGCATGTCAGCTTGTTGAGATAGAGAGGCAGTCCTGCAGCACATGGGGTAGGCTGCCGCAGGTCCCAAACATTATGCCCTCTGACATGTTAAATAGATGTATCATATTGTTGGTTTGATGAAGCCACATGAGAGTTCTTTATCAGTGGGTGCAAGCTAGCCAAAAATAGACAAACGGGTGTAGTGAGAGTGAGTACCAGAAGTGAAGACAGCTAACATTATGCAAAGGAAAGCATAGTTCTAAGTCAGTTACCCTCAGCACCACCACTACCACCGCCACCATCATCATCATCATTCTCTTTTCCCAGTGCCACTACTGCTGCAGTCCTATTTTTCCACAAAACTGTGACAGCATGTTAAATCGTTCAACATTTTTTTAGCAGAAAGTCTCATTCTCCTGTCATTTTTAAGTGCACCTGCAGCACTAAAACATTTATCTGAGCATATCCTTGAAGGACAGCAGTTGCAGTAAGTATTCAAGAAGGATGCATTGTTAGCCTCTCTTGCAAAAACAGTAAAGTCTCTTCCCCTGATACCATTTGCTGATTATGTTCTCATTATCTTAGTAAGTCCCATCACCTCTCCCTTTTCCATGGGCAGACCCAGAAATATACCATCTTAGAAGAAAATGGCCGCAGCTATGTGTTTCTTTAACATTATGTACAATTTATAGCAATAAATGATGTTCACAGTCTGGGAATCTCATCAAGGCCCCCTTAGGTCTCCACTGGTCCCTTCCCCCACACAGGGACCCTCCATGTAGACCCAGGAGTCATATGCATTTTCTCTGAGAGATGCAGACTGCAAGAAAAAGGGATCTTTGTCCAAGTGGTAGGTGCCTAACCATGGTCTAGTGGGTGCTTCTCTCATGGGAGGAGCCCCCTAACCTGCCCAAATACAGGCCCTCATTCACTGGCCCTCATCTTCTGCTGACTGGGGAGTACCTTTCCAGACAGAAGCATATCACCCTTTACTCCTGTGCAGTTCCTTCTTATGAAACTCCTATGTCACACCTGTTTACGGTGACTGTGACATTAATCACTTATGACACCTCGAAGCAGGCACAAAAAAACACAGGGATAACTCTTCAAGGAAAAAAGAGGGGTATTCCTCCTTGACCCCTAAAGCAATCCCCCATATGGGGGTAACATGGCTCCCTACACTGTCCTAACCATGTTTTTACAAGGGTGGGGAGGTGGGAATCCTAGCCACTTGTTTAGAAGAAAGAGGGAGAACATAGCTGTTTATGCTCACTTTAACCCCCTCCTGCTCCTGCTTAACCAGCTGGCATCCTCAGCTCTGAGGTCAGCCTTACCTGTCTTCCCCTTCCCGGTGATAGAGCCTCTGCTTCCACCAGGAAGTGGAGCCCTACCTAAACCTAGGTGAGTGGAGAAGGGACTGCTGGCAAAATCTTGTTAGCTGCAATTCTCTGCAGACTGGCCTGCCTTAGTAGGATCCTTCACTTTCCCTTCATCTTGGAGAAAAATGTCCACATTCATGTTTTTACGCAACATTCTGTACAATTTACAACATTCTGTACAGTTTATAACATTCTGTACAATTTGTAACATTCTGTACAATTTTTAACAGGTAATGGGAACACGTCAGTAGTCTCATTAAGGACAACTTAGGCTGTTATGGGTCCCTTCCACCACAAAGGGTTTCTTGTAAAAGTGCCACAGAAATAACGCACCATATCAGAAATTTGACATGAACTTTGTGAATAAAACAAGGGTAGTGTGTGCTATTTGGGGATTTTGTTTAGGGTTTGGGAATTGGGTTGTACTCTTTTTAATCACATGATTCATTTGATCACCTGTAAATTACCTAGGTGGAATCACTTTACTTTAAAGGAGCCAGTTTAGGCAATGCACTCAATGGGCCCTATGCACGGTGGCTATACAATGCACAGAGCAGGTGGGCATAGCCAGCAGGGGAGCATACGCGTGTGCAAGCCAGGAACGGAATGCACGATGTGCATGGGAGGAGCCACGCAGCATGGCAATGTTGAGCTTTGCAGCTTGCATATACACCAGCTACGTGGGGGAGGAGCTGCATACCAGGTATGCGGTGACGTGCACAGCCCATGCTTGAACATGCGGAACACGTCTACACATATGCCGCAGAGCGTGTGGAGCAATGCGTGGCCAGGGGGCAGATGTAAACAGGGGCACATGCCATGCAAGCAACAGGGGCACCAACAGCAGCAAACACCCATAGGAGTGACACACAGCAGGGTGCAGATGCACGACACAGCGTGAGGTGGGCCACCACAGATGAGCACCCACAGGCCGCGCCGTGCGCACCCAACACAGCTGGGTAGATATGCCAGCATGGCACTGGAATGCAAATGATGTGGTGACCACGGGAGCCCCAGAGGCCGCCGGCAACAACACCCATGCAGTACAGGACACCACTGCAATGCACAGGTACCCTCACACCCATGGAATGACTGGGAGAAATAGTGCATCCACAAGCCATAGGCCGGCCACCTCACCCACCAGGGCTTATGACCCACAGTGTCTGTTGTTGCAGTTCATAGCACAGGAATGCTGAGCAGACAAACAAACCACAATGCCCACACAGCATGCCCTGCAGGCCGGCATCCAACAAAAGGCAAAGCCAGCCACCCAGCAGGTGGGACCAGACCACGGCCCACAATGTGGCAGAGGCCACACAGTGCCAAAGTCCCCGCAGGCACAAGCAACATACCACACAAGCACCCCTGAGAACTAGGGACATCCCGCAGTGGTCCCGGGGAAACCTCCCAGGTCCACAGATGACCCACATGGAAAAGGTGCTGCACACAGTGTGCATGACCCAACTGTGCAAAGCAGAATCAAGAGACAGTAAGCTGCCATGTCACTACAAATCTCACATGGACACCACTGTGCCCTGTGCTCATGGCACTATGTGTGGGGACATACCCCCCAGCATTATGGCACATGTCCCTCAGTGACCCGCTCCATCACCCGCTGTGACCCCCCCGGCCAGACACAGAGTGGTGGAAGGCATGTACAGCAACAGGGCGGGCATACATCAACGGCCCTGCGGCCGAACAAGGCAATGGCACTCCTCCAGCACATACAGATGCACATGCAAGGCAAGGAAGAGACAATGTAGACAGGGCAAATGTTTATTACACATGTATGCAAGTCAGAAGAGTAATCTACCCCACTGCCCCCCCAAGAGCCCAATGATGTCAACAGTCCAGTGCCGCAGCACAGCCGGATTGTCATGTCATTGTCCAGTCGGTCCCTCACAAAGCTCGCTGAATCCTCTGTGCTGGCCCCATCCCAGCCAGCCTGTCCCCCTCCTCACTGCTTCCACCGCTGCAGGTGTCCTCCTCTGCCAGCATAGGCCACTGCACACGCTGCAGCACCAGGCACTATATGGGTCCACTGTATCGCTGTGGAGAGAAACAGACAGTTAGCACAGTGTACACCTGGTAGGGCATGCACCCACCCTGCGATGACTGCAGACCCCCAGCCCCGATGCGGACAGACTGCCTGACCTGACACCATGCAGCCCATGCAGCGGCCAGGACCCCACCCACACCGACCGGCCACAGTGGTGCACAGTGCCAGCCCAGTGCAGGTCATCCACCCAAACCCCGCAACAGGCCTGGAGTGGCATTGGAACCCCTGCAGCAGCCCGCGGACAGGACGCAGGCCCACCACAAAATGGGGAACCATGGCCAACCACACAGTGCAGCTCACACACAGCAATGCCACACAGCACAGGCACTGACCGAGACCACCAGTCTACCACAGGTGTCCACAGTCCCCACACCCATCCTGGCACTGAAGAGGTGGGGTCGGAGCCACGCTGGTGGCCCCGTAACCTGTCCACATGAGCCCCATCCCCGAAGAGCCCTACAGCCTGAACCAGAGATCATAGGAATAATGTCCCCATTGCCATCCCAGCCCACCTACAGGGTGGTCCTGAGAAGGAGGGTGTACAGACATAAACCAGTTGTAACACTGCAATGAGAGTGAGGATGTACAGGATGACCAATATGCAGCTGTGTAAAAGGTGGTGCCCTCAGAAGAGGGGATGAAAGGTAATCCATGGTGGGTGGAGTGCACCTACCTGCAATGGCACAATGACCCTCCACATGGTCCGTGGCTCAGCATCCCCCAACTCTCCCTTGTAGTGCATTTCCCCTCCTATGGTGGCCTGGTGAAGATGACTTGGCATCCTGCACACCCACTGCATATGGTACTGTGCTCTGGACATCTCCACCATGACAGTGGCCCCATCCAACTGCACCTGCTGCTGCAGCTTCAGTCACCCTGGAATGGACCCGTGAAACCCTGTGGAGAGGGGAACAACACACAGTAAAGGTCGGCACACATGCACTAGCCAAGGCAGGCCACGGCCTTCACCCACCGTCATGCACACATCGCCTGTGCGACACACTTACCTGCAACATGGCCTGGGTGGCCCAGAGCATGCCATAGCCATCACTGTCAGAATGCTCAGCTTCCGAGATTCACCAGAGGTCCTCCGGGTATCACTCCATGGTGTCAGTACAATGTGCATAGGCATAGGAGGACCCCTTATGTAGCCCGCCAGCACCAGGGGTGCAAATGGCGCGTGGCCGCACATGTGCACCATACCTGTGGAAGGTGCAGCAGGCTACATGTGCACCCCCAGGACACACCGTGCACACCACGGGAGGGGCGTATCCACTGACACGTGCCCTCATGCTGCGGCGCACGTACACCCAGCTACATGCACAACATGGCATGTGCCCTGTGTTGATGGCTGTGCCTGCAGCCAACGTCACATGTGCATGTAGGGCAGCCCTGCCTGGTGCATGCATGCAACAGCTGCACACCTGCCATCCCACATGCTACATAGGTGGTGGGATGTCCGTGCCGTGTGCTGTTCCCAGTATAGGCCCGTCACTGACAGATGGCACCATGTGCCCAGGAATGCTTATGAATGTGTAACTGCACAACACAAGGCAAGGGAGGGGTGCGGGCCATCGGCCCCGAGAGCATGTATTCTGGCCCCATATGGATGGGCAGAGGCTATGGGACACTCACTGCATCGACCGCTTCTGGCTGCCATAGCCGATGGTCGAACAACTCTGTGACATGATCCACGACGGTGTGGGTAAACAAACAAGCTGGTCGATGGCCATGTCCATCAAGACCAAGGTCATGTGTGCACTGTCGTACTACATGATGGGGTCCTTCCAGCGCATCGCAGGTGATGGGATCGACGTGACCAGTCATCCGTGTCCAGGGCACTGGCTCAGGTCACAGATGCTTTGCTGCTGCATGTGCGGGACCATGTACACCTCCCGCAGATGGATGGTGAGGCCCATGCCATGAAGCAGGCATTCTACGTGATACATGGAATGCCCAACATGCTCAGTGCTTTGGACTGCATGCACCTCACTATCCTGCCACCCACGGTCAATGAAGCAGCGTATTGCAACCAAAAAGGATTCCACAGCATCAATTGCCAGGTCATCAGTGATGCAGGGAACCTGTTCACTGATGTGTGCACACGGTTTACTCAGTCATGCCACGACGCCTACTTCCTGGATGCATTGGGGCTCGGTGCCTGGCTCTGTGTGGGACGTGTTGATGGATGGCTGCTGGGTAGGTGTCAGGGCTTCTGTATGGCTGTACCTCGGGTGTGTGCCATGGCTAACGACAGCGGATATCCATTGTGCCCATGCCTGCTGACACCCTACCTGGTGCCTGGGTTTGCAGCAGAGGTTGTCTTCAACACAGAGCACCAGTGGATGAGGGCTATCGTGGAGAGGAGCACTGGACTACTAAAGCCGTGATTCTGGTGCCTGGACCACACCGGGGGTACCATGATGCTGTGCTTGAGGCACACCTGCCGTGTCTTCGCAGTCTGCGCAATGCTGTACAACACGGCCATGCATCGGGGTGTACCGATGCCAGACTATGAGCACCCAACATGCTACTGGAGTGCAATGCAGATTGGCCGGTGCACAGCCAGACGACGGCAGCAGGCTGTGCAGCACAAGCGGTGGTCGTCAATGGCACATTCCACCGCTGGGCACGGTGCCACACATGCCAGTGCAGCCTTGTCATCCCAGTGTCCTTTCCATTGGGGCATGTTCCAGCTGTGCTGGGTGTCACCGTTGTGACCAATCCATGCCCAGTGATGAGGCTGGTCTGAGGGCATGCATAGGCCCCATCATGCCTGTGGTGCATGCCCAAGGCGCCTTTTGGTGTGGCTGGTGTTTGGTGGCAGGGTCCCAGAGCCACTGTGACAAGTCCCTGTGCCACGACAAGGTAGCCAACCACACAGGGGTCCCTCCCTTTGCATGTCTGCACTCCTGCCGCAAGTGGTGCCACCATCACTCTGTGCTGCCCCATGCCCTGTGTACCATGCCACTGCATGTGCTTGTGTGCACACCTCCATGTGCATCCCCACTGGGCCACATCCCTACCACAGCTGGGCACCACATGAGTACGGCATCTCACAGCCACTGTGTGCCATGTGGTGTAGGTTGCTCCCGTCCAGCTGCCTGTGTCTCCCACCTGCGTGTCTGCCCAAGTGCTCTGCCACCATGGCCCCTGCACCGTGGTGCTTCCTGCAAGTTGGCAGAGGTTGTGGAGTACTACTCGGTGCCGCTTTCAATGTCCAGCATGCCACCCCCACCATCGGTGGCCTGGTTGCCCCCCGTGTCTGTCTCAGGGTGTGCTTTGGCTGGTGTCCCCATGAGAATGTCTTTATCACCACCCGTGCCAAGCAATACAATGTCACGCAGTTCCAGCCCCCCCGTACCCAAGTCCTGGTCCTCCTGTGGGTGTCCCACAGCAGCCAGTGCTGCATGAGCAGTGCCGTCATGCACTTGGCATGGCCCTCTGACAGTCACCATGGTGGCATACCCCAGTCCATGATAGTGGACTCCAGCCATGCAGCTGCACTGCATACCACCCTGTGTCCCTTCACCTCCGTTGGCCTCTGCTGTGTCCATGGCAGTTACATCCACCTCACTGTGAGTTCCTGCACCAGTGTCAGGAGCTGTGACCAGCACCGCAGGCTCTGCTGCCTGTCTTCACCCTGTGGGATGTAGATGGTAGGCCGTGTTACCTGCCCTGCTTACACTGCATGACCTGTGACCCCAACTGTACCATCCCTGGCATAACTTTGGTGTTGTCCTCCATCGGTTGGGCATGCCATGCGTCCATAGTGTGTGTTGTCCATGTCAACTGCTCACCTCCTACTCCTCCACCACTGGCTGGCTCTGTTGGCACATAGGGGTCTTGTTAGGCATCAGTGGGTCTGGGCGTCCCATGCAAGGGTGTGCAGTGCATCTGTGCCATGCCTACCTGCTGACATGTCCACTCCCCCATCCACCCCATGGATGCTCACCGCCGTGATCATGTCAGCCACCATCCGCTTGATTGGCATGAGCTCAGGACCCTCTGTGGGTGATCCCTCTCCTGCGTCCCGCTGTTCACATGCTGCAGCTGCCAGTCACCTTTTCATGGCGATCCATAGGTCCCGCCACTTGTGCTTGATCACCGTTAACATCCTGGCATCTGGGCTAGCGGCATTAACAGTGGCCTGCACCTCCAGCCACAGACATGCCTTCACATCTGCAGGGGTGGACCGGCAGATCGCACTGTATAGCATGGTGTGTTTGGCACTGATCTCGCTCACCATAGCAGCCACCAGCGCCCCAGTAAAGTTCAATGATTGGGACCGCCTAGTCCCACCAATGTGGTGGCCTCCGTGTCCCGGGCCTGGTGTGTGCCTCTCCTGCTCTCCCTCCCTGTCACTGTGCACAGCTTGCTCCGTGCCCTGACTTGGTCCTCCATCTATGTGTCACCTCCTCTGCCTTCGGGATTCATGTTCCTGGGTGCACTTTGGGCAGCGTGGATCTCCTTTTTTGGCAGGGTCACGGGGCAGTGACACGTACCCTGTCCCCTCCTCTGTTGCCTGCACGTTCCATTCCACACCTTCTGTGGTGCCACCCACTGCCTGAGTGCGGGCCGCATTTCTATTCATGCATGCCGCATGTTGTGGTGGTCATGCTCGGTGCGCAGCTGTGCGCCGTGTATCCCGCGCTTTCCGTGCCTTTCACGTACCTTTGTGCATAGGCCCCAGTATAAGAGTTAACCACTGCATGCATTTCATAGTTATGACCAAACAATGGTGTTTCACCTTGGCATCTGGTGGTTTGGCTTGTTTTCATTAGAGCTATAAAATGATAACTGAGAGACTGCTTTTGCATGGATATAAAAATAAGAAATTAGCCAATTTAGGCAGAAAAAATGTTAATTTTTCAGATTTACCATGAGAAATTGGTATGCTGGACTATATTTGTTTATTATAAAAGTGCCATAAAACTCCTAATCAGGAAGGTGATTTCAACTTTGTGAATAAAACAAGGGTAGAGTGTTATATTTTTTTTTGTTTAAACAAGTGAAAACAACCTGGACCCATTTAAGATGAATATGCAAGATAAAGATTCAACATATGACAGAATTATAATATAAACTTTAAACATACATTATACTGTACAGAAAGAAGGATTTTTTGGTTGTCATTCTTTCTGAATATACATTGTATTTGCATCAGTTTAAGTGTGATTTAAAAATACGTACAGTAAGCTTTTATTGTTACACAAAGATATACAGTACTTAAGAGGTTTCACAGGTTTCAAATCGTATCGGGCTGGAGTAGCAGTATCTGTTTAACATTGCTGCATGCTATACAGTTTATCTGTCTGCCTCCTTGAAAAATAATGAACTCAGCAGAAACTAAAAGTCATCATGACAGACAGTCAGGTTTCACTGCTCCCGTGCTCCAGAGAACAGATGGATGCAACCACCGTGTATGAATAGGTACAGTGGCTTATGAGAAATTAAGTACTACCTCGCAAATATCATGGACTTTCTTTTTCTCAGAAAGCATGTTTTCCAGTCTTGTACGCACTACACTACAGATTACTATCTAATCCCCTTTGCTTTCATTGCTCAGACTACAGAGTAGGAATTCAAAAAACATCTGCGTTATGCCCATCTATTGTACAGATAGTTATGTGTGTATTTCCATAGAAGGCTAAAAATATTTTCTATATTCAGAAATAAATGCTGTGTAGTACACACACAGCAGTTTTGCTTGCAGGTGCAGGGACGTTTTCATAATGCCCTGTGGCATAAAGAGTGTAATGTTTTTAAATTAACTGCAATTATTGTAGATTTCATAACACAGGAACAGAGACAATTGGAGACAATAGCAATTGATTTACTTATTTATTTTAACGTTGGCAACTGGGAAAGGCACACTGAGGTTAGGCTCATTACCAGGTGTGATGTGGAGGGGGGGGGTGGTCAAAGCAAGCAGCAGTTACAAACAACTGAAGTGCAAGAAAAACAGAATAAAGTAGGATACAGTGGCAGTAGTCAAAATGTTCAAAATGATCCTGTCACTTGTGCCACACTTCTGGCACACCCCCTGTCAACTGTACCCAAATGTTAGACCACCTAAAAGGTTGTCTGATGTTTGGGTGTGTTGCAGTTTGAAGCCCTTTGAGTGCTGCTTGCATTAAAAAAGTGCTACATCATCACTTGTTTTGATGCATGTTCCCATCAATTGTGGCATTTGTCAAAAATCCATCCAGCCCTTTTTATGGCTGCATGGGCGGAGCCCTGCAGACGTTTTGCATGTAGAAGAGGGCAGGCGTCATGCTTTCTGTCCGTGGAACTGTTTTTCCTCCACCTAACCCTCCCCTAAGAAGCAATCCTCCCATGTTGTCCCTGTGGACTGCAGCACTGCATTATATCACAGTGGGCATTTTTTTTTTTATCGGATTTTTATGTACATTTTGTATTCCCCTTTAACAACAAGGGTGTAGCTACCGATATGTCTGGCATGCCATGGCATGCAGCACACCAGCGCGTGGGAGGATAGCAGCCCAGTAGTGCAGGGAGGTCTCAGCAGCCTGGTGTGAATGGTCTCAGCTCGGTGAAGCCCTGATATCCTATCCCACGTTTGAAGGACTCGAAAGGAAGGGAGCTCCCAATGTGACACCGTCTGCGTGGAGAACCCCTCTGCTGGTTTCAATCCCCAGTCAACAAAAAAAAAACATACGGTAAACGTTACACACAAATCATACAGCGCTTATTAGTAATTAGAGTAGCATTGTTATATGGCATGGTTTAAACAGTCACATCTCAAGCCCGTTGCCAGGTGTGGTTCATCAGGTTTGAATGACCCCCCCCCCCAGGATTTTTTTTTGCCTGACTGCTAAAATGACACTTTGTCTCTTTAAATTATTTGTCTATTATAGAATCGGATTCCAAAGCGCTTAAACTTGCCTCTGCTGTGACATGTGAACCCCACTCACTGTCCCCTCCTCTCAGCTATAGCCCACCTCTTGTGAGAATGACCCCTACCCTTTCCTTTTACTGCCCAATTAGCATTCCAGGCACTCGGTCTGAATTAAGCCGCACCCCCCCCTTGTGTGGCCAATCAATTGCCAAGTTTCTCCATCTCACTGCAACTCCGGCAAGATAAGGAGGACATCTGTGGTTGGGCCTGCCCATTTCCCATACAAACAAGGAAGTTATGGCTTTTATTTGGAAGAAGCAGGAGACTGAAAATAGAGCGTTGAATGTCCAAAACTGGCAACAGCAAAAATAATCTGCAGGTTGGGCGTGTCGCACACTTTCTGCCAGCCACCACCAGGTAAGTGCTTCTACCTCTCAGTGGCCACCGCAGCACCGGCGAGACAAATTACTGATGGCTCCTCAGCTCACAGGGGCAATCCGGTGGTCTGCTGGAGATGCTTATGTATTCAGAGGTTTGTTGATTATTTTTGGAGGCTCACTGGGACAATCCGGTACTGGTTGCTGCTCTGCCAGTGGTCCCAGATGCCAGTTGTCACGTTTTGTAGGGCAGGGGTTGGGGGAGAGGGAGTACAGTTGTGCAGAATTGGGGCTTGCTTTATTAAAGATAGTTGGGGACAACTACGTTTGCTGCCGCAGTGACTGGGAGGCTTTTAGCCTGGACCTGAGGATGAAAATACTGAAGGCAGGCTGTCCAGAGTCCTTTTCAACTCAGACAGTAACCTATTGGACAGCAAACTTGTCCCTGGCTGTTTATTAAAGCAAGAATCCAGCTAACTCCTGACTGGATATCTGCACTCTAGTGAGTGTAAGTTAATGCTCCTTTGTACCATTTTGTCCTCGGTTTATTTATGTGCTATAAGAAGAATAGGGGCAGTTCCACAAACACTCATTCCTCCCTTATTCAACACAGCTCCAAAAGTAGAAACCAACAGATGAGTGACAACTCTCTTTCCACATAGCCAAAACGCTCTCTGCCCAACAGCTCCCTCTGTGAGGGGATTTTGTTTTTAACTGCTGGGAAAGTTTTAAAGGAAAAGTCCCCTCAATAACAATAAAGGCTGATTAAAGGGGAAGAATTCCCACAGCCAATATATGAGAGTTAGAAACAAGGGAAAAAGACTCTGAAAACTGGGGAAGGGGAGGGAACTGACACTGAAAGACGCAGGGAGACCACCAGGAGACACTAGGCTAAAAACACCCCAAAGGATAAGTAAGTTACCTGAGGCACCATTTAAAAGTGGAGACTTACTAACCAAAAAACACCTGTTTTCTAAGTGGCAGACGTGGCCCCCAATCCAAACACAGGCAATGGATAATGGGGGGAAAAAACCTGCATTACGGCTATAATAATTGTCTTGGGTCAAACCACGCAGGGGCAAATGTTAACGCTCCAAACGGTGGATGTTTGGTGGTGGTGGTGGTGGTGGTGGTGGGGAGAGGGGTGGGGGCAGCTGAAGGACAGTAGTGCTACAACGTTGGCCATTCCTGGTGAAACATAAAGCAGAAGAGCAGGCTGACACATAGAAGTCGGGGAAAATTTACAGCTCCTTGCTTCTTGAATCATGCTGCAAAATTAGTGTCTTTGGTTGTTCCCTCCAAGCCTCAATTGGAGACCAATTGGTTCTTGTCTTTGCTGCTGCTGTTGTGAAGGAAATAAACAGAAAATTAATTATTGCCTCATAGCAAAGCTAAAAGCAAAGCAATGTTGCATTAATTAAAGTTGCAGACAATTCAAAGTGCAGTGGGCTCTTGCAGTGGCGGAGCTAGGGGGGTCTGGGGGGGTGGTTGCCCCTTCTAGCTGCCCCAGTTTGAGTAGTGGCGCCCCACCACCATCTTTATTCACTGTTTAGTGCCCATTGTGGAGTCTGTGATTGACTGAATGGCACCACCTGGCTCCCAAATGCTCCCAAACCTGGCTCTGCCACTGGGCTCTTGGCTATTCATTAAGTTTCCTTATTACAAATGTCTTGCTCAGTGCTGTTAAACAGGACTGGAGTACAAACTGTGGGGGGGGGGGTAAGTTGGTCCCATGATGAATTAAATGTTGCCTTTCCAAACACAATGACTAGTTCAGGGAAAAATGTCACAAACATACTAGCATTGGGCTAGTGTTTTGAGATGGGAGAACTCCACTGAAACAGAATTTCCCAGCAGTAAAAGGTCCATTGTGTCTGCAGCATCTCAACAGTCGGGAATTAGAGGGTTCGGACAAAATTAAAATGGAGGGTATTTTAATTATGGAATATAGTAACAGAGGAGAGGTATGCAGGGATTGAAACTGTCACAGGCCCGTGCAAGCCAAATGCTGGTATATTTTGTATTGGGCTAGTGCTATTTTCATTTAACTAGCCCTGTGGGCTTGTGCTGGAGAAGACAACACTTCAGTATGTACATCAACTGGGTCAGTGGAAAATTCTGTGGGGCTAGTGGATTTTCCCATTCACAAGCCCAGATGGCTAGTGGCTGTAAAACCTAATTTCGACCCCCTTGTGTGTGTGTGTGTGTGTGTGTGTGTGTGTGTGTGTGTATGTGTATATATAATACACACACACACATTGATGGATAGTGCAGGAGCTGATAAACATGCATTGTAATATCCTGTGCAATACTTTACTGAAGTTAAAAAAGAGGGTATTGCTAGAACTGCCTGGCAAGCTGATATGGGGACAGTTTGAATTAGTGAAGTTCTTTCTTGGGGGGAGGAGTGCCGAGTCACTGCCTGCATTGAAAAATGGAGCAAATTGGTGTTGGACCAATTGTGTGTGCGTGTGTGTTTTATATATATATATATATATATATATATATATATATACAGTATATATATATATAGCTTGTTCATCAGGGGTTCACTTTCAGCTGGTGGGGGTCTAGACAAGTGGGAGAAGGGGTAATTTTATTGTAATGGTCAAAAAGTGGTGTGGTTGCCCAAACCTTAAGCTTTTATGGCTTGTTCAATTTATTGGGAGGGTGGGGGCTTGCTTTCAGCTGCTGGTGTGATGGTCAGGATGAGCAAAAAAAAACGAAACAAAGGTATTGTAATGGTTGGGACTTGAACCCAGGCTGCCCAGAATACCGTTCCAATTGCGCTAACCAGTTGCACCACTGAGACAACTGGAACCTGGGCCATTCCCCGAGCACATTACTCTTTCCCAAATGCACAATCCAATGGCAACACAAGTATTTACTTTCAACACTCACACAGGAGTGTGGTTTGCATATTTAAATTACCACATACAGAGGTAAGAAAGAATAAGTGCCTCAGCTGGGACTTGAACCCAGGCCACCTGGAATACCATACCGATTGCTCTAACCAGCTGTGTCACTTAGACAACTGGAACCTGAGCAATCGGAACTGTATTCCTGGTGGTCTGTGTTCAAGTCCTAGCTGAGGCACTTATTCTTTCTCACCTCTGTTTGGATGTGTTCCATTAAATAAGCACACCATACTCCTGTGTGAAAAAAGTAAATATTTGTGTTGCCACTGGGTTGTGCATTTGAGAAAGGTGGATACCATTTAGAGTAGAGACCCAGCTGATGTGGGAGTCCACCTCGATGGTGGTAGCTGGGCGACTTCACCATAGGGCCCTGAGGTGAATACCTATAGACCTCCACTCCTTTTGAAATTAAATTAATAAAGTGCCAGTAATGGCTGAACAAACATTTTTATTGTTACAGTTACTCGGGGGGGGGGGGGAGTAGAGTGTGCATTGACTTGTTTTTTTGGTTGATGTATGCCATATGCAGTAGCACCCCTCTTTTAGAATGCCATTTATACTTTCTACGCTAACCATTTGAGGTGGATGCCCTTCAGAGTAGGGACACAGCTGACGGGTGGTAGCAGGTTGGGTGAGTTCGCTTCAGGGCCCTGAGGTGAACACCAAGAGACCCCCACTCCTTGTGAAATAGCTACATTGCCAATGGGGGGTGGACTTTTTTTGTTGATGTGTGCAGTAGCTCTCTATATGAATGGCATTTATAGTTTCTGAATGGTCAAAGGTGAGCAGCTAACCTTGGATACTGTTTGCATTGCATCTAAGCAGCCATACATTTGACCATTCCCGCATTAATCTTTTTGCATCTGGAATCTGCCATAGGAAGCCTTAATAAATATAGTGTTGCAGGGGTCAATTGTTTTACTAGTGCACATTGACCAGGGCTAGTGCAGCTAACTATATTTGTCTGTCTTGCCTAGTGCAGGTTTTCCATGGTTGCTAATGAAGTTAAAAAGTCCTTACTTCATTAATCTCTTCTCCTCATGATGATCTCCCTTGGTCTTTCCAGATGGCCTGGTGTGATGAACACCTTTTTAAGAGCTGCAGTTATCTGGCAGTGAAAAATAGGGACCCCATAAAAAACTAAATGTGTGTCATTATCCCTCCATTGTTAGGGCTTTCAGTTAGTGATCAGAGGTGGAGAGGCTGTTAAATCGCTAAGCCACTAGTGTTCTTGAGTTTGCTTCTCTTTCTGACTTGTCTCACATTATGAGTGTCTGTGACCAACATTTCAGTGACTGGTTAGTATACAGGGTTTACATAGAAACATAGAAATTGTTGGCAGATAAGGACTGCTAGGCCCATCCTGTCTACTCATAGGCCCTATGTGACCAATGGCTTTTCATCACTCCCTCCCCTTTCAGGCTTCCCTTGTGCCTGTCCCAAGCATGCTTAAACCCCTGCACTGTGCTTGCCCCCACTACCTGCTGTGGCAGACTATTCCAACTGTTGACTACCCTTTCTGTGTAGAGAAACTTCCTCACATTACCTCTTAATCTACCCCCTTCCAATTTCATATCATGCCCCCTTGTTCTAGCACTTTTTCTACATTGGAAAAGATCCCCCACCTGCACCTTGTTTATGCCCTTAAGGTACTTGAAAGTTTCAATCATGTCCCTCTGCTGTCTCCTGTCCTCCACTGAGTACATATTGAGGTCCCTTAGTCTCTCCTCATATTTTGTGGTGTAAGCTCTGTACCATCTTCAGCCCCTTCTCTGGATAGTCTCCACCTTATCTATGTCCTTGCATAGGTGTGATCTCCAGAACTGCACATAGTACTCCAGGCGAGGCCTTATCAATATTTTATACAATGGCAACACCTCCCTCCTCCTGCTAGTGATACCCGTGCCTATGCACTCCAGCATGCCACTGGCCTTCCCTGCCACCTTTGTGCACTGCTTTGATACTTTAAGGTCATCAGAGATGAGAACCCAAAGGCCCCTTTCCTTTTTGGTGACAGTCTGCTGCCCCCCAACTTGTAGCTCTCCCCAGGGGTCCCTTCTACCCAGGTGCATTATGTTGCACCTCTTTGCACTGAACCACAGTTGGTACATCTTCAACCATCTTTCAAGCTTCTCCAGGTCCCTCTTTATTATCTGCACCCCTTCTAGAGTATCTACTCTGTTGCAGCTCTTGGTGTCATATGCAAACAGGCAGACCTTTCCTTCCAGCCCCTTTGCAATGTCACTAATGAAGACATTGAACAGGACAGGTTCTAATACTGACCCCTGTGGTACCCCACTGGTCACCCCCCTCTCCCCAGATTGTAACCCATTTACCACCACCCTCTGTCTCCTGTCTGTTAACCAGTTCTTAACCCAGTTCACCACCTTGTCTCCCATTCCCAAACTACCCGTCTTGTTAATCAGCCTTCTGTGTGGGACGGTGTCCAAGGCTTTGCTGAAATCTAGGTAGGCAACATCTACCGCCCCTCCCTGATTAAATTCCATAGTCACCCAATCAAAAAAAGAAACTATTAGATTCATTTTGACATGACCTTCCTGCTGTGAATCAGTGTTGCCTCAAATCCTGAGCACCACTGGATTCATACCTCTCAACCTTCCAACTTACCAATGTGTGACAGAGGGCTACAAAATGTGTGACAAATGCCAAAAATGTGGTACACCTCATTTTTCTGGCGCCAATTAGATGCACTAGGCGTTGTCGATAAATTAATTTTACCACACTGAAACTATTGTTTGTATGCTTGGCATATGGTTTGTGTTGCAAATTAAAGAGAATGTTGTGTGTGTGTGTGTGTGTGTGTGTGTGTGTGTGTGTGTGTGTGTGTGTGTGTCCTTGAATAAAATAAAGTGATGCAAATCCTATATGTATCCTTAATTAAAATAAAAGTGATGCAAATCCTATATGTGTGTGTGTCCTTAATTAAAATAAAGAGTGATGCAAATCCTAAATGTGTGTTAACATTTTATCAATGTAATCTATAAATACACCTCTAAAGAATGAAACAAACACCGCTTATTCATTTGAAATCATGACAGTTTATTGAAACTATACTAATGCAGCAGTACTGGAAGAAACAACTATTT
Source organism: Neoceratodus forsteri (assembly GCA_016271365.2). NCBI lineage: Eukaryota > Metazoa > Chordata > Ceratodontiformes > Ceratodontidae > Neoceratodus > Neoceratodus forsteri. Next base: position 1,634,258,979 of record CM028130.1, on the reverse strand, counting down.
GTAGAGCGTTTGCAGCTATTATAAAACTAAATGCGTTCTGATTTGAACCTACGCTAGTACTACACTATAATATATAAAAAAATGTGAGTTGAATGCTGCTCTGCAACTATAATACTATTACATACTATACTAAATAAATGCACCAGTGAATAAAACAATTACAAATTGATTGACAGTTAAACCTTAAAAACCCAATAAGCACTTATTGCACTTAAATAATAAAATATATTCACATGCAACCACAAACACTTGCTGGCAGCTGGACACTAAAAAACAGTCTATGCAACTGCAAACCTATAAATCACAGCTGCCGGATCACAAAATGTCAATGTCTTTCTTCAGAACACTGTGGGAGTGTGGGGCATGTTGTTGCTGTCTACGTTGTGGTCTGGTGTTCTTTATTATAGGCGGCCATTGCTTTTCTGCCAGCAGCAAGAGTCTCCTTCGAATACTGAACTTCATTACAGTCTCGCTCCTCGTTCATCTTGATTGCCAGCAAAGAGTTCAGCGTTTTGAGATGCAGGGACTGTCTTAGTTCTGTTTTAACTTTACGCACCATGCTAAAAGCGTGCTCTGTGTCTGCATTTGAATGCAGCAAGCAAAGTAGTACCATCATTAGTCTTTTAAAGTACTGCAGTGAACCATCTCCACCAACATATTTGAGGACTGTGGCCCAATGTTTTGGGAGGGCTGAATGGGGTCCATTTATTGGTCCAGTTAGGGTCCCTGTATCAGACAACTGGTACACAGAAAATTCATCCAGCAATGTGTCCTTATCTTCTATTGTCTTACAGATTCTGAGATGATCTCCCAAGACTGTTACCATAGAGGGTGTTACCTTGAGCTTCGATGAAGGATTGAGGAGAAGTCCTACATTTTGCACAAACTTGTTGTTCACAGGAAATTTCTTTAGTATTTTGGATATGACAGTAGAATAAAACACAACTGCTTTCTGGTAGATGTTGGTTTCAATGACTGTTCCAGCAATGCTGTCTTCCTGCTTCATCATGTACTGTCGTATTTCTGCTCCTATACGAAGGTCACTGTGGCATAGAAAACTGTCAGGATTGTCCAGAATGGTAGCATCATAGTAATTTAGCAATTGCCTGGCCATCTCAGGCTGCAGAACTCTGCCAGCATGTATGTGGAGGAGTTGAGAGATGTCAGAGTGCAAAGTCATTAGTTGGCTGTCACCTTTTTGCATCTGTTGGTTGAACTGGCACAGAGGTTCAAGACCGTATTTCAGGAACTTAAACTGCATTCGGATTTCATGGCTCTCCAGTCTTTTGGTGATGCTCTCCACTTTTGCTGGTCTTTGTTCTGCTGACCGGAAATATGACAGGAGTGCAGACCACAGATCCAACATCCTCTTGACAACCTTATTCAGGCTAAGCCACCATGTAGGTGCATGCTTTATAACCTTGAGTGGTTCAACATCCACAAACAGTGCAAATTCTTTTAACTTATGTTGTCTTTGTGCACTTGAAGCAAAGTGGCAGTAGACATCTGACACAAGCTCTTCAATCTTTGTTAGAGTCTTTACTGCTGCTTTGTTGCAGATATCTGCCAGGTGGCAGAGACACCCCATGTTGACAATATGTGGATTTAGGGTTTGGAGCCTTGATAAAACAGAGTTCCTCTTGCCAATCATGGAGGCAGCATTGTCAGATAACAGTGCAACAGTATTATCTGTTGGGATGCGAAATCGGTTCAGTGTGTCCATAAGACAGTCAAACATGCTTTGTCCAGTTCCTGAGATACACTCAGGCACATCCAAAAACTTGATTGCATGCTTTCCTTGCTCATCATCAAAATAACCCACAAGAATAACTAGCAGTTTTTCATCTCCCATGTCTGAGCTTTGATCCACGTAGACACAGTATGGTACTTTTCGGCACTTTGCTGCAACATCTTCCGGGTACATAGGCCCCATGACATCCCTTGCTATGCAGGTTGCTTTTGTGGCACCGCAAGTCATCTTTTAGTACTTCAGGATCAGAGCAGTACTCTTCGTATATTTAATAATGTGATCACCACATGAAAATGACAAGTTGTGCTCTGCAAGCATTGCAACGAAAGCAACTTCTGCCACTATGACTTTGGAGCTTGCTTGTGCTGCAAACAAGTTGGAGAGCTTCTGTCCAGACATGGCATGCTTGACATTGTTGCAGTGCTTCTCCATAGCTGCATGGCACTGAAGATCATGGTGTCCTCCATGGCCTATGGTGAAATCACAGGAGCATATCTTGCAGAATGCATATGTTCTCCCTTTCCTGCTGTCACTGACCCAATCAAATGAAGATTTCCAGGTAGCCTGGAATGTTGTGTACCGTCTTTGCTTCTTCACTGGGCTGTGCAAACTGGAATTATCCGATTCTGAGTCACCCCCGCAATCTATGCAAACATAAAAGGCAAACATCTAAACCAAAGAAAGGCAATGCTCCTCGACTTTGCCTCCGCTCTCAGAGACTGATCTCTTCAGGCAGACAATAATAAGACAATAAGTTTCAACTTCAAATACTTATTTCTTCTCTGGTGTGGCAGGTGGCAAGGTGTAATGCCTCACCTCCGCGTCACTGGGCCAGCCTGCCAACCACGCCATCACCATCTACCACTACAGCCATTACAAAAAAAAAAAACATCGGCCATTGTTTGGACACAGCAAGTGCCCCCCCCATGCACCCAAACACCAGTGCAAACAATTCAGTTACACGATTCTGACTCAGCGTCAAACAGCAAACAAATCACGCCATCGCCATGAAAAATACGCTATGTACCTTGTTTTTTGGGTTGGTGGAAGGGGGAGGGCCTGCTTGCCGTGTCCAGTCAATCCTTATGGTTTATTAGCATGACTGTAATGTGTTAGTGTAACACTACAATCATACCAATAAATCAGACATTGTCTGGACACGACAGCACGCCCTCCCCACCCAAGACGTCTAAAACAGTTCCATTACACATGGCATCAAATAATCTGACGCAATGTCATGTAGCAAGCAAGATACTCACTGCTAAAACAGGACATGCACAACATCATTTTTGGGGTTGATGGGAAGGGGGCCATGCTTGCTGTGTGCATTCAACACTGATGGTTTATTAACACAGCCATACTGCATTTTCCACAGTTCACACTGACATTATTATTATGAACTGAGGAGCATAAAGAGGAATCTGATTGGCACGGAGCTCTTTGAAGCCATGATGATATTGGGCTACATCATCACTGCTTCAAAGAAGTTCCAGCACCACCAGCTTCCTTGCTCTGTTCTGTCTGAGAACTATTTTTTCAAAATGTATTTCTACATCAACCAAAATCTTGTTCATAAAACATTTAAAAACCTTTTTTTTTTTTTATTTATGTTATGAAAATTCAAACCCAGCCTCATAATAGCAATAAGGCATGACGGGGTATGTCATAGGATATCGATCTTTTGGGTGGTTGGGCGCACCTAGGTGATGTGATATTCCATGATATACACCCCGTCGTGCCTCATTCCTTAATTATACCACCTAGGTGTCACACAGCAAGCTGACCCCCATCCCACGCATAAAACAAGGCATACCACACGTACTACTTGCACAGCCAATTCTATAAAGTAACCAGAAATATGACTGGTAGCAGGCAACAACCTACCCCCCAAAAAGCCAGTTACCTTAAACGTCATGTGCAAAAACAGTTCCAATTTCCAAAAATCCCGAGCAACATACCTGTGACACTATTCAGCTGCTGCTGCTCCTCCTCCTCTCGCCTCCTTTTGCTAGTGATGAACGCCTGCATAGTGGTGTAGTCTGTGATGCAGTTCCTCGCCAGATTAGTGGGGGTTGCTGGTTGGGCTTCTTTTGCATTGGTGTAAGTTCCCTCACAGAACCTCCAGTACAGTCGCAGCTGATGTATCTGGTGAAGAAGAAGAAGAAGAAGAAGTATTAGCATAATACATATTCTCCCAACACTGCAGGGACTTTCTCTATTGGACTCTTGACATCTAGGGTTACCTTAGTGATGAGGGACACTGCTCCATGCCAGACCAGTTTCCCTGATAGAACAGAGTTCACCCTAGCACTGGATGTGCTCTCATCAGCGCCTCACACTCACTGGTAGGTGTGCACCAGCCTGCCCTCTGGCAGCAGAAGCTGTAGCTCCACTATCCATCATGGCTCTTAGTCTCAGGATCTCTAGTACTTGGTGAAGGGATATTTCCTGCCATAGCCTGCAGTGCAGTCTCAAGGTGAGAAATAGTTTGTTAAATTTAGAAGGATGGAGCCCATCATTTTAAACAACCTGAAAAGCTCAGCCTCACCCATACTCTCTCTCCTTTTTGAAAAAAAAAAAATTTTACTTTTTAGTTTACATGTTTATTTTTGCCCATTTGTTTAACACTAGGGTTCTGCACACAACCTTAGATACATTTTTATTTTACTTTCTTTAAAAGAGCATATGGTTTTTAGTTACCTCAGTTCATATTTCTTCACCTATTGGTGGACTCTGTGGCATTGTAAGCAGTAAGCAGCAGTGGCATCGCGTTGTAAGTTACCTCCTCGCCTTCCCCTCACCAATTTTTTAATTTTCATAGCTCCAGAAATACTCCTCGCTATGGTTCCCCCTCAGTGGAGTCAGGCTGCTTATAATGGGGCAGTGGACTTGAGGGGGGACTCGACAAGTGACGAAACAATTAGCTTAATCTGTTTAATCTGTTTGGGGGGCGGGGGTGTAGGGTAGCCTTGGGGGGGGCCGTGCCTGACATTGCAGTCCTCCAGCCACTGCAGCCAGTAGTCCACGACTCCAACTAGCCCCCCCCGACATCATCATTTGCAAGACGTACTGCAGGCATGATGACGAGAGCCCAGGTGCCGCCGCACCAGGCAGGACAAACAAAGGGGATTAATGCTGCAGTTTCTGCGTGCAGTGCAGCCGTGTGGTTTTGGCATCCTAGAGGAAAAGAACGGGTGAATGTGGGGCAGCGGTACATGCAGTCTACCGGCTCCAGAATCCAGGAACATCACGCGCATTCCGGTACACTTAAGAGGTATGATCTCAAGTCTTAACTGCAGTCCCTGGCTACCTCTAAATGATGCTGCTGCTGGGATCTTAAGAAGAGCAAGTCCTCTATGCTCTGGATTAACCACTTCAGTGTTGGGAGTCATTGAGGAGAGCAAACCCACTACAATCAGAATTAACAACTTCAGTGTTGAACTTGGGAGCTAGCGAGGAGAGCAAGCCTAGGACACTTGAAATGAACCAGTTCAGTGCTGGGAGCCAATGAGGAGCACAAGCCCACTACACTCGGAATTAACCACTTCAGTGCTGGGACTCGGGAGTAGTGAGGAGAGCAAGCCCGCTAAACTAGGAATTAACCACTTCTGTGATAGGAGCTTGTGAGGAATGCAAGTCGACTACACTCAAGGTTACAGAACCTAGGCATAGGTGTCAGAACCTACGGGCGAGGGGGTGTGATAGCCCGCCCCCTCCACTTTTGTCCATGAGCATTCAAACTAAGTGCCCCTTTAATACATGCAAGGTTAGAAGGGAAATAATCATGGTCTCTTTTGTAATTACTACAGCAACCCCATATTTCCCCTATGAACCGGCACCCATACTCCTAGGTCCTTGAAAAACAAGGGTAGGGAAATCCTCTGGAGATGTGGCTGACTTAATGGCAATAGGCAACCTAAACAAACCCACTGCACTGGGAATTAAGTGGTTCCTGGTGAGCGCTAAGGTCTAAAATCTCTTAGCCATTGTGTCTGAAATGCACCAATGGTTTTAGCCATATGTGAACTGGATTAGCCACTATATCAGGTTCACAGAACAGCAAAAATTCATAATGGCCAAATTCCTTAGCCAAAATTGCAATGGAGACCATAAAAAAGTTAACCAAATTCAATTTACTGTAACCACACTGACATTGGTAGCGATCCTTAGCACACAGCCAGGATTCCATGCTGAGAGCCAGTAAAGAAAGCAAGCTAGCAAAATGCAATATACCACTTCAGTGCTGGAACAGAGCAAAGAGAGTGAGTCTGCTACACTGGGAATGACACTCAAAGATGCAAGTCCATCAGACTTCGGCCGTGAACACCAAAGTAGGCCTGTGCTTACTACAGGAAGGAGCAGCTAACCCAAAACAACAACAGGAGACCAAAATAGTCGTAGCACACCAAAAGAGTACAAAAGCAAAAATGGATTTCAGTGCTTTAATGCATGGCTTGCAATTTCATCAAAATGGTGAAGAAAATCTCAGCAGCACAGCTCAAACCCCTAGTGCCTCGACTCTTACAAGTCTTCAAAACTGGGTGAGTCTATAGGAAAAAGAGACATCTTTTAAACAACACTTACATTAATATTCATGAGTGCGGTTACAATCACAACTGGTCAAATTAAAGAAACAACACTACAAAAGTAATAAAACAAATAGCAAATAAAATACCAATTATCAAACCATTTAATTTATCTCCGACTCCAGCTATAGTTATAAATAGTATGTTTCAAGATAGTCTGCCCACATAAACAGTGAATTCAAGAGCATGTACATTCTACCTCTGCAGCTGGATAACTTACTTACTGTCTGTTGTGTTGCTTGCTCGGGAGTCGGGACGCTCACTCAGCTGGTGCATGGTGCGGTGCCTGACTTGAAGGCTTCTCCTTCTCCAAAGACTCCAATCCAACTCTCCAAGTTTGAATCGCGGCGTTTCTGCTTCAGAATCAGAGCCTCAGTCAGCCTGTTTCGGGGCGGCTTCCTCTTGGCTCTTCCAGTTCCTGGTGCTGCTGCATGGTGATTGGTAGCTGCTGGCAGTGGTGGTCCTTCTCGAGCAGTGTCCTCCAGAAATGCTCCTCCTGACACTATGGACCCCCCTCAGTGGAGTCAGGCTGCTTATAGTGGGGCAGCAGACCTGAGGGGGGACCTGACAAGTGACGAAACAATTAGTTAATCTGTTTGGGGGTTGGGGGTGTAGGGTAGCCTTGGGGGGGCTGTGCCTGACATCGCAGTCCTCCAGCCACTGCAGCCTGAGCCAGTAGTCCACGACTCCAACTAGCCCCCCTCTCCCTGATGTCATCATTTGCGAGACGTGCTGCAGGCATGATGACGAGAGCCCAGGTGCTGCCGCGCTAAGGCAGGACAAACAAAGATTAATGCTGCAGTTTTGCACACGGTGCAGCCGCGTGGTTTTGCAGAAAAGAATGGGCTAATGTGGGGCAGCGGTACAGGCAGTCTACCGGCTCCAGAATCCGGAACATCACGCGCAATCCGGTACACTTGAGAGGTATGACTGGATTCCATATGTTCCACCACCTGGCTTAACAAGTTAGTTTCTGTCTGCTGTCAGGCCTATCCCATTATAGACAGTTTAGCAGAAATAATCTGTCTATAATGGTTAGCAGAATAAGCAAGAAAATGCACCACAGAGCATCTAGTACCCAGGGCTTCTGCCTGGCTGCTCCCAGACACACGGCTTTTTTAAATACGATTTTTGCATGCACTGCACTCGAATATACCACTACTAATTGCTAAAAGAACTCCTCCTGCAAAAATCCTGGCAATGGCCCTGTCATCTGGAAGTCCCTGGAAGGAAAAAAGGGACAGTCGAGAGGTATGCCTCAGGCCTTCATAATTAAAGCTTAGCCAGTAGGGTTATAACTGCCTGCCTGACACATTGTTTGGCACTAGCCAGTAACTGGCCAGCCCCTTGTTTCTTTAATCCCCTGTGAACGTTGTGACATTTCCAATGGCCCAAACTATAAATGGTTACAGCGCAGAACCAACTGCAGGAGGTACTGCAGCCTGCCCTCCTAGGCTACTGTTGTTGTGTTTGGCAGTTTCAAGGGATTCATTTAAAGCTCTGAGCATTTAAGAAACTGACAAACCGTGCAGGACATGCCATACAATACCCCACCCCACACACAAAAATGGGGGCATGCTAGATCAGCAAACAGAAAAGGATGCAATATTTGAGAAAAAAAAACAGCTGAAAAGCCCTTTCCCCTTTGAAAGAGGTTTCTGCATTTTAGCAGCATTGAACGTAGGCTGCAGATTGTTAAACCTGAAAAAAAAAAACAGTTACACAGATCCGGGGCTCATTTTAGGAGTTAGACAAAAAATAGGTTAGGTTACCCATCTGCAGCACAGTTCGAGCACCACAAACACGAAGCCAGTGTCCTCGAAAAAACCATGGAAGCTGACCAAGTGAGAGTGGCTGAGGCTCTTGTGGATCAAAATCTCCATGGACATCTTCTCCTTCTGGTGTGGCTTCAGCAGCATTGACTTGGGCACGATCTTGCCAGCGAACACCTCCTTCGTGTCCATGTCGGTGATCTTGTAGCACTTGGCGAAGCCCCCCTTGCCCAGGAAGCGGCCCCGCAGGTAACGTTTCTTGGTACGGGGGTCCACCAGCATGTCAGGGATCTCTTTCACGACCGCGGACTTGGTGGGGTTGGCGGCGGCAGTTCCGGTGCCTCCAGCCTGCTTGGCCAACAGCTTACCTGTCATGGTGGCCATGGTATCCCCCTCCTGCAGTAATGTCATGGTAGTTTGGGTTTGATGCAAAGCCCACACCCCTGGCTCAGCCCAGGACAAACAATCTGAAGTAGCGCAGGGAGGTCTCTGCAGCCTGGTTTGCACAGTCTCAGCTCAGTCAAGCCCCGATATCCTATCCCATGTTTGAAGGACTCAAAAGGAAGGGAGCTCCTAATGTGACACCATCTGCATGGAGAACCCTTCTGCTGGTTTTGATTCCCAGTCACCTGCTTCTCATCCGGTGGGTTCCTGCTGTAGGCCATCCTGTACTGACCCGTATTGTGCCAGCACTAACCCTCTGGGCTGCAGCGATTTCAAAACTAGAGCCATGTTCATTACAATCCCAATGTCCTGTGCTCATTGGTTGATTGGATTTAAAATCCAAGCTATATGTAGCAAAGCATCATGGGAAAACAAAGTTTAAATAGGCAGAATCTCACTCGCCAAACTTTATTAGCATCAGGGGTTTCCAATGAAACCGTTTTTACGGCTGCATGGGCAGAGACCTGCAGGTGTTCTGCCTGTAGAAAAAGGCTGATGTCATGTTTTCCATTCGTGGAACTGTTTTTCCTCCATCTGAACCTCCCCCGAGAAGCAATCCGCCCATGTTGTCCCTATGGACTGCAGCACTGCACTGTATCACAGTGGGCGTTTTTTTTTTATGGTTTTTTTTTGTACATTTCTGCATCCCTGCCATTTCTGACCCCTCCCCTTAACTGCAAGGACGTAGCTACTGATACATCTGGCATGCTATGGCATGCAGCACACCAGTGCATGGGGGGGGTAGCAGCCCATAGCTCAACCCAGTTCAATGTGTGTGAAATGAGAAATGGCAGGCAGCAGCAGTAATTTCAGAATCGGCTTGCTGGAATGAGAGGGTCAGGAAGGGGCCATTGTTCGGTCTTTCTCCTTCCCTGGTGCCGAAACCCATCCCTAATGTAAATGAAGGTGAGACTCCACCCCTCCCTGCCCTCTTGTCTCGTGCGATTCCCGACAGGGAAAAAAACTTCAGTGACTGCGGCGGCCACTCTGAGTGCAAGTAGTAGCTCTCGGTATAGGTTCAGCAGCAAAGTCTGAGGGAGCTGAAGTGAGGCCATGGGTTAGCAGCAGCAGGCAGGCAGTGACCTTTGCCCACTGTGAGTGAAGAGAGAGACACAGTGGCAGTGGGGTTCTCCCGTGGTTGCCCATGTTGTGAGCTGCTGCTGCCATAAGTTTCAGGCAGAAGGGAAGTCCCAGAGTTGGGAGGAAGGTGCGTACTCGCCTCCTGGGAGGCACAGTTCAAATTTTGTTAGAGACAGATTGGCACAAACAAACAGATTACATCAAATACAGACCTTTTACACAATGGAAAAGATGCATGTAAATACCATGGCGGGGTGCTGCCTGTCACCAGAAGAGAAGGAATGTAAAAGGATAAATGCAGAAACTGAGAGACAGCTCAAAAGAGACAAGAATCAAGCTTGCAGGGAGCTGAAATTACTTCTGCTTGGTGAGTGATTGCCGAGTATTTATGGCATTTAATTTGAAAATGAGTGACTTGTTCACCTTGCTAAGTAGAAACTACTCGGCGTAGTGCCTCTGCCCTCTGAGGGGCTCACCTGAGAGTGAAGCGGAATGGGGCAGTTCAGAAACTACTGCACTCCCATCCTGGGGTTCTGGTGGCGTTCTTGGGAAAGGGGTGGGAAATAATTCAGTGTTGTTTTGTAAACTTTTAAAAATGACATTAAGACACGAACAGTTTAGTAACACTGGCCACCTGGTTTCAAGGCCCCAACACACAGATGTCTGGCAGCCGGACTGTTTGGACGACTCACCCAGTCTGTGTAGCACTTTGGCAGGTTCCTGTTGCTGGCGGGCAGCAGTCCTATTTCCTCATTCCTGCCGGCTCAGTCTTCCATTCATTGTGGGCCTGCCTCCCCGGCCCGTACTGCCAGCGATTCACCCTCGGAGCCCGAGAGGGATGCTCTCTCTGTCTCCATGTTGTGTCGGAAGGTATTGTGGAGTTTGGTTTGGAACGTGCTGTTTCCCCACTGACATTCTCCCTGAATCTTGAAAAACCCTCCTCCGATCCTAGTTCTAGAATGTGGTGGAAGAAAGCCCACCCCGTTCTTTACAGGTGTTGTGTACAGAACTCTGGTAACGACTGTGTTCCCTGCTCTACACCAGACCCTTCAGCCAGAATTGTGCCTCCCGAGCCCCAAACTCATGGCTGTGGCTTTTACTCCTGAGAGCCCGTTTTTTTTTGCAGGTGGCTTAGATGAAAGGGGAAGCGAGGGCAAAGATCTGGAGAAAGAAAAAAACAGCTTTGTAAATGAAGCCGAATACAGTAATGCTGTCTTTTTATGTTTGTAACTGTTGGTGACTTCTAGACATATATGTAGAGTGTTTAATTTTCTCTAGTTTTTTCCCTCTTGGTAAATTAAAAATTATGTTTGTACCTGTTGGAGACTTGGCCCAGGTGTGATTAATGGCTCCTTAAGATCTTGCACCTAGCAGTACAATGTTAGGGATCACACAAGGACTAAATATGAGTCTTTAGCACACCATTATTTATCCCCAGCTAATCTCCTGGCTTTCAGCAAGTGATGTTAAGTGCCCTAGTTTTGTAACAATATATTTAATTACATCTAGTCTTGGTGTAATTTAAACAGAATTTACGATCAGAATTGGCAATATGACACAGAAAAGATAGCTCTTGGTATATTAACATTCCATATTTTCCACAGCAACTGACTACGTTACCCTCATAAACATACAATTTGACACTAGGTAAGGACCACAGGAGCCATCCTAGTCTGCCCATGTTCTTCATAAACTTCATTATGCAGCCGTGGTGGATCTGACAAGAATTTGTTAAATAGGGTGAGGGACTTTTGCCACATCTGGATATATACTAGCCCAGCTCAGTGTCAGAAATGTTGTGCCAAAATCTTTCCCACTGAAAACCCTTCCCCTTATGTGCATGTGCTCATCTCCTGCCTGTCAGTCAGCTGCAGCTTTCAATACCACATGAAACAGCTGTCACCACTGTTAAAGGGAGGAGTGCCACTAGGGAAATGCAGAATAGTTAGGTAGGGTGGGCAGACTGGATGGGCCAAGAGCTTTCTTGTGCAATCAATGTCATTGTATCTACATGTATCCATTCAATAGAAATTGCTGCTGGTTTCTTTTATGGAGAATGGAACCATGGAGAGGAAAACTGCACTGGTGGAATCCTCCACGGACCCAACACAAAGGGCTCAGTCCAAGCCTGCACCCACAGATGGGTGATTGTATGCGCTAATGGAGGACAAAGTTCCCACTCCAGACATGTGGAGACATCAGCGCATCTACTACCTTCGATGCAGGCCCCCACTTCACATGATCCTGTGCAATGCCTATGGCTATATGGGTGAAAGGGATGGGACCAGGTGGTTGAAAGGGCAGGAGTGTGCATGCACCCCATGGACAAAACAAATTGCACATTGTGGAGGACCAGTGGAGGGGGTGGAGGCTATGCAGCTCTATGTTCCACAGTAGAGGGTAAACACACTCAACACAGCCACAGTTTATACAACGCTACCTGGCAGACAGTCAGAACACCAACCCACAGCCCTCAGATGTAATGGGGAGGGCTGGGTGCAGTACTTGCTCTGGCCAGAGATGAAAAAATATTTACAAACTTGGAGGACTGCTGTATCCCTTAGCACATGCTCCATGTGCAGTCAGGGATCCACTGGCGAGCAAGCCAGGGTATCTGGTTGACACAAATAAGGAGAATGTGACAGAATCATGGCACAAAGCCTGTTGAAGATTTTAATTTCCTACCAACAGTCATTTTCTGTCCTTAATCATCTACATATCTTTGTAACTCTGAATCATACCACTACTCTATACAGCAGCAGAATCACATCACTTTTACTTGTTATGTAAGCAATAAGAGATGACAGGGTGTGTATTGAACAGATAGTACCACATGCAAAAGGGAGCGTAGTGAGGCATGAGGCCACAGGCCTTGTGCCTTCAGCCTCTGAAAGTGCAGTAATATCTGTTCAATGCACACCCCAGAGTGTCTTTTTTTTTTTTTTTTTGTAGATTCTGTTTATTCACTGGGGGAGTAGATCATCTCTCTGGAATTCCCATTCAAACATGGCCACTACTCCCGGCCTGAAACCACCTTCCTCTGGGGAGCACAGTTACTGAGCACCCTCTCCCCGAACACAAGGAACCTTCCAGCCCCCCAAAATCATCCCCTGGGAGAGGGCCTGCCTCATCTACCTGGCAGCCTTTCTGAAATTAGAGGGTCAGCCCTGGGTCAGTTCAAGGAGCTCAAGAGAGCCTATCGGAAGTACGGTCCAGCCTTGGGATGTGGGCTTTGGCTCCTGGGACCTCTGTCACCTCCCTGTATCCTCCAGGGTGTTTTCTGCTTGTGCCCCATTATCCCAAGGCCCCAGAAGTGGTAGTGCATGCATGTGGAGGCACTCATGCACACTGCAGCTCCAGTCCATGGCCTTGTCCGTTCTCCCCTTGCTTAATGCTAGTGCTCCTCGAACATGACGCTGCCATCCAACCTCCACCAGGAGGCACCCATACCTTGAGGAGTCCCTCAGATCCCTCCTGAGGATGACAGCCACCAGCAGGCAGCTCAATCAGATCCTCCCCTCCCCACCAGCTGAACCCCGAGCCTGTATTCAAACCTGGGTCACCAGTGTGGAGCGAGGTATGGCGTCCAGCTCCTCACCGCTCAGCACCACTGAGCCAGCTACCCCAGAGTGTCTTACTGTGCTTATAAAATGATCCTCTGCACTTTACATAAAGAAAAATCTAGAATCTATGTTTAAATATTTAAAAACTGAAATATGCTGCTTAGTAGCAACAAAATAGTTCCTCCACCTAGTTGTATTGCTAGGCAATTTTTTTTTTGCTTTAACTCTTTTGTCCTTTGTAGGATTTCTTTGTTGTAGAATTCTGTCTGCAGTCTTGTTAATTACCACCCCCGCCCCACGTGCCATTATGAAAATGCAGATTTTCACTGATGGAATGGAAGTTGCAGAAAAGTGTTAGCAAGTTAAGTTTAAAAGCTTTCTTTTGTTTTAAACTTCCAACAACAGTGAACTGTGATGTCAGCAGTGCTGAGCTGGTGCACACTGGTAGAGGGTAGGCAGCACCAGATGAGAAGGGAACTGCAGGAAGGTCCGTGTGAACTAGAGAATAAGTAACAATAAAATATTTAAATTATTTTATTCTGTGATTTTATTTATTGTGTGGTCCATGACCACGGATCCCAAGTGATGTTTCAGTGTGGTTTTAAAGCAGCAAAAGTTGTTGATCACATACTCTTTCCCCTCTGACGTTCAAGCTTCCATGTAAAACCGTGACAGGGCGCAGCCAACAGAGATGGGTCCAGTAAGAGGTAAATGACAGTGGTACAGCAAGGCTCATTTGTATTTTAACACTTGTCTGTTTTTTCATACAAAGAGAGAAAGAAGTTAAGAGAGAGTGGCACCAAAGCTTCACTGGCCGGGTAGCAAGTCTGGGATGAGCTGCGTTAGCGAGGGAAAAGAATGGTGTCATTTTAAATACAAGTGCTCTAATGGCACAGTGATATATTTATTTTCAAAGTGGTTCTGTTTTTTGGTACTTGTTTTTACCTGTGTATCGAACAGATTTGATGCACAGGTAAAAACCAATAAAAATGCAGGATTTACGCTCCCCATTTTATTACCACCTTTTCATGCAGTCCAGCACTCAGTTTGCCTTATTCACTGCCAAAGCACAGTACGATGACAGCTTCAGCTTCCTATTATTGTTAACCATAGGCATTAGCTTTATTTTTCATGTTCTGTTACTTTCTGTTAGTTACTATTCAGATAGTACCCTTAAACAGGAACTCTTTGGATCTAAGTGAAGAGCCTTTCATGTATCGCTGTTGGATTTCATTTGCCACTTGGTGTACTGTCCCCAGTACACTTAAATCCTTTAGTGGGCAGTCTTCCTCTTCCCCAGAGCCTTCCTCCCTCTGATGCTTTGTCTTCAGCTGTAGCAAACCATATTAGGGCTACAGCTGCATGTTTGGTCCCACAAAGGCATTGAAGAGCTTGAACCTGGCTCATTCAGCTGGTCATTTACCATATTACACAGTGGGCTAAAATCATGGAGTTGGATTTATCACCATTCATAGCACATAAAGTGGTGAATCAGATAACATCATGATATGTAGAAGATGAAACAACAGTTCGACTCACAAAACAATGCTCACATTACATGCCAGCAATCAGGGTGCCTCCTTATTCATGACACTGCACTCCTTTGCAGTAAATCCATCACAGGAGAGCATACTGTGACAGGTTAGACAGGGCTGCTCCTTTTGTTTAAAATAAGTAAAAGAATATAGAATGCAGTAACTGCAGCTGTTGCCTACAGCTTGGCACATAGGGAGAGGTGGGCACTGGGCAGGGAAGACATATTTTTGTGGGGATGATTTCAGCTAGGAAGGGAGTGGGATGCCTAAGCTAATGGTAGACCTTAGAGGCACGGAACTCTATTTTGAAGGCATCTTAATGGAATTAGAATGGGTGTACCATTGCCTCTTACAGTGTCTGTCCAGTGGGCTGATCAGACATTGTGCCTATGTTATTGTGCATGGACTAGGCTGTACAGGTTTTTACCTAAATATATATATATATAAAAAGTTGAATGTTTTGATTCCTTCAATCAATCAATCACTTTATTTAACCAGACATAAACACCATTGAGCAAGCTCATTTTCAAGGTGGTCCTGGGCACAAATACAATACATTACAATTACGGTGGACAACGGTGCAAAAAAAAAAAAACATTGTGAAGGTGCCGGTCAATATGGGCATACACATACCGGTCAACATAATTAACATGCAAAGGTACATAATGATAAGCTTTACTGAAATGAGAAGAGACAACAATCCCATATAGTCTCCACTGAGTAAGAGCTCATACCTAAATGATAAAAAATAAGGAGGTATTAAGGAATAGGGTAGAAATTGGGGTAAAAGAGTAGGCAGCCAAAGGGAGGCCAGAATAGGTAAAAGGTAGAGAATAGGCAGGGTCATCTTGGATTAAGGGAACTAGGCTTGTAGGTCCTAGGTTTCCGTTGTTAGGAATGTGGGGTGGATGAGACACTTAGGCATAGGATTTGAGACTGGCACCCGAGGCTTAGGGGTCATCGGCATCTGAAACAACTGCTTGATTCCTTCAGATAATCCATTAATAGAGCTTTGAATGTGAAAATGCTTGGAAGTGAGGATAATTTTAATGAGTCTTGCATAGTGTTCCAAAGTGATGGAAGTGAGAAGTTGATTGCTGCTGAGCCAAGGGTAGTTTTCACTCTAGGAATCTGGAAGCAGATTAAGGAGAAGCATCTCAGACCATAGGAACCTTTAGCCCATTTGAAGATGTTCGAGATGTGTGCAGGGAGGTTATCAGATAATGCTCTAAAAAACCAGAGGAGCGCATTCCTTTTTCTTCTAGTTGAGAGTGAGGTCCATCCCAAAAGCTGGTATAGATGATAGTGATGTGTACTATGGGGTAGATTTAAGATAAATCTTAAAGCCTGGTGGTAAAGGGTGCCCAGTTTGTTTAGCATCGTTAATAGGCAATGACTGTAAAGGAAGTCAGTGTAGTCCAGTATATGTAGGAACGTAGTTTGTACTAGTCTCATTCTGGCTTCTAACGTGAGTAGGTGTTTAATGCGATAGAATAAACCTAATCGCTGTCTTAGTTTCTTCAAGGTTTCATTTAAGTGGCACAGAAAGTTGAGCTTGTTATCCAGCCAGAACCCTAGGTATTAAAGGTATCAACTACTTCAAGGGGTTCATCTAAGAGTGTTCGGATCTGTGTGATATGCGGACATCCGTAAGTAGACTTTGGTGAGAGAATCATTGCTTTAGTCTTTTTGGCATTGAGGAGGAGCTTATGAGTGAGAAGGTTGTATTGGAGGGTGATGAAGTCTTTCTGTAAGTACTCATGGGCCAGATCCAAGGATGAATTTGTGGTATAGAGTACAGTATCATCTGCGAATAAGTGCACATTTGCTGTGCCCAGCTGCGAGTCCAGATTATTGATGTATATTGCAAAGAGGATAGGGCCCAGGATGGAGCCTTGTAGGACTCCTAGTAACAAGGATTTTTGTGGGGACAGATCTCCTATGACTTTGACTTGCGGTAACCTATTGGTTAGGTAGCTGGTGAACCATTTAATGGCAGAACCAGGGCTCGAAATAACCGGCTGTCCTCCTGTTCCGGACAGCCGTTTTCCTAATCGGACAGCCATTTTAATCAGTTTGCCTGTCCCTTGGACAGGCAGTTCAGACTTGCAGTTTAAGCTGTCTGTGTCTTGCTGACGCTAGGACACAGTGAAATCCCAGTGGGAAGACGTTCTACATTGCTCCGCCCGCAAGAACAAGGTTCTCCACCCGCCATTCCATTGCCGTGGCTGTGTGCTGGGTTGGTCAGGTGACTGCTGCTAGTGGATGTCACCTGATCTCTCTCTTCGGTAGTCCGAAGTGGCGGCAAGCGGGAGTGGGAACAGACGTGCAGCAGCGAGTGAATTAGTGCTACCGTGCATGCACCGATCATCACTGAGCATGCGCAGTTGCTGTGCCCAAACTCACTCTCTGCATTTTCTAGCTAGCGCTTGAATGGTGAGGAGCTAGATGTCATGCGGAGCGCAAGCTATTTTTTTTTACAACACACCAACCACATAAAACAGTCATTTTCAGGGCTATGTCATTTGGGGGCTGATTTTGGGGAAAAAAAATCTATCTTTGATGAAACTGAAGATTAAGCTTGAGCACATATAAAAAATATACACTGAGGGTCTGCTGCTGTGTGGGAGTTGGAGGGGAGGGGAGATGAACGTTGTGGAGGAAAGAGGGGATTCTTTACTGTGGTAGTTGGAGGAGAGTAGAGATAAACGTGGAGGAGGGGAATTCTTCAGTTTGAAGCCACTGCCAGTCTTAATAATAGCAACTCAAGCTGGGATTAAAATAAGGCTTCTGGACTGGTGGAACTTTGGGAAAAAAAAAACGAGACTTCTGCCTTGAGGGGTCTGTGCAGCTGAGCTCTGTACTGTGTTGCACTACATGTGGTTGCAGTGCTTTTTGTTGAATCACTCAGTCAAATAAGACCCCCTCCACAGTATTTGTGTGCACTGCAATCTGCAAAAAAAGTATAGGGGGAGGAGGAAAATATTGGGGGGGAAACAACCAGAAAAACAAAAGCAAACAATTTAGTATAAAAAAAAAAAAAAAACTACTAAGAGTAGAACTAGGGAGGCTATCCCAGGGCTATTGTGGTGAGGTGATTCTGGTGAAAGAACTAAACACTTGCCTAGAGTCCGTGTGTTGACTGAACTTCTGGTGGTGTGGGTAGGTGAGTTCCCTGCATGTTCAGGGGAGGGGAGAGGGAGTGAAAAAAATAAAGCAGTCAGGCACTGTCAGAAGGAGATAGGAGTCAGTACTACTCTGTACACCTGAATAAATTCTCTGTTCTTCCTGTCCAACCCACCCTCTCTCTCTCAAAGCCAAAAGAGACCTTGTGATCTGCAAGTGGTGAGGCCTGAGGGTCCGTCTGAATAAAAAAAATATATCTTGACTGTGCGGAGGGGTGAAGGCTCTATTAAGCTTATTGTTCACTCAGCCTGTGTAAAGCCCTCCAGAGCTGTTAGCTACAGCTTGAACCTTAAAGATAGATACTGACTTACTGTACTAACTGAAACTAGCCCCTATCAGCCTGCTGTTGTGCTCTGCCAGTGGACTAGCTGAATAAAAGAAAAACTGAGTGACTGTGACAAGAAGGCACTGTCAAAGGGAGAGGAGGGGGGCTGAATTGAATCACTCAGACAAAATAAACAAGAAGTAAAAAAAAAAACTTGTTTCTGGGGTTTTGCTTTGTGGATAAAAAAAAAATACTAAATCAAAATAAGTATAAGGAGGCCTGCAGTGCTTCTGCTTGAGAGATAAGGCTCTCTGTAGATGTGGAGGATTGGAGAGGAGGAGGACTAATAAAAAATACAGAGTGACAACAACAACAAGGCACTGTCCAAGGGAGAGGAGGGGAGTTGAATTGAGTCACCGTGACCCAGATTAAAAAATATTAAACCAAACCCATGAAGTAACAACAATATAATAGCAGGCTGCTTGTGGGTGGAGAAAAAAGGATTGCAGGTGGGGGGTTAAAAAAAAATTCGAGTGAGTGACATCAAGGCACTGTCAAAGGGAGAGGAGGAGATTAAATTATAAAACAGGTTGACAGCAGGATAGCCCTCCGGTTTTAGTTGTGAAATCCGAGTGGGAGGAAAATATAAATATAAAACTCATGTGTCCGGGGTTTTACAGGGAGAGAAAGAAAACTAAACAGAAGGTTCACGTCTTCTGATATCTGATCATCACTTCACTGTAGTGACTGTCCACTGTCTTCCAGTGCCTACTGTACTTTAAATTCATACTACTAAGTATTCTTAGCTAACTACAAACCAAAAGGGGAAAAAAATGTCTTTGTTAAAGTTTGGCTTTAAAAAAATTACAGGAAAGCCTTCAGTTTCAAGCCAAGAGGGAGGAGAAAGCTCGGGTTCTCCATTACTGATAGACTCAGTAGCACCAACTACTCACCCCACCATTGTGGCCACAGATGTGACAACTACTTTCACTGGTAGTGCCACTGCCAGTGCTAATATGCCAGCAACTCTGACTACTCCTGTCATAACTGAAAATGGGACAAAAAGAAAAAGTGGGTTCCAGGAGACCTGGAAGAAAAATAGGGAGTGGCTACTATATGAGCCTGATGTGGGCATGACCTGCTCTTATTGCAAAAAATACTTAAGGGAGATAAACACTTTCATGAGTGGCCGTAAGAGCATGAGACTTGAAAATGTACGTGCTCATGAACTCTCCAAACCTCATAAATTAACCAATGAAAAAAATATTGTGTCTAACACTGAACCTTCCAACTTAGCAATAGAACGAGGAATAATACAAATGGAAAAAAATGAAGCGACACAAGTAGAACATTTGTTTAGAACAACCCTATTTGATTAATTTAGAACGCCCATTCACAGATTTCCCTGGCATCTTAGAATTACAACATGTAAATGGTACAAATGTCAGAGTCAGTTATAGAAGTGACAAACAGGCAGCAACGTTCACACATTTTATTTCAGAATCAGTAAGGATAAAAGATGCAAAACTGGTTAATGGTAACACTTTTATCTCTGTCTTATGTGACTGAAGCACTGATGCCTCAGTAACAGAAGAGGAGGCAGTCTATATTAGGACAATGGAAAATTTCCGTCCGGTTAGCAAATTTGTTTCCCTTCAGCCAGTCTCTATTCCAAATGGTGAAAGCATTTATAACTCAATAGGTGATGCCTTAGAATTCACTTTGGACTGTAAAGACTGGAAAGAAAAAAATTGTTGCTTTTGGATCTGATGGGGCACCTGTCATGTTGGGTAAAGTGACTGGGGTGTTTGGCAGGATTTTGAAAGACGTACCTCATTTGTTAGGGATTCAGTGCAGTGCCCACAAGTTGGAGCTTGCTATGAAGCAATCAGCAACATCTATTCCATACATGAAAACAACACATGAAGTCTTAATGGGTATCTATAAAATATACCATAAGTCTCCCAAAAACTGGGCCGGTCTCAAAGAGTTAGCCAATAATATGAGCTACACCATTCACAAACCAGTTAACGTGTCAGGGACCCGGTGGGTTGCACACAGAGAAAGGGCTCTGTCTGTTATTCTGTCCAGCTACAAGGCCTTAGTTGTACATTTACAACACATTGCTTCCACACCAGGGCAAAAAATGGATCAGGCCAGTGGGTTGTTCAAAACAATAAGTACTGTGAGATTTGTCCTCTTTTCTCAGTTTCTGGCTGAATACCTTTCTGTCATGATGGCCTTCAGTCTAACTCTACAGAGAGACAGCTCAACAGTAGAAACAATAGTCAGTAAGGTTGAAAGCACAGTGCTCTGGCTAGAGAACTACCCTGTGCAGGATAAACTTGACAAAGTCTGTAAGGAATTGCTCTTGTTCCCTGACTCTGACACAGCTGACAGTGACACTAGCACAAGTCGACTGACAGGCTCAGCCACTACTCAGGTTCAGTACCGTGGATCTGATATCTTCCTTTACTTAGAAAGGGGATATTCTATAGATAGAACCAAACAGGCAGTGTTGCGTGATGTTACAAGCCTTCTTTCATCAACAATTGAAAGTATTAACTCACAATTTTCCAATTTTAAAATGGACAAAGTCCTACGGTCATTCAGTATATTTAACCCATTACAGTTACCAGATAGTGACCACCAGCTAGCCCTTTATGGCAATGAGAAAGTCAGAACCCTCACAGAGCACTACAGTGACATACTCAAGAAACACAATCATAATGTAAACTTGATTGAAGTGCAATGGTTAGAGCTTAAACCACTTTAAAAAATCACTGAATGAGCTGTCTCCAAATTTCACTATTTGGATTTCTGGCAAAAATTCTCCATAATGATGCACATGAACAGCGATTCCCTGATATTCTGGTCTTAGTCACAATAGCTCTACTGATCCCAACCCAAACTGCAGTAGTTGAGAGAGGATTCAGCTTGATGGGCAGAGTGAAGTCTGACTGGCAGTCCTGTCTGTCTCCTATGACTACATCTGAACTAATGCGTGTCAAGTTGTCAGATGCTAGCATTGCTACATTTGACCTGCAGGATGTCATAACACTATGGTTCAAATCTGGAAAACAAAAGAGAAGATCTCATGTGAGACCATATGGCTGCAGACTAGATTCAAGTTCTGATTCAGAAATAGACTAGACTCAATCAGTGTTTTACCTTGAAAAATAACCCCCCAAAAAGCAACAGTTTTCTCTATTTCCACTTTACAGTCCATTTTATGTTTTAAGTTTAAAATTCACCTCACAAAAATGTGGACAGGCAAAACTTTGTCCGGACAGGCAACATTTACATTCCACCTGTCCCTCGGACAGGCATCTCAAAAAAATTATTTCTAGCCCTGGGCAGAACTATCAAGTCCGATGTTACTCAGTGCAGTAAGCATGATGGTATGATCCACAGTCTCTAAGGCCTTACTTAGATCAAGGAAGAGGGCAAATACATGCTTCTTAGAGTCCAAGGCCATTTGCCAGTCTGTAGTTACTTTGGCAAGAGCCGATATTATACTGTGTTTGGCTCTGAAGCTGGACTGAGCCGGGTTTAGCAACTTTTGTGAATCCAAATGTTCTCTAAGTTGGATGTTGACAATTTTTTCAAGTAATTTAGAGAGGACGGATAGTATAGAAATAGGCTGGTAATTGTTCAGATCATTCAGATCCCCAGTCTTGAATAATGGTAGGATGTGGGCAGTTTTCCACAAGACAGGTAGCTCACCTTGAATCAGAGAGGTGTTGAATAAGTGTGTAATGGGGCGGTCAGATAGGTATGGCCAAGTTTTAGGAAGTAAGGTTCAATATTATCTGCACCCGCACTATTTTTGTTTCCAGAGAAAGGAGGAGGTCCTCCACGTGCTTGAACGTAAATTGTGAGGAAGCTGAAGGGGGTGGGATGCGGTTGGTTATGGTTGTAATTATCAGTGAAGCCAACAGTGTAGTCTCTTGCTGGGCTAAGTTTGCTGATAGGTGAGGTGTCAAAGGCAAGTCCTGCAGTGGCAAAGTGATCATTAAGCTTTTCTAGTATATCAGCTTTGTCTGTATAGGTGGTACCATCAGACACAATTTTGTTTGGAAGGGGTGTTGCAGTGGACTGACCTTCGACTTCTCTGAGGGTGTTCCAAAATTTGGCAGAGTTGTTTTTATTGTCTTCTAGTCCTTTTTGGAAGTACCTAGCTTTTTCTGACCTAATTAGCTTGGTACAAGCATTCATGGAGCATGTGACTTTGTATGTGTTTCTGTGGGGTGCACTGTCAGTTCTGCATGACTGTGACCTTTGAGGCTTTGCCAGGCCATTGTAGAAAAATGTGCTTTGGCACCAGTGCACTTACCACTTACCTGGTATCAAAATAAATAAATAGAAGAAATGACTTGCACAACTTTATTATCCATGTGGCATCATTTAATTTGAGGCCAGTTCCAGTTCTGGTAAGCCATGCTGAGAGTTAGTGGGGCATGGCTGGCAGAATGTGAATATTTGTAAGAAATTATTTTGCTTAATTACACTGTGGATCAATGCCAGTCTTGATTGTCCATGCAGTGGGTGTAAGTCTGTTTTCAGAAAGCATTTTAACTGACTTATTTTTTTTTTCAATTCTTTTTCTGCACCTGTGTGGCAGCCTGGGGGAGGGGGAGCAGTTGGGGGTGGGGGCTACCCCTGCTGTGTGCCTAATCTCTTCCTGCCGGCATCTCCCTGCAGGTCAACCATGGCTGGAGATGCCCAGAGCTTACCCCCTGTAGCAGGGTTCTCCCTGGGGGGGCACTGGTAAAGAGAACAAATCCACAATTTGCCAGCCAGTGGCTGACCTGGGGTATCTTTCAGGGAGGTGTCTGTGAGTCACTGTTTGCACACACAGAGGGGAGTTTCTACTCGGCCCCTGTTCCCCGGAGGTCCAGACATGCAGTGATGTCCAGTGTAGGGCTGAGAGTGCTCTCGCACCAGCCTGCGGACGTCTGCCATTGCCCCCAACCCCGTCCTTGGTAGCTCTGATCATGATGCACACCCAGCCTCCACTGAGCATCACTGGAGACTGGAGCTATGACCTTCCCTCAGGAGAGGAGGGGAGAGAAGTCCATCAGATGCCCAATGGTATCCCTCCCTGGCCAGCCCTCAGTGGCACAAGCTCATTCCCTAACCTGGGTCACTGGCATGGTAAGAGGTAAGGTGCACTTGGCACCTTAGCACTCTACACCTCTGGTATGGCTCTTCAACTGCACTATTAGTCAATGTACTCTAGTTAAGTACTGTATGAGAGACATGTCAGTTGTGCACACCTTTGTCCAGTGCTTGTGGGGCAAGGCCTGTCCATTGTTATAAGCATTTAAACAAACATATTAGTCATTTTGATTTAGCTAAGTGTGAGAGAAGACCCAGTTTTGCATGACTTTGGTGTTAGTTTAGCTTGACTAGCCTATTGCAAAAAGCATTTAAAGCAACAACCATTCATGGTGAAATCAGCAGTCAGTGAATGAGCATAAACCTTTGTTAAATATGTTGTGCTGCCTCCCTGATTTTACCCCTTGCGGATACTCTCTGCTTGGTGCCTGGTCCTGCGCATAATAGCAACCCTCTAATCAATGTTCTGCAACTGCTGGGCAGCATGGTATGTCCCCAAAAGAGAATATTTGGCTTCTGCTAGTCTAGGTCCTTGTATATTTGCAAAATACCACATCATTATTTAGCCATGCATACCTCTTTGAATGGAGTGTAGCCTCATAATCCTGTTCCAAGTTGACAAGAGGCTAAATCATTTTGTGGGACTTACTTCAGAAATTGCTTGCAAAAATCACAAATGCCACTGACCACTTTTTAAGGTTTCCTTAACTTTCTCTTTCTTTCTTTCTTTCTTTCTTTCTTTCCGAGTTTTTGGAAGACCTTTGAGCGTGAGCTCTTTTACAAAGGTTCCACGTCAGGGTGGACAAATAATACAAAACACCAATACAGTAGTTAAAGATTTCAGAACAAATTCAGTTACAAAGGTTCCATGTCAGGGTGGACCAATGATATAAAACACCAGTACAGTAATTACAGATTTCAGAGCAAATACAGTTGTTACAGGATTTAGCACAAATACAGTGGTTACAGACTACAGAACAAATACAGTTATTACAGGGTTCAGCATATTAGGCAGTTTAAGTGTAGTATGAGATTTATTGGCTAGTAGTGGAAAACAAATCTAACGTGAGAGGAATTTGGTCATGTTTTGTAAGATTCTAGGGGTGGCTCTGACTTAGAATCCTCAAGAGATCTATTGATAGAATATGGTTAAAAAAAAGGTTGGGGGGGGGTTGGGAGCTGTACATATATTCCGAAGGAGGATTAGTAGCTTACTAGTGCTGCTGGCTCGGCTAGGATGAGGCAAGTGTTCTCGGTTTCAGTGCTGGGTTTAATGGTGATAGTGGGTTAGTCTTTCAGATTTGGCCGGAGGAGCATGTGCATTGTGAGCTAGACTGTAGGTGCTGTTTGAGGCCAGTTTTGAACTGAGGCAGGCTGTGTGTTTGCAGTTTCTGCGGGAGCTCATTTAGCCAGAGGGGTGCTTGGTAGGAGAAAGTACGCTGCCCAAGTGAGATTCACCGGAATGGGATGGACAGTGCTCTATTTTTCTTCCCTCAGGTGATATGTGATGAGAGAGAGAGGCCTCGAGCAGGTTTTCTATGCAGGGTGGTGTTTGCTATCTGAACTTTAGCACACACCTTTATGGAGTATTAGAGTCAAGAGGACACTTAGTCAAGGTGGTGGGGGACAGATCAAGAGAAGTAAATAAACCTTTGTGGTATATAAAAAAAGTGAGGGTGGTAGAAAAAGAAAAGAAAGTAACAATTTTAAAATGTACAAGTCTGCCAAACAGTGGAAGACAGGGAGTAATATCTTACCAAGGCAAGGAAGTCAGCACATAAGTTAAGGGTGCCAGCTTGAATATGAAGCTGATTATAGCAGGAGTGAAGCAGGGAAATAAAACACTCTACAAATACAGGAAAAGAGCAAATCCAAAGAGGAGATTTTCAGACATAGAAAGAGGTGGAAGGATGGAGACAGAGAAAAGGTGAACATGCTAAACTAGTATTTCTGCTTGGCTTTTAGAGTAGATGTTGAGGAGCTGCACCTAAAAGAGTCAACATGGCAAAGGAGAGAGGAGGAGGAGAGGGCTTCAATGGGGGGAGCCTATAACTAATGGGTGGGTTTCAAATGGCTAAAATACTAATGGAGAATTAATCAATGGGCTCACATGGGCTGTGTCCATGGGTGCTGACAGCAATGGCAAAATTTCAAACCACGCCACTGGCAGATCTCGTGAACTGCTCCTTGGAAACAGTGATGATGCCTGGGGACTGGTGGATGGCAGATGTGCTATCTCTACATAAGAG
This sequence comes from Neoceratodus forsteri, assembly GCA_016271365.2. NCBI lineage: Eukaryota > Metazoa > Chordata > Ceratodontiformes > Ceratodontidae > Neoceratodus > Neoceratodus forsteri. Next base: position 1,634,233,428 of record CM028130.1, on the reverse strand, counting down.
CGGAAACATTGATGAACCAGGAAACTATAAGTCAGTCAGTCTGACATCTATAGTGGAAAAATTAATAAAAATCAAAATAATAAAAAAATGGCTATTTGAGTTCCTTGAGGCAAAGGGACTTTGGGGCAATAGGTTAACATAGAAACATAGACTTTGATGGCAGATAAGGACCGCTTGGCCATCTAGTCTGCCCATTTCCCTACCTACAGGATAGGCTGCAGATCCTAGTTAACCAACAGCCTATTTCTTCCTACCCCCCACAAGAATTGCCTTATGTATGTCCCATGCATTCTTGAATTCTCCTACAGTTTTAGACCCCACAACCTCCTCAGGATGTCTGTTCCATGCATCCACTACCTTCTCTGTGAAATAATACTTCCTCACATTGCCCCTGAACTGCCCCCATCTTTAAATTGTGTCCCCTTGTTCTTGCACATCTCTTTTTCTGAAAGATGCTACCCTCTTGGACTTTGTTGATTCCACTGAGGTACTTAAAAGTTTATATCATGTCCCCCCCTCTTCCTTCTTTCCTTAAGGGTATACATATTAAGCTCCTTTAGTCTCTCCTCATACAGCTTCTCTTGCAGACCCTGCACCATTTTAGTTGCCCTGGTCTGGACTGCCTCTATGCTGTCTATATCCTTGCGGAGATGGGGTCTCCAGAACTGGATGCAGTACTCCAGATGGGGTCTCACCAACTGTCTGTACAGAGGGATAACAACTTCCTGTTTTCTGCTGCTGATGCCTCTCCCTATGCATCCCAGTATACCTCCAGCCCTCCCTACTGCCTTCTCACATTGCTTGCTAACCTTAAGGTCATCTGATATGATTACCCCCAGGTCTCTTTCCTTTTTTGTTGTTGTTACATGGATGGATTCATGACAGAAAGGTTATGCCAGATAAACCAGATTTATTTTTTGACTGGGTAGTGATGGCAGTTGACATGGGACAGACAGTAGACATATTATATCTGAACTTTAGCAAAGCCTTTGACTTCCACATAAACAGGTGGTTAAGAAGCTGAGTGACCTCATGGCAGGAAATACAATTACTAGATTAGTAAGGAATTTGTTAAGTAGGAGATCTCAGAGGATGTTATAAATAAGGAATACTCATAGGGCAGGGGGTCACCAGTAGGGTGCTACAATGATTGGTCTTGTGGCTGGTCCTTTTTTAACATATTCATCTGTGACAGAGGGGTAGGGATCATGGGATGATCTGCCTTTCACACAAGACACAAGAATCTAGGGACGTGTACACTTAAGAGAGGGTTAGAGCTAAGAGGGATGACCTTGAGAGACTAGAAAAATGGTCTTGGGTGCAACAGTTGAAAACCGATGCCAAGAAGTGTAAGGTAATGTATATACAGTAGGAATAAAGAAACCCAAGACAGAATACAGAATGGGAGAAGTAATACTGAGAGAATGACCAAGTAGAGGATCCTAGGAAGGATAATCATGAACAACTTGAGATCAATCTTGAAATCATTGACTCAGTGTTTCAGGGTAGTAGGAAGCACAGGCAGAGTGCTACAATGCATAGGGAGGGGGAGTAGCAGTAGGATTAGAATAGTTCTTCTGCCTCTGTACAGATCCCTCATTCATCCTCACTGGGAGATGGGAGTACAATTCATGGACAGTTCTGTAGCCCACCCTTGTGGAAGGACAGGGCAAGGTGGAGGTGCTACAGATGAGAGTAATCAAAATTATCCAAGGATAACAAGGAAAAATTCTTCATTTAGAGGTTGTAAGACCTCAACATGTCAATCCTGAAGGTACAGTATGAAGTGAGAGGGTGGATATGATACAGACAGACAAGTACCTCCAATGAATAAAAAAAAATAGACTGCAAGGAGTTATTCACAATGGCCGTATGCACTATTGGGGCAGAGGTATTTGGAATCAGTGCGTACCCCGCCCATGTAGGTGCACAGCAGTGGACAGGTGCACACCAGCTGGTATGCACTACCAGCTGCCACCTGTCTGTGTACCCCCCAGTGCACAGGACTCTGCATGGTGGCCAAGTGTGGGGATGCGGACCCAGCAGGGCATCCTAATCGGCAATCGGATGCCTGGATCAGGACACAGAGTGGATCCCCTATGCGGTGGGGTGCGTGTTGGCAGTGCGCCCTGTGGAAGACCTACAGCCGGTGGCTGATGAAGTGAGTGGAAGGCAATGCCGCTGGCCCTCCTGCAATGCAGCCCCAGAGTGGGTTACTGTGACTGGGTGGGGGTTTTGTTGGTGGTGTGGGGGGGTACTGCACCTCACAGCCTGCCTGGGTGGCCCAGAGCAGGGGGTTGACTGGTGGCGTTGTTCAGGGGGGGCAGCATCCATATGCTGGTGCCCGTGTGAGTATGGTAGGGGTGCCAGGTAGATGCCATGCACTGATGTGTGCTGGGTGGCGCCAGGCAGCCATGGGGAGGTCTGGCAGCAGTGATCCCATTGGCAGTGTAAGCTAACCGCCCCATCAGGGCAGTGAACAGCACTGTGCATGAAGCACATAGGAGGCTTACGGCAGGGTTCTCCCTGTCATACCCTGTGCCTTCCTCCGCACCCCTGTGGCCAACACTATGTGATGCACAGGGCCACACACACCTCTTTTTTACTCCCCCTATCCCTCCTGAACAGAGCATAACTAGGAACATTTATGACCCATCCATGATTAGCAGTGTACCAAGTCTCTGCTATTGCTGCTATGCCCAGGTCAGCCTCCAGTGGCAAGGCCTCCAGGTCTGTGATTTTAATTCCCAGGCTGTGGGCATTTGTAACAGTGTCCTTCAATGTTTTTCTGTTTATCCTCCCTCTACTTCTGTTTTTTCTCACCTGCTTCTCCCTCTCCCCCAGATTTCTTTCTTATGCTACTTCAATTCCTCTGCTTTTTCATTTATGCCTGATTCAGGTGTTCCTCTCATCCACTCATCTTCCTGCTCCTCAGTTCTGGTTTCTCTGCTTGTGGGGGTGGGCAGCTTGAGTTTTCCTGTTAGGGAGGAGCGATCACCCCCTAATTGTAAACAGGGAGTAGTCTGGCAATTTTCTAGGCATGTGGCACCACACAGAGGGAGAAGGATAGGTTCAGGAGATCAGCGAGTGGGTGAATGATAGCAGGAGCGGATATAAGAAGAAGCTCAGGGTCCAGGCCATCAGGGCTATATTTTAAAATGTTAAGGGTCATGAGGACAAGTAAAATTTCCTGTGGGGAGATAGGAGGTACGCAAATCCTTCAGATGAGATAGATTAGAGATGGGGAGGGATCATTTGAGGACTGACAGGGTGGCACACAAGTGGTGGGGAATTTGTTAAAAAAGGAAGTGACAGCAAAGTGATCAGAGACCAGTGAGTCCTCTGCTTGTGGGGGGGGGGGTGGCAGTCTGGGTTGTGGGTCGAATAAGGAGTGGATCACTTTCCTGAAATTGGAAGGAAGATTTAGGTTGGACTGAAGGTGGGACTTGAAGTAATGGACCTTGGCTGTCCAAATTGCCTTAGTATGGTAGTTCATAAGGAATCTGTAATATTGGTGGTCATACATGAGATGGGAGGTCTTGAAGTGAACCCATGCAAGGTCCTTAGACTTGCACATCTCAATAATGTCAGATGTGATTCAGAGGTGGTGGAAGCATTTCACTCTGGTCTTTCTAAGCAGGGCATGTGTGTTCCAGGTGTTGATAAGGATGGCAGTGAAAAGTGAGAGGGCATTTTCAATGTCTTGGGCACAGTATACAGGGGGCCAATCTGAGTAGGCAAGGTCCCTTAAGAGGACATCAGCTACAGATGACCCGAGAGGCCTGTGCCAGATGTATTTTGGAGTGGATTGTTGTGTGAGAGGGACCAATCTGAGAAGGCAAGGTCCCTTAAGAGGGCTTCAGTGTCAAATTACCTTAGAGGCCTGTGCCAGATGTATTTAGGGGTGGATTGGAGGGGCACACTTTCCTAACACAGTAGGTTAAACAGTGATCACCTGTGGCCATGATGCAATGGGGGTGGGAAGGCAGCTCCCAGTCCATGAGGGAGTGGTTGGAGGAGTGAGAGTTGAGTCTGGTGGGTTCAGTGATTAACTGAGTGAGATTCAGGGACTCAGTAGTGTGGAGGACTTAGAGGTGTGGGAGAGTCAGTTGACATTGAAGTCTCCAAGGAGGATGAGTTCACCAGAGGTGGAAAGGGAGACAAGCGAAGTGAGGGAGTTGAGGAAAGAGGAATGAGAGATCTTAGGTGAGGCATATAGGACACTGACAAAGATAGGGAGATTGGAAGGAAGGGAAAGCTTAACTAGCAGGAGCTCATGGGGGGCAGGGAGGACCTTCTTGAAAGAGATGGAACCGGAGAGGGTTTGACAAATGTATATGGAAACTCCTCCACCATTCTTGCCTCCATCCAGGTGAAATAGGTAGAGGTCTGGGGGGTTAGCTATGAGTCTTGGACTATATAAGAGAGCCAGGTTTCAAAAATCCACAATATGTCAGGAGAGTACTGGGAGGCCCATAATTTGAGGGATTATTTTATTAAATATAAGCCAAATTGAGTCTGAATACGATATGTTTTAAAGTTTTTCTGTATGCTGCTTTACTCTGTAAGAGGTCTCTGGATCCATTATTATGGTGGAACCATTGGGAGGCTGAGCTCTTCTGTCCCTTAGGATGTTTTCATTTCTTTTTGATTTTCTTTGTTTTCCTGTTGAGGAGGAAAGGAGATCTTTCTGATGACATGTAAGGGGGGGGGGGTGAAATAGTTTTTTTTCTGTTTTCAGCCTTATCTGGAGGGAGAGGGGAGTAATACAGAAAGTACTGACTGAACCAGGTTAAGCTGTTGGCAGCCTAATTAATGAGGGAAATGTGGCCTGGGCACCAGGATAAATTCCTTATTCTTTGTATGAAGGACGATGAGATCTTTAATTCCCACCCCCTTTAATTTTAATCTGAACAATCATCAGAAAAGGCAAATAAGACCTTACTTTACTGTTTCAACAGAAATATGGCATCTCCTGACAGAACATTGTCACTGTAACACTATACTAGGGCATTGGTGTGGTATCTTACTATTTCACCCAGTGGGTAATAATTAAATGGAATACATTGCCATGTTATGTTACAGAAAGTCCAAATATGCGAGCTTTTAAAGTCAACTTGGATAATCATATGAAATATAAGAAATTTATTTTCCAATAATGAGTGGTGGAGAGTTTATGAAAGGGCCATGAGCTCACTGAACTTGTAAAATTACTATGATGATAACCTTGGGGAGAATGCCCCCCAGCAAAGCTATCAAATCCACTTCCTACAGCATATACAAACATATGAACATACAAAAATTGCCAGCAGAAGAAGACCTAATGATCTATCAAGTTTACTCATGTTACGGAGTCCTAAGTGGAAACTAAGGGCTCAGTCCCCTCCCCAGCTGCTACCCCCTTCCTGCCCACTCTCCCCTTGACCCTTACCTTCCCTTTAACCCTTCCTCCCTACTTTTGAAGCCACAGTGCAACCATCCTGTCAGTGAAGAAATGCATCCTGAACTCTCTCCTAAATCTTATCCCCTCCAGCTTAAGGAAATGTTCCCTCACAGTTTTACTGTCAGGGAGACTGAAGGCTCTCCTTGTTCATGTTGTTATTGCCATTCATCTACTTAAATGTCTCAGTCATGTCTCCCCCTCTCCCTAACTTCTCCAGAGAGTACATGTTCAGGCCCTCCAGTTTCTCCTTATATGACCTGACCTGCTGACCTTTAACCATCATAGTTGCCCTCCTATGGACCACCGCTTGCAGATTGATGTCCTTTTTCAGGTAGGGACACCAGTACTGAGCACTATACTCAAGGTGCGGCTGCACTTGTGATCTGTATAGTGACAATATGACTTTCTCTCTCTCTTGTACTGCAGCCCATTATTTTATTGACATTTCATACCACCTTCCTGCCATGTGATAAGTGCTTCAAGTCACTAGTGATCACTACCCCAAGGTCTTTCTCATCTTCAGATTTGGTTACCAGGACCCCATCAAGCTTTGCTCTGTGCTCAGGTTCTTGGCTCCACTGTGCATGATCTTGCACTTCCTTGCATTGAACCCATGTTGCCATATTCTGAACCACATCTCAAGCTTGTCCAGATCTTTATGTAGGGCCTGTATCACTTCTGCTGTATCCACCCTCCCACAGAGCTTGGAGTTATCCACAGACAAGCAAATCTTGCCTGTTTTGCCATCTCTAGTGTCATTAATGAAGACATTAAGCAACAATAGATCAAGCACCATGCCTTGTGGGACCCCACTGGTGACTTCCCTAGAACCTTAGAGTGCCTACCAAATCACCACCACCTCCCTCTGAGTTATATCCTTCAGCCAGTTAGCCACCTATCCAGACAGTTTCTTTCATACCTCCCCAGCTCCTCCAGCTTTCTGACCAACCTCCAATGGGGCACAGAGTCAAAGGCCTTGCTGAAGTCCAAGATCAGAATATTAACCTCTTGGCTCCTGTCCACTGTTTTAGTGACCCAATCAAAGAAATCAATCAGGTTTGTTAGGAAGGATATCCCAGCCCTTATTCCATGCTGTCCCTCATCCTGGAAACTGTTTTCTCCCAGGAAACCTACCCGCCTTTGCTCAAGGATTGCCTCCAGGAGCTTACCCACTGTTGAGTTAAGGCTGACTGGTCTGTAGTTGCCTGGGTTTTCCTGGGCTCACTTTTATGGAGCAGCATCACATGTGCCATTCTCCAGTCCAGTGGTACAACCCCAATTCAAGTGAATTATTGAACAGGTCCACCAGGGGGCATACTAGATCTGCTGATAGTTCCCTCAGTACCCTGAAATGGATACCATATGGGCCTAGAAATTTGTCTACCCTGAGGGACAAGAATCCTTTCTTCATCCTGTCCTCACAGATCTTTTGCTCTATGCATCCCCCTCCCACTCCTCCTTCTCTGCCTCCTCCCCTGTGGCACTGGGACACCCCTTACCACTGTAAAGAAAGAGCAGCTTAGGAGGAAGGGAGGAGGACACTAGTCTTTGTTGGAGGTGAGAGACCTGAAGGGACTTGCTATTCTGAAGGTATATAAAGCAATAGGGCCAGATGGGGTGAATCCAAGGGTATTGCAGGAGCTCAGGGGAATACTGGCTGCACCTATGACAGCTCTATTTAATAGCTCAATGGAAACAGGAGTGGCTCAGGAGGAATGGAGGATGGTAGGTGTAGTCCCACTACACAAAAATGGTAGCAGGAAGGAGACTGGCAATTATAGGCCAGTCAGTCTGACATTGGTGGTGGGAAAGTTAATGGAATCACTGCTGAAGGAAAGAATTGCAGAATATCTTGAACACAGTGGGTTGCAAGACATGAGGCAGTATAGTTTCACAGAAGGGAGGTCATGTCAAATGAATCTGATAGATTTGTTTGACTGCGTGACAAAGGATTTAGATCAGGATGAAGCACTGGATGTGGTCTACCTAGATGTCAGTAAGGCTTTCAACATCATTATACATACGAGGCTAGTAAGCTATCTGGGTGGCTTAAGAGTGGGTCCAAAGGTGGTGAACAGGATAAGAAATTGGTTCACTGGTAGGAGACAGAGGTTGCTGGTAAATGGAGTTCACTCTAAGGCAAGGAGGGAGACCAGCAGGGTGCATCAGGGATCAGTGCTGGGACTGGTCCTCTTTAATGTCTTTGTAAGTGACGTTGCAGGGAAGCTGGAAGGAAAGGTCTGCCTCTTTGCCGATGACATCAAAATCTGCAATAGGATGGACACTCAGTGGGGGGGGGGGGAGTGGAAAGAATGAGCAGAGACCTGAGAAAACTAGAGAAGTGGCCAAGGATATGGCAGTTGGGAATCAATGTAAAAAAGTGCAAAATAATGTACTTTGGGCACAGAAACCCAGGGTGGAGTACAAAATGGTTGAAGTGGTATTGAGAACCCCAAGCAGGAAAAAGACCTGGGGGTAATCATATCAGATGATGTAAAGGCGGCCAGGCAATGCAAGAAAGCAGTTGGGAGTGCTTGTGGGATTCTGGGGTGCATAAGGAGGGGTATCTCCAGCAGAAAGAGGGAGCTGGTATTGCCTCTGTATAGACTTGTGGTAAGAACCCCACCTAGAGTAATGTGTCCCATTTTGAAGACCACGTCTCTGGAAGGACATAGATGGAGAGGTGGTGGTACAGAAGAGGGCAACTAAAATGGTGCAGGGTCTACATCAAAAGCTGTATGAGGAGAGACTAAAGGACCGTAATATGTACAGTATAACTCAGAATAGAAGAGGAAGGGGGGTATGATAGAGACCTTTAAATATACCTCATGGTGGTAAATAACATACAGTAGGGAAGTATGTTTCCGAAGAAAAGGTGCTCAAGAACAAGGGGACATGCTATGGGCTGAGGGGGTAACATAGAAACATAGAAACATAGAATTTGACGGCAGATAAGGACCGCTTGGCTCACCCAGTCTGCCCATTTCCCTACCTACTGGATAAGCTGCAGATCCTAGTTAACCAGCAGCCTACTTCTTCTTACCCCCACCCCCCAGAATTGCCTTATGACTGTCCCATGCATGCTTGAATTCCACCACTGATTTTGACTTCACAACCTCCTCCGGAAGGCCGTTCCATGCATCCACAACCCTCTCTGTGAAAAAATACTTCCTTAAATTACCTCTGAGCCGCCTCTCCCTCTATCTTCAAATTGTGCCCTCTTGTTCTTGCACACCTCTATTTTTGAAAGATGCTACCCTCTTGGACTTTGTTGATTCCCTTGAGGTACTTGAAAGTTTCTATCATGTCCCCCCTCTCCCTCCTTTCCTCGAGGCTATACATATTAAGCTCCTTAAGTCTCTCTTCATATGTCTTCCGGTGCAGACCCTGCACCATTTTAGCTGCCCTCCCTCTGGACAGCTTCCATCCTGTCTATGTCTTTGCAGAGATTGGGTCTCCAGAACTGCCACAGTACTCAGATGGGGTCTCACCAGCTGTCTGTACAGAGGGATAATAACTTCCTGTTTTCTACTGGTGATGCCTCTCCTATGCATCCCAGTATCCCCCAGCCCTCCTTGCTGCCCTCTCACATTGCTTGCCCACCTTTAGGTCATCTGATATGACTACTCCCAGGTCCCTTCCATTTTGTTGTTGTTAGTATCTCACCCCCATTGTGTACTCTTCCCCTGGGTTTTTGTTTCCCAGGTGCATTACCTTGCACTTCTTAGCATTGAATCTAAGCTGCCATACATTTGACCATTCCTCTAACCTTGCCAAGTCCCTTCTCATCCTTTCCACCCCACCCTGTGCATCAACTCTGTTGCAGATCTTAGTGTCATCTGCAAAGAGACATACTTTTCCTTCCAGTCCTTCCGCAATGTCGCTTATAAAGATATTGAAGAGGACCGGTCCTAATACTGAACCCTGCGGTACCCCACTAGTAACCCCCTTTCTTCAGAGTGGACTCCATTTACTATTACTCTCTGTGTCCTATTCTCCAGCCAATTCTTTACCCAGGCTGTCATCTTGGGACCCACTCCCAGGCTGGCTAACTTGTATATTAATCTTTTGTGTGGGACTGTGTCAAATGCCTTGCTAAAGTCTAGGTAGGCCATGTCCACAGCCCCTCCCTGATCTACTACTTTGGTCACCCAGTCAAAGAAATCTATCAGATTTGTCTGGCATGACCTTCCCACTGTGAATCCATGCTGCCTAGGGTCCTGTGCCCCTCTGGCATCTAGATACTCGACAATTCTTTCCCTCAGAAGTGATTCCATCATTTTCCCTATCACTGAGATTAAACTAACAGGTCTGTAGTTGCCTGCTTCTGCCTTGCTCCCACTTTTGTGAAGGGGAATCACATCTGCCCTCCTCCAGTCCTCGGGTACCACCCCATCCTCCCATGATTTGTTAAAAAGGGTAGTCAGTGGTGTCACTAGTTCTACCCTTAGCTCTTTTAGAATTCTGGAGTGAATCCCATCAGGCCCATTGCTTTGTCCACCTTCAGTTTTAAGAGTTCTTTCAGAACCCTTTCTTCTGTAAATGGGCTGGTATCAACTTCTGTATCCAGAGTGTTACTACTGTTTGTTTTATGTACCTCCCCTCTTCATTTGTAAATACTGAGCAAAAATATTTGTTTAGTATCTCTGCCTTTCACAGTCTCCATCAGCCCACCCTCCTCCCTTTATTAAGCCTTACTATCCCTCCTTGGTCTTCCTTTGCTCCTGATGTACCTATAAAAGGTTTTATCCCCCTTCTTAACTGAGTTGGCTATCTTTTCCTCGGTTTGGGCATTTGCTGTTCTGACTGCCTTCCCAGCCTCCTTTTGCTTTAACTGATACAGTTCTTTGTCCTGCTCCTTCTGCGATTCATTGTACTTCCTGAATGCTTTCTTTTTCTCTTGAACCTTCACTGCCACTTCCTTTGAGAACCATAGAGGTTTCTTACATTGTATTGTTTTGTTTATTTGCTTCATACAAAGGCTCGTTACCTCTGTGATGGCAGTTTTTATTACTCCCCATTGTTCTTCCACCCCTCCTTCCTGCCCATTTGCTAGTGCATTCCTTAGGCACTCACCCATTTTGGCAAAGTAAGCCCTCCTAAAGTCCAGTACTTTTGTCTTTGTATGGCTTGACTCTATTGCTGTGTTTATTGTGAACCATACTGTTCGATGGTCGCTAGTTCCCAAATGGCTACCCACTTCTACATCTGTGATCCTCTCTCCATTTCCATTTGAGAGAATCAAGTCTAATATTGCTCCCTCTCGAGTGGGCTCCAGTACTAGTTGTCTAAGGCATGCCCCCTGTAGGGCATCTAGAATAACTGCACTCTTCGAAGTGGCAGCTGCAACTGCACTCCAGTTAACAACTGGCATATTCATATCACCCATCAGCAATATCTCCCCTTTTTCTGCCATTCTAAGTATACTTTCTATCATTTCCCTATCCATTTCCTCCCCCTGAGAAGGGGGTTCATGCAACCCTCAGGCGTATTGTGGTGCCATTGCCTGTCTCAAATTTACCCACAGTGCTTCTTCTCCTCCCTGTTTACCCTTTTGTTCTGTTGCTTTTATTCCTTCCCTTATGTAAGAACTACTCATCCTCCTCTTTACCCTCCCTATCCCTCCTGTAGACAGTGTATCCTGGTATGTTTATGCCCCAGTCATGGTTTTGTGTGTACCATGTTTCTGTGACTGCCACGATATCCAGATGTTCCTCCTCCATCAAGGCCACTAATTCAGGAAGCTTGTTACCCAGACTACGGGCATTGGTACTCATTGCTCTCCATTTTTTGGATGGCTTTACCTTCTGTTGCAGCATCCCCCACTGACCATTCTACCTCGGTCTTTTTCTCATTTAGTACCCTGTTTTGTAGGGAGAGGCTGGGATTTTCCTGCTGTTTGTCAGTGCCTCCCCCTTTGACTAGTTTAAAAGCTTGCCAATGAAGCATTTAAACCGATTGCTCAAAAGACTTGTTCCCTTCCTGGACAGATGCAGACCATCCTGCCAGTATAGGCTGGTGTCCCTCCAGGTGGAACCGCAGTCCCCAATGAAGCCAAACCCCTGTGCTCCACACCATTTTTTCAACCATTCATTAAACTGCATGGTGCCAATTACCCTCGCCTCCCCCATGCCTTTGACATCCAGCACCCTCTGAGAAGGATACTGTGTGTGCTACTTGTCTTAGGTCCCTCCCCAACTCTGGAATGTCCTCCTGCACTGCTCTAATCTCATGATAAGCCAAGTCATTTGTCCCTAGGTGGACAATTATGTCCAGCTCAGAATCCCTTGCAGCTGTACTCGTGATCCTGAGGATGCGCTCCCTGTCCCTCCAAGCCATGGCACCAGGCAGGCACCTTACTTCAGTTTTCCCAGCTCCCCCCAGTTCTATACCCCTAATAATTGAGTCCCCCACCAGGAGCTGCTTCCTTTGTACTTTTCAGATGAAAAGGTGCTCAATAATAAGGGGACATACTATGAAGCTGGAGGGAGTACATTCAGGAGAGATGTGAGGGAGTATTTTGCAGGAAAAGTGCATTCCTGGAACTGCCTTCCAGCAGAGGTTGTGGGTGGGGGGAAGACAGAGGTGGGGTTCAAGAATGTATGGTATCAACCCAAGAAAATCATAGTGAAAGGGGGAGAGGGAAAGAGCTGTAGATCAGGCACAGTCTGTGTTAATAGTGTAGGTAGACAGAAATGGGCAGACTGGATGGGCAAAGGGGTCCTTTTCTGCTGTCAAATTCTATGTTTCTATGACAGAAGGTGGTTGTTAATGGCACTCATTCTAAAGAGGGGAGTGTGGTGAGTAGGGTACCACAATTCCCATTACTGGGATCAATCATCATAATTATCTTTATAGGATGCATTGCAGAAGAACTATAAGAGAAGGTGTGCCTTTTTGCAGATGATACTAAATTCTGCAATTGGGTGGATACTCATTAAGGCATATAAAAAATGTGAAGGGATCTTCCAAAACTCAAGGAGTGGTCAAAAACATGGCAGGTGAAGTTCATTGCCAAAAGTGCAAGGTAACATATCTAGGAAATAAAAAGTCCAGTACTGAGTTTAAAGTGGGAGTGTAGCACTAGCAGACACCAAGCAAGAAAAGGATCTATGGATAATCATATCTGAGAACCTCAAGGTAACAGGGCAATGCGACAAAGCAGTGGGTAAGGCTAGTGAAATGATGGGTTGCATATGGAGGGGGAACCTCCACTAGGAGGAAGGAGGTGGCTATGCCATTATATCAGTCATTGGTGTGACCACACCAGGAATACCATCTTCAGTTTTGCAGACTGCACGTCAGAAAGGACATAGACAGAGTGGAGATGGTCCAGAGGAGGGCAATTCAAATGTTTCATGGTTTGCATGAAAAGCCCTATGAGCAGATGTTATGGGATCTAAATATGTACATCCTATAAGAAAGGAGAGAGATATAGAGCAAATGTGACAGAGACTTAGCTAAAACAAGTGAACAGGGTACTGGTGGGGAGTCTCTTTTAAATAACAGTAAACGCCAAGATCATGGAGCATGCAAGGAAGCTTGATGTGTGAAAAATTCAAGAGTAATGTGAGAGAATATTCCTTCACTGATAGGGTAGTCAATGTCTTTAATAGATTGTCGACAGAAGTGGTGGAAGCAAACCAATGTAGGGGGGCTTAAGGCATGCATGAGATAGACACAGGGGTATATTAGATATGATACAGGGAGTAGGGAGGATCGATGAAGACTAGTTAGGGTCTGCAAAGACAGAATAAGTAGGCCAATCAGGGCAGATTAGGTGGACTAAGCAGTCCTTTTCTGTCATCAGATTGATGAGCTGTATTTAGTTGCAGCCATAGATACAGTCAGCTATTTATAGACAGTTCACAATAGATCTAAAGAGATTCTCTCTGGTGGATCACAGTGGTACTGAAGGCAAGAAGGCAATTTCTCTAGAAATATTACATAAATTTCAGGAAATACCTTGCCATATCTTTGGCTGCAACTGGCTGTATATAAAGCTTGAACAAAATCAATACATTGTGTGTGTTCTTTGCATTGGGAGATTAGTGTTAGGAAGTATACAGGATATTTGTGTGGTCACCAGCACATCTTGGTGGCCACCATTTGGGTCCAACTGATTTTTTGGTCTTATGAACCACTGACCTAGTGTGTCCCATGATTTCCTACTTGGAAATGCTCTAGTCTCTGTCCTACCTCTAGTCACTCCTTCCCTCCTCCACTTTCTGCCTCATAACTTCTTTATATGCATTCCACTTCCTCTTGAATGCCACTATCTATTGGCTTTGCTTCCACAAACTTGTTTGAGCATTTGTTCCACATATCTACCCATTCACCCTATGAAACTCACTGCATTGAATGCCAAAGAGCAAGCAGGATATAAGCAAATATTTTAACATTATAAATAAACAACATAATACAAAGAATACAAATATATCCAATGATGAACATTGTATTCATAATTGGTGAGACACAAAGCCTACAGGCCTGAGGCAATGCACATGTGTTATGTGTGTGTGTGTGGGGGGGTGGCACACTACTAGTACAGCAGCTGCATCATCATACATTATCCATGACCTGTAGGCTCTGGGAGTGGCCCACTTCACACGCATTGCCTGAGACCTGTAGTGGTCTTCACAAGCAGCAAACAGCACTAAACACAGTGCCCCAGGCCTGTGTGCTGTAGTCTTGTGTCTTACAGTATACGAGTGTAGTGTTCATCAAAAGGGTTCACCCATGCCACAGTGACAAGCATTTTGCCAACACCAATTACAGCACAGGCAAAATGCCATCTGGCATTACAGTGCCAGGGATTTAGTTTCTCAGGAGTTACTGCACCAAAGCACCCTCATGGGAAATGGTCAGCTTGGCCCCCCACACCCTCCAAAACTTAATATAACCTTCTCTTGGGCTGACATGCCCTGGAGGGGGTAGAAACTGTGTGAGGGCAAAGGGCAACAGGAGTGAAGTGCGATCTAAAATAAAGATTGCCCCTTTCACTGTTGCCCTTGTTGCAGTGCCAAAATCGCCACAATCAGAATCACTTGGCAACTTGATGAGATATGCATCAGTAGTAGTAGTAAAAATCTTTATTTTTAGACAGGATTTGGATGACAAAAAATATACACCACTAGGACAAGTCCTATTTACAAGATGTTCCTGTATTCAGTGTACGCTTTAAAAGTTGCAAAAACATAAAACAAATGCACAATACATAAAAAAAACATTTTTCCGTTTAGTCTTAGTTTCTAACAACCACGGCAACTGTGCTTATTTAGGCTAATGTAGGTAATATTAATATATCAACCAAAACATGTGCAATATACCGCCAAATCCTTTTTCAAAGCAGTATTAACCTTTCCGGGAATTTCATTTGTACTTTTGATTTGTACACTTAACTCATTCCATATTTTTAAAGCTGCAAATAAGAAGGTCGTCTCACCATATTTACTTTTTGATACTGGAATTTGATATTACCTTGATTTTGTGTTTTTTCTCAAATTATAGTTACATTCAGTTCTTTTTAACTTATTATATAAATAAAAGTTTTCTTGGAAATGAATGCTTTGTTAACTTGGTTTGCCCAGACCAATTTCTGTTTATTTTCTAACACTAACCATCCCAAAGTATCATATAGTTTACAATGATGGGTCCATCTATTAGTTCTAAGTGCATACCTTGTTAGACAATTAGAGGTAATATCAACCTTTTAACAGTGACATTTGCAAAATCATATATGTGAATTTCATAATCAAATTGGTACCAATAGTTGATTTACAATTGACAAGCTTATTTGTTTCATTTATGCAATATCCGTTATGTCTTAAGTCTCCTAATCTACTATTTATGTTTTAACTATTTCTTCGATGTGATATTCAAATTTAAATTTTTGGTCAACCCAAAATCCCAAGTATTTGTATTCTGAGATCTGAGACAGACATTTATTACTGTTTGTTTTTATTTCTATCAATGGAGTTTCAGCCCTAGTTCTAATATTGTCTGCACTAAATACCATAATTTTAGATTTTTTTCACTATTTAACACCAGATTTGAGTTTTCAAACTATGTTTGAATTTGTATAAAATATTTTTGTAAAGCATGCTGTAGATGTGCAATATCTGTTTCTTTGGTTAATATTACTATTGGTTAATATTATTATATCATCATCATATAATCTGACTTCAGATTTTTTCGCTAGATTTGTCACTTGGTTTGTATATATTAAAAACAATAGGGGACCTAAAGTTGATCCTTGGGGGACACCTCTTTGTACCATAACATTCCTTGAATGATCATGTCACACTATAGTTTGCTGTGTTCTTCCCATTAGACATTACTTAAACCAGCAACATACTTCATCTGATATACTAATTTGTAACAATCTGTTCAGCAAGATTGAATCTACACTATCAAATGCTTTCAATAAATCCATGAACACTGCATTCACCAGTACTTCTCTATCTAGAGAAGATGCTACTGTCTCTATTAAGTTGGTGAGCGTAATGCCCATGGAATGCTCTTTTCTAAATCCTGATTGGTATCTGGACAACAGAGAGTACTTTTCCTGCTAGTCGTATATTTGTCCATCTACCAATCTTTCAAGAATCTTTGAGACTACAGGCAACAGAGCTATAGAATGATAATTTGATGTGTTTGTTAATATTCCCCCTTTAAAAATTGGCACTACTTTTGCCTTTTTCCACAAGGTTGGAAACAAACCATCCCTTAAACTCCAGTTAAATAGATTAGTTAACACTGGTGCACTAATGCTGATAGCATCCTTTATAAACTGGATCTCTATACCATCAGTACCATGGGATTTATTTTTATTTAATTTTCTTATTGCATTCTGCACTTCTCTACATGTAATATATGTAAATTTAAATATTGGGACTTTAGATTCTTGTTCACCACTTTCTTGCTCTGATTTTTCTTTTCCTTTACATGTCCCCAGTCTTGGCACATCAGGAAGATTAATAAAATATTCATTAAGGATATTTGCTGATTTTATGTTGTATTGCAATAATCCATCTTTTTCCATTTCAATGGGGAATTTTTTATTTATTGGTTTCTCTAATGATTTTAATAAGGTCCAGTATTTCTTGTACCTGCAGTCTCGCTAGTTTTTTTGTTATAATACTGCAGTTTTGCTTGCTTTATTTTGTTATTTAGTGTATTCCTTGGATCTTTGTATTTATCCCAGTCTACTGCTTTCAATGCTTTATTTGCTATTTTCCATAGACTATTTTTTTACTCTAATCTCTTTTTCTATTTTTTCAGTTATCCATGGAACATGTCATTTTTTGTGATATTTTTACAAACACAGCTATTTCATTACATACTTTGGAAAAACATTATTGAATTCCTGTATTGCCAGATCAAGGGATGGAACCAAAATAATCCTAACCAATTTATTTCTCCTAGTTTATATTGCAAAGTTTCTGGACTAAAACTTTTAAAGCTCTTTCTCCAATTTTTTTGTTTTTTTAAATTTAACTTATATTTATCATCCAATTTGAGACTGCAGCTCAAAGTATTGTGATCTCCCAGTATAGGTTGTTTGACCAAAGCATATTTTACTTTGGGAGGGCTATAGCCCAAGGTTCAATGTGGGGGGATAGCTCCTCCCATATCCCCATAAAAGGCCAGCCTCTCTTGGCAGTTCTCTGCTTAGCGCTTTGTTAAGGTTACCCCCCACTTTGCTTGCCTAGCTCCTGCATGGCTCATTGGCTAAGCTTCCTTGTCTTTCTTATCACCTGCCTGCTTTTCTCTTTTGTTTTATTGCTCTTGTGTACTTTCTCCCTCAGAGTGTTTCTCCCCCATCCTGCCCATTCCTTCCCTGTCCCTCCCATTTTCTTTTTCTCTCTCTCACCTGATCCTGTACTGCTGCCTCGTGGCCCCTTCCCCATTCCAGATCATATCCTCCCCAGGCTTCTTCATTTTGTCTGACACCTTTGCCTGCTCCAGCGGCCTCCCCATTTCCATCCCATGCTCTTTTCCCCATGTCCAGCCTGCACCCTCTCCCTTTGCCGCTCTCATTGTTCCAGGTGTTGGGTTGTTTATCTCTCCCTGTGCTCAGTCCTTGCTGCTTCCAGCCATTGTCATCTGCTGTGGCTGTTTTGTAGCATTTCTGAATCCCACCTCATCTCCTTGGTTGGCATCCTGTTCCCTTCCTGGCTCCTCTCAGTGTGGCTGAGCTGGAGTTTTCTGGTTTTCTTCCTGGATGCTGCTTGTTGGGCCACCTACCTCAATGGTCAGCTGGGGAGCAGTGGTATCTCTGCTGGGGACCTACATCTGAGATAGCCTGCACAGCTGGTGACTGACTGCTTTCAGGTATTTGAAACTCCTACAGCTTAGTGTGGCATTCCTTCCTTTTGTGTGGTTCCATCATTCTTCTTACTGTACCTTTGATTTTATCCTCTGCCTAGCCCCCTACTGCTTGCCTTCATACCCTGGCCCATCTGCCTGTCTACCCTACTTCACTGATTCTGGCATACACCATTTTGCTATGTTTTTTAGACATGTTGCTGTTATCCATGGAATGTTTGTTCCCTACTTCTCTGCACTTTATCATTCTTATCATTGTCTAATCTGAAATATGTCCTTGAGACTTGCTCCTCTGTGTATGACTACAGGGTTGTTGGATACTTGATGACTCAATCATTTTCCTGTGATCACCTTCACAAGCCCTAGCATGCTGCTTATTTTCCTGTTCTACCAGTGCCTGTCCCCTTACACCTTACAATGCTTCATCCTTTCTTGTTTGTTGGCATTGGGGTTGCAGTGGCTCACAGCTCCCCTCTGCATGTTCTCCACTGCCATTGCCTACAATGCTTTCTGCTGAGTGGGGTTACAAGAACCTGGAAACAAACTTTTGCAGTGCCTTGGCTCGCAAGCTCTCGATCCACTCCTCCCACTCCTAGCTCTACCTAGCCTGGATACACCGTGCCCTCCCATATTGGATGGACCCCTGCCTGCCCCGTGTTTTGTCTCCTCCTCTCTCCTTCTGTTCCCCTGGCTCTGCTGTCTGCCTCTGCTTTCTCCTTCCTGGCTGCTCCCCCCTTCCTGGCTGCCCCCCTTTTCCCATTCCTGCCCTTGTCCTGTGCTCCCCTGGTTTTCCTTTTGGGCTTTCCGCTCCTCTCACCAGCACTCCATCTCCATCTCTGCCCCTTCAACTGTACTTACCCTTGTTACCTCTAACCCTAGTCTGGAGACTGCACCCCTTACTGTTTCACTCCCAGCATCTATACCCTGCTCAGCCTCAAGAGTTTTGTTCCCTTGTTCTAACCATGGTACTTCTCACCTTCCAGCATGTTAGTTACCTTCATTGTTCACACTTGCTTCCTTTCCATGCCCCTTGCAGCACTCCCTAAATCCCGCATCTTTGGTTCTCATTACTTACTTCATATGTCAGACATTTTCCATCTGTGTGACTACTGTATTGTTTGCCTCTATTCTCCATCATGCCTACAAATCATCCTTCCCTAGGCCTTGTCATCCTGGAACCTCTTTGAGGTTCCTACCCTTCCTTCATTCCAGTCTGTTTGGTACCACAGATGCTCAGCTTCTGGCTCCCCTGTTTTTCCTACGGTGGGGCATCGTAGCTCCAATTCGCTGAAACTTGATTTCTGTAAACTATATGTCTGCCCTGCCCTCCTGCCTCCATGGCTTCCACTACCCTCTCATACATTGTTAACCTTGCAGCCTAACCGGCCTTCATTTCTTCATTACATTACATTCCTGACCAGCATATGCCTCCCTAGTTTAGTCTGTTTCCACCTTACTGGCATTTCTGATACCTTCCACCTCACGTTTTCCAGCTCTAACTTACTGCCTTCCCCTTCATACTGCCTACTTGTTTACCTACCTGTGACTACACAGCCAGCTGCCCTTTCCTTGCTGAGCCCATATCAGCAGTTTTTCTGGACTTCATCCCTAGCTCATACCTTCTGAGGCACTGAGCGAAGGTGGGTGGGCTTGTCCTGTCTACCAGGAATGGGATTCTGTTGCATTCACTACTGCCTACCACTTACAGACCTGACATCCTCCATCCCTAACTCTGCCTGGCAGCATCAAGTGCAGGTTAGCATGCCCTGACTACCAGAGACAGAAGCCATGTCTGCAATATACTGTTTCACCTTATGCATTTTCTACCTGATACCCAGTTGCTGCTTCCTTTTGGGAATGGTATGACTATATCCATTTGCATCCTACCTCTGCCTCGTGGCATCGAGTAATGGTCATCTCATTTCGACTACCAGGGATGGGAGCCTGTTTCTGCAATCGACTGTTTCAACCTTTTGCATTCTCTGCCTGATACCTGATTGCTGCTTCCCTTCAGGAACGGGACCACTATAGCCCTTTTGCCTTCATCATCCTACCTCTGCCTGGTGGCATTGAGTAATGATCATCTCATCTCAACTACCAGGGATGGGAGCCTGTGTCTGCACTTGACTGTTTCACCCTTCTGCATTCTTTACCTGATAACTGGTTGCAGCTTCCCTTTGGGAATGAAACCACTGTACCCCATTTGCCTTCCACATTCTACCTCATTATTTACAAAGTTTTCGTTTGTTTTGCCCATATTTGTCACCTGCAAAACCTTCTAGAGGTTTCTCATTTTAAAACTAAGGGCCCCACATTCAAAGTTCTGAGTTTGCACCATGCAAAGTCTGTATCTGGGTAACAGATTAGTGCCTTGCCCTGAATTTGGTATATTCAGCAAGTCTGGAGCACTGTATGAGTGCCTATACTTTCTTGCATATAGCTCCCCAAAGCAAAGCTGTAAGAAAGGGATTAAAAGTGTACTGGGCACTATACACATAATCCTGCTGTCTGCACAGAAGTAAGTGTCTGCACTTGCCAGAGGCAGGTAAGGAACAAAAGCAGTTAGGGCATCCCAAAGATGATTTTTTTTGTACATTCTGTTTATTCTCTGAATGGTCAGGGCATCCTTCCAGAGTAGTCTCTTAGCACATGCCTCTGCTCCCAGCCTGAAACCTCCAGATTGGTCTCCCCTCAACCCCCACGGTAAGTCCAGTCTCCTTGATCACCCCCACAGGGGAGGCCCCCCTCCCATAGCAGCCTATCTAAAATTAGAGGGACCTACCATGTGGATGGGACTTCTGTGGGAGATCTGGTCGAGCAGGTCTAGCAATGGGATGGGGGCAGGCCCATGGAGTCTCCTTTATCTCCACCGATTCATCCAGGGCTTTTTTCTGCATGCTGCCCCTCGGAGCATGGATGTGCAATGGTGTTCATGGCTGTGATGCCGCCACCCACTGTGGTCCACCCCAGCATCCACTTAGTGCATGCATTCACCCGGTGCTCCCCTGGCTACCACCAGAGGCCACTCGGGAGTGGCGCTATCCCCTAGTCCCTCCATAGAAAGAGAGAGCAGTCCTCTGGAAGCTCAATCGATTCCCTCCCCTGCTGACCTCTGGTGGCCTGGATCTGTTCCCGAACCTGGGTCACTGGTGTGGCACGATGTGTGGCGTCCAACGCCTCAACTCTCAGTGCCACTGGGCTGGCTATCCCAGACATGTTAAAGAGTTAGAGTATTGGGTAAGCTTTTTAAATATAAAAGAGATATTCTGTGATCACTAGCCTTTGATTAACTGCATAGATTTATCTCATGAACATGAACCATATTTTCACTTAGTATTATTGTTTTGTGAAATAATGCTATCTCAGTCAGTGCTGGTCACCCTCAGCCATGGGCAGAAGTGGGAGCGAGGCTGTGGGAGGAAAGGAAACTGTCTGTTTCTAAATCTGTTGTTGCTGGTCCAGCTTTCGGGACGTGCACTCTGTTTTAAGTACAATGTTTACGAACAGTGGAAGAACTTGTTTAAAATGGGCCAGTACCTATGAGAGGCTGCTCTGCACATGGACTTAGAAAGAGAAATGCACTAGAGAGGAAGATTAATGCTTTTAAAAACATTTCATTTCAAAGTTCTGTAAGAACAAAGTGCCAGGTGACCATTGCCAGAGCTAGCATACCGCAATGGCAGTATATGTATTCTCTGGTCCCACAAAGTGCAAATCCATGATAGATATTGCACACACACACACACACACACATATTTTTTGGTCAGTTACTACCTTTTTACAGTTGCAGTGGGCGGAATCTGCAGCCGTCTTATGATTAGCTCTGAAAATGTGCTTTCCAGATTCCGACCGAAGTGCAAAGGCAGAGTTGCAGTACAATCCCTCTGCAAAACACTCTGCTCCATCATTTCTTTAGGTGCCCCTCCTTTGCAGGTGCACTACTTTAGTTGGTGCATGCGTACTGAGCTCACACTGTAACAGTCTGCCATGGCCAATATGGCTGCTGGAGCTCAGTGTGCATGCACGACTTCACTGCAAGTGCAGATGTGAAGTCACACATGTGCAACTGTTCGTGCATGTGCACTGAGCTCTGGTAACCATCTTGGGCATGGCAGGCTGTTCCGCTGTGAGCTCAGTGAGTGCACATAAAGCACAAATGCAGCTGTGTCTGCTCTGGCCACAGTTTGTTTCTTATGGTTACTCCTGGTAGCTGTGCCCATAGCCATTCAATTCTGCAAGCAGACAATGTATCAGGAACAGTATCAAACAGCCACTCTGACCCCAAGCAGAAAAGCGGGCCAGACCTGTGAATAAGAATGAATAGTACTGTCTCACAGTATATATCAAGTCCCATAAAAAAAAAAAAGTACTTAGTTCAGCTGTCCTGCACATTGCCTCAGCCAGACTACACTGGCTTCACCCAAGGCCTCAGATGCCCTAATTCACCTTCGGTGTCTGTGCACCTGCCCATAGCTTGCATGGGAAATCAGCAGTCCTTCAAAACCACCTCCACACCAGCAACAGCCAGGCAGCTTCCTGGATTTTTTACCTTTTATTTATTTTCTTTCAGTAACTGTGGCACTGCAGATTGCAAAGCCGAAATGTTGCATCCCACATGGGTGCAGCAGCACAGCTTCAGAAAACCTATCCCTGCATCCTGCCACCCAGAACAGACCAGCAACATGTGCTCACACTATCCAGAGCTTGCACAGTTTGACTTCAAACAAACCAAGCTGCTCCCATTCTAATGTAAGCCCGAAGCACACTGTGAGACCATGTGCTCACCAGCAAGTCAAACTGGCTCCACTGCCCAAAATTGAAGCAGCTGATTGATGCTGTTTCTCTTACAGCTACCAACAACAGCCTCAAGAAAAGAAAACTGACCACAGAAGTCCACAAAAACACCTGAAAAGCAGAAACCCACCCCAAACCCGTACTCCATGAGACAAACTACCATCATCACAGTACGCTACTTTGAATATCAGTGTGTCGAAAATTCTGTCACATTCTCATGTCTAGTGGGGGTGAGGTGGTCAGCTTTCCCCCCACTAGGTCACTTCCTCTGTCAGGCTGGCAGTGCATACGGCTGCCACTTCACAGAAATATCAATGCTGAGTGACAAACTGGTGGTATTTTACCAAGTCAAATATATATCTATCTGGACAAAAATAATTATATTTATAATGTATACACTATAATTCCTTACTCCAGTTATCACAGTACTGTTAAAATACACAATTACACTAGCTATTTAATGCACTTGCACTAACTTTGTGTATTCTCAGATCCCCTTGCAAATGACCCCTTACCTAGATAAGCTGCTGAGAAGTCCTTTGCATCCTGTTATGGCCTCAATAACATGTGATGTGCTAGCATGGCCTACATTAATTGTGTGGAGGACTGTCTCCCACCCAACATCTGTGGGGCTGTGTATGTAAAAAAAAAAAAATCAAACACTGCTGGTGTCCCCTCTTTCCTACAATCCCCATCCAAGTTGAGATACCATATCAAACCCTTTCCATAGTAGTCTAATGGTTCAACCCTCCCTGTTGGAATATTAACACTTCTTTCTCACTTGTCAAGTAGACTAATGGATCCCCATTGTGGTCCAGGTAATTAATACCCATGCCCTCCCCCTGCCTGACCACAGTGACTGGTACAGACCCACAACACACCTCTATGGCTGGCCGCCATCTGACTCATGCTGTACTGCAATAGGACTCTGTTGTAGAGTGATGCATTACAGTCAAGGCCAGTGGCATGTTGCTTTGCCATACCATGGCACCATAGCGGATCTTGGCATTTTACAGCACAGTACAATTAAAAGAACAAAAGGACATTTGTTTCCATTTGTTCTTTTAATTGCATTGCTTATGACCCAGTCCCCCAGTTGGCCATGTGTCACAAAGCAACATGCCACTGGACTTAACTGTAATTGTGGGACATTGGACAGCTGCAAAAACAAACAAACAAGAAAATAAATAAATAAAAAATGTCTAACTAAATGCATACTGCGTATGTGCACAAACTTACGGTTATTTTGTATTTGTCAGATGTCCCACATGTACTCCATCACTATTCAACAGAGTGTTATCGTGATATTGTACTTTTGTGAGGCAGTTGGCCATGAAGGCCTGCATTGGTCTCCATCACAGGGACGGGGGTGTGAGTGGACATTGCTTACCAGGTCTGGGGTGGGTCCACTAGATTGCTAGGAAGGGTTTTGACAATGTTAATATTCTGATGGTGGGTTGAAGGAGGGTGACCACCAGACTACCACTAGACTACCAGAGAATTGGTTTGACATAGTTAATATTATGATGTGTGAGGGTGAGGAAGGCAGTGTCCACTAGACTACCAGGGAAGGGGTTTGACAGAACATCACAATTTGGATGGGTATCAGGGTGAGATAAGACACTAGCAGTGTTTGTTTTCTTGTTATACTCACAGCACCACTGATGCTGTGAAGGTCGCACGCCACTGTGTGTGATTGTAAGCGTGGGGTTTTAGTAGTGTTAAAAAGCACTACATAAGCAGCCTGTTAGCACTTTTAAAACCTATTGAATATATCACTGTTGATTGTATGCATTCATTTTCATAGGTGCATGGTATCTGTTAGGGGTGCTATGCTACCAGATTAGCACCACACTGAGTATCTGAATATAGCAGCAGTCATGTTATCAGGCTGCTAGCCCAACTATTGTGACTTTGTGTGGTGCTAATCCTGTTAGCATGGTACTTACAATGGCCACTATTCAGAATCAGAGTGGAGGTATGAGCCAAAGGCATGTACCCTGCCCATGTAGCTGTGCACCTGCAGACAGGTGTGCATATGCTGGTATTCATGACTGGCAGCCACCTGTCTGTGGTTCTGCCCCCACAGTGCACAGGACTTTGCAGGGTGGCTGGGGACACAGTTGTGGATACAGTCTGGCATGGGTCCCAGAGTGGATCACCTGCATTCAATGGCATGTGTCTGGGTGCATGAATAGCACCCACATGCAGCAGGACCCATGCAGCCATGTCCCAACATCCATTGTGCCCCCCGGCCCAGCCCAAGGAACAAGGCGCCCTCATGGTGCACAGACGGACACCCTGTGGTGGGTCCCCACCCCCCCAACAAGTGCCCTATCCCAATCTCCCAGCCAGGATTAGAACAATCAAACAGCCCCCCCAACCCCGACCCCAGTGCCCCTGCCCTTCATTGGTGGACAGTGTATTCCCATCCCCATGGCACAGACACCCGCACCCCTGTACCTGCTAGTCAGTGCTGGGCACTAGTTGGTCAGCAGCAAAACCCTCCTCACACCTCCTCGGCCACCTGCTGTCCAAGTGATGCTGGGAGCATGCCGCCTATATAGGGTGCTCACCCAGCAGCACTTGGACAGCAGGTGGCCGAGGAGGTGTGATGAGGGTTGTGCCGCTGGCCATTCAGTGACTGGCACTGACTAGCAGGTAGAGGGGGTGTCGGTACTGTTGGGGGTGGTATCAGGGTCAGGGATCTGCCCAGTGTGGACTGGGGCACCCGTGTGCATTGGGAGGGCATGACCGAGACAGAAGCATCCAAGTGTGTGTGTGTGTGTGCATGTGGTGGTTCTGCACTGGGACGGGGCACCTATGCATGTTGGGGTGGGGGGGTATGCATATGCCTTATGTGGACCAGGGTGGACATGTGTTGGGGTAAGGGTGTGTTATTGCGCTACAGGGATGGGCCACAGATGTGCATGAGGGGCTGATGGTGGTGGTAGATAAGGCACACAGCCGGGGACAGGGAAGCTGTGGGAGGGACAGCCATATGGTTCCAGGCTGGGGTTCCAGACATGGGGGGGGTTCTATACTGTACCAGGTGATCATGTGTGTGTGTGTGTGGAGGGAGGTCTCATCCTGCTGCAGGGAATCTTGGTGGTCTGACAGCTAGGGAGAGTGATGGAGAGGGGTCTCTTCAATGCCACTTACAATGGACTGCTACTGGTCAGGAGCTGTGTGGGGGTCCTGTGTGCAGTGGGGTAGGGTGCATAGGTGGTTATGGCAGGGCCCCCCCGGCTTAACTGGCTCCCCCCTCCGCACCCCAGTGGCCAGCACTTCCAGATGTGGTGAATACCACATAGTGTTGGTACATCCCAACACACTCCCCACCCACCCCAGAGCACTGCTGTCCACATAGCTGGGGGATCGGCTCATAACAGTTACAGGCCCCTTTGGTGAATGCCATTTAAGCACCGCTCTACAGCATTCATGTGTAGTGATGTCAACGTGCCCGGTTTATGTGTCACGTTGGCACTGTGCAGAGGGCTCAATTTGAATAAGTGGTCTTAAGTGTAATATAAGTGGAGGTTGTTGCTCATAAAAGTGAGTTGAAGAGTCACATAAACAAGTTCATGAGTAATGAAAAAAGGGTAATTTCTGTGACACTCAGCAACCTAATGTCATATTTTAAAAACTATTGTTTAAAAAAAAACATGAAGAAACAACCTTCAACTTATACTGTGGACCACACAAGTTTTAGACTTTACTGCCAACCCATATTTTGTTTTGATCAGCAGTTTAGTTTTGCCCATTTTTGTGATTGCTAACACTCATGAAACCAGGGGCCAGATATTCAAATCTTTGCCCAATGGGCAAAGCAACTGCATTATGTTTGCCCGGGGTTTGTGCCTGGGCACAATATTGAAAGGGGGCTGCAGCACGAGCTAAAAGGGTTAGGCATGTGCAAAAAAGATATGCATGTGGTGGGAAAAGGGAGGGGCAGGGGCAGGGACAGGAATCCCAGCACAGCTGAGTATTCAGCTTAGTTGTGCTGCACAAAGAAAATAGTGCAGACCACATTGTGCTGCACAATTACCACCAAGAAGAAGCCTGACTGACTCCAGGCAACCCTAGCAGCTGGTGGAGCCACTGCCTCCTGAAAACAGGCACTTATGCCTAGTGGGCCTTACCCAGTTAACAAACAAACCAACAATAAATAAATAAATAAATACATGCAAACATACATAAATAAATAGATAAACAAACAACAATGTTGGTGGTTGGAGGAGCACAGATAACAGCCTGCCATGGTATTTAGTGATCCCTGTCCTCTGTTCACTGGCCCTGTATTAAACAAACTCGAGCCAGAGCCGATAGGGCTGTGAAAAGCTCCCAAATGACCAAAGTTACACATGTGGGTAGAAATTATTCAACGCCTGGGTGTAATTTGGCCATTATTAGGAGGTGTTGCACCAAATTTTCAACATGGCCTTTTTAGGACCCCTCTACATGAAGAGTGCCAGTGTCATTTTGTTTATTTGTCCTGAAAGGTGATTTCACAGAGCGGCCATGCCATTCTGTTCTACAGATACGAAAACATGTTTCGGGTAGGATGTGAAAAATGTCATCTGTACTGTTAAAAAGGAGGTGTGCAAAAATGGCAATGCTGAAAATGTTAAAAATTGGCGAAGTTAGGAGCATGCATAGAAATTGTACAATGCACGCTTGTAACAGTAATTTTTTGGGGAGTTTTGTCACCAAATTTGCAACATGGTCATTTTGGGACCCCACCTCATGAACAGTGACACTGTCATTTCGTTAATCAGTCCTGAAAGGTGATTCTGCCCAGTGACCACAAAATCACCTTTTGGGACACAGCAACGAAATGACATTGTTCATGAGGTGGGGTCCCAAGAACCCCATGTTGAAAATTTGGGGCCAAAATAAAAAATAAATGGCTGATGTATCAACTTAAGTTGAAAACCCCATTGAATGCCATTATAGCATGCTTACCTTTGATTCTTCATTTTGTGAATCAGCTTTGAAGAGTGCAGACATGTTCTGGTCCAGAGAACATGACAACATTGACCTCCGGAGGTAAGTATAGGGTAAGGGGAAGCGGAGGTGGGTGCTTAGTGGGAGGGGATGGGGAGGTGGGACTGGAGCGATGATGAGGACCATTTTCTTTTACAGGTTAAAACAAAAACACGTTGGGGGAAGGTTTTCTTTATTTACAGGAAGAAAAATATATATATACAGTATCTATATATATATATATATATATATACACACACACACAATTGGGCACACTGGCGTAGGGTCCCAGTGTTTCACATGAGTTGGGGGATGGGTACTTGATGCCGACACGGAGACTGGGCACCCTGATGTCGGTGGGGGGGGAGAAAAACAAACATTGGGGCAATGACGAATGACCATTTTCTTTTTTACAGGTTAAAAACAAAAAACATGTCGGGGGAAGGTTTACTTTACTTACAGGGAAAAAATATATATACACATTTGGGCAAAGTGGGATGGGCTTCCAGTGTGCCACATGAGTTGGGAGGGGCTGGGTACGTTGATGCTGATACAGGGATTGGGCACCCTGATGTCAGTGGGGGGGAGAAAAACAAACATTTGGGGTGTCGACGAGGGACCATTTTCTTTTTTATAAGTTAAAAACAAAAAATTACGTTGGGGGAAGGTTTTCTTTATTTACAGAAAAAATATATGTACATTTGGGCACAGTGGGGTGGACTCCCAGTGTGCCACATGAGTTGGGGAGAGTGGGTACTTGATGCCGACATGGGGACTGGGCACCATAATGTCAGCGGGGGGAAAAACAAACATTTTGGTACACTGGGGTGGGCTTCCAGTGTGCCACATGAGTTAGGGGAGAGTGGGTACTTGATGCCGACATGGGGACTGGGCACGTAATGTCAGCGGGGGAACAAACATTTGGGTACACTGGGGTGGGCTTCCAGTGTGCCACATCAGTGGGGGGGCACATAGTGCTGACAGGGGGATTGGGCACCCCGATGTCAGCCCGGAGCAAATCAATAAGTAAATCTGGGCACACTGGAGTGGGCTGCCAGTGTTCCTCATGAGTTGGGGGGGGGCTACATAATGCCAACACACGGCTTGGGGATCTCGATATCAGCACAGGAGGACAACAGCAGCAGGAGGGTGTGAATGGCATTTTGCCATTCCCAAGAACTGTGCATGTGCGTGAGTCACGCATGCACAGTTCATGCAACAGAATGTGGAAGTAACAGCCGAAATAGTACTGCTGTTATTCCATAGTAACCAATCGTGGCAGAGGGTTTCAAGTTCTGTAGGACATTTGGAAGGATATTTCCAAACGTCCAATGGAAGGTTCCATGATCGGCCAGTTTAAGAGCAATGATCCAATCTCAGTAGGCCTGTAAGCTCCTCCCACAGCCCTAAAAAAGTAGTCCCTGGTTTCCAGTGCTCCCCCATATCCTCTGATCACTGGCCCACAGTAAAAAAGGTAGTCCCTGGTGCCTAGTGGTCCCCCTGCCCTCTGATCAGCAGCTCAAGTAGAATTACGTCCCTGGTGCTTAGCCGTCCCTCCCCACCCTTCGATCACAGGCCCCAGTAGAATAAAGTAAGTCCCTGGTGTGTAGTGGTCCCCTGCCCTTTGATCATTGGCTCTGGTAGAATGAAGTAAGTCCCTGGTGTCTAGTGGTTTTCATGCCCTCTGATCACTAACTCTAGTAGAATAAACTGAGTCCCTGGTGTCTAGTGGTCCCCCTTCCTACAGTTGCTGGTTCTGCATCATATCATATTTTATTTGCCATCTAGTGACACCCCCTCACCCATCGATCCCCATCCCTGCACTACTATAAGCATTCCCTGGTGTCTAATGGCCCCTTACTCCACGGGCACTGACTAACCCAACCTGCCCCCCTTACCAGTGTCACCAGCACTGCAGGAGCCCATACGGTGACTGGAACAGCACTTCTCTCACCATCTCGGTGGCTGCAATGACAGGGAGTGTGCATCCCCTGTAAGCTAATGGGAGCACATGTACTGTCTACTCTAGATTTAATTGCTGGAGCCAGTGGTACGGCTTTGAGGCAATAATGCTGGGATACATTTAAAAAGCAGTCCCCCAGTACTATTTAGTGAAATGTTCTACTGCGTTTATTAAAATTGTGTGGCTGAACTTTTCGTCATTATAGGAGGGCCTTTGTTACAGTGCTAAATTAGTTGCTCATAAGCTAAATGGACTTCTCATATAGACTGTGCAGAGTAAATAAAGCAGTTCAACGAATTAATGGCAATCATGCACGTATATATTTTGTGCTGTCTTAGACTGTGAATGCTGTAGTATTTTGGTCTGACAATACTATCTAGAGTATCAACAGTTCTCTTTTTTTGTACTCTGTTTAGTTTTTTTTTAAACATATTTTATTGAGGTACTTCAGCATGTACTGTACATGACAAAGAGCTTCACAGCACTGTAACATGAAGGGCATGCCTTCAGTTACAGAATCTTAAGTGTTCAGTTTAAAGTCACTTCATCAACTACACATACATAGATTCATATTTGTTGTTATTACAAGGTAATGTTCCAAGCCTAAGGTTCAAATCTTGGGGTGCAGTGTACATGATACAGGATATAGGGACTGAGGCCATGCATATCCACATTAAATGAAACTCAGTGTGCCCCAGTACATAGGAGAAGACCCTTATTGGCATACAACAGTTTGATGCAGAACATGCTAAACTGAATTTTTAATAAAAGATTCAGACAATTTATTATACAACTTATATTAACTTTTGTTTTACCAATGTTTATATTTATTATTTTCACCTCTGAGACAATAAGGCCCAATTCCAGCAGTTCCAGTAGTAGTAGCTCACCAAACATGATAACATTGTCTGCTGGTTAATTTTGCAAACAATTATGAGTTTGGACAAGTAAGCCCACCCTTGCTAGAAACCACTATAATGTAACCACATTGTTTTCTATGGCATCTAGCATTGGCTGCCAAGTTTTGAGGACTAGGCTTTCTTGACCATTGCCATTCAATTGGTATCGCTCCAATCCTATGAATAGGGAAAGATTATTCAGCCAGTGAGCCACCTTAACGGGAGAGAAACTGTCCCAGTGCAGTGCCACATTTTTCCTCACATTAACCACTAACAGGCCCCACAGCCAGTGAACCTGTGTGACCCCAGTGCTGTCTCTACTCCCTTCTGAGCCCACAACTCTCAAAATAAACTGCAAAGGATTATTGGGCAATTTCCCCTGCAGTGCTTGTTCCATAATCTTATGTA
Organism: Neoceratodus forsteri; assembly: GCA_016271365.2. Taxonomy (NCBI): domain Eukaryota; kingdom Metazoa; phylum Chordata; order Ceratodontiformes; family Ceratodontidae; genus Neoceratodus; species Neoceratodus forsteri. The sequence continues at coordinate 1,634,202,605 of CM028130.1, read as the reverse complement.
CTGCAGCCAAGAATGGAGCTATCATACTGCATGTTAATGTTATATGCAAGAAATCTCTTATTTTAATGTGATTTTTAGGACAGTTTGGATCATTGATGGTTCCAAATTGGTGTAGTGTAGTTGGTGTGAGATATGTCCTATAAAGGAAATTGAGCTGTGTCCTATGTAATTTATTGAAACTGGAACATAAGTGAACATGGTTGATAGCAGCCTGCCACTTCTTGGGGCCTAATTCTTTGTTTAGATCCTCACTCCAATGGGATTGGGTCTTTATTTGTGGTAGAAAGGCTTGGCCTAAGTACAATCTGTAAAAGGCTGTTAGGGGTCTGGAGTTGGGCTGGGGGTGGAATTGAATCTCCTCGATGGGGGACGTAAGTAGTAGGCAGTCAGTGAGATATTGCCTGATTCACAAAAAGGCAAAGAAGTCCCCCGAGTGCAAGGAGAATTACTGTCTTGTGGTTTGATAGGATTTTAGCATACCCCATGTACAGAGGTCGCCCACCAAGCATAGCCCATGTCTGATACATCATAGTAGGGCTTGAAGCAGCAGTACATTATAACCCTTCCTGCCTTTGAAAGCAGTTGTCAGGGTAGCATGAGGGCTGAATCTAGAGAACTGAACCTCAGAGATGTAGAGATCCTGGTAGAATACCTTGAAGCTCTCACCTGTATCTGCATTTGACTGCTTTAGTTCCCCAGTAGATGATTTGATCTGCATGACATTTTTAGCACTCTTTCTCTGGAGTCATTGCAAAGCCAACTACTTACCCCCTTACCTCCTTCAAAACAGTTGGTCACCTGGGTCATGAGAATTGTTCTGTATATCAAGGAGCTGGAAAGTTGATTAAAATCTCAAGAGTTCCTCCACACTTAGGTTTTACACATATAAGCTTAAAATAGCTTCTTAGATTATTTAGGTGTAACAATAGTAGGGATATTAACTGGTTTTAGCCAACATAAACTTAACTGCTAGTTAAACTGATGTGAACGGCTCATCTCCACACTTTTAAAAGAAAAAGTAGAGACTGTAGATATTTTACTCTACTTCTTTATTTCTTATCCAGTTGTGCACAGTGTTAGCAAAAACTAATGTTTCTTATTAGTTCAGCAAAGTAGCTGTCTGCATTTGCATGTGGTTCAACTGCCTATTCCACAGATCTTCAACTTTAGCTTGTTTTGTAGTCCTCGCTGTTTTACTATTTCAGACTTTAAAGGGCATCCTTTCATGGAATGCTATGGCAAGGTTGATGTGTATGGGGGTGCATGCACGCGTGATGTGACAGTTAATGTCTCAGTGTCCTAACTCCGGCTTGAGCTATATTGCTCTTCCATGCTTACCTTATGTGTGGGACAAGCTATTACTGTGATATCAGTAATGACTGGACTTTGGATTGGGATCTGGGGAGTTATACTTATTACTACACTTCTTAAAGAATGTGTAAATGAATTGTTTGTCTGTGTAAAATTAAGTTCCATAAATTTAACTTCAGGTAGGTAGAGGGAGCTTCTTTAGTAGCATACGTTTAGGCACCTAGAAACACACAGCATATTCTTAAGCCAAGGATACCACTGGACCTGACACCAACATATATACTAATTGTTTTTACTAGAAGTTAATAAAGTATAGGAAGCTATGTTCCATAGTAAAAATCATGATTCAGAGACAAGGATAAATAACCATCTCTGGCATATGAATTAGCCCTTACATGAAAGATGCAAGATAAGCAATAATACTGGACATAAAAAGTTATGGGCTCACTTATAAAGAGAAATACCTTAAATAAATGCATGTGATGCCTTATAGTAATAAAAAGTGGGCACTAGAATCACAGAAAGTAATAAATTAGAATGTTTAACTAGATGGTTTCTGGCTCAAAAATTTGGATAACAATGGTTAAACACCACAGTATACCTGAGGGCACCTGAGAGTACATTAAGGCAGGGCGTTATATGCCACATATCCTCCTATTCCAGCTCAGGTTAAAAAGTTCAGGAAGAGTGGTGCACCCTGAGTACTGAGTAGTGAGTTCATCAAAAATAACTAATGTGTTTAAAAAAAGGGGTCTCATGAGCCAAATGTTATGAGTTACATTCAGATTTTGTAGTCCATGGAGACATAACATTGCAAGCAAACAGCATAAATAGTGGCATCACACATAACTCTTTAAAATACTAAAAATATATATGTATAGAGTGGACAATGCTATTGTCATAACACAGACATTAATGTTAGCCCAGTAGAAACCTAATTCCTTAATCAGTTGACTTGGGAAGCTAAAAAAATGTAAAAACAAATATGCAAAATGATGGAGGCAAGAGGGCATATGTGCCAACATGGAGATGTAAGGTGTAAAGAAGACATACAAAATGACAGACGCGAGATTGCACGTGTCAACATAGAGATTAAAAAGTAAAAACATGAATCTAGCACTGTTAACTTAAAAACAAAGTATTCTTGCCTGAATTTTAGATAGTCTGATTTAAGCATTTGGAACACCATTACAATTATCTTACTACCAACAAGAAATTTTGATGAGGGTTATTAACCTGATAGTTTTAAAGTCACAGTTATAATTGTCACTGCTGTGTTTGTATGAATTGGGGTTTGTGCTGTTAGTTGTAAAAAAGGTATAAACGGCACTATTGTTTATTCATTTATTTAATTTACATTTTGGTAACTGGGTAGGCCCACTGTGACCTTGATGGTCCCTTTTTCAGGGGTGACCCAGGTTTAGTTACAAGTACCTAGAGGGAAAAAGAAGGTTCAGCACATATGATTGAGAAATATACAAGTCGACAAGTACATGACAAGGGTTCAACACATACGACTGAGGAATACAAAGTTGACAAGTAAAAGACAAAGTATGTTAGCAGATACAATATATAGCTACAGGCACAAGGTTTGGATTGATGTGTCAGTATGATAGGTTCCCAAGCTATGCTCAACATGGGTTAATGTTGGCTCACGTTGTCTTGAATGCTTTATTGCTTGGTTACCATGACAAATACAGCAGTTTAAAAATTCAAGGATGGAAGAACAATGTAGCTCAATAGAAGGCAGAGTTAGGATGCTGAAATGTCAGCTGTGATGCCATGGGTGGGTACATGAATGCACGTAAACATCAACCTTGCCATAGCAATCCATGAGGGGATTCCCTTTACAGTGTGAAACAGGAAACCAGTGAGAACTACAAAGCAAGCTAAAGCTGAGGATCTGTTGAATAGGCTGTTGAGTCACATACAAACACAGACAGCTGCGCTGATGAACTAATAAGAATTATTTGTTTTTGCTAACACTGTGCACCAGGGGATAAGAAGTAAAGAACCGGCAAGAGTAAAATGTCTACAGACTTCTTTTTCTTTCAGAAGTGTGCAGATGGAATGTTTACATGAGTTTAACTAAAAGTTAAGTTTATGTGGGACAAAACTAGTTAATATCCCTGCTACTTTTGCACCTAAAAAGTACTTGAAGCTGTTTAAGCTTATATGAGCGGGACCTGAGTGTGGAGGAACTGTTGACAAAAACTAATACTGGGAAGTGAACAGGGAGGCTGAAAAGTGTTTTTGTTTGTTGCCCCAGGATTATATAATATGATATTGGGCACAGTGTATATAAAATGACATATTATCAAGGAGAGTTTTGAGAGGGATTCCTTCCCTTTCCTTTTTGTTTATTTTTACTTTCACTTATGGAAAACATAAGGGGGTGATTGACTGTAGGGAAGATGGGGCCTTCACGTTCAGGACTTTATGGGACCCAGGGGCCAGATCCCGGGGCTTGATGTCAGAGGCTGGGGCTGGGGGGGGCATGGGAATGGGTTCATCCATGACTCAACATCAGGTAGCTGGTCGATCTAAGGATCGGGGACAAAAGGGGAAGGGGGATGGGGTGGAAAGAGAGAGTCAAGTATGGGAACAATAAGAATGCAGACCCTAGAGAGGCACAATATTTGGGCTTACTCGAAAAATTCTGATGTTTAATGATGGCATGTTTTAAAATAATCTCCTGGAATGTAAAAGGGCTCAGGGGTCAATGTAAAAGAATGGTCATTCTGCGATATATTGAACAACGAGGGATACACATTGCAGCGTTACAAGAGACACATTTATTGACTGATGAGTTGGGTGGTCTCAGGAAGCGGTGGGTGGGACAAGTATACGGAGTGGGAAAGGACAGGGCCTCCGAGGGGGTGGCTATCTTAATAAAGAAATCCTGCCCATATGAAGTGGTGCAAGTGCTAACAAGGCAATATAGTAGGGGGATCTATTTGTCGGGTACTTTGCTTGGTAGAGCAGTCCCAATTGCATCCATATATGGGCCAACTCCTCCCGATCCTAAATTTTTTGCCTCAATAGAAGGGGATATAGCTACCCTTCCTTCACACTCACTTATCCTAGCGGGTGACTGGAACACCTATCCTGATAACCAGGAGGACAGGATACCTCCATATAGTGGGCCGAAGACCAAGGCCCAGTTAGCCCTGGCTAGGTTTTTAGAGACAGCAGCATTGGTTGATCCAATTAAGAATCTTTCAAATAGGGGCAGCGACATGACATTTTATTCGGCAGCTCACAAGAGTCATTCTAGAATTGACTTCTTTTTGGTTAATAGAGAGGCACTTGCAGAGATTAGAGAAGTGCTGACAGAGGGTAGAGCCCTCTCAGATCACTCTCTCATTCAGATGCAGTGGGAACCAAGACCCACACCGCCTAGACCTTACAGATGGAGGCTTCACGACTCGCTCTTGACAGAGGCCACGAGAAGGGATGAATTAGAGGGGGCCTTACAGGAGATCATTAGATTCCAGCTCCCCACACTGTGGGATAAAAGATTAGCTTGGCCTACCTGTACGTTTTTATATGCGGGGGCAGCTAGGGCTCTAGCTGCAAGGGACAAGTCACTCAGAAGGGCCAAAGAGGAATTCTTGATTGGGGTGATAAATTCATTGTCACGGCTAGAGGGATCCTCGGGGGAAATAGACGCGGAACTCAAAAGCTTGAGAAGGGAATTGTCGGATATTGTTTATGGGAAAACAGAGTTCTGGCTAAATAAGATTAATGCCAAATTCTTACTACAGGGTGACATCCCCGGGCGTCTCTTAGCGCCTAAAATTAAAGAGTGGGAGGCAAGTAGGGCAATCATATCCGTTCAATATGAAGGGAAGCTTGTTACAGACCCACAAGAAATGACTGAGGCCTTTGCATCATACTTCACAGAAATTTACCAAGCTAAAGACTTGGTGGGGGAGAAGGAGGCCAAGTGTTATCTAGAAGGAATCCAGTTACCAATTCTGGATCCTGCCCAAGCCAAGGAATTAGAAGCTCCAATAAGAGCTTCTGAAATTATTGAAGTGGTGCAGTCTCTTCCTCTGGGTAAATCACCAGGGCCTGATGGCCTTACTGCTAAATTTTACCAGTCCCATATTCAGACTATACTCCCTGTACTCCATGAGTTTTTCCTCACTATAATGAGGGAGGGAATTTACCATTATCCACTCTATCAGGCCTATGTTACTTTAATACCCAAGCCAGACAAGCCTAGGGACGCATTAGGTAGCTATAGGCCTATAGCGTTAATAAACCAAGATATTAAGATTCTCACCAGAATCTTGGCAAATAGGATCTTGACTATTGCTCCCAGTTTAATCAGTCAGGAACAAGTAGGTTTTATGCCGGGGAGAGGGGCGAAAGACGCTCTCAGGAAAATCCATCATATCCTAAATTTTGCCCCAGACTCTCAGCTACCTTTGGCCCTGATTTCCCTAGACGGTGAAAAAGCACTTGATCGGGTCTCACATCCCTTTCTCTTTGCTACAATGGAGAAAATGGGGTTCCCTGGGGGTATCCTTAGAGGTTTCAAGAATTTATATGCCGCTCCAACGGCTAGAATATTATGTAATGGTTATATCTGGCGGGAATTCCAACTAAATAATGGGACTCGTCAAGGGTGTCCTCTTTCACCGATACTGTTTAACATCTATCTAGAACCCCTTCTGAGATCTATCAATAGGGATGTTAAGGTCCAGGGGATCAGGATTGGGGGAATGGAGTTAAAACTCTCAGTCTTCGCAGATGATATACTCCTTCATTTACAAGACCCAGTATCGAGCTTTGAGAGAGTAAGAGATTTAATAGACCGCTTTTCCAAGGTCTCTAACTACAAGTTGAATCTTACTAAGACACAAATCATACCCTTGACACCACATGTATTTAGGGCAGATTTTTCATCCCTGGGAGTACAATGGAGTACTGTCAAATTGAAGTATCTGGGCATTTGGATTACAGCAAATCAGGAGTCCGGGGTCGATGCTAATCTGGGGGGGGATCATATCTGCGGTTAAGGGGGATATTCTAAGATGGAACAAGCTACCATTGAACTTTACGGTGCGTCTGGGCCTCATTAAGATGAATGTTTTACCGAGACTGCTGTATCCGGTACAGTTAGCCCCATATAGTATCCCTACTAAATGGTTTAGTACAATCAGGAGGCTAATTTCAGGATTTCTATGGAATAACAAACCTGCTAGGATAAAGCATAATGTCTTGGCCTGCCGTATGGGGAGGGGGGCATCAGGTTACCTGACCTCCATGCTTACTATGTGGCAGGCCAGTTAGGCCTTATGGCTCAATGGGCGGAAAACGATGAGGGGGAAAATTACATACCTGCATGGTTGCGAATCGAGAAGCAATTGTTAAAGAGCTCTGGCCTCACCCCCGAATCGATGCTATATGCTAAGCCTAGAAAAGGTTTTTTTAGGGTGGGGTATGGGAACCCAATCAGAAAAACTGCGGAGGCCTGGTGGTCCTTCCTCACTCTGATACAAAAGTGCTATCAAATGAAGTCCAGAGACCAGCCCATACTGGGTAATCCTAATTTGGTTATAGGGGGTCGGGTAATTGGACATCGGTGGTCCGATCATTTGTGTGGCTTAAGACTGAAATACGTGATGCAGGGAGACAAAATAGTCCTTCCATTACAATGCGAGGGATTGTCCTTTTTCCAAAGGATACAGCTTACACAAATGTTAGCAGGGTTTCGGAAGGGGATGGGGACCCCATAGATAACTTTTTCTCATGGGGGAGTTTAAGGGAAGCCTTCCAGAAAGCTAACCCACCTTCACAAGTTTATAAAATTCTCTTGGACTTTCTGGGCCCAAATACTCCACACTAATCCCTTTACTGGGACAAGGTGATGGCCCCAGAAATCTTAGGTGGAAACTATTTGGAAGAGCACTAAATACAATGTGATTCCCAAATATAGAAATATGCAAATCTTTGTGGTTTACAACATATACTACACCCATTTAAAGCTATATGGCAGAGGGCTGAGACAGACGGACCTGTATTTCAGGTGCGAGAAGGAAGTGGGTGGCTTGTTGCATGTAATGTGGGGATGTAGCAAAATCTCACCCTTATGGAGGGAGATTAAATGGGGCATGGATCCAATGCTGGATTATATAGCTTTTATAACACCAGAAATATGTGTTCTGGGTGACTTTTCTCAAATTATAGGTATCGCACCCAAATTCCACCTTTCTTTAATGGTGTCGGTAGTTAAGGCGTTCTTAATAAAGCATTGGAAGGACGATCAGGCTTATGCATATGAACAATGGGTGAGAGAGCTTTTGGGGGTACTGGCCAAGATAAAGAGACATCTATTCTCTGAGGGGAGACAAGAGCTATACGTTAAAAGATGGGCAATATTAGATGCGATCTACTCCCAGCAGGTTACGAGCACTGGAACACAGGTCTGTCTGTCCAATAGCGATTAGCAAAGGAAAACATGCTGGAGTATTTAATGCATATATTTCTTTGTGCCTACTTGTACTATGCTTTTCCTTTCATTATCCCCAATATTCTTGGTAATATTTGGACTTTAATAATTTCTTAGCTGGTCAAAATTGGGGTCATACTGGGTCCATTACTAAGATAAAAGGGGACTGGTTATGGTCTGCAGGGGCTTAAGGGGTTGGGGACTCTCTCTCTCTTTCCAGGGGACACATTAGGAAACCGTCCTGCAGGAGTCAGGCTCCTTTGGGGGCCGTAGGACAAAATACCCTTGCAAGTGGATATACAAGGGAAGATTGGGTCAATGAAGAGAAGGGTGTACTCTAACATTGCTCAGCGTACTATATCAAGGCACTATTGACTTTGGAACTTGACCACAATGTGGGGCGGCTTTCTAGTGTGCTTGCACATAGGAGATGTACATAGTTTTCACAGCCAGTTTTGGGTTGTGTTCCCTGGCTTGCCCCGGTATGTGTATATTTGTTTGTCTGTCTGTTCTACTGAAAATGAATAAAGGTGCTTAAAAAAAAAAAAAATGACACAAAAAGCCAGTCTCAAATTTGTGGTCGTTTCAGATGAGCAAGGGGAAGAACTAGCATACACAGCTACTGCATATACAGTGATCAGATTAGGAGCCTAGAGGAGAGGGACCCATTGGTTGGGAGTGATCACGCCACAGTCTGGTTCTTTCTGGACCTGGGGGGAAAGCCAAACAAGGATGGTAGTAACCGATTTTAGGGTGCAGACTTCAAGGAGATGGGAAGGATCCTTTTTTCATATTGAATATGCTTTATTTGTTTTTCGACAGGACAAATATATACAAACTTAGTACATAACACATCTCGCACATATAATTCTTGCAAAGCCGGGGAACACAATCAAACACCTCCCCTTTACACATCGAGATGCGAACATGAGCCTGATGCCAGACAAGGACTAGCACATACCGACTAAAGTAACATGAGTCCAGTCACCAGGTTATCTAGCAATTACAACTAACAAACTGTCTTAATAATTAAAACCACCCATTATCCCCTCTTCAAACCCGCCCCCGCCCGTGCCACTACACTGAGATAATTAGGAAGATTCCAACTAATGAGGAAATAGAAAAGGAAAGAAGGGACACAAACTGGCTAATTAAAGGGAGCAATCAAAATGGGGAGACAAGGACTAAACACTGTATTTCTTCGTTACAAAGACCCACTGTCCCAAGACCAGGAGGTTGCCGAACCCATATCAAATGGTTAGTAATGTGTGCAGAGGTGCCCAAATCTTTGGTATTTGCTAATATTTTTAGATATATTTGCTATGAAATATCCACTGCAGAGTGAACAAGATTTTTGTGCCACTTTGTATGTAGGGATCTGTTGATCCACCCAATGACGTAATATGATTTTCTTAGCACAAAGGGATATTAGGGACATGTGCTTTCTTCTAGTACCTGTCAGTCGTTGCCCTACATCCCCAAGATGCAAATTTCGGTGAAAAGGCATCCTGCAGGCCCAGTACAGGGTCAATTTTGAACGGATGGACTCCCAGAAAAGTTACTTGGCACACTCCCAGAAAATATGTAAGCAACGTACCCCTCTGAGAGCCACACCTGATACACAAATCCGAAGAAGTTGACCATTTTTATTACGCCCTAACAGGCGATAGTATAAATCGTGTAACATTAAATTGAAGCAATCTGTACTGATCCCATCTAATATCTTTGTACAGCCTCTTCCATATTTGGTGCCATTGGCGGGGGGTGGATGAAATGGAGGGAAGAACTGTATCCCACACATAATAAGGAGTGCCTTCAAGTTCACTGCTTCGCTTCTGAATTTCTCTGTAATAGAAGGCCAGGAGATGAGACGAAGGTCTCATAGACAAAGAGCTGAGTATAGGGCCCAACATGTATTGGTCCCAAGGACCACTACCGAAATGTTGATTAAGAGCATGGGAAATTTGGAGATATTTAAAGCAGTGGGAGAGAGGTAGGTTGTATTTAACCCTGACACCTGGGAAATCTAGTAACTTTTGGTTTTCTATTAAATCAGCCACCGTTTCCCACAAATCAGTAGGCCAAAAAGCAGAGGTGATATTAGTATTCCTATTCTAAAATTGGGATTCCTAATAAGAGGCTGGAGGTGTCTTTGTAAATGAAAGCTCAAGGGTTTGACTCATCTGCATGTACGCTGGATAGAAACCATAACAGGCGTACCTAAGCATTGCTTAGGGACTTTTTTAATACTCAGATATGGGAGGAATCTAATGTCAACTCCAGCCGCATCGCAAATTGACTTTTCAATTTGTAGCCACAATGGAGGATCCTCTATGGGCTTTAGCCATTGCGAGACTACAGCAGAGTTAATGGCCAGGTAGTAATGGTAAATATTGGGGACTTGTAGACCACCACATTCCTTAGTTCTTTGGAGCTTAGCTATCGCTCTTCGGGGAGATTTATTTTTCCAAATAAATCTAGAAATTATACTGTGCACTTGAAGAAACCAAGACTGGGGAAGGTTAAGATTAAGCATTTGGAGTTGGTATAACAGCCGAGGTAAAACATTCATTTTTATAATACTAATACGCCCCCAAAGTGAAATTGGAAGCTATACCCAATGGTTAAGGTCTGATTTAATATTAGCAATTAAACAGTCTAGATTATACTGCTTCATTTTAACCTTTGACTGCGACAGGAAAATACCTGTAAGCCCAAGCTGCACAATATCTGCCTTTAGAGTGTAACAATTTAAGGGCATTACTTCTGACTTGGCCACATTTAATTTATAATTGGAGAAATCCCCAAATTCCCGTATAATATTAAAAGTGGCAGGTATGGATATGGACGGGTGGGTAATATGGAGCATGATGTCGTCGGCATATACCGATAATTTATATTGAATATGGTTAATTGTGATGCCAGAAATCACTGCAGAGTGATTCATTTTCCTGATTAATGGTTCCAGAAATAAGTTAAACAGGTAAGGAGAGAGGGGGCAACCCTGTTGCATGCCCTGTTGAAGGAAGAAGGGTGAGGACAGGACTCCATTGCACAGTACCCTCGCAGAAGGGTGTGAGTAAAGTATATGAATCCATTGAATGAATTGTTTGGGAATTCGATATCTCAGAAGCAAATCAAATAAATACTCCCAAGAAACCGGTCAAAGGCCTTTTCTGCGTCCAGGGACACCAGGGCCGCAGGTATCTGGGAATTCCCGGACGCAGAAATGAGATGAAAATCTTCCGTCGTGATCTGATGAAAGGCGCCCGGCAACAAAACCCACTTGCTCTGGACTTATTAATGTATGCCAGACTTTGGCCAGTCTGCAAGCAAGGATTTTGGCCAAGATTTTCATATCCACGTTTATTAGTGATATTGGATGGTAATTCGTGCATTGATATCGTGTCCTTACCCGGCTTAGGTAGGACCACCACAATTGCCTCTGTAAGGGTGAGATCAGTTAGACCCTGTTTGTAGACATAGTTATACATGTCTAATAACTGTGTCCCCAGTTGAAATTTAAAGGCTTTGTAGAAGTTAGATGAGTAGCCATCTGGTCCTGGCGCTTTATCCATAGGAAGCGCATCTATAGCTGCATATATCTCCTCCACAGTCAGGGGAGACTGTAGAAGAGTTATTTGATCACAGGACAGGTATGGGAGGTCAATATCTTGAAGAAAAAAGTCTAGTGCAGAACATCAATAAGATTGTGAGAGGGCTGAGTACAGGGTTTGGTAGAATTTCTTGAAACATTCGGTAATCTCCCTAGGTGTAGTACAAAACTTCCCTTCAGTCTCTTGGACCGTAACAACAATCCTATCTGCAGCTAGTGATCTGAGCCTTAAGGCCAAGAACTTACCAGCTTTGTCCCCCTGGTCAAAGTAATTAACCTTGGCCCTCAGATGAAGGTGTTCGACCCTATCACCCAGAAGGGTGTTATATTGAAATCGTAAATTTTATAGTCTTTCAAAATCTGTAGATTGCAATTGGGGGATAGGGATTTCTCCAGAATTCTAATTTGTTGTAAAAGTGACGAAGATTTGGAGGAGATTTTCTTTTTCCTAACAGATGCTAGCCTAATTATTTCTCCCCTTAATGAACATTTTAGGGCCCCCCAAAGCACGTCTAATTTAGGCGTGGATACTATGTTTAATTTATAAAGTCTGTTATGAATTTAGAGAGAAGGTCGACTACCTCCTGAGATTTCAACAGTTGGGGATTAAATCTCCAGATTTTATCCCGGGCAGTAGATGAGGATATGGACCACTGCAGGAGAGTAGGATGGTGATCCGAGATCACCTTGGAAAGGTAAGCGCAACTCTGGACTCCCACCAGGTGCTCAACCCCCAACAAAAAGAAATCAATTCTAGAGAAAGTGTTATGGGGCGCTGAGTGAAATGAATATTCTTTAGTCGATGGGAAAAGGGTCCTCCATGGATCCACAAGACCCAGGGTATTCATCAAGTCTTTAAGAGCCAATTGCGCAGGAGTATGGGGAGTGTTTTTCCCTGTAGACCAGTCCAAGGTATTATTGAGAACTAGATTCCAGGCTCCTCCAAGTGTAATGGGAAGTTGGGCCCAAGGTGCTAGCGTAGCCAGATTCATAAAGAATTGTGGGTTGTCACCACAGGCCCATAAATCGATCCCAGTACTACTTCAGTGTGACCAAGAATGGCTCTCACCAATATGTATCTACCTTGGGAATCACTCGTCGACTGAAGCAGTCGAAAGGGTATACGACGTGCAATTAATATCGCAACCCCATTTTTACGAGTATCTAATCCAGCCCCGAAAGCATGCCCCACCCAGGATCTTCTTAAGGTAGGAATCTGCGAGTTAGGCAGATGGGTTTCTTGGATAAAAGCAATATCAACATTTAGTTTGTTGAGATGCAACAAGATCTTGGCCCTCTTTGTCGGGGATTGAGCACCCTTAACATTCCAAGAGCAAAGCTTTAACACAAATACCATAACCAAGTCAGATACAGATAATATTCTTGTATCCCACATATTTCCTCGAGATCTAAACACTTCCCATGTGATAACGTTTGAACATATAGTGGCCTCTCCTTAACAGTCCCAACCTACCCCACAACACCCATCAGTATGTACAAAGTCCCCCAGATCCCCTTAAACCAGTATCTCATCTCGTGATGCAACACAGTTCCTGGAGTTTGATAAGGGGAATTATTATTCCCACCCCTTAACAATCCCTCTGAATTATCCCCATCCCCACTCCCCCCTACACCCAACCCTCTAGCCCCAAAGCCCACATCAGGGTAAGTTATACCCCAACGAACGGGAACAAAAATATGGGTCGTAACCTTCAACAATCTTAATTTCAAAACTATAAGTAGTAGCAAGGTATTCCTATGGCCCTAAATACCCCTGTGGGGTTTACTTCCACCCTGCGCCAGTACGTGACGCACTGATTAGACTGCAGTTTCACCCAAGAACCCTTCCTCCTGAACCCTCCCCGCACCACATATTCGGATAACAGTTACAAGTATTAAAAGCATGAAAAAAAAAAAGGGGGGGGGAGGAGGGGGGCATCAAGTCCATATTGTTCGTATTGTTCATCGTTAATTTTAAATCCAGCTGGTAATGCCCAAGAAACAAAAAAAAAAAAAAAGAAAATTAATGGGGGAGGCATACAGCCACCCATATAACAGTTCTGCTGGCCATCTTCTTGTGGTGCAGTGAATTTTGGTAACTTCCATCGGTCCAAGAGTCGGAGTCTCCATAGAAATTTCCAAGGGACTACAGTGTTGTATGTAAATGCCATACTCTAAGGAGGTGATATCGATCTGCAGAACTTCAACGAGCCGGGAACAGATCGGGGAACATTTTATTCAATGCAGGAGCAGCTGATTGAGCTGTATCAAAGGAATGCCAGGATTCAGAATGTAACACCATCAGCTTGGAAGGGTACTGGACCTTATACTTAATACCAGCCACAATCAATTTGGACACCAGTGGGTGGTATTCCGCGTGGCGAGATCGCACTGAAGCTGGCAAGTCTTGAGCCAGACGAATCTGCTTGCCCTCCCAAACCACTTGCTGTAGGCCTCTAACTTGCTCCAAGATGTGGGTTCTATCCAGGTAGTTTAATAGTTTAATAATGACCGGCCTCGGGGGCTTGCCGTTGCCTGGCTTGGGGCGAAGTGAGCGATGCGCCCTCTCAATAATGTATACTGGGTTATTCGGAGATGGCCCAGCTATCTTGGCTAGAAATTTCTGAAAAAACAAGATGGGAGACGTTCCCTCTGCCTCTTCTGGGAGGCTGAGAATAACTATATTATTCCTCCTACTACGGCCTTCCAGATCTTCTAACTTGGTTTCCATTTTGTGCAGGCGTTGCTTTTAGGCTACCACCTCTGGCTCCAGTTTGCCCTTCCAAGTCTTGAGTGATGCAGTCCGTGCAGAAACATCTGCAATTGCCCGGTTTGTATCAGAAAGCTCCTCCCTTAAACATTTAATCTCCCTTGTTATGTCTTGTAGTGCCATCTTAAATGGTTGTAACTCCCCAGAAATTTTTGCTCCGATAATGGAGTGGGCCCAGATTGCTGTGCTGTAGGTAGCAGCGCCTTCGCGGTATTACCGGACTGCCCTTTAGATCTCTTCGACCCCTTCTCGGGGGTTTGTGGGGGAGTATGCCGCGGAGGCGCTTGGCGCATTTCGGCCTCCATGACCTAGATAGGCCCAACTCCCTTGATCACTAAAACGTACAGCCAGTCATGGATTCCATTTGAAAACCACAATGTGTGATCAGCAGTATTCCTGAGTCCACCTAGCACCAAAGTGAAGCTGAAAAAACGCCGACTTAAAATATGATGCAAAGTGAGGGGATGAGTCGGGAGACGGCTTCTAGCGCTGCTAGCCCGACCATGACATCACGTGATCTGGAAAGGATCCTTAAAGATCATCTGGACAGGATAAGATCAGATATGGATGCTAACAGCAGGTGGGGGATCAATAGGAGGGGAATACAGGAGGATACCAGTTCCTGCGCAAGGGAAAGGCGTAAGTTCAGTAAGACCAGAAAACCCTGCTGGTGGACCCGGGAGGTACAGGAGGTGGTGAGGGAAAAGAAGGCAGCCTATAGGCACTTCAAATGCTAAAGGAGTGAAAGAGATCAGGAGGAATATGAGCTGATAACCAAGAGAGTCACCAGGGTGGTGAGAGTAGCTAAGGCAAAAAAGGAGCAGTCCTTGGCCAGTGGCATCCAGAAGGGAGACAAGGGGTTCTTTAGATACATGGGGGAAAAAAGGAAAGTAAGGGGGCAGATCAGCAAGATAAGGATGGGGATGGTTGGGCACAGGAGGCGGGGGAACAGGCAGAATCCCTAAATGAGTACTTTGTCTCAGTTTTTACTGGGGGGGGGTGGAGGGGCTAGGTCTTGTGAGGGGAGCGGGGAAAAAAATCAGAGCAAGGGGTGGGACTGGTAGAGACCAGGGTCCCTGATGGGTCTGGGGAAATGGAGTGGCCACCACAGACAGGTGGGGGGCCCAGCAGTGCAGGGTGACAAGGGGGATGAAGTGGAGTCTGAAATCCCAGTAGAGAGAGAGAGAGAGAGAGTAAGGGAAGCCCTCAGGTCCCTTCAAACAGAGAAAGCACCTGGGTCAGATGAGATACATCCCAGGGTGCTGAGGGAACTGTTGGATGTCCTGACAGTCCCTCTAGCGGAGCTTTTCAACATCTCTCTGAGGACTGGGTGGGTGCCCCAAGACTGGAGGGTGGCCCATGTCATGCCAATCCACAAGGGGAGATCAAGAGAGGAGGCAGGAAATTATAGGCCCATTAGCCTGATGTTGGTGATTGGCAAGGTGATGGAGGGTATTGCCAAGGAAAGGCTAGGGGGATTACTGGAGCAAACTGGGTACTTGGACGATAGGCAGCATGGCTTTTTCATGGGAAGATCGTGCCAGACAAATCTTGTTGAGTTCTATGACTGGGTGACGAGGGCCATGGACCAGGGTAGACCAGTGGACATCCTCTTTCTGGACTTTAGCAAGTCATTTGATTTGGTACCCCACAGTGGCCTGCTGGCTAAGCTGAAGGAAATGGGGATAGGGAGACAGTTGTTAAGATGGATAGGAAATTGGATCTCTAAGCATACTCAGAAGGTGGTGGTTGGAGGCGTAGCCTCATCCCCAAGGTGGGTTATTAGTGGGGTTTCCCAGGGGTCAATTCTGGTGCCACTCCTATTCAATGCCTATATCTCAGACATCAGGAGGGGGATCAGGAGTGAGATGAGTCTGTTTGCAGTTGACTCAAAACTGGGTGCAGTGGTTGATGGGGTGGAGGGAAGGGTGGTGTTGCTGGAGGACCTGGAGGCTCTGGAAAGGTGGTCAGAAAAATGGAAACTAAAATTCAATGCAGGGAAGTACAAGGTTCTGCACCTGGGAGTCAGAAATCCAGACCAGGGGTATACCCTGGGAGGAGACATGATTCAAGTCACAGAGGGTGAGAGGGACCTGGGGGTAGTGGTAGATATCAAAATGAACAACTCAGAGACCTGTAGGAGGGCAGTGACAAGGACAAATAGGATGCTGGGCTGCATCACCATGGGATTACCTCCAGAAAGGTGGAAGTGATCCTTCCACTGTACAACTGCTTGGTTAGGCCACACCTCGAGTATTGTGTACAGTTTTGGAGATCACATCTAAAGAGGGACATAACACTCCTAGAGAGGGTCCAAAGGAGGGCAACCAAAATGATCTGGGGCCTGGGGGAGAGGACCTATGTGGAGAGGCTCAAGGAGCTTGACATGTATACCCTGGAGGAGAGGAGGGACAGGGGGGACATGATAGTGGTCTTTAAGTACATGAAAGAGATCAATAAAGGAGGCCCATTCAGGGTGCTTCAAAGGAAGGAGGGTGGGGCAACAAGAGGGCACGGGTATAAGCTGGAAGGGGGCAGGCTCTGAGGGGAGAGGAGGAGATGTTATTTCACTGAAAGGGTGTTGGAGCCATGGAATGCACTGCCCAGGGAGCTGGTAGAGGTGGAGACTGTGGACGAATTTAAGAGGGAATGGGACAGGTACAGGGGGAGGGTAAATCTGACCAGGTCCAATACAGGTGGAACGACTGGGGAGGGTATAACCCAAGGGGGAGGGGTGGACACAAAAATCAACCTTCAGTTCGGGTGCTGAAAATTGAGCAGACTCAAGAGACCATTAGGCCTGTTCTGCTGGCATTTTATTATGTTAGTATATTAGTAGCACAAGATCAGATAACACCACAACATAGACATCCACTCACTTGAAGCACTTAAAAAGAAACAGATTCAAATGCATATGCATGCATTATCCCTGAGTAAATACTGGAGAGAAAAACAAATTCCAACAGGTCTCACAGTCCACCCTCCCCCATTTGGTACCGTTGACAAAATATTTATGAAGGATTGGGAAGAAAATATTGAATAAGGCCTCAAATGATCTAATACTAGCTACTATAAAAGAAAATAAACCTACTGAAGAAATAAGGAAAGCAAAATTGTAAATGGTCAGGAGACATACTGTACAAGACCTAATAAAAGAAGAAAGTTCAAGGAAATTGGAAGAAAAAATCAAAACATTTCAAGAAGAGCTAAAAGGGTATAGAAACAAAAAGCATGAACAAGATGTAAAATTTATAACTGGCATGGAAAACTAGAAAATATAAGATATAAACCACAGGAAAAGCAAAGACTCCATGTGTAAAATGTTGACACAACTGAGAGTGAGACAGAAACCAGTGATGGTAATTGCACAGAACCAGAACAACAGGTTTTTCATGAGGGCCTGTACGAAGGGGCCAACATTTCTAACAGAGGAAGAGGAGGAGGAGGAGGATGGGTTGAGGAAAATGAAACAGTGGATAGAGGCAAAGTAGGAAAATGAAACTATGGGGCATTCTCAAGGAACAGGCAGGGCGCAAGGCGAACACAGAGGTAGACAAAATGTAGGTCATAAACCTAGCAAATACTAAAATGACCAAAAGTCAAAAAAGTGTTTTAGCAGAAGGGTTAACCTTTGTTCCATCAAACAGATTGAATGTGTCTGGAATTAAAAGACATGCTTTTAAAACTGTACAGGCAACTACAGTGCATGTAAAAGTGCATTTCAATAGAGTTTCAAAAGAACAAGGAAAGTGCCAACTTACACTATGTTAATGTAATAAGAAGAAATGCAGAAGGTACAGAAGAAGAAAAGCTCAGCATCCAAAGAAAAAAAACAGAGTTTAGGAATACTGTATAGCAGCTTAATTTAGGGCCCTCTTTATTTAGCGTGGAGAGGGGTGCAGTACTATTTAGCACCTGATTGAATTAGCACGTCAGCTTCATGTCCAGGTACAGCACTATGCTCCCTGTAATATTAGCGATCAGCTTATTTTAGCACTTTTGTCAGTTAAGCTAATATAGTGAAAATAAACTGAAAGCTAATATTTCCTGCTATACAGTAAATCACTGTTTATTTCTAATAGCACCCTGAGCCCAATAGTAATAACTTTTGCAGAACTAGTAAAAGAGGATCTGGAAGAAATCTTCAAAGCACACAATAAGGAAGTTAAACAGAATATGATGAAGAAGCACAGTACAATAAGAATATTCTGATAAAAAAGCAGAGAAAAGTAGAGGGGTAGTATTTTGGCCAAAAGAGATGTACCTAAAACAAATGTAATGACAACGTGAAAATGAGCAGTACTATACAAGACTCAGTAAAAATCCCACAGAAAAATGAAAAAAAAAAGAAATATGTGGTATAGTCAGCAAAGCAAAAGAGAAAAATTGGATCACTAATGCAAGAAAGCATTTTCATGACAGTGCAACAACCAGTAATGCCAACAACATATTTGCTTCCAAAAACTTGTGAGAGGCAACAGGAACACAAATTGTCAATAGCATAGTGTCTGTGACTGAGACCCCTTCTGAATATGTTGATTGTTGCCTGAGACCATATGTGAGCAAACAAAAATTGTTCATAGAGGACACAAAAGCAGCACTGAATTCACTAAAAGATGTTACAATAGAGGAAAATATACTACTAGTCACATAAGATATTGAAAATCTATATAATATCCCACATACACAAGGGATGGAAGAATAAAGAAAAACCTTAGAAAAAAGAAATCAGAACATATATAACCCCAAATAATTCATCATACATCTAGCAGATTTTACTTTAAAATCCAGTTATTTTCTGTTCAATGCCAAATTCTATCAACAATACCATGGCATGGCCCAGGGAGCAACATTTGCACCCTCGCTGGCAAATCTTTTTGTTAGAAATTGGGAAGGCAGCCAAATATAGGACAGCACAAGAAATAAACGGAAAGAGAAACTGAGACTATGGGCCATATTCCAGAATGCATGGTGCAACTCACAGGGATATGCGAGCTGCCTCAAGTGGTGGTGACAGCCCTCTGTTCTCTGGTTGGAAGCTGTTACTAACAATTTGGTCTGGTGGTAGTGAGAGTACCACAGACATCGAACAGTGAGGGTGGGGGTGAGAGCTCCATACCAAATGGATTATTATTTTATTGTTTCTTTCCTTTTCTGTGATTAATATGCTCTTCCTTGCTACGAGAGAGGTCGGAGGGAGGGGTTTGTTGGTTTAATTTAGTTCTATGATAGTTTAATTATTATTTTTGTTTCGATATTTATTTTTAAATTAATTTGTGATTGATATAGTGGAAAGTGTTAAACCCATATCAGCATGTGCTGGGGCAGAGTTTCTGTGGGCAGGTGCTATTCCCCCTCTAGACTGAGGGACCTGCCCTCTTCGACTGTCTCCCCATTGCAACACGAGGTTTACGGACATTGTCGTGCTTTGGGGATTGCACGGAGGAGGCGGGGTGTGGGGTACTTCGGCCGGAGGGGAGGGAGCGGAGTGAACGGAGTGGGGTGGTGAAGTCAAGGAGATGCCCTGGGGCGAAATGGGTCCAGAATAGAGGTGCGCGATGCCTGGTTCCCATACCCAAGGGCTCCACTGATAATGAGCAAGTGGCCCGTCCCTCCAAGGCCTCTCATCCAACTCGGGCGGTGTTGTGCAATGCCAGGTCTATAAAGAACAAGACGGCAACTATTGCTGATCTTGTTGAGTTATTTGACCTGGCTTGCATCACCGAGACTTGGCTGGATGAAAATGTTGGTCCTATGTTGGAATCAGCTATTCCAGCCAGGTACACAGTGATACACTGCCCTAGGCTGGATTGAAGGGGGCACTATTTGTTTTAAATCACAATTGGGCCTTGTGGAAGTTCCAGTGTTGACCCCCAGATCCTTTGAATGTATCATGGGAGCAGGTGCGAGCTGCAGGATTCTGCTTATTTACCACCCACACGGTGACAAGAAAGATATTCTGCAGGAAGTTGCAGACTTCTTTGTCAATTTGGTGTTGGAGCCTTCCACGTGGCTGATCCTGGGGGACTACAATGTCTGGGTCGATGATGAACTCTCACATTTTGGCCAAAACTTCCTCCAACTAATTACTATGTCGGGCTTTACACAGGTTGTTACCACTGCCACCCATATTCAGGATCACTCTCTGGATCTGGTGTTCACTCTGGGGATAGCGATCATACAGCTGGTGGTGGAACCAGTTGGGTGGTCTGACCATCACTCCATAAGGTTTCATTTCATGAACCCCACCCATGAGACCACCCCCTTTGGAGATGGTCCGGTATTGCCCTTTGAGGGGGGGTTACCCCAGAGGGTCTGATGGCGGTACTGGACCTATGGAGTTGGCCTGTGGAGTGCACGGAACCAGATGCCCTAGTGGTGCACTATAATAATGTGGTACTGGGGGCTCTGGATTCCATTGCACCTGTCTGTGTTCGCCTCCTCTCCCTTTGCCCCCGGTCCCCATGGTTTGATGCGACTCTGACGGAGTTGAGGAGAGTGGGATGAAGATTGGAACGCGGCTGGAGGAAATCTGGCCTGGGGGAGGACAGACTTAGACTGATGGCCAATTATGTAGACTACCAATCAGAAATCTCCCATAAGAAGGCAGAGTTCCTGTCCAGGGAGATAACTGCATCAAGAAATTGACCGGTTCAGCTCTTTCGAACTGTGGACAGACTGTGCAATCCAGCCTGCCTGAGGGATTGGAGAGCTTTTTCACAAAAAGAGTGTGATGAGTTTGCTCAGTTTTTTGATGATAAGGTGTCCTCGATCAGGTCAGAGATCCGCAGTATGCACTTACATGAGCTGGGCAGTGATTGATACATGGTCACAGGCCCTTGGTTTATCTGGACAGACTTTGACCAGCCAGTGATCATGGACATCGTGAAGATTGTCCAGGGCTTGCAACCGACTTGCTGTAGTTTGGACCATGGTCCCACGTGCCTCCTTGTGGGGTGTATGGATGTGATCAGACCAGCCCTTGCTGAGATTGTCCTGTGCTCTTTGGAGCAAGGGGTGTTTCTGAAGTCTCTGAAAGAGGCTATCGTAACTCCCCTTTTGAAGAAATCTTCCCTTGACCCTGACTGTCTCGCCAACTACAGACCGATCTCTAACCTTCCCTTTTTGGGCAAGGTTATTGAGAAAGTAATTGAACACAAAACAACCATAAAATGACAAAATGACAGCTATGCAGTTGCATAGCACTGCAAAGAGAAAGGACATGGATCTATAACCACATTAAGGTTCACAGGAATTGAACAAGTGAAACTGTCAGGAAGAGGGGATGACACAGATAAATAAACATGCATATATAATTCCTTTGATTTGATTGCCCATCCTCTCCTTTTCGACAAGCTGAGTTCTGCTGGCCTCTCCACTTCCGCTGGTGCATGGTTTAGCTTCTACCTCTCCAGCTGCCAGCAGTTGGGTCAGGTCATTGGCATCCTATCCCCTCCACTTCTGATCCAGGCTGGTATCCCTCAGGGCTCCATCCTGCGTCCCATCCTCTTTTCCATCTTTTTCAGTGACCTACACTCCATCTCTGTTACCTCACATATTCATATGTATGAAGATGACACAGTTCTCTATTCCTTAGGCCCATCAATGGAAGCTGTGGAAGTCTGACTCCATCAAGACTTTCACAATGTTCTACATTTTTTCTGGCCAACCAGCTCTGGGTCAACACAAAAATTAAAAAAAAAAATAAATAAAAACAAGTGTCCATGACCTTTGGTTCCAGACAGAAACTAGCTAGGCCTGTTTCTCTCCCTTCCTTTACCATCCTGGATGATTCTTCCCTTGTAGTAATTCACTCCTTCAGGTACCTTGGTGTGTGGCTTGACAGCAACCTTAAGATCTCTGCCCATAGCAATGCCATCCATGCTAAGCTCTGCTCCAAGCTTGGTGACCTGTGTCAGAGCAAAGACTGCTTGATCTCACATGTCAGCTGGAAATTAGTTACAAAGATGGTGCTACCAGTCTTTGACTATGCCATGGTCTATGGTTCTGCCCCCTTCCTCTTCCTTTGCCAGACTGGACACCCTGTGTAACACCTTCTGTTGTTTTGTCACTAACTCATCCCTTCATTCACATTAATGCATTCTCTATTCTTCCCTCTCCATACTCCTCCATCTCTCCCATCACCTGCACCACTGTGCTTCTTCATCTCTAAATATTGGTTTAAGACAATTCCCTTATATCTTTTCACTCATATCTCCCCGACTCCATTCACCTCATACTCCCTTCATTCCAGGGTTCCCGCTCCTTCTCAAACCCACACCCTCACTCTTTCACTGGACAATCTGCCCTATCTAATTGCCTTTCCTCAGCTTGGAACCTCCTCCCCACTTCCATTCATCTTTCACCCTCCTCAACATCCCATAAGCATCAACTTAAGCTCATGTCCTTACCTCTCTGTGTCTGTCAACTCCCCACCTTACGTGCTTTTTCCTTCCCCTCAGTTTGTGCATCCTCCTGGAGTTAATATTACTTCTCATAATGTTCTTTGCACTGAATGTTTCAATCTGTTGTTGATTGCATCTATGAATGTTTAGCATGTTTAGCAACAGCTTAATCTGGTTCAAGGTCAGTTGGCATTCATCGGTATCCCCTTCCCCCGGATTGCGCCTGAAAATAGGCAGGATTTGTCTAGTGCACTTACCCGGTCAACAAAAACTAAATAAATAAATAAAAATGTCATGGTCTAGTAGTTGCTGTATATGATGTGCCTTCTTACCATATTTATGCTATTTTTTGTTTGCACTTTACTTGTATTGTGTTGTTCAGTCCAACTGTGATTGTGTGACCGTATCCTTATCCTTACCCCCAAGTCACGATTGGAAATGAGCCTTGGCTCAGTATGCCTTTCCCAGTTACTAAATGTTAATTAAATAAATAAATAAATAACATAACATAATTATGAAAAAAGTTACTATAGAGAAAGACGTATTGGCTCCATCAATTAGAAGGAATGCAGCCTAAAGGATTTAACTATGACCCTGGACTAAGCAGGTTTCTAATAAAATAAATATCTACAGAGACTTTAATACTAAAAGTTAGGGACAAGCTATTACTGTGATTTAATAATGAATGGGGCTGTGGAATGGGATCTGAAGAGTTGCCCCACTTCTTAAAGAATGTGTAAATTAATTGTTTTAGACTACTGTATGTGTAATTAAGTTTCTTAAATTTAGCTTCAAATAAGTAGAGGGAGCTTTTTAGTGACATACATTTAGCCAACTAGAAACACATGGTGCATCCTTAAACCAAGGATATTACGCAACCTGACACTAAATTATATGTTTTTTACTTTTATTTTTACTAGAAGCAAATAAGATATAGGAAGCTATGTAGCATAGTGTGAAGCATGATTCAGAGACAAGGACAAATAACTATCTGTGGCATATAAATTGGACCTTACATGAAAGATGCATGGTGAACAATAAGATTGGACCTAAAAAGATATGGGCCCACCCACAAAGAGGAGGACCACAAATAAATGCATATGTTGTCCTATAGAAATAAAAAGCAGGCACTAATATCACAGAATTAATGATCTAGCATGTTTAACTAGATAGTTTCTGGCTCAAACTCAAAAATTCATACAACAGCAGTTAAACACGACAGTATACCTCAGGATTTCTGAGAGTACATTAAGACAATGTGTTATATACCACATAGCACCCTGTCTCAGCTCAGGTAAAAAACTTCAAGAAAAGTGGTGCGTCCTGAGTACTGAGTAGTGAGTTCACAGAAAATAACTAGTGTGTTTAAAACTAAAGTGGTTCAAGAACCAAATGATGAGTTACATTTAGATTTTAGAAGCACCTGAAATGGCGGAGTTGCACATAACTGTTAAAAATAATAAAAAGATACATGTGTGGAATTGGACAATGCTATTGTGATAATACAGACAATAACGTTAGTTCATTGCAGATCAAATTCCTATATCAGTTGACCTGGTAAGCTAGAAAATGTAAAAGTAAATACACAAAATGGTGGATGTCAGAGGGCACATTCAGCAATAGGGAGTTGTAAAATGTAAAAAAGACACACAAAATGGCAGATGTGAGATTGCGCATATGCCAACCTAGAGATTGGAATGTAAAAGGTGAAGTTAGCACTATTAACTCAAAAGCAAAGGATTCTTGCCAGAATTCTTTTTTAAACTTATTAAACCATTTGGTACACCACTACAAGTGTTGATCTTACTGCCAACAAGAAATTTTGATGAGGGTTATTAACCTGATAGTTTTAAAGTCTCAATTATAAGTTTTACTGGTGTGTTTATATGGATTGGGTTTGTGTTCTATAAAATTGAGCTATAGTAATGAAATGAATGTTTGCACAAATTGTCTTGAATACTTTGTTGCTTGGTTACCAGCACAGCCGCTGGAGTACAGAAAGGCAATCATGAAATAGCAATGTAGCTCAGTAGAAGGCAGAGTTAGGATACCAAAATGCTGCGATGTAACACGTGCATGCACACTGTCACGTACACATCAGCCTTGCCATAGCAGTCCATGAGGGGATGTTCTTTAAAGTCTGAAGCAGGAAACCAATGATGACCACAAAGCAATCTAAAGTTGAAGATCTGTGGAACAGGCACTTGAACCACATACAAAAATGATGATTTAAAAAGATACGTGTTTTTGCTAACTCACTGCACAGGTAGATAAGCAGTAAAAAAGAAGTGGTAAGAGTAAAATATCTACAGTCTGTTCTTTTTTTTTTTTTAGAAGTGCACAGACTGTTCACATAAGTTTATTTTTGAAAAAAAAATAATTGATTAAAGTCCCATTTTAATTTTTGTAAATTTTGATCCACCCCCCCAAGCTGACCTGGTCACGTGCTCCTTTTCAGCTTTGGAAGTTTGCCTCTTTAGGTCTGCCAGGTCTTCCTCACCCTTTTTTTTATGACAGGAGTAGGTGATAATGACCCTCTAATAACAGCCTTAAGAGTTTTCTAATGTGTAGTGGCAAATGTCTCCCTCTTTCCATTATGCAGTAGAAACTGTTCTATATGTTCTTTTACGTGAGGCACAATATCAGTTTTTTTTTTTTACTGGCTCCTTTTCCCAGAGATTCCAGTCTACCTGCATTGCTTGCTGCACCCCCATCCCCTGGTTTACCCCCTTGGGCACGGCCACCAGGCAGGTGCCCCTTCCCCAAGGAACTCAGTCTCCAAGCCCTGGTTTACCCCCAGGGCAGGGCCACCGGAGCAGGGGACCCCCCACTTGGCAGACCTTGGTCTGTAGCAGAAGTGGCAATGGAGAAGGGGGCTATCATTTGTGGGTTGGCATTATCTGTGAGAGTTTTTTTCCTGCGGTGGGGACCTGCAATGATGTCAACATCTGCCCCACCCCCCGTTGTGTGGCACTGGCAGCGATGGTACCCCAGCCTCCACTAGTGGTCCTCATAGTGCCAGACACTCTTCCCCCCATCCCTTCAGAGAAGGAGAATAGTCCCTAGGATGCTTAATCCTTCTCCTCTCCCCGGCTGGCCCTCTGCTTCTTGAGTGTGTCAGTGAACCCAGGATGTCAGCACTGCAAGCAGACACCTTGCCACTTTGTCAGCAGGCTGGGTATTTTTTTTTTAACAGTATAGGTTCAAGTTTCCAGGATTTGCTACTAGTAGGGATCCCCCAATTCTGGAAGTTTAAGATGACTAGGGCATGGTCTGTGATTGTAATTGTGTCACTGACTGAAGAACGGACAGAGAGAATAAGGGTCTGTGAGATCAAGATGGCATCCAACCTGGCATAGTTGGCAGGTGAATGAGAATAATGGGTGTATTCTCTGCCTGTAGGGAAGAAACGTCTTCGTGCATCAACCAAGGTGTGATCTGCCATCAGCTGTAGCAGTGCTTTGGCATTCCTGGAATGCAAAATCTAATTTTTTGAGGATCTGTCCAACACTGTGTCCCTAACACAGTTACAGTCTCCAGAAAGAATCCATGGGTCTGTAGAATCTGCCATCTGCTTGGACAGCCTGTTGAAGAATTCTGGACATTCTATGTTTGGGCCATTGATCAAGCCTATGGCAACTTTCTGCCCCATATTCAGAGTCACCTGGACCAGAATATAGCTAACCCCTTCATCAGTACACACTTTGGTCACCACACCTGGGAAACAGTGACAGAACCATATAGCACTGCTCCAAGCTTTAGAGGAAAAAAAAGATCCATGCCACTGTCCTCCCCAGTTGTAATTTAGGTGTTCCCCCTCCATCTCAGTATGTGAGTTTCCTGGAAGCAGATCACATCTGATTGCATAAACTTAATCTTCTCCGGAACCTTCTTCCTCTTCATGTGGGATTTCAGCCCATTAGTATTCCAAGACTGAATTTTTAGAGTGTTATCCACCATTACCTTGAGATAAAATAACCATGGCCTGTATTTCTTAAGAAATAGCCCTCAAGAGAAAACAATACTGCATGAATTTATCAAATTTTGTAACCAATCCAGAACTGTAACATGCCCAGGGCCCGAGTACCAGACTTGCACCCCGGGACCCATGCCCCATCTTCCCTTCCCATCAAAGTTTATCACACCACCCACAACTAGAAATGTTTGTACCCCCCACTCCAAAACATCCCACGATGATATCAGAGCTTGAAACTTGCAACCCTGAATGAAGCCAAACAACCCCCTTAGAGTAATCTATAACCCCCCATCACCCCCACTCTCCAAATACCCTGAGCAATAGAACCCCTTCTCTTCAAACAGTGTAAAAAATGTAGCACACACAAAAACACTTTACAAATACTCCCTTCCTAGTAGCTCATACTAGGACATGCAGCATCCCACCAGTGTGATGGATGCAAGATAATAGTCTAAGCAACGTTAACCATCTATCCAGTAGGTCAAAATCAGTGTAATGGCTGATGCATTTATTCTGGCCAAGGCCCAGCCACACCCACACAGAGGTGGAGGCATTGGGGAACACCAGCTGTGCAAAGCACCCCTCAATTTTCTGTAAGCAACAGTAAAGCATCCCCCCAATATCTGAATGCAGATTTATGGAGATGTGTGGCAGCACAGGAGAGGCCAGGAGCTGCCACCCAACCATCCTGCATCAGGCCTACTGATTAGTGAACATTAATCTCATTGGCAGATTATATTGGCTCACCACTAGAGGGACCTCACTGCTTATGCACTTCTTTCTGTCGGCCTGCCTACTCAGGAATTCCTCCTTCTCCTCTCCTCACCACCCTGCCAATACTCCCTCCTCTGCCCTAATCCCCATCATCACCTCCCCCCCTTGTCTTCCAAATACCCACCCGCCTTAGACCCACCCCGCCTCCCCTGTACCTACACCCAGTGACCACTAGGAGTCACTACATTCCACCCCTGCGGAGGCCCATTTCCCAGCCCACATTGTTCCCTTGACTACGGCTCACCACCCTCTCCCAGGCAATTTTGGTGCTGCCCTAGTTGGGACTTGAACCCTGTACCCTTACCACCAGAGTCCGTGTCACTGCCGCTAATCTAAAGTGGCAGCCACACTCCCTAGGAGGCAGTACAGCTTTCTTAACTCCCTTCTCCTCTACCACCTGTCTACCATGCTAGCCTACCTACTACTAAACTCCCTCCCCATCATCCTCCTTCTGGTTCCCCACTCCCACCAGCCGTTCATCTCCCCTAGGACACAGGCTATCTCACCCTTAATTCCCACCAACTTAGTTCCGACTCACCAGACGATGTCCATGCTCACGGACCAACAACTCCCATCTCCTTGCCTCTTCCCCTCCCTCCCCCACTCAGACAACTCACTATCCTTGCCCTTCCTGCTGTTAATTCCCTACCTATCCCCTGCTCCTCTATGATCCCACCCCCAACTCCCCCTAGCCATAGGCTTAATCTCTACCGCTGTGCCCTGGCCAGAACTATTGTCCTCCTACTACTCTTATCTGGCAATATCCACCCTAACCCCGGACCCCCCAGGACCGCCTCAGCAGGAGGGCATCCCGGGCTGCTGATTGCCTCCATGAATATATGCAGCGTCCTGAAAAAATTCGACTCCCTCCAATGTTGGGTCGCACAGCACAAACCTGACATCATTGCACTGGTGGAAACGTGGCTATCTAATTCCTCCCTGACTCCCTTGTTACCCTCCTGGCTACACCTATATAGCGAGGATCGGGTAACCAAGCGTGGGGAGGCTGCGCTATCTACACCAGGAGCTCCTCACTGGTATCGCCCTCCCTGCACGGTCCTTGTAAATGGGGCCCAAGCCCTCACCATTAAGCTTACCCGGACCCCACCAGATCCCCCTTTACCTCACCACTGCCTACATACCCCCAAGCTCAAAACCGCGCTTATTATCCCTTACTGACTACCTTGCCACCCTTCCCCACAATGCTGACAAAATCATAGTTGGGGACCTCAATGTGAACTGGCTCTGTCCCTCATCGTCCCCCACTCGGGACTCCTTCACAGCTCTGGATTTAACCCAACTAGTCTCCTAACCCACATGTGTGAACCCCAAGAGCGGTACTATCACCCTCCTGGATGTCATCATCACAAACCGCCCCCCTAAAATCCTGGACATCCAAGTCCTCCCGGACTCACTCAGTGACCACTCCCCTGTGCTCTTCCGCTGGTTGGCCACCCTACCCCGACCTACTGCTCAGCGCGTTCCCCGCCGGCGTTTCCGACCTTATGGACTAAAAAACCTAAAACAATATCTTGAACTGCAAGACTGGTCCCCGATTCTCCACGCCCCCGATATAGATACCGCTCTTGTCTTCTTTACCTCCACCTTTAATAAAGCCTGCGATCTCTTTGCTCCCCTCTCTGCCGTCCGCTCCAAAAGACCTAACCTGCCCTGGATTACCCCCACTCTCTCTATGTTGCTCAGGCACAGGGACAACCTTTGGTATCGTGCTAGCGAAACTAGGCACCCAGCTGACAGACAGGCCTACAATGCTGCGCGGAATAAGTGTACATGGGCCATCAGGAAAGCAAAAGCCGACCACTATCAGGCCTCCCTCACTGCCTCCTGGGGGAGCGCCCGTACCTTCTGGGATAAGGTCAAACAACTGAATGGGAACACCCGCTCCCCTCCTCCATCCCAGATTACCACCAACACCACCATCACGGACCCTGCCGACATTGCAAACCTCCTCAACACCGCCTTTACAGACCTTAGCCCCATCCTCCCCAGTAACTTCTTTGATCAGCCACCCACCCATCCTACCCCTGCCCCCCATCGCCCTGGCTTCCACCTTCGTAGGGTTACTACCCAGGAAGCCAGACTGCACCTGACCCATGCACTAAAAGGCAACAGTACCAGTGACATCTCCCTGGATCACAAAATTCTCCGGTTAGTCCTGGATCAAGTCCTCACCCCACTCACCTGCCTTTTTAACAAATCACTCTGCCTGGGTCAATTCCCCTCCTCGTGGAAAACTAGCAGCGGTCACTCCAATCCATAAAGGAGGTGACAGGTCCTTAGCTGGGAACTATCGACTGATCTCCATTCTCCTCCCTTTCCAAGGCGCTGGAAAACTAGTTGCCGCAAATATCTGAATACCTGACCAAATACAACATCCTCTGCCGGAACAGCACGGTTTCCGCGAGGACACAATGCTAGCACTGCCCTTATTGAATTCGCCTCCTTCCTTCACTCCTCATTGGATACTGGGTCCCTGGCGGGGGCTGTGTTCCTTGACCTATGAAAGGCCTTTGACACTGTCTCCCACCCCCTACTTCTGGGAGCCCTCTGTCACGCTGGGTTTGCCTCTGGACCACTGGCTTGGTGCTCCAGCTACCTTTCCGCCCGCTCCCAACGAGTCAAAATTGGTGGGACCCTTTCTGACCCTCGCTCAATCCACTCTGGGGTTCCACAGGGCTCCATCCTGGGGCCCCTTCTCTTCTCACTTTACCTTAACACCCTGCCCAGTGCATACCCTGGGAATATTCTGCTGTATGCAGATGATACCTTCCTCTTTGCCACTGACCGTAACCCCACTTCCCTCCAGGTCTCCCTACAAAGGGCCTATGACGTCGCTGAAGCTTGGCTTAAAGAGCATAGATTGGTCATAAATCTTAAAAAATCTAAAACCATGCTCTTCGCCCACCCTCAAAATAAATCATCCAACACCCCGCTCCGTATCCTTTCCGGCTCTAAACTACAACTGGAACAAGTCCAATCCTATAAGTACTTAGGGATCCTATTTGACTCAGCCCTCTCCTACCATACCCACATCGATGCACTCGCTTCTGTTACCAATATCCGACTTGGTATCCTGTACCGCCACAAAAACTGTCTCCCCACGCACTCCGGCTGGCAGTTACATCCTCCATACTCTCCCTGGTGGACTATGGGCTACCTATCTATGGGACTGCCAACATGACGGCCCTCAACAAAATCCGCCTCATCCTAAATAAGGCTTGCAGGCTAATCACTGGGGCCCCTAAGCTCACTCATACCTGCCAACTCTAAGATCTTGCAGCAATGCTTGACCTCGGCAAGGCGCCTGTTCATACCAAGCGTGCCTCATTTAAAAAAAAACCTTACTAGGACTTTCTCCTCCCGGGCTGTCTTCCGCCCTCCTCCCAGCACAGCCCCTTGTCAGCACCCGGACCTCCAGCAAAGCCACCTTCCTGGTTCCTCGTGCTAGGACTTCACTTGGACAGAGATCTTTCTGCCATAGAGCCCCCGCTTGGTACAACACTCTTCCTTGGGCCATCACTGATACCACCACCATCTCCACTTTCAAAAATGCCCTCAAAAGCGAGCTATTCAGCAGGCGCTGCTGCTCCTGTGCCTAACGGATGCTCTAACCCCCCCCCTTCTCTGACAATGCCCTCTGGGCTGCTCCGTCCCCTCGCTTCCTTATTACCTATCAACTTCTCTATTCCCATAATTCCATCTACCGACTGTATCTTAACTGACTGGAACAAACCACGTTGCACTCCTATGCTGCTTATACTTATCTTAGTTGCTACCCAGCCCTATACGGTTCGTACCCGCGTCTCCTGTACTACTCCTGTCCCAGGCACTACACTTGTGTAATCAGATATCATGTCACC
Organism: Neoceratodus forsteri; assembly: GCA_016271365.2. Classification (NCBI taxonomy): domain Eukaryota; kingdom Metazoa; phylum Chordata; order Ceratodontiformes; family Ceratodontidae; genus Neoceratodus; species Neoceratodus forsteri. The sequence goes on along the minus strand of CM028130.1, from coordinate 1,634,171,409 downwards.
TGTGTGACTGCTCTATCGAGTTACCTGTACTGCGACTATGTATTTATTCTTAGTTGTCAATTATACCATATTTTGCTCTGTATTACACTACCAATGTTGCTGTTACCATGTGCCTTTAATGCGTGTCTGTTTTTTCTTTTTTTGTTATCATGCGCTGCTCTGTATGTACCCTCTTTCTGTATTACCTGTATTATCTGTTTTATTCTGTATTTTCTACCATTGTTGACGAGGTACCTTTGGAAATGAGTGTATTCCAGGCATTAACCGACATTTGACTGAACCATTGACTCATTTTGTTGGCTCTAACTATTTCTCCCCTCAGTTGTATTCCATGTGACCTTGTCATTTTTTCAAGTTCATTTCTACACAAGCCTGATGTTATCCATAGTTGTTCATTTTTGAAATGCATTGTATGCATAACCAAGGTCACCACACAGTTTTCTGTATTGAATGGAGTAAAGCCCCAGTGTATGTAATCTTTCCTTGTATTTCATTGCTTTCATATTATGCATTTATTTTGATCATTTTTCTCTGCTCTCTTTCCATAAGCTTCAAACTGCCTATATTATGAATTGATACAAAAGAAGCACAGTATTTAAAGTATGGTCGGACCAATGCTGTGAAAAGTGGAACAATAACCTCTCTCCTTCTACTCTTGACATTTCTCAGTATGCATCCAACAATTCTATTACCCTTTTTGACCATCTCCCTGATGTGGTTATCAAAGGTGTACAAAACTGTACTTCTATTCAAAGTGGCCATCCAATCAAACATGGGCTATGGTGTATGCGATGAAGTACATAGTGGCCATTGCCATAGCAACTGAAGCCACATATTCAGGCAGGACCTCTCAGAGTGTTTTCAAGTAACAGGGGCACACAGATCAGTTGGCAAGGGCAAGAGCAAAGGGGAATTCAACATGATAAGATAGAAAGTGAACAAAATGCCATGTGTTGCACCATCAAGTTTCCTGCATTTCCCACCATCTGCCATTTTGTCCTGGAAGCAGTAAGTACCAACACAGTCATCAATTTATCCACCCGGAACAAGTTAATGAAGTACTTGATTAGGGTAAAACATTGGTTACCTCCCCAGGGTCTAATGCTTATACTTAACACCTACAGACTTTTAACCGATGACATGAGAGCACACTATCCCTCGCAGTACACATGGGAGATGGCAGGGGGGAGTGGCTAGTGAAAACAGGACCTTAGCACAATTTAAGGTGACAGGACCATATATGGCACATCCCCAGTGGGCATTAAGATCAGGGACAGCTGCAGGGCATTTCAGGGACCACACTAAATTAATTAAAAGCTGAAATGGTTTGAACCATGTCAATGCAATGTGCAGGTAGCACAGTCCTCTGCTGCCTACACCTCCCCTGAGTTTCCTCAGTAGTGTTGACAAACTCCTCAGCATTTTGGAGCTTGGTGAATATCTGTGGTAGTCTTCCTGGAGTACTGCTTGGGAGCTTTGCTGGGTATAGTAGGGCAAAGTCCAATACCCTTATATCAATTTAGCTTTAAAGAGCCCCTGACACCATTGTGACAACTTTGTGAAAATGTAATGTTTAGCACAAGTGAGTTTATATTTTATTGTTATGTCTGTATTTCTCATTCTTCTTTATCACTAAGGACATCTGCATGTAAACAGGATCACTACCCTATCTGTTCTGGCTGTTTGCCTACTTATGACATCACAGTTCTGTTTATGACATCACAGTCTGTTGTTGTGGGGAAAATTATGACGCCATAAACAGGGGATTCTTTATTTTATTTATTTCTTTATTTAAAAGTTGGTAACCGGGAAAAGCACCATGACCAGAAGTTTGTTTCCAGGGGCAACCTAGATTATGATGTCATATGCAGGATAGTGGAAAGAGCAAATAAAGTTTATGGAACAGTAAGCCTCTTTCATACAGCTGTCCTTGGTAATAAAGAAAAAAATAAATAATTATGGAAAATACTTGAAATACAAACTGAACTGTCTAACTCTCACATTTTTTCTAAGTTTTTATAACAGTGTCAGGGGCTCTTTAACTCCCTGAAACATCTGACACTGCATTTGTAGGTCCTGACTGAAATCCTAGAAGATCAGAATCTTACCACCATTCACTTCAGAGGGGCCCCTTCTGCCTAGCCACTCTCTGCATTGGTTCATTTTCAGGATATCTAAGCTATTCTATTAGATAGCTTCTTGGACAGTCACCCAGTCATGGCTTGAGTCCAGTGTGATGGCCCTTCTGTATCTCATAAGTGGCAGCCACTTGTTCCAGTCCAAGCTTCTCAGTGAGCCATCTCTGAACAATATGCTCTCCCCCTTGCCTTCCAGCCCCTTGGGGAGTCCAAAAAGTCACAAATTGGATCACTGATCATGATTTTCTTGATCCTCGGCCCTTTCACATGCATATAAACTTTTTCAAGGAGTGCTGCTTTCTCCTGTGCGAGGTCAGCAACTGTGTTTTCTAGTTTGCTGATCCATCACTCAGACTTACCTAGCCATGCTCTGTGTGTGGCTGATGTCTCCACCAAACCAGCCACTACTGAATTCAAGTGAAAAAGTTGTGCTGTAATATTAGTAAAACCAGCCTTAACCTCCTACTGTAAGTTTACTGTCAGTGTAGGTACGGTGGTGATCGTTTTGTCTTATGAAGCTTTCTCTTCGTCTTTTCCCATCTCAGCCGCCATTGTCTGTAAATGGGTTTGGGCTAACCCTGCTGTGCTTATTGCCTTCTTCACAGCCTCAATGCTCAGGGTAGTCTTGTTTTTGCTTTAATTGGGACATTAACATCAATTTCAGCCATCTTTTAAATGACCAGTTAGCACTTCACTGACGCATTAATGAAGTTATTTGTTGTTATATTTGCAGTGCTAAGGGGAGCCCAGCTAAAGTATGTCCACAATGTTTGATGCCAGCCCCCCCCACACACTATTTAGGTTGTCATAGCTTTTTTAGTGTAATAAATGTGAAGTCTAAAACAACACATTGAATTCTAAGAATTCTTTCTGTCATAATCTGTTTGAATTTTAATTAAACAGTGGAAATTTAATCACTCTTGCCTACTATTTCATACTGGAAAGGCTGATAAGAATAATAGAAATCACACAGTATAAAAGGGAATGCAGATATAGACAATTTCTACAATCGTTTGAAATGCTATCTTTCAGCATCAGACTTTTTTAAGCTATATGGTATATTCTTTCACTCTCTAAACAGAGCCAGAGAGCATTTGAATTAAACACTGTGAAAATATGTAATGCACAACTTCATTTCAGTGCCATAGCAACAACAGAGTTCCATCATTATTCATGCTAGTAAAAAGACTGTTTTGCTGGAAGGTGGTCTTCCCTCCCACATCTTTAGAAAGGTGAACACACATGATAAATTAGCTGTCATTTGTCCCAGCTTTCTGTGTCATTTTTATTCCACAGTTTATGTTAGAGATAGTAACCAAATCCATCAATGACTGTCAAAGACTTCTAACTCCTGCACAGTGTGCACACATTACAGAGCAGTACAAAGACAGCAACTGTTTTTTTTTTTGTGGAAGGGGACATACTTAAGACTTTCCATTCTATTCCGAATAAAAAATAATCAGTGACGATTCAAAATCAGTTCATGCAAGACTGATGCAAGACTGAAAGGTTAAACAATAAACCTGTTATGGTAATTCTGGTATTTTTAAGTGCACTCTTAATGTACAATGTCTCTGGAATTGAGGACTGTATGTTAACCTGCATTGCAGATCTGAAGGACCAACCATAGTAATGTCTTCCACACGTAAACGCAGATGCACATGGCTTTATGCACATAGAAATACAGTGCAGGATGCAATCTGATGCTCACTGGGCTTTTAATCTGTAGCCCTTGTTCAGCTTAAACACTTTTCACTGTGGCAGATTTATGCAATAACTGAGGATTCAAGGGAAATGGTGCCCAAGAGGTGCTGTCATATTCAATTAGGAATTGAAAAAAAATGACAACTTACAGAAAATGTTTAGAAGAAACATGCATAATAGTATATTAACCATCACTAAGAGAATATTCATGAACCTGCAAGTATGGTCTGTGCATCACTTTTAATTTCTCTAAATCAGTATATTAGTGCCTGTCAGCAGCACTCCCTAGACGGTGATCCAGTATCTTATGTATAGAGTGCACATTATAAATTACAGGAACTACGCAGCTAACTACTAGGCTTCTAACAATCATGGTAGTGAAAAAAAACAACTACTAAATTTCACAGCAGCTGGGGTTTAACCCTGCTGCTGCCAAGGGTATGCTATACTACTTAGACTTTCTTTTTGTTAATTTTGCACTATATTATTTAAAATTAAAATTAAAATATTTATTTATTCTCTTTATTGAATAGTAGGGATACTATATATGTTTTGTATCATTTTAATTGGACATTTTCATTGCAGTAAGGTTGTGCTGGCACTTGGTTATATGACCATAGTGCACAGAATGAAAATTAACAAAATGTAATGTTTACCAAGAATGTTTAATAGACCACTTAAAACCTACTAATTTAGAAATAAATATGGAAAAGCCACACATGCCTAACACAAACAAAAAATATATCAAATGTAAACAGTATGCTGATGATTGTACTACCTGTATGACTACAGTTAGTTTGTAACAAACAAAAAAAAAACAACAGAAATTACTTTTTATGATTTTTCTTTCTCTGAGGTCTATTGCAACATCACATTTGACACTACTAATTAACTACAGTGGTAACCAGACATATGTGCAGAACATTTTTAGGTACAGTATATCTAGGTATATCACTAAAAAATCCCATAGGAATGAATAAATACTTCCTGTGAAATATACAGATATATCTAAATAGTCTGGCACATATCTCTGGCTACCACTGTTTGCACTTCTTTAAAGGAAATAAACACATCTGCAAGTAAAACATCATCATTTTTTACAGTTAATCTTTTTATTGAGCCATAGAGCGATACATCAAACACATGGACAACACATAAGGTCCACAAACATGAAAATTACAAAGGTGTACAATCGAGATGTTCTGTGGTTACCACATAACTGTGGTATACATACAGATGAGGTACAGATACATATGGAGTGACTGCTTACCTGCCTGTTCTAGAGGGTATTTGAGGTAGTACCTACAACTGAGTTCTAGCAATAGGTAAGTACAGGCTTTGGGGAGGTCCAAAAGGAAGATGTTTCAGCAATGACAGTATTTGCGACAAGTGTGAGGAATTTCACCCACCAGATACTTTTAATTAATACAAAATAGCTGCTGAGCACATGTTAACCCTTCATGGGAGTTTAAGCAGGTCCATACTTTGCATTGTCCCTTGAGGTCTAGCCTTGTTTTATACAAATCTTAAAAATGGTGACCATCTGTTAATAAAATTCTGGCTAGTATGGGCAAAAAAGTGGTACATTCTGGTGAAAGTGGCAAGTTTTTCCATGGCTGTAAGCCACTTTTTAAAGAATGGGATCTCAGTAAAATGCCACCTTCTAAGAATAAGTCTCTTGACCTCCATTGATGCTTGCATCAACCACAGCTTTTGCAGGGAGTTTAGGGAGAGACTGGCTGGCATAATACCTAGGAGTAACACATATGGGATGCAGGGATATGGCTCTGCAGTATCTCTGTGCAACAAGTAATTATCCTAGCCCAGAAGGGATGGATGTGAGTACACTACCAAAGAATATTTACCAACTCGGCCCCTGGAGCTCCACACCTCCAGCAGTTATCCTGTTGCATGAACCCCATGGCCTTAAGCTGCACTGGGATGTGATACCACAGATGCTGTATTTTGTTTTGACTCAACAGGCTTCGGGGGTCTCTGCATGCCCTGCATGCAGAATTCCAACATACACTCCATTCCTCATCTGAAATGGACACATTCAGCATTTTCTGCCAGTTTAATTTAGCAGGGAGTGAGGGGTCTGCAGCAATTTCCATCATTGTCTGATAGATATGTCCTGCTATGCCTCTGGTGGATTTTATCCACATTGTTATTGGAATTTTTTGGGGGGGATGCCCCCATGTTCTTGCAGCTGAGATACGAACACTCTAATTTGGTCCAACCTCGACAGAGGTGTCTCAGCTGCAAGTACTTCCAAAAGTCATTTTTCAGCAGTTTGTACCTGGTTTACAAGGAGGAAAATGAGTCCAGCATTTGTACGTCCTTAGTTAAGAGATCATTTAGGATACATATATTATTCCTCACTCCCCCCCCCCCCATAGAAAAGGACAGTGGTCTATGTACTATAGGATATTATTCCAAAAAACAGGTTTGCAACCCAGGGTTGAGACAAGATTTGGTTATTTGTCTTATTTTTTGCCAGGCTGAGTGTGCTGCCTTAATCTTTAGCCGGGTTTGAAGATTCTTTGGCAAGGAAACCCTTAGATACGATGTTAGGTTAGTCCCATTAAGTATACTGGTCTCAATTTACATCCAGGCAGGCCTATTTTGACCTTGGTCCTGAAACAGACAGCATGTTGTGGTGGTTAAAAAAGAATAGGCATAATGGTGAAAGTATTATTTGCACTTAGTTGGGACCTACTATATCCTGAGATGGAATTCCCCACACAGGTACCTCCCTACTATTGAGTCTAACTTCTGGAACCATTTCTCTGGTATCTCTACTGGAAGGTGGGACATAAGGTAAAAGGTCTTTGTTGTGAGCAGCATTTTAATCACTGCAATCTTCCCTGCCATTGTGAGGTTCAAATGATTCCACCTATCCACCTCCATCTGCAGGCCATTGATCAAAGGTGTGAACTTCCTGGCAACTAAGGTGTTAACATCCTATACTATACATACTCCTAGATATTTGATCTTCCCCTTAGCCCAGGCTAACCCTGTGTAGGAAATAAGGGTGAGACTAGTATGTACAGTCAGTGGAAGTACTTCTATTTTATTAACATTCATACGAAGCCCAGAGATACCAGAATAGGTGTCTAATAGTGTAAAAATGGGAGAGATACTAGATTGCACATCTCTGGTTAGAATGAGACAGTCATCTGCATATAGTTTAGTATGGTAGTGCATTCCTTCCACTTGTAGGCCGGGTATCCCTGGGTACTCACTTATAGCACACTCAAGGGGCTCAACTGCCAGCACAAATAGCAGGGGTGACAGTGGGCAGCCCTGCCTGATGCCCCTAAATAATTCAAACTGCTCAGATAGACTATTGTTGGTAAGGAGTCTTGCTGAGGGTTCATTATATAATGTTTTGACAAACATATCACCAATGTTATACCACTGCAGAGCCACATGTAAATAATCCCTTTCAATATAGATCATGGGATCTGCCAAGTTTTGTACCGGTCAGATATACGGTTACGGAGTTATTAAGCAACATTCCGTAGTGCATTTACCCTTTTTTGCACATTTTTTGCTCGCACCTACAGGTCTCACAGTTTGTGCGACCAGTCTGAAAACTTCAGGGATCATGCGGCAAGGGTCCCTGATGTGCCTTTTGAAGATTTCATGAAACAATATTGAACAGTTCAAAAGTTATTGGAAAAACAAGTTTCCCATTATAGTCAATGGGAAAAGTTAACAAAATCTTTTACAGTGTCACAAATGTGGGTTTTAGTGTAGCAAATGTCCTAGTAGTGTAGCAGATCCACCATTTTGTTTTCAATTACTGATCACAGAAATGCTTGGCATTTAATATTGGGACCCTCTAGGAACACAATTATTTTTGTGTTTACCTAGTCAAGCCCTGAGGATGCTAGGCATGTCTTTATTTTGGGGTTAAACACCCTAGAAATATGTTTTTGAAAGTTTTGGGAAAAGTAGTGTTGCAAAGTAGTGTCGAACCTGTGACACTTTCGTGATTTTTTTTGCAAAAGTGTTGTATTTGTGACACTACTATTCGACACTATGGGGAAAATAACAAGAATTCTTTGCCACCCTGCTGCAAAACACTGGTTTGGTCTTTTGGGCTGCAATTTGGAGGGAAGTGAGCCAACATCCCACAGATGTGCCTTTCAGCGGTTTGGTGACAAAATATTGCATGGAAGGAAAGTTATAGTGTTCCAAAGTTTATGCTTTTTCCCATAGACTAACATTGCGGTGCCTTTCGGGGCCAGTATCTCAGAAACGGTTTGAGATACAGACGTTTCGTCAGAAAAATACTTAGCCCCCTGTTAGAGGACTAAGAATAAAACTAGCCAGGAAAGTCATGACTCATTTGAAATTTCGCATTTTTTTTTTACATCGTAGGGTTCCTGAGATATGAGCAATTTACTATTCCAAGTGCTAATTTTCTGGTCCAAAACCCATTTTTATGCATGCATTCTTTTTTTTCACTATGTTTCTCTATGCAGCTGTTGGTGAACGAAAGGGTCTTTGCTTTCATTACTGTCACAGTTAGTGTTCACACTTGCATTTCTGTAATCGTTTGCATTAGCATTCCCATCTACGCCACCGTGTGCGTTACCCTTTGTGTTTTCATTTTCATTACTGTTTCTGTTTGTGTTTCATTTTGCATTACCATGTGCATTAGCATTTGCATCTATGTATGTGCTTACATTTGCATTTCCTTTGGCATCATTGTTGCTGTTACTGTTGCTATTTGCGTTTCCTATTGCGGTACCATGACAGTGTGCATAATTATTTGCGCTTGCGTTTGCATTGCAGTTACTGTTCCAAAGTGAAAAAAATCACATGGTGGGAGTGCGGGGCTCGAAGGGCCCATGCTTCCACCACCACAATGCCCCCTATCCCCGAGCCGGTAGTGCATCCTGAGTGGAGAGTCACAGGAAAACAAAGGCCATGGAAATCCATGGTACACATTCCCCTGATTGCAGGAGCACCCAAGTTAGGACAGTTAGGAGTTGAACAGCTTCAGCCAGGCAATGCTCCTCCCCCCAGACCAGGTACTGCATCATGAGTGGAGATCCACAGCAAAACTGAGGTCATAGACATCAATGGTATACCTCCGTGGTTGCAGGTACACACAAGTTAGGACAGTTAGGAGTTGCACAGCCTCAGCCAGGCAATGCCCCCCCAGACCAGGTACCACATCCTGAGTGGAGAGCCACAGCAAAAGTGAGGCCTTGGAGATCAATAACACCTCCCTGATTGCAGGATGACACAAGTAAGGACAGTTAGGAGTTGCATGTACTGAGCCAGGCAATGCACCCCTGAGACCAAGTATTTCATCCTGAGTGGAGATCCACAGCAAAACTGAGGCTATGGACATCAATGGTACACCTCCCTGATTTCAGGAACACAGAAGTTAAGACAGTTAGGAGTTGCACAGCCTCAGCCAGGCAATGCCACCCCCCCAGACCAGGTACTGCATCCTGAGTGGAGAGCCACCGCAAAAGTGAAGCCTTGGAGATCAATGGTACACCACCCTGATTGCAGGTACACACAAGGTAGAACAGTTAGGAGTTGCATGGCCTCAGCCAGGCAATGCCCCCCCCAGACCAGGTACTGCATCCTGTGTGGAGAGTCACAGCAAAAGTGAGTCCTTGGAGATCAATGGTACACCTCTTTGATTGCAGGTGTACACAAGTTAGGGCAGTTAGGAGTTGCATTTACTCAGCCAGGCAATGCCCCTCCCAGACCAGGTACTGCATCCTGAGTGGAGAGCCACAGCAAAACTGAAGCCATGGACATCAACAGTATACCTCCTTGATTGCAGCTGCACATAAGTTAGGACAGTTAGGTGTTGCACGGACTCAGCCAGGCAATGCCCCTCCACAGACCACATACTGCATCCTGAGTGGAGAGCCACAGCAAAAATGAGGCAATGGACATCAATGGTAGATGCCCCTGATTGCAGGCACACACAAGTTAGCACAGCTAGGAGCTGTACAGCCTCAGTCAGGGAACGCCCCCACCACCCTAGACCAGGTCCTGCATCCTGAGTGGAGAGTCACAGCAAATCTGAGGCCATGGCCATCAACGGTATACCTCTCTGATTGCAGGTGCACACAAGTTAGGACAATTAGGAGTTGCATGGCCTCAGCCAGGCAATACACCCCAAAACCAGGTACCACATCCTGAGTAGAGAGCCACAGCAAAAGTGAGGCCTTGGAGATCAATGGTACACCACTCAGATTGCAGGTACACACAAGGTAGAACAGTTAGGAGTTCAACAGCCTCAGCCAGGCAATGCCCCCTCCAGCCCAGGTAATGCATCCTGAGTGGAGAGTCACTGCAAAAGTAAGGCCTTGGGGATCAATGGTACACCTCTCTGATTGCAGGTGCACACAAGTTAGGACAGTTAGCAGTTTCATGGCCTCAGCCAGGGAATGCCCCTCCCACCAGACCAGGTACTGCATCCTGAGTGGAGAGCCACAGCAAAAATGATGCCATGGACATCAACGGTATACCTCCCTGACTGCAGCTGCACACAAATTAGGACAGTTAGGGCTTGCACAGCCTCAGCCAGGCAATACCCCCCCCCACAGACCAGGTACTACATCCTGAGTGGAGAGCCAGAGCAAAAGTGAGGCCTTGGAGAATTACTGACATTGGTACCAAATGTGACTGTCCAGCATAGTAATGACTGGTTAACATCTTGTGAATAGTATTCAGTTTGGTTTATACTTAGAATGCTGTAGGCATTCCCCAGCAGCAGGTTTCCCTGCAGTTTCCCACATTTCGTGGGTGAGGTAGTAGCATCTGACATCATTGTCCTGTATCTCCTCTCTTTGTTTGTGTATGTAAAACTGCTGGCACAGCAGTTTCTACTGCTGCTTACACATTTCCGAAGTTTTGTTTTTAATTTGGAAACGGTAACTGAGGTTGGCATTTATGCGCCTCCACATATGATCCAATTTTCTGTTTGTTCTCCTCATTAGCTCTTTGGGGTTTTCTTTTGTCTGTGCTGCCTCGACCAGGCAGCACACCTCCCTTGTTGTCCAGAGTCTCATATTTGTTCATTCATGTTTAAATACTGAAATAAATAAGCAGAGAGAGATGATAGTGATTTACTATGTGTGTGTGTGTATATGTGTTCTTGTGAGGATAAGTGGGTTAAGTAATAACATTTGTTACACAGCTTATGCGGACAGACATGATCAGAATGATTTAACATTCTGATATTTACTTTAATATTGCAACACGCAGACTTAAAGTAAGTCACATGAACAATTTATTAATACCATTTGCCAGACCCCTCCAACCCACACCCTGTTACTTTGGTTCCATGTTAATATAGCAGAGATTGCATATGTGTGTGTGTGATGTGTGTTATGTATGCAGCTTGTCTAATTTTTTTACCAAGATTTTGTGGTTCTTATAAGAACCTTTTATTTTAAAGGTGCACATTTTAACAGTCTAATATTTTTAGAGGACTGTGAGGATTCCATCTCAAAGGTCTCCCAAGAAAATACAATTGCCAGCATGAGAGATGTGCACACCATCTGATAGGTATAGCCAATCATTACAATACTTAATTTCAGGGTGACGTATAGTGTGCATCCCAGACGTGCGCAGATATCCAGATATTTTTATGTTTACCTTTCTTCATACTCTGTCAAGCAGGTACATGTGTTGTTCTGCTCACCAGACCCTACACTCTGTAATATCTGAAAATATGATCTTACAGGCAGGTAACATACCCATAACAGAAGAAAGGTCCAATTTTGCTTCTAACACTAAATCTACCCATCATTTGGTGCCTAAATCATTGACTTTGAGATGAATCAGTAGTATGTCTGGACGAGCTTGAGTGCTCAGTAGTCTGTGCATTGTTGGCATGAGATGCTCCAACCTCATGCCTCCCCTGCCAAACCACTTAACAGAGTAATTTGGAAGCTGAAAGTCTTTGCCAAAATTACTCCTCTGAGCATACTCTGAAGCTCATCATACTATGCTGCTACCAATGACTCACACAGTCCATTTGCTGTTTTCTGCCATTCTGAGGTTTTAGACTTGAGAAGTGGACAGAGAGCTACAAAAAAAAAATATCAGGGTTTGTCCTGCAGTGTCTAGTCACTGCTGAATATGAAACTGAAATTCCCCTCTCTGTTTAAACATTGCTTTGGTGGGCTGTCCCAAAACACAGTAATTTACAAAGTAATTGGTTAATGCTTTCTCATGCTTAACCAATATAGTGAATGCATGCACTACAACTACACTGAATGGTTGCAGCTGCTGTCAACCAGAAATGTTGCAATGCTTCTAGGTGGGAAAATCCTACATTTTCATAAGCTACTTCAAACAATCACAAGTAAAGAGACATGTATGATTGGTTGCCTGATGTGTTATGATACACGTGCTGCTTGCTTTCTGCCTCCATTTGCAGCTCTATCTGTGCTAGTAAGTACTCACTGACACTCTGACTTTAAACAGTAGTAACTTCTTTTCACAGCATAACAGCTTCTTTATATAGTCATAGTCAAATAGAGTAGTAAAAAATATTTTGTTTAATGCTATTTTTGTGGTGCTTACAGTTTTAATAATGCTGGAAAAATTGTCAAGGAAATGTGATTACTTACACAGAGTAAAACAGGCTGCTCAGTGTTCTCCTAAGATGGCCGCTATGTCCTTCTTCTCCACTCTTCAGCAGTTGTGATTGGTTGCCTGACATGGCCTGATCAGTGTTATGTTCCATTGGTGTGAGCATCTGTCACTCAAATACAAAGCAGTGTCTGATTGGCTTAGCCTTAAAGAGGGTGTTTTTTAATGTGATTATTCAACACTTTTGTGCTCACAATACTATTTTGCAACACTTCATTTGACAGTGTTGTGCTGATGACAGCAAATTTTGTGACACTTCTGTGTTCACAGCACCATTATTTGCGACGTTGTCGCACATTCAACACTATGGAAAATGTTGGAAAAAACTGTTTTTTTTACAAAAAATACTGTGGATACTTAGAATTGTGAGAAGAATTTAGTTTCTGTCATATTTATACATATTCTCTCATGTTATAAGTTAGCTTCCATTCCGTGACACTTGAAGACATTGTATGTTGTATTCGCTGGTGTTCAGCTGTGAGAAGAATTATCTGTGTAATGTTTTGTTTAGCAGTGCTATTTATTCCCGTAACATGACACATGAACAGTATGTGTGACTATGTAACGTTATTAACAAGGAAATTTGCTTAACACTAATTTTTTTTTTTTTTTCTGTATTTCTTATTCAGGTGTCTGATACTTACGGAACATTGTCCCACAGTACTGTGAATTTCTAGAGAAGAAAGGTGCCTTCTAAGCAGAGACGCAGTTCTATGCAGAGATGAAACAGGTATCATTGTAGTTCACTGTTGCTTAAGAGTGGTCCCAAAAACCACACATGGTACATCAAGACATAAACTGAATCAGCATTCCACTCAAGGAGTGACATCATAGGTTGCGCACTCCACAGAAACAGTACATCCTTGTTCAACTGCAAGGCAAAAATGCAGAGCTCAGCAAAAGTTGCGCAAATCTTTCAGACAGAAGACTATTGTTGCAAAGGCAAGCATAAAGAAGCATACCAAGCAGCAGCATAAAGGAATGCCTGCTGATGCTCATCTGAGGAAGCAAAAATATTTTTTGATCATTAGCTTCTAAAGCTAAGATTGTTAGACTTATTGCTGCTGTGATGAGACGTGAGTGCAAAAAACTAAAGAGTCATCTCTCTTTGATGAAACTGTGTCTCAGAATCCATACATTTGTAAATAGGGCACTATTTGTTCTACAACGCTTGTGGCATAAGATGGCACATGTAGTTGAGCAGTTCAGGAAAGTTGTGTATGACATTAAGATGAGGCTACAATGCTGTCCTGTCTTGAACAAACACAACTTCTGTGACGTTTTCACAGGTAGCTGACTGCACACACAGCACTCAGAGGCATATTTCTGGGAGGAGTTATATTACTCACAGAAAAAGGACAGGAACTTCTGCATTGATGAGTCCGGTAAACTGTGTAATATGCTAAGTGTATGTGATGACATTGCAATGCAGTCAGATGATGAGTGTGACCCAACTGTTCTGCCTCATAAGCATCACTGTCTCTCATGGACATGTGATGCGACTTGCAACCATAGGCAGTCATCATTTGACAAAGTTGAGCACTTCATCAACTTGTTTGTCATTACTGATCGTAAAGACAGACATAAACTGTTTAAGACCATAGACCTTTGTGAGATCCATCCACATACTGGACTTATGGGTCATTCGCTAGCATGCCTAGATAGTGATGTTTGCAACAGTGTATTTCACCACATGAGGATGCTGGGAATGCATAAATCAGGGATGCAGAACTTTGTGTATAGGGTCTATGAGGTGCGATGAGTTGTTGTGCAGTATATTCATCTGAATGAGTTACTGCAGTCTGGTGACATGCATGATGCCATGACATTTCTGAAACAGCTGCAACGTGACAGCAGTGTCACAGATAATGTGATTGAACAGTCATCGATTGCTGATGGAAATTCTGTCTGTCTTAGAAACTGATATTCTCAAGCAGTTTGGGAAATCCATTGCCAAATTTGAGTTGGCAAAGACAGAGAAATTTGACTCTGTATGTGTGTCATGCGATCGGCTCTGTTACGAGAAACAGTCACAGTGAACATGGAAACCTTGTCACCGTACAATGACATGTGGTTTTGACTGTCAGCATTTCTGTTGTTAAAGTGTGACTTCCAGTTAGACCCAATCATTGTGAGGTGCAAGCACTGTTTCTCCAAGGTGAAGGCTAACATTCTGCCACCAAGGTCACTGTTGAACAATATGGAGGCACATGTTATGCCTGCTGAGATTGCCACATTGAATATATTTGAACAGATTCTTATCCAGACTATGAAACCATTTCAAACCATTCTACATCTGAATACAAAAACACGGAACATTCCACAAAAAGAACTCATTAGGTCTCTTAAGGGTTATGTTATGTACCTTCCACTTCCTCTACAGGAAAATGTGGAGGCAATCTACATTGAGAACAGTTTGGTGATTCTTGTCAACGGTGTTCCAACAAAGTCAAAGGTCATTTGGCAGGATGTTGTCAATGTAGAGAAGGTGAAGCTTGCTCTTACTTACTTGAAGAGCAACAATCCCTTTTATGCAGACCTTGACATTGATCGCATGACTAGTGTGTCTGCTGAACATGATGTGTTGGATACCACAAAACCAATGATTGAGAAGGTCAATGTAGAGACAAATGATAATGTGTATGAACAGTACACAATGTACCCACTGCATGGCAGAGATCCATTAGGGGATAACACTGATCTGTACCAACAGATATTCCTTCATAGCAGATTTGAATGATGCAAAGGGCAGGCATTCCGTGACCTCAGGGGTGAGATTGTTCCATATACACACTGACTTCTGGTTGAAATAGATAGAAATTCATGATACCTAAACTGCGACACTACTTCTGTCTGCAGAAGTGCAGGCTCCTGTGGGGCCTGTGATTCTGCAGCAACAGATGTAAGGCATAGACACTGACTTCTGTCTGCAGAAGCACAGGCCCCTGTAAGGCCAGCACTACTGCAGGCATAGGTGCTCATGCATGCTATAAGACATACACAAACACTTCTGGCTGCACATGCACAGGCTCTATGAAGCCTGCCTTTATACAGCCAGAGATGCAAATCCAAAAAAGATAACACATCATTGCTACTGCATTTGTGTCATCTGGAAACAGTTTTATGTTGTTTGTGTTACCATATGATGGCTGTCTGTGATTTCTTGAGTGTTTCTGTCCTTTTGCTGTTTAGGGAGTGGGGAGTTAGGATTGGAAACCGTAATGCCACATTTCCCTATGTTTGTGGCATAAAGTTGAATCTTAACTGGTGGTGCACTGATGCAGTTTTTTGAAATTACTTTCCTTTCTTTTTGAGATAGTGGAAATGTATCCCCATTCACACAGGTCCCTTCATAGAAAATGAACATATGCAGGGCCCTCTGGGAAAAGTCCATCTACTTGTTGATGTGCAGGTCCCATGAAAACCATGATACCTAAATTGCAATATTACTTCTGGCTGCAGAACCACAGGCCTCCATGATACCAATGCTTCTGTAGACACTGGAAACAGGATACAAAGCCATTATTCACACTGGCATGATCTACAGACCTCCATCACAGGGGAGAAATTGAGTATGTCACTGGTGGAAACCATTAGTACAATGCAAAAATACAAGAATGCTGTGTACTAAACATGCACAATGCATGTCACATGCTTAATTTCGAAATGTGTGCATATGCTTAACATACTAAAAGTGAACCTCAGTGAATGTATATCTAAAAAGTACATCAGGTTCACATGCTGCAAGCTTGACATGTTTTCAGCATTTACGCTGGTGCAAACATCATCTAAAAATCACACCAGGTTTGCATGTTGCATGCATGACATGTGTGCAGTTGCTAAGCTGGTGTGAACATCATCTAATAACCACATCAGGTTCACAGGTTGCACACTTGACATGAGTGCAGCAGATTGATCTGATGCAAATTTCATCTAAAAGCAGTTTCTATTTTTCATACTGCTAGAACAGCTGGGTGCCAAAGGACACAAGCAGCCTATAGTGAATGACCCCAGCTGCAAGGATTCACCATCAAGATGCAAAATTCAAGGGGAGTAAGATGTCAGCAAGTCCTGAGGGCAAACATACTGGGAATGATGACACCCAGTATGAATGCATTTGTAGAGTCTGACTGCATGGAAGTAGAAACTGATGAATAAGAACTGCTCAAAGGAATGGCTGATGTAATTGAGACTGACTGAATGAGCAATGCCTCTGACCAAAAAAAACTCAATATTTAGGGGGGGCATTACTGCGTGTTCCCCCCAGTTGCCAAACTCCCCCTGCTCCATTTACCCCCCCAATGCCATAATGTTAGTGAGGGAGCAGCAGTAATAATGGGTGACCAGTGGGAAGAGAAGATGGAGCAAGGGCATGGTGTGGCTTCACTAAATGATGTTACTTGGGGGTGGGAGTTGTGTAAGCTGGGTCCAGTTGCAATAAATGCTCTTATCTGACTCCTGCCCCTAGGCACTTCACTGAATGTAGTGCACACCTCGCTCATTTAGTGTTCAAGCCTCAGAGATGAATCAATGTTCTGCTGCTTCCCCATGTAATTGCACATGGAGGGGTAGCAGCCAATGGACATGAGGAAAGGGAAAGTAGGGAAACATCAATAGACAAGAGGGTGGAATTCTGAGGATGGGGCCATGCAAATTTACAACATTTTTTTTAAAAGGGGAGAGGGGTTCACATATAGCACTCCAGCAGTGACTTTTTCTGTAAAGGCGGGGAGAACAAGTGTATGCTGGCACTTTCACTTTCGGCATGGTTGTGCTATATGGAGGGTTGCCACAGCAGCCACAGCTTGTCCTCCTCTCCTGCCCCTCCCTGCCTGCCCAACACAATACTGAGGCCTGGAACCCCCACTAGACCCCAGGGAAGGGTTCTAATTTTATTTTAAAACAATTGGCTACTAGCCTCACGCTTCACATTTTGCCACCATGTGACTTTAGCTGGTGGTGGCTCTGCTGTTTTCCTGCTCCCAACTGGGAGTTTTAACTAGCCATGAATGCAGGTCTCTCCTCAGCTGCCCATTGCCACCTCCCAAGCCCTGCAGGGCATTTACCAAAATTGTCAGTAGAGTGGCAGCTCAAGAAGCTGCAGGAGGTGTTCCTACCATGGCATCCTCCACCTCCTGCTGAGTGCCTGTTTCCCCCTCCTCCAGCCATATGAAGCAGGCTGCAGCTTGAGCTCTGTACAAGCTGAGAGTAACAAGTGCCTACATGCACTTTCAAGTTTAACATGATCCCGCTATTTGCATGGCTACAGATGCAGCCCCAGTCTGTCCTCCTCCTTTACTCTCCTTCCTGCTTTCCAACACAAAATCAGAACCCAGAGAGCCCTCCTAGACCCCAGGGATGGGTTCTAATTTTATTTAACATAATTCACCAATGGCCACCAGTAAACTAGCCCACCAGAGCTACCAATTCTAGGGAACATGTCTCCTAGGGTATCTGTTGCCAACAGGACCACTAATGGAAAGTTTATTTCATTAAAGCTGGGCCATTAGCCCAAAAGAGGCTCCACTAGCTCACCTGGGCTACCATTCTAAAATACTGTCCACCTGGCCATCCAGAGTACTAAGGGATTTTAGCTGAGCCCCCAAACCTTTTTCTACTCTTTCCTATCTTTTCTATCTTATTATGTTATTTCCTTCTTCTATATCTCTATTTTCCTACATAACCCAACTGTAACCTTTAATCTAAATTTCCCTTTTCCTTCTGTGCTATCCTATTTCTCTTGTATCACTTGACTCTCTATTTCTGCTCTCGCTAATGTATTTTCTCCTTATTAACGTAATTTTCTTTACAGGTCTGTCAGGATGTCGACTCCTTCCTTCCCCATCAGATGAGAATCATTCTATGCCTATTGTCCTTTCCACCCTATTTACTCTCTAAGAACTATGGATCTTTTTTTACCCTCTTTTCTATATTTTCCTTTACAGGTCTCATGGACATCATCCCTTAAAGACTCCTGCCTCTGGCTCCCTAGTACTAAGGTAAGAGACTCTCAACTTATAGCTATACTTGGTGGGTTGTTTGTAATGGGGTGGACACACCCATTACGGTGTGTGTGTATGTTGGGGGGAGCTGGTCATGTGGGTGGGTGCTGAGTTAGTGCTACTTTTGTGTTTGACCCTTAAACTCTCTGAGTAGAAGCATTCAAAACTATGGAGAGAAAATAGGAGTACAGGTCTGACAGAAGTGATTAGGTACAGTAGTTATGTGGGTCAATGTGTGCATGGGGAGGGTGGGAAGAACCACATGTGTTTTTGATGGTATGTGTGCTATGGTTCAGCTCTGCAGTTGAGATGAGGGGACATAAAAGCTGAAAATTATGACATTAACTATACAGTAAGCATGCCATATGCATACAGATTTGTATTGAGGTATGTAGTCTCTGTTTATCTTTCAACCCATTTTCTGCTATACTTTAAACAAGGGACTGGTTAACTTATTAGAGCAAGTTTGCCCAACTGAAGACAAACTTTGTTACAAAGCCAAACAAATAATGGCTAATCACAACCCAACATCCTTTATTACTGTTCTGAAAGTTAGTTTCTCCTTTGCTGGGGCTAGTTTCTGACTGCTACATGTCTGCATATCCCTGTGGCAATCATATATTAATCTGATGCCATACAGCTTATCCCTACAAGGATAACTGTCTACTTACTGCCTGTCATACCCATGCTATAAGCAAGAAAAAGAGAACAGATCATATAGTTCTAACTTGTCAAACATTTCAGTTTCACATAAGTACCATTTTCTAACTGGCAAAACAATGTACAGTACTTCTTTCCTCCAAGACCAAATCTGGTTGTCAAATGAATGTTTGCTATAGGCTCATAAACTCATTTAAATCTTTTTCAAACCATATATGACAACTTAACTCAGATCTAAGCAGGAGTTAGTCATTGTGTTTTCTCCATCAATGACTAGTACAGCATCAAGCCTAATAGTAAACACCCACAACATTGAAGTCCATTATTGAGCTTGAGTTATTTTTTAAAAGTTTCCATATTGATTCTAATATTTCTAAAATGCCTTAGTCTCTAGTGGTTTAGACTCATTCATGCCAATGATGCTGCCTCTCTGTAGCCATTGGGCCCTGATCTACATATTTTGTTCTTAAGGCAATGTCAAACCAACAATAAGCAATATCACAAATTCTGACATTCATGCAAATGTTGGAGCTGGAAGGCTATAGTTTTACATAAAATAAATCAAGACAGTGGCCAGAGGACCTGTCCTAATTGGTAAGATGTAATACTAAGCAAGAACTAGCAAATTATAATATGGGCAGAGAGAGAAAGTCAGTTTAAAGGTTAAAGAACAGAACTGTGAATGTGAAAAGTCCAGGCGTGTTTCCAACTACAGCAATTATAGTGTTTTTGATTATCCATAGAAAAGTCCTGTGAGTTCCATATAGGGAAGACATAGGGTTTCATTCAGGTGGGATGGGGTTAGAAGACAATCTTAGTGGACTTGGAACTTAGATAATTTGTGACATTTTTATTGACATATACCAGGAATAATAGTACTGTATTGATTTTATAATTGTGTGATCAACAATAACGGCATTTTTAAACGCTGTCCTTTCATGGGCCCAGTGGAACCAATCTCAAGGCTTGTATTTCTGCCTCCTTGCACTCCAGGAACACCTGTTTTAGCCTTTCAAGTCATTTATTTTATCAGGGTTCAGTTTTATACCATGCATGAACCAAAGCACTGATTTTAGTATGAGAGGATCTCTCAGGAGATATAAGGGGTGGTGGTGCATGGACATTGAATCACTTCATCAGCGGGTGTGGCTATTTCACAAAGACCGCTATATTTATTTAACTTAGACATACCACAAGTGAAGCAACATCAGTCAAAACTATACATATTCAATCAAATAATGCACCATAATGTGTGACAGACTTCAATATAAATCCATGGACTGAAGAAAGAAGGTAAAGCAGTGAACAGACAATGGGCCCTATGCATGAATTGGGGGTAGGCAGGTGTGACATGCATGTACCCCACCCATGTAGCTGCGCACCAACGGACAGGTGTGCAGCGGTGGCATTCATGACTACCAGCCACCTGACCGTGGCCCCCCCGGCATGCAGGGCTCCACAGGTGGCTTGGGGCAGAGTCACGGATCCAGCTGGGCATCCAATTGAATGTCCAGATCAGGTCTCACAATGGATCCCTCATGCAGTTGGTTTCACATTGACATCACACCCTGCGGATATCTGACGACCAGCTGGTGTGGCAGGTGAGGAATGACAATGACACCTGCCCTCGGATGGCACTGATCGGAGCAGTGGGACAGGTGGGGGGACAAGCCTGCAGGCATGGGAGGGCCAGAGGGGACAGTGCCAATGGTAGCAGGGTGGTGGGATGCCATGAGGTGCTTCTGGGAAGGGGGGTGGCACCCTTGTGCCCCTGTGAGGGGTACTGGTGTTGTGGGTGATGGGGAGTCACCACACTCACTGCAGTGTGCTGGGGTGGGTGAGTGGCATCAAGCAGCCATATCCTATGGCCCCAGAAGGTCAATGGACTCTTTGTCCTGTCCTGTGTGGTGTGCACAAGGTGCATAGGGGGTTTAAGGCAGGGTTCTCCCTAGCATACCCTGTGCCCACTACACACCCCCATGGCCAGTACTATGCACCTTAGTGCATGGCACATAGTGCTGGCCTGTCCTTCACCCACCTCAGTACATTGCTTCTTGCACAGCCTAAGGATCGGGTGCATATGCACTGCATGCCCTGCTTAGTACATCCTGCGCTGGGGTCTCATAGGGTGCAGAGTGGTTGCACGCCCCAGATGTGCATGCATAGCCACTCTGCCCATTAGTGCATAGGGCCCTATGCACTAATGGGGTGGGGGTATTCGGAATTCGAGCATACCCCACCTACTTAGCAGCACATTATGGACAGGTGCATACTGGCAGCATTCATGACAGCCAGCCAACTGTCCGTGGCCATGCCCCCCCAGGTGTGCAGGACTCTGCAGGGTGACTGATATCAGGTTCGTGGGTCTTGCCAGCATCCAATTGGATGCCCAGACCAGGTCTCACACTGGATTCCTTGTGTGGTGGGGCATACATTGGCAGCATGCCCTGTGGATGTCTGATGGCCAGTGGCTGTGGCAGGTGAGGGAGGGCAATGCCACCAGCCCTTCGATGGCACCAATCAGTGCAGTGGGATGAGTGGGGGTTGAATGCTGGTGGGCCTTCAGCAGGGGAGCTGGGGAGCCGGGGGCTGCATCTCAGTGTGCTGGTGCCCCCAGGGGTTGGGAGGTGCTGGTTGGTGTGTGTGGCTGCACACTCTTTTGTGCTGGGCAGGTGAGTGGCATTGGGCACTGGGCAGACCTATGTTGGAGCCCCAGAGGGTGGGTCAACTGATTGCCCTCTAGCTTGGTGGGTCCCGGGGTGTGCCCAGGGTGTGCATAGGGGGTTTATGGCAGGGTTCTCCCTGGTGTTCCTTGTATCCCCTTCCACACCCCCACAGCCAGCACTATGTGCCTTGGTGCATGGCACATAATGCTGGCTTACCCCTGGCCTGTTACTCCTCACATGGCTGGGGGATTGGGCACATATGTGCTGTGCACCCCCCTTAGAGCATCCTGCGTGGGTGTCACATATGGTGCAGAGTGATTGTGTACCCCAGATACATGTGCATAGCCACTCCACCCTGTTAGTGCATATGGCCCAATGTTTTTAAATAAGACAACGGTGTGGAAGGCATTGTAAAAAAGAGGAGAGACATAGCAACAATGGATTAACTTGATTGGTTATTAAAATAATTATCAAACATACATTTACTTTTTTGAGCTATGCTTTCTACGATACTGGTTGAACCATGAGCTAAGTAAACCTTTTTGCCTTTGCAAATTTTTTTTGCTCCTCTGTTAGAGTGCTTTTACCTGTGTTTTTTCCAGGTAAAACACCATCTGCAGAGCAGACCCCATATACTTCATAACACTGCGTCACATAAATATTAGACACTGATACTAAAAAGTTAGGAAAATGATGTGCATTTTCCCTGATAGTGTGGTGCACTTAATCAATCACATGGAGACATAAACTCAGAACACTGGAAATTAATGCTTTTATGTGGAAAACATTTTAAGTTTGATTTATTAGCATCAAGGAGTATAATATTTCTGCTTAAAAGTTTGAGTTTACTATATGAGAGAAAGAGATCTGTATTTGTTTTTTTGTAACCATTCTACTTGGGCCACAGCAATTCAAGTGGATCAGAGATGCCTCTAGTATTTTTAGGCAATGAGTAGATACAGACCCTTTGTCATTGATTTCCTGAAGCAGTCTGTGACTAATGGTGTGGGTTGGCCAGGAATGAGAATAAACAAAATGCATACACATACACACACACACTGTCAACCTTCAACTCTGCACCTCCAAACCATCAGCACATAACAGTCATGCAATGAAAACATTCCCCTGAGAATTGTTCCCATTCACACCACAGCCAGTTTAAAATTCAAACTCTGACCAGAGCTGGTATGGCTGCAGCTGAGATTAGTTGGAATGTGGCACTGTCCACCATGTCCAAGATGGTGGCCGGAGTTGAGTGTGCATACGTGTTGACTCACACATGCACAGAGAACTCCAGTGGCCATCTTGAAAATTGCTGACTATGCCATGCCACAGGAGTTCAGTGTGCATGTATGTGTCATCAAGCATGTGCACTCCGCTCTGGCTGCCATCTTGGACATGGTGGACAGTGTTGTGTTCCACCAGTACTGATGGACAAAATAGTGCAGTGAATTGGCAGGGATTGCTGTTCACTTCTACTGAAATAAGTCTGTTTGGTATCTAGAAAGCTACCTTTTTTCTAATGTACTCACAAGATGTCTGCAGGGCTACGCCCACTGTAGATATTAAAAGGAAACACTTTGACAAGCAAGCATAAAGAGGTAATTAAGGATTGTAAATAGTTATTAAAATGCATTTTATTAAAGGGGCCAGGAGATATTGTACAGAACAAAAAGAAAGAATTTCTTTCTACTTGGGCATATGCTAAATGTAATATGATTCCTTGCTCAATCCATTTCAAGGATGGGTGAGGTAAAAATTCTACTGGAGAGACACTTTGGAAAATGCTCTGATTTCTGTAAGAGCCTCATAGCATGTAAACAAGACACTCTATAACCAGGAATACTGGGGGAACAAAGTGGCATCAGACACAGGAGGAGAAGGATGGAGGAGGAACAGACAGCAGTATGTTGTCTTGGTTTTATGCTGGTTGCTGAGGTGAGGTCTACAGGCATAACAACTGTGGAAGAATACAGTGGCATCAGAGAGATGAAGAGGATGGGGCAGCAGGCAGCAGCTTCCATTTATCCTGGCTGGCATCCAAACTGGTTGCAGAGGCTAGGTTTACTGGCATTTATACAGTACACTGGAAGGGCCCAGTGACTTCAGAGAAAGGAAGAGAAGGAAGAGAAGGAATACAAAGGATTGGAGGATGGAGCAGCAGGCTGCAGCTGCAGTATATTGTAGGTTGCCTGGCATTTGTGCTAGTTGAAGAGGCTTGATTTACTGGCATAAGAACTTTGGAGGAACACAGTGGCATCAAACAGGAGAGGAAGAGGACAGAGGATTTGAGGATGATGGAGCTTCAGGCAACAGTTTCTGTATATGTTGTCTGGCAAATAAAAACAAGCATTTGTCAGTGCCGAATGTTGGCTTGCCGGCATTGGCAGTGCAGGAGTTAGAGAGATGTATCATAGGAATGGCAGTGAAGTATTGAACTGATGCCAACCCACCCCCACCCTGCAGAGAGTGACAGGCATTAGGGTGTCCCTTTGGGTGTTTGGAAGTGCGGTGCAGGAAAACATGTTGGGCAGGATGTGAAAAATGACAGCTGCACAGTTCATAAGGAGGTGTAAAAAAATGCCAGTGTTGAAAATGTGACATGTAAATATGCCAAATTTGTGAAGTTACAAGGCTGCGTGGGAAATATGCAACACACGCTTGTAATACTGCTATTTTATGGGCATTCCACACCAAATTTTCAACATAGGCATTTTAGCACCTCTGCTCATGCACAGTGTCACTGTTATTTCCTCAAAGTGTCCCAAGAAGTGCTTTCATACAGCGACCATGGTATTCTGCGCCGGAAGTGCGAAAACACATTTTGAGCAAGATATGTGAAATGACGACCGTACTTTTCATCAAGAGGTGTGGAAAAATGGCAATGGTGAAAATTCAAAGTGAAAATATCACAAATGCATGACAGTACGAGCGTGCATGCAATTTGTCAACGCACACTCGTAACACAGTCATTTTATGGAGTATCATCACCAAATTTTCAACATAGGCATTTTAGGACCTCTGCTCATGAACTGTGTCACTGTCATTTTCATAATCTGGCCCAAACACTGATTTCCCACAGCGACTGTGCTATTGTGCGCCAGAAGTGTGGAAACACATTTCAGGCAGGATGTGGAGAATGACAGCTGTACTGTTCACAAGGAGGTGTACAAAAATGGCAATGCTGAAAATCTAGCATTAAAATATTGTGAATGTGTGAAGTTACAAGCCTGCGTAGCAACTGCGCAACGCACGCTCGTAAAACAGGCATTTGTTGGATTTTTTCCACCAAATTTGGAACATAGGCTTTTTGAGAGGCCAACTCATGAACAGTAGCACTGTCATTTTGTTAATGGGTCCTGAAAGGTGATTTCACACAGTGACTGCAAAATCACCTTTCGAGGCCGATTAATGCCATGACAGTGATAGAATTCATGAAGAGGGGCCCCAAAAACCCCATGTTGAAAATGTGGTGCCAAAATTCCAAGAAATGCCTGAGATATGCAGCAGAGTTGAAAAAACCCTATTCATTCCATTAAACAGCTTACCGGCATTTCCTTAGTTTGCAGTCGGCTTTGAAGAGTGCAGACATGTTCCCAATCCACGAAGATCATCATGCCGAGCTCGGAGGTAAGTAGGTGGGGGTGAGGGAGGCAGGCAGTGAGCAGTGGTGGTGGGTGGGGAGGGGGCATTGAGACTATGAGGGACAGTTTTCATTTTACAGGGTAAAAAAAATGGAAAAAACATTGTGGGACAGTTTTCATTTTCCAGGGCATTCAGCATGCTGGGGTGGGCTCCCATCATGCCACCAAACTGTTTTGGGGGGGTGTCAGTAGCTGACAGGGGATTGGGCACCCTCATCAGCACACAACACAGGGGGAGAAAGTAATGCCGACGGGGATTGGGCACCCCTGTCGGCACAGAAAGACAGCGGGGAGGCCGTGAGCCAAGGGGGATTGGGCACGCCCCTCAGCATTCAACATTTGGGGGGGGTTTATGCCGATGGGTAGTGGGCTCCTTTGTCGGCACACAAAGACAGTTGGGGGTTACCAACAGGGGGACTGGGCACCCCATTGTCGGCAGAAGTGAGGCAGCTGCCCACTCACTGACCATGCTCATAATGACGGTGAGCATGGCAAGCAAAGAACCGCTGCATATGATGAGCTTTGTTCAGATTGCAGTGGACCTTTACTTAGATGTGCTTGCCCCATTATGTATGCATGGTGTGGCGCTGGCATGCAGGCTGATTGGGGAATGAAGGATGCACCTACTGATGCTGCCCTGTATTCTCCCAACAGCGGCCATGCCCCCAAATCTGCACTCTCTCAATACGTTGACTTGCACGCAAGCACGGGAAGCCAACATAAAAACAAAGTAGTCATTCTCCTCAAGTCCTTCACTCTTTAAAGAACAGTCCTTCTTCCTCTGGTTCTCCATCACCACTGGCCAAGAAACCTCCCTCCCCCTCCTCAAGTGATAAATTATCATCAGATGGAATTCTGTTTTTATTATCTTTTCATCTACCTATGGCTCAGCACTCTTTAAAGTTCCTCTCCTTTCTCAGTGATTGGTCTGTACACCTCAGCACACCTATTAGATGGTTTTGATGATGATTTGTCTTAATAAATATGAGCATGGCTCAGGCTTTAATAAATACACTCAAAAATGGTACTGGCTAGAGGACAACTGAGGCAATTTATTGCCATGATGCCAATACTGATTAATCATTTACCTCACTGTTCTTGTACAGCATGTCATCCTCATCAAGTCCTAATTGCTTGGTATCAGTTAAATAAGCTTCCACCATATTTTCAGCTATAAGTGGACTGATCTCTGCCTCAGACCTTCTCTCCTTCTCTTCTTCTCTGGTGCATAGTGCTGCAAGTTCACTTAGGATGGAGCAGCCCATACTTGTTTTGAGGAACTACTGTATTTTGTCACTGTACTTTGTTGCCAATGGTGGATGCTTCATTAACCATTCCTCCTGTCCTGATACTGATGGTGGTGTTTTGCTAACTGCTGGCTTGGATAAATCTTTTTGTACAATGTTTGCCCCATGAATACATCAGTTCATACAACCAGTTATACAGCATTTTGACCCTGATTCTGATCCCCCTCCAATCAGGCCGAAATCTCCCTTTTATAAGAGGGATCAAGCTTAATAGCAGCTCTAAACTCTGCAGATTGGAGTATGCCAGAGAGGTGTTTGCATTTCAGGATCTGCAACATGTTCTCCATTAATGCACAACTGGTCAAATCTCAAGTGGCCTCAGTCTGGTTCAGCACATTCAAAAGTGTATTCCTCAGCACCCAGAGAACTGAAAGGACCTGACTAAGGCAAGAAGTATCTCTGCTCAATCATTGCATAATGTGTCCAAAATGATTTAGAATTACAGCTACAGTAGGTCGTCCATGAGATGCCTCTGATCAGAAGATGTCCAAATGGGCACTCTTACATTATCCCACGTTGTCTGCACAAGGATGTACTCTGACACCACATTGTACTGCTTGCACATATCCTCAGGCATCTAATGTATAGTGTGCAGTACCACCACACCACCTGATGACATTATATTTTAGCTGGTGCTGAGGCAAGTTGTTTTGATTCTGCAGATGATGAATATTGCCCCTGGCTTTTTCGGATCATGAAATGAGGGTACATACTGGCCAACAAAGAATCAACAGTGCCTTGAGATTTTGCAGCTCCAAGAATATGTGCACCAAAAGATAGAAGCAGTGGAGCATAAAAGGAACCCACATTTGAACTCAGATCACTTACAATAAAGCCAGCTTTAAATTATTTTATCGTTTTAATTTATATTATTTAAAATTTGGTATCCAGGAAAGGCACACCGATCCAACGCTCATTTACAGGTGTGACCCACGGAAACAAGGAGACAATACATACATGGGATACAAACATCAGAGCCGTATAAAAAAACAGTACAGTTCAACAATATAATACAATTAATGTGGGTAAAGCCAGAAATCAACTTCATTTAGTTCTTTCAACATTTTTTTCTCTGCAAGGTGTGAACCCACTATGTTTTTCATGAATAGGATAGCATGCTGGTGATGTCCCATAGACTTTCTGCTACTGCATTTTTTTATGCTGCAGTCGCTAGCAGAGTAATACACAAACTCAAGTAATTGAGATCTGTGAGCTTTCAAAGACATGTAAGAGCTGCCAGATGCATTTCCACTTGTCTATACAGTATATCAATAGTTAAGTGCACATATAGTGGTGAAGAGTGCTGCAATGCATGTGGAACAGACCTTGCAACTGCCTCATACAATTCTGGGACAACTTGTGTAGAGAGAAAGACTTGAAAGACACCTTTCAGTTGGAGGCATACCTTTGCCATCAAATGCCAGAATCCCATATTATCCACAAATGAAAATAGTAGTATGTCAATCTCATGAATTTTGGAAGTTGTTGCATTAAGCTGTCAAACCACTGTATGGCTAGGTGGGTATTGAATGAACTGTGAAATCTCACTCTTTCAAGTGGGCTGATAATGTTTTGGGGTGCTCTACTCTTCCTGGGGGAGCTGGCGGTGTTCTGAGCCAGTAAGTTTATGTCTGTTTTTGTCATAGCACTTTAGAACATGCACTTTATTTGGCACATGGTGCTTTAAAGAACAGTTTAACTTGGACCTGGAGTGTGAGACACTTTATTTATTTTTTTTTATTTCTTTGTACGGAACAGCCTAACATGGCAATGTGAGGTTGTGTGCCACTCTGAATGTTCTGAAGAGTTTTCATGAGACTTGTTAGATGATTTTGTGAGCTCTTACTGCTATGGGGGTTTTCAGGGTGCATTAAGTGGATTGTTGGGTCTCAACTCCAAGTACTCATCAAATAACTCCTTCATTGTACTCTTCTCATATTTCTTCTCCCCCAGCTGCTGGCTGCCCACCTGCCTATGTTGTTCAATTTTATCTATGTCACTCCCACAGCCCACACATCCTGCCTCCTTCTGGTGTGAAAGTCATGTTGGCAAGTGTAATTTATTGAAAGACAAAGAACCTTAGTGTATAAGCACTGAGACAAGGGTTACCCCAAAAGGCATTGGCCAGGAAGCCAAGTTTCAAAGAAATACAAAATCACACATACCTCAATACTGAAAAGCATCATGGGCTGTATTTGCAAAGCACCACCAAAGTTGTCATTTATTAAGGTATGTTTGTTAACCACCAGTCCCAACTGTGTGCCGTTCTTACTTCAGATCACCCTAGCCTGACAACACTAACATATAGCAACTGAATTGTGAATCATGTTTAGGACAAAAAAATTATTTTTGATTCCCATGCTACATTTGGACAAATGATAGGGATTTCTATGGTGCAGTGGAATAGAATGAATGGTTTTTGTTTGAATGGGTGGTGCTTATGGCACTTGGACAGGTATAGTTGATGAGATGCTGGGCACACCAGAAGAAATAGTAGTTTATGTTTTGGCAGACAGTTGTCAGTTTTGTTTTATTACACTTTATCCTTCCACAAGTCTGTGACAGTCTCAGCACACTAAATTTATTTTTCTAAGACTAACTCAGATTGCTGCAGTGGGTCCTCATCATCATCCCATCCTCAGAATACTCCTCCTCCTCCACTGCCTCCTCTTCTTTCACCTCCAAAGTCTTAACTATATCTCCCAATTCTTCAAGTACCTTTTCACACTCAGGGTCAGACACCTTTGTGAAACCTGGTAGGTCCAACACAATCTCCTCTTCTCTTTCCTGCACTACCAATATTTTTGGTGCCTCAACTTGGGCTTATTACCAGACCCGGTTCCTCTTACAACCTCAGCTACTGCTTTCTGGCAAAAATGCCTCAACTCTCCTGCTACTGCTGCCAGTACTTGGTGCATCAGCAAGATGAAGATTCCAAAAAATGTACTTCCTGGCTTCCTTTTTTAACCTACTCCCTCTCTACCTCAGACTTTGATGTTCAGAAGTACCACCTGACTACCTCTGCCTTTGCCAGAACTGCCACATATAACTCTACTCATGATTTTGAGCAAAAAATGTATTAGGTGAAAATATATCAAGTATTGGACAGTACTGAGAAAATACAAAACAAATCACCCAGTTAAATAACTTCAAATATTAACAAATGTAAATTCACTTAAATAAATTACAAAATAAAACAGCATCCTTTAAAAACACAGACATGCGCCCTCTGGAAAAAAATCAGACACCAAAATAAACTATATAAAAACACAAATAAAACTTCTAAAACAGTCTCCAAAACAGTGACAAGAAATATACAGCCAGTGCAATGCATACAAATGAAGCAGCTTTAGCAGCCACAAAGAACTTTCCACCAATAGAAAAGGTTTCAAATATATTCACTGCAAAAAGTAGATAGAAAACTGCTTCTGTCACCTCACAAAAGGAGGGTGAAAGTTACCATTTCATCATTAGTGGAACTTTTGTGAAATTTTGACAACTTCCGCAGACGTTTCTGAGCTTCCGCCTGTGGTGGATCTGAAAACCTCTGAATGTCTGGGGTGAAATGTTAATAACCCCCATGGCTAGCAATTCCTCCCCACCTGATACCTCATTCCGGTGGCTAGCGGTCCCTCCTGCACCTGATCACTTGCACGCCTGACATGTATTTAAAAAAAATGGTGGCTGCCAGCCCTCCCCCACTCAATCACCTGCCCAGTCCAGTAGTAGCCACTAGTCACTGTATCATCAATCCCCATCCCTACCCCATATAGTAAAATATTGGTGGTCTAGTGAACCCCATCCTCGATCCCAGTATTTTTTTTTTGGTGACTTATTCCATGGTGGTATGCTTGAGCTTGTACTAACTGTATATTGAATTATCTCATGGAAACCTATGGGATAGGTAAGAGAGGAAAAAAAACTGTATGCCTGCCTTATTGACATTAAAGCAGCAGTTGACTCCATTAATAGAGATGTGGAAAATAAGATTTAAAAATAGATGGCCATTTACTTCAGATTTTGAAAATGCTACACTGTGATACAAATGCTGAGGTGAGATATACAAGAGATGGTGCTCTGAATGACTATGTAGACATCAAGTATGGCATCAAGCAGAGCTGTCATCTTGCCCCCCAGTGTTTCAATCCATACACTGAATCCTTAGTGAAGCATATTTCAGATATAGAGAACTTCCTTACAATTATCAATGATGAGAAAGTATGAATCATACTCTATGCTAACAATGGCATTCTTTTATCACAAACTCCTCTTGGTCTGAGAGGAGGGCTTACTGATGTTATGTCCAAACTGAAACAAATGGAAATTATGATGTTCAGGAACCAAAAAAAAGAAAAAGAAAAGAAAATTGAATAACTGGTTCAGTGATGATTGTGAATTGAAGAAGTATGTAAAAACAAATATCAGAGGGTCTTATTTGATAGATTTTGCAATGTATAAATGTTCTTTTCTTCAAAAACTAACATGTAAAACAATTGTATTATATTCAGTCCATATCATTTGAGCGAGACAATATCTAAAATTAAGAAGAGAAACAATCATCCTTTACCTATATATGCAGAACAACACTATTTTTTTTTTTGGCAGGTAGTGTTCCACCCCACTCTCCCCATCCCGAAACAGAGCAGGCCACTGGCACAGCCCTCCACTCTACTCCACGGCTGGCAGCTAACTGAGATGTCAATGAGTGAGCACATTTTGTAGGGCACATGCTCGTTCATTGACATCTCAGTGGGCAGCTGGCCGTGGAGGAGAGTGGAGGGATGCGTCACTGACCCGCTCTGATTCAGGATGGGGGGAGTGGGGTGGGACACTACCTAACAGGATGGGCGGCTGCTAGACCACAAGGAAATAAGTTACAAAAAAACGTACTTGGGATTGGGGATAGGGAAGGAGGGAGAGTCACTACATCACCAAAATTTTATTATATGGGGACCAGGAATGGGAAGGGGTTACACGATGAGGTGACTAGTGACTACTAGTGGACCGGTGGGCAACCGGGTGGGGGAGGGATTGCTAGCCACCAGTTTTTGTTTTAAATACACATCAGGCATGCAGGTGATCAGGTGGGGGTATGACCGCTAGCCACGAGGGATTTATTTGATTTTTTTTCAGGCAATCGGCAACTAGCGGGGGGTCACTAGACAATAGGGATAAAGACTGGTGTAGGAGCGGTGGAATTTAGAAGAAAGTTAGACTTTCAGTTAAATTCTGCTTACAGAAGTTTTTTTGCACACTTCTACACCTTAGTCACGAAGCTTGGGCTGCACAGAAGGGAGGATTAGCATGATGTAGATCCTTGGCAAGCATACCATTTGATCTAGAGCTTCTTCAGGTTCTCCAGGCCATATGATATGTGTTAGCAATACGACATGAGCCAGGGGCATAGTGAGACACAAGTGCCTTCAGCCCCTGGCTGTGCATTAGGAATGTCTAATGCACACCCCAAGAGTGTCGTATTGCCCTTATAAAATAGGCCTCTGTATTTTAAATGCATATAAAAAATCTAGATTTTTTTATGTTTACAGAGAGAAAAATCAAAATCTTTAATGTACTTGGTTGGAAAATAGTTCCTCTGTCTCCAGCAGATAGCTGTATTTGTTTTTTTGCCCCTAGGACTTTTGTCCGATTATGGCCACAATAGCTGTAGCTCCTCAACCTCCCTCCCCCCAACCACAATGTACATTAAAACGGAGGTCCTTCTTTTTTGTTTGTTTTATTTTTCAAAGTTTAGCTGCAGTTGTAATATAAAAGTAACTCTTCCTGACTGTGCTGCAAGCGAATTGGTGGCAAGTAAGCATACCGAGTATGAGCATGGCTGGGCAGTAGGAAAGAAGCGAGCTCGGCATAAAGAATGCTGGTAAGGGATTTTTAAAATAGATACAAAAAAGTATACCAAGTTGATGTATCTATTGTATTTAATCTGCATCACTTTAGCCTAACTACTGATTCCTGTGACTGTACTGCAGCATGTGTGCTGTGGTCAGCAGTATCAATCTGCCGTTCTTGTGTTCTTGATAATGACTGAGCAATCATGGTGGGAAGGTAGCACATATTGGGCACCATCTCCTTTTATGAAACATTAATTCAGCCAGCTCAGAGGTGCTGAGGATTGAGGAGCTAGATGCCACACCTCGCACCACACCGACGACTCATGTTTGGGAGTGAGCTCAAGCTGCTGGGGCTCATCTGGAGTAGGAGGGCTGGGAGAGGACTGAGTGGCTGACAGGAGGCTTTCCTCTCCCGGATTGGGGAGGTAAGCCTTACTGGCCCTTGGCTGCCACCAGGTGGAGGCTTGATGGTAGTGTCATGCAGAGAAGGGTGGAGCTAGACCAGGTGGAAGGATAGGGCTCATTCAGGCCTCGGGACACATGAGCATCTCTATGCACATGCAAAACCATGTTACCATGATCTCTGGGATAAAGGAGAAAAAAGGAGAAAAAAAACGATGTCTCTCTGTGGCCGTATGTGATGCCCTCAATACACCCGAGCCCTGCTCCTTTCAGATCCCCAAGGGGGGAGGCGGGAAGAGGTGGATGGGTTTGGGAGCCAATGGGGGGCCTGAAGACAGGATTAAGGTGACCATGGAGGAGCAAACAGCTATAGAAAAAAAAATTATTTCAATCATTGTTAAATTTTATCAGTCTTGGTGAGACGTGTAATATTGCAGGACAGTGTGTGTCTAAGTATGTGTGTGTGTCTGTGAGGCATCAGGCTGTTCCCAGGGGCTGTTCAGATTTTTAGAAATGGCAGATATTAGACTTCAAAAAAAACTGAAAGTTCTAAAGTGCTGATTGATTTTCTTTTTGTGCTGCATCTAGGTTTTCAGTTTTTGTTTATACCTGTGCATTAGACATGTCTAATGCACAGGTAACAACCAATCAGGGTGCAAGATTTTCTCTTCCCATTTTATAATTTAACTATAATCCACTCATACTCTGATTTCACCAACTTTGCTGGCAAAGTTATACTTTTACAACATCAAAAAGTAGAGGTTTGTGTTTCACAGCATGAAGTGACTTTGCAAAGTTGTGGAACATAACAAAGTCCCTTTATGTAGAAGATTTGCTTAACATTGCTCATCCCCAGTGATAACACCCCCTATGTGTATTGCAGTAACTGGAAAAATTGTATGTGCACAAATTACAGCCAGAAATGTATGCCAAAAATGCCAAAATGAGTCATAGAAACTATCCATTGCCTGTCTGACAGTTGATTTCAAGTTCTTGCACAGTTGGTGAAGAGCTTCCATGAAACCATGTTACTAGAGCTGTCATTGATGAACAGAATGACAAGAAAAAGCAAACTGTAATATTCCAACCTGCCCCTGATGCTAAAGGTGGAGATCAGGACAGCTTGTATAAGGAGTCAAAGATAATGAGATACTATCCCAATGCTGGCCATTCCAGGGTACCACAGGATCAAAACAGTACCCCAACAAGATACTTCCTGAAGAGTCTGATCCCACAGGATTGCAGTTTGACTCACTGCACCACTTTTTGTGCCATCAGATACACAGCCAGCATCTGAAGATGTTACCATCTAGGAGGAAGCTAGTGACATCTTGGATTCAGTGGATAAAACAGAACCTATTTTGAATGTGGATACTCCTTGGCTGAAATGAAGATGGATAGCGTGCACCAAAACTTCAAGAAAGAAGTGACTGTCACAGCTAATTGCTGAAACAGAACAATCAAACCAGATGTGACTCTTCTGGTGCCTCCACCAACCTACCCATGCATGTAGTGTGGAGAGGCATTTGTTAGCCTTAGATCCTTGGCCCATATTTCCATTTGCTATGCTTAGTCCCAAGTACCAAGGGTTGCAGATACACGATGGGAAAAGGGCATGTCTGAAAGCTGCTGCTTTCACTGAAAAGCAGTAAAGCATATAATAGGAAGCATGTGTCTAGACAGAATGCCATTGTTTTCCTGTTATAGATATGTAACAATTATCTTAACAGACTGTCAGTGCCGGTTTTTTTAGATATGGACTCTTGGTCCCCAGAATCCAGCCAATAAATACACAGACCATATTGTGTGTGGTTGCTCAGCTTGGCAATAATTTTACTGACTCATCACATCTATAACATTTTACAATAACATGTTCACATCTGGTACATCTCCAGACTTTCATTTGTAATCTCTTTGCCATCATATTTACATACATCATATTTACATTTTATTCATATACATTATATCCTTCACATTCTTGTTCACTTCATAATTGCTACCAATTTCTTCTTTTCTTCTGCCCCCCCCAGGACGTACATCATGGAGGGGCCTTGGCCTCTTTCTCTTATGTCGTGAAAGGGGGCACGAGCATACACACCATGCCCCCTCCTCTTGCTTATCAACCCTGTGCCTTTTTGGTTTATTTCATTTCCCCCACCCCTTTTTTCTTGTCTTCCTTCCCCCTTTTTCCTGCCGTCCACCTTTGGCAGTGTCATGCAGCCTACCACTGTGTTCCACCTACCACAGTGGCACATTGTGTTCCACCTACCACAGTGGCACATTGTGTTCCACCTACCACAGTGGCACACTGTGCTCCACATACCACAGTGGCACACTGTGTTCCACCTACCACAGTGGCACATTGTGCTCCACCTACCACAGTGGCACACTGTGCTCCACCTACCACAGTGCCCTTCTGCCCTTCTTTCAGGGTGGAGGTGGGAAAATACTTTGGAGCAATTTTGTGAGCTATCCACTGCTGTGCAGACCCTTATAACTGCCCTTTTTGTCCTACCCCCTGAGCTCACCCTGTCCATTCCCCTGCTGCTACCTCATTGTTCTCCCCTTCCACTGCCCACCCCTTTGTGACCTCACCCGTACCTCCCCTTCTGTGACTCATGCCTCTAGCCCCTCCCCTTCCCCCCTTTCTCTGAGCTTACCACTTTCTTGGCAGGGCCGTGGGACAATGGGGCCTGACCTTTTAATTGGGCAACCCTCTTTATCTAGACTTGACATTGATGTCAAGTCTTTAACTAAGGATAGTGTATCCCCACCCAATGTGGAGGTTTACCTTAAGGCTCTATAGAGTCCAACACAGATTGATACCACCAGTTTGGTAGTTTCCTCCATCTCTGTGGACTTGGAATCAGACTAAGAGGGAACTAGAGGAACAGAAGAACAGTGCAGAAAATATTTGGTACCACTTACACCATTCATAGAAAGTGGCTCCACTACCGTTTACAAAGTGAGTGCATCTGCATATGTGATGAGCTAGGGATTCCAATGATAATTGCACAAGACTGACTGAACATGTAAGTGCAACCCATGCAAGCAAGCAGGTGGCATGTTAAATGATTAAGGGAAAGAAGTCCTAAGGGAACTATTACTTTTGTAGCCGCTGACCTTGGACTAAAAAACTAGAAGCCATCCTAATCACCTTTGATATCAATCCGCATGGCACTGGGGTTAGAGGTTGGCAGCATAGCCAATCAAGCTTAAGAACCTGTCATAGAGCCACAAAGGACTTTAAGGAAGGACCACAAACTTTCTGATACCCAGGTTAGACATTTTTTATCTAGTTTGGATATTAAGGGTAATTACCAGTGTGGGCACTGCACACATTGTAATAACACCTATAGGATAAAACATATAAGGAACACAGCACATGATGAAAATATTAATATTGAACAGTTTATAACTGTCAAACTGAAGGAGTAATATATCTTCTTAAATGCCCTTGCAATAAAATTTACATTGGCAAAACAGAAAGAATGTTGAAGACGAGGGTAAGGGAACACACATCAGACATTAGAACTAAGAACATGACAAGTCCTGTTGCCAGACATTTTATAGAGCAGGGACACATCAACTGACACACTTACATTTTTTTGGAATTGAAAAGGTGGAACCTAATGCTAGAGGAGGGACTATAGGACATTCCTCCTTTTGTGTGAAGCATATTACATAGATAGGTTTAGAGCCACTAATGAGAGGTTTGGTCTAAATGACTGGCAACCTATTTTATAAACAACAGGTATACCCATATTTAGAGGAAATTAAACAGATACAGCAGTACCTCTTCCTTTTGTCCCCCACCTTTGTTTCATACATCTATATGCAGCAGAAATGGCCTGGGGCTTAAAATGATGTTGCAAGTCTGTCCACTATATAGCAATTCTATAAGATATTTCTTTATGTGCCCCTCCCCCCCCCATTTTTGTCTCAAACTTTTTTGTAAAGATTAATGTATAGAGCTAGCTTTTGGATGATTTAACTCTTGCTAGCCTTACAGAATAAATTTGAATTTGAAGTGTACATTTCAAAATAACTGTTTCATGAATCTGAACTTTCTCATGATTCTATAGTATTTGGTTAAGATCTAATGCTGGTATAGAAGTGTTAGACCATAGTGAAAAATAGTTGCATCTAAATAAAACATGGGATTATTAGGAATAATAATAAACAATAACACTCAGTTTCTGTAGAAATAAATAATATATTTGAATAGAATAATTCCTTAGACAGCTTTTTAAAATATGGGACAAATAAAGGATGTCACTTTAAACTGTAGCAGTCTGAGGGAGACACCCAGCATTTCCAGTTTTCTGTGGCTGGGTGCTGCCTTTTGGTGGGTCAGGTGCACAGGGCTTTGGAGTTTGTCAGCTGATACAGACTTATAGCCCTGCACCCAATTCTTCCACATGCTGCTTTAGTATTTATATGCTGCGCAAGATGCCGACCGTGCCTCCAGTAAAGAGAGAGTGGAGGACACAACCGCATTGCTATCATTTCATCTGTGAGTAAACTTTGGCTGGTGAATACTGCTAATTTTGCTGAACTTTATAGAATCAAATATCAGGGAACTAAGCAATGTTTTATTTTCAATTATTTTGGTAGACACTTAAAAGGACCAGAAGTCCACAAACATATTGATACAGGTACTGAATTTTCTTAGTGTTTTTGAGTACTACAGGTGGAAATAGAACTGCAAAGCATTTGAATAATCTGAAATTTGTTTTTCGGTGTGATGTTTATTTGGAAAAGAAAGAATTATAAAGTGAGTCAACATTTGTCTGTCTGTTTGAATTTAGAAACTTGAACTTGGCTAAGACAGTTGAGCTCTGATAGGAGAATATATAGGTATTCAATCTTTTTAGTGTTCATATATTTCACTGGTGGGATTAGAACTGCTTACCATTTGAATAATTCAAAGGTGTTTTTTGTTGTGACAAATATTCAGTAAAGGCAATATTATAACGCAAGTAAAACCTGTTTGCTTGTATTTAGAAACCTGAACTTGATTAAGACTACAGAGCTTCGATAGGAGAATCTTAGTTGTGAGCCATCTAAAAAGAAACTGGTTAAATAATTCTATAGTTTTTTACATGCAAAAAAACATCTTTTTAACGGGTATTTCTGGGTATTTTTTGAATAGGATATTTTGGTCTGGTAGCAACATGTATCTTGGAGCAATTTGTATAATGAACATATTGTTTAAAAATTGATTGCAAAAAATTATATTTTTTTATAATTTCAGAAGTTAATGAGAGCAAGAGTGTTTCGCTGATGAAGGATGTCTCTGAAATGTATGAATTAGGACACTGTGCTCTTTTTTCCATAAGAACTCAGTTTTTCTAAAATAAATATTGTTTATAGATAGCTTTGGTGAGTGAGCTCATTTATTAGTCAACCTGTTTAGAGTCTCTATTTGCCTTGATTGGTTATGGGCTACTCCCATTTAATAGAACTTTCTGCTTTTGTACCGAGGTTGGCTGTGCGAGAATATTGACAAGTACTAGACTATATTATTTGCCCAGAAGCAAGCAGCCAATTAGCCAACTGAGTAACTGTTAGACATATCCTCCCAAGAGACTGACAGGGAATTGTTCACTTGTGAAGTCAGCTGCACGAAAGAGATTGAGGATTTTTCCAGCATGATTACAGGCTGCAGAAGATAATGGAGAGAACAAGACCATTAGTCTGTAAGAGTGATGGAGATACACAGAGCTTTTGATGGAGAAGTGTGCTTATACAGACACTAAGGTGAAGACTGCTGGTTACAGCATAAGAGGAGACAGAGACTGAAATCTGCAGCTATGGCTGTCATCCTGCAGGGTGGCGACTTTCCCTAATCTGAGTGAATGGATCTGAAATGCATCTGATCACACAAAGTAGGACCTAGGGCCATCATGCTTATCGACTGAGGCAGGTGAGCCACAGAGGCCTGGGATCCTCAAGACACCATGACAGCCTAATGAAAAGAGAGAGCCCAACTGAACCTGCCTGAAGTACCAGGAATATCAACAGGCAATTGAGAGCCGAGGGAGCCATCAGAGGTGTGCCAATGGACAGCAGAGTGGAGTGTGTATATACATACGAACATACAAACATGCGAATGTGCCAGCAGAAACAGACCACCTGGTCTATCTACATCTGCTCGAGTGTGCAGCTAGCACCCCTAGTTTGCAGCTGCCTCACCCCCAACCCCTTTGTCATCCCACTGCCACCACCACATCCCCCACCCTCACTCTCGCTTGCTCCCTTTCCTATGCCCTTTTAAAGCTGTTCACAGATTTACATGATGCTACCCATTCTGGTAGTATGTTCCATTTTGCTATCACCCTCTCTGTGAAATAGTGTCTCCTCATTTCCCTCCTAAGTCTTCCCCCCTTTATTCTAAGCCCATGCCCCCAGTGTCCCACCCCCTCCTTAGCTTAAAGACCCCATTTGCCCCATCCTTATTGATTCCACTCAGATACTTGAATGTCTCTATCATGTTCCCCCATCCCTTCTATTCTCCAGGGTGTACATATTCAGGTCTCCCAGTCTGCTCTCATAGTCTCTCCCCTCTATTTCATATATCATCTTCATTGCCCTCTCCTGCACCCCCTCAAGTAGCCTGATATCACCCTTTAGGTATGGGCTCCAAAACTGCACACAATACTCCAAGTGCTGCCTTACCAGTGACCTGTAGTGGGGCAAATCACCTCTCTTCACCTGGATGAAACCCCCCTCGCTATGTACCCCAGCATTTTGTTCACTTTTGCAGTCACTCTCCTGCACTGGGCAGTATTGTTCATGGTCCCTGTTACCATTACCCCTAGGTCTTTCTCCTCCTCAGTGATCCCCAGCTTAACCCCACCCAATCAGTATTTTCTCCTTGGGTTCTTCTCCCTGAAGGGCATAACCTTACACTTCTTTGAATTGAACCCCAGCAGCCAACTGTCTGACCACTTCTCTAGCTTGCTTAGGTCCCCCTTGCAGCTGCTTCCATCCCTCTTCTCCATCCACCACTGCTCCCAGTTTGGTGTCGTCTGTGAACAGACTTATCTTGCTCACCACCCTGTGCACAATGTCTGATATGAAGAGCCCAAATAATACTGGTCCCAACACAGAGCCCTGTGGCACCCAACTCGTCACCTGCTTTGGAATTGAGAGCTCCCTTCCCCCCACTACCCATTGTAGCCTCCCACTCAGCCAGTTTGTAATCCAGTTCGTCATTTTTGCCCCTACCCCTACATCAGTTAGCTTCCCCCCAAGCCGCCCATGAGGCACTGAATAGAAGGCCTTGCTAAAGTCCAAATAAAGAATATCCACTACATGACCCTTATCCCGCTCACCTGTCACTCAGTCATAATATTGTATCAGGTTAGTTTGACAGGACTTCCCCGAAATGAACGCATGCTGCCTCACATCCTGGAGGCCATTGTCCTCTAGGTATGACACCAGTCTTTCCTTTAGTATCATTTCCATGAGTTTGCACACTATGGAGGTGAGACTTACCAGATGATAATTACCCGGTTCATCCCTTGGTCCACTCTTGTGTAATGGTACTACATGTGCCATCCTCCAGTCCAGTGGCATACATCCCGACTCCAGTGAGGTGCTGTACAGATCAGCCAGCAGCTCTGCCAACACCTCCGCACCCTGGGATGGATACCATCTGGCTCTGGTGCCTTGTCTACCCTCAGTGCCTTCAGTTCCTCTAGGACTCTACCTCCCTCAATCCTTCCATCTGTCACCTCCTCTCCCTCCTTCCCCACCCTTCCAGCCCATGGTGGTAGTGGTCTCCCCATTTTTTCCATGAACAGTGAGCAGAAGTAGTCATTCAGTGCTTCTGCCTATTCCTCCCCCTTTTCTGTCCACTGCCCACCCTTTCTTATCCTTACTATTGTCTCCTTGCACATTCTTTTCTCCCTGATGTATCTGAAAAAGTCTTCCCCCTTAATTGCCTGTGCTAATCTCAGCTCCCTCTGGGCCTTGGCTTCTCTTACTTTTTGGTCACTTCCCTGGACCATCTTGCATATTCCTCCGTGTCCTCTCCCTTCCCTGTCCTCCTATACCTCTGGTGTGCCTCTCGTTTTGCCCTCACCACCTCCACTACATCGCTGTTCAACCAGTAGGTTTCCTTACTCTGCTCCTTTTAATCTGTGTCTTGGTGCAGGCTTCTGTTACCTCTGTAATCCCCTGTTTAATAATATCCCATTTCTGCTCCATGTCCATCTCCAGCCTTATGCCCTCCAGTTTCGCTTTCAGTACTTCCCACATCCTCCCAAAGTCTGCTCCCCTGAAGTTTACCACCCGAGTTACTGAGTTCTCTAGCTCCCTGTACATCGTGATATTAAACCACACCATTTGATGATCACTGTCAGCTAGTGGGTCCTCCACCCTTATTTCCCTTACTGCCTTTCCATTTGACAATACTAGATCTAAAGTGTTCTTCAGCCTAGTAGGTCCACTGACCAACTGCGTCAGGAGACCCTCCTGGATCACATCCTGGAGCACTTGCTCCCTAGCACTGGAGGTGACAGCAATGCTCCAGTCAACAGCCAGGATTGCAGTCACAGATGGCGTGCTGCTATCCTTGGAGTA
Source organism: Neoceratodus forsteri (assembly GCA_016271365.2). Taxonomy (NCBI): domain Eukaryota; kingdom Metazoa; phylum Chordata; order Ceratodontiformes; family Ceratodontidae; genus Neoceratodus; species Neoceratodus forsteri. The sequence continues at coordinate 1,634,129,799 of CM028130.1, read as the reverse complement.
ACCAGGAATATTAAATCAGGGCTCACAGGCCATGTGACTCATCATTTCTTATACAGAGCCACAGATGGGCACTAGTGTTAAATGATAAGACCACCCAGCCAGGATTACAACATTGAGGGTTGCTACACATTGCTTACTTAAGGGGCTGGCAGTATAGCCTAGAAGTTAGACTAATGAGCTTGGTACATCCAGCAGACCTGGGTTTGATTCCCATACCTCAGTTTGCATACTGTGTGACTTTGAACAAGTCACTTAACCTCCCCAGTGCTCCTGGGTCACCCCTGAAAATAGGCACTTGTATCTAGTGGGCCTTACCCAGTTACCAAAAACTAAAATAAAAAAAAGAAGAAAAATTTAAGTGCAGCAGTGCTGGCTAACCACATTCTATATCATCAGACCTATTCCAATGCAATACCTGAGTAACATGCTTCCCTGGAAGCTTCCTAGTTCTAAGGGTAACTAACTGGTACCAGTGGGGATTGGAGTAGCAGTCCAACAGTAGTGTCACAACATCCAAACATTAATGCACTCAGGGACACATAAACAAGACCAGTAGCCAACATTAGCATGAAGGGCTTACTTTATTGCAGGAGTTAGCCCTTGTGCAGTGATTTACCATTCATCACACCAAAATGCTGAAAGTCAGTTCAGAACAGTCCCACCTGCAACCTGCCCCATGGAAAAGTCTATGTTGAGACAATTTGTAGGGGTAAGAGATGGACACTTCCTTGCTGAACTAGCCATAATTTAACTATCATTTAGCCTGGGTTACTTACATCTGCTCTGGAACTTTAACATATTGGAATATAAAGTTATAACTGCAATAAATATCACTACACTGGCATCAAATAGATATCCACTGGGCTGTTCTGAACTGGCTTTCAGAATTTTTGGTGTAATGATTGGTGAATCACTACACAGTGCTAACATTTGCAATAAAATAAGCACCTTCATGCTAATTTCTACTACTGGTTTTGTCTCTGTGCCACTGAGTGCATTAACTTGTGGGTGTTGTGATTGTATGCGGGGCTCGCTGCATCTCAATAGCACCACCCTGCACCACTAGAATCACAAGGGAGGCAGTATAGCACAGTGGTTTAAGGCTCTGAGCTGCAAATCTGGTGACATCCAGCAGACCAGACCTGAGTTTGAATCCCACAGCTTCCATTTGCATACTGTGTGACCCTGAGCAAGTCACTTAACTTCCCTGTGCTCCCAGGTCACTCCTGTAAAAAAAGCTTTCAGCTTAGTGTGCTACTCCTGGTTAAAGAAATAAAAGTTCTGTGTTGTTTTGGCCAACAGTATTGTCACGCTGACAATTATGATTGATTGTGATGTCCTGCAATATATTTTGGACTGTGACTAGAAGGGCATCAGAAGACAACCACAGAGAGTCATTACTGCTGAAACCTATTTTGCCTGCACTAACCCATTCCTTCCCTTAGGACCTTGTTGCTGATTCACAAATTAAAAAAATATATTCATTTTTGCAGTCTAAGTTGGAGCATGATGGTAGTACAGCATTTTGGGTTTAGCTTTTGGGGAAACAGTTTATTTGGAATTGCCTGGGAGTTGGTAGGGCTGAAGCAATGGGGACCAAATTGTGAGGGTACTGTTTCTGAGGGAGTAGTACCAGAAAGCAATCAAACCATTGCAGGTTGTGTGTGCTTCTCTCTATTATAGGCTGTGCACAAATAAAGCTCTGGTTACTATTTTCCAACCATTTGATGTGTTGGGGTCACTTCTGAAGCTGCATTCTTGAGCATGCTTCTGACACAAATGTACATTTGTAGACTGCAGGAAGACATGCAGTACTCTGTTATCTTTAATACTTATGAGAATGCAACCTACAGTACAATATATTATTCCAACTGTTACTATTCAATATGTCAAGCAATGAAAATGTATTTATTTTGTCCTCAACATTAATAAATCCAGCAGTTTTGATAGTGACAAAAGTAGCTTGCAGCTAACACAGCTCCTTCAAACTAACATATTAAAACAATGGTTTAAATTTTCAAAAGGTCACGAATATGGGAACTGCAAATGTTTGTGAGTTGTTAATGCACATTTGCCTGTGTGTGACAAATAACTGCAAATTACTGGTTAAAATAAGTTACAAAAACTTGTGTTTTTATAGGATGAAAAAGTCACTGGTCTATACAAATAATATTTGCCTCCATGTGACCAAACTTACCAATTGGGATGACATTGTCAAAATTGTTAATGTGATTTCCTGTTTTGTCATTAATATGTACTAGAATGCAAGAGTTCCATTATTTCCACACCAACAATCCCCCTATCCTATCCAAGAGACCACATGGCACACATAATGTTAATAAAGAAGATATGGGTACATGTCTAGATTATTTTGACATATTTTTTGAGCAAAACAAAATTAGTCTGCTGAAGCTATGGATTACTGTCATGTTTGTATTGATTTAGTTAACTTATTTCAAGACCGAAGGTAGAACAAGACCACTCCTGCCAGGAGCTAAAGTTTGGTTGCAGCTATAGGTCAGATACAGAGTGGGTAGGCAGTGCGGGGGTCCATTAAAACAAGTTGTGGATAGAGATAACTGAAACAGGGAATACAATCCCATTAGTGGCATTGACAATGACAGCCATACTGTGCAGAAAAGTAAAAACTGGCCTGCCTTTATTTTATCTTGTAAAAATGACAAAAGAGTGTCTGTGCTCCTTGTCTGCTGTGTGAGCATGCAGATGGAAACTTTCTTGAGAGAGGAAGGAATCGTCGTTTGCTTTGCAGCCACAGCAAAAATGAAAAAGAAAGCCTAAAACTTAAAAAAAGCACAAAGTTTAGTCCACGAAGGAGGGAGCAAGGGTTGGGAACTGAAGGGTGAATAATTGGGGAATCCACTGCAGTGCTCGCGACAGAAGGAGAAAGGGGGAAGGTGTTCATTGCTGGCAGCAGTTGTTTAAGCTGTTTTTACACACTGCCTGTTAGGTGCCCTGTCTGTGACATAGCTGCTCGGTGTGTCTCATCTCTGCAGTATACGAAAGACATTTAGGCTGTATTACACATGGTCTGATAGGTGCCCTGAGCCCTTTAGCTACTCTGTGTGTTCCTGCAGTATAGTGAAAGCCATTTAGTTACACACTTTCTGTTAGGTGCCGTGTGCCCTGTCTGTGACATATAGCTAGAGAGGTGCAAAATTAGAAAATTTCTCAAAATTCACACATTTCACTAAATATTTCGTAAGCGCGAAATTCTAAATTCCGCAGGTGAAATGCGAAAATTTCACCCATCAAACGTGACATTTTGACAGTGAAATTGTGAAATTTGGCAACATTTGGGAGAAATTTGGAAATTTTGCACCCGGCGAAACGTTTCAAGGCATGGCAGAATTTCATGAAATGTTTCACATTGAGAAATTGCCCATTTCACAGCAATTTCGCCTGCAAAATTTAATTTCACAACATCTCTACATATAGCTGCTCGGTGTCTCTCTTCAGTATAGTGAAAGCTATTTAGGCTGTATTAAACATTGTCTGTTAGGTGCCCTGAGCCCTGTCTTTGACATATCTACTCCTTGTGTCTGCAGTATAGTGAAAGTTATTTGGACTGTTTCACAGCGTCATTATGCTGGCAGAGGACCTGGAACTCAGACAGTTGACTGATCTGAGAATAAATGCCATGTTTAAGAATCACATCTATGTGCTGGCTACGTTGCTAGCTCCCTGCTTTAAGTGGAACATTGAAGCCATCCTTCCTACAGGGGAAAACATTGAGTATTGGAGAGATCTTCTGCTAATCAGATGTGACATTGCCCTACAAATACAATTAACTGATATACAGCAGTACTGAACCATCACAGTGCACCTCTGGCTCAGACAATAGCACATCTGTCAATTCTTCACAGTCAACAGTGTCGGCTGTGAGGGAAAGGACATATACAGCTCCTTTTTGGGCATACTATGTTCAGGGTCAGAAAGACAAATCCTTTCTGAGTTGACTGCAACAACACCATGGGCTGGTATCCTGTAAAGAAAGTACAGCAGGTTCATCTGCCAGACTGGTAACCGTCTCACACGGCACAATGATCCTGGAGTACTTTGCAGACCTTGCTGTGACTGGTCTCGAGGAAGATCCAGTACTGTATTGGAAACAAAAGAAAATAATATTGCCAGATCCAGCAAATCTTGCAATAATGTAGCTCAGTTGTCCACCTTCAAACATATATTCAGAATGCGTATTTAGTGCAGGTAGAGCAAAAGTCACTGACCACAAAACACTGCTAAATCCTGCAGTTCTGCAACAGCTTGCTTTCCTCAAAATAAATCCTGAGAATTTCCCAGTTGTCACAAACACTGATTCATGTGAGTCTAACCCTGAAAATGAACAGCCTACAAAGGGTGATACTGAATATGACTAAGTTGTATATGAATCAAACTGAACCATCACCACTGCCACCAGACCAGCCATGTGCCACACTAGTACTACTCTTGGTTTTCATTCCTACTGGGACAGTTCGCCGTATGCAAGATGGCGTATGCTAAAACCGCACAACACGGACAGCTCGGGTGGGATTAACGACATGGCGTAAAAATCAGTAAATGGTCTATGTGCTGTTGTGCACCCTGTCGCTGTTCCCCTAGCAGAGCACAAGGTCTGATTGGAGTTAGCTGCCGAGGTTCAACAGGATGGAGCCACAGGCAGCAATGAGAAGGTGTCATCTGTGGACTGGGCATTGAATCCGGTCTCAGATGCATGGAATTGTTCTTTCATTCACACTTTGTGAATTAAGTGTCCAACCCCCCCCCCCCGGAGTTGGTTATTGTAGTTGGGGGGGAGTTCAGGGTTGCAGCCCCTCATAACAGGGGGTGCAGGGGCAGAGTCCCCCCACAAAACACAGAAATCTGCTGCTGGCAATATATTGCGCTGTACTGACAGCATGGTATATTGCTGCAGCCGAACGTCTTGCAACTATATGACTCTGCTGTTTTCTTTTGTCAGTTATCAGTTTATATTATGTAAGTTTGACTGATGCCCACCATGGGTATAATTTATTTTTTTTAAACAGCAGCAGGCTCACTCACAGCAGCTGCACCTCTTACACCTACCGAATGCCCACCCTGGGTATAGTTTTTCAAATCAGCAGCAGGCTCACTCACAGCAGCTGCACCTCTTGCACCTACCTCAGCAATGCCCACCCTGGGTATAATTTTTGGAAACAGCAGCAGGTTCATTCACAGCAGCTGTGCCTCTTGTAACAGCCGCTGCAATGCCCACCATGGGTATAATTTTTGGGAACAGCAGCAAGCTCACTCAGAGCAACTGCACCTCTCGTACCTACCTCAGCAATGCCTGCTGTGGGTATAATTTATTTTAAACCAGTAGTTGGCTCTCTCACAGCAGCTACGCCTCTCGTGCCTACCTCAGCAATGCCTGCCATAGGTATAATTTATTTTAAACCAGTAGTTGGCTCTCTCACAGCAGCTGCACCTCTCGTGCCTACCTAAGCAATTTTCTCCATGGGTATAATTTTTTTAAAACAGCAGGCTCACTCAGAGCAACTGCACCTCTCGTACCTGCCTCAGCAATGCCCGCCATAGATATAATTTCTAGAAACAGCAGCAAGCTCACCAAGAGAGCCTGTGCCACTCGTACCTGCTTCAGCAATGCCACCATAGGTATAATGGATCAAGGCATCTAACAGACAGTGTAATAGTCCCCAAAAAAATATCGTTACATGATTTTTGTTATGTTCAGGGTCAGGTAATTGGGTAGTAGAATGGGTCAGATAGTCACTACTTGACCTGACTACTCGGTTTTCAATCGGGTTTTTTATGGGTGCTTTTGGGGTACCTGCAGGTTGCCTTGGTTGTCAGGTACTTTAGTACCCACCTATTCCTAACTATAATGCAACTTTACAGGCTATCCCAAGGAACTGTAATAAACTAATCTTTTATCAGTTATTAATTGCAGTTGTCAGTGGCTCAGTAGGTAGCACACTCGCCTCTGAGGCCGGGATATCAGAAGGCTGTGGGTTCAGTTCCCAGTACTGACACTGTAGTGCAACATGAGAGGGGTGCTGCACTTCTGAGGTGCCGTCTTTCAGATGAGATGTTAAACCGAGGTCCCATCTGCCTGGATTGGTAGTAGTTCAGGTGGATATTAAACATCCCATGGCACTTATCGAAAAAAAGAGTAGGGGAATTTTCCCCAGTGTCCTGGCCAAATTTCCCTCATTCACTAAAAATACCACCAACAGCTTAATCTGGTTCAAGGTCAGTTGGCATTGATCTGTATGCCCCTTCCTGGGTCATACCTGAAAATAGGCAGGATTTGTCTAGTGCACTTACCCGGTCAACAAAAACTGAAAAAAAAAAATGCCTGATGTACACTGCAAAAATGTTCATGTGTAATGATAAATTCATCAATAAAGTAAGTACTTTTCTTAAGGCACACTTTTTGCCCACTGATTGCTGGCCCAGGCTCGGTAGTGGTATACCACTGATCCGAGTATACCCGTCCCCCTATTTCAGGGATCACACTGTACAGCACTGGGGTTACGTGAGTGACTAAGTGATCCCTACTCCAACCCCAGAGGATGCCGGCTCATAGGACCAATGTTCAGGCAGGGAGCCGTGCTGAGACACAGCTTCCTCCAAGCACCTAACTGTATCCTCCCCTCCCAACATTGTCCACTAGTTGAAGTGGTGCCTTACCCTCCCCCAGGAGAGGACAGCTGCCAAACAGTGGCCCAATTAAACTCGTCACTCCCCTCCAGCTGACCACGGCATGCTCCCAAACCTAGGTCACCGGTGTAGCATGAGGTGCAGTGTCCAGCACCTCAACCCTCAGTGTCACTGGGTTGGCATCAATAAAGTATGTATTGAAAAAAGCTAATGAATTACATATTAGATACAAACTGTGTCATTTTGCATATCCTAGGATATTGGATATTGGAAGAGATTTTAATGTATACATTTTAAAATATAATTTTTTTCTGAATTTTCTTTGTAATATGATATTGTAATAGTCTGTATGTTCAATTATGTAATAGCTATACATATTCGTTAATAAAAAATAACCTGAAACTGAAGAAAATGTATTGAACTGAACTATTAACATACACATACAGCATGCACCACAAAATACTAATATCAGATAAAAAAAATACCATGAAATCTATGGAAAAGGCATGGAAATACTGACCAGGGAGGAAGGGGAAATTTGTGTAGTGAGGCATAAATTCAAGAAATAAGTTAGAGGATGGTCCAAAATGTCAGTGCTATAATTATCTAGACTGGCAATTTCCTTGGTAGTGTCCTCTCTTAAGGAATGTACTGTAGGTATCTGGACACTTTGTCTTTATAGTCCTAAAATAAAATATGATCTGGAAAGAGAGCACTCACCAAGGGAATTACTATGCACAACAGCTTTGTTTCACCGACCTACGCAGCCAGTATAGTGTTATGATTTTGCAACTGTGTTAGTTTAGTTTTGGCATTCACACTCTTTTCCAAAGGAATTACTACCCTGTAGGGGTATGAAAGTAAGGAACCCTCAGAGGGGGTTCCACCCCCAGAGGTGCAACAGAACAGTTCCTGTGGCTAAAGGTACCTTAGAAATCCCAAGAAAGTAGTATCATCCCCAAAAAGGAGGCAACACGAAGCATAAAGCAAGCAGAAACAGTGACATAGAAGCAGTAACTAACGTAGTAGTAGAGAAGCAGAGGCAGTTTTATAATGCAATGATATTCTCAGTTGTCGTAGTAACTGCCCAGGTTTGCAGAGCATGATACTGATAGCTTGCTTTGAGTAGGGGATCTCCTAAGGAGAGAAGGAACAGCAGGACATCCTCCACCTCTATCCAACAACAGAACCTACCTAAAGAAACTAAGGGAAACAACTAAGCTAAGTGTTATTACCTGAGGCAATGCAGGAGGAAAAAAAACCCTATGAGGAGGAAATCTCTGGGGATCCAAGGCCTAGATCACCTTCCCTCCAGGCTTGGGATAATTTATTTAGTGACGGCTCTGTGGCTGAAATTTGGAAAACCCAATTAAAGGGAGGTGGAAAATATTCCAATCTGGAGGAAAGCTCTCACTCAAACCCTCTAACGGGAATGCCGTGGAAGGTTGCGAGAAAACTCTGCAGCAACACGTGCATCCAAGGCGCAGGAGGAGAGTGACAACTGCTGAGGCACTCACCTGGCCTACCAACCCTAAATCAAACCAGGTGAACCAGAGGCAGTCATAGGGAGGATGCGGTGAAGGTGCCTTGCTAGGGAAACTCTATAGAGTGAGACACTAGAGCCAAAGGAGATCGTCGTAACCAACCTGTACTGCTAGTCTTAAATTCTACACCAGAAGCTGCTGTCACGTAGCAGGCAGCTAAAGCCAAACCCAGGGCAAGGACATTCCCAGCTATAGGCCAGGTGAGAAGGATCCCGCCCCAAGTTGGACACACTTGATGCGGACCAAGGCAGAGCGAGACCATTGGCTGCAGGAACCCTGCACCAAATAGAATGGCTGGCATGCTCCAGAAATTGAGTGAGCTGAAAAGCTGGTGAGCTGAATGAGCACAATGTGCTGAAATCATAATGAGCAGAGAGTGCAGAAACCTTGCAAGGTCGAATGCAGATTGAGTGCAGCAGAATCCCCGGCTGAGCCAAGGGGATGGCAGTAGGCATGAAGCAATGGTTTGCATAAGTAAAGAATAACAGCTGCGTAAGCAAATAAAGACCTGCATGTAGGTCAGTAAGCAGTAGTCATGATAGGTAAACCAGCATATCAAACTTGTATAGCAAGAAACAACTGAATTGGAGCAAGACAGCCAGACAGCCAGACAGTACAAAGCCAAATTAAGGTGACAGACGCAGAGGATTTTCAGCAGCGAAGACAGATTTTTATTTTTAAAATCAAGCTATATTAACAGCCTCAGCAGGAGCTAGTTGGCTGACCTCAGTTATAAGTGCAATAAAACAGAGAGACAATGCTTGAAGCATACCTCTCAACCTTGCTTCCCCCCAAATGTGGAACAAATGAGCAAAATGTGGAACATTTAATCAAATCTTTACCTAAGAAGCTCAGAACACCATTAAACTGTTTGCATTTATATTCAGAACATCTGTTGTTAATCGAATAATATTTTTTGCATCATTTACTATAGATTTTTGCCTTAAAATGTTAACACTGAATGTGGAACAAGTCCTCACAATATGGAACTGGGAGTTTTTGTGAAGTAAAATGAGGAACGTTCCAAGTAATGTGGTACAGTTGAGAGGTATGGCTTGAAGGCAGCTGTAGCCAGGCAGTGCAGGGAAGCTGCAAGTAAAATGAGCAGCACAGCTAGGGTCAGAGTAAACTGTGCCAGGTGAAAAGAATTGAGTATGCAACATGAAGCAGCTAAGGCCTAGCTGAAACACACAGGTGATGAATGCAATTACATTGCAGTAGTATGAGCATGGTGAGCACAGTGTTAAAACACAGGCACTGGGTATAATAGTAAGTAAAGTAAACAGTCAGCAGTAGTGGCTGTAGTTGTAGGGAACTGAAGGCAGTTGCAGTGCCAGTAATTTGCAAGTTGTGAGTAATTGAAAGCAAGCAGTATGAGCTGAAACAGAAGCAAGCTAGGAGCTTAGAAACGACCCAAAAAAAAGGGAAGAAATCACACACAGCTAAAGGCAAAATAAAAACCAAAGCAGGAAAATAAACACAGAAGCCCTGCGGGGGGGGTGGGGAGTCCAGGCCCCAGCCAGGGAGGCCTACCCAGCTCAGAGAACAAACCAGCAGAGCCTTCAGCTGCAAAGAAAAAAATGCTTCACAATGAGGCTTAGAGGAACTGCTTATATAGCTCAGGAAGTGGGAGTGGCTGGCTGCTTGGCCACTGAACTTCGGGCATAACCCTCAGAAAAAAAAAAAAACAATCACAGACACTCTCCTTGGACTAAGATGTAGTTCCACCACAGGACACATTAGTAGTGGATGACTCAGAAGGCATCTTCCAGACACAGTCCATAATATGCCAACATTTCTTGGGATTATTTCTAACATTGGCCATTTTTGCTTTGAAAAAGGACAGTTTGCATTTCCCAGGGAGATAAAGACAGAATTAATCAAGCCACCCATTGTGTCTGAGCAGATGAGTGGGTGAGGAATGGAAATATGAACAAACAAAGCTGCACCATACGAAGTACAAAGTGCTGAAACAAACTTTGTGCACAAACATTATTTAAAAAAAACAAATCACTTATCTGCACACTATGGAAATGATTTTCAAAAGGACTGGAAATGGACATAAATGCATGCTACAGCTCCGTCTGCAGCCATTTTCTTGTGTCCAGACAGTTCCATTACTATTTTCAGAAGTTGTGCCCATTTACAGTAATAAGTCACAATTTGCAGCAAATAAAAAAACAGATGTAATTTTTCCAATTTGGATGCAAATGTAGTTGCATCCATTTTTGGATAAAGTTGCCTCCATTTTTGGATGCTGAGGGTGGGATTTTGAAAGGACTGGATGCAGCGCTTCCATCCATGTTTCAGACATGTGATGCATCCATGCAGATGTGTCCAGATGTCTGCATCCTATTCACAGACATCTGGATGCATTTTTGACTATTACTGCAGTTTACGGCAAATTCTACTGCAACTGGGGGAATCATGTCCATTTTCTGGACAGAGGTGCAGAATTTCATTATGGGAGTTAGACTAACATTTTGTGCTCTAACTCCTGATATGGATTACAGTATTTACATCCAAAACAAAATCTAGCCAGAGCCAATACGGCTGTGGCGAGCTGCCACATGACCAAAGTTGCACCAGTGCATAGAAAATTTGGAATGATCAGGTATAATTCAACCATTTTTTGAAATTGTTTCACCAGATTTTCAATATGGCCTTTTTGGCAACCGCACCGTTCTGTGCCACAGGTGCGAAAATACATTTTCGGCAGGATGTGAAAAATGACAGCTATACTGTTAAACAGAAGGTGTACAAAAATGGCAATGTTGAAGATATGGAATAAAAATATTGAAATTGGTGAAGTTAGGAGTGTGCATAGAAACTGCGCCATGCACGCTTGTAACACAGTCATTTTGGGGAACCTTTTCATCACATTTGCAACATGGGCTTTATGGGACCCCACCTCATGAACAGTGGCACTGTCATTTTGTTAATCTGTCTTGAAAGGTGATTCTGTGCAGCTACTGCGAAATCACCTTTCAGGACTGAGTAATGAAATGACAGTGACAGTGTTCATGAGGTGAGATCCCAAGAACCCCATGTTGAAAATTTGGGGCAAAAATTCCTAAAAATGGCTGCTATATCAAGATAAGTTGAAAACCCCATGGAGAGCCATTATACGGCACTTACCTTTGATTCTTCAGTTTGTGGTTTGGCTTTGAAGAGTGCAAACGTGTTCCAGTCCAGAGAACGTGACAGCATCAACCTCCGGAAGTAAGTATGGGGAAAGGGGGGTGGTGTGGGGAGGTGGGTGCTCAATGGGAGGGTGGACTAGGACAACGATGAGGGACTGTTTTCTTTTTTACAGGTAAAAAAAGACATTGGGGGACTATTTTTTTACAGGGAAAAAAAATAAAGCTGGGCACACTGGGATGGATTCCCAGTGTGTTTTATGAGTGTGTCGGGGTGGACACAATGCCGACATGGGGATTGAGCACCCCAATGTATGCGAGGGGAATGAATAAAAAAAATTGGGCACACTGGGGTGGGCTCCCAGTGTACCACATGAGTTGGAGGGGCATGATGTTGACATGGGGATTGGGCACCCTGATGTCAGTGCGGGAGACAAAAAAAAACATACATTTTGGCACAATGGGAGCATGAGTTTGGGGGGGGTTGCACGATGCTAACATGGGGACTGGGTACCCCAAAATCAGTGCAGGAATAGGAAAAGGTGGGAGAGGGGAGGACTGTAGCAATGGGAGGGAGCAATAGGGTTTTATTACCTACAAGTGCTGGGAGGGAATGAAGGGAATTGGGAGGACAGGAGCAGTGGAAGGGTGTGGGAGAAGTGCCATCTGCAAGATGGCAGTGGTAACACAACTGTGCAAGTGCAAATGCCAAGCATGCTTAGCTGCAGTTCATGAGATGGTGGCACCAGTAATATGGAAGTAACAGCCAAAATAGTGCAGCTGTTATTCCATAGCAGCCGATCGTGGTGGAGTGTTACAAGCTCCATTGGACTTTTGGAAGGATACTTCCAAATGTCCAATGGAAGGTGCCATGATCTGCCATTTAAGGAGCAACAGATTGATCGCAGAACAGCTGTAGGCTCCACCCAAGCCATAAAAATGGACTTGAATGTCTGGAAATCCATTCCAGACATCTTTGCTTCTTGTTTCCCTCTCCTCAGCTGGCCTTGCTCCATCAGCCACCAATTGATTTAAATCCTACCTCATTGGCAGGACCCAATCAGTCAGAATTCTTGATTACATCTCCCCTCCACTCCCCATCAACACTGGTGTCCCTCAGGGCTCAGTGCTTGGTCCCCTACTCTTCTCCATTTTCCTTAATGATCTTCCCACATCTTGCTCATCCTCTTCTATTCACATGTATGCTGATGATACTGTTTTGTACAGTTCCAGTAAAAACTCTGCTGCTGTGGAAACCAGCTTACAACATGATTTCAGTCAAGTTCAGCTCTGGTTTGCCTCACATCAGCTTTTTTGAAATGCCAAGAAAACAGTCTCAATGACCTTTGTCACCAAGCAGAGACTCTCTAGGCTCCTGGCCGTTCCCACCTTCCACACCCTTGATGGGACTATCCTGCAGGACACCACTTCATTTAGATATCTGGGGGTGTGGCTGGACCAGCACCTCAACTTTTCTGTGCATATTGATGCTATCCTGAAGAAACTGTGCACCAAGTTTGGTGCTCTGTACAGTAATCGTAGTTGCATCCTGCTGACTGCAAGGGGCGAAATTGTCCATAAGATGATACTCCCCATCTTTGACTACTGTGACGTAGTCTATGGTGCTGCTCCCAAATCTTCCCTGACCAAGCTGGATGCTATCTTTAACTCCTTCTGCCACTTTGCTCTCGACTCACCTTCTCGCTCCCACCACTGTGAACTCTATCGCTCTCTAAACTTCCTTCCACTATCTCACAGATGCATCTCTCACTGTGCCAAACTAACCTCCAAATTCTGGTTTGGGGGCTCCCCTCCTGTCTCTCATCCTCTTTCTCCACTCCACCTCCCCCACCCGCTCTCTCAGATCAAATGATGCCTGCACCTTGATGGTCCCTCTCCGCTCCACCCTCACCGGTCAGACTGGTTTTGCCCATCGCTTCCCTAAAATCTGGAATTCCCTCCCCCCGAAATACAGCACTCCTCCTCCAACTACTCCCTTACCTCTGCCCTGCACAATTACCTCTCCCTCAGCTGTTCCTTCTTTAACCCTCCTTAATACCTATCCCCAGTTTTTGCCTTCCTACCATGACCCCCCGGCAGAGTTCTCAACATCCTGAAGGGGGGGAAATCAGGAAATGGCTACTCCTTCTCCTCATATTCGGTTCTTGCCACTTCCTCCCTTTTCTCCACCTGCCCTTCTGGGTCACCAGTGTGCAAACCTACCCAATTTTTTTTACTCCAACAACACTTGCGCACTAACTCGAGCTTGCTCCTGGTACACTCATGCACTATAAATGGTTCTATCACATCATTACTGTTTTGTACATTTATATGTTCTTTTGTATGATTTTGGACATGTATTGTAATTTATCCAATGTTCCACTACTGTTTATTGTATAGTACTGTGTTTTCCAATTGTTGCACAATCTTACAATGTTGTATTGTTTGTACTACCCACACACTATTGTAGCTGATCATCCTTCACAACCCTATGTAACCCCTCCCCCCAAGTTGCAGCATGAGATGAGCAACTTGTTGTTCAGTGTGCCCTCCTGGTGAAACATTTCAATAAATAAATAACCCCCCAACCCTTGTTAGGCCATCTAATAGATGGTCTGGCAGATTTAGACACATTTCTGAAATGAAAATAGCAGCAATCATAGCTTGAGCAGATCTTTTTGAAAAGTCCCTGCTTTATATACAGTATGTAATTGTTAATGTAAGATCAACAATGAGTTCATCTATACAGGTAAGGTACAATGCACTGCAATATAAATAAGATATCAAGCAGCACTTGGACATATAAACCCTCTCATTTATTGAATTATCAAGTGTACTGGTGATCACAGATTATTAAGCAAGGACAGATTTGTATGCACAATAGATGAATTCCAATACATATCTCATGAGAAACATAACTGGGAAAAATATTACTACTAGTAACAGACACTTGAAGCCCTGATATTTATTCAAAGAAACATTTTGATATAACAGACCTGAAATGAGTACAAAATACATAAGTAATCAAAAAAAAAAATAAAAAATAAACAGGGACACAAGATATAGTGCTGACTGCCAGGACAAAGCATTCTGTAATTAGATGTCACAGTTCTCTGCATGCCAATTTGAAGCAATTACCTTTGGAGTGCATTGATTCCTGCAGTATTGTGCAAGATATCACTTGCTGAAACAATGATCCTGCACTTCATCCTGGCAGGTGGTACTGTCTGCCACATAAAAAATTCAAATACAGTAACATTCATTTATTTGAGCAGGATAATCTAAACAGTTGCAGGAAAGGCACCAATTTAAATTGGTCATTAAGACAAGCATAATGTCAGACCTTCAACCTATGATTCCTTTCTACACAAAGCACTACTGAAGCTCACATCCCCAGAACAAACTCAACACAGGCATTAGTAAGCATGTTAGAACCATCCAGAATAACATCCAACAATGTTTTTTTTTTGCCACAGCATATAGGTAGTTCAATAGACAGAGAAAGCCACACGCCTATGTTCACTTGTATTAAGAAAATAACATTTAGTTATTTATTTAGTGTTTTATTGACCAGGTAAGGTGCACTAGACAAACGTTTAGCTGAAATCTTACAGGTCTTGTCTGAAAATAGGTTAATGAACACTAAATAAATACATTTCATTTTTTCAATACAAGTGACCATAGGCTTTTTGGCTCTCTGTTTATGAATTAATTCTATGTTGTGACAAAATGGATGCAAGGAACGGCCTACCTCAGGAAGTGGTGGATATGAATACAGTGCAGGGCTTCAAACAGATATGGGATAGGCATAAGGGAGCAATATAGATGAGTATGAATAGATAGGCCATTGACAGGGCAAAGGCCTATGCCATATTCATAAGGTAGAAAAAGAAATGGGCAGACTGGATGGGCCTTGCAGTCCTTATCTGCCGTTAACTTCTATGTTTCTATGTTTCTAAAGTACATTGCTGAATGTTATTCTAGATGGCTCTGACATGCTTACTTACTCTTGTGTTCAGTTTTCTTTCAGGTGTGCCTTCCTTGTACACTGCTGATAGCAGGCTCACGCCCTGAGGAGGGACCAGAAAAACTGAGGAGACAGTGGTTCTTGATTTAGACTGTTGCATTGTGTCATCTGATAAAAATATGAAGGGCTGGAAAGAGGCAGCACAAGCAGCTAGTGAGTATTAGTTTTAAATGACACAGAATACAAGGGTGACCAGTGCATCAAAGTAAGACATTACAGGCTCCAAGGTGGTACTAATAAGCAAACAATAGAGCTGCACAAAGAGAGATTGACTGCAAGATTTATTTTAAAAAACTAAAGCTATAATAAAGCCAATGTAACATACCCCACATCAGGAAAGTGCAAACATTACCTTCCACAGCACTGAGGAAGGTCTCCTGGTAGTCAAAGCACTAGAAAGTTGATGTGTGAGCATTCCATATGTGACAAGTTAACTAGATGGGTGGTAAACTGTCAAGAAGGGAGAACTTAAAGGGTGGTGGTTGGGGGTGAGTACTCGGGGATAAGGGTGGCGACCAGCAGAGAGTCACAGGAGCTGTTGCTTGGTCCAGTGCTGTTCAACTTACTCATTAATGACATTGGGAACAACATAACATCAAAACCTACCTTTCTGTAGACAACACCAAGCTCAGTGGTAGGGTGGATATGGAGGAGGGTGTCACTGATCTGACAAAGGACCTAGTAAAGTTACAAAGACGGTCTAAAATCTGGTAACTGGTTTTCAAAGCAAAAAAATTGCAAAGTCATGCATATAGGGAGCAAGAACCCCAGAGCCGAGTAACAGCTAGGATGCATGACTGTCACAGTATGCGAGGAAGTGAAAAACCTGGGGAATTGCAATCATGAGCGATTTGAAACCCTCTATGCAATGCAGCAATGCAGCAGCATGGGAATATAGGATACTGGATTGCATAAGTACTACAGCTGCAGCGATTGATATGGACAGATATTTTCTGAAATTTCTGCAATATCTCTAGAAAATACATTGCCTGCCTGCAGTAAAACAGTAGGGTGCCAGAGAGAATCTCTTTAGATATATTATAAAATATCCAGAAGTTTCTGACCACATTGATTGCTGCGACTGTCCTGGTTTCACTAGTAGGCAGAAAGAGGCCTTACCAACACTGTACAGATCTATGGTGTGACCACACTTGGAGTACTGTGTGAAGTACTGGAGCCCCTACCACAAAAAAAGAATGTCAACCTGCTGGAGGTGGTACAAAGAAAGACCAGGAAAATGAGTCAGGGCCATCAGGGGCTCTCATATGAACACAGGTTAGAGAACTTTGACATGTACTCTACTGGCTCAAGGATAGATGGAAATGAGGGGACATGGTAGAGACCTTCAGGTATCTCAAAGGTATAAAAAAGGTCAAACTTGGTGATCTTTTTAGAATCAGTGAAAACAAGAACACAAGGGGACACAGTTGCAAACTGGCAGGAGGAAGGTTCCTGAAGGAGAACAGGAGGTACTTCTTCATGGAGAGAGTGGTGGTAGGGTGGAACAGGCTAGCAGAGGAGGTAGAAAACCAGAAAATGGTTTGGGAATTTTAAAGGGACAACGTAAAGTAAAGGGGGGGGAAGAATGTCAGGGGGGCTGGGCACCAAGTAACGAAAGATGCATTACCTTCTCATAAAGCAGACTCAGCAAACCATAAAGCCTTCTTCTGCTTGCAATCTATATGTGACAGTCTAATCTGGTTCAGTTTCAGTTGATTTACATCTGTATCCTCACCACTCCACAACACAACACTTAGACAAGGCTGAAAGCAGAAACATTCTCCCAGTCCTCCTTTTCTGGCACACAAAAAACAAAGAAATAAAAATAAATAAACAACTTTTATTTGGTGTACAGTAATGTAAAGAAGAGAACTACTGTTGTTTGATGAAGTGGTACAAAGAGCTTTTTGTTAGATTGATTGGGGCTGAAAACCTGTGCATTAGCAGTATGACAGTTCCAAAGCCCTATCGCCTCTCATTTAGTGCACCAATGTCACATACTTTTGGACTAGTTGTGGTTTGCCAACTGGAAGCAAGGACAGAAGTAACGTTACCACCTAGATGGCATTTATCTTTGACCTAAAGTTACCAGGGTCATGACCCCAGTATGTAGCACACATGCATCTTTGCGCACAGCAGTCAGACTGCATGCAATACTAGTTATGTTTTCTGTTGTTGTGTAGAATGCTGCAACCGAAATTGGCTATATGGCTATAAGTGAAAGGTAGCCATAATTATTAAAGAAAATATTTGCAGTGCTGTCAGTAGGAAGCCACATATGAATGATTTAACCTGATTGACTCACCTGTATTCCCAGAACCTTTTAGGTAGAAGTTTATGCTTTCATAGCTGCATGTCATCTTGTGTACTCTTCTGTGCTGATTTAAATATTAGGGTTATGTTTAATGTGTGTGAGTTGGCTGTGATAAGGTTTATGTAGTGACGTTAAACAGAATGTAGTGCCAGCTGAAGCATTTCGAAACAGTTTGCCCCAAACACTCCGAGTCACAGATCTGCATACCCATGGTGCTCTGTGCTTTGAAGCTTTTGATTGTATAGTATATGTTTACATAAACTATATAAATTGGAAAGAACAGCATGTGCATTTTAGGAGAAAAGATACATTTTCTAGACAGCTTTCCTTACACACACACACACACACACAGTATATATCCACAAGGCTTTATGCTGAGTTTAAGGCTTTTGATTATATGTGAGTTTGCAGAAACTACACAGATTGGACATTATCTGCCTTTTTGTATCATTTATGCATCCACAAAGTGTCCTTCTTTATGATTAACTTTTTTTTCTTTAAATTCTGTTTTTCTTTGTGCTGCAGGCAGAGATTTTTCCCTGACTCAGTGCCCCCCCATGACCATAGCTCCAAACAGTTGCCCCCAGAGCCAAGGCCAATGGCTTACCGCCTATGGCAGGTACCCAAAGGAGAGACCAAGATCCACCTTGTTCAGTCCCAGGGCTGGCAGTGGCACCATTCAGAACAGAGTCAGAGGCCATATTCTGCACTACTGCATAGGTTTTATTCCACTGTGTTGGTCCCTGAAGGTGTGGACATGCAATGACATCAGTGTGTGGGCACGCATGCTCCAATGCATGCCCCGCAAACATCCACCGCTGCCTTTCCCTCTGTTTTTGTGGTCTCGGCTTGGTGTACTCCCAGTCTCCACCTGGTGTCACCCAAGTGCCAGGCACCATGAACCCTTTCCCCTAGAGGTGGAGAGCTGTCCATGGGATGCTCATCCAACCTCCTTCCAGCCAGTCAGCTGACACTACATGCTCATTCACAAACCTGGGTCATCAGCGTCATGAGTGGTAGTGCTGTCACTGCACCACCAGGACAAATGATTAGCATTTAAATTACCTCATGTTTTTCTCTTTTTTTAATACTCATTTATTGTAGAATCTTAAATTCCAGTTTAACAATCTGATAAAAACATACAATTTTTCAATGAAGTTAACAGATTTTCTTAGCACCATTAAAACAAGATGTATAAAACAAGAAATTTGGCTCAGTGAAAACAAAGTCAAAAATTGTTACCAGCATATCCAAAAGCACATTGCATAACTCAATAAGAAGACACTACATTGTAATGTAACTGTACGATTCATGGGAAAAATAAAATACAGTACTTAGCAAATTTAGATTGGAAAAGAAGAAGCAAGGTCTATTAGTACAGGGTGTCACTAATGGTTAATATCTGTGTAAAGATCCCATCTGATCCATCGGTTTTGGTAGGCAGGTAGCCATTTTTGTATGGAAACAATAAGTTTTTCTAAATTTTGAATTTGTTGAATTACCAGAGCCTACTCTGCAATTGTAGGAGGATTGGGTGCAAGCCACTGTTTGGTGATAGCTTTATCAGCTGCTATTATCAATGCCCCACATAGGCATTTGGCTTCTTTCCCCTTTCGAGTTGGGGAGGGATGCAAAATGTGCACTGGGTCAATGGGATCTGCAATATCTAGTATATGTGTTGCATGTTTTATAAGGTCAGCCCAGAACTGCTGCAATTTTGGACACATCCAGAAGATACTGTATGTGGCTGTGATGTGGATTGTTCTCCACACTGTCTCCAGCAAGAAGGTAAAATAGAGGGATCCTACTTCATCTGTCTTGAGGGAAATATGAATGATCTAATATGAAATTTCCAGGCAAACTCTTGTCATGTGGGAGAAGAGGTGGCGGACCACTTTCCCTTCCAAAGTTTTACCCAATGTGGGGCCACAAGTGTGATATTTAGATCAGTTTCCCAGTGAGCTTTAATGGAGTTCGTAGTGTAGTTTTGATCACGTAAAAAATTGGCATAGAGTAAGGAGATAGCCCTCTCCCCACATATAGAGTTCCAAATTACTTGACATGGGACATCTAAAGAATGTCCTGAGGTCTTCTGATTGACAACTTGTATTAATTTATTAATATAGTCCCTAAGTGGATAAAATCTAATCCTGTGGGTCAAAGAACAATCACATTTCTGTTGTGCTGCTTCAAAGGAAACAACTGAGCCAACATGGATAAGCTGCCATGGTGAGTGATTTCCTTTGTGGGACTGGCTTTTGAGCCATGGTTCCATTGTGTCAGTGAGAAAAGGCTCCTCCCAGGCCCACCATCTGTATTTCCAAAGCATATTCCTGGTCTCATCTCTGGCTATACCCCACTTCCAACACTTTAACACAGTATGTATCCCACTGAGTGTGGAGTCAGGGAAAGGACCCCTCTGCTCTGAACAAAAAAGTAATGCAGGAAGTGACTTCTTAACATTTTCAGATAAATCTATGGTTTTCCAATGGGCTGTTTAGTGAGAATTACCCCAAAGCAAGGCTATTCTAATTTGGGCTAAGATCCAATACCCAGTAAGGGAAAGGAAGAGCCCACCCACCTTGACTGTTTGGGATAAACATTATCTGCTGATGGATACATGGTCATTGTCACTTTTAGATATAAGTAAGAAAGAGTGATTGCCAAATGTCAAAACTCCTTTTGAGGACCGAGCAGGGGACACACTGAAAAAGATATAACAGTCTCAGAAGAGCACTCATTTTTTAGAGATTGGACAAGATATTGAAGGGAGAGTAGCAACAGGGACCAAAGGTGTATATCTTGTTTAGGCTGGGAAATTAAAGGGGTATAATTAAGATTGTATAAAGCAGATATCTGGGTGCATAAGTGGATACCTAAATATTTCATAGAAGCAATGTCCCACCTCATCAGGAATGTGTTTTTAACAGTAGGCAAGACCTTATCTAAAAATACAAGTACCTTGGTCTTTGTTGTATTCAGTGTATATCCCGATATTCTTGAGAAAGCACGAATTAGATGGAAGACCTCAAAAACCAAAGAGTCAGTGTCTGAGAGAAATAACAAAACGTTGTCTGCACTGAGAGCTAATTTGTGATTCATTCCCCCTATCTGCACCCCCTTAATATGAAGGTTTTGTCAGATACTTTGAGTTAGGGGCTCTATATCAAGGGAAAGCAGAAGTGGTGAGAGTGGACAACCTTGACGGGTTCCACGCCCAAGGGAAAATTTTGTCAAAATATGCCCACTTACCCTTATGTATCCAAATGACTCAGCATATAGCTTAAAAAGAAAATGGATAAATTGTTGGGCAAAGTTGAAGCCAGCGAGGACCCCTTTAAAGAAAGGCCATGATACTTTATCAAAATCTTTTTCTGCATCTAAACTTTGTTTAGTCCTGCTAAGATGATCAATAATATGTGCAGTCCTCCGAATGTTATCCTGGGCTTGGCATCCAGAGATAAAACCTGTTTTATCTATGTTGATTAACTGGGTGATAATCTGCTGCATTCTCCTCATAAAAAGTGAGGTCACTATCTTGTAATCGGTGTTAGAAACATAGAAACATGGAAACATAGATTTTGACAGCAGATAAGGACCACTTGGCCCACCCAGTCTGCCTATTTCCCTACCTGTTGGATAAGCTGCAGATTCTAGTTAACTAACAGCCTACTTCCTCCTGCTCTCAACTATAATTGCCTTATGTCTGTCCCATGCATGTTTGAATTCCCCCACTGTTTTTTACTCTACAACCTCCCCAGGAAGGTGGTTCCATGCATCCACCCCTCTCTCCATGAAAAAATATTTCATCATGTTGCCCCTGAGCCATCCCCTTCTATCTTTGAATTGTGCCCCCTTGTTCTTGCACATCTCTTTTTCTAAAGGAGGGTTTTAAGGAGGCAGTATATCGCAGTGGTCTAAGGCTCTGAGCTGCAAATTTGGTGACATCCAGCAGACCAGACCTGGGTTTGAATCCCACAGCTTCCACTTGCATACTGTGTGACCCTAAGCAAGTCACTGAACCTCCTTGTGCTCCCAGGTCGCTCCTGTAAAAAAGCTTTCAGCTTAGTGTGCTATACCTGGTTAAACAACTAAGTAAATAAATAAATAAATAAAAGATGCTACCCTCCTGGACTTTGTTGATTCCCTTGAGGCACTTTAAAGTTTCTATCATGTCCTCCTGCCCCTCCTTTCTTCAAGGATATACATATTAAGCTCTCTCAGTCTATCTTCATACAGTTTCAGATGCAGACTCTGCACCATTTTAGTTGCCCTCCTCTGGACTGCCTCCATCCTGTCTATATCCTTGCGGAGATGGGGTCTCCAAAACTGCACTCAGTACTCCAGATGGAGTCTCACCAACTGTCTGTACAGAGGGATAACCACTTCCCCTTTTCTACTTGTGATGCCTCTCCCTATGCATCCCAGTATTCCCCCCATCTCTCCTTACTGCCTTCTCACATTGCTGGCCCACCTTTAGGTCATCTGATATGGCTACTCCCGGGTCCCTTTCCATTTTTGTCATTGTTAGTACCTTCCTCGCCATTGTGTACTCTTCTTCTGGGTTTTTATTTCCCAGGTGCATTACTTTACACTTCTTTGCATTAAATCTAAGTTGCCAAACATCTGACCATTCCTCCAACCTTGCCAAGTTCCTTCTTATCCTTTCCATCCCCCCCTTGTGTATCAACTCTGTTACCGATCTTTGTGTCATCCACAAAGAGGCATACTTTTCCTTCCAGACCCTCTGCAATGTCACCTATAAAGACATTAAAGAGGACTGGACCCAGTACTGAACCCTGAGGTACTCCACCAGTAACCCCCCTTTCTTTGGAGTGAGTTCCATTTACTATTACCTTTTGTGTCCTGTTGTGCAACTAGTTTGCTACCCAGGCTACCACCCTGGGACCCACTCCCAGGCTGGCTAACTTGATTATTAATCTTGTGTGCGGGACTATGTCAAATACCTTGCTAAAGTCTAGGTAGGCCATATCCACAGCCCGTTCTTGGTCTATTTACTTTGGTCACCCAGTCAAAGAAATCAATTAGATTGATGTGACATGACCTTCCTGCTGTGAATCCATGCTGCCTTGGGTCCTGTGCCCTGCTGGCCTCTGGGTACTCAATAGTTCTTTCTTTCAGAAGTGATTCCATCATTTTCCCTACCACTGAGGTCAAACTAACAGGTTTGTAGTTTCCTGTTTCTGCCTTTGTCCCACTTTTGTGAAGGGGAATCACATCCACCCTCCTCCAGTCCTCAGGCACCACCCCATCCTCCCATGATTTGTTAAAAAGGGTGGTCAGTTGTGTCACTAGGTCCCCCCTTAGTTCTTTTAGGATTCTGGGGTGAATCCAGTCAGGCCTCATTGCTTTGTCCACCTTGAGTTTTAGGAGTTCTTTCGGGACCCTTTCTTCTGTAAATGGACTGGTGTCAACCCCCCCCCTGCCCAGAGCGCTTCTATTATTTGGTTTAGGTAACTTCTCTTCTCCTTTTTTGTTAATACTGAGCAAAAGTATTCATTCAGTATCTCTACCTTTTCACTGTCTCCCTCTGCCCACCTCCCCTCCCCTTTATTAACCTTCACTATCCCTCCTGCAACCTTTCTTTGCTCCCTAATGTACCTATAAAAGGTTTTATTCCCCTTCTTAACTGAGTTGGCTATCTTTTCCTCTGTTTGGGCCTTTGTTATTCTGACTGCCTTCCCCACTTCCTTCTGCTTTAACTGATACAGTTCCCTGTTGTGCTCCTTCTGTGATTCCTTGTACTTCTTGAATGCCACCTTTTTCTCTCTAACCTTCCCTGCCACCTCTTTTGAGAACCACAGTGGTTTTTTACTCTGTTTTGTTTTCTTTATTTGTTTCGCACAAAGGCTTGTTGCCTCCATGATGGCAGTTTTGATTTTTTCTCTATTATTCTTCTACCACTCCTTTCTGGCCATTTGCTAGTGCATTCCTTAGGTATTCATCCATTTGGCCGAAGTCAGCTCTTCTAAACTTCAATATCCTTGTTTTTGTATGGCTTGTCTCCATGGCTGTGCTTATTGTGAACCATACAGTGAGGTGGTCACTTGTTCCCAGATGGCTACCCACTTCTAAATACGTGATCTTCTCCCCATTTGAGAGTGCCAGGTATAATATTGCTCCTCCCTGTCAACCCCCTTAGGCTTCAAAGCATCCCTAGTTTAAAAAAAAACATTCTATGATTGTTCACATTGTATAGAGACTGTTTATGCAGCTGGTAGTTTGATTCAGATCCTTTTTTCTTTTAAAAAGTGAAAAACTGGGTGCCCACCATACTGGTGTTACCATACCAAAACATTTGTTTACATTTCTTGACCATCTTCCATTGCATCTTTCCTGGATTCAGGAACAGCTCCAATTCAATCTGGCCACTCATTATGCAGTGGGAGTAGATGAGACTATTGTGTCATGAGTGGCTGCACTGTTTGAGGGTGTTTCTAATGTTCAGAAAGTATGCAGTAAGGGAAGTTCAATGATTTGAAGCAAAACAAGGCTGGGTATAGCTATGCATTACCATGCATTTCAGTTCTAATAAGCAAAGAAGAAAGAATTAATCACTGTAGTAATGTTGTTTCTTCTAATGGAGTCTTGCTGTATTCTGATAAAATGCAGTTAGCCCCAGCACTTGAACTGCCCCAGAGAGAAAAGGGTTGACTCTATGCCAGAGTATAGAATATTGAGCTCCAGCTCGGTTTTTCAACCTCTGTCCCTGGTACATTCTAATGTAACCATCAGATTCTTACAAGCACTAATGTTAACTAGCCTAGCTCTAAAACTTTGAAAAAATTAAGCCACAAACCAACAAGAACTTGGGTCAAAAAGACTCAAGTTGAGAACCCAAGAACAAAACTTTTATCCAGATAGTGGTAATAACTGTATTAATAATAATCAATTCAAAAGTATTAATAACACTAATCCGGGGAGGGGGGTGCTAGAGAGTTGATCTCCCAGCAGGATGTCTTCAAGATCAGCTGTACATTATAACACAAAAAGAACCTTATTTTATTATTTTAAACTCAAAAAGAACAAATGAAAAGCTTAAAACCGTATTCAGGAACTCTTCAAGTTTCTAACAAGCCATTACAAGATATCGGGAAAACAAGACAAATGGGGGCTGGAGCATTTAAAGCAGTCAGAGTTAAACAGGGGCAGGCTCAAGAAGAAACAGCAACCCATGAGGTAGGACTGGCAGTAGACACCTCAGAAATTCCTCTGTGGCAGAAAATCTTAGAGACTGTAAAATCTATGGATAGCAAAATGGAGTGCACTTTATCAAAATTAGAGATGCACGATGTTGCCATAAAAGAACTTACTGGGACTGTTGCTGAAGTGGATAAACACTCCATCTCCACACAGGCAACTGTTTCCTCCCTAACTAAAGAGAACTCACAATTACGGGGTCGGCTAGAGGCCCTAGAGAATGAGACTCGGGCTGGCAATCTGAGGCTAGTTGGAGTT
This sequence comes from Neoceratodus forsteri, assembly GCA_016271365.2. NCBI lineage: Eukaryota > Metazoa > Chordata > Ceratodontiformes > Ceratodontidae > Neoceratodus > Neoceratodus forsteri. Next base: position 1,634,104,632 of record CM028130.1, on the reverse strand, counting down.
CCAGAGGGTGTCGAGGAAGCTAATCTTTTGCCCTTTCTGACTGCTTGGATGAAGGACACTATTCCAATCTCACAGAATTTTGATTGGGGTACTCTTAGAAGAGCATATAGAGTTAACCCTTGGGTGAGGCCTTTAGCTACAGACCAACCAAGCACGGTGTTAGTGCACACAATGGGAGTGAAGATTCGAGACCAACAACTTACAGTGGCTAGATCAGCCTACCCAATCGATATTGAAGGGCATGATATGAAAATCTTCCCAGACCTTTCATACCAAACAAGAGCTCATTGTAAACAGTTCGATGGTATTCAGAAGAGGTTTCAGGTCCTGGGAATTGTACACTCTTTTCTTTTTCCTGCACGCCTGCAGATAATCTACGGGGGGAAGAGTTGGCAGTTCAACGATCACAAGGATGCCGGGCGTTGGATGGAGAAAATCGAGCAGGAGTTCTCAACAAAAACAGATGGAGCGATGGAGGAAGAGGATTCAGACAATGACTGAATTTGTTCCATTAAAGTTGGAGATTTTACTGTTTCTCAGTCTATATTAATGTTTGAGCATTAAGGGCTTTTGGGTATTAGTTCCTCCCCTGATAATGGAGGGACATTTATTTTCTGGCGAAGTTTGACTCTCATGCATATGACACCCCACTAATTCACAGTGATTGGGAATCTACCAATTATGGTGCATTTTTCCTTTTTATGTGCTGGGAATATAGTGGACCTAATTACAACCTTTCTTGATGAGAGGGAAGTGGGATGAGTATAGTCCTGTGTGCTCAGTTAGATAAAGGATCTTCTGATAGTAAAGGGGGATATTGTTAAGCTTTTCTCTACTACTATTTGATTTAACTTAAAAATATGAGGGGGTTTTCTTTTCGGGTATTTTTAATGTGGTGCAATTTCTATGAAGCATAACATCTCTGTTTATTCAAAGCTCAGCTGGATAAATAGCAATCCTTTAGGATTGCAGTTTGTTTATTTTCCTGATGCTACTACCTAAATTGGACATTCCATTGCTATGGAGACAGTTAGCACTATGGGACTTTAATCGTGGACACTTTTGGTAACCTTCATTTCCTGCTGTAAAAGATTACAAGGGAAGATAAATGTATATCAAATGTAATGGAAATGTATATCTCTGAGTGCCTTGTATGAGGAAATCTATGTATTGTTTTATTCCTAAAGCAATAAATATAAAGTTAAAAAAAAATAACACTAATCCTGACCAGAATGAAATCAAAGAGGTACACCTCTGGGGTGCAGTACTCTGCCTGCCAACTCCCACATCCCCAAAAGAAGGTTCTGAGAGGGGAGGCAAGGAGAGAGGTCAGAATACAGCAATACACCATTAGAAGAAACAGCATTACTACAGTGAGTAATTTTTTTCTTCAAACAACATGAAGTCTTGCCGTATTCTGACAAAATACAGACTTCCAAACAGTACCCCCCCCACCGAAGGAGGGCTCTACAGAACCTAGTTTGGAAAAAGGCTCTGTAGTACTGCTGTGCCAACCATAACATCACTTCTGGCTTGAGTATCCAGACGGTAATACTTGGTAAATGTGTGAACAATTTTCCAGGTGACTGCTCTACAAATTTCCAAAAGGGGACTATCTGCAGCTGCTGCCACAGAGGCAGCTGTACCCCTGGTTGAGAGAGCCCTCAAGCCTGAGGGAGGCTCCTCACCCAATTTTGTGTAACAGAGCTGATTGTAAGAGGCAATCCACCTGTTATTGTTCTCTTGGTGGCAAGTTTACCCTTTCCCACTTCTCCATAAGTGAGAAACAACTTAGACCAATCATTTCTATGGGCCTTAGTTTGGTCCATATAACAGCTTAATGCCATTTTTACATCCAGTCTGTGCAGCCTTCTCTCACTTGAAGAAGAATGATCAGTGAAAAACACTGGTAGGGACATAGACTGGCTAAGATGAAAATCTGAAACCACTTTCGGGAGAAATTCAGGGAGGCAGTGTAGCGCAGTGGTTTAAGGCTCTGAGCTACAAATCTGGAGACCTGAGTTTGAATCCCACAGCCCCCACTTGCATACTGTGTGACCCTGAACAAGTCACTTAACTTCCTTGTGCTCCCAGGTTGCACCTGTAAACAAAATTTCAGCTTAGTGTGTCTCACCTGGTTAAACAATTGGAAATGTCCTATTTGTCCTGAGCACCACCTTATCCTTGTGAAAGGTGATACCGTCAGGCTCTATAGACATGGCCTGTAACTCACTGATACTCCTGGCAGATGTAATGGCCACCAGGAAGACAGTCTTCCAAGTCAAGTACTTTAACTCATCTGAAGCCAATGGTTCAAAGGGGGGCTGCATAAGCTGTGCAATACAGATATTCTGATGCCAAGCTGGAATTGGTTCCTTAAAAGGAGGGTTAAGAGGTACCAAATCTTTGAAGAATTTACTAAAGCAGGGTGAGATGGAAGGGAAGATCCCTTCCCTGCAGAAAGAAAAGCAGACACAGCTGCTAAATGAACCTTAAGAGTGGCAGGCCTGAGTTCTAGGCCATTTAAATGGACCAAATAGTCCAAAGCTGTGGGTAGACCAGCCGAATCTGGCTGCACATTTCTCTGAGAGCACCAAATGCTGAATCTCTTCCACTTAGAATTGTAAGTCTTTCTGGTAGAAGGCTTCCTAGAGACATTCAGATCATCCATGACCCCTTGTGAGAGATGCAGTCCTGCATACTCTAACTCTTCAAGAGCCAGGCCTTGAGCCTGAGAGAACTGAGATTGGGATACCATATCCTCCCCTAGAAAGCACCTCCTCAGGTTCGGTCAGAACTGAACCGGGCTGGCCATCTGGGTCAATGGATTTTTCAGCAGCTTTTTCCTTCAGACAGTTCAATCACTTCTCCAGCATGACTTTTGGAAAATTTGCACAAATTTGGCAGTCTGATTTCAGGTTAACAAACAGACAATAAACACAGACAAGGTGGGGATCAGCTTTAGCAAAAGCCTCCCCACGCTCTCTACAGTGCTGAAACCCAGTGGGACCAGTTTTCTTCTTGGGTTTCTCAGATACTGTGTTTTTTGTTTCTGTCAAGTTAATCTATGAAGGCGTTCAAGCTGAGTAACACCAAATCTTTCGGTCATGAACCAGATCAATGGTTGTGGAAAAAAGCAGAAAAAAAACCCTCATTTTTTTGAGACCGAAATATACCGGAACCCACTACCAGAGAAATACTTTACAATTTGCACTCTAAAAGTATTTGGTTCTACACCGGACCGACTGATGAAGAACCAAAATAATTTTTTTCTTACCAATATATACTAACTATACTACAAGTACCACAGACAGACATTTGATGACCAAAAAATAACGGTTGGAAAAAAACAAACGATTTTTACTACCAAACTGAAGTAGTGAGGAGAAATCTCTGGAGCATCTTCACAGTTAGGTGGAGTAAAGAATCTGAATGTTACATTAGAATGTACCAGGGACAGAGGTTTGAAATCTGAGTTTGCGTTCAATGTTCTATGCTCTGGCATAGAGTTAGCCCTTTTCCCTCTGGGGCAGTTCAAGTGCTGGGGCTAACTGCATTTTGTCAGAATACAGCAAGACTTCATGTTGTTTAAAGCAGATAAAACAACCAACAACATCAATGAATTGTAGAGAAGGTAAGCAATCATAAAATGTGGGTTTTTACCTAAAAATAATATGATGCAGAGATGGCTGACAGTGTCCCTTTAAGTATAGAGATCGGGATATAAGAGGCACAGTTAGTGTGGTCCATGCCGGGATTTGGGATCACCGTTATTCTGGCTTGTGACCAAAAGGGGAGGGTGTTCCATCTTTCTCGAGAGCACTGGAGTATGCTTTATGTAATAAGAGGATAATTTGCTTGTGAAAGCATTTGCAAAATTCATCCATTAAACCATCCGTACCAGGGCATTTGGCTGCTATTAACAGAGAAATGTCCATATTAATCTCTGATTGAGTGATGGGGCAGTCAAAATTGTATTTTGTGTGGGAGAGAGACCTTCAGCACATGTAGCTGGTTTAAGAACTAGTTTATAGTGTCCTCCTCCATTGTGGGAGATGCTGTGCACAAATTTGAAAAAAAAAAAGAGTGGAAGGCCTCAGTAATATTTTGGATAAAATGAAACCTTTGCTTGGACTAAACCTCAGGACAGTCAGCAGTAGGTCCATCAAGAAGTCCAACTCAAGCCAGATTTGTTGGAAATTGCCCAACAACAATCATAAAAGTGAATGAAATTGAAATGGAAGCCCTACTAGACACTGGCTCACAAGTGGTGACTAGAGATGCAGCTAATTTAAATTTTGTTGGTAGGCACTTCAAGTTGTCACTCCGCTATGAGGAATGGCCAACACAAAAAGACTCACTTCACCTTGTAATTATTACTTTGCATTGTCATTCCACCTTAACATGAAGTAAAGTGAAGTGACAACAATATTGGCAGTCCCTCACACACATACAGTCACCAGAATGAATGTGCATCCCCAAAATGCTACTGTCTTGTGTCCAGAAAACTCCCCAGTGCTGATGAAGTGAAATGAGAGCACAGCAAGAAATTCAAAGTCTCCCAGAATTAATGGGACACTCAGTCATGCATGCAGTGGTCACACACAGTCACCAGAATTAATTTGCATCCCCAAATGCTACTGTCTTGTGTCCAGAAAATCCCCCAGTGCTGATGAAGTGAAATGAGAGGGTAACAAAAAATACAAAGTCTTCCAGAATCAATTGTGCACTCTGTCATGCACACAGTGGACATACAAAGTCACCAGAACTACTGTGCATCCCCAAAATGCTACTATCTTGTGTCCAGAAAATTCCCCAATGCTGACGAAGTGAAATAAGGCGTAACAAGAAATGCAAAATCTCCCAGAATTAATGGCACACTCAGTCATGTGTGCAATGGTCACAGTCACCAGAATTAATGTGCATCCCCAAAATGCTACTGTCTTGTGTCCAGAAAAATACCCAGTGCTGACAAAGTGAAATGAGAGCATAACAAAAAATGCGAAGTCTCCCAGAATTAATGGTGCACTCCGTCATGCACGCTGTGGCACACACAGTCACCAGGATTAATGCGCATCCCCAAAATGCTACTGTCTTGTGTCCAGAAAATTCCCCAGTGCTGACAGAGTAAAATGAGATCACAAGAAGAAATGCAAAGTCCCCCAGAATTAATGATGCACTCAGTCATGTGTGTAGTGGTCACACACAGTCACTAGAATTAATGTGCATCCCCAAAATGCTACTGTCTTGTGTCCAGAAAATTCCCCAGTGCTGACAAAGTGAAATGAGTGCATAACAAGTAATGCAAAGTCTCCCAGAATTAATGGTGCACTCAGGCATGCGCACAATGGTCACACACAGTCACCAGAATTAATCTGCATCCCCAAAATGCTACTAGAACATTCCCCAGTGCTGATGAAGTGAAATGAGAGAGTAACAAGAAATGCAAAATCTCACATAATTAATGGTACACTGCAAATACACAAACAGATTAAGATTGCGCTGCCCAAGAAATGCAGATGCAAAGGCACAGCAACACCTAACCAGTGCTCACAAGTCACAAATCCACATCTGGAAAAGAATACCTTTTGCCAGTTAGGCAGGGGTAGTGCGCAGTAGCAACAGTCCACTACCAGTAAAGGTACCACACAGCAGTATAAAAAATTCATGCAGGTGTAGTGGATAGCAGGTTCACACTGCTACAATTACTCTGTGGCACAATAAAAGGTGTCTGATTTAATGGCATGCATCGCACCCACCCTCACTCACACACTACAAGTAATGCGTAGCAAACTGAAAACCTTTAGTAATATAACCAAATGTTTTAAACAAACTGAAATTATACACTGCTGCACCACAATAATCAGCAAAAAAAGTCAAGAATTACTGAAAATATTACTGTGTGTACATTAACACAGTCATACAACAAAAATATAACCAAACCAGAAAGACTGCCTTTTTATCACAGTTAATCTACCTACACCACAGATATGCCCCTCCCCCAAAGCACACTTCACAGTACACAGACTGACTGCTCTAAATTTACACTCAAAATCCACACACAAACAATAAACACTCAATGATATGAGCACAGGAGGGTTTCCTACAATGGATGTACTAAATTTTGAGCAATAAAATGTCTCAAAAAGGCTTTTTTAACAGCTTTTAGTGGATTTGAATCGTAGAGCTCTGAGAGGAAACTGTCTCCATCTTCCACTACACACACACTACACAGAACTGAGGCTGTGCAGAACAATCTAGAGCCCATGTGACCTGCAACCCCATGAAGCACTACAAAATTCACCTTGGAGCTCAATTCCAAGATGAAGTGATGAGAAGTACATTGATTTCAATGTACTTTTCCTTAAAATTGGTGGAGAAGTGATTTGGGGAAGGCGGAATAATGTGAAGTAATTAGTTTCAATGGACTTTGCATTCCTCATCATGATGTGAAGTACTCTGCTTCACGTTGTGGAGTGTTTCACGGATTCCACGTTACCCAACGAATCACTTCATGGAGCGAATTTCAGCCACTTCGCCCACCACTAGTGGCAACACTACAGGGATAAATTTTATTTGAACACTAGACAAGAAATCAGCTAGCTCAATCTCTTAAGAAGTGGATGAGTCTAGTCACAGTCAATGGCCTGAATATCCTTATTATAGGCTATATGAAAGCAAATATTAAGTTGGGTGGGGAAGACTGAAAACTCAATCCAGGGGATCTTGGTTAGCAATAGGGATGTGTAAAATTGGAAAATTTCGCCCAGTGAAATATTTTGCGTAATTAGCACATTTGCATAAAATATTTCAAGTGAAATAAAATTTCACCTGCAGTTGGATGCAAAATTGCACCCCCAAGCAGGCAAAATTTTACTCACAGGCAAAATTTTATATCCGTGGGTAAAATTTCGCCACCCATGGTGAAACTTTGCCACCTGCAGGAGTAATTTCACTTCCCATGGTGAAATGTTGTGGCCACTGCCCACTGGCCAAAATTGTCCCTGGTGTCCAGTGGTCCCCCTGGCCATCACTGGCCAAAATAAAATGAAATAAGAATGCCCCCCAAAGTTACCCTGCACCCCGATTTGTTTTATTAAAAATATACCTTCCACTCCCTGGTGTCTAGTGGCCTCCAATGTCTGTCACTGGCTGTTATAATATTAAATAAGCCCCCCCCCAAGTTACCTTGCTGCCTCCGTCTGTTTTATGGAAAAAAATAAAAAATCACCCTCCACTCCCTGGTGTCTAGTGAACCCTCCACCCCCCACCTCATCAACAGATATCAACACCCACCCAGCTCCCCCACCCAGTAACCGGATCGGGCCAACAGCAAAGGCCTACATTGACCTCCATGGCCAGCAACCCAAATGAGCACCACTGAGTGCTTGAATGAATGAGCAAGTATGTGCGTTCATTCATTCTCATTCATCCAAATGCTCAGTGGTGCTCAGTTGGGCTGCTGGCCTTGGAGGTGAGTGGAGAGCTGTGCCGGTGGCCTGATTAGTTACGGTGGGGAAGCTGGGTGGGTGCTGATATCTGTTGATGGGTGGGGGGTCCAGTAGACACCAGGGAGTGAAGGGTGATTTTTAACTTTTTTTTTATAAAACAGACAGAGGTGCAGGGTAACTTTGGGGGGGTGCTTATTTAATATTATAATGGCCAGTGACTGCCGGGGACCACTAGACACCAGGGAGTAGAGGATAGTTTCCTTTTCTTAATAAAACAAATCAGGGGGTACAGGGTAACTTGTGTGTATGGGGGCTGGGGGGGTTCAATTGGACCTGTGGTGGCCTGTGGTGATTGGTGAAATTGCAGGAGAAATTGCCACAATTTCGCCCAGTGAAATTGCCAATTTCACGACAATTTCACAGGCGAAATTTAATTTTGCTACATCTCTAGTTAGCAATCTGTCTGATCACAACTTACAACCTGTGATATTGGGCATGAATCTGCTCCAGTACTGCAAAAAGGACCTGATACAAGTTCTCAGGGAACAGATCAGTTTACTCCCATGGAAAGAGAAAGGAGCCTGGCAAGGGATGATTAAGCTGCTCCAGTGTCATCAGTGACTTGCAAATGGGAAGGGAGAAATAGGAAACATCCAAGTGATGGACAAAAGACCAGTGCAGCTGAATCAGGGGGACGAGACAATACTGATATATAGAGGCAAGGTGGAACTTCAAGGCATTGATTACATAGCCTTGGTGGAACCAGAATGGGTCAGAGAGGACAGTACAGTTATGGTGGCTCAGAGCCTGGTCACAGTGAAGGATGGCAAAGTCCCTGTTTGTCTGTTCAGTTATGGCATCCAGCTAGTGATAGTATAGTGCAGAAGTTTAGGGCATGGAGCTGCAAACCTGGAGACCTGGGCCTGAATCTCACAGCCCCCACTTGCATACTGTGTGACCCTGAGCAAGTCACTTAACTTCCTTGTGCTCCCAGGTCACACCAGGAAACAAGCTTCTTCTTAGTGTGCCTTTCCTGGTTAAACAATTTCACCTCCCCCCTTTCCCAGTGATGGTGTACAAGCAACAGGCTGTTGGGCAGCTCATGAAGGTCAAGTGGGAAGACATTGTAACCCCAGACGAGGAAGAAGAGAAAGAGGCTTGCTTAGCCAGTACTGTAATGACACTGCAAGAGGATACAATTGACAGTGTGAACCCAGATGCATGGATCCAGGAAGCTTACATACCTGTAGGGAATCCTAAGATAGTGAAGAAGAAAAGCCAAAGCTGCTGGAAGTAATTAAGAAACACTCAAATACTTTCTCACATCATGCACTAGATTTTGACTGTGCAACTAATGTGAAGCACCACATCCCAACAAGAAATCACCCAACCATTTGGGAATGGTTCAGACCCATACCTCCTGCCCGGTACCAATCGACCAAGCAGCTGCAGAAGGAAATGTTTGAGGTAAACATTATAAGACAGAGTCATAGTCCATGGGTGGCACCAATCATTTTGATAAGGAAAAAACATGGACAGATCCGATTTTGTGTGGATTATCATAAACTTATCCAAATGACTGGGGTTTCTATCCACTACCCCACATCAAGGATGCCCTCACATCACTAAAATCAGCAGCTTTCTTTTCCACCATTGATTTAGCGAGAGCCTATTGGCAAGTACCCATTGCACCAGAGGATCAAGAAAAGACAACTTTTGTAACCCCAATGGGATTGTATGTATTTTCCCCAATGCCATTTAGTCTCTGTAATGGACTGGGAATGTTTCAGAGCTTGGTGGAACAACGCCTGGGCAGTGAGAATTTTGATAAAGTACTACTGTGTCTAGATGATATCCTAGTCTATTCAAAAATGTATCAGGAGCACTAGAAGTACATGGAACTAGTTTTTGAGTGCCTAAAGAAATACGAACTGAAAATCAACCCATCAAAATGTCATTTCTTGAAAGAGAAAGTGAATTATTTGTGACATGATGTATCCTCAGAAGGAATAGCTCCAGACCCTGAGAAAATCAGAGTGGTGAAGGAATGGTCTTGTTCTGTCACCATCACAGATGTGAGACTATTTTTGGGATTTGTTGGTTATTATTGAAGATTTGTGAAGGACTTTTCAAAATAAGCAGTTATTCTTCATGAACTGTTACGTCACTTGAAAGGAAGTAAAATCAATAAACATAGGGAGGTGAATTCGACTGGTGAATTATAGTGTCAAGTTATTTTTAACCACCTTAAATCAGTACTCACTACAGTGCCAGTATTAGCCTACCCAGATTACTAAATGCCTTTCTGCCTCGACACAGATGCCAGCAACAAGTGCTAAGGGGTAGTATTCACCCAAGCACAGGAAGGAAAATGGTGAGTGATTGCCTACACAAGCAGAGAACTGAGAGGCTCTGAAAGGAATGATGAACAATACAGCTCCTTAAAGCTACAGTTCTTAGTACTCATTTGGGTTGTAACAGAAAAATTTCAGCACTTTCTAACTGCTACCCCATTCACAGTATACACAGACAATAGCCCCCCCGGCACATCTCGACACAGCTAAACTTGAAGCGTTGGAGCAGCGATGGGCCTCCAGGCTAGCCAACTTTAATTTCACAATTAGGCATCATTCTGGAATGTTGAACGGTAATGCTGATGCTCCTTCTGGATTTCTGGATGGAAATGAAGAGGAGGTAACTGAAACTGAGCAGGAAGACTTAGAGACGCCACCATTTGCCAGATAAAAATGAAGAGAAGGCAACTGAAAGTCAACAGTGGGACAGGGTCAGTCCCTGCCACTAAAGGTTTGGACCCATCTATTTTTCTACCTATGGTTGCAACCTCTATTTTTCTCTCTTCTATGGCTATCCCTTTCTTTTCTGCATGGAGGCAGGCCACCTCCATACAAAATCCCTTCCCCCTCTCTTGTTCCCTTCATGTTTTCTCTTTATTTCTCTGGGTCTTTATAAACAAAGGTCTAGGAAAGGAGACCCTGAATGTATCTGAGATAGACACGATTGAGTAGGTGTCTAACAGTGTAAAGAACTAATAAGCAGAACTGCATTAATTATACAAGCTTAAGCAAGCAGCATTTCCCTTTCCCTTTTTCTTTTTGTATCCTATGCTGCTTTGCTATTTTTATAATTATTATTATTATTATTTACTGAAAGTTACAGAAATGTCTGCCTTGCTGTGTTCTGACAAGACATATAGAGTTGCAAATGCCTGGTTATGTTATAGGAAGGAGTAGTAGGATTAGATTCTTCCTTCCCCTTTCTTTCTCCCTGGTACGTTAAGGTAGATTAGGAGAATGAGAGTCCCGATACTAAGTAAGGAATCAGAAGTCTTGTGGACTCAGTGCTTGGAATCCCCAGTTTATCTGGTTATTCAGCGCTGCTGGGTTGCTGTGTGACTGTTCGCAAGATCTCAAAGCCCTCGTGATTGCGTGCAGGATCGTGTAGCGCTATCACTAGTTATTTCCTTTTTTCTGCCTTTTTGGTAATGATTGCTAAGGAGTGGAACTTCACACATTGAAGCACTTTCAAATACAGCTCTTCCTCCACGACCAGAGAGACAATTGTTGCACTCCCTGGATTACATTGGTAAAATGTGAAAGTGTCAGCCACCGGCTTGCAATTTCAGCCGACGGCTTGACATTGCAACAGTGGTGTTGCTGCTTTTCAGCTCTTCTACCTAAAATCAGCCTGTTCTTCCCTATAATTAGGGGAATGTATTATTATGCCTCATTTAGAGCCCTTTCTGGGGAAAGCTTATTGAAGTTCCAGAGTGGGTAATTGTAATATTTTGGTGGATTAAACCAGACTCCCTAAAACAATCAAACTTGCAACAAAATCTATCTTATGGCATAGGGTACATGAGAAAATCTCTGCTGCCTCAGAGAAACACTCCTTGGGGTCCTATTTTAAAGTTGCTGCTGCCACTACATGTTTGGAGCTTATTCTGCCATACAATCCTAAGAGGTCTGTTCTCTGTGAGCTCTGCCTCTGAACTGAGCAGCTCTATAGGGGAACAGTGGCCCCTTTTGACCCAGTCTTATAACAAACAATCTGTCAATCATTTTTGGAAAGAAATATGTTTAGTAATATACTCCAAATAGGGATTATTTATACACCCATGGAATTTCTGTGGTTATTGTTCTGCATTTCTGATATATTTAGCTTGTCTAAAACTTTTATTATTGGGATTTAAAACATATTTAAAAGTTTGCTGATGCTAGGTCACCTGACTCAGGTAGGCAGGTATATTAGCACTACCTGAGCAGGTAACAGACAGATAGGGTCAGTTCCTTCTGACCAGCAGTGAGAGAGGGTCTATATTATAGAATTGATTTTCTTTTGCTGTTTTTTTGATTGTTTTTTTTTTGTATGTTATATTGCTTTCTAGTGCCAGCTATATGTTTATGAAGTAATAAAAATCCCACTAAGACAAACAATGGGTTGCACCTGAATCATTGCCTCTGTGTCCATCTGTAGATCCCACACACCATTACAAGTGGGAAGATTTAGAGATGCCACCATTTGCCAGACAGAAATGAAGAGGATATAGCTGAAACTGAGCAGGAAGATTTAGAGATGCCACCATTCATTAGAATCCCTGCAAAGATAGTTCAGCTGTGTTGCCAGTACCCACAGGGGGTCAGCCTCAGCCCAAATGCAATGCCTACATTGCCGGCAGACAAGACAGAAGATCTATGGACACATGTGCAAGACCAGAACCCTCTGATCCATGAACTGAAGGAGATACTTAGAACTGGAGGATAATGAGTGCATAAGAAAGAAAGACTTTGTCCCCAGAGCTGATCAAATTGATGCATCAGTGAGAATACCTCAGCCTGGAAGAGGGAAATGTTGTACGGAAGACTAAATGTTGCAGAAAACTGTAATACCTTAACTAAGATACCTTAAAATGACTAGAAACAATAGAAGCAACCAATAAACTATAATACTTAGCCTTAATTCTGATAATATACAGAAAACAAGTCTGTTGCATTAACCAAGGTTACGTACTGTCCTGCGAAAAATCATGATTCAGTAAGAATCAAATCAAATCAGTCTTTATTTATATACATATATATATATATATATATATACAGTCAAAGCCACTTTCATGGGACGCCCTTAAGCGGGACGACCACTTAAGTGGGACGTTTCCTTGGAAACACTTTTAGTGCTAGTGTTAAACATAGGCAATCTATTTCCTTTAAGAGGGACACATTTAATGGTTGACTTCGGTTTGTTGGGATGTCTCTCAGCTGAAAACAATAAGAATTAGCCAATTCAGTAAAATCCTTTCACCATGAGGCTTTGTTATCAGTGCTTTCTCTCCAAGATGTCAGGCCCACGCAATGATCTTACTCTCACTGAGCATGTTAGGGTTGTTGAAGCGCTTAATTACTCAACTTGATTGCTGTCCTCCATAGCGGCAGAGTTTAAAATTTCAAAAACTCAGGCTGGAAGGATAAGCAAGAACCAGAATTCTATTCTCACTCAATGGCATGCAAATTCAAACCCCAGCTGTAAGAGAAAAAGAGAGGGTGAAGACAACAATGTTGATGATGCCCTCTTACTCTGGTTTTCTCAAACCCTGGAGAAAGGAGCTCGGATATCTGGTCCCATGCTAAAAGCTAAAGCTGACGATTTAGCTAAACAAATGGGCCATGTTGGGTTTGAGGTGACTGATGGCTGGCTTTCTAGCTGGAAGCAGCGCCATCAAATCATTTTCAGTAGGGAGCACGGTGAGAAACAAGACGCTGATGTGACAGCAGCTAGCTCCTGGGTTGCTGGCATCCTGCCTGGTCTACTCGCTGGGTTTCCACCAGCCGATGTTTTTAATGCTGATGAGACAGGCTTGTTTTATCGTGGTTATCCTGACCGAGGGCACTCACTTAAAAGTCAAGATTTAGTTGGGGGCAAGAAGGCAAAAGACAGAATTTCTGTCATGTGCTGTGCAAATCAGAAGGGGACAGAAAAGCTAAAACTTCTGGTTATCGGTAAGAGCAAGCGCCCCCCCCATTGTTTACCGAAATATCTTAAGTCATTTCCAGTGACATACACAAGCGCTGCTAATGCTTGGATGACTGGCTCAATTTTTCAGGAGTGGCTCTTAACATGGAATTCAGAGCTCCGTAGAAAAAATCGCAAAATTCTCCTTCTCGTGGATAACTGTTCTGCCCACCCCTATGAGCTTGCTCGCCGGTTGAAGTTTATTAAACTTGTGTTTTTTTCCCCCCAAACACCACTAGCATAATTCAGCCAATGGACATGGGGGTCATTAGGAATCTGTAGGGAAACTAGATCGTACGTTGCAGGAAAAATCATCACCACAATCGATGAGGGGGAGTCCACTCATGCTGCCGAAATTGCCTGTAACGTCAATCTATTGGATGCTCTTTACATGATCCATCGGGCATGGCAAGCTGTCAAACCACTAACAATAGAGCACTGCGTTAAAAAAGCAGGCTTCTATGGCCTCAATGAGCCACAAGAAATTAGCACTACTGGGCTGGAGGATGTCACAATTCCATCCTTCATGAACTCTCAGATGTTCACAGAGTTCATGGAGATGGATTCAGATGAGCCGACCGTGGGAGAGCTCAGTGATTCCGATGTTGTGACTGCTGTGGTAGGTGAACCAGGAGGACTGCTCTAGGATGAAAGCGACGACATCTCCGATACTGAAGCTGTAGTCTTGGCCAGTGATGCTCTGAGCGGACTGCGTTCTGCCATGCTGTGGTGTGCACAGAATGGTAAGGTACAGACATGGGAGTCTCTGTTTGAAGCAGAGCGAACGACCCAAGAACATGCCGCACAAGAAAAAACACAAAAAAAAATTATGGATTTTTTTCGGATCCACCGCCACATCAGTCTCTTCACCAGAACTCTTTGAGCAAGTAACAACCACTTCGGTAACTGCACCAACCCCGACTTTATACCCAATGTTCCCAATGTTCACTGAGCATGCTCAGTTTGCTCAGTTCGATGATGGAGATGAAGGAGGGAGTAATGAAAAGACCTTACAGTGCTCTAAAAAATAAAATAATATCACTGTCACAAGCACAAAAACTAATTCACTGTCTCAAGCATCAAAAAAAATAAAGGAAAAAAAAACATAATTCACTGTCAGAAGCATAAAAAAAAGAAAAAAAAAACCAGCAATGTTATCAGCGCAGTACACTGACTAGAGCTACGCATGTATATGAATAAAAGTGCCTTGAGGAGCACTTCTGTTGGAAGGGACGTTCGCTTAAGTGGGACGATTTGCAATCCACCATGCCGTCCCACTTAACGACTTCTACTGTAGTACCCTTCAGAACCAAGGCACTTCACAGACCATAAATGCAATAAAACACAATATGAAAATAATAAAAATAATCATATAAAAAAATTAATCAGGGAAGGCTAATGAGAACAAATCATTTTTTTAACATTGTTTTAACATTTGTAATGGTCAGACGTTCTCTTAACCAACGAGGTAGAGAATTCCACAGGGTCGGTGTCACAAACCAAAAAGCATGCGTGCCAGATGTTTTAAGATGAACCCTGGAAATCTCTAGCAATCCCTCACTGGCGGATCAGAGGGAGCGATTTGGGAAGTAGGGAACGAGGAGATCTTTTAGGTAGTCGGGTCCCTGTTCATGCAGCGCTTTAAAGGTGAGCAAGTCTGCCTTATAGGTGATCCACCACTGAACTGGCAACCAGTACAATTTGTGCAGAATTGGAGTAATATGACTGGAACTAGGGGTACCAGTCAATAGTCTAGCTGCAGCGTTTGCACCAGCTGCAAGCAGTGGATATCAGCCCCAAATAGTCCTAGGTAGAGGGCATTGCAGTAGTCTAGATGGGTAGTAATGAAGACATAGATCAGAGTTGGAAGATCATCCAGAGGGATCAAGTGTTTCACCCTGGCAATGTTCCTCAGGTGGTAAAATGAGGATTTGACCACAGTTAACACTTGACACTTCAAGGAAATCTCTCATTTTGGGCTTCTTAAAAGGTGGTAACCATAGGGTCAGGGTACCATGGTGTGGATAAGTGGTGCAACACTGGGTGTGAGAAGTACATGTCCTGGTTATGGAAAGGCTAGTACCAGGAGGATCAGTGTGATCAGGCTTAATAAGTGGGTATAAGCACCTGCTATTGTGTGGTGACCAGTAATTAAAGTAATCTTAGTAATTATAGTTATAAGACTGATTCCACAGAGTTACAGTACATGTTGCACCCTTTTCTGTGCTCCCAAATTCTGTGCTCAGTTGCTTAATAAAATGGTTCTTTTCATGAGTTGTGCCTCCTGCCTCTCAATTTTGGTGAAATTAACATTGCGTAGCCAAATAGGAAAATAGCTGCCAGTCAATTTATCTCTTGTACCTACTAACTATCACAACATCCTCTGCACAATCCACTAAACTACTGGATCATCTCATCTCATCACATCATCTTCTCTATCTCTTCTTGGCTCATTTCAGACAACCAGTGTCATGGGCCATAACATGGCCAAGGAATACTATATGGCAATGAGATAACTCCCTCTATCCCGAAATCTCAGAACAGGATTGGCTGATGGAACAAGGGGGCCCTCTCTCATTCACTTGGGCCCTTGATGAAATATGCTTCCTCTGTTCTCCCCCCTCAGTACTAGACCCTATCAGTCCTCAGTGGTCAGGGGTCCCCACCACAAGAACACCAAAATATCCTGCCATAGTTGGCATGCTAATGAGGGGCTGCCAGGCAGTAATACAGGAGATGTGCTTCACCTGAGTTTCTCCCCCTCCTTCCCCAGCTTTCCTTAGACGCTATAGCTCTTCTCTACATTATGCTCCCTCCTACTGCTATGGATTTGGAACCCCTTTCAGGATCGTTAACTCAAGCTGTGGGCCTCCCTGGTCCAACATGTTATAAGACTAGTGTTTCTTATGATGCTTTACACCTGCTCAGTATTTACTAGGTGATACCCCTAGGTTTGTCAGACAATGGAGACCGTCATGTTTGTGTAACATGTGTTCCCCTGAAATAGCACTTTCATAGTTTCTATTCCCCTCCCACTATCCAGGCCCGGGCATTGGAGATGTTGTTGCCTCCAGTCTGTTGTGCTCAGATGATGTACACCAGTGTTTTACCTGAAAATTCAGTTCCCTGCTTTCTAGGTATACCACACATGATTTTCAAGTACTGTTTCTTGTTTTACTGTTCATGTAATTTACTCAGCATTTACACTCAAGAGTTATTGCAGTCTTCCTGAGGAGGTTGTAGAGTCAAGAACAGTGGGGGAATTCAAGAATGCATGGGACAGACATAAGGCAGTTCTGATGGGGGGGTTGGAGGAAGTAGGCTGTTGGTTAACTAGGATCTGTATCTTATCCATCAGATTTAAATACTGCCCTAGATAGCTTCTGCCAGAGTACAGGCAGACAGCATTAGGAGGTAGGAGCTGCTGGTATAACTAAACTTCTCTACTGGGACTATATTGCCCTCCTTCCCTCCCCTCCACCTCCACCTCTCCACCCTAAACCAGTTCTACTTTTATAGGCACAGGATTTGACTGACAACAGGAACTTCCTGTTTGGGAGCAGGAAGTGAGTGGTCACAGAACCACCAAAGACTCACCATCCTAGAAGGATGAGAGTAGCTCTCCGTCCCTTCCCTAGCTCCTGGAGGTCTGACTCTGAGCAAGTAAGGAGCCTTCTGAGAAATATAGGAACTTCTTGTCTCAGAACAGGAAGATCTGGAGCTTAAAGGGCACAGAGACAGTAAGTAAGTAGGGAGAAAAAAATAAACAAACAGAGGAAAGAGTAAGTATTCCAAACAACAGTTAGGGGGCCAGAAATAAGTCATGATGGGATTGGTGCAGCGCAGTGGCTGTGGAGCAGCAGTCTTCCAGGAGACGTTCTGGAGGATGTGGTGTTGCCCCATCTGCAGGCACCTCTCTGGGATGAGGGAGGAGGTTGGTCATCTCTAGGGTGAGTTGGCCAGGATTTTTGGGACCACCTATCCCACCCAGGGACCACCAGGGCCACTGCCATTGCCTTGGAGGATGCCAAGAAAGATGAGCGGTTGGACCACAGTGGGCTCAGGGAGGGTGAGGGTGGTGGAACAGAGGTGCATCCTTCCAGTTGTACCTCTCCACAATTCATATGCTGTTCTGGCAAAGTGTGGTTCCTCTATAGAGACACCCACAGTGGAAACAAAGGAGGATGCTGGGAACCTCCACAAAGGAGACCCACAGAAGGGTGGCATGGGACCCCACAAGGGAAGAAAACAACTCCTGGTGGGGGACTCCATTGTTAGGAAGGTAGAACTGGGGGAGGAAGGGGAGAGGGAGGTACGGTGCCTGCCTGGCACCATAGCTTGGAGGGACAGAGCAAATCCTCAGGATCGCCGGAGCAGCTGCAAATGGGAGAGAGCTGGATGTTTGAATTTGTTACATTTTTTAAAGTGTTTGTAATTTTATTTTTACGATTATTTTAGTTTGACTGCGTAAGTTTTGTTTTTTACTATTTTCATTATGTCTTTTATTTATATATTGTTGTTGTTATTAATGTTCTGTTCATCTTCAATTAATGTTTTATATGTTGAAAATGATGAGTTTTTGCTGCATTATTCTTGCCCATTTAGTACAGACCAGTACAATGGGCTTCCTAGAATGTATTTGTCAGAATCTCATGCTCCATTTTTGTCCTCCCTCTATGAAGTTTACATATTTCATAATTTTCAATATAATGAGTGCACATGTACCCTGGTTACTACTTCTACTACTAAAAATGAAAGACAGTTAGAGAAAAGGAATAATTTAAAAAGATTAATTATGTTGTTACTACTCATGTCAGGGTCAATGCTCCCACATTCTGGGCCTAATTTTTCATCTGAGATAGACGGTGAGTTAGTTACAGTTAGTGCTAACAAGGGTTCTGTCTCTCCCACACTCAAAATTGTTCATTTGAACATACAGAGTTTGTTATCTAAATGGTCCCAATTTGTGGCTTGGTCTCAACATCATTTGTTTGATATTATTACTCTATCTGAGACATGGTTGCACAATGGTATTAGGGACTCTGAGATTTATCTTCCTAACTACAATCTTGTTAGACAAGACAGAGAGGGAAAAAGAAGAGGTGGAGTTATAATGTATATTCTTTGTAAATTTGACTATACTGTTTTTGACTACCCTGTGAGAAATTCTGGATGTAATATGATTTCTATTGATTTGATTTTTGGACAAAGTGAACCTTTGACTCTCAGTACTGTCTATTTTTCCCCTGATAAAATATTAAATGGTTTAGACTTAATGACCCTCTTTCATGAGGTTCTCCCCCCAAACAGGGAATGGATTATTCTTGGTGATTTTAATTGCAGCTGGGAAAAAAGTTTAAAGGGTGGAATCAGAGAGACTTTGGTTAATCTGGGTGTAGCACAGTTAATAGAGGAAATTACTAGGCACAACTATAAAACAGGTGTAGGGACCATCCTTGATTGGATCGTTATCATTCATGTTGATAGAATTTCCAAATTTGAGGTTATGCCTGACACCATGAGTGACCACTGTCCTGTTAAATGTGAGTTGTCCATAAAATTATTAAAAAGTCCCCCCTGATATGTTGAATGTCAAAATTTGGCTAAGTTTACCCCCCAGAGAATCCAGGATTTATATAACAAAATTGATTGGTCCCCTTTGGTAATTAGTACCAATATTGATGCAATGTGGGAATTTTTTTGCTTAGCTCATAATGCAATCACAGATACAATTTCCCCCTTAAAGAAAATAAGAATTAGATCATCCAAACAAGAATGAGTTACAAGGGACTTTATTCATTTAATGAGAAAACGTGATAAGTGTTGGAAGTCTTATACTCTTTCTAGATCCCCGGTTGTTCTTCAAGAGTATAAGACACTCAGAAATAAGTGTAAATCTGAAATTAGGAAAGCCAGGGTTGCATATTGTTTAAATGAACAAAGGCATTCCAGGGCTAATCCTAAAAAGACTTGGAATTCCTTAAATAAAATTTTGGGACAGGGTAAAGTTGATTCTGCCCCTATTCTTCAACATAATGGAGAAAGTATAACTGATCATTTTAGGGTATACAATATTTTTAATAGTCATTTTGGGAATTTAGGCCCCTATAGAACTCCCATAGATTTGGATGGTGTATTTGATAATAATGACACTGATACTGACACTTATCCAAAGTTTTGTTTTTAGTCCCTTTACCCTTCTTTAGTAAAAAAAATATTTTTTGAAAAATAATCCAAAACCTTTTCAGGGACAGGATGATGTTGACATTAGGATAATTAGAATGGGTGTTGATTGTTTTGTTTATCCATTAGTACATATTTTAATTTTTTCCTTATATCATAATATTCTTCTGAGTAGCTGGGAATGAGCAGTTATAGAACCCATTTTAATGAATGGCAATCCCTCCTTAGTTACTAATTATCATCCAATCTTTCTTCTATCTCCTATTTCAAAAATGTTGGAAAGGATTGTTATGGACCAGACCTTGGATTTCCTTGGGAGGTATTCTTTATTGTTTGAGAATCAACTTGGCTTTAAGACAGAATATAACACTGAAACAGCCTTGGTGGGGTTCACTGGCAGTGTTCATGGTGCACCTGATAGTGGACATTCATGTGCGGCACTGTTTGTGGACCTCACCAAGGCTTTTGATTTGGTTGAATTTGATCTCCTTCCCGGTGTGCTTCATGGTCTTCATTTTTCTGATGAAGTGAACACGTGGTATCAACATTTTTTGTTTGATAGATCTTTTAGAACTATTATTGGTTCATCTTTGTCCCATTCTCTTCCCCTAGTTTGTGGTGTGTCCCAGGGTTCAATTCTGGGGCCACTCATTTTTCCTTATTTATGAAATCTGTTTCTGACATATGCACAAAAACAGAAATGATTTTATATGCTGATGACGCCGTTCTTTTTTGTTCTGATCCCAGACCTAATGTCGCCCTTCCCATCTTCAAACTGATTTCAATCCTCTGCAGGATTGGTTATCCTTAAGTCACCTGGTTTTGAATTCCCAGAAGACCAAAGTAATGGTGTTTTCTAACAAGAAAAATGTATCTAATGATTTGCTTTCAATTTTTGATAAGACAGGAAATATAATTGAAAATGTTTCTGTTTATAAAAATGTAGGTATTACGTTAGATACACATTTTTCTTTTGAACTTCACATTCAGAATCTTAGGAAAACCCTCCATCAGAGGTTGGGTATGCTTTGTCGAGTTAAATCTTTTTTGACTTTGGAATCCAGAAAGCGCTTGGTACATAGTTTTCAGTTTTCCATACTCGATTCTGGTATACTTATTTACACATCTTCATGTACCAATGTTTTGAGTCCTCTTAAAGTAATTTACCATTTAGCTTTGAGATTTTGGTTAGATTTACCCTTTCAAACCCATTGCTCCAATCTATACAAACAGCCATTTTCGTTATCTTTTGAAAATCAAGTACTTTATAAAATGGGCATTTTCTTATTAAAATTTAAATGCAATCTTTTTCCTTTTTCTACTTCTATAATGTTTCCCTGATTAACTAATGCATTGTTTACTAGGTCTCAGTATAATTATAAATTTCAAATACCATTTTTTAAGACTACCTTCAGACAAAGATCTTTATTATTTAGAGCACCTACTTTTTTAACAGAATTCCATTAGAAATTGTCCAAAATAGTCCTTCTCAGGGTCATATGAAATCTTTAGAAGTTGTTGACAATAATTCCTGTCAGGGCTTTAAGACAAGGTTAAAACAGTAGCTATTTTTGAAAACATGATGTATTTTTAATGCATTGCATTTTATTGATTGAATGGATTGTTTGTATATATGTTTGCCGGTATTTTGTAAGTTTTTTAGCTTTAAACTTGCCTCCAATGAAAATGGGCAGTTTTCTCATTTGGATTTATAAGTATAAAAAATAAAAATGAAAATGAAAATGAAATGTTTTG
Organism: Neoceratodus forsteri; assembly: GCA_016271365.2. NCBI lineage: Eukaryota > Metazoa > Chordata > Ceratodontiformes > Ceratodontidae > Neoceratodus > Neoceratodus forsteri. Next base: position 1,634,083,219 of record CM028130.1, on the reverse strand, counting down.
GTTTGTATATTGCCGATATGCTTTTCAGCTATATACATTCGCTATGATAGCGATCATTGTTTTTCAATCACTATCATAACATGGAACTCTTTGGTTTGAAGAATCCAAAATACAATTACACCTTAAATGGTTAATTATTAAATAAAACACTTAATAAAAAAGATTTGGGGGTCTTTATATTAAATAACGTAAATTTTGATAAACATATTACAGAATTCCTTAATAAAGTTAATAAAATATGGTGGATAATTAGGCATAATATGATATCAAAAAATCCATCAGTGCTTCTTTTATATAGGGCCTGTATTCACCCTCACATTGATTATGCCTCACAACTCTGGTCCCCTTATAAGAATAAAGAAATTGTGCTTTAGAAAAAATTCAGTGGAAAATAATTAAATATGTGCAGGGTGCTAGGAGTCTGAACTATGAGGATCATCTCAAAAAGTTTAACCTCATGTCTTTGGAATCAAGAAGTCTATGAGGTATCCTTATGCCAACATGGGGAATTCTCAGAGACCAAGAGCTCAAGTCTGAGACGGGCTGTGATTTTAAACAAATTACAGTAAACACAAGGAGTCACCCACTAAAATTAATGCGTAACACTTTCTCCACCAACAAACAGGCATATTTCTTTTCAGTTCCATGTGATAAAACCAACTGCAAAACAGCATTGACAATTAAAGTGAAACTATAATAGTGAAACCAATCAGGCTGAACAAGATTATAGCGTGTTGCAATGTCAGTAACAATCTATACAGCTTATCAACACACACCTATATATCTTGTTTCTGTGGGAGGCAGAATCCCCTGCAACCCCCTTTGTGGAGGGCTTCACCCCCATTCCCCCCATAATTATGTTAACAATCTCTGGGGGGGATGAAACAGTGGAGCAGGGGACAAAATCGGGAGGGAGGGATACTGTGAAGGGATAGGGAGATCGTTAGAGGGGGCAATGGGGAAGGGTTCCAACATTGGGAGAGTGGGCAGAACAGCAAGAAAAATGGGGAAGGGTGACAAAGTCAGGAGAGCAGGCAGGACAGCAAAAGAAACAAACCCCTCACCAAACATAAAAAAATACAACCCCTCAAGGCCAGTATCAAACACAGGTCTGCCAGGCTTGTAGGCAGTGCCTTAATCCTCAACGCTAGGTGGCCAGCACAAAACCACCCTGACAAACAAATGCCTACATCCTTTCATAGTCAACTTCCCCATAGCTCCTTACCACTATTAAATCATTCTCTGTGACATTCGCTCTAAATGCAGTGTAAAAATTGCTGACCGTGAAATTTGCCCTATATCACTGTAGCCCTTTTCAAATTCACTATTTTCACTTCGTTCATATTACATTGCTGTAATTTACTCACTCAAAACACAGGATACCTTTCTTTTCACAAAGAGTTGTTAAGCCATGGAACATGTCAACAACATCAGTGGTCATTAGTGACTGTAAAGTAATGTTTAAAAACAGACTTGATAAATATCTACTTTTAAATGGCTGGTCGGGCTTTAGGGTAACTGACATGACAGCAGCTTTTATGGCATTCTTGCCCTCTGCTCCTTGCATTTCCTTAGAGATTTCCTTAGTGATAACTGTAGAATCAGTCAACTGTGTTCTGTGACAAACCCAGGATAAGAAGTTTGCTAAGTAGGAGTTTATGATTGATCAGTTCAAAGGCATTAGTTTCTGAATGATTTGTACAGGCACAAACATTCAAAATGAAAACAATACGATCACCACTGAAGTCAATCAGTCAAGGCGACTATCTCACCTCCATAATCCTAAGGGATGCATATTTACGTATACCCATAAGACCAGCACATTTCAAATACCTAAGGCTCCACATACTAAGACAACATTTACAGTACCAGCTGCTCCCATTCAGCTTGGTGTGAGCACTAAGGGCATTCACAAAGATACTGATGGTCCTTGCAGCAGCCCCAAGGCAATAGGGCATCAACATCATCCCTTTATATCCAGATATTGGTTTGACACTCTCCCCTTGTGTCTTGCTTCTGTTCTCTTCCCCTCTTCTTCCTCTTACTCCATTCACAATGCTTACTCTCAGACTTTTGTTCTCCTTGAAATGAAACCTACTGCTAGCTAAGCTGCCTTGTTGTTCTGCTTCCGTAAACTATGGTGCTCTCTTCCCCCTACTGTTTGCTCTGACCCTTCCCTTCTTGCTCTGAAATTTCTCTTTCTTCACTCATGCAGTTGCTTCTGATACTGGGGTGGGTGCCTTTTCACCTGTCTTCCATCCAACACTGGTACCAGCACTGTCCCACTCCATTAGTAGCAGCAGTTTCTCTCTATTTTCTATTTGACTTTATTGCTTAATGTTTAATGTTCTATTGCCCATTCCACAATTTACTGTGTGATAATTAACTGTCTGCCAATTTTTATTCTTTAAGTGTTCTTAAAATAATATATATTTTCATATACTTTTTTTGCATATTGTTTTATTATTTTATGCATTGCTGTTTGTATCTGTTCTCTTCTCCTCTCCCCCTACCCCAGGGCACATCTGGAAATGAGCTGATACAGCTCAGTATGACTTTCATTGTAAAACTTTTGAAATAAATATGACAGATAGATAGATAGATAGATAGAGATAGATAGATAGATAGATAGATAGATAAAGATAGATGGATACATACATAAATACATATCAGCCTATACTGGATGGGTCTAAAGATGCCATTATTGGTGGCCATATGCTTGGCTCACAGAATAGGAGAACTGATCACTCTACCATATAAAGATCCCTTCACCCAACTCTTAAGGGGTGAACCTGAGAACAGTAACAGCCTTCAATCACAAAATATCTTCACTGTTTTTTTACAACTCAGGTGATATAGCTACCAACATTCTACACAGAGCCCACAAATAACCATGAAAAAGTGCTTCACACATTAGATGTCAAGTGAGCTCTGACCCACTACATGGACATGACTAGAACATTCAGAAACACTGAACGATTAATCTCTATTAGAAAAGGCTTCACAGTGACAAAAGCCAAAAAAAAAAAAATGGCTGAAAGGAATAATATAAGACCCATGCAAACATCAAAATGAACCACCACCAGAAGGTATCTAGGCTCATTCATACAGACTGGTGTCCTCCTCTTGGGCAGATATAAACTACACCCCTTTGGCAGAGATATGCATGGCAGACACATGGGCCACTGTATATACTTGGTGGCCTAACACACTGTATATACATTTACTAGGCATTACAGATTAGACACTACCTAAACATAGAAACACAAAAATTGTTGTCAGATAATGACTCCCAGTCTGCCCCTTTACCCTACCTGCATTAGCACCTACTGACTCTACCTAGTCCTCAGCCTTAGATACTCCTTCCCATCTCTAAAGTACCAATATGCCTGTCTCATGTATGTTTGAATCCCACCATAGTTTGCACTCCCACCACCTCCTGTGGCAGGCTGTTCCATGCATCCACCACCCTCTCCGTGAAAAATAACTTTCTCACATTCCCCCTGAAATGGCCTCCCTCCACTCTCATGTCATGTCCTCTTGTCCTAGTATTCTTTATATACTGGAACGTGTTATCTCCTTTTACCTTATTTATGCCCTTGAGATATTTGAATGTTTCAATCATATCCCCCTGCTCCCTCCTCTGCTTCAGCGTAAACATATTGAGGTCCTTTAGTCTTTCTTCATATGTCTTGTGCTCTAGACCCTGCACCATCTTAGTTGCCCTCCTCTGTACTGTCTCTGTCTTGTCAATGTCTTTGTGCAGATGCGGCCTCCAGTACTGCATGCAGAACTCCAGATGGGGCCTCACCAGTGTTTTGTACAGTGCAATCATTACCTCCCTCCTTCGGCTTGTGATACCACTGCCTATATACCCCAACATCCCCCTAGCCTTCCCCACTGCCTTAGCTGTCTGCTTTGTGGCTTTCTGGTCATCTGTGATAATGACCCCTAAATCTCCTTCCCTGGAGGCTGTCAACAACTCACCCCCAACCTATTATTCTCTCCAGGGTTCCTACTCCCCACATGCATGATTTTGCACTTCTTTGCATTAAACCTCAGTTACCACACTTCAGACCAGCCTTCCAACCTTTCTAGATGTTTCCTCATCTTATCCACCCCTTCTGGAGTATCTACCCTGTTGCAGCTCTCTGTGTCATCCGCAAACAGGCAACCCTCCCCTCTAGCCCATCTGCAATGTTAATGATGATGACATTGAAGAGGACTGGCCTCAGAACTGAACCCTGGGGTACCCCACTTGTGACCCCCATTTCTTCTGACTGAGTTCCATTTACCACAACCCTCTGTTTTCTGTCTCTTAACCAGTTATCAATATAATTGAATGTTTCGGCTTGTGATACCCCTGCCTATACACCCCAACATCCCCCTAGCTTTCCCCACTGCCTTAGCTGTCTTCTTTGTGGCTTTCAGGTCATCTGTGATAATGACCCCTAAATATTTTCTGCCCTAGTGCCTATGAACAACTCCCTCCCCCAACCTGTAGCTGTCTCCAGGGTTCCTACTCCCCACATGCATGATTTTACAATTCTTTGCATTAAACCTCAGTTGCCACACTTCAGACCAGCCCTCCAACCTTTCTAGATCTTTCTTCACCTTATCCATCTCCTCTTGAATATCTGCCCTGTTGCAGGGCTTGGTGTCATCTGCAAACAGGCAAACCTTCCCCTCTAGCCCATCTGCAAAGTCGCCATTGAAGACATTGAAGAGGACTGGTCACAGAACTGATCCCTGCGGTACCCCTCTTGTGACCCCCATTTCTTCTGACTGGGTTCCATTTACCACCGGCTCCATGTCACTTCAGCGATGAAATTACGGTGACAAGTACGGCGACGGACACTTCAGCGACGGCAATAATGGTGACATAAGTAAGGTGACCACAATAACGGCGACTATTTCTTTTCTGTGGGGATTTGTTTTAATCTATAATGGAAATAGCCAAACTCACAATTTTGGCAAAATTTCATGAGATTTCATGGAAGTTTCATGAAATTTCACGGAAGCAAAATCAGCATTTCACCAGAATTCCACTGGCAGAAGATACATTTTGCCCAGCTCTAACAGGCACCAAAAGCACTTGCTCTTCCTTTCCCACTTGAAGTAGTACTGCTTATTATAACCCTATCTGTAAGGAATTGGAGTGCAATTGATATGTATGCAACACAATAATAGTTTATTCACTGGTAAAGGTGATTGTGTTAGTGTATAGCCATAGTAATCCAGAACTCTATCTATTAAAGAGAGAACTGATCAGAGCCAATAAAATAAATTTCTCTGAGTTTGCATGAATGCTGGTCTCCTATATTTATAATGCACACAATAAAGTAGTGCTTCACAAGATACATGGTATGGTTTCCTTATGTCGCAATCTACATGGTTTACAATCTAGAGGTAGACACGGCTTGGGAAATATCTAACTGACGAGAATTAGAGTTGCAGGGCTCAGCTGGGTGGAGGATTGAGCAATAGTGCACCACATGGTGTGTATCGTTATGCGATAACAACACACCTCGGGTGGTTGGGCACAAGGCCGCAGGCTGAGTGTGACCAACGCCTGACAAGTGACATTATCCCAGCACAACTCACCCTGGAGTGCATTATTGCTATTATACAATAGCTTGTTTCCTAAACAAAGAACGACAAAGTTAAAAAGTATGTTTAAAGTACATTTTTATTTATTTTTTATTAAGTAAGCCTATTAATTGCACTATTGGTGTACCTGAGTGCATTTTGCACTTTATGTATCATATATGAGAATTTTGTTTGGTCTTTGTGTTTTGTGACTTGTATTTCAGCCTGTTGCCTGGCCTGTGACTATGTATTTTTACCTGTATGCTGGCTTTTTCACCACCTTGTATCTTATGTAATTGCACTTTCTGTAATCACCCCTTGTTTTGTAATTTCCTGCACTTCATATTGAGGCCCATTTTTACTGCTGTTTTCACACCTACATTGCTTAATGTGCAATGCTGTGGCTTGGGTCATGCCTGAAAATGGTCCTTTGGATCAGTGCACCCACCCAGTTATCAAAGACATAAATAAAATAAATAAAGTAGCCATCAGTTACTGATTTGCCCCAGGTGCTGTAGGAGGAGTCTATGCCTGCTTTTGGTTGAGTGTGTGTGTCCCTGCTGGGTTCTCCGCCCATCTCCCTGCCACCTCTGTCTGTCAGAACTGTATTGTTTGCTGCCTCAGTTCTTGGTCTCTGTAACAGTTAACTTTTTTTCCATTTATTGTGGCTGTTGCTCCCGGTCCCACTGCCTGTTATTGGACTGGAAAAAGGTGCTCTTACTTCGTGATCGTGCAGGTAATGGAAGAGGGGAATAAGAAGTTGACTGCATGTCAGGGAGAGGTATGTGAAGTAGCATGCCAGTATGCGATGCTGCTTGGAGCAGCAATTTTTTTTTTATTTAAGTTTGCTCTGGGAGTGTAGTCCAGAGAAGGGTAACTAAAATGGTGCAGGGTCTGCAAGAGAAGCCATATGAGGAGAGACTAAAGGAGCTTAATATGTATACCCTTGAGGAAAGAAGGGAGAGGGGGTACCTGATAGAAACTTTTAAGTACCTCAGTGGAATCAACAAAGTCCAAGAGGGTAGCATCTTTCAGAAAAAGAGACATGCAAGAACAAGGGGACACACTTTAAAGATAGAAGGAGGGCGGTTCAGGGGCAATGTGAGGAAGTATTATTTCACAGAGAGGGTAGTGGATGCATGGAACAGCCTTCCTGAGGAGATTGTGGGGTCTAAAACTGTGGGAGAATTCAAGAATGCATGGGACAGACATAAGGCAATTCTTGTTGGGGGTAGGAAGAAATAGGCTGTTGGTTAATTAGAATCTGCGGCCTATCGTGTAGGTAGGGAAATGGGCAGACTAGATGGGCCAAGTGGTCCTTATCTGCCATCAAAGTCTATGTTTCTATGAGTGAGACTGGAAAAAGGGCAGGTGGAGCGCTCTTGAGTTTATCGTGACTGCAGACTGAGTCTGGGGAAAGAGAAAGTGGGAGTGGAATGGTGATGCCGCTCATAGTGGAGCAGTTGATTGTAAGCATTCTGTGAGATTCTCAAACTCAGACAAGGCTAGCAGCAAAGCAGGAGTAAAAAAAAAGATTGGGTTTCTCTGATGGCATTTTTGATATGTGCTGCTTTTGTGAGACACTTGTGGGGTTTGTCATTGTAGGCTGTGTTCGGTGCTTGAGATGGGGGGGCACAGTGATTTTTTTACTTCTGCTGTGGTTATGTGTGCTGGACCTTGATACAGTGATGTTGTACTGGGATAACATCATTGTCCAAGGAGGCAGCTGACCAGTCAGAACACAGGATTCCTTTCTTGCCAGTGTATAATTGAAATTTGATCCTAGGTTACATTTGTATCTATCAGGTGACCAAAACCCTATCTGTAAGGAATTGGAGTGCTATGGATATACACTAACACAGTCACCTTTGCCAGGTGAGTAAACTCCCATTGTTGCATTTCATGCAGAACATATGCATCTTGTTCCACAGGAAGGTACTGTCAATACAACAAAGGCTGTCTCACAAATAGGAGTTCTTCATACACTTCCCAAAGCAGTACTACAATGGAGGGTATACTAATTACTATCAGTTATGATTAGGTCCTAGTAGTACGCAGACTTGCCTTCAACACTGTTCCACATAGAAGTCTGGTAAAAAAACAGTAGCCTAGGAGTAGGTCCTAAAATAACAAAATGAGTGGAGAGTTCACTTAGTGGTAGGAGTCAAAGAGTGTTGGTAAATGGGGTATGCTCTGGGGAAGGCAAGTAAACTAGCAGTATTAGGCCAGGTTATCTTCAATGTCTGTATTAGTGATGTTGCAGAGGGATTGGAAGGAAAGATGTGCCTATTCATGGGTGACACAAAAATCTGCAACAGAGTAGACACACTGGAGGGTGTTGAAAAAATTAGGGAGGATCTAAGGAAGTTAAAAGAATGGTCATGAGTTTGGCAGCTTGGATTCAATGCAAAAAAGTGCAAAATAGTGCATTTAGGCACAAAAAACTGAGGCCAACGTACAACTCGGGGGGTATTGGCAGTCACAAAACAAGAAAGAGAGCTGGGGGTTATCATTTCTGATGACCTGAAGGTGGCACAACAGTGTGACAAACCAGAGGGAAAGGCTGGTAGAATTTTCAGATGCATAGGAAGGGGTGTCGTCAGCAGAACGAAGGAGGTAATAATAATAATACCCCTGTATAGATCACTGGTGAGACTCCACCTTAAGTACTGTGTACAATTCTGGAGGCCCTATCTCTGACAGGACATAGATAGGGTTGATACAGTCCAAAGGAGAGCAACCACAATGGTGTAGGACCTGTATCAGAAGCCCTATGAAGAAAGTCTTAAGGATTTAAATATGTACACCCAAGAAGACAGGAGGGAACGGGATACGATTAAGACATTCAGATACCTCACAGGAATAAACAGGGTAAGGAAAGGGAGCATTTTCCAGAGAAAAAGATGCTCAAGGACAAGGGGGCCACAATATGAAGCTGGGGGGTGGGGCTCAGAGGAAACATGAGGAAGTACTTCTTCATGGAGAGGGTGGTGGATGCTTGGAACAGCCTCCCAGTGGAAGTGGTGGGGACTAAAATGGTCACAGGATTTAAGAATGCATGGGATAGACACAAGGACATCTTAAAAGCAAGGGGGATATAAGAATGAGTCCAACTAGGATCTTTAGTGAATTAAGAACAGACTAGGTGGACCAAGTGGTCCTTATCTGCCAACAACATCTGTGTTTCTACATTATGTTTCTAAAGAGACTTATATAGTTCTGGATATTTAATAGGGTGCACCTATCTCTGTCACAATTAACTTTAAGAAATAGACCCCAAATTATTAATATCAAAATATATAGCACACAGAAGACCCTAACAGAAACTACCAAAAGCAGTTTAATAAAAACTATATACATTGCTGTGTATATACATAACTCTGTTTAGTTTGAATTGGCCCTAGGGGTCGGCAAGCCACAATCGAGAACTGAAGTTCTTGACTTCAATTGAATGAGGGAACTGGTCAGGAATAAGTTAGTAGGAGTGGAGTACATAGGTGGGGTGGAGGAGAAATGGGGGGTAATTAAGGAGGTCATCCTCAAGGCATCAAAAGTATGCATAAGAACAGTAACAAAGAAAAACAGGTTTAAGAGACTGCTATGGTTCTCAGCAAGGGTTAGGGAAGGGGTAAGGGTCAAAAAGAAGGCCTTCTACAAATACAAGAAAAAGCAGGTGGAGGTGGAATGGTAGGATTATCTACGGTAAAACAGGGAGGCAAAGAGGGCTGTTAGGGAGATCAAACCAGACACAGAGCTGCGTATTGCAGAGGGGGTCAGGAATAGAGAAATACAGTTTTTCAGATATATTAGTGAAAAAAGGAAAAAGGGGAACTGTAAGGCCAGTTGAGGTGGATAGGGTGATAGAGGAGTATGGGCAAATTCTGCCATCCAAAATGACTAGTTTTGCTCAGTTTTCACTAAGGAGGACAGTAGATCCATGCCAGAGAGTGGCATCAAAATGGTGACTAAGGGAATCTCAGAAATGAGACAGTCATTGTTTACTAGTGAAAGAGTTATGAAAGGGCGAGCTGCCCTTAAGATAGATAAGGTCCCAGGACCAGATGGGTTGCATCCGAGGATATTCAGGGAATTAGTAGCAGAGCTGGCTGAACCACTGGTATGTCTGTTCAACAGCTCACTTAGGTCTGGGAAAGTTCCAAGTGATTGGAAGGTGGCAGATTTTGTGTTGCTTCATAAAGGGGGGGATAAGAAGCAACCAGGGAACTGCATGCCTGCCAGTCTAGCCTCTATAGTAGGGAAGCTGATGGAGTCACTGATCAAAGAGGATCTCAATGACTACCTGGAGAGCAACAGGCTCCAGGATAGTAAACAGCATGGTTTCATGGCAGGAAGATCTTGTCAGACTAACCTGATAGTTTTCTTTGACTGGATGACAAAGGAATTAGACAAGGGCCATGCTTTGGATCTCCTCTACTTTGACTTCAGCAAGGCTTTTGACTCAGTACATCACAAACAATTGCTCAAGAAGATGGAAGACCTGGGTGCAGCTAAATCCATAGTGAACTGGGTGGGTAACTGGCTAGTGTGGAGGCTGCAGAGAGTGGTGATCAATGGGGTTAAATCAGAGGACAGTGAAGTTATAAGCGGGACTCCACAGGGGTTGGTCCTGGGTCCAGTCCTCTTCAACAAGTTCATTAGTGACATTGGAAAAGGAATCCAGGACAGGTTGTGTTTCTTTGCAGATGACACAAAACTATGTAGGAGGGTGGATAGTGATGAGGGAATAAGGGAAATGAAGAGAGATACACAAATGCTAGAGGGCTGGTAAAAGCTCTAGTAGTTAAAATTCAGTGCTAGAAAGTACAAGGTAATGCATCTAGGGAAATAGAATCTCAGGACAGAGTACTGGATGGGAGTAGAGACATATGCCACTACAGCTGAGGAATGGGATCTGGAAGTTATGATTAGCAACTCATTTAAGCAATCGAGTCAGTGCAACAAGGCCTATAGCAAAGCTATCAGGATGCTGGAATGTATTGGGAGGGGTATTGATAGCAGAAGAAAGGAGTTAATATTTGACCTCTACAGATCCCTGGTGAGGCCTCAACTAGAGTACTGCATCCAGTTCTGGAGTCCTCACCTCAGAAAGGATAAGGATAGGTTGGAAGCTGTGCAGCACAAAGTAACAAAAATGATTCAGGGCCAGCATGGAAAATCCTATGAGGAGTGCCTTAAGGCACTAAATATGTACACACTGGAGACCAGAAGGGAGAGTGGAGATATGATAGAGACCTTCAAGTTCCTTAAGGAAATCAACAAAGTGAACTGCAGAGAACTATTTAGCCTGAATAGCAATTTGCGGTCATGTGGACACGAATGGAAATTAACAGGTGGTAGGTTCAGGAGAGATGTGATAAAGTACTACTTTACAGAATGGGTGGTGGAACCTTGGAACAGTGTCAGCTGAAGTGGTCAGTGTGAAAACAGTCAGGGGATTCAAACAGGGCTGGGACATAATGAAGGGAATAGTGGTTGTGGAGGGTTGTGGGATAACAGATGGACCAGACACCAAACTTCAGGTTCAACACACAATCTCTGTGTGATGTTTATTCAAAATATAACAAATAAGCTTCTGCAGTACCATATTCCTTCTTCAGTACATCTGTTATGAATGTCCTTTCTCTGCACTTAGCCAGCACCTACTGACACTGATCTCTGATCCCATTCACTAGTTGAGATGTAGCCACCACCCCTATGCAAGCCCCATGTGCTTGGGTAGTGGTGGCCCAAAAAGAAAAAAAAAAAAGCTATATACAAAGAACCTCAAAGCAGAATCACTGAAAGAAGGTCTACCCCAAAGGGCATTGGCAACAAATCAAGTTTCAAAGAAATACAGCATTATACAACTTCCATAATGCAATGCATCATGGAATATATGCAAATCATCATGATATGTCTTACTTAAGTTTACAACAATATGCATGCATTTGAAATAGCACAACTAGCTTAATTTCTATAATAGTCACCTAGTACTTTTTACCATTATCAAAAACACCTAGTGCCATGGTATTTTCAACATTTACAGGTTTCATAAACATAAAGTATATACATCTTGGTATTTTATAACATTGTGCTATTACATACTAAATCCAACAACAATAAACACAGCCTGTTTTACATATGCTTGGTCACAACAATAACCTCCCTGTACAAGGACCTGAGAGGGAAAAGAAAAATTAAAGAGGACACTGTAGCATAGTCAAGGGAGGGAGAAGGGGGTGCCCACAGGTGGCCAACCTTATGGACTAGAATAGTAAAGGATAGATTAGGCTTGGAAATAGAAGAACTGTTGCAACAGACTTAAGAAAAGGTCGGTCCTCAAGAGTGGCAGGAGCTCCCTGTCACAGTGGTTACTGGGGGTGACAGTACCAAGGAGGAGACTAGAGAGAGGACGGGGAGGGTTAGTACCCTGGAGGAATTATAGGGCGCTTGGGCAGACTGGATGGGCCACTGATTTTTTTCTGCCATCATTGTCTATGTTTCTATGTTTCTACTGTATGTAGTGCTATAAGACATGTTGCATTGAAAAAAATGGAGTCCTAAACAGTGCATGGATGCACCAACTGAAATGCAAAAGCAATCATGTTCTACTTTATTTAGACTAAGAATATTGCAGCCACATAATTAATATGGAAACAGTGAACTGAACCTTGACACAGAAAGCTACTAGACCAACAAACACATCATATGTTAGACATTAAATGGCATACACAACTATAGTATATTTCCAGTGTGCATATGTGGTTTTCCATAGTACTTTTACAGTAAAATACAACACCAATGATACCAAAAGGCTTGCCATTTTACTTCAAAAGAGCTCTAAAAGGCCAAAAAATGCATCATAACTTAGCAAAACACCAACATTTTCTGGCAGCTTATAGCGTAGCCTTCATTAAAGTGTAGTTTTAAGACAGTTGTTGAACTAATTGCATCTTATTTTCAAAGTTAAAATGATAATATATACAGTACCTTTCTGTAACCAAAACACTTGTCATAAGCATTTATTTCAAAACACAGCACACATTATGTTATGTGGGAAAATGTAGGTGAGAAATTATACTGAGAACTTTTCTTACTCCATAAACACTTATTTCAAAATGATCTATTAAATGAATGTTATTATGATTTTGGTGGTATGGTAATAAAAGATGACGGTCTGAGTATTATTGAACCCTAGTTCTTATATCCTAGGTCACTTGCAGTGTTTCACATTTGCATAGGTGAGGCTCTGTACCCTGGGGAAAGCACTGACTGCAGAGTTTATGAGAGGTACCTCACATGCTGATCCAGAAGGCAAAATTCATACCATTTTGGGAGACAGTCACTCTCTTCACACTTTGGACTGGAAAATAGATTCATATGGTTGACTAGAGAGAAAGGGAAAATGGGATGAGAAAAAATGTGAATTATGGCTTTCGATCTAGTACCAAATTGGAAAACTGTATTGTTTAAATTATAATTATAGAATTGAATTTGTAACTGATAGAAATCTCTTTACATAGCCATGCTTGTTATTTGTTTCACAGGGTTCATAAACATCTTGTTTTGCTTTGAGATTTCATTTTTGATTGCATTACTTCATAGTCAATAATATTGGGCAGCGGAACCCATGAACTTGCATGCTGAAGGATTATTTTAGTGGTATAGCTATAAAACAGTGTACGTAATTGAGGAAATAACAATGGTGTGACACAGAAAATACAATATAAGTAATTTACATTCGTTTTCGATTTAGGTATATGTATCTGATATAGCTAAATATATTATCCTTTTGACTATTCAGAAATAACCACGGAACAAAAACAGATTTACTAGTGAATCAAAATGCCTACCAATCTTAAGCAGAAGTAGCCTCTATTGTGAAGTTTACAATCATGTTTTAAAACACTGTTTTAGAAGTGTGCTGCAGCCAGTACTTGACATTTAAATGGGAAATGAGTTGAAAGTATATGTATTCTTTCCCATTAGAAACTGCTTTCGAGCACTGGTTCAAATTCTGCTATTGTTTCATCTATGCAGGCCTTTTAGTATGCACAGTGGCTACTGGTATTTCTGATTTACACTCTGGTGGAACATGCCATTTTAGAATTGTATGATGTAGTTTATGTCCCTCTCAGCTACAATGTTTTATTTATTTATTTATTTACCGATCATTCAGAAACACCATTGAGCAGAGCTCTTTTACAAGGGTTCTACATCAAAATTGTACAGTGCAACAAAAAGTAGTATTTAGACAAATCGACAGATCATTCGTATGCAGAAGAACGCAGTATATTCCTGATACAGTGTACAGAGCAACAATAGTATTATGTGGACAAAACACTCAGTTCATTGATTTACAGCAACAAGTTGTACATTCTTGTATGACAAAAGGCCACATCATGGAAGCGTTGTCCAGTAGGTAGTGGAGGGGGAGGGCAGAGGATGGGAGGTAGGGAATACGACTGTGTAGAGATGAGAGGAGGGTGGGAGGGAGAGGAATAAGTGCCCCAAGCAGAGATGTTTGTGGTAGCTAAGTGCAGGTGTAGGTGGAATTCTCAGTGAAATAGCATTTCAGGGCCATTTTGATTCAGATAGGGTTGATTATCCCCCTTGCTAGAGGAAGGAAGCTCATTTAGCCATGACGGGGATCTAACGGAGAAGGAGTGCCTAGCCAGGCTAGTCTTTCAGAAAGGGATATGAAAGAGGCTCTTGAGGGTGCAATGGGTGGCATGCTTGCTTTGGGCAGGGAGGAAGGAGGATCTAAGGTGTGGGAGAAGTGGCCTTGGAGAGAGCTTCAATTCCAAGAACACATGTTTGGTATTTGATGTGTTGGTTCAGTGGTAGCCATCCTGTATTGTTATAGAGGTTGCAGGTGTGTGTGTCATTCTGTCTGCTCCTAGGATTAGTCGACATGCATTATTCAGCACCACTCTTACCCAATTTAGGGTAGAGTGAGCAGTGTCTGCATAGACCTCTTGTCTTTAGTCAATTATCGTAAGTATTGAGGATACAACTGCCAGACACCTAGCCTCCTCTGTCATAACTGATTTGTGACAGTATAGGGCACCCATTTTTGATGTTTGCTTGCTTGCATGCACAAGAAACATTATGTGGCAGCTTAGGAGAGAAGTGGTTTGTGGAGGTGCGGCAGTGTGACGGCCAATGCCAGCGCTGCATTTGTGGGCTTGGCAGTGTGCACCCACTGCAGGCCCAGTGTCCTGATGACACTGGTTCTGCAGAAGTGCCAGCAACTTGAAACGATTTGGCCACTGCAATGAGGGGCCGCCTCATCATTGCAGCATCAGCAATTCCATTACAATGAGGGAGCGACCTGTCATTGAAGGGTGGTACCTCACCTGGTGTAACAGTACAAGGAACATGGCAGCTCTATGCAGCCACCTCAGAGCCAACAGGGGAGCCCAATCCCTCTGTCAGCATGCCCCTGACCCCCTTCATTTGCTGATGGGGGGAGCCCAGTCCCCGTCGGCATAATGTCCCCACCCACAAGTTTCTGTTGTGTGCCGAGGGGGTGCCCAATTCTCCTTGGCATCATGCACCCCCAACAGTCTTTCTTTGCTGATGGGGGGGCTCAATCCCCATTGGCTTCAGTCCCACCTTCCCAGTTCAAGTTGCGATGGGGGAGCCCACTCCCTGTCAGCATAATGCCCCCTCCCAATTTGCTGTGTGCTGAAGGGGTGCCCAGTCAATCAGCTCTTGACCCCCAATTGGTATGTGCCAACGGACGTGCCCAATCCCCCATCGGCTACAGCCCCCCCAAATCACTCAGGTGGCATGCTGGGAGCCGACCCCAGCATGCCAAATGTCCCTGTAAAAAAGAAAAAAACTTTCCGCAATGTTTTTCATATTTTTTTTAAACCTGTAAAACAGAAAACAGTCCCTCGTTGAGTCCGGTGGCCCCTGCCCCAACCCAAAGCCACCCTCTGTGCACCCTGCCTCCCCACACCCCCCTCACCCCATACTTACCTCCGGAACCCAGCGTGATGATCTTTGGTGAACCAGGAACACGTCTGCACTCTTCAAAGTTGACCGTGAACTGAAGAAATGCTGGTAAGCTGTATAATGGCATAAATAGGGTTTTTCAACTTTGGTGCATAACTCAGGCATTCTGGGGAATTTTGGCACCAAAATTTCAACATGTGGTTATTGGGACCGCTCCTCATGAATTCAATCACTGTCATGGCATTATTAAGTCCCAAAAGGTGATTTCATTGTCACTGCACGGAATCACCTTTTGGGATCGATTAATGAAACGACAGTGCCACTGTTCATGAGGTGGGCTCTCAAAAAGCCTATGTTGCAAATTTGGTGAAAAAATAAAAAAACAAATTACTGTTTTATGAGTCTGCATTGTGCAGTTTCCATGCACGCTTGTAACTTCGTGAATTTGTCATATTTTCACTCCAGATTTTCAACATTGTCATTTTTCCACATCTCCTTATGAACAGTATAGCTGTCATTTTAAACATCCTGGCTGAAATGAGTTTTCATACTTCTGGCGCAGAATAGCACGGTCACTGTGGGAAATCAGTTTTAGGGACAGTTTGAGAAAATGACAGTGACACTGTTCATGAGCAGAGGTCCTAAAATGCCTATGTTGAAAATTTGGTGACAAAAGTCCATAAAATGACTGTGTTACAAGCATGCATTGCACAGTTTCCACGCACCCTTGTAAATTCACAAATTTGCAATATTTTCATGCCAGATTTTCAATACTGGCATTTTCTCACACCTCCTTATGAACAGTACAGCTGTCATTGTTCACATCCTGACTGAAATGTGTTTTCACACTTCCAGCACAGAATAGCGCAGTTGCAGTGGGAAATCAGTGTTTGGGACAGATTAACAACAAGCGAATAAGAGAGGAGGAGTGAGCAAGCTCAATGGAGCTGTGTCGGGACTGCTGTGGATTTCTTTGTAGGCAGAAAAAGGTACCAATGCAAGCAGGGGCCCAGTACAAAAGGGCAGCATGCAGCGCCGGGAGAAACAAAACGAACAAATGAGAGAGTGGGAGTGAGCAAGCTGAACGGAGCTCTGTCAGGACTGCTGCAGATTTCTTTGTGGGCAGGAAAAGATGCCAATACTGGCAGGAGCCCAATACAAAAGGGCAGCCTGCAGCACCGGGAGAAATAGAATGAGAGAGTGAGAGTGAGGGGGTGAGCAGCTCAACGGAGCTCTGTCAGGACTGCTGCAGATTTCTTTGTGGGCAGGAAAAGGTGCCAATGCAAGCAGAAGCCCAGTACAAAAGGGCAACCTGCATCGCCATGAGAAACAGAATGAGCAAGCTAGAGAGGGGGAGTGAGCGAGCTCAATGGAGCTGTTTTGGGACTGTTGTGGATTTCTTTGTGGGCAGAAAAAGGCACCAATGCAGGCAGGAGCCAAGTACAAAAGGGCAGCCTGCAGCGCTGGGAGAAACAGAATGAGCGAGTGAGAGAGGGGGAGTGAGCCAGCTCAACGGAGCTCTGTCGGGACTGCTGCGGATTTCTTTGTGGGCAGGAAAAGGTGCCAACACAGGCAGGAGCCCAGTACAAAAGGGCAGCTTGCAGCGCCGGGTGAAACAGAATGAGTGAGTGAGAGAGGAGGAGTGAGTGAGCTCAACAGAGCTCTGTCAGGACTGCTACAGATTTATTTGTGTGCAGAAAAAGATGCCAACGCAGGCAGGAGCCCAGTACTACAGCGTAGTCTGCAGTGCTGGGAGAAACAGAATGAGTGAGTGAGAGAGTGGGAGTGAGTGAACTCAATGGAGCTCTGTCGGGACTGCTGTGGATTTCTTTGTGGGCAGAAAAAGGTACTAACACAGGCATGAGCCCAGTACAAAAGGGCAGCCTGCAGCGCCAAGAGAAACAGAACGAGCAAGTGAGAGAGGAGAAGGGAGTGAGTGAGCTCAATGGAGCTCTTTTGGGATTTTAGAGTTGCCCATCCACCTGCCCAGAGTCCTGTGTGGTCCTATATTACAGCAGGGTCTCTGAGGTGGAGACAAAGCAATGACTGGATACTTTTACAATTGCTGTAATAATACAGACTTAGTTTTTCAGTTTTTTTCTCTCCAACTGAGGTAAGTACTGAGCTATACTGTTAGGATTGCTGTAATAATGCATATATATATATATATATTTGTTCTGTTTATTTCTCTAACTGTTAATACTTGGAGTGCAATATGATTTCTAACTGGGCTAAAGGAAACTATGAGGGCTGAGAACAAAATGTATGGTAGCTGAGGGGTGAAAAACTGACAAGGAGGCTTTAGAATTGCTACAGTAATACGCTATCTGAAGGATGAGATTTGAGACTGATTTATCCCAGTCAGCAAGGGGGCAGTAGGGGGACTAATGTGGGGGGAAACAGGAATTTGAGTTAATAGGGCCCTAGCAGTTGTAGTAGGGTACAGAAAACAGGAGTAAGAGCCTGTAACATAAGATGGGGACCAAAATGGGGCAGGTGACACATGTCAATAGGGTGGGCATCTTTGGAAGGGTGGTGGGGTGTACAAGGTGTAGGTCTGCCATGACCCTGGACTGGGCTTGGAGGATGGGGAGTGTATGCTCTGTAGACAACTGGCCAGTTTGAGGGAGGAATTGTGGAGGTTAGGGAGGAGTCTAAGTGGCAGGGCAGATGAGTATGGTAGGCATCCTGGCTGGGGGGGAATAGGGGATGGCAAGGGGGGACAGGGAAGAACAACTAGGGACTGAAACTGACCCCAGTATCAGAGACACTAGTAAAAAAAAGAGGAGAAGGGAGGGGGTGCCCGAGGTGAGGGAGAGGGGCCTCTTGATGGGGAAGGAAGAGACCACGAGGAGTCGAGAAATAGCTTGGCAGAAGACACCAGGAGAAAGGATTGCTGTGTGACTGAACTTCTCTACTGGGACTATATTGCCCTCCTTCCTCCCTCGACCCCCACCCTAAGCTAGTTCTATTTTATAGGCACAGGATTTGACTGACAACAGGAACTTCCTGTTTAGGGGCAGGAGTGAGTGATCACAGAACCACCAAGGACCCACCATCCTAGAAGGGCAAGAGTAGCTCTCTGGCCCCTCTAGCTGCTGGAGGTCTGACTTGAACAAGTAAGTGGTCTACTGAGAAATATAGGATATTCTTGTCTCAGAACAGGACAATCAGGAGCTTAAAGGGAACACAGGCAGAAAGTAAGGAGAGAGAAAAAAACAGAGGAAAGAGTAGGATTGCAAACAGTTAAGGGCCAAATAAGACATGATTGGAGTGGTGCAGTGCAGTGGCTGTGGAGCAGCAGTCTTCAGGAGATGTTCTGGAGGATGCGGTGTTGTCCCATCTGCAGGCACCTCTCTGGGCTGAGAGAGAGGTTGCTCATCTCCAGGCTGAGTTGGCCAGGATTTGTGGGACCTCCTCTTCCATCCAGGGACCACCAGTGCCACTGCCGTTGCCTCGGAGGTTGCCAAGAAAGGAGGGCCCCAGTTGGACTACAGTGGGCTCAGGGAGGGTGAGGAATTGGTGGAACAGAGGCACATCTCTCAGTTGTACCTCGCCACAATTCCTATGCCATTCTGGCAAAGTGTGGTTCCTCTATGGGCACCTACAGTGGAGACAGGAGGATATGGGAACCTCCACAAGGAGACCCACAGGAGGGGTGAGGGACCCTGCAGGGGGAAGGAAAAAACTCCTGGTGGGGACTCCATTGTTAGGAAGGTAGAACTGGGCAAGGAAGGGAGAGGGAGGTAAGGTGCCTGCCTGGCGCCATGGCTTGAGGGACAGGAGCAAATCCTCAGGATTGCCGGACAGCTACAGGGAGGGGCTGGATGTCATTGTCCACCTAGGGACAAATGACCTGGCTAGAAAGGGATTAGAGAAGTGCAGAAGAGTTTGTGGAATTGGGGAGGGGCCTTGAGTCAAGTAGCACGCACGTAACCTTCTGGAGGTGCTACCCATCTATGGCATAGGAGAGGCTAGGGTGTTCCCGTACCATGGGATTCAATCAGTGGTTGAAAAACTGGTGTGGAGCTCAGGATTTGGCTTCATTGGGATTGGGGGTCCACCTGGGTGATGCAAGCCTATACTGGCATGATGGGCTGCATCTGTCTGGGAGGGAACCAGAATCCTAGGTGATAGGTTTAAATGCTTCATTGGCAGCTTTAAACTAGCCAAGGGGAGGCACTGGAAAGGAGCAGGAAAATCCTAGCCCCAAACAATCATGGTAGTAAGTGTGGCAAACACCAACATGGAGGTGTCGATAGGAGAAGGGCAGTGGTAAATGGAGAAAGTGACAAAGGCAAGAAGGACAGGATGGGGCAAAAGGGGTAAGGCCATCAGGAAATGGAGGTAATGAGTACCAATGCCCGTAGTCTGGGCAACAAGCTCCTGACTGGTGGCCTTAATGGAAGAGGATGCCTGGATATCGTAGCAGTCACAGAAACATAGTACACAGAGAACCATGACTGGGATGTTAACATACCAGGGTATAACCAGGAGAGACAAGCAGGGAGAGGGGAGGAGTAGCTCTCTATGTAAAGGAAGGGATAAAAGCAACTGAACAAAAGAGTAAACAGGGAGGAGAGGAGGCACTGTGGGTCACCTGGAGACTGGAAAGGGCACCACAATCCGCACATGGGTTGTGTACAGACCCCCATGTCAGGGGGAAGGAATGGACAAGGATATGATGGAAGGCATTCTTAGAATGGCAGAGAAAGGGGAGATACTGTTGATGGGAGACCTGAATATGCCAGATGTTAACTGGAGCACATTTGCTGCAGCCACATCCAAGAGCAGGGCCATTCTTGACGCCCTACAGGTGGCAGGCATTAGACAGCTAGTTTCGGAAACCACTCATGAGGGAGCAATCTTAGACCTTGTACTCTCAAACGGGGCCAGTGAGAGGATCTCAGATCTAGAAGTGGGTTGCCATCTGGGGACAAGTGACCATCAAACAGTGTGGTTCACGTTAAACTCAGCTACAGAGTCAAGCCATACAAAAGTGAGGGTACTGGACTTTAGGAGGCTGACTTTGGCAAGATGGGAGAGTGCCTCAGAAAAGCACTAGCAAACAGGCTAGAAGGAGGTGTGGAGCAACAATGGGGAATTATCAAACTGCCATCACAGAGGCAACAAGCCTTTGTGTGAAGCAAATAAACAAATCAAACGAAAGAAAAAGCCACTATGGTTCTCAAGAGGTGGCTGTGAAAGTCAGGAAGAAAAAGATAGCATTCGGAGTATAAGGAAACACAGAAGGAGCAGGACAGAGGCTGTACCAGTTAAGGCAGAAAGAAGCAGGAGGAAGTCAGAATAGCAAAGGCCCAAACTGAGGAAAGATAGCCAACTCAGTTAAGAAGGGGATAAAACCTTTTATAGGTACATCAGCGAGCATAGAAAGGCAAAGGGAGGATAGTGAGGCTGAATAGAATGGACGGTGGGTGGGCAGAGGGGACAGTGAAAAAGCAGAATACTGAACAAATATTTCTGCTCAGTATTCTAAAGGAGGGGAAGTGCCTAATCCAATTAACAGAAGCACTCTTGATGAGGGGGTCGATCCCAGTCTCCTTTCACAAGAAGAAAGGGTTCTGCAAGAACTCCTAAAACTGAAGGTGGACAAAAGCAATGGGTCCTGATGGAATTCACCCCAGAATTCTAAAAATTAAGGAAGGAACTAGTGAAACCACTGGCTACTCTTTTTAATAAATCATGGGAGGATGGTGTGGTACCGAGGACTGGAGGATGGCGGATGTGATTCCCTTCACAAAATTGGGACCAAGACAGAGGCAGGAAACTACAGACCTGTCAGTCTGACCTCTGTGGTAGGGAAAGTGATGGAGTCACTTCTGAAGGAAAGAATAGTTGAGTACCTAGAGGTCAGTGGAGCACAGGATCCAAGGCAGCATGGGTTCACAGTGGGAAGGTCATGTCAGGCGAATCTAATAGATTTCTTTGACTGGGTGACCAAAGTAGTAGACCAGGGAGGGGCTGTGGACATGCCTACCTAGACTTTAGCAAGGCATTTGACACAGTCCCACAAAGATTATTAGTCAAATTAACCAGCCTGGGAGTGGGTCCCAGGGTGGTAGCCTGGATAAAACATTGGCTGGACAACAGGATACAGAAGGTAATTGTAAATGAAGTCCACTCTGAAGAAAGGGCAGTTACTAGTGGGGTGCACCGCAGGTTCAGTATTAGGTCCAGTCCTTTTAATGTCTTCATCAGTGACATTGCAGAGGGACTGGAAGGAAAAGTATGCCTTTTGCAGATGACACAAAGATCTGCAACAGGGTTGATACACAAGGAGGCGTGGAAAGGATGAAAAGGACTTGGCAAGGTTGGAGGAATGGTCAGACGTATGGCAGCTAGGATTCAATGCAAAAAGTGCAAATAATGCACCTGGAAACAAGAACCCAGGGAAGAATACACAATGGGTGGGAGGTAGTAACAACAACAAAACAGGAAAGGGACCTGGGGTAATCATATCAGATGACCTTAAGGTTAGCAAGCAATGTGAGAAGGCAGTAGGGAGGGCCGGGGTATACTGGGATGTATAGGGAGAGCATCAACAGCAGAAAACAGGAAGTTGTTATCCTCTGTACAGACAGTTGGTGAGACCCATCTGGAATACTGTGTCCAGTTCTGGAGACCCCATCTCCCAAGGACATAGACAGGATAGAGGCAGTCCAGAGGGAGGCAACTAAAATGGTGCAGGGTCTGCAAGAGAAGCCTGATGAGGAGAGACTAAGGAGCTTAATATGGATACCCTTGAGGAAAGAAGGAGAGGGGGACATGATAGAAACTTCAGTACCTCAAGGGAATCAACAAAGTCCAAGAGGTAGCATCTTTCAGAAAAGAGACTTGCAAGAACAAGGGACACAATTTAAAGATAGAAGAAGAGGGGTTCAGGGGCAATGTGAGGAAGTATTATTTCACAGAGAGGGAGTGGATGCATGGAACAGCCTTCCTGAGGAAGTTGTGGGGTCTAAAACTGTGGGAGAATTCAAGAATGCATGGGACAGACATAAGGCAATTCTTGTGGGGGCAGGAAGATATAGGCTGTTGGTTAACTAGGATCTCGGCCTATCCTGAGATAGGAAATGGGCAGACTAGATGGGCCTAGCGGTCCTTATCTGCCGTCAAGTCTATGTTTCTATGTACCAGGAAGAGAGCAGATGGCTGCGGATAGGGAGGGACCAGGGGTGGGACTGGGGGGTATGGAGGGAACAAGTAGGAGGGGGAACCAATAGGGGGAAGAGATGTAGGAGGGTATTGACTAGAATAGATTCAACCTCTGCTATGGGAGAGAGGGAGTAGGAACATACTGAAGGGGAGGACAAGCTGGGCATGGGAGGGATGGCAACAGGTAGGGGAAGAGATAGCAAAGATGAAAGGGTAGAAGGGAGGCTAGTAAGGAAGGAGGGGTGACTGGAGGACAGAAGGCTATGGGAAGGGGAAGGATGGGGGGGCATCACTATCGGGTTCGAAGGGAACGGGGCTGTAAATCGACAACAACGGTGATAGGAGAGGGGTTGGAAATTAGCAGGGGAGGAGGGGAGGTCAACATGGGAAGCCCAGTAGGAAGTAGTCAGGCTGGAAAGGGGTTCAAAGGGGATGGGAGGAATAAGGCAGAGAAAAGAGGTGAGGCAGAAGCATGGGGTGCAGATACAGAAGTCACAGAGGGTGCAGCTGGTGGTGGTAAGGGGCAGGGAAGAATGAATACTCGGGTGGTGGAAGGGACATTCGAAGGGCAAGGGGGTAAGGGATGGGGTGTACTTGTCCTGGGAGATTCTATACTGAAAGGGCTGGGATGAGGCAGAAGGGGGCAAGGCACAAATATATTTGGGTTCAAGCTATCCCCAGGTTGACTGCAGGAGGGGCAGGCACTGCTCAAATGTGCAGCGAGAGGGAGGAAGAAACCTCATTTACTGTTGCATGTGGGTACAAACATTTTGGCAGAGAAGACTGTGGAAGCTGTGAGGGGGAGGTTCTAGGAGTTGGGCAGGCAGTGTGAGAGCGTGGGGGAGTTATTGGCATTTTCAGAGGTACTCCCAGTACCATGTGCAAGCATGGGGAGGAGGGAGAGTATCGAGGAGTTCATCTAGTGGCTGAGGGATTGATGCCACACCAAAAATTATGGGTTAGTGACCAACTGGAGTAGGGTCTGGGGAATAGTGACTTATACACGGTGGACAGGCTACACTTGAGCAGGAAGGGGATGGGAGTATTAAAGGAGGGATTAAAAGGATATATCTCTACTAAGGTGGATTAAAACTAGTGGGGGTGGGGTGGCCAAAAGACTGAGGTTTGGTAAAAAGGTCCAGACAGGGGAGCCTAATGAGTTCATCCCCCTAGATATAGGTAAAGGCAGAGGCATAGTAACCCTGGGGGTTGGGGCGGGCAGAGTGGTCTGAGTGTAATACAGAAGGCACCACCACCTAGTAAGAATAATGAGGAGAAAGGATGCCGACTACCAAGAGGAAGGACACAGGCCAAGGAGAAGAGTGAGGAGAAGGAGGGGTATGGGTGGAAGGTGGTATCTCTCAATGCAAGAAGCCTGGGGAACAAAATTGCAGCACTTCAGGCACTCTTTTCAGAGGGGAAGGTGGACACTGCTGCAGTGACAGAAACTTGGGCCACAGAGTACCATGATTGGGACTTGGCAAGGTGTTGCACTCTATGTGAGGGAAGGGATCAAATGCATAACGGACGAGGGAGAAGAGGAGAGGACAGAGGCGCTTTGGGTGCAACTCCTGGACTCCAAGGGCAGAAAGCTGAGGCTGTGAGTGATGTACAGACCACCAACCCAGTCCAGGAAACTGGATGGGGAGTTGGCAGAGCAGATAAGGAGGGTCTGTAGAAGGGGGAGTGTGGTGATAGTGGGGGATTTTAACCTACCAGGGGTTGACTGGAGCACCCCGGCCACTAGCAGTACCAGGGAGCAGATGCTTGTTGATGCTTTCCAGGACTGCCTTCTGATGCAATTGGTAAGTGGGCCAACAAGACTTGATAGCACTCTGGACTTAGTACTGGCAAATGGGGAGGCAGTGAGGGAGGTAAGGGTGCAGGATCCAGTAGCAGGTAGCGACCACCAAACAGTGTGGCTCGTTGTCTTGCTGGGCAGGGAGACAGGAGGCTCAGACACTAAGGTGTTGGACTTTAGTAGGCTGGACTTTGGAAGGGTGGGAGCACTACTGTAAAGAAGACTCCAGCATATAAGGCCGGGAATGGATGCAGGACAAAAGTGGGGAGTCATAAAGACTGGGCTAATAGACGCCACAGAAGTCTGCACCAGGGCCAGGAGTAAGAAGAGCAGAGCCAAGAAACCATGCTGGCCGAACTTGCAAGTGCTGCAAGGCGTGAGGGCATAAAGGGCTGCATACTGGAAGTACAGGAGAACAGGGAAGGGAGAGGATAAGGAGGCTTACGAGAGTTGGTCAAGGGAGGTGGCCAGGAGGGTGAAAAAAGCTAAGGCCTCCAGGGAATTAAGGTTAGCACAGGGCATAAAGGGAGGGGAAAATGACTTTTTAAGGTATGTCAGGGAAAAGAGGAAGTGCAAGGAACATATTGTGAAGATAAAGCAGACAGCGGATTGGGTGGAAAAGGGGGAGGAGCAAGCAGAAAATCTAAATGAGTACTTCTGCTCCATTTTCACTAAGGAGAGAGATGGTCCACTACCAGCATGGGCTGAGGGGCTGGGGAAAGGGGAAGGAGTTGATGGACAAAGTGATCACAGAGACTAGGGTGCTAGAGGGGCCGAGGGCAGTAATGGTGGACAAGGCACCAGGTCTCAATGGCATCCACCCCAGGGTGCTGAGGGAGATGGCGGAGCTGTTGGCTGAGACACTGGCAGATCTGTTCAACATCTACCTGGAAATGGGGTGTGTGCCCCAGGACTGGAGAGTGGCCGATGTGTTGCCAATACACAAGAGTGGGCCTAGGGAGGAGCCAGGAAATTATTGGACAGTCAGTTTCACATCCATAGTAGGTAAGCTTACGGAGGCAATGCTGAAGCAGAGGCTGGTGGCATTCCTAGAGAGTAATGGTCTCCAAGATGGGCGGCAACACGGGTTCGTCTCAGGGAAGTCTTGTCAAACTAGCCTAATTGAGTATTATGACTGAGTGACAAGGGAGTTGGACAGGGGCCATGCGGTACATGTCCTGTACTTGGACTTCAGTAAAGCCTTTGATACAGTGCCTCATGAGAGACTAGGGGGAAGGTGACGGCAGGGGAAGTGGGAAAAAAGCTGACTAAATGGATAGAGACTTGGCTACAGGGAAGGGTGCAGAGTGTGGTGGTGGTGGGGGAGCTCTCGTTACCTAGAGCAGTGACAAGCAGGGTGCTGCAGGGGTCAGTGCTGGTCCAGGTGCTGTTTGGGCTCTTTATCTCTGATATAGCACACAGAGTGGGGAGCAGGGTTAGTCTATTTTCAAATGATACCAAATTGAGGGCAGTGGTGGACAAAGAGGATGGATGGGAAAAACTGCAGGTGGACCTAATGAAACCAGAGACATGGTCAGTGGAGTGGCAGCTAGGATTCGATGCAAACAAGTGTAAGGTGATGCATTTCAGGCCTAAGAACCAGAAGAGGGACTATTGTTTGGGGGGTTGAGGTTGGGGATCACAGAGGAGAAGAAGGACCTAGGGGTGTTGGTAACTGGGAGCATGAAGAACTCATCCCAGTGTAGGAGAGCAGCAGCGAAGGCAAACAAGATGCGGGGTACATCACAAGGAGGTTCTCATCCAGACACAGCGATGTAATTGTATCTCTCTACAGATCATTGGTCAGATCACACCTGGAGTACTGTGTGCAATACTGGAGGCCATACCTGAGGAGAGATATAAAGTTACTGGCGGGGGTGGAAAGGAGGGCAACAAAAATGTTAAAGGGAATGGAAGGAAAGGAATACGAAGTTAGGCTGAAAGAGCTAAACATGTACACACTGGAGGAGAAGAGGGATGGGGTATATGATGGAAGCGTTTAAATACCTGAGGGGGGGTAAATAAACCTAGCACTGAGGGTCTGTTTAAATGGAGGCGTGGAAGAGAGACGAGGGGGCATCGACTAAGGTTGGAAGGGGGATGTTTCAAGAGGGAAATTAGGAGGCACTACTTCACTGACAGGGTAGTGTCTAGTTGGAATGCGCTGCCAGAGACGGTGGTAAAACGTAGGACAGTCAACAGCTTTAAGAAGGACTGGGATAATGCAAGAGGAAGAGTCAGGGAGGCAGGGGCTGGGACAATTGGGGGAGGTACTGAGGGGGAGGAGGCTGGGACAGCTGCAATCTAGGGTGCTAGCTGCACACTCAGGCAGATTTAGATAGACCGATTGGTCTGTTCTGCTGGCAGGTTTGTATGTTCATATGTAAAATCACAGTGGCTCTGTTCATGAGCAGAGGCCCTAAAATGCATATGTTGAAAATTTGGTGACAAACGTCCATAAAATAACTTTGTTACAAGCATGCGTTGTGCATTTCCATGCACCCTCGTAACTTCACAGATTTGTAGTACTTTCACTGCAGATTTCCAACACTGGCATTTTTTTCAGACTTCCTTATGAACAGTACAGCTGTCATTTTTTACATCCTGCCCAAAATATGCGTTTACACATCTGTCACAGAATAGCTGTGGGAAATCAATGTTTGGGACAGAGTAAGAAAATCATACTAACACTGTTCAAGAGCAGAGGTCACAAAATGCCTATGTTGAAAATTTGGTGAAATAATTCCATTAAAAGACTGTGTTATGCACATGCATTGCGTAGTTTCCACATACGCTCAGAAGTTCTAGCATTTTTAATATTTTCACTACCGATTTTCAACATTTCCATTTCTTCACACCTCTCTATGAATGGAGCTGCTGTTATTCTTCACATCCTGCCCAATCTGTGTTTTCCTACATCTGGCGCACAATGGCATGGTTTCTGTGAGAACTCAAA
The DNA here is from genome assembly GCA_016271365.2 of Neoceratodus forsteri. Taxonomy (NCBI): domain Eukaryota; kingdom Metazoa; phylum Chordata; order Ceratodontiformes; family Ceratodontidae; genus Neoceratodus; species Neoceratodus forsteri. The sequence continues at coordinate 1,634,055,734 of CM028130.1, read as the reverse complement.
GTTCGGGACACATTGACAAACTCATAGTGCCACTGTTCATGAGAAGAGGTCCCAAATGCTTTCATGAGGTGGGGGGTCACAAAAAGGCCATGTTGAGAATTTTTAGTGCAAATACCAACAAACACCCGGGGCGTTAGGGTTTCTAACCATAATGTCCCACCCTGTACAGATTGACAGGCATCAGGTGTGTGCCTTTGGATTGTCAACTGTAATGCTCATGCCATTCCACCCCCCCCACCCTGCAGCCATTGACAGGCATTGAGGTGTGCCTTGGACTCTTCAGCCCCAGAGTTCACCCCATTCTCCTATATTGCACCAATTTCTGTGTATGTCTTTATGGAGTGGGGTGACTAAAAAGCTGAACACCCCCAAGGAATAACCTCAGCACTTATCAGTGTCTGCAGGATAGGGTGAGGTGAAATGGCATGAATGTTATGGGAGACAACCCAAACATATACCCCAGTGCCTGTCCATCTCTGCAGGTTGGAGGTGGGGTTGGCGTGAGTTCAATACTTCACTGCCATTCCTTCTCTGCATCTGTCTAACTCCTGCATTTCCAATGCTAATACCAGCAAGTAAACATTTGGCATTGTCAAATGCTTGCTTATTTACTGCTTTCATGTTTGTTCAACATGATGCAGAAAGGAGAGGTTGTCTGCTAGGTATACTACTAGATATTTGAAGGTACTAACCTGCTCCAAGATAAAATCCACCTGATTAACAATTGTAAGGGGTTGTAGCACCTTCTTTTTTTGTGGACAGGAAATTTTTTATGTATTTTATTTATTAGCTTTTGGTGACCGGGTAAGTGTATTAGGCAATATACCTGCCTATTTTCAGACACAACCCAGGAGAGTACAAGATACAGTAAAGGAGACAAACAGATACAGTACATACAGAAGTCATATCATATCATCAAGTATCCATGCAGGGATAAACATAGAGGTTAAAGCAAGCAGGGCCATCCACGCAGGGATGATTTAGAAGGTCAGGTACATTTGATTGACATACAGGTGTAGGCAGAAACAGGGGTCAAGGCAGCTTGGATAGGGAAGGATGGGAACAGTCACAGTAGTCAAGTGCCGAGAGGTGAGAGAAGAGTGCTGTTTTAAAGGAAGCGTGGGACAAGGAGCCCTTTAAACTGTGGGGGAGAGAATTTCAGGTTTAGGGGGCAAAGTGTGCAAAAGCTTGTTCACCCACTTTTGTAGCACAGCGAGGAACAACTAGCAATGGCAGATGGGAGGACCTTAGAGGGTGGGAATGGAGCACAGGGTTAATCCTGGCTGTAAGTGCAGTAGGGCTGGGAGTTCTGGTCATGGAATCAATGAAGCAGGCTGGGTAAAAAAGGCAATGGGATTCAGGTGACAGCCAATGCAGGGCCAAGTAGAGAAGACAGTGGTGGGTGAGTCGGGGCATGGATAGAGCAAATCTGCAAATGTTTTTGTAGGCGGTGTCCCACTTTTGGAGATTAACTGTTGTGGTCTGGGAAATAATAGGTAGAGCATAGAGAAGCCTAGGAAGAAGGACAACTCTGGCCACTGAGACCCTGGCTGCAGGAGTTAATGAGTGGCGCATTCGGTAGGCAGCCACGATCTTCATGTTTATAGATCGACATAATTCATCAATATGAGCGGAGAAATCAACTGCGGGATCTATCGTCATCCCAAGTGGCCCCATTCTGGCATAGCTCGTGAAACACTGGGGACAAGGTCTGAACTTTTCTTGGAGACCCAAAGAGTATCACTTGGGTTTTGGGAAGGTTAAGGATGAGGGAATTAAGGGAGAACCAGGACTGAAGCAGTTTAAACCCTGAAGTGAGATAATCATTGAGGTCCAGAATGGAACAGGAGGCAGAGAATAGTACTAGGCCATCCGCGTACATTATGGAGCTACAGTGTGATATGGCAGTAGGGATATCGTTAACAAAGATTGAGAATAGCAGAGGCCCAATGATAGATCCTTGTGGGACCCCACAGAGATGTGAGCAGGGGAGGAAGGGGTTTTGCAAAAGGAGACAAATTGGGACCAGTTGTTGAGGTAGCTAGTGAACCAGGCTAGAGAGGGTACAGACACCCCTAGGAACTGCAGCTTATCTAGGAAAAGAGTATGACTAGCTAGATCAAAAGACTTAGGTCAATGAACACAGAACTAGTGAGCAGACCTTTGTCCATGTTTGACTTAACCTCACTGGTGAATACGGTGAGAGCAGTGGTGGTGCTATGTCCAGCCCTGAACCTGTGTTGCACAGGAGACTGAAAGCTGAAATTAGGCAAATAAGCAAAGATCTGGACATGAATCAATTTCTCCAGTAACTTGCTGAGAGTAGGAAGCAATGCGATGGGACAATAGTTAGATAGGATTCTGGGATCCCCTTTCTTGAACACTGGGGTAGTCCTGGCAGCTTTCCAAGCATCGGGCATGGTAGATGTACTGATGGATAGTTTAAAAAGCCTTGTTACAGGAGTGGCAAGAAAAAGGGCAGCTAGTCTGAGTATTCTGGGTTCAAGTCCATCTGGCCCGGCACTCCCCCGAGAAGGGATGGTTCGGAGTAACTTTAGTACCTCCTTGTGTGTGACAGAGGTGAGCACCAAGTTAGGAGATGCCCCAGGAGTGAATGGAGTGCCGGGAAGGGAGCCACTGGGTGTAGACGGGGACAGACATGAGACCATGGTAAAAAGAGGGTTAAAGGCATTAGCAATAGTGCAAGGGTTATTACAAAGGGTATCCTGGATTAACATATCTTGTGGTATCTGTGGCTTGTTTTTCCCCAAGATCTCATTAATCTGGTACCAGTATTTCTTTGCATTGGAGGCAGATGAGTAAGGAGATTATGGTAGTAGGCACTTCTGGCAGCACAAACCTCCTTTTTCCAGGAATTTTGAATGGCCCAGTATTCCTGAAAATCAGCCTGGAGAGAGGAAGATTTCCACTTCGACCAGAGTTTGTCCCACCACTTAATCAGTTGCAGGAGAGGCCTCTTTAGCCACATGGTCACTTTCCCACTGACCCAGCGTGTCAAGGAAGGAATATGTTTTGCAAGGCAAGTAGAGTTTTATTGAAGTAATCATTGGCTTGGTCTATATTGGCAGTATAGAGGGGGAACCAGTCAGTAAGTTTAAGGTCATTAATAAATGCCTACTGGTCGAGCATAGAAAAGTTGGCAAAGGACAACACTTTGTGAATATATGATGGAGTGGAGGACCCCCTTACACAGTAGACTGGACAGTGATCGCTAATTGAGTCTGGAAAAACCCCGTTAGGGGAGTAGCAGTCCTTCCTATTAGTGAGGACCCAGTCAATCATAGTGCAGCAGGAACCATTTTGAAATATTCTGGTAGGAGCCGTAATGAGCTGACAGAGGTTCACCTTGCTGATGGTGGAGGCTAGGAGGGAAGAGTTGGGTCCGAGCCAGTCAAGGTTGAAATCACCCAGACATATCACCTAATTTTTCTTGGATACAGAGGGAATAAAGTTCATAAGCTCTTCTAGGCTGTTTCGAGGAGGAAAGTAAACCCCAAAGATGTGCAGTTTCTTTGCACCCCCAAGTAGAAGGAGGGAGTGTAGAACCTCCCTATTATTTAGAGCAGGTGTAGGCTGAAGCGAGATGCACAGGTGGGACTTATAGTACAGGGCCAAACCACCACCCCTTTTGGAGGAAGGCCTGTCAACCCAGTGCAAATTATAGCCTGGTAATGTGTAGGCAAGCTCAGAGATTGAAGGTTTCAACCATGTTTCGGAAAGTACCAGTATGTCCGGATTACTGACTTGTACCCAGACCTCAAGTTCAGGGAAGTTGTGTTCCAGACTTCTGATACTGAGATGGACAAAGGTCAAACCCAGGGCCTGGGATAGGAGAGGGCCAGAGCCAGTATTTGTTATGTTTGGATTGATTACTGGGCCGGGGTTGGTCTCAATATCCCCAGCCTGGGTGAGGAATAGTGGTATAGCCCAGAGTGAGGCCAGTGCACTGGGCCATAAATGACACATGGAGGAGGAAAGTTTACTGTTTCACAGGAATCTAAGGATGGGCCCCAAGAATTTATAGGTACTGGGAACATGTGACACAGGTCTGGAGGAGCTTCTGGCTATTAATATTCAAGAAGGTGAAATCATTAAGAGTTTCTACCATCCTGAATGAGGGGCTCCCTGAGCCAAGGCATAGAGATTCAAGGGCCAGTAAGGTGAAAATTGCACTGGGCAGATAGTAGAAAGCCATCCTCATCATCATAGTAGGAAGACTGGTAAAGAGTAGGCAAGTATTAAATAAAGATCCTAGTATTAGAAGTTTAGTGGGAGTGAACAGCTGAAGGACTAGGGGGAGGGTAAGCAGGGGGAGCCCAGTCAGAAGGTATGGCTCAAGTGAAGCAGGCAGTGACTGCGGGAAGGCAGGGCTCTGATTTGAGAAAGGAGGGAAGGGAGTAACCCCGTAGGAGAGAAACTGCAGCTGAAAAACTGCTGAAGTTAAAACTCAGAGAGAGAGATCAAGGGCATACCCTCCTTGAAATCAGTATAAAACACCTAGAAAGATAACAGGGCTAGCCAAGCCGAGTGAGAGCTGTTCCAAAAGGTAGTAGGTGAGGGCCTCTAGTGATAGCTCTGTAAAATCTGCAAATGAGGAAGTAGGCAGATATAAATAAAAATCAAAACCACAACCACGTGACAATAAGTGCCTATATATGTAAAGCAAGCTAAGGGTGGGAGGGTATTGGGGGTGGGTGGAGAGCAGCTGTGTAGCGGCTGTGGGGACTAAACCTAGGTCCTGGCTGCACTGCTGGAACTGCTGACGTTCAGACGTGCTCTAGGCTGTGGGGCTACAGCTAAAAGTACTGTGCTAAAAAGCTGCAAGCAAATCAGCCTAGCAGTGCACTAACGGCTCAGGAGACAGCCAATACACCCCTACAGTTCCATTTTTAAGTACAAATGGCTGCAATGCTCCTGGATTAAAATCAGCAGGCAGCGTGCACTTCAGTAATGGCACCAAGTTCAAAACCCATCCTGAGCGAAGTCACACCTGCCAGCCTCGCATAATTCAAACCTTCAATGTGGTGCTTGTCTCCACACAGCTCGGAGGGCAGGATGCCCTGAAGGAAACAAACAGGAGCTTCAATGTGGTGCTTGTCCCCACACAGGTCAGAGGGCAGGATGCCCTAAAGGAAACGAAAAGGAGCTTTGATGTGGTGCTTGTCCTCACGCAGCTCCAAGGACCTGATGCCCTAAAGGAAACGAACAGGAGCTTCAATGTGGTGCTTGTCCCTATGCAGCTCTGCGCGCTTGATGCCCTAAAGGAAATGATCAGGAGCTTCAATGAGGTGATTGTCCCCACGCAGCTCTGAGGGAAGGATGCCCTAAAAGAAATGAACAGGAGCTCCACAGAGAAACATCCCCGAGTGCCAGTGTAGTCTGAAACTAAACCTAGTTCCTGGCTGCGCAGCTGAAACTGCTGACTTTCAGACATGCTCTGGGTTGCAGAGCTACAGCTAAAAGTACTGAGCTAAAAACACTTCATTTTCTTGCAGTTTAAGATTGACTTGTTTTGGAGGAACCAATGCTCCAAGGCCATGAAGCTTTGTTGCAGGTTAAGTGTGAGTTCTTGCTTTCTTCTGCTATTAGAGGAAACAACAGCGTTGTCTGCAATGTTCTGTACTGGAACACTGATGCATTGTTCCAACAACAGAAGAGCAGAACGGAGACATACACTACATCATACTTTTCTAAAATGATCTTTACCAGCAGCATGTGAATCAGCAATAACTACTGGGAAACTAAAAAGTCTGTATAGATAGAAGAATAGCAGAATTGTAACCAGTTTTTGTTTTCTTTTAAAACTTCTGGGGAAAATTACTTGAGTTTCAGCACAGTTCTCCTTTAAAAAATTGTTTTTCATGGGTAGGACAACTGGGGTCAGCTATTTAAAACTTTGCTCAGCAGGCAAAGTGATTGCAAGTACAAAAACAAATGCTCACCACAAACATAAATGCAAATCAAAGGCTTCAAAATGAATAGTGATTTATTGTGGATCAAACAAAAGCCAATAACAAATGCAGCTCCACAGTTCCCCAGCACTTCGAACCCAATCAGGGTTCTTCCTTGGGGTGGGGTTGGGGAATCCCAGTTGGGTTTGAATCGCTGTTCCACACTTCCCCACCACTTCAAATCCAATCCGGGATCTTTCTCAGATGGGTGTGTCACACACACACACACACACACACACACACACACACCGAGGTAGAAGTCAGATTCTGTTTGAAGCAGTGGGGAACTGTGGACCTGCATTTGTTCTTGGCTTTTTTTGACCCTCAACAAATCACCTTTCATTTTGCAGCCTTTGATTTGTATTTACATTTGCAGTGTGTGCTCGTTCTTGTGCTTGCATTTCAACCTGATGTTTGATTGAGCTGCTCCTCTGCTTCAATTCATAGCTCTGGACTTTTAGTACATGTGGCAAAGTGATTGCCCCTGTTTGCCCCTTGGCTTTGTGCCCATGCCCAATATTCAAAAGGGGCTTTTGTGTGTGCTAATGGTTAGCACATGCAAATAAACATAATGCATGAGGTGGATAAAAGCTGGAGCGGAGACAGGAATACCCACACAGTGCGATATTCAGTGCATTTGCACTGCACAAAGGGCTTTGTCCAGGCCACTTTGCTCAGTGCAAATACCACTAATCAAAAGCTCAACTTACTCTGAGCAATACCAGCAGCCTTCAGAGCAATTGCAGACAACATCCAAGTTCACGATTGCAGCAGCACACCTACCCCCTGGCATCATGTGGTGCCCTGGCTCCTGATCCCTGTCCCCATGACATGTAAAGATGTCCCTGGTACCCAGTGGTCCCCCCTGCCCTGTGATTACTGTATTTAGAGTGTAATTGCTTTCCCTGCTGTCCAGTGATCCCCCCACCCTCTGATCACCATCCAGTAAAGTGTAATAGTTTGCCTGCTGTCCAGTGGTCCATCTTGCCTTCTGATCACTGTCCCATAAAGTGTAATAGCTTTCCTTCATGTCCAGTGGTCCCCCCAATCACCTGTCCTGTAAAGTGTAACAGTTTGCCCTGGTGTCCAGTGGTCCCCAGCCCTCTAATCACAATCCAGTAAAGTGTAATAGCTTGTCCTTCTGTCCAGTGGTTCTTGCCCTTTGATTGCTGGCCCATAAAGTGTAATAGTTTGCCCTGCTGTCCAGTGGTCCACCCCACCCTCCATTTGTTGTCTGGCAAAGTGTAATACTTTTCTCTGGTGCCACTGGTCCCCCTGCCCTCCAGTCAGTAGCCCCAGTATAATTGTGATCATTCCTGGTAACTAGTGATCCCCCTGCCCTCCAGTCACCAGCCCCTGTGTCATAAAATTCCTTCCTGGTGTCTAGTGGCACCCTGCACCCAATGATCCCCATCCCTATACAACACACCCATTCTCTGGTGTCTAGTAGCCCCCCCAACACCACAGGCACCTGCCATCCCACCCTTCCAGCTCGCCCCTTACTTGAAGTCTGGTGCCATGAGAGAACATATGGCGACCAGCACAGCTGCATTTTACATCTTCAGCTGGCAGCCGTGTGGAAAGACAGGAAGCATCCAATGTACAGTACAGGGCTTGCATCCTCTGTATTGTTGGCAGGGAGAGTTGACCAGTGCCCATGCTGGGGGGCTGCTAGACACAAGGTAATGGGTACATTGCTATAGGGATGGAGATTGGTGGGTGGGGGTCCACTAGATGAGAGGGAGATATTTTATGATACATGGGCAGGTAACTGGAGGGCAGTGTGGATCACGAGGCACCAGGGACTATTACAATTACACTGGGCTTGCAATCAGAGGATGGGCGGACCACTGGACACCAGGGCAAACTATTACATTTTATGTGATGGTGATCAGAGGATGGCTGGACGACTAGGCACAAGGGTCTGCTTTCTTTCTATGGGTGCTGGGAATTGGGGTGGGGGAGGAGCCATTCGTGGGGGCACTAACCTGCCACCACTTCCATACAAATGTGGCCATAATGGTCATGCAAATGGCCCCTTGGCACCTTGAATGCCAAATGGTCTCATTTGCATGAGCCTGTCTGAATATCATGCCGGGAGCTACTGGCGCTATCAGGTCTGGTGGTGCTGTTTCTTGCATTGGTGGGATCCATGTTGGGGCACTGCTACTCAACTTAGCACTGTGCTGTCATACCCCTATCTTCAATCAGATAGTACCAGTGTGCTGTCTGACTGAATATAGTATCCTCCAGGTCATAGGCAATTGCAAGCTCAGCGCAAAACTTTGCACTCCATTTTGCCCATTTTGGATATCGGGCCCCTGCTTTTTCTAACAAACTATATGCTTGAAAAAGTTGTTAGAACTACTCGGAACAAAACAAACAATACGATGTAAGAAGAAAAGGAAAAAATGCATTTTTGTTGTTCTCTTTCCATAGTGAAAAAAGTAGTACTTTTATAAATAAAATGATAAATGGCTAGTGCCATAAGGCTGCACAGGCAAGCTTGACTAAAAATCCACTGATTTCATTTAATCATTGTGGGTCAATTGATGCTAAAATGAAAGGTACGCCGTTTCTAAATTGAAATGCATCTGCATATTGAAATATTCCCATTTTAGAATAAATACAATGTGATTTTCATTGATTTTATTTCACAGTTATCCTATCACAACTAGGACCATAAACAAACACAAATCTATAAGAATAATAACATTACAGTTACTACTCTCAGAGACATATCCATTTCTTGTCACAGTGGCAGTTATATTACCTCTTCTTTTTCACAGACTATAATTTCTGTTGATGCCTGTCTGTTCTTGACATTTCATCTTATTAACTGAACTATTTCTCTTGTTTATTCCCCTGTGGCATGAACGATGATAGACATGTGGATACATTCCACATGAAGTCTTTGGATTTTTCCTGGCTCACAGCAATATTCTACATATATGAGCTGTCACTAAGGTAATATGGCCTGCTTTTTTTCATAAAACATCTAGAGGCCTCTTGTGCTGGTATCTTGGCCACTGACAGCACTGGTTGAATTTTAAGTAGGAAATAAGAAACTCTTCAAGCATATGTGTTAGTAACAATATTTGCAGGGGATTTCTGTGTGAACCAAAATGACTAATGTTTGTTTATCACCATATCAGAATTGCTTTCCCCCTTTTCTAGCATTTAAAAAAACTAATTTAAAGATTTTTCCTTTCTTTTTCTAAAACAACTAAAAGCGATATCTAAAATCAGAATTACCCTAGGTGTAAATTATATATAGGGTAGTACAAGGACTGCAGGCAAATAACTAGATTAATCTTCAGTCATACTAATTGAGTGGAGAAGGAAAAACAATAGTTATACTTTAGGAGTTTTTTTGTCATGTCAAAAGATTTCAGAATATTTGATACTGTACCTTCTCTTTGAAGGGCACAATATAGGACTTTGCAAAAACACAGTAACAGTTTAAAGACGTTTCTGTACTGTGTGTTGTAGTCATGAACTCCTTATATTACTGTTCTGAATTGACTACATTGACATAATTATCATGCTTACCTGCTGTAATCTACGTACATATTCTTTGGCTTTTACTGCCATTCTCTCACTCTCTCTCTCTCGATCTGTATGGATAGATGGAATATGCACATAGTGGTTTGCAGTGTAATAGTAATAGTAAAAATAATACAGTTATCTCCACCTGTGTGTGGCATGGCTCAAAACACAAATGGCAAAGTCACAAGTAAGCTGTTATGGTCTTACAAGTCTTGTATGGTGATAAATATGTGATTTTAGTACTATATCATCCATTAGTTATTTTATACATACCAAACTTATATCTAGCTCAGTCTTATTAGTGTTCTTATTCCAGATTCTAAGTGGAAACAAGAGTTGCTTGTAGTCAAGTGACTTGTGCAGTTCTGTAACTTGTTTTGTTGCAGTACAATAGGTAATTGTAGTTTTTAATACCACTATCCAAATCTGATGGCCTCTGCCAATGATATACTACACCTTCCTGCATAATGCTAGCCACAAACATTGCCCTACCCACAATGTTCTTGACAGCACTATACCAGTTGCACTACTCCTACCCGTGGCATATCTGTACTCTAGAGCCATGCAGAATTTTTAAATTCAGCTTCCCTTGGAACTCAGTGGAATTTCAAAAGTGTTGCCTGATTACATGACATTCTGTCAGAAGTGGAATTACAAAATTTCAAATACAGAATGCATTTTTAAACTGCAGTTAGAAAATGGGCTCTGAAAATAAATTAATCTGATTGGCTGATATGCTGAGTAGAGATTCATTTATTTTCCGATAGAGCCCCTTGAAAACAAGTGCCAATTCGGGGAGCCCCATTACTTAGCATATCATAGGACACCCTGAATTTTCAGTCTCACCATCCACCATTTTTTTACACCCTCAAAACTAGCCATGAAATAGCGGCTGGGCCGCTCTCCTCTTTCTCCCTAACCCAGCTCAGTAATGGACATGGACATGTTAAATGGTATCTGTAATGACAGGCAGCTATTCCGATTGCAGTAATGCTCAATATCTTCAGCGTGAGACAGCGGTATCTCCGATACCACTACTGTGCCTGAGTGCAGTGGAATTTTCTTCGTTTTCCATACCGGAGATGGACGTCCATCAGCTGGACAAAAAACAAAAAAAATATCGCGCCTCTCCTGCACACCAGCGACATCGGAGAGACCACTCTCTCTCTCGTTAAAGATATTGAACAATTCTGCAACCGGAATGGCTAACATTATACATGGCATTCAAAATGACTAAAAGTTTAAAAAACAAAACAGGACTTCACTAGGGCAGAGAGCATTCATGTACATGGTGCCATTGTGGCTGAATACTCTGCCTGGTGAGATCTCCTCCCAGTCTAAACTGGGTCAATTTAAGATGAATCTCCATCAGTACCTTCTGGCCACAGGTTGCTGTGACTGCTCTTGACCTCACTCCCCATCCGTTCTGGTCATCAGCAACCCATCTCACTGTCCTGACATAGTCCATGTCAGACTGCTCCTGCCCAAAGTTTGACACTTGTACTGTAATGTGTGTATACCTGTTGTTCTCACTTTCTATTTGCTCGCCATATGATATTTGTACTGAACTCTGTATTGATCCATTGGTTGCTATGTTATATGTAATTCTTGTAATATCTGATGTGAAGCCTTTGCAAAGGAGTCTTCTGATTCAAAGGTTTGCAATTCTGAGATTCGCAATAAATAAATACATAAATAAATAAAAATAAGACCACAGAACTTAAACAAAAATAATTTTTAGGTTGTTTAAAAAAAAACGCCATAAGTCCGGACTGGGGCACGAGCAGGCAGCTCTCACATACCAAATATTAAACTCAGTACTGGATGTTTTTTTTTATTTTTTTATGTCACAGCCACAGTCATTCTAAACAACAAAGGAAATGACTCAAAGTCAAACTCAGTACTGTATGTTTTCACTCCAATTACTGAGCTTTCAAAAAAGTATCCCTGCAAAATAACACATGTCCAAACTGCACAGCAAAGGCAAAAGTAAATTGAAAAGAAATACCTGCTTTAAACAGGCTTAATTTTTTTTTATTCCACTGTGCTAGAACTCCTTGTATGCACATCCCATTCCCCAAAAAATCACAGCATTCTAAAGCAGGCGGATGAACTATTTTACTACAAAATAAATGAAACAGCTAAGAGTTTTAACATCTAAACATAGCATTATTTTTTTCAAGCATATCTAATACAGTGGCCCATTTTATAAGTCAATAATAATACCCTCCAGGGTGGGTGGTATGGGCTATGCTGGATCTTCCAGGGGCTATAAGGCCCTCTGCCTGTGGTGTCCGGCCTCATTACACCCTTGGGTGGTCCGGTATTGCCCAATACCCCCACCCTGTTGGGTATCATTGATTACATAAGTAATCTGCAGTTTACATAACCCACAGAAAAATATTTTGTGATTTATGTAAAAAATTGATTAATTTTTGCAAACCATGGAATAGCATTATTTGGGTTACATAAGCAACAGAATACTACACTGTGGTTTACACATAACCATACATTCAAACATACAGACATGCAGATAGTGCTAGCAGGGAAAGGCCTAATGGTCTGTCTTGTCTGCTCAAGCTTACTAGCCCCCAGTAACTACTGAGGGATCTGCCCCATTGCATACAGCAGGGATGCCTGTTGGAATTCTCCACAGTTAAATGGGATCTGTCAGCAATAAAAGCCTCACACCCAAGTGCAAGGGTAATCCCAATGGGCCCTTTGTGTGCAAATACACATTTTTTTACATACTGATTTCAGTAAGATTGCAGTACACTGCAGTGTAGTAGATTGTATCAGGCTAACTTCATCGATTTATAAGCCAACATTTCCTAGAAACAGAAATGACAGACACCCCTGCAGCTGACTTCAGAGTACTGCAGCAGTGAGAGATGCAAAAGTCTGCAGTGAATATTGGAGGTTTTTATAAACTGTAATCCTCTATTTTCTGGTCTGTTGTTCTTCTGGGACTAGGTGCAGTCACAGGGGACTGTACTAAGCCTGTGAGCACCACAGGACCAACAAATATCTGATTTTAGCTTACAAAATCTTTAACATGTATATTGAGGGTTATTGAATCTCCCAGCTCTGCAGCCCTCCTTTGATGTCAGCTGCAGGGGATTCTGGGATTATTGGTTACACAAAATGGAATCTTAGAAGTCAACAAAATTAGCCTAATACATTCTACTATACTGCAGTAAACAATAAGTAAAAAAAAGTAGAAAAAATGGTTTTGTACACAAATAGCAGTGGGGATTAGCCTCACATTTGGGTGAGAGGTTCTTATTGCTGACAGTTCCCCTTTAAAAAAGACATCCCCAAAAAGCATAAAAGAAACAATGTTGCCATACCAAACAAATCTTTTCAGAGGTCTTCTGCATTCCACAGAGTTCTATTGCCCACATTGTGCCACCTGCATTACTTCAACCTATGGCTTACCTGTCAGCACTGCACTACTCTATCTGCAAGCTCCTACCTGCAATGTTCTGGCACGCACTGAGCTAGCTGTCAATACTGCACCCCCTGCACTGTCCCAAACTATGACGTTCTGCTCACAGTGTAAGACCTGCATTGCCCATGCTTGCTATGTATCCAACAACAGTTTACCACTCACACTGTTCAAACAGCACTACCACAACCTGTTAAATGAACCAAGTACCTACACTTGGTGGTACAAATGAGCACAAGCGCAAAATAGTGTGGGATAGAAAAAAAAGACATTGTAGCCAATCTGAGTTTAGCTACACTCAGTAGTACATATGTATGGCACCAGGCATAGAATTCTAGCTGGTGTTGCCATTTTATTTGTCCTGAATATACTTCCTTCCGTTTAAATTAATTTCACAGGAAAAGTTCCCTTTGTACAAAAACACAGTGCAAATTATAGAAAATTGATGTAGAGAACCAAGATAAAGTGAATGATGAGTGCAACTACATGTGGTGCAGAAATATTGCTAATCCCACTACAGAATCTTACCCTTCCGATCCAAAGGCCAGCCATAAAAATCCCAGTGCTTCGCTCATAGAGCTTCCTCAGGGAGCATGGTTTGATGATTCTAACTTAACTTCAACAATCCAAAAGTGTCATGTGACTAGTGACATCATCATTTTATAAAACCATGCATTGACTCTTTAAATAGTAATTGTTCAAAGTAGTTTGGGACATACATACATACAGAGAATGATAAAAGCAATAATGTATGGGTGACCAAACACAACAAACCTATGTTTCCACTCATGGGTAGAGATAACAGCATATCAACCTCAGGAGTGAAGCCTGAGAGGTCCATGCTGTTATTCGAACCCTCAGATGGAAACACAATGTGAGATGTGTATGATTACCCATATTTTACTTTTGCACTACATGGTTTTGTAGAAGAAACTAGCCAACGGGAGCTGTGAGCTGCAAGGGGTGCCAAGTGTTGGTACAGAAAGACAGTGCTTAGTGAAAATGAAAATGGACTGCCAGGTGGGAGTCAGCATGGGCAGGGTCACAGGTGCATTTGATGATGGAATAAGCACAACACCTTTAGAATGTGCACAACTTTTCAACCATGCACAGCAACTTCCATACACAATAAGCCTTAACCATATACTAGATTTATATTTCAGAAGCTCATTGTGGCTAGACAGGAATACAGAGAGGTTGGGCCCCACCCCCCGGCCATCATCTCCTGGAGAAAGATCTACCAGACTTCTCCTCATTGTGGCTAGACAGGTACTTAGAGAGGTAGGGCCTCCCCCGCCCGGTTATCATCACCTGGAGAAAGATCTATCAGACTCCTCATCATTCCAGCTAGACAGGAACTCAAAGAGATTGCCCTCCCCCAGCCATCATCACCTGGAGAAACATCTGCCGGTTATAGGACCACACTGCTTGGTGTTCAGAGTCATTGCCCTTAACTCTTTTCAGTGGGATTTACCATCGGTGTACCCCTGTTGATTGTTTGTGGAGCAATATTACTTCTGAGTGGTTACCATGTAGCTGGGCTAAGCTGAACATCAAGATATATATTTTGTTCACCCTAGAATTGAAGCTGGGCTCTCTATGACCTGGCCGAATAATCTTGATGTGTTACAACTCCTGATGCTTAAATATCAGCTGTTACCCTGTAGTAGGCATTATATCTGGCAGAATACTGTAATGCTTAATAAAGCCTCCTGTTAGTGTACTAGCCTACATTTGTAGTCACAGGGGCATATATGGTACCTGCCTTGTTTAACATTTTGATTTTCCACTTATTACCCAATACAGTGGATGTTACTGTATGTAAATCAAATTAATGTGTTTTAGCAGCTATGTGTTATATTCATTCTGCATTGCTGTACCTTGTTTAAAATGTTACATCAGTTCATACAGTCAATTTTTTAGGGTGCTCCCTGATCAGTAAGACATATAGGATATTCAGTTTATTTACCTGTAAACCTGGCTCCATTTAATTGCAACCGGGCTGATGCCCTGGTTTTCCTCTAGTAACTCTGCCTGTAAGGTTATGTCCTTTGATGTACTGCTGTTCCGAGGGCTCACATGGTTGTGGGATTTTGATTCAGTAGCTAACAGGGCACGTTTGTATTGAGCTACTAGCGTTGTTTGTAGCCAGTGTGGTTTAGCCTACTGTTTCACTGTCCTGTACTGCTTTTCTACAACCTACTGTCTAAGCCCTCTGAGTCTATATCCCTTCCCCCCACCTGCTCTAGATTAGTCTCTCCATCATCACCCATGCATACTCTCTCTCTCTCTAAATGACACCCTTCTCTTATTCTATCCCCACCCCACTCTTTAATCTCATCCCTGCTGTTTTGTCCACTTGCAGGCTTTCTTTCTAAAAATCACCCTTCTCTCAGTCTATCTCCATCCCCCACTCCCCCAATCCATCTGTAATCTCATCCCTGCCATTTTGCCCACTTGCATACTCTCTCTAAGGGTGGGACTGGACTTGCTAACAGTGCTGTAATCTGAGTCAACACACAGCAGGCAGTCCTACTTACCTGGTTAAATTGATAATCCTTTTTTCAGACTCCTCCTTCAGACTACTCCTCATTCCAACTAGACAGGAACTCTGAGAGGCAGGCAGGCATCTCCCCACCACCATCGTCACCCAGAGAAAGATCTGCTAGGTATAGAACCATGCTACTTGTCATTCCACACCATTGCCCTTAACTCTTTTCAGCAAGATTTACCATTGGCGTATCCCTACTGATGGTTTGAGGAGCAATACTGCTTCCGAGTGTCAACACCACCCACCTGTTCACCAATATTAGGGCAGCAAATTTGGCATCCGTACTCTTCCCGGAAGACATAAATTCACCTGCAGGTTTCCTCACTGATGCACTTAAACGCATACAGGAAAAACATTTCCCTCTTACTTCTGGCAGATAAGAGGGGGAAACATCTGCTGGCTCACCAAAAATCCTGCTCGCCATGATGAAGGAGAGACATCAAATGGGCAGCTTCCAAAACCTCCCGCTCCCCCACACACTGGAACAAATATAGAAGACTATGCAATCCATGTAAGCAACAGGTTAAAGAGCACAAGACGACATACTTCCTCAAACTCCGGTGTGACAGCCTTAGCAACCCCAATCAGTTCTGTTAAATCATGAGCTCTATGACCACTACATCTCAGCAGTCAATTACTCAACTGAACACCCCTACTGGCCCCTTTACTGGCCCCACTGATGTGGCTAATGCCCTTAACACCAAATTACAGATTCATCCACCCACCTCGGTAAGCTGCCCCCTCTAAACACGACAAGCCAGCACCATTTAGTAGCCCCAGCTGACGCTGACATGCCACTATTCTACTTCAATACTATCTCCCCCCAAGAATTGTTTAAACTACTCCAGAGTCTCCCAAAGAGGGGTAGCCCAGGGAGTGATGGGCTCTCTCCACGCTTTCTTAAAATCATAGCCCTGCATATAGCATACCAACTTACCACAGTGTTTAACCTCTCCCTGTCCTCATCCTCAGTGCTCAAACACTGGACAAGCACCAGGGTAGTCCCCATTTTCAAATCTGGGAACCCCCAATCCACAGACAACTACAGACCAATCTCCATCCTGCCACACCTTAGCAAGCTCCATGAAAAGGCTGTGCACAGACAACTCTGAGACCATGTTGCTAGGTATGACCTCCTATGCACTCAGATCAGTTTCAGGAAACATTACAGTACAACCTCTGCCCTTGTGCAACTCACCAACCACGTCTTCAGTAATAAGGAAGCAGAGAAACTTACAGGAGCTGTGTTCATAGAACTAACCAAGGCCTTCAATCTGATGTACCACAACACTCTCCATGGTAAACTGAAGAGCCTTGGCTGCACTGCAGGGACAACAGCCTGCTTCCTAAGCCATCTCGCAGGATGCTCCCAAACTATGTATAGAGGGAGCCCCCTCCACGGCTAAAGCATTAACCACAGGTGTCCCCCAGGGCTCTATCATGGGCCCTCTCAAGTTTTCTCTTTTCATAAACTTACTCCCAAATGACAGTCTCACCTGTAACTCTGTACTATACATGGACAACCTGATGTTGTACCCTATTGACAAATCACTGGATAACATCTCCATTACGTTCAGCTCCAACTATGGCACCACCCATAATTGGTTCTTGGAGAATAGGCTCCTGGTCAATAGTGACAAATCTAAAGCCATACTTCTAGGCTCCAAACCCAAGCTAGCCAGATACATAAGTACCTCTCCGCTATATGCGTGTTCACCCCTGGTGGTTTCCCCCTGGATACGGTACCCTCTTTTGAAGTACCTGGGCATTACCCTGCACTAACATTATTGAAACACAAAGGCTCCACCACACAGCATATATACCAAAAACTGGCAGTGGGATACTGTTTAAAACAATTCCTGACTCCTGAGGCACAGCTTGCAATTGGCCAAGGTAATCTCCTCCTGTTAATAGACTACTCTGCCCCCATATATATGCAAACCTCTAACCAGTAACTCAATAAGCTAAATGCAGCCTATAATAACATCTGCAGATTTGCACTAATGGCAAAATACACCACCCACCAATGTACCCAATATCAGTCCCTTGGCTGGCTCCCCCTCCCCAGGCTTGGAAAGACTACAGCTTCAGTTGCACTTTTGACAAGGCCATTAGAGATGGGAACAACTTGCCCCTATTTCCCCTGCTCAAGCCAAGAACCTGCCCTTGAACCCTCAGAAACTCCTCAAACCTTCTGTTGGGACCCCCCCTTTGGATCACCACTTGCCTGAGCAGCAAAGCCTTCTCTGCAGCTGCCTTTAAACTGTGGAACAGCCTGCCCTCCGCCCTTTGCTCACTGGACTTCCATCTCTCATTTAAATCTTGGTACAAATCAGCCCTAATGGCTAATGCCACCCGTGCCTGCTCCTCAGGATGACCCACCCCCACGTCAAACCTAGGATTTTTCACCTAGACTCTTAAGGAATAGCTGAGGTTATTCCAGGAACCCAGCTTACCACTACATGATGACACTCTTACTATACTGTACCTCCTATCCTCCACTTATTACAGGCATTACTGCACAAATGCACTGTGTCCTGTGCACTTCCATGCATAAGATGTCCAAGCTATGCATTACTGTTTTTACACTGTCCTGCATTGTTATACATATACTGGCTTACATATGTAATGTTGTTTTATGCTATACTGCATTTTTATCTGCACATCATTGTATCTACTGTAATGTATTTCTACCTTTCTGTTGTACTTGCTCCAATGGCATTACTGCATGTATTATGTAACTGCACCTTATCTACTGAACTGAACTCTCAGATGCAGTACTTGTTCTATCGTCATTTCTGTTACGTATTATGTACCTGTGCATTATTCATTATTCAGACTTCTTGGCATGGGTCATGTCTGAAAACTGTCCATTGGATCAGTGCACCTACCTGGTAATCAAATGCAAATAAATAACTTAAATAAATAAATATTTATTAATGAAAGATACCATACTAGTAACTTAGCTACTGACCAATACTTTGCTAAAATACCATTTCATGGACAATAATTGAACATTATAGCATTTTAACATTTACCAGAAAAGAGGGAACGCCATCAAACCCCCAACGAAGTGTAAAAGAGATGGAATTCTGAATTGCATCTAGATACCCTGTTTATAAATTACAAACACTTTACTATTCTATTTTATCTGATAGAGATAATGTTTTAATATAAACTGTTTTCATTACAATTTTTATATTTGATTAGGCATACTGTACAAATTGTGGGAGGTTCTTTTTGATACTCGTTTCAATTTCAACATAAAGAAGTACATTAAAATGCATGATTTAATGATGGTGTTCCCATTTTATATCACTGTATATTAATGGGTGATTTGCATGAAGCAACAATCCCAGAGCAAGGCAGTCTACAAGCTGATTTTTATTTCACTCAAACTGAACAGTACTAAGACTATTTATTACTGGTACAGCATTGCTTCAATGACCTCCAATCAAAAACAAATGCAAATAAATCAATAAATTGATCATTTACAGTAGAGATGCACTGATTAAAAAACAGTGGTATAGACTTTTCAGGTAACTATTGGTACTTTACATTTAAACACTAATTTAATAGTGAAGCAAAAGGAGAAAATAATCAAATGCTCAGAGTGCCTGAGCATATACTGTATAGTCTATGCAGAAACAACGTAGAACAGTATGAGTTTTTTGGCTTGAGTGGAGCTTCATAATGGAGTGCCCATTAGACAAGAACATTAGACTTGTCATTGCTTTGTAACTGTTCACAAGTGGGTGATGGAGCCAAGGATTAATGTTGCACACTTTTACAGGTGCTGAAATAGTCCTTTAGAAATACAAAAAAAAAAAACAGTTATAAACATAATAGTTTAGACAGAGGAATATTATTGATACATATTAGACTTCAGTCAAAAGGATCTTGTTAAAACTAATATAGTAGACTCTAAACACAATACCATATTTTTATAGCTCAGTAAAATAACTCAATAAGCATTTTATCCCTAGTAAAACATGTTGATTTCTCCTTATAAGAAAGGTTTCATATCCAGAACGTAATTCAGTCCATGTGGTCTCAGGCTAGCTTCAGACTGATAAATTAGAGTCCTGATGGGTCACTGTTATAATGCTGTCTAAAATGCTGGCCAGTCAGAGTTTTGTCATACCCATTCATTATACTCTTGGCATACTCTTGGGCTAGCTTCTTTATTTGTCTGATGTATGCCTTAGGTATACACAGTTGCAATGGTATGTTAGGCAGTAAATGACTAAGAGTCACAGCTTAGGAACTATCAAATCTCACATTTTTCAGTTTTTTTTTGGGGGGGGGGCTATAAAGGTCTGGCTTTGACTCCCAAACTGGCAAATGTTACATCTTTGACATAAAAAGAAACCACGGGGGTGGGGTTCTTTGACTCCCAAACTAGCAAATGTTACATCTTTGGCATAAAAAGAAACCACTGGGATTATTTGTTAATTAAGGCATACTTTCTTCTTGTTCACTGTTTTGGAATCTACTGTGTACTACCAGGTGTCTAACATTCGGTGCTCTTGTAAATGAAATACAGTATGTGGTTCATCTCCTACAAGAGGTAACATAGAATTGTCATTGTGTAAGACTGGCCAGCATTTGCAAAGTATCAAACTCACTTTTCTTGCAACTGCATTTAATTCAGTGTATAATGTAAATTGTTCCCAATCCTTTTGTTCTTTCAGTTTTGTAATTAAAGTATTTTTTCTTTTAATGCCCTCTATTTTGTTTCTAGCTGCTTTAGTGACAGATCCTCATAGCCCCACTGTCAGAATCTAGCCTACAGTTCATATGCTTGAGTTTTAAAATCTTCACTTCTACTGCAATTCCACTTCATGCAGAGCATTTGCCTGAAGGGTATTGAATCCTTCAGTTGTTTGGGATGTGCACTGCTTGCAAGAACGTAAGAATTAGTAGCAGTTGGTTTTCTATAGGTTTTCAATGAAACACATTTTCCTGGTGTACCCATTGCAGTGATATCCCAAAACGTCTGTGCTACTTGTATTGCTTTTATAGATAACTTTCAACCTAAGGGTTTTCATATAACCAAGTCACAAAGTTAGACACTTCTGATTCAAGTTCAAGTTTATTGCAGCAATAACTCCATTGAGCAGGCTCATTCACAAGGAGGTCCTGAGACACATATCAGGAGCACAAGCACAGTAGCAGCATAGTATACATAAATACATACATAATCATGGTGGCAACATAGTGTACATACGTACATGAAACAATGAGTAAAATATGCATAATAAGAGTATATACAAGTGTATCAAGGTGGAGTTTATACAGATATGGTCTACAGTAAATAATAATGGTAACAAGTGTGCAAAATTCACAACAGGAGTACAAATGGAATTGAGGCACGTAAATATAAGTGACTGAACTAAAACAATAAACAAAGTGCAAGGCCTTTAGCTGGATAACAGCTGCATAGAGAGACTGCCAAAAGTGCATTCATGAAGTACTGGAGTACTGGTGGTGCAAAGCTGGAGAAAAAGCCAAGATAGAAGGAAGGAAGACTAGATGAGAGGTGGAGGAGGGGAGTAGCAGAGAGGGGAGAAAGGAAAGAAAGAAGGCTGTGGGGAAGGTCTATGGGGAGGATGGGCCGGGTAGGAGGGGGGTATGTGTTGTGTTAGACCTGGGGGGGGGGGAGATGGGGCTACGCAAGGACTAGTGAACCATTAACAGACACCAGGTTTGCAGTCAATGGCAGTTGCACATTTCTTTCACTAACCTCAAGGTTAATGTTTCAAAGGCATTAACAGATATAAGGCTGGTAAGCTTAAGAATAGACTGTAGGTTATTCCAATTGGTTGGTAGGATATAGGAGATGGCAGTTTTGCCAGAGGAAGTAAGAGTCCTGGGGACATCTAGATACATGAAGTTAGACTTCCTGAGGGAGTAAGTACTCTGGGAGATGTGGACAAGGGACAATAAGTAGCCCAGGAGCTTTTTTAGAGAATTTTTAGTGTCCAGATGCCCGAGTGCAGCAAGCTCCTGGTAGTGAGGGAGGTCCAGCCAACGGAAGCATATAGGTCACAATGGTGAGTTCTATGTGGGACATTAATGATGAATCATAGGACTCAGTGATAGAGGATGTCCAGTTTGTGTAGACTGGTAACTGTGGTGGATTTGTATATTAGATGACCATAATCGAGAAGGGGTAAGAAGGTGGCCTGGATGAGCCTGGCTCTAGTCTCCTGGGGGAAGAGTGATCTATTTCTGTAGAAGAAATCTATTCTAGATTTTAGCCTGCTGGTGAGGGTGTCAATATGGGTGCTAAAGGAGAGCTTGCAGTCAAGCCATATGCCTGGGTATTTGAACTTGAACATTGCCTTGAGGGGTTCCCCAAGGATGGTGATGATAGGGACGTTTGTGTGGGCTGGCAGGGAGGGGAAGTTGCTGGGGGTAAAGAACATGGCCTTGTTTTTTTTTTAATTGAGGAGCAGCTTCTGATCAATTAGGTTCTGCTTGAGGCATGAGAATGGCAATAAGGATGGCTGCCAGTGTTGAAACCCCCTAAGTAGCTGCTGAAATGATAGGAAGCAACCTTAAAATGGCACTAGTGTGAGTTTGCTTGCAGTTCCATTACACATCCCTCCCCTATGGTTGCAGAAGTCAGTGGGTCAATCTACTACCAAACCATTGACATTCAGCCCTAAAGTTGATGGCCAGTATGGGCTTCTACAAACACTGGAGAACCCTGAAAAAGTATGATTCATGAAATGAGAAAGGAAAAAAAGTGGTTTTGTTTGCCAATGGCACAGTTATGGAATAAAAAAGGTATTAGTAACTAATGCAAAAATACAAAATGGGAGGCTTTGTGGACCTATGTCTAATGTAACATAGTCCATCTACTTTCTAGTCTCTGGATAAATTCTTTTGGGGTGGGGGAGTAGATGTAGGAGTGGGTGTGATGCAAATAGCGTCCTTTGGCACTGAAGAGGGTGTGCAGTGTGCAGGAGGGAGCCACTGGAGTGGTGTTACAGAATATACTGGTAATACCGGGTTCAATCAAGTGGGTAGGAGGGAGGGAGGGAGCCATTGTATCATCATTGCATTGCAACATTTCAGTACTGGTCTTCATGCATGTGGCCAGGCAAGGGTAAAAATCCACAGGAGCACCACTATGGTAACCAAGCACAGGGCAAGTGGAAGGAAACCACTGGAGGATAAAATAGATTGTGGTAAACAGTAGACAATCCTTTAAAGGGCACTGTCAACCTGTTTTCGCCACATTATTTCTAGTTAAAAACCTAACATTTTATGATTGCTTACCTTCTCTATATTTCATTGATGTTGCTGTTTGTTTTGTCTGTCTCCTTCTTTAGTAGAACTGAAATGCATGCTAATATATATGTATAAACAACCTTGCTTTGTTTACAATCCTGGATCTGTTCTTACTGCATACTCAGTGATGCTGGAGCCAGGGTGCCCCCCCATACTTTTAAAGTTGAGGGGGCCATGCACCCTCACTTTTTCTGACAGAAGTTTATTTTTTTTAAAAAGTCCATTCTGTGCTCCAGTAAGCCCGCAGTCATGCTGTGCTATTCCTTAAGACGCATGGCACTGCAGTAAACCGGCAGATGGCAGCAAAGTCCAGCAGACTCAGAGTCAGAAGAGAAGGAAGGGCCAGCAGCCAGGCCAGGTAAACAAAGACATAACCAGCACTTGCAAATAGCACTTACTGTTCTGGCTACAGAAGTTAGTGTTGCATTAGGGCCAGTGGGGAATCAGGATTGGATGGATGGAAACTGGTGGGCTGCTAGAATGCAACATAGCGTTGCCATGTATCGCAGCAGGACAGACTCTTCCCCGTCACTCTCCAGGTCCAGCTCTCTTCTTTGCTCCCCAGTTGCCACCTGTTCTTTGTAAAAAAAGGAAAAAAGGTTTGTTGCTCATTTTTCTGACTGCTGTGCTAGGCGAAGGGGGGTGGCTGCAGTGCGTACCTCCCGCAATGGCCTTTGGCCTGAGTGCACCTTGGATGTCATTGTACTAGTGAGTCAGTGGTCAAAGCCCACTGAGTCAAGAAGAAACAAATGTGAGTCAGACTTGAAATTGCAAATGATTTGTTAGAAGATGCAGTGGAGACTTTGTCTGAGCCCCTTTTTTTGGTGCTTGCTCAAAGATGAATTAATGGATTTTAATAAAATGTGTAGAGACATCCTGCTTCCTGATTCATGAGGGTTCCAAAGCAATGTGGTTAAGGAACACTAAAGGCACTACTAAACTTATCTTTTTTTTTTAATCACAGTCTGACTCCACTTATGGTTCTGATTTCCATCTTGCAGGTTCCTGCCACAGCCCATCCTCCCTTTGTAGTTGTCAGGGGCCTCTGAGGGTCACCACTGATCTGTGTACAGTTATTACAGTACATGGCTGCACATTTACAGAGTTAATATAAGGGAAAAGGTACCAGCAGGGATGGGCTCAGCCTTACGGGACTTGGGCTAGGCAGTTGGGACAGCAAGGATTTGGGGACAGATGCAGTTGCAGTGTGTGTGTGTAGGTGGGCACACACATGATGTGTTTTGACACTGCGGCTAGTAACTTCTTTGGAACTGGGAGAGAGATTATTCCAAGTAAGTAGTATGTATTGTGAAAGAGTTTTATACAAAGGCTGGGGGTCTGGGTGCCGCTAGGGCCTAGCAACCCCCAGACCCCCAGCCTTTATATAAAAATCTTTCACAGTACATTACACTAATGCCTATGGGTGGGTTGTCAATGGCATTAGTCAGGCAGTTGCCCACCCCAGTTACAGCTGCAAAATTTAAGGTCAGTGAGAATCTCCCACATCCCTGACTCAATGGGAAAAAATATATTTTCCCTGGAGTCAGGGGTAGAGAAGATGTGACAAAAATGTGTTTTATCTTCAATAAAGGAAACTCACCACAGAACACCTAAACCCCAGACCTTCTGTGGGCTTAGCAGCTTTTTTTTTTATGCTCCCCCTCTCCTCGCAGCTCTCCCCCTCTTCGGGAGACACCTATGCCCTTATTAGCCCTCGCTTACCTACCAGGTAACTGGAGCAGTCCGTCCCCCATGGAGCCATGGCTGTACCCCCTAGGCAGGTATGGGGCAGGGGCTTCACACCTCAAATCATCTGTATTCATCAGGACGCTGTCTTCTGGGCCTGGTAGGGGCATTGAGGGTCGGGGCCTGGTGCTCCATCTACCGGGAGGCTGCAAGGCATTTTCCCATTTTTCAGGATGTGCCATGTCCCCCGATGTCAAGGTGCTAAGGCGCTGATGTCTGGCACATCGCCCCTCCATTCTGCATCGGACTTGTTGTACCTCGTGTCTCCACCCGGAGCCAGGCAAGAGCCGAGATCTGGCACCCCCTTCCCCCCGGAGAGGACTAGCGGTCCCTAGGACACTCAAGTCCTCTCCCCCGGCTGGCCATCCAGCTCCCTGGGCTCATTCCCAAACCCAGGTCACTGGCGTAGCAAGCGGAAATCTAACCGCTGTGTCAGTGGGCCGGCGGCTTAGCAGCTTTTATAAAAAAATGTCATGGCTACCCCTCACCCCCACACTTTTAGAAAGTCTCTGGCACCTCTGTGCATACATCTTGAGTATTAGAAACTCCCCCAAATAGTGCAGTCACTCATGATGCAATAGCATCCTAAACTCCCACTGCATCATGAGTGGCTAGACTGTGTTGTGGGTGTTCCCAAGTCCAGAAAAAATGCAGCTGGAGCTGATCAAGGAATGTAAACAAACTTGTATTTGTGTGGTAACACCAGTATGGTGAGCAGTCTGTTTTTCACATTTTTAAAGAAAAAAAAGAGTCAGAGTCAAACTACCAGCTACTGCACATCAACAATCTTTACAGAAAGTTGGCAATTATAAAATGTGTTTTTAAACTAGGGACACTTGGACATCTAAGGGGGTTGACAGTGTCCCTTTAATTCTTTCCTGTGATATCACTAATCCAAATCATGGTGCCCAAACATCTTTATATTGCATAGCTTGTGTATCTCCTCAACTGCCCAGGGCTATTTTTTTTTTTTTTGTAATTTGTAAGGCAACCATAGTAGATTTCATTTTGGAGCACATTTGAGTTGCCAAAGAATGCAAAGCCCATCACAAAATTTGCCATAGAATGGCTCATAGTCTGCTTGCAGCACACATGAGGTCCTGCCATGAAACAAGGGAACACATTGCTGCAGTGTACACAGGGCCCTGACTAAAGGGCTGATTATACTGTTGGGGCTGGGATGAGGATTGGTCTTAGATTTCTCTGCCTGAGAAACGTCCTATGTTATTTTTCCTTTCTTCATTATCTTTTTAAATTTAGCTATGTACTCCCATAATGACATTTGCTCCTCTGTATCACATTCATTATTACTCTTTGTATGACAGATTTTTTCTTTGAGTGTCAAAACAGAATGGCAAACTAAAATAAAAATAAGAAATGAATGCCATATTTTGAGCTAAAAATGATAGCTCGTCTTCTGGTATGATGCCCACAGGAGCAGAAGATCAACGCTCTTCAGCTTGAAACATTTTCTTTAATGTTACTTATCTGTTGCTATACTGTTTTGTTACCTTAAAAAGCTAGTGTACTGCCTAAAACTAACAGATTTTAAAAGCAGCCAACCATTACTTTTTATATATGAGGTACTTTTTCTTTTCTCTTTGTTTAATTCGAAGATTGTTTGCCTAATGTTATTAGGTGAGATGTGTGGAACAGCACTTTGCCTGACAGCTGACGTATCTAGCTCTATTGTCCCCCACTACGTCATCATCATCGTGACCTCACTGACTGTGACATCACTGCTGCTTAAGAACAGCTGCTTAGAGGCTGCCAGATCAGTTCCCTGTGATGTCACAGTCAGTGAGGACACAATGCTGATGATGTAGTTGGGGGATAGAAATATATATGCCCACTGCCAGGCTAAGAGCTGTTGCACACATCCAGCACAATATTATCACATAGAAGACCTTCTAATGAGCAAAAGGAAAAATGAAAATACTTCAGAAATAAAAAGTTACACCTGACTACTTCTTAAACATTGTCTTTCTTTTTTTCTTTTAATCTGAGGTTCAGTAGTGTAGAGAAACAAATAATCAATTTCTGACATCTCATATTCATCAGATCCCTTGTTCTCATTCAATTACTTCATCATCACCTCCTACTCTGCTCTAGCCTATAGATCTAGGAATAATCAACATCCTATTTGATTTATAATTTGATTTGTAATTATTATTGTTATTATGTTGTATTATACTAGGGAAAAGAGAAAGGAAGAAAGGAAAAGAGTTTCCCTACCTTCCCCTCCCATCCACCTCATTATTTAATTAATTAAGACATGAGAGCTCCTAAGGACTGCCACATTTCTTTAAAATCATATTCTTTCCAATTTTTATATACTGTATGTGTTCCATTTTCATGATGTCTAGCATATAGTTAATCCATGTTTCCACTGCTGGAGGTTTGTTGTCCTTCCACTTAACCAGTATACATTTTTTTGCTGCTGTCATTGCTAATGACAAGAAAGTTTGCTGATGCTGATTAATTGCCTCCTTTTGAGGAGCAAACATTGATAACAAAACACAATCTATTATTTGTATTTGTAAATCTTTATTGATTATTTTTAATATTTCAAACCAAAAATTGGTCTGGTACGGACAACTGCGTATTAAATGGATCAGAGTTCCTGATCTATTAGAATATCTTGGACATACATCTCTCAGAGTCAGATTCATCTTATGTCGCTTATATGGAGTATAATAAATGCTATGCAAACTATTAAATTGTATCTGTTGCATATTACTAGATCTTAAGTTCTTAAATGGGGATGTTACTATAGCCGACCAGACATTCTCCAGCTCTCTTTCTGAGAGTTCCTGTCCAATATCCATTTTCCATCTCTGTTTTAACTTGACTATGTCTTTGTGTATGTCCAAGAATAGTGCCTCATAAATTTTTGAAATTAAATTTTTGTTCTCCTTCTGTTGCAGTAAGATATCCAATACTGGTGTAGATACTGATTTTTGCCCCTTATTAATTTGACTAACTAAATGTTTAATTTGCAAATATTGAAATCTATGTGCCTCCGGGATATTATACTGTGATTTGATTTGTTCAAATGTTTTAAACTTCTTGTCTTCAAATAATTGTCCACATTCATATAGACCCTTTCTGTACCACTCTTTAAATATACAATCTTTTTCTAATATAGGCTCTGTTGACTCTCAAGTGGAGGTGAGAGCCCATGAGAGAAATTGAACAATGCTACCTTTCCCTGGAGGTGTGAGCTCCTGGGTACATTCCATGACTGATAAGAGGGGTCTGCCATTTATTGTTTTTCAAACTGGTTTTCACTTGTGAGGGGGCGAATTACATTTTTGGCCAACCCTCTGCTCCAACCAACTTGTGACTCTCAGTTTTTAGCTCTTTATTCCTTATTCCTTGTTGGGAACAGGCAATTTTGAGCTCTTTCTTTTTCTCATTTTTGAGATTTAGGGCTCATCTATTCAGACCTGGACTTGGACTATTTGTTAGTTAATTTTAGCTATGCAGTTTCTTTCCTTTTGAAAGAGTTTTCTGTCTTTAGCGTATTTGTACTGTGTTGAGACTTCTTTTTCTGCAAGGGAGGGTTGATAGTATTGAGGCATCATAAAATATAGTTGTTGGGTGGGAGTTTTGGGGTGGGGTAGGTTGGGTTTTAAGTTATTAGCGTATGTGTGGGTGTATGAGAGGAGTGTGTGGTGTAGAGTGTGTTTATGGGTTGTGTTTTGGGTTAGGGTTTAAGTAATTGGCAGGGATGTGTCTGGGAAGGTATGAGGGCCTGGAGCAGGCTAGGATTGTGTATGGGGCCCCCAGCTATATGATCTATGGCCTTTTGTCAGCCTTCCAGTGTCTGCTAGTACAGCTAGGTGCTGTAAGGAGGTTGGAATAAGGAGGAACCATTTGACTCATTTGGGTGGGGGTGCCCCATGCACTGCGGTTGGTGGTAGAATTGAGGTAGTGGGATGTAGAAGGCTCCCTGGGGTTAGACGGGTTCTGGAGAGAGGCCAGATGTGTTTAGTTCCCATCACTAGGGTTCCCACGAGACCGAGTGGGCAGATAGCCAGAGGGGCTGCACTGTCCACCAATCCCCTGAGGGTGGTGCTTTGCAATGCCAGATCAGTCAGAAACAAGACTGCAATTATAGAAGACTTGGTTTCTTCAGTCGATCTGGCTTGCATTATGGAGACCTGGATTGGTGATGATGCTGGCCCGGTTTTAGAGGCTGCCATCCTGTCTGGATATACTGTGGTGCAATGCCCCAGAGAGGAACGCAGGAGAGGGGGGTAACCATCTGTTTTAGATCTGAACTATGCCTCACCCTACACCCAGTGAGAACACCACATTCATTTAAATGTGTGGCCATCCATGGGGGTCCTGGTGCAGGTTGCCTGATTCTTTTGATTTATCACCCCTCTGGGACAGTGGGAGACTTTCTTCAGGAGGTGGCTGATTTCATGGTTGGTGAGACATTGGAGGCCCCCAGATGTTTAGTGCTGGGGGACTTCAACGTCTGGACCAATGACGAGTCGTCTCGGCTTGGTTCCAACTTCCTCCGGATGATGTCTTCCTTGGGCTTTGCACAGGATGTTTCCTCCTCAGCTCATCTGGGTGGCCGCATGTTGGATCTGGTGTACTCACTGGGGCTTGAGATTAATTGTCTCAGGACTGATCAGGTCATTTGGTCTGATCATTATATGGTGAAGTTCTCATTTGGGGGCCCCCGGTAGCCCTCCACCTGCTGAGATGGTCAGCTATCGCCCTTTGCGGGGTTGACCCCTGAGGGTTTTTTGGTGGCAGCTGACCTATCTAGTATGGATAGTGCATGTGATGGGGGTGTGTGCATGGCAGTGGATGCCTATAATAAGGCGCTTGCTGGTGCACTCGACTCCCTCGCACCAGTCCGTGTACAACCCAGCTCTTCTCACTTGAGGTCCCTTTGGTATGATGGTGAGCTCAAGGGGTTGAAGACGTTGTGTCAGAGATTAGAGTGCTGCTGGCAGAAGTCTGGCCTGGAGGAGGGCAAACTGGCCCTGTGTGTGCACTATGGTGCATACCAGGGAGCAATCAACCATAAGAAGGCAGAATTCCTGTCTAGGGAGATTGCTGCCAGGAGGAACCGACCAACTATGCTCTTTCAGACTCTGGACAGGCTTCTCCATCTTTCCTGTCTACAGCTGAAGGTAGCTTTTTCTAATGTATTGTGTGAAGAGTTTGCTCAGTTCTTCTCAGACAGGGTGTCCGCCATCAGGCAGGGGGTTCTGCCATGGGGTCAAAGTTTAGCTGACAGTGGTCACCATGGGCATCCAGAGAGCTCTCCACCTGGTTGGGGTGAGCTTAGACCGGTGAAGATGGCTGAGGTCATTGAGATTGTTTCCAAGCTTCAGCACACCTTTTGCGAACTGGACCTGGTACCAACTCATTTCTTAATGAGATGTGTTGACTCCGTTGGCCCAGTATTTGCCTTGATTGTCCGGTGCTCCTTGTTGGAGGGGGTCTTTCCTGATGTCATGAAGGAGGCATTGGAGAGACCCCTTCTGAAAAAAACATGTTTGGACCCTGAGATCAAGGCAAATTATCATCCTATCTCCAGTCTTCCATTTTTGGGTAAGATTGTAGAGAAAGTGGTGGTGCTTCAGCTTGAGGGGCATCTCATGGCCCATGATTTATATGAGCCACTCCAGCCTGGGTTTAGTGTGAGGCATAGCACAGAAACTGCACTGGTTCATGTGCATAATGACCTCCTTAGAGCTAGAGATCGAGGAGAGGGGACAATTCTTGTTCTCCTTGATCTCTCTTCAGCATTTGACATGGTTGACCATCGGGTGTTACTTGACTGCCTAAGGGAATTCTGTGGACTTGCTGGCATGGTCATCTACTGGTCTGAGTCCTTTCTATCTAACAGGAGGCAGAGGGTGGTGATGGGGAATTTCTCCTCCTCCCCTAGCCACCTGTTATGCAGGGTTCCCCAGGTCTCGGTCTCATCGACGATGTTGTTTGCCATGTATATGCTGCCCCGGGAGAGCTCATTAGGAAGTATAGCTTGGATTTTCATTGCTATGCCTATGACACCCAGCGGTATTTTTCCTTTGCCACTGGAACATCTGGTGAAGTGGAAGTGCTTAATAGCTGCCTCACTGAAATCAATGACTGGATGGCCTCCAGCTGGTTGTGCCTGAACCCTAAAAAGATGGAGGTACTGGTGGTGGAGTCGAACAGAAGCTGTGATAGGATGGCCTCTGGTGCAGAGACAGGGCTTTTTCTTGGCTCTGTACCATTGAAGTCCTCCTCTAGGGTGTGGGATCTGGGCATTATTCTGGACAGTGGATGGACACTTGAGTTTCAGGTGTCTTCCACTGTCTGTACCAGCTTTTATCATCTGAGGAATATCGCCAGGATAAAACCCCTAGTTCCGCCGCAGGACCTCCCCAGCTTGATACATGCCTTCATGACCTCCAGGCTGGACTACTGTAATGCACTCTATCTTGGGGTCTCTGGGGGCACCCTGCACTGACTGAAGCTGGTGCAGAATGCAGCTGTGAGGTTGCTGACTGGACAGTCTAAGTACTGTCATATCACTCCGGTCCTGCGTCAACTGCACTGGCTGCCAGTTAGGTGGAGGGTCCTCTTTAAGGTGGGTTTACTCACCTTCAAGGCTCTACACAGCCCGGGCCCTGATTATCTGAAGGACCTTCTCATTCCGGCTGTCTCAACCCGCCCCCTCCGTTCCTCCTTTAGGGGCCTCCTCGCAATTCCCAGGATGAGGTTAAAAACAGCTGGCAACAGAGCATTTACTGTCACCGCTCCCATCCCGTGGAACTCACTTAATCTAGTTGTTAGGGAGGCTCCTTCTGTGGAGGTATTTAAGGCCCACCTCAAGGCCTTCTTATATAATCAAGCCTTCCCGGATTGTGCATTATAGTCCTTGCTGTTTTAGAAACTATGTCAGGCTAGCACTGGCTTTTTAGGCATTGGTTTCTTTTGCCTATGTTGCTGTGTGTATGTGTATATATATATATATATATATATATATATATATATACTGTATAGAAGGTAATATTAGCGTTCCTTTTAATTTAGCGATATTAGCTGAAACGGAAATACCGCTAATATATTTGGATAGCTAATATTATCTACTAAATACAGTATGTAGTTCCACCGTATCAAACCAAAGTAAACATGTCTCTGATAGATGTAAAAAAGTTTATTGTACACCATAAACAAAAAACAATATTTTAACTAATTCCAGGCATATTGCTACTGGTTTCCCTCCTGCTTCCCTTGGTTTCATTTCAGTTTCTCTTCTGCTTCACGCTTCAGTAATGCCAGCATCTTGTATCTGTGAAGCAGAGAGAAATTAAAAAGAATTTACAGTAGTTTCTCGAAACCAAAAAAAACAGCACATTGCGTTGCAACACAGAAGGAATTCAAATGGTACTTACGATCTCGTTGTAGTTTAAACAATGGTCGTGAGCATTCAGTATCCCTGCCTGCTCGAATCCACATACAATGTCCTGAGTCCGAATTTTTAGGCTGTTGAAGCTACCCCAAGCCCACTTACAGCTAAGTGTTAGGTGCCTTCCATTCTCAGTGAGTAGCTGTGGTGACTTTGCTTTGACAATACCCACTGCAATTGCCTGAAGCACCCCAGCATTGACAACTGCCCCCTCCATGCGGAGAGTCTGAACTATACTTTTCAGCTGGCTCTCCAAGTTGTCCTCTAAATGAGTTGGGCGACCTCGCGGTTTCGTAGGGAGAACAGGGGTCATAGTTGTAGGGTCTGTGTTGTTTTTAGCTCTAAGTAGTCCGTCTTGAAATTACGGACAGAGCTTTTGTTAACAGTTTTGCCCTTGTACTGAGGTAGTAACGGACAGTGGCCATTATGCCATGCTCGACCGCATACCTCCCAGCTGGAATCGTATCTCCAGGTGGATAGGTAGCATAGAGCTCGCGCGCCCCGCCAGCTGGTGTTAGGATGCAGCAAGCTCCTTAACTACAGCGTTAGTCACTTCCAACTCAACACCTGAGCTGTCTGCCAAATCTAAACCTGATATCTCTGAGGTGTCCATAGGATATTTCCTCTTAACCTGCGATGTCTGTAACCACTTCAAGAGGGACATTATGGAGACAGGAATTTAGTACAGAACAGATCCACAGTCTGTGTCTGATCTGTAAGTGAGACTGCTTTGTAACACCCGTTTCTGACACACCCATTTCAGTTATGTACTGTAATTGCAGGTGAACCATCCGCTAATTTAAACGGGCGCTAATACCTACCGCATAGCTGACGCGCTAAATTAAACGGACACCAATATAACCTGCTATACAGTATATATAGTGTTATACCTGAGATATTGTTATGTTTTTATTTAGAATGTATATTATTTATTTTCTTTTTAAATGTTCGGCACCCAGAGCCTCCGGGATGGGCGTCTGTTAAATAAAAGTTGCCTTGGCTTGCCTTATAATTATTATAAATTGGAGAGAATTTAGTAATACCCAACTTAATTTTTAATATTTTATGAATTTCTGCCCAACACTTCATTGTTGTTCGAGTAGCTGAGCTTTGTATTTCATTATTCCTAACACCGTTTCTCAAATTTATCCCTGAGACTAGCACATTCATTACATTTTGATATTCATATTTTGTAACTTCCATCTGTGCTGATTTAATAGGAAATTCTTTATAATTAATCCGGTTCCATATTATTGCTACCTGTACTGATAAATAATATGTATGGAAGTCCGGTAAGGAGAGTCCCCCTTGTTCTTTTGGTAATACCAATTTATTTGTTGAAATTCTTGGTTTTTTATTCAACCATATATAATTTGTTATGATTTTATTTAATGATTTGAAAAATTCTACTGGGATTTCTATTGGGAGTGCTTGATACAGGTACAATAACCTTGGTAATATCTGCGTTTTAATTACATTCACTCTTCCTAATAAATTTAGGGGAAGAAAACACCAGTTATCTATCTCTGTTTTGATAATCTGCAGCTGTGGTTCAATATTAAGTAATATAATTCCTTTCAATTATTACTTAGCCTTACCCCCAGATATTTAAACTTGTCTACAATTGGACATATACAGTTCTTCAACCCTTGTAGATTACTGTCTCTATTATTTTTAAAGATTAGTGTTTTTTGTACATTAATTTGATAACCCAATTCATAACCAAATGTATCAGATACGTTGAAAACCTCATTTATGGAATCTTGAGTATTTGTAATATAAAGGAAGGCATTGTCTGTGTATAAGCTAATCTTATGTTCCTGTGTATTATACATTATCCCCTTCATTATTCTATTTTGTCTAATATTTTCTGCAAATGGTTCAATGACCAAAGCAAAAATCAATGGGGAGAGAGAGCATCCTTGCCTAGTTCCTCTTGTCAAGCCAAAGGCTGGAGAGAGAAAACCATTAACTTTTATTTGTGTTTTTGGTGCTTGATAGATTATTTCAATCCATTTCCTAAACTTAATCCCAAAATTCATCTTCTCCAGGACAGCCAAGATAAATTCCCACTCTACTTGATCAAACACTTTTTCTGCATCTACTGTTAGTAATATAGAGTTGTCTTTTTTATTATTAAAAATAATATTCAATGTACGTCTTACATTTTCAGTAATTCTTCTTCCTTAAATAAACCTATTCTGGTCTTGATTGACCAATACTGGTAGAACATTTTCCATCCTATTGGCCAATATCTTTTAAAAAATCGTATTATCAGAGTTTAGCAAAGATATTGGCCTTAGGATTTACATAGCTGTTGGTCTTTATCCTGTTTATGGAACAGATGAATATGAGCTTCTTGAAATGTACCTGGAATATTTCCTAATTCTATTATTTTTATCAAACATAGTTGTAAGTACTGGTGTTAATATAATCTTGTATTTCTTATTGAATTCTGATTGGAAACCGTCCGGTCTAGGAGCTTTTCCTGACTTCATCCCTTC
Organism: Neoceratodus forsteri; assembly: GCA_016271365.2. Taxonomy (NCBI): domain Eukaryota; kingdom Metazoa; phylum Chordata; order Ceratodontiformes; family Ceratodontidae; genus Neoceratodus; species Neoceratodus forsteri. The sequence goes on along the minus strand of CM028130.1, from coordinate 1,634,021,230 downwards.
AATTGCTGTTTCCACCTCTGAATTGACAAAAGGTTCTTCCACTAATAATTTTGCTTCCTCTGTCAGTTGACTTATTGTTAGATCAACTAAAAATTTCCCCTGTCCTTGATTTCCCTTTATATACTGTGATGTGTATAGCTCCTTATAATATTCTGTAAATATTTTATTTATATCTTGTGGATTAGTATGCAATGCCCTTCCCACATCTTTTGTTTGTTTTACGTAGTTTTGTTCCTGATCCTTTTTTAGTTGCCATGCTAATAATTTCAGTGGTTTGTTTGAATTTGTGTAATAATTAGACCTAGTCCTCAGTATCTGACTTTCTGCTTTTTCTGTTATCAAAGCATTGTATGCATACTTTGTTTTTATTAATTTGTTAAATGTATCAGAATCCAATGTGCTATTATGTATTTGTTCTAGTGTATATATTTTTTCTCTAATTCTTTCTGTTGTCCTTCCCATTTTCTCCTCTTTTTCCCTGTATTTCTTGAAATTTTCCCCTAAGCCATAATTTAAAAGCATCCCAAATTATCATTATGTATGTATCCTGCTCAGAATTTCTTTCAAAAAATTCCAGTATTTCTTGTGTTAGAGTATTACCAACTTCTACCCCTTTAACCAGTGTTATATCCATTTTCCAACTTCTGGATCTATATGACAATTTATTCCACCAAATATCTGTTATGCAGGGTGAGTGATCCAATATTAATATACCTGGGTATACAGTTGTATTTATGTTATGTTGTATTGAACCCAGTATTAAAAAATATCTATTCTTGAGTATACACAATGCACATTAGAATAATAAGGAAACTGTTTAATTTTAGAGTTACTACTGTACCAAGAATCTATCAAATTCAAGTCAGACATAAATCCCTTTATAATTTTTATTGAGGTTTTATAATTATACATGGAGCTTGAAGTTCTGTCTGATTTATGTAGGGCTACATTAAAATCTCCTCCCACAACGTATGGGTCTTTAAATGTTGATAGCTGCAAAAAGAAAATTCTGAAAAAAAAAACAGATTATTATAGTTAGGACAATAGACTGTAGCTAGGGTGAGCAGCTCTGTTCCCATTTCTATTTATTATAATATACCTTCCCTTCTGAGCTATATATTTTTTATGTATAATTGGTTTTGGTATTTTTTTATAAAAAAATTGCCACTCCCCTACATTGGAGTTATATAGGCATGTACTCCTGGTCCCCATTTCCCTTGAAACCATTGAAAATCAGACTCTGAGAAATGTGTCTCTTGTAACTGCAAACAGTTAACTTTTCTTTCAGTAAGATAATTTATTACTCTACGCATTTTATTCCTTTGTCTCAACTTCTTTGACGTTCCACGTTGCCAACCTTAATATATCCATTTATTTGAATTTGTAATATGAAATGAAAAAATATATTCCTGTATCCAATGATTCTTTTATCTTTTAAATATGCTAAAAAATCATGTTTACTATTATGTTTCTCTTTTTTTGATTGAATATACACCCCTACACCTAACAAAACATATCCCAGTGATTGGCCCCCTTAAGGAAAATTACTTTTCCTATACCCTCCCACATTCATTAGCAGAGATAGACAAAATGTCATCTCCTGTACCTATGAGATACAGCAGGGTCCATGCCTTCTCAACTATTTCTTTCTGCTTCTTTTTTTTATCTTACCCCCCTTTTTTTACCTAATTTTACCTATTATAGGAAGCATTATTATGACCCAAGCTACTTATTCTTTAAACACTAACCACTAAAATATTACCAAATAACACATACAATGGGGGGGGTAAATTGAAAGTTTTTACTTGATTTTCATCTTCCTTTGTCTCCTCTCCTTTCCTTCCCCACCTTCCTAGCTACCCCTGGTATTAACACATATTCCATTCATTTTACTAATCTTACCTTTCTTTCCTTACTTTCCATTCTTTACTAATATCTAAATTCCTACTAAAATTTAGTTATCCTAACATCATGATGGAAGAGGGAAAAACAAATGAAAAGAAATATGGGGGGAGCATGATTTTACCAACCTGCTTCCTACCTCTTGTCTTTTGCTCTCCCCATTTTCATTCTTTATTTAGCAGCTAAAGTTAAAAACATAACACCTAAAGTAATTTATACAAATCCTTGTCAAGCTATTTATGTTTCTTGATCAAAATTAGAACTTTCTTGATTTGGAGGGTTGTTCTGTATAGACTGTTGCCTTGATTAGCCATAACAACTCTCAAACGCTTCCTTAGCTTCCTCATAGTCATCAAACATATACAGGTTCCCTTTGACCACAAAATGTAATTTTGTTGGGTGTTGCATACTGAACTTAATCCCCATGTCATACATCTTCCTCTTGAGTGTGTTAATAGTCACATTTTGATATTTAAGCCCCTTGTCTATTCTTGCTTTCTGCAACACTGCTTCTCTATCCTGAAAGCTATGTGGTTTTATCAGGATGGGTCTTGGATATGATTGATTCAAGTTCACAAACCTAGATCCAGTTCTATGTGCCCTGTCCATACCAATTGTCTGTTCTGGATATTTCTTCTCCATTATCTCTATAAGCATTTTTTCCACAAATGGCATGGGATCTCCTCTCCCTTCAAGGCCTTCTGGGACATTTAATAACCTGATGTTTCCCCTTCTTGACCTGTCTTCTGGATTCACAACCTTTTGAATCAAATCTTGTAATTGCTTTTCAGCCTTGATTGTATTTTTAACATAGGACCTTTATCATCTTCTATTTGTGACACCCTCTCCTCTAACCTTGAGTACGTGCTTTTAAATACTCCATTTTCTCTGATAAAATATTAACTGAGTCTGAGATTCCTTTAATGGACACATTTATTTCTCCTAATGCTTGTAACATCTCTATTTTCAATGATGCAACTGCTTGTGTGATCACTTCTGATAATTCTTGATTTGTTTGGTTGGGGGGATGCCCGATGTTGTTATTAATGTTGTTATCAATTTCTGCTTAGGTTGCTCTTGTATTTCAAACTCCTTTATTTGCTCCCTTCTTTGTTATTTATTTGCACCTGTAGCTCCCCCCCCTCTTGTTCCAACTCTGCATTTACTTCCCATTCTTTCTCCCTCTCATTCACTGCCTGCATACTTTTCTCCATCTCATTCATCTTTCTTCCTGCTTCTACAGTTTTTTGCTGTATATTTTCTTCTCCCTGGTTTATCAATGATGGTTCTATTGTTGTATCTGTTGCAGAATTCAAGAAAAAAGTTATTTTCCCTGTAGACTTAAGGGACGCTTTAAATTTTGGTGGAGTGTCCGGAATTGGAGATAACAAATTACCACATGCTAAGTCCTCGTTAAAGTGTGACTGAAATGGAATACAATCATCCATTTCTTCTAAATCAACTTCTAGAGTGAGCTTGCCCTTTTCATTAGGTTTACCTTTTGAATGTTGTCTCATTATTTCTTTGACCCACCTCACTGATTTGGATATACCGCATGTAAAACAGCAGTTGGTTCTTCCATCGGTTCACTCTCTTCTTTTACCCACTGACTGAACAATTAGAACCCAAGATAGAAATCTGCTTAGGACTGCTTTTCCCTAGCAGTACCAAGCTCTTATCATGCTGCTGCTTATTCTTTACACCGTGTGTGATTGCAACTCTTGCAATTCCCCTGGTTCTCCTATCGAGCTATTTTTCCACACGTAGATATCGTCTTCCCCTTTTTTTTTTAAATAGCTCAGCAGGACATAACAAACCAAAATAATCAAATAGCCCACCAAAATGAGGAGCCTTTTACCACTGTTTGTGTCTCCGGGACTTCCAGCATCTTTCAAGTACTTATATGTTCACCGTATTTTATTTCATCTTGCACAATTCCCCCGGTTCCCCTATCAAGCTGTTTTTTTCCCCAAAGATAGATATCTTCTTCCTCCTTTTTTTTTACTAGCTCAACAGGTCATGACAAATTGAAAGAGTCAGATGCCACACCATCATATGAAGAACCTTTTACCACAGAGTATATCACAAGGGCTCCCAGCATCATACACTTACTATTGTTTACCACCCTTTATGCCTGGTTTCAGAACTCCACAATACATACAAAACGGTTATAATAGGCAAAAAGAAATTTCCTTATCTTCCAAAGCCACAACAAACTGCTCCTGCAAACGCAATGAATCTCCGACGTGGCATGAAGCCCTGTTGCTTCTCTCATGGCGTCTTGCTCAGCCCCACAGTAATGGGACGGACATCACCCTCATCATCCCCATGTGGTCACTACTTCTTAAAATGTGTATTATTTTCCAATCTGCCTGTTTTGCCTCCACTGGCTCTTTAAAGAATAAAACTACCAAACAAGTTCTGTCGTGAGGTATCAATGCATCTCTTTAAATCCAGTAGACAAAAGTGTGTATGTGGTTGATAGACAGAGACAGAATGCAGGAAATGTTAAAACTATTTCTTTAAAAACATTAGAAATTATAGGAAGTCTAAGGATTTCTCAGAACGCCCCGTGGGCATAGTGCTCAGAAAAGTTTATTTTTCAGAACATGGAAATCATTGAACTCCTAGATTTTCTCTGTGTTTTTGATACATCAGTGTCCAAGAAATAAAAATATTATTCTCAGAAACTGTTGGATTTTTAATTGGAGTGTGAGATTAGCAAGGAACACCTTGGACTAAATATTTGACAGTTCAAAGCCTCTAAGAACAGCACCAGGAGTATAAATTGACAGCAAAAAAAAAAAAAAAAGAAGAAGAAATTTAATCCAATTGCTGAAATAAGAAAAGACTACAGGAATAGATTTGCACAGTTCATAGGCAATGAGAGGAAACATATGGGCATTAGGTGTTTGGTTATGAATATCTTTTCTATAAAAGTCAGTCTGAAGTGTACATTTCTAATTGCATCTGTCTATTTCTTGATTGATCTCATATGTACTTCATGATCAATAATCTAATCTTTAATAAATTTACTGCAATTAGTTTAGGGTAGAAGACTTATTTAAGAGCAGATCTTTAAAAAGGTGCCACATGTTGTTTGATATGGGTTGTGATTTTATCGTGTGTTGACCCTACTGGACATCCATTTCAATCCAGAAGAACTGAAGCTTTAAATGGGAATAGCTGAGAATAGGGATGAGCAAACCAGTTCTGTTTCACTTCCACCCCCCACTGGACCGGTCCAACTCATCTCTCACTGGGAAAACCAAGCCTTTCATGGCTTGACCCAATCGCCGAGTTGGCCCAGTTTGGAAGTGCAATCTCACCACCAGTACTGCATGGAAAAGGCAGGGCAGGGTACAGAAATTAAAAAAAAAAGAGTTTGTTTTTCCCTCCTCATCTCTGATGAATACTTTGAAGTCCCTGAACTGTTAAATGACCAACAAAGACAAAAACTTGTGATCCTGGGGCACTGAAGGGAGCCAACCAATGAGGGTCTCTATTCCGTGATTGACTGATGTTCTATCCAATCCTGTGTGTCAGCCATCACAGGAGAGCCCTAGGAAACAGTGTATCAAGTGTATTTGGGGCTTTGCAATGAAATGAAACAGTTGTGCTCATATGCTCATATGTGTGTGTGTGTGTGTGTGTGTGTGTGTGTGTCTGTGTGCATGTGCGTGCGAGCAGAGAGATTCCAAAAAAAGGTGAGAATGAAACAAAAGTTAATTTTTCATTTTGTCAGAGAGGCAGAGGGAGCATAGCAAAACCAAAAAATTTAACAGGAGACCACAGAAGAATACAGACATTGCAGCAGAATACTCTGTAAAAAAATATTTTTCATTAGAAAGAGAGAGAGAGAGCAGAAAGGGAGAAAGACCAACAAATTCAACAGCAGAGTGCAGAGTAGACAACAGCAGAGTGCAGACATTGCAGACTTCACAGTAAAAAATGAAAAAAACTCATATGTTGTTAGTCAGAGAGAGCAGAGAGAGAGAGAGAGAGAGAGAGACCATTGAATGCAACAGCAGACAGCAGACTGCAGAAAAAAATATATATATATTATAGGGAGCAGCACAGTCAGACGGGACAGGAGGACTCTGTCTGAAGATCATAGTGCCTCAGTAATTTTGAGGGGGGTTTAGTGCCATATTCTGTGTCTGAACTACTACTAGGTCATAGTGCCATACAAACATTGAAGGGGAGGGTCATGTCTCAGACTCTGTGTTGCCCATCTCTGTGCCTGAAGTACTACTAGCTCATAGTGATGTAGCCTAGACTCTGTGTTGCCCATCTCTGTGCCTGAACAACTACTAGGTCATAGTGCCATACAGATTGTGAAAGGGGGGGGGTCACATCTCTGACTCTGTTTTGCCCATTTTTGTGCCTGAACCATTACTAGGTCATACTGCCATAGTAAAGACTCTGTGTTGCCCATCTCTGTGCCTGAACTACTTCTTGGTCATAGTGCAATACAGATTGTGAAGGGGGGCACACGCAGACTCTGTGTTGCCCGTCTCTGTGCCTGAACCTCTACTTGGTCATAGTGCCATAGAATAGACTATGTGCCCATCTCTGTGTCTGAACTACTACTAAGTCATATTGCCATACAGATTGTGAAGGGGGAGGGTCAGACTCTGTGTTGCCCATCTCCATGCCTAGGAAAGTGAGGGGCCAGTTCGGGTTGATATCACTAAAAGGCACTTGCAAAGAGCACATCCGACCATTCGGCTTGGCAGCAGTCCAGAAAAAAGGACAAACATCTGTGATGAAAATAATCCTACAGACAATGGTGATGATGAAGAGACTGACAGGCAGGACAGAAAAAAACATGTTTAACTTCACTGGCAGAGGCATTTGGACAAGCTACAGCTTTGCACTGCAATCCCATGATCCCCCCTGCATGGACTAAACAGCAGACCATTACTGCGATGCTTAACCAAAAAACTGCCTACAGTAGATCACATCAAGTCACGTTAAAGAATAATCACTTAATAACTGAATTTATTGCCAAGGACCTGCAACCATTTTCCGTGGTAGAGAATGACAGTTTTAGAGCACTTTCAAAATGTTTTGTTCCATGTTACAACATACCAAGCAGTAAATATTTTGTGACTGTGGCTGTTCCCAAAATGTATGAATGTAAGCAAAGTAAAATAAAATTGACTCTTCAAGACAGTGACTGTAGTTCCATAGAAACACATAGAATGTGATGGCAGAAGAAACGACTAGATCCATCTAGTCTGATGGTGTTTTTGCCATTTTTCTCTACCCCCCAGCTGCCCTTTAGTGGGAGGGCACCCTTGTGTCTATCCCACACATTTTTGAATACTCCAACTGTGCTAGCCCCCACCACCCTTGGGGCAGACTATTCCAGGTATCCACCACTCTCTCTGGGAAAAAGAACTTCCTAGCATTGGTTGTGAACCTCCCTCCCTTCAGCCTCAGCTGTTGCCCCCTGTTCTGCTGCCCTCCTTGAAGTAAAAAAGTTCCTGTGACTGTACCTTGTTAATGCCTTTTATGTATTTGAATGTTTCAATCATGTCTCCCCTCTCCCTTCTCTGTTCCAGGGAATACATGTTCAGTTCTGTCATTCTTTCTCCTTAAGACATCTCATGCAATCCTTGAACCATTTTTGTCTCTTTTCTCTGCACTGTCTCTATCCAGTTGATATATTTTTTGAGGTGATGCCTCCAGAACTGAACATCGTACTCCAGCTGTGGCCTGACAAATGATCTGTACAATGGCAGGACCACTTCCATCCTCCTGCTTGTGATTCCTCTCCCAATGCATCCCAGCATTCCAGTGGTCTTCAGGGCTCTCTTCTTGCACTGCTTTCCTACCTTCAAGTCATCTGAGACTATGATTCCCAGATCAAGCTCCTGGTTGGAAGCAGCTGGTCTTTCCCCTCTTAAGTAATACTCTTTTCTTGGATTCCCTTTCCCTACAGGTATGTGCATGACCTTGCACTTTTTGGCATTGAATTTGAGCTGCTATGCTTCAGACCAAACTTCAGGTTTCTTGAGGTCAGATTCTATCTTGCCTACTCCCTCTATGGTGTCAACTCTGTTACATATCTTGGTGTTTTCCGCAAACAGGCACACCTTTCCCTGTAGTCCATTGATGATGTTAGCTATGAAAACATTGAAGAGCAGACGCTCCAGTACTGAGTCCTGGGGCACTCCTCTGGTCACCCTACCCTCTGATGATAGTGCTCCATTTACCTGCACCTTCTTGGTTCTGCCCTGCAGCCAATTTTGTACCCATTTTAACACTTTTAGTCTAACCCCTGTGTGGTCTTGCTTCTTTACCAGCCTACTGTGTGGAACTGAGTCAAAGGCCTTGCTAAAGTCCAGGTAGGCCACATCTTCTGCCCCCCCCCCGTCATCTACAACCTTGGTAACCCATTCAAAAATCTCAACCAGATTTGTTTGGCACAACCTTCCTGCCTTGACTCCATGCTGTCTGGGGTCTTGCTGCCCACTAGCTTCAAGGAATGTTATAATCCTCTGTTTGAGCAGTGTCTCCATTAATTTACCCACTACAGATGTGAGGCTTACTGGTCAGTAATCTCCTGGCTCTTCCCTGCTGCCCGATTTGTGGAGTGGGACTACTGTTGTTTCTATGCACCTGACCACAGACATGTGGATGAGTTGTCAAACCAGTGATTATATGTGTATCACAGCACACTGGGTGTCACGATCATCTTCAAACACCACCACAAACAGCAGTGTACAGAAAAGAAGACCAAGAATGGCAGCAGTTTGCATTAGCATGTTTGGTAAGCATCACACCACTGAAAATATTTTGGAAGAGTTTTTTGACAAAATTTTGGGAGGGCTAAAGCCCGCGGTTCACTGTAGGGGTATAACTCCTCCCACATCCCTAATAAGGGCCAGCCTCGCTTAGCAGTTCCCCACTTAGTGAGATGTGAAGCCACCACTTCGCAAGTGCTGAGCTCCTGCGCGGCTCATGTGGCTGAGCCTCCTTTCACTCCTTTTCTCCTCCTCCCTGCTGTTTCTGTCCCCCTTCACTCCTTCCAGCTCCTCTCATACCTTCAATTCCCTTCTCCTTATCTTGTCCCCCCTGTTTTCTCCTCCTTTGTTCGTGTTTCTATCTCCCTGCCTTGTCTGGTGTCCCTTTCCCATTTGTCCCCATTTGTTCCCCATTTGTTCCCATTTGTTCCCTCCCTGGTACCTTGTTTTTTGCTCCTCTCCCTTTTTGCCCTGGCTCCTTTGGGCAATTTCTCTGTTCTGGGTCCTGCTCTGCTCAGGGTCACTGCTCCTTTGTCTCCTGCACTTCCGAGGCGGGATGTTAACCACAAAGCACCAGTTGGCGGCCCTGCAGCCTTTGTCTTCACGGTCAATATTCTCCCCTTTCCCATATCTCTCTGCGTGTTCTTTTTCTTTAGAGTTGCAGAATACCAGTACCTGCCCTAATTCCTTGCCTTAAATAATTGTCTACATTCAGTATGTTTACTGATTTGTTGGTTGGGGCCATTCTGTGTGGAAATAATACAGGACTTGACTCAGATCACTAAACTGTACCACACAGTGACCACAAGCTACCTGCTCCATGTAGTGGTAGTCTGCCTTATTTCTCTTAAGCACCCTCTAGACCTTGGAACATTGTCCTTATTTCAAAGGTGGATGCCAGTGCACCCAAAGTACAGTTCACAGCACAATAATCCTGTTCCACAGCATTGCTCAAAAGAGAAAGCTAGAGTCAGCTACTACCCCTCTCTCCACCCGATTTGGTTTTGAATCTGATACCTAAGCGTGAATGGCAAATGTCAGATAGTAGCAAGATCCAGAGGGCTGGGGGGGCCTCCAAGCTGGATTGCCAGCTGCTTTTCTGTCAGTACACTACCATCTTGTGGGCTGACCTACACGCTTGCCTCCCTATGCTTCCCTGTTCTCCTGGAACCTATCACATTTCTGGGCTATGCAGGGCACCTCCGTTTCTGTCCTTGATTTATTCTTCTGTTTGGCTGTCACAAACAAGCCCACCCATTTAGGTTTCATTTTCCCTAGTCTCGAGTATCATGGTTCTAGCTGGCTACTTGCATTAGTTCTCCAAATAATCCCTGGCCACATGCCCAGAAACACTACAAAAAAAAAATAATGGCCACCACAGTTTGCTGTGCTCCCCTGCTGATTCCTTTTGATGCTTTTTGTGCTATTTCTTTATTCCCTTTTTTAGCCTCATCTCCACCCCTGTGCTTCCAAGTTGTGACCCCCCCCTTCTTTTTTTCTGGGGACACTCAACTTTTTGCTTCTGCACCTCACCTGCCCCTGTCAGTTCATTCCCGTACTCCTGCCATACTGCTGCTCATTGCATTTCCATATTGTCTTGCCCATCCCATCCTGCCTTCATTACCTGTTCCCTCACTTGTTCCCTATGCTTCAATCCACTGTTATTCCCACAGATTTTACCCCCTGTGAACCAAGATATTTAGTGCTGATTGTTCACCTCCTTATACTTCCCATTTGCCTATATATTGCTCCTGTGTATTGTGCCTTGTTTAATCCCTCAGATTTGTCTGGCAGTACCTATTCTCCCCATGGCTGCTCTCTACCTTCCTTCCCTCCTACCCAAAACCTTCTGCTGCATTACCTTCCTTCAAGCAGCCCCCTGCTGCTTTTTCCTCACTCAGCCCAGACCAGCAGTTCGACGGCCTCTTTCCCTAACTCTGCCTACTGAGACATAGCAATGCAGGTATACATTGCCTGTCTGCTGGGGATGGAAGCCATTGGGCCCAATTCTAGAAGAGTTATGCCTGGCATAACCGCACTTGCACCAAAAAGAATGGCGCAAGTAGCAAGTTACACCAGCAGTTGCAACATGTGGTATTCTACAAAGTGGCCTGTGACATGCCACAGACCACTTGCACCAAAGTTGACTTATGCCAGCACATACGCCCCTAAACTGCCTATGACATGGCACTAGGGGTTTATGGCATCAGTTGCGCCCTGTTCTAGATGGGCAGCAATAAAGTCCCCAATGTCAGGATTCTACAAGAACCCCCAGAGCAGAACTGTCAACATAAGTTACACCAGCATTTAGCTGGTGTAACTGTATGTACGCCCTCTGGGGGTCCTATAGACCCACCAGCAGCCTAGCACCCACTCCATGTGCCCTCCCTCCCATGCCCAGAACACCTACGTTGTTGACCCACTGGGCATCTCACACCCCTGCCCCAATATCCCCTCTACTGCACATGCCCCCCAATCCTCTGAATATTAAAAGCCCCACAGGGCTGCCCACATACCTCATGTCCCCGAACCCCAAAAGCTAAAGGCCCCACAGGGCAGTGCTGTCAATCCCGTACCCATGCCCAGACCCCAAGACAGTGCAGCAAACAGTTATTAATTACCGCACAGCAACCCTGGTAGTCTAGTGGCCCCAACCCCCCAGCCAGCAGTGCCAATCCACCCAGCACCCCTCAAAACCCATCCCCAGCTGGCAACTGGCACAGCCCACCTCTCACCTCCATGGCCAGCCACCGACTGAGTTCTATAGGAGCACTTACTGTATAGAGGAGCTCAGAAATGAATGAGTATTCATTCATTTCTGAATGCGTCTATACAGTAAGCACTCTACAGAACTCAGTCAGCGGCTGGCCATGGAGGTGAATGAGCTGTGCCAGTCTGTCTGGAGATGGGTGGGGAGTACTGTGTGGAGTGGCACTGCTGGAGGTAATGAGGTAGAAACTAGACTTCGAGGTCAGTGTCTGATAATTAACACCATTGCGGCACTATCTCAGGAGTCTGGGCACGGAGTGAGGGGTTGACAGCACTGCTCTGCTAGGGCCTTTAGTGAGGATTCAGGGGAGCATGAGGTATGTGAAGCCTGTGGGGCTTTTGAGGGTTTGGGGCGTGTGTGCTGCCCTGTGGGATTTTACTGTTTGGGTGTTAGGGGCTGGAGGGACACAGGTCTCTTATGGGCTTTTGGGGGGCACTTGCATCATGGGAGTTGCGACATGCCCTCGGTATGGACCTTCGCGTTGTAGCCCTCCATGTCACAAGTCACAGGACTTAGCTGCGAGGACTCTGCCCCTTCTAGAAGAGGGTGCAGGGTCCATGTCACAACTGAGTTTGGTGCAAGTGGCATTTGGTGGCAACTTGCGCCATGCTTCTAGAATCACACCCAATTTTCTCTATCTGTAGTCGTCTCCACCATTTTATTCCCTGCCTCCTGTCATCATTCTCCATCCCTAACTGTGCCTGGTGTGGCATTGAGTGAAGGTTAGCTCACCCAAACTACCAAGGATGGGAGTCTGCATCCTCTATCTACTGTCTCATACAACTGCATTCAATATGTACTATCTGGCTGCCACATTCCCATTGTGAACAGGACCATTGTACCCTATCAATCCCCAATCTCTGACTCATAACTACCTGCATCCTAAACCAGCAATCTAAGTTCTCCACTTCCCTTTGGCAATGGGACCTCTGTTCTCCATCATCTCAGTGTGCTTCATCATATCAACTACCTACATCCTGTACCATCAATATGGGTTCACCACCTCCCTTTGGGAATGGGACCATTGTACCCTTGAAGTCTCCAGTTTCCTGCCTTGACCACCAGGACTTTCAGCCAATGATATGAGCCTGCCACATTCCTTTGGACTGGACCTCTGTACCCTGCCAGCCTTCAAGTACCCATACCTGGACCTTGGGATTTGCCTACCTGTCTTTGCCTTGCCTCCTTCAGTCATGGATTTGGACTCACAGACTTGTTTGTTTTCAATCTCCACCCTATCCATTGGATTTCCAGACTTCTTTGCTGTGCTTTGTTGCCTGTGGCTTGCCTTCTAGCTCCGCCTCCCTCAGTCTCTGGACTTTCAGCTTCATGCTGCCGTCTCCTCCTCCTCCATTATTGCTACTCCCAATGTTCTTGTTTTCCTGAAGCCTCCTCCAGGACATGTCTCTGCTTGCATTTCTCCTTGCTTCGTGCTGGATATATGAAGAGTTATTCCAGGAACAGGTGCCCATGGCTTCCTCCAGTCTTTCCCGACTGCTGCCTCTTTTCTCAAGCCCAGGTCTACCATCAGTGATTATCTCCTTTTGAGGATGGAACCTCGTCCTCATCAACATTACACCTTCTTCTGCCAGCAATTCAATTTTTCCATCTCCTTTGAAGGTGGGAAACCGCCTACCTCATCACTACAGCACCTTTTGAGCTGTCGGAGCTTCAGATAGGAACATCTTACCCCATCACTGCAGCGCCTTTTGCTATCTAATTATGTTCGCCATTGCCTTTAGAGGTGGGAACCTCATGCCACAACTTTGCAGCACATTGAACCTGGTTTTACCTATCCATTTTGACTGCATCTACCACCCAAGGTCCATTTCAGCTTTCCCTGCAATCTATTCTGATTTGCTGTGGCATCTGCCTGCAGTCCTGTACCTTAGCTGCAACTTTTGATGCCGGTACTACTCGGCCTCCGCTGACTCCCATCATGCTCAATTCTCCAATCAGCAGTCTTCCACCTCAAATTTTCCTTCTACAATTGGACTATTACCTCCTTCTTGCCACTCTGGTGGCTTGGGGGTTCTACATATTTGCTGCTTTATCTCTTTTTGGCATTCTTCACAACTACCCCTGTTGCTCCCTTTGTGCATTGCTTTGGTTAGGCCACGTCTAGAATACTGTGCCCAGGTGTGGTCTCCATACTGCAGGGAAGACATCTTAAGGATCGAGAGAGTGCAGTGCAGATTCACTAGAGCTATTTCAGGGATGGGAGACAGGCCATACGAGAATAGGTTGAGAACGCTAAACATGTGTACGCTCCAGCATAGAAGACAGAGGAGATCTGTGTCTCATTTTTAGAGCATTAAGTGACCCCACCCTTTGTAATGAACTGGGACTAGCTATTAGTGAAAACAGAGTCAATAATAGAAGACACTTCAAACAATTACATCTGGGCAAATGTAATACCCTGCAAAGAAAGAACTGGTTTAGCCACAGGGTTGTCCCAACATGGAATCATTTCCCGGCTGAAGTTGTAGATAGCCCTAATATGGACTACTTTAAACTTAATTTGGATCAAGTAATTCGAGACCAAGCCAAATTTTGTCCTAATTAATTCTCTTTGGCAAGCATCATGGACGTTTGTCCATATTAGCTTGTATTACCTATGATACTTATGATGATACCTATGTCCAGCATTCACACCCTTTCATTTTTATTTATTTATTTAACAGTTTCACCAGACAGGGCACACTAAGCAACAAGTTGCTCATCTCATGATGCATCCTGTGGGAAGGGGAATTGGAGTCAGAACAACAGTATTAATGGACAGCACATTAAATATCAACAATTTATGCAGCAATATACATAACAATACATGTTGAGTATCAGACAGAGCTATTTACATAGTATCTACAACAAGCATATAGTAGGGTTACAGTCAGTAGTAGAGCTACTGTACTACAGTATTTAATTAATTTGCAGGACAGGTTAGCCAGTGCAAGTTGGTTAGGTAGAACAGTGAGTATAAGTGAGGCAGCAGGAAAGGTCAGCTACAATTACAGTTTACAGAGAGACAATTCCACAGTGCAGAGGAGATAGACGAGGGGAAGGAGGAATGGTGAATTTGGGAGGGGAGAGAGTTCCACAATTTGGGCAAATGATATTAGAAGATAGCCTGACCAGCTGCGGATGTATAGCATGGGATACCAAAGGAGCAGGAGTCATAGGACCTAAGTGAGTGAGTGGGGGAAGAGGGGATAGTTAGAGAGGAGCAAAGATAGAAAGGGAGTGAGCCAAACCAAAATTTGGAAAGGAACTTAGCACTATGTTGGATGCACCTATTTTCTAGTGAGGGGAAGGCCAGAGAGTGCTAGAGTTGACAGTGGTGGGGAAGGGGAGGAGCATCCAAGGTGAAGCGGCAGAAAGAGTTGAAAAGGGTGTCCAATCTGGCTAGGGAGGTCTTGAGGGTGGTACTGTAGACTACATCACAGTAGTCAAAGATGGAAAGGATCATCTTCAGTACAAGTTCGCACCTTGCCAGGAGAAGGATGCAATTCTGGTTTCTGTGTAGAGCGCCTAGCTTGGGGCACAGTTTTTTTAGGATGGTGTCCACATGGCCAGAGAAGGTTAGGTGTTGGTTGAGCCAACCCCCCAGGGATCTGAATGAGGAGGTGTGCTCAAGGACCATCCAGTCGAGATTATGGTAGGTGGGCAGTGAGGGGAGCCTAGAGAGTCTCTGTCTAGTGCCGAAGGTCATGGAGACTGTCTTCTTGGCATTAAAGAAGAGCTGATGTTCACAAAACCAATGCTGAACATTGTTGAAGTCATCCTGAAGATTGTTTGCTACATCAGCAAGGGAGTAGCCGGAGGAGTAAAGGACAGTGTCGTCTGCATACATATGTATTGATGTAGATGTACAGGCAGATGGTAAATCATTTAGAAATATGGAGAAGAGTATAGGGCCCAACACAGAGCCTTGTGGGACACCAGTGGTGATGGGGAGAGGGGAGGATATGGAGTCAGCAATTTTAGCTGATTGGGTTCACCCTACAAAATAGGCCCAGAACCAGTTGGTGGCAGCAGGTGACAGGCCTGCTGTGGAGAGTGAGTGTAAAAGCAGGGGGTGAGAGACCACGTTGAAAGCTTTGGTAAGATTGACAAAGATAGCGAATGTGATTTGGCCGCTGTCCATTCCTGAGAAGATGGAGCCTAATCAGGGGGGTGGTGGTAGAATGTTATTTTCAAAAGCCAGATTGGAAAGGAGTTAAGAAGTTGGAGTTGGAGAGGAAGGAGGAGAGTTGAGCAAGGACTAGGTGTTCTTGCAGCTTAGCAAGTGTAGGAAGAAGAGATATAGGGTGGTAATTCCCAGGGGATATGGGGTTCCTACCCTTAGGGAGGGAAAAAACAACTGCATGCTTCCATACTGAGGGAATGGTGGCCATATTGAAGGAGAGGTTGAGCAGGTCAGCCAGAGGGGCAGAAATGGGTGTGGCAGAGAGGTAAAGCAACTTGGGGTCCAGACCATCAGGTGAGCTGCCTTTTGAAAGATTAATGGCTAGTAAGGCTTCCAAGGTGTCCGAAGGAGTGACTTGAGAGAAGGAGAAGCAATGTTCCTTGGTGCGAGAGCAGGGTGGGTGAGGGGAGGGATCAGGATGACCAAGAGGTAAGGAGGATAGAAGAGTTGAAGTGCAGGAGGTGAAGTAAGAGTTGAATTCAGAGGTGATGTTTAGGTGGTCAGTGATGAGGGTGTTTTTTATATTTAGGAGGGGGAGGGGGAGAGAAGGGGGGGAGAAGAGTGCATGGATAACCTTCCAAAATTTTGTAGGGTTATTTATGTTGGTGTGGAAGGTGGAGGCAAAGTATTTAGATTTAGACAAGCAAGTGACTTTGGTGCATTTGTTCCAAAGGTATCGATAGGTGGAATGGTATTTTGGTAGCTTGGTGATTTTGTGTCATATCCAGGCTTGATCACAAGGTTTTTGACATGCTATGAACTCAGATAATATCCAGAGGAGGTGGTTTCCACGAACTCTGATGTGGTGTAGTGGTGAATGGCGGTTCCAAACTTTAAGGAATTTACCTTTGAAGTAATCAGTGGCTGTGTCAATTGATTTTGCAGTAGTTATAGGGTCCCAGTTTGTTAAGGAAAGGTTGTAGAGGAGTGGGGCAAGGTTCAAAGATTTGTATGAATGGCTCGCCATAGTTTTATGGGGGGTCTTAGGACAATGGATTTGATGTATGAGGAAGGTTATACAGTGGTCACTTAAGGCATCAGCTAACATGCCTGATTGAATAACCCTGTGAGGGTGTGAAGTAAGAGCCCAGTCAATAAAGGAGTGATTGTTTGTTTTGGCATTTAACCTGGTGGGTTTGAGTATAAGTTGGGTTAAGTTTTGGGCAGCGATGTTGTTTTTTACTTTATGCAAGGAGGAGGATAACCAATTTAAGTTAAAGTCACCCATGATGTAGACTTCTCCTGAGGAGGTTTGGGAAACTACAGAAGTGATAAGGTCGGTAATCATGGATGGGTTTAGGCCTGGGCGACAGTAAGCCCCAGCTATAAAAATTGGGGTAGAGAACGGTAGTGTAAGTTGTAAGGTAAGTACCTCATGTTCTTTAGGGACAGAGACTGATGATGTAGTGGTGTATTGAATAGCTTAGGAGACATAGAAAGCTACACCACCGCCCCTCCCTGAGTGGTCCTGACAAGATAAAGAGTAGCCCGGAATAGCAAGAGAGGAGTCAGCTATTTTGTTGTTTAGCCAAGTCTCTGTCAGGATGATAATGTTTGACCTTAAAGAAACTACTGTACTAGCGGCTGGAGTAAGTCGATTTTGGGGAGAAGACTTTGGATGTTCAGATGAAGGGTTTTCAGGCCACAGGGCAGGATAGAGGGGCTATATAGGGGAGTTACTGAGGAGGTGGTTGGGGGCAGCAACCCAGCTGTGGAAATGGGACCAAGGTTGGGATTTATATCTCCAGATGATAGGAGGAGGAGAGCAATGATTACAAAGTGGAGTTTCATACTTTTAAATGAGGGTAAGGAGCGTGAGCGACCAGTGTAGCTGTTCGGTGAGGGGGGTTAGGAAACTCAGGGTTTGAAGAAGGGTCCAGTAGATCAGAGCAATTAGGAGTAAGGTGCAGGGGTAGAAGGGGGTAATAATTCCAGAGATGAAAAGGAGGGGAGGTGGTATCAGCCCTATATAGGTGGAGAAAATTGTAACTAGTTGCAGTGTGCTGAAATGAGGGATGCCAGGGAGGGTGTGCAAATGAGGAGGTGGGGCCGGGGTAGAAGTGAGTAGAGAGAGTTATGGTGATAAGGAACACTAGGAGAAAGCAGGGTGAGAGTGGCTGCATAATGAGGGGGAAGATAAGGAATGGGAGAGAGGATGTGGTGGAGAAATTAATTTGGAAGTAAGAAAGAAAGTCAGATATGCCTTAGGGTGCAGCTTTTACACTAGCTCTGGAGAGTGTAAACAGCACTCAGAGTTGGCTGTGCTGGCTTATCTGGGTTGGGAGCAAAGACAATTTCTTGAAGAGCAGAGAATATACCCCTAGCGGGATCTTAGTATAAGCTGCTAATAGAGAACTAGGGACTTAGTATAAAAAAACACAGTGCTTCAGTGTCAGGTGACCATGTGCACCTATAAAAGTAATTGCACAAAAAAGTTGGTGGTTGGTGGGTGGGGGGAGGGTGGGGAGCCTCTGAACAGTACTGGCAGAGACCTTTCTTTCATCCTTGGAGCAGCGGATAGGAGTGAGGAGGCAGCTGGCAGTGGGTGAAGACCTGCTGGGCTGCTTGCAGCAACGGATCAGGAGTGCGCCCTTGTCAGGAGCTGGTGCTAAGGGAAGAAGAGAAAAAGAAAACAGGGTTATATGGCTGCTGGAGCACAATGTACTAACTGGGGGTGGGCTACAGCAGGGGAATCAGCCAGAACAGCAGGGGGGAGGTGGACAGCAGACTTTAGCAGTGCCACACAGTGGATAAGTCAAGGAGACAATGGCGCCAGTAGAGGAATGAAAACAAAGGAAGAGTTAAGCAGGGAGAGATTAGGGGTAGTAACAGAGGCCTGGCTGAGACACTGCCCAGCACTGGCAGGGACCTTCCTTTCATCCATGGAGCAGTGGGCAGGAGTGAGGAGGTAGACGGCAGTGGGTGAAGACCCACAGGGCTGCTTGCGGCAGCAGATCAGGAGCGCGCCCTTGTCAGGTGCTGGTGCTAGGGGAAGAAGAGAAAGTAAAACAGGGGTTATATGGCTGCAGGAGCACAGTGTACTAATTGGGTGGTGGGTTACAGCAGGGGAATCAGCCAGAACGGCAGGGGGAAGGGGGACAGCAGACTTTAGCAGTGCCACGCAGCAGATAAGTTGAGGAGGCAAAGGCACCAGTAAAGGAGTGAAAACAAAGGAAGGGTTAAGCAGGGAGAGATTAGGGGTAGTAACAGAGGCCTGGCCGAGACACTGCCCAGCAGGGGTCAAGTTCTAGCTGAGGGCAGTGGGGCCAGGTGAAAATGAAAAAAAGACAAACGAAGGTATTAGTGGCAGGATCAGAGACAAAGCAAAAATGCACAAGCAGCTAAATCACAGAGGGGCTGTAACACTTTTACCTGGTAGATATTTTGATTTTGCTTTAAGAGCTAGCACTCTAAAAACAGGTTATATTGAGTACAAATTAAACATGTGCTAACTCTCGTACGGCAAAAATACACTGATACATTGTCTAGTGTGCTAGAGCTGAGCTGAATTAAATTTTGCAAAAATGGCTGTGAGCAGAAGTGAAGTGAGAAAACAGTAGGTATAGTTTTTAAACCAGATCAGAGAGTCTAAGGTAAAGTGGTGAATTTGTTGAAATTACACAGAGTTCAAGCAGCCAATGGCCAGGCCGAGCCAAAAGGCTCCAGCCAATCAGCAAGGAGGCGCCAAAGGTTTGAAAGCGGCGTACTTTCCTTTCATCGTTGGAGCAGTGGGCAGGAGCAAGGAGGCAGCTGGCAGTGGGTGAAGACCCGCCGGGCTGCTTGTGGTAGTGGATCAGGAGCACACCCTTGTCAGGGGCTGGTGCTTCCTTTCATCCTCAGAGCAGCGGGCAGGAGTGAGGAGGCAGCCAGCAGTGGGTGAAGACCCGCCGGGCTGCTTGCAGCAGTGGTTCAGGAGTGCGCCCTTGTGAGGGGCTACCTGTTCATCTGACTCATACTCTTACATCAGATGACATTACTGCTTCCGTCCAATGCTCTAAGGAGTTCCTATTTAAACCTTCAACCTGCAACATCCCTCCAGCAGCACACCTTACAGACTCTAAGTCACCATATGAACTATCTGTACTTCCCAATAATCTCTCTAGGATTCATTTCTGGATTCCATTTTTCTGGACTACAGAAGATCTTACCTCTTAATCAACATTGCAAGATCCTTCTTTACATATTCCATTCAACTCAAACAGCATGGATGTCACTATTTCCTGATATCTCCATAGGATCCAAGCTAGTGGAGTCTTCTTCACACCCTTTATTTTACTTTGGAATCCTGAACCTAATCCTCTCCTGGGACATACTAACTCCATAATAACCAAAACCCTCAAGGATACCGGGAATCGAAGGATACCACACAGCAGTACTGGCATCGTCCATCATACCTTCCACGTACAGTCTACTCCCTAAAGCTGACTCATTTCAACCATTGTTTCCTATTCATATTTCCTTGACTAACCATTGGATGCTCCTAAGACCCTTCTTCCACCTATTATCCCAGAATATGCATCACTGGATCGCCAATGCATAGCGGCCTGACTAAATTTACACTATCACAAGTCACTGCTCCCTGGCCACTGGACATCACCAAACTTCTCGACTTTAACTATATCTCTTAATTACAATACTCTAATCATGCCAACAATCTATCCAGTGGTCCTTTCTAACACATTTGATGGGATTTATCCCCTCCATACTCCTTCCAGTAACTGCCATCACCAGAAGCAAGCCTTCATTTGATTATCATCCCGTGCATCCCCTATTGACCTGGCTGGCTCCCTGTCACAGTTATGCTACGCAGTAGTTCTACATCTGACTAAGCAGCCAATACACCAATTGCATTCTGCCTTGCCATCTATCCCCTTTTGCCTCATCTGGCACTAGACTCAGTCAAATACCCCACTTTTTTCAGACTCCCCACAGCATACAGATATTGGATCCACCAGCAAGGCAAAGCCACAATAGCCACTTATGCTCCTGCCATAGGCGATTTAAACTACAGCAATACCATATCCATCATCTCACATAGCAGTCCTTCCTGAATATGAGCCTATGCAAACCTCCTCATAGCAACTCTAACTCACCTCCAAACCTCAAAATTATTGTACTGAACATTTCTGTTACATCCTTTGATATCCAATAACTGCCGTTACAGCATACGTCATCCTTTCTTCATTGGTTGGAAATCCTTCATTACCCCTTCTTACCAGGTACCTAAAGCTGCTGTTCGATTTTTTTCTTGTCTCTCTATAGATGCCTTCATACCAAAACATTGTGAATTCTTTGAACTCAAGTCAATAGACCCTAATTTGGATGTCTGAGCTTCTACTACCCTGTCATCTAACCTTATTCTATTCCTGCATTTTTCCTAAGCAGTATGAGAACAAGCTTTTCTGAGAACATTGTAAACAACTGAATCATTTACCACTCTACAAGGAATTAAGCATTGTATCTTCCCTTTACCTGCTCTGAAAATCTGAAAGATTACTTAAGGATCTCATAAACCATCATATATCTCATCATTCAGAGTCCGGCAGCTCATTTAAACAAACTCATGCTCTTCAGGCTCACGTTCATCCATACCTCCTTCAAATATCAACCAATATCTTATATGAATCCTGGATTTTGTTCAACCTCCATTTACAGCTGGACATATTTCATCTTCTACATTTCTTCAGAATGGACCTGACTCTTCAACCTCAAGAACTGACCCTTTTGAATGCATCATTCAACGGACTCAGAAGACGGAACTTCATCACTACAGACATTATACCCTTCACTAAAATAAGAACTTAGTTTGAAGCATTTAGGATCATCTCCTCTTGGTTTGCTCTGAGGACTGGTGGGTCAGTAGCCATGGGTTCTCAGAGGTTTCCTCTACCTGGGGGGGATCCTCTCCTGTGCGCTACTGGTCATACTCTCCATGAGTTGGAGGAGGTAATCTTTTTGGGCCTTCTATGCCCTACTTGCTACCAGGCTTACCTACCAAGGGTGGCAATAGAGAAAGGCCAAAGTTCAGCCTCACAAGTATACACAAGCACTATTCTATTCACCAAACATTGAATGGGAACGCTAAAACCTGAGGTTCAACGTGGGGGAATAGCTCCTCCCACATCCCCAATAAAGGCCAGCCTCCATCAGCAGTTTCCTGCTTAGTGAGTTGTGAACAACCCACCATCCTCCCTACTGCCTCCTCCTCTGGCAGGCTACTCACCCTTGGTACTGGGCCTTCTATTCCCTACTCGCTACCCAGCTTACCTACCAAGGGTGGGAATAGAGAAAGGTAGAGTTCAACCTCACAAGTATACACAAGCACTACTCTATTCACCAAACATTGAACTGAGTGGTCAGAGCCCCTGGAACTCACTACTGAATTTCTAGTTTCAGACAATGGCGCCAGTATTGTTAGTGCATTGAAATGTGGTGTTTTTACTCACATTCCATGCTTTGGACACACATTAAATCTGTTAGTACAAGCTTTCCTTTTCAGTGACAACAGTATAGTAACATGATTGGGAGCTGCAAAGAAAAATTGTGGCCATTTTAGTCACTCTGTAAAATCAGGTGGTATCTTGTCTGACCTCCAGGAAAAAAAACAGCTTGCCAATACAACAACTAAGACAAGATGTTCCAACAAGATGGCACACAGCAGGCCATCCCAGTGGTGTAGAAGCCCGAGGCACCTAGTGCCTTACCTCTTACCATGCCGGTGACCTGGGGCCAGAAGCAAGTTCGGGTTGCTGTGGGTTGGCCAGAGGCATGAGAGGATTGAGCATCTCAGGACAGCTTTCCTCTCCTGGGGTGGGGTGGCCCTCAGCGACTCCCAGTGGAAGCTGGTTGTACAACAGCTAGGGTCACATTAAGGACAGGGATGGTGGCAATGGTGGACATCTGTGGGTCTGGGCAACAGCACACCCATCACATGCTGGACATCATTGCACTTCTTTGCCTCTGGGGAATCATGATCACTGCCATGCTCATGAATAAGGAAAAACCCCAACCTCTGGTGGAGATGGCAAAACACCATCAGCCCCATGCCCACCATTGGATCCTACCCTCCCTGGGTCTTGATATCCTCTGGTCTCCACTCTGCCCACGAGGAAATTAAATTCAAGGAGCACCAAAGTAAGTGGATGGCGGCCCCCCTCGGGGGGTCTCCTGTGGGACTGGGGTGATATGTTGGAGTTCTGGGGGGGGCCAAGGTTGGGAGGGCCTCAGGCTGGGCAGGAGCAGCTGGATGGGGATGTCCAAGTGACGCCCCTGTGGTTAGCAACTGGAGGAAAAAAATACAAACAAAAAAAAAAAGATGGCACTCAACATTTTGCATGAGTGAGAGACTTCTCACACAAAAAAAGTCAGTTCACAAATATACACTGGAGCACAATGTAGCAGATGATGTTGTGCTGAATTCATACCAGTGGGTCCCCATGGGGCATCTTACATTTAAGGAAACAACTCAGCAGATTAGCAAAGAGAATGCTTCTGTAAACCAGGTTATTCCCATCATAAATTTATTGAACAAGGAACACAGGAGGCTGTGTAGAGGTTTTGACCAATAAGGAGACAAATCTGATGCAGAAGACTTCATAATATCATGACAGACAAACATTTTCTTCTTTCCACTCTTCGTGACCCTCGGTTTAAGTTGCAACAGCTGCTTTCTTCGGCTCTCATTGACTCTTACCTTGAATACAAAAATACGCTGATTTCAGCAACTGCACAGGAAAAGGACAGGATTGTATTCGAAAATACAAGTGAATCACATGATGCAGATGCTGCATCTGATGATGCAGCATCTATTGGTGGTGACAGCAATAATTTCCACTTAATGCCACCATGTATTCTTTCATCGACATCAGGTAGTACCGCACAGAGTCCTCTTTCATAGCCCTTGAAAAAAGCATGTCATTCTGAAAAGCACACAGATGACTCACACTTTTTGGTCAAAATTCATGGAAACTGGTCATTCAGATGTGTATGTTGTGGATCTGCCATCTTTGTCTTTACCTGCTATTGCGGATGCCTATTTATGAAAACCACTCATTAATATTACTGATGACCCTTTTGATTATTGGCTGGAAACGAAAAACATCTGGCCCGCACTTTCTGCCTTTCCTATTAAGCTTCTCAGTTTCCCTTCCACTAGTGTTTACTGTGAGTGTATATTTAGCGCAGCTAGAAAGGTTGTCTCTGACAGCCACATAAGACTTACTCCTGAAAATGCACAGTGCCTTACCTTCCTAAAACTCCACCTCAACAAATTCTCTTACCAGTTCACTGAAGAGTGGCAGAAACATAACAGCAATGCTGATGAACAGCTGCAACAGGTGTCTCCTAATAAGGGTGCTCTCTTGGTGGTGTTTGAAGACAATGGTGATGATATTATTTAATTTAATGATTTATTTCTTCGAATTCACAGGACGAAGGTCAGCAACCATAACAGAAAGATCAAGTGAAAAATAAAATCCTTCTTCTGAGGTCACGGTGTATAAGCCATCATATGTATTGCTGTGTGTGTTTTTCACATTCAATTTGGGAACCCAGGTGGAGTGTAATTTGTTTATTCAGCCAGTTAAAAATACAAACAGGGCACAGGCAGTGAATTGCTGGTTGCCTGGGGTGGAGGCGGGACCAAGGGGGTAACACAAAGGAAAAATACCTATGTGCACGCATGGTCACCATGAGTGCTGGCCCATGGTTCTCGGGACCTGGCTATGCAGATCGCCACTGGCTTGACGATCAGGGGAGGGCTACAGGGCTGGGGACTGGCATGGAGGCTTCATGGCAGGCATTAGTGGCAGTCAAGGCCAAACAGCTCTATAAAAAATGACTGCATTTATTAGTTGCGGAAGCTTGTAGGATATATCCAAAAACTGTAATTTGGGGTGGGGAAGGGGCAAGGTCAACCACATAAGTTACAAAACACAAGTGATAAAAAATAATTGGCCAATCCGGCAGGAGTGTGTGGGATGGTTTGGGGCCCATGATGCTTGCTATAACACCAAATAGGCAAGCAAAATAATTACAAACAAAAAAATAACATCTCAGGTCAAAAAGGCAGGAGGGTT
The DNA here is from genome assembly GCA_016271365.2 of Neoceratodus forsteri. Classification (NCBI taxonomy): domain Eukaryota; kingdom Metazoa; phylum Chordata; order Ceratodontiformes; family Ceratodontidae; genus Neoceratodus; species Neoceratodus forsteri. The sequence goes on along the minus strand of CM028130.1, from coordinate 1,633,996,540 downwards.
GTCTGGGGTCCCATTACATATCCTGCTCATGCTGCCTGTCTCCCACCAAAAAGCATGCCAGACTCAGCGAAGGTCTGCACTCTGCTGTTGTCTTTCTGTTGTTGAATTTGTTGGTCTCTCTCTCTCTGTTTCTGCCTAATGTCTGACACACTACCTCCTTTCACAGCAAAGCCCCTAATAACCTGCATACACTAGGCTTGCTTCACAAATGTTTTTGGGACTAAGTTCCACACTGCAACTCCAGTTGCAGAGCAAAATCTCTACAGCTGTGGAGATTGCTGTTCACATCCACAGCAGCTATGAAAGATGTTACAGCTGGTCCCACTGGCCATAACGTTTTTCCACAGCTGTGGGGATTTCATTGGCAGCACCACCCACAAGCTGCCATAAATTGTGGAGCCAGTCATAAACCTGTTCCACTTTTGAGAATACCATAGCTGCTGGAGAGATTATGGTTCTGTAAGTGGCAACCCACTTGCACTGAGTTTTTCCTACAGCTGAGGGATTTTCAAGAGTTTTATGAATCCAGACTACTGTTTCCTATAAATGTTGTGTGGTGGCTATCACATAGGATTGGCAAGAAAAACTGTCAACATATTTTATTAATGTTGGCTGCTTGTTGACCTTGAAAAACAACACGAAAATACAATTTTGTTTTCAAAAAGGTTAAACTTAATGTATTTTTTTAACAGAAGGATCAAAAAAATAGTACTGATGCATTTTGCATACTCAAATAGACTTAAAGAGGACTACAGTTCCTCAGATAAATCAGAACCTTTTGGAAAAAAATCAGATTTGGAATCAGAAATGAGTTACAGCTGACCCACCCATCGCTAGCTGAGAACAGATAGGGTAAAGAGCTGAAGCAAGTTTCAGAGCTAACCTAGAAACTGGTCTTTAAGTGGTCTCTGTGACTTTCAGGGTGCTTCTGGTGAGAGTGAGTGAGTGACTAAGAAGGGATGGCTGAAGTAGCAGAAAGCAAGTGAGGCAACTGTGTTAAGTGTCTATACATGGACATCCATCTGACTCTGCTGCCTATTAGTAATAAGCTGTGACCTCCCAACCTGGCTTCTACTTTAAGGTCCATGGGATAATGATGCTACTGGATGTATTGCCTTGTACCTTGCTTTGCTAGGAGGGATGGGGAGGGCACATCTAAGCTTGTTGATGCATATTGTACTGTAAAAGACTGGGCCATTGTGACTTGCTGTGCTTTTTTGGAAGGGCAAACAAAACAAGCTAGAGTCATTTAGCGGACTATATTGTGCCAATGCATTGAGTTTGGGGAGATTATTACACACTGGATTGGGAGATGGGGTTTCAGATATAGCAGTGGGCTGGATTAGGGTAGGGGCTTGATATTTCTGAATGCAAAGTGCTGGTCTTCTTGAGAAGGAGAGTGTAATCTGTGGTCAATCACTACTGGGTAGCAAAAGACAGCAACAAATAACTTGGTAAAGTGGGGTAAAATGGCTTAAAATCCTATTACAAATGACTGCCAAAATGAGCCAGTGTCCTTGGACTTTTTATTACAGTTACTCTATTTTTATTACAAAATTTAATTTTTGGAAAATATTTTACATAGGTATTCACTGTGAGTAGTGTGATGTACCTCCTAGCTGCCGGTGCAAATATAGGCAGTAATCCTCAGACCCAATGCCCCTCCCCACTGCACTCATTGATTTATGTGTAGTTAAAAAATAGGACATTCAGGTTTAGCATTTGTTTGGTGCTTTTACTCTCCAACAAGCTTCTTGAATGCAAAGTTTTTGCAAAAAGCTTTTTTTATTCATGGGACCACAGTTGCATGGTGCACCTATCTCCTGCAGATGATGGTGTATACACCTGTCTTAGATCAAGTGCTTGACTGCCAGTGCCCAAGGGAAAGAGAGACTTTTTTGGACCGAAGTGGTGGTATCAGTAAGTCCTGCTTATTGTCTAAACTCCTTGTTTATGGCTGCAAACCTTTAGAATTGATTGCTTCTTTGTGTTGCTATGGCATAATTGGAGGGTATGGTTCCTAAATGATATAACAGTCTGCAGACCAAATCCTTGCTGGAACTGCTTTAGTTCTCTATTTTGTGCACTTTATCAAGCAATTTTGCACTTATTGCTGTATTTTGCACAATTGTGAATGGGTTTTAACTGTTCATCGACTGACTATTCCTTTTGTGGATATTTAATAAATTTATTATAAGTAAGATTAAGGTCCACTGTATTCTTAAAAAAGTAATACTTATCATTTCAGCTTGCAGTGAGCCTTTTTCAGTTAAAAAATATGTTGCTTATGGTAAACTCTGAGATTTCAAGGAAATGGGATGAAAACTAGTTTTTATATGCTCCTTTCCTCATCCTGCATCTTCGGTTCTTTTCTAACTATTTTCTGCATGACAGATGACACACAACTTGCTGCATACTATATCACACATGGATGTAAAGGTGACGGGTAATGATTTTTACAGAATTAACTGCCTCCCATTTTCCTTTCCATTCTATTTATGTGTTCTAATATGCTTTGACCAGTTTTTGATATATGATCTAGTTTTGTGGTACCATCATATCTACATGAGTTCCACTATTATCAATAGCTACTGCTTTTTCTTTTCACATTACTAAGACTTATTCATGACATCACTTACATCATTCCATGTTATTGATCTGAATGGTCTGGGATGGTGTTACTGATGTCACAGAATGGTCAGGCAGCATGGAAAGAGAGAGCAGCAGCAGGTTAGGAGAAAGAGAATTAGAGAAGTTACAAAGGCAAAAAATAAGATTGTTAATCTAACAGAAAAGGATCAAAACATTTTAGAATATTGGATAGACACTAAAATAAAAAGAGAAATGCATCTAGAGGTATAAACAACTGTTTCCTATCACCTCTAACACATCATGTGATGCAAACTGAGTTGACACAAAGGATGCACACACATCTCCCAGTATTTAAGCCTAGCAACTGATAGATACTACTTGCCTACTGTAAAGACTGCTTGAGAGACACAAATAGCAGGCTATATGGCATAGATCAATGAACTGACTGAATGGAATAGTGAGTGATCATCACTTGATGAACTACTCAGATTCACATAAAAATGCTTTGCTTGATGACAGAAGTACAGTATAAATTAAATGATGTGCACACATGATGACACGCAAGTGATGCAATGCACAATCACACAGACAGATGCAAGAGAAAGGAGCACAAGATAATCCAAAGATATGATGCACACACCCCACTGGGTGGGCCTCACTAGGGTGCTGCCTGCCTACAGATGCATAGAGGGGAAGTGTCAGACAAACAGGCAGTAAGCTACTTCATTGACTGGATCTTAAGAACACAAATCTTTTATTTGTAGACAAAATGAATGGTGGACTATGAACCTTTACGTATGTCCAGCTGTTAGAAATATAAAAATTGTGAAATCAAAGCTGAAAAGAATCCACCTGCTCTACCCAGCAAGCCATTGTAAAAATGCAGCAAAAAGACTTTCTGCAGCAGTGGATTGCTAACTGGCATGGGGGTAGGAAGCAGAGGGTTGTGGTTGATGGATACTTCTCTGGGTGCAGAGAACTGCGCAGCAGCATCCCCCAGGGATCAATGCTGAGGACATTGTTAATCAATATTTTTGTCAATGATTTTGAACCTGGAGTGTCCAGCAGACTGATTAAGTTTGCTGATGACATTAAGCTGGCCAGGGTGGTGAACTCCTTTAAGAACAGGGCAATCTTGAGCTGCACTAGAACAAGCGGAATGACTATCCACACTCCTGGAGTCTCACATGCAATGCAGCTAGATGCCAGGCACTAAACTTGAGCAGGAGATGGGGCTCCCCTTGATGTAAAATGGCTGTGGTGGGTGTAGTAAAAGGCAGCACAGTGTGATTAGAACACAGACCTGCAAATCAGGAAATTCACATTTGAATCACACCCCAGTCATTTATTTCCTGTGCAACTTTAAATAAATTGTTTTGCTGTCCCTGCTTCAGGCTTCCCTGTTGTAAAATTGTGTAGATGCAGGACCATATGAATACAAACGTACATGTCAATATGGTTATCCAGAGTCAATAAATTGTAAAACTATGGAAAACTCTCAGGCAATTTCAATTCTCACTAGTATTCAATGTAAACTTAGCTATTTATGGAAGAAACTATTCCAGGTGCAAAAATCACATTCATCTTACAAGTCATGTCTAAGGCAATTTTCAGGAATGTGAGATGGCAAAGTCAACATCTAAAAACAGATATTGTGTTCTTTATCCAGCAATCAGAAGTGCATGAGGTCCGTAAACGCAGTCGTCTTAGCTTGCTAAGTGTTGGTGGCAACATAAGAGAAGGTGGATGATGCCTTGGTCATCATTATTTGATTTATTTATTTTTATTTAAAGTTGTGTGACCGGGACAGGCACACTGAGCCGAGGCTCATTTCCAGGTGCAACACGGTGGTAGGAGAAAAGGGAGGTAAAATTACATATGACAGGCAAAGCAATGAGTACAGTGTCCAATACACAGTATAAAAAATACAAATATTGCAAAAAGCAAATAGCATAAAAAATACAAATAATGCAAAAAGTGAATAAAGGTAGTACAAATGATACATTGCTAGCATGCGCATGGAAGGTTTGGAAGATACAGTGCGATGAAAGAAAGCAGTTGATAAGACAAAATAATGTGTGTAAATAGGTTATATGTGATAATGGAGAATATTTAATTGCGATAAGCAAATGGGTGACTTTTATATAGCGATATCAACAATAGCTCCCATACTTTACAGCGCCACACATATTAGTGATACCGTAATAACAGCGAGGCAGTTCTCATTAATTCTCTTGCTTCCACAATCTCCTGCTCACATCTCTCTAAAATCTCCCTCCTGCTCACAGAAACAGCCTGCACACATCTCTTTATACTGCACACAAACTGGGCAATTACATTCCAATACATATTTGGAAGCCTTACCCACGATTGCAGTCAGTGTATTCAACTTGCCTCTCTCTGTGACTTCCTAATGCCGAAAGCTTGCTTATTGCTGCTATATGTGACAACATATTAATGAATGAATGTGATGTTGCAGCATGCTACCTAGCAACTCTAAGATGCTATGTTCCTGTGTCTTGCTCGCGCATGCTGCGATCATCATGGCAACTGTAATATAAGCTCCCATACTACCCAGCATAAACAGAGTTAGTTGATAGTCACATGTAGAGAGGGATGAGGCAACAAGCACACTATCCATAGGTAAGAGTGACGAGGCAGCAAGCAGGAGATTTTTGCTATTTTTATATTAGTGATATTTATGTTTGGCAACACTTGCAAGAAGTCGTTATTATGTACTGCAGCTGAAATTATATGATCACGATAAAGAATAGTGCTATTATTGATGCACTATTATTTAGTCATTATTTTGTATTCACTATATTCACGGGATACCGAGTAAATACCAGGTGAGCATGTACCAGTGAGTTTGGGAGATACAGTGCAGTGGAAGACAGAGGGCAATGAGGGCACTCAATTGTGCTAACAGCAAGCAAAAAGACTGGCAGGTTAGCATCAGGAAGAGAGAAGGTAGAGGATTAGACAGGCGGGATACAAGTAGAAGAGGGAGTGGGAGAGGGCATTTTTAATGGAGTAAAGAGAGGGTGCTAGATAGAGCAAGGAGGGAAAGGAGTTCCAAATGAGGGGAAGGTGGTAAGAGAAGGCCACCTGCCCAGAGTCAGAAGAGGGATGTGGTAGAGCAAAGGTCCAAGGGACTCTGGACCAAAGGGAGTAGGAAGGGTGGGATGTGGGGCAGAGGAGGGTGGAGAGGTAGGATATGAGGGACCCAAACCAGTATTTGGCTATAAATGTGGAGGCATGAGCTGATGGGAGGAGGACATGGAAGGAGGAGAGAGAGAGAGAGAGAGAGAGAGAGAGAGAGAGGGAGGAGTAAATGGAACAATGTTGAGTAAAGAGGGAGCATTGTTGGCAAAGTAGCAAAAGACATTGAAAAGGGAGTCCAGCCTGGAAAGGGAGGTAGAGGAGGCAGACCCATAGACAATGTCTGCACAGTCAAAAATAGGTAAGATAATTTTGATGAGCAGATTGCAGTGGACAGGGAGAGAGAGGGTGTCCTTGTTTCTGAACATGACACTTAGGTTTGAGCAAAGCGTAGTATGAATGTGGTTGCTGTGAGCTGAGTAATCAAGTCAGTTGTCCAGCCAGACGCCTAGGTATTTGTAGGCAGAAACAGCATTCAGGGTGGTGCCATCAGAGGTAGTAAAGGAAGGGAGTGGAGAGAGCTTGGAGAGCCTTTGAGGGGTGCCAAAATCATGGATGCAGTTTTCTTTGCACTGACTTTTAATTGGTTAGCATGGAACCACTGCAGAATGCGGGAGATGTCGCTCTGCAGCTGAGCAGTCACTGTAAATGCAGATGGGCTTGAAGTGTAGAGAATGGTGTCATCAGTGTGAAGGTGAATTTGGGAGGAGGAGCAGACAGAAGAAAGGTAAAGAAGAGGATGGAGCCTAAAATAGAGTATTGGGGAACACCATCCAGAATTGGGGGAGAGAGTGTCTCTGGCAAGGACAAGTTGGGTATGACCAAACAGGTAGGATCAAAGCCAGTCAACAGAAGGGGAGAAAGCCAGCAAGTCCACATTTAGAAAGAAGGAGAGAATGAGAGATGGAGTCAAAGGACATTGCTAGGTCAATGAAAATGGTAGAGATAAGATGCCCTTGGTCCATGCCTGTGAGGATAGCACCATTAAACCAGAGAAGTGAGGAGACAGTTGAGTGGTTTTTCCGCAATCCAGACTGGTAAGGATTGATGAAGTTGGATTAGGAGAGGAAATCATGATCAGGCATCTAACCCATAGAGAATTAGGTCACAAGTACATAACTGGTACTACAAAGTTTGCCAGAGTAGCCAGGACAATCTATGATTGTGCATGAAGCTGTAATGCTGTAGGGCATTTTGATATTACCTGGACACTATCCCTAGGTCACTGTATACAAGTGTCACCTCTTTGAGGTTGGATGTCTTGATGCTTATCCATGTCAATGACCAAATTACATACATGGGCTGTAGAAACTTGTAGAATACTAACTGTATTCAATCACCACCCTTCTGCCAACCATTGCATCCCTTCCATGAAGATATGTGGCCCATGCCAGATTGCCATTACATGCCAGAGATGGTTTTATGACAACTGTCAACTTAAAATTTAGCCAGTGTATAACACTTGTTGGCAAGTAAACAGGTTATTGAGTATCATAATTAAACTGTAGCAATAGTGACAGAGTTTGGATGTTGCTACCAAATGAAGATGATAGAGCTCAGAGAAATTAGAAAAGTCCAGTTTCATGGAATGTTTGCAAAACTGTGTGAAATTTTCTGAAAGTTTCTGAAATGTTACAAAATTTTTAATTGGTCATAATGCAGTCTTCATTATACCTAGAGATCCAACATTTAGTATGCTTATTGTGTGGAGGGGTCAATAAGAGAATGCAAAGTAAGGAAGGTATAGAGGCTCAAAATCTGGCAATTTATTATTCATGTGAACATTTCTGAAAATATTTCTATGCTTACAACTTAGCTACCTTTGGAGCTAGATAATTGAAACTTTGTGTACATACTTTCCTGAAAGAGCCTTAGAAACTGCAAAATACAGAATTAATTGGTTGCATAAGTTGTAAGTTACAAGAGTTTAAAATGTCACAATTTAATTGTTAAATTTGTGAAACTTTTAAAATTATTTGGATGTTTATTGTGGTATTGCTATTGCAGGTATGCACTCAAGATTTGGCATGCATATCAAAGTAAATAAGTCCTGGAATCTAATTAAGCTGGACAAATGTCGTTTAGTGGGTTAACATTTATTGTGGATACTTCAGAAATTACTTATTGGGAAAATTTGCTCAAATATTCATGGATACATAGTAGGTATCAACACTAAAATTTCACTCATATAATTTAACTTTAACAAACTACCTATCACCACTGGATCACCTTACCTGCACTAGCATCATGGCCCTGCAATGCCCCTACAACACTCCTGTGACAGTGATGCCCAGCATCATGTTCCATCATGAATCCCCTTACCTGCACTAGCATCATGGCCCTGCAATCCCCTCCAACACTCCTGTGACAGTGATGCTCAGCATCATGCTCCATCATGAATCACCTTACCTGCACTAGCATCATGGCCCTGCAATCCCCTCCAACACTCCTGTGACAGTGATGCTCAGCATCATTCTCCATCATGAATCACCTTACCTGCACTAGCATCATGGCCCTGCAATGCCCCTCCAACACTCCTGTGACAGTGATGCCCAGCATCATGCTCCATCATGAATCACCTTACCTGCACTAGCATCATGGCCCTGCAATGCCCCTCCAACACTCCTGTGACAGTGATGCCCAGCATCATTCTCCATCATGAATCACCTTACCTGCACTAGCATCATGGCCCTGCAATGCCCCTCCAACATTCCTGTGACAGTGATGCCCAGCATCATACTCCATCATTAATCACCTTACCTACACTAGCATCATGGCCCTGCAATGCCCCTCCAACACTCCTGTGACAGTGATGCCCAGCATCATGCTTCATCATGAATCGCCTTACCTGCACTAGCATCATGGCCCTGCAATGCCCCTCCAACACTCCTGCGACAGTGGTGCCCAGCATCGTGCTCCTTCATGAATCACATTACCTGCACTAGCATCATGGCCCTGCAATGTCTCTCCAACACTCCTTCAACAGTGATGCCCAGCATCATGCTCCATCATGAATCACCTTACCTGCACTAGCATCTTGGCCCTGCAATACCCTTCCAATGCTCCTGTGACAGTGATGCCCAGCATCATGTTCCATCATGAATCACCTTACCTGTACTAGCATCATGGCCCTGCAATACCCCTCCATCACTCTTGTGACAGTGATGCCCAGCATCCTGCTCCATCATGAATCACCTTACCTGCACTAGCATCATGGCCCTGCAATGTCTCTCCAACACTCCTTCAACAGTGATGCTGAGCATCATGCACTATCATGACTAAAGATATTCAGATACTTATATCACGATGGCCTAAGTCACAGCTAGTTGTAAGGTTTAAGGCATGCTGTCACTTGGTGCCACTGTTTTCAAATAGTGGAAAAATAGATTGTTATCTGCAGGGTTGTTAAAGTGTCAGCAGGTGACATTGTACAGATACAATGATACACATGTATGTGCTTGCAAATCATTGAGTCAGTCAGCTCTACTGGTTATCTGGCAAGAATTCAGACTATTGCTCAGTGATGTCCATGGCTATTCTTCATGGTTCATCACTCAAGATAGTGATCTGACACTTGGCACCACTATATTTTACTATAGAGACTCCAATGAATGCTACCTTATTGTCACTTTACCTAGCTTTTACCTTCCTGTACAATGGCAAGTCAATTATGTGACTAGGCAAAATGTATGGACATCACTTCGAGGAAAGTATCACAACATTTCACAGTTTCACAAAAGCTTATGAAATTCAACTTTATTTATTGATGTTATTTTGGAATCTTTCACTGCTTATAACTTGTCCAGCATTTGAGCAAGAAATTAGAGAGCTGACACACACAACCTCTTAGAGAGTTGACATACATGATCTCTTTTTTCCATATTGTTTTTTCTCCAGTTGGCATCTCATCCTTCAGGAATATACCCTGTTCATAGGGATATGGCCTGATCAGACTGAATCCAGCCATCATTCAGTTGACTACTGGGTTTTTCTCCAACATTTGTTTTCCCTCCCATCTCCCCTGGTGGTGGCAGTGCCTCTGTCAGCTTAACAGAGCCACAGCTTCCACTGGGACAGGAGAAAGCTCCCTGGCCCAGCTAGCAGGAGTTTCTGTGTTGGTGAAGCCTGCCACCAACCCTCTGCAACTGAGAAGAATTTCCAAGTGGCTGCTGTCTCAGCCATGGTCTGCATCCCAACGTGACTTCCAGGGCTCAGTTCTGAACCTGTGTTGTCAGCATGGAAGAGTGACACTCTGTTGCTGAGCCATGGGGGAGGCCTCAAAGCCTAATATTTAGGGCCAATGAACCTAAAATAATTTGGTGATATTCTGTTCTCTAGTTACAAACTTTTAGGGGCTTAAACTTCAGCAGTTTACATAATTGTGAAATGTAATTTTAACATTTCTGAATGTTTGGAGGCTTATACAGTACCTCAGCCACCTTTAAAAATAGAGTACTGAAATGTAGTACACTTCTGTATGGATCTTGGTAAAGTCATTGTTCCAAATTTGGTGTGATTTAGACAACTACATCTAGTTTACATAATTACAAAAAGTAATTTTTAAATTTCCAAATGTTAGACAGTTTATAACTCAGTCAACGTTGATGAGAGACATCCAAAATTGGGCAAATGTCTGTATGAACCTTGGCAATGACATTTAAAATTAGAAAGAAAGAAATAACTGAAATTTCAATTTTGTTGAAATTTCATTACATTTTTGTGGAAATTTAACAAAATTTCATGTAAGCAAAATCAGAATATTTCACTTGTAGATGATACAATTTGCCCAACCCTGGCAGATGATAAATATGATCCAACTGTCCATATCAAATAGTAATTTTTTTGTGAAGCTCCTAAGATGTTCTCCCCTTATGTGACTGATAATACTATGCAATACGTTATAATTTTTTTTAAGACTTATATTTTATTGAGGTTTTTTTTTCACTGAATATACAACCTACAATAAATTTATCAAAGCAATCTCCCAACCTGGTTGGAGCTAGCATAACAAATTGCTTCTTGTATTACAGACTAAGACAAGAAACAGACTTACTTGCATACATCATAAGGAATTGTGTCAAAGAAAGTAAAATGCTCCTGTTGCAGGTTCTGTCCACCACTGCACATTGCTGGAGACACATTGTTAGCTAACAATCACAGAAGTTTACCAAACTCACATAAAAAAATCATAATCAGCAGTTAATTAAAGTGGTAAAAAGTTGAATAATTAAAAATATATCAGTAAACAGAACTTCTATATCTAGGCCCCTCCGGATTTCCTTCTCAGAGAAATATGGGCTGGTGTGAAGGGAAAGTAATTATGCTTCCTTATTTGACTCCTGCTTGTGTCTTGTCTTTTTTACCTCTTTAGGGAATCCCCCAGTCTTAGCCTCCCCTCCCAGTTCTGCTGCACTTGGGCTGTTTAAAGCAAGGTATGGCCACCATATGTTGTCAAATACAGTTTTCTTACCCACTGATAGGTATGAGAGCTGCTCATACCATGCAAGTTTGTACATAATACCCTTCCACTCACCAGAAGTGGGCACCTCAATGGTTCTCCAACACCTAATTAACAATCCCTTGGCTTCCATTATGGCAGCCATAAACCAAAAGCACAGGGACTTATGTGTAACGGGAAAACACCTAATATTCCCCAGTACAATTAATGATGCATCTCTAGATACTTTAGACATCAAAGAGTGCTCAATTTTGACCAGAATTTGGTTCCACCATTCCTGTAGCATTAGACATTGCCACAAGATATGGAGCAGTGTGCCCACATGTTATCTACACTGCCAGTAAGCTGCTGTTCATATCAAGTTCATCTTTTTTAGTGGCATTGGAGTATGATACCATTGGTGCAATTCTTTAAGCTGTATCAATCTGCCTCCAGTATCCCTACAGGCCTCATGTGCATTTGCCCAGCAGCATTTCCACTCAGCCTCTGTGAGTTTGTGGCCCAGCTTTTCCCATCTCTCTCAGTGGTGATAAGTGGAAGGTATGTACTCATTCTGTAGCCATCAATAAATGGAGTCAATCTTTGGGTGGGGAGCTTTGGTATCTTCCACCTCCTGTGAGCCCTATAACATCCTCCCATACCCCTTGTATGAAGCTGGAGCTGAGATCCCACAAAACTGGTCCACACGCTGTGGATTTGCATATATTGCCACAAGTGTGACTTTGAGAGGGAAGCCTTGTTTTAAGTTCTGAAAAGTTTTTGAGGTATTTTGTAATAGTGGAGAACAGGTCACTCACTCTTTGTAATTCTTCTGCTTTCCAGTCTTGCCATGCAAGCTGTGTCCCACCTGTCTTCACATTTGGATTTTGTCACAATGTCCATAGGTAAAAAGGGATATCCCAAGGCTGCCCTACCACTGTCTTAATCTCTCCCTATACACGTAGGATGAAGACACGGATCTGGCTACCTTTATTCTTCCTGGACTGGTACCATAATAGAAGTTATGGGCGTATGCCTCCCCCATCTACTTCTATTAGTCCACCCACCTTGTCACTCCCCTCACTTTGTCCACATGCAGCCTCATCCTAATTTGCCTGAGGCCTATGGCCAAGCAGTATCCCTTAAACCAGGGTGCCCCAAAGCTCCTCTTGGTCCAGGGAGTGATAAATTTTGATGCTGACAGTCAGGTTCTGCCCCCTTCCTATAAATAAAATCATACACTATAGCAGATAGTTGCTCACAAAGAGTATCCACCATTCATAATGGAAGATACCTCATTAGGTATACTGTAGCACCTTAGGGAGAACCATCATCTGGAGTGTCTCCACTTGCCCCATAGAGTGAGGCAGAGGTGCTTCCATCTGTCCACTTTCTCTCTCAGACTTTTAACCAAAGGGTCAAAATTCACAGCCAGTGAATCCTTCCACCTGGGAAAGATTAATATCTCCAAATATTTTATGGTTCAGTGGCCCATTTCAGCCCTGTAGCTGCTAGGATCTAGCCTATGCACTTGGGATTCAGAGACATTATGTGCATTTTCCCTAGGTGTTTCTCAGTCTAGAAAGCTCAGAAAACTGGTTTAGCTGGGCTACTACAGCTGGGACAGAGACAGCAAGATCCAATACAGGGATAAGCGCATCATCAGCAAACAACATTGGTTTATAGGAACCTGCCACTATTTCCACACTCTGCACTTCTTTGGACCATATGAACCTTTGTACCAATGGCTCAATAGCAAGAAAAAACAAAGCAGGGGAGAGGGGACGCCCCTGCCTAGTATCTGTTCCCAATCTAAATGCTGAGGAAAGTCTCTAATTTGTCAGAACTGCCACTTGTAGGCTGGCATAAATGGTCTTAACCCAGCTAATGAAGGACTCCTCATCCCAAACACCCTCAACACTTCCACCAGATAAGGCCATTCAATAGAATCGAATGCCTTCTCTGTATCCAGTGCTACAGCAGCTACAGGGTCTGGTGAGGTTACAAGTGGCCTCATCAGGTTGACCAGCCTTTTGATGTGGTCTGCCCCATCGCTGCCTGACACAAACCCGACCTGATCGGGGTGGACTAATAATGGTAGCACCTTATTAAGCCAAGTTGCCAAAACCATGGCCAAAAGTTTGCAGTTCACATTCAAAAAAGAGATGGGGCAGTAGCTGGAGCACTGGAAAGGGTACTTCCCCTTTTTTTACTAGAACCAAGATGGTGGCATCATTCATGGTCTCTGCCAAAGACCTCTCCTTCCATGCTCCCTGCAAATGGTAGCAAGCAGAGGGCTGACTTCATCACTAACTACCTTGTATACATCAGCTACAAAACCTTCCAGCCCCGGTGCTTGCCTACTTTCATCTGCCCTATTGCTTCTTGCTCCTCTTGTGGGCTAATGTGGCCTTCCAACCTGCTCTTTTGCTCCTCCATCAGCTTGGGGAGTGTGATTGATCCTAATAACTCCAGGATAGCTCATATTTGCCCATCTGCCATCTGTATTTTACAGAAGTATAGCCCTTGATAATGTTCTCTGAATGCCCTATTGACTCCAGTAAGAGCCACCATCACACCTGCACTATTTCTAATACCTGGGATCTTGCCCTCTGCTGCCATTTACTCAAGATGGTAGGCAAGAGGTTGCCCTGCCTTCTCCAGCCCTTCCCAATAAGCTTGCTTAATATGGTACAGGCCGAATTTAGTTTGTTGCTTGTTGAGAGCATTTATCTGGTACCTAACTGCTCTCATGTCTTGCAACAGTGTTTGAGTTGTGTCTCCTTCTTTATGCCTTTTTTCAACTCCCAAAAGCTGTCCCTTCTCCTTCTTTTTTGTTGAAGTATAGGTTGTAATATGGCCTCTGAGATGGACCTTCAGCCCCTCCCATACCCATTTTTTCAGTACATTATAACTTATCGAATGCTCAAGGAAGAGGAAAAATTACACTTAAGATTTATTTCCCATCCTTGTTTTGGAAATAGCCTTCAATTGCCCTGCTTGTAGCTGTTTAGTAAGTGCAAAGTTTGCTTCTTACATACTTTGAATTCTTAGCATCCACAAGACAAATGCATCCCATTGATCTGTCCCCCATGTAGCCTGTCTTTATGATAGATTTAGTTGCGGTTGGTCCTGGTAGCTGAGGCAGGCAACATTTCCCACTATAGCTGCCATTTCATTTAGATACTGCATTATACAGTAGGAACAAAATGCACTTTACCCCAGGATTACAGGAATAATATATCTCAGTGCATATATTCAAGTTCAACCCAAGTTCATGCTCTGCTATGAATGCCACCAAGTTATACAAATGCTAATAGAATCATTTTAAGAGAGGTATAGAAGCAGTGTTGGAATTTCACTTTGTAAACTTTGGGAATGGGGGGGCCATAAGTAACCCCTCTTTAAATTGCGCTCTCATTCCCATTATAAGTCAATGGCAGTGATGCATGAGCTACCAAGGCTCACTTCAGAGCTGGGGGGGGCAGAGCCTTGGCAAGCCCCCTCTAATTCCAATACTTCATAGAAATCTTGACATTACTCACTGTCCTCCTATTCATTTCAACAATACATATAATCAACCACTGGTTACATAAGATAAACACACAGATAATGAATCCCTAAAACGTTTGACTTCCTGGTTCTTTTGTGTGTCTTTACTTGGTTAAAATGTTAGTGACTCATCTCCCAAGGCATTTCTATACTGTAATTTAACATAGAGAACCCTTCAACTATGTTTTTCTTCATAAAATGTAGAATGATGCATCTGATTCATGAGAATCGCTTAAGTCGTGGCCTTGGATGAATGAGAGCACACAATAATTGAAAAAAAATTGCTATTCTTCCTCATCAAGGTTACTTGGGCAAGCAGTCAGTTGAAACTATATTCTGAGATGATTTTAATTCACCATTAGTGAGATTCAGAGATGCAGTAATTATATACTTTTATTGTTTTCTTTATAGCCTTTTCAAGGAAAAAAAAAACGTGAACTAAGCCTGAAAAGTAATAGTTAAATCTAGAGGAAAACTATTGTAAGCAACCCTTGTAGGTAGAAAACAAAGGGAAAAGGCTTGTGTAAATAATGTATTGTTGCTCTAGCCAGCGAGTCATGTCATCATTTATAATAACAGTATAGTACACTGTATATTTCCTTTTGGTTTTTAAGCTATTTTTCAAAAGCATTGCCTCTGATGATTACTAGTCAGAAGCCGAAAAACTGTTTAAAGCAATTTTAAAGAAAGAAATAAATCATGTTTGAAATCCAGTAGTTTATCATTTATTGTGTTTTATTATATTGTAGTTTTATAACAGTAGCATTGTCTGGCAAAATGTTTCAACACAGCACACAAACTATAGTGTACGATACATACTGTATGTTACTGAATGGCAATATAATGTAATTTATTTTACATTTTTCAGGTCGACTGCACATTATATTACACCAACAGCAACTGCATCCCACCCTTACTTCTGCTGCTACCTTAACACTTCAATAAATTTTACCATTGGGGAGCTGCAAGATTTTACTTCTGTTAGCTAAAAAAAGTGAATCTGTGTTTGAGAGAAATAGTCTGACTGCTTGCAGAAATAATTATCTTATTAATGGTGAAAAGAAACCCCAAGACCATTGTCAATGTCAAAGACTACACTATTACAATTTACAGTACATTTTCAAATACATATTAATGTGGAAGGCACAAACACAATGCAGGTTAAAGACTGAGGTATGTAATGTATTCTTTACATCAGTAGGAAGTGATTGTGTTGGTTATAGAATACTGTAGCAATATGGTGAAAAATAGAAAATAATTCAGTCGTCCTGCTTAATGCTTATGTACTGAGAGAAGCAATATCATAACAAAACACTGGATAGAAAACGGGATGTGTTAATATTAACAAATGCGTTTTACCAACAACCCAGAATAACAAAAGTCTCCAAAGGGATTGATTCACTAATGAATAACTGCCATTGCTTCTGTCTGGTAGGTGTGTTAGAAGATGTTGGCCCACAGCATGAGTAGCTTTGCACCATGGTCCACCAGTATTACATTTGATCCTGTCCATACTGGAGTGCTGCATAGTCTCTTCATTCTTATATCTTTTTGTGGTGGTCCAGTGCTTCCAGTGCTGGTGGTTGTGTGTGTGTATAGTACGTGTTTGCGATTGTGTGTATGTGTGTGTGTATGTGTGGGAGGGGGTTCACATCAGCTCATTGTGTTTGTCTCCTCCATGGTCATGGCACACTAGCTGACCCATACAACTCTAGAACCCAACATGACTGGGGCCTAATATTTAGAAAATGGGGTAAGAGCAATGCAGCCATTTGTGATGCACTTTCCCCCTGAACACCTTCTGGCACCTGCAATATTCAGAGAATAACACTCGCCAATGGAGCAGCACTATCCAACTGAATATCAGTCCTTGTTGACACAGTACTAAGTGAATCTGTGTTACTTTGATACAGACCAGGGCTGCATATGGCTCACAAGGGATAGTGAACCCTGAACTGGGATAGCGCCAAGTCCCCCATGCGCTATATTTCACTTGAGCAAGCAAACATTCCCATTGGGCAGGCACACTGCTAAGGGGCCATTTGCATGTACATTATGTGCTCATTTGCATGTGCAGTGGCCCCTTAGATGCACTTATTCAGTTCACAAGAGAGCCCTGGTGATCCAATGGTTCCCCCAACCCCCCAATTGTCCATTTTCTCAATTTAAAGTATTCCGTGATGTACACTGGTTCCCCCCACCCCTGATTGCCTATTGTCTCTATTTAAAGTATTCCCTGATGACCTGTGGTTCCCCCATGCACAATCACCCATTTTCTCTATTTAAAGGATTCCCTGGTGGTCCAGTGGTTCCTCCACCTCCCCCGATCATCTGTTTTTTTTTCTATTTAAAGTATTCCTGGTGGTCCAATGGTTCTCCCATCCCTGATCACCCATTGCTATATTTAGAATATTCCCAGGTGGTCCAGTGTTCCCCCCAAACAGCCCTCCACCCAACCTTCCCATTCACATCCCACCTCCCTGCACCCCCCTTAGCAAGGAATCAGGTGCTCATCACAGCTATGTCAGTAACTGGCACAGCCCTCCTTTTATCTCCATGGTCAGCCATGTTATGAGCTGTCACTGAGCCTATGTACTGTAGAAACAGCTGTTTCTAAAGTATACATGCTCACAGACAGCTGATATGGTGGCTGGTCATGGAGGTGAGAAGAGAACTGTGCTAGAAATCATACATAGCCTGTATGTAACTGTAAGAAATACCAGACACCATGGTTAGGGAGTACATGTAGGTGGAATGTGAGCAGGCCTGTCGGGGTGGGGGGGCTGTTCGTGGGGGAACACTAGCCCACGACCTACTTCAAATGCAGAAATGGGTGATCAGGGAGTGGGGTGGAACCACTGGATCTCAGGGAATACTTTATGTATAGAAAATGGGTTGTCTGGGGGGTGGGAGTGACCACTGTACCACCAGGGTATTATAACGTGAACAGGACTGGGAAATCAGTGGGGTTGGCTGCAGCATAGTCACCCTGTCTTCAGGGGGTGGGAGCAAAGGTTCAGTGCTCAGTTAAGAGGAGGTTTTCAGTGGTGGTAGTGAGTGCTGCTTGTGGGTCAGTTTACCACCTCCACAAACCTTTGACCATCTTGCTGTGCAGGTAAGGCATAAGGATACCCCCTTCATTTGCATAAATGCGGCAGTATTTTAGCACCTTGGTGCTGACGGTTTTGGGAGGCACCCCCAAGGCCTATGAATGTGGCTCCAGCCAGAGCACTCATGCAAACCCAGGTTAGCACCTGCACTAACCAAGTTAGTGTAGGAGTTAACCTTTGAAAATCAGCCCCTTTCTCTGCTGTGAGCAACATACTGTATGCTGTTTATGCCAAGGGCATTGGGACTATGTGAAATATTAATTATGCTAGAGAACTTTAAACAAAAAATATACTTTAATTTAGCAAAAACTGGAGGCAAATTTCATGAAATCCCACTTTAATATGTAGGATTTCAGCAAGTATTTCTAATTTATGTTGTTAAGCACAGAACTTATTTCCATGGAAGTAACTGTTATCTCTTGTTATCTTTTAGGTATGTAGAACAGTTGTGTAAATGGGACAAGGATTGGGAGGCAACACTGGTGTAATTTGGAAGAAACAGTAATGTAATTAGAAGGAGACAGTGCTGAAACTGAAATACTTATGTAACTGAGACTAGACACTGGTGTAACTAAAAGAAGACCTGGGCATAACTGGTGTGGCGATACACTGGTGTAACTTGGAGGATAAAACTATCACAGCCCGAATAAAATACTGCTGTATCTGGACAAAAGCTGCCTTAACTCAGAAATGACACTGCTGTCGCTGGTGAGACACTGATGAAACTAGGAAGAAACACTGCAATAATTAGGATGAAAGAAAGGGATGTAACTAGGAGGATAGAGACACTGGTATATCTGGGAGAAGACACTGTTATAAGTGACAGGAAGCACTGAAATAATGTGGAGGAGATCCTGGTACAACTGGAAGGAAACAGTGCTACAACTGTGCAGATACAGTAATGCCATAAATAGTAGGAGACACTGCTGTAACTGGAGTGACCTGGTGTAACTGGGAACAGACACTAGTATAGCAGGAAAGAGGCACTTGTGAAACTGAGGCATTGGTATAACTGGAGGGACACTGATATAACTGAAAGGAGATGCTGCCATAACCTGGGAGAAACAGTGCCTTAACTGGGAGGAGACATTGATATAACTTGGAGGAGTCATTGGCATGTGACAGTGATACAACTGGGAGAAGGCACTGCAATAACTGGAGAGATAGTGTCCTTACTGATAAGACAGTGATATAAGGCAGAGAAGACACTGGCATACTTTAGCTGGAGAGATACTGCCGTACCTGAGAGGAAACACTGTTATAACAGGAGAGACACTGGACTAACTGGGAGGAGACAATGCTGTTACCGAGACACTACTGTAACTGGAAGTAGGCACTGGCATAGCTTGGAGATAATGTGGCAATAGTGTAGAATACTGGGAACACCTAGGAAGCTTGCCGTAAAGGCTTCCTGAATGCAGCACTGCTTTGGTCACATGCCTTATTTTGTTGTCAGTTTACTTAAGTTGGGGGGTTTTGCTCCCCACATCCCCCTTGTTTTTTGTTTTTTTTTGCAGGGTGATGTGGGTGCGAATCCCTACCCAAATAAACTAATAAAAGGAAAAGGAACGTGCGGCT
Organism: Neoceratodus forsteri; assembly: GCA_016271365.2. NCBI lineage: Eukaryota > Metazoa > Chordata > Ceratodontiformes > Ceratodontidae > Neoceratodus > Neoceratodus forsteri. Next base: position 1,633,977,109 of record CM028130.1, on the reverse strand, counting down.
GTACCTAATAGGAGAACCTCAGCTCTACGCTAATAGCGTAGGTCCTACATGTACCCGATATTCTACACTATCACTGATAATGCCATGCCTAGCAGCACCAGTGTAACTGGGAAGGCACCAGTGTAACTGAGAAGGCACTGGTGCATCTAGGAAGAGACACTGGCATACATAGAGAAACATTTGTATTGTAGAACCTAGAGGAGACACTGGTGTAACTGGAAGGAAACACTTCCGTAACTGGGACACTGGTATAACTGAGAGGAAGCACTGAAATAATGGGGGTGGGAGTCAGTGCCATAACTAGGAGAGAAACTGCTGTAACTGAGACACTGACATAACTAGGAGGAGACACTTATAAGTTGGAGGAGACACTGACTTAAAGCAGCAGTGCAGTGAAACTGGGCAAAAAATTTGATCCTACCTTTTTCACTATAAAAGACTCCAGGCATGTTCTAGTTTTTATTTGATGGTAAAATTTTCTAATTCCACCAAAATCTGATATTTTAAAATTTATCAAGTGATTTTTTGTTCTCAAGAAAAAAAAGATGACCACCAAATTTTGCATAGCAATAGCACTGTATACCGGGGAAAGGTTAGGATAGAGAAAATAAGGAAAAACTCATGGCACGCAGCATAGGAGGTACCTAGACCAGTACCTTTGGCAGGTACACTAATATCTTTCTTAACTGTAGCTGAAACTAGCGATTTTGGAAAAATATTTTTCATTGCATTGCTATTTTAGCTCTGAGACACTGGTATTGCTAGTAGGAAACAATAACATAATTGATATGAGATCCTGGTATAATTTTGAGGAGACACAGGTATTACTGGAAGGAGACATTGCCATGACATGTAAGGAAAACTCTGCTCTGACTGGGGTGAGCCTCTGTTGTAACGGAGGCACTGGTGTAACTTTAAGGAGGCACTGGTATAACTGTGAGGGGGCTAATGCCATTGTGGAAAAATTGTTGTATCTTTCATATACATACCTGGTATCTGCCCCCTTGACTACAAAAAAAAAAATCAAAAATCTAGAAAAGGACTTTCCCATTTGGAGTTTTTTTATGAAGGGGAGAGGAATAAGGTAGGACATCCTGGCTCATCATGCTACTGCTGCTACTGCTTACACTGGTCACTGCCACCGGCTTGTCCCCTTTTCATGCAGGTTCCTATCCACTGACTTTCTTCAGTGGGATTTTACCATGTCTACCACAGCCAAAGGTCCTTCCATTGTTCCTGCTTCCTTGATTACCACCCACCATTGTGCAAAAAATAAATGTCTCGGAGACACTAAGAGAGAACACAGTTTTGCACTACACCAGCATAGAACAGTAAGGTGTTCACAAAAGGTAATTAGAAAAGTGAACCACACAGTTTTATATTGAAAGTCATTAACATTCTTCAGGAAAACCTTAACACTCTGGTCTCCATTTGTGCATCTGGGTTTAGACTATTCAACTGCATGGTTAAAAATGGAATATAGTTGTATTATAAAATGGGAAGATATAAGGGTCCTCTATGATCCCAAAAATAGTATCAAAGAGGGGGTTGTAAGGAAATGGGAAGGTGTATATAAATATGAATATGTATATACTGTATTATAGGAGCCATGATGAGAGACTGTAAGCGCACGTAAGCACAGGTCAGGCTGCAGATGAAAGCATGACTGTAATCATGTACTCGAGGAACCGGGCTGTGGCTATCTGATGGCTTGGAAAGCTAACCTGTAATTGTCCAAGGTGAATGTGTAACCTTTACAAAAGGCTGAAAGTGCATGTAAGCACAGGTCAGGGGCTGGAAGGCCAGGCTGCAGAACTAGCCTGTAATTATGGTGATCACTCCCACTGACCATTCAAAAGGTGGGCTGCAAATGGAAAGGTACTGTAGGAAGAATGTGCACCCCTGCAGAGCATGATCAGACCATATATGGTGACCTACTGCTCATGCTGACCTGCTGTTCCTGGTAACCTGTTATTCACAGAGCAGCTCTGTATGTAACTAGAATGAGCCACCAGTACTTACTGTGTAACACCTGCAATTATGTGGAGCCTAACTGGTTTTGTAATGTGCTGAGAAAAACTGTATATAAGCTTTGTAAATCTGCACTGTTTTGGAGTACTCCCAGGAAGCTACACAGAGGAAAGTGTGGTTCTGTGCCTAATAAAATCTTATCAGACTCGGTGATTGCCTTGTCTCTGTCTCTTTTTGGGAAATCCTATAGCAGGTCTATTAGGAGTCCCTTGTCTTAACCTTACAGAAGGAAAAATCCTGTATTTTTGTTGGTTGCTAGCCATGCATTAGAAGCATTTAATGCACAGCTAGCAGCAAGTTCAGGTAACCACAGCTGCATTTAAAAAAATAGGTATTAAGAAGCCAAATGAAATGTTCTTTTTAAAATCAGTGCCATTTGTTTTTGCCACTAGCCACAAACTTGCTCAAACCGTGTAATCATCAAAGCACTCAATCTAGATTAGCAGCCTTTTTTATTACATAAATAAAGCTATTACTGTTTTTGTGTCTTCTTGTTTTTTTCTTGCCCCCACCTGTCACTCTCTCCCACCCACCGTTCTCTTGTTTGTGGAGTAAGAAGAAAACTGTCTTGAAGTTTTTGTCTTGTGTGGAGCCGCTGTAGTCTCTCCCCAGCTCCCGCCCGCATGTCTGACATTAGTTTAGCTTACTGGTCCCACTGCAAGTTCCCCGACCCCACCTGGCACTTATACCTGCTCACTAACCAAATGTTATTTATTTATTTATTGCTTCCCTGTTTTTCTGTGTGCAGCCATTGTGATATGTTCCCTGCTTGCCCATCTTGACTCTTACACACACACACACACACACTCTCTCTCTCAGATGGTGTACCAGGTGGTGTACAGAGTCAGAAACGGTCTTGTCTCTCCTCTAGTTCTCTTTCTACTCACCACATGTAAGCATCATAAGCTTGTTTTTACTGAATTTTTTCATTCACCTCTTCCTCTCAGTCCCCTCATGCCAGCGTAATCAGTGAACAGCTGAAGAACGTTTTTACAGAAAAAAAGTAAAAAGAACTTGCTGCTAAATCTTTCCTCTTTTAAGCCACAACTTTGTTCGTGCAAGTGCTCCTGGCTCCAACAGCCATGCAGTTCTGTACGCTCCTTTACGACATGAGTTTAAAACAAAATTGAGAAATATGTTGAAATGTGTATTATTTAAAGCCAGCTAATCTCTCAGTATTGCTGCAGCTGACACACTTTTTGTCTGTGATCTCAAACAGGAACAGCACACAAAAAACTACAACTACAGAAATCTACCAAGGGAAAAAAGTAAAAAGGTCTCAGGCTAATGCAGGTGGAGGAACTATTTTACATAAAACTATGAAAACCCCTTACAGAAATAATTATGTGAAATGTTTTCTTGCTGCCAACATAAAACCACACATGTGATATGCATGCTGCAAACATGATTTAAATGTTAAATTGGAATTGATTGCATGCATTCATTCCATCAGCAAGCAGCTTGAAGCAGTCCAGATTCACCCCAGGTACAGAGCTACAGTGGACATTGCTGCTTACACTACCTTTATAGGTAGTCCTTGTCATGTGACCTCTCACATGACCTGTAACTCTTTGGACTATCTCCTCATTTTCTCTATTGTTTTTATGTTGGCTTGTGCGTGTGCAGGCAACATCTTGTGGTAGTAGCACTTTCAGAGGTGTGTCAGTGTTGTGCCCAATGCAAGGGCCACTTTAGTGGGTGTGTCCCTCAGCCGCCAATCAGTGAGCACGCTGGCGATGACAGTAGTTTCAAAGACAGCCATGGAGTTGAAAGAAATCTGCTGCTCCAATAAGGTGCAGTTTCCTCATTGCAAAGGCAGATGACAAGACTCTGGCCATGTGCATTACAGTGCACAGTAATGCGCATGGCCAGAGTTACCAGTGGAGTTTCAGTGTACCTTTCCTGGTGAAACATTTCAATAAGTGAAATAGTCACAGCATGACTTTCCACAATGATGACTCCTGCCGCCCTACACACATTCCCCAGAAAGCCGACATCGGGGTGCCCAAACCCGAAGTCAGCATGTCTCCCCCATTATGTGGCACACTGGGAGCCCACCCCAGTGTGCCAAAACATGGCAGTCCCTGCCACCTGCCACACAGTCCCACAAAGTCAACATCAGGGTTGGCCAATTCTCATGTCAGTGTTTCCCCCCCCATTAATGTGGCACACTGGGAGCCCACCTCAGTGTGCCGAAATAATTGTTTCCAACACCGGGATGCCCACTCCCAGTGTCAGATGTGCTGCCCCCCAAACCGTCTATGTTCTTTGCTGACAATGGGGTGCCCAATCCCTGTGTTGGCAATGGCATGCACCCCATTGTGGCACACTGGGTGCCCACCTCAGTGTGCCTAAATGGTTTTTAATTGTTTCCCCCTGTAAAATAGAAAAACAGTCCCCCGTAATCTTTTATTTTATTTAACTCCCTCGTGGTCTCCCCATCCCACCCTCCTCTGTGCCACCCTCCCACCCCCACCCCATACTTACCTCTAGAGGTCGGGAGTAGCCATCTTCTGTGGCGCAGGACATGTCTGCACTCTTCAAAGGCCAACCACAAACTGAAGAAATGGCGGTAAGCTTTATAATGGGGGGTTTCAACTTAGGTTGATATCTCAGTCATTTTTTGGAATTTTGGTGCTACATTTTAAACATGGGGTTCTTGGGACCCCACCTCATGAACATTTCACTGTCATTTCATTACTTGATCCTGAAAGGTGATTTTGCAGTTGCTGCGCTGAATCACCTTTTGGTTATAAGGCCAGAAGACCCTAAGGCACATCGCGACACCTGTCAGTGTCTGTCTGCAGGGTAAGGTGAGGTGAAATGGTGTGAGCGTTATGGCCAGTGACCCAAAGGCACACCCCCCAATGCTTGTCAGTCTCTGTAGGGTGGGAGTGGGGCTGGTGTCAGTTCAATACTTCACTGCCATTCATATTATGCATCTCTCTAACAACTGCACAACCAGTGCCAGTAAGCCAACATTCGGCATTGACAAATGCTTGTTTATACTACTTCACCACTAGGAGTCACTGTTGTACTTACTAAGTTCCACTGCAACTGTAACATAATTTAACCCTTCCTATATTAACTCATAGCTTTATCCTGTGCTAACTCAATTTTAGCAACTGTGTCCCAAGTGGTCCTCTCTATCCCATCCAGGATTCAAACCATTGACCTCCCTCCTGGTACCCATTAGGCCATCTAAGTGTCTCAGTAACAGCATTGTCTCCTCCCAGTTAGGCCATCCAAGCAGCTTCACCTTATCTTGGTTGTTTATGTCCCTTAAGCCCTTTTATTGTAAATTGTTTTGTTTAAACTCCTACTTCTGTACTAGTGCATTCAAAGTATTGTTTGCTCTGTATGCCACTCTCCTTGTAACCCTCCCAACCAGGTTACACCATGAGACAAGCAACTTGTTGTTCACTGTGCATTCTTGGTGAGTCATTTCATTAAATAAATATGAATCTCTGATCCTTCATACTGAAGACTGTCACCCTACCACTGCGCTACCGGTTCCTTTTCAACTGCTCCTGAACTTTTTCTCACACTTATTCTTCTTCTCTACTCTTACCTAGCTGTTAATGCTACTACGTAACCACCATATGGTCTCCTATCAACCTCTCTGTGTTCAGCCTTTGTCTGATCTTACCTCTCCCCAATACACCTTCCTCCACCACCTCACTTCTGTCTTTGCCTATATGCTCTAATTTCTCTACTGCTGCTGTCTCTGTTACAGAGAGTGCTTCTGTATCCCTCTCACCTAATTTTCTGAACCAGACTGACAGCCTACCTTACCCCCATTTTCATCTTTGTCACCTTTTGCATCAACATATTTTCTCTCTCCCCCTTCCTGTTACTGATACTAAAAATTCCCATAAAATACAACCACCCCCCTTAAATGCTTAAACGTGTGTTAGTTCATATAGGTCTCCTCCTACTTCTTCTTTTTGGTAACATCCACCCTAGCCCTGGACCCGGCTCAGTGGCCTGCCCCTCCACCCACCTCACAGGTGGGCTAACGCTTGCTTCAGTAAATATCTGTAGCCTGACATTAAAACATGACCTACTCCAAGCTTTGGTTGTACTTCACGAACCGGATGTCCTCTTTGTGGTAGAGACCTGGCTGTCCCCCACTATACCTGACTCAGCAGTGGCCCTCAATGGCTACACACTTTACAGGGAGGATAGGTTGGGTAAGCGTGGTGGGGGTTGCGCCAGCTATCTAGCCAACTCTTTACTAGGGCAAATGCTCCCATGCTCCCTACCTGGCAATACTGCACAGGTCCTGGTGATTAAAATTGCCATTGGTAAAAGTGGAAATAATCTCACTGTGCTCTCCATCTGTATCCCCCCATGATCCACCAAGCTGGGGTTTCATGCTGTCCTGGACTAGGTTTCCCATCTCCCCTCTTGGTCAAAGGTTATCCTACTCAGTGATATCAACATTAACTGGTTAGCCCCTGCCATGTCTTCTTTTATGGATGCAGCTGCAGCCCTGAACTTGTCGCAGGTCGTATCCTTTCCCATTAGGATCAAGTAGAAAACAGGAACAAGCACTCTCATTGACCTTATACTCACTAATTGTCCTAAAAGACTCTCTTGCACTGAAGTCTTACCTGACTCATTGAGCTACCATTCCCCTAGCCTCTGCCAGTGGTCGAATGGTTCCATTAAAATCCCACCTATTTTGTCCTCTCAATGTACCCTTAAAAAAGGCATGCTTGATCAATTCCAAACCTACCTTCTTAACTGTGATTGGTCCCCTCTTGAATCTGCCACTAACATTGATGATGCCCTTACATACTTTATCTCCACTTTTAACTCTGCATGCAACATTTTGGCCCCCTTTGTGACACAAAGGTCAAAAACCTGGACAATCCCTGAGTAACCCAGGCCCTTTTAAAATCAATGGCCCACCAGGATAACCTTTGGCATAAGGCCTGGGGTCTGGACTTCCTGCAGTTAGAAAGCACTATCAGGCAGACAAAAATGTCTGTACTTGGGAAATTAGATGCGCTAAAGCTGAGTACTATACAATCAGCCTTTCTTTCTCCTGGGGTGGGGGGTATCATGTCATAAGAGTGACCCAAAATGAGCAACTAGAAATATAGTGACTAATTTTAGGTGCTTTTGTAGTGGGCTACCCTGCATAATAGCTAGGGTATGGGATAGTGACCAGGGGGAAGGGCGAACGGAAGGGAGGAATAGAGAGAGGAAGGGTAGGGACAGGGAAGGGGTTTTCTGGCACTGGTATACCTGCTGCCTCTGAGCTAGCCATGATGTGGCATGGTGGTGTGGGAGGCTAGTTCTGGAAGAGCAGGTACTGGGTTCGAGACCGGGAGCGTGTTACATTTGACACAGCTGTGAGCTGTGGCGCTTAATTTGCAATATCTGGATTTGACCCTCCCCAACATACACCCCGGAGTTGAAAATCTAATTCAGGGTGTGTGGGTGGCAAAACCCCCCATGAGGGGGGGCATGGATGTGTGCAGCCCCCCCAGCAAAAATACTTTTTTTTACATCTGGAAGTTGGGTTGTACTTTTTTTTACATCTGGAAGTTGGGTCACCTTAAAGTGTATATCAACGATTTGCTTTTCAGCGATATACACTCACCATAATAGTGATCGCTGTTTTGCAATCAGTATTATGACATGGAACCTTCCTGGGGTAATAGGACTAAGTTCTGACAAAATCTTAAGGACCTAATGGGTAAATCAAATACCTCCCCCTCTTCCTATTAAAAATCAATGGAGTTACTACTGAAGACCCACTGCTCATAGCAGATACATTCAATAATGCTTTTACTGAGCAAGTACTGTTCTCCCACTGGATTTCTTCAGTGACCGCACTAACCCCTCTTTCCCCCCTCCATCATCTGCTCCTACTGGCATCCCTCCCTTTTGCTCCAGAGTAATATCTCCAAGTGAAGCTAGATCCTACCTTTCATGAGTTTTGGGCAAGTCCAGATTCAGTGGCGAATCTCTTGATCTAAAATTACTTCATTTAACATTTGATGCAGTACTCCCACCCCTCACCAAAATACTTAATCTTTCTCTCTGTCTTAGTCAGTTTCCCTCGCAGTGGAAATCTGTGATAATCACCCCTGTTCACAAGAGTAGTGACAGAACTGCCCATGGTAACTATAGCCCCATCTCTCTCCTTCCCCCCTAGTTCTAAAGCCCTTGAAAGAATAGTGAATGATCAAATCTCTGAATATCTTGACAAGTATAATCTGCAGTGTAGGCAACAACATGGCTTCAGGAAGGGCCACAGTACTTCCACAGCCCTTCTGGAGTTCACTAGTTTTATACATAAAGCTCTGGACTGGGGTCACTTGGTTGGGTCTGTGTACAAGGACCAAATAAAAGCATTTGACACGGTCCATCATGGCCTTCTCTCTGCCTCCCACTCAGGGCTGGGCCTATCCTCTGATGCTACCGCCTGGTTTGATAGTTACCTCTCTGGGAGGTCCCAGAAGGTTAAAATCTTAGATACCCTCTCTTCCAGTAAGCCAGTTCACTCAGGGGTTCCACAGGGTTCAATTCTTGGCCTGCTCCTGTTTAGTCTTTTTCTAAATACCTTTCTCCAAGCCCGCTCTGTCAACGTACTCCTCTACACAGATGATGCAGATATTTTCTCTAGTTACTCTGAACCCTTATACTTGAACAATGCCTGCAAAATAGCTTTACACAAATCGAGTCCTGATTTTCTTTTCATAAACTTATCATTAATTACAAAAAAAACAAAGTAATGCTGCTTGCAAAGCACCAGAATAAACATAAAGGAGTGTCACTAGACATCCAAAATAGTCAACTCTCATTATTTGAGCAGGTTAGGAGCTTTAAATATCTCAGGATCACCTTAGACTCCTCCCTCCCCTACCAAGAACATATTAATCTGGTTTGCAAAGCAGTAAACACCAGAAATGGCCTCCTCTGCAGCCATAGGAGCTGCCTGAAAAATGACGCTCTCCGCCTGGCTGTCACTAGTTCCATTCTATCCCTAGTGGATTATGGTATAGTAGTCTATGGATCTGCATCTGACACTGCTCTTAAAAGAATACTGCTTTCCCTTAATAAACCATGTCACCTCATAACAGGATCACCAAAGCTAACCAATACCTGCGATCTTTACAGTCAAGTGAACTGGCTAAACTTTAAGGGTAGGCTAGACTATCACACCTACTTATTGGCCAAGCCGCTTACCACCTCACTCTCTTCTCAGTCCAGCAGCTCATCTCCCCTTCCCATATCCCTTGTTCAAGCTCTGATAAAACTATCTACCTAGGCCCTTTCTGTAAAACATCCTTAGGGCAGCCAGCGTTCTTCCACAGGGCCCCAGTCCTGCTCAATGACCTGCCTTCTCTGGTTTCCTCTACAGTTAAATTGGGCCCCTTTAAAACTAAACTTCACCAGCACCTAGTCTCTGTAAATAGTTGTGACTGCTCCTAGCCTTTACTGGTCAATCTGGGACTGTTCATGACTTGTCCCTCAATTTCCCCCGGCCTCCACACCTTATCTTGGTCTAATTTCTCTCTCCCCACTCTGTTCTCCTCCTGCCCTTTACTCATCCTTTACCTGCACTCTTTCCTATTCCTCCTTCTCTACACCTTATACCCCTCTACTTTTCTCCCTACCCCCCAGCTGTCTCACAACTCTCTTTAACTGACTTCCTTCTGGTCTCCCTTTCCTTTCTTTAATTTATTATCTGTTTACTCAGTTAGCTAGCACTGCCTGCACCATGTTTGTTTCATTATCATGCACTCCACCCTCAGTTATGCTGCACTTATGTATAATGGACTGCATTACTTGTATACTATTATTCTATGTATTACATACTGTATTAATTTCCTGTAATGTTTCTTATCCTGTCTGTTTTAAATCTACTCACCGTGTTTGTTACTTTGCCATGCACTCCACCCTCATTTATGATGCACTAATGCATAATGTAGTGCATTACTAGTATAATCATATCCTATGTATAATGTCCTGTATTAATCTTCTGTAATTTTTTTGTAACCTGTTTGTAAATCTGATCTGGATCCTTTGCAAAAGAATTTTTGACTCAAACGGTTGTAACTCCAAGACTTCTATAAATAAATAAATGTGGCATGTGTGCAGCAGGCAAGTGCAGAAATCATGCTTTATATGTTAAATTGGAACAGACTGCACGCATGTGGCATGTGTGCAAAAAGCAAGTGGTCACTGATAACTGCACACATAAAAGTTAAGTGACTTGCTCAAGATCACACAGTATATAAGTGGGGGTTGATGAGATTCAAACCCAGGTTGTCAGGTCTGTGGGTTTGCAGTTTAGAGTTTTTAACCACTAAGCTATACTGCCTGCATACAAATGGCTTGCTTGTCCTTCAGTACAAATCTGCATACTTCTGCATGCATGCAACATGCTTATAGCCACTGATATACTTTTTAGTTTTCTTGTCCCCCCTCAACTCAGTCAGACAGCTGAACTGTAGCACACATACCAATGGAAACACATGTGGTTCTTCTCACTCCCACTACACACAGAGTTACCCACAAAACTACTTAATTACTTCTCTCTGGTTTGTACTCCTACTATTTTCTCTCTACAGTTTTGAATGCTTCCACGCAAGCATACTTTAAGGGGAAACACAAAAGTAGCAATAACTCGACACCCACCCACATGGCCAGCCCCCCCCATGCACACACACTGTAGTGAGTGTGGCTACATTGCTACAGACAACCCACCAAGTATAGATATAAGTCGAGGGTCTCTTACCTGAGAACTTGGGAGCCAGAGGTAGGAGTCTTTAAGTGATTATGTCCATGGGTCAGAGTGCTGGGGTGTACCCCCTTGAAATGAATACAGTTATTTTTTATTACTATTTTATACATTATGATGATAAGTTGGAGAATAATGAAGGCCACTGTTCTACAAACAAGGCTCTTGTTAGTCAAGCAGTGGCCTTCATTAATCTCCAACTCTCCATCAAGAATGTATAAAATAGTAATAAAAAATACCCCCATTCATTTCAATGTGGCACATCCCTGAACTCTCCCTTGCCCTATATTATAATGTGCCTGAGTGTGGGAATGTGGAGGTCAGCTTCGCTGGGGAGGGGGGAGACATAAGCCTGACTATAGTGGGGCTCCAATAGTCTGTGCATACCATACCACTCAACTGTCCCTGAATGCAAGGGACTGTCCTCATTTAACCCCTGAAAACTGCTCTGCCCCTCATACATCCCTTATGAAAAACATGCTGCTCACATAGAGGATGTTCTGTAAATTTAGATTTTATGGTAGGGGCACTATTTCAGATTTTAGCGGGGGGAGCCAACAACCAGTGGAGGCCAGGTGCTAGTTAGCCCCTATGTGGCAAGCTCTGGAATGTCTGGATAGTCTCTAAAGGGTAAAACTTATTTGTTGTGACTGTTGTGAAAAGTGATATGCAAAAAAATTCAGTTGTGTAAGATTCATCTGTCTATACCCTGGAGCACGGCATCAGATTTGGGTTTAAACTGAACCAGTTACTAACCAATTTCTTTCCAGGCTGAAGTTCTGATCCCACCCCTCAAAATAAAACTTTTTCCAAATTTCTCTCCCCAACCCCTTTCTATTCAATACCTATTCCATATGCATTGTGAAGCCACCCAAAGGAGCAGAAACATGAAAACACATCAATATTTCAGTTCTTCCTCCTTCTCCAATCCCCCTGTAAAAAAAAAAATATTTACTTTTACTTACTTGGCTATCTGGTCAGAACCTGCAGCCTAGACCAGTGTGCCACCAGCCCAGTGTTCATTCTGCTCCTCCTCCTCCTCTATCCTTCTGCCAGAAGCTGGATGCTGGAACTGACCATCTCAGGTCCTTAACATGGTCTGTGACAAAGTCACCTCACCAACCACACCCACCCAATCTGTATTGATTGCTTCTTGCTTGGATGCTGCTGTGGCTGCTGCTGCTCTGCATTGATCAAAGCCTATGAAGGCTGCCCACACTGCCGTCACTGCTGCTGCGAGGCCTAGCTTGCTGCTGCAGGGTGGCGGCACTGTTTTTTTTGTGAGGTGAGCCTAGTAGATTAAGTAGGTAGCCTAGTCTCGAGTTAGCTTCTAGCTCACTCCCAGGCCCTTCAGCCACTGAGGGAGACAGACTCACTAAGAGTAGACCAACAAAAATATGCTGTCACAACACTGCTATTGAGAGTTCAGTGCTCACCAGCTCCTCCATGTTGTAGTGTGCAGCCTGTCTACTCTGTGGTGGGAAAGGCAGTGTCCCACTCACATGTCTCATGTGCTCTTGCTTGGTTGGAGCTCCTACATCACAAGTGATGGTGCCACCTGTTAATAGGTGAAGAGAGTGGACAACACAATACAGACACTGTCAAATCAGGCATGCAACTGCAGCATGTGCGCAACACAGGCCAGAGGGGCACATATTGTTCAAAAGATTAAATCCAAATAAAATGCCATAATTGCCACATCATTAGAACAACCTAGGCACAATTGCTAGGGGGGACAACTGCCCTCCTCTGTCCTAGCTAAATGGCACCCCCTGTTTATGATAAAAATTAATTCTCAGGGGCTAACATCAGTACAAGTCAATACAATGGTTTCCATTGTGTTCTGAGGTACCGTATCTCCATGTTACAGGATGTGTCCTGATCATTGTGAGGATTAGTGTCCCTCATTGTCCCTGATTTTGAGTGTCCATGTCCCTCATTTCAGTTACAAAATGTGAGGTATGGTGCATACTTCCAAGACCATGCTCAGTGCAAAGAGTGCTGAGCGTGGCCATAGTGTATATGCTCCAAACAGAATGACAAAGAGAAAGTAAGCGAGCCATAACAGGCATGGAGAAACACATTCATTGCTCTAAATATGCACAAGGGGATTTGGATTTGCATGGCCCAAAACAAAAAGGACAGGCTTCACAACACAGAGGCCTCTCTTCACACATCTGGAATGGGGGATGTTGGTTGACTATATCCTAGGCAATTAATGCAGCAAGCAAACAATACTTTACAAATTAATTTCAATTTAATGACAAAAATCAAAAGCCATTAAACAACTTGCAAAAGGATCACAATTAATGAGTTTAACTAATTTTGATGGGGAATGAATGAGAAGGTTATTATAGTAGCTCTAATTGCTAGCAGTAGTATAAGAAATAGAAACTGATGTGTTTTTTCAGACGAGATTTGCACCAGCTTATTCACTTCACACATAGCAAGCATGCACCATGTAAACCCGATGTGAATTTTAAATGATGTTCACAGCGGCTTAACTGCTGCACTCATGTCAAGCCTGCAACACGTAAACCTGATGTAATTTTTAGAAGATGTTCACATCAGCTTACCTGCTGCACACATGTCAAGCTTGCAGCATGCAAACCTGATGTGCATTTTAGACCTGGTTCACAAAGGTTCACTTTGTGTATGTGAACAGCATGCAAGCATTGCACAATTAAGCATGTAGCATGCATTCTGCATGTAAGCAGCACACTTATATTTCTGCAAGGGAAGATCCTGTTTTGTATTATTTTAAACTATGAATGTTACTTTTTTCATGCCTATTAAAAAACAATTCCATTTTATAAGCACAATAAGACACTTCGAGGGTGTGTGCATTAGACAGTTCTAACACATGGCCAGGGTCTGAAGGCATTTGGCCTGTGTCCTTGTGCCTTACTATACCCCTGGCCATGCATTAGAACTGTCTAATGCACCCCCCTTGTGTCTTATTGCTTGCGTAATATCTGGTTATACAGAAAGAACCAAAGCTGAACTATACTATATTGACAAAGAACCGTTGATTTGGAATTGGTACCATTTGTGAAATAACAGTGCTATCATCATCACTGGCATGAGCAACAGGTATAAACATCTGCTGGTCCACTTGGGGTTGGTGGGGGAAGTCCAAACAATAGGACAACTGACCTGCCAAGGAGGAGGAGGAGGAAGAAAAGTAGTGGGTGGAGTGGCTGCAATGAAGTAGTCTTGTTGGACTCCATAGTTAGGGTATCGGAGGTAGTAGCAACAATTTAAAATTATTTATAAGATTGTAAACATCCTTTATGTCACCTTTCTCTGTAATAATTTTCACACTGTCTCTTCTACGTACAACCTGAGAGTTCTAAACAGGCCTTTCTGTCTTCCAAATGTAAAATCTGATTATGGACAAAAATATTTTCCCTTCACATAGCCTCATTATTGGAATTCTCTATCTCATGATTTGAGGATTTGTAACATTCAAGAATCATTTATGAAATTGTTTGTCTTCCTTTATCAATATTTGTAATGTTTTAAGTTAATTGGTGTTGATAAAAAGGTTTTACATTATTGTATTTTTTTTTTTATATTCTGCTCACAGGGCATTATAAACAGGACCTTGGTTTTAATGAACCTTCCTGCACTCTGAAAAAAATAAGAAATGAATAAATAAAGTGCACGTGACATTGCTGGACTGATATGATATGTCAGATGAGGTTGTTTGCCTGCCTGTAAAAAGGCTTGATTATTAAGTGATACCACGGGACACAAAATGTGTTTGTGGGAGTAGGTGGGCAGAGTGTATGTGGACAGTGCTTGCCTTTTAACAACTGAGTCACACCACAACTTTGTTTACATGGCTGGTAATAAGTTGTTGGAGAAGCACTCCTGTTTACACGCACATCTCTTGCTCCACTGAGAGCAACATACAGTATGCTGAGTTCACACATGCGCGTTAGTGCCCCCAGAGGAAGTATATCACTGCCAAAGACAGCAATGTGATGGATACAAATGTTGTCTCTTGACAGGAAAGCAGAGTTCCTGGCTATCCTATTTTTCATCTTCTTATGTGATGTTAATTATGCAGATATGCAGATTTTCATTAATTTTCTTAAGCACAAGTCAGAGATGTCTCAGGAACATCTAGTGGAGGCTAGTTATGCTAAGATACAGGCATATTGTGACATTCAGATGTGCCAAGTGTATCTGGCAAGCACAATTAGGCCAGTTATGACATCATAGTGGAGAAAGCAAAGGTGTGGGCTGTGGTGTGAAAGCATCATTTTACTGACAGTGTTTAGACAGAACATTTTAGAATGACCTGATTGTCATTTGAGTCACTTTTGTGATGATGACGCCCAGTCTCTTTCTTCCCTTGTGACTGCCAGCAACTCCCCTCCCAGGCTATAGGTGGCTTCAGGGTTTCTCTTCCCTATGTGCATGATCTTGCACTTCTTTGCATTAAACCCCAGTTGCCAGTCTTCTGACCATTTTGCTAGTTTATCCAGATCTCTTCTCATTCTGCCCACCCCATCTGGATCATCTACTCTGTTGCAGATCTTGGTGTCATCTGCAAACAGACAAACCTCACCCGCCAGTCCATCTGCAATGTCACTGATGAAGATATTGAAGAGGACTGGCCCCAGGACTGATCCCTGATGTACCCCACTTGTGACTTGCATCTCTTCTGACTGTATACTGTTTATCACCACTCTCTGTTTTCTGCCGGTCAACCAGTTTGCCACCCAGTTGACCAATGTCTGACCCACCCCAAGCCTACCCAGCTTATTAATCAATCTTCTATGTGGAACAGTATTGAAAGCTTTGCTGAAGTCAAGGAGGTGACATCAACTGCTCCCCCTTTGTCCACCACTCTGGTTACCTAGTCAAAGAAATCTATGAGATTAGTTTGACAGGACTATTCTTTTTGTAAACCCATGCTATCTTGGATCCTGTGCTCCTATGGATTCCAGGTGTTGCACTATTCTTTCCTTAAGGAGTGTCTCCATAATCTTGCCCACTACTGAGGTAAGACTAACTGGTCTGTAGTTCCCTGCCTCCTCCTTGCTACCACTCTTGTGGACGGGATCACATGAGCCCTTATCTACTCTTCTGGGACCTCTTCTGTGCTCAGAGACTCACTAAACAGTTCTGCTAATGGTTCTGCTAGTTCCACCCTTAGCTCCTTTAATACACTGAGATGTATGCCATTAGGTCCCATTGCCTTGTCCACCCTGAGCTTATCGAGCTCTTGTAGGACCCTTTCTTTTGTGAAGGGACTAGAGCACACCTCCCTCTCCCCTGTGTCCATGGTGATGAGCTGTGGGCCCTGCCCTACCTTCTCTTCAGTAAATACTGAGCAGAAGTATCTATTTAGGATAGATGCTTTTACATGGTCCTCCTCCTCACATGCTCCCTTATCCCCTTTGATCTTAGCAATACCCCCTCTGGACTTTCTCCTTTCACTAATGTATCTATAGAAAGTCTTGTCACCTTCTTTTACTGTTCATGCTAGTGTTTCCACAATTTGGGCCTTTGCCTACCTTACTGTCTTCCCTGCTTCCCTTAGGGAAGTTTGGTATGCCTCCCTATCTTCATCCTGCTGCGTTCCCTTGTATTTCCTGAAGGCCAGCCTTTTGGCTCTGACCTTTTCTACTACTGTGTTTGAGAACCAAAGTGGTTTCTTTCTTCTTTTGCACTTTCTTTTCTCACTAACACAATGGGATGTTGCTTCAAGTATTGCATCTTTAATGCTTGCCCACTTTGCCTGTACCCCCTCACCTGTATTTCTTTTTGCCAGGGCTAGCTTAACTCTGTTGGCCATCTTATCAAAGTCAGCTCCTCTGAAGTCCCATATTTATGCCTTGGAATGGGATGATTTTGTTCTAGTGGCTAAATGGAACCATATCATGTGATGGTCACTGGCACCCAGGTTACCTTCTACCTGGAGATCTGTGAACCTTTCCCTGTTAGTCAGTACTAGATCTAGGATAGCTCTGTCTCTTGTGGATTGTTGTACCGGTTGTTTGAAGCACTCTTCCTGCAGGGAATCCACCATGTGTCTAGTTCCAGCAGATGTCCCTGCTGGTATTGACCAATCTGTATCTGGCATGTTGAAGTCTCCCATTATCAGAACCTCCCCTTTAGCTGTCATGTTTTGTATATCTTCTAACAGTAACATGTCTATGTCCTCCCCTGGTCTGGAGGCCTGTACACAACCCCAGTTCATATGACTGTCCCATTTCCTGTTTCCAGGGTGACCCACAGTTCTTCTGGCTTCTTATGTGTATTCTGAATTTCTGTAGATTTGATATTTTCATTGACATAAAGGGCCACTCCACCCCAATTTTTTGCACCTCATTCTCTTCTGAACAGTACATAGCCAGGTACTGAAGTCTCCCAAGTGTGGTTACTGGTAAACCATGTCTCATTAATGGCTACTGTGTCCAGTTTAGCCTCTGTCATTATTGCCTGCAGGTCTGGGATCTTGTTTCCCACACTGCGAGCATTTGTGTACATGATTTTCCATTGGCCAGATTTTGGTGTGTTAGTTGTTGGGCGAGGTCCGGTGTTTCCCCTGTGCATAGTTTGGGGAGCCAGACCTTTTTCTTTACCTGGTGATGCAAATAAACTACACACATGCTGAACTCCTGTTTGACCACTAGCTGAGGGAGGAGGGATGTTCTTCCCATTCGATGTATGGGGTGCTGCACCCCTCTCGTTTGTACCAAGCGGGATAGCGACTGTGATGTCTACAATGCTATTCCAGTTCTTAAGTATTAGGTCCAGTACTGCCACATATCTAGTAAGCTTATAAAATGTTTTAGTCATATTTTTATTTGAACTGGGATATCTCAATTCTGTAATCAGCTATCTGAGGCAATATGAAATGTATTCATTTGAGGTATCTATTGATTGGGTTTTTATTGGTAAGGAGTGTTGGTTGGTTGAATAACTGGACATTATGGAATGAATTTGTTAGAAAGAATTGAAGATGGAGAATGGGGGAGTGAAGTGACATCACTAGATACTGGTTCAGACATTTAATTTGTAATAATGGAAGACTGGGGTATGAAGGAAAGTAATTCTGTTCTGTCTTTGGGTGGGTGGAGAGTGGTGAAGGGGGAAGTCTAAGCATCCATTCTTGAGTAAGTTTTCAGCTGTGAAAACCAGGCCCTTTCACAAACATAGAAACATAGAAGTTGACAGCAGAAGGAGACTGCTAGGTCCATCTAGTATGCCCATTTGTTTTAGACCTATTTTGACACTCTAGTTGCCCTTTGTAGTCAGGGCTCCCTTGTGTCTATTCACGGGTTGATTATCACTGCTGCAAACTTTCAAATATCTTGCTACACATGTATTGATGAGGCTTCTTCCTCAGTTGCATAAGTGCATTGTTATTTTAGTATAACAATACATGCAAATAGGAATAATATCAAACATTTACCAAACACCTACATGAGCACATTTAAAATTAATAACCACAAAATATATAATCAAACACTTTTCCCAAAATTTGGAGTAGTCCCTCCGCATACGTTTTCACATGTCAGTCATCTGTCTTACTATACATTCAATACATTACACATTGCCACTCTAACAATATCATAGCATCTGTGTGATGTTTTAATAGTTTACATTGGATAAAAAAAAGAAAATTCATCAGAACTAGTCATTCTCACACGCTACATTTTTTTGTGCGTACACTAGCAATGTCATCAAACTGTGAAGTAAATGGTATTTTGGCTTCTTCATTCACAATATGCAGGCCTTAAAAAATATCTTTAACATATATTAATAAGTATAATCTTGATCTGTAAATTATAACAAGAGAAACACATAAATTGCAATTCTTTTAAACTAATTTTTGCTAAGTAGAGGTGCTCACCTTTAAGTAAAGAAGAACACGACAGCTCAGACCACACAAGGAACATGCACAGATTAATCCAATTTGAAGACAAGCAGCAAAATACCGCACTGCTCAGGAATCCTTCTAAAACACTAGCTTTATTGTTAAGAATCAGACAAACTGCGACATACGCACATAAAGGTAGAGCTGAATGCCAACACACCCT
Organism: Neoceratodus forsteri; assembly: GCA_016271365.2. Classification (NCBI taxonomy): domain Eukaryota; kingdom Metazoa; phylum Chordata; order Ceratodontiformes; family Ceratodontidae; genus Neoceratodus; species Neoceratodus forsteri. The sequence goes on along the minus strand of CM028130.1, from coordinate 1,633,958,251 downwards.
CTACCGGTTTCACTCAATGTATGAGCATCATCAGAAGGTGCCACCAATTACTTATAAGGGCCATAAATATATGATTATTTAAAGTGACAGTGCTATTATTATAACAGAAACATTTGTGCTTATACATTACTAAATTGATATTTCAATCGGTGTATTCATATAAATGTAAAGGGCTACATATGCCATGTAAATAAACTCTAATGCAAAATAACCACATCAGAGCCAATTAAATATTGAACAAATAATATATTAAAAAACTCATCACCTCCTGTGTGAGAAAACATTTTTTTTGCTATTAAACTGTCTAAAACACTTCTAAGATATTTACATTCAGGGATGCCCTAATAATGTTAAACAACACACAGTTAATGCTGCCCTTAAAAGAACTATATATTTCATAAATGGGGAGAGATGAAAAATTGGCAAAGCTATCACCATAATAACGGGAAGGGGAGAAGGGGAAAAGGGAAGAAGAGGGGAAGGGAGAGGTATGTTGGGGGGGGGAATGGAGGAAAAGGGAAAAAGAAAAGGGAAAAGAAGGATGTGATTAATAAATGTTCTCATACATGTTATCCTTTTGTTCATTTTAGGATGCATACACACGTAAATCAGATCATAATACAGATAGTTAATGCAGCCTGTGTGACTATTTCTTCTTTTTGATACAAGGCATCAATTCAGTTCTGTCATTAAGTCCTGGCATCAACATGACCCCAAGTGTAAATAGCCATTAGGACTCCCTGCATAGAAGGAGAGTATTTAAATCACCTCCCCTGGGACCCATTTTTAATTTTTCTATAGCACAGAACTTAAAATCATGTCTACTGCAAACATTCCTTTTCACATGCATTGCCAAATCATTTTTTTGGATCTCCCTCTGTAATTACTCTCTGATGTTCTCCTATTCTAGTTTTTAGTGGTCTAGTGGTCTTACCCACATAGAAAGAGCCACATTCACATGTAGCAAAAATGGACCACGTTCTCTGTTGAACATGTGAAAAACTCAGACACTTGGTACAAATTTGGGTTATTGCATGTGATGAAAGTGTCAGTTCTCATGATATAGCCACAGAATTTACAGTTCCCATGTGCAAAATTTCCTTTGGGCAGGAGATGGTAACTATATAATTTTCTGGACACTTTCACCATTTAGTTGTGGTCGATAGCTATGTACTAAGTGGTTTCTTAAGTTCTTACTCCTCCTATATACCATGCGTGGTCTTTCCTTGATCACTTCACTTAAAAGGGGCTCATTCTCTAGCATGCTCCAATTCATTTCCATAATGTTTTGTATCATGTTAGAGTGTCTCATGTAATCTGTTACAAAATTCATCCTTTTTGGTGTATCCCTAAGAGTTATACCTTGTAGAAGGGCTTCCCTCTCAGTATACAAAGTGTCTGATTTTGCATATGTCAGTTCTCAGTACAGTACAGTCAGAACATTTAATACATGCACTTGGTGAATGATAGCAGCTGTCATTCACTAAGCAGTATATTAATTGCACAAACTTTGTGCAGTGCTCAGTGGGTGGCTGGCCACAGTGGTGAGAGGTGGGCTGTGCCAGTCACCGGTGGGTTTATGGGTGGGAGTGTGTGGGGTGGGCTGCCACTGTTGGGTGAGGTGGGGGGCTACTGGATAACCAGAGATATATGGGGCAATGCGGGACAGTTTTATTACTGTAGGAACAGGAAGGCATTTTGGGTTCGGGTACAGGGATTGGCATCGGGGCTCAGGAGAGGTGTTTGATGGCCATGAGGGAGGCTATACATAAGCACTGTGGGGGTCAGGATGGGGGTCTCATAGCCCACACTGGGCTTTTACATTACTAATGGTGGGGACTTTGAGCATGAAAGGGGGAGCATGACCACTGCCAGTCTCCCTTATGCGGGCGCATCTGCCGCCCACCCATCGTGTGGCTTGCGGAATTCTTGGTTGCTGCATCTTTTGTTGTGTGGATGCCACAAGCTGTAGTAAGCAGGCTCCTGGACCCTGTCTGATACTGAATCAGGAGCAGGAGACACAGTGGCCATTGCCACAAGCTGCCAATGTTGCAGCTTGCGGCCAACATTTATGAATCTCCCCTCAGCCTTTTTGTGAGGATGGCCCACACCACATGCATTGAGTACTCTCATTCAAAGTGCAAGCACGACTCTCGGATCCTCGTTTAGTGCCAGTTTACTTGTGCAGACTGACCACATTTGATGTCACTCTATTCATCTGAGTCATTCACTGACAACCAGATTCAGAGTTCATTTGGGTCTGTACTTGAGCTGTATTTAACGTTGTAAAAAAAAAAAATGCAGATCTTTGTCCTTGTTCCTCGATCACCCACCTTTTGAACTGGGTTTGGCAGATCATGTAAGTACAAACAAACAAAAACGCCATCGGAAGCAGGTCTCATGGTCTACTGAGTTGGCTCAATTGTGCAGCTAGCCCCTCAACTTGCAGCTGCCCCACCTCCCACCCCACTTCATCATAACCCTCTCACTCTGTCCCAACCTCTAAAGCCACCCACCGATCTACAGGATTCCACCTCCTTGGGCAAAGTATTCCACCTGTTCACCACCCATTTTGTGAAAAAATGTGTCCTGATTTCCCTCCTGAATCTTCCCTCCTCCAATCTCAGTGGATGCCCTCTCATATCCCTGCCTCTTCTAATCTGGAAAATCCCTTCTGTATTAGCCTTGTTTATCTCCTTAAGGTACTTAAAGGTTTTAGTCATATCCCCCCTCCCTCCTCTCCTCCAGGGAGTACATGTTCAGCTCAGTCAATCTATCCTCTTAGGATTTTTCCTCCAATCTCTTGATCATCTTTGTCACCCTACATTGCACTCCCTCCAAAAATGTGATGTCCTTCTTCAGGAATGGGCATCAGTACTGCATGCAGAACTCCAGTTGTGGCCTGACCAGAGACCCTATAAAGGGGAAGGATCACCTTCCTATTTCTGGAGGAGATTTCCCTCGCTATACACCCTATCATCCTGTTGGATTTTGCTGCTGCCTTACTGAACTGAGCTGAGTTGTTCATGCTTCCCATTATAAGCACCCCCAGATCCTTTTCTTCCTCGGTGCTTTCCAGCTGCACCTTCCCCCCAGCTGATAGCTCCTCCTCTGGTTCCTAGCTCTGAAGTGGAGTACCTTGCACTTCTTGGCATTAAACCCCAGCTGCCATGTTTCTGACCACTCCTGTAGTTTAGTCAGGTCCTCCTGCAGCCCTTCCACCCTACGATGTCATCCACCACAGCCCCCATCTTTGTATCATCCATGAACAGACTGATCTTACTCTGGATCACGTGTGGGATATCCGCTATGTATATCACAAACAGCACTGGTCCCAGAACTGATCCCTGTGGCACCCCACTAGTCACTTCCCTTGGTGATGAGAGTCTCCTCCCACCACCACCATCTGCTGCCTCCCATTCAGCCAGTTGATGATCCAATTGATCATCTTTGTTCCGACCCCTATGTATTTCAGCTCCCCCCACCAGCCTTCCATGTGGCATGGAATCAAAGGCCTTGCTGAAGTCCAAATACAGGACATCCACCACATGGCCCCTATCCAGCTCCCTGGTCACCCAGTTGTAATACTCAATTAGATTTGTCTGGCAGGATCTGCCAGAGACAAACCCATGTTGTTAGCCCTGGAGCCCGTTGTCCTCTAAAAAGGTCACCAGTCTCTCCTTTAGGATTGTCTCCATGAGTTTCCCCATAATTTATGTGAGGTTCACTGATCTGTAGTTGTCTGGTTCATCCCTAGGGACACTTTTGTGAATGGGCACCACATGGGCCATTCTCCAGTCTTGTGGTACACATCCTTTGTCCAGGGAGATATTGAACAGGTCAGCCAGTGGTCCTGCCAGGATCTCCAGTAGCTCCCTGAGTAATCTAGGGTGAATGCTGTCTGGTTCCTGTGCCTTGTCCATCCTTAGTGCCCTTAATCCTTCCTGAACCTTGTCTTCTGTAATCACTACGTCAGTCACCCCCCCACTACCAACTCCATCCCTCTCTTGAGGTATCTGCCCCCCTTTCTCCTTCATGAACACAGAACAGAAGTATTCATTTAATGCCTCTTCCTGATCCACCCCCTTCTCCGCCAACCCTCCACCCTTCCTAATCCTCACAATCTGGTCCTTGTTCTTCCGTCTTTCCCTTATGTATCTGAAGAAGTCCTTTTCTCCTTCCTTAATACCCTGTGCCAGTCTCAGCTCCCTTAAAGCCTTGGCTACTCTGACTAGCCTGATAACCTCCCTAGACTTCTTTGTATACTCATCCTTGTCAACCCCCCCCTCCTGATTCTGTGAGTTTCTGAAATGCCTTTCTATTAGCCCTCTCCCACTCCATACCCTCTTGAGTCAACCAGCTGGGCTTATTTGCCCATCTCTTCTTGCTTAGTGTCTTTTTACAAGTCCCAGTGGCCTCCTTAAGACCTTTTTTAATATCCCTTTTTTGACTAGCATCCATGTCTGGTTGAATTCCTGCCAGATACCTATATTTCCCCATCCTTTTAAAGTCTGCCCCTTTAAAGTCAATCACCTTGGTTTCCATACCCTCTGTTTCCCTACCCATACTGAGCATGAACCACACTGAGTGGTGGTCACTCCTAGCCATAGGGTCCTCCATCCCCAGCAATCTTACAGCCTCCCCATTTGAAAGTACCTGGTCCAGAGTCCCCTCCAATCTATTTGGCTCATGCACCAATTGCACCAGGAAGCTGTCCTGAAATGCTTCTAGTATGACCTGCTCCCTTGCACTCCTGGTGGCTGGAGTGCTCCAATCCACCCCGGGTAGGTTGAAGTCCCCTATCACCACTGTGTTCCCCTTCCTACAGATCCTTCTGATCTGCTCAGTTAGCTCTCTGTCCATGTCATCTCCTTGCACTGGTGGTTTGTATACTACCCCCATCCTCAGCATCCTACCTTTCGAGTCCCAAAACTGCATCCATAGGGCCTCTGTTTTGCCTTCCTCTCCATCATCCCTTATACACCTTATCTCCTCCAGTACATAGATTACCACACACATCCTTTTCCCCTTAGCCCTATCCTTCCTGAATATTCTGTACCTTGGGAATTCATATCCCAGGTCCTTGTACTGAGTGGCCCACGTTTCCATAATGGCTGCAATGTCCCCCCTCCCAACTGTGGTTGTAAACAGAAAGATTCTGACAGCAAGTGTAAGATGGGGGGGGTCCAGAAGATGATGAATGATCTTTGCATGAGGTGTTATATTAGTCAGGTAATTGGTGCCTGAAGGGAATGCATAATGACATAAGATAAATGCACTGGAGGCAGCAGTCTGAACAGGTTTGCCTAAGGTCGACTCCTGCACAAGGCTGATGTTGCAAAGTAGCAGTACACAGCCGAGTACTGAGAGCTGTGATCTATTAGCAAGCAAGAACATTGTGTCAAATAGTGGAGAGGGAGATCAGAGAGAGAACTTAAATCAGGTCCTAAGACAGTTTATATACTGGATGCAGTGAGCCTTTGGGAGATACAGAAGTGATTTAGTCAAAAGAAGGGGGTTAGGTATGCCTTAGGGAGATATGAATTATGTGTAATCAAAGGGGGGTAGCACAGGGGAGTGGTGTATCTGTGTTTGAAAGAGGCTAGAAAGAACAAAAGTTAGATGGGGTAATTATCCCTTAATGTGAGGGTAAGTCTTAGGGAATTATGAATACAATGTAATCAAAGGGAGGGGAGGTAGCACAGGAGGAGAGCTGTAACTATAATTAAGAAAGGCAAGAGAGAACAGAAGTTAGGGAAGACAAATGGCTAGGTCAAGAAAGTGAGTATAGGATGGTAGGAAGACACAAGAAGAAAGAAGGGAACATGATAGTTCAGAGGTAGGGTGTCTGCCTTTTGAGTAGAAGGTGCAGGGTTCAAATCCAGGTGATGGAAGGAAGAGAGATACTGGGGAAAAAGGCAGTAGGAGGAGCATAAAAGCAGATAGGAACAGAAGGAGTGGAACAGGAGAAGGACAGGGGATAGAAAGGAAACAGCTAGTAGAGATGGAGTTGGGTGGGCAGAACACTGACCCCTACTGGTCAAGGACGATAAGAAGCAAGTTGGAGAATAGGGACTTACTGTAGTATTTAGCAGCAGGGGTCACACGATTAGTCATGTGAACAACCAACCACCTCCAAGATAGCTAGGACACCCCTGGGTGGGATAGGCAGTCCATGCACAGCATCAATGGGCAACACAACCCACAAACACACATACAGTCTGACTAAGAGAAGCTGCTTAGCTTCTTCACCATACCTGGTATGCTGCCTGTGGACATGCTGCTCTGAGCTCTTGAGTGGGGTGGGGGGTGTTACAGGGTGGCCTGCTGAAAAAGGTGAAGAACAAAGGCTATTTCAGGAGTGGGAAAGCAGGGACAAAAGAAAGAAGACTGTTTGTCTGCGCATATGCAGCACTGGGAGGAGCACAGACAGACCAACACAGCAGGTTAGTAAATCCAAATGGCTACCTACATTCGAATTAAAGAGCACTGAGCTAGTCCCATACTTAACGATTAAAAACAATGCATTCTTAAAGTACGTGAGGTAAAACACTGCAGATCCCGAATCCATCAGGGAGTTCAACCTCTTGGAGAAACCAATCAGTGCACCTCAGCTGACTAGAATTAAGTAACAGTTAAAAATTTGGCTAACAGGCTGGGGGCACTGACTGAGAATAACAGTTCATTGCCATAAGTCCACAGGTAATTTAATTTGATCTTTTACACCCCCACAAACACACAAACTGTCCAACTGAGAGGGGCTGCTTAGCTTCTTCACCATACCTGGTATGCTACCTGCAGAGATGCTGCTCTGTGGAGAGGTGATCTTGAGTGGAGGGGGGAGGTTACAGGGCAGCCTGCTGATATGCCACCTGCAGAGATGCTGCTTCATGGAGAGGAGCTCTTGAGTTGGGGGGGTTACAGGGTGGCCTGCTAGTATGCTGCCTGTGGAGATGCAGCTTTGTGGAGAGGAGCTCTTGAGTGGAGGCAGCAGTGGGAGATTCAATAGCCTGCAGTGGATATTACAGCTTTTATAATCTCTGATTAGATGTTTTCTGGTTCTGCTTTTCTCCAGGACCTAAGTACAGTACTCTGTGACTGTGCTTAGCCCAGGAAGGACAGTGGGAGCAGCAAACAAATGACAGAAGGTTAAATCCTAACATGCACTGCAGGCTATTGAATCTCCCACTGCTGCCTGCTGCTCTGATGTTAGTTGCAGGAGATTATGGGATTTGTAGGAACAGGAGATGTCAGCCTAGAACTAATCATCATTAGTCTGATACAATCTACTATACTACAGTAAACCAAAATGTTTTGCACACAATCTGCACACTGGAACCAGCCTCAGATATGAGTGTGGGGACCTTTGATGGTGACTGCTTACCTTTAAACATGTTTTCAACTTTTTTTTTAAGATGGAAACTCACCTGAGTAGCAATTCATGGTGGTCTGGAATGGAACAGTAAATTGGGGCCAGATGGGGTGCACCCCAGGATCCTTAAAGAACTAAGAGAGGTGGTGACTGAACCTCTTGCTATCCTGTTTAGCCTATCACTAGAAACAGGGGAGGTACCCAAAGACTGGAGGATAGCAGATGTAGTTCCCTTATACAAAAGTGGGAACAAAGAGGAAGCGGGGAACTACAGACCAGTCAGCCTCACCTCGGTAATGGGGAAGATCATGGAAGCACTACTGAAGGAGAGATTGGTGGAACATCTGGTTGTCAATGGACTACAGGACCCAAGGCAGCATGGTTTCACCAGGGAAGGTCATGTCAGACCAACCTCATTGAATTTTTTGACTGGGTGACTAGGGAGGTGGATCAGGGGAGGCAGTGGACATGGCCTATCTGGACTTCAGCAAGGCCTTTGACACTGTGCCACATAGAAGACTATTGCACAAACTGAGGAATATGGGTGTGGGCAGGACAGTAGTGCAGTGGGTAGGTAACTGGCTGGGCAGCAGGACACAGAGGGTGGTGGTAAATGGCTGTCACTCCACAGGGGAAGAGTGACCAGTGGGGTACCACAGGGATCAGTGGTGGGACGGTACTATTCAATATCTTCATCAGTGACATTGCGAGGACCTAGAAGGCAGAATTTCACTGTTCGCTGATGACACAAAGCTCTGTAACAGAGTAGACACACACCAGAGGGTGTAGACAGAATGAGAAGGACCTGCAGAAACTTGAAGAATGGTCAGGGGTTTGCAGTTGAAATTCAATGCAAGGAAGTGCAAGATAATGCATATGGGGCACAAAAACCCTGGCACAATATATCAGTTGGGGGTGAGGATATAGCATGCACCAAGCAGGAAAGGGATCTTGGGGTTATCATCTCTGATGACTCAAGGCAGGGAAACAGTGTGACAAGGCAGCAGGTAAAGCAAATAGGATGCTGGGATGCATAGGCAGGGGCATCACCAGCAGGAAAAGGGAGGTCATAATTCCACTTACAAGACACTAGTGAGGCCGCACCTGGAGTACACTGTGCAGTTCTGGAGACCTTACCTACGTAAGGACATAGACAGGGTAGAGAAGGTTCAGAGGAGGGCAACAAAGATGGTGCATGGATTGCATCACAAGTCCTATGAGGACAGGTTGAAGGCACTGAACATGTACTCCTGGAGGAGAGGAGAGAGAGGGATATGATAGAGACATACAAGTATCTTACAGGGAGGAACAGGTGCAGGAATGCACTATTTTTAAGCGAAAAGATGTTCCAGGACTAGAGGCATGGGATGAAGTTGGAGGGAGGACGATTCAGAGGAAACGTGAGGAAGAATTTCTTCACAGAACGGGTGGTGGACAAGTGGAACACCCTGCCAGAGGAAGTGGTGGGGGCTGAAACAATCACGGGATTTAAGAATGCATGGGATAGACATAAAGGAATTCTGGAGGTCAGGGGTAAGGGGCAACAGACTTCCTGGAAAACATAAACTGAACTTACAAACTTAAATGGGCAGACTGGGTGGGCCATAGGCCCTTATCTGCCAACACTGTCTATGTATCTATGTATGTATCTATGTATATAAGTAAATTTAGCTATGTATAACAATTTTTGAAGGTAAATTGTATTCTAGGATTTGATCCTCAGACTGCTGTTTTGCAAGCGTGACATAACCCCTACATCATATGAACTGCATCTTACTTGCCTGCAGTTCAAGACTGTGTATTTCTAGCTTTGGTACTATCCTCCCTATGGATGTGCCTTCAGCCATTGAAGAGGCTAGCAATTTAACAGTATTTTTTCTACAAATAACAATATTTGATTCCACCACTCCTACTGTAAAAGTGTGCATGGATATTAATGTCTGTATATCTAATGTTTTATAATGCATGTAAGCCACCTTCAGGGAGATTACTGCAGGAGTCTATTTTGATTTGTTTAGGTCAGTGCCTGAGTCCCACCTGCTGGCAGGTGAAGCCTGAATGTAACAGTATAATTTAGATTTTGGCACCAATATCCTGGTTCGCCACCCTTGTCTCTCGGAAAGGCAGCAGAGCAGTTCATAGATATGGGGGTCCCTATTCAGGGGATGTGAGTCGGGGCCCGGTGTAGAAGGAATTCGGCCTACCTCATGAAACCTGGCACCAGGGTAGGCTGAAGTGGGAGCCCCAACTTCATTTGGCTGGTTGCTGCAGTGGGGCGCCTCATGGTGGTGAGAGCCCATGAAGTGGGGAACAGTGGTGGCAGCCTGCTCCTGGTTTCCCTCTGGTATGCTGTGTCCAGCAGAAGGAGTGCCTGGAAAACCTGGTCCTGGATGGTGCCTAGGAGGTGGGAGCTATGGAGAGCCAGGCCATGGATTTAGCCACCCCTATTAGTGAGAGAAGGTCAGGGACACTCATGGCAAGGGTGGAATAGCTACCTCGCACAATGAAGGAGACTACAGAGAGAGAGAGAGAGAGCTGGCAGGGAGGCAAAACTTGGCAGTCTGGTGGTTTGTTCATCACCCTTGTAAGTGTTGTTGCTACCACCTATTTCTCAGAGATTAACCCAGCTCCACTGGGCAAGAAGTAACAAAACTGTGCTGTGGAGATCCTTGTGGTCTATGCTGTTTGGACTTGGTGCCCTTCAAGCCTGATGTGTTGCTGTGATTTTTCCTCCGAGTGCCAAGGAGCAGGATCAAATTTGAATTAAATTGTTTTGTTTTCTTTTGTAACCTGGCTTGACAGTGGTTTTATTTTAAAATGAACTAACCAGTTTCCCCCTAACACACTCTGGAGCTGTATCTGAAGACTGCCTCTGCTACACCCCCATGCCATCAACAGCTTCAGTATCCCATCATAAGAGCACTGGGGAATGGGTGCCTACAATAATGGCAACCTACTCCCCAGCGTATTTCAGGGACAGCTATGGAAGGGTAGGGCAGCCAGATGGGGGGTTGGGTGACTATAGCGTCATGATGTCACTATATGTACATGCATGTGGCGTGGGAGCGGGCACGCAAAGCGAGGGATATGAGGGGTGGTGCTGTGGTGGGTTGCTGAGCCAACCCCATGGCATGGTGGGTGGGTTGCTGGCATCAGTCAGCAGGGTACTGGGTTCGGATCTGGGTGCTGGTGCATTTTGTTGCTCCTGGCCCAAATCTTTTTTGTTTTCACCCCTCCCCAGACATGCACCCCCGGTTGAGAATCATTTAGTAGGAGGTGCGGGGCACAGCCCTCACAAAACATTAAAAACAAAGTCCCTGGTGCTCTTTTGCTGTGTGCCGGGGTGTCAAAGTGGCAAAATAAATTGTTGGCACTCTTGACTTCTGCATAACGGTGATCGCCTTTAGGCTTTTGCTGTTATGGAATAGAATCACAGCTTCTTGCCTAACCCAAGTAACAGGTTCTGGTTTTATTCTGTTCCTAGACTGAATCGCTGTGCTGTAAAGTGCCCCCCTGCCCTGGACTTTCTGCATCATACCCCTAGATGCGGGGGTGGGGCGTACAATGTGTGTGCTCTTCCGGGATCCAAACATGTGGGGTGCAGCATGGCCTTGAACTATTGGGGGTACTGCACTTCCATCTTGGATTGTGGAGGCAGTGGGTGCCAGCATTTGTTTCCCGCACCTTTGGGACTTGTTGCTGTGATCACATTAGAGCCTTATGATGCCTGCCTGAGTCTGCATTTTGACTGTCTGCTGGTGCCTCTGGCTCTGGAATGCTGAGTGTGCTGGTTGTGGGAGTGCCATTTTGTGGAACTTTGGAGCTGTGTGTGTGGCGTGTCAGGACCATTGAAGCACTGTCTCCAGCACTTTTTGCCTGAAAATCCACTTTATTGGTATGGCAGCAACACAAACTGTGGTGGGTAAAGAGGTGACTGTCCTGGCCTTACTGATCTCATGGTTGTGGGATATGGTAGAAAAAAGTAACAGCCAAGACCAATGTGTGATCTGTAATGGTTCAGGATCAGATGTGAAGCACCTGCCTGTCTGTTTGAACTATTTCCATGCTGCAGCCCCAGCTCTGCAGCAGTTGCTGACCCACTACTTTCCTTCCTGTGAAAGGTCTGCTATGCCTGTGCAGCTCAGCACCCATGCTTTAAGTCTGGAAAACTGGGAGGAGGTGGACAAGGTGGTGAGTAATGTGACTTACAAGGTGAAGGGTGCTAGACGTCTGCCCAGCCCTTCCCCTCCATTAGAAACAGCCACTCCTTGTAGCAGAAGGAGAGGCCACGGGTGGGCCCTGGAGCCAGAGGCAAAAGGCCCTTCTACACCTAAGATTGCCCCTGCAGCAGCAGGGACTAAGAGGACTGCTTCCAGTGCATCTCCACCCATTTCCTATGCTGTAGATAGGCCCAATGTAGAGACTGAAGAAATTATATCTGAAGGAGGCGCTAGTCCCACAGTGGAGTGTGAGGAGGGGGATGATGCTGGGCCCGCTGCTCCTGGTACTGTTCATTCCTCACTCATGTCTGAAGACCAGCTCTGGGAGCAAGACATACCCAAGCCATATCACTTTTCCAGCCTGCACTACCCAGACACCATTCCTTGCCTGTCCCAAGTCTGAAGAATGAGGTAACAGAATGTGGACACAATAAGAACTTCTGACCCCCGCTACTGCCTCTGTACATCAGGGAATTGGTTGACAAAGGGCACTGCACTGTGTACTAGCATCCAGAGTATTCCAGACTGATTGCAGGCTGAATGGTGGGTTCACAGACGTATCCGAAGGGAGTACCCTGGAGAGTCATACCATTATTTGTGTGAGTGCCTCTGGGACTTTATCGAAGAGAGGAAAGAGGAGTGGGTATTCCAGGGGGCCTTGGAAAAGCTCAAGCAGTGGAATCAGGTGAGCACTTCAGTAGCTAAATGCACCCAGCAGCAAGCTGTCTCCAAGGCCAAACAACTGTGCATCACTGTTTTGTGGATTGAAGTGACTGTTTAAAACCTTTGCTATGGTTCAGAATGTAGAGGGACAGCACACCAAACACTACATCATTGTCAACGATTCCTTTGGTGAGGAAGTGAGTAAGCCTTACCCCAAGCTGTATTTTACCTCTGAGCAGTCTCAAGAGTGAAGACCCTGACCACCCTGGTGCTCAAAGGACTGGTGCAGTTAATGTTGGGACTGTTTAACATGGACTGTCCCCCATCATATGTATGTTCAACCCCCCTGCTGCAGGTTTGCAGTAGGTGATTTAATTGCTTTCCACTTTTCCAGTTAAATGTTGCATGTTTGTCCACTATTTTGGGTTGCCTTGACATGGTAGTGGGTTGTTTTGCATGTTTCTGAACTTGACAGCAGTGCTAATAACCTTTGCATGTGTACAGTATTAGTAGTTGTGATGGCATCCTGTTTTCCATGAAAAAAAAAAATTGTAGTTAAATGGGTGCCTGGTGAGTATGTGGATTGTGAGTGGAACCGGTGTGTCAGGGTGTGTGGGAGTGTGGGGGTGAGTGCAGAGTGAATGTGATAAGCATGGTATGTGTATTGGCACTGTTATAAAATGAGTTGTTTTAAAACATGTGTTAGATATACAGTGTTACCACCTGTTGGGGTGCTGGATTCTAATGCCACGGTTGCATTTTATGTAAGGCTATAAGTGTGTTTGTCCAGGTGGTGGCAGCAGCACACTTTTATTGGGATTTTGGTCTGGTTTGACCTTGTACTGAAAAGCACGACTGCAGTGGTGTGGCGGTATTGACAGCCAGTTCTCCGATGTTGTACAGTGCGCATATCCACCCTAAGAAGGCTGGCTGGGCAGCCACCAAAGTGTTCACTAGAAGGTGAATGGCTTGACAGGGGGGGAAAGTGTAAACCTCCTTTGGGGAGCTTACAGCGGGAGCCTGTTTTAATTTGTTTAGGTCAGTGTCTGGGTCCCACCTGCTGGCAGGTATAGCCTGGATGGGACAGTATAAATCTGGGTTTTGCACCAATAAGGAGGGCCCAGGAGATTAGGAGGTGAGTGTGGAGAACTCCTGGGCCAGGTTGGTAGTGTAATAATTTGGGGTTGTAGGTTTGGGTTTGGGGTGGGGCGGTTGCCATCCTGATCCACCTCCCTTGTCTCTCAGAAAGGCGGCAGAATAGTCCGTCGGTATGGGGGTCCCTATTCAGGGGATGGCAGCTGGGGCCTGGTGTAGAAGGAGTGTGGCCTACCTCGTGAACCCTGGCACCAGGGTAAGCTGGAGTGGGAGCCCCAGTTTCTTTTGCCTGGTACCATAGTGCCAGTGCAGTGCTTCATGGTGGTGAGAGTCTGTGGAGAGAGGAGCAGTTGTGGCAACCTGCTCCTATTGTCCCCCCAGTATGCTGTGTCTAGCAGAAGGAGTGCCCAGAAGACCCGGTCCTGGATGGTGTCTAGAAGGTGGGAGCTGTGGAGAGCCATGACGTGAGGTAAGCCATGTTAGTAAGTGAGGGAACGCTTGTGGTCTGGGTGGAATAGCCACTCACATACTAACATACTAAAATGCCAGCAGAAATAGGCCTAACGGTCTTTCGTGTCTGCTCGTTTGGTCAGCCCCCACCCTGGGAGCTGACCTTGCTGCCCCCCTCTCCCTCTCTGGCTTCTCCCTTCCCAGTCCCAGATATTCTTGCAACACTGGATTTTGCTTCCAGAACCCTTCCCCTGTACCTATCCCACCCCCTCTGGAACCACTCCACCATCTCTGCCTCCACCAGTCCCCTTTGCAGCGCATTCCATGGCTCCACCACTCTCTCAGTGAAGTAGCACCTCCTCCTCCTCTCTCCCCTGAATCTCCCCTGCTCCAGCTTACACCCAAGCCCTCTAGTTGCCCCCCTCCTTCCTTCAGAGCACCCTGACTGCTCCTCCCCTATTTATCTTATTCATGTACCTGAAGACCTCTATCATGTCCCCCCGGTCCCTTCTCTCTTCCAATGTGTACATATTTAGCTCTTCGAGCCTCTCCCCATAGGTCCTAACCCCCAAGCCCCAAATCATTTTGGTTGCCCTCCTCTGGACCCTCTCCAGGAGTTCAATGTCCCTCTTTAAATGTGGCCTCCAAAACTGCATGCAGTACTCGAGGTGCAGCATCTCCAAGCATTTATACAGTGGGAGTATCACTTCCCTTCTTCTGGAGGTGATTCCATCTAGTGATGCAACCCAGCATCCTGTTGGCCTTTGCCACTGCCCTCCTACAAGTCCTACATGATCTAGGGGAATAGAGAGAGAGCGCTAGCAGGGAGGCATAACTAGGCAGTCCAGTGGTTGGTTCATCGCCCTTGTAAGTATTGCTGCTACCACCTATCTCTCAGAGACTAACCCAACTCCATTGGACAAGAAGTAATAAAACTGTGCTGTGGAGATCCTTGTGGTCTATGCTGTTTGTAGTTGGTGCCCTTCAAGCCTGATGTGTTTCTGTTATTTTCCCTCCAAGCTCTATGGAGTAGTATCAAATTTGAATTAAATAGTTTTGTTTTCTTTCTTAGTCTGGCTGGACAGTGGTTTTATTTTAAAATGAACTAACCAGTTACCCCCTAGAGCACCCTGGAGCTATATCTGAAGACCATCTTTCCTGCACCCTCATGCCATCAGCAGCCTCTCACTTAACCCAGGCAATAAGTACTGGTTTTATTCTGATCTTGGACTGAATTGTTGTGTTGTATAGTGCCCACTTCCCATGAACGTTCTCCATCATACCCCTAGGTGTCAGGAGGGGGGGTGTACATGCAGTTAGTATAATTGTGTTATACTTATCTGTTGCCATGTATGAGGAACTGGATATTAATTTGTATATTCAGCATAAATTAATAAAAAACAATAAAAAAGACAAAAACATCTGTGAAGAACTGACAAGAATAAAGAAACTGATAAACTGATAATTTTGTAATTGCCTTCAACTGCCTGGTGAATCCAAACATTTTGACTAGTTACCTCTAAAGACAATGCAATGCTAGTGTCACAAGATCTCATGACATTTAGGTCCCTAAAAGTGGACACCACTGTGATTCACATCACCCCCCTTAGGTGCCTCTCACTCAATTCCAGTCAGTTTATGTTTCTTTTCCTCCCTTACTTCCCCTTTTTTTGTACCCCTAACATTTTACCCCCAACCTCCCTCCAGCCCTTCCCTTCTGCACCCTAGTTTGGAGAATCTGAGGTCTAGTTTGAATCATGTCAAATGTGTATTTCTCTAGTCAAATCTATATTTTGCTGATTATATGGTGTCTTACTCTGTATACACTGATAAAAGTGACTATGCAAATTCTGTATTTTGCTTTTTTCAGTATGTGATCTCTTACAGCTTGATCTACAATCCAATCTACTCAGACGTAAAGGAATTCACTCACCTCGCCTTTCTGTCAAGGATGGTCTCCCCCAGGACTCCATACTAGGTCCATTACTCTTCTCCATTTTTATTAATGTTATTGGCAACAACTGCCACAGTGCTAATCTTTTACTATACTCTGATGATGCTGTTCTCTGTTGGAGTTCAGATGATGTTAACACTGCTGCCTCTATGCTCGTTGAAAGTCTGAATGTACTTAAATATGGTTTGCTGAAAACAGGTTAGTATTGAATGAGAAAAAAAAAACAAAGCAGTCTTATTTGTTTCAATCACCTTGGTACATCCAGGTAACACCTACTTACCCTATCCACCTTTTCTGGCTCCCCGCTAAAGGTAGTGGATAAACAACAATATCTTGGCATCTATATTGATGAAGATCTTATATTTAAACCACATGTGGAGCATGTCATGAAAGTCATACACCAGAAACTCAACCTTCTATACCGACTGGGTAACTCACTGACCCCCAAGACCAGGCAAGCTGTGGCAAATGTTACCCTACTCCCGCCTTGCTATATGGCACCTTAGTACTCCAGTTTCTCAGGAACTTGGAAACCAATAACCTGAATGTCCTTTACAACAAGATCAGTTGCTTTGTGACAAGGTCTCACCCATGGAAACACCATTGCAAGGTCCTCTCCTCAGTGAACTGGCCCACACAAAGTGATTGGATGTCCTACCCAGTCCACTGTTTTGCTTATAAACTGACCAGAATCTATACACCTCCTAGCCTTAATGGACTGATTACCCCCAAACCCTTGAGGCAAACTTTGCACGCCTCAAATTGCACCTTACTAGACAACCCAGAGTTAGGACTAACTCAGGCAAAAGGTTCCTTGCCTACTATACCCCTTATTGTTGGAACTCACTGTTTGTCTCCTTAACTAACTCCACCCCCTTAGCAGCTTTAAGAGAGGACTAAAAACCTACCATTTAGAGAGATACCAATGCACTTGCTACTGCTGAATGATGCACTTCCAAAATGTTCATACCCATAGCGTATGGTTACTGCTTCTGGAGTACTGTTGCTCATATCTTGTAACTGTATAGCTCTACTGATTGTTAATTGTTGTTTATTCTGTACCATGTGATGTACTGTATGTATGTAACTGACTTCTTGCATCACAACTTGTGCTTCATGTACTATATGTACCTAATTGACTTTCTGCCTCAGTACCTTATGTATGTGCCTAATTTGATTGGTTGCCTCATAACCCACATTTGTACCACACCATAATGTCATGCTGTCTATGTACTCTTTACATTTTGTCTGTAACTAAATCTGGGTTCCCACTGAAAAAGGGACCCATGGTCTTAGTGGGCCTATCCAGTCACCAAAATTCAATAAATAAATGATGTATGAACTACCATATCTCATTTCATTGCATGGTTTCTGGTGAATTATTGGTATTATATCTTTGTCTGTTAGTTGTAATGTTTGAAAACTTTCAAACTTTCACCTGAAGAAGGGACCTGTGTGGCCCTGAAAGCTTGTGTATAATTCCTTCTTTGTACAAGACACTGGTTGGTCCAGTAAACAGTATTAAACCTTCCAAAACTTTTAATAAAAGATTTAACAACAAAGCACTGAGTAAAACACAAACTAGTCTGACATAGTGAATGTGCAGTGAGCACAGCCCCACACAGTTGCCAGGGGATTGTGCTAATCCCCTTTAAACAGTTTTTCATTCCATATAGTCTTTCTGTTATAGTTCAGCTTTTTGATTAAAAAAAATGAGTACAGACCATTCCTTGCATTTCTCCTGAGTATTAGTGTCTTTGGGGAAGACTTGCAGAAGGTCTATTTCCTTTGTTTGTCATCTTGATCCAAATCTTACTTCAATGACCTCTATGAATGCTACCCTTTCTCATCCATTGTCTCAAAGCAACAGTGCAAGCACACTTCCACTCTTGACTTACAGGTCTGTGCTTTACTACTTGTATTATTACAGTGTAACTAAGCCTCTACAAAACCAAAATAATTTCTGTACTTCAGCTCAGGAGGCATGTCACAGTGATCCTCTCACTTTCCTAAATACAGTTCAACAACATTATATTTACAACGTAATCCTCAAGATAGGGACTGGGTATTTTAGGTATAGATGTAAAGGATCCTTCATAGCACGTTACTTGGGATCATGACAAAACAGAACATTTTGTAGTTTACATTGTAATGCAAGTACATTAGAAGAATGAATCATTTTACACTTAATTCAACGTACAACATAAACCATTATTTATGTCTGCAGACTTTTTCTTAGATACATTGGTTTTACATATGTGGGGTTAAAAAGAAAATTCAGTTAGATATAGATATAGATATTGTTTAATAGGTTTTAGTATTGTGTTTTTTTTTCCTTCCTGTTCAAAAAGTTTTAATTTAAGCAGTCTTAGATGTTCAGGAATGAATGTCATGCTTAAATATTTGCTGAAATGAAAACACAGATAGAAGAAAAATTATAATATAAGCAATTTGTTTCACATTATTCTCCATTAAAGATGTTTCATGGCAGTCAAGCATGTTTTACACTACACAAAACGAATATATAACTTTAATTATGAATAACTATCTAAGTTCTTTGTCTAGTTCTCGGGCATAATTACAGATGCACAGATAAAGCAGAAGAGCAAATTTGAAACCTTTTCCATTTGCTGCTATTACTCCCCAAAGTCCTAACACTAAATGGAAGGAATCAGAAAGACAAGTGTTCATCAAGAGAAGATCACGATTTGACATTTCCATAAGCACTTTACTGAGTTTGCCAGCCCTCAGAGGTTTTGTTACAGAATATGAAGCCATATAATATGCATTGAACTAGGATGCTGAAACTCACACTGCAGTTTATTTCAATCAATACTTCTTCTTTGATTCCAAGGGCTCTTGTGCAGAGCCTATGTCTGACAGCATTTGACATGCACTGCATTAATAAATGTTGGCATTTGGGTTGATTACTCTCTCAATCCGATCCTAGACCAGGCAGACACTGACTAATCCCATCATTCCCTATGTCCCAGTGCTAACTGTCTGCTGCCTACTTAGTTTTATCTTGCACTTTCAGTTTCCTATATATATGCTACATTGGGAAGCCTGACACTGACAAGATACACAGTGCTATTAAAGCATCAAAACTGTATAGGGCACATAGGAGATTACATGGGGTGACATATATATGTCATTCTAATATTCATGCAATATAATTACAGTATATTTAAAAAAATCTAATACAATAGCACTGCTCTGTAAGGCAGTAATGTTATAACAAATCCTCTGTCAGTGCAGACCTGTTAAGAAACTGAACTAATCTGTTTACTTGTCACTTCAAAGTCCTTTAGCCTGGTGAATGTTGTGCATAGCTGAAATCTTAGACCAGTTACTGTACCAGGTCTTTTATTGTGGTGGTGAGTGGTAATGTTAATTCATTAACTCACTGTGGCATCAGAGGTATATTTAGAAATGTTATCTGTCATTAATGAACTAGAATGGCATCTTATGGGTATCTGTCCAGTTTTGCTCTTTATTTGCCTCACAAGAATTCACAAGGTGTGGAGATTAATAACACCACTTTGACATCAACAGAGAATGTGGAAAAAGAGAAGGTAGGTTGTTGATTGACTCCTTGGGGTACTCAAAATGGTAAAATTTGTGACTTCTGGTCAAACATGTTATTGTTTTTACTATTATATTAATCTGTAAAATTGTGTTAATAGTACTTGCTTACATTGGTTAAGTTAAACTTATTTA
This sequence comes from Neoceratodus forsteri, assembly GCA_016271365.2. NCBI lineage: Eukaryota > Metazoa > Chordata > Ceratodontiformes > Ceratodontidae > Neoceratodus > Neoceratodus forsteri. The sequence goes on along the minus strand of CM028130.1, from coordinate 1,633,938,777 downwards.
AAAGGTTAGGTTCTTTCATTCTAATACATATTAATCTTGAAACATGTTCTAGAACTTTACATTTTTGAAAAATGGAGTAAGGTACTTAAGTTCACTGGTGCAGAACTCACAAATATGAACAAACTGAAATGTTCATAGGTATGCAATGCTAGAATACAGGTATTGAAACTGTCATTTTATCCTATAATTCACATTCCCAATCAGAGTCTGGATGCACCTCCCTGCCTCCTTCAGAGCAGCCAATCAGGAGGGTTGTAGGAATGCAACCAGGAAAAGAGGGGCTTGAAATAGCCACCCCAGAGCAAGTGAATCAGAAGCCCAGGACCTTTCTAGCAGGACAGGGTAACAATCCCCTCCCCCACCAGACAGACGCCAACTTAGAGAGCTGAAAGGAGCAGCCAGTAAGAGGATTTGGCCAGGCTAGGCAAGCAGCCAATCAGAGCCTAGTCACACCTCCCTCCCTGACAGCAGCCAATCAGGAAAGCTGTAGGAACACAACCAGGAAAAGCAGGGCTTGAAATAGCCCAGAGCGAGTGAATAAGGAAGCCCAGGACCTTTCTGGTGGGTGGGGTAACAATTGTCTGTCCACCAAAATTACACCAACCTAGCCAGCTGAAAGGAGCAGCCAGGAAGAGGATTTGCTCGGGCTGGGCAAGCAGCCAATCAGAGCCCTGTTGCATCTCACTTCTTGAGAGAGGCCAATCAGGAGGGTTGCAGGAATGCAACCAGGAAGAGCAGGGCCTACATAAGGATTAGGATATCAAGCAGCCCCCATATTGCAGCCCATTGCACAAAAAACCTAGGTGATAAGGACAAGTGAGTCTGCCCACCAGAGTCAGCTGACCAAGGCAGCCAGCAGCCAGACAATCTGCACCTCAGCAGTGGTAAGTGAAGGAGGAGAGCAGGTGTCAGCAGCAGGAGGCAGAGAACCAGGAGGTTCTACCTGGCAACTACGGTAAGATTCCTGTGTAACTTCCTATCCTAAGCACACTCACTACAAGGGAGTAAAGAGTCTTGAGAGTACACAGTAATTTGGGAGTAGGTGCAACACCCTATATAGGGTAAGGGAACAAAAGGGTTTTAAAAGAAAAACAGGTGGAGTAGAAGGTAAGTATGATGGGAGTGGAGCAGTGCAGTACAGTGCAGTACCTGTGGCATGGCAGTTTTCAGGGAGATCTTTTTGAGACTGCAGTGCTGTCCCATCTGCGTGCACCTCTCTGGGTTGAAGAGGGAGGTTGCTAGTCTCCAGGTTGAGTTGGCTAGGATTTGGGGAACCTCCTGCCCCATTTAGTGATCATCAAGTCTGCCACTGCTAACTCAGAGGATGCCTGGGAGGAGGAGCAGCTGGACTATGGTGGGCTCGTCAAAGTTGATGGTGGTGGGATAGAGGCACATCCCTCATCTAGTAACACTAAGCAACTCCTACAACACTCTGGTGGGGCAGAACTGTTTATGGTGGCATCTGAGGTAGTGACCCTGGAGGAGAAGGAAGCAACTCCTGGTGGGCTACTCCATCATAAGAGGGATAGATGTGAGGACAGGATGGGAAGGGGAGAGGGATTTAGGTGCCTACCCGGTGCTACTGTTTAGAAGGATGGAAAGTAGATCCTGGGGATAGCTAGGGCAGCAGGATGGGAGGGTGAGCTAGATGTCATTGTCCACCTGCGGACAAATGACCTGGCTAGGGTTGGGGAGAGGATAGTACAGTAGGAGTTCAGGGCATTGGGGAGGGGTCTTAGGCAGGTAGCACACTCAGTGGCCTTTTCTGAGGTGCTGTCTGTCTATGGCAGGGTGGAAGGATAGGGTACTGCATACCAGGAGCTTCAACCAGTAGTTGAAGGAATGGTGCAGAGAGGAGGGGTTCAGCTACATTGCAGACTGGGGTCACACCTCGAGGAATAAAGGCCTGTACAGGGGAGATGGCCAGCATTCATCTGGGGGAATGTAGTACTCAGTGAATGGTTTAAATGTCACATTGGTGAACATTTAAACTAGCCGAGGGCATGCAGAAGGAAACAGGGAGACATATACCACCCCCCGACCACAAACTAGAGTAGACAGCAGGGAGAACCCTAAGGAAGGCAAATCCTCAAGGGTGGCAAATTCCCCAAGGGTACCTAATAGAAAGAAAAACAAGTTAGTAGTAATGAAGAGAGATGGGAATGAGAACAGAGGCAGCAAGGAGAAGGCAAAAGTGAAAATGGGGGGCTGATGAACAGGGTGGCACTAGAAGTTGGAAGGCCATGTGTGCCAATGCTCAATGTCTGGGAAATAAAATTCTGAAGTTAGGGACGATTATGGCAGAGCTGACCTGGACATTGTCATCATTACAGAAACATTGTGCAGTGAGGACCATGACTGGGATATAGCTATACCAGGCTGTACTCTGTTCAGGAAGGACGGAGTGGGGGAAAAAGGGGGAGGAGTTGCTCTTTATATGAGAGATAGCATAAAAGTGACAGAGGTACAGGGAATACTGGAAGGAGAGGAGGTACTGTGGGTCACCCTAGAGACAGGGAATGGAACTGCTATTTGCACTGGTGTGATCCTCAAACCTCCTACATGGATGGGGGGGGTGGTTGGACAAGATTCTGGGAAAGCCATTCCAAAGATGCCAAATAAGGCAGAGATGCTGCTAGTGGGAGACTTCAATATTCTAGCTCTAGATTGGAGCATCCCAGCTGCAGCTACATGTTAGGAGCAGGGACATCCTAGACTCCCTGCAGAGGCATTCCTCAGACAACTAGCTAGGGAGCCCACTCAAGAGAGGGCAATACTGGACCTTGTACTAGCTAACGGGGACAGTGCTGCAGATGTCATAGTGGGTGGTCACGTGGGGACCAGTGATCACCATACTGTGTGGTTCAATATAAGGGAAGGGGCAGGATTGAACTACACAAGGACGAGGGTCCTGGGTTTCAGCAATAGGCACTAGCAAATGCTGGGGTACATCAACAGGGTAGTTACATACAGGAATAAAGATGTATCACAGATCAGACCTTATTTGGTTGTGGCCTCCAAAGGAACATGCTACAGGCAAAAGATTGCTGTGCCATAGGCAACTTTGGGACACAAAAAGGGGGGGGGAGGTGTACCTCAATATAAAGACTATATTCAGAAGAGTTTAGGCAGGATCGTGAAGGGCATACCTAGAAGAATGGAAACGATCCCATACCTTCTGATATTTAGGTAGAGATTTCTTTGAGAAGTGCAACATTCTATCTAGAGCAGCTAGATTTTGGTCTGCAACTAGCCACTGATATGAAGAGGGGACCTGAACCATTCTCCTTCTTTGCACAGTTACATTATTTGAAATATTCTATAACTCAACAGCACATACTGGTGCTAGCTTACTAAATGATACCAAAAACCCTGCAATTAGAACAGTTTGCATACATATAGGGGATATGTAATATGCAGGACACTGTTTGCTCTAATGCCTCCTTCCCTCCCTAGCCCCCCACCCTAGGCTATATTTTAACATATAGTTTGCTGGAACCAACCAGCTCACGTCCCCTTCGCAGCCTGCTGTGAAGTGGTGTCACCCTCCTCTCAGTTACCCTCTTTTGATATTACACTTGGTTTCTTCGAGCCCGTTCCTAGCTTTTTTACCCTTCCTGTGTATTGAAGTTATATAGTTCTTCCTTCACTCCCTACCTCTCCACATATGGTTATGCCAATTCTTTGTGCTCTAAACTGACCCAGGGTATTTGTTCACAACTCCTCTATTGCCATCCTTGCTCTATTCTCTCACTCATCTAGTCTGTCCAACCCCCACCTACATCATGTTCCTTAAATCTTTCTGTCTGCTCCCACTCATCTTCTCCTTAGCCTCTCTCTTCCTCCCCCAGTACCTTCCTCTTCTACCCTCCTACACTGCCCACACTCTGTGAGCTCACACTTCAGTTCTCCCCCTCCCATACCCCCCAAGCTTTTCTCCCTTGGACCCTGAAACTTTGCCCCCCCCGGCCTGTCTATCCTACCCCCCTGCTTCCATGCTGGCTTACTTGTCTTGAAGCACTCACCCCCTTCTCATACTCTTACACCCCTTGCCTACACCATTCCCATTCCGGGAGGTTTTATTCACTCACCTCCAAGGTTATAATTACCTTACTACTCCTACTAGCTGGCAACATTGTATGCTACCCTGGCCCAGCTTCACCCTCTGCTCCCAGATTTCTCATGGGCTGAGAATAGCCCATCTAATCGTCAGGAGCCTCTTCCCCAAATTGACTTTGCTGCAGCCACTAGCTTTAGATCGCTGCCCTGACATACTAATCATTACAGAAACTTGGTTAAATTCAAATATTACTGATGCCAGTGTCTCAATCCCTGGGTGCTCACTCCTCCACCAGGACCTCAGTACCAGAGGAGGTGGCATTGCTATGTATATCGCCTCCTCTATTCAATTCGCTCCAGTCCTCACCTCATCCATCCCTAAGGCCTGCAAACTACTACTGATAACGATCACCCTCCAGTTCTCCCTGCCCATATTTGTAGCTGGGATTTACTGCTGTCCAAATCCTTCTCTCAACTCTATCACAATACTACTGTCTACCCTCCAGTCCAACTCCTCTTCTGGTGAACTCCATGTAGTAGGTGATTTTAACATCAATTGGCTCTCGCCCACCCATAACAAAACTCGGAATGAGATTGCCTCCCTTAACTTATCATAATAAGCGAACCCACCCATCTAAACACTAACTCCCTTAATCACTCCCTAATTGGCTGAGCTCTCACATTACACCCCCATCGCATCATTGTAGCCGGTTTATTACCTTATGCCATAATCAACCACCACATAATATACACTGTTCGTAAAATCCGTTGCCCAAAATCACCTCCAAAAACCTTACTGATCCACTTCTGTAACTCCTTGGACCTGGCCCCTGTGGTACATGACCTATCCAAAACTGATTGGTCCTCCATTACCCTTGCTTCCTCAGTCAACCCCGCACTGCATTATTTCAATACCAAGTTACTCACTATTTGGGACCATTGCGCCCCTTTAAGATGTACATGCATGCATGGCTCCCACCTCCAAAAGATCACTGCTGAGCTACTGGCATGCCTTCATACCAGAGATCAGGCATGGAAGCTGCTGAAATCTACCAGTTCACTGATAACCCTCCCGAAGTACTGCACACTCAGGAATGCATGCAACAGAGCAACTAGACTGGCCAAAGTAGAATATTTCTCAGCTGCATTTCACTCTAATATAAATCACCCATCCACATTTTGGAAGGTGGTTCATTCCTTGTTCACCCCTGCTTCTCATCCCTCTTCACCTGTTCTTAAAGCAGGTGATACCTCCCTTGCTGACCCCCTCCTTGTGACCATAGAGTTCAATTAATTCTTTACTTTCTGTGCCTCCTCACTTCTCACCACCTCCTCCCTCCCTCCTCAACCACTCCCTCATCCCTGGTTGCCCTGCAAGTGCACTCTCGTTTTCTCCTTCAGTATGGTATCCCCATCTCATGCCCTAAATGCTCTTCTGGCCCTAAACCCCACTAAGTGCAAGTACCCCTCTGGTCTTGACTCCAGAATCCTACACCTGTCCACTCCAGCTATTGCTATGTCCCTAGCTTGTCTTCTAAACCTCTGTTTCTCTCTTGCTTCTGTCCCATCTGACTGGAAGCATGCAACTGTAATCCTCCTCCCTAAAGGTGGTGATTCCTCTTCCCCAGGAAACTACCAGCCTATCTGTCTGCTCCCAATTCTTGCCAAACTGCAAGAACACCTGGTGCTGTCACAAGTCTCATTGTTCCTTGACTACTACTCCTTCTTCACACCCTACCAGTCTGGTTTCCAGAAACAACATTCCATCACCTCCTCCCTACTGAGGCTCACTGACTCACTGGTATGGATCAGGGTCTCATCACCTCAGTTATTTTTATTGACCTTGCTAAGGCATTTGATATGGTTTCCCACCCCCTTTTCCTTGCCACAATCTCTGATGCAGGACTCTCAACTGGGGCTACTAACTGTTTCCATTCTTACCTAATGGGCAAAACACAATCGATTCAGATTGGTGACATTACATGCCCTCCTCTCCTCTTCCCATCAACACTAGAGTCACACAGGGTTCCATGCTGGGCCCTTTACTTGTCTCTGTTTTTTAAAATGACCTCCCCACTGCCTGCCCACTCACCTCCATCCATATGTATGCGGATGATATGGTCCTGTATGCATCTGGCCCTACCCCCTTCAATGTAGTGTCCAAACTCCAACATGAATTTGACAAAGTTCAGCTCTGGTTTTGCTAACATCAGTTATTTTTTTTTTATAATCAAACTTTATTAACAATGATCACACAGTACTGTATCAAAAATATAAGAGACATTTTACTCCAAGCATACTTAACACAATAAAAACAAAATGTTATCAAACAATATCAAAAGTCATAAACCCTAAACATGGAAAGAATCTTTTATCAAAAACACAGTCTCTCGAGGAGGGCTAGATACTGAATAATAACTATATAAAAGGGGTGACCTTATTAACTAGTAATGCAAAATAAAGCAGGAAACATTTCAGGTAAACCTAGTAACCAAAAAAGAAAAAAAAAAACAGCATTTAAGGCACAAAAGTGGGGTTAACTTCTGACTGAAAATTAATCCAGGGTGTCCAATGTTCTAGGCAGACTGATTCCTTATCTAATAACCTATAGTGTTTTTTTTTCACTTTGTAGACAAAATTTGCTGCCTCATATCACTGGTCCTGAGTAGGAACCTTAGTCTGCAACCAAAATTTCTTTGCACACAAGATCAAAGGAAGTAACAGGCGAATCTGATGCCTAGGGAGAAAAAGAGGTTTGGGCAGCACTAGAAGAAGCACCAACTTGCCCCACAAGCATAGTACCTCCCCAAAAATCGTTTGCAAATCACTGTGAACCATTTGCCAAAATTGCCAAAACTTTGGACACCGCCCGGAAAATGTGCTTCTGGTCCGCTTGTACCTCTCCATATCCCCACCAGCAACCAGCACACTGTACGCCCTTATATTTAGCCATGCGCACTGGTGTAAGAAAAAGACTTGACCTGCATCAATTATTCTTGAATGCCAAGAAGACCTTCTCCATGACCTTTGGCACAATGCAGCAGCTCTCTTGGCTCAAATCCCTCCCTCCCTTCTTTCCACACCATAGATGGGACTACTCTTGAGAACATCTCCTCTTTCAGGTACCTCAGGGTCGGGCTTGACCAGAACCTCACCTTTTCTAGACACGTTGATGCCATCCACAAAAAATAAACTGCTCCTCAAACTGGGTGCCCTTTACAGAATTCATGGATGTAGGCTGGCCCGGTGGCACTAGAGGTTGAGGTGCCGGTCACTACACCTCGTGCTGCACCGATGACCTGGGTTCAGGAATTAGCCTAGACCACCAGGGGTTGGCAGAAGAGTGAGAGGATCAATCATCCAGAGGACTGCTGTCCTCTCTAGGGGAGGAAGGGAGGGAGGGAGGGTTTGCTGTCCCAATCATTGATCGCCCTCTGGCATCAGCCAGGGGGAGATGCAAGCTGGGAGGCACATCGCTGAATTGCTCCATCAGTGGGGAGGGGGGCAGAAGTAAACACTGGAGGAGAAAGGAGCTGGCAGGCTTTATGATGGCTGCACCAGTGCCCCGTTCTGGCCCCTGATGTCTGGATTTCACTCCAAGGGTGGGAGAAACTCAGTACCCCTTCACCTTGGCCCTGCCATGGTGGGGAAACTCATGGGGCATTTAGGGGGTGTCAGACAGGGGGACAGTGTGCTGGAGATTGATTTCCCTCTGAGGGAGAGACCGGCGCTGTCTGCCGGGCTCCACAGGAGGATAAAAAATAATAGAAAAAAAAAAGAATTTGTGGATAATTCCTTTGCTGGCTTGCCTAGCACTGGTCCAGAAAATGTTCCTACCTATTTTTGACTACAGTGATGTAGTCTACAGTGCCACTCCCAAATCCTCCCTAACCAGGCTGTGCCCTCTTTTTCACTCCTTCTGTCACTTCACCCTTGACTGTCCTCTCTGTACCTATCACTGCACCCTTTACCAGTCACTCTCCTTTCCTTCCCTATGTGACAGGTGCCATACCCACTGTGCCAACTTTCTTGCTAAATTCTTATTTCACTCACTCCCCCACCCATCTAGCATCCCCGTCTCCTTCAGAGCACCTTCTTCTCACTCTCTTAGAAACCATGACAACCGCTTTTACTATCCTGTCCAGGTCCCCCTTAGTTGGCCTGGCAGCATTCTCTTATCTTTTCCCAAAACTTTGGAACACCCTCCCACCTCCTGGCTGCCATGCTGCCTCCCCTAAGGTTCTCAGCTCTCTCCATAAAGACCCTTCCCCTTTCTTGTAGTTGTCTCTAATTAATTATATCCAAGCTCTATACTGCCTTGGCATTCACTTGCTGGCTTGCACTTATACTACATTACTCTTATATTTATACAGCATCCTAGCACTTCTTACTTTGTCATCCTGTTTTTTTTTTGTTAACTTTCTTTATGCCCCCTCAGCACTGGTCCCTTATACCTTCTCTCAGGCAGTGATACTGGGTCACAGCTTTCTTCTGCTCTGCTGAGGACCTTCAGCCAGACCTCCATCCTGGGATTTCTCCCCCCCTTGCTCCAACCAACCAGCCCTCTGGCTCTGAGCCCCCTGATGCAGGGCCGCAACTCCTGTGGAGCTCTAGTTAGAATCTAGTAGGTGGCTGAAGGACAGGGGAGAGCCAGAGGCTGGTCAGAAGGGCCAGGCATTGAGCATGAGTGCCATGTCAGTGTCAGTGGCTCAGTAGGTAGCACACTCACCTCTAAGGCTGGGAGATCAGAGGGCTCTGGGTTCAGCTCCCACATCTAGCACTTGGGTTAATATCCCAGTACTGACACTGTAGTGTAGCATGAGAGGGGTGCTGCACTTCTGAGGTGCCGTCTTTTGGATGAGACATTAAACCGAGGTCCCATGTGCCTGGATTGGTGGTAGTTCAGGTGGATGTTAAAGATCCCGTGGCACTTATCGAAAAGAGTAGGGGAGTTTTTATTGAAATAACAAACATAACAGAGCAACACAGTAAACTTAAAAACTAATCATACAATATAGATGCAAGCTACTGTGAAGAAAAATACAAAAATAAGCAATAAATCCTATAAAGCAAAAAGAAATTCATTAGAAAGGAACAAAACATTACTTAAACTTTATAAAAATGAAGAAACCCTTTCCATCACTTCAGGAGCGTAGCAGGAGCTAACCTCTGTGCATCCTGGGAATAAATTTTTGAAAGTTCATTTGTAACCAAGATGCTAAAACAAATACAAGGCATTTTCCTTTGGTATATTACCCATTGGCATCTAGTTTGCCATAAATAAAACCGTAAGCAACAAAAAAATAAAGACAATGTCCCCTCATGAAAATAAGAAAGGCTTGCAGGATAACATCCTAGGATCAAAACATCATATGAAAAAGAGTAAGCCATTTGAAGCCCCATAAAGTTGCCAAATAAGTCCACAAACCTTGGAATAAGAACACTGTAGGAAAAATATCCCATTGACTCCTCCAAATTTATGCAGTCCAGATGGGCAGTTCCTTTCTTCTATTGCCTTATATTTGGCATTACCCAAACATTCAAGCGGCCATAAACAATCAACCACTGCATTTCCCATTGTATATGAGGCAATCTGAAATTATTCAACTGGGCCAATACCTTAGAATTGAGGGTTGAAGGACAATTCTTAAAGCACGGATCTTGAGGGTACAAGTTAGCCATTATTAATTGGTAAAATCCCTTCATGTTGTTATTCAAAATTAACTCTTTTGTTATTCCCCATCTGTACAATTTTTTAGCAGCTGGCTGAAAATATGGGGGAATAGGGATACAAGGGTGCAATTTAGGGGCCAAAATATGCCAATTCATAAAATATTTGCCCAGAGATCTAAAATTCCATTTTCCCTCAATCTCTTTTACTACGCTTAAACCACTCTTAACTGTACACATAATAAATAGGGAATGTACAAAAACAACAGGGTCCACCATCCCAAGTCCTCCTGTTTTTACATTCAAATAGGTATAACATCTCTTTACCGGATTTAAACGATTACCCCCAAAGCATTTGAAAAAATAAACAATAAACCCTTGTTTCTAAGTTAACTGGGAGCGGGAAAATCATGGCTATGTACTGCAGACAGGGCAAAAGAAACTGTTTAATCACATGTATGCGTTTTAGTTTTGAAAGTTTCCACTTCTTCCATTTATTTACCTTATTTTCCACAACCTGAAGAGCCGATTCCCAGTTTTCAACCGGCATAGTCTGAGGACCAAACAGGATACCCAAAATTTTAAGGGGGGTTCGTGTAATATGGATACCCTCCTGCATAACCTCAGCTGGACCCATTGCTCCAATAAACAACCCTTTTGTTTTATGCAAATTCAATTTGGCATTAGACGCTTTTGAAAAGTCATCAAAAGCTTCTAAAAACATATGCACAGAAGTCGGATCAGAAAAATACAAAATTAAATCATCGGCATAGGCCTGTAATAAGAGTTGCTGATCCTGGGATAAATTATCTGAAATTCCAGTCCGTTGTTGAACAGTGATTAATTCCTGCAATAGTGGATCTAATGAAAACATATAAAGCAGAGGGCTGAGAGGACAACCCTGACGCACTCCTGTATGTATAAAAAAACTTTCATCCGTGCTACCTTTCAAAAAGGGAAAGACCGCATTATGTTTGTGTAACATTTTAATTAAATTAATTATTTGTGCTGGAACCCCATAATGTTCTAAGGTTAAAAACAAAAAGGGTAAATGTACTCTATCAAAAGCTTTTTCTAAATCTGCTACGACCATACAATTAACTATGCCCGATACAGAGAGGTGTTCAATGACATCACGCACAATCATTAGTGCTGATTGAATCCTTCTTTCTGGTATCCCACTAAATTGGAAGGGGGAAATCACCAACCTGGCATAGTTTTTTAGTCGATTATTCAAAATACTGGTAAAGATTTTGAAATCTGAATTAAGGAGGGTAATAGGCCGCCAATTCTTAATATTATGTTTATCCCCCGATTTAAATAAATAAACTAATAATCCATCAGAAAATGAGGGAAAAAACACAGTATTCTTAATAAAATACTGGAATAAAATAAAGATACATTGAACCAGCTCAATAGAAAAGGCTTTATACAAATTATTGGATAAGCCATCCATTCCTGGTGAAATGTTTGGTTTTTAATTCCATATAACATTTAAAATTTCCTCTTGAGAAATGGGTTCCAATAATTTAGAGGCTTCTGTAACTCAGAGGGCGTTAATGACACTCAGATATAAAAGCATGGATTTATCCAAAATCGGAGGGAAGGTTTTAAAGACCGAAAATGACTTATAATTAATTCCTTAACTGTGGAACAGTTATAGCCATAGAATTATCAGGCTTCTTTAATGAGTCCATATTAGAGAATCCTCAGGTTTTACAAGCTTCAAAGGATCCACCATAGGATTTTTTATACCATTAGTGAGGATAGCTTGCAATGTCTTAGCTCTATTGTACTGAAATACCCTCATTTCTTCCTGCAACTTAACAATTTGATCAGAATAGTCACCTTGAGAAGTATATGCAATTGTAGTGAGTCTCTGGAGCTGCTGTCTAAGAGACAAGTATTTTAAAAAATTATGATTTTTCATTTTAACCCCTTGTTTTTTAAACCAATTCCGTAAATCAGCCTTGGTCTCCGGTCACCAGTCCCCTAAATCAGAATAAAAGAAGACCACTGACAATCTGGCTTTTAAGGATATATTTCACCCCGACTGTATATGGGATAAGTCTAGGATGCAATTTTTAAGTTTCCATCTAACCTGCCTATACTCAAGGGAACCTGGTAACTGGCATTTGCATAATAAAAAGGAATGATCCGAGAATTCACAAAGAATCATTTCAAAAGAGTTAATTTGCGTAGAAGGGGAACCAACATATAATCTATTAAAGAAAAAATTTTCCCTTTTCTAAAGGAATATTGAGGTCCTTGGGAAGAAAAGGAAATGCAGTTGAGTAGACCAGCCAATTAACAATGTTAACTAACGCATGTGAATCACAATATATTTTTTTATTCTGTTGGGGCAAATCAGTAATTGTGCAGTTAAAATCCCCACCCCATAGTACCTTAACAGATGTCACCAAGAAAGGTTGTATGGTTTTGAAACAGGTCACTCTACCGGCTTTTGTTTGAGGGCTATAAATATTAATGAAACGATAGCACGTACCATGCCATTTCCCGTCCAATATCAAAACTCTACCCGGTATAAGGTCAATTAAATTATGCAGTGTGAAAGAAAATGAAGTGAAAATAATGCCTATGCCATCTGCTCTATCTATTCCAAAGGACCAAAAGGAAGGTCCCCAAACCCAATCCCGCTTGAAAGAAGTTAACTGTTCTACAGAGTGCATCCATGTTTCCTGTAAAAAAACACACAAATATATGTTGATCGTGTAGATAATGAAAAAGAGCCTGCCTTTTAGCGGTATTTAGCAAGCTGTGAGTATTTAAGGAGCCCAAGAAAAACCTCATTGTAAGATACAAAAATATAATCAGACCATCTATTTTTTCCTTTTTTCCTTTTTCTTCTCTTTATAAGTATCCACTGTTTGTGACAGAGTGGAGAAAGAGGATTTTTGAGAGTCTGAATCTCCCAGTTCCATCTCTGTATCCCCCCATGGGGTAAAAAGGGCCGCATATGAATTACTGGTTTCCATGATGGGAGCAGAATGGGGAGATTTGGGATGCAAATTCTGAGCTGATCTTCGTCTAGGCAAAGGTGACCCAGGGACTGGAACCCCAGACTCCTTTCCAGCAACCTCAGATACCTCCTCAGTGTAGCATACCAGAGGAAATTCTAAAGGGCCAGGTGGACCCATGCAAGGTTTTTTTTCCTCCAGTGGTCCAGAATCCAGTATTTGTACTACTTTGTCAGGTTTCTTGGAAGAAATAAAGGTGGTAGAATCTGTACCAGTAGAACCTTCTTTTTTATTAAGGGAAGGAGATGGTAACAGCGGTAAGGAAGAAAAAGGGAGGGGCGGGGGCAGCCGCATCCTAGGCCTTCTGAATTAGAAGGTCTAGGCTTATGCAAGACACCTTGTTCTTGGCAGCCCAAGAACATTCATGAAAACCATGGCCAGACTCTTCACAGAGATCACACCTAGAATTATTAACACATTGCATGGTTACATGCCCCACTTCCCTGCAATTGTCACAACGTGGCTGATTACAAATGCTTGAAAGATGTATCCTAGACCCACATTTATAGCAAGCATGGGGCTGTCCTCCATAAAAACAAACCCCCCTATCGCTTCCCAACAAAAAGGAATTCGGAATGTGTTCCACCCCAGATTCAGATTGCCTCAGCTTAATTTTATATTTCCATCCCCCTGTCCAAAAACATTTGGAATCTAAAATAGGTTCTGGGCTACTTAAAACCTCACATTTCTGAGATAACCAGAAGGTGATGTCTTCCACATGGACCCCCTCATTCCTAAACATAACTGTAACAAATTTTATTAATGGCTTAGAGAGAGGTATAACCAAAAAGGGGGTCCATGTGGGAGAGAACTTCACCTGACTATATCGATCCCAAAACAAATCCAAACCAAGAGGTGTCCGAAAACTGATATCAAAGTTGTCCTCTCCAGAAATGTTAATAAAAGTGAAAACATCCTGTGGAGTAAAATGCAGAGAATCTTTTAGTAGCATTTTCCCCACATAGTATCTGTCCAGCCTATTTTCCAAACCCCCTTTATAACGTGTACGGACTGAATTCCGTCGAGGTGCTGCTTCCCTCTTTGAGGTGAAAAATAGTTCTGACGTAACAGACCAGTGACATCAGCTGAGCCAAAAACAATAGGGAAGAAAAGCACAGTGACATCAGCTGAGCCAAAAACCATAATGAAATAAGACACAGTGACATCACCTGAGTCAAAAACTGTAATGAAATAAAGCCCAGTGACATCAGCTGAGACAAAAACTATACTGAAAAACAGCCCAGTTACATCAGATGAGGCAAAAACTATAGTGAAATAAAGCTCAGTGACATCAGCAGAGCGAAAAACTGTAATGAAATAATGCCCAGTGACATCAGCTGAGGAATAACTATAGTGAAAAAAAGTACAGTGACGTCAGCTGAGCCAAAAAATATAATGAAATAAAGCACAGTGACATCAGCTGTGCCAAAATCTGTAGTGAAATAAAGCCCAGTGACATCAACTGGGCAAAGAACTGTACTAAAATAAAGCACAGTGACATCAGCTGAGACGAAATCTGTAGTGAAATAAAGCCCTGTAACATCAGCTGAGCTAAAAACTGTAATGAAATAAAGCCAGTGACATCACCTGAGCCAAAAAACTGTAAAGAAATAATGCCCAGTGACATCAGCTGAGCCAAAAAGTATAATGAAATAAAGCACAGTGACATCACATGAGCCAAAAACTATAATGAAATAAAGCACAGTGACTTCAGCTTTGCCAAAAATTGTAATGAAATAAAGCACAGTGACATCTCCTGAGGAAAAACTGTATTGAAATAAAGCCCAGTGATATCAGCGGAGCCAAAAACTACGGTGACATAAAGCCCAGTGACATCAGCTGAGCCAAAAACTGGAAAGGGGGTTTTGGTAAGGAGGACTTCTGTGATGAAGAATCCTTCTCCCGGGGAGGTAAGTCTAATTTTGAAGTGGAAGGTACTGAAGCCTGTACCACAGGAATTTCAACAGCAGAAGGAGGTTGTGATGTCTCAGCCACTTCTGTTATAACGTGGAAACTGTCAGTCAAAACCTTCTGCTGGGTAACTGGTTTCCACTCAGGGGAGAGCTGTGAAAGGGGAAAAATCTGTATTCCAGGCCGGATCAGGCTTCCAAACACCTGTTGAAGCCTGCGTCCAGCCAGCCCCTGTAAGAGCTTTGTCTGGAGACCAGGACTCCTGAGTCATTTCACTAGTTATAGAGGAAGAGACTGTTAAAGTAGGTTGTGTAATATTTTGTTTTGGCTGTTTAGGCGTAGTCTTATCAGAAAATAAAAATTCAGTCGCCCCAATTTGGGAGATAGCTGAGCACTGGTAGATAATATTAGGCTGACCTTGAGTTTCCACAGCACTAGGGTTTTTCTACACAAACCCAGCTGACTTGCTTAAAGGTGCAGACTCGTTCTGAGTGAATGCAGTGGAAGAAAACCCCAAAGGAAAAGTTTGTTGTTTAAGAGTAAAGAGACTTTTTCCTTTTAAATCAGGCAGTGGCTTCTTAGGCTGTAGGCACTCACTAATATTTGCAATTTTACTGCCAGCCTGCAGAGAAGCAGCTGAAGAGTCAGACACTTCCGGAATGAGAGTGAGATTATCTGGCATGTGACCACGCCCTCAGGGCCTTTGGAGTCTAATACTGGAGTCAAGAGTTTGACAGAAGTTGAGTTATTGTTGTCAAAGCATTGTTTTTCCTGCTGGAGTCTATCTGTAAACTCTTTCAGTCGCTTGAAGCTCCACTCTATGTTCTGGTAAGCAAACCTCATTTAACACCCCTGCTACTTTTACAAGAGGAGTTAGTTTGGTAAGGGGATGAAGCTCTGAAAGCCGTAAACTTTCACTTTGGAGTGCAGAGCCCTTGGTAGTCGTCACAAGAAGAGCATCAGTAAGACCCAAAATATCCATGTTAGATGTCAATAACTCACCGCGCTCCTCGGAGCCTCCTGAAGAAGCTAATTCAGCCGTAGGTATTACAGGAGCAGCCTCGTTGCTGACAGGGGGTAATGTAGTGCACGTCAAATGCATATCAAGCTTCACCGGTACTGACGTGAGCGCTGATCCTTCCTTCGTAGCACCAAGTTCTTGTACATTGTCAGGTTTAAACAAAGTAAACGACTTCTCCTCTTGGTGTTCAACAAAAGTAACTGAATCCTCCCAAAGAAATGATGCATCCTGAAACTCGGTATCAGAGTCCATATCCACAATATTAGCGGTGACAGCCTCCTTAGCATTAACAGTGGGAGCAGAGGCCAGCTCTCCCACCAAGCAGACGTCCTCCTCCTCCGCCATCTTGGTCCCACCAGAAAATGGGTCCCCCCTGCTCACAGGAAGCAGGAAGTAGGGGAATTTCCCTGGTGTCCAGGCCAAATTTCCCTCATTCACTAAAAATACCACCAACAGCTTAATCTGATTCAAGGTCAGTTGGCATTCATCTGTATCCCTCTCCCCCGGGTCATGCCTGAAAATAGGCAGGATTTGTCTAGTGCACTTACCCGGTCAACAAAAGCTAAATAAAATAAATAAATAGCACAGATACCACCATCGCCTGTTGGGTGCCAGGGATTGTCTAGTTTCTTCTTGGTTCCTGAGGGCACAGACATGCAATGATGTCCAGCACGGTGGCATACTCCCATACCCACCCACATGAAGTCCGCCATTGCCCCCATACTCCAAAGCATGCTGCCATAAGTTGTGATGCCTCCAGGCACCACTGGGAGCTACTGCACTATGGGAGCCATGACCCACCCTCCCCCAGCAGAGGAGAGCAGTCCTCCAGACGCTTAATCCTCTCCTGCCCCTGCCGAACCATGACAAGCTGAGTCTATTCCCAAACCCGGGTCACAGGGATGGAACAAGGTGTGCCACCCAGTGCCTCAGTCTTCAGCACCACCAGGCCAGCTGTCATCCTGTTTTTGATGTGTGCATATATATAATTCCATTTGTATTATTGTTATTGCATTATTGTTTATGTCTTGCTGCTGTACTCACTGTATTCTCATTCCCTCTTCCCCAGGACACATCAGGAAATGAGCATTCACTGCTCAGTATGCCTTTCCTGGTGAAACTTTTAAATAAATAAATAATAGCCTGATTCAATATTTTCTATTTATTTTTAAGTGATGGAGGGCAAACCCATAACTTAAGAGTTGTACAGCCGTGAGTGAGTTATGAAAGCTCTATCCCTTAACAAGTAAGTCTGGGCATTGCATATTTGGGGCCTGATTCACAAAACCTCCCTAAATGGCACAAGGGGCTTGGTCAACAAGGAATGGTGCAAGGTGCGACTTGTGCCAAAACATGTACCCTGAGCAATTCACAAACATAGCCTGCTGCAAATGCAGGCTGTGTGTTCCAAAGGGGGCTTGCACCATATTTGTGGTACAAAATGAGTTTCCTCATGGTGCTAATGGCCTTGCAGCAGACGCAAGCTGCCATATCCCCTAAATTGGAATTCACGAAACCCTCCTAAACAGCAAATTTCTAAGTACCCTTAGACCAGTCCTAGCTGGTCTAAGGGTGCTTGTGAAGGTGTGGGAATGGGCAGGTGCAACAGCAATAGATAGGGTGCATACAAGTGCAGGATATGCATTGTTTCTTTTTATTTAGTTAATCCAAGACAAAAAAAAATGAAACAAAAATGTTACTTGTACAGAAAAGAAAAATCTTCAAGGTTAGTTGGTACCAACTATTTTCTTTGTCAGGATAAACAAACTTGGCATCAGCATCAATAGGAGACATGAAAGAAAACACAGTCTCCCAGTAACTTCACTCTCAGGTAAATTGCAATGAACTGAAAACTCATCTCACCAGTCAGCAGACAACTGACTTCACTGAACTGAAGTCAAAACTGATCTAATCTGTTCTGTCCTAGTGGAGGGTTTATATACATTGAGGCAGTATAGCGCAGTGGTCTAAGGCTCTGAGCTGCAAATTTGGTGACATCCAGCAGACCTGACCTGGGTTTGAATCCCACAGCTTCCGCTTGCATACTGTGTGACCCTGAGCAGGTCGCTCCTGTAAAAAAGCTTTCAACTTAGTGTGCTATACCTGGTTAAACAATAAAATAAATATACATCACAGACATGTGATCCACCCCTTTTTAGAAACATGTTTATAACTTCTTTGTTATTACTGTTTTTCATCGAGTAACATAAATTAAATAGAGATAAATACAGATATTTACACAGCATCCTTTCTCTACATAGTACCCATAAGAAAACACTTTATTTCTATGTGCATATGAAACAGGGTATAATGAAGTGGTCTAGCTCCATCCTCTATTGTGACATCATTCTCTGAAAGGGTTTAAAAAGTTCAGTTTGTGGATTGGCAGCCCTTCGAGAGACCATATATACATACATACAGCTTGCAAGTCCCAGGTAAGGAATTCATATGTATTTAAAGCTGTGAGATCCTTTTATGTGCTTCTTTTGTAGCAAACTCTTAACATTTGGGCCCCCATATTCAAAAGTCACCTGCAAACTTGCACAAGTGCCTGTGCTGCACATCTGAGATACTCTAGCCCAAAATAATGAGATATTCAGAAGACATGCTGTGAGATGCACTCAAGCACGTCTGACTGAATATCCTGAAGAAGCAGTGTGGCACAGTGGGAGGTGCACGAAGCAGGTGACCTGGGCCCCATGCGAAGCATTGGGAAATGTGCAATGAAAAGCCACTTGCAAGGTGTGCAAAAGTGCAATATTCAGCCGGCATATGCAAATGATCTCATTGCACATTCCAAGCCCATCTCCCACATGCCAGAGCTCATGACTGTAATGTATTCAGGCCATTTGCATACCCCAGGCATGCTCAGTTCCAGTTTTGCAGGACTGCCACACCACCCCACAAAGGTGAACAACAGGCACTGCAGTCTAGCAGGCAGGAGTGCTGGGATGTTTGTGTGTGGGTGAGTGGACTGCATTGTCCTGGGTACAGTGCTATTACCCATAGCCATGTACAGGGTCAGAGTGGGGTACAGGGGGGCAACCTGGACAGTGGCCACAGGAGCCAACCTGGACATGCAACAGGGGAGGGCACAGAGTGACACAGTCTGATCAGTATACCACATGCATGTGAAACACCAGCTCCCTATGCAGCATACTGTCACCTGCAGTGCTGCACCCCCCCCGTATGAGTGGAACATGGTGATGACTGCAAGGAACGGCAGTGTGCAGAGGGTGACAAGGTACACTAGTGGGTGGGTTCCACTTGTGTGCACCTATGGTGTACCACCGTGGGTGTGTGCCACAGGCCAGTCCCCAGCCTGTGCCAGGCTGCCACCCTTCAACCAAGCTGCCTGGGCTCCAGTTCATTTGCTGCATTGTGACTGTCCACTCTGCTGCTGCATCTGGGGGCCCCCCAACAGAATTGGAATGTGGCTGCTGGGTGTCTAGGCCCAGGGTGCGGTGTGGGGGGGGTTGCTCCCCAGATGGTGCCTGTGGTGACGTGGCACCTGTGGCTCGGGGTTCACCCATCCTGGCATGACTGCGGTGTATGAGTGCCTGGAGCATGTCCTGGTGCACCTCCAAGGGCTGTCTTCAGACGGCTCGCCTGCAGTTCTGCAGCCTGCCTATGGGTGGCAGGCCATTTAGGCATCTTTTCCCATGCCGAACTTTGGGCAGCTCGTCTCTGAGATGCACAGCAGATGAGCCACACATTTTAGCTGAATATAGGGACACGCGGCACATTCATGGGAACGCCCCCTCTACATGCACCACATACATTATAGATGCATGATGGCACATCTGGAGATGCGCAATGCACCTCTCCCTTTTGAATGTCGTGGTTCCACTTATTTTCTGAAATGCGCAGCACATCTCCACTTTGTGTCGTGCATCTCTTTGAAAATGTGGGCCTTGATTTTTTTAAGACAAATATGTTGCTACAAGTACACAGGGAAGGTTTCTGTGAGATTGCAAGGGAAAACATTTCATTTGGGCCTACTCTTGGCCTACAGTCTCCTTTTTACAAGTGCTTTCACTGCAGGCTAAATATTTTCAATTTCCAACAAAATATGCATCTAAGACTGAAATTTTTTGGAAAAAAGGGGGGGATTCAAAACTACAACTACAGCCAAGTTTGTATCCTTTTCACGTGTGTAGGCCTCTTATGCACTTTAGGCCTCAGGCTTTACAGGCCTTCTGCTTTCACAAAAAGGCAGTTTGGCAAAAAGCTAAAGTGGCTATGGAACATCACTTTCAAGTAGCCTTTTAATTGTTTTCATTGCTTCACAATTTAAACAATTTCAACATCTCTCTTTTACATTTTGGGAAAACTCTTACAAGTTCCGTAAGGAATACTCTGAGCACATTTAAAAGGACAGGCATCACTTACAATGGAAATTAATGCTACTCTGCTATTTTTCACACTTAGGACCAATTTATAGTTGCAAAAGATACCAGAAAGCACTGTAGGAGGCCAGCATAACTATTAGGAGACAAAAATAGTACAGCAACACCAGAAAAGAGAAGAAAAGTACTGTTGCAATGGTTTTTAATGGAAAAAGTGAAGATTAACGAGAGAATAAAATAGAAAAAAAACATAGAAGAGACAAGGGTGTCTTATAGAAATGTAGTCCTAATACTGGAATAGAGCAGGAAACAGCTTTTTGCACACCCATGGGATTGTATCAGTTTACCATCAGGCCCTTTGGTTTGCATGGTGCCCCCCGCCACTTTTATAAAGATACATGGCTAGAATCCTGAGACCACGCATGATCAGTGTGGCTCAAGAGAAATCTACACACCAAAAACCTATAACCTATACACCAAAAAGGTGATCTGGTCTGTCATAGCGGAGGGTTTATATACACAGCTTGGAGTGACATCACAGACATGCGATCCACCCCTTTTTTAGAAAAATGTTTATAACTTCTTTGTTATTATTTCTTTTTATCAAATAACATGAATTAAACTGAGATAAATACAGATAATATTTACACAGTATCCCTTTTCTACATAATACCCAGGAAAAAGCACTTTATTTCTATGTCCATATGAAATAGAGAATAATGAAGGGGTCGGGCTCCACCCTCTACTGTGACATCATTCTCTGAAACAGTATACCAAAAGTTTAGTTTGTGGGCTGGTAGCCATTAGAGAAACCATATGTACATACAGCTTGCAACTCCCAGGTAAGGGACTAATATGTATTTTAAAGCTCTGAGTTCCCTTTATGTTCTTCTTTTGTAGCAAACTCTTGGCATTTGAGTTTTAATTCAAAATTCACTGTCGTTTATTTATTATTTATTTGTTTTTGTTAACCGGGTAGGGCACACTAGACACCAAGCGCCTATTTTCAGGTGCGACCCGGGAGGGTTACAGTGGTGGAGGCATACAGGAAACAGTTACATACAGTTGGTGGTAAACCTGAGTCAGTTTCATACAATAGAGGCAAACAACGGGATTGACAGAATAAGCAAGCAGTAAAGTACATGTAAGGTAATCAAGAAAAAACAATGAACATTACCTGAAAAGAAAAAGGAAGCAATGCATCATTAGAGCTTGAGGTTGGGAGACGCAGGTACACACAATTGGGGAGTAAGGCTAAGAGAATTTAAAGGTAAAAACAAGATGTATTCGGTACACTTTGTGAGGTTAATGGGTGCTAGCAGGAGTAAGTGCATTGGACGGGGGAAAAGGACGGGGGTGAGGGAGTGGGTGGGAGGGAGGCCAAGTTGGGAGGGAGGAGAGAGGGGTGGAGGTGGGGAGTGAGGACAGTAAGTGTAGTTGGCCAGCCTAACAGTTAGGAGAGAAAAGTAGTACAGTAACATGAGAGAAAAATGCTGTTGCAACAGTTTTTGAATGAAAAAGTGAAGATTATTGAAAGAATAACACACACAAAAATTGAAGAGACAAGGGGGAGCTTATAGAAATATGGTCCTAATACTGGAACAGGGGTCACCCTATGACATACCCTCCCGCCTAAGAGGAAAACAATTTCATTTGTTTTTCTACATATCATCCTAACATCTTCAAACATTTATACTCCCTGTATGACAGCAATGCTTCTACACAGCATTACAGACTTCATTTACCAATTATACATTTGCAAAACATCATATTTCATCTAGCAGCAATGCTTGCTCCATATTGGGACAAGAAATCAGTATTTATATGCTGTGACCCAGCTCTGTGCACAACATAAAATGATAAGTCTGCAATGCTAAGTACCATCTCATAATCCTCACGTTTTTATCTTTCATTTGGTTCAACCAACACAATGGGTTATGATCAGTTACTACTGTAAATTCATTTCCCCACAAGTAATGCTGTAAAACTAGTTATTTTCATGCAAAGTAATTTTATCACAAACACAAATGCAACCATAATTGTATAAATTAAATTTTGCACTGTTTCATAAGCACCACATTCACTATAATGGAAAAAAAGTGTTAATAATGTTAATTCATGCAAATATATTTCAGCGCAAATTAGTGCTTCAGTGAAAACAGCAAAAATGATTTGACAGTGAAAATTTTAAGTTGTACAGTACTTTAAATCTTTAATGGCCCAATGCAAGGCTAAGCATTCCTTTTCAATGATTGAATACTTTCATTCTCTTTCATGTAATTTTCTACTTATGAAAATCACTGGGTGCTCTTCTACTTTAATCTTTTGGGACAACACAGCTCCCAATGCCAGTTTCAGAGGCATCTGTGTCTACCTCAAAAGGAACATCAAAGTTTGGACTAGCTAGCACAGGAGAGGAACACAGAATGGCTTTAATTTTCCTAAAAGCTATGTTAAATTTAGGAGACCATTTTACTGCATTGGGACACTTGTTCTTTGTAAGGTCAGTGAGGGGTGTGGTTACTGTAGCAAAATTAGGAATACATCTTCTGTAATAACTGGCTAATCCAAGAAAAGTACATACAGTGCATGTTTCTTTGTATTGGGAATAAGGCTACTAGCAACAGATTCTACTTTCCCCACATCTGGTTTAACCTTGTCTTCACCCAGAACAAAACCTAAGTATTTGGTTTCTGTTCTAGCCATAGCACATTTTGTAGGGTTAGTGGTCATACCAGCATCTGTAATGGACTGAATCAGTGCTTTGAGGTATGCTAGATGTGTTTTCCAGTCTTTGCTAAAGATGACTACATCATCTAAATAAGTTGTGTAATACTGTGTGTGTGGTCTCAGGATTCTATCCATGTGTCTTTGAAAAGTGGCGGGGCACGGTGGTGATCTGATACAATCAAATGGGTGTGCAAAAGGTTTTTTTTCTCCTGTGCACATACTGCTAGAGGAATCTGCCAGTATCCTTTAGTGAGGTTGAGAGCAGTGATGTATTGTGCATTTCCAGTTTTGTCTAAAATGTTGACAATGCGTGACATGAGATAGCCATCAAATGTAGAAACAGCATTGAGCTTGCAAAAATCTAGACAAAGTCTGATCCCTCCTTCTTTTTTATTTACCACAACCATTGGTGATGACCACACACTACTTGAAGGGGTAATGATCCCTAACTGTTCCATCTTGTGCACTTCCTTTTTGACCTTCTGCCTAACCTTCTCAGGCAATCTATAAGGTTTTTGGTGTACAGATTTCCCCTGAGTCACATTTGATGTGTGTACTACTCTTTTGGCTCTACCTGGAGTACTAGTGAATGTCTCGGAAAAATGTTGTAAAGATGTTGAATCTGTTTCTTTTGTTTTCCATCTAACTCTGGGTTAATTTGAACTTCCTGCACCCCCCATTTTCCAATCTTCAATAGGCTATGTCCAATTCAGTGTCCTGCTGCTCTGAATGTATAAACAATGTAGGGGCAGGGTTAAGTTTCTCAAACCATTTCTGCAACAAGTTTGCATGATATATTTTAGACCTTTTTCTTGAAATTTCTATCTCATAGTTAACAGGGCTGGTTCTCCTAAGAACAGTAAATGGGACTTGGCATTTCATAAGTAATTTTGTATCAGATGAGGGCAATAACAGTAACACTTTCTCTCCGGGTTAAAAAACCTTTTTCTTCAGACTCATGTCATATGTTACTTTTTGCTCTTTCTGTCTCTGAGTCACATTTTGATGAGCCAATTCTACATATTTCACCAGTCTTTTTCTGGTATTAGTCATATAATTCAACACATTTATATGTCCCACATTTCTCTTTTCTTCCCAATGTTCTTGTACAACATCAAGGGGGGCCTCTTGGATTTCTACCGTAAAGTAACATAAAAGGGGAAAAACCTGTAGTGGCTTGAGGCACCTCCCTGTAAGCAAACTGTAAATTTATCCCAATATTTTCCTTTATCCTGTACATACTTTTGTAACATGTGTTTGAGGTTTTTTTTAAACCTCTCTACTAACCCATCGGTTTGTGGGTGATAGTGGGACGTCCTTACAGCTATCACACTCAACAACCAGTACAATTTCTGTAACATGACAGAAGTAACATTGTTAACTCTATCAGTCAATATCTCTTGTGGAATACCCATTTTGCTGAAAATCTTAGCCAGTTCTTCAGTTATTCTAGGAGCTGTTACAGTATGTAAGGGTATTGCATCTGGATAACAAGTGGCATAAACACACAATACCAGGATAAACCTGTCTCTTTTAGAGCATTTCTGTAGCGGACCCAATTTGTCCATTGCTACTTTGTCAAATGGAGTGGTAACACTGGGAATGAGTTGAAGGGGTACCCTATCCTTCCTTCTTTCCTCCTTGTGCCACCGTTTGACACTCTGGGCAGGTATGACAGAACTCTGCCACATCCTCATGGATGGTAGGCCAGAAAAATCTGGTGAGATGTCAATTTAGGTGTGGTGCCTCCTTTTTTGCCTTGCCATTATGGATATTACATGAATTAGCTTTTCCCTAAATTTCTGGGGTACCATCATTTGTTCAACAGTTTCACCAGTTTTTGGATTGGTACATATTCAATGCAATATACCATTAATAGCTGAATACTGCAGTTGTCTGTGTACATTTTGTTGGTCCATCTGTGAAAAAAAGGAGTTACAGTAGTGTCCAACATTTGCTCTTGCTTGATTTCCTCTCCCTGTAACACCGACTCTAAAGGTGATGGTGTGGTGGTTTGGTGTTGTGGTGAAGTACCCTGATGTGAGTCTCTCCATCGCTTTTTTAATGTCCTTTTCTCTGCTCGGGTCTTCCTGCTCTTCCAGGTTTCTCAAACAAATCCTCTTCAAAAGGAAAAATGTTTGGTAACTGTAGTTACAACAACAAAGTTCTGATGGGATTGTTGCTTTTTTATCAACTGATCGAAATTGGGGTGGTCTTGCCCTATTATGATGGGGACTGGAAGTTGTGGTACCAGGCCAATTGTCATGAATTGCTTTTCATTATCAATAGTCATGGTAACAGTTGTGGTTGAATACTGGTATACATCCCCACATACACAAATTATTGAAGTATCAGGGCCTTTTTTAGTAATGTCCTGCAACAAATCTTCCCTTATCAAAGTCTGCTGACTTCCCGAGTTCAACAGTTCCAACATTCGTTTGGTTTTAATTTCTACACTGATCACATACTCCTGTTTAGCTAATGACAAATGTGGTGGCTCTCTTCTTTTATTAGTACCGTTCCTGGCAATGTGTCCTTTTTCTAAGCAATTGTAGCATATTATATCTGCTTGAGTATTTTTCCCCCTCGTTCCTTTCTCCACTCAGTTCAGGCAGTGTTCTGGTTATTAGGTTTAGAGTAATTAAAATGCCTTAATTAAAATGTCTTACCAGAGTAGGTGGTTGTGGACTTGGACCCTGGCATCCCTTCAGTCTGGAAGGTCTTGCAGCTAGGTAATCTTCTACCAGTGTTATGGTTTTCTCAGCTGAATCAGCTTTGTGCTCCTTGACCCAAAGTTGAACATCTGGGGGTAGAACTCAAATGAAGTGCTCAATGATGATTAACTCAATGATTTAATCTGCAGTCTTACCTGTAGGCTGTAGCCATTTGAAACAGTATTCTTTGAGTTTAGCATAAATTTCTGTTGGGGTATCTTGGGCAGTCATTATCTGGTTACAAAATCTTTGTCAGTAAGTTTTAGTGCTTATGTAGTATCTTCTCAGGATTTCTTCTTTGATTCAGTCATAATTTTCAGCATCACTCACATGTATGTATTTATTTAGTTTTTGTTTACCGGGTAAGTGCACTAGACAAGAAACTTTGCCTATTTTCAGGCACAACCTGGGAGAGTTACATACAGAGATGCAGTTATATACAGAGTTACATGCAGAGGCAATAGTAAGTCAGGACAGAAGTAACATCACATATTTAGTGCAACAAAACTAGACTATAATAGATATCTCAGATATTGCTGCATCACAATTGGTGAGGCAGTTGCAAACAGGAGAAACAATAGCTGAGGAAAAAAAACATACAAAGTGTGTTCTAGTGTATGGTTAGTAGCATATGGGATCAATATGGCAACAGATCAGGTAGTGCAGGTCCCACCCGAGAAACAGGTGGTCACAACTAGAGAGATTAAGCCTTCCTACATAAGAATGTGGTGCTGGCCCACCGGCACAGTGGTGGGATTTCCGCTTGCGACGCCGGCGACCCGGGTTCGGGAACAGACCCGGATCGTCAGAGGGCCAGCCGGGGGGATAAGGATTGAGCGTCCGATGGGCAGCTCTCCTTCTCTTGGGGGAGGGTGCGGGCAACATTCAGAGTGCTGGGGACTCCTGGCGGAGGCTGGGAGAACTCACGCTGCAGACGTTCAAAATTGGGGGGGAGCAGGAGGCGGGGCGGATGCTGGCATCATTGCACGTCCCCGCCTCCTTGGGGGAGGTAAAATTGGGAGCAAAAAATCCCCACGCCTAGCGTCTAGGTGATGCTCTGCCCCAGGAATGCCCTGATTGGCCACCGGAGCCATTTCCCCAACCAGTTACAGTTCCACGGCCCGATATAGGGGGTCGGAACCGCAGCCCCACTCTCTGGGGGTAAGCCAAGGATGACCGGGGGAGTTGGTGATATCCAGTGGCCGGGGCTCCAGGGGTCCATGATCAGAGTGGAGGCATGATGACAGGCGTGGGGGAAAAAGAAAATATAAAAAAAAAAAAAAAAAATAAGAATGTGGCATGCATATAAGGAAAGTGCTTTAGATTTGGGAGCGCTATACTATGTGGGTGCTCCAGTTATTTGGGTGCATATGCATCTATCAGTGCCCATGAGGTAGGCACATAGCTCATTTTTCAACATCTGGTATGATTTGAAGAGCCTAGTAGATGAGGGCAGGGTGCTCCACAGCTTGGGGACCAATGCTGAAAAGACTTGTTCACCCATTTTTGTGGCACATTTAGGTATACTAAGGCAAGTCTTTTGTGCCGACCTGAGTGGATAAGCTTGTTTTGCTTGATTTAACAGGCAGGCCAGCACCTCTGGTGTGCCAGCTCTAATGATGGAACCAATTGTACATCCTGAGGTGTGAGCGCAATAAGAAGTAGGGGAGAGTCAGCCTAGACTTGAGTACAGTATGCACCTATGGGTCTGCTTGCAGATCGAAAAGGCAAAGTGACAAATGTTATTGTAGCAGGTGTCCCACCTTTGTAGTACCCATTTATTTGCGTCATGGAAGGTCACTATGCCATGGGTGAGGCTGGGTCTAAGAATTCCCTCTCCGATAGCCAGTTTAGCTGCCATGTTTAGCAAGGAGTGGATTTTGTGGGCCAGCCCCAGCTTTATGTTTACAGCTTTGCAGATGGAGGCTACGTGCAGTTTAAAGTCAAGCGAGGGGTCCAGCATTATTCCCAAGTACCTGAAGGAGCCCACCACCTCCAACAAGGTGCCATCTGTTCCTGAGATTGACAGTGCAGATGTCTGAGCTTTGATCCGTGATGCTGAGACGAAAATCATGGCTGTTTTTTGGCATTTAGGATAAGCTTGTTGCGTGTTAGCCATGTATGTAGGCATAAATCAGTGTTTAGTGTGGAATTTACAGTGGTTACGTCTTTGGCACTTGTGTACAGTACCATATTGTCTGCATACAGAATAGTAGAGGAGGGCTCAGACATCACTGGTACATGACTTAAATGACTATAGACAAGTTGAGCATGACCAGACAAATAAGGCACCAGTCTTATGACCCATTGTTCTTCAGGCCAAGCACATGTTTGGGCAATACATTCAAATATTGTTAAACAGGCCTTTATGTAATCAGTCTTATTGATTTGGCTAACTTAATGTCTCTATGGACACTTCTATTAGGAGGGTTTGGACTGAAGGCTTGTATGGCTCTGAAAGTGTCCATCCATTTGGCATCTTGTCGTTGTCGATCCAGCTCTCTCTGTTTCTCAGCTTCCAACCACTTTTTCTCAATTTCCATCTGCTTAACACGTAACCATTTGAGGAGGTCACTCACATTTTTTTGGGGTGTCTCTGTAGTGGGGATTTCCTCTCCAATGTCTTCTCTGTTGTCCTCTCTGATGTCTTCTTGGATATCAACAATAAAAGATGTATCCTTCTTCCTGGCTCCTGGCTCCAATCCTGACAGAAGGACTGCCCTTTCTTTTCTGCCATGGTTCTGGTCAGGATCTGAGTCTTAACTCCTGCACTAGCATCTTCCTGCATTTGCTTTGGTATCAGTGGATATCCACTTTATATCCCACTCTGACACCACTTGTGAAGATGTGGAAATAGACAGAAGCAACAGCAGTAGATAAGGTGGATAAAAATGAAGGATATGCATTGTTCATTTCATTTAGGTAATCCAAAACAAACAAAAAAAATTACTTGTACAGAAAAGAAACATATTCATGGTTAGTTGGTTCCAGCAGATTTCTTTTTCAGAATAAATAACTTGGCATCAGCAACAATAGGAGGCATGAAAGCAAACACAACCTTCCAGTAACTTCTGGCAAACTGCGATGAACTGGAAACTCATCTCACCAGTCAACAGGCAACTAACATCGCTAAACTGAAGTCAAATTGATCTCACCAGTCAGCAGGCAAGTGATTACACTGAACTGACAAACCCTATGACAGTGCTTAGAATTGTGTCCTCTGGGAGGGTTTTGAACGCTGAGCCAATATGCCGCAGTTCCCTCTCCCCAGCCCGAATCCCCTGTTAATAACATAAGTATATCCCTGATTGTCTAGAGAACCCCCCAGCCCTGATCCCCTCTTACTATGGTAATTATATCCCTGGTGGTTTTGTGGTCCCCCTGCCCCCATCCTGTTATTATGATAATTATATCCCTGGTGGCTTAGCGACAGCCCAACCCTAATCCCCTGCTATGTAAATAGTTATATTCCTGGTGGCCTAGCTGAGCCCCTTCCCTATCTCTGATCAGCCCACATAACAGAAATATATATTTCCAAGGTGGTCTAGTTGATCCCCACTCAATCAGTCTGGCAGACAGTGACCCACCACCCCACTCCTCCCCCATAACAGAAACAGCACCGCCCAAGCCCCGATCCCAAAACCCACATCCTGGTGCTTTCACTAACTGTACTAAAATGAATAACAAATCCCTGTTATCCCTGGTAGTCTGGTGCCCCCCCACCACCTAGCAGTGCCAGACAACTTCACATCCTCCCCTACCTCATCCCAAGCTGGCGACTACAGCCCACCTTCACTACACGGCCAGTTGCAGACTGACTTCATTTTGATAACGCACTGTGTATAGTATGCACTCCAAGAGTGAACTGTCATTCATTCATTGAGTGCATAGTATACACAGTACGTGCTCAGATGGAGCTCAGTTGGCAGCTGGACATGGTGGTGAGAAGTGGGCTGTGCTAGCCACTGGCTGAGTTTGGGGTGTGTGGGGTGGTCTGGCACTGCTGGGTGGGGGGGCCACTAGACTACCAGGAATAATGGGGATATATTATCCATTTTAGTACAGTTAACAAAAGTGCCAGAACAAGGGCTTGGGGATAGGGGTGTAGGGTGGGTCATTAGTACTCCTGCAGGGCTATTTTACATGTACTGGGGGTCAAGGGCATGCAGCAGCCCTGTGGGCTTCTTTTACGTGTACTGGGGTTTGGGGGTATGCTGCAGCCCTGTGGGGCAATTTTACATGTACTGGGGTTTGGGGGTATGCTGCAGCCCTGTGGGGCTATTTTACATGTACTAGGATTTGGGGGTATGCTGCAGCCCTGTGGGGCTTCTTTTACATGTACTGGGGTTTGGGGGTATGCTGCAGCCCTGTGGGGCTATTTTACATGTACTGGGGTTTGGGGGTATGCTGCAGCCCTGTGGGGCTATTTTACATGTACTGGGGTTTGGGGGTATGCTACAGCCCTGTGGGGCTATTTTACATGTACTTGGGTTTAGGGGCATGCTGCAGCCCTGTGGGGCAATTTTACATGTACTGGGGTATGGGGGTATGCTGCAGCCCTGTGGGGCTATTTTATATGTACTGGAGGTCGGGGGAATGCTGCAGCCCTGTGGGGCTATTTTACATGTACTGGGGGTCGGGGGTATGTTGCAGCCCTGTGGGGCTATTTTACATGTACTGGGGTTTGGGGGTATGCTGCAGCCCTGTGGGGCTATTTTACATGTACTGGGGTTTGGGGGTATGCTGCAGCCCTGTGGGGTTATTTTACATGTACTGGGGGACGGGGCATGTTGCAGCCCTGTGGGGCTATTTTACATGTACTGGGGGTCGGGGGTATGCTGCAGCCCTGTGGGGCTATTTTACATGTACTGGGGTTGGGGTATATTGCAGCCCTAGGGGCTATTTTACATGTACTGGGGTTCGGGGGTATGCTGCAGCCCTGTGGGGCTATTTTACATGTACTGGGGTTTGGGGGTATGCTGCAGCCCTGTGGGGCTATTTTACATGTACTGGGGTTTGGCAGTATGCTGCAGCCCTGTGGGGCTATTTTACATGTACTGGGGGTCGGGGGTATGTTGCAGCCCTGTGGGGCTATTTTACATGTACTGGGGTTTGGCGGTATGCTGCAGCCCTGTGGGGCTATTTTACATGTACTGGGGTTCAGGGACATGCTGCAGCCCTGTGGGGCTATTTTACATGTACTGGGGGTCGGGGGTATGCTGCAGCCCTGTGGGGCTATTTTACATGTACTGGGGTGGGGTATGCTGCAGCCCTGTGGGGCTATTTTACATGTACTGGGGGTCGGGTATGCTGCAGCCTGTGGGGCTATTTTACATGTACTGGGGTGGGGTATGTTGCAGCCCTGTGAGAACTATTTACATGTACTGGGGTTTGGCGGTATGCTGCAGCCCTGTGGGGCTATTTTACATGTACTGGGGTTCAGGGACATGCTGCAGCCCTGTGGGGCTATTTACATGTACTGGGGTCCGGGGTATGCTGCAGCCCTGTGGGGCTATTTACATGTACTGGGGTTGGGGTATGCTGCAGCCCTGTGGGGCTATTTACATGTACTGGGGTCGGGTATGCTGCATCCTGTGGGGCTATTTTACATGTACTGGGGTCGGGTATGCTGCAGCCCTGTGGGCCTATTTTACATGTACTGGGGTCTGGGTATGCTGCAGTCCTGTGGGGCTATTTTACAATGTACTGGGGTTCGGGGTATGCTGCAGCCCTGTGGGGCTATTTACATGTACTGGGGTCGGGATATGTTGCAGCCCTGTGGGCTATTTTTACATGTACTGGGGTCGGGGTATGCTGCAGCCCTG
Organism: Neoceratodus forsteri; assembly: GCA_016271365.2. Lineage (NCBI taxonomy): Eukaryota > Metazoa > Chordata > Ceratodontiformes > Ceratodontidae > Neoceratodus > Neoceratodus forsteri. Next base: position 1,633,907,460 of record CM028130.1, on the reverse strand, counting down.
TGGTGCTATTTTACATGTACTGGGGTTGGGGTATGCAGCCCTGTGGGGCTATTTACATGTACTGGGGTTTGGTATGCTGCAGCCCTGTGGGGCTATTTTACATGTACTGGGGGTCGGGGGTATGTTGCAGCCCTGTGGGGCTATTTTACATGTACTGGGGTTCAGGGACATGCTGCAGCCCTGTGGGGCTATTTTACATGTACTGGGGTTGGGTATGCTGCAGCCCTGTGGGGCTATTTTACATGTACTGGGGTTCGGGGCATGCTGCAGCCCTGTGGGGCTATTTTACATGTACTGGGGTTTGGGGGTATGCTGCAGCCCTGAGGAGCTTTTTGGTATGGGGCGGCATGGATAGCCCTACGGGGCATTTCCATGTCTTTTCTGGGTTGGGGTATGGGTGACAGAATTAGCCCCACATGGCATTTTTGCTTTGGTGTCAGGGCAGTGTTGGAGGGGAGGGTGGCATGCTTTGGGGGGATGGATGGGCTGCACATGCAGGCAACCTCTGGGGGGGGTGTACATACAGTTACACCAGCTATATGCTGGTGTAACTTACATTGACGGTGTTCCCTCAGGGGTTGTTGGAGATTAGTGTCCTGGGCGACTTTGTTGTTGCCCTTCCGGAAAAGGGCACAACTGCTGCCATAAACCCCCTAGTGCCATGTCACAGGGGATTTAAGGCATAACTGGTGGCATAAGTCCAATTTGGCACAAGCAGGCTATGGCATGTCGCAGGCTGCTTTGCAGAATACTCTCTGTCACAACTGCTGGCCTAACTTGCTACTTGCACCATTTTTTTTCGCAAGTCAAGTTACGCCAGATGTGCCCTTTTGAGAATCGGGCAGGTTATAATTACTGGCGAGCATTTTTTCCCATAAGGAAACCTGGTTACAATTTGCCATCATCACTAGCCGGTTATAACAGAAAACACGCCCCTGGTTTTCCTTGGTCCATGCATGTGGTAACCACTGCTCTTCTCTTCCTTAGCACTGGAGAGTTCACCACCACTAGCCCTTGATGGTAAGTAAATTCAAAATTTTAATGTTTCACCCTTTTAATCCTTGTTTAAATCCATACTAAAAAATAAATAAATAAATAAAATGAATAAAACGGAAAGCTTTTAGCAGCCGCTTGGCAGCGGGCCATGCTTCATCCCAACCAGACTGTGGCTGAACAGCGATATATTTATATTTTATAGAATTGCTGTGGCCAAAACATGCTCCCCAGCAATTATATAAAATAAAGACTGGGTACTTCTGTAATACTCAAATTTTACATACACGCTCGGTGTGAGATGACTTTATAAATACCTTGAGCTTTGCTCTCAGGTTTTATGTGGCATCCCATACCTTGGTGTGTGTAAAATTCTCATAACCACTCCCCGGCCATTATTCTATATATATAAGGCTGTACTTGACCAATGGGAGAGCAGATTTTAATTCTTCCTTCTCCTCTTCTGCTTCCCTCTCCTGCACATCTGCTTTTTACACTGCCCCCAACAACTCCACTAACATGGCTTTTTTCGTCTTCACTGGCACTCTCTATTTCCCCAAATATTTTCATTAACATTAGTCCTGCTTGCTCTGTTTTCCAGAATTGCGGTATTGCTATACTGCCTCTTTCCATAAATATTTGTGATTTTTCATCCAATGGCAGAATTAATGTACTTTCCTTGCCAGAGACAGACTCATTTCCGCCTTTACCGTGTATTGTAGTGAAATGAGCAGCAATGGACAATGTGTTGATACATAGTATGAAACAGGAGCAACATAACGAAACAAATGTTGCTGCTTCCTCACTTATAACTGTGTAGCTTTAATATTATCCACACGAGACAGACAAGGGGAGTGCTTGCTTTTATGTATTTAAATAGATCACTAGTGTTGTAGGAGAACTAGAACTGAAACTGGTAGAACCAAACATGAAACAAGAGGAACAGTAGCTATTACTGAACTGGTCATTGCCAGGGTGTCAGGTGAATTTAAAGAACACCTGATTAGGCATGTAGTGGGACCATTACTATTAGTGAACTTCTGCGGACTTGGTTGGTGTTACTTTGGCCCTACTATCATGCACTTCAGTACTAGTTCTTCTAGTTACACTATCTCCATTGCAGCTGCTATTTGCACAAGAATTTAAAACTGGATGAGGAACTGACTTCGGCATAGATGAAGTATCTGTAGCTTTCCTTTCCAGGCCCACAATAGGACGAGGGTCTTGGAGTTCAAACCAGAAGATTCAAAGGAAATGGGAGACTGCCTTAGAATATGACTTGAAGGGAGGGATTGCCAGGGAGGGGTGTAGAGGTACAATTAGAAGTACAAGGTAGAAGAAGAATAATGTAGGGTATAATTACAGCAACACATCTCCATATGAAAGAAGAATGCAAAAGCAAAAGGAGACCACTGTGGTTTTCCAAAAAAGTAGCAAGGGTGGTGAAAGAAAGAAGGGCTGCATTTAAGAGATGTATAGGGAGGAAGATGGGAATGTGTACATAACATGACAAAAGAAAACAGGCAAGGTAATTAGAGGAGCAAATGTACAGACAGAAGGAAGGATTGATATTAGGGTGGTTAAAGATGATGACTTTTTTCAGATACATAAGCAGGAAGAGAAAAGCATGGGGAGGGATGGTGAGGATTAGAAGGGCAGTAGGGGGAGACTGTGCAGAAGGGGACCTGGAAAAATCAGCCACTTTAAACACATACTTCTGCTCAGTCTTCACGGGGGGTCTAGGGAGAAGGAAGGCAAAGGGGAAAGAGAGGTGGACACAAGTCCATTTTCAGGGGAAAGAGTCTGAAAGGACTCATAGCCTAGATGGTGGATAAGGCTATGGGACTGAATAGGATACACCACAGTGAACCAAAATAACTCAGAGTAGTGCTAGTTGCCCTGCTGACAGCCTTGTTCAACAGTTCATTGGAAACAGGTGTGGCTCAGGAGTTCTGGAGAAGGGCTAATGTTGTCCCACTACATAAGAGTGGCAGCAGGGACGATGCTAGAATTTATAAACCAATCATTATAACTTCAGTGGTGGGGAAATTAATTAAAACCTTACTGAAAGAAAGGCTGATTGACCATGTAGAATCCAATGGATTGCAGGACCACAAGCAGCATAGAGTCACAGTCATGCCAAACAAATCTGAGATATTTCTTTCACTGGGTAACTAGGAAAATTTACTATGGGAGAGCAGTGGACACAGCTTATCTGGACTTCAGCTGATTATGAAGTTGATCAGCTTAGGAGTGGGTTCTGGATTCGGAACTGGTTAACAGATAGGAGACTGAGGGTGGTGGCTAATGGCACTCATTCTAAGGATGGTAGAGTAAGCAGCATTCTACCACAGGACTCTGTATTTAGACGCATCCTTTTCAAAGTCATCATAGGGTATATTACAGAAGAGCTAGAGGGGAAGATATGCATTTTTGCAGATGACAATAAAATCTGCAGTTGGTTAGACACTCAGGAGGAGATGGAGATAATGCATTGGAATTTTGGAAACTTGAGGAGTAGTCAAAAACATGGTAGTTGGGGTTCAATGCTAAAAAGTGTAAAATCATGCACCATGGGCATGCTAACTCTGGTGGTGAGTATAGGAAGGGGGGCAGTACTGAGAATCACTAGACAGGAAAGGGACCTCAAGCTGGCAGTGCTGTGTGATAAGGCCATGGATATGGCAATCAGGATGCTGGGGTGCATAGGAAGGAATGCCTCCAGCAGGAGGAGGTGGTGCCAATGTATCATTTCCTGGTATGTGCCCATCTGGAGTACTGTGTCCAGTTTCGGAGGCTACACCTTAGAAAGCACATAGACAAGGTGGAGGTGATTCAGAACAGGGCAACTAAAATAATGAAGGGTTTACAGGGAAAGCCCTGTGAGGAAAGAATAAGGGATCTCAACATGTTCACCTTGGAAAAGAGGAGAGAGGAAGGTGACATGATTGAGACCTACAAGTACCTGACTTGGAAGAACATGGTATGCAATGGAAGCCTCTTCCATTAGAAGATGAGCACCAGTACCTGGGACATGCAATCAAACTGGATTGGTCAGTTCAGGAGAGATGTGAGGAAATATTTCCTCACCGAAAGGATGACAGACACCTGGAACAGACTGCAAGTCAAAGGAATGGAGGTTAAAATGGTGGGGGGCTTCAAGCATCGACTGGATAAACATGCAAGAATAGTAGAGCAGAGACTGGGAGGGGGAAGGATCACCAGACAATAGGCAGGGCACACTTGGGTAGACTGGATGGGCCAAACAGTCCCTTTCTGCTGACAAATTCTATGTTTATATGTTTTTGTGTTTATTGTTTACTTTTTTAGAGCAATCTCAGTTGGACAGTTGGTGACTCAGCAGTATATGTATTTTATGATGTAATTTAGCCTTTAATTATGTATCTTTGTACTGCATTTCATAAACATACATTTTTTTATCTTTGTTTAGTTGAAATTGTTACACTTTCTTGGAGACTAAAGGGAAAATTATACAAAACCATTATGAAATTCAGTTAACATGTATTTCTCTGGTAAATACTCAATTCTGTGAACTGTTATAGAAGTTGTATATCTAAAAAGAGCAGTGCATTAATTTCAAATCTTTTCTCTGGGTTTTATTTTTGGTAAATGTAATATTTAAATAACTATCTTTCTCCGCAGTTCACCACTTATTATTATGAATGTCATTTATGCATGAATATTTTAAAGCAAATGTATGTTCCACTGTACATGTAGCCAGTATCAGCTTGTTTGCTTACTGAAGTGGATTAGCTGAACCTTGCTATTTCAGAAATAAAATTTCCTAAATTTTAAGAATGGAATTTCTAATAAGGCAGACAAAAATAGGTTTGACATTTATTCTGAAATTGTTGACATATATGCATGTGTAAAGTCTCTCAAGTCTCTGTTCAGTTGTGGACAAGGTTTAGTGCTCTGCTTGAATCATGATGTTAGGTTCAGCTACAGCACGTACTAATTTGAATTGCCTGTTATGAGGATTTTACTATTTGGAAAAACACAGAGTTCCCAGTACTGAAAATATGTGTTCTTGTTGAATACTGATTAGGTGTGTCTGATTACTAATTAGGAACACTTTTAGTTCTAAGACAAGAATTACCAGTTATTCTGAAACAAAGTGAAGCACTGGGCAGGATTCATAGAGCGCCAGAATCCTAAGTCCCACCCCACAACTGCTGTTATGGATTGTAATCACCCACAGCTGCAGCAGTTGTGATTCACAGCTGCAGCAGTTGCGGAGGGTGTTATGGCTGCTCCCACCAGCCATAGCACACTCCCACTGCTGAGGCCATCTCCCTTGTGACACCACCCACAAGCGACCATAACCCATGGAGCCGGGCGTAATCTGGCTCCAGCTTTGTGAATACCCACCGCTGCAGGTAACCTGCAGATCTGCAAGTGGCAACCCACTTGCGCAGCGGTTTACCTGCAACTGCGGGTCTTTCCAAAGCTTTGTGAATCCGGCCCAGTCTGTTTAAATTCATGATGCCTTCTGGGTGTGTTTGCGAGTATGTGGGTGTACTCCAGTGTCCCAGTGGACAAGAAAGCTATGCATGCAGAACACCCAATATAGCGGGCACTCTCTTTATAGCCGTGGCATTCACACTTCCATTCTAAACATTACAAACTACAGTGTGCCAGGAGCTGTCTCCATTAAGTTACCCCAAAAGATAATCTATGTTTATCGCTATATGATTACCCCAACAGGGGGATCCTGGTATGCTAATGGTCAGCCACTGTGTGGTTTATTAGCAATAATAAAGTGCTGTGCTTCAACCCAGGCTGGGTGCAAGTTAAGAGCTGAGAGCTCTGGTGAACACATAAAAAACAAAATAACTTGCACTCCAGAGCCAGGGGAGTGATACCCCCAATGAAGGATGTCCAAAATCATAATTAATATACTATCCGCATCAAAAATGTACACTCATTGTAATTCAGCCTGATATGTAAATTCACTCCTCCCCCTCCCCAGAACCTAGGTTTTCCAATGAGGTTTTAATGTTTGTGCTAAATGTTGCCTTAATTCACCAGTTCATATGTTCTAGAGTTACTGGAATAAAATAGAGAGAACTAAACTGTTATTTGGTTATTTTATCTCCAAATATTTACACTATGTAAAATATTCATGCTACTTCAACTAAGTTTGTCTTTCTTATAATTTCTTTGTAGTCCTGGAATCATAAGAGCACAGCATTTTCTGTCAAACCACAAGGAGACCATGATGTAATGGAGATAGTTGGATTTGGTGGTACTTGCTCTACACTCCACTCACTGTAAATTAGCCACATTCATTATTAAAAAAGAATTTTGCTTGTCTCACAATATATTTACTTTCTGTTATGCTTGGCTAAAGAATTTACAAATCAGGTTGAATTATAATGAATATACATTTTTGATGTGGATAGTATTGTTTATTTCTGTTGCCATCTACCTTATTAAATCCTAGACTATTATTAGCTAAATTTAGCACTACATGTTAATTCAATATTATGTAGTAATTTCATGAGAAAAATGTAGGATTTACTGAGGTAGTTCCTTGTTTCCACACATTTGTTCTAATTTTTTTTTTAACTCTGTTTAGTCCCCTCTTGTGGAACTCTCTCGGGCATCCTCAAATGCCCCCAACTCTACCTACATGCCTGAGGGGCCTCCTAGTTCCTGGCACCAGCCCGGCTATCCCCCCAGCTCTGAGCCCACCGAGTAGGGCCACCCTATCTGCCCGGGCGCTCTATCTAGAATTCGGGCCAGGCTGGGCTCGGCCCAGGAGAGGAGAGGAGAGGAGTGCAACTGGCAGTGGAGTGTGGTTGGGAGAGTGGAGGTGCCATCACCTATCGACAAGGTGGGGGGTTTCTTATTTATGCCCCAGACATGGGACGTGCAATGCTGTACAGCCCACGATGTGAGTGCTCCCACCCACGTCCAGAAGACAGCCGCCCAGTGTATACCTTGTTCATGAGCCCCTGTGTGTTGCAGTGCCTCCGGCCTCCACCAGGGGCCACTGCTGCACTGGGCTCCCCCTGGATCCCTCCCTGAGAAAGGAGAACAGTCCTCCGGATGCTCAATCCTCTCTTTCTCTCTCCTGCCAACCCCCAGCGGACCAGGCTCGTTCCCGAACCTGGGTTGCCGGCGTTGCACAAGGTGTGGCGTCCAGCGTCTCAGCCCTCAGCACCACTGGGCCGGCTCATTTGTTCTAATTTTATATTCATATGTCTATTTAATAAATCTAACTTCAGATATGAAAATCTGATGGCCTAAGAATAATATAATATGGCATTTTTACACCTATACATAAGAATAATAATTTATTTTTATAGATAGTATTTGTATCATCACCCTCAATCGAAAAATGTATTTAACCCAGGGTGAACAAAATCAAATGGCAAAAGTTGAATTTTCAGTATATTTCATTAGCTTTCTAAATATCTCCTTCATGTTTGCCTATTTAACAGTGTTTATCTTTTTGCCCGTAAGTAAAGAATGTATGTAACTAAGGGTAAACAAAAGTAAATGGCAAAACACAGATTTTTTATTGATTTACAGATACTGCACTCTGATTGGTTGGCTCACATATTTTCATTAGTTTTCTAAAAATGTGTTTTATTTTGTCTATTAATAGTGATTTTTTAGTGGTTTACAAATACTGCAATCTGATTAGTTGGCTCACATCTTTTCATTAGTTTTCTAAAATGTGTTTTATTTTGTCTATTAACAGTGTTTGTCTGTAGCCCTTTTAACCCTTATTAAGGGTGAACAAAGGGGCCCGGTGGCACTGAGGGTTGAGGTGCTGGACGCCACACTTCGTGCCATGCTGGCAACCCAGGTTCTGGAGCGAGCTTGGGTCTCTGGGGGCTGGCTGGAGATGAGAGGATTGAGCATCTGATGACAGCTTTTCTCTCCTGGGGTGAGGGTGGGAAGTGTCTCCCAGTACTAGTGGCACCCAGTGGAGGCAGGGAGCACTGTATTCAGGAACACTTGCAGAGGTCAGGAAAGAGGTGTCGGCAGACATCCCTGCAGATGTGTTCGGGAGCGTGCATGCCTGCACTAGATATCATTGCATGTCTGCACCTCTGGAAGGAGGGGAAATGAGCACACCAGAACAAGGAAAAACCCTGCTCATGCGGGGTAGGCAATGGTACCTGACCCACATGCCCTCCACTGAATCCCACCCACCCAGCCTCCTAATTCCCTCCTCCCCAAGTCCCACCTGCAGCGGTTCCATCTCTGAGAGCACCAAGAAGGAGTGGCAGCCCCGCCCTGGGGGGTTATTAACAGCCAGGGGTGCCAAGCTGCAGGGTGGTGGGGGTACTGTGGGGGGGGGACTTGGGATGGGGGACCTCAGGCAGGCAGGATCAGGTCGGGATGCCTGAAAGAGGCCCCGCAGGTAATGAACGGAGGGAAAAAGTTGTTAAAAAATAGGGTGAACAAAGGTAGATGGTAAAAAATTGATTTTCCATTAATTCACAAACACTGCAACCTGATTGGTCGGTTCACAATGTTTCATTATTTTTCTAAATGATTTATTTGTTTTTATTTATTTATTGAATGCTAGGATTTAACAACCTTTGAGCTAAAAGCTCATTTACAGAGGTTCTGTATCAGGGAACATGCAATGATACGTGTGAACATAGAATAAGTACATATAGTACAAAAACAGAGAGATAGCTTTCAATATGAGGTACAGTACTTACATTTGGTTTCAAATATACAGTTACTATTAACAGGGAGCCAAGATTACAGACACTAAGGTAACTTATTGTATGAGAGGTAGGAGCAAATAGGTGTTAGAAGTAAGTAGGATCCAAAGGGGAGACAGACAAGTAAGACAGGGTGTAGCCAGGACAGGCACTGTCCGTAAGAGCAGGTGGGGGGGCAGCTGAGTTAAGCCTTGTCAAGAGTTAGGGAGGGGAGATTAGGGACCACAGTTACAATTGGCATTGTTGTTCACCAAGAGGGCCTTCAGATTTGATTTAAATTGGCCAAGCTGGGTGCAGGCCAGAAGGTCAGGGCTGAGTGAGTTCATCCATTTTGAGGCTCTATACCCAAAAGATCACTGACCTTGGGAGGTGCCACAAAAGGGGATATTTAGTGCCCAGTTACCTTCACTCCTGGTAGCCCTGGCAAGGTTGTTGGGATGCAGGAGGCTGAGTAACCTTTGGGTGGTGAGACCCATTATGGACTTTTTGGCAATTAGGCAAGTTAAATATTTAAGTCTACATTCTATGTTGAGTAGCCCAGTGTGTGAATAGAGCTCACAGGTATGCATTAACTGGTGGGACCCTAAGAGAAGCCTGCAATCTTTATTGAGCGCCAATTTAATTCTCTGTAGGGCAGTGTCAGTTGCGGCTCCATATACTACAAGACCGTAGTCGATTACTGACGTGATGGAGCTGGTCACAGCAAGGGTTCCATATTAAAATCATGACCACATAATAAAGCCATTAAAAACCGCAAATGCAAAGCAGCGACTGTCAACTTAGCGCTGAAGCATAATAGCGCTGCAAAGTTAGCTAAAGCATGAAAATAGCACCAAGCGTTGCACATGTTTGTCTCACCTTAGTCAGTGTTAAAAGTACCAGTCGCAGTGTTACAACGATAACTCTCAGTCCATATCTTGTTTTCTCTTCACCCACTTCCTTGTACCCGTAATGTAATGCTCCTTTTCCCAGATCTAGTCCTTTTAAAGAAACACTTCTGAGCACATACAGCCAGCCATAACCATGGAATTCGAGTTGTTGACAAGCCAGAAAGGTAAGCCCTTGGCAGTGTACTGTGGGTAAACCTACAGGAAAGATAAAGAAAAGGGGAAGAAGACATACTGGTGTTGTGCAGCCTCTCATAAGTTTAGCTGCCTTGCCAGAATGCATACTGCTGGGAACCAGATTATTGCACAAATGAAGGAACACACACATGTTCTTGATGCTGGTGATGTGGGAGCACACAAAGTGATGACCAATGTCAGAGAAAGAGCATGGTCCAGCGTACAGTCCACCACGCAGGTACTTGTGCAGTGCACTATGTCTGCACCTGAGGCTGTTACTTGGCATCTCCCTGCTGTGCCACTCATGAAAAGGACCATACAAAGGATAAGGCAGATCGAGCGTGATTGTCCAGCAACCTCTGCATCAGTTCAGGATCTTGAAATACCGGATGACTTCAGAATTACTTTGGTAGGACACCCATTCCTACTGTATGACAGTGGAAAGGAAAAGGACAGACTGGTAGTCTTTGCAACAGCCGATAATTTAAAAATGTTGCAGGACAGTAGCGACTGGCTACTTGATGGCACTTTTAAGTCATGCCCATTACTGTTTGATCAGTTGTATACTGTGCATTGTATCAAGGCAGCCCAAGTACTGAGTGCAGTGTATGTGTTAATGTGCATCAGAACAACCACTGCATACAACCGGTTGTTCACACAGCTTAATGCATTGTGTCCTACCTTAAGACCTGAAACAGCAAAAATGAACTTTGAGAAGTCTTCCTGGCATGCTTATAGTGCTGCTTTCCCTGACAGTGAAATCTGTGCTTGCTTCTTTCATTTGGCCCAAGCAATCTGGCACAATATTCCAAAGCACCCATTAGTGCAAGAGAAGTATTGCTCTGACTTTGATTTCTCTTTGCACTTGTGAATGTTGCTATCTCTGGCATTTGTCCCTGCTGAAGATGTGGTTAGTACCTTTGATGAAATGCTGGAGTGGGAACTCTTTACTAACAATGCAGAGTTATTGAAGCCACTGCTTGACTACTATGAGTCCACATGGGTTGGTAAATGCAGGGGCAGATCTGGAAGATTAACTGCATTATTCCCACCATACCAATGGAATTGTTATGATTCCACCGCAAGGGGGCTGGCAAGAACTAACAATGCTGTAGAGGGGTGGCATTGAGGATTTAACTGTCACATGTCACCCCAGTATATGGAAACTTATCCAGTGCCTGAAGGAAGAACAGCAACTTACAGAAATTAAAATTGAACAAATGGTTTCTGGGGTAGCAGCAGTGTCCAAAAAAAGAAAGTACAAGGACATGAATGACAGGGTGTGCACAATTGTGAATGAATACGCACACAGGAGCAGGTACGACTATCTCCGAGGACTTGCCTACAATTTTCAATTCCAAGTCTGAAGAGTTGTGCCTCCACAGCAAAGAGTGAACCAATTCCCACTGAATCTTAATTAAATCTTTAATAAAGGAATATGTGCTGAACAGCACTGAATTGCAGCAAAGCGAGAAGTCGCTATTTTGATGTATTGGCTATTGTTAGGGGATAGTTATTTCCCGATTACCTTCACTCCTGATAGCCCTGGCAAGGTTGTTGGGATGCAAGAGACTGAGCAACCTTTGAGTGGTGAGACCCATTATGGACTTTTTGGCAATTAGGCAAGTTAAATATTTAAGTCTACATTCTATGCTAAGTAGCCCAGTGTGTGACTAGAGCTCACAAGTATGCATTAACTGGAGGGACCCTAAGAGAAGCCTTCAATCTTTACTGAGTGCTAATTTAAATTCTCTGTAGGGCAGTGTCAGTTGTGGCTACATATACTACAAAACCGTAGTCGATTACTGACGTGATGGAGCTGGTCACAGCAAGGCTGCGTGGTTGCCATGGATCAAATCAAATCAAATTTATTTATGAAAAGGTGCCTTTCTAAAACCAAGGTGCCTGTACAATGAATACATAAAACAAAATAAATTATTCTAACAAACATATAATTCAACAGGCAGCAATATGGTAGCAGCATAGAAAATCAGATTAAACCTCAATCAATAAGTGCCAGGCTAAAGAGATAGGTTTTCAAAGCTATTTTAAAACTCTGGATGGTTAGGCAGTCTTGAACCCAATCAGGTAGAGAGTTCTACAGGGTTGGGGCAGCAAAACTAAATGCTCTTGCTCCAGATGTTTGCAAACGTACCCTGGGAACCTCTAGCAATCCCTCATCAGAGGATCGGAGAGGACGGAGGCGATGGTAGGGACAAAGGAGATCTTTCAAGTAACTCGGTCCCTGTTCATGTAGAGCCTTATAGGTTAGCAAAGCAACCTTAAAGGTGATCCGCCACTGTATAGGCAGCCAGTGCGGTGGACGTAGGAAGTGATTACGCAGTATGCAGTGACTTCTGCATAACCGCAACTGCCGTATTGTGCTGTATTGTGGAGTTTAAGGTGTCCTTTTCCCTTTGTCGCTTGTGTAATCCTTGTGAGTAGGCTGTACATTTCAGTGTTTTAATTAACCTGTGATTGCAATGTTGGAGGTATAGAACTCCTGTGTCTATTACATGGAAAGGATGCGTAGGGAGCCAAATTTGCTAGTCATGATATTTGTAGTTAGAATGGCAGGCAGAGTCGTTTATATGGCATATGTGCTTATATGTTACTGCTCTAATCTTTCAATCACTATTTTATATTCACCTTTTTTACAGTTGCCATTTTAAAGTTGCGATTTTCACAGGATACCACAGCATGTCTGAGGGCTTCATTGGTGAGATAGTGCTTGTACTTATAGAGGATACCAGTTCTTGAGTTCACATTTTTGGTGACCAGATCAATGTGTTGAACAAAGGATAGTGAGCAATCAAGGGTGAATCTTAGGTATTTGAACATGGGGACCATTTCCAGTACATCATTTTGGTTGTTTGGAATTAAGAGTTTGTATGCTCTGTTTTTATTCTGGGGGGGAGCAAAGAACATTGTCTTTGTCTTCTTGCAGTTGAGGAGTAGCTTGTGCTTCAGAAACCAAGATTCAACAGCTGCAAAACTGGTTTGCATCTGCACCTCAGGGTCAGTAGGGTGTGGTTGGCTTGAGAACAACACGGCATCATCAGCATATAGGAGAGTTTGGCTTGGGCAGGCCAGGGAAAGTTTGTTTAGGAATAAGCTGAATAGAAGGGGGCCCAGGACTGAGCCCTGGGGTATCCCGGCTGTGACAGAGAATTAGACAGAGATTGTCTTATGAATCTTAACTTGCTGGGTGCATTCGCTAAGGTAGCTATGGAACCTTTTAAGTGATACATGGGAAATCCCGGTGGAGGACAGCTGGTTTAGCAGAATACCATGACTGGCTGTGTCAAATGCCTTCATTAGATCAATAAATATGGACCCAATCATTTGACCTCGGTCTAAAGCTTCATGAATAAAGCTAGTAAATTCTATGAGTGCAGATGAAGTACAATGCAATTTTCTAAAACCTTGTTGTTCAGGGCATAAGAGCTTTTATTTATCAAGATATTCAACTAGCTAGTCACTGACCACCCTTTCAAGCGCATTAGAAAGGGGAGAGAGTATGGAGATGGGCCGATATTTTGAGAAGTTGGTTCGATCTCCGCTTTTGAAAACAGGGGATTATTTTATACATGTGAGGTATTGTGTTGTGTTTATGAAACTATTTGGTTTTTATTTTAAGCCTTTTTATAGGCAAAAAAGGATTTTAAAACAAATGTTTGAATCTGATTGGCTGATTTAATGATATACTTAATTATATGCTTATAAATAGGTAGTCCAACACCAGGTGCTTATCCTCTGATGAAGACCTAATTTGGGGGAAGCACCGGGGCATCTAGGACAGAAGTGCTTACTGTGTCATGAGTGAAGTTGTACTTGAAAAATAAAAGATGTTTTTTCTCCAAGAAAATTTGATTTTGGACATCCTTCATTGGGATATCACTCCCCTGGCTCTGGAGTGCGAGTTACTGTGTGGTTTGTTTTCTGCTGTTTGGTACGGCACTGAAAATGACATTACAAGAATAGGAGTAGGATATCAGACTATCAAATTATAATAATAATAATAACCATTATTTATATAGTGCTCTTCACTGAGTACCAGAGCCCTGTACAATAAACAAGAATTAAAACCATAAAATGCTAAAATACATTTTCCAGCATATAAATACAACTCAATAACAGAAACCCAGTTAAAATAATAATAATGATAATAATAATTAACTTTATTTATAAAGCGCTCTTCATCAAGTATCAGAGCGCTGTACAGCAAATAACAGTTACAACTTTAAAATATTACAATACTAAATAAAATCAAAATTTTCAATAATAATCCGATACAAACAACCCAGAGTGCAAGCTAAAATAAGTGAGTCTTTAAGGCGATCTTAAAGCTCTCCACTGTCAGGCACTCCCATATCCAGTGAGGCAGAGAATTCCACAGGGTAGGAGTCAAAAATGAAATGCCCTCGATCCAGATGTTTTTAACCATACTTGGGGAATGTCCAGCAATCCCTCATTAGTCTAGCGAAGCAGTAGGAGGGGGCAGTAGGAATGCAAGAGATCTTGAAGGTAGCTTGGTCCCTGTCCATGTAGGGCTTTATAGGTCAACAAACTGGCCTTGAAGGTGATCTGCCACTGAAGTATCAGCCAGTGCAGTTTATGCGGTACAGGTGTAATATGACTGGACTGAGAAGACCAAGACAACAACCTGGCCGTAGCATTCTGTACCAGCTACAGGCAGCAGATATCAACCCCTAGAAGCCCTAGGTAAAGGGAGTTACAGTAGTCAAGGCGTGAAGTCACAAAGGTGTGGATCAGGGTAGGTAAGTCGCCAGACAGAACTGGGTGCCTAATTTGGGCAATATTTCTCAGATGATAAAAAGAGGACTTAACTATGGCCGATGCCTGTGAACAAAGTGTCAGACCATCGTCAAGAATTACCCCTAGATTTCACATCTGTTCAGAGGTCGGTAACTGGGACCTCCCAAGCCACAGTCCTGAGGGGCACCCCATTTCTGACCTCTCTTTCTGGCTACCAGGATCCACCACCAACACCTCAATCTTGTCCAAACTGAGCTTTAACCAGTTGATGTTCATCCAGACCTGGATTTCTACAAGGCAGTTATCAAAATCTGAGAGTGCGATATACTGGTCAGATGCAAAAGACAGGTAGAGCTGACAAGATAGCACCAAAAGCAAGTTAAATACATAGGTTTTTAAGGCAGTCTTACAGCTTTCCACTGTCTGGCACTCACATATCCGATGGTGTAGAGAGTTCCACAGGGTTGGGGCTACAAATGAAAATGCCTGTGATCCAGATGTTATTAATCATACCCTGGGAATCTCCAGCAATCCCTCATCAGTCGAGTGGAATGGTCAGAGGGGGCATAAAGGATACAGGAGATCTTGAAGGTAGCTCAGTCCCTGTCCATGCAGGGCTTTATAGGTCAGCAAACCGACCCTGAAGGTGATACGCCACTGACCTGGCAGCCACTGTAGTTAACGCAGTACAGGTGTAATATTAATGGATCAGGATGATCCAGACAACAGCCTGACCATAGTGTTCTGCACCAGTTTTAAGTGACAGATATCAAACACTGGAAGTCCTAGGTAAAGGGAGTTACAGTAATCCAGGCATGAAATCTCAAAAGCGTAGATCGAAGTTGGAAGGTCACCAGATGGAACTAGGTGTTTAATCCGGGCAATATTCCTCAGATGGTAGGAGGAGGACTTAACCATGGCTGACACCTGAGCATGAAGTATCAGACTATTATCAAGTATTATCCCCGGGTTTCACCCCCTTTCAGAGGTCAGTAACTGGGACCCTCCAAGCCAAAGCCCTGAGGGACAACCCATCCACGAACCCTCTATCTGGTGACCAGGATCCACCACCAACACCTCAGTCTTGTTGTAATTCAGTTTTAACCAGCTGGTATTCATCCAGTCCTGGATTTCTGCTAAGCAGTTGTTAAACACCTCATGTGCACTATCCTGGTCAGGTGCAAAAGTCTGGTAGAGCTGTGAATCATCTGCATAACAGTGAAACCTCAGCCCATACCACCTCACAATGTCTCCTAATGGCAGCATATACACCATGTACAACATGGGGGACAGCACGGAGCCCTGTGGTACCCCACACAACACAGAGAATACCACAGAGGAATAAACCCCTGAGACCACTCTCTGTGATCTTCCGGTGAGGAAAGAATGGAATCATCTGAGGGCCATACCAGACAGGCTGCAGATGAAATGCAGGCATTCTAGCAGCACCCCATGGTTCACAGTGTCAAAGGCTGAGGACATATCTAGAAATACCAAGATGGTACAGGATTTCTGGTCTTTCACAATCAGGAGATCATTGAGCACCTGAACCAGAATGGTCTCAGTGATACGCCTTTTATAAAAACTGGACTGGAGAGGATTGTAGATGTTATGGATGATAAGATGGTTCTCCAACTGTAGAGCCACAATCTTCTCAATAACCTTCCCCTCAAAGGGAAGATTAGAGATCAGTCAGTAGTTAGTGGGGCAGTCTGGGTCAAGCGAAGATTTCTTGAGAAGAGGAGTCACCACTGCTTCCTTCAGGGAGCAAGGAAACTCACCCATCTCCAGTGAACACCAGACTATCTCCGCAAGGACCAGACCAATGACATCAATACAGCCTAGCAAAAAGCAAGTAGGGCTCAGATCCAAACTACAACAGATCGGGCACGTATCCCTGAGAATCTGCATGACATCCCCGATCTCCAGCCATTCAAACTCCATTCAGCAGAAATGAGGTGTAGTGACGTTCCACCAACCACAGTCCCCCTCACTGAATGAGCTGAATGGATCTCAAATCCAATGTCAGCAACTTTATCAGCAAAGAAGTGAGCAAACTCCTCACACTTTTGTAAAAAATAATGCTCACCAAACATGCAGACAGGCTGGATTGCACAGTCTGTCCACAGTTTGAAAGAGCTGTGCTGGTTGATTCTGAGCAGCAGTAATCTCCCTGGACAGGAATTCTGCCTTCTTATGGGAGATTGCCGACTGATAGTCTCTAAAATGTTCCATCAGTCCAAGTCTGTCGGCATCCATGCCTGTTCTCTTCCAGCTATGTTCTAACCTTTTCCCCTCTCGCCTCAACTCCCTCAAGACCCCATCAAACCAAGGAGACCCAGGCTGGAGGGTGAGAGGGTGAACCTGGACAGAAGCCAAGGCATCCAGAACCCAATTATAGGCTTGTAGAAGGTTATCAGGACTCTCATTGGTACCCGGTAATCCTGATAGGTCCAGTTCTGCCAAGAGACCACCTGGTGTCACACCCCACAAAGGGCAGTATTGAACCATCTCCACATGGGCAAGTCTATAAGGGGGAGCAAAGAAACTGAACCTTATGGTGTGGCCATCAGATCATTCGACCAGTTCCACCAACAAGTCAGAGGTTTCCATCCCCAGGGGGAAAATCAGATCCAACGAGTGACCTTGAGTGTGAGTCGCAGAGGCAACTGCCTGTGTGAAGCTGAATGAAGACATAAGTCAGAGGAAGTCTTGATAAAATTATGAGAGTTCGTTGTCGACCCAGGCATTGAAGTTACCCAGCACCATCAGTCTGGGGGACTCTAATACCATGTCAACAACGAAATCTGCGACTTTCTGCAGGAACAACTTCTCAGCTCTGGGTAGATGGTAGATGAGAATGATCCTGCAGCCCACACCTGCGACCACAACACACTCAAAGGATCTGAGTCCCTCAACTGGCACATCAACATAAAACAGAATACTGCACCCCTACCCCGGCGATCCAATCTCGCACAATGTATCACCAAGAAACCAGTTGGGATTACTGCCACCAAAACAGGGCCAGCATTCTCATCCAGTCAGGTCTCAGTGATGTAAGCCAGATCAGCTCACCCCACAAGATCAGTTATAGTAGCCATCTTGTTTTTAATAGATCTGGCATTGCACAACACCAAGTGAGTTGGTTGAGATACCAGGGCCAACTGAGCTACCCGCCCACTTAATGTGGAGCCCGTGGGCATGTGCACCAGACAAGGTGGACCTCCTTCAGGATTCCATTTCACCCCAGGGTATCTCCTTGTCCTCACTACCTCAATCAGGCCACCCTGCTCTCCCCCCCCTCTGGTCCAGGGCCCCGACCCCTCCACCTTCTACCCACTATCCCCAGTGCCCTGTGGCAGCTATAAACTGCTGCAGACAATGGGGAACAGCTAAAAGGGTGAAGGTCCCAGAGCTCAGAAGGGGAGTAGTGCCTAACAGGGAGAGCAACCTGCCAACACATGCTAAAAAGATCGTGAGCACCAGCCCACTATTCCCAAAATACACTACTACGTACCCAACCATAAATAAAACCCCAGGATCACACCCCAAATAAAATTAAACCCACAAAATAAGCAATAAACCAGACATAACTAATTACCGAGCACACAATCTTACAAAATCAGTACAACAATTAAATTAGATAGCCCAACCACCCATCCAACTTAAAAAAGCAAACAAAATAAAAAAAATAACCCCTATAAATAAAATCATTCCACGAGGAGATGTGAGAATGGAAGCAGTTAAAACAATATATGCTAGCACTTATCTGAGGCTGTCACCCCCAACTAAACCAATTGTTGTAGCCCACCAGCTGAACTCTCACTCCAGTAATTCAGTTTTAAGTCCACAACTGAAACAATATATGCTAGTGCTTAGTTGAGGCTTTCACCCCAACCAAACCAGTTTTCATAGTCCAGGAGCTGGATTCTCACTCCAGCAGATCAACTTTTTGATTCTCAGCTGCAGAACTCTCACTTCAGCAGTCCAATACAAAAAGTTTTTGGAGGGCCTCTCACCCCCTCCGATCCAAGCTAAAGGGAGCAGATTTCTAGCACCAAGCCGAGACAGAGAAGCAGTTCGCTTTAATAAATCACCCAGTTTGCAGATGCAACTTCCACTCAATCTTCAACTCATGTCTGGACCCCCCCTGGTAACTACCATACAGGGTAGGTCAATGTATAAATAATAAAGAATAGCTATACCAGTCAACACTAAGGAGGAGTGTACAAGGTTATAGGATTTGGAAAGACTGCACAACTGGCTGTAAAAATGGCAGATGCAGTTTAACAAGGATAAGTGCAAAGTCCAGCACACTTACAGTAGTTACAAAAACATGACCACATCATACACGGTAAAAGTGATTGCACTGTAATAGAGCAGGACAGGTAACTATAAACCATATACATAAGACACTAAAATACGGTAGCCCCATTTTTGTAAACCAGATATTTACATGGCCAATAGGATGCTTGGATACTTGAAGCAGAGAAAAGAAAAAGAATACATTGAAATTATTTGCCTCAGTACAAGGTACTGGTGTGGCCTCGCTTTGAATAAACTGTCCAGTTCTTAGAGCACAGCTGTAAGGGCATGTAGAAATTGAAATGGTTAAAAGGATGGCAACACAGATGATTTGGATATGGAAGGGCTGTAATTTGAAAAGTGACAATAACTGGGCACCCCCTCTAGGTAGAAGTAGTGAATGAGGATGATGTTCATTTTGTGTTTTAAAATAATGAAGTATATTGAGAAAATAGACTCTTGTAGGCTTTTCTAAATGAAAAAAAGGCAAAGAGACTTAGAATGAGGTTTCAAAAGTGTAGGGTAAGAATCGAAATAGTAGAGAACTGAGGATCCATTTGCCTGTGGCAATCTCAGTGGTGCCTCCTTAATAGACATGAAACATTGTGGAATGGGCATTCCTAACATAAATGCAAACTTTGGTCATCAAATGTTCTCATACATTGCTGTCATTACCTGGCACAAACCTTCACTGCTTTAAGAATCAATGCATGAAGAAGATCTTATAGTTTCTACAACATAGGCATCCAGGACTCGGGCACTCACCACCATACCTGACACCAACACCAAATATAAGCAGCAAACTGTTTAATTACATAATAAAATAATAAAAAGTGCACCTGTCTGATGCATTTTGGATCCAATGATCCTTTATCAAAGACTGGCTTCTATAAAATCATTAGTGCTCAAATAGTCTATTTCTTATTACATCAGCATAACATCAATATTATATTATCTGGTCATTTCATTGAACAGAATAAATATTTCAAAAAAGGGAAGATACTTTCAAACATCTCACTAAAACATTCTAGCTAAACACCACACCATAGAATAACATTATATATATATATATATATATATATATATATATATATATCATATATATATATAGAATTTTACATACAACCATTTAAAAAACTTTGATTCAATAAAAATATGGAGGAAGGAGAATCACAGTAAAAAAAGGGGTGCATATTGGAGTTGCTAGAAACAAGTCAAAATGTTTCAACAGGGTTTCTTAACTAATAACCCTTTATACAGAACCACTTAATGTTGTATAACAAAATGATCACAATAAACACTAGAAAAACAGGTTGCAGATTTAACTTGCAAATTTATGGAGCTATGTGATAAGGGCAAAAGCCCAATCGTGATCGGTGGCAGGGTGAGTGTACATCACCGAAAATCAATTTCAGTGATGTACATCCCCGGCGCACAAGAAAACAGTGTGGGGACTTAGATTTTAATTGTCCATGGGGGGGGCTGCACCCCCTCGTACCCCCCTACTAAAGGATTCTCAACTCCAGTGGGGTGCATGTTGGGGGGATGTGCAAAATCTTAAGAAATAAAAATTTTGAGCCAGGTGCACAAAGATGTGTAATGTAATGTAATGTAAACTTTATTTTTTTAAATGCCTTTCAAATAGCAAGGTGCTGTACAATAACATAAATCAAATAAACAATCAGATAAAAATACAGTTAACATTCTTAAAAGCCTTCTGAGAAAGCCTTATAAAACAAATAAGTTTTGAGCTCTGATTTAAAATGTGAGATGGTTGTGTAGGCACACCTAGACCTGAACTCAGAACCCTCACAGCATTAGGCTGCCACACATCCACCATGCTACAGGGCCAGCTAGGCAGCCCCATGCCGACCACTCCAGGCCAACCCTCCCTCCCTTCTGTCATGCTCACCCCTCTGCACGCATATACGCATAATGACTTCTTGTTACTATATGCACCCACCTCCCCCATCCAGTAGCCCTTCGTCAGCAGTAGCCTCATCTACATGCACTGGGATTGAGTCACCATTATTGCAAGCACCCAATCACCGATGCCCATGTCACAGGCTACCTAGATATGGGCAAAGTTCAAATCCTGTATTTAAGCCCTGGTACTGACATGCTTTTAACCTTAAGATCCAGTAAGTTTCCAGCCTTAGAACAAGATAATTATAATTCGCACACCTGTGATTTTGGGAAACTCTATTGATAGCCAAAAAAGAAAACTTAAGTTGTTCTTTGTTTTCTGCATTAAAAATATGTATTGTTGAGGCATAGATTGGGTCACCTCTGTATATTGCCCTAAGGCATTCACTCATCCTTGTTTTAAAACGTCTCGTGGTTTTACCCATGCAAGTGCATGTCACTAGATAGATGACCCCCTGTGTGCTTCAATTTGTAAATTGTCTAATGTCAAATTCCTGACCACAGTTCACAGTATTACAATTTTACCTGTTTAACATGCTTATAAAAGGTACCATTTTTACATTTACAGCACGCTGGATATTTGGTTAGCCACGTTTTATTCCCTTGATTTACTTGAAAATGGCTATGCACCAACATGTCTTTCAAACTAGTTGCTCTCTTGTTTGACATTCTCGGCTTCTGTGCTGCTAACATTTGTAAACCTGCATCTGCTTCTAATGTCACCCAACATTTGTTGATTATGCTTTCAAAATATTTTGCATGTACCGAGTATGTACTGTAGTTGTTATATTCATTCTTGTGTTTATGTCCTGGTTCTGTATTTTATTTCCCAAAAGGTCAAAAACTACATTTGTGTGCAAGATCTCTAGCTTTCATGATTTTCTGTTTACTGAAACCTCTACTACTAAACCTGCACTGCATTTCCTCTGCACCACTATTAAAACTTTCTTCTGTGCTGCAATTACTGTACAGTGAAGTCTTAAAATTTCACCTATAGGTATATTAGCTGTAATGTGGGGCGGATAGCAACTAGAAGCTAAATGAACGTTGTTTCCATCTACAAGTTTTATGTGTATGTCTGTGTTTATCTCTCCATCCTCCTCTTTTTTTATTTTCAAATCCAAATAAGAAACACTGTTATTACTACATGTATATATAAATTTCAAGTTTGGATTTATACTGTGGAGGCAATTCAAGAAATCTAGTAATTCAGACTCCATACTTTCCCACAACAAATTCATGTCATCAATAAATCTTTTCCACATGACAATTTTGTGGAAAAAAGGATTATTTTAGTGCATCATACATATAATCCTTTTCCCACCAACCCATGTGCATATTAACCACTGATGGAGCACATTTTGCCCCATGGCTGCACCCTTTGTACATATAACTGGTTGTTAAAAACAAACATGTTACAGTTGAGCACATATTCTAACAACTTTAAAAGAAACTCAGTTGGTGGCAAAGCTAAATCACCCCTCATGTTTAAAAAGCATGTGGCTGCATCCAATGCTCCTTCCTGGGGAACACTGGTGTATAGTGCTTCAATGTCAAGTGTTACCAACAAGGTGTTTTCAGATAAACTAGTGCCATGTACAATATTCCAAATGTCCTTTGTGTCTTTTACATACGATTGCAGATTTTCCACAAATGGTCTGAGAAAAAAGTCCAAGTACTTTGAGAGGGGTTCTGTGAGGGACCCCAGACCACTCACTATTTGCTAGTCACGTGGATTTACCAATGTTTTATGGACCTTGGATAATATGTAAAACATGGCCATGGCCAGGTGAGTGGTTATCAGGAAGTCTTTTGTATTTTTGCTTATCTGACTATTCTTCCAAACATTTTGTATAGTTTCATCAATAGCACATTTGAATTCAAAAGTCAAATCTTTATTCACTTTTTTATGGCTGCGTAGGTGGAGCCTGTAGTTATTTTGTAGTAGCTCAAAAAAGCAAACTACTGGATTCATAACATGGAATGCTTTGGAGTTTCAGAATGATCCTTCTGAAACTCCAAAAAAGTGTGAAGCAGTCCACCACAGGCACACTATTTGTCTGCTTGTTTTTGGATTACTTGTTGCACCCTCGGTTAACAGCTGCCGCCACTAATTAACTTTACAACTTTAAATAGTGGCCACTTTACAGAGCACTTTTTCTCTTCTACAGTATTGGAACTGATGGGTGCTGTGACTGACGGGTGCCATTCACAAGATGGCCTCAAACTCAGACTGTGCATGTGCGATACGCACACCTGTGCAGTCCTGTCACCACTGCCATCTTGCAAATGGCATACTCATGTGCTGTGCTGAAAAAGTACTGTCTGCCATGGCTCTGGCACCACTCCAAAGATCCCATCTTGGCTGGTTGGGTCTGAGGCTGCAGGTCGAGGGCATTCAACATCTGAGAAGGGATGTTATCCCAGCATAACTCCTACCCTGGTGGGCATTATTCCTATTATGCAATGGCTCACATAAAATAAAATTGAGAAAATAGTAATAGATCCATTAAAAGTATATTTTAGTGTCATGTTTTGAAGGGGGTATGTATACATAGCAGAAAATAGTGCTTATTGTGTATGTTGTCCAATAGGTGTCTGTGCTCCACCCCCACTCTTTTCTCCTGTTACAGTTGGCAGAATTAGGAGAGAACCTGTTGTTTTGTGTGTTTTTTTCCTTTTTGAATTCAATAAGGCAGTCTGTTGTCCTATATTTAGTTATGCTTATCTTTTTGTATCTTCTTTTATATTTCTGAATGTCCGTGAAACTGGAATTTGTGTGTCAGCCAATCCCCCCCTCCCGTCACACCGTAGTTTCAGTGATACCGCTAGTGTGGGTATGTGTTTTGGGGAGAAGAAATAACTGCAGAGATGATTAATGAAGTGGAAGGCAACATTTTTTTATTTGTTTTCCAGAGCCCATGGGCAGCTGTACACTGCTCTTTTCTTACGGTTTTGAATTTACAGTTCACGAGTCATGCAGTCAGCTTACCATGAAACCCTATACACTGTTCACAGCGGCAATGTGTTTGTGTTAATGCTTCTCCCGGTACAGCTGTTGTGTGTTTTGTACCAGGAGATAAAAGTAATCCACAGCCTGTGTGTTGACGGAGGGGGGGATGTGGCGCCGAGTCTGAGTGGTTTGTGCAGCATGTTTAGGAGCAGAGGGGGGGACCACTGAAGCTGCTCCTACTGATGGCTGTAAAATGTGTGTTTTTTTTTATTTATTTGCTGTGGTCCTGAGTGTACTGGGACTACAGCTGGGATGTTATGCTATAATAGTATCCCAACTCCTGTCCCTGTCTGACCAATCAGGATCGGGCATTCTTTCTTGCCATTGTATAATATTAAATGTTTTATATGTTTAATGAACATATGTCATGAGGTATCTCTTTACCGTGACAACCTCAGGGAAATGATAGACAGCAGACAAGTAGCTCAAAATATACAAAGCCTATTAAATAGGTAACTCATCCAGGGAAATATTTATTTAAGAATCAATGGTAGCAGCCTACCTAAAATTCTTACTGGCAACACATTCAATCAGTTTTTCTTTAATCAAGCATTGTTTGCCCCAGCCAGGCTTATATCCACTTCCTCAGGGGATGACAACTGTACAGCCCCATCTGTCACTATAATGCAGCTGCTGACTGTTCCCCACAGCTTGCCCCCCCCATAGCAAGGCTCTGGGAGAGAACCATCCTCCTCTTGTCAAGGATATAGGTCAGGTGCAGGGACACTGGTTTACCAGGATTGAGAAAAGGCATATTCCATTTTGCACATTGTAAAAAATGTTATTGTCACCAGTGTCTGCTAAGCCAAAATCCACTTTTACCGGTGTTTGGTTTTGTGTACTTTATTTAACACTTTTTAACTCTGCTAACATGCATTTTAGCAATTTTTATTTCCACTATTACACTTCCTTCCATCCTTGTACCAATTTAAAGTTATTTTAGGTACAAGATGTGATGGCAGCAGCAACACTACAGCCCCCATCTCTAAGGTGTAATGGAAGCAGCATTACAGCCCCATCCCTAAGGTACGATGGCAGCACTAACAGCACTACGACCCCATCCCTCTGGTGTGATGGCAAAAGCAAAAGCACTATGACCTCCCTCCCTCAGGTGTGAAAGAAGCAGCAGCACTTTGCCCTCATCCATTAGGTGTGATGGCAGCAGTACTACATTCACCATTCCTGAGGTGTGATGGTAGTATCAGCACTATGGCCCCCATCCATCAGGTGGGACAGCAGCAGTACTACATTCCCCATCCACCAGTGGTGATGGCAGAAGCACTACAGCACCCACCCCTTCGGTGTGATGGCAGTCACAACAATGCAGTCCACATCCCTCTGGGGTGATGGCAGTAGTGACAGCACTATGATCCCCTTTCTTCAGCACCCACACCCCACATGCACAAGTTACAAATGACTTAGTCTCTTTGCTTGTTAGAACTCAGATGTGAATTAATCTGAACCCTCACCGCTAAGGTGGACTACCTTTGTTTTTTCCTATCTATAATTTAACTGCCTGAATTGGATTTCTGCCTGTGACACTGCTGACCAGGGTTAGAGAACAGACTTGGGTGTTGGAGGGCCAGCTGGTGGGTGAAGGCTTGAGTGTCCAATGACCACTCGCCTTCTCCTGGGAGGGAGGGTGGGTTCATGGCTCTGCATTTGCTGGCCCCTGGTGGAGACCAGAGGCACAACAACATGTCAGCCCTCACTGCAGGAGGGAGCATGATGGATGTCGGCTTGTGCCTTGACATCATGTGGCCTGTCACACTCCCAAGAAAATGGGAAAGCACCCACTGACCCAACCAAAGGACAGCTGTTGGTCCCTCCATAAGCCAGAATCCCCAGACATGTGTCTATTCTGACCCCTGCCATGCCCAGGATACACTGGAAGCTCTTTAGGGCAATTCTCCTTCCCTGGTAGCCTCCCACAGGGGTAGGGGCCCACTCAATGAAGGGTTACTTTGGGTTACCTGGTAGCACAGCAGTAAGAGGCAGTAGATGGTGGTCGGCACTCAGCAGTGATGGTAGGGGACCTTGGCAGGCGTGATGGAGTGAATGGCCAGGGGTTAAAAAACTGCTTGAATTTGCTTCTTTGAAATAAAGTGTCTTCACCTAAAAAATCCACAAGTGATTAGTGGAGGACGTTAAAATGGATTTATGCATCTACCAGACATGTGGATGCTTTTTTTTTCCCTTGGTGTCCATGAAAAGGGTGTCTTCCAGTTTTCATGTCTTTGTTCAGATGTGAATTGAGCACTACTCTGCCCTCCAGCATCACATAGTCCCTGGGGTCTTACCTTCTGTATGTCATTGACTGTGCTTTCAAAAGCCACTGGGCATACATAAGTATACTTAAATACTTAACATTCGCTTTTTGTTGAAGCAGTCTATCAGAAAACCTTTTGTTGTCGCAGAGACTGAAACAGTAGGTGGGAAAAAAGCTGCAAATGATCCAATTCACCTAAATGGGATGCTAACTGTGAAGTATTTTCATAAGTAGTAAGACAGTTTCTTCTTTGTGAACATACTTTCATTCAGACTAGTTTTCATTCAAACAACTGAAGATTTTGGATGGCCCTACTGGTTATAAACTTAAATAAGCTAGTTGGTAACAGTGACCCTGCATTTAGCAATCTACAACCTAGATGCTTATATACAAAGAATACAATAAACACCTGACTAAACTCTAAAAACTAGCTTACAAAACACATACAATGTATCTGAACATTTATCTTTACCTATACAAAATCATTTCAGCACAAGTAAAACTCAGGTAAATTACATGGTACCCTGACTACTATTCTATGATGCAGTAAACATATATTGGTATTTTTTTTATATTCTTTGTAAAGCAGGTAAGGCCCACTAGGCAGGACTGTCTGCTTTCAGGAGTGACCTAGAAGCACTGGGGAGGTTAAGTGACTTGCTTGGAGTCACACAGTATGCAAGTGGAAGTTGTGAGAATCAAACCCAAGTCTGCTGTATGTACCCAGTTCATTCACTGCGTGTTATTCTAACCACTAGGCATGGGTGGTTAAAATGAGTGGCTGATTACAATAAAGCAGTGTGGGTGATTTCCTTACAGACTCTATATGCAGTAAAGCAGAAAGAATGCAAAGCACAGCAGCATTCATTTTAAAATGCTGAAATCTGGGTCGGCCTGCTGGCGCTGCAGTAGCACTATTGCTTGCAATGCCAGTGACCCAGGGTCAGAAGTGAACTCGGGTTGCTGGAGGTCTGGCCAGGGGAGTAGGATCAAGCACCTGGGGGACTGCTCTCCTCCTCCTCTGGGGAGGGTGGTCTGCAGGTCCTGCTGCTTTACCACCACCTGTGTGACCACAGGTGGTGATGCAATGGTGCTGCAGAGTGATCAGGAGGGGAGGACCCTATCCAGGATCTGGAGCAGTGGCATGTCTCTATGTGACCTACCTCCTTGGATCTCCTCTAGTGCCACTGCCTTCAGGGACAGAGACCAGAAAACCAGGAACAATCACCCCACATTGGCTACTGTCAGAAGGGACCTAGGTGCCCCAGACTTCATAACCAGGCTCCATGAGGGACCCACTGAGCTGCCCGACACACACTAAGGGAGTGTGAAAGGGTCCTGGGGTCCCCTCGCTTTCCATCTGGTGGGGGTGCAACCCAGGCAGGATAAGGGTAGGACCACAGGAGCTCCTGAGCATTACCTGGGGGTGAAGCTAAGGGATACTTAACCTGAAAAGTGGATATTGATGCTGTGAGAAGGGGACATAGAAAGAGAAAATAAAACAAAATAAAAAAATTCTGAAATCTTAGAGATTCTGTGCAGTGACATGCAATTTCCGTGAGGCACCGGTACAAGAATTCAAAATCCACAAACCAAGCAGGATTCTGTGATTGTTGCCGGTGTTACCGGTAAAAATGGAAAACCAGGGTCCCTGGTCAGGTGGCAGACATTTAGAACACAAAGTAAGCATGCTGGACGAACAGTTTGCAGGGAAAGCAGTATGTGGGATCCATAATTGGATGGCGTACCAATGCCAGTAATCTTAACCACCCATCTTAATTGGTCCAAACAACCGTGCCACATGTGCTGCATTTGCAGTTTATAGACTCCCCCCATTCACCTCACAAACAACAATCACTCTGTTGTACTGGCACTACTCAGCCTATTGGGGCTCCCACGCCACTTGAAGTGGTATTGCTTATGAAAACTAACCAGATCCCTGTTTGATGTATCTCTAACATGCTACTGCAGAAGCACTTTGCTCATTTAAGTAACTCTGAGATTCTGTAACTTGGTGACGTCAGCTGAGTAGAACAAAACTATGGTGCAACTTTCACTGCAGCATTATAGTCAACTGCTGTTTAACTGATCAGTAATTACATGAGCAATAAAACATGATGTGGTGTATGCTACATACCTATAATGCATGGCCAGGGGTGTAGTGAGGCATGAGGCCACAGGTCAAGTGCCTTCAGACATGCATTAGAAGTGGCTAGCACACACCCCTGCAGCATCTTAGTGCATTTATGAAATGGGCAAAAAAACAATTTAGAAAGAAAAGCAAACAAATTAGTTTTAACATTTTCAATAAATAATTTATTAAGACAAAATATTAATAGACTGTGAAAATAGTTCACAATTTTTTTGAGAGGAACAAAAAACATTAAACACAGTATACCACTTGATGCAGCATGACTGTTGCTGTGGACAAAATAATAAATTTATTTGCCAAAGTAGACATTTCCACAAAAACTTCATGGTGCAATTCTGCATGTTGAACTGTCCCCTAGAGAAGAAATTGATAGGTCCTGTAGGTGGAATATTTACTGTTTCTATAGTTTGAGGATTCTCTGAAGTTCCTGTAATGGTGGTAGGCTCTTGTTGTGTTAGGGACACATTTGTATGGGATGCAAGGATGCTGTTCCAGTTTTTCCTGTCTTCACTGCTGGGTTTCCAATAACATTTAAGGTGGCCTTCATTCCTTTGCCCCGTGATGCTCATGACTTCCCTGCTCAAGGCTCTGCATCATATAAGAGCTGAATTGCTATGGCACAAACTGAATGGTTTATGTATCTGGTATTAGCTGTGCCTCCTTGCTTAGCCTGCCCGTCATTGTACTTAGATGGTGCAGCCCCATGGGTTCTGCACTATATTGTATAGGTATAGTATCCCATTAAGGTATAGTGTCAAATGGGATTTATGGCCAATTCA
Organism: Neoceratodus forsteri; assembly: GCA_016271365.2. Taxonomy (NCBI): domain Eukaryota; kingdom Metazoa; phylum Chordata; order Ceratodontiformes; family Ceratodontidae; genus Neoceratodus; species Neoceratodus forsteri. The sequence continues at coordinate 1,633,878,465 of CM028130.1, read as the reverse complement.
TTGGGTATACTATAGATAAAAGGCTTTAGGTTCTGGTGGCAGTTCGGAAATCCATTTTTTGCAACTGCTGAAAGGGCACAATGGGCCTCCTAGGAGAGAGTGCATTCAGCCATGATGTGATTGCTTTCTTGTTCCAGGGGGTCACTGTGATTCTTCATATGCTTATTAAACTCCAGAGTCAGATCCCATATCCCATTTTCATCCATTTTTAAAAGGTAGCTTGATGGAATGAGCTGCGTTTTACCTTCCCAACTGTGCCTTGCCAAGTGCAGTTGTATGTCCAACCATACCTTTTAGATTAAGGCAGGTGTGGTACTGGGTGACAGGGCTGGAGAGTTGAGGAGCTTCTATAAGTCTATTTTACTGAGGGACTTGTGGTGCTTGGCCATGTCCTTTTTTGCCTGCTGGTAAGCTTTTATGTGGGAAGTAGATATTATTCAATATCTTAAACTTGGGGTCTGCCATGATGTTAAGAGTGCAGCCTACAGCCATACAGCTGAGGTGCCCGTTCAGAGCCACGTTGAGCAAGCAGTTGCTGCTGGTCATGTACTTGACTCTGGCAGCAGTTCTGCCTCAACGTAGAAGCACTGAAAGATTTGTTTAGCTCTGACTTGCTGGCTTGTTTCCAATTGAAAACAACTTGTTTAGCAGCAGCCCACTCCTCAAACATATGGAAAGCCCAAGCAATAGCATGGACAGAATTTTTCTAATGTCTTTTATTTTCTATGTGATTCAGTTGATCATTTGTTAAATTTAAAAAATGGCTACTCACTGACATTCCTGCTGTTACAGATGTCGTTTCTTCAGAGGTGCTGATTTCTGGCTGTGGATCTTCAGATATGATGACAGCAGATTGTGGATCTTCTTGGGGGGATGGAAGGTGTCCATTTGCTGTTTTGAGAGGGTCATTTCAAAATTAAAGACAGGCAGTGACATGGCAAATAAATGTGGGTTTCACAGTTTTGGCTGCCGAGGGTTAGATGGTTTAAAAAAATGGCAGATGTCAAAATTCCATTTGAGGGCATTGATATCCAGATGATCTCAAGTCCAGCTGACCAGCTCTTGTTTTTAGCTATGCACTGGACACTTCTGGTGCACTGCTATCAACCAATCAGAGTGCTCAATATCTTAAGTCCACTTCATAATCAGTGTTGTGGGTATCATCCTTGTCTCCCACCCCTAATAGTCCAGTGAGTTACAGTCAGTGGTGAATTATTTGAATTGCATGCCCAAAAATGTTTATCGATCTGTACTACTGATAATACCTTTTCATTAATGTTCTTTATTAGCATCATCAGATACAATATTAAAACGAAAAAACACCACTGCTCCAAATTAATTTTCATTTCCTACCTGCCCAATTCAAAAACAATTATCATTTGCCTCCACCTGGATCATTTTTTTTCGGTTTAAACTCCTTCCTTATATCAGTGTCTGCTGTAGCTGTGCATATTTGATCACTGGTAGCCAGGCTTATTCACAACTCAACTGATTTATGAAACTATGAAATCCCTTTTAAAATCATGGCATGGTGGAGAGAGATTAAGAACATAGCAACTGTAAAAAGGACTGTCAGGCTCCCTTAAGCAGCATTTGGTGGGGATGCACTGGATATTGTTTATTTCTGATACTGGCCTCAAACCAGTAGTGCCTCTACAAAATAAAGAAAGGCATAAGAAATGTAATTAAAACTCAGTGGATGAGCTAGGGTTTATCTTGATATAGTATGTTGTTTCCCTAATTGTAGCCTGCTAAACTCCACTACCAAGGTCATGAAAGGTCTTTGGCCAAAGCCCCAAAGCAGAATTGAATACAAGGGGTCAAACGTAAGCCGATTTAAAGCTATTAATTTCCACGGTCACTTACCCTTACTGTTCAGTTTCTTATCCTGTAAAGCAGGCAGCTACAGCATTTGACATTATGGAAAATAGTGGCATTTTTTGGGAAACTTTGCTTCCCCACTGTATTAAATGCTGTAGCCAGTGCTGTTATTTCCCCCATAAGAAACTAGTCAGACTTACACTACCCACTTGAAGTGTTTTCTTTGGGAGTTTGATCCATAAGTATGGATGTACATGGTGATCAAAATTCTGCTTCACTTTGGCCTTTGGTCTCCAATATTCATTAATTCAATATTTCAGCGTTTTTTGGGGAAGGGGGATTTGTACAACACCTAAATGCTTAAAAAGACATAATCTTTCCATGAAAATAAAAAATAATATACCATAATCCACTTCCACCCAGCTGCTTGAATTGCAAATCATTCCAATGCCCTCTCTGCTTCCTCTTGAACCCCTTCCCCCCAAAATCCCTCTGGCCCTGGGTTGGCACTCACTTGAAACTGATTTCATTGAGGGCTCTGAAGATGTTGGGGAAGAACATGGATATCAGCTAAAACTAATGGTCAAATGGACTTCACTAGGCAATAGAACTGGACCACTAAGCTTGCTATATACTTTTACCCATTCACAGCCACAGCACAGCTTAAAGCCACATGCAGTAGACAGATGAGTTCCCTGACATGGTCAGTGACAGAAACTTACACAAGCCAAAAAGATTAGGCTTCCTCCAGACTAAGAGTTGGAGACCCATTATACAAGCTACAGTATGGGGCATGCTGGGGAAGGGAACTTAAGAAAACATGACAGTGCTAGGTGGGTGCTGAAGAACGTATTATGGACTCAGGAAACAGCAGTGACAGCATTGGGCTATTCAGAAATTCAAGCAGCTTGGTGGAAGTGGGTGGCGTTATTTTTACACCTTTCTATGGAGGCTGCTAATTAACAGTAAGATCCAGACTGATGTAAAAATGGACTGCCAACTGTCTTCAAATCAATGACACAAAGATGTATTCTCTGGGTTTGTTTATTTACATCTCAATCTATACAGCTGCTTTTCATGCAACAGATTGTGTAGAACTGCCAGTTTATGAATTACGATAAGAGCAATATGAATGAGTTATGCACACATATGGCCACAAGAACATTACCCATTTCATAATATTCTTTAAGTGACAGGGAGTGTTTGGTAATCACAGTACAAACCTGCAAATGTTGCTGAAGGTGGTTATTTGTTTAGTTCTGTTATAAAAATAGAATGACAGATGACTTTACTGTATGTAAGATTAAGAAATATAAAGTGCCTGGTTATTATCTTTCTTGCATCAGTAGTAAAACTATGCCTGTACATGTGGAAAGTACCAAGTGTTATATACAGCCCAATCAATGTTTGCTGTATCTTCTTCATGTAAAAGTCATGGTCATACATAATGGGCTCTGTGCACTAAGCTGCTTAAAGTACTTTGAAATGTGTCAGAAAAGCAGTGCAGCTATGCAGCGTGCAAACCACCTGTGGGACGTGGTATGCACCAATGGGCATGTAGTGTCTGCGGACAAAGGAGGTGGGACCACAGGGGATGTGCAGTGTCCCACGTAGCCCATATGGGGTGGGACAAGGATACATGGATCCTTCCCTTGACCCCACCATATAAGGGCACGTGAACCACCCCATGCAAATGTGCGGAAGTAAAAAGTGTGGAGGAACACAACGCAGAGAAAATGGCAGAGAGTTCCAGAGACAGGCAGGAATCAACACCGCAACATGCAATGTCTAATGGGACAGACCAGATAGGTGAACAGTGCCATGAACGTGTCCACACCTAAGGCAGTGCACATCCCCATGCATCAAATTTTACTGCTGGCCAGGGGGTGGCAATGGTCAGCGACCTCAGGGCCCATTATGTGACACTGTATGGGGCACAATCCCTGTCTAGTGCCCAGAAGGTCAAGGCACACCTGTGGCTGGATGCACAGGCAAGCATGAATGCCGCTGGGTTAGAGGCATGGGCACTGTCAGCTATGAAGCATAAGTGGCATGACCAGCACACAGCAGTGAAAAAAAAGCTTGCCATGGGCTTGCAAGGGACACCAGTAGAGCGGATGGTCACTGACACACTCTCAGAGGTGTGTCTCCATGGGAAGGTGGAAAATGTAGACACCCTGGCAGGTACATAGGCACAGGCAGGGACAGGAGCATTGAGGGCATGCACCCCCAAGCATGGTCTAACAGCCATGTGTTGCACTCCACAGACCCTGGCACAGAGGGAAACACAACAACAGATGCATCAACATCTGACCAGGACCACAGGGCACAGTGTGCTGGACACAGCGACAACCACAAGGATGAGGAAGGCACAGGTGGGACACCTGGTGTGCATGCACCCCAGCAACAAGTACCCACAATGGCCCTGGCACAGCTATTATAATAACCTGATGTCACCCACAGGTACTGAGCAGGAGACAGAGGTGCAGACTGACACAGAGACATACCCCGAGAACACCCAGTTGTGGTCACATGAGGAGACAAAAGAGCAAGACGAGGAGATGGATGAAAGGTGCAGCAGCCATGTGAGGCAGTACACCCCAGGACAACAGGAATGCCCGCTGAAGATCAGCTGGTGGGCATGCACAACAGAGGAGGCACAGAACATACATGATGGACCACCATGGCCAAATGCAGGGTGACAACAGCAAGCTCAGGGGATGGTGTTGATGAGGGCCCATCAACAGAGGCTGCAGGCTGGCTGTGGACATTGGGCACCAGAGGAATCGTGGACACATACTATACAGAGGTGCAGTAGCTAGAGTGGGAGAGGCAGGAGGCACAACAGAGGAATATAGAGGTATTGCTTGGGCTGACAGAGGAGGTGTGGACCATGCAGTGTGGGATTGACAGGCTGGGCAACCTCCTGGAGTGACTCATAGACCACCTGGTTGCACAGTCAACCCTATGGGCCCAGACAGCCAGTCTCCCACTCCGTGTGGCTGATGCCCACCCTCAGGATGCAGGCAGCAAGGCGCCCACTGACTGGGACAAGGACAGCCAGCTGTGGGACATAGACAGCACCCTGGAGGAAGTGTCCAAGGGCTTATGAACACCACACAGTCAAGCACCTGAAACACAGAGAAAGACACACAGGAGCATAACATGGCCCCCCACCCAGACACCATGCCCAAACACCCAGATGGCTGCAGCATAGCACCTGGGGAAGGGACAGAGGAACATCAGACAGCAATCACACCCACAGCTGTGAGCCACTGTGGTGAATGCCATGCACAGGTACCCACCCGAAGACTGGTCACACGGTCATCCGCATGCCAGAGAAAAACACCTTATCATGCAACAGGGCAGTGAACAAATACAATCACATAACACATCACTATATAGCACAAGTATTGTGACACCCCCTGACAAACAACAGGCATCACACTGCTATGCATACAACACTGAAGTAAAGTCACCCCTCCCCCCAGCATTTATCACTACTGCACAACACCCCACAACAAATGCCAGATGCCCACATACACATGAAACCACGATGCCATGCAACTTCACCACCACACATATTATCACCCACCCCACCCACTAACATAGCATGAACATCCCCAACATATCAGTACTCCTGCCCACATCAGTGCAATACAACAAACCCCCCCACCATGGCAGTTCCCCCTTACAATCATAGCATTCCTTCACAACCATAGCACCACACCCAACCCACCAACCCTGGATGGGTGCACTCAGTGTATGATGTCATTATCATGCACCCACCACCCATGCCATACACTGCACACACATGCACATGCAACAGTGATGTCCACACTTACCACATGCATGGAAGCCCCCCTGATGTGGTCCTGTACACGACGGATGTTGGTGTACAAGGCACACAACCATCTGGTGCAGCACTATGCAGATGTCCATTTCTATTGGAGAAATGTGCCCTGTACTAGGGCATCAAGTGCTGCACGACCACTCAGTGTCTCCAGTCCTGTGCCAGGCTGCCAATCATCCACCTCCGGTGGTGCACATGGCTGTAGGTTGATCAGCACGGGTACACGGTGATGTTATGGAACATGGCACATTTGGTGAACACCTTGCATGCCTTTTCTGGTGCCAGCATCATTGTTCCACTTGTATGGTCCAAACACAAGAACCTTATCTTCAGCAGGCCAATCGTCCTCTCAATGACAGACTGTGTCTTCCTGTGGGCATGGTTGTATACCTCCACCGCAGCACTATGTGTCTCCAGGAATAGTGTCAACAGGTATGGAGTTAGTGGGTATCAGCTGTCACCTATGCAGGGGACAAAAGCCACATACAGTCAGGTGCTGGATGCAGGGGCCCTCACTGTGCCACATATGTAGCCACCGTATACTCATCTAACAGCCATTCTTCAATGAGACCGCTACTGAGCATGGCTCTGAGTTGTGACCTGCCTAGTATGTACTCATTATGGCACGAGCCAGGCTACTTGGCACACGTGTTGATGAACATGCCATCTGCATCACACATTACCTGACAGTTCACACTGTGTAACCCCTTTCTGTTTCTATATGCCTCCTCAATCTCAGACTGTGTCACTATCCCAATATGGGTTCAGTCTATCACTCCAAGTATGTTTGGCATGCCATGCATGGTGTAGAATTCCTCTTTAGTGGCATGTACATTGGCCCCAGACCTTGAGAACTTAATGTAAACCTGCACATGGTCCAGCAGGGCATCCATCACCTGCGCCAGTGCCTGGAACATGGAAGACTGACTGATGCTGATGATATTGCCAGACACCCTGTGGAATGACTCCATGGCATAGTATGACAGGGCACATATCTCCATGGTCTCCACTGCTATCGCCCTTGAACGCCATGTTCGTGATGCGATGGTATCATGGACCATGTCATGCACCTGTTCGATTGTATCCCAGTAAAACCTGAAACTTTGCATGCAGTGTGTGTTCTGTATCAGCCATGCATCCATCCATGGCCTAATAACCCTTGGCCATGGGGCCCCAAGGCACGGACACTCCTGCTCTGCCTCAAGCAGGAGCACATTCAACAAAAAGCCTGGAGAAATCATCTCCCACCACTATGGATAGCTTTTCTTACCAGTATGTACCCAGCTTCTCTCCTTTTATGTGTGCAGGGTACCTCATGTGTACCTTTAATAGGGTGTGTGGGCCCCTGTTTGTGCTGACGGTACCTGTTTGGGTGTCACGTTCACATGCCACATGGTGGAGTGATGGCAATAGCTGCAGCTGTGGTGTCCACCTTCCTCTTTGCTCCACAGATTGGGAGACTGAAATGTATCCCAGGATGTTTGCAGGGTGGCATAGGGCAAGTACATAAATAATTCCAATGGGGGTGGGTGCATCTGGAGGCTGGGGGCCCCAATCCAGGTATGTACCTAGCATGTTGGGTGAGGTATGGGGCATTGCAGTGGGTGTGGTATCCATGGTGCTGACTGCTGTTTCTACCTCTCATTCTCACAGGACTGCCTTGGGCTACTGGATGAACTGGTATTTATCAGGAAGGAGCTGATGGATAGAGCCACCTTTGTGATACGGACACCTGTACGTTGGGGCTGATGGCTTCAGAGGAATTCTGCCTACCTGTCCATGAGGGTGGGGTCCCAAGATATGTGGTATAAGGCCCATGATGTGGAAAAGTGGAGAGTGGTAGAGCCATTGAAAGTAGGTGTTGCATCCTGAGGCATGTCTGTGCCATATACCACTGCCATTTGGGACCATCATGTGTATCCTGCTCATGCCTCTACTCTCTGTGTTCTTCTCTTTGCAGCACTACATGGGATCCCTGCATCATTTGGTTCTGATGCCACACACATGGATGGCCCCCACACTACCAGGTTCTGGCAGGGACTCCCAGGAGTGAGAGGAATAGGGCATGACCGCCGGCCTTGCATCGCCAAGCCAGCACACCTCCAGACCCATGCCATGACAGTTGAATGGTGATGTCCTGTGGACCCTTAATGGGGACTGTGAGCGATGTTGATTTCTATTGTGTGCTGCTCTTTACCTGAGCTGCTGTTGCCCTCCTTCAGTATGTTTTTATATTGGCGTGTTGTTTATTAAAGTGTTTATTTTCATATCCCTGTGTTGTTTTTGTCTCCAAACCAGTGGGTCACCTAGTACAGTGGGTAGGTGGGAAACTGTTTTGGGTGAGGGCCTTGGGGCAATTGTGGGGGACTCTATGTGGCTTGGGTGGTGCTTTCTGTGTTCACCAGTGGGTATGTTTGTGTAGGGGTCCAGCATGTGTGCCCTATGTGAGGTGGGTATTTTTCCCATTCTAGTGCCTCTGTTGGTGGCAGTTCAGCATTGCCCAGCTGATGCTCGCCTGTTCATTGCCCTGTTCCGTTCACATCAGTCCCACACCTGCATACCTCTCACCTGTCCCTGCTATTCAGAGATGGCCCTAAGTGTACCTCAAAATGGTTCTCTGTCCCTCCTATAACATGTGTTTCAGGGACTGGAACAGTGGGGACTGTAGGATCCCTTACATGTCACATGGTGCTGTTACTGATTTGGTCATCTTTATATGCATCATACACTGCTCCCCTTTTCTGCCTGTTTATTACCACTCAATCCGATGTGTTCCAGCATTTGAGTATTTGTCCTTGATTGTTTTCTGCCATGTCCTTACTTTTTGTGGCAATGGGTTGAGTAGCATACCTGTGTGGCCTTGCACCTGCCAGGTATTTCCTGACATGGTGCTTGTAGTGTGTCACATATGTGTGCCCATGGCATTGCCAGACACAGTTGTGTATCATCCTGCCCCATCAACAGCATCCTGTTCTGTCTGGGTGCCACTACCAGCAAAGGTGTGCAGCTGCTTACGGCAGCCCTTCACCTGCTGTAAGAGTACACATCTCATGCCATGCACCTGGCTGCTGTATCTTACTTTGTGCATGAGTGTTAAAGGGTGCTACACATGCTGCTCTGTGGCCACGCCCCCATCGATGTGCACTGTTGTGTGTGGGCTGCCTACAAGTGCCCACTCATGCATTTTGTGCATGCTTCCCAGGTGTGCCATGCATGCCACTCACACATATGCCTTTCTGCAAATGTGTTGCACACCCACGCACAGGCTGTAAAGGCTTCATTCATACAGTCTAGACTTTCTAGTGAGCTATAAACTGTACTAGCTGAGGCAGTACCATCTACACATCTAATATGGTGTAGTTCATTCTGGTTGTTGCTTAATTTTTTTATGTGCCAAAAAGCATCTCATTTCTTTTGTTTTTTCTATAAAAACAAGCTTGATATGTATCAGCCAAAATTATAATGAAGTGAATCATTTTTTTGCAGTTTATAATGGACCAACTTGTTTTGTAGATCTAGTATAAAATACTGAATCATCTTTATCCATCTATGTAGTGATCTGATGTTCTATACAGTATCGAGAAACCTATTTCTGAATAATTAAATCAGGATTCCAAGGACTGATTCCAAGTGAACACCTGTTTCAGCAGAAGTCAGTTTCTGATGCATTTACTGGAAAAGCAAGGAAGTCATATGCTCACTCAGATGAAAATGACAAATTACATAATTTTTATAACATCGTGCAAAACTAAAATGTTACATCAGTGTAATAAAAAAAAGATCAACACATTGATGTTTTGTAAATAGCATGAGTATTTTGTCCTTATTTGAACCAAGGACAATACATGTTTTAAAGGGCTTAAAATTGTTAAAACATCAATTAAATTTTAGAGTACTGTATTTATTTATTTGTTTATTTATTTATTGTCTTGGAGAAGCACCTTTGAGCTAGAAGCCCTTTTACAAAGGTTCCACATTCTAAACAGGTACAGGTTACAGGCATACAAGATACAGAAAATATAAACAATGGCACAAAATTAGTGCAACCAAATTGAGTGCGATACAATAATAGACTGGTACATACAGACCTACAAGAAACATAGGCATGCAAGATACAGTATAATACAATCAATGAATACAGGATTTGTGCAAACAAATTGAGTGTGATACAATGATAGACAAATACATATCTAATACATAGCTTGGTAGCAGTCAATAATGCCTTTGTTAGGCAGGAGAGTGAGCAGGAAGATGGAGTCAGAGGCAATAAGGAATGAAATTTGATTTAGGGGGAGGAGAAGGAAGGGGAGAGTGAGATGGGTAGTGATCAGAGAGGATGGAGGGAGTTAGGGGTGAGTAAGATAAGTAGAGAGGAGAGTATGGGGTGGTATTAGCAAGCAGGTCAATTACATAGAGGGGGTAAGGAGGGGTGGGGAGAGGAACTCAGGTGGGTGTAGTGTTCAAGATTGGCAGTCACAGTGGCTAAGAGAGGAGAGGTGCTGAAGGAGTTTGTTTTTATAAATGGTCCTAGTTTTTGTTCATTGTTTACGATAGGTGGGAGGTTATTGAGCCAGCAGGGTCCTCTGTTAGCAAATAAATGTTGCGCTTGTGACGTTCAGTAGAAAGGGACTTGGAGTGAGTTCCTTACCATTCCTCTTGTCCAGTGCAGGTTGGTAGCTGGATTATGTAGGTTTTGTAAGGCTGTTAAACCGAGGTGAGTTTTTTTGCCCTATGAGACAGGCTTGGTTTTTAATTCTACCATCCAGGTTTAGCCAGTTTGTCTGGGCATATAGGTGCCAGGTAGATTACTGTATTTAAAATTACTTCAAAAATGCATCAGTATATTGGTAATAGTATTAACATTATAAGTATATCTTTATTTCAAGTGTTGCATTAAATGTTCTTAATACTCAACACTATGATTTGTGATGAAGTAATGTACAATATGTATGTAATGACATTTTATTTAAAATTGTAATAGCCTACAGCCTGATAAATAAAACTGAACCTTGAACCGAATCTTCAGCTCTCTGGTAGTAGTACAAAAATATCATTAACACTGAACAATATGTGAACAACATATGACTAACCTACTGTAAGTGTTATAGTTTATTGCTTTCAGATAACTTAATTACCTGTACACGGTAGAGTGGTAGCAAATTATTTCACTTAAGCATTGAATATTAGGGATGCACAAGTATTTCTAATGGTTATTCAACATGTCTTCATATTAGGTATTTGCCAAAAATAAAGAAAAAGTAAAACAAAAACTTGCCCTTCCAATGTGGGCATGGCTAGTACCCTGCTTTCCCCCTACCACGTTATTGATAGTTGGCCACCCCAGGCTGGTCCCTCTGACAGAAAAAAGTATATGTGGCTTCCTATGCTCCCCTACCTTATACCGTCTTTGCTATCACATTTCCATCCTGTCCCACTCCCCAGGCCCTCTATAACAGAAAATACTGGTGTGATCTCTACTGACTCACACCCAATGATGAAGGCAATATAGAAAATTCCTAGCTTCTCACTCTTGCCCTGTATCCACCCACCTGACATATTTGACTCAATAGCCCTTTCATAAACCTACAATGATCAGTGTTTTTCTGTCTTCAAAATGTTAACTGTCCAGTTGGCCATCTTGACCACCAATAAATGATGGGGTGGCAAGAGTTAAAGTATTACCCCAGATGTTTAGTTGCTCCCTTTCACTGCAGCACCAACTGATGAATGATCAGCTGATCAGACACAGATGTACAGAAAGGGGGCATAGTCTGGCTATTATTACTGAGTGAAATAAGACAGACTGTCATAGAAAATCTTAAAGGAGCTTATTGATGCATTACATTGATAAGCTGCTTTGGGATCCTCTCTGATTGTTTTCCTAGCATCTTCAGTGCTGCTATGCAGACCATCCCCTCCTGCGCATTTAAGATTGATCAACTGATCAGTCATCAGCTGGTGCAGCAGGGAGGGGGGATCAACAGAGCTGAGAGAATATCTGTCCCTTATTATAGATCAGGGGTCAGGGGCATAAGTGGCTATTTAACCTTTTGAGGTCATAACTGGCACTTTTTAGAGTCAGGCTGAGGAGGTTATTGATTCAAATATGCTGATAGGTGATACAGAATGACTGACTGGCCAGTGTTTACCTGTATGGCCCCCATCTTGGCTTGGTGGTCAGGGGTGCACATCTGCAATTATGCTTTGTGTGCCATAAAAGGCTCAGTGGGGTTAAGTTAAGTAAAAGGGTGCATTGGCAAAAACAATGATGGGTGGGGGCAGTTCTGCCAGGATACTAGATTTTTTTTTTGGGGGGGTGGGGGTGAATTTCACAGGAAGACCAGAAAAGGGGATGGGGTGAGATGACTGATCAGTGTGGGAGGGGCATCCATGGAACTAGCCTTGGCCTTCAAGGGAAAGGGAAAGGAGTTTTTGTTTTCTATTTTGTCACTTTTTTAATAATTCCCAAATGGGAATACCTCAGACAGTAAATGATCTGGGCCATAATAATGAATATTCAATTATTTGGGGTATTTTGGAATTACTGTGCATCAATTAGATACTCTTAGTTAGCAACAAACAGTGTATGAACACAATATAAATACTGTATTCTACAGTGTGGCACAAGCAAAAGCTTAATTATACTTTATCATATGGTACAACAGAAAAAATGATAGGCACTTCATTTTAAGTATAATTCTGTCAATATTTCAGGGTGATTCATATATGTCCTGGTAGGATAACTTAGGCACATAAACACCATTTGCAAAAAAAAGACAACTGGTCCTTCCAGTCTGCCCTGTTTTGTTGCCCAACCATAGCTAATGAACTATATTATAGTTAAAGGTCCTTGGCTTTACTCTTTTTACATTTGTTTGGCCATGAAAGACACACACTAAGCTGATGCTTGTTTCCAACTGTGTTCTGAGAGCACTAGGCAGTTTAAATGACTTGCTCATGGTCACATAGCATGCAAGTGTTAACTGTGGGATTCAAACCCAGATCTTCAGGTTTGCAGCTCAGTGCTATTAACCACTACCCTATACTACCTCTCATTTGTGTCACAATGCACCAAAGGCATGGTTTTATCATAGTAGGACCTCACTTCTTCTTGTGTGCTATTGCTAACATATGCTGTATAAATTAAACATACCATAATGCTTGAAATAAATTTATTGTCTAAATACATGAGCACAAAACTTGAAGTGTAACATTATAGAGCTTTACTAATATCTATTTATGTGATACAGAAGCAAATAAGAACATATAATAAAGTATTATCCCTTAGGTCAGCCAGCTCTGTGGCACCAAGCAGGGAGGGACAGCTGTGCCACACAGGCAATCAAGGTTTCCACCCTGAGCCAAGGACATCTAAAGCAGAGACTGACACACTGGGTGAAAAAGTAGTTGAAAGGATACTCTCCTACCAGAATGGAGAGGCTTCATAGCACCAGATTTGTAGTGACACTCAGTATAGTGAGGTGGTGTCATTGGTGACAAGGTTAACCTGAAATCAGTATGCATCCCCCATTTTAGTTATAAGTATGTACATGACACACTGGAGAGAGGGCAGATCTTTAAAGCAGAGAAAAGACAATCACGTTAGCAGGATCAATGCAAGGAGTCAATAGTAGCCCATTCAACATGGACTCATAAACATTCTGACTTTTCCTCCTTTGCCATGCTGCTACTGAAAAGTGGTCTTTGCTCCAAACTATGCATTGGCCACCAAACTATGCATTGTACGTACAGAAATGGGGGATCCAAACTCAGAGTGCAAATGGAGGGAGCTGGTGGTGTGGACAGTAATAACTAGAGATGGAGGAAGCAGTAGGAAATTATTGAATGGGTTGTGAAAATCTAGAAACCTGTCTGAGGACCGTGGATCCCCATGATGATATAACAGCATGGGAAGAAGGTCCAGTCACTTCACCAGTCTCATTACTCTTCCTGAAACCCATCCACCTGTTGCTCCATTCACAACACACTTCAGGATCAACTTCTACCCCCCTATTGGAGTCAGTCCTACTTACACCCCAGCACCATATACTTGCCTTTACATTGCTTTTCCCGGCTTCTGTTCTTCACCCTAGAGTTCACAGCCAAAACCATACTGATCCACAGAAAACATACCATGATGTCTCAGTCACTCAACACCATGCCAGCAAGCTAAAACACAGGACAGCTACACTCACAGAACCTGAAGAAAAGTAGAAAAAATTACTCTTCTTCTAGTTCTGTGGCCACACTGGTACCAACTGTGGTAGTTACATGACACTCAGCACCACAGCTTTCTTGCACTCCATGCCATCTCTCTCTGTCTTATCACCACCATGGCTCTCTCTTCACAGCACTCATGCACAAGCCAGCACTGGTAAATGTATCTCTATCAACTGGCCATTATAATTTAATACTAAAAATATGGAAAAAGCCCTCAACCTGGCTAACAGATGAGGGAGTCAAATTTCACTTTCCCCTGAATCTGCAGCTCACAGCATTACAGCACTGCTGCAAATGCTTTCTCTTCCATAAAGAGTGTTGGTGCCACCTACTGCACAGCAAATAGAAATGGGAATTTTGCACCTTCCTTATTTTCTACCTTTTTTTTCTTATTAACAATTTACATGAAATCAGTTCTAGTTTTAAAAAAAGGTATATCTTTTTCTTTTCCTCAACAGACTCATTTCATAATCGCAATAAGGCATTCCAGAGTGTGCATTGTGCTGGGATAATGGTACTTCTCGGCTGGTGGAAACACTCAGTTTTCCCTAATGCTTCAGTCCACCCAAGGTGTGCTGCCGGCCCAGCACAACACACACCCTGGCATGCCTTAATGCCTAAGTATCAGTGATTCAGGGCAGGATGCAACTGCAGGCACACAGGGTCAGCCAGTGAGAGCGATGAAAAAGTAGATTAACAAATGTATTATGTTTTATTGTATGATTCAAAGTATTACTTTATAGAGTTACATTTCTAAACAGTGGTGTAAATATGAGTCACAGAAACCCTAACTTTGAAATTCCTTTTATTTTTTAATGTCTATTGGCCATCGTGCAAATGGTCTGCTTTTTATAGGGTGGCTGTAAGAGAATGACAAAATAAATGAACTTGAAATTGATAAAATGCAATACCAAAAGCAACAACAAAAAAAACAGAAAGGCAAGCAACAATAAAAGAGACTATACAGTACCACTAAATGATCTACTGACAATGTAAAGGTAAATGATAGTCACTGAATGGGAACAGAAGACTGGAGATATGGATGGATCCTAAACTACATAAAATACCCTCATAATAGCATGGTGAAGGCAAGGGAACAATAGTAGACCATGCAACATGAACTTAAGATTGTGCTAACCTTTCCCCATTACCATGTTGCTTCTGGAAAGTAAATCCTTCCCCAAGCTCTGCACTGGCCATAAAGAAATGGAGGGCCCCCCTTCAGAATGCAAATGGTGGGAACAGATGGTGTGGATGGTGATGACTGGAGCTGGAAGAAGCAGCAGCAAAGTAGCGCAGATCTATGGCAGGATGCAATTGCAGGTATCATCGGCAAGCCACTGAGTAGAATACAAAACAGATTAATGTTTTATGTGTTAGGGTATAATGCAAATTATTGTTGCAAGGAGTTAGATTTATAAACAATGGTGTAAAAATGTGTCATGTAAAGCCTAACTTCTTTTGGACATCTTAAAAATGGTTTGCTTCATATAGGGTGCCTGCAAGAGAAACACAAAATAAATTAACTTGAAACTAATAAAATGCTGTATAAAGCACAATGAAATAGGAAAACAAATATGACAATAAAAGAGATCATAAAATACAATAAAAGTATTTAATGACAGTGTGAAGGTACTGTACTATAAATTATACAAACACTATCTAGATATAGAGCATGTAAGAGTACATTAATGTCTGATAAATCATTGAAGTGAGTTTTTAGTTATATAACAAGACTAGATTTCATACAAGGAAAGGCAATTTTAAAGCTATAATTAGTGTATATATTGTAAGTGGTACCTTTAATCTACAACAGATGAAACAGTACACGCACAGAGAGGCAAACAATTTGACTAGGAGAAGTATGGTGTCAAGTTATAAAAGTTTATAGATAAAGAAGAACACTACACTGTACATATATACACCAAACTATCGAAAATGTTCTAAAAGATATAAAAAAACAACAAACAACTACACTACAGAAAACACTACACTATGTAAAAATACCATTAACCTTGTAATAAGCTTGTGTAGTTTCATTAGTAGTGTATATACAGCACTAGTTAACCATCTATTTGCCTTGGTTTACAGTTTAAATTCTTAGTAAGGATACAGTCTCTGCTTTAAAAAAATCTACATTTACTATTTTATGTTTGGATTTAAAAGCATTTTTATTATGTATGTACAAGTTCGCACAACAGCAAAAGACTGTCTTCTGTGCGTGAGGGTAACACCTGTCAACAGTCAGGCTGCCAGCTCCGGAGACATTCCTTCCCTCATCCAGCCTTGCTCAAACCTTTGAAGAGGTCCTGCTATGGCTCGCTAGTATTGCCAGTACCTGGGACCAAGAAGGACCTATAGTGAGTGACATACATGAGGAGAGCAGGGCCATCCCTAGTTTTAAAGGAGGGCTGCTTCAGGTGGTGCTCCACAGAGTGGTCTTCTGTGCATGTGGCAGTTACCGGGGCCATGAAGGAGATACGGCTGGTGATGTCAGTAAGAGGGAGGAGTCATCCCTGGTTCAAAAGGAGGGTCACTTGAAGTGGCACTCAGTAGGGCAGCACTCTGTGTAAGTGGCTGCCACAGGAGAGGTGGGAGTCTCTTGCAGGAGTCCACTGTGGAGAACAATATGGATGTCAGGACACTGGTCCCCCCTCATCAAAAACAAAGACTGCTGCCCTACTGTGATAGTGTTGGGGTAACAAAAATATGTGTTGTGATTATGATAATATGTGGGTTTTTTACTTGTGTTTATTAATGTAAAAGAAATTTAAGAGCAGAGTGGTAATTGTGTTTGTTATACATATATGCATTTTAATATACCTGTAAATAAACTAGTATCTTGACTAGTAAGGAAAAAAGCAAAGAGGTGGGCTGGCATGAGTTGTACAGTATTAGTGATTCAAATAAGACAAAAAGGATGATAAAGCAGGGAGGAGGGGGAATTGTGTACAAACTGCTCTATGAAAACAGATGCATGAGTCAGGTGCAGAAAGAGAAAGGGTTAAAAAAGATACCAGCAGTGGGAAGACTGGAAACATACCTTACTGTGAAACTGGCAACTAGTTCCTCACCCTGATCCCAATTTTCTTAGATGTCAGATAATAGTTAATTATATTTCCTATTGTGCTGGCTGCAGACCTTATCATGTAATGGTACTGTAATGGACCTCCTTGAGTAAGTATACCCCATGTTAGGCACCCGTGCAACAGAATGGACTCCTGAAGGCTTCTGGGGAAAGAATGGACCCTGGGCTCTTGCACCTTCTCCCTTACTTGTGGGCTACTGAGTTGCCTGTCACCCCAGGCACAAACAGAGAGAGAGAGAGCGACTGTGAGCAGGGTCTATATGGGCAGGACTGTGCTCTAGGCAAGCAAGTCTGGTGGGGATCTCACAGCGAGAAAATCTGTTGAGCTGGAAGTGTGTGCGAGCTGCACCAACCCAGGCCTACTGACTTAAAAGTGAAATGTTAAGAGAGTTGCTGAGTTCCAGATAGCAAGAGGGGGGCAACTGCATGCAAGCCAGTGTTTACAAGATGCTGAAGATTGAGTACAGAGCAACAGACCAAGGGATGTGGATCCAAGTCCCCTAGCAGGCACTGCAGCAAGGTGTCAGACAGTCATAAACCTATGGGTTTGGAAGCCGGGACATGTTTGGGTCAGTCCGGGGCCTCAGCGGTCTGGAACGAGTGGAAGGACAGCCTGCATAGTCACTGATCTGGGACTGCAGAGATCCAGAGGCCTACTATGATAGGAAGAGATGTCTGAGTCCAGGAGCCATGAGTCTGCTGAGGAGCAGCTTGTTTCAAGGGTCATCTACTGTACAGTTGTTCATCATGTTTGCAAGTTGGCCATTGGGTACAATTACCGATACCCTACTTTGAGATTTTTTAGCAATTGTATTGCCTGTAAGGTTTAGGGAATTTACATTTTGTGTTTAAATGTTATTGCAACATTGCCAGCCAACCCCTGGCAACCTTTGTAAGCCTACAGCTGTTGAACAGCTGTGATATCCTGGGGCTGTGCTGAATTTAATTAAATCGTGGTACTGGGTGGAAAGCGGAAGAGCTTGTCCACTTAGAAGGGCACCTAAAATGGCTGTGTTTTAAAAACTGACACTTGCACTAACCCTCAATCTTTCAGGTTGCTGTTGTTAATAAAACTGTGATATTCTGCTAAATGTGGTCTGGTTATTGACTGCAAGCATGGTAGTGAAAACTGGTTTACTTACCAAAGCCACCAAGAACTGAGGCTCTTCTGGCTCATTCAATTGGAGTGTCTCCAGCACCCCCCTTAAAACTATACCAGACCATACTGGTTAAGCAAAGGTGGCAGCACCATTTGTGTGGCCTGGGAACACCTTCCACATCACAGTACCCTAGTGGGATGATCATCTAGTTGGGTGTTGGAAAGTGAGAGAAGGTTTTGTAGCTGTGGAGTGGCCAAGGGAAAATATATCTACTAAGGAGTTCGGAGAACAGGCTAGGTTCTGTTTGGACAAATTCAATTGTTAGCTTGAAGAGCAGTGTGGGATAAATTATCACCACACAATGATTCCAGATTGCAAGTAGAATAGATTGCACGGTGTAAATGAAGTCCAGAAAATCCAAGAAAATAAAGGAAAATAACAAACAATCTGGCACTTTAAATAAATCACTGAGGCACTGAATGCTCTATCAGATTAACAAAGGAGTCTTTATTTTGCAGTTTCAGGATGGCAAATTTTAGCAGCTGAAAATTATGTTGGATGACACCTTGAATGCTAACCCAACGCATACAGTACAAAATTATTCTTTGCTGTAACATTTTATGTATTCAGTGTTACAGCTTTTGTCACTGACATTCAAAGGCACAACTTATTAAATAAACATGTTTCATGAACTAAAAGGCAGAGCAGAACATTTGCAAATACAGCTGAGGACAATATTTACCAAATTTGCTCTCATAGCTTTGTCTGCTTTTAGTTTATTTAGTGCCTCCCATACTTTGACTTCTGTAAAGTGACTCGTGTCAACCCCTGGTTCTGGGGTGTTGTGTTTTTTCAGGGGTGGGCCATCCCCTGGGTCCTCTTTGGCAAACACTGAGCAGAAGTACTTGTTGAAGATTTTGGCTGTCTCTGGGTAATGTTTGGTGCATTTCCCTTCTTCAGTAGCAATCTTTACTATCCCCCCTTTTGCCTTCCTAAGTTCCCTAATGTATCTAAAAAAATTATTTGTCTCCTCTCTTTGCCCCTTCTGCTATCTTTTTCTCTGTCTGGGATTTTGCCTCTCTAATTTGTTTGTTAGACTCTCTCATTTTTCCCATGTACGACTCCCAGTCTTTCTCAGTTTTGGTTTCCTGGTATATGTTGTACACCATTTTTTTTTTCTTTGACTGTGGTAGCCACCTCCTTGTAAAACCATAACATACTTTTTTTTCCTTTTTGCTTTGCTGACCAATCTGGCACATTGGTCTGTGGCAGTTTGTAATGCTCTCTTGAGTCTCCCCCTCATGACCTCCACCTCCTCAACCTCCATTTCCATTAACTGGCTACATATATTGTTCCTCATTTTTTGGAAGTCAGCCTCTGGGAAATCTAACACCTTTATCTTTGAGTGGTTGGTATCCTGTGTTATGTTTACCTTAAAGCTGACAATGTAACGGTCGCTGTTACCCATATGGCATCCCACTTCAATGTCCTTGATCCTTTCTGAGTTTGTGAAGACAAGATCAAGAATGGCATCTCCCCTTGTTGGGTTTTAACAAGCTGGCACAATCCTGCACCTTGTAGTGACAATTAGAAGTTCCTACATCTTGTTCTTGCTGCCATTAGTGTGCTTCAGTTAATATTTGGTAGATTGAAGTCCCCCACCAGTATTACTTAGCCTTTATCAGACATTTTGTGGATTTCTTCTATTAGGTCTTTGTCTCCTTTATGGCCTTGATTTGGTGACAATACCAATTGTGAAGGATTTTTCCTTACCCATGTCTACTGTTAGCCACAGTGACTCGGAAGTCCCCAGGTTGCACTTTTACTTCTGTGGCTTTTATTTCCTCATGAATGTAAATGGCTATGCTCCCCCCCCCCCTTTTTTGCCATGTCTATCTTTCCTGAACAGATTGTAACTGGGAATGGCCATATTCCATCCACAGTTTTCCATGAACCACATTTCTGTTACAGCCACTCAGTCCAATCTTTCTGTTTCCAAGCTGGCTGTGAGTTCAGGAAGTTTGTTGGTAGGCTCCTAGTATTTGCAACCATTGCCTTCCAGGAATGTAGACTCCCTTTAAGTAGCACCCTACCTGTATCCACTAGTGAAGAGGGAACCCTGGGATGTTTGTTTTGGTAGTAAGGGTGATGACTAATTTTGTTTCATTCGTGTCATCTGATCCCTTAGTGCACTAGCTCCAATCCTCAACTGTCTGCTTCAATATCAGTTCATGTAGAGAGAAGTCCCCATGGCACAGGCATAGTAGAACAGATGGAAGTACAAATCACCTGTGGATCCTAAAGGTGGAGGCTTATAAAGGAATGTGGATCTGCCAGACACCAATAAGTGATTAGGAGCAAGGAGTGAGGTACTGGGAAACTCATGTGGGAGCAATAAAAAAATCAAATTCAATACTAATGTAATGCTGTGAGCAAATGAAAGGATTATGAATAAAGCTGTTATGGCAGCCAGAACGCCAACAGGACACAGCTGCACTGAAGAAATTAGATCTTGTTTAAGGCAACATGTAGAAAGCTTGCAAACACCTGGGACTTCAAAGATATGTTTTTCCTCCTGCCCAGTGGCATGGATGGCAGAGGCATCATGCCTCACCTCCTGCCATGGCGGTGACCAGTGGTCATGGTGTGAGTGGGTCACTGGGGGTTGGCTGGGGAGGGAAAGGATGGAGTATTCAGAGGACAGCTCTCCTTTCCCAATGGAGGTGGTTTGGCAGTCAGGCCAAATGCCTGCCCTCAGGTGGAGGCCTGAGGGCAGAACAGAATGGGGACACCAATGAAGGGTAGGTGCTCTGGGACTCCTCAGTATACATACGCCTCCATGTACACATGCTGATGTGTCACACCCAAGCAACGGGAAGGGACAGGGCAAAAAGTGGTGGAAAAACACCTCTGGCGGCAAGATGAAGATTGACCTTCCCCCGCAGGCTCCACACTGGTGGCCAGGCAAGACAAGCCAAGTCCTGTGGCTAGGACAGCATAAAGGTAAGATCCTGGAGAAGCCAGGTGATGGAGCTGGGGTGTTGATTAGATGAGGGCCACCAGGGAAGGAGAAGAATAAACAACGAACAAAAAAAAAATATTATTTTTAAATTAATTGTATGACAAATTGTACAAATCACATGCTTCAGCAGAGCTGCATAGAATTGCATTTCTCAACAGTCTCATAATGACATGAAAAAAACACTCATCTGGGAGGCAAACATTTCATTTTGATGGCTAAAGGATCGGTAATGTTGCAGTGTGTTTCCTCCAGTGTATTAGGAACTTGGATAACATTTCTAGAGACTCTTCCTATTATATCACTTGATATAGAAACATAGCAACATATAAATTGATGGCAGAAGGTGAATTGGTTGTCCAGTCTGTCCTTACCCCTATTGAACCTAAGAGACTTCATAGAGCTCTGAAAGAATGATTTACATTCACACTGCAGTCCAAGATGAGATTAAACACAATGTATTAGACCACTGAGTCTCAGGGTCTCATTGGGAAATGGATTTTTCTAGCAGTAATTTGATGTAGAATTCAAGTGCCTTGAATAGACTCTGAGCAGCTGTATGTGTTTATTTCTTAGCAGCTTCACCAAGTTTAAGCAAAGTCAGTAAAAGCAGTTAAACCTTAAAAGGAAATAGAGTTCTTTAACCCTAATGTGAGAATGACTTATTTAGTAACAGAACTCCTGATCTGTGTCATATTTTGCTACACAAAAAGAAAACATTTTATCATTTATAATAAGTCCCTGCACAATACAGCTTTTATTGGCTGACAAAAATATCTTCACAAGACATATTTACTTTCTTTTCTGTTCCAGCTGTATTCAGTATCAGCATAGCAAACACTGATGTCAAACACTCAAGCTACATTCAAGCTAATGGCTACACTAAAGAAATAAAACAAGGATCACGTAAGAAACATCCTTAATAATTTCACAACACAGAACACACACTTGTTTCAGAATGTTGTTTTGCCAAAGTGTATTCTACACTCTTCTGTAGTTTTCAAATTACCTACCTTTATATAGCCAGAAGGAAGCTTTGATTTGAAACCTCTTAGGCCAGTAAACTAATCATATAGCATATGTAATTCTAACATGCAACTAATCTCTAGCAAGCAAGAAAACACGCCAGCGGGGATATGACTTATTCTAATCTCACATTGCATTCAGGAAGCTGGAGTGAGTCAATCCCCTGTGAGTCTGTAGTAAATATTAATGAGACTGAAAATAAAATGTATCTTGCCCTCCCCCAGAAAAAAAACTAATACACGAAAAATGTAGAAAAATATTATGCAATACATGTTCAAAAAAGACATGCAGTTGCATTAAATACCAAGTACTAGTTTAACTATACCTAGTATACTATTATACACGCTAGTTCTGGTTTATTCTTGAACAGCAGTCCTCAAAACATGCAAATGCTTGCACTGATAAAAATATTGCACTTAAAATCTGTTTTTTTTAAGTCAGTTCTGATTATAACCATATTGGTTTCAATCGGGCCTGTCCTGTTCTTCCCCACATGTTGTAACATAACTGTTGCTTAGCCCCTGAAGCCGCCAATGTCAAAATTATAATTCATGAAAGCAATAACTTTAAATGACTAGATAGAGAGATCATGAGAACTTCATAAGTTTCATAAGTTGTTTCAAACTGTGGGACTCAGGTCCATAATGCTTGCCTTATCAAAATACTAAAACCTAGTAGTTTTATAAGCTATATGTTTATCTAACCTTGCCTTAAATATGTCCATACTTGAACTCCCCACCACACTTTTAGGCAAGTTGTTCCATGCTGACACCACCCTTACAGTAAACCAGTGCTTCCTTATGTTAGTATTCCATTTGGCAATATAAGTTTCATTTTATGCTTTCTGGTGCTAGAATATCCTGTTCTATAGGTCATTTTAAGGTCCTTACTCTGTATAGCATCCTGTGATATTTTGTACATCATGCAAAGATCTCCCCTTAATCTTCTATAATGTACTGAGTATAAATTAAGCTTAGTTAATCTTGCCTCATATGTCAAGTTTTGCAGTCCAGACACAGATCTAGTTGCTCTACTCTGCACACTCTCGATTCTCATGATATCATCCCTATTGATAACTTACCAATAGAAAACACATAAATATGTGTAGGTAAACTTATTAGCAAATAATCCAGAAGCAACTGAGTGGTGTGTGAATTCTACACAAAGTTTGACTGTTGTATAATGTGGCAGTGAGAGGCATGTGTGAGTGATACATGTAAAGTAGATATAGATGTAGACACAGATGTAGATGTAGACGTAGATGTAGATAAAGATATAGATATATACATATATATATATATATATTATAATCCAGAAGATTCACTAGGCAATAAATGCCTATTTCAGGAATGAGCTAGATAATACAGGATACACAATAAAAGTAGAACATAAAAGCAGAAAAATAACAATTGGGTACAATCCAGAAAATTCAGAGTACACTCCACATGAAAAGCAACAGTTTACATATTTAATATGCCCAGGCAGTACAGAACACATTCCCTTTTAATACAAGGAAGAGTCCATGTACTGTACAAGGAAGCCTAAAATGCAACTACAGTAGATGTGCCTGGTTCAGTGAAGCATGCAGAATCTCAGAGCAGGTACACAGTGACTGATGTAGACAGTGGCAAAGTAAGTAAAAGTAATACTTACTTATATTTCAAGTGGGAATAATAGCACCTGGCCTGATAAGGAATCCAATTCCATAATCTGGGGCTGAGTAATAGAAGCCCATTTGACCAGCTGTAGTAGAAAATATAGATTTCTAAAGTAAACAAGTGTTCCCAAAACATAAGCTATAAGGTGCTGAAAGGATTAAAAACATAGCAGACAAGTACAGTAGGTATTGTAATGGATCTGACCAGTTTGTCATGGAAGCAGCCCATAATATAGGTACAGTACAAGTCACATTAAACTATTCCTCCAATGAGTTGTTATAGCATTTCTGAGTTGCATAAATGTTGTTGGATCTAGCACAAAGCCCTGCACAAACTGTTTCTTAAGAGTTAAAACTCAGTTTTGCAGTGCATTGTAAATGGACTGCGGATGCATTCCAATTGACTTGCAGAAATATTTTATAGACATAGTTCTTCAGCTGATTAAGCAATGAAATATAATACAGTATGAGTTGCCAATGCATTACCAACTGTAAAAAAGAATGATAAACCAACTCACTGGTAGAACAGTTTAATGTGACTTATACTGTACTGTTGGAAGAAAGGGTAATCCAGCCCAGGGCAGAATAGAGGGGGCACAGGTTGGTGTGATGAGCAGCACCCATAACAAAGGGGCAGATATTATACATGACATCCCATTTGGCCAAAGTAGACTTAGAGGAACTGGAGTAAATGGGACACAAAGGTTAAGACATTGCAATAGGACACCATTGCCTAAAGCCAGCTAGGCTTTAAGGGTAATGTTGGATCTTATCCTGTAAGCAAGGTGTTGCTTAGCATTGACTGATTTATAGGTGATGAGACATCTGCAGAAAAATCTGTCAAAGTTTCAAAGTGACTCCAAGGTATTTAAAGAAGGATACGTCCTCAAAAAGCGATCCATCTACGCAGAAGGCTGAAAGACTACAAGAATCTGAACATAGTTTATTTTTGGCTATAAGAAGCATGGTTTTCATTTTCTGAGAGTTCAAACCAAGCCTGTTCAGATTTGGACAGCTCTGCATGTTAACAATGTCACTGTTAATGTCTAGTTTAGCATTTCCAGATTGCTGTAGCTATAGTAAATTACCAGGTTTCCAGCACAAATTAGGCTTCTACAATGCATAGCAGACTTTGAGAGGTCATTAATAAATAAAGGGTCTAGCAAGGGACCAAACATGGAACCTTGGGGAATATAAGAGGAGATTTTTGTAAGCTTGAAATATAATTTCTAATCTTAACTTGTTGATATTGGTTATTAGGGTAACTAGCATACCATTTCAAGCAGTATTAGAGACCCAAAAGTAAACAGCATGGGAAGTAGGAGATCATGATTCAAAAGGTCAAAGTTCTTAATTAGGCCCACAAATACTGTACCTGTGAGCATATCATTATCCATAATGTTAGCAATGTCATTTTATAGTTTTTGAAGGGCAGTTGTTGTCATATAATCTTTCATAAATCCATACTGGGAGTCATTTAGGGTGTAGAAACTTGCTCAGCACCTAGAGAGTTAGTAATAGACAATTTTTTCCAAATGTTGTCTTTGGGAGGAAAGAGTCATTATCAGGTGATAGTTGTCTTGGCAGCTTTGGGCACTAATTTTGAACTCCAGGACAATGTTAGAAATTGTCCAAATGTTAGGTTCAGAGCCAGAGCCTGATAATAGAGACATACTGACAATTCCCACTAGTTGTGCAGCAATATGGCTAGCAGGCATTAAATCACTGAAGCCAAAACTAATATAGGACTTTGTTCAGGTAAATAGCTTCAGGATTTCTGCTGGGTGCACCAAGCAAAAGTAAAAAGGAGGATACACTTAGTCATGGTTATGACTGGGAGTTACAGTAGAAAGTGGGCATTCAGAATACTATAACCCAGAAAGGTATAAGCAGATAAATCCAAAAATGTGGAGTAAAAAACATTAACATTCTGGGATGGATCACTGCAGTCCATCAGTTATTATAACATTAACCAATAAGTGTGACCATTTCAGCTCCAATAAATCATTCACTCTGTCCCAGAACATTAAGGGCCATCAGCTAACTTTTTAAACCTTGTTCTGCAATAAACATTTTAATTGGCCTAATGAACCACTTGTAGGTGTTTAACCATTTTGTATATTTAGACTAATCTGAGTGAAAATTATACCATTTTAAATCCTGCCAGCATTTGTCAGTGTGCTTTAAGATCCCCAGCAGTTTCCGGGAGATCCACTTTATAGTGGCATGAACATGTGTATTCTGAATTGCTAGAAAGGCAGTAATTAAATGGTACAGAGCTGAAGATGCACTGCTGGTATTATAATGGCAGGACCAGTCATTGTAGGCTGGGTCATTGATAAAATTAATAGGGCTTACATTAGAGAAATCTATAGGGTGGAGAGTTCTAAAGGGTAGAACGGGTGGACTGATCCCCAGGACACAAAAGGTAGGTTACTAATAGACTCAGGAGAGGCAACAGAGCAAGAAATCCTTTGTGGTCTATTAGTGAGGACCCAATCTATAAAGAGTGACAAGAACCAGCAGTAGCCACCCTAGAGGGTGTAATGACAAGTTGAACAAGGCTCAGTTTGCTTAAGAGAGATTCATTAGATTTGCTCCTATCACAAGCCCAGTCCAGTCTGAATTCACCAATTAAAATAGAAATACTTTCTTTATACAGGATGAAGGGGTATAAAACTCATGTACTTAGGTAAAGCAAGATAGTTTGCTCTGGGTTGGAGGGGCATAGGCACGTACAATATGTACTGTAGCATTTTAGATAGTCATAAAAGCAGCACAAGATGAATAAATTCACACTGAGAGCTTAGGGGATTACCACTGGACAGCGAGAGATTGATGTAATCCTTACAGTTGAGTCATTCTTCCTCTTCTCCATTTAGTGGAGACGCTGTCTCTGTGCAGGAAATGATATCTCTGTACTGACCAATCAAAGTCTAGGACCAAAGGCTTTGCACAGTCTTTGTAAAACCAGGAATCTTTGGGTTGCACAGAAAGAAACAGGCTTTGAGCACAAGCATGTTTGCTATTGTGCAGTAGACATTAATATGAACAATTTTAATACCTTTGGTCGAGTGCCATGAAAGAGCATTAGCAAAAGAGTTAGGGGTGGGTCATAATTTGGTTCAATGTCTGTAGAGATAGTAAGTCTGAGTGATAAATAGAACAGAGGGGAAATGACTGATTCAACTCCAGAAAGAGAGTGGCTAGGCAAGCAGCACAGATTGTGTTTGAAAAGGTAAAACAGGGGTTTCTGACATAAGAGGACAGAGGTGGTAGAGAAGCAGGGCAAAGCAAATATTGGATTTAAAGAATAAGAAAACAAATGTTGAGTAGGCACATAATGACAGTTTAGAATCAGAAGGCAACGGAAAGGAGTAACAAAGAAGTAAAAGGCCAGCCAGGATTATTCCTACTTGTAGCAATGTAGTCATTAAAAGCATGATGAAGGAATGGGTGTAGGGCTGAAACTTGGACTATAGGAATCAAAGTAGGGAGAACACAAGCCAACTATTAATGCAATATCAATGAGACCAGAGATTCTGGTGAAAGAACCCATGATAGTATGAACTGGAGCAATGATCTTAAAAGCATACAAGTTGCAGGGAAGTAGATGCCATCCATACCCTTGGAACAGCCAGAAAGGATGTTCCATAGTTTAAGGAAGTCAAATAATGGGAAAAGAATAGCAAGCAGTTTGTGCAGGCTTTTGGATAAATAAAGACAAACAATGAAAGTAGCACTATAGGTTGGCAGAGAAAATTCTGACTCATATGTTTTATTGTACTTTAGATTACCTCTTATCTCCTATCTTATATAATACCATTTCCTCTACTTTTAGTCAGCTTTAGTACTTATTTACCCTTGAAATAATAAAATAAGAGTACCTTGAAATATTGCTATCTCTGGGTTTTCATCAGTCTTCTCGGTTAGTTTTGAACATTCATTGTTTAAGATCACCTTTCCTGTGATTAACATGAACTTGCAAGCATCAAACACTGATCCTTGACCTTATGGGACAAGAACTGTAAAAGCAAACTCTAGTCAGAGCCAACTCAGCTGCAGTAACACTATAAGCAAGGCCACTGATTAACGGTGATTAAAACAATTAAATTCCATTTTCAAGACTTAAGATTCCGGAATTTCACCATTGATTATTACTCTAATTTCTGGATTTTACCGGGATTCTGTTATCATTCTTTTAGTATGTGCACAAATAATCAGAATTCAAGAAGGCTTAATATACAGAGCATTAAATAAAGCAAACTGAAAACAGTACAGGAAGGAATTAAAAGAAAAACAGACTTTTTTATAGATTTACTGAACTGATATAAAATGCCAGATTCCATGAAATCTTCATTTTCACCGGTTTTCAGGCAGTCCTAATTCTGGAATTTTACCCGATTTTCTGGTAAAAACTGAAAAACAGTGGCCTTGACTATAAGGGACCAAGACAAAGTGTGAATGTAACTGAGTGATGGAGTTTTTCCATTATTTCCCCTCCCAGAGGGCTCCTTCACAAACAACTAATCCTGCCATCAATATGGCAATTGCACCCACCCATTCCAGCTTCTGCCAGATCTCCAACCCCTTCCATCCCACAGTTACAGCCACACTCTTTGCATCGGTCCCTTATAGCACTGATGCAGTTGTGTTGGCTCTGACCAGAATTTGTTTAGTATGGCATCTGCTTTAATCCAGTTTTACAGTTGAGGGTGAGTGAAGAGCAGGGAAATCAAGTGATTGTCAGGGGCTGTGTGTTGGGATTCGAACACCATAGCTCCTAGGTTCAATACTAGCACTTTATGAAAAGTAGCTTTTGCCCATTTTAGTAGTTTACCATAAGAAACAACCTTTCTACAATCTGTGATTCCTGAATATCTAGTTTACCCCAAGTCTGAGCAGAAATGTTGTGCTATTGTTCCAACAAAACCCCACTGTATTGAAATATATATGGAAAAACAACGTAGTCTGTTGCTGGTTTCATTGATACATCTGGAACCATCACTGTACTTCCATGCAAGTTTGTTTATCAGGAAATAGAAACTGTATCCAATACACTATTGACCAAATGGTAGCATTTGTATTTTAGTACACTGATACATGGGTCTGTGGCCATGGCGGGGTGGGGGTGCAGCACTGACTAGCTGCCTGTCAAAACAGCCCATTTGAGAAGTGTCTCATTTTCAGTGTTGGATCTGCTTTGACCTAATTCTATAGCTGGGGATAAGTGGAACACTTGGGAAGTCAAGTGACTGTCAGTGGCTGGGGTGGGGTTTGAACACCCTACCTCCTAGATACAATACTAGCAGCTTATCAAAGGACATTTTATCACATTTGAGTATTCATTGTACTCTCAAAACATTTCTAGTTCCGGGTCCAGCATGTGAGCTGCAGAAGTATGGAATCAAATTTATTTCAGGGGTTGTGTTTCCAAGGTCTTTCTCACGTGGCCCTTTACTTTGCTTAATTAATCTGAAATATCTTATTGTCTTAACAGTAAACAGCCCAACCAAGAAGCATCTCATTTTAACTGCAGCATCTGCAGAATAGCCTGGAGCATCCTGCAGTGAGTTATGAATGAGTTTGGTACATTTAGCAGATCTGGGTTTGATACCCACAACCTCCACTTACTTACTGTGTGACCCTGTGCAAATCTCTTAACCCCCCTGTCATTCTGGTCATGCCTGTAAATGGGCCTTGTGCCCAGTGGGTCCTACCCATTTAGCAAAGAATAAAAGATCATTGTAAGATCTCAGCGGTCCCTAGACTCCAGAAAGCAGACCTAAGTTCCGACAGCTGTGCTAGTGCAGTCAGCACATGGGTTTAAATGTGATTTATGCAGAAATGCAGCATTTGATCATGTGAACAGGTCTCCACATCCTTTTCCCCCTCTGCATGGCATGAATGCGATGGCATGGGGGAGGTGCTGCAATGCAGCTACAGTATGTCACCAAGGGGGCACCTGGCAGTACCAGAGGAAGCTGTCTGTCAATAAGACCCAGCCAAAAAGCATCCCATTTTCAGTGTGGGATCTGCTTCAAAGTAACTTTACAACTGGGGTAAGTCAAGCACAAGGAAGTCAAGTGGCTTCATTGGCTGGCATGGGATCGAACACCATATCCCCTCAGTACAGTACTAGCATCTCATCAAAGGAAGTTTCAGCACATTTAAATATTTATTTTCATCAAGAAAAAAAATCTTTCTACGCCTTGTGATTCATGTGTGTCTTGCTTAAACCAGGTTTGAGTAGAACAGGTGTGATATTGTTCCAACAGAGCCCTAGTGTACTGACATATAAAAGAAATACCAAATTTCTTAGACACATTTTCAAACACCATGGCATTTTCATACAGGTTTGGTTATAAAAAAGTTCTTTTGCTCTAGCATTTATCTTTCAGTACACTGCATTCACCATGGGGGGGTGGGGGGAAGGCTACAGCTCTGGCTAAACTGCCTGTCAAGACAGTCCAATTGAGAAGGGTCTCAACTTCAGGGCTGTATCTGCTGTAACCCTGTTTTACAGGTGGGGTGGGGAAATGAGTGAAGCACAGGGAAGTCCAGTGACTGTCAGAGGCTGCGGTTGTATTTGAACACTATGGCTTTTTGCTCTGTGCACCACCACTGGATAATGTTAGCTTCAAGGTACCTGATTACAGAAACAACCTGTTCCTGATCTCATTGGTTCTGAGCTAGTGACAGTAAAATGTTTAAAGATTTCCAGCATCATTCCAGAAGGTAAACTTGTTTTTGCTCTTGATCTAGTGGGATGATGACAGTACCCAAATGTTATAAGCAACCTTTTGTAAATCTGAAAGATGTTATGTCAATCCAATCCAATCCATTCTAAATCCAGAATAGGTTATTCTCCTCCAATTAATTCTTTGTATGTACAATTTATTTTACCAAAGACATCACAACCAAGAAACAACGTCTCATAAAATATCTAAGCTGAATAATAAAAAGTGATCAGAACTCACAACCTCTAGATCTAAATTGTCTGCATTATTGCAGTGAAGTGATTCCAGTCACTGGCAGATCTCCTATCCCCCTCCATCACTCAGTTACATCCACACTGTTTGCATCGGTCCCTTATAGCACTGATGCAGTTGTGTTGGCTCTGACCAGAACTTGTCTATTGTGGAATCTGTTTTGATCCAGTTTTACAATTAAGGGTAAGTAAAGTACAGGGAAATCAAATGATTGTCAGTGGCTATGTTGGGATTGGAACACCATATCCTCTAGGTTCAGCGCTAGCACTTTATGAAAGGTAGTTGCAGCCCATTTTAGTAATTTACTCTAACAAACAACCTTTCTACAATCTGTGATTCCTCAATATCTTGTTTACACCAGGTTTGAGTAGAACAGTTGTGCTATTGTTCTAACAGAACCCAACTGCACTGAAATATGTATGGAAGAACAGCACAGTTTGTTGCTGGTTACTTTGATACATTTGGAACCATCACTGCATTTCCATACAAGTTTGATTGTCAGGAAATAGAAACTGTATTCAATAAACTATTGACAAAATGGTAGTGTTTATCTTACAGTACACTGACACATGAGTCTGTTGCCACTTGGTGGGGGGCATCTTACAGTACTGACTAAGCTGTCTGTTAAAATAGCTCATTTGCGAAGTGTTTCATTTTCAGTGTGGGATCTGCTTTGATCCAGTTCTGCAGGTGTGGATGAATGGAGCACTTGTGAAGTCAAGTGACTGTCAATGACTGGAGTGGGATTTGAACAGTGTACCTCCTAGATTCAATACTAGCACCTTATCAAAGGAAATGTTATTACATTTGAGTATTCATCCATTAGGCTAGTGTCAGGTCTATCGTGTGAGCTGCTGGTGTATGGAATCACATTTATTTCAGGGCTTGTGTATCCAAAGTCTTTCTTATGTGGCCCCTCACTTTGTTGAATTAATCTGAAATATATAGTTGTTTTAACAGTAAATATCCCAACCAAGAAGCATCTCATTTTAAGTGCAATATCTGCAGAATAGCCTGGAGCTTCCAGCAATGAGTTATGAATGAACAACAAAGGAGAAATCCTGCACTCACCACCCAACAAAATAATGCAGACTGCTCACAAAATATGAAGATGGTTCATTTTATTTTCAAAAATGCCATGTGTGGTAAATTCCAGACATGTTTCAGAATGCTTCTGATTCCTTCATCAATGGATCTGTTCACATACATAGGAGTGCCTAATTTATACATACATGTATGTGACATCATGATGACATCATCACGTAGTGTCTCAACACAGTGTAAACAATCACAAATGCAGTGATGAGAATTAGAATGAACAAAATACATGAAAAAATCAGGTATCTGTGTTTTTTCAAAGTTATATAAATAAAAAGTTTTGTAGTTTAAATGCTAAGGAGGTTGAAATACTAGTAATTCTTGTGACTTTCTTCAGTTCCTTCTTTGAATATATTTGTAAAAGACATATAAAGGAAACATAGTTATTATAAATACCATTTCTGTATCCTATCATTCAGAAGTTATATATCATGAGACAATAAATAGGTGTCTACTAACATGAATAAATAAGACAGTAAATAATACAGATAAATACATTTTAACGATCTCTTCTTTCTCAGAGAAGGGGGTAAGGTCAAATCTATCATTTAAACCTGGGCTCTTATAGGCACCCAGATTGTAAATCCGGTATCCTTCTCTTTCCAGAAAACAAATCTGAAAATCACTACCCTTTGGGTTCTGGAGCACTTTTTTCAATCCCCCTGAATGGAAAGACATGTTCTGTCTTATTGGGGCTCTGCTACATGCTGGGTAGTTGTATAAGTTATGTCACTCTAATTAATAGCCCTACAATGTTCCCCAACTCTGAATTTAAAATTCCTTTTTGATTTTCCTACATAAAAAGCACTGTAGGTGCATTCAGCCATGTATGTAACTCCACTGGTGTTCCATGTAATAAGTTGTTTGATCATGTAGGTCCTGTTGGAGTGTGGGCTAGTAAAGTCCTTGCATGTAGCTACCCTGAGGCAGTAGGTGCATTTCTGGCATATGAAACAGCCTGTGCTTGGTTTCAGCCATGTCTGCGTGGAGGGAAGTGCCTGCCTGCTATGTACCAAAAGATCTGTAAGGGTCTCAGCTCATCTGTAGGCCATCTTGGGGGAGTTATCATGTTAAACTTGCAAGAGTGGATCCCCTTTCATGATGTTCCAATTTCTTTTCAAAATGTCAACCACCTTCGGAGCATGAACGGCATATGTGGTCACAAAATTAAGGGCTGGATTACTGTCTTCTCTAGGGTGTTTGGATATCAATGTATCTTGTCTGGGTATATCCCTCACTTCCTAGTAGGCTAAGTGTATATTCTAAAGTCTTCTCTTTCACCACAATTCCTCTTGAGCCTAAGGAACTACACTGCTATTATAATCAAGTTGTCATCCAAGACACGACACATGATATTCCCAAAGGCCAGTTCCTTAGGCTCAAAAGGAACTGTAGTGAGAGAGAAAACTTTGAGGCAGCAGCTACTGACTTAGCAGACAGAGTCAATGACAGAGAGGCTACTCTGTAGCACATATAGAATTAGCATACCAGGAAGTGAGGGATATACCCAAACAAGATACATTGATATCCTAACCTGACCTTTTACAGGGTTTGTGACAAAAATTTGGAGCAAGCCACTGTAAAAAAGGGTAAAGTGTCACAAATGTGGACGACCTTGTAGAATTAGGTGCAAGGTGCACCAATGCAGTTGGCACAGTGCAGGGTTTGACACGGGGCTTGTGCAAGCCCTGCATCACCCTATGAGAATTGAGCCCTAAGAATTTAAAGGGAAACTTCAATTGAGTCCCTCAGTGCAGCAGTGGCTGCAGAAACACCTGATTAGGGCTTTCAACATAAAATAAATTTTTTTTAGTACCTGGTGCCCTGAAATTTTAATAGAACAGAGCTGCTTGTTCCATCATGGCAACAGACCTGCAGGCGGACATCTCATGCACCTTGGGTGACTTCCACCATGAAGATTATGCTAATGAGGGCTACCAACAAATGGCAGATGTTGGTAGCCCTCATTAGCATAACCTGCGTGGTGGAAGTCACCCAAGATGCACAAGATGTCCGCCTGCGGGTCTGTTGTCATTTTGGAGTGAGAAGATCTTTTCTATTAAAATTCCAGGGCACCAGGTACTAAAAGAAATTCTGTTTATGTTGAAAGCCCTAATTGGGTATTTCTGCAGCCACTGCTGCACTGAGGGACTCAATCGTAGTTTCCCTTTAAGATTGTCAGGATCCAGGTATGAGTGATGTGGTGATGCAATATTCCCAGTTGTGCTAAAACTTCTTTCGGAAGTGACAAATGTTGGAGGGCATCTGAGAAAATTTAAGTCTTTTTAGCCAGTGGAAGCCAAATTAGTTGCCTGCCTTCCCAGAATTGGACTGGATCATTATTTGTTCTAAGCAGTGGTTCTGCTGGGTAAGCCTGCACTGTGTACTCCAGTAATATATCTAAGTCTTCTTTCAAAATGTCTAAGCAGTGCCAACTTTTACCTGTAGTATCTAAAAGCTTCTAAAGGGTGTTTCATTGTCTGTGGATCATCATTATCCAAGTCATCAGTGCCATCATGCTGATCTCTGGCTCTGGGAGAAGATAACAGAAGAGGAGGAGGTTGTATATGCACATTCTTGCTGATATCATCGAAAGTGCCCCTTTAAGCCTATATTTTCTAAACCAAATGGGTGGTCTGTATACCTTTGTTATTTTGAATATTAAAGGGGCCCAACACAGGCATAAAAGGCTAGTAATATTAGGCCATCTCCAACACCTTAGGGCGAGGATATCCTATCTGCAAGTGACCCATCTTTCTTAGGAAGGACATCTCCCTCTTCCAGAGAGGCTTGGTAGGCCAGGCCTTCTGCTCTGGCACCTCTTGCAGATGAGGAGGAACTGCAATCTTGATTGCCAAATCAGTTCCCTTTACAATGATGCGAGAGTGGTGGGACCCTTCTGGGTGCTATATTATCCTCCAGGTACTATAGAATCCTTTCCAATCATTCTGGGATCAGTATATGGTCCAAATACTGACTCACCTCAATTTTTCACCCATTTACTATCAATTCTAGCTTTTGTCTTGGGAAGAGATTGGAATCAAGCTCCACAATCTGATTTAGACAGCTCAGATAACAGGAGGTTAAGGTTAACCCCAGCTCAAAGGGCCCTGAGAGACCTATTGAGTGGCACTGGGACAGTGGCTGTTTGGTATACTCTGAACCCTACAGAATGGCAATACAGTTACTTCTCTCCACCCCACAATACCCTATCCCGAATTGACTATTTTCTCGTTAGCTCATTTTGTCTCCCTGGTATTTTAACTGCAATTGTCCACTCCAGGGTGTTGTCTGACCACTCCCCAATGAGCATCTCATATCTACTGGGCCCAGGGATTCAACAGGACTCCCTCTAGCTCCTTAATACCCAGCTCCTGCAGGCTTATCCCTCATTGACCCATAGCCAACATTTTATTTCCACTCTCTTAGATGCCAATAAAGGCTTGGTGGATAGAGTGGGTACCATCTGGGCCGCACTTAAGTGCACTCTTCGAGGTGAATTTATTCGTCTATCAGCAAACTGGTCCCATAAAAGTAGGGGACAATTAGATGCTCTTTTAGGTGAAATTTGCCAATTGGAGCACTCTCTAAAGCATTCCTTCTCTGACTCAGAGTAAGCCAAGTTGCACCATTTATAATCCCAGTTTGAGGATTTCATGGCACAGAAAGCTGAACTTGCTCTACATCACACTAAGCTAAAATATCTGGAATCAGGGGAGCAAGTCAGCAAGCTCCTAGCTCTCAGGCTAAGACAGGCAGAGGCTGCAAAATTTATATTGGTCTGCGCCTATCTCCAGAAGATGAGGTAGTCACGGATCCCAGAGAAATAGCCTCAATCTTTGGGGGGTATTTTCAAAGACTCTACTCAGTGGATGAGGCATTCAGTCCATCTGCTCATGCCATCTCTGCATATTTAAACTCCACTTTCCTTCCAACCTTATCCCCCTCTTCAGCTGGGCATTTGGCTGCCCTGATTTCACATGGTGAAGTGGAAAAAAACATTAAACATTTACCTTTAGACAAGGCCCCTGGACCAGACAGTCTTCCCAACAACTTGTACAAAGGTTGCCTCCCTCAACTAGCACCCCTTCTGGCAGAGGTTTTTAACTCTTGGTTAGTGGATGACATAGGAGACTCCACCTTCCTAGAGGCCCTGATCATTCTCCTTCCAAAACACACCAAAGACCCCTTACAATGTGAAAGCTACCATCCTAGTTCCTTACTGAACTCGGATGTGAAAATCCTGGCTAAAATCTTGACTAACCACCTGGCCCCTGTCATAGGAGAGGATATAGGCAAAAAAACAGGTAGGTTTTATGTTGGGGTGGGTTTCAGGAGATCATATGAGGAAGCTTCTCCACTTGATCTCAGTGTCGGGGGAGTCTGGGGCACCTGCGGCCCTGGTATCTCTTGACGCTGCGAAAGCATTCATCCAGGTCTCTTGGGAATACCTATTCACTTCTTTTCATCAATTTGGACTACCCATTGACTTTATTAATTGGGTTAAACTCTTGTATACTCTTCCCACAGCTCTGGTCTGGTGCAACAGCTGTCTGTCCAAGCTCTTTCCTCTTCAGTAAGGCACTCAACAGGGCTGCCTACTTTCCCCCCTCCTCTTTAATTTTTATCTTGAACCACTGATCTGTAGACTAGTTAGTACCCCCGTTCTTAGGGGCATCCAAACAGTGAGAAAAAGATACACCCTTTCAGCATACGCTGATGACTTGCTTCTGCATATAGAAGACCCAGTCATCTCTATCCCTATCTTGCTTGAGGAGCTGGATGGATTTTCCAAAGTTTCCTTCTATAAGATAAAACTTTCCAAGACAAAAATATTTCTTCTCAATAACTGGCTTGCCAGGGCGGATGTCAATGACGTTGGCGTCTCTTGGGAACCCAAAACCCTAACCTACTTGGGTATCAAAATCTCCTGATCCATTCCAACCATGATCAAAGAAAACTTCACTAAACTACTACAAACTCTGAAATCTGATTTGGACAGATGGAGGATGATCCCACTATCTCTTTGGGAATGGATTAGTATTCTGAAGATGAATATTTTACCTCGCCTACTTTACCCATTGTGCATGCTGGGTTTTTCTTTCCCTAAGCTATGGTTTACCTGACTTCAAAAAATGCTCAACTCATTCCTAGGGAGGAACAAGGGGGTGTGAACGGCTTATGGCAAACTTACAGTCTCCAAAATAAAAGGAGGCCTAGCCCTTCCCTCTTTCTTTGCATACTACAGGAACCAGAACATTAGTAAGCTTGCCCTTTGGATGGACAAAGAAGTTTCAAACGGTCCCACTATTCATACCCCTATATGGTTAGAAACTGAAAGGGCCCTTGCAAGCAAATCAAATTGCTCCTATCTACCCTAGTGTACCTGCTTCTCTCTCAACTTCCCCAGCCCCTGAGGAATTCCCCAATTGGCTGGTCACTCAGGGCCCTGCACCAAATGCAGACTCATCTATCACTGAGTTGGCACAGGTCACTTGCTCAACCCATACTTAATAACCCTCATTTTCAGATTGGCTGTCACCCCATTCCACTCTCATTTCGGACCCACTTGAGGAACTGTACTCTCGCCGACCTCCTTCAAGAAGCGGAAATGATCTCCTTTCCAGTTCTTCAAACCCGGCTCCAACACCACGACAAAGACCTATTTAAATTCCTTCAAGTG
Organism: Neoceratodus forsteri; assembly: GCA_016271365.2. Classification (NCBI taxonomy): domain Eukaryota; kingdom Metazoa; phylum Chordata; order Ceratodontiformes; family Ceratodontidae; genus Neoceratodus; species Neoceratodus forsteri. Next base: position 1,633,840,908 of record CM028130.1, on the reverse strand, counting down.
AAAAATGCAATGCTCTCCTTTCTGGGTCCCAAGCCTTGGACCACCACTCCCTTGGAAGACTTACCCTCCATACTTTAAGTTGTGGACCAACCATATACAGTTTCCAGAGTCTTCAAACACTTGTGATCCCTGGATCCACACCTCCCCTCAGGAGTCTGCTACTACTGGGTCCAAGAAATATCTCTCCCAGTGGAGGCTGTTTTCTGGAGGAAATTCTGGAGTACTGTCTACAAATTTATCAAACAAGATAGACTCTGCCTGATCCAGTTTAAAATCATGCATAACCTCTACTATACTCCGATAAAACTGCACAAAATAGGCAAACTCATGTCCACCTTATGCTCCTGCTGCAGAGATGCCCCTAGGTCCTTACATCACCTACTCTGGAGTTGTCCGGAGTCCCAATCTTTTTGGAATTCCATAAGGCAGGTGTTAGATCCTCTTCTGGGCCTAGAACCACTATTCACTCCTGAAAGTTGTCTATTAACCCTGTTCCCTCCCAGAACACCCAGAACGAAGAAAGCTCATCTTGCCCTTGTGACTTCCACAGCAAAATTGGTAATGTTACAGTACTGAAAGGAAGAATCCCTCCCTTCAGTGCTGGAGTGGTATCATGAGACCTTACTTGTAATCCAACCAGAGAAGCATATAGCAAGTATGCAATGCAGACTTCACTCCTTCCAGGCTAACTGGGAGCCCCTACTGGTCCTGATCTCCCTCTGGAAGCCATAATCCCTTTACCTTTCCTGGTTGTTTTTTTACCACCTTTCTTCTCCCTGATTGAGGCTCAGACAAGGGGTGGGGGTTCAGGGAGGGGGTTGTTTGTTTCATTATAGATATGCAGCCTTCTGTTATTCTCCTTTTGTGCCTTGTACTGTGTGCTGCTTAAAACCCAATAAAGCTTAGTAAATGAAAAAAAAAGAGACTGCCTAGTCCCAGTGATGGTAACTGGACCACAAAGCATGTGCAGACCCAAGCAGCCTCTTGATACAAAAACAAGATTTTACACCTAATGGAATTGAACCACTGGCCAACTTAAGAAAATGGGACTCCTTCCCCATGACAAATGTTGGAGATGCAAGTCTCCTGGAATGGATTAGCTCCACATATTGTAGGGCTTCACACCTATAGTTAAATTTTGTCATCAAGTGCTCCAGTTCTGCGCTAGCATACTAGTCATAACTACTCCCTTCTCTCCAGAACTGATATTATTGAGTATCCCTGCAGATAGAAATCATGTTCAATCTTCCACAAGGTAATGGCTCATGGATGCAACTATTAAAGCAAAATGACTGATTCTATGAAGATGGAGGTACAGTATAAAGTTATACCCACTTTCTTGGAATGGCTCACTTGTCTAGAAAGTCTCATCACATAATCAAGAATGTCCCACTACTCTCTGAATGCCATAAATAGCTATGATGTAATATGGGGCCCATATCTTCACTTTATCAATAACAATGTTACTACTACTACTATGACAGGGTAGCACGTCAATATGGTGAAGACATAACGGCGACTATAATTACTGTGATGGTAAATTGGTAAGAGTCAATATGGGGACTGCAGTTACAGCGACATTTGCTTACCCCCTCCCCGAGGTGCTAAGACCTCAGTGTTAGATATATAAGTAAGGTGGGTGCAAGGGGAAAAGCTCCCTGCAATGGGGGGTGCAGGGGGCAAAGCCCCCCTGTAGAAAACAGATATCACTATAACTGCGGTCGACATAAATTCCGGTCGCCATATTGACTCTCACTGATTCACCATCACCGTAATTGTACTCGCCATTATTTCTTCACCATATTGATGTGGAGCCCTATGGCAGCTACCAGAAAAATTTACTGTGTGTCCTCCCTGATTTTGCCTTTCAATGTGTCCTCAGTCTGACTATCTGCTTAATTTACAGTATCACAATGTTACTTCCTCTTTGCAGGAAGCTAAACCTACATATACCATTCTCACCTGCAACAAACTAAATGCACACAGAATCATAGATGTCAAGAAATGTTATCCATACTCTTGTGACATAACAATGTAATAAGAACTTTATGAGTACTGCTCTGTTAGACTGGTCTACTCTGTATATTCATCTCCTGTATTATATGTAATATTGGAACAAGAACCACTTGAATGCAGTAAAAAGATGAACTGTAAACCACTTTACTTGAGAACCATTTTGGTACGTTTCCCTTTTTGTTATTAAGTTTTTATTGTTTTTTTCTTTTATCTGGGATAACCATTTTCTCCAGTAGTAGAATCTTCTCTTTCAAAATAGACCAGAATGTCTCTACATTACTAGTTTCAAGTACATTTTTCCAATTCCAGTTCATGAAGTTCTCCTTTATTAGGGCTGCAGGTTGACGGAGACTTGTAGTCCTTTTACGATCACAAAAAGGGCTCCTTTCCAAATGAACAACATGGGTGGCTTGCATCATGGCTGCATCCGCATCTGTGAAGTAATCTGCCCATGTTGTCCCTACTGACTGCAGCACTGCACTGTTTTACAGTGCCTGTAGTTTTTCTGCATCTCTTGCACTGCTGATGAACACGCAGCCATGCCCCTCCTAGAGCAGGTCTTTAATCAGTAGCTGTATTCATGGGCACAGTTTTCTGCATCCTCCTCTTTTTGCACTGCTGAAGAACATGCAGCCACATCCCTCCTAGAGTGGGTCATTGATCAGTAGCTGCATTCATCCACCCCCTCCCTTCCAGAGAGGAATACAGCTACTGATCAAAAACCCAGCAAGATGACCACATTGCTGCTCCACTCCCCATAGCCTCACATTTCCCCCATACTGTTTTTGCTGACATCAGGGTGCTCAATCCCTGAGTTGGCATGTATCCCCCCAAACTCCACTATTGTGGCACATTGGGAGCCCACCCCAGTGTGCCTAGATAAATGTTTTAATTTTGTTTTCCTTTCTGACACCGGGATGCCCACTCACAGGATCAGATGCCCCCCCCACCAAGCCCACTTTTATTCCTGACAGGGGTATGCAATTCCCCTGTCAGCAGTATATAACCCCCACCCAGCTCATGTGGCACACTGGGAGCCAAACCCAGTGTGCACAAAAGTGCTTTTTTTTGTGGTCCCAGTGGAGGCTGTTTTCTGGAGGAAATTCTGGAGTACTGTCTACAAATTTATCAAACAAGATAGACTCTGCCTGATCCAGTTTAAAATCATGCATAACCTCTACTATACTCCGATAAAACTGCACAAAATAGGCAAACTCATGTCCACCTTATGCTCCTGCTGCAGAGATGCCCCTAGGTCCTTACATCACCTACTCTGGAGTTGTCCGGAGTCCCAATCTTTTTGGAATTCCATAAGGCAGGTGTTAGATCCTCTTCAACATTGCCATCTGTAAATACAGAAAACTGTCCCCCTCTGTCCTTTTTTTAACCCGTAAAAGAAAATGGTCTCTCATCATCTCCCCAGTCCCCCCCTGTACCCACCCTCCTATTGAGTGCCCACCTCACTACAAGCCCCCCTTACCCCATACTTACCTCCAGAAGTCAGTTCTGTCACCTTCTCTGGACCAGGACACTTCTGCACTCTTCAAAGTCCAACTGCGAGCTGAAGATTTCAAGGTAAGCTGTACAATGGGGGGTTTCAACTTATGTTGACATCTCAGCCATTTTTAGGCATTTTGACCCCAAATTTTTAACATGGGGTTCTTGGGACCCCACCTCATTTTGTTATTTGGTCCCAAAAGTGATTTTGCAGTCGTTGTCCAGAACCACTTTTTGGGACTGATAAACAGAATGACAGTGCCAGTGTTCATGAGGTGGGGTCTCAAGAACCCCATGTTGAAAATTTGGTGAGAAAATTCGGAATAAATGCTCATGTTACGAGCGTGCATTGCACAGTTTTTATGCATGTTCATAACTTTGCAAGTTTTTAATATTCTCACTCCGGATTTTCAACATTGCCATTTTTTCACTCCTCCTTATGACCAATATAGCAGAAATTTTTCCTATTCTGCCTGAAATGTGTTTTCACACCTGTGGTACAGAAAGGCACAGTCACTGTGCAAAATCAACTTATGGGATGGACTAACAAAAAAATAATGTCACTGTTCATGAGGGGGGTCGCAAAATACCCATGTAGAAAATCTGTTGAAAAAATTCCAAAACATGACTGCGTTACAAGTGTGCATTGCACAGTTTCTACGCACATTTGTAACTTCACCAATTTACAATATTTTCACTCCAGCTTTTCAGCATTGCAATTTTTTCACACCTCCCAATGAACAGTATAGCTGTCATTTTTCACATCCTGCCCCAAACCTGTTTTCACACCTGTTGTGCAGAGTGGCGCAGTCACTGTGCAAAATCACCTTTGAGGACGAATTAATGAAATGACAGTGGCACATTTCATGAGGTAGGGTCCTAAAAAGGCAATGCTGAAAATTTTGTAAAAAAAAAATTCAAAAATGTGCTGAGTTACACATGGTCATTCAAACCTTTATACACACACGTTTAACTTTGCTCATTTTCAATATTTTCACTCCAAATTTTCAGTACAGCCATTTTATCACACCACCTCATAAACAATATGGCTGTCATCTTTCACATCCTGCCAAAAACATGTTTTCACACCTGTGGTGTGGAATGCCATTTTCCCACTGATTTGAACATTCTCACCTATGGAGTTCATGAGGTAGGGTGATAAGAAGACTATGTTCAACATTTGGGGTCAAAATTTGAAATAAATAACGTTATCCCCATTCCTTACAAATAACGGGGTTTATGCCCTCACTCCCCTACCCCCCAAACCCATTTGGCCTCACAATACAAAAAATGACAAAGTTATTCCCATTCCTTGCAAAAGATGGGATTTATGCCCTCTTACCCCTCCTCACCCTCCCACCCCAAGTCCAAGACACACACACATCAAGTTAATGCATTACCAGCCCTAGTGGTTCTGCCAGAACTTGTTTTTCTGTAGTCTTGGCTGTTTTCATTTTTGGCTACTGTAACTCCTTCTAATTTAGATATTGATGTTTTCAGTTTAAATTGTAACATGGAATGCTTCCTAGATGTTCCCTGACAGTGATATATGTTAATAGTTCTGGTGTATTAGTAATTAATCAATCTAAAACACTGTCACCTCTGGATGGTGTTAAAACCAATTGATGTAAGCTTTCCTAAAGTAATACATCTACGGATGACTGTTTCCATCGATTATTTATTTTCATTTTCTTATAGTTTGAATGTGGCAGATTAAAATCCCCCATAATTATAGTATTTCCAATATCAGATGTCTTTTTTTATTTCCAAGATTAATTCACTGTCAGTCTGTTCACTTCTATAATGTGGTCTGTAACAAACCCAGTATTAATGTATTTCTTCCTAATGAATTTATTCTACACCACAAGGTTTATGTGTTACTACCCTGCTGCATGAGTTCATTAATTTCATTGTATGCATTATCCTGCCTTATGTAAAGTGGCACTCCACCTCCTTTTTTGTGCATTCCATCTTTATAATATAAAGCGTAACCTGGCATATTTTTTCCCAACCAGTGTCATTATTCCACCATGTTTCAGTTATTGCAACAATCTCAGGACTGTTCTTTATTGTTACTGATTTATGATGTAATAGAGAAACCTGAGCCCACCTGCTATCTAGTTTAAACATTTATTTATTTGTTGCCCAAAACCTGACCGCCCTTTCTACTGATGTATAGTCCATCATAACTGTACAAATCTAGAAAACCATCGGATCTCTCCCAGTGAGTTAAACATTTAATACCATTTTCCAGTGCCCATTTTCTGAGCCAATTATTAATGCATTTTATTGTTTTTACTTCTTCCTATGCTTGCTCATGGCACAGGGGGTATTTCACAAAGTACAATTTCACACTCCATAGACTGCATGTTTTTTTGTGATGTCCATGAATTCTTTCATTATTTCATCATCCTTATATTTATTTTTATTTATTTTGTTTTTGGTAACCGGGTAAGCGTACTAGACAAAGAAAATACTAATTTTCAGGCACAACCCAGGAGGGTACAAGTTGAAATACAGAACATCAACAGTGGATACAGTACAACTATTGCTACAAGTACAAGTCAAATGCAGTTCATCAGTGGACAGAAAATACAAGGTGTAACAAAGAGGAACCCAAATTGCAAGTGCAAAATTTACATTACAGAGATTATATGCACAATCAGTAGAGACTAGAACTTCATACATAAATGGAGAAAAGTTCATGAAATGGACAATAGTAGTACAGTAACTAATTAAGGAAAAAGCCAAAGCTATAGGGTGGTGGGCTGGGGAGACCAAGGAAGTAGGTGGGAGGCATTGGCAGAGGAAGGGGTGATTAGTGAGTGGGGAAAGTGCAGGAGGGGGCAGTAAGTGATGAAGCCTAAATAGGTCACAAGTGTCATAAGTGAGAGGATTTAGGGCTTAAGGTGGTTGAAAGCATATGCAGGGGGCTGATAGTTAGGTAATTCTGGTGAAGTCATTTGAAGCGGACATGACTAGGAACAAGTCAGATGGATGGGGGAGTAGACTTCCAGTAATGAGGGGAAGCATAGGTGAAAGCATGAACATCCATGGAAGTTTTATATCTTAGGATGTGGAGGGGATTTTGGTCAATATATCTAAGCCCATAGGAAGAAGTGTGTGGGTACAACATGGAGGTAAGGAATAGGTGGTTTCTAGGTCTGACAATGCCATCTATTAGACAGCCCAAGGAGGAGAGTCGATGGGTGGTGTGAGAGGTCCATTTTAGGTAAGCATAAAATTGACAATGGTGCTTGCATCAAGGGAATGATGAGGCGTAGTGGCAAATGTTATTGTGTGTGGTGTCCCACTTCTGGAGAGCGGCTTTTCATGCACCAACATATCTGACTGAGCCATAGGCCATGGCCTGGAGCAGAATGACCTGTACAATGGCCAACCTAGCTGAGGGGGTTAGGGCATAACTTGTTTTGTATGTGATCCCGATTCTAGAGTTAACTGACTTACAGGTGGCAGAAATGTGTAGGTCAAAGTACAGGGATGCATCAAGAAGGATGCCTAGGTACTTAAAAGAAGTAACACAGTCCAACTGAAAGCCATCCATGCAGGAGATTACTAGTCAGCCACAGTTTGGCCTAAGCCTGGTGGAGGAACCAAAGAGCATGGTATTTGTTTTTCCAACATTAAGAACGAGTTTGTTATTGGATAGCCAGGACTGAATGTGGAGGAAGTCAGAGGAGATAGAATGATTGATGACTGAGATGTTTCCGGAGCTGTAATAAAGAACCACGTCATCTGCATACAGCAGGGATGAGCAAGTAGGGGTGTGTAAAGAAATATCATTAATGAAAATGGAAAAAAGGATGGAGCCTAGACTAGATCCCTGTGGCACACAAATGTTTATGGTCATATGGTCAGATGTGGCAGAGTTGAAATTCATGACCTGCTTTCTGACACATAGCTGTTGAACCAGGCCACAGTGTCCGGGGAGAAACCAAGCGACAGTAACTTGGTAAGGAGAAGGGGGTGGTCAATAAGATCAAAAGTCTTAGTAAGGTCAAGAAATTCTGCACCTGTCAGAAGGTCATTGTCCATGGCAGTGTAAGTATCATTAGTGACTTTTAGGAGCGCCACTGTAGTGCTGTGGTCCTTGCAGAATCCATGCTGGGAGACAGAGAGGAGGTTATATTCATGGAGAAATGAGATAGTTTGTTTGGCTACCAGTTTCTCTAATATTTTGATAAGAATGAGGAGGATGTCTATTGGACAATAGTTAGCAATGTCTTTGGGATCACCCTTTTTATGGGTGCAGTAGGCAGAGCCTACAGACATTTTGTATGTACAAAAGGAGTGACATCATGTTTTCAGTCCGTGGAACTGACTGAAGGTGTAAATAGTCTCCTCCACCTTATCTCCCTCCAAAAAGTGTTTTCCGTCCTCAAATAAATATGCTTTCATGTTAGTCAATGGTTGCAGGGTACTCTTTTCTTTCTTAAATGGACAGTACAAGAACTGGAACCTAAGTAGTGGGAGGAAGCGTTAGTTTTTTTGGGGAGAGAGTAAGATCAATCCCACCTCCACCTGAGAAACTCCTAAAGATCCACCCCCACCTTTTTTTTATTCACGTGAGAGGGGCATGAGGTGAAACTACATGTAGTTGGAAATGCAGCGTATACTGAGCCTGTGTGGTTACTGAGTTTTGCTTCTCTGTTTTTAGAGTAAGTTGAAGTGTGTCTTTTACTTGATAAATGTTTGCAAAAGTGTAAATCATATTTGCTAGTGCAACTGTGCGTTATGTAACTTTTTTTTGTAGATTTGACTCCTAATTTCTTTTCGTGACAGGCAGTATTCCTGGAACAGACTTTGCAGACTTTGAAGCTCCTATAAAGTGCTATTTGTATGTCACTGTGTAGTTCCTTACTTTATAGGTGCTTCAATGGTAAAGCCTCTTCATGCAGGAATGTTTTCTGCCTGTCATAAACAGAAATCAAGAGTAAAATCTACCAAACACAGTTTAGCAAGTTAGCTTCAAAAGCAAAGCCTGTTTGTGCAAGGAAAGATGTTACAGCAAGCAAGACTTGCAATTATTTCAAGTCTGCAAGTTAAGCAACTATTTTTTTAAACAGCCTTGCCTCAGCGTACATTCCTATCCTCATCAGTCATTTTCACAAATAAATTCAGAGAGATGTAAAATCCCTCCTGTTGGGTATATGGTGTTATTCACACCCATCCTCCAGCCTCGTCCCCACCACCTTGCTTTATATTTTGCAACAGCTGTTGCATTTCAGTACAGCAAGAGGTGACGATGCATATTTTTTTCTGGACTTGCAGTGCTAATTGAGCCATCATCAATCTGTATCCTTTCAAGAACTACTTTATGTGGTGTGCATACCAGCATGGTTGTTTCACTCTTATTTACAGCTTTACACCTTTATCAGTTTTTAATTGTAATTTCTTTGTTCTTTGAATAACAAGATTCAGCACCTATAACTTCCCAGTTTCTTTATTATGGTCACATTGGTTTCTGAAAACTCTCTTGTTAATGAGGTGCAAACACAACTTGGTTGTCTTTGTCTTTTTGTGTGTGTGTAGTTTTATTAAGCTTGTAACCATAGAAACAATGGTGCAAAGCACATATCTTACAAGTAACACCATATAAAGAAACACATCATATACACAGTAATACCAATGAAAATATATATGGATTCCTCCCAGTTCCTGGAAAATTATTTTTTTTCACTAAACAAGTTACAACTACTGAAAAAACAAAAACTATAAATAACTGTGCAGTCTGACATCTCCATTTAAACCTCTTGACTGCAAACTGTGACATTCATAAATCCAGTAAGGTTCTTACTGAAGCAATCTCCTTCGCATGTCTCCTCTCAAACTGTCAAAATAATTTCTTCAATGTGGACTGTCAGGCATTCAAGTTGTTCTCAGATTAAATTTTACTTTTATAAACATATATTTAACAAGGGTATCTTGTAAAGTACCAGTTCATTTAAATGTTAGTTGTAGTCATGCTGATATCACATTATTCAGACTTTGGTTCAGTATCTAGGAATTCCCATTTTTTTGTTTTTTATGATCCGAGTTATTTTATGATGCATGTATTTTATGAAAATCCTAGGGCCTATCTTACTGTTGTGCATAGCTACTAAGCACTCCAACTGTGATTAAAAAATGACAAATGCAAAAATAAATAAATACAAATAAAAATGTATATAGTCTACTAAGTACATTAGACTGGTACAGGACCTGTAAAACAACTATTCAGTCATATAATGGTATGAGATAAACACAAAGAAGTGAAACACTGGAACCTCACCATCTGAATCAATAAGGGATGCACATTTCATGAAGCACAGTAAAAAAAAGATGCAACACAAAAATCATAGAAACACAGACTTTGACACAGATAAGGACTGCTTGGCTCACCTAGTCTGCCCATATCCCTACCTACTGGATAAGCTGCAGATCCTAGTTAACCAACAGCATATTTCTTCCTACCCCCCCAACAAGAATTGCCTTATGTCTGTCCCATGCATTCTTGAATTCCTCCACTATTTATGACCCCACAACCTCCTCATGAAGGTGGTTCCATTCATCCACCACCCTGTCTGTGAAAAAATACTTCCTCACATTACCCATGAGCCATCCGCTCTCTATTTTCAAATTCTGTCCTTTTGTTCTTGCACATCTCTTTTTCTGAAAGATGCTACCATCTTGGACTTTGTTGACTCCCTTGAGGTACTTAACATTTCTATCATGTCTCCCATCTACCTCCTTTCCTCAATGGTATACAAATTAAGCTCCTTTAGTCTCTCCTCCTATGACTTCTGTTGCAGACCCTGCACCATTTTAGTTGCCATTCTCTGGACTGTCTCCATCCTGTCCATGTCCTTGCAGAGATGGAGTCTCCAGAACTGGATGCAGTACTCCAGATGGGGTCTCACAAACTATCTGTACAGAAGGATAACAACTTTTTGTTTTCTACCGGTGATGCCTCTCACTATACATCCCAGTATCCCCTCACCATCTGTACAGTCTTCTCACATTGCTTGCTAACCTTTAAGCCATCTGATATGATTACCCCAGGTCCCTTTCCATTTTTGTTGTTGTTACTACTCCCCCCCCACTGTGTACTCTTCCCCTGGGTTTTTGTTTCCCAGGTGCATTACTTTGTACTTCTTTGCATTGAATTCAAGCTGCCATGCTGCTGACCATTTCTCCAACCTTGCCAAGTCCCTTCTTATCCTTTCCACCTTTCCCTGCATATCAACCCTATTACAGATCTTTGTGTCTGTAAAGAGACATGCTTTTCCTTCCAGTCCCTCGGCAACCATCATGACGACAAGTTGAGGTATCTTTGCATGGTATGGTCAACCCCCACTTCACAGATGCAGTCCCTATTCTCTACAGTAAGATGGAACAACTTGGTGTAATGTGTATGGGATACTAATTTTGTGTGAGATCTCATGAGTGTCACTGTTTGTTCTATGCAAAATCTGCCTCCCCCAAAAAAATTATAATATAAAAATATTTCCAAAGTGACATATGCATTGTCATATATTAAATAGCAGTAGCCTAATATCTGAAATTGGACTGATCCAAACTCTGTAATTCCTAGATACAAGTCTGTGCATAACAGAAAATGGAAATTACGTACTTACCGTAATTATTGATCTTCTTCGACAGTCTACATCACTCATTCACACTAGTGGGAAAAGCGCCGGAGGTGCTAGGACCAAGCAGGAGCCTAAAACTTTCAGAAGGGTCAGCGCCGAGACAGGACCACGCATGCACGGCACCGTGAGACTAGCTTGTGCCTGTGTAGGCTATCTTGGCATCGACCCTCCAACTGCCTCAGTACCTTTTTGACTGAGAGGGTACAGCATAACTAATGAGAATAACTCATCTTGAGTTTATGGCCTGAGAGAGCCCAGATATCTTTTGCAAGAAAGGTCAAAGAACAATGTCTTCACAGTCGAACCATAGGACCATGAAGACCAGGAAAGAAAAATGAGTGAACCCAGGGTATGGTGGGTGGGCATGTGAATGAGTGATGGAGACTGTCCAAGAAGATCAATAATTATGGTAAGAACATAATTTCCGTATCTTGCTGGACTAAGTCTCCATCACTCATTCACACTAGTGGGAGAGTACCAAGCTAAAACCAACAACCCTGAGTAGGGTGGTAGGAGATAGGGTTCACTCAGAAAGGATGGCCAAGGACTGTCCTGCTAATAAAAACATCTGTCTTGTAAAGAGCATCTAGAACATAGTGCTTACAAGATAAGCACTCAAGTTGTGACTCACCACTTTGCAGATGACTGCAATGGGCACAAAATGAAAGTCTGCCAGGAAGCCACAACCACTCTAGAAGAGCAGCAAAAACCCTACCTCACAATTTGGTCTAGGACCAAAATTAAAAATTAATAGTGTAGAAGACATGTACTAATGTAACATAAAGGGACCTCAGGAACTGAAAGAGTCGGAGGTAAAGTCTACTGGTTCAGGGTAGACTGGAAAGTACAGATGGAAACCCCCAACTATCAAGTATGGCTGACCTGTGAACAGCAGGTCCAGGAGCACTTAAACCCCTTACTTGGTGAGCAAAGGTGGGTCCAGGTGGGGTAAGCCCATCAAGGAGAATGGTCACCACATAGCCACTGGAACCTTCCTGATGGAAGGCCAAGCACGACTTAGAAGCCTCTTATGGTGGTCTAGTAGAACCAGATTCTACCCTCTGCATATTGCAAAAAGGAACCATCCTCCCCTGTACAACTGTAGTAGCAGTCTCTGAACTCAGGGAAGAAATGAAAAGTGTACAGGAGGACATGTCCACTGTGGAAAAAACAACAACATTCTGACAGAAAAAAACAGGGCTGGATTTCTAAGGCAAATAGAGGCAAATGTGCATTGAGGAGGGACACAGCAGGACCAAGTTAAGGCTAACTCATTCATTGAAAGTGACTGAAAGCGGCAGTGACTCAATGCAGTGAGGCACTACTCACTCTGGCCTCCCTGAAGGGAGTAAGAAAGAATTCAAGTTTGTTTGCTGAAAGACAAACATCACAACTCCATCACACACTTGGAGAGGATAGCTTCATGAGCAACTTGCATAGAACCAGTGTGCAGAAACCGAAGGTGTGAATATTTGAGAAGCTACCTCAGAAAAAAAAAGATGTGCTTGACTTTCGGTCAAGAAGGAATATATGGCCTGTTAAGTTAAAGCAAGCAAGGAAGTAGGAACCTGAGTTCCGACTCAGTGGAGAGTCACTTCTGTTCCTGTGAGGCTCTGCTCAAGAGAAGAAAGTCTGATAAAAAGAAAGGAGAATTAACAGACTGGCCAGTCACCTTGATCTAGGAAATATCTCTGAATGAGAGAAATCTGTTTTGGAGCAAGAGATGACCCATACCACCGCTGGATTGGTCTCCCCTAGGGGAAAAAGAAGTCAGGTACTCTTTACTGTACTCTGGAGATGAGTGCCTCAGGGGCTGAAGCAGAACCTGACCAGATCCAAAAAGGGGGTTATTGGGTAATTTTGGCAAGGCCCTGTGCTGTGATCAAAATTTTTTTTTTTTTAGTCCGAGCCTAACAAGTCTTTCGGGCTGCTATTTTGCAAGAATTGTCTTGATACAAAATGATGAAGATGTTCTCCATCTGAGTGCAAAAGGAGCCTGAGCATCCATACTGAAATCATGACCAGACTAATAATTACAGCTGGAGAGATGTTAACCACCTGTGCCGAAGAAGCCACCGAAAAAGCAATATCACAAGAGGGCTATATACCTCTATTAAAGGAGCGGAAGAGCCTGAGTGGCTCACAACCATTAAATTAGAATATTCCACAAAGTATAATTGTCTTGACAACTGAAAAAGTCTAGACGCAAAAATGTAAGGTCCACAGATGCAATCTGAAATATTATAGTGGACCCCATTACTGAGAAAATACTGAAAAGATCTTCCATCATGGACTCTGATGATAGAGATGACATGCTCTTCAGTATATAAAATGAGTCATCCACTGTATTACTGACCAGAAGGACAGGGAAAGACCCATCTAGATGCACTTCTACCCCAGAAGGACCTTTAAGGGAGGTCTAGGTCAGAGCCACTAGAGACTCCACCACCAGGAAGGATGTCAAGGAGCTTAATACCACGTAGGGAGCCAAGAAAGTGCTGAGCCGAAAGAGAGATTCCGCAGGCAGAACAGTACAGCAGAGTTCCATCAGCAGAAAACCACTGGATGACACAAGATCCCATATGGACTGCCACTCACTAAGATGTGCGGAAAAATAATCCGCAGAACAGGACTTCATTCTGTGGAAAACATCCCATCACAAGTCCTGTGGAGAAGAAGTCTGAAAAGGAAAAATGTGTCACTAATTCTGCCAGACAGCACCCACTAGCACCCCTGCAGCACCAGCATCACTTGTGGCACAGGAGGGCATCAAGCAGTGCCTATGCCAACCTGGGTGATACCCGAGGGCACCCGTGGCAGTACCTGCAGGAACTCCCAGCATCCATGCAGAAATGGCACCCTAGGGCACCCTGACACCCATGGTACCATGGTACCCATGACACCCATGGCAAGAATGGCACCTGAGGACACCAGTGGCACCCATGGCCCCTGTGGCACCCATGGGCACCCACAGTGCCACCATAGCACCCTTGTCACCTGTGGCACCCATGGGCACCCGCAGGTCCCACCTGTGGCACCCACAGGTGCCACTGGCAGCACCCGCAGGTGCTCTGCACTGCCCACAGTTGCTCGGTGCCACCCGCAGGTGCACAGCACCGCCCACAAGTGCTTGACACCACCCTTGGGTGTTTGGCACCACCTAAACACCTGCGGCTCCACTAGCGGTGTCGACAACCAACGGCAGCAACAACAACACCCACAGAGCCCACAGAGCGATGGTGCCTACCCATGGCACCGACTAAGGCATGGTGTCTGCCAAGGCACCGAGGCATGGGGCCGACCAAGGCACCGAGGCTTGGTGCTGATCAAGGCACTGAGCCATGGCCCAGAGGCACGGCACCAACCAAGGCACCTAGCCATGGCACCGAACCACGGTGCTGAAGGAAAATGCCAATGGAAATCCTGAGAAGAAGGGGAGAAGGAAAAAGTGGTGCCTGTGCTGGCCCCTGCATAGAAAAGGGAGAGGAGGGTAGGCATGAGAGGTCGACACGATGGTGAAGGCACCAAGGGGGCACTTCGCCCATCATGATCCAATCGACCTGGCTCCAGTCCAACTGCTTCAAGGCTTGGAGGCCCCAAAATCAGGAACAGAGCCAGGAAAACTGGAAAAGTCAAACCCCCTGCTCCACAGGAGTGGCCCAGAGGCAAAACTGCTCACTGGAGCTCCAACGAGGACAGAGATGGAGTTTGGAGCCGAGAATGCAGCCATTAGTAGCGGGGCCAAGGGTAACCTACCAAAGTTGGTTCAGGTCATCGCCCCTCCCAACGAACAATCCTCATGCAGACATACCAACAGGCAACCTCAAGCGGCACCAATTCTTCTTCCCCCAACGAGGAAGAAGAGCTCGAGGTTAAGCGGAGCCAGATACCCGGAACCACTAGATTTGTGGTTTGGTGGACTGTCCCCCCCGAGCACAGGACTGTCTGTAGTCAGACCCCCCCATTAATTAATGGTGGCAGACTGGACACAGCCCCTCTGCCATAAAAACTTTCAAAGTCCTCCTACCGTCATCGCTACCGTCTAAGGATTACTCCGTTGATGGCAGGAAATAATTTATTTTTCTTCTTCTTCATAATCTTCTTTTCTTGTTTGTAAAATAAGAAATTACTACTTAAAATATTAAATTAAATGCTAAAAGCTGCTGTCGTATAGATGGAAACTTAGACTCCTGCAGATGAGCGACGTCGACATCCAAGCACACTGGAAGGTGGGAGAAAAGGAAATGAGGTGGTTGGAGAGTCAATACTGAGATAGCCTACACAGGTGTGAGCTAGTCTTGCGGTGCCCCGCATGCGTGGTCCTGTCTCAGTGCCAACCCTTCTGAAAATTTTAGGCTCCCGCTTGGTCCTAGTGCCTCCAGGCTTTCCCACTAGTGTGAATGATGATGGAGACTTAGCTCAGGAAGATCTGGAATAAGTGTTGCTATGTAAAATAGGAGCACCCTTGTGTTATCTGTGAAAAATTATTATCCTAAATAATTTTTTTGTTCTAATTACACATAGCGAAAAGTGTCATAGTCCTGATTTCAATCACAAAAGTAGCAATCAGTAGTCCATAGATAAAATGTTGCATCTTAATGTAGAGAACAGGGACTGCATCTGCAGAAAAGGGGTTAGCCATGCCATGCAAGTATAGGGCAACTGAGTCATGATGTTTGGTTTGATTGACCTCAATGTGAATAATGAAATGCACATTCATAATTGATTCTGATGGGGGGGGGGTCCAGGGTTCTGAATCAGTCTGTTTCTATCACTATGATATATGATCATTATGGAAAACCTTTATTGCTTACCATTCCTTCCATTAAAATCAACACCTCCATATCTTTTCCTAATAATGTGTCTACCTTCCTTAGAATAGAAAATAAAACAAATCTTACTGGTTAAAAAGCATTGTGTTGTTTCTCCATGTATCCTTCACAATTCAACATAATTTCACTAACTTCATAATGCAGCCATGGTGGATCTGACTAGAATTTGTTATAAATGGGAGTGATCCTAGCAATCTTCCAATGCTAGGGACTGTGCAGTGGCAGAGAGATAGGTTAAAGATTTTTGCCAAAGGGGGAAGGCAATAAAGGGGGCAGCTAGTTTCAAGACCCTAGGCTCAAGACCATCTGAGCCAATGCTAGTACTGTCAGATATGGTGTTTAGAATTGTAAGGACATCAAGCCTAGTTATAGTATGAAACTGGAAAGGTGTATGTTGAGTGCAGGGATTCAATTTCAGTGTGGGGGGAGGCAGACTGAGTGGAAGGGAACAAAGATGTGTAGTCTGATAACTCTGAGAAGTGACGGTTGAAGGAGTTAGCGATGGTGGCAGGATTGCTACAGTGCACACCATTGAGTACCAGTAGCCTGTGATGTGGGCAACCACAACTGAGCGATCCACTAAAGGGCATTTCAATTGTGGTGCCCATCACAGAGGCTACTGGTTATGGACAGTGACTGGATGGGGGAGTGGGTGACCGTAGCAACAGGAAGTCGCTACAGGTATGCATGCAGGGAGTGGGTGGGAGTGAGCACAGATGGTGAGGGGTGGCAGGGGATTTGAGGGGTGTCACTGTGGTAGGCTACTAAGCTGGCCCTATGGTGTAGTGGCTCTACTCATGGCCTTGGTAGCTAGGGTGCTGGGTTGGGTCCAGGTGCAGGTTTGTTTTTTGCTGTGCATGGCCAGAATTTTTTTTGTTTTGCTCCCCCAACATGCACCCCCTGGAGTTGAGAATCCTTTAGTAGGGTGGTGCAAGGGGTGAAGCCCCCCTGGAGGGGTGCTTAGGCACAGCACTCCACATAGACATAAAAAAAACACAAGTCCTCAGTGCCATTTTGTTGTGCGCCAGGGAGTCAGAGCGCCGAAACTAATTTTCAGCCTTCTGACTTTGCCATAATGGAGATCACCCTTTTGGCAGTGGCCATTATGACATAGAATCTTCAGTACCATATCATTAGTAGTATGGTAGTATTTGGCTCCAAGAAACATCTTCATATGGGATCAAAATTTCCTAGTCTCACCTGCTGCATTTATCGATAGACTTTTGGAAAATTAACTCTTAGCTTAACAAATATTTCTTTTGCAAGCATTCCTTTGAGTCCTATAGTCATTGTAATCAGGTGGAAGACCAGAGATCTTGAAATGCCACCAGCTTTTATCCCTAGCCCTAATTTGAGCAAGTAAGTCTTTATGGAGCCACCTAGTTGGTGTGCCTAATATTCGACTTGTGATTAAGGGTATGTGCATGATCTGGAGTGTTTTAAATATGGCTAAAAAGTGGTTAAGGGCAACCTGAGCATCACTGGCTAAATATATGCAGTACCAGTTGACTCAGAAATCGAGTCGGAGCTAGGTTTGCAATGTTCCGGAACATAATTAGTTTGGGAGGAGGTGAGTGTCCTGTAGAATGACAAATACAATATATCGGGGAGTGGTCACTTATGGCATCTGAGAGAGTCCCGGCAGTGACTATCCTGTCAATATGATTTGTTAGGGCCCAATCAATTAGGGTACTGAATCTTGGGGGGAGACATGATCCTAGTGGGGTCAGTGATAAGATGGTAAGGTTTATTGCCTTGGACTACAGTATGGAGAGTATGCTTAGCTTTGTCAAACCAGTTAAGGTTTAGGTCACCTAGGATGAGAACTTCATTGCATCCAATGGTCAAGTCAGCCTGGGAGAGTAGTTCCTCCAGACCAGTGGTGCCACCTAGGGGAGGGTTGTAGGCACATGCTATATGAAGTTTCTTAGTGCCTAGCAGGAGGGTAGCATGAACAGATTCACAATGGGAGAGCACGGGAGGTAAGAGTAGAGAGGTTCAGGTGGGATTTGTAAAACTTGGCAACACCACCATCTCATTTAGAGGTGCGTCTCTCACATCTGATAAGGTTATAATTGTGTAATGAGCAGGCAGAATTAGGGATAGAGGGTTTTAGCCATGTTTCAGACAAGCAAATAACATCAGGGTGATAAAGTGCAACCCAGGCCTCTAGTTCAGCAAAATTACAGAGAAGGCTCCTAATGTTTAGGTAAACAACTTAAAGTCCCTTAGTGTCTTTCCATTGTGCATCAGTGCAGGAGAGGTGGGCTGATGGGCCAGGATTTAGCTCAATATCTCCTGAAAGAATGAGAGTGAGAAGGAGAAGGTACCAAAGTTTTTGATGGATGAATGGGGGGGGGCAGGAATGAAAGGCAGAAAAGGCACTTCTTATATGCATCTTTTATGCATAAGCCACAAGGTAGATGTAGCAGTTAGGGATGAGTAAGGAGGTGAGATCATGGTATATATTAGGCATTACTAGCAGATTAGAGAAGATGAAATCATCAGAATCTGATGTGGAGGCTTCAGGGGATGGAGAGCAAGGCAACAATGAGAGCCCCAGGAGGAGATAGTGTACTAGGCTGGTCACCAATTTTAGGGAAAGTTGGGAAGCCATGGGTAGGTGTGAGACAGTAAGTATTAACAGTAAGTATTAGCAGCCAGAGCTGCGACCAGCCACTGAGGCTGCAACAGTCTAGTAAAAGATTATAGTAGTGCATCTATTGGGTCATTGGAAGTTGTTCATTTACTTCAACTGTGGGTTGGGAGAAGGAGAGCAACATTCAGATTAGAAGGGGAGATCACAGTGAGCAATAGAAGGGTGTTTGTTGGACCCAGGGAAAGAGGAGGAAAAGTACATGTAGGAAGACCCTAGCTGGTTGGGGGGTGGTACTTAGAAGTCAAGAGCCTGCAGAACCACTTGTTGGCTCAGAGAGCCTAGTGGATAGTGTTGTGGACTGGGAGCCACATGCCCTGGTTCTAGCCCCAAGAAGGTACAGGAGACAGGAAAGGAGGGCAGGTGATTGCATAAGAGGATGAGTTAGTGGGTGGGGAAAGAAGGGAGTGAGGCAGGAACAAAGGGGGCAGCTGAGAACAAGATACAGTCAATTCTATTTAAGTTGAAGGACGGGAGAGGACAGCGTCCCTTGGGGTGAGACAGTATAAGCTGCTAAGAGACATTCGGGTGATAGGAAAATCTGTTTAGTGATCATGTGACAGAGTCATGTGACCTGTTTGGCAGTGTCCACCCAGGATGGGAGGATGGAGGGGTGGGTAAGGCAGCCATCACATAGCGGTGGTGGGGAAGCCCTCCAGAGCTGGTGGAAGAGTCACTGCAGTACCTGAGGTTGCGGTTGCTGAAAAACACTACTGCAAGGAGAGGGATTCTGGTCCTACTGTTAGCGGTGACAGCCTGTGGAAGAAGACAGATAGAGGTCAGGGTCGAATAAAGGGATTGGGGCAGGAACAGGACAAAGGGGTGGGGGATGGGCAAATGATGTCTCCCAACACAGCTAGACAATCTGGGATCTTTGGCTGCAGACCCTGAAATGTACAGAGCTTGCAGTGAAACCAAATTCCCCAGAAACACAGCAGACAATCAGGTAACTAAATACACACTTAAAGTACCAGCTAAACCTGCGTTTTCCAGTCCCTATTCTGCAGTCACAGTTAAGGTAACAGATAGGATCCAAAGAAAGTCCCTAATGATGCAAGTACATTCTTTACTGCAGAAGAAAAACTATCAGGTGCCTTCAGCTGATGGATAAGCCGGGAAAAGCATATAAAAGTCTTTTAGCCCTTCAGAGCTGGTGAAAGAGTCACTGCAGTATCTGAGGTCATGGGAACTCCAAAACACTGCTGCAGGGAGATGGATTCTGTTCTGAATGTTAGCGGTGGCAGCCTGAGGTTACACAAGCTCAAAAACACTGCTGTAGGGAGAGAGATTCTTGTCCGACTGTTAGCTGTGGCAGCCTGAGGTTATAGGACCTCCAAAATAGTGCTATTGGAAGGGGGAATTTGGTCCGACTGTTAGCGGCAGCAGCTTGAGGTTATGGGAACTCCAAAACACTGCTGTTGGAAGGGGGATTTTGGTCTGATGGTTAGCAGTGGTAACCTGAGGTTAGGAGAGCTCCAAAATGCTGCTGCAGGAAGGGGGATTCTGGTCCAACATTGGTTGCTCCTTCATGTATCACTACAATTGGCTTTTCATCTATTCCTGATATTATATTTGGTAACATGTTGTCAACAGCCTTTTTTTTGGCCCCTGAAAAATAACATGGTGTGGTACTGATTTTATTATCTTTTTCTGCATTCCTGTCAGTACACTTTATGATGGAGTCACCAAACACATAAATATGCCTTGGTCTGTCTTGAGGTGCATCTGTTTGGACTTTATCATGTCCTGATTGCATAAGTGCTGACTCAGTTACTGTATGGCACATTATCACTGTGTCAAAGTACTGTCCCGCGTATCTGGAAGACGGCTAAAATCTCCCCTGTACTTAAAAGAGGAACCCACTCAACCCACTGAATTACTGTCCCATTGCCATCCTATCTGTCCTCAGTAAATTATTTGAGAAAATAGTTGCCACCAAAACTACTGACTTTCTACTGAAGTATGACCTCTTAGCTGATGCTCAACATGACTTCCGCAAGGGCCATAGTACTACTACTGCCCTACTCAAACTCACATCTGACACCTTAGTGGCTATGGACTCTGGCAGGCTCACGGGGGCCATTTTTATTGATATGACCAAGGCATTTGACCTTGTTGACCACTCCATTCTCATCGCAACCCTAAACTCTCTAGACTTCGCCCCTAATGTTATAAACTGGTTTGATAGCTATCTAACAGACAGGTCCCAATATGTGAAATTTAACCACACCTTCTCGGACAAGGCCACCATCAACATTGGTGTACCTCAAGGGTCTATTCTTGGTCCTCTGCTCTTCTCTATTTTCATAAATAGCATTACCACAAATCTTCTCAGCACATCCTCCCTACTATATGCAGATGACATTGTTCTGTACTGCAGTTCAAACAGTTTTGAGGACATTAATACTAGGCTCTCCTGTGACTATCAGCTCATACAACAGTGGCTTCTAAAGCATAAACTTGTCTTAAATAAATCAAAAACCCAAGCTATACTATTTGGCTCCAGTCTCAAACTCAAGCATTCCCAAACTCACTTCAATGTCTCCTCCCTAGATGGCACACCTGTAGGGGTGGTTAATTCATTCAAATATTTGGGGGTCACTCTTGACCCGTACCTGAGTTTTGACCTTCACATCCATACTGTCTGTAAGCAGGTAAACTCCAAACTTGGTATCGCCTACAGAACAATTTATGTGCTCACTCCCCCTGCTTGACTCGCCATTGCCCATGGGATATTACTTCCCTCTCTCACCTATGGGGTTGCAACGTATGTTTCAGCTGGCAACACTAGTCTTCGAAGGTGGGATGTTACCTACAATAACATCTGTAGCTTTGCATCCTGCTCCCCATGGCTGAAACATCACTGTCTTCTCTACTTATATCTAGGTTGGCTACCACCACTAGAACTAAGGTCCTACGTGCTTGGATCCATCACTGATAACATTATCAGATCCTGTATTCCTAAATCACTGGCCTATCTCTTTCCCTATCAGACAACTAACTACAGTCTGTGCTTTATGGTCAATGTCCCTGTACTTGTCCCGAGACATCGTACAAATAAAGGTGGCCATGCCTTTGCCTGCCATGCACCCTATTTCTGGAACTCACTTCCTCTAACCTTACGCCAATCTGCATCCCACATCTCCTTTCAGAAAGAACTCCGACACCATCTTTTCTCCTCTTACACATGCTCCTGCTTCAAACCACCCTAGTCTATACTTTCTAACTCCAGTCTCCTCTTGTCATCTCCTAGGAGCATGGGGTCCATGCCAACATCGAAACACTTCCTCTTTTCATTTCATTCTTCCACTTCCTTCTCACCTTTCCAGGTGATTCTACCCACCCTCTACACCCTCTCCCTTACCCCTCCCTTTTTTGTTCTCTCAGCACCTCACTCCTTTCTTGCCTGTATAGTTGTTTGGCCACTTAATTCGACCTGTCTTATATTGTCTTATGTAATTATCAATGCTGTATTTTGGTCTTATTACCACAATTTCCTAATCTGACTGGATTGTATTTATCCTATGTTAACTTAAATGCTTATCTTGGTCCAGCTACCTCAATTCTTTGTCACATTGCTGCTGCTATGTAACTTGTGTCATGTATCTTGTTATTCTTTGAAGTTTGTCTCTGTACTCTCCCAGGTCATGTCTGAAAATAGTCTTTTTGGCTAGTGCACCTACCCGGTTAACAAAAACCAAATAAAATAAATCATGCCCTACTAGATCTGCTAGTGGTTGGAATCTATTTCTTAGTTCTATGCAAGTGGCCTGTTCTAGCGGTATCAGGGTGCCCAACCAACGCAGAGCTGGATCATTGGATCCTCCTAGGTTAATTAATGGCTGGAAGGTATTGGTCAATTCTGGTCCAAAGTCCACTGCTGTCTTCCCTTTGTAGTTTTTACTCTCCCTGTTAACTGTGTAGCATTCACCATTCTCTTTGCTGTCTGATTCCCTCTGTCTTTTCGTTATTTTTTATTATAGTCCGTACATGTTGTATTGTTATTGTCTATGCTTTTTCCATTTTCCATTGTTTGAAGTTGTTGATGGGCCTCACTAGATCCTGTCATATAACCCCAGTCCTGTGTGAACTGCACTGGTGGCTGGTGAGGTGGTGGATCTCCTTCAAGGTTGGCTTGCTGACCTATGAAGCCCTACATGGACTGGGCCTATGTTACCTGTAAGACTTTCTGTCTTTTCACCAGACATCCCAAGCCCTCTGCTCCTCTTAGGTGGTCCTCCTAGTGGTTTCCAGGGTTCAGCTAAAATCTGCAGGAAAGGGGGCTTTTGATGTTGCTGCCCCAACCCTGTGAAACTCGCTACTCAAATCTCTGAAGGGAGGCCCCCTCATTGGACGTATTTAAAACAGGTCTAAAGTCTCATCTTTCCAAATCAGCTTTAATTTATCCTCACACTTAGGTTACAAAATTGTATAGTTATTTTATGACTACTTTACC
The DNA here is from genome assembly GCA_016271365.2 of Neoceratodus forsteri. NCBI lineage: Eukaryota > Metazoa > Chordata > Ceratodontiformes > Ceratodontidae > Neoceratodus > Neoceratodus forsteri. Next base: position 1,633,817,799 of record CM028130.1, on the reverse strand, counting down.
ATGTATTACATTTTATTTCAATTATTGTAGTTGTTTCGATTGTCTGATTGTGTTAATATTCTGATTCATGAATTTTCGAGCTTGTATATTTCATTTCTCTCTTATGAGTATAGCACAGCTCTCCAAGCCCAAGGGAATGAGCACTTTATAAATAAAGTTTTGCTGGTTTGCTTGAAGAGACTATTTATTTCTTAGTGTCCCAACTTCCATTTCAAGTTCCATTACTTTAGTTGTGAGCCTCTTTGTTTAATTTCATTGACTGCATGAGAATAGTACAAAATCCTGCACTGATTCCAAGCTGAATTTGCTACAGATGATGCATTTTACACCAGTTTCCCATTCTTCAAGTTAACTATACCCATATCCATTTTTGAAGTTTTTTTTTTTTTTTTCCTCATTAGGCAAATGTTTCACAAACAGAGTCCCTAGCTTCTGGCTTCCTTCTGACTGACGTTGGCAGATTTGCTTTGCCTCGGCTTTGCAGTCACCGACACTTGCTAGAGGTAGGCATATATGATGCTGGACATGAAGTGAATGGCCACTACTTCCAGTTCAGAGAAAATACACAAAAGATTTTTTAAACATTTAAAAATACTTGAAATAGCCCACAAAGCAGTATTAAAAGCCTAAAATGTTCTAAAGGGATCCCTATGGACCTTGCCCTTCACTGTGTGAGGGCCAGTAGTGGGAGCAGAACTCGAGGTCCTCCTGTTTCCAAGCTGGCTTTGCCCAAGTTCAAGTTGTTTCCTAGCACGGAGAGTCAGTCTGACATCCCGCACTGAGACACACAAGGAGAATTTATTTTTTTGTAGTATTTTATGTTTGCATTACTGTAAAGACAGTGCACAGATAGTATAGAAAACACTCTGCTGCAGGGGAGTCCCAAGCACCAGTTCTCCCAGATTTATGCTGATGCTTCCTAGAGACGGGCCTTACATGATGCTGGTCCAGAAGTGTACAGTAGATACTTCTGATATGGTGAAAATACACAAGATTTTCATGGGATTCAGTACAGTGCCATGCCAAAAGGCATGTCCAATCGAATGCTTTCAAACCTGTCTGCAATTTGTGTGAAAAAAATCTCTGCCACTTCTATAGTAAGTATTGCATCCTGCCACTGCTGCTGTTACAATCACTCAGATGAACAAGTGGTGTCACCTCCTCCTCCTCCACCACCGTCATAGCGGTTATCAACAGACCAACACATTTGCAACCAGAACTACCACCACCACCAGCTGTGCTTTGTTTGGTTGCTGTAAAAGATCATAAATAATGGCCTACAATATATGGCATTCAAGTAGAGTTACCATGGGAACAACCACGTTATGGCATTCTGATTCTGTACCAAAGTCTTTGGTAACCTGTTTAATTCCCACCATGACTAGAAATTTTATGAACACATATTTATTAAAGTACATGTTTCTTACTTTGTGATACATGCAACTAAATTATAGGAATATATTTTACAGACTAAAACAAGAGTTTTCTGTTTGAATAACCTCAGTATTGCTACAATAGAGTGTGTTATACAGTACATGCAATGAAGTTGCTCCCCCCCACCGAAATAAATTGCACTTATTATCCTGTGTTTACTCAAAAAATGGAACTGCGGTTGAATGAAACCTTACTGCAAGCTTAGTAAAGGTGGCATGACATGTTCATTTCAGAAACATTGTCTCTTGGCATGGAGAGTTTCTTCCTCCATACATTATTCTTCCCTAAGTTTGATTTTATTATAATTTTGTAATCTAATGCCATGCCACCATGGATCACCACTATAGTGAAAATCCAACAAAAAAATTGATAACAGTGTGTAAGATACTGTTATGATTCATCGATGCATACCAACCACAACTTTGTGCTCCCTGAGTATGTTCATTATCACTAAGTGGTCAACCAGGTCAAATACTGATAACAGACTAAGGAGGCTGAAAATTGAAGCATGGCTATAATCTCTTGCTTTGAGGAGATAATCACCGAACTGACTAGGACAGTGTTAGTGCTCTGTAACTGCTGGAGAACAAGCTGGAATGGCTCTAGGATGCTCTTTGATTCCTGGTTTAAAACTGTAAACATAATCACTGTAATACCAAGCTACATTGAAGGAAATGGCTGTACATGTGGTATAGAGGCTATGTCCCATCTTATTAAATAGGCACCAAGAGTCCTAATCCAATCAGGGCTTTCAACACTACATACTATATAAATACTTGTGGGGGGGGGGATTACAAAGCCTATGTCTAGATGCAATTTTCATTTGTACAACTTTGAACATACTATAGGCCAAGTTGCCCCAAAATCTAATTTTCAAAGCTAGGACATAGTTAAGTCACATTTTCAAAACACTGACTTAGTTATTTTAATTTTGATAAAGTTTAGATAGAAATGTGCCTGGACACAATTTTCAGACAGAGTGTAACATTGCTATCATTTACATGGTCTAGACATACCAGAACAGTTTCTCACACTGATGCAACTAGGATTTGCATTCATTTTATGACTTCTGAAAATCCCCCTAGATATAAATAGAAGCTGTATTCATTGTATGACTTTTGAAAGCCCCATCCTGAATGTTTCTGACAGAAACATTTCATGTCACCTAAGCAATGCCAAGAGCTTCACAGGAAAAAAAATAATACTATAGCCAGAATTAACAGTAGGCTTAGAAACTGGAGTATTCGAGAGAATCTCTTGTTTATTGAGCACTGGAGAACTTTCTCACAAAACAGATCTTTGTTTGCCAGAGATGGATTACATCTAAATAAAAGAGGCACAGACCAACTGACTTCATTTTTTCTTTTGGCTCTTAACATCATGGATTTAAATTAATAAAAGGGGGGAGAGTCAAAAGTACCATCTTGCCACTATCGATCAAACACTCATTATGAAAGTTGTCAACCCTATCAACACTAAGTCTCTGATAAATAAAACATCCTTAGAAACATATTTAATCTTGGCCCAAAGTTTGAATAATAAAATGGATGAACTAAAAGCACTCTGTAATCTGCATAATCCAAATATTGTTGCCATCACTGAACCCTGGTGGCCTAATAAAGAAATGTGAGGGAAAGTAATCTCTGATTATGATTGTTTTTTTAACAGTACAGAAAACAGGAGAGGAAGAGAAACTGCAGTATGTATACAATCTGAACTAAAACCTATACATATTACAAACAAAATAAAAACATCTAATCTCACTGAAACCTTATGGATAAAACTATTGAATAAAAATATTGAAACTCTTTTAATAGGTTTATGCTACCGTCCACCGGATACCACCTCCCTAATATCAAAAGAAATTATGAATGAATTGGAAAAAGCTGTAGAGCAAGAGAAGACAGTGTTTTTGGGAGATTTAAATATGGGCGATGTTGACTGGATCAAAGGTATTGCCCAAATCAAGCATCTTCAAAGGTTTTTTTGAATTTCTGTGGTGAACTATCCTTAACACATTCTGTTACAACTGCAACAAGAGGTTCAAACACATTAGACATTGTAATAAATTCAGAAAATATTATAATAAAAAAAACTGTACAGTATAAGCACCACTTGTATGTTGTGACCACAATATGATTTCATTTGACATAATTTCTGATGTTTCAGTGCCTAGGAATGTCACCAAAATTTTTTGATATAAAAAAGCTCATTTAGATATGCTCAATAAAGCACTCACTAATATTGACTGGGATGAATTATTTAATAATGCATCAGTGGAAGACAGATGGATTATCCTAAAGACAAAAATCTTGCAAATAGCTAACACAAACATGCCAAAAATCAGGAAATACTGCTCTGCTAAGATTAACCCAAAATGGCTAACTGTAAAACTTAAAAAAAATTGATTAAGAAAAAACATTGCCTTTATAATAAATATAAAAAAAAAATTCCATCTAGATTGGCAACATTTAAACAGATCCAAAATAAATGCAAACAAGAAATCAGGAAAGCAAAAAAAAAAAAGCAGCAGAGTTATAATTGGTAGCAGAAGCAAATATAGAGAACAGCAAAAATATTACAGTTATAGAAACTCCTTAAGGAAACAGTCATGTAAAGTAGATCCATTAGCATTTGAAGATAATGACCCAGATATTCAGAAGGGTTGTGCATGGTTTTTCCTGGTGTATTGTGGCACTCTCACCCTCCAATCACTGTCCCTGTAAATACTGAAGTTCCCCCTGGTGTCTAGTGTCACCCCCAACCCTCCAATCACCATCCAAGTAATTACTGAAGTTTTCCTTAGTGTCTTGTGGCACACCCCACCCTCCAAACACCATTCCTATATTTACTGAAGTTTTCCCTGGTGTCTAATGGCACCCCCTGATCCTCTGATCACAGTCCTCATAATTATTGAAGTTTTCCCTGGAATCTAGTGCCACTCCCCACCCTCAAACCATCGACCTATCTGTAACAAAGAAAACAGTCCCTCAGTGTATTTTTATTTGTTTTGAAAACCTGTAAAAAAGAAAAAGGTCCAGCACCAATCTGACCCCCCCATACCATCCTCTCACTCTGCACCCACCACACCACACTCCCTACACACTTCCCACATATCTTCACTCTGTTTTTACACCAAACATTCAACATGACCTTTTTGAAACACCACCTCATGAACAGTGGCAGTGGATTTTTTCAAATACAGCTTTTGTGAAAAAGAAATGTGGTAGCCGTGTTAGTCCAGTCAACAAAGTAGAGAAAAAAGACAACAAATATGTTGCAGGTGATACCTTTTATTGGACTAACAAAATTATTTTTAAGACTAGCTTTCAAGAGGTGAAACTCTCTTCCTCAGGTCAAAAGTGAAAACAACTGAGAGCTTCACCTCTCAAAAGCCAGTCTTAAAAATAATTTTGTTAGTCCAATAAAAGGTATCACCTGTAACATATTTGTTGTATTTTTTAAATAATTGCAGGGATGGAGATCAGAGGTTGGGATGCCATTAGATATGAAGGAAATCTATAAGAATTATGGGGACAGTGATCAGAGGGTGGGGGTGCTACTAGACACCAGGGTTGCATAAGAAAAGGGATTTTACATCACAAGAAAGGATTGGCCCCATACCATCACTTCATACAGCTATTTTGAAGTGCTTACTGAGGATGCTCAGAGGCTGAGATTTCAAAAGTTAATGGATTAATATTTTTCACCAAACTAGCCAAAGGCACATCTGTGAGCCAAAGCCTTTTCTACCCTGAAAATTTCAGACCAAAATTCCCTACAGTCTGGGTGCAAGGCAATGACAAAAAAAAGCAACAAACAGTAACATAATTTGAAAATATTTGTATTAGCCAATACAAAAACAGCTGAAACAAGTCATGGAAAGGAATGTAAAAACAAAGAAAAAATACAATTGGGCATTGTTTTTCCAATAATTGAGTTCAGAATCCACCTAACAGGGTCCCAATGATCAACATACATGCATTAGTCTCTCTCTACCACACTTCATTTGTGGTTTTCTAAAATGTTTTTATTTGAGAAAATGGAAAACAAGATGGTGGCAAACGTAAAAGGATTTTTCCCTTCAAAAAAGGATTGACCCTGTCTGATCATTTCATACAGCTATGTTGAAGTGCTTACTGAATGTGCTCAGAACCCTATATTTTAAAATGTAGTAATGTTGGAATGGATTGATATTTTTTCACCAAACCACCCAAAGGCACATATGTGAGCCAAACCCTTTCTACTCTGAAAATTTTAGACCAAAATTCCAAACCATCTGTGTGCAGGGAGATGACAAAAAAACAGCAAAAAATGCAATTATTTTACATGTTTTCACTATCAAGATCTCAGAATTCGCACATCAAACTGGAAAGAAACTTGGCAAGTCAAGAGACCTGTCCTACAAGACTGCACATGCAAACTTTTGTGCAAATCCATTGAACAGTGGTGAAGATATTAAAGTGCAAAATTTGAGGTTTAACACAGAAACATCTGCTCAGCCCTAACTATAATGATGCTCCCATGCCACTATAATCTATCTATCTATCTATCTATCTATCTATCTATCTATCTATCTATCTATCTATCTATCTATCTATCAATCTGTCTATCCACGCACAATCCTTCAGCATATTTCCATTTAGCAAGTGTTACTCCTTTCCTGGCTCAATCATAAAATAGCCATATAAGCAGAAATGAAATGTCAAATTCTCTAATCTTTCATTATAGAGAAGTTGAAATATAGTTCTCTGTTTGTTGGGCAGTGACTGGGGAACCTGCTCTGAATAATATGAACTACAATAAAACCTGAAAAGGAGTTTACTGACTTTAGTCACTAGTGTGGCTGGTTCCTTCAAATTTTGACACGCTACCTCTGATTATCTAGCCCCCAAATGAAAGGCACTTGAAAGTATACGGAAGGGGACCCACTTGACCTGTGTGTTGGACTGATGGCCTCATGATATCATAGTTCACTGACTCTCATTCTGCATGCTCTGCCTATAAACCAGCCCTGCACTGCTGTTTGCTCTGCACCATTTTTGTAGACTCTTGGTGTTGTTTTATGGACCATGCAAAACATTGAAGAGTTATAAGCTCTGCAGGAATCACTTTTTGTAACCCCCCCACCACAGGACATTGGAATGATTTGCCTACAATGCATTGTTGCTCCTACTTGTAGCTCTGCTGTGGCTCCCCTGATTCAGTCCCAGCACATGGGTACTGGAGGTGTATGGACATCTGACCTTCATACTCCAACCACCTCACATACTGCAATAGAAAAGTCAGGGTCAGAAAGTACTTAGAACAAAAATGCTTTACAGAAAAATTAGGGGAAGCAGTTTTTGCACTGTGGCCAGCACATGTTGCATACTCTGTTGGGAGGACAAACCAGGATGAGATTAATATACCTAGCACCTGAGAGTCAGTATGCCCCGTTCATGTTCTTTCTGTATTATCCTAATCCCCTCTTGTATATTCATGACCAAACCTGTCTTTCCATCACCTGCAAACAAGGTCACCAAGTCACCACTGTTGCAAATTATGTGACCAAGGCCAGCATACAGTATACATTCAGTAGAGTAGATCTCAGAACCAACCCCTGCGGAAAGCTACTGATAACCTTACTCCATCCAGACAAGAAGCATTTGAACCTTACCCTCTGCCTTCTGTCACTAAACCAGCATGTCAATTAATGAACCTCGCTATATCATGACTTAACCATAGTTTCCCTAAGGAGGCACCCACAATGGAGATCGAGGAGGTTGCTGGGAATCACCTCAAGGAAGGCCCACAGGAAGGTGGCACGGGACACCACAGGGAAAGGAAGTAGCTCCTGGTGGGGGACTCAGTTATTAAAGGGTTAGAACTGGGGGAGGCAAGGGAGAATGAACTAATGCGCCTTCCTGGTGCCATGGCTTGGAGGGACAGGAAGTGAATCCTCAGAATCAAGAGAGAAGCTGCACAGGAGAGGGAGCTGGACATCATTGTCCACCTAGGGACAAATGACTTGGCTGGATATGGGATCAGAGCAGTGCAGGAGGAGTTTGTGGAGTTGGGGAGGGGCCTTAGACAAGTAGCACACACAGTTTCCTTCTCAGAAGTTCTGCCTGTCTATGGCATAGGTAAGGCGAGGGTACTCTGCACCATGCAATTCAATGAAGGGTTAAAAAAATGGTGTGGAGCACAGGGTTTTGGCTTCACTGGGGACTGGGGTTCCACCTGGAGGGACAGCTGCCTATACTGGCACAATGGTCTGCATCTGTCTGGGAGGGGAACTAGGCTTCTGGGTGATAAGTTTAAATGCTTTATTGGCAAGCTTTTAAACTAGCCAAGGGGGGAGGCACTGAAAAGAAGCAGGAAATTCCTAGCCTCCCCCCACAAAACAGGGTAGTTAGTGAGGTAAACATAAAGGTTGAAAGGTCAATAGGGAGCAGAACAGAGGTAACTGGAGAAGGCAAAGTCAGTAAAGGCATCTCCTTCTCTGAGATCCTGCCAGTCTGGGAGAAGGGAACAGATGGACAGAAGGTCAGAGAAGGAGAGATAGGGGAGCTAAACACGTGGCTCAAGGACTGGTGCCAGGAAAAAGGACACAGATTTGTAGGGAACTGGCAACAGTTCTGGGAGCGAAAGTTCTTTAAATTTGATGGACTGCATCTGACTAAAGAGGGAGTCAGTGCATTGGGGCAGAAGTTTGACGTCTTTGCAGAATATTTAAACTAGCAAATGGGGAGAGGGGGAGCACCCCATACGTCGAATGGGAAGAACACCCTCCCCTCAGCTAGTGGTCAAACAGGAATTCAGCGTGTTTGCCATTCATTTGCATCACCAGGTAAGAAAAAGGTTTGTCTCCCCAGCATGCACAGGGGTAATGCCAAACTTCACCCAACAACTAACACACCAAAATCTGGCCAATGGAAAATCATGTACACAATGCTCACAGCCTGGGAAATAAGATCCCAGACCTGCAGGCACAATGTCAGAGGCTAAACTGGACATAGTAGCAATTAGTGAGACGTGGTTTACCAGTAACCATACTTGGGAGACTTCAGTACCTGGCTATGTATTGTCTAGAAGAGACCGAGGTGCAAAAGGGGGGAGGAGGGCCCTGTATGTTAATGAAAATATCAAAGCTACAGAAATTCAGAATACACATAAGGAGCCAGAAGAACTGTGGGTCACCCTGGAAACAGGAAATGGGACAGCCATAAGAACTGGGGTTGTCTACAGGCCCCAGACCAGAGGGAGGACATAGACACATTACTGTTAGAAGATATACAAAACATGACAGCTAAAGGGAGGTTCTGATAATGGGAGACTTCAACATGCCAGATATAGATTGGTCAATACCAGCAGGAACATCTGCCAGAACTAGACTCATAGTGGATTCCCTGCAGGGAGGGCCTCAAACAACTGGTACAGCAACCCACAAGAGACAGGGCTATCCTAGATCTGGTACTGACTAACAAAGAAGGGATCACAGATCTCCAGGTAGAAGGTCACCTGGGGCCAGTGACCATCACATGGTATGGTTCAATTTGCTACTACATCTAAATCATCCCATTTCAAGGCAAAAATATGGGACTTCAGAGGAGCTGACTTTGATAAGATGGCCAACAGAGTTAAGCTAGCCCTGGCAAAAGAAACACAGGTGAGGAGGTACAGGCAAAGTGGGCAAGCATTAAGGATACAATACTTGAAGCAACATCCCATTGTGTTAGACAGAAAAGGAAGTGCAAAGAAGAAGGAACCACTTTGGTTCTCAAATACAGTAGCAGAAAAGGTCAGAGCCAAAAGGCTGGCCTTCAGAAAATATAAGGGAACACAGCGGGATGAAGATAGGAGGCATACCAAACTGCCCTAAGGGAAGCAGGTAAGGCAGTAAGGCAGGCAAAGTCCCAAACTGAGGAAACACTAGCACGAACAGTAAAAGAAGGTGACAAGACTTTCTATAGATACATTAGTGAAAGGAGAAAGTCCAGAGGGGTATTGCTAGCTTAATGGAGAAAAGGGAGCATGGAGGAGGAGGACCCTGTAAAGGCATCTATCCTAAATACATACTTTTGCTCAGTATTTACTGAAGAGAAGGTAGGCAGGGCCCACAGCTCAGCATCATGGACACAGGGGAGGGAGGTGAGCACCACTCCTTCACAAAAGAAAGGGTCCTACAAGAGCTTGCAAGCTCAGGGTGGATAAGGCAATGGGACCTGATGGCATACATCCCAGGGTACTTAAGGAGCTAAAGGAGGAACTAGCAGAGCCATTAGCAGAATTGTTTAGTGAGTCTCTGAGCACAGGAGAGGTCCCAGAAGACTGGAGAAGGGCTCATGTGATCCCGCCCACAAGAGTGGTAGCAGGAGGAGGCGGGAACTACAGACCAGTCAGTCTTACCTCAGTAGTGGGCAAGATTATGGAGGCACCTTAAGGAAAGGATAGTGCAACACCTGGAATCCATAGGGGCACAGGATCCAAGACAGCATGGGTTTACAAAAGGAAGGTCCTGTCAAACTAATCTCATAGATTTCTTTGACTGGGTAACCAGAGTGGTGGACCAAGGGGGAGCAGTTGATGTCGCTTACCTTGACTTCAGCAAAGCTTTGACACTGTTCCACATAGAAGATTGATAAATAAGCTAGGTAGGCTCGGGGTGGGTCAGAAGTTGGTCAACTGGGTGGCAAACTGGTTGACTGGCAGAAAACAGAGAGTGGTGGTAAATGGTATACAGTCAGAAGAGATGCAAGTCACAAGTGGGGTACCTCAGGGATCAGTCCTGGGGCCAGTCCTCTTCAACATCTTCATTAGTGACCCTGCAGATGGACTAGAGGGTAAGGCTTGTCTGTTTGCAGATGACACCAAGATCTGCAACAGAGTAGATGATCCAGATGGGGTGGGCAGAATGAGAAGAGATCTGGATAAACTAGCAAAATGGTCAGAAGAGTGGCAACTGGGATTTAATGCAAAGAAGTGCAAAATCATGCACATAGGGAAGAGAAACCCTGAAGCCACTTATAGGCTGGGAGGGGAGTTGCTAGCAGTCACAAAGGAAGAAAGAGACTTGGGCATCATCATCACTGATGACCTAAAATCATCCAAGCAGACCTCTAAAGCAGTAGGTAAGGCTAGGGGGTGTTAGGGGTGTATTAGTAGGGGTATCACAAGTCGTAAGAGGGAGGTAATAATCCTCTGTACAAGACATTGGTTAGGCCCATCTGGAGTACTCGGCAGTATTGGAGGCCACACCTCCACAAGGACATTAACCAAATTGAGGCAGTCCAGAGAAGGGCAACCAAAATGGTGCAGGGACTGCATCAGAAGACATATGAGGACAGATTAACGGAGCTCAATATGTATACCCTTGAGCAAAGGAGGGAGAGAGGTGATATGATCGAGACATTTAAACACCTTAAGGGCATAAACAAGGTGAAAGAGTCTAACATGTTTAAATATAAGAAAAATTGCAGGACAAGAGGACACAGCATGAGATTAGAGGGAGGCCGATTAAGGGGAATGTGAGGAAATTCTTTTCACAGAAAGGGTGGTAGATGCATGGAATAGCTTACCACAAGAAGTGGTGGCTATGAATACAGTGCAGGGCTTCAAACAGGCATGGGATAGGCATAAGGGAGCAATACAAATGACTATGAATAGATAGGTCACTGACAGAGCAAAGGCCGATGGCACATTTATAAGGTAGAAAAAGAAATGGGCAGACTGGATGGGCCTTGCGGTCCTTATCTGCCGTCAACTTCTATGTTTCTATGTTTCTATGTTTCTAAGGCAGGGATAGGACTAAAAGAGGTAAAGCCATCAAAAAATGTAGAGTAATGAGTACCAATGCTCATAGTCTGGGTTAACAAGCTTCCTGAACTAGAGGCCTTGATGGAAGAGGGACTCCTGGATATCATGGCAGTCACAGAAACGTGGTACACACATAACCATGACTGGGATGTAAACATACCAGGGTACACAATCTACAGGAAGGACAGGGAGGGTAAAAGAGGAGGAGGAGTAGTTCTTTACATAAGGGAAGGAATAAAAGCAACAGAACAAAAGGGTAAACAGGGAGGAGAGGAAGCACTGTGGGTCAACTTGGAGACAGGCAATAGCACCACAATCCGCACAGGGGCTGTATACAGACCCCATCTCAGGGGGAGGAAATGGACAAGGAAATGATAGGAGGCATCCTTAGATGGCAGAAAAAAGGAAGATATTGTTGATGGGGGATCTGAATATGCCAGATGTTAACTGGAGCACATTTGCTGGAGCCACATCCAAAAGCTAGGTCATTCTCGATGCCCTGCAGGGGGCATGCCTCAGACAGCTAGTATTGGAACCCACTCGGGAGGGAGCAATCTTTGACCTGGTACTCTCAAATGGAGACAGAGAGAGGATCACAGATTTAGAAGTGGGTAGCCATCTGGAAACCAGCAACTACTGAACAGTATGGTTCACGATAAGCACAGCAGTAGAGTCACGCCATACAAAGGCAAAGGTACTGGACTTTAAGAGGGCTGACTTTGCCAAAATGGGTGAGTGCCTAAGGAATGCACTGGCAAATGGGCAAGACGGAGGGATGGAAGAACAATGGGGGAAAATCAAAACTGCCATCACAGAGGCAACAAGCCTTTGTGTGAAGCAAATAAATAGAACAAAATGAAGTAAAAAAACACTATGGTTCTCAAAGGAGATGGCAGGGAAGGTTAGGAAGAAAAAGATAGCATTCAGGAAGTGCAAGGAATGACATAACAAGCAGGACAGAGAACTGTATCAGTTAAATCAGAAAGAAACAGGGAAGGCAGTCAGTATAGAGAAAGCCCAAACCAAGGAAAAGATAGCCAACTCAGTTAAGAAGGGGGATAAAACCTTTTACAGGTATATCAGGGAGTGAAGGAAGACCAAGGGAGGGATAGTGAGGCTTAATAAAGGGGAGGGGAGGGGAGGTGGGCAGAGGGTGACTGTGAAAAGGCAGAGATACTGAACAAATACTTTTGCTCAGTATTCACAAAAGAAGAAGAGGGGGAGGTAACTAAACCAAACAATAGAAGCACTCTGGACAGGAGGGTTGATACCAGTCCATTCACAGAAGAAAGGATCCTGAAAGAACTCCTAAACCTCAAGGTGGACAAAGCAATTGGGCCTGATGGGATTCACCCCAGAATTCTAAAAGAACTAAGGAGAGACCTAGTGACACCACTGACTACCCTTTTTAACAAATCATAGGAGGATGGTGTGATACCTGAGGACTGGAGGAGTGTGGATGTGATTCCTCTTCACAAAAGTGGGAACAAGGCAGATGCAGGAAACTACAGACCTGTTAGCTTGCCCTCAGTGGTATTGAAAATGATGGAATCACTTCTGAAAGAAAGAATTGCTGAGTACCTAGAGGCCAGTGGGGCACAGGACCGAAGACAGCATGTATTCACAGCAGGAAGGTCATGTCAAATGAATCTAATAGATTTCTTTGACTGGGTGACCAAAGTAGTAGACCAAAGAGGGGCTGCGGATATGGCCTACCTAGACTTTAGCAAGGCATTTGACACAGTCCTATACAAAAGATTAATAAACAAGCAAGCTAGCCTAGGAGCGGGTCCCAGGGTGGTAGCCTGGGTAACAAACTGGCTGGACAAAAAGGACCCAGAGGGTAATAGTAAATGGAGTACACTCTGAAGAAAGGGGGTTACTAATGGGGTACCGCAGGGTTCAGTACTGGGACCGGTCCTCTTTAATGTCTTTATAGGAGACATTGAAGAGGGTCTGGAAGGAAAAATATGCCTCTTTGAGGACAACACAAAGATCTGCAAAAGGGTTGATTCACAAGGGGGGGTAGAAAGGATGAGAAGGACTTGACAAGATTGGAGGAATGGTCAAAAATATGGCAGCTTGGATTCAATGCAAAAAAGTGCAAGGTAATGCACCAGGGAAACAAAAACCCAGAGGAAGAATACACAATGGGGGGAGGTACTAGCAACAACACAAAAGGAAAGGGACCTGGTGGTAGTCATATCCGATAGCCTTAAGGTAGGTAAGCAATGTGAGAAGGCAGTAAGGAGGGCTGGGGGATACTAGGATGTATAGGGAGAGGCATCACCAGTAGAAAACAGAAAGTTGTTATCCCTCTGTACAGACAGTTGGTGAGACCCCATTTGGAGTACTGCATACAGTTCTGGAGACCCCATCTCCACAGGTACATAGGCAGAATGGAGGCAATCCAGAGGAGGGCAACTAAAATGGTGCAGGGTCTGCAACAGAAGCCATACAAAGAGAGACTAAAAGTGCTTAATATGTATACCCTTGAGGAATGGAGGGAGAGGGGTGAACATGATAGAAACTTTCAAGTACCTCAAGGGAATCAACAAAGTCCAAGATAGGAGCATCTTTCAGAAAAAGAGTTGTGCAAGAACAAGGGGGCACAATTTTAAGATAGAGGGGGGACAGCTCAGGGGCAACGTGAGGAAGTATTTTTTCATGGAGAGGGTGGTGGACACATGGATCCACCTTTCTGAGGAGGTTGTGGGAATCAAAAACTGTGGTGAAATTCAAGAATGCATGGGACAGACATATGGCAATTATAGTGAGAGGTAGGAGGAAGTAGGCTGTTGGTAACTAGAATCTGCAGCTTATCCAATAGGTCGGGAAATGGGCAGACTAGGTGGGCCAAGTGGTCCTTATCTGCCATCAAAGTCTATGTTTCTATGGTTCTATGTAACCCTTAACACAGAGTTTATTAATATGTTCCTTGTGTGGAACTGTTTGAAATTCTTTGCTGAAGCTGAGGTATATTATGTTCACCAACTGATCCCCCTCCAGCACTTTCTCATTGGTTCAAAGAAGTTAATCAGATTTGTCAAGCATAACCTTTCCTAAGTGAAGCCATGCTGAGAATTGTTGCTTATATTATCAGTATTAACAACATGTTCATTCTCATCTCTTAAAATAGATTCCATAATTTCCCCAACCACAGGTCAGGCTCACCAGTCTATAATTTTGGGTGTCACCCCTCCCTCTTTCTTAATGGCTGGGACCACAACAACATCCCTGCAGTTTTATGGGATTTTCCACTCATTCCATGATTTGTTAACAATAGCTGTGATTTGCCACAACTGCAGTCTCCCTAATTACCCCAGGGCCCTCAGTTCACAGTGTGCAGTCTATCCATCTCACACTGTACATTTCAGAGCCTATGTGGCTCAACCCATCAAATGCTAACCACTCAACTAACGGGGTTCTTTCCTTCCACCTAGTACATTGTAGCAGCTGGCATGCTCTCTGATTCTCTCAGAGACCATCAGTTGGAGTACTGTGTGCACATTATTTACTGTCCCAATGTCCCTCTCCATGAAGTCATCTTGCTCTGGTCATTTATGTCTCCTGACTTGTCTGACCTGCTGGATGTCCTTCATTCCACACATTCTTTCATCTCTCTGTACATTGATACAGATAACTCCTTCCAGATTTACAGATTTCAAATTCCAGTTTTCAGTCTTTATCCACTGCAGTCTTAGGCAAACATGCCCCCTTCAGAAGGTCCTTGTTTAACTCTTGTATCTGACATGGGTCTCAGTTGAGCTCATCACTTACCACTAGGCATGGAACTGTGCTTGGCACCTAGAGAAGCTTCTGGCATTTTTGTGGATCTGACTGCTTATGAAAAGCTCCATAACGCTTGCACAAAAATCAAAAATTGATCAAAGTGAAATATTTCACTTACATCTTCCAGAACAATCTTAACTTTCCCTTTTACTTCTAAAAGGTTGCCTATTCCATTTTCATCTCTCTATGCAGTCATCTATCTCAGTCCTCAGACTGGTCAGTACCACCACTGCAAAACTTGCTGAGGTGGCTTCCTTCAATAATCTTTTTTTCACCAACTCTAATGTCCGGTTATTTCCTTCCCTCTTCACCTCTCTCCATCAATCCCTATTGCCCTCCCTGTTTTGCTCCTTCTTCTTTTCTATTATTTCACCTGCTGCTAGTTATAGAGCAGTTTTGCTGATGAACTTGATCCAGAACTCCTTATGATTTCTGCCCCATCATTGGCTTTTTCTTCCCTGATCTCTTCAGCCTTTCCTTCTTCTCAATGTGTATGAGTGCTAATATTAAAACATTTTATTACATAAAGCATTATGCAAAATAATGATACTCCACATAGCCCTTGGAAAGCACTTCATTTGTCAGGCAAAACCTATAGAAAGTGACACTTCAGCTGATGAAAACTTTGTGACCTGGCATGTCACCCACAGAATGATTTTACTTTTTTCTCTAAAAAACGCTCCCTTCCCCCACCATCTTATATCAAACTGTACAATTCTTCACCCTCACCCAGCCCTACCCAGTAAATAAATGCCTCCTTCTTACACCCAATAATAAGGCTCCCACCCCTACCCTCAACCCCCAGACCCAACCAAAGCATCACATTAAAGAACTTCCCTTCCCCAAATGCTCACAGTGCCCAATACCAACCTATTTCCCCTCCACGCCTAGGTAAAAACAACAGTCACCTCCATTCCTCCCAGCCTTCCTCCAACCTATGAACTAAGAGTAAGGTAATGTTCAAAGGATGAAGTTCATAAAGTCAGGAAATGAAAAGTTATGATACTCAAGTCTATTCAGCACCTTACCTACCTATCCCCTCAGGTAGAGTTTTTTCACGAAAGCGTATGTTACTCAACCAGTTATCACACACTATCATACTGCTTACAGATAACAGGCACTGTTAGGATGACTAACCCGAGTAGCCAAACATTCAGCTTCCTGCCATTTTGGCTTTGTCCACCACCCTTATGCTGCCTTTATGTAGTTCTGCAATTAAGTTATTAGTAGTCATGTAATCAACTAAACTCTTCTGGGACAAACATTATTTTTCCCATCAAGTGTATTCTGACATCCACATACTATATCAACATTGCAAAGCATCATAAAATACTGAGGTGTTTCCCAGAGCACTCAACATGATTAAGCAATAAGGCACTCCAGGGTGTGTGTTATTGTGTAATAATGTCACTCCTCATGTGGGTTGAAGCATGAGGCAAAGCAGAGTGCTTCCACCACCCGAGGAGTGACATTATTACACACACTAACACACACCCTGGAGTGCATTATTGCTATTATACAATGGCTAGTTTTAAAATAATAAAAAGTAAAACAAAAAATAAATATGTAATTTTTATTCTTTTTTTTTTGTATGGGAGGTATATAGTGATAATAGAGGAAAAGTAGTCCAGTAAGTGGTGCTGGGGCTTCATTTTCATGTCCCACCTTCTCATTCTTTCTGTCATTCTATGTCTTTCAGTTGATGTGAGTATCCCCCTTACCCCAACATGGTCCTAGTTGTGTAATTTGTTTTCTTAGTAAACTATGCTTCTTTGTTTTATCTTTATAATCGTAGAAAGTTCATTTGAATTCATCCATTGATGTACTTCACCAGAAGTGACTAAACTACATTTGAGTACCGCACAGCTGCCGCTGATGTACATGCAAGTACAGCACAGCTGCCACTGATGAAAAACTGCTTTTTATCTTTGATTTGACAGGTTCTTCCAGTACAGTTGTGATATTTCTTGTGTGCACCAGGAGAACACTGAATTACGGGACTTCTGATGTCTATCGGGGACGACAGTAGACAGCAGGAGTGACAGCACTGTTTCGATATATCAGGAACTGTAGGATGTGCACATGGTGGACAGTTACACTGTGAAACCACCCACTGCTTCACTTGATACACAAACTGTCACTCGCTGTGGCACTTATAAAATTCAAAATGTTCAAAAAAACATTCAGTACAGTTGTGCTTGGGAGAGTAAGGTGTGCTGACTTGTATTTCTGAAATTGTTTGCAGCTGGCAGGCAGTGAGGCTCTTAGCATGTGAATGTGAAGCTGGCTTTGGGAGGAAATGAGTAGGTAGGAATTTATTTTATTAGAATGTGTGGTAAGTGCCTATTAACCACTATAATCAGCAGTCACACAGCTTTGTTATGCACTGTTTAGAATTTTAAAAGTTGTTAACCACACTTCAGAAATTCCAAACAGTGGCATTAGAAAAAAGAATGCACCAGAGTTCCATAATTCTCACACATAGAATGCAAACAGTGTTTTTTTGACCATACACTATAAAAGATGATGGCTGGGGATCGTGTGACAACTACGCTGAAACCACCTCTCATGGTTGCTAGGCCTACAGTAAAACTCTCGAGCTGCGCTCTCGAGGTTTACCATGTTGCCCTATCAACCACTTGAGGTGATTACAGTGTGGTTATCACCCAATCCCCAGCCATTATCCTCTATGTTATGCGGTCATGCTGATGCCTGCCCTAGATACAGTGATGTTATTGTCAGGTAACATCACTGTGTCTAGGACATGCTGACCAATCATGAAGCAAGATTTTTTATGCCATTGTATAATAAGACATAAGTTACTATCCAATATTATTGAGACAATTGATTGCTCCATATACAAACATAAAGTGCAATACTGTCATCCTCATCTAGAACATAACTATGTACAGTATTCCAATACCGACCCAGTTCTTAATATTTTCTATGGGTGAGAGGTGTGCAAACTACATATAGTATTCATGGGTATACAGTACACAACATTTTAGGAATAGGAAGAAAAGATACAACACATTCTTAGTGTGAGTAGTATATATGAACCTGTATTCCAAAGACACATAATCAGAAAAACAGAAGTGAGAAGAACTAGATTCGACTTCTTTCAGTCATGTGTAATTAAGGTTCACCCCAGAACATTTTAATGTAGATTTGTGATCTGGAGACAAAAGATCAAACAGAATATTTAAAAAGCTAACAAAAGCACCAGGAAGGTGGATAAAAGATTTAGAACGCCTGCAGAACAATAAGCATGATACAAAGACAAAGGGAAAATCTAAATTTGGATGAAAAGACTAAAAATCAGATTAATAAGAACTACAGATGGGTGAACCAGTTAACTATTGAATGCACATCCCTTCTTCTTTCTTATCTTTCTCCAAGGATAGAAGTATGAGGTTGAAGATAAGTAGCAGACAAAGAAACACATACCCTACAGTGTCTTATCTCTGGATTTTGTCTATGGACGTCAATTTCCATACCTCCTGCAATTTAATAATTAAGCAAACCATCCATTCTGTATGAAGAAAGTAACAAAGCATATAATCCAGTTGACAGAGACTTTCACATGGCAACAGACATAAAATATGAATGGTGCTGATGGTGTAATAATCAGTTTAGTCTTTTGAGTTCCCACTTTTCTACAATACAGTATGCAGTTTTTCTGTTTAAGAAAAATATGACTTTACAGGGTAGACTCTAGTTTTTTTATTCTTTTTTTGTTTATTTATTTTAATAAAGACAGTAAACATCATGGGCAAAAATATAAAACAAAATCCTTAACTCTGACCCGTTTTGCCACAGCACATAAAGCTGCAGCCAAAGGCACAGCAGATGCTTCCTGAAATTTTTGTGATATCACTAGAGCATTAGTTCTCACACTTTGTGACCGTGAGCCTCCCTCATGCTATGGAAAAGATTTTGAGCCTCCCACAAATTTGGAAAAAAACCTTGGTCCTCCCCATAGAAAAAATATCATATTTTGCTCAGTACACCCAGAATAAAGTGAGACTAATAAAGCTGAGTATATTCTCTTTTTATTCAACTTATTGTTCTCCACCCCCAACCTCACACCCCAGGTTATCCTTGTCATTCCAGTTACTCCAGTTTTATGACTCTTGGGCCCTTGTTACTCTGTTTCCTCTCTATCTGCAACTACTACTACTAGCCTAACCACTTCATCTACCCCTTTCTTATCCTGTTGCTAAGCAACTTCCTATACCTGTACCCGTACTCTCACCTCAGGTCACACCTGAAACAAAGACTGGCTCTGTGTGCCTTTCCCAGTCACAAATTTACATATAGGTAAACACCTAATGTAGAAACAAGCCTTGGGTCAATGTGCCTTTCCCAGTCACTCATTTGCATATAAACACCTACTGTAGAAACAAGCCTTGACTCAGTATGACTTCCAATCACCAGTTTACATATACATACACACCTAGAAATAAGCTTTGGCTCATTTGGCCTTTTCTGGTCACCAGTTTGCACATACGTGAAGAAATTAAAGGAAAACTACACCCAAAACTTTAAAAAATATACAGTATGTTGTGCATAGTGTTTTAATCTGTATGTGAAGTTCTAGTGTTTCCTTCCCTTTGACTGGTATTAGGAGTTTTTCCTAAATTAGCCTGCTAGCTTTAGGGTAGTTTTACAACCCCTGGAGATCACCATATCAAATAGTTTCATTGCATTTCTTTGTCCTACAATGCACCTTGTTTCATGTAATGGTGATGTAGCAGGGCCCATAAATCCAGCAGAAAGCATTGCATTACAATCAGTTCACAACAATAGAGATGGCTATATTTTAAAATCTGTAGAATTCAGCTTGGTGACCACCTCATCCTAAAGGTTTTACTGTCCTGAAAAACTTTGCTGCTGGTAATTTTTGTGCAGCTTGTAAAGCTTCCAAGATATTTAGTTTGTTTGGCATGTGTGTGGTGAATGTTGGGTCTCTCTTACATCACAGTCACATGAGACAAGATGCACTGTGGGAACAAGAAATACAATTACACTATCAGGTATGAAGATCCCCAGGGGTTGTAAAACTAGTATAAAGCTAGCAGGCTAATTTGGGAAAAACTCCTAATACCAGTCAGAGGGAAGGAAACACTAGAACTTCACATACAGATTAAAACACTCTGCACAACATACTGTATATTTTTTCAAGTTTTGGGTGTAGTTTTCCTTTAAGCTGCCATTATTCATATTTAGTCTGCTTCATCCTGTTTCATGAAACATCCAACACTTAAGCATTTAAATACTGTACATGCTTAGACTTGACTGGGCCTTCCCTGGAACAGTTTGGGGTCTTCCTTGGGAGGCTGGCCTCGCCATTTGAGAACCACTGCACTAGAGAAATTCACTGACTGACTGCAGTACCACTTTGAGCCAGATATACTGTGAACTATCTGGAAATATCTGACAGTCTATTGCTGCAACTGTAAAACATCATGATTTTAATAACAAACCCTCACTAAAGACACTGCCACTGGGATATTTACCAAACTGGGTTTTCACTGTTATGCAGATGACACCCAATTGTACTTGTCCTTTGCCCCTGGAATACAAAATGCTGTTGAAGTGCTTAATAGCTGCCTGGCCAAGATCAATGATTGGATGTCCTCCAGCTCATTGTGACTGAACCCAGATCAGACCTCCTCTAGGGTGCAAGATTGTGGTGTTGTCCTGGATGACAGACTGACACTTGAAGCACAGGTGTCGGTTGTTGTCCAAAGTGGTTTTTACCACTTGGGGAAAATTGCCAGGCTAAAATCCCTAGTTCCACCTGAAGTCCTCTAACACTGGTATATGCCTTTTGTGACATCCAGACTGGATTACTGTAATGCTGTCTACTTCTGGGTCTCTGGAGATACCAATTGCTGGCTGCAGTTGCTGCAGAACGCAGCTACCAGGTTGCTGACTGGCCTTTCTAGGTCCAGCCATGTGACCCCGGTGCTGCATGCTCTGCACTGACTGCTGGTTAGGTGAAGGGTTATCTTCAAGGTGAATTTACTTACTTATAAGGCCCTACATGGACTAGGCCCTGGCTACCTGGCCGATCTCCTGACACCTGACACCTCAGCCCGCTCCCTCTGCTAATCGACCAGGGACCTCCCTGAAGTTCCTAGGACCAAAGAGCTTCCAGGCACCGGGCTTTCAGTGTAGCCAGACTGATCCTATGAAACTCTCTTCCAGCTGTTCTCAGAAAGGCCCCATTGGTCGAGAGGTTCAAGAGTGGTTTGAAGGCCTATTTGTTTTCAATGGCCTTCCCTGTTGATTTGACCAATCCTAAGAAACTGCCAGACTATTTATTAATGCTATATCTGAAGTTTGTATTATTTGTTGTGGTTCTATTCATGATGTATATTTTTATTTAATACCCTGTCTGTTTTATGTAAGGCGCCCATAGCCTCCGGGATTGGGCACTGTATAAACTTTACTTTGCCTTGCAAACCAACTGACCTACCCTTACAGTGCCCCGCCCCCGAAGGCACTTTTTCTGTCACTGTGAGATCTATCCTTTTTGTGTTGCATGCATGCATGTGCAAGAAACTCATTGCTTTCATCAGTTAGGGAGAATGGCTAAATGTGTCAGGAAAATCGAGCCACATCACCACGCAATTAGCTGTTTTGGTCCATTAAAAGATACCAAAACAGCTGATTGGGTGGTGTCCCCATGGTGATGTCTTCTCCGTTGGCCTCTCACAGTCCCTAGGAAGCCAAAGGAAAACTGCCACCCACCGTTCAGTGTGCTTTCCTGGTGAAACATTTCAATAAAAAAAACAACCTATGGGGTGTCCAATCCCCCTGTCGGCATGACCCCCCCCAATTCATTTGCAGATGGGGTAGCCCAATCCCCATCAGCATAATGCACCCCCCATGGCTCATGGTTCCCCCAGCACACTGTATGGCCGACAGGGGTGCCCAATCCCCTGTTGGCTCCACTGCCCCACCAAACAAACTTCTATCTGCCACTCTGGGAGCCCACCCCAGCATGGCAAAAGTCTTCTTGGCCAAAGGGGGTGCTCAGTCCCCCATTGGCTTCACTGCCTCCCCAAAACTTACAGGTGCCATGCTGGTATCCCACCTCAGTGTGGCAAAAGTCCCACATCGTCTTTGCAAAATAAAAAAAACCTGCAACAAAAGAAAGTCCCTCGTTGACTCTCATGTCCCCCACCCTCTGCGTACCCCACCTCCCCACACACGTACCCCACCTCCCCCTCACCTCATACATACCTCCGGAGGCTGGTGGAATGATCTTTGGTGGACTGAGAACACATCTGCACTCTTCAAAGCCAACTACGAAATGAAGAAATGCTGGTAAGCTGTATAATGGCATAAATGTTTGTTTTTTTCAACTTTGGTGCATACCTCTGCCATTTTTGGGAATTTGTTCACCAAATTTTTATCATGGGGTTCTTGGGACCCCACCTCATGAACACAGTCACTGTCATTTTGTTATTCCGTCCTGAAAGGTGATTTTGTGGTCACTGCTTGGAACCACCTTTCAGGATTGATTAATGACACAACAGTGTCACAGTTCATGAGGTAGGCCCCCAAAAACCCTATGTGGAAAATTTGGTGAAAAAATTCCCAGAAATTACTGTTTTTCGAGCATGCATTGCGCAGTTCCTATGCACACTCATAACTTTGAGCATTTTTAATATTTTCAATCCACATTTTCAAAATTTCCATTTTACCACACCCTCTTATGAACAGTACAGATGCCATTTTTGACATCTCACCTGAAATGTGTTTTTGCCATGTAGCGCACAATGGCGTGGCCGGTGTGCAAAATCAATGTTCAGGACAGATTAAGAATATCACAGTGACACTATTCATGAGGTAGGCACCCCCAAAACCCTATACTGAAAATTTGGTGAAAAAAATCCCCAAAATGACTTTTACGAGCATGCGCTGAGCAGTTCCTACACACACTCATAACTTTGAGCACTTTTAATATTTTCACTCCAGATTTTCAGCATTGCCATTTTACCACACCTCCTTATGAACAGTACAACTGTCATTTTTCACATCTTAACCAAAATGTGTTTTCGCATATGTAGCACACAGTGGCATGGTCAGTGTGCAAAATCACTGTTTGGGACAGATTATGAAAATCACAGTGACACTGTTCATGAGCAGAGTTCTTAAACTGGCTATGTTGAAAATTTGGTGACAAAAGTCCATAGAATGACTGTGTTATGAGTGTGCATTGTGCAATTTCCATGCACCCTCGTAAGTTCACGACTTCGTAATCTTTTCAGTCCAGATTTTCAACATTGGCATTTTTCCACACCTCTTTATGAACAGTACAGCTGTCATTTTTCACACCCTGGCTGAAATGTGTTTTTGCACTTCCAGCGCAGAATAGCACAGTCACTGTGGGAAATCAGTGTTTGGGATAGATTAAGAAAATCACTGTGACACTGTTCATGATTGGAGGTCCCAAAATGCCTATGTTGAAAATCTGCTGTAAAAAATCCCAAAACTAATTACATTACGGGTGTGCGTAGCACAGTTTCTATGCACAATAATGACTTCACCACTTTTTTTATATTTTCACTACAGATTTTCAACATTGACATTTTTTACACCTCCTCATGAACAGTACAGCTGTCATTTTTCACATCCTATTCGAAATGTGTTTTCGCACCTGTGGCACCAAATGGCACAGTCGCTGTGCAAAATCACCTTTCAGCTAACGAACTGATAGTGTCACTGTTCATGCGGTGGGATTACAAAAAGCCCATGTTGAAAACTTGGAGTAAAAATACAGTGAAATGCCCAGGGTGTTAGGGTTTTCGACCATAACACCCTACCCTGAAGGGACTGACAGGTGTCAGGGGTGTGACTTGGGATTGTCGACAGTAATGATCATGCCATTCCACCCCCACCCTGCAGGCAGTGGCAGGCATCGAGGTGTGCCTTGGACCCTTTGGCCCTACAGTTCACCACATTCTCCTATACTGCACCCATTTCAGTGTATTTTCTTATGGAATGAGGTGAGGTGAGGGTAAAGCCCAAACACTTCAAAGCACACCTCAACACTTGTGAGTGTCTGCAGGGTAGGGTGAGGTGAAATGTTGTGACCGTTATTGGTGATGACCCAAAGGCACACCCCAATGCCTGTCCATCTTTGCAGCATGGGGGTGGAGTTGGCGTCAGTTCAATACTTCACTGCCATTCCTATACTGCATCTGTCTAACTCCTGCACTTCCACTGCTAATGACAGCAAGCAACACTTGGCATTGACAAATGCTTGTTACATCATGTTCCTTGTTCACATAAGGATGATTCCTAAGCAACTGCTGAAAGATACATCCCACACATTGCACATGCATTCTGCACAATGGACACACACACCAAATTGCTAACATGGTAAACACAATACAGTGTCCACATACACACACTGTGATGATCAGACATGCACACTACATTGAAACCATGACCCTCATAATGCAAATGCAATGCACAACACAGCAGTAAACGCATTCCACAGCTGAAACACATATGCTCTAAAATGAACACACATCTCAGAATACATTAATCTGTGTCACAAAGGCACACCTGGGGTCAGGCCCTCTGCTCCCATAGTGCCCAATCTCGAAGTGCAATATATGAACAGAAGACAAACAGGGACACCCTCATATTTGTTTTGGGTCTGAGCAACTACCAGTCTTGAGTCCTGGGGTCAGATATGAACCCTTCTTATAGCTAGTACACCCAGGTAACAGGTCCAAATATCACACCCTCTTTAGGGAAAGCAGAGCAATTCTTAACCCAGTGAGCACACAACCAACCTGGTTCACAAGTCCCCTTTTGACTCAGTTGAGACCTAGGTATTTCATTATCTTCATGGATCTTTACGCAGATCCTTGTTAGTGTGGCTGAATTTGGTGACACAATAAGCACTCTAACAGTTATGTCAGAATTATCAATACTGTTCCAGCATTCACAATCAAAATGAGAAAATGTCTCAGGCAGGATTAAAGAAAACCAAAACGTTTACTAAAATTAAAAATAGTAAATAAATACAAAACACAGAACATGTATACATTAATGCTTACAGTCAAAAGAAATGGAAATGACAAAAAAACAAAATGCCTTGTAACTGAATTACTAATTCTAACTCAGTTTTCGGTTGGGTGTTATCTATTTTTGACAGAAGTGCCATTAAGTCCAGAACACAAGTGTGTGAGTTATTTCAAAGTTAGAATAAGAGTGAGCCTCAGTCCCCTCAGACTACTTGGCAATATTCAAAGTTAACGTGTCAATCTCCTTGTGATGTCACATCACATGAGGTCACTGTTAGTCCTGTAATTACTTTGTAAAATGACCAAGTATACCCAAAAGGGTGTCATTTTACTGCTCGCTTGAAATCTGCAAAGATAGCAATATTAAATTCTAACAGACAATCTCTTTCCTCATCAGAGCATTCCTCCTTTGATCTTCAGAAAAACATCCTGAAAAACATTTCTCTTTGCTGTGTGAATTGTCAGAGGCATCCAACAGAACTGATAAATTCCAAAAGCCACTGCACTCAAAGATGACTCAAACAGCTGCTGAAATTGAGTTATATGTCCTTTTTATTTCCAGGATGCACAGAGGGCCCCTTGGAAGCCTTGGAGAGAGACGAAGTGCTGGGCTTGTCAGTGCATGAGTGAATTTAAGCTGTGCGTCCTGGAAATAAAAAAGGACATGTAACTCAATTTCAGCAGCTGTTTGAGTCGCCTTTGAGTGCAGAGGCTTTTGGAATTTATCTGTTCATTTTCTGGGGTAGCCACCCTTACCTGGCACCATCCGGTGAACTGTATGCGCTTATCCAACTTTTTGGAATCCAACAGAACTGGCTTCCCTCCTAATGTCATAAACATGCAGCAGTCTTTTATGGCTAGTTTCCTAGGTTCAAAGCAGTGGCTGGTTTTACAACCTGTTACAACCTGGTGTATAGCTGCTAACACAGGCTCTGACAGGTAGATATCAAAAGGAAGCTCTTAATTAGTTTATCCACTGGATCAGTTTTACTACAGCCAGCTGTTCCAGCAAGCAAGGGCCTTTGGGGTCAAAAGGTCAGGCCCTTTAAAAACTGGTATTTCCCATGGGTCTGCTGATCCAGCCATGTCACTTAAGCAGAAATTCAAAGAAACATATATTTATCAAAATTATACACATGAGCTGGCCCAGTAGTGCAGAGGGCTGAGGCGCTGGTGCCTTACCTCACACCACACCGGCAACCCGGGTTTGGGAACTGACTTGGGTGCTGGAGGGTCGGCAGGGGAAGGAGTAGGATTGAGCATCCAGAGGACTGCTTTCCTCTCCTCTCCTGGAGTGGGTTGGGGACTGGCCTTGCTCTGCAGCGGCCCCTGGTGGAGACCAGGGGAAGCTCAGAGACAGCGCGACTGAGGGAAAAATTGGAGGAAAAACAGAAATGGCATCTCCTCCTGCCAGATGATGGCTGCCCAGACCAATGCCTACTCAGAATCCGAGGCAGCCAACCCAACCACAGCAACACCCAGGTCCAATGCCTAGGCTGATAGGCCATTTCTCCTCAGAAGAGGAGGACCCACCCGATGCAAGGGTTATGTCAGGGTACCCTGTGGTGGCTGTAATGTGGGGTCGAGTTGGCAGTGGAACCGAGCAAGAGGTGAGTGTCCTTGGGCAATTGGCCTGAAGGAGTGGTAGGGGAGTCACAGGGGAGATAAACACATAACACAAAAAAAAGTTAATTATACACATAACTAGTAGATGGGTATCACGTTACACTCTGATTAGGTACATACACTCTGCTTTGAACGTGCACCATGCAATATACACACTCCAGCAATGCACAAACCTCAGGCATTACTAACAAAAAAAATCAGCACAGATGCACCTGTCTCACAATGTGAACATCAGCAGTTAAGAAAAATAACACACACATGCCAACAAACATCACCCTGTCCTTGAGCAGTGTCAGTGGCTCAGCAGGTAGCACACTCACCTCTGAGACTGGGAAATCAGAAGGCTGTGGGTTCTATCCCCACACCAGACACTTGGATTAAATCCCAATACTGACACTGTAGTGCAGCATGAGGGGGGTGCTGCACTCCTGAGGCGCCGTCTTTCAGATGAGATGTTAAACCAAGGTCCCATATGTCTGTTCTGGTGGATGTTAAAGATTCAATGACACTTCTTGAAAAGAGTAGGGGAATTTTTATTGGTAAATACAACAAAGCAAAATGTCCCCACATAGAATACACTTACTGGACTGAATTCATAACAAACTGTAACATTACATTGCAAATGGGTAGAAAAAAGAATTGAAACATAATTCATAATACAATATAAAACTCACATAATTCATTAATTCTAGTTAACTTTCACTAGGGCCCAAAAGACTAAATGAAGAAAATAAGAAAATCATATTCTGCTAGGTAAACAAATTTGCAGGAGTACAAAAAAAAATACAATATATATATTGTGAATGAATCTAACACGTCTGCAATATTATGCCACCGTGCTCTCAGGTAGGTGGTATCATTTCCAGGCACTGTTTCCATCTTTTTTTCCAAACTGGGGCTGGCAGGTTAGAATGATCAAACAAGCCCTGCAGTTGTATCTCTTTCTCTATTTGAAAGATAACTGCCAGTGGGGTCATAGTGATCTGTTGAAAAACCAGTTTACACCTGGTCTGTCATAAAAAAAAATTTAATATATGTAAAAATCAAATGTAGCGTTCCTTCTTCTATTCCTGTTAAGGCATTCACATAACTGATTACCACCTGTTCGTTTGTAGGGGCATTCCAATCTGTATGCTGCCACCTAGTGGCCAATAAATTCCAAAAAGAAGCTGCATAAGGGCATTCAGTTAGGAAGTGTTGCAATGTTTCTTCCTGTTGGAGATACACTAGCCTGGGGCACATCTTATCTTCCAATTTTTTATGTTTGTGACTTCCCTTTACTCCCAATCTCCCGTGTATGCATAGTCACACTACATCTCACATTCTTGGAGGTGTCCTTTTGTCCATTAAATATTGTTCACTTAAGGGGTAACTCCCTGACTCAGATTTTTATACACAATTGGACTATCATATGCCTGCGACTGTATCACAGTATAAAGAATGTGCTTTTTTAGAACCTGTGCCTGGGATTTTTCTAGCTTCCATTGCCTGAGTTTTCCCACCATCAAGTTCACATAATGTGGGTTATGTGAGGATCTTTTTGGGTCTAATTAAAACCAGGACCATAGTTCTAGTAATGGTTCTAACCAGTGTCTGGCTAGGGCTTTTCAGGGCTGTGATCCTGGGGTAAGATAGGTAGATACAGTGGTAAATATAAAAAGACTATAAATATAACTAATGTAGTTAATGAGGTTAAGCCCTCCATCCTTATACATTCTGTACAGAACTTCACATTTTATGGGATTTAAATGGCTGCCCCATACCATTTGAAATATCAAGCTATAAATCTGGAAATCATAATTTGCAAGGGGTGGGTATATCATACTTAAGAACGCAAACAGTGATAGTAAAAAGGTTTTGATAAGCAATACTTTTTTTTGTTTAGTTTGTTGCCATAGTTTCCATTGTTGAACTTTTCCATCACACTGTTGTATCTTTACCTCCCAGTTCTGTTCTATAACTGCTCCTCTCCCAAACATCACCCCTAGTATAGGTATATCAGCTGGTGACATCTGAATGTCTTTAATGGAAGTTGGGGTAGGGGTATCATCACTAATCACATAACCTCTACTTTTCACTCTGTTGATTGTGATACCAGAAAGGTCTGCAAATCTCTGTATACTTTCTACAGCTCTGTCCACTGCCTCAACATCTGATAACAGCAGGCACACATCATCTGCATAGGCGATGATTTTAGTGGCAGGGCCTATATGTCTAAGATACATGCTATGAATAGCCTGGTTTTGACTTACAATATGAAGAACTGGATCTATGCAGAAAACATATAAAGTAGGGCTCATGGGGCAGCCCTGTATAATACCTCTATTAATTTTCACAGTTGGCCCTAAATACCCATTAATTAATGGTTGTGTAGCTGCTATATAATATATAGCCATGATCCAATGTATAAAAGTTGCTGGTAACCCATATGTAAGCAGGACCTTATGCATATATATATATGATATTTGATCAAAGGCCTGTTCTTGATCAAGGCTCACTATAAAGCCATCCATCTTCTGCTGGTCCCCTAAGGCCACTATTCCCCTTATCAATAAAAGGTTATCCTGGATATGCCTGCCCTTTATAGAGCACGTTTGTCCTGGGTCTATAAGCTTTGGTGCTATCTAAGCTATTTCTGCTTGTCAAGATTTTCATCAAAACTTTCAGGTCAGTGTTCAGTATACTGAGGGGTCTCCAATTCCGAAGCTCTTTCCTATCCAATTTCTTATAAATCTGTAATTGTATGGAGAGTCTCTGCTGAGGTGCCACTTCCTCCTTAGTTAGCATGCTATTAAATACTATCTGTAGTGTGTCCACTAGTTCATGTTTCAGGGTTTTATAAAATTCAGAAGGGAGGCCATCCGGGCCAGGAGTAGTAGTATTTTTTAGTGAACTGATAGCCTCCCCAATTTCAAGGGCAGTTATGGGTCTAATTAAATGTACAGCATCAGCTTCCTCAACTCTGGGAATATCTAGATCAGCAAAGAGTGTATCTAGTGCTTCTTCTTCTAGATTTGGGGCTTGATAGAGGGTCTGCAGATGCTGCACTACCGCTGTCATGATATCCCTCCTTGTGTTAGCTATCATGTTCTGTGTGGTATATACTGCATCCATCATTCTGAGGTTCAACCCATGGTAGCTATCTTATGTTCATAGAGGAGTGAGGATGCCCTATCATATTGCAATTTTTCCATCTCTGCCTTCAGTGAATGGATCTGAGGTTCATACTTTTTATACCCCTCATTCACTCTACTAAGGACTTTATAGTGCTGTGCCCTGAGTGTCAGGTATTTTTTACATGTGGCATTTGACAGTGTCGTTGCTGTATGTTGAAGCAGTTTTTTAATATCTTTCTTGGTTTCTACCCACCCTCTACTAATGTTATCAGATATCTAAATTATGGTCTTTTATTATCCTATAGGTAGGGAAATGGGCAGACTAGGTGGGCCAAGCGGTCCTTATCTGCCGTTAAAGTCTACGTTTCTATGTTTATCTTCTAGACATGCTACAGCTTTACTTGCATCTAAAAGGTTTTTCAGTTGTAATACAGTTTCCTGTGATGTTAAATTGGTAGTATTCAATTTCCAATATCCTTTTCTCAGATTTAAGCCCTCATGTTGACTCACACTAATCTGCTCCATGAGATGATCTGAATTTTCTACTGGAATAACGTTAGCACAATTAACATGAAGAGACTTAGAAACAAAAAGATAATCTATTCTGGTGGCTAAATGCCTTCTATAAAATATATAGCCTTCCTGCAAATGCACAGCCCTACATGCATCCACCAAGTCACCATCTGCTAAAACCCTTTGCAAGGCATGCATATCACAATAAGCTTTTCTTCTAGTGCCAGTGTCTGAAACTATACAGTTAAAGTCCCTGCCCATACTAGCTTCCTGGTAGTTATTAAATACAGTTTAATTAAAGTAAACAGAGTTACCCTATGCTTTTTAGTTTGAGGGGCATATGTAGTAATGACCCTCCACACCATATTTTTATAAGTAAAATCAAGAAGTAGTGCTCTCCTGGTACAATATGCACTAATCTAGTCACAGTATAAGCATAACTGTTGAAAAGGATCCCCCCACCTTCCATTCCATACATTCCATCCCCAATGAGTAGAAAGAAGGCCCCCACAACCATGCCCTTGCAGCTGCAGCAACCTCTGAATTGGTGTGCAATCTTGTATCCAGTATACAACAGATATCTAAATTATGGTCTTTTATTATGGAAAACAGTACTGTCCACCTCCTGTTGTTATGGATACAGTTTGTATTTATCATGGAAAGTTTAAGGAGATATGGGGCTTCAATAAAGTAGGTTATCCAGGAATTCTAAAATACTTTCATCCGACATCACCAGTTTTCTGCAATCGAGAGCTCCAACGTGTCCTGCAGCCAAAGTTCTTTTTCTTTTGTCTTGCTTCCTGGATTTGTAGTGGCAGGAGTTCCTCTTCTCAATCAGTGGAGAGTCCATGGTGTGAAGACATAGTCATGGAATGAGCTCATTCATTATCATATTCAAAGGGTTGAAGAGCCTCATATTTGTTACGAGACACAACAGACTTTGATAATTTTGCTGCAGGTTGTGATTTTTTATCAGGGAGGCCTCTTTTTTGTGACAGTCTTATAAGGCTGTGGGGTGGCATTACCAGTACAGGCTCCTGTGCCTGGTCAGGGGGAAGAGAATCTTCCTGTTGAGGGTCAACAACCATTTTCTGTTCTTGATCTAATGACTGTATGATGGGAGTGGTGTCTGGTTCAGAGTCCTGATGTATAATTACAGGAGTCTTTGGTGTACCATCTATGTCAGTAACCTCCTTCACTGGCTGGGGGTCTTCTGCTTGTCTTGCCTGTACTTCCCAAGCAGTTCTTTGAGCACTGATGCTAACTTTCTGAGCATTGATTAAGATAATGTCTTGATCAGGCCTGTCTTGCCTATTATGCGTGGCCCAGGGGCATGACACATATGCATGCCCAGTGTCCTCACACAAGTTGCATCTTACTTCATCCGTACATTGGGAGCTGTGATGTCCATACTCTAAGCAAAGATTGCATTTGATGCAATCACATGTGTTGCTGAAATGCATCAGGGAGCCACATCTGAAACATGTCCTGGGCTGTCCAGGATAAAAGCAATGAACTCTATCCCTTCCCAAGAAGAGAGAACTGGGCAAATGATGTATGCTTTGTGGTGTCATCTTCAATTTGATCCTGTATTTCCACCCCCCAGTCCACAAATGTTCTTTATCAAGGATAGGATGACGCTGTCCCAGGAGATCACATTTTTGGCCAAGTCAGTGAGTGATATCATGCACATTCATGCCTTCATTACGAAATAGTATTGTAATGTTCTTAATGGTAGGCTCAGTTAATGGGATGGCCTTGAATGGGAGCCAAAGTGCTGAAGATTTCTTTTTTTCATAGGCACTCCAGAACCTATCCAGTCCCATCTGGGTTTTAAAGCTGACATCGAAGTTACTATCTCCTGCAGCATGGATGAGGGCATGGATCTCATTAGTGAAAAATCGAAGTGAATCTTTTATCCATGTTCTGCTCACATATATCCTCTCTGGCAGGATATCTAGGCCCTCTTTGTAATGAATTTGGATGGCATTTTTTCATTGCGCTGGCATTACCATTGGTGTGGTTTGGTCTGTTTTCCTAAATCCAGCCCAAACCCTAGATGGTCGTCATTCCTCGGTAGCCCTTGGCTCCTTTGCCTGCTCCATTTCATCCCCCCAAGTGGGTGCAGTTGCAGAGTCTGCTGTGAGAAGTCTGGAGGGGATTCATAAAGCACATTGTCCACCCTTAAATCAGTGTCAATATTATTATTTTCAGATGCTGCCTGTTGGGGTGCTGCACTTGGCCCAGGTGGTATTCCTGGAATAGGTATTGCTTCCCCGTCTGCCACCCAAATACCTTTTTATTTTGTTTCCATCCTGCCATTGTCAGGGCCTTGGGCACAGTCCATGGTGTAAGCAGGGGATTGTTAACACTATGTCCAGAATCTACTTGCTTCCCAGAGCAAATTTCAAGAAGTTTTTCACTTGCCGCCTCACGCGGTTCTGAGTTCACCTGAGCAGAGCTGTCAGTTGTAGAGACCTCTGTCAATTTAGGCATTGTCTGTCCCTGTGTCAGCAGCTTTGATGCTGCTGCTTCAGCAATAGCCTCATTTGTTTCACTTGCCGCTGGCTTTGCATCAAGCACTTCTCCAGGAGCTTTCTTCTTGGCATGTTTCCAAGCCTTAGTCTCTGGTTTAGGATTTGTCAGAGCTTTCAACAGTCACTGCCTCAAAGAGTGCGATAACTGTGCTAGAAAAGCCTCCTCATCACAAGAATCTTCCATACCAGGCTCTTCACCGCTTTCTCCATTCATCACAACAACTTCGCTCTGCGTTCCGGTAGAATGTATATCTGATAGCACGATCTCCAGTGCTGGACCTGCAGAGGTGGAGATCAGATCCTCCGCAGGTACACCAGCCTCCATACTCTCCTCCCTGAGTTCTGCCATCTTGGACGTGTGGCACCCCCTACAGTTCAGTAGGGGAATTTCCCCGGTGCCCTGGCCAAATTTCCCCCCATTCACTAAAAATACCACCAACTGCTTAATCTGGTTCAATGTCAGTTGGCATTCATCTGTATCCCCCTCCCCCGGGTCGTGCCTGAAAATAGGCAGAATTTGTCTAGTGTACTTACCTTATCAACAAAAATGAAATAAATAAATTGACGAACCCTAACCTCTGTACAGACACAGCACCACAGAATAAAATAATTCCTTCCTTCCTTATACCATTGTTTCAGATTAAATCATTATTAAATCAGCTGTAAATCGACCATGGGCCACTGTGAAGAATCAGTTTGTGTAATCACCATCCAGCTCACAAAAGGCATAGGGCAAGATTCAAGAGGGTGAAAGTAGCACATGGTAAATAAAGAGACCATTACCATTTTTGCATGCCATAAGGGTCAAGAAACAACATAAACACTGCTGACAGGTATGGTACTTGTGCTGATGAATCACATCCTGCAGTATTGCAAATGGCATATTAAAGGAAAACTACATCCTCATATCATTAAAATGTTATTTATTTCCATGTAAAGAGACAACTCCTTCCCTGTAGTTATTAGGGTTATATGTGTTAACTTCAGTTTGTTTTCACTACTCATGGTAGCCCCCTGTGACTGCCCTGTGGGTCTCCATTTCATGGTTGTTGAAATCTCATTGTCCATGAGAACTGCATTAGCATATGAGAACATGTTGTCAGATAAACCATTTGTATCATGTATCTCTATGCTGAAAGAACAAATGCCCTGCAAAAACTGTCTATAAACACATAAACTGAATGATGTTTAAAGGGAAAAACCTTGCATTACAGCTCACATAGTTTTCAAAGCTCACTGAAAGTAAAATGGGTACTTTGTACTTTCTTGCAGCTTGTTTCTTTGAAGACTAATTCAGCAGACAGGCACACTGGGGAGTTTAAAGGTTGATTATACATCATGTTCTCATATGCTAATGCAGCTCTCAGGGACAATGAGATAACTACCACCAAATGAAGCCTTCCAGGAGAGTTACAGGGCCTAGTACAAAGGTCGGCAACCCGTGGCTCGCAAGCCGCATGCGGCTCTCCCTGCCCTAAGCTGCGGCTCCCCTGCTTGCCCAGGTGAAACTGCATCCCTTGCTGGAAAAAAAATGCCAAACCGCATGGCGTGTTGCTGAGATCGGTGGGGGTAGCAGAGCGTGCTAGTCTCCCCTAGTATTCTTTTGTTCTTTTTCCCATGGGATTTCCGTCTGGGCTGAGATTCTTCCTCGTGTATGGTTGGGGGGGCGGGGTCTTCTTTGTTAGTGATGCACAAGTTACTAGCCCGCCCTATCGGACCTGATTGAGAAATGTCTTGCTAGTCCTCTCAAGACATCTCAATCAGGTCCGCTTGAAGAAAAGAGGCGTGGCAGTGGGCGGATCAGAACGGTGGGCCTCTTTAAATGCCTGAAAACCCCAAAGAAGTCTGTTCTTCGGGACTTGTTGACTTGCTAGTCCAGAGCATGTTGTGCCAGGAGAGGAGCCAGCAGATTTCGGGATTCGGAGCGGATCGGGAGTCGGAGTCTGGACTACTGGAAAAAGTGCTGTAAGCCTGCTAGTGGACTGTGAGCCGAGCGTCAGAACCGCTGCACTGCCTGCCACTAAGAACAGCAGTAGTTCCACAGTTTCACACCGTGGAGAGAAGAGAGAGACCGAGGAGATGACCGAGGACTAGCTTGAGGCACCGAGGGGCTGACTCACTGTTGGATAGGCATCGCGTCCCGCGTTGTGGATTTACGGCTGACAGAGGTGAGAACCGACATGCATGGGTTAATTTTCTGTGACTGCATTCAGTTCCATTTATTGATCAAAACAATGGCAAATGATGCAGGACATGGGCACTGACATCTGCTAGCTAGGTGCTGGGCTGGGGGGGGTAGTGTGCCATGGAATTTCTCAAAGGCATGTGTCAACTAGGCTGCCTTTTAGCCCCAACATTGATAATGTTACCATGGCCATTGTGTCTGTTATTTCTGCTTCACCCCTAGGATTTGCTCCAAAAGGTACCTGTTTTGGTGTATGGCTGTATGCTGATGCTCATGTGGTGTTTGTTCCACTATCACAGGGTAGCAACAAAATTAGAATGTCTGTTAACTGAATCAGTAAAACTGTCTTTCTCTGCAATTGTGAAAAAAAAAAAACTATTTGTATAAGTTCACCGGCTGGGGAAAGAGGGGGTGGATAGATAGGGTAAGACTAGCAAAGAAAACATTGAGTTATCATTAGTGACAGTCAAAAGTAACTCACAGTGCAGCATGTTGTAGGGAAGGCTAAAGGAATGCATTACTGGTCAGCAATAATCAAAATGTCATTTTAAATACAGGTTTTATTAAATTAAGTTCATAAAACTGATTGCTGCGCCATGATAAATTTAGTTCTGTTTGACGGCACTGACGTAACTTACATACATCAGTTATTAAGATGTAAATGACACCTTACAATTGTTTGTACAATTTTTAATCAACACAATCACAATCTGGCCGGATTTGAACCTTGTTATACAGACTAGCAGCATAAATGCAATATGCCAGAATAAAGTCCAAGGTGGATGCAACCAGTAGATTGTGTGATGTGGTGGGTTTGCCCACTCTATGCGGAGAGGGGGGATGGGGAGGGTCAGAAATGGGTTGTGATGACCACTGGGTTGTGTGGGTAGAGTGGAGGTTGGCAGCTGTTTCATCTGCCACTACATTTAGTTTGTGCAAAATGAGGCAGTATTTGCTTGTTTTTTTTTTGTTAGAATGATATTGGCAATCCTACATGACAGAATGGCCAGGTACACTATGTGGCAGTAATAGTTTGTAATTTCATGGTTATAATGTGGTCTGTCTTAAGTAAATCTACATTTAAATAAAAGCAGTATATCATTTTGTGTTGGTGCTGATTTTTATTTATTTTTTTTAACTGCTGAAGGGGAGGGGCTTGTTGCTATTATGCTCCTTTCCTCCAAACCCCCACTGCTGGGGAGAAACACTGAAGAGCACAGTGACTTTAGTTTTTTTTGGGGGGGAGGGGGTATCCTGCCTGTGACACTTCAGTTTAAATTCAAAAGATTTCAGGTGGTCAAGTACTGCCCAATTTTGTGTTTGTGTCTCAAGTTATCCTAATTGCAGAGTAATCAGTGTCTCTGACTTTGTCATGTAAATTCATCACAGATCAATTGTGAAGGGATTAAGACAAATGTCAACACTTGGCAATTTATGCCTGACAGAATGTCATCCAGTACAATTTGGCAGAACTGTGAGCTAATGACTAACATTTGAATTTGTTTGAAGTCTGCCTCAGAGTGAGCCATGCTATTAAAGTGTCATGTTAGTGTTTGGGAGGGGAGCAGCTTGTGTTTAATTTTTCATGATGGAGGCCTAGTCCACTGTGTAAAGACTGTCCTAGAAGGGCCAAATAATGTCTGTACTCTTGGTCACCACTGCTACTGTTCACAATGATTTCTATTTAGCAGTCTAAGTCACCAAGAACCATTTTAAGCAGGAGTGCCTCAAGATACAAACATCAATCTGTCCTTCTGTGGATCTGTGTACTAGCTAATCCATTTTAGTTAATATTTTCCCCTGCTGTTTTTCTGCAAATGATTATTGTTTGGCTATCATTTTGTAATTTCTGGGTAACAAATCTGTGCCATGCCAATCTGGTTCCGATTCCGTCTGACC
This sequence comes from Neoceratodus forsteri, assembly GCA_016271365.2. Classification (NCBI taxonomy): domain Eukaryota; kingdom Metazoa; phylum Chordata; order Ceratodontiformes; family Ceratodontidae; genus Neoceratodus; species Neoceratodus forsteri. The sequence continues at coordinate 1,633,780,844 of CM028130.1, read as the reverse complement.
CACTCGCTACAAACCAAGAGGGAGCAGGGTAACTTTATAGAAATATTCAAGTTTCTCAGAGATGAACAGGGTATGACTGCCAGCAGCTCTTCAAGTGTTGCAAGGGGTCCACCACAAGAGGACCTGATGATACAAAGCTGATGGTGGTGGGGGTCAGAAAGGATGTGAATACTTTTCTTCATGAAAAGAGTGGGGGCCGGGTGGAATGGCTCGCCCATGTAGGTGGTGGAAATGAACACCATGGAAGGCTTCAAGAGGGGATGGGAGTCCCATTGTGGGACTCCCCGGCAATAAAACATTTATTTTTAAAACCAGTTTGTGTGTGCATTTTTCTTTATTTGGATTTGTTTTCGGTGGTGCCGGGCTAGTGGCTGAAAAAGTTGGTTTCAACCCCTGATGTTCCTTATTATGGCATACTTTGTGTGAAACCCACCAATATATATATATATATATATATATATACATATATATAGCAAGCCTATATCCTCACTCCCCAAAACACCCAAACCAAAAGACTTCACTTTGCCTGTTTGTTGTGTTTGGAGGGGTGGGAGGTTGTTTGGATTGCTGTGTTGCTTTATTTGTGTTAACATCAGTTTTCTTGTAAACTGTCTTTATTGGTGGGGTAGGCTGGGGTGACGTGACACTGTGTTTACAGTTGGGCCTATCTCTGGATTCTGGCCACTGCATTGTTACTTCTGTGTGTTTAATAAATAAGATGATGTGCTTTGCTGCCTTGTTTGGGGTGAGTGTATATGGGGGGGGGGCTTCTGCTGTGCTGCATTCATTGGTTCTGCATCCTAAAACAGTGCTTTCTGCTGATATTGATTGTTGTGCCCTTTAGTAATGTCTCGCATAAACATTCCGTTTCTGCATCTTGCAATCATCCAATGCCTGTGACTACATATAATTCTGGATCCCACTTGTGTCCATGGTATGATCTTTCCTTCATCTGACTGCATATTAGCAAGTTGTAGAACTCCTTTGTGCGCACTTCTGCCACATGGATTTCTTAAAGAGATTGAGTATTATGTTGTTCCTGCTCCTCAATGTGTTTCCGTTGTGGCACTTTATTTTTTCTGTTCATACTGTGCAACAGAACTTTCATTCTGTTTTTTCTTGTTCCTTCAAGTGTCTCAAGGCTGTGGTGTGCCATTTTAATGATCTTATTGCTGCTAATCATATTTCTAGATTTTTTTTTACTTCTTTTGTTTTGTTTTTTTGTGCCCACTATTCAGGGCCACTATTCAGAAAGTATCTCGGTTGGTGTACACTGCAAAGAAACATGGCGCATCCGGCTAAAAAAAGAAAGATTGCTGATGAGAACCGGACATTTCAAGATGACTGGTTTGATTATGGCTTCATCGGTAGGAAAGGACTGCCATTCTGCGTGATTTGTCGAGAGTCTCTTGCCAGAAACAAGAAATCGAATGTGCAGCGTCACTTCACGACAAAACATGCAACATTTGCAACTAAATACCCTGAAAGACAAGCACGAAGGAAGGTCTTTGAGGAGTTGGAAAAGAAACTGGGGAAGGAGCAAACTGTGCTGACATCATGGTCGTCATCTGCAAATCATCTCACAACAGCCAGCTTCATTGGAGCTTTGCAGGTGGTTCGTGCAGGGAAGCCTTTCACGGATGGAGAATTTTTGAAAGACAAGTTTCTTGAAATGGCTCCGTATTTGTTTGCAGAATTCCGGGAAAAAGACAAAATTGTTCGCCAGATTACAGATTTGCCAATGTCTGCCAAGACTGTGAAGGATCGTGCACACAAAATGATGCAGGATGTGGATTCTCAGGTAGTGAAAGATATTGTATCATCTTCATATTCTACTTTAGCACTTGATGAATCCACAGATGTCAAGGACACAGCACAACTGGCAATAATGGTTCGTTTTGTTTGTGGGTCCGGAGTAAAAGAGGAACTAGTGAGCATTTGCCCCCTGAAGCAACAAACCAGAGGAGAGGACCTCTTCAATGCTCTCTGTGAGTATTTTCAGAAGGAGAACCTGCCCCTTGACAAAATAGTGAGTATTTGTACTGATGGAGCCCCCAGCATGACTGGACGTCATAAAGGACTTGTAAAGCTGCTCAAGGAGAAACTGCAACAGTCAATTATTATTTTTCATTGCATTCTTCACCAGGAGTCACTGTGTGCCCAGTCCCTTGGAAAGGAGATGGCAGATGTTATGACACTGGTCGTGAAAATTGTAAACACTATTCTTGCCAGGGCTCTGAACCATCGTCAGTTCAGACACCTTCTGGAAGAGCTGGATTCACAATATTCTGACCTACTGATATACAACAATGTTCGTTGGCTTCTCCTGGGGTCCTGAAACGATTTGCAGACTGCTTGACTGAAATTAAGCAGTTTTACATGAGAAAGGCATTGTGCAAGAAGAACTGTCAAACAGCTTTTGGCTCCAGAAGTTTTACTTCTTGGTTGATCTGACTGGACACTTGAACAGACTGAATATTGGCTGCAAGGAAGCGTAATACTGTGTTCTCCTGTGTGAACAGGTTCTGACATTCTCGCTAAAACTGAAAGTGTTCCAGAATGACTTAAAAAGAGGAACACTATATCACTTTGAATACCTCTCAGAATTTAAAATGGACAACGAGACACAAGAACCCAGCTTCACTATGAACACTGCAATGCTTGGAGGAAGCCATCAATGGCTAATCAGAAACTTCAGTCACAGATTTAATGACTTCAGAAAATATGTACCAACCTTCCGTTTATGACCCAGCCAGATCAGTCAAATCTTGAAGAAATGCAGCTGGACCATTTTAACATCCCCATTGCTGACTTGAGATGGAAGTGGTTGAATTCAAAGAGTCGACATTTGGACAGATAAATTTAGACAGCTAAATGAAGATCTAGAACATCTGGAAAGACGTAGGGCAGAGCTAGCAGCAGACACAAGTGGGCTGAGATGGAAGGCTGCCAAAGACAGATGAGCTCATCTTCCAAGTTTGGATGGCACTCCTGATAACTTCAAGACAATGAAGCACCTTGCTTTTGGCATGCTGTCAGTTTTTGGTTCCACCTATCTGTGTGAACAAGTATTCTCACACATGAACTGTATTAAAAACAAATTCCGCTCTCAGCTCACTGATGGATCATTGGATGTCTGTACTCGATTAAAACTAACCAGCTATGAGCCAAATATAGAAAAGCTGAGCAAAGGGATGCAAGGCCAGAAACTGCACTAATAAAAAGTACTGAGTTGAACAGTGATGTCTGTGTTTTGGGGAAAAGGTGTGAAAATGTGTGTGTTTTTGGGAAGCCTGCCTTTATTAATTGGCACTGAAAAGTGGTGACAGAGCAGTACTGGTTGTATCTTGAGAAGATGCTTTGTAATAGCAAGCAGTTTGTGCAATGGAACAGAAAAGATGCGACTTGACAAGTACTGCAGAGAGGATTTTCTTGTAGACAGCAGTTCATGCATTGGTACAGAGAACTGGTGGCTGAGCAATACTGGTTGTACTTTGTAGAGGGATGTTGACAATTCAGCAGCTTGTGCATGGGCACAGAGGTGAATTCTGGTTATTCAAAGTACTTTTACAAAATACAAACCTGGTACCCGAACAGCACTGGTCTGATCATGGGAAGAGGGTTCAGCAATTTATTTATTTATTCACCAGAAATGGTAACTATTTGCACAGCAAATGTATGTATTCAATAAACACAGCACATTCATTTGCACAGAATTTATTTATTGCTCAAGAAACAGTGAACTCATTTGCACAGAAAATGTATTCAATAAAAAACTAAATTCCTCTTAATGTAGCAGTCTGTGTTCTTTTAACAAAGTAACATACATTTTTGCATTAAATGACATGTTTTGAGAATGTCTGGCACGTATATGTGCATGTTAGTCATGACCACATTTTTGAATGGCTCTTTTGCGGTCGGCCATTTTTTGGTCATTGGTCATGCGGCTCCCAGGCCCAAAAAGGTTGCAGACCCCTGGCCTAGTATGAAGTGTGAAAACAGACTAAGGCAGCTGCATGCATCTCTAACAGCTACATGAAAAGAGTTGTCTGTTGACATGGAAACAAACTTTAGAAGATATGAGGGTGTAGTTTTCCTTTATTAGTCATGAGCTCATAAGCTTGTTATCTGGGCTGCAGAAGATGACATCACTGGAACTGCTACAAAGGATCAAGGTAGGAAATAGGTGTGCTCAAATGGAGAAAGGGTCCAGTGCCATTCAGGAGCTACTAATCCCTGAACTTGAACAGTTCACAGAAAAAGAAGCCAGGCAGTCGCACTAGAGGATCAGTACTTGAAATAGAGCTATTACACAATTTGAAATGGGTGAAGAAGGGAACATTTGCTCACCATATTAATTTGCAGATTTAGCACAATATATGTAAAGTGAATTTTTAAGCCAATAGCACAAATTTACGAATTCCTCCATGGAAGTGAATTTGGTGATTTTCCTGGAACTTCTTTGGCAAATTAAAACTTCACAATATCTCCTATACAATTTCAAAAGGCAGAGAGATAAGGGATCGAGACTACATAGTATAATCCATTAATGGTGACCAGTCAGTGATCATTAGACACCCTGTTGCTTGACTGTAGTCTTCAACACAGGGTGCCTCATGATGAAGACTACAGTCGAAGCGCCAGGGAATCTAGTGGTCACTGATTGATTCTCTCATACTTTATACTGTGTAGCCCTTGATCTTCACTAATAAAAGAAAATTGCTTTGAAATTGTGTAAGAGCTCTTTATCAACAACTAATCCTCTATTGCAAGTGCCTGGCTCTTTATGTTGTGAACTGTTGCATAGGAGCCTGCAGTAGTGCAAGCACCATGTGATTCATAATAGGCAGAGAGCACACACTATCTACTTTTAAAAGCACAGTCATCCAGTATACAGAAGTTAGTCTGTTCCTGGATTCGCAGGGCTATACTATCTTGTGTGGCCCCTTGATGTCTTGACTTGAAATCAGAAGAACACAGGTTCAAACCCTACTCCAGCCAAATAATAACTGTGTGACCTTGGGCAAGTCATTTAGCCTGCCAGTACTCCAGACCAGCGAGGTTTAGAAAGAACAGACTCATGGTACACTCTAGACAGTATGTTACACCTCAGCTTGACTGTTCTGGGTGAATAATTTCTAAATAAAAACAAATAAACCTTTGCACCACATACTTTCTCTTCTTGTGCTACTATGTATGCATGTAAGCAACCTGTACAATTGCCATTTTGTGACAGTACTGCATCCTGGTGCATTTCTGTGCTATTTAAAGTGTGCTTAAGAATCCACTTATTTAGCACAATAGGAACATTGTGCTATTTGCTTTGTGAATGCTGTGCTACAGTGATCTGGATGGAAGGGTGTTTGCTGTACTGATCATGGCCATGTCAGTGATAATAATTCCATTTGCAGCAGTTTTTTTGTGCTGCAGTCTTTTTTCCTTGTGAATTGTACCACATGTGCATGTTTTGTTACTGTGTCAGCACTGCATGTTGTGTTTTTGTTCTTTGTGGCAGTGGTGTCTTGCCCTGTTATCCTTCACCTAATGGACTCATGCAGTTATCATGTGCTACTTCCAAAGTGTTTAGCTGGAGTCCTGATGTGTAACTTGGTACTGTTTCTTTCAAAAGCTTTTTCCTATATCAGGAGATATGAAATAGTACATGCTACATGAAGTAGCATGCATTTACTGTGTAATACTGCATGTATGATTCTAGCCCATTGTAATGTACATAATGCAATCTTCCTTTCACTAAGGCACCCAGTCCACTACAACCAAATGCACTACATGAGACATTCATTACAGTTGGACATAGTAGACTCAGTGCCAGAGGCTCAGTACTGTAGGTAGCAAACTCACCTCTGGGCTGGAAGATCAGAAGGTCATGGGTTCTAGCCCACACCTGGTACTTGGGTTATACCCATAACTGACAGTGCAGTATGAGGGATTGCTACATTGCTGAGGTGCCATCATTTGGATGAAACATTAAGCCAAGGGACCTTCTGGCCATCTGTGGTAGCTGTCCAGGTGAAAGTTAAAGAACCCATAGCACTTATGAAAGAAGAATAGGGGAATTCTTATTGTAAGAAAAACATCATACAAACTCAAAAGACATCATTACATCAAAATCCAATTATGTAGTGAAGAAAAATGCAGGGAAGAAAATGAAAGAGAAACACATTTATGGCAGAATAATATGAACAAAATATGAAAAAATATATTCAATGCAATATACATAGATAGCTAGATAGATAGATAGATAGATAGATAGATAGATAGATAGATACAAATTCCCTGTATCTCAATCTTGCTCCATACCATATTCATGAAACTATTAACTTCCGACAATGTTTCCATCAAGAATGGAATTTTTTGCAAGAAAACACCATTTTTCTTTCTAACATTTTTATAGAGTCTATGATGAAGGTTAAACATTTTTGGCATGTAACCTGCTTCTTCGGCAAAGTAAAGCCATAATGTGTTTGCCAAATATAATATTTTATGATCGAGAATATTGCAGTTATGGACATAGGCATAGTTTAAACTATGATACTTTTGGCATAGTGTCCCCACACCTGAGAAAGAATATCCAGCAGCAAAGCTTGGAATGACAAAAAGGAAAACAGGGGCTCCTGCCAATTTAGTGCAAACTAATTCAGAAAAACCTATGACATAAGGTCAGTCAAACAAATCATCTGAGTTCCTGGTGTAGAGATGTAGCCTGGTGCTGAGCAGTTTCTCTCCTCCACTTTTTATGTTTGTAAGAATTTCGACTTGCTGATGAGCCAAAATACATCCCACTTTGGTGCAGGCAATTTCCTGTTGGATAAATGGTCTATGTCATTCTTTTCCTGCCAAGTGGGGTAGAATTTAAACTTCACTGCAGTTTGAAAGGCACATAGCAGTATTGTCTCAAACAGGTTTTCATTGGAAGGGTTTCTAATTGGTTCAACGTTAGCATCCATTCACTTAGTTTAACTAAAGCCATTTGAAGATACTGTGGAAACCTTGTACCCTGTCCAACCTCAGGTGTCCTTATGTGATCTTGTCACCAAGAAGAAAGATAAAGTTCCAACCAATATGGAAACAAGAGTATTCGATTTTATTGTCTTGTCTAACTACTGGAGTTACATAAAAAAATATACAATAATAAAAAACAACCGGACTGAACACATGTACCCCCTTTGTTAATACACATATATGTAATACCCTTCTTAACTGAGTTTAGCAGCATGCCCCCCCCCACAAACTGAACAAAAAAAATAGGCTACACTGTTTTGCCTTTAACCTAACAGGGAGCTGGTACCTACCAAATAAAGAAAAGTGGGCTATGTAGTGATTAGATAAAACACTCTCTTTTTCTCAGGTACTTTCCAGGTTTCCCATTGTGTTACTTTTACTGTTGCCACTTGAAAATAGTAGATGCCATTGTTTGATCTGTGCTGCAAAGTGAACCCCTAATATTTTTACATCCGAACCATTCACAGTTACCCCAGTTATTTTTGTACCATGTCTCTTTTATACCAATATCCATTCATTTGCTTTTGGAATAGTTTATTATTCATCCAGATACCACTGAAAAAGCCTACAGATCATCGTGCACTATCTGATCACACTCTCTAGCTGGTAAAAAAAAACAGATGTCATCTGTATATGCTCATATTATAATTGTAGGGGCTCCCAGATATGGTATAAAGCCCTGTTTTTGCTCCTGTAAGATTAACTTCCTTTCTAGATTGAAACATAGAAATTGTTAGCAGATAAGGACTGCCTGGCCTATCTACTCTGCCTGTAAACCCTTGTACTGGATTACTGCAACAAACAAAGGGCACTATGCATGTCCACATGCAATGAACACATGAAAGAGATGTATCCATGGTGCAGAGGTGCACGGCGTGCAGGGCACCCTCAAAACACTGTGCGCACAACTGCCCATGCAGGATGCACAGACCTAGGGGGTGGGACCACAGGGTCTGTGTAGCGAAATGTGCAGAATGCACAGGTGGGTCTAGAATATGCAGCACTGCTCCTTGACCCCACCATTTTTATTTATGCATTTATTTATTTATTAAAAGTTTTTACCAGGAAGGTGTGCTGAGCAGTCTACCACTTGATTCTAGATGTGACCTGTGGGTTGGAGAGCAAGGTAGTCTATCACAGAATAAAATGCATCACCAATGACAAAATACAGCACATTTTGTACAACTAATACAGCAGGAGAGTCAATTACAAATAACAATTACATTTTGTGAGATGCAGTCAAGTGTGAGAGCAAGGGAGACAGCACAGAATATAAAACATCAGCATGTGACACATTGGTAATGCATAGTACAGCACTTAATACCAAGATACAGCATGATGTATAATAAATACCTTACTACCAAGGATACTGCCAGATGTAGTGAATAAGTCTAGTTCAATATTGCTGGACCAGAGTAGCACACCGACTGTGGGGGCTGCTATCCTTGACTTGCCTGGATGTGAAACTCCAAATCTAAGTGCATGCACAAGAGGTGCAGAAATGGGCTCTGAGGAGGGAGTTGAGTTGGTAGACTTAGTTTGTATGCTGAATGTCCAGTGGAAGAGAATTCCAGTCTTGGCATGCAGTATGAGAATGCTGTCTGACCTGCTGAGGTGGCCATGCGAGGGATACTGAAGGAATGGCTGTCAAAGTTTCTGTGGGAAAGCAAAGGTAGGGGAGGTGAGGACAGGACCCTAGAGAGGTACGGGGCAGGGACTGGGTCTAGAACTTGGCCATGAACCTGGCACAGTGGAACAGCTACCTGTCCTGCAGTGAGGGGAGGTGCAAGGTCTGATAGAGGATGCCATGGTGTGTGGAAGGAGAACAGTCAAGGATGAATTGACACAAGGAGTGGAAAAGGGTGTCCAGTTTAGTTAGGGTAGTCTTTGGTGTGGCACTTTAGACTACATCTCCATAGTCAAAGATTGGGAGGATCATATTCTGTACAATCTCCTGTCATGCTGGTAGTGGTATGCAACTGCTGTTCCGGTACAGGGCCCCTAGCTTGGGATGAAGCTTCTTGTGGAGGTGTTGATTGAGCCAAACACTGAGGTATCTAAAGGAGGAGCAAGGCTCCAGCTTTGTTCCATCTAGGGTGTGGAAGGTGGGTAGGGAGGGGAGCAGATATAGTCTCTGCCTTGTGTCAAAGGTCATGGAGACTGTTTTCTTGGCATTCAGGAATAGCTGATTTGAGTGAGACCAGAGCTGGACTTCACTGAAGTTATGCTGTAGTCTGGATGCCATATCAGAAGTAGAAGGGTGGATGTATATAGGACTGTGTCATCTGCATACATGTGAATGCATGTGTGTGGGCAGGCAGAGGGCAGGTCATTGAGGAAAATGGAGAACAGTAGTGGCCCCAGGACTGAGCCTTGGGGTACCCCAGTTGAGGTGGAGAGGGGAGAAGAGATGGAGTTGCCAATCCTGACAGATTGGGTCGGGCCCACCAGGTAGGAGTGGAACCGATTGATTGCTTTGCTGGAGAGCCCAGCCAGGGAAAGTTTGACAAGGAGGAGAGGGTGTGAAACCATTTCAGAGGCCTTAACAAGGTTGGCAGAGATGGCTGAGGTAATGTGGGCATGATCCATACCACTGAGGATGGCATTGGTGAGCCTTAGGAGGGATGCGGTGGTGGAGTGGGACTTCCTAAACCCAGACTGGTATGGAGTGAAGAAGGAGGTAAATTCAAGGAAGGAGGTGAGCTGGGAAATGACTAGGCATGCCTGCCCATATATGGGCATGCACCCTGCCCCATGCGCCAATATGGAGTGAATGCCATCCAGCACACAAATGTTGCCACAATGGCGGAGAGAGGCAGAAGTGTGGAATGCACCCCCCAAAACACTGACACAGGCTGAGAGAACAGGCCACACAGTCAGACATGCATGCAGTAGTGGCCGCAGCCATGACAGAGCCTGACCACAGGCCCCCAGCTTCACTGGTGCACAGGTGGAGGCCATGGTGAGTGGTATCCATGTCCACTATGGCAAACTGTACAGGGCACAGGCTCTGATGACCACTATCAAATTCAAGGCACAGCTGTGGCTTAACATTCAGGCCACCTTCAATGCTGCCAGACCAAAGGCCAGGACTCTCTCCATGATCAAACACAAATGGAGGGACCTGTTGCTGTGAAGTGGAAGGTGGCAACAGGAGCATGGGCATGACAGGGTACCAGTGGCAGCTCACCCTCTATGGACAGCCAGCTAACTCCCATGGAGCAGATGGTGGCAGACATGCTGATGGCCGTCAGCATCCATGGCGAGGCTGACAGCATGGACATCATGGCAGGTAGGCATGCACACACCAGGCATGGGTACCCCAAGGGAGCGGGGCACAGGGATGGTATAATGCTCATGCCTTGCATCCACAGACACAGCCATGGACAGATGCACTCTTTATTGCATAGGTTGAATATTCACCTGAAGTCTATCTGAACTACAGAATGTTGATTGGGGAGCTAAGAGCAGCCTGCTGTGCTGGAGATTGGGTTTGGCACATGTTGCTGGGCTTTCAGTGGAGACTTAGGTTAACTTATTGAGCCTGGGAAGGGGGCAAAATGCTTGGCTGGGGGAGTGCTGGTGACATTTGGGAAAGGGGGATGGCATGCAACTTGCTAAACTGGAAGAAATGTGGTAGTAGGATCATAAATCCTGTTACAAAACACCCACAAAATGCACCATAAAGCACCAAAACACAGAACGTTTACGGGGCATGGGCAGCCAGACTAGCGATGAGCAAGGCGGAAAAAATTACTTTGTGAATTAATTTGCTGAAGTGACAAATTCTCAAAGTGCCTATTATTTAAGTCCTAAGACTTTGCCATGACTTCACCTGACTTTGCCTGCAAAGTGACTCTTCCTCAAGAAAACACATTGGAAACACAGAAACATAGGCTTTAACAGCAAGTGGACCACCCGCCACCCGCCCACCTAGCCTGCCAATCTGTCATTCACGACATTGCAAAATGATGACGTGGACAATTTGTGAAGTTTTGCACTTGGTCCACCTAGCCTGCCAATCTGTCACACACGACATTGCAAAATGATGACGTGGACAATTTGTGAAGTTTTGTACTTGGTCCACTTAGCTCTGCCAATCTGTCATTACGACATTGCAAAATGATGAGCGTGACAATTTGTGAAGTTTTGCACTTGGTCCACCTAGCCTGCCAATCTGTCATTACGACATTGCAAAATGATGACGTGGACAATTTGTGAAGTTTTGCACTTGGTCCACCTAGCTCGCACAATCTGTCATTATGACATTGCAAATGATGACGTGGACAATTTGTGAAGTTTTGCACTTGGTCCACCTAGCCTGCCAATCTGTTATTACGACATTGCAAAATGATGACGTGGACAATTTGTGAAGTTTTGCACTTGGTCCACCTAGCCTGCCAATCTGTTATTACAACATTGCAAAATGATGACGTGGACAATTTGTGAAGTTTTGCACTTGGTCCACCTAGCCTGCCAATCTGTCATTACAACATTGCAAAATGATGACGTGGACAATTTGTGAAGTTTTGCACTTGGTCCACCTAGCCTGCCAATCTGTCATTACGACATTGCAAAATGATGACGTGGACAATTTGTGAAGTTTTGCACTTGGTCCACCTAGCCTGCCAATCTGTTATTACGACATTGCAAAATGATGACGTGGACAATTTGTGAAGTTTTGCACTTGGTCCACCTAGCCTGCCAATCTGTCATTACGACATTGCAAAATGATGACGTGGACAATTTGTGAAGTTTTGCACTTGGTCCACCTAGCCTGCCAATCTGTCATTATGACATTGCAAAATGATGACGTGGACAATTTGTGAAGTTTTGCACTTGGTCCACCTAGCCTGCCAATCTGTCATTACAACATTGCAAAATGATGACGTGGACAATTTGTGAAGTTTTGCACTTGGTCCACCTAGCCTGCCCATTTGTTATTATGATGTTGTGAAATGGTGAAGTGTGTAATTCGGGAAGTTTTTCACAAAGGCAGATTCTGCAGCTTTGCTGGAACTCAACAGCACAGTAAAACAGACTATTGGCCCATAGTTTACATTTGGGAAACCTGTGCATACAATTTTTATAGGCTGGTTACTTCACCAGGTGCACAGAGCAGTATGCATCATTTAACCCTGCCGCAGAAATCATGTTCTAAAAGTTTGTATCACAAAAAATTTTCCGTTTTCTTTTAACTTCCTGAAAAAGAGCACAGTTAAAATCACCACCTAAAAGCACACCACTGGACATGTGTAAGAATGGTTGTATCATTAAATAGTTATATCAAGAAAGCTTTGGTTTGAAGGGCATAAAAGCAGAAAAAAGCTGACACCAATGACCCTGTAGGGTGGCATCTAGCACCAGTGCTCTTTCAGGGAGTACTATATGTCCACTAGATGAGATATTTTTTCAGGTCAACCAACAGAATGAAATTCCCACCCCATCACATGTATTTTCACCCACTGACCAATGAGAATTACCTAAAACCCACTGGCACTGCGCATGTGAAGTATCATAGAAGGTGGTAAGTCTTGTGCCCTGCAGTAAAAACACTTTTCCCCAGGGCAGACTGCAGAAGAGAAAATGTAAATGCAAGGTACTATAATACCAGTGTTAGAATACCTTAACTTCACCCTGAATTTCCACCCCCACCCCCAGTCCATATCTGCTCCCTGTTGATAACTAGTGTACGTTTTCTAAGAACCTCACATCTTTGGTGTAACTAGTATGTGATGTCTCACATGCTGACCCCTTCATTATGGAAAAGAATAGCTTTCCCCTTACTATATATGCAGGTTTGGTCTGCAGAATAGTGGTAAATTGGAAGAGAGATGAGTATCTTTCGGGGTATTGTATTGGTCCCAGATAGAGGCCACATCCTTTAAACTATTATCAAAAGTAGAGCCTCAGATACACAGATTAAGGTATAAACTTCATTGAGTCCTTTAATAAAGTTCTTGCAATGTATTCTCTGTTGGGGATAACTATAGGCTACCTTTTTGTACAGCCTGACTCCATTTCTTCTTTGTTCCAGATTATCTTGTGCTACAATTAAATGTAACACTTTGAATATAGATATTCTGGCCCTCTGTTGATTAAGACCAGTTTGTTCCTGTGTGGAAGACTGCCTCAAACCCTGAGTCAACCATGAATCATAGAATCATAGAAGCTTGACAGCAGAAAAGCACGATACTGGCCAATCTAGTCTGCCCTTTTTTTTCCCCTACTCCTCCCCCTCCCTGCCAGCCCCCTCCCTCCCCGATGCTCAACCCCATATGCTTGTCCCATGCTCTCTTGAATTCTTCCACCAATTTAACCCCCACCACTCTGTCTGGTAGTCTGTTCCAGGGCTCAACCACCCTCTCTGTGAAGACGTGCCCTCTCACATTGCCCCTGTATATTTTTTCTTGCAGTCTGAGGCTGTGCCTTCTAGTTTTGATCCCCCTCCTTCCTTTTAAGTAAACACTCTTCTCCCACTTTATTGAGCCTTGAAGCCTTGTCTCCATACTGATTGCTGGATATAGCCTAGTAAAAGTAATAACATTGTCTCTTGAGGGCCCAACAACTGGAGTTTCTACATTTGTGAGATTTTCACACTTTCTTGTGCAATAATTGAATCCTCTTTATCCAACACAGGCAGTACAGACTGCTGGTTATCTTGTTTTGCAAAGCAGAAGGGGAGTCTACCTGAGGGCTTGCTGGCCTGGTGGCGTTGAGGGCTGAGATGTTGGACTACACACCTCATGCCACACTGGTGACCCAGGTTCAGGAGCAGCCTTGGGCTGTTGGGGGTCAGTAAGGGGAAGGAGGATGGGTGTCCTATGGACTGCTCTCTCCTTTGGGAGGGTGGGGTGGGAGGATTGCTAAGACACTGACCTCTGGTGGTGGCTGGGGGCAGGTGTGGCTTGGCAATCAGACTGTGAGCTGGCACAGGCAGGTGTCGGGCATGCTGTAGGCATTCTGTGCACAGCAGCTTGCATGATTGTGCATGCCTGTGCGGGGAATGGGGTCCAAAACAAGAAATCCTCAGGCGTGATCACAGCCAAGTCCATTGGCACCACAACAGTCCTACTCAAGCTAGGTCCCCTCCAGCCCCTGGCCTCCGGGTTTCTGCAGTGCGTGGGATAAATCCCTGCTGCAAAACAACCTGGGATGGTAGGGCAAAAGGGTTGGAGCTCTGACTGGGACAGCAACTGAGGCAAGGAAGCCAGAAAAATGAGGGGTGCAAAGGAACCCCCTCCAGCTGAGGAGGTACAAAGCATAGAAGAAAAAAATCTACCTGAGGGCTTGGGAGGATGCTTAGACCATGTCAGTGGTCTCCAGCCACCTAGAAATTGAACCCCAGTTGCTTAAGCAACAGCCTTAACCATATCATCTAGAAGCAGTCTGACCCATGAGGTCAGAGTCCCTCCCTCCTTCTCTGAGATATTATTCCATTAAAACCCCTAGACGCAAGAGGTGGGGTTGGAGGTCAGCCCAGTGCCGTCTGGTAGAATGAATGCTTGTGACTATTGTGTCTGCCTTTAAAATTGCCAATGTGCAGGCAGGAATTATAATCTAAAGAGCCTGTGTATAGCCCTTACATGCATGCCAGAGCAGGAGTAGAGAAGATAAGGGTTACAAATATGGGGTCTGTTGTCCGGGATTCGATTAAGGCATGGGAAAAAAAAGCAAGTTTAAACCAATGCAGTACCTTAGAGATGTTTAGGAAGGCAAAAGTGCTTTCAGCAGTTTGGAGCTGCCAGTCAACAGTAAGACCATGTGAGGAGACAAAATGGTGGACAGACTCATGTGGGAAAATAAGGTACATGCATAACGAATTACCATAGGAGGAAGCTGATTGGAGGAATGGCTAATGAGTTTCAAACAGTAGAAAAGGAGGTCAGGTGGCTTCTGAGTAGAGTGCAGAAGATTTTCAAGAGTGTGGAAGTGCTATTGGTACAGGAGAAAATCTGCTTGTTTGCTACACCAGATAGTGTGGAAACAAGTCGATGATTACTGCAGAAAAAGCAAATAAAGTAGTTTGCTGTTGGCAGAGGTCGAGTTTAGTAGAAGAATCATCAGATGTGCTGGAGTTCAGTGTGGTTATAGTGGAGCATGTTGGTGGAGAGACATGGTATGTGCAGGCGGATTTGTAGGCAAAACCGTTACTGTTCCTGAAGGACTGCTTAATTGGCTCTGGGGCATGGTAGAAGACAGTGGCTCAGGTGAGGTCTGTCTATTTTGTGAGCACAGGGGGAAGTGGAGTAATTAGACAGCCAATCTGCATTACATGTGCTTGTGGAAATACTGTGAGAGGACCTTCTTATTTGCAAAAGCAGGAAGAGGATCGTTGACCCCTGTGCCAGCATCTCAAGAGCAGTGGCAATGACCACCAGCTGTATCACATGCTTCCCCCACGCTAAGTGTATTGGCAACTATGGAGCCATTGGAAACATAGGAGGATGTGAAAGCCATTGTTTCAGAGGAACATACCAAGATGATGTCTGGGCCTAGCCATCTGCCCAGCCCGACACCATCGCTGAGTGGCCAAGAACCTTCCATTGGCTGAGGGAGGGACAGATGATTGACTCCTGGTTTGTGGAGTACTGCTGCAGGGTATGTGAGGTACAGACCTGGCAGCCAGTCACCCAAGGTGGAGGCAGAAAGCTCTTCAGGTGCAGGAAAATCTCCAGTGAAAGACCCCCCCCCCCCGGAGCAGAGTATAGTACCTAAATGGCTATCTAGAAAGCTAGAAGAAGCAAACCCTTTAAGATCTCTATATGCCACCCCATGGAGTAGCCTGCTCCCAGACAAAAAGAAGAGCCTGATGTGATTATTGAAGCTGTAGAGCCTGAATCTGCCTCAGACAGTGAGAGTAGAGGTGATCATAGGGAGATGCTGTCTATCTATCAACAACCCATGGAAGGGATCACAAGAATGTTTGAAGATGTGGTAATAGCGAAACACACTCTTAAACCATATGCTATGCTTATTTTAAGTGTACTGGAGAGTACACCCCTGCATCCAGAAGCTTGTGAGCAGTTGTTAGTGGACATGAACTCATGCCACTGTTTGGAGTTGAATGTGCTACACTATAGAGATGGAGTGTGGTTACCAAAAGGACAGGCCCCCAAACCTGCAATTAGATCCCTGCCAGAGTGCAGTCAAGTTGAACGTTGGTGCAGAAGGTATTTTCAAATTGAATTCCCAGGAATGAACTACCCTTATGTTAGTGAAAGAACTTTTTATTTTGTTTAACCAGGAGTAGCACACTAAGCTGAAAGCTTTTTTTTTTTTTTACAGGCATGACCTGGGAGCACAGGGAAGTTAAGTGACTTGCTCAGGGTCACACAGTATGTAAGTGGAAACTGTGGGATTCAAACCCAGGTCTGGTCTGCTGGATATCACGGGATTTGCAGCTCAGAACCTTAAACCACTGTTCTATACTGCCTCCCGGGACTCCTTGGGACTTAATGGAATGTTGCAGATCCAATTGGAATTTCTCAGGGGCAGTGGAGAAGGTGCACATGAAGAATCGCATTGATATCCATGATGCAGCCTACGACAGAGAAAAGGTGAAGTCCCTTGCGAGAGGGATGGTCATAGCCACTACCTGGGAAGGAATCACATTGTTCAAGACCTTTGCCCTAATACAGGAGAGAATGGGACATTGTATCAAATACTATGTGGTCCATCAGGGCAGCAGAGGTATGGAATGCACCAAGCCTGACTCAAGTTTTTATTTTGCCCCCAGGGATCCCCTGGCAAAATATAAAACTAACTCATGTACTGTAACCCCTTAAACATCTGTGCCCCCCGGTGCAGAAGACAGGCACCACAAAAACTGACACTGCTTTGAAATGTTCTTGTTGTTTGAGAAAGAAAAAAAAATAGAAGTTTCAATGTTGTGGACCACTCTTCAGCATGGACAGTAGCCTGATCAGCTCATGTTAAAGTAATGGACATTGCCAATGAAGAAAAAAAAGATAAGAGATTCTTTTTGAATTTTTTTCAAATTTTACCCAAAATTGTAACTTTTTTTACTCTGATGTAACCCTTTTATTTGTGATTTGCATAATATGTTAGATAGTTAGCACAGGAATGTGATGGGGGTACTGCTATTTTAATTCTGTGATATAGAAATGGTAAGTAGGGACCCCAGAGAAATTAAAGCACTCATCCTCCCCTCGGTGTAGCAAGCTGGGACTGCTGAACTTTAGAAACATTTCCAGGAACCCTCAGCAAAATGTTTATTCCCTGGACTATAAGGGATAGCATTTCCCTTTATGTTAAGTAGTGTAGACGGTAGGAAAATAGGTTATAGCATGTTTTAACCAAAGCAGTAGTTAAGCATTTCTGTGGGGGGAACAGCATGTTTAAATGTTTATTGGGATTTACTGTTAGAATATCCATACTGATAGTGCCAGGATAGCAGAAATGTGTACTAATTTAGTAGCTTTAGAAGGTACTAGTTAAATTATCACCCACCGGTGATGTTAGATCAGTTGCTGTAGAGTTAGATAGATAGGAATGTTGTGTTATTGCCTTTGTGCAACGTGTTGTTTGTTTGGAATGCCAAATAGGCCTGGGTGGGTACTGCTGAAAGGTCCATTCTAGGAAAGTTTAGGAGCCAGAAATTGGTAGGAGAGTCCCTAAGGGGGTGAGACAGGTGGGACATCAGTCTGTTGGACCTACAGCCAGTGTGGAACATCAGGTCAGGTGGCTATGCCCCTTAGTGGGTCTCAGGTTAGTTTCTTCAGCTGGGTGAACATTTGTCTAGGGTAGTTAGGTTGCTCCTTAGCAACCAGACTGGTGGACCCATGGGGGTGGTGGTTCCTGTGAGAGTGTGCATCATCTCAGGAAATACAGCTACCTGGATAGCCAGTGAAGGGCTTCCCTAGGAGGAAAAGCGTTTCTGTAGGGGTAAAGTGTAAGCCCCCTGCCATTGCAGGGAGCTTACTAAAGATGCCCTTTAAGGTGTCAAGAGTGTGCACACACCTGCTGGGGGTGTGTGTGCACACATTAGGACTGCGCACCTATCAGGCATGAGGGGAGTTGTCAGTTGAGAGACAGGAGAGAGAGAGAGAGAGATCAAGAGGGAGAAGCTGTGCGGTGGTTGTGTGGAGATGGGTGGACCAGCATGTGAAGGCCGACGAGGCCTGTGGTAGAGGGGGCTGTCAGCTTCTCTGCTCGATGTATGGCAGCAGAAGCATTGTACCACCCACCGGTGGGGCAGGAAAATGGGGATGCAGCAGTGAAAATAAGTTTTTGAGGATGCAGGGCATCTCCTCAGCCAGTCCGGAGAGATGGTGGTTGCCATAAGGGCCCAGGTATTCAGGTGGCAGCTGGATCGACTGCAGGGGTATGAAGTGACAGTTCCTATTCTTTGGGTTTCCTGTGTCCACCAGGTAAAGGCTGCTCTAATCATTGGCATCTCCTGCTATGTGCTTCGGAAGGTAGGCCCCCTCCCCGAGTCCTCCTGTCTTGGTCCGGGTGCAGGGATGCCTAGTAGTAAGGACATGCTTGGGGTTAAATTAAGAACTAGGTCCAGCCTTTCCCCATTTAAGAAATGAGCCACTGGGACAGTATAAAAATTGTAACCCACCCTGATTGGCAGGGAAAGCAGAGAAGGCTCTCAGGAAAAGTAAAGTGTGAGGTAATTTCCCTCAAGCTCTACCTAGCAAAGGAGAAACAGTGTTTAAAGAGTGTCAGCATATTTATTTGGGACAGTTGGAAAGGAAAACAAGCTAGGACCCCAATTGGTTCAAAGTATGCTGTTATAGCAGAGTCCCATGGCTAGGCAATGATTTTCACGCTGGAAGTTCAAATTCTCCAGTCTCCTGAAGTGTTGTGCCATGGCTGTGAACCATAGAAATGGAGGAAGAAAGTCAGTAAAGTGCACTAAACTGTAAATATGTTACCTCGAGTGAAAATATGGCTTGAACCTTTGAAAATAAAATGACTGCAGGTTGCATCAACAAAGTTGTGTGGATCTCGGATGTTTAAAATTGTATTGCATACACTGTGGTGTGTCCTAACATACTGTTTTCCAGGACTGAATTCATCTTTTGGACCCTATCTACCTGAGGGCTTGGAAGGAAGCTTAGACCATGTCGGTGATCTTCAGCTGCCTAGAAATCAATCCCTAGATGCTAAAGGTCAGTAACCGCCTTAACTGTATCATCTAGAAGCAGTTTGATCCATGGAGCCTCCTTCTCTGAAACTTTTTTCCATTAAACCCCTAGACATGAAGGGTGGGGGTCAGCCAGGTGCCGTCTTGTAGATCGAATACTTGTGACTGTTGTGTCTGCCTTTAAAATTATTGGTAATGTACTGGCAGGATTTATGATCTAAAGAGCCTGTGTATTACATGCATGCCAGTGCAGGAGTAGAGAAGATAAGGGTTACAGATGCATAATCCTTACAAGAAGCCAGATCATTTTAATAATAATAATAATAATATGCTTTATTTGTTATGCGTCTTTCAGGCATCAAGGCGCAGTACAATAAGAGAATAAAATCCAACAGATTCAGCCACATAATAAGTACAATTCAATAAATAGTACATCCATAAGATTTTTTCCCAGAGGAAAGATTTCAGAGCCTGTTTAAAACTCCCCATGGTCGTGCACTTCCTAATCCGACGGGGTAGAGAATTCAATGTACTTTTTTTTTTTGCTTTTTGTAAATATCTCAAAACCACATGCATGCATTTTAAAAAATGTTTTGTTGTAACAGTTAAGTCAGGATGCCTTCCTGGATAATTAAAGACAACAGAGTGCTATAGCTGACAGCTCATTCAGTGCCAGTGCCTAGTGCAAAAGCGGAGTTAGGAAAAGCAAAGGTAAAGACAATACCAGCTTTAAAAATCACTGTCTTATTGACTTAGAATTTTGGCAATGGATAGCTGGTGAATTCTATATGTTTGCTTGCAAGAAGAAATCATATGCCAAAAATGGCTTTAAATATGACTGGACTGAATTTACTCAGAGTCAGTTATCTAGTGTAAAGTTATCATGTTTGTGGGATCCTGCACTTAAGGGAGTCGATATTACCAATGATTACTCAACAGTATTTAAATTACAGAGAAGTAAAAGAGCTGCACTGGGAGCTGGGTGCTCAATGACAAAAATATTCACTATGAATCTAAAGTCATGGCACTCCTACACAAAGTAATGAAAAGGCAAAAAGTCCATTACTTAACCAGTTCCGCTGTTTTATTCAGCCACCACAACAGTGTACAGGCCTGGAGACTTCCAACACAGCTTCTAACGTTTTAAACAATCATGTTCTTTAATCATTAAAGAACATGATTATTTGAAACATTAGAAGCTGTGCTGGCTGTCTCCTGGCCTGTACACTGTTGTGGTTGCTGATTATAACAGTGGAACTGGACTTTTTGCCTTTTCATTACTTTGTGTATGAGTGCCATGAATTTCGATTCATAGGCCTGGATATTCAGAAATGCGCCAAAGGCTGGCGCAAGTGCGACACAGTGAAAATCTGATGCACCATGGCGCAACAGGAGCCATATTCAGAGGTTACACAGGTCAAACTGCACCAGCACAACCAGGCTGAATATGGCAGAGTTGCACTATGACGCAAACAGAGTTGCGTCATGGTGCAGAGTTGTGCCATGGTGCAAACAGCAATGCTCCAGCGCAACTGTGGGAGCAGAGCAGCAGAGCAATAGAGATGGGGCACGGCACAGAGAACAGGCCCAGGGACACAGCCATGGAAGCACAGTGACAGGCCACAGAAGGGCCTCCACCAGCAGGGCACAGCAGGGCACACACAGGAACCCAGACACTGGACCCCAGAATACAACAGTGGCACAGACAGCAGGTGACAGGAGGTGCCAACGGCCAATGAAGGGCCACCATGGGAGCCTCCCCACAGGCTGCTGGCTGTGCCCCCCCAGACCATAGCAGGTTACACCCAGGATGATGCAGCCAAGCACACACACACCACAGAGGCAGACATTAAGCCCACACAGTAGGCACTGAACGTGCCGGGTGGCAGGTAGAGTGGCAGACCACATGGGACAGGCCACACAGTGCCAAGCAGGGGCCCCAACACAGCATGCAGATAGTACCTGACGAATGACCATGGCTGTGTGCCACCACCACACACACAACCACCACACACCCCTGACAGCTGCCCCATGGGAACCCCAAGGCACAGCCACTGACCCAGGGGATGGACACCACCACAGTGGGACACACCACAGCACACAGCAGTGAACCACTGAAGCACAACATGTGCCCCTTCTCATGCACACCACATGGACAGACACTGGGTCACTGCAGCATGGTTCCTCACGCCACCTGCAAAGCAGACACAGACACAGGCAGGAAAGTCAGAAAAATATATTTTGACTCAAACTATGTACATAAAGTCAGGGGCTGGGAAAGGGTATGTACAGCAAGGGAAGGGGACAGGGAACAGGGACTTTACAGTGGGAGGGGAGACTGAAGGGGAAGGTACATCAGGGGAAACAGGGGAAAACCGGGGCAAAACTAATGGTGGCCCTGTCCGTCTGCCCTGGCGAAATGACGCTTCCTCCTCTCGGCTTGCAGCATCCTCCTGATCTGCACCTCCACCTACAGGGTTGATGAAGCCACAAGTAGTGTCTGGCACATCAGTCAGCTCAGCATCATCCTTGGCAATCTTCACCGCCGGATACCTATAACAAGAGACAGGACAGGTGATCAGTGCAATGTCCCAAGGAACCATGCCCACCCACGGTGTGCAATGGGCAGCGGGAACACACTCCCCTCGAGAGTCTGTAATGGCCACCCACAGGGGGGTGGACCAACACCAGCCAGCAACTAGGCACACCACAACATTGCACAGAGGTGGTCCCTGCCACACAATGGCCACACGACTGCACAATGACAGTCACATGGCACAGTGCACTGGCAGCACCACAGCAACAACAGTGGCAGCTGGGCGCATGCCCACCCCACCAACAGCTGACACACATATCTAATGGATGCGCCACAGTGGCATTTACCACGCACAGTGTGACACACACACAGCTGCCATGGCACAAGGCACAGGCAGCCATGCCCGCACCCATTGCCCCAGCCACCCCCCCATGTACAGTGCGAAAGATCAAAACAGTGCTTACCTTCCCCCTGCAGCCCTGCTGGTGCCGGTCCAGTGCCATCATGGCCCACTGCGCTCTGCTGTACTGCTGCAGCCCTGGCCCACCATTGGTCCTCCAGTCCTGGGAATGGAAAGAAGACAGGTGCACATCAGTAACTGACAACAGCAGCGGCCCCCCAACCCCTCTGCACAGTGTGTGCCCCTGCCCAACACATCCCACATGCCTGCACAGCTGCATCACAATGCAAGTGGAAGCTGACAATGCCACTCTATGATGTGCATGATGACAGTGTACCCCTCTGCAGGGCATGCCAGGCAGCCAAGCCAACACCACAGTACAGCACCAGGGCAGACATGCAACATGGGATGACTTACCTGGCTGTGGCACAGCCCCACACTTGGCGCATGCCTGAAGCCTCCTCAGGCTCTCTGAGTCCCACTGCATAAGGTCACCATAGCATTGCCAGCATTGCTCCCCAGTCCTGGCCACCACGGTCCTCTGCTCGAGGCTGGCAGCATTCCTCTGCCACACAATGCACCTGCCCAAAGAGTTGGGGGTGTGGGTCTCTACACAGGCCACTAGGTTAGCCAGCTCAACTTGTGTCCAGTTAGGGGCACATCTGCCTCTTCCCTGTGCCATGTTCACTATAGCGAATTCAGCGGCAAAAATGGCTGGAGGTGGCACACGTGTCCACAACATGTGCCTAATGCACAATGCGTGGGAGCATGCACAGTGCCCTCCCATCGCACAGTGCCAGAGATGCATGGAGTGGGCATGGCTAAGCAGGGTCACAGGGTCAGAGGTCTGACCCAGGAGTCAGGAGTTGCCTGCCATTGCACATGTGCGGCATAGGGCATGGTACCCCATGCGTGACCATGCGCTTATCTGGCCATGTGCATCAAGTGCAATGCCACTGCATCACTCTGTCCATGCATGGTGCGTGACTGACACCATCATACCCGTCTTTCGGATGAGACGTTACACCGAGGTCCCATCTGCCTGGATTGGTGGTAGTTCAGTTGGATGTTAAAGATCCCATGGCACTTATCAAAAAGAGTAGGGGTGTTTTATTAGAAAAGAACATATACAATAATATCTGTACAAGCATACAAAACAATAGATCAAATTAAAGCAAACAAAAAGGGATGTCAATATCAAAACCAAAACAGTGTGATCCTGCAGCTCCACAAATAGCTTACTACATAAACAAGAAATTCAAGTTATATATTAATTATTTGTATACATTTATCCTTCTTATTTATACTTAATGAAGTGTAAAAAACCTTTCCACCATTTTCGTAATGTCCTGTATTAACTCTTAAAGCATCTAAAGCATACATTTTTTCTAATTCCTTTATGATTAAGCTGCCCACAACAGAATAAGGAATCATCTTTTGATACAACACCCATTGTATTCTTGCTTGCCATAAATAGTACCTCAGGCAACCTAAAAAAAGAGTTAAAGTCTCTACGTGAAAACCCAGTGATATAGGGGTACTTTTCCCAAATATTAAAAACTCATATGACATCTTATGCATCCATCTATAACCCCATAAGTCAGCTAAGTAATTCCACAAACCTTTAGCATAAGAACATTCAATAAAAATGCGCCATTGTTTCAGTGTTTATACAATCCAAATAGGGACAGAGCCTTTCAGGTAATGCCTTATATTTTGCATTCCCTCTGACATTTAATTTTCCATAGAAAATTAACCATTGCGTTCCCACTGATTCTGAGGCATCCTAGAGTTATTTAATTGTGCAAGAGTAAAGGGATTAGTACAGAAGGACAATTTTTAAACCTGCCTCCTGAGGGTATAATGTGGTCATCAAGAGCTGATATAACCCTTGGCACTATGAGCCAGTACTGATTGTTTCTGCAATTTCCACTTATAAATTTTCTCTTGCTGCAGGCCTAAAATACTCAGGGATGTTCACATGATGGTTCAGTTTCGGAGGAAACAAATGCCAACTCTTGTAATATTTACCCAGTATTGTTAAATTCCATGTTACTTCAGCTCTTGATTCTTCTGTCAAACCCTCTTTTATTGTGTTTGAAATGAAAAAACATGTGCATAAACTACTGGGTCTATCATCCCTAACCCCCTTGAGTCTTTCTTAAATAAGTAAAACTCCTTTTGACTGGTTCAGGCGATTACCCCAAAGCATCTGAAAAATAAACTATAAACTTTAGTTTCAAATGCTGTTGGTAGAGGAAATATCATTGCTACAAACTGTATGGTGGGTAAAAGAAATTGTTTGATTATGTGGACTCTTTTTAATTTGGGTATCCTCCATTGTTTCCACCTTTTGACCTTACTTTGAGTTTTTCAATCACTCCTTCCCAATTTTCCTTGGGTATATTTTGAGAACCAAATTTAATCCCTAGGATTTTATTGCAGTCTTGGAAAATGAATTCTCCTGCTATGTATCTTCAAGGCCACTAGCCCCAATAAATAAGTCCTTTGTTTTCAGTATATTCAATTTTGCATTTGAGACTTTAGCAAAATCTTTAAAAGCAACCATAAAATGGGAAATCATAACTGAATCTTTGAAGTATAGTACTAGGTCATCTGCATAAGCCTGTACTTTTAACTGTAAAGACTATTATCCTTAAACCCAATGCCCTCCCAATTCTGTGCTACCCATACCTGACGTGAGAAAAGGATCTAGTGTAAGGTGTATAGAAGGGACTGAGCGGCATCCCTGTCGCACTCCCTGTGGTTATATAAACCCGCCTGCTACACAATCTTTCACAATAGGAAATGCCACTACTTTTTGTATATTTTCTCAATTAAATTTATCAAATGTTGTGGAATCCATAGTGCCTTAAAGTCAAGAATAGAAATGGTAAGTATACCCTATCAAAGGCTTTGTCCAAATCTGCTGCCACCAAACATCCTGTAATACTCCTATCTGCGTAGATGATCAATTACATCTCTAATCAGCATAAGGGCTGACAGAATCCTTCTATTAGGCAATCCACAGTATTGAAAAGGTGAGATGACTTTATCAGCATATGTACGTAATCTTTTATTTAAAATGCTAGCAAAATTTTGTAGTCAGAATTGAGGAGCGTAATTGGCCTCCAATTGGCTATATTATGTTTATCACCAACTTTGAATATATATGTCAATAATCTTCCGAAATGATGGAAAAATTATATCTTTTCGATAAAAACTGAAACAAAAGTTCCAAACACAGGCTAAATTCTTCTGGAAAGCTTTGTATAAATCATTAGTAAGGCCAATTCCTGGTGAAATGTTTGATTTCAAAGATTTAATAGTATGTAAAATTTCTGTGTGTGTTATGGGGCCCAGTTGTCCGACCTATATTCCATAGTACTGAGAACAGGTAACTGATTTAAATAGTCAACTATAGCTTCCATTTTGATGCCTTCCGATGGATTTAAAACATGGAAATAATCAACTATTACTGTTCGTAATTCCTCACCGTGAGTAGCCAAGCTCCCATCTGATCTCCTCAACCTTCCATTCTCATTGACTCCCGTAACTTTTTGCACATTTCAAAAGGATCTCCTATTGGTGACTTTTAACCCCATTAATTAAAATAACCTGCATCGCTTTACTTCTACTATATTGATACTCTCATTTATCTATTAGCACGGCAATTTGAGCTGAATAATCCCATTTTGACGAAGTACGCTATAAGTTAGTAGTCTCTGTAATTGCTGCCTGAGGCCTAAATAGTGTAGAAAAGTATCATTTTAATTTTACGTCCTTTAGCTTGAAACCAGTTTCTTAAGTCAGTTTTAGTCCCTTGCCACCATTCTCCGTATCTGAATATAAAACGCTACAGATAATCTGGCCTTCAAAATATTTTGAACACCTTGTCTGATAAAAGGAACCTCTAAAGATGAATTATTCAGTTTCCATCTTAAATGCCTTTTCTCTAGTCTATCTGAAAACCTGTACATACTTACTAGAAGGAATGATCTGAAAATTCACATGGGGATATTGTAACGATAACATGTGCATGTTTTGTGAAACAAGCATGTGGTCTATCAATGAGAAGAATTTGCCTTTCTGAAATGAAAACTATTGTCTTTGTTTGTAGAGTCATTACAAATTATCAAACCAGCCTCTTTGATTATTTTTTGAGACAATTAGAATCACAGTATATTTTCTTGGTATTGTTTTTATAATGAACACCTGAATTGGGCAGTTAAATCTCCACCCCATAATATCCTAGTCATGTTAACAAAAAGGCTGTATCATATTGAGACAGTGTACTCTGCCTGATTTGGTTTGAGGATTATAAATGTTTATAAAACGAAAACGTAGGCCAAACCATTTCCCATCCACTATTAAAACTCTACCAGGAATTAGGTCTATTAAATTTAGTAACTGAAAAGAAAAGAATTAAACAAAATCCCTACCCCATCTGCAGAGTTCTCCCAAAAGACCAAAAGAGGGCCCCAAACCCATTCCCTCTTGAATGCTACCAGTTGTTCTATAGTGTACATCCAAGTTTCCTGTAAAAACAGACTGAAAATGGGTAATCATGAACAAAGTGAAATAGTGATTGTCTCTTAGCTTTATTCAATAAGCTGTGAGCATTTAAAGATCCCCAAGTCAGCATCATGTCCTTTTAAAATGCTCAACCACTTATTTTTCCTTTTTCTTTTTTTTCTCCTTGTAATTAGTCACCGATCTGCGACCTATTTGATAAAGAAGATTTTTGAGAATCAGAATCTTCTGCCTCCGCTCATAGAGTCCCATGAGGAAAATAGGGCAGTGTAAGAGTTACTGGTCTCAATGTGCGTTGCTGGGGGGAGGTGGGGTTTGGGTTGCAAATTCTGAATGATCTTCTTTGAGGCAAAACTGTCAAAGGCTCTTTAACTAAGTTTGTGCTATCTACCTTTTCAGTCCCCGTTTCTGAAAAACAAACTGGGGGAATACTGACAATGTTAGGCAAATCTACCGTGGTATTGGACATGCTCCTCGCTTTGGAGTGCTGCCCTTGATTTTCTTCCTTGCTGTCTGACAATGGTTTGCTTTTGCTGTCGTCTCCAATTTTAAACTTTCCTTTTAAAGCCACTAAATCCTTATCCACAGCTAATTTCCTATGAGTGGTACTTGGGGTATGGTGACTTATTTGTGCAGGTAAAACCTGAGTGGAAGCTTCCTGGGCTCTCTGAATGAACCCCTCAGAGCCAGAATTAGATGTTGAGTTGTGGGCAGCCCAAGGGCAGACTTTAAAAACATGTCCTTTTGAATCACATAAGTCACAACATGATTGATTATTACAAAACATAGTTAAATGACCCACCTCCCCACAATTATCACATCTGGGCTTATCGCACACGCTAGAAAGATGTGTTCTTGCTCCACACTTATAGCATGCCCGCGGTTGTCCACTGTAAAACACACACCTCTATCCTTCCTAATAAAAAGAGTTTGGTATGTGTGCTATCCCAGCCTCAGTTTGTCTGAGCTTGATTTTATATTTCCAACCACCGTCCAAAACTGCTCTGAATCAAGGATTGGTTCTGGTTCACTTAAAACATCACATCTTTTCTTCAACCAAAAGGTAATATCTTCTACCCACACTCTTCATTTCGAACATAACGGTGACAAATTTGATTAAAGGTTTAGTTAATGGAATGACAATAAAAGGAGTCCAAAGAGGAGAAAACTTAACTTGACTATATCTCATCCAAAACATATCCAAAGCATGCTGTGTACGAAACTGACATCAAAATTGTCCTCCCGAAATATTTATAAAAGCGTAAACCTCTTGAGGAGAAAATGCAAGGAATCCTTCAATAATGTTTTTCCTATTAATACCTATCAGGCCTAACCTCTAACCCACCTTTGTATCGTAATCTAACTGCATTCCGTCTGGGGCTGCCTCTCTATGTGAATCTGTAAACAGTTCAGACATTATGGTTTCTGAGCTAACGGTGGGGTAGGGAGGTCAGGAATCACTAATGGGGATTTTAAAGATGAAGCTTGATGATGGGGTTCCTTTAGAGGAACCAAAGAGGGTTTTAACAATGCAGCAGAACTAACCTGAGGTTCCACCACATCAATTGCAATACTTTCCTTTCCCCAATACTACTTCTATAGGTTGCACCACAGGGCCCACTCTGGGAATGCTGAGACAATGACAATTGTGTATCCCAACTTGGATCAGGTTTCCATATACCTGTTTCTGTCTGTCGCCAACCTGCCTCATTTAACACTTTACTGGGTGACCATAAATCTCTTTACCATCTTCCCTTAAAAGGGAGGATTTATTTATGTTCAGTAAAACATTTGATTGAGTTGTAAGAGAGCTCTCTCTCCTATCAACCAGAAAAAAGAACTCAGTGACCCCTGTTTGCAAACCCTCGGTTGTTTGGTAAGTCACTACTGAAGCAGGAGATGAGTCTTTCTTCAATACATTTTTCAGAACAAAACCAGATTCCTTAGTCAAGTTAGCAATGTCATTTTTACCACATGCTGAAGCAGCAGCAGTTGTAGTCCTAATTGAATTTACAGACTGATCAGACGAAGTCAATGCAGGCTGAGGGCACTCGCTAATATCTGCGATAAAACTGCCAGCCTGTTTTCGGGTAGAAGTAGTGAGTACAGCAGCTACAGTACTGCCGGAGCGCTGCACTTTGGAGCTCCGTTCATAAAGACTAATGTCCCACTTACATGCCACTTGTGAGAGTGCTGCCGAACTGCAGACATTCTCAGTAGGTTTGCAGTCAATCAGACCAGTTTCCAATCGCCGAGCTACATGCTGCCATGGGGGCGCTTCAACAGCCGCCCCTCCGGCCGCTTGTTGTCCCAAACAACCTTTCAGAAGGCAATTGACACAGTACTCTGTAGTAAGATTGCAGACCTCAGCATCAGAAGGAATACAGGTCGTGGTTTGCAGTCTCTCCGTCAGTATCAGGTCCAAATTGTTCTCCGATGTCTTGTTCCTCCATTAAAGGCGCGGGGTCAGTCTGCATTTCAAAACCGACAGACCGCCTAGCGCCAGAGTCCAAACCGCGTTGTAACGAAGGATTTCCATCAACTGTACTCACTAAGGGCGCTGTTCTCGTTTGCTCCGACCTTTATAAAATGAGTTGATTTTGTAAGTATCAGGATACGGTTCGCCAGCTTTCTCTATCAGCTCCTTTTTAGGAATATTCATCTGCAACGCCGTCTCAGCTTCCACATTGGATTTTAACAAAACTGAAGCCTCTAGATCTCCGTGAGTGGGAGTCGAGGCCATCTCTCCCACTCCGTCGTCCTCCGTCTCCTTCCAGGCAGAACTACGAGTGGCCATCTTGAAAATGGCCAGTCCCCCTACAGGCAGCAGACCGCAGCCGAGTAGGGGAATTTCCCCGGTGTCCTGGCCAAATTTCCTTCATTCACTAAAAATACCACCAACAGCTTAATCTGGTTCAAGGTCAGTTGGCATTCATCTGTATCCCCCTCCCCCGGGTCGTGCCTGAAAATAGGCAGGATTTGTCTAGTGCACTTACCCGGTCAACAAAAGCAAAATAATAATACCATGACACGCATGTGCACTGCAGGCATGTGCACCATGCACGAGTGTGCATTGTGCCACCATGACTTGCTCCGGCACAATCTCATTGCACACCGCGCAATATCTTGATATTCACACATACAAATGAGCTCATCAGTCAATGCATTGTGCAGTGGGTGCATTAGCATGTCATTACTGTTGCACCCAACCTCATTTGCATGCATTGCGCCTTATAAACACCACGGAACTGCACAGGCCATGGACCAGTATTGCAACATTGATAGGTAAGTTGTACATGCCACTGCAGCTTACTGGGAGCAGACAGCACTGCAGGGTGGGATGGACTAGGGAGATGCTGCCACTGACACACTGTGCTGTCCATGTCCACAGGCAGCAACATGTTGGCACATGAGGAGGGTGAGGAGCGGGGACCTGCATGGATGTGCAGGCCCAACTTCACAAAGGCCGAGACTGATGCCCTGTTTGAGGCCTACCTGGACAGGGAGCATCTGTTGAGTGGTGCCACGGGCACATACAGGCCAGGGCTGGTGCATGGGAGGAGGTGGAAACCTACATGAACCAGCATGGCAGCTAACAGCAGTCAGCACAGGAGTGCCAAAAGAAGGTGAGAACAGACAAGCGGTGGATTAAGGAGAAGGTGGCAGCCATCCAGGCATCCCATACTGCCACCGGAGGAGGGTCTGTGGATGCACCCACACTAACACCGCAGGAGGAGATGGTGGCAGCCACCACGTGCCACACCATCATCATCACTGCATGGTATGTATGTCAGACACGCACAGCTGGTGGCATGGAGGGTGCGTACATGGGTATGCTGGCATGCATGTGGCCGGCATGCATGTCATGTGCATGTGTGTGCACCGACGCACATGTCAAGCTGCAGAACACATGCAGCGGCAGTGTACGGAGGGGCACATGTGGGCATTGCATCACTGACATGCTATTTGTCTCTTGCAGCACCAGCATGCCTCCATGCAGATGACAGGGTGCCAGCAGTGGCAGCAACAGTGGATGCTGGTATGGCCACTGAGGACCAGCTGTCCACATCCACTGGCATCCGGGGGCCTGACAGGCTGCAGCTCGACACCACAGTGCAGGCAGATGTCCTGGACCTGGGGTCGGATGAGGCCCTGCATGTGATCCTGCAGGATGCTGGCCTTGGTGTCCTGTGTGTAGAGACACAGATCGGGGTGGGGGTCCAACTCCGATAAGGACTACTCTCAGTTCCTGGACAGCCTGGGTGACATTGTGGGCATGTCGCCCCTGCTGGCATCTGACACAGGCACCAAGCCCAGCTGCCTGCCACCACTGTGGGTGCAGCGGTGTGCGCTGCCATGGCTGTGCCCTGTGGTGGTGGTGGTGCGGCTGTGTGCAAGCACAGGGCGGCATACAGTGGAGGGGTGATGGCAGCAGGATGCGGGTGCCACTGCACAGCCAGACACAGGGTCCGCTGCCAGTGCGCCTGCTGTGCCCATTTCCCCTGCAAACCCCACCAGACTGGAGAAGGGGGCTGTGCAGCATGGCTGGTCACCACAAGAGGATCACGTCCCACCCAGGATCTCCAGGACATCGACCATCTGGCTGAGCACACCCGGGCTGCTGTGGTCATCCATTCAGCAACAGGTGATGCTTGCCACTGAGGTGCGTGCACTGCATGTGGAGGTGTGCCAGTTCACTGAGCAGCAGGAAAAGGGCATTGCACATATCCTGGCAGGGATGCAATGCATGCAGGAGGCCATGACTGCATCCTTGGATTGCATTGCCAGTACAATCATGGATGGCTTTGCATTGCTGGCTGCTACAGGGCATGGCCATGTACAGATGACCCCCCCACAGTGCACTATGCACCCCCATGAACCCAGCATCCTGCAACCACAACACAGTCGATGCCGGGCTCTGATGTAGGCATCCCAGGCACGCCCGGGGCTGGCCTATTTTGGTGCCTGCACACCCCTGCGAGGACACAGTCACAGTCCCACAGTTCCACCACTGGGGGGCTGTTGTACCCCCCCAGCTGATATGCAGCCTGTGGCTGCCAATTGGCCCGGGCGTAGCTGCCCACATGGCTGTGGTGGCCATGGTACCGTGCAGCAGTCCTGATCTGTGGGCCACTCTGACCGCAGTCTGCAGCTGCTGCCCTGTGCGCACATGATTGGTGTGTGTGTATGCGTGTGCGTGCATGTGTGTGCAACCACTGGTGTAGTGCCTGTGTGTCATGCCACATGCTGTCTATGTGTGTGCTTGCCCAGCCGCTGGACTGTGTGGCATGGTCTTAATGAGGGCAGTCTTGCACCGACTGCACCTGTGCACAGGTGCACTGCGTCTGATCCACACCACATACCAACACCTGGGTGGGTGGGTGCATATATGTGTGTGTGTGTGTATGTGTGTGTGTGTGTATGTGTTGCTGTGTGTGGTTGTGTGCCACTGACTCCCCTACCCCTGCATCATGCCTCTGTGTGTACATGCCTACTGCCATGCATGCACCTGCATGTGTGCTGTACCTGTCTGTGTGGCCCATGCATGTGTACCGCACCACCTACCTGTGTGCACCATAGTGCTCCTGTGTGATGGTGTCCCAGTGGCGTTGCATCTACTGGAGCAGGCGGGGTTCCCTCCTCCACCACCTTCCAGCCCATTGCCTCCATTGTCCCCACTACTGTCACCCTCATCAGCTTTGACAGCTATCCCATGGTCAATGGCCATGGTGTGCAGTACGCAGCAGGCCAGGAATAGGCCTCAAGCTTTTGAGTGGTTGTACTGTAGGGCACCACCTGACCTGTCTAGGCAATGGAACTGTGCCTTCAGCATCCCAAAGACACGCTCAATGATGTTGCGCTGCTGGTGTGTGCCTCATTGTATCATTCCTCTGCTGGGGATGATGGGCACCAGTAGAGGGTGAGCAGCCAGGGCCTCAGCGGGTATGCACTGTCACCTGTGTGGAGAAAGACATGGTTAGCCCTCTGCTATTCTGTGCTGTGCCCATTGCCTGTTCCTGGCACCCACACCACCATGCACACCCTGCCCTCCCCCATCCCCAGGTCTGCTCTGTCCATCGCCCCTTGCCTGTGCCATACTCACCCACTACGTGGCCCGTGGGGATGTCCCCATGTTCAAACCTGTGGCACAGCACAGAGCTGTGCCAGATGAACATGTCATGTGCACTCCCAAGGTGTGTGGTGCAGACATTGGTGATGCACCCCATGGCATCGCACACCACCTGGCAGTTGATATCAGGGCTCCCCTTCCTGTTGACATATGCAATGCCCTCAGGGCCAGGTGACATGCAGATGCCCACATGGGTGCAGTCACTGGCACCAAGCATGCCAGGCATGCGAGTCACCCTGTGGAAGTCCTGCATGGTTGCTGTATGCTCCGCCTGTGTGCTGGGGAAATGGATATATTCTGAAGCATGTGGCAGCACAGCATTGAGAAACTGTGTGAGGAGGTGGGACATGGCTGACTGGGTGATGCCTGTGATGTCCCCTGTTGGTCTTTGGAAGGTGCCCGTGGTGAGCAAGCTCATGACGGCAGTCACCTTCGTCTCCACGGACATGATGTGGCTCCATCTGGTGGGTGCCTACATCTCCTCACTACACAGCTCACAGAGCTGCCTCAGAATGACCCTGTTCAGGCAGTACTGGCCCATGATTTCAGTGTCACTGTAGTTCTCAAAGATGATGCGGGCACAGTACCACCTGTGTTGGGCATACCGCCGATGGGCCCTTCCTTGGCCACTTTGCTGTTCCTCCTGCCCCCTCACACCCCTCATTACTGCCTCCATCAAGAAGGGCACACTGTCCATGGCACTTGCTGCCCACTGTTCCCCTGGGCGGTTGGCTTCTGGCTGTGTGCCACCCTGGTGAACTGGTTGTGTGTGTGTGTGTGTGTGTGTGTGTGTGTCTCTCTCTCTCTCTCTCTGCCCCTCTCTCCCTCTCCCACACCACCACCTCCTCTGTCCCTCTCCCTCTGTGTGCGCACTTCTGTCTGTCTGTCTCTCTGTCTGTCTCTCTCTGTCTGTCTCTCTCTATCTCTCCCTCTCATTCTCTCCCCTGGCGCAACTGCTGTCTGTGTATTTATGCCCTGTATTTATAGGAACAAGTTTGCTCCATGCAACTTCATTTTGCTCCACACTTGCCCCATGGTTTCATGGTTGAATATGCCATTGTGCTAGATATTCATGGGAATGCCCCCTGCACTTGCGCCGCATACATTATAGTTGTGGATTGGCACAATGGATTTTTCTCTGTGCACCGGCTCCCGCTGAATATGGCTCCTCGGCGCAATTCCACACTTGCACCGGTGCAACTGCTCTGAATATCTGGGCGCTTGTATTTCAATTACATCTAATTCACATCAGCAAGTTTGATGATCTTTTAGAAGTAACAAGGGCAAAATTCTGCTGATGGTTTTCTAAAATTAAGATATTTCATACAGTTAAGTCCTTTATGTACATATTAGAAAAAAGTGAAGATCTTTGATTATTGACTCAAACCAGATTTTAATCATATTCCTTGCAGCTTCCTTAGTCTACAAGTGCTCTCACCAGCACAGAGATTAAAGCATGTCACAGTCTGGATTTTTAAAAGTTCTGCTGATCTCTTATAATTTCTTGTGTCCACACATTTGAGTTTGCTTTTGTATATTCTGTACATTTTGTGCTTTGCCGTTATTTATTGTCAGGGTAACGCTCATAAACTTGGCATGTAATTTGCATATTTGTACTGATATCTCTGTATGTATTGGTTGATGACTTCTATACTCCCTGTCTAGGCTAACTGACTGTATCATTCCATGTTTTAAGTGTTTTGTGCTTTTACTGTTCACTGTTTTGTGCCATCTTGATGGCCTGGGTCATGCCTGAAAATGGTTCCTGACACAAGTATACCCACCGATTAACAAACAAATAAAAAAATAAAACATCCTACAAAGGTAATTGAGGAGTTTTTTATAGGAAAGATACAGTATCCGTGCAATGAAATTGTGATTGTTCATTAATAGAAATGGAGGATATTACATGTTTTATTAAGATGCCCATGGTACCACAAAATTAGGATGAAGTATTTAGGCACCATGTTATGTGAATTTGATATTATAGAGAATAATGTTATTCACCATATATTAAATCCTCAGAATAAGGATACTACTTTAGCTAACTATGTTTTAAACTATGTTTTAAAAATAAGAAAAGTGAAAATAAGCAGGTTTGTAAATAATGTGGGACAGTAGTCCTACTGAATTAAAAAAAAAATGATACGCTTGTATACTTTTAAAAATATTTTATGATGTGTCATTTGTATGGGATTGTAAAGACTTTATGGGTTGATCAGTAAAATTATATTGAACTGAACTAAAATTGAAAACCTGCAGCAAAATGCCATAGGTATGAAAATCCTTGGTGGGAGTACAGCGAACAGGAAATATCTCAGCTGGTATTACTATATATTCTGCTGACCATGACACTATGCACACCTCGCTACAAGTGTCTCACACACATCAGATGTGGTAATATTCTATATAGACTGCACAAACGAGTACACATGCCAGCAATAGGCATGCATGCTTATTGTTACTTCCCACCTAAAATGGAAAGGAAAGCCCAGCTTGTTTATTTATTTCATTATAAATAATTTCTGATGAAGACAAAAAAATAATCATTGATTCTAACTGTATTTTTATGTTGCTCACCTGATGGTAACAGTTATTTTCTCTTCTTTGCAGTCATTTCTGATGCAGCATCTTTTTTGTTGTTGTTGCTTTGTTAAACTGTAGAAAGGAAGGTAATGGCTAGGTTGAGAATGCACTCTAGGTTGAGTTTCAGAAAGTCAAAATGTTAGCTTTGATTCTCAAAATCTTAACACTTTTGACAGCAAGAACAATAATTTTATCAGTCTAGTTCAAAATGTATACAGCAAAGATTTATGCTACAACTGGATAAATTACCCACCCTTGCAGTACCCCATGCTGTTAATATAAAGATAGCTCATATCAGCAGAAAGCCCATTGGAATTTGTATGCAAATGCTAACATTGCTGAACTTGATTCTTTGGGGAAACCCACACACATATTTGTTCTCCTATATCCTTAGCTATGGATTTTTTTTTCTGGTAGTAAAGCTGGGAGAATTATAGCAGGATATTTCAAGCAGACAGAGATGGGATGTGAATCAAGCACTTGACTCTCAGAATCAACATGCATGCCTGAGTACCTGTAACATAAAATAATATTCCGATGATTTATGGGGCTAGCCTTAAATGAAGTGTCACAGCTTATCAGTACATACCCAGCAATATTACTCTCAGAGGGATTGTTTAGAAGTATATTTATATCGATTTTGAAATAAAGGAAAACATTCTGAAGCAGAAAAAAATACAGAAGCAGTCATGCTTTCTCTCCACCATATCCTGTAATTATATGAGTTCTGTTCCATTTTCTGTAATGTGCTATTGTAAAGTGCACATACTGTTTAACAACACATAAAGCAACATTTTAAAAATTAAACAATATTTTAATCAATTAAATGTTTATCTGTGAGAAATCATCGGCACGCTTTTCTAAAAAACAAAACATTGAAACAAGTTAATCTTCAATGTATTTATTTATTTATGTTCACCAGGTAAGCACACTCGGCAGTCAGATGCCTATTTTCAGGTGTGACCCGGGAGGTTACAACCAAGTACGCATAGAGCAGAAATTCACAGTCTTACAAAATTGCAGTGGAGATAATATCTCTAGAAAGAAACCTGCATAGCAGGCAGTACATTCGGGTAACACATGGAAGTAAACGAAAAAAGAACACATAATAGACATATCTGTAGAAGAAAAACATACATAGCAGGCAGTGCAGTCAGACTGACATATGGCAGCACATAGAAAAACTAATCATAGATAGGGAAAACAATTGGGAAAAATCAATAGTTTATCAACTAGGCATTACATCAACAGGGTGTACTAGGACACAGATAAAAATATTGACATTGATCAAAGTGTAATGGGTGCCAAGTTGTGAAATTATTTAGGTACCATTAGAGGTGCAGTTGGCCAGGCCAGTGATATGTTTGCGGTACTTATAGCAGAAATAGCGCACAGATGGGCCATGTCTGATGTCTGGTGGAATGGAATTTCAAAGTTTTGGTGCTGCATGAGCAAAAGACACTTCACCAGCTTGGGTTCTAACCTTAGGGATGGCCAGCAGGGCACTTTCACTTGATCGCAATTGATAGCCATTTCTCACTGTTTGGAGAGATGTAGCAAGGGGCAGAGTTTGACCATTTCACATTACACTGTACATCACACCTCCAAAACTATGATCACATAGGGAGGATGGGGGACGTTAACCCAGCTTATCATAAAGGGAGCAGTTGTGAGTGAGCCTAGGAGATGCTGATGGAAAATGGCAAATACTATTGTTGGTGACATCCCACTTAAGAAGATTAGCTTTAGAAGCTGTCAGGTTCACTGAGGCACCATACAGAAGCTTAGGGAGGAGCAACCCCTGGGCAATGACAAGGCATGCCTGCGGTGATAGGTCCCATGCCACTTTATATGCTACGCCCAGCATGGAGTTCACAGACCTG
Source organism: Neoceratodus forsteri (assembly GCA_016271365.2). Classification (NCBI taxonomy): domain Eukaryota; kingdom Metazoa; phylum Chordata; order Ceratodontiformes; family Ceratodontidae; genus Neoceratodus; species Neoceratodus forsteri. The sequence continues at coordinate 1,633,743,638 of CM028130.1, read as the reverse complement.
CAGACACTCATTAAATGGAATGAGTAAACATATGTTCGGTCCAATGTGACTCCAAAGTATCTGAAGTAGAAGGTAGTGGGGACTATGGTACCGTTTTGATATGCCACAAATAGGGGAGACAGGCATTCTCTAAGTTTGGAGCATGTGTCAAATAGCATGGATTGAATTTTAGTCATATTAAGGATTAGTTTACTATCTGATAAATAGGTGTAAACTGACCGTAGGTCAGCCATCAGGCACTGATTGATTTGGTCAATATTTCTAGAGCTGGTATAAAGAACTAAATCATCAGCATATGGGAAGGCAGAGCAGTGTGTCAGGCTTTGGGTTAAGGAACTGATTTGTAGGGTGAACAGCAGTGGACCTAATAAGGAGCCTAGGGGAGCACCTACCAGAGTTGGGGCAGGGTCTGAGAGGGAGGACTCAGACATGACCCTCTGGGTTCTGTTTCCCAAGTAAAAAAAAAATAAGATAAATTGGCTCAAAAACCTTACCTACGAAGAAAGAATCAAAGAATTAGGAATATACCCCCTAGAATACCGTAGACTTAGGAGTGACCTCTGTCTGGTTTATGCAGCTTTTATGCAGATAGGTATAGACCCCATTACCTAAGACCTCTTTAATACCACCTTTTATAAGGATACCCCCTTTGAGAAACTCCTCTATTACCTAATCAGTCTGGTCTTGCAAAACCAGAACCCCTAACCACATCAATCCAGCAATTTCTGTTGCTCAGATACTTTGTTGATGTTTATGGATTTTGTCCCCAACCACTAGGCAACCCAAATTCCTATTTTAGAGCAGGATGTTCACAAAAAAAATGTAATTAAAAGTACACCAGGACTCAGAATATTGTTGAGAGCCATAACTCACTGACCCCAGAGGAAGAGAGCAGTCTTCAGATGCTCAGCCCACCTTCCCTGACTGACCCTCCGACACTCCTGACTCATTCCAAAACCCGGTTGTTGGCACCACAATGGTAACATTACTGCTGTGCCAACAGGTCAGACTCACAATTCCTCATTAAAGGGATTGTACAATCCTGTGCTCATCAGTTACAGAACCAGCAGTTAGGCCCACTGCCTGCCTAATATGTTACACATGTGCAAAGGTGTTTTCTCAAAGGCCCTGTACCAAATGCTAACTAAGGTTTTAAACACCAATGTTAAAGGAAGACTACTTGTTTACAATATGATGCTGGTCAGGGCCAACATTCTGAATTCAACAAACATGAATTAACAAGTACCAGACATTATGACATACCAGTAATTAAACACAATTGATCACAAAATGTTCAGTTTGTGTTTCATTCTTTTTATGAGTATCACAGATCCTCTGCCGCTGGATGCTTGCAATAAAATATAATAATAGTTAGTCAACCTTCATCTGGATCTGGAACCTATATGTGTTTTATATTTTAATATGAGATATCCAAATACTGGTAATGCTATTTTGCTTGAAGTCAATTTTTCCATGTATTGTAAATACAAAAACATTTATTTATTATTTTTTAAGATTATATTGAAATGTTTTGCAGCAGACCTACCTCCAAGTAGGTTAACCCTCAAACAACTGAGCTATCAGCCAGAGCATGTACAGTGCCATTAATGGACTACCTAAGCAACTCTACCACTAAGGGTTCTGGGCAGGCACCCTTGAGAAATGATCTTCTCTAAAGTTCAGAGGACATGAGACAATGGTACCAACTGGCCAAGGCTGGGAGAAAGGGGACGAACATTATAAAATACAATATATGTGACTGGGGGAGGGTGTCCAGGAAGGGGAAAGTGATTTATCTGAGGCAGTGTAGTCTACTGATTAAAATGAAAGACTGGAGACTGTGAACCAGAACAGGAGATTACAGGTTCAATACTACCAGAGCAAAAAGCTCACTTTTTGACTTGGGGCAATTCACTTAACTTTTGCAATAATCGAGCTTTTATGTTATCAAGAAATGCCTCAATCTTGGTAGATCAAGACCTGGCACATCTAGTGAAGTCAGGCAATGTTACAGAATTTAAGTGGTTCAAAACATTCTCAACAAAGGCTGACACCTGTTGCTTAAGTGTTAGCTTGGTTTGTACAGTACATTCTCTGTTTTTCAGTACCATGACTAGAGCAGGAACTAGGGATTACATTATCCCTACTCTTTGGGAACCACACTGGCTGCCATTCTGAAGGTAAGTGATGTGTGAGTTACTACTGCTCAAATACCGCACAAGTCAAATATGGATTAGGGCCTGCATATACTGCACCAGTGTCAGTGGCTCAGTAGGTAGCACACTCGCCTCTGAGGCCGGGAGATCAGAGGGCTGTGGGTTCAGTTCCCACATCTGGCACTTGAGTTAATATCCCAGTACTGACACTGTAGTGCAGCATGACAGGGGTGCTGCACTTCTGAGGTGCCATCTTTCGGATGAGATGTTAAACTGCGGTCCCATCTGCCTGTTCTGGTGGTAGTTCAGGTGGATGTTAAAGATCCCATGGCACTTAGCGAAAAGAGTAGGGGAATTTTCCCCGGTGTCCTGGCCAAATTTCCCTCATTCACTGAAAATACCACCAACAGCTTAATCTGGTTCAAGGTCAGTTGGCATTCATCAGTATCACCCTCCCCCGGGTCGTGCCTGAAAATAGGCAGGATTTGTCTAGTTCACTTACCCGGTCAACAAAAACTAAATAAATAAATAAATATATACCATCTGATGCTAGCCACACTGAATAGACATCATAAGCCTTCAGTACTAACCAGGCATAGTTAGTATTCTACCATACAAGATCTGGGTATACACAGTAAAGGAAAAGCCTTTTCCACTGGCAGCCCTGCCTTTTGGAAAAAATAATTCCCTTAGAACTAAGAGTGTCCTCTTTTAGAATAAATTTCTATAGCTAGAAGACAGTTGCACTCTCTTGCAAATGTTACTTTGCTTTATAGTCATTCCAGTACATTGAGTAGGCTAAACTGAGATGTTTAACAATTTATACCTCATTTGTCTTTTGAGCTAGGGAGCATGCACACTCTTTGTGGCAAGATCTCCAAACTCTGAACTGTGTTGCAATTCAGGAAATTCTTTTAATGCTTTGCTATGGGAATTGGGGAATGGTGAAATGCTGTGTTTTGAGATTTGTTTTTGAAGCAAAAAAAATATGAGAATGGTAAAGGTTTGAATCCAGAATCTTAAACATGTATTGGAGTCTTTCATAAATGTAACAGTTTTAGTGTTGTTTCATGTTAAATATAGTATGTGATTGCCATATAGGTCATATTTATATTTTGCAGTAACTGTTTTTTTTTTTATTATTAAAACATTTTTCCATTAAGGCACAACGAGCTGAACATCCTTGTTTCCTGTTTCCAGGTACAGCCTGTGGGAAAGGGAGAGGTAAAACTGAGCACTCAGACAAAACTGATGAAGATACAGTACTGAAACATCATAGATACTAAAAGGCTACATAAAATGCATTAAAAACAAATGGAGAAATTTCTACTTCACAGAAGGGCAAAATAGTGCAGTGGTGGTGGTAGTCTTCTGTAGAGAAGGTACCATTCCAGAAGAGGACTGAAATGTAGGGGCGGGAGGAGAGTTCAAGACTGAAAGAGGTGAGAGGGAGATAGTGGTGTGGAGTAAATAAAGTACAGCATAATCCTTATGGTGGATGGGAGATAAGATAGATAAACATTTAGAAGCAAATGTAGCCTGTAGAGAGATTCCAGTGTGAAACAAGAGGAAGAGGGTTGTAGTGGAAGGGAGATAGGTCCAGAGAAAATAGAAGGACTTATTATTGCTGGTGTTGGGACCTTTACTGCTGGTTTGCAGTTAGGGCTATATTATGGCAGAAATTAAATTTGGGAATGAACAAGAAATTAAACTAGGAAGGGGATTGCGACTGTGCAAGGGACCACAACTATGGCACACATACACAGGAAACCTTGAGGGCCCTGTATTACCGCATAGTAAACAATGTAGGACAGGGCAGGGTGAAAACAGCAGCATAGGTTCAGAATTAAAGGGTGTGAAGAAGGAGAAGAAGAGGACCCCAGTTTCAGGACAAATCTAAGGGGATCTTATTTCACTCAAAGAGTGTTAGGACCTCAGAATGCATTGCCAGATGTAGTTGTTCAAGGTAAAAATATTACTATTTTTAAAAGCTTGTTTGATAATCATGTTTATGGTGTAAAATAGTCCACTGAGTAGAGGGGGAACAGGCAAGAAGGACCTCTGGTCTATTCCTACTCCAGTCTAACATTAGTAACCTTTGAAACCTTAGATACAGTAAGAATATACAGAAGATTTTAAGAGTGGCCAAGAACAGAGGGAACAAGAGCAATTGCAGGAAGGAAGGGGAGTCTGCTGACTGATGGGGGCAGGGGACAGGATTCAAGAAAGAGATGGGTAGGATGGAAAGTAGGAATTTAATGAGCAGTCTGTATGATTGCATGGATGTTGAGAAATAAAATGGAGGAGATCCTGGCAGTAGCAGCATAGGTACAAATAGATTTTGTTTCCAGTAACAGAAATGTTGGTGGCACAATACCACTACTGGGACCTAAAATGGAGGAGATCCTGGCAGTAGCAGCATAGGTACAAATAGATTTTGTTTCCAGTAACAGAAATGTTGGTGGCACAATACCACTACTGGGACCTGGGTATTGCTGGGTACCCCCTTTTCAGGAGAAGCAAGGTACAAGGCAGAGGAAAGGGTGAATCTGTATATAAAAGACAGCATAGAAGGGGATGGTTATTAGTGTAGGGGGTACTATACAGGCCACCAACCAGACAAACAATAAAGAAAGGGTGCTGGGAGAGGAAATGACAAGGGTAATCACAAAAGGGGAGGATGAACTAATTGGAGGCCTCGAACTACCCGATATGAACTGATGTGGACTGGGGTGTCCCATTAGGCAAAAGTGTACAGTGTCAGGTGCTGGTAGAGGTAATGCAAGAATACCTGATAACCCAGTAGGTCAGGAAACCTACAAGAGGAGAGTCTGCACTGAATTTAGTGCTCTCCATTGGGGACAGCATAAGAGAGGTCAGAGTAATGGAGCACCTCAGGACCAGCAGCTACAACACGGTGTTGTTTAGCATCATGCTTAGAATGCAATGCTAAAATTCATGGACAACAGTCCTGAATTCCTGAACAGAAGATTTTGTGAGGATGGGTGAGTAAATTCAGAAAACACTTGTGTGGTCAGGGAAACAGAAGGTGTTGAACCCAAGTGGGTGATTAGCAATCAGAGAATGACAGAAGTAACAAGCTCTTGTTTGAGTCAGATAGAATGAATAAGAAGCACAAAAGATCATTCTTATTCTCAAGAGACATAGGGGATGTAATAAAGAGGGCATCTTTTAAGATGTAAATGGGATCACAGCAAATGAGAAATAGGAAAATCTACATGGAGAAGGCAAGGGAAGCCTACAGAGAGGTAACAAAAGTAAAAGCAGAGGTAGAGCTGAAAATAACAGTGGGGAATAGTGTGTGTATGGGGGGGCAACACTTTCTTCTGCTATGTCAAGGAAAATATAAAACAAAAGGGGGGAAATTGTCAGCAAAAATGAAGGGGGATAGAGTAAGATAATAAAAAGGGAGATATTCTAAACAAAAATATATTCTCAGTCTTTATAAAGCAGGAAGGGGGCAACTATAAGAGTGTGGGAATCAAACTACAGGGGTTAGCGTGTATGTATTTGAGATATGGGAATAACCATGGAGATGGAACTCAAGGGGAGGATCCTAAAAATGGACAAATCACCAGGCCTGGATGGGCTGCACCCTAAGGTGTTCTCTTTCTTAGATTGTCCATGTTTTATGGACATACAAGGTTGTCCATGGAAATCCATTGCCATCCCTGCTGTGTCATTAAACTTTGTCCATGATAACTCCATCCATAGTTTGTCCATAATTTAATGGACAATCATCAGGGCTGGCAGTATAGCCTAGAGGTTAGAGTAATGATCTGGGAATAAGCTTGGTACATAAAACAGACCTGGGATTGATAACCACAGTCTCCACTTGTATACTGTGTGACTGTGAGCAAGTCATTTAGCCTCCCCAGTACTTTCAGTCACCCCTGAAAACAGGCATTGTGTCTAGTGAGCTTTACCCAGTTACTAAAGAATTAAAATGAAATAAAAATGTCCAAGGTTGACAAAGATGTACAAATGTCTGGAAAAAAAAAAACAACCAAATGAGACATTATGGGAGAACTCCATTTTAAATTTGGTAAATAAAGAACAACAATTGTTGTAAAAAAACATTTTTAATTATTTCATGTAACAGCTATGATCCATGATTTACATAATGTATGTTTCTGAGTGTCTATGCTCAATAATAATTTTCATGGGTTACTTACTGTATGATATTAAATGTATTCTCTTTGTATCTTGTTTAATACTATACCATAGATAGTATCCTGGTTAAACTATAAACATTGTTCTTATCATGTAAGTAGTTCCATCATTTAGATCTCTTGTTTTATAGATTCTACTGTAAAATTGTGTACAATTTTGCCCATTGTCAGTTTAGCCTCATGTTGAGATTGGTCCACTATAGCCCTTTACAGGGGTCTAGACAATTTAAGTGATGTTAGAGGTATTAACCCCAAGTGTGAAGATTAGATTGAAAGATATGATAATCTTACATTATTTTAGTTTTAGTTAATCTCTTCTTGCAGTCTATGCAGTCTCTTAGTTCACCTAATAGTAATCCTTGCCAGGATGAATTTAATTCCTAAACTGAACTATTCAATCTCTAGTGTAGATGTAAATGCCTTCTAGCCACAGTAGCATATTGTTTACTTTGTTTTTGAAAGTAAAAGTAGTTTCTCACAATACAGTACATTCAAGTCATAGCTGTATTACTCAAATCTGTAGTTTATCAATAGACTGTGTTGCTTAATAAATTGCTTTGGCTCCTTTTGACTCTTGTACTTGGTCAAAGTTGTTATAGAAGTCTTCAAGCATGACATCAGTACATTATGACCTTTCCCAATAGTCTGTATTTTCTCAAGGATCTAGCTACACCATGGTCAAACAGGGATCCCCTATATTTGGCCATGGTCTGTTTGCCAGATCATAGGAGAGTATTAACCAAATCTGCATCATGTATTAGCAGATTTGAATATAGAGCTTGACTGTGCAAAACAATAGAAATAATCCTAATCTTTCTCTCTTTCTCTTTTGGCAATTCATAAGGAAAAATAATGCTTAAACAAAGAAACAAATTACTTATCTTTAAAAAATGTTTTGTGATTTCACCATATCTCACAAGACTCACATTTCATGGGGGTATCAATAGTCATTAGACCATCCCTTTGGTTCTGAACGAGGAGAAAGTCCATTAGAAAGAGGACCATCAGCAGCCACCAAGCAGTAAGTAAGGTGGATAATATGGAGCCATCACAGAATGGTAGAGTTTATACAAAATAAACTACCTGACTAGTTTGGACATTTGGCTTACAGTGGAGGAAACTTCTGAAATTTACGACTATGGAAACAAATGGATGACTATGTTCAACTCCAATAATTTTCAAGTTATATTAACAATGGTCATACGTGGCCTGTTCCTGGGCCATTTACCGTCAGTGGTTGCCTATGGATAACCTTGTTTAAATTAACCGACAAACCGTAAATACCCATGGACACAGATCATGTATAACCATGGCTTAACCATATACAATCATGCTTTATCCATGATCATATGAGGTGGGTTAAGGGAAGTGTCCTGGCTCCTGGCAGAATCATTAAATGATCGCTGTAACTGCTACATAGAAACAGAGGGTTTTCAAGTGGATTGGTGAGTGACAACAAACAGTAAATGGGTCATGCATCCCAGTGCTGGTCTGTGAAGCCACTGTAAGGCACAGCGGTCCACAAACAGGACCAAACAGTACTGTGCTGCAGAGCTAGGGTGGGGTGCAGGTGAGGGCTGCGTGCCCTAAATGAAACAGTCAAGAACAAAAAGCCACCCACACTCCAGAGCCAGGAGAGCTACTATTCCTCCAGTGAAGGTGGTAAATAATACCAAAATCCCTGATTACTTGCAAAATGAGGATTTATTCCAAGTGTAGTAGCTCTCCTGGCTCTGGAGTGTGGGTGTTTTTTTGTTCTTGAAGGTAGAGCTGTCCCCCTGAAAACAACAAACAAAACAACAAAACACAGTGCACCTGCTAGGAGTCCTCTTATAGAAATTATAAATCTTAAGCTGGATACATTTCAAAAATGTTATTTTCCAAAACAAATAAACTTAGCACTGAGTACTAGACATGTGCGAAGTCTGCAAATTGCACTCCATGGAGTAATCCACAAATTTCTTGCAATTCGTGGAGCACAATTTGTATAATTCACATACCACAAATTCCACAAAATTTGCAGCGGAGTGTGAAATTTCACCTGCAAATTTCATGTTTCATGGCTGATTTTGTGCTCTATGTCAAAATTATCTGTGAAATTCACGAAATCTTCACAAAACCAAAGTTTGCCATGCTGGGGCAGACTTTGTGGATTTGGCGAAGAGTGAATTTTTGGTGATTTGTGAGGACTTCATCCACAAATTTTAAATTTGCTGCATCTCTATTGAGTACTGACTGGTCCCCCAGTACTTTGGTCTTGGACCTTTGTCAGGTGGTGGCATCCATAAGTGAGTGACAGCCATTTTTAACTAGTGGTAACTGCTGATATCACTATCAGCTGGGTGTGACTTCTCACATACAATGACAGCTACTTGATACTCATCATATTCAAATAAGTATTGCAATCAATTTATTTTTTCTTTTGTCATAAAATGCTTTCCATATTTCATAATGTACACAACTGACATGTGTGTTAGCCAAAACATTTAATTTAGAAAAAACTGGGCAGGGGGGATGGAAAAAAATGAAAAGGAGAAGATTATAAATCCGAAATTGGAAACCTTGTAAAAAATCAAGTTGTGCACCACAGTATCTTCCCAAGTAAGTATCATAAACATATATTCATAAGTCAAGAAGTACTGTGGTGAACTAGCATTACAAACTATCAGTTTGTTCTAATTACCACTAATTCCTAGTGGCTCAGAGAACACTAAAATACATTTTGGAGGCCAATTTCTTTTTCACAAAGTCACTGAGATCTCCAAGTACTGTTTCAATCAGGCTAGGGGGTCCACAGTGCTCTAAGTATCCATGGATATCTAGGGGAAAAATACTACAGAAAAATGTGTCATAATAAAAGATCAAGAAAATAAAAAAATACATAAATATTTGCAGCCATTTCAATCTGCTGTTCCAACCACAAGGCACATCTGTAAATTTAACATAAAACAACAAATATTACTGGCAGCACTTACTTATACCTACAGAATTAATCAGATGTCAGAAAGCAACACCACTGACAAACTCCAACCACACCAGACCAGTCTGGATACTGGGCCATTACCCCAAAAAGGGCTTTAAGCCCCAAGTTTCATTAATATCTACTGGATTTAGAGACTGTGGAGTAAAAATCCAAAATGCCTGTCTCTGTAGCAGGCATCCCAGTCTATCTCCCCCTCCAATATATACATTTCTTGGGGTGGCAGTACTTAATTGAGGTGAATTTGTTCAGATTTAGGCTTTACATATTGGCTATGTTCTAGTCTATCCCTTAAATTGATACCTCTCATAAATGAAATTCTTGGTGGTTGTGAGCTGAGTTCTGCTAAATTAGGGTCATTCTGAATTAATGGTCAATATTGTCTAATGATAGCCCCATCTAGCTACTTATGGAATTGTAATCTGAAACATGCTAGATCATGGGCTTACTTCCCAAGTTTCTGCATTTGGGTGTAAGTAGTGGTTTTCTATCTATTCTACATTCTCTTTCTAAGGCCCATCCAGTACAGATTTGCTACAAACCCTTTCAAGAAATCTCAAATAGAGTTCCAAAGCTTCAAGTTCAAATTCATTTTGTGCAGTACAATTCTACCTGATCCTTAGAAATTGACTTAAATGTATTGAGGTCACTAAGCTTCTAGGGTGTCCACTGTCATAACGCAATGATGTACTTATAGCTGTGGCCTTACAAAAATATTTTGTTGAATCCTACCTTCTTCAGTCACTGTGAGGGCCATATTCAGAAACTGTAACTCTCCTTTAAATATTGTGTGGCTAAATCTGAGGTTGAGAAAATTTCTATTCAGCCCTGACTATTGAAACTCCCTGTACCTAGGGCAACCAAGGGTTGATATCTGCCACTTACAGCTGGTGCAGAATACAGCTGCCAGGCTGCTGACTGGTTTATCTCAGCCTTGCCATGTCATGTCTGTGCTCTGCATCCTGCACTGGCTGCCTGTTCAGTGGCAGATCACCTTCAAGGTCAGTTTTCTGACCTATAAAGCCCTACACAGACAGGGACTGTGTCACCTGCAAGCTTTTCTTTGTCCTTACTGCCCTCCCTGTTCACTCTGCTCCACCGATGAGGGATTGCTAGAGGTTCCCAGGGTTCGTTTGAAGATCTCAGGTACTACAGCATTCGTATTTGTAGCTCCTACCATGTGGAACTCTCTACCTCATTAGATAAGGGAGTGCCTGACTGTGAAGTGTTTTAAATCTGCACTAAAGTCAAATTTTTTTAATCTTGCTTTCCCTGAATTTGGATAAACTTCTGAAAAAGATCAGTATTTTATTATTTATTGCTGATTTTACTATTTGAATTTTATTGTGTACAAGTGCTTTCATACCTTGGTAAAATGCGCTTTTTTATAAATAAAGTTTGATTTTAGTTGAGTTGAGCCAATTCATGAAGCTGATGGCCTCTTCCTCTGTACCATACCACACATAGACCACATCATCAATAAATTGAAACCACTGTTTTATATGGTCTATATGTGGGTTGTGTTCTCTTCTGAACACCACAAACTCCTCCCAGTGGCCAGCAAAGAGGTTTTTGAATGATAAGGCCATGGTGGCACCCATTGCAGTCCCACAAACCTGGAAATAGAAGTTCTTATTAACTTCAAATACAGTAATTATCTGTTAAATGAACCTTAATTCTTCCAAAAATAAATTATATTGGTATATACCTCTTCAACCAGCTTTTCTGGAGGAAGTATCCACAGCTGATACTTCTTAACCCATGTCCTATTGAGGTATGTAACACCTCAACATCAATTCCAATAAGCAAAACTTCAGGTTGCCCAATCACACCTTCCATTTTGTTCAGCAAGTCCATTGTATCCCTAGTACAAGATGGGAGCATGGAGACAAATGCCTTTAAAAAAAATCCACAATTGTGCTTAAATGATCAGTTATGGAGTCTACACCTGATGTAATAGGTCTCCCTGTAGGCTGTTCAATCGACTTCTGAATTTTTGCAATGTATATACTTGTGACATAATAGAGTTATCCGACCATATATAAGCAAAGTCATTCTCAGCGATGTACTCCAGTTTTTTAGCAGATTCTAAAAAAAATTAAATAGCTCTTTCTAAATGAAATGTCTGGCTTTCACACATGTGAAGTACACACATTATGGTGGGGGTGATCTACAAATATGTGAAGCATTTTATGAGAAAAAAACTTGGATAAAAATAAATACTTGACTGCAATCGTTTTGTTGAATGTGATTTTGTTGTTTTGCTTGGGGAGTGACAAATGGGTCCCACGCCACAAGATGTGGAGCAGAGAGGGTTCAAGGAACTAGAGGTAGGTCAGTTTGATTTGATCTGGAGGAAACAGTTAGACACCAATATAAATGAGCATATACTGGTGTGGCAGGAGGCCAGTGGGCTACAGAATGAGAGGCAGTATTATTCCATGCCCTAGAAGTACTATAAAGAAGTGCACACCACAGCCTGCAAAGATGCCACAGCTAAATAACACCACATTAAAATTTAAGAAAAAAATCTCTGCATACAGCAACATGTATGGTTGAAATGGTTTAACTGACTTAAGTTTGAGGCATGAGAATACAGCTGCAAATACCCCTACATATTGCCTTTAAAGGAGGCTTCATCAGGTGGCCTGGTGAAGCCTCTTTAAAAGGTGATATGTAGGGGTATTTGACTCTGCATTCTCATGTCTCAACCTTAAAGTGTTTCCACTATACTTGTTGGTGTATGAAGAGCTCTTTTCTTATGTTTTGCTCCATGCCAGGCAGATCATGCTAGATATACTCAACAGAGTTCTTCAGTTGGATCATTAAGGCAGTCAATATGGCCAAATCATAGACATACAATATCTAGATTTTAGTAAGGCCTTCAACTCAGTGCCCCACAGGGGACTTGTGAAAAAGCATGTGGGTCGGGGGATGACAGACAAATTGACTGGGTGGATTGTTTACTGGTTAGAGGGAAGAACTGAGAGTGTAGCTGCCAAAAGGGGAATACTCAAGGGTTAGAGAAGTTATGAATGGGGTCCCACATAGGTTGGTCCTGGGGCTTGTTCCTTTCAACATATTCATCTGCAATATACGGCAATAAATCCAGGTAATCTTCAGATTCTTTTCAGATAAAAACAGACCTGAAGAAACTGGAAACGTAGTCCAAGATATGGCTACTCAATTTAATGCCAAAAAGTGTGAAGTCATGCACACTGGCAAAAAGAAATAAAAAAGAAATAGAGTGCTGGTTGGGGAAGGAGGGAGCAGACATCAGAGGAAAGGGACCTGGACATTAGTGACAATCTCACGTGCTGTGCCCAATGCAAAAATATTGCAGGGAAAGAAAATAGTAAGTTGTGGTTTGTAGGTCAGGGATTGCTAGCAGAAGAAAGGAGGTGATACTGCTTTTACAGATCCTTGATGAGGCCGCTGTGGAGTATTGTGTGCAGTTTTACTGCTTACATCTGAAAAAGAATAGGGACCTCTAGGAGGCTGAAAAATGGAGGGTCACAAAGATGATTCAGAGACAGTAGGGAGAGACACATGAGGAGAGGCTGGAGTGTCTCAATATTTACATGCTAGGGTCCAGGAGAAAGAGAAGGGATAGGCTACATGAATCAATCAATAAATAAATAAATAAATAAATAAAGTCTTTATTTTACCAGGTGAAACACCATTGAGATAAACTCATTTTCAAGATGGAACTGGAGAAGTTTACAGTAGCAGCAACATAATACATAAACTCCAGCCTACGGTAGTATAGAGAGTGCAGTGATGAGCAGAGTAGGGGGCATCAGAAACAAAGCTAAGTGCCCGATAATACAGCGAGTCAATTTTGGAAAGGGGTGCACTCAAGCTGTGCCCATACAAGAAATCAACATAGTATAGGAGAGGCATGAATGTAGTTTGAACTAATCTTATTTTCCCCTCCTGTGTTAAGAAGTGTTTGATTCTGAAGAAAATCCCAAGCCATTATTTCATTTTTTTAGAAATTTCTTCTATGTGGACTTTGAATGATAGTTTGGAGTCAAACCAAACTCCCAAGTATTTAAAGGATTCCACACAGTCCAATGGCTCACCAAGCAAAGTGAGGATTTGTGAAGATTTTCCAGCAATGCTGAGATTGAAGACATTTTCTGATGGGGTGAAAATCATAGCTTCCATTTTCTTAACATTAAAGAGGAGTTTTGATAGAAAAATATTTTTCTGTAGGAGATTAAATTCCATTTGGAGGTCATTGCATGCATTCTCCAAGGTGGGCCTGGCAATGTATAACACGGTATCATCAGCAAATAGATGACTGTTTGCTGACTTGACTCCATTATTTATGTTGTTTATATAGATTTCAAATAAAAGTGGCCCAAGAATGGACCCTTGGGGTACACCGCTAGGCAGAATCTTCATGGGTGAGAGGACACCTCCTGCTTTGATCTGCTGATAACGGTCAATGAGGTAGCTAGAAAACCATTGTAGGGCCACATTGTTGATGCCAATTTCCCTCAGAGCGGTCAAAAGCAAGATATGATCCACTGTATCAAAGGCTTTGCTAAGGTCAAGAAAAGGCACTTATGTAGTTTTTGGATTCCAAGGCATTCAGCCAATTGTTCATGACCTTATCAAGAGCTGAGATAGTGCTGTGATGGGGCAGAAAGCCAGACTGGGCGGGATTTAGCAGATCAGAATCTTCTAGATATTGCCTAAGTTGGAAATTAACCAACTTTTCAAGTAGTTTAGATAGAACTGGAAGTAGGAAGATAGGACGATAGTTATTGAGATAGCTAGTGCTGCCTGATTTAAAAAGTGGTATAATGTGGGCTGTTTTCCATCTGGCAGGGAGGGTGCCCCGGGCAAGGGACATATTAAAAATGTGAGCAATTGGGGAGGGCAAGATGTAGTAGTCGAGTTTAAGGAAATATGGTTCAATGTGGTCTGCCCCTGCACTCTTACTGGTGTCTAACTGGAGCAGGAGGTCCTCAACCTGCTTCACAATGATAGTGCCAAAAGAGAAGGCTTTCACCTGAGTGGGTGAGGCTGGGTCAGGACAGGCAGGGCTCAGGTTACACAGCTGTGTTCAGAGACTACTGGTTGGTGAGGCATCAAAGGCTAAGCCTGCTGTTACGAAATGCGTATCTACTCATTGCCTCCACAGGAGCTCTCTGAAGTTGCAGCACTTGTCTTCTGTATACTATTAACAGTGAATCCTGGGCCTTTCTAAGCAAAATCAAGCCATAATCAGCATGCCATAAACAAATGCTAATAGCACAAAAAATATAAGTGCTAGACACCAAGTATGAGTAGCAAACTTGTTCAGCAAAAAATTACCTCTCCAATGGTGGTATGCAAGTAATAATAGGTAATTTAGGTGTTTTTCTATGCTAGCCAAAACAGCAAAAAAAATATTTTTCCACTAAAAAATGCATCCTAAGTCTTTTTCTGTTGGGAAATATGTAACATATCAACACCAAATTAAGCATTCATACATTAGATGTAGTTTTAATCATTTGTTTGTAGAACAACAACTATTTCTGTAGTATTAAACATAATTTTTCCCCATTTTAGTCAAAGTGCATTGGGGAGGTTTGAGGAATGAATATGAACCATACACATCATACCATAAACATGCATATAACTCCTAAAGTATACATGATACACAGAACGTATCAGCGGCAAAGTTGTTCTGCACAAAATTGCCTTTCTAATGGTGCTATGCAATCAATTGTGCTCAATTCAGATTTTGTTTTATGCTAGCTGAGATACCCAGAATGTGTGTTTTCTTCAAAGAGCGTAGGTGTTTCTTGATGAACAACATGTCAGCCATACACATCATGTCATAAACAAATGTGAATGACTCCTAAAGTGAACATGATACACACAAAGCGTCAGTGACTAAGTTCTTCAACACGACATTATCTTTCTAATGGGGCTATGATGTCAATTCTAATCAATTCTGGCTGGCAAGTAATATTAAAACATGAGTGACGTCTCCAGATGTTACTAGGGCACACATGAAGTCTGTGGGTGACTTCTGTAGTCATTCTGGGACACAATACAGTACATTTGCTGCCACCTACAGGCATATTCTAGGAGGCAATACATTAAAGAGGTCAAGAATTTCTTGTTTGTTGGAGGTAAAGGAACCGCCAGTTGAGATTTTTGGTGGGAACAAGCTAGCCGAGTTGTGACCTTGGAGTTCCTTTAAAGTTTTCCAGAACTTAGGAGTGCAGTTTGATGAGGATTCAAGTTTGAAGTGGTAATAAGTAGATTTTTGCATCCATAGTTAATTTAGCGCACCGGTTTCTAGCAGTTCTGAAAGCTGTCCAGTTGGCAAGCTGTTTTGAGTTCCTTTCTCTTAAGGGTATAATTAGAGAAGGACACAAACTTAGGGGAGGTAGGCATGCAGGTTATTACACAGTGATCGGTGGTATCGTTGAAGAATATGCCAGAGTGGGAATATAAGTGAGGTTTATTGACCAAAATTATGTCAAGTAAGGTACTACTGCTAGGGTGTTTTAATTTAGGACGGGTGACTTCTGTAATAAGTTGTGACAGTCCAAAGTTGTCGTAGAGCTCTTTAAGGGGTAAGGATGAAGAGGAGAACCAGTCCGTGTTGAGATCACCCAGCATAATAACCTCAGAGGGTAAGGAGCCTAGAACATTGGATAAATGTTGCAGCACCTTATGCCCCATGGAAGCAGACCTGTAGCATCCAATGATGTAAATAGAGACAATTGGAGAAAATGCAGCTTTAAGGTGGTACATTCAAATTCCAGGGGTATTGCAGTGGAATCGACTACAGTGTCAGTGAATTTGTCATGGTCATATATGGCTACACCCCTTCCCCTTGATAGCCTGTCCATGCTGTGGACATTATATGAAGGGATGTTTATTTCATAGTCCAGGGTAGAGTGCCTCAACCAGGAATCTGTAACTACTAAAATGTCAAGGGTGGTAAGGTTGAACCAAGTCTGGATGCAATCAGATTTCTTTAGCAGACTGCAGGCATTTATGTGTATTAGGATTAGCCCATTTTACTGGGGTAGGGCAGAGGGAGAGGGGATGGGGAGAGGAGGACCAGGGTTGGGCTCAACATTGCCTATGCAAAAAAGCAGCAAAAGTATAAGTTTTATGAGTGCATTTAAAGAGAGCCTACCTTGAAGCCTACATACAGTACCTTGAAGTACCTAACAGGCATTAATAATCTGGATAGCCATGCACTCTTTACATTAACTAGGAGCAGGGTAACCAGACTCCTTGCTTGAAGTCTGGAAGGCGATTCAGTGGGGATAGAAAGAAGTTATTTTTTGTAGGAAGGGTGGTGGAGAGATTAAATGAATTGCCTAAAGAGAATGGATCATATTTCGTCTACAGCTTCATACACAGGTGGGAAAGGCACAGGAGAATAGTCCAAACCAGAGGAGAGAGACAGGGTGGACAGCCAAGGGAAGGGGTTGCATGGGTGGGTGTACAGTCAGGGTTATCAAAAGACTGGTTACTGGTTCAGAATTAGACTACAGGCAGATGCAGGTGGTTCTGGGCAGAGTGCTTATGCCACAGGGCCTTTTTTCCATTAAAATTTATGTTTTTAACAGAGGCAGTGAGAGAATGCAGTTTGTCTGGCAGAGGTCATTGGGGTGAGGAGAGCGATAAAGTGATGTTCAGTGTTTCTGGGAGTGTAGGAGTAGGGGAGTAGGCTGCTTAGTAGGGAATTGAGGTAACATAGAAGATAGTCAAGCTAGAACTTCAAGATAAAAAAAACAAAGTACTAGAGTTGTCCACTCTATTATTTCCTTGGTAGCATAAAGTTGTCCAGTAAGGTCTTTAACATAAGCCTACACAAATGTATGCTTACCAGGGAATCACAGGGCATCATGGGTGGTAGAGTGTGAATGGAATCCCTATAAACTGGTAAATGTTTAAATGACATTCTTATGGCAGCATAGCCAAGAGTTGTTTTTTTAATCAGTACGTTTGCCACCTCATCTGACAACCAGCCCCCCTTTAGCATCATCACCCAGCTTCCTTGGGACTTATTGTGCTCTTTTCCATAGTTTACCACAGGTCTGGAAGTACCCAGCCTTTGTTCTGGGGTCTGTAGGTGACCAGGCTTCATCTGGCCACAGTGTGGGGAGGGGGATTCCTCCACTTTTTCCTCAGTGTCCACGGAATGTACAGCGATGCGGGGCAAGCTCTGTCTTCACAGAGTTGTCTCTTGGTGTCAAGCAGATGTGACTTCTCCCCTTGTGCACTGTGCATTGCCACCCAGAACATCTAGGTGGCAGCCATCTAGTGGGACATGTGTACCGGTCCTCTCCCCAAGGGAGAAGAGCTGTCCTTGGGATGCTTAGTCCTTCCTCCCCTGGTAAAACTCTGAGCGAACCACATCCATTCTGGAACATGGGTAGCCGGCATGGCAGTAAGTGAGCCAATATTACCTCAATCCTCTCCAGCATGGGTCCGACATTAACCTAAAGGTTTAAAGCACAAAGCTGTGAAACCAAAGACATTAGACCTGGGTTTGAAACCAACAACTGCAGTTACATACTGTGTGACCCTCAGCAAGTCACTTAATGCCCCATTCTCCCAGGACACACCTGGAAATGAGCATTGGCTCACTGTACCTTTCTGGGTCAAAACAATCCTTGTTTCAGAAGGGGAGGTTACAGATAAAATGGACTCAGAGTCCCTTCTAACTTCTAATTACTGTATTTCCATGTTACCCTCCAATTAGTGAAGGAAGAATACAGTGAGCAGAGTTGGGCAGAAATGACTGCTGAGAGCAAAGCATCAGAATGCATGGATAATAGAGTCCATTAAGGTCAGGATGTAATTGGAGGCAACAGTATAAACCACATTCCCACTTGAACTGTTACTCATTTAAAATTTGCGTGTGAGTTGTGGTGAATTTGGTCACTACACACTGCATATAGCATTTACGTAGTGCACACATTGCATATGTTATTTGCATAGTGCACACTAAGCAATTCACCTCAATTGCATGAATTTGTATTATGCAAATTGATATAATTCACACTTTGTAGCACATTTTTTATGTTAAATGTGGCAATTCACATAGCAAAATTTGCTGCAAGGTGCAGAGTGCATATATACAATGACAATTTACATAGTAAAATTTGCACACTGGCACCAATTTCGCTATGCAAATTTCTACACTACACTACAGGAATTGTGGAGATTTTTTTTAATTTGCCAGCACCTAATCCCTACTAAATTTGCTTATTATTTCTTTACAGATAAGTCCTGAGGAGCACCTATTGTCCAAATGTTGATTCAAACTCTTCTATCTTTATCGCTCATTTAATATTACCCTATTGCTTATAGGCTATAACAGTGTCAGTGGCTCAGCAGGTTGCACACTTGTCTCTGAGGCTAGAAGGTTGTGGGTTCTATCTCCACACCAGGCACTTGGGTTAAATCCCAAAACTGACACTGTGGTACAGCATGGGGGCTGCTGCACTCCTGGGGTATTGTCTTTTGGATGAGATGTTAAACTGAGGTCCCATCTGCCTGTTCTGGTGGTAGTTCAGGTGGATGTTCCCATGGCACTTCTAGAAAAGAGCAGGGGAATTTTTTATTCAAGAATCAAAAACATCACATACCTAAATTCATAGATCATTATACTGTCTGTTAATTATATCATCAACCACCAACCAAACACTGCTAAGTGATTTCCCTACATCTTCCCCATAGCATCACAACCTCTAAGTAGTGTGCTATAACTTATTTATACTTAAAAAAATGAAAAACCCCTCCACCATAGTAGTACTTTGTCTCTAGGATGCAATCTCATATCTTTTACATAAACATCTTGAAGGTTATTCTCAATGGGCCCTATTCACGATTATGCTGGAGTGGCTACATGCCACGTAACTTGTGTCCGTAGCAACCCCACACCTGTTCACACCCACTGTGCCCCCTCAGTGGCATTCACCACTCAATCATGCCCCCACCTCTGCACCAGATCCCCGGCCGAGCATGGAGCTCTGTGTGTGGGCAGGCCGGGGTCTCCGTGGGGTGGCATGCCAGCACTACGCACCATTCATGAAAGTGCAGAGTGCCGTACATGGGGGGCAGTGGCTATGCATCTGGAGGGCAGCTGTAATGGTTATGTGCCCCCTCCAGATGTCACTGCAGGACCCGCTGGTGCAGGAGGGGAGTCATCAGACCACCTCCGGATGTTGCTGCAGGCATTGGGGAGCAGTGATCATGCAGGGCTCATGGCCAGCAAATGCCCCCCCGTAGCATGTTCTACACTCTGCTTGCCCCCTGCAAGATGGTGCCATACCAGTGCAAGTGACCTACTGCAGACCCGGCTAGGGCAGCTGATTGGCTGCCAACCCGGGTCCACAACCCTGCCGCTACGAATCTCCAAGCCAGTGGGGCTGGGACATGGAAGGGAGATGGGTGGGGACCGCTGCTTTGTGACAGTGGTCCCCCCGTGGATCTCCTGGGGGTGCAGAACTACACACGCCTTTACACACCAGCTCTGCTCATCTTCATGAATAGAGCCCATTAATAGTACATAACACTTGGTATGGCATCCTTTGTTGTTGTAACACATATTGACATCTAGTCTGCTATATATAGTACTTTAGTCAAGCAAATGAGACTTCCAATGTCCTGGAATCATATTTTTTGCTAACTGTTTCATGTCACCTAAAATGAGTTGCTCATAAGTAAGAGTAGTCAGCCAAAAGCTATGCCGTTGCTGTGCTGCATAATCTCAAAATTTAGTGACATAGTTACATTCAAATAGAAAATGCTCCAATGTTTCTATCTGCACTAACATTCTGTGTAAGGGCACATTCTTTCCTCAAGGGCTTAATGTTTTTTATTGCCTTTCACATTAAGCCTCCCATATGAACTCAAGCACAAGACATTCCACATTTTGAGTGATATTAGTTTGTTTTATAGTTGTTTACAAACTAAAGCCTGTTTAGAAGGTCCACAGTTTTTAATTTCAGGCTGACATACTCCATCTGTTTGTAGAATTTTCCTATAAAGCTCTTTCCTAGGTATTGACAAAAGGTCCTGTCTCTCTGCCTTCTATTTTTGTAACTTTTGTAAGGATGGTACAAAATAAGTAGGTATATGTAACTTGGATACCAGTCTCGGAACACCTTTAATCCATTTCATCAGAAAATCTCTTAAAACTCTCTTACTCCAGACATGTGCCAGTGATGCAGTATCACTGACTGCTAATTTCAAGGATTTTGACCAAAATAGGGTATAAAAAACTACTATGGGATTGATCATCCCTAAACCTCCCTTATGTCTGAGTAAATATGTGAAAACTCTTTTGATTGGGTTTAAGCGGCTTTCCCACACCGTTTAAAAAAACATACTAAGGAGTCTAGTCTCTAAATGAGCAGGTAATGGGAATATCATTCCAGCCTATAACAAGGTAGGCAGTAAAAATGTTTCGATAATATGTACCCTTTTACGTTTGAACAAAGTCCAACCTTTCCATCTCTGGACTTTAGTATTGCAAATAGTTAAACTGTCTTCCCAAATGAGTTGCGCATAATTCTCAGATCCAAAGGTTAGCCCCAAAATCTTACATGGCCTGTTTTCTATTTTTATTCCCACTATCTTAGTCTCCTGGAAGTTTTTGGGACCTAGTAATAGCACCTTACTTTTGTCTGCATTCAGTGCACCTCCAGATATTGCAGCTCAAGTTCCCATATCTTGAACTAATGCTGCAACACTCTATGTATCTTGAACAAACACATATATCATCCACCTAAGCTGCCACTTTAGTTTCTTCTGGTGAAGAGGCATCTCTGATTCCCTTAATGTCAACATTCCAGATTACTTTTCTAATAAAAGGATCTAAAGTGAAAATGTACGAAAGAGGATTCATGTAACACCCTTGTCTCACCCCTGAATATATTTTAACAATGTTTCCTTTATTACCTAAAACTATAGGAGAAATTTCAGTTATGTTATACATCATCTGCAACCATGTAATGAATTTGGCTGGGATCCCATAATGTTCTAGAACTTTAAACATGTAAACATGATTAACTCTGTCAAAGGCTTTTCTCTGATCCAGACTGAGTAAAAACCCTTCTCGATGTGATGTGTCACAGAATGATTTTACATCTCTTACAATGGATAGATTGTCTTGTATACATCTTCCTGGTATCATACATGTGTGAGCTTGGTGTATCAGTGTCTGAGCAACAATCTTTTCTGGAGTAACTTAGTTAACATTTTAAAATCTGAGTTTAATAAACATATTGGTCTCCAATTCTCTACCTTATGTTTATCACCAGATTTATATAAAAAAGTAACTAAACCTTGAGAAAAAATATCTGGGATCTGTTTATGACATATTAGAAAAAAATTAAAACAGTTTTTTTAAAATGTGTACCATCTCCTGTTTATGTTCTTTATAAAATTAATTTGGGATACCATCTTTGCCTGGGGAGACCCCTGTTTTTAAATTGGTTATCACACCTTCTACTTCTTGCGTGCTAATATGGCATATGAGGTCTTGTATTATGCGTTTCTCTAATCGAGGTGCTTGTACATCCTGTAAATAATCCTCCATTGATGTAAGATCTATATGTTGTGCAGTATAAAAATCTGTCAAACAGTGTTGCAAAAAACTTGAATTCCCTATGTCTATGTTATGAGAGTTCCTTCCTGTATCAATAAGCTGGTAATCTGTGAATTCGATCTACAGTCTTTACAAGCTTCACAGGGATCTACATATGGATTTTTTTTGAGCACCTAAAGTCATTGTAGCTTGAAGGGAGGAAGCTCTATCGTAATGCATGGTTCTTATCAGGGATTTTATACATGATATGTCATCTGTCAAAGTCACTCTTAGTGGAGTTAGCTATCGTGTAAAGTCTAAAAAGATGTGTCCTTAAATCCAAATATTTCCTCAATTTGGATTGAGCCATGTCTTGACCATAAACTGTCATCCAGTTCTTAATGTTTGACTTTCTGTCAAACCACCAAAACCCCATATCATCATACAGAGGGAGTACTGACACTCAGAAAAGTAATATAGACAGAATATTCAATACCACCACAGGTTCTTTCAAGATAGTTACATTCATCCTGTACCTATTCCATGGTTGTTTATATGTATTATGCATTCCTATATTGGAAAGTACCATTAAATGATCCAAAAATTATATGGGCCTTACCATTGTACGATGCATCTCTAGTGATTTAGACACTAAAAAATAGTCTATTTTAGTTTTGTACATATTACAAACATAAATAAACTTAGTTTCAGGGCACATTCCCACAGATGCATCTTTAAGTTCAGCCAAAGCCACAAATTATTTAAATGCATAAGAATCACAGTAAACCATTTTCCCTACAGTTTCTTTTTGTCTGCTGTCCAAAGAGCAGTTAACATCCCTTCCCATAAGCAAGTGTTTAGCTGTTGCAAGGTAAGGTTGTAACTGGGAAAAAAGCTCCACCCTATCAGCTTTGACCTGGGGTCCATAGACCGTGTTAAGTCTGCCCATGGCACAAACCATCCAAAATCATTACCCTGCCTGGAATCATATCTGTTAATTTTTGAAATGAAAAAAAAGAAGATCCAGAAAATAAAATCCCTAGCTCATCTGCTCTATCCATCCTGAAAGACCAATATGATGGCCCCCATTTTCATTGATTTTTGAATGTATTCAGCAGGTGACACGGATCCGCCCACTTTTCCTGTAAAAAATCTAATCTAGCTTTTGATCATGTAACATGGAATAAAAGGCATCTCTTTTATTATCGTTTTTCAAACTGCATGTGTTTAGAGATGCTACCCTATAAGTGTCCATGGAAAATCATCATGGGGGGATCAAGGTCTTTTTTTCTTTTTGACTTTCTTTTTTCCCTTCTTATTGGTTGTTTTTTTATTTCACTTCCCCTCCGCCTTGTATCCCATGTGCAGAAAATGCATCTGACAGTCCATCGTCAGAATACATATCTTCTGGTGGGAAATCGGTAAAGACAGCAAACTAATTTCCAGTGTCAAAGTCATTCTCAGTCACATATAGTCTCAGGTTTCTTTCACTTCTACCAAGGGTTGGTCAGTGGAGGCATTTCCTCTGTATGATTCTCTGGAGCCACAGGCAGAGAGGTATGTTCAAGTGTCGTGAAATCATCAGTTGCTCCTTCAGTGTGCTCTAGTGTGGAGGGTCTACTGCAGTTGTAGGTGAAAATTCTTTTTGTGAAGGACATGATGTTTCCTCCAGCTGCTGGGGTGCAGGTTGCAGGGTTGGGGGTACTTTGATATTCAGGTTCCTGTTGTTGTGCCTGTTTGATTAAATCATCTGGGTTTATAGTGTGTCTTTTGTTATGTGCCGCCCGGGGCACTTGTTATAAACATGACCATGCTCCTCACAGAGGTTACACTTAGTGTGATTCACAAAGTGTGAACTAATGTGATCAAATTTGCCATGTAACCCACATCTCAGCCTGTCACATATATTAGAAAGATGGGTCTTTGCCCCTCATTTATAGCAGGCATTTGGCTGCCATGGTAGAAGCACACACCCCTGTCTCTGCCAAGAAAAAAAAACTGTTAGGTATGTGTAAAATGCCTTCTGGTGTTTGGTACAGTTTCAGCTTAAACCTCCACCCTCCTGTCCATAAATGTTCCATATCAATAATAGCTTCAGGGGCACCAGGACTGTACATTTAGACTCCAACCAATGCACAATATCTGCAACATGTACACATTCATTTCAGAACATGACGGTCACTGTTTTTGCCAGGGGTTTTGATAATGGGATGGCTATAAAAGGAACCCACACTAGTGCAAATTTGACTTTATTATACACTGCTCAGAACCTTTCCAAACTATGGGGATGTTGAAAGGAAACATCAAAAGTATCTTCTCCCGAGATATGAATCAATGTGTAGATTTCTGAGGCAATAAACTTCATGCAGTCTTTTAAGTGAGTTTTCTCCATGTATACCCTGTCTGGTCTAATTTCTAGACCACCCTTATATTGCAATCTGATCGCATTTCCTTGAGGCAGGGGTTCATATTTGTTGAAAAAATCTGCATATCTGGGGCGTTGGGTATTGGAAGCATTAGGGGAAGGGGGAGGGGTGATCTCTTTGGCCCTGTATGCCTGGGTCAGCATCGTGACTCATGTCTGCATATCCTGGTGTGCCATGTACATTAAAACAGTCATCTTGTATGACACTCCCAACCCCTGGCTCAGTCCATGTGTGGTGGTCAAGATTATGCTTCGATCTCACCCATGGCATTTCATTCCGAGCCATACCCTCCACAGCCTGTTCTTGTCCATTCCTATCAGGAGACTGCTGCAGTACCTGTTCCTGCCCCAGTTTCTGTCTCAAACAGTCTCTCTTCCCCTCCACACCTGAATTAATTTGTACACATCTGGGATTATCATCACATACCTCCCTTTGCAAGTGGGTTCTCCCCTTGAAACCTAGAATGATACCATATCATGTTTTTACTCTCCACCACAACTGTGCTGCTAGTTTGCATCCTTATTCAGGTTCCTGTCATGCTGTGGACTGTATACAGTAGAAGACTCATCCTGCATCAGACTCCATTCAGGATCCATGACCTATCTCCTATTCGGGCCTTGTTTCCTTCCAGCTTCAGACAACGCAAATTCTGGGGATCAACCTGGACCACCAGGCTCAGGAGTGGGAATGTTTAAGTTTTTTTAATATGATCTGCCACCAATACCTCAGAAGGAATACTGCAGCATCAGAAGAAACTGTCAGTGATGACACTCCATCAGCTTCCTTTGAAATTGGCACCAGCAGTTCAAGAGGGGCGTCTGGCAGCTGTTCAGTAAGTAACTGTGTACAAGTCTGAGTTTTAGACAGGAGAAAGGGTTTACATGTATCTGGAAGGGAAACACTGTTCATCCTTTTGTGCAAACCAGCCTTCTTCCATGAATACAATTCTTCATCCTCTGCTAGCATAGTTAAAAGTGCAGTTCTACATTCTTCAATTTCTCTATCAAGTTGAACAGTCTCTAGTGCAATGTCATCTTTAGTGTGTAAATTGGCATAGTCTAAGACCATTTTTTCATCTGATGATTTGTCAGTAAGGGTCTCCATCTCCTGCTCATCATCCAATGATTCCATAAATTTAAACTAATTTTCTTCATCTTCTTGTTCCAAATCAGCTGGGTCCAAGGACCAAATCACAGCCTGTTGCTTACTTTCCTTCCCCTGGCGGATCAGGATCCCCCATCTTGGACTTGGAGCCAACAACATGCTCCACCAAGAGCAGGGGCATTTTTTTATTAAACAAAAAACTTCAAAACATATAGTATGAAAACAGTGTTACATCACACTTGATAAAGGAAAAAACAACAACAAAAAACTTCAAAACAGTATCTATACATATAAATTTCTACAACAACCAATTTTTCCCTTAACTATCCCTCCCCTCTGACTAAAAACAATGATTCTTTGCTTACCACTCCCAGTGGGGGGGGGGGGGAATGAAAAGAAAAGAAAACAACGGTGTTACTTCACACCTTAAAATCACAATTTATCATAAAATGAAAAAATACCTTCAAGGTGTTCTGAAAAATAACACAGTAACCATATTACTTAAGACAATTTAATTCCAAATTCCATAAAAGAAAATAATTTATTCAGTTACCTCTATTTCTTTTTAAGTTACATTATTGCCACCCAAATTTCTATTTTCCTCAACCTTTCCTTCCATTCCAGAAGAAAGAGAGAGAGAGAGAGAAAATGTCATACCCAAAAACCCTTTATAAAATTAACTTATGATTGATTATTCCCTTATTGTTTTCCCTAAAATCATATCTGTAGGACATTGCCTATGTTCTCCCATTTTTTTTCCCAATAGCCTATTCAGCATATTATGTTTAACCATATTTCTGAAAGAAAGGAAAACCTCTCCACCATGCCTGCACTTTTAATCTAGGATGTAAGTTAAAGTCTTTTTCATAGACTTCTTTCAAGGCTGTTTCACACAATCTACTAAAAGCTAAATAAGACATTCTTTTTTGTTGAAAGATCAATTGGTTTCTAGCTTGCCACAGGTAAAAGTTTAAAATGGAAAAAAGACATTCAATGTTGAATCCACTCCACTTGACAAGAGACTAGAATAATTCCCAAGAGCAATATGTTCGTATGTAATCATCCTTAACCATGACAATCTCCATTTTCTTGCTAAGTATTGCCATAATCCCCAGACAAATTGGCAATTCAATAAAAAATGTTCCATAGTTTCTGTTTGTTGAAAACATTCCGGATATGGACAATTCCTTTCCTCCAAACTTTTGTGTTTGCTATTCCTTTCGACCCCCAACCTCCCATGTGAGACTAACCATACTACATCCCACATTCTAGTAGGGATTCTTTTGTTCGTTAATAAATTTATCACAAATCCTGTTTTATGTGCAGGACATCCTTTAAAAACAGTCCCAGCTTGATTAGTATATTCTATCACTTGATTATATGAGGTCTTCCTCGATTTGTCTCTTAACTGGGATCTACAAACCTTCCATTTGAATAATTTTTGTAAAGTAAATTTAAAACATGCCAAGATACTCCATCTATAATTGAACCATAATGGTTCCTCAATCCAAAGTTCCAAAACTGGGCTTTGATTGTTCAGCAACCATGTTTTAACAAATGAGTTATTATCTCTTACCACAACTTGGAATGTCCCAGACCAAAACATTGTGTGAAAGAAAATTACTGGGTTCAACATATTTAAACTACCTCTGATTTTCAGTAAGTATGTGATGTCTCTTTTTACCAGGTTTAACCATGATCCCCAAAGCATAAAAAAAAGTCTAGTTTCTGGTTTGACAGGTAATGGAAACACTAAACTAACATATAATAAACATGGCACCAAAAATTGCTTTATAATGAATACCATTTTTTGTTTTGAGAATTTCCAGTTTTTCCATCTGGTTACCTTATCTTCACAAATCATAAGACTACATTCCAAATTCAGACAAGCCAAGTCCTTTCCCCCAAAAAAATACCCCTAAAATGTTGATAGGTTCCTGTGAAATACTAATTCCACCAATATTCCTAGATCCATTCTCTATTGATCCAACCTTTAAGCATCTGCATTTCAGTAAGTTCAATGCTGCCCCTGACAGTTTGCTATAGACATTCACTTCTGAAAGCATTTCCATAATACTCTCCTCATTTCTGAGAAATAAGTATACATCATCAGTGTATGCTACTAATTTTATTTCCTGAGGCATATGAGACCCCAAAATCCCTAGTATTCTTGTGTTTCCCAAAATATGTCTGACTAATGGATCCAGAATACAAGTAAACAGTAGCGGGCTTAGAGGACACCTTTGTCTCACCCCCAGTTTTACTGGAATCTAGGATCCCTCCTGCCCTGCTATTAAAGGTGTAACTGCGGCATGTTTATATAAGAGTTTCAACCATGCTATAAACATTTTCGGAATCCCAAAATGTTCTAACACTGAATATAAAAACTCATGATTCACCATGTCGAATCCTTTATATTGATCTAATATTATATATCCAGGTTGCTCCCTTCTGTGGCTGTAATCAAATATCTCCCTGATGATTGTCAAATTTCCTTTAATATTTCTCTCAGGAATAGCGCATGTTTGTACAGGGTGTATTAAGGTTTCAGCTATGTTTCTAAGACGCTTTTGCAAAGTGTTTGTAAAATTCTTAAAATCAGTATTAAGGAGACAAATTGGTCTCCAGTTATCCAACTATCTTTTGTCCCCTTTTCTGTATAAAAAAATCACTAATCCTTTTGAAAAATCTGGATGTATAGTATTCTGTGTTATCCAGTATTGAAAAACCTTAACTAAACATGGTGCTATAATATCCTTAAAGACTTTATAAAAAGAGTTTGGAATTCCATCCCTCCAAGGGGAAGTACCCTCTTTCAGAGTGCTGATTGTTTCCATCAGTTCCTGTGAGGTCACGTCCGCTACAAAGAATTCTTGTTCAATCGGCCCCAAAGATGGGACTGCAGTCCCTGCCAAGTAATTTCCCACTACCTCCAAATCCAAATCCCAAGAACTATACAAGGTTTTTAAATATTGTTCGACTTCCAATTTTAAGTCCCCCATGGAAGAAATTAACTTCCCTTATGATGTCTTTAGTTCTAAAATTTGAGAGTTCACTCTTCTCTCTTTACATACCTCAGATGGATCATTATAAGGGGTCTTTTGTGTCCCATATGCTAGCTCTGCATTCAGGGATTTTGCCCTGTCATATTGTAACTGTCCCATTTGCCGTTTTATTTCTGAAATTTGCACAGAGTAATCTTGCCTCATAGTGTATGTGAGTGACAATAATTTTAATAACTGTATTCTTAAAGTAATGTATTTTAAAAATCTCTCCCATGAACTCTGTTTACCATAATTTTGAAACCAAATTGGTAAGTTCTGCTTTGCCTTTAACCACCAAACTCCTAAATCCTCATAAAGTCCCATGACTGGTATTCTTGCCATTAAAATGGAAGTGACATTGAGTCTATTTGTTCCTCTAAAATGGAGGTATTCAGATGTCACATAGTGGTGATAGGTGTAAACATCCCATTTTCTCTCAATACAGTTTTAACCATTAGGTGATCCAAGAATTCAATCGGTAACACTGCCGTAGCCCTATGTAGCCATTGTTTAGATATTAAAATATAATAAATTTTTGTTGATAATGTATTTTTGACAAAAGTGTGAGTTATCAAGGGAACAGCATTTCTGGAACAATCACTTAAATCAGTTGTTTTAATCAGGTTTTGCAAAACAAGTGAAGCACAGTAAACTTGTTTCCCTTCATGTGTCCTGAGAAAGGTGTCTAACATACAGTTGAAATCTCCCCCCAGAACCACTGCCCTTGCAGTTACCAAATATGGTTGCAAAAAATTAAATAGTGCCACCCTTTCTGCTTTCGTCTGTGGTGCATATACTGAAAGCAATCTACATGACCCAGTCATCCAGATCCTATCAACCAATAAAGCCCTCCCTGGGGAAATATCAACTAATTTCTATAATTTAAACTTATGCCCAGAAAAGAAAATTCCCACATCGTCAGCTTAATCTTGTCCAAAGGACCAGTATGACGGGCCCTATATCCAATTATTCCTGGTCCCTAGCATTCCATTATATGAATTCAGATGAGTTTCTTGTAATAAAATGACATTGAACCTAAATTCATTTAGAAGGAAAAAAAAAGCTCTTTGTTTCCTGTTGTTCCATATGCTATGCACATTGCACATGACAGCTGTAAAAGAAGACATAGGTTAAAAAACTGTCAACATGAACTTTCTCTTCCCTCATTAACTATTTTTCTTTCTTATTTTTTTTCTTTTTCATTTTATCTTTCACTGGTTTGTGAGTTTTAGCCAACATCTCTTGTGACCCAGATATTGATGATCTACCCAATAAGTCCTCCGGGTCTGAGTCCCCCCAGATTTTAGGTGCCAACACTGAAAAGGCATTCTCCATCACTAGTTCTTCATCTGCTGTTCCAGTTTTCACAAGTCTCATGCTTCTTCTCTGTGTTTCAGGCAGAGACCATGTTTCTTGTAAGGGGGGGGCATCGTGCAAGTTCCTAGGTCATCCTGTGATCTAGAGGTTGTTGGTGTCTTATTGTCCTGTGAAATGGGACGTTCCTCAGTAGACATTTCTTCTGGGTCTTGGGCAGTGGTGGGGGGAGATACACGTTTCTCATTTCCCCCTTCTTTGCCTTGTAAGTCTACTGTTGGACTAGACGCTGGATGCTCTTGTTCCTCATGTGGCCGGGGTACTGGGCTAGGTGCCTCGGTTTCTGGTACAGGTGAATCTTTCTGGGAATTTTGGATTAATTCATCCAGGTCCACTGTTTCCCTTTTATTCCATGCAGCCCAAGAATATTCTTGAAAAAAATGACCAGTTTCTTCACATAAATTGCATCTGGAATGATTACTGTATTGGGAGCTGGTGTGGTTAAACTCTCAGCAGATCCCACATCTCAGCTTGTCACAGACATTGAAGAGATGTGATCTGGCCCCACATTTGTAACAAGCTTTGGGCTGGCCCAAATAAAAGCATACTCCCCGATCTTTGCCCAGAAAAAAACTGTTTGGTATGTGTGAAATCCCTTCAGTTGTTTGCCGTAGCTTGAATTTAAAATGCCACCCTCCCATCCAGAAAGCTTCTGAGTCCAGAATGGCTTCAGGGGCACTTAGCACTTCACACTTCTGTTGAAGCCAATGGTGAATATCACAGATATGAACACTCTCATTTCTGAACATCACTGTTACCATTTTAATCACGGGTTTTGTGAGAGATATAGAGTAAAAAGGTGTTCATAAAGGGGCAAACCTGCATTGGTTATACATCTGCCAGAACCTTTCCAAGCCCACGGGTGTCCAAAAGTTAATGTCAAAATTATCCTCGCTGGACATGTGTATTAATGTATAGACATCATGTTCATTAAATATAATAGTATTTTAGCATTTTTTAAAAGAATCCATCCTTCATAGTGCCAATCAGGATGCATTTCTACCCCCCTGTAATGCAGCCAAACTGCATTTCTTCTAGGTGTAAGATCTGATCGAGAAAATAACTCAGAGAATTTTTGTCTTGGGGGGGATTAGGGTCTCTTTTTCTGCATGCTGCCTGTTTTCCTGAGGGGTAGGTTTCTCATTTAGATTGTCCTGTTCAGCAGCCCCTGTCAGATTATCATTTATTTGTGAAGCAGGTGTGTACAAACTGTCTGTCCCCCCAGGGAGTTCCTCTCCCGGTTGACTGCCCTCCTTATGCAATCCCCTGCTGACTGCTCCTGTCTCTGTCATAGTGTATTGTGCACTAACCTGCTCCTGGTGTCTGGGAGCTCCGTTTGGAGCCTCAGCTTCTTCCTCCATCCTGCTCTTGTGCTTGTGTGGCTTTAGCATAATTCCTGTAACTGTATTCAGATTCCGGACCTCCCGACGTTGTTCTTCACTTGTCAGGTCCCGGATGCCTCCAGAATTGAATTTCTCCATTTCAGGCCTGGTTTTAACCTTGGAATCCTGCAAAACAATATTTTCTGCTGGCTCATTTAAAACTGCATTCTGCCCCAGTGGTCCATCTTCAGAATGTATTTGTCCTGTATCTGGAACTAATAAAACCCCAACCATGCCATCCATCATCTGTTTATCTGACCTCACTATCTCAACTCCTCGTTCCATTTCATGTAGTTCAGCTACAACTTGAATAATTTTGTCAAATGGGTCAGGGACCCAAGACCCATTTTCCATTTGTGTCCAGCCTGCATCTTCCAGTGCACCTTCAGGAGACCAGGCAGCAGTCGGGTAAGTGTCTCTGGTAAACCAAATTGTTCTGCAATTAATTTTCCAGTAGTTTTAACAGTAGTTTTCTTAACAGAAATCCCAGGTATAGTTTCAA
Organism: Neoceratodus forsteri; assembly: GCA_016271365.2. Lineage (NCBI taxonomy): Eukaryota > Metazoa > Chordata > Ceratodontiformes > Ceratodontidae > Neoceratodus > Neoceratodus forsteri. Next base: position 1,633,711,909 of record CM028130.1, on the reverse strand, counting down.
TTACAGAGTCTTGCCTGGGACATTGTGTGGACAGTTCTAAATGTGCAGTTCCTCTCATTCCATGTTTTAAAGCATTTTTCCTTTTTTCATACCTTTCTTCATCCTCAGCCAGCATTGTCAGCAGTACAGTTCGTCTCTCATCAACGTCCTTCTCCAGTTGTTCAGCAGCAGTTGCAATATCAGTTTTTCCTGAGATGGTGTCTGTTTCTTCCACAAGTAATGGTGTAGCAAATTTAGACTCATCCTCATCTTCCATCGAGGTATCAGAGTCTTCTCCTTCAAGCAACCACTCCCTTTTTCCAAAAGGGCAAGGTAATCCACCAGCCTCCATTCTCTCTACCTCCTCCTCTCCTTCCTCTAAGTCCACCATCTTGGAAATTTGTGACTCCATGGGTGAAGCTGTAGTCAGGTCAAAATCCAAAATATCTCCAGCAGTTCCACCACCAACCACCCTGTCATCCACCATCTTGGTACCACAGACAAAAGGGTCCCCTCTGTTCACTGGAAGCAAGGCCCCCCACAGGCAGAGTAGGGGAATTTCCCAGGTGTCAGGGCCAAATTTCTTCCATTTATTAAAAATACCACCAACAACTTAATCTGGTTCAGTGACAGTTGGCAGTTGTATTCCCCATCCCCCAGGATGCGGTTGAAAATAGGCAGAATTGTCTAGTCCTCCTTTCCCGGTCAACAAAAACTAAATAAAATAAATTTGCAGTTAAAATGCTGATGTAGCACTCTGTTTTGTTTTTCACATCCTCATAGTCGAATACTGGAAGAATTATGTTTATATTGAAGTCATGGCGGGCAACAAGGAGACAGCAATTGCTCACACAGAGACCCCCAAATTAAGTCACAGCTTTTTTAAATGGCATCTTCTCTATATGAAGGAGAAGTCAAGATGATGATCAAGCAACATGTGTCACTATATAAAGGTTCAGACTTCTTCCAAAAGGTAGCTATTCAAGGTCATTATGACTGGTGGTACTGGTTAGAGATGTGAAAAGCTGACAAACTTCGCTCTGCAAAATACTTAGCAAAGTCTGCCAAATTCACAAAGTGTGAAAGCACCAACTTTTCAAACTTTTTAGCAGGCAAAGTTGCACTTTTTCAGGTGAAGTTACAACTATGCCTTAATTTTGCTTGATTTCACCTCAACAAGTGCCATTTATCAAGGAAAACTCCATGCAAAGTGGCAATGTAACCAAGTGGGCAATTCCCAAAGGTATTCATGAAGGCAAATTTTGCAGTTTTGCTGGAACTTTACCAGTGAAGTAAAACTTTACAAAAATCTCTAGTGCTGAACTGTGTCCATTTGCTGTCTGGCACCAGAGATTCTGCAGTAGATACTGTTTTTTGGCTTAAGGGGTGAGTTGGTAAGCATGGAACCAGTTGTGGATATTACCAATCACAATGCAGTTGTGTTGTCATTACACACTGACTGATGATTCAAAAGCAAAAAACAATGTTTAGCATCATACAAGAGAATATTCAAAGAGATCCAGGCTTTTGAAATGTCATACAGGAAAAGTATAGGGGATCTACAGTACAGTCAACATTTACAAAAAAAAAATATGTTCTACAGTGTGTTAGGATTTGGGGGTGTAGTCCTAGTGTGCCATTTCCTTTGTCTGTTGGGTGTTTTTTCTAAATATGCCTACTAGTTTTATGGCCCTGGGGAGCTCCATATTTTAATATTTTATTGCTTTTCTTTTTCTTACAATGCTTCCTGTCCCGTGTGACAGTGATGTGTCCATGACTATTGATTCAATAAGTGATGGTTAGGTGTAAAGTTTAGAGTAGTAGACCTGTGATTTGAAGTACCTGCCCTTATCCAGCAAGCACTAATCACTACTACATTTACAGTTTTGCAAACACCTTAGGATAATTTATTGAGCAATTCTGTAAAGAAACAGCTAGTGCCTTCACTAATTATGGCATTAATGACCTGGGGTGATTTGTGTGCTTTTAATGGCTGTGTGTAATTTAATAAAACAAGCTTCAAAAACAAAACTTTTCCTCCCACTAACTAGTCTTAGATACATACCTAGAAAACAAAGTGAAACAAAAGCAAAACAAACAAAACATTAATTAGAAAGAGTTATTTAGATGAGGCCAGAACATCAGGCCCTGTATATATTTATTTATGTTATTCATTCAGAGTATACCTTTGAACACGGGTGCTCCTTCACAAAGGTTCGACATCAAATCCACATGTCTTAACAGTTAATTGCTGCTAGAGCAGCTACCAATCACTGAATCAGTGGTCCTGGATGCATCACTGTCACATGGGGTAGGAGGCATTGTAGGAAAAGGAAAAACAATAAAAAAAAATCCAAACATGGGGATCCACCGGTGCCATAAAACTAGTAGGTAATTTCAGAAAAAAACTTAGAAAAGCAAACAATGGAGATAAAACATTAGGATTACACACACAAATTAAAACTCTGCACAATATATGTTTTCAAATTTTTTACAGTAGTTGCCCTTTAGAAATAGAAAAACAGAAACACAGAAACATAGAATTTAATGACAAAAAAGGACTGTTTAGCCCATCTCTTCTGCCCAGATGTTCCCTACCTATTCTTTCCCCACATACCCTATCTGGTCTCTATCAACCTTCCCACCTCCTTGCATCCTAACTAATTCACCTCTGTGTCTATTCTATGCATGCTTGAAGCTCCTCACTATTCTAGCCTCCAGTACTTTGGGTAGCAATCTATTCCAACCAACCACTTCCCTTTCAATGAAGACATATTTCCTCACATCACTCTTCAGTTCCCCCTTTTAGCTTCATTGCATGCCCCTTGGTCCTGGAAGTTGTTCTCTTTTAAAAAAGACTCCCAATCTGTACCCTATTCATCCCTTTGAGGTAATTGTAGGTCTCTATCACATCCCTTCATATCTCTCTCTCTTCTTTCTTCCAGGGAGTACATGCTGAGATTCAGCAATCTGTCATGATAGGGTGTCTTGTGCAAACCATACACCATTTTAGTTGTCCTCATTTAGACTGCCTCCACGCTGTCTTTTCAGAGGTACGTTCTCCAAAATTCAGCCCAGCATGGTTGCACCAGAGAGTGATGGCAAAACCACATTGCTAGAGATACCGCTCCCTATGCAACTCAGTATTCAACTGGCTTTATTTACTACCTTGTCATGCTGCCCTATCACCTTGATGTTCTCAGGTACGAGATCATCGATGCCCCTTTTTTGCTTAAGAACTGTTAATATCCCTAGCATATATATCAGTGCCAGTGTTTATATGTCATAGGTGCATTATTTTGCACTTTTTGGCACTGAATCCCAACTGCCATGTTTTTGACCATTCTTTCAGTTCCCCAAGATCCCTGAACATTTTTTTCACCCCTTCCTCAGTGTCCACACTGTTACAGATTTTGGTATAATTTCCAAAAGGCATACTGTACCACTCCTTCCAGCTCTTTTGCAATGTCCCCTATAAAGATATTAAAGCAGACTGATCCCAGTACTGAGAGGTGTGGTACCCCACTTATCACACTCACCTCTTCAGAATGACTGTCATTAACGACCACCATCTGTCTCTTATCCTTTAAAGATCAATGGCAATGCTTTATTTGTTCTTGTGAGTTTTACTGATTGTTTTCTACTGTTTATCATAAACTCTGGGTGTTAAAATAGAAGCTGTGTGTGTGTGTGTTGTTTTTTTAGTTTGCCCCTAGTATCCATCCTGACAAGTTTTATTGTGTCCCCTGTCACTGAATCACTAGTTTGATTTTCCCCAATTCCATCTGTACAGCAATAGCCATTGATGTCATTCCTGGAGTGACATTAATTGCTGAATCTTGTCATGTCTATGATCGGCTGAACAGCTGTCTCTAACAGTAGCACATCTTTTCCTGGCAAGTTAGTCTTTATTGTGCTGTTCTATGGTTTTGGAAAAGAATTTAGTATGTTGCTTTACAGCAGCATTATCAAAAGAAAACTCAGTCACGTAGTCCACACCTCATTTAGTTATTTTATGGCTAAATCAAACTGAGAGACTACACTCTTGTTAAAAAAAAAAGTCAAGCAATAAACTGGAAAAGTATGGCAATAACTTTAATCAGCACAAAACCTGAGTACTCAACAGTCTCATCCGTTTCCATACTAATTAGTTATTTTATGCTTTTCCCTTTTACAGCTTGATTTCTTTGTATTAGACTGCAGTCTTTCACTGTGGTTTAACAGTAACTGCTTTCTGCTGTAGCAAGATCATTCTCAGAGTACAAACTGAATTTCATTTTTAGCAGATTACTGGCCAAGTTTACTGTCTGTGCTGTGGGAAGCATGCCTTTCACATCAAAACCCTATAAACAGCATAGTGAACTCAACAGAATTACAGCAGTTTTATTTTAAAAAAGTACCTTTCACACTGTAACTTATTTTGTGTTTTTATAGGGACTGAGGCTGGCATAGTGTGAGATTGAAGCAGAGATCAGTTTTCTTATGTTTTTTCTGTTTTTTGGCTTGCTTGGGGATGCTTTCCCATTTTACGACTCTAATGGGAATTGTAAATTGGATGTCAAACAGTCCTTTAGATTAAAATAAACATGGATACAATACACCGGACAGTATGAATAATAAATAAAAATGACTGTAAATGACTTGGCTATATTTATGTATCCAGCACTAATTTGCTAGTTAAATACTTAGCAATTGGCAAAGTGCCTCTCTATGAGTTAAATTAAAAAAAAACTGCAGACTACCTGTAAAACAAGCAGAGTGCTGCAGCTTTTAAAGTTGAGCTAATACTGTAGTTCCTGGCAACCTCCATTAGTGTTAGACACTGATCCTTCCCTGATATGATCTCAAACTGTGCCAGCCTCAATCTGTATAAAAAAGTTACAGTTTGAAAGGGAATTTTTTGTTATTTAACTGTTGTAACTCTTCTGAGTTCACTATGATATTTATAGAGTTCAGATGTGAAAGGCATACTTCATGCAGCATAGACAGCCTACTCCACCTGTAAACTGCTGAAACAGAAATCCTGTTTGCACACCAAGAATGAGATTGTTATAGCAGAAAGCAGTTGGGGCTAAACCAAAGTGAAAGACCACACTGTCATGTAAAGAAATCCTGCTGTAAAAGAGGGAAAAGCATAAAATAAATTTAATTAGTACAGAAACTGAGGAGACTGTTGGGTCCTCAGGTTCTGTGCTGATTAAAGTTATTGCCATGCTTTTCCAGTTTTACTGCTTTTATTTATTTATTTATTTTTTTACCAAGGGTGTGATCTTTCAGTTTGATTTAGCCATAAAATAATTGAGGAGTGGACTACGTGACTGAGGTTTTCTTTTAGTAATGCTGTCATAAAGCAACATAATAAATTATTTTCCCAAACCATGGAACAGCACAATAAAGACTAAATCACCAGGAAAAGAAGTGCTACTGCCAGAGACAGCTGTTCAGCTAATCGTAGACATGACGAGATGTCCCTTCATGAATTGGCAGATACAGTGGGTCTCTGTGACCCATGACAAATGTTTAATCCCTCTACTAGGGACTACACTTTTTATTCACCACTTCATAAATCCTATTCCCATATTGACTACTTTTTAGTCAACAGAACTATCCTGCCCAGCATCCTGAGTTGTGGAATAGCTCTGCGTGTTCTTTCCAACCATTCCCCAACCTGGTTAGAATATGACTTTTTACTAGTCGTTCACAAGGAAAAGACTTGGAAGCTAAATACTCAGTTGCTTAAGGATGATCAGGTAGTTGCTGAGGTTAAGGATGTCATAACCCAGTTTGTGATTAATAATATGGGTTCCATCTCTGAGGTAGACAAGATCTGGTGTACTCTGAAATGTGTGTTGAGAGGGGAGCTCATATGATTGGCTACCAACAGGAAACATAAGCAGGAAGCTGCTTCGCTTCTTCTACTAAATCATATTAAAGACTTGGAACAAAACCTTTGTCTTGACACTCCTGAAGAGGATTGTACAACATTAGCAGTGCTTAGAGATAGATATGTGGGGAGCCTGAGGAGAGGGCTGAATATACTCTTCTCAAAACCCAAGTCCGTTATTTGGATCAGGGCGGTAAAGCGAGCTGTCTCCTTGCTTTTTGACTGTGAAGACAGGAGGAATTTAGTCTAGTCTTGACTCTTTCTTCCCTAGCAGATAATTCTTTAATAACTTCTCCTGGGGATATCAGTTGGGAATTCAAACTTTACTATCGTCAATTGTATGATCCTCCTGCCAATGTGCTTTCTATTGAGGAGACTCAAACTTACCTGGCTGATATCCCCCTCCACCAGCTAACCTTGTCCCAGTGTTTCTTACTTAGTAGACCCATCACATTATAAATCTCTGAAATAATGAGTTCGCTTCCTTTAGACAAAGCCCCAGAACCCGTTGGATTCCCATCAAACTTTTATAAAACATTTTCAGATGAATGAGCCCCCCTACTTCAACAACTTTATTCATGTTTTTGTGAATCCGGGATCTCAGACCCTACATTGCTGGAGACCATAATAGTGGTACTGCCAAAGCCAGGTAAACCTCACGATAGAGTGATTAATTATCTCCCTATCTCTTTCATGAATAAAGATATTACAATTTTTGCCAAAATCTTAGCTAACAGAATTGCATGTGTTTGGGAGGGGCTGATTAGTCAGAAGCAGGTAGGATTTGATAAAGGTTGTACTTTGATGGATCACCTCCGTTAATGTTGTACACCCCAAATTTAGACTGCTGGTTTAAGTGTTTTTGCCTTTTTTTACACTGTGGAAGAGGCAGGATCCCCTCGTGATAGCTTCCGGAGATTCAGTGCAGTTACTGGTGGAGGGCACTGTCAGCACCCAGCCATTACAGCCAATCCCAAGGGATGCAGCAGCTGTACCCATCTGGAAATGGTCAGGTAAGAGGGGTGGCTAGGCTCCTGTGGTATCACTTCTCTTGGTAGAGCCCTCCAATAATGCTGGTCTATATCTGTGCATGGGAAGAAGCTGGCATTTGACACCCCAGGCGTTGTTCAAGATATCCTGAACTGTAGTGATTACCCCTCCCTAGCTGCACCTCCCATTACTTGGGCTGATTCTGAGCCGCTGGAATTGGCCACGCATTAATGCTGAAATGTTGTTTTAACTCTTGTTAAGGTGGGGTTACTAGAGTACGCCCTCAAGTTAGACTGCTGTTATTAAATGTTTTAAAAGTTCTAAATGATGTGCTACCTGAGGGAAAAGGTACAATTTCTTTATGATTGCTTCCCACGGTTTAGTGTTGTTACTGGTGGAGGTTCAAGTAGGTACCCTGCTTTCGTAGTGGTTCTAAATATAGCCCATTTTTTAGCAGTTAGCTAGATAATCAATGCAATGTCTTTGGATACTGTTAGAGATACAAAGAAATAGGTTGAGGGAAGTAATTAGTCACAATCTCTGCCTTATGCCTTCACTGCCTGCTGCCTAATGCTACCATGGAGCTGGAGAGTAAATAGATAGCTCCCATGTTGTAGCATTGGTATGGCGATGGACAAGAAAAGAGCTAGCTACATAGGCTGGTTTCAGCCCACCTGGAAGCGGAGGCCTCCACACCAAAGTCTGGGTAAAAGAAGCATTGACAGAGCTTTAGCTCTTGCAGAATAATCAGCTCTTTAATCCCTGTTCTAAGGGCTGAGGTACAGCAGAACTATAATCAGGATCTTACGTTATACACATGAACATATCCATTTTACAAAATTCACTTGTCTATATGAGGATGTAACCCTGGACCATATCCCAACCCCCTTCAGAGGAGGTTTTAGGGTATCTGACACCCGGAAAAGAGAAACGTACCGCTGTGGCAACCCTTTTTGTTCAGCCAGAGCCATGAGACAAAGCAAGACCAGTCTGGCACTGGCTCTAAAGGTGCTCTTGTTCCCTGTCCCGACCCTCCAGTCTCTTGGGTGGATTACAAGAGTAACAATAGGCACGATCCCAGCAGAGATGGACTTCCTCCTCAACTCTGACCCCTGAATTGCTAACCTACACACAAGGTCTGAGATGTAATAGCCCCATGGACATTTTTTCAGACTGGATTAGTGGTGCAGTTTTGCCCTGAGGTATATAGGTAGCTGGACCCCCTGTGACACTAGTCCAACTTTGTACCAGGTCCTTCACTAGCAGCAGAGAAGGGCACAGTGCCCACCCTCTACTGCCCCCCAGGGTGTAGTACCTACCCATTGGGAGACAAACAAACCCCTTCCCTCCTTGGCCAGTGACGGTTCTACACTTCCAAACTGGCACCCAGTATGGCAAGCACTCTTGCCTGCACTCTCAGATTAAAGAATATTTCTCCTTCCAGCCTGAAATTAGAGACACGTCTTCAGGTAAGGCAGCTTCTCTGTAGCCCAAATCTCTTATCCTCTGTGACTTCCACTCAGGGGATTAGCTACACCTATGCCTGCCCCTTCAGTGGACAACTAGCCCAGAAAAAAACAACAAAAGGGATTTAAGGGACCATAGGGACTATATCATCGTATCTCTGAGTTGTACTTAGATGTGGCAACCAGTTGATAATATTGAGGAGATGCACACACATTGCTCATTATGTAAGGTTTGAACTAGCACTCAAGATGGCACCTTTTAAAGTATTCATGTGTTGGTATGCAGAAGGGAAACACCCTGAATATGGCTAATCTCACGGAAATAACCACCACTTGGAATGTAAAGGGTCTTAATTCTCCAGTTAAATGGAAAATGGTGCTCTCCTGGCTTAAAAAACTGGGAACCCAAGTGGCATTTCTACAAGAGACTAAATTGAGCTAGAAGGAGGCTACCAAATTGGTTAGGGACTGGGTGGGTAAGGAGGGCCACTGTACCGCAGGCTCAGCCAAGAGGGGTGTTTCCATTCTGCTGCATGAAAAGTTACAATGGCAACCTAAGGAGGTGCATACAGGAGGAGACAGTAGGTGGATCATTATGAAGGTTTCCATCCCCTTTGGTCCCCTTGTACTGATAAATGTCTATGGCCCAAACGAGGACTCCCCCGAATTCTTCCACAATATTTCTCAGAAAATAACGGACATTTCCTTCAACAACCCAGGTATACTAATGGGGGGAGACTTCAGTTTGGTGTTGGATTACCTATTAGATAGTCCAGTGCCAAAATGGAGCCTCATCGTAGATTCTTAATAACCCTCCAAGAGATTTTCTCCCTGCATCAGTTATCGGTTGTGTGGCGGGTAATACACCTCTTGGAAAGAGATTTCATTTTCTTCTCAGCACCCCGTGCAATGGCTAGCAGGTTGGATTTCTGGATAGCCTCCCCGACACTGACAGCAGCCAACATAGGGATTAACATCTCATAGATATTTATCTTAGACCATGCCCCATTGTCATAAACTTTTCTACCGGCCATGCAAACTCCCAAATCAATCATGTGACAATTGAACCCCTATTGATACTGGATAAAGATTTTGCACCATGGCTTTTTGAGGAACACACAGGGATTATTTCATGACACTCCCCCCTCCTTCACATCTGCGGCTAATATCTGGGAAGCATACAAGGCCACAGTGAGAGGCAAATTAATTAGCTTTGCCTCCCACAGACGGAAACAAAGAGAGCAGGAGCTCAGACAGTTGGACACTGAACTCAGCCAGCAAGAAGCTTAAATATAAAAAATGTCCTTCATCCCTCCAGGCACCCTTGCTGATAGCAGAACTATCTGCCATAAGAATAAAAATTAATACATTAATGGTGAGAAAAGCTAAACTATATATTCAAAGGGTACAATGTCGATACCAAGCAGAGGTGGAAAAGGTAAGTAGACTGCTGGTGTGCAGGCTGAAACAGCGTCAAGCTGAAAGATCTATTCTCAAACTGAAAGGGAAATCGGAGATGGTGACACCTCTCCCCACAGCCATAAATAAGATTATGGCCAACTTTTACAAAATTTTGTACTCCTCTCAGGATAATTGGGACATGGATAAATAGAGCCAATTTATAGACTCCCTACCCCTCCCGAAACTATCCACATAGCAAAACGAAATCCTAGACAAGGACAACATGGAAGAGGAAATTGGCCTAGCAATATCCAAGATGGCACCGCACAAAGCCCCTGGTGGAGATGGGTTCCCGGGAGGCTTTTACAAGCTGGTCATGCCCCTGATTAAGTCCCCTTTGGCACAGATGCTGAATGAGGCTCATGCAAACAAGCAACTTCCCTCCACCATATCAGAAACCATTATTACAGTGCTACCAAAGGAGGGAAAAGATAACACCCTTCCCGCCAGTTATAGGCCCATTTCACTAATAAACGCTGATGCAAAGATTTTGGCCAAAGTACTTGCTTCCCGATTGGAGGAATGCCTGCCAGATATTGCACATCCCTCCCAGGTAGGATTTGTTAAGGGAAGAGTCAGCTCAGACCATATCCACACCCTCTTGCCCCTGATGCAAGTGACTACTACCCTATCCACGCCAGCAGCTGTGGTCACAATAGACTTTGAAAAGGCTTTTGATTCAGTGGAGTGGGAATATCTGCATGCAGTATTGGAGACTTTCAGTATTGGCCCCTATTTTTCCAACTGGATCAAAACTTTATATGTCAGACCCTCAGCACAAGTGCTCACCAATGGGAGCTTATCTGACTTCATCTTCTTGAAAAGAGGGACATCAGACAAGGCTGTCCACTTTCCCGGTTGCTTTTTGTCCTTGCCATAGAACTGCTTGCTACTGCCATTAGAACGAGTCCTAATATACAAGGCATTCAGGTAGGGGACAAGTGCTTCACCACCAAACTATACGCAGATGACTGCCTAATATTAACCCAAAACCTCCCTTCTAGTCTCCCATACATCCTATCCACATTAAAAATGTATAGGGAATGTTTGGGTTAAAAATCAACATCTCAAAGTCAGAAATCCTTCCACTGAATGCCATCTCTTTCCTGGCTGGGCTGAGAGATTTGAACATGGCCTGGACACCCACCGACATCAAATACTTGGGAATCAGAATATCCCCCAATATTAAGACCCTGATGGATATGAACCTTAAACCCCTGTTTGAAAACCTCTGAAATGATATAGCTAGATGGACACACCTCTATCTCTCTCTGGCAGGAAAAATTACTGCAGTGAAGATTATGCTTGCCCCTAGGGTGCACCTTGTTTTATCACACCTCCCCCTCCTTTGGCCGGAAGTTGGGTTAAGAAGTTAAACGCTCTAATAAACGTGTTTCTGTGGGGCCCGTCTCGGCCTAGGTTCAGTGGAGCAAAGCTAAGGGACCAAAAGCTGAGAGATCGGTGGAACCTTTCTGACTTTTATCAATACTCCATAGCATTTTTGGTGGCTAAGACCTTGAAGGAAGAAAGACACCTCCTCTCCCCACATCCTCTGGCCTGGGTGCATATAGAAAGAGAAATACTGAAGGGGTCTTCCATTTCTGCACATCTGGCATGCCCTCTAGCCAAACAACTGCAACACTGGTATACCCTCCAGCATTCACATCTGGCTAAATGAAAAATAGGGCTCCGCTCCAGCATTGTCTTGGCCTGGGACTCTACACCCCCCCTTTTGCACACTTGTAGTTTATGTATCAGTAACAAGCCTATATGTTGGGGGGAGTGGTTGTACAAAAGAATTAGATACCTAAGGGACCTGACCAGTCCCAGGGACATGCCCATGGACTCATTCCAAGGACTAAGAACAAGGTTTGGCCTGCCACGAAAGGACTTCTGGAAATACCTTCACATGAGAAGCCTCTACCCTACATGAGTAAAACAGGTCTGCACATGTGTAGAATGTATAAGGTTTAAAAAGAGTACCCTGCCCCTCCTCCCAATTAAGACCTGGATTATGCGTCCAAAAGGTAGGGCAGGTACCATCCAGAGATTCATGAGAGGCAGTACCCCTAACCCATCCCTCCTTGCCAAAGTTAAATGGGCAGAGAAGTTGAATACCCTCATTATTGAACAGCAATGGCAACAATGCTGGTTAAGAATACATCAGGCCTGCTGCATCCCGAGCAGCCTGCTCCTCCAAAACAAAATAATGCACCTGTGGTACCGAACCCCTACCCAACTAAAAAAGATGGGGCTACAGTACTTCCTAACAATAACTGTTGGAGATGCAGTTCACTGGATGCTGCCTTCTTGCACATCTCTGTAACCAGTATGGTCCACAATGATCAATCATTGTTCCCAGATACTGGAAACACCCTTAGTGGAAGACCCAGGCCTTTGGCTGTTGGGTCTTGTGCCTCCAACCTTGGTCCTACCCAAACCCCAGACCATCTGGTTGATACAGGATTTGGTAGAAATGAAGCGCCTCGTTCTGAAACGTTGGAGAACTACAGGTGTTCCACTGGATGTGCAATGGTTCAAGACCTTGGAAAATATGGTGACCCTTACAACGATGCTGTGTTATAAAAATGGTTGTGTATCAAAATTCGGGAAAGTCTGGGCACCATATTTTGCCTTCATCAAATCTGCTAGTACTGTTTATTCCTCCAGGTACATGAAGGACAAGCTTAGGCCCCCTTGAACTTTCAAGTTAGACCGGTTGATTTTATTAAAGATTGTTCTAATCTCTCTTCCTATAGCTATCTTGAGTGCTACTAGGTGGACAGCCACATGATAACTCCCCCTCCCCACCTTCTTTAGAAGAAGTGAAGAAGTTCAGAGAGGATTAATAATCCTATAGTCTACATATGAGTGAGTAAGGTTAATAGTTTATAAAATCACAATTCAGATGTATGGATTATATTACATGTTTAGTTCTTCCATCAATGCCCACTAAGCTCAGTACTTAGACATGATAAATGTTGTATTACTGTACCGCATATCAGTGTAATAACATACTGCCTGGTTCCTGTATAAGTGGTGGTGATATTGTAAACCACTCTTTAGCCATTTTGACTTAAAGGTTTAATATATGTAAAAATGGAAATCGCACAATAAAAAGATTAACTGCAAAAAAAAAAAATCGGAATTCGGTTCCTACTCAGCAGTAATCCTACTGTCTTATACACCTATTTTTCATTAAAAGCAGTTACTTTTGCAAAATCTTTTTGCCAGCTTTGGGATACTACTCCATGAACTTTGTTGGTGCTGTCCTTCAGGCAGACTGAATGTGCCTAGTAGTCCTTATCTGCCAGCAATTTCTATGTTTCCATGATAATTTCCAGTAGGACAGCAGGATAACTATACCACCATAGTCATTGCACATTCTTAGCAACTTTCCTTACTGGTCTGCATACGATACATTTTAAGTCAGTATAGTAGGTCAGTCAGGCTTAACCTATTGGTATTCCTCCTGGACCTCTTCTCTTTTGTCTCTAATCCCAAATCACTACCAAGGGACTAACTCCTCAGCCACTGTTTCCTTGTCTTTTTTGTCCTCCTCCTCCTCCTCCTCCTCAGGCTCCTCATCAGTGTCCCTCTGCAGCCAAAATAGACTGTGTCTTGCAGAAGACATTATTGATGGAGCTCTTGACTGTGACCATACAAGCCCTTGTCCTGGATCAGTCTCCCCTGCTGAGGGGCATGAAAAAAACAGTGACCCAGGCCTCCCTAATTAATGGTTCCACCCAATACAGTTTATCTTCTTTCCTTAACGGTATCACACCACACCTTATTCTCCTCTGGCAAGGACTAAACAGACCCCACAGGCTCCTCCTCAACCTTTACCTTGGCTGCAGGCAAACACTGATCCAGTCCCTCCTGCTTCATGACTCCAGGCATCTCACTGGTCTTGCATGACTCCGCCCATTTGGGTGACTCAAATGGAGATGGCCGAAGCAGTTGTTCAGTACCTCTGTGACTCAATACAATTTCTCATATGCTTACCAGAATCAGATAAAGGCTATGATTTTTTTGTTGGAGTTGAGTGAATGTCACTGCCAGTGCCTGTTCCCTTTTGTGACAGGCTCAGTGGTGCATCCTGTTAATGCGCATTTTCAGTGGCAAGCTGAATTGATTGGGCAGTCTTGTCACTCAGGTTCACCATAAATGAAAGCACAGTAATGGATGGTGGCAGCACAAGTGAAGTACAAGCACAAGCGGCAAAGGCAGAAGCAAAATGCTCCATGGCAACAGCAGTTAATTGTTCCATTCTGGATGAAACAGCTTCCACTCCAAGGTGTGAAAAAATTGAAAAGTTTGAAGGCTAGGCAACAGTACTACAGATCTTGCAGATACTTGCTCCAAGACAGTGTGGAGCTAATTCTGCTGGGCACTGGCCCTTCCCCTCCAGTCACCTAGGGAAACCTAAAAGTAGGTCTGAAAGTCAATGGCCAAATCTGGCTGTCTTAAGAGGTTCATATATGGAACATGGCAAGGGGACATCTAAGTAAGCAATAATACCCAACAGGGTGGGCAGTATTGGGCTATACCCAACCACCCATGGGCATAATGAGGACTAACACTGGAAGCAGAGGGCCTTATAGCCCCTGGAAGGTCCAGTATAGCCAAATACAGCCCAACCTGGAGGGTATTATTGCAATTAGAAAATGAGTACTGTGAGAAAAAAATAAGTTTAATAAAAAAAGTTAAAAAATTAGTTTAAAATAAGTTTTGTAATAAAATAGTTCCTCCACATACTTTAGAATTATGTTTTTTTTTTATTTTGAGCTAGGGACTTTTGTTGTGCTGGAGGATCTGTAGTTTATTTAAAAAAAAGTTGCTAATTGGTGGTTTGCTGCAGTATGGAGCTACTGAAGAGTAAAAAAAAGATGAGTTAAATTGTAGATGGTGGAGGTATAGGGAGAGCAGGAGCTACAGAGCTGCTCAGAAGGCATTGGAGGTAAGGAAGTAAACAGCGGGGGGTTGAGTGAGGTGTAGAACAAAAGAAATCTGAAGTGGAACATCTGCAGTCTCCTGTTTTGAACTCAGCTGAGCTACATATTGTGTTTGTAGGGAAAGACTGCGACCAAAAAGGGTAATAGCGCTAGCTTCTGAGCAAACTGCGTTGTGGGAAACCGCTGGTTAAATACCCACCTTTTTACTTTTTTTTCTTTGTTTTTGGTGTCTGAAGAAGGGGTGGCGAGACCGCAGACTAGAGAGAACTGCCATTAGCAATGAGAGTGGTTGGGAGAAGTGATTAACTGTCTCTCTTCCTGACTGCAAAATTAAAAACTTGAGTGTCTTTTTTTTCCAATGAAGCCAGGCAAGCCTTGTACTGTGGGAACTGCTGGCTGAATATTGGCATTGTTTTTTTACAGATCATCATCTGAAGAAGTGGGCATGAGACTGTGGCCGGGAAAGTGCTGCCATTATCAACGTGCATGCTTGGAAGTAAGAAGTGATCAACTGTGTCTCTCCCCAAACACAAAAGTAAAAACTATACTGTTTTTTTGATACACAACTTGACAGTGAACTGGGGTGGGGGGAGGAACTTGTCTGGCCACCGACTCACTTGCTAAGTGAGGGGGAAAAATGATGGCTGGTCAGTCTGAAAATTCAGGGTGCCCAATGATACCCTAAGTAATGGGGCACCCCAAATTTGAACTTGTTTTTCAGCGGTCTCTATTGAAAAATAAATGCACACTTGGCATGGCCTTTCAGCCAATCAGGTTACTTTATTTTTCAAGCCCATTTTCTAAAGAGTGGTTAAACATTCACTCATGGCCACTCACACTCCCCACACAAAAGCTGCATCTCCTACTAGTCCCCTCTGGCACAAATCTCAGACCTCCTGAAAAGTTGTAAGCTGTCATGCTCAATTCTTTTGTCATCTCTCACCTTTTAGAAAAATCTCTCAATGTTTGGACAAACTAGAATGCAACTCAAAAGTTTGCAAAGCACATATGTCACACTTTTTCCTGATCTGATATGGCAATTACTTGAAACCTGCTCTTGCTGAGCAACATCGAGACACAAGTGGGTGTACACAGTACTTCCATTCAATTAGAAATTTGTAAGCAAGTCATGGCCATGATGACTGGCTTTGTACTATTTTAACGTAATGCAACTGCCATTTTATGATGTAACCTGGTTAATACCAGACTACACTGAAAATTAAATAATGTCCCCAGTGTTATTATAGTCCTGTATAAAAATAAAGTTAATTGACTGAACACTTCTCCACATATTGTATGCAGCACCATGTTCACAACTTACATCTAACACCTCAATGTCTGAAGCACAGAAACTTAGATTCATGGATACTGATGGCAGAAAAGGCTTCAAAAGCCATCTAGTCTCCCCAAATCTGCACATTCTATGGTATGTTGTGAGTACTCTAATCATCATTGACTCTTCTCTCTGTCTTTAGATTCCTCAATTTGAACTTCATGGCATACCGTTCTGGCCTTTCCCATGTATCAGAGATACCACTGTCTCTGATTAAACGCATAACCACAACAAGATCTAGTCATTTATAGTAACACTGCCTTCATTTATGTTTAAAAATGTCATGCGCCAACCCTTAGTAATCTCTACTCCACTAAATAAATAAATTGGGCTCTACGATGCCAGTTCAACAAAAAACACATAGACTGGCATCACAGCACCAGGCTCTATGTTGACCGCAATTTGCAGTCAGCATGGAGCTGCACACATTGGTGTGTTTTTTTTCAATGGAAGGCAAACCCCCCACACAGGGTGCTCTGCCCCATGCACCGCCCCCGTACTAAAGGATTCTAACTCCAGGTTGGAGTTAGTTCAGGAAGGGGGTGCAGGTCAGAGGAAGGGGTTGCCCCATCCCAGCGGCACTTATACAGTGGCATGGCGCTGTTGTGGATATTGACACATGTTGCTGTAGAAATGTCACTGTTCAGGGAGCATACCAATAAATTGTCCCCCAGGATATAAGTGCTATCTCAACTGTGTCTTCAAAATGTAAAGCATCCCTTCCCACACTGGTGGCCCACACACTGGCACAACAGTCAATAAGGGGATTAATTAGCCAACCTGATGCCTGGATAGGAGGCCCCAATGTGCAAGGTACTAAATGTTGTTTCAATTGGCATATAGTGCCTCCAACCAAGGTGACATTTTTCATAGGGCAGACTCAGGGATGCTGACTCTTGAGAAAATGTACTGTGGGTACAGTGGATCTTAGGGACAAATAGATATATGGGCAAAGTTAGAAAACTTCACTTCACAGATTAATTTGTGAAGTTTGCCAAATTCATCAAAGTGGAACTTCTTCTCCAAAGTCATGCATATTTGCTGGCAAAAATGCAACTTCAATATGACTAAGCCTGAAAAAGTGCCACTTCCCTAGGAAAACTCATTGAGAGTTTTTCTTGAAGGCAAATTTTCACAGCTTTTCCAGAACTTCACCAGCAAAGTAAAACTCTGCAACATATCTAGTAATAAATGTCCCTTGTGGAATTACATAGTCACTGGTGCAAACTCAGCAGCTATAATATTTTACATGCCTGGGTACTCTCACATGATGACTGGCTTTATTTAACCTTCCACTCCCCATTTACATTCAACTCTTCAGTGCATCTCCTAGCATTATCAGCTGGCCTGCAAGATATTTCTGGGAACACTCTCACCCTAGAAGGGGATGCACTCTGACAAGGATGCCTGCTGATATCAGCCATCTGTTAAGAATCCCGCTTCAGTCAGAAAGTGTTACTAACAGGTCCTGTGTTAAAATAAGAAGTCTATGGTGGGCTTCAAACATGAAACATTCTGGTGGTTTCTCCAAATATAACCTTCCATTCTATTTCTATGAATTACAAGTTTATTCTGTCAGTACTTAAATGTTCCATGACCATATCCTGCCTGGTCCTGCAGGTTGAGCCCTGCACTTTTCTTTACCAGCCTTAAGTGGGCCTTGAAGATTAAGTCTTCTCCTCACTTTTCAAAGGATCCCTATGTTGATATCCATAGCACCAAATCTTTTCTGTGCCTTCCTCACAGGTTACTGGCCCTCTTACCCTATTGGTGGTAGTAGGATACTAATGAACTTGCTGACTCCCCCAGACTTGGCCACTTTAAAAATTGGTTTCGATCTCTACTGCCAGTGTTTCTGTTAACCCATGACCTCTGACAGCCATTCTCACACTGGTCAAACACTACCCTCTCTCACTCCCACCCTCCTGTTCCACAACTGCCCACACACCCCCCCCACCTCCCACCAAGTACTACTTCCCCTTGACAAAGCCTCACCTTGACTGCTAAAACTGAATTTTTTGCAGACTGGGAGCACCCCGTCTGAACTGTAACTTGATTGTTAAACACTGTATCACACTTAATTAGTGCTGCATCAATATGTTTTTCCACAAATGTGGTCCTGTTTCTCCTCACTTGTTGTACCTTGCTTAATGCTGTAACTGCACACTATACTACTTGACAGTTGATGTCTTTCTGTTCTGCAATGTTTTATCACCTGCAAATGTCTTGTATTCCTTATTGACTTGGAGCCTTTGTAAACGAGCCCTCGGCTCAAAGGTATTAATCCAAATTTGAAATAAATAAATAAATAAAAACATGGTGGTTACTCTGGCAGCTTACTGGACAGGAAAGCTATGCTGGGCACCTTTTAGTATCAAAACCTCTAGCTAGCAATTCTTCTGCAGGACTGGGGAGATACTGATATACCTGGATTCTACCTAACCAAGTTCCTAACTGAAGAATCTGATCCTCCACTGTGTTTGAACCAGAAAAATGGTGAAAATCATCAGGATGATGCAATTGATGGGGAACCTTAAAAATGCCCCTCACTATCCCTCTGGTGTCTTCTTGTTGTACAGAATGGTTATCCAGAGACCATACATGACAGGAGATTTGTGTCGCATCTCAGACTCAGGACCTATTGCCACTCCTGGTATCTGGATAGTCTGCATGGCAACTTACCTGAAGGGGTTAAAAATATTAGATCCAGTTTACTAGCATGCAACATGGTTTCACAAAAGGAAGATTCCATCATTCCAACCTGATTGGTTTCTTTAAGAGGGTGACAAGTAGGATTAATTAAAGAAGTAGTATAGTCAGAATTTGCAAAAACATATGTTATTCAGTGGTTTGGTTTGTGTTTGTAGTCCTAGTGTGCCCTTCCCTTTGTCTACTATTAGGAGTTTTTTCTAAATGATCCTGTTGTTTTACAATAGTTTTATAACCTCTGGGGATCTCCATCTTGATATGGTTTGTTGCTCTTCTTGTTCCTACAGTGCTTCCTGTCCCATATGAAACTGATGTATCAGGGACCGTGGATTCAGCAAGCATTGGCTTAGAGTCAGTTTTTAACAGCAAAGCTGTCCAGTGAGCACTAATGGCTACATTTAAAGTTTAGCAAGTACTCAAAGGGCAAATTGAGTGGGTTATTCTACAAGAAAACCATTAGCCATTATAAATTATAGCATTGATATGGGGTGTTTTGTGTACAGCTCCATGTAGCTTGATAAAATGAAAAGTTTTAAAAGCAAAACATTTACTCCTGCTGGCTTGACCTGACACTAGTGATGTGTGGAATTTTTAGATTCTGTCAGAAAGAAATTTCATGGAAATTTTAATATTCCACAGAAATTTCACTGAATTTTGCAAGAAATGGAATGCTGTAATTCTGCAGCAGAAAAATGTGGAATGAGTTTTCTGCAACATTTCCATGGATTTCAAAATATTTCATGGAAATGATTACGGAATGATTTTCTGCAGAAAAAAATGCTGTTTTGCAGATTGCAGCAGGAGGAATTCCACAGAACCAGTGAAATTCCAGCAGAAATTCCTCAGGTGGAATGGTCATTCCACGTTAATTTTGCCAGTGGAATTCTACATTCTGCACAGCACTACTTGACACACACATAGAAAACAAAAATGTTGAAGTAGAACTATTTAGTGGATGCCAGAACATCAGGATCTTAGCTCTAGTATTTATTTATTTATTTAGTTTTTGTTGACCAGGTAAGGTGCGCTAGCTATAGCAATGACTATTTTCAGGCATGACCCAGGAGTTTACAGAAACAAAACAATTATTTAACAGAACATTTGTTTCAACAAAGGCAGAAATAATCCTAAACAATAAAAGCTTTGACAATAGTAATACAGTGTACGCAGGAGAAGACAGTAAATACAATTGATTCAACAATAGTGTACAACATGAATGATAAGAGAGCAAATAAAATGAACAGAGACATTTGGAAGCAAATTCAGGAAGCGAAAGTGGGGTGAGATATTATAAGGAACAAATACCATTATAATAACCATATTGGATGGATATAGGAGAGTCTGGAACTGAAGGGGTGGGGATGCAACAAAAAAGAGGGGAGGATAGGATAGGATAGGACAGGAAAATAGGGCAAGGTAAGGGGATGAGGACTAGATGTAATAAAAGTGGGGCAAGGAGGTGACTGGAGGAAAGTACAGTGCTTAGTTGTTGAGGTGAGGGGGTGCATAGATCAGGAGAAAATTATGGGCTAAGGGGTTTGAAGCAGGATCAGGAATCATTGAGATAGTCATGTAGCAATTTCTTGAAAGAGGCATGGGATGGCGCTAGCCGTATAGCTAGACAGAAGGAATTCCAGTGGTTGGGGGCACAACAGGAAAAGGTGCTAGCACCTTTGGAGGAGTGGTGTCGAGGATGAGCATGGGGGCCATTGTAGTCAAGCGTAGACCATATCTGGATGTCTGGATGAGAAACAGTTCCACCAAAGGCTTTGGAGTTTGGTTACAGATGATGTTATCTATGATCGAACCGTATGCAAATTTTCTGGAGGCAACCGGAGAAAGCCACCCTAGTTTGCCGTATAGGAGGCAGTGGTGTTTCCTCCAATGAGAGGAGGAAGCATATCTACTATTGTAAGTAACATCCCAATTTTGAAGACTAGTTTTACCCGCTGAGGCGTACACTGCAACCCTGTAGGTGAGTGATGGGAGGAATATGCCATGAGCTATGGCAAGCCTCACTGAGGGTGTGAGCATATAGTTGAAATGGTAGGCCATACCAAGTTTTATGTTTGCCAGCTTGCAGATTTGTTGAATATGGAGATCAAAAGTAAGAGTTGGATTGAGTGTAAGACTGAGATATTTAACTGAGGTTACCACTCCAACAGAGGACCCATTTATGGTAGTGACATTGAAAGTGGGCTGGGAGAGTTTGAGTTTAGCATTAGAACCAAATAGCATGGCCTGGGTCTTGAATACATTCAAGACTAGTTTATGGCTGAATAGCCACTGCTGAATCCTTTGAAAGTCTAGGGAAAGTCGTTGGTTTATTTCAGTAATGTTTTTCGCTCTGGCGTAAAGGACAATATCATCAGTGCATAACAGGGAGGCAGTCTGGAGAATGTTACAGGTAATATCATTTCTATAAATGGAGAAGAGCAGGGGATCAAGAATAGAGCCTTGTGGCACTCCAATGTTTATGGTAGCATAATCAGACAATGTGGTGTTAAATTTAACTTGGGTGCGATCTGAAAGGTAGCTGCAAAACCATGCAGTGACATTTGGTGAGAAGCCTAGGGATCTGAGAGTAGCTAGGAGGATAGGAATGGTTGATCAGGTCAAAAGCTTTAGTCATGTCTATAAAAATAGTCACCATTAGGAGATCAGAGTCCATAGCCAATAGGGTAACAGAGGTAAAGTTGAGTAATGCAGTGGTGGTGCTATGTCCCTTGTAAAACCCTTGCTGCGTGGTCATAAGAAGATCATGTTTCTGAAAAAAGTTTAAGGTTTGGGTGGCTACGAGCTTCTCAAGGATTTTGCTGAGGACAGGTAATATTGAAATAGGCCTATAATAGGAGGGTTTTTTGCAGTCACCTTTTTTGAAGACCAGGGTAATCCTGGCAGTCTTCCATAGGTCAGGAATATAGCTGTGACACAGGGAGAGGGTAAAGATCCTAGCAAGAGGCACAGCGATGTAAGGGGTGGCAAGTTTTAGGAGCTTAAGTTCTATTTTGTCAGATCCAGCTGCATTGAGGTCAGAGATGTTGAGCAGTCTAAGTACTTCCTAGCAGGTGACAGACTTGAAATGAAATTTAGGCCCAGAGTCATTTGGTTGAATATTTGAATTTGGTGTAGTTGGGAAGGATGAGGTATGATTGGTAAGGTCTGAAAACTGAGCATTGACAAAGTTTGTGATGGTAGAGGGATTATTGCACTGGTCACCATTTACAGACATGTCAGCTGGGGTAGGGGCTGGATTTGAACCTAGGAAGCACTTAATGTGGGACCAGAATTTTTTGGAGTCACCATATGATTTAATTAAGAGATCCTTACAGTAGGTACTCTTTACCCTTTTGATTTCCTTTTTGCAGGCATTTCAGAGTGTCCTATAGGACTTAAGGTCAACTGGTAGCCCAGTCTTTTTTTAGTGGAGTCAGTATTTGTCACGCAGTCGTAGCTTTGAAAGAAGGTCGGACTTGAACCAGCAGGTATGCTTGATTTTCACATGACGGGTAACAAGAGGGCAGTGTTTGTCCTGAATCACCAAAAAGTGAGTCAGGAATAGACTTAAAGTAGTTTGAGGGTCATCAGATTCAAAGAGAGGGGTCCAGTTGATTGCGGCAATGTCCAGTAAGAAGGACTGGGAGTCAAGGTGCACATAGTTTTGGAAGGTGATAAACCGAAGCTTCGAGGGGGGCGGCCTAGTCTTACCCCATACACAAAAGGTGGGGGAGTGATCTGTAATGGCATCTGCTAGTATGCCAGAGGAGATATTTTCAGTGTGGTTGGTCATTATCCAGTCCAGCAGAGCACTGGCGTTAGAATGCTGTCCAGTTCTAGTGGGGTCGCTAATTACCTGGTGAAAGTTTAAACTTTGGATCTTGGATAGTAGTGCAGGTTGGGATTTGCCCAGCCAGTTTAGATTGAGATCACCAAGTACGAGAACCTCATTTGTCCCATGGAGAAGAAAGGTCTGATCAAGCAGCCCATCAAGACATTTTAAGCCACTGGAAGGGGGCTGTAAGCACAAACAGTATGAAGTTTTTTGGAGCTAAGGGTAAGAAGAACGTGTAGGGCTTCTCTGTGGACTAGGGGGGATGAGCAGATCACGGAGAGATGGAGGTGCTCTTTAAAGTAGATAGCTGTACCACCACCTCTTTTGGGAGCTGGCCTGTCAAATCTCAAGAGGTTGTAGGAAGGAAGCAAGCAACAAGAGTCCAGGATGGAAGGTTTAAGCTGGGTTTCAGTAAGACAGATGATATCAAGTTTGTAGAGGGTGGCCCAGGATTGTAATTCAGAAAAATTGTGTAGCATGCTTCTGATGTTGTGGTGCACCACTGTAAGACCCTTAGCATTTGAAAGGGGACTACGTATGCTAGTGGTCAGCCCTGGGTTAGAATGAACATCTCCAGAGAGTAATAGGGCCAGTAGGAGGAGATACCAGAGTTTATGTCGCAGGAAAAGATGCAAGGTACTCATATTCAAGCGGCCATATTTTAGGGCATAGGCAACCATCAGGACCCAGGGACTATGTAATATAAGTGGAATAGGGTCACAATGGGGTTGGGACAATAGGAGAAGGTTAGAGTATTGGTAGTCATGGGCATATAATGTGGGATAGCCGAGGGAGCTAGTGGAACAGGAGGCAAGGATAGTTGGAGCAAGGCAAATGAGGGTACAAGAAAATATAGTAATATGGAGAGCTTCATTGTTAACAGACCTTTGTGCAGTCTAGTAACAGGGTGAAAGTCAGGAGCACCAAGGAGGAACAGAAGCGAGAGATCAGAGCTAGCAGTGGAGTTGAAATACAGATAGCTATAAGTCAAAGAGTGAGATGAAGAACAAAGTTAGCTTGTCTGGGTCAGAAGGAAAAAGTGTATGCTTCAGAGAGCCAATGGAAAACAGAGCTAACAGAGTGGGTGGAGCAACTGGGTATTTAAAGGTGGCCTGGTAGGGGATGGAGGGGCGGGAGAAAATTACTGTTTAGAACAATAGTAGCAGTGAGGAGCACCCTAAGTATTACTTTTACTCACTGTAACACATAGGCTAATAGACTAAATTAAGTCTGCAAAAGTTGTTTTAAATCTCCTAAAAGAATAATTAAGTCTGCAAAGATATTTTTAAATCAGTTACATAAAAACAGCTCAGCAGTAGTGTGAGCAGGCAGCCTTGCCTCAGCAGTAAGCCAAGCAGAGCGCAAAGGTTCAGTTGGATTTTGCCCATTTGAAAATGGTGCCAATAGTCTTTAGAAATTCAACTGTGCTCTGGCAGAAATTCATTTACCGGGTGGCTAATTTGTGGAGCCAAGCAGCGGGGCTTCTTGCAGGTTCGAAACGGCAGCAGCAGCAGTGTTCTGTCCTGATTTCTAGGAGACTTTTACTCCTGGGATCCTAATTCAGCTTTTAAGGTGGGAGTCGAACAGTGGCTGTGGTGGCTGCTGTGGGGGAGTCACCCCCGGCTGCAGCTTCCAGCAGGAGCCCTATTGGGCAAAGGAGTGCTCCTAGCAGGAAGGGAGGGCAGGTATAAGTAATGAGGAATGCAGGGGAGGGATTTAAAAACACAAAGAAACTGTCAGGTCAGGGAGGAGAGAAGGATGAGTAATTTGATACAGGACATGTAAGGGGGTTTTGGGCTGGGGAAGTAATAGCAGCATATGTTGTTTGAGAGAAGGAGGGAAGGAGGTGGAGGGGCAGAAAGGAGAAAGCAGGAGGAGCAGGCAAGAAAACTCTACAGAAAAATAAAATTCCCTGAAAAACACAGTCTTAGTACACACAGAAACACTGAGCTGAAATTAATTCTACAATCTTGACCTTAAACTATGGTCCTGATAGGGGAAAATTACTGTTTAGAGCAATAGCAGCAGTGAGGAGCACCCTAAGTATTACTTTCACTGTATCACGTAGGTTAATAGACTAATCTAAGTCTGCAAAAGTTGTTTTAAATTTCCTAAAAGACTAAGTCTCTAAAGATAGTTTTAAATCAGTTACATAAAACCAGCTCAGCAGTAGTGTGAGCAGGCAGCCTTGCCTCGGCTGTAAGCCGAGCAGAGCGCAAAGGTTCAGTTGGATTTTGCCCGTTTGAAAATGGCACCAAAAGTCTTTAGAAATTCAACTATGCTTTGGCAGAAATTCACTTACTGGGTGGCTAATTTGTGGAGCCAAGCAGCGGGGCTCCCTGCAGGTCCAAAACAGTGGCAGCAGCAGTGTTCCATCCTGATTTCCAGGATACTTTTACTCCTGGGATCCTAATTCGGCTTTTAAGGTGGGAGTCGAACAATGGCTGTGGCGGCTGCTGTGGGGGAGTCCCCCCCCAGCTGCAGCTTCCAGCAGGAGCCCTGTTGGGCAAAGGAGTGCTCTTGGTGGCTAATTTGTGAAGCCAAGCAGCGGGGCTCCTTGCAGGTCCGAAACGACAGCAGTGGCAGTGTTCAGTCCTGATTTCCAGGAGACTTTTTCTCCTGGGATCCTAATTCAACTTTTAAGGTGGGAGTTGAACAGTGGCCATGGTGGCTGCTGTGGGGGAGTCCTGCCCCAGCTGCAGCTTCCAGCGGGAGCCCAGTTGGGCAAAGGAGTGCCTTGCTGAATGACTGGTCCTGGACATGTCACTGTCACACAGGACAAGACACTTTGTAGGAAAAGAAGAGCAATAAAGCTCACTAAGATGAAAATCCCCAAGGGCCATAAAACTGAGAAGCTGGGAAGCCTAGGAGTAGGTCCTAAGGTGGTAAAATGAGTATAAAATTGGCTGGGAAATAGGAGTCAGAGGGTGGTGGTAAATGGCAGTCACTCAGGAGTAGGCAAAGTGATCAATGGATTACCACAGGGATTGTCACTGATGATTGTCAATGTCCTCATCAGCGACACTGCAGAAGGGCTGGAAGGGAAAGCATGCCTGTTTGCAGATGACACAAAACTCTGCAACAGAGTAGACACACCGGTAGGAGTGGAAAGAAAGAGAAATGATCTAGAAAAGCTGGAAGAATGGTGAAGGGCTTGGCAGCTGGGTTTTAATAGAAATAATTGCAAAATAATGCACTTGGGACATAAGAACCCTGGGGAAACATATCAACTGGGAGGAGAGGTATTCACAGTTACCCAGACAGTACTGTGTATTGAGAAGATTCCATAGTTAAATATATTGATAAAAGTGTGTGCGGGCAAGACAAACACAACATTACATGTTCTTCCTCCAAGGGAGTAGGTATAAGGAACTTACATAATCACCAAAAACATCCTTAGTAACCAAGGTCCTAACCCTCTTGTGATAGTACATGTAGGTACAAATAACAACAAACTATCTGTTGAGGAATTAAAGGATGAATTCATTAGTCTTGGAAATACTTTGAAGACTTTAAATTGTGAAATTCACTTTTTTGAAATCCTGCCAGTACCAAGAGCAAATTATCAGAAAGAAAAGAGAAGAAAAACAAATAATGAATGGCGTAGGAAGTGGACTCTTAAAATGGGCTATTCATCTGTCACACACTGGGAAACCTTTCACAACAATAATGCGCTCTATTGCTGGGACGAGTTACATTTAAGTAAACGTGGGGCCTAAAAGCTAGGAAGAACTTTCAAAGACTTTGTAAGGCATAGTTTAAACTAACAAGGAAGGGGGACAAGGGCATTTTACCAACGAATAGCAAAACATATAAATCAACAAATTACACCAATTTAAATATTAATGTTAGAAGCTTAAATTCCACTAAACTAGCAGAACTAGGGATGTATCGAAAAATAATAGAGTGTACATATTATGTCTTATAGAGACCTCGTGGGATGACACTAACAGTTGGTCAAATAACATTTTTGGATATCAACTATTCTTTAAAAACAGAAATATTAAAAGAGGTGGAGGGGTCTGTTGCTATGTATCAGATCAAATACATTGCAGGGAATTACTGCTAAATACCCAACATAATGCCCCCAACATTGATCTTGTGGCTGAATCTTGACTTAGCACCCTCCCTCAAATTAATCCTAGGGGTTTGTTACAGTCCTCCCTCTTCTGATAGAAACTATAATAATGCAATATTGCATGAAATCAAGGCAGCATCATACCTAAGGGATGCACTGGTGGCAGGTGACTTTAATGCCTCTGGAATAACATGGAGTACCCTATCAGGTCAAAACAAGTTTGAATAAGATTTTTTAGGCACTTTCACATCCTGCGGCTGTGACCAGCTAATCTCAGGACCAACAAGAGAGGCAAATATTTTGGACTTGTTTATAACAAATAACTTGGACCATTTTACTAACCCTAGGGTTAATGGGTACTAGGGCACAAGTGACCATAATATGGTTGAATGTACCCTAAAATGCATTAGATCTAAAGTAATTGATATGACCAAAACCCCAGACTATAAAAATACAGATTGGTCTAAATTAGCTCTTGAACATGGGGCTGTCAACTGGAATAATATGCTCAATGAGCTACAGGCAGAACAAATGTGGCTTAAAATAACCTCCAGTCTACATAATGTAATGAAACACTATGTTCCAATGAGGAAAAAATATAAGAAAAAGTGAATTATCCCACCCTGGTTCAACAAATCCATAAAAAACAGATACGTAGAAAACACAAGTTATTCCAAAGGTATAAAAAGAACCCATATCACAACAATCGAGTAATGTATAGAAACAAACAAGTAAAACTAAACAAATTGATAAGAAATGAAAAAAGAAAACTAGAACAATGATTAGCCCATAAAAAGGACATTAAAAGTTTCTATACATACATTAACAGTAATAAACAAGCAATAAATAAAATCATTTCAATACTTAAATGAGGTGAAACAATAACAGACAATAAAGAAATAGCCCAGTGCTTTAGCCATTACTTTACTTCAGTGTTTAATCCAAAATCCAAGGTGGAACCAATATTCAGTATGGAAGGAACCCCTCAAATCAAGATTGGGACAAATGAAGTCATAGAAGAATTGCTTAAATTAAAAACCACATTATCCCCAGGCCCAGACAATTTAAATCCATTGGTACTAAAAAACATTGCCAATGTATTAGCTTACCCTCTTATGTTATTATTTAATGAATCCCAACAAACAGGGCTAGTCCCCACTGACTGGAAAATGGCGCTGGTCATCCTAATCCACAAAAAGGGTAATCACTCCAATGTTAAAAATTATAGGCCAATAAACCTAGCTCTGGTATGCTGCAAACTCATTAAAAGAGTTATCAAAACAATAATTATCAATGAGATGGACAGATTGGACAGCCATGATCACTCCAAGCATAGTTTCCATAGGGGACTTTCTTGTATAACCAACCACTTGTCCTTGTATGAATTTGTGAGCGACCATTTAGACAAGAGTATTCCCACTGATGTCATACTCCTTGACACAGGAAAGGCTTTTGCTAGTGTCCCTCGTGATTTATTAATAACAAAAATTTTATCTATGGGGATTAATAAATATGTTGTAAAATGGATAAACAATTGACTTACAAATAGAAAACAGTCTGTTAGGATCAATAGGGCACGGTCCAACGAGGGACTTCTCACCAGAGGGGTGCCTCAGGGGTCAGTACTTGGGCCAGTCCTGTTTGAATTATACATCAGTGATATGGGGGAAGGTCTAAGCAGTGTTATCTCAAAATTTGCAGATGACACCAAAATTGGAGGGGAAGTGGACTCTTTGGAGAACTATCAAGCCCTAAGTTGAGACCTGAGAAAAATTGAAAGATGGGGATTATGTAGCAAAATGCAGATTAATGAATCCAAATGCACAGTATTGCATTTCAGCAAAACATATCCAGGATTCAAATAAAAACTTAATGGTAAAATATTAAAAACAGCTAAGAAATAAAAATACCTTGATATTTGGGTGAATACTGACCTATCACCATCCAACCACTGTCATATCTCAGAGAATACTAATAGACTAATTGGAATAATAAATAACAAGGGACAAAGATTGCATATTGAAATTATATCAATTTTATATAATACCCGATCATAATTACAGAGCACTACTCTGGAACCCTTATTTAAAATGTGACATAAATCTCTTGGAAAAAACATAAACAAAGATAACTAAGTCTATAAAAGGGTTAAAAACAAAGAAATACAAGGAAAGGATTACCTCCTTAAAACTATTTAAGTCCAGAGGGTCTACTAGCGGTACTGGACCTATCGGGTATTTTAGGTGAGAGCATGGGTCCAGGAGACCTCGTTCTTGCCTATAATAAGGTGGTGAGTGAGGCCCTGGACCTAGTTGCTCCTGTCTGTGTTCACCCACTCACTCAGCGCCCAAGGACTCCATGGTTTGATGAGTCCTTGAAGGAACTGAGGAGACTGAGGCGAAGGCTAGAGAGGGCCTGGCGGAAGTCCGGTCTGGATGCTGACAGACTTAGGTTGATGGATCATTATGGTATCTATCAATCAGCAATCACCCGTTAGAAGGCAGAATTCCTGTCCAGGGAGATTGCTGCAGCGCGGAACCGACCAGCTCAACTCTTTCGGACTGTCAACAAAATGTGCAATCCACTCTGTCTACAGTCTGGAAGAGATTTTTCACAAATAAAGTGTGATGAGCTTGCTCGATTCTTCACTGATAAGATTGCTAGCATTAGGTCTGATATCAGCCAGGCTCACTCTTTAAGGGTTTGCGGTGATCGGCAAGGGGAAACAAACACCTGTGTCACCTGGTCTGACTTTGGTAAGCCGGAATTCCCGGATATTGTGAGGATTGTCCAGACTCTACGCCCAACCAGCTGTAGTTTGGATCCGGGCCCTACGTCACTGTTATTAGGTTGCGTAGATACTATTTGCCCGATCCTTGCTGAAATTGTCTGGAAATCTTTGGAGCAGGGGGTCTTTCCTGATCCCCTAAAGGAGGCAGTCGTTGACCACTCCTGAAAAACCATCATGAATCCGGACTGTCTAGCTAACTACAGACCTGTCTCTAACCTGCCCTTTGTGGGTAAGGTTATTGAAAAGGTGGTTGCGCTACAACTGGATGACCATCTTACAAACCACAATATCTATGATACTCTTCAATCAGGATTTAGGAAAAGACATAGCACTGAGACTGCCCTTGTCCGGGTTTTAAATGATCTCCTAATTGTGAGAGATCGAAAAGCTCGTACTATCTTAGTCCTTCTTGATCTCTCTGCAGCATTTGATACTGTGGACCATGGTGTGCTTCTGGAACACCTGCAGCTTTATTGTGGACTGTCTGGTACAGTTCTGCATTGGTTTCGATCTTTCCTCACGGGACGGAGACAGATGGTTGTCACTGGAATTTATTCCTCTGATGCCATCTTCCTATCCTGTGGGGTACCGCAGGGCTCCATTCTGGCACCCATGTTGTTCGCTATCTATATGCTGCCATTGGGAGACATTATTAGGCGATACAGCTTGGGTTTTCACTGCTATGCAGATGATACCCAGCTGTATTTGTCCTTTAATCCCGGACAGAAAGATGCAGTCTCTATGCTTAACAGCTGTCTGTCTGAGATTAAGGATTGGATGAGTGCCAGCTGGCTGAGGTTAAAACCAGATAAGACTGAGGTGCTGGCGGTGGACCCAGTACTTTGAGGTGGGCTGAGGGCTGGGCTTCCTTCCGCATATGGTCTGATGGGTGCCCAGCTCTCAACCTCAGATTGGATGCGTAACCTGGACGTTATTATTGACGATGGTTTGACCCTAAAATTGCAGGTGTCATCCATTGTCAAATCCTCTTTTTACCATTTTAGGAATATCGCCCGGGTGAAACATCTAGTTCCTCCAGATGTCCTTCCTACATTGGTCCATGCCTTTGTGACCTCTCGCCTTGATTACTGCAATGCCCTGTACCTAGGGCTACCGGGGGTTGATATCCGCTGCTTGCAGCTGGTGCAGAATGCAGCAGCCAGGCTTTTGACTGGGACATCCAGAAACAGTCATATTATGCCTGTGCTGTGCGGACTGCACTGGCTGCCGGTTCAGTGGCGGATCACCTTCAAGGTCGGGTTACTGGCCTATAAAACCCTACATGAACAGGGACACGCAGTACCTACAAGATCTCCTTACTCCCTACTGTCCCTCTCGTTCACTCCGATCCACCGACGAGGGATTGCTAGAGATTCCCAGGGTTCGTTTAAAAACATCTGGGGCACGTGCATTTTCTTACGCAGCCCCTACCCTGTGTAATTCTCTACCTCGTCGGATACGAGGCTGCCTGACCGTCGAGAGTTTTAAGTTTGAGTTAAAAACATATCTATTTTTGAAGGCGTATGGAGAGTGATTTTTACTGTGATTTTATTGTTATTATTATTGTTATTGTTATATTTTGTAATTAAATGTTTGTTCACCTGTACAGCGCTTTGGTTTCTGAAAAGCGCTTAAAAATAAATTTTACTTACTTACTTACTTACTATTTACCTTAGAGACCAGACATAAGAGGGGGAATATGCTACTCATGTATAAAATGATGCAAAATCCAACATTAATGGGTCTACGTGGCATTAAAGATAAAGCAAGAAATAAAAACCTGAGATCTCATATGAAACAACTCATTGTCCCAAGAGTCAACTCAGTTAAGCGGCATAACTACTACAATGTAAGATCCACCAGAATTTGGAATTCCTTACCAGGTTACATTGTACATGCACCCAACTTTGAGTAGCTAAAAAAATAGCTAGATGAATTCTATGTTCAGAACATTCAGGCTCAATAACTCCACTAGGAGTGGGAGGTAATTAAATGGGCTTGTAGCCTACTTTGTCTTTAAAAAACAAGTATTACCAAGTAATACCAAGTATAAAACAGGAACGGGATCTAGGGACAATCATTTCTGATGACCTGAAGGTAGCAAAGCAGTGTGACAAAGCAGTGTGGAAGGCTGGAATGATGCTGGGTTGCATAGGAAGGTGAATCACCAGCAGAAGGAGGGAGGTAATAATACCCTTAGACAGATCACTGGTTAGGCTGCACCATGAGTACTGTGTACAGTTCTGGAGGTCTAACCTCCAGAAAGACATGGTGGAGGCAGTACAAAGGAGGGTAGCCAAAATGGTGCATAGCAGAGCTGTGTGGAATGGGAAAATTTCAGATTCTTGGAATTTCGATGAAATTTCATGAAATGTCACAGAATTTTGTCAGATTTTTGTGGAATTTTTAAAATGTAGTTAATTTGGTAGTAATTCAGCCTCTGTTTAAGCTAAAGCTCTGCCATTTTCATGTTCACACTTTTTATGGCATGCCCAGTAATGTACCAACTATTAATAATTGTGAATGGAAAGTTTCAAAATTATAACTGCTCAAAGTCTGTCATTTTAATTTTTGTGCGAAATTTCATGAACATTTTTAATTTTTTTGCGTATACCTCAGCCATCTATTGGGTCAGAGATCTTAAATTTGGCATGATTCCTTGATGATAAGCATTCTAACAATGTGCTGGATGTCAAGACAATATGATGCATCATCTCAAAATTATATGTGCTCAAAATCTGTCATTTTATTTTTTGCTGGCAATTTTGTGAAACAGTTTCATCTGCATATAACTCAGGTACCTTTGGAGCTCAACATGTGTAAGTTAGCACAAATAACCTTTTTGTAGTGCTTATAGAAATTGAATGATTTAAATATGGAGAGGACTGGATTTGAGATGTGTAAGTTTTAGGGGTTGAAAACTTTACTATGTAAATATTTGCAAAGTTTTGTGAAAGCTATCTAAAATGTGAATGTTTGTAACGTCTCTGCTCTTGCAAGCATGGGCTTAACATTTGACATGCATATCCATTCTCAGTGTATGCTGGTGTCTAACACAACTGGATAAATTGGTTTAGCAGTTTAAATTTGCAATAGAAAAAAAAATATTGCTAAAATTTTCTCACATATTTATGGTAGTCAATAAATGAAGCATCCAGAATTCTGTTTGTGGAACTTAATATTAACAATGCATGTATCACTGCTTCATTTGATAAGCTGGACTGAGCTTTTTGCAGTCCTGCTGTTCCTCTCTGGGTGACTATCCCCTCCTTCTCTTTTGACACAGCCAGATTGATTCAGAACTACTGATCCCAGTGATAACCTCTTTGCTCTTTACAGTGACCAATTCCCTTAAAATGTGAGTCACCTACTCCTTTTCCTATCAACCTACCCTGTTGGAATAGTCAGAATTCTTTCTTCCTGCTTCCCCAGACATTGTCTTCCTCCACTACATATTTTTGAGTACCCCTGAGGTCTAGGACTTAGCATGTACATCAGGCTCCCTGGATCATAAATTTACTGGTTGTAATCCTTAAATATCCTATATTCAGGTTGGAATTGCTGACACTCTGTGCTTCCTTGCTTCAACCTGGGGGTCTACCACTATTGTGCTACCCAGCTCAGCTGTCAATTTCTTGGTGAAACTGTGCATATAACTCCTGAACCTGGTCACCACCTGCACTGCCTGCCTCTTATACCCATATCCTTTAATTAGAACCCCCCAGATAAGGCTGAGTGAAATTAGAAAATTCCAGTTTTTCTACAATGTTCACAAAGACTCATGGGACTGGCTTTAAGAAGAGATGTTATTTTGCAATTTCTGGCTGCAAGCAATTAATACTATTGGCAGACACAGTCTCCTCATGAGATTTAAGAACCTTCCAAATTTAATGGCATTGTATTCTTTAGTTTGAAAGTTTCAGGTGTTTATACATTTGTAGTTTATATTCTTGCAAAATTTAATTGTTAAATGTTGTAAACATTTGACTTTTTAATTCAATCCCATTTAAAGCTGCAAATATGAACTTTTTCAAAAATGATCATGTGGTATAGTAGTTTGAATGTTTCGACTCTGGTTACATTAGATTGCAATAAGTAAAATTTAAATTTTGGCAAAATGTTTGGCAGGCTATAATTCCATCCCATTTGAAGCTAGAAATATGAATCTATGTGCATATACAAATGTGGTGATAACCTGCATACCTGTCAAATATTATAACATTTTAATGGATACTATCAAAAGTATGCTAAAATTACAGAAATCTAAATTTTGGCAAAATGTTTAGCTGCCTGTAACTCAACTCTCATTGAAGTTTGAGACTTATACCATGGAGAATATACCCATGTTGGAAGCTTCTCTACTAACACCTGACATTGTGGAGGAATTTGGATAAGAATTTTTTAAATTATCTCAAAATAACTGATAATTTAATTATGATTAAATGTTTGGCCACCCATAACTCTGCCCCTTTTAAACCTAATTCTCTGAGATGTATTGAGCCTTTGTAGGTTATTTAGTACTGTTTATGTTCCACATTTGCTGTTATTTAGACACACACGTCTAAAATTATAGTGAAATAACTGACATTTAAAATTTGGCAGAATTCCACAGAATTTTCATGACAATTGCATGAAATTTCACAGAATCAAAATTGTCATTCCATGGGTGGAATTTCATATTCTACACAGCTCTAGTGCATGGCCTGCATCAAAAGCCCTATGGGGTAAGGTTCAAGGAACTTAACATGTACTCACAGGAGGAAATGAGGGACAGTGAGGATATGATAGAGACATTCAGATACCTCAGAGGCAAATTTCAGGTAAAGGAGGGAAGCATTTTCCACAGAAAAAGAGGATCAAGGACAAGGGGTCATGCTAAGAAGTTAGAAGGGGAGGATCAGAGGAAATGTGAGGAAGTACTTCTTCATTGAGAGCTTGGTGGATGAATAGAATAGCTTTCCAGTGGAGGTGTTGGGGGCAGAAATAGTGACAGGGTTCAAGAATGCAAGGGATAGACAGAGAGGAATCTTAGCGGGGGGGGGGGAGATACCAGAAAAAGAATAGGGTCTGCGGTGACACTATAGGTAGGGAAAACAGAACAGACTAAGTGGGCCATCAGGTCCTTATCTGCCAACAGTTTCTATGTTACTATGTAAAACTACCTTAAAACTAGCAGGCTAACATAGAAAAAAAAACATTTAATAGCAAATAAAGGGAAAGACACACCAGGACTACACACACAAATCAAAACACTCTGTACAACATACGTTTTTGAAAATTTTGACTGTACTACTCCTTGAAGTAATCTGTTGACATTTCTGAATAAGTGTGGGTTTCATGAGTTTTGAAAGGAGCAGGTAATACAGAAAATGTGAGTTCTATCGTGGGACAACCTGGACTCTTGCTTCCAGAGTGAATTCCCAATATTACCCAGTGTATCCAGTAGAGGAGTCAAGGATATTCTTAGAACATTCATCAGGACAGTGACCAAGGGGCCTCATTATCCTAGCTTATAATATGGCAATGGAAAATAAAACAATCTGATTTAGTATCCACATTTAAAGACCCATGTTTATATTTTGCACATCTCACTACTGTAAACTGCAGCTGTTTTTCATTATTGGGCTCATTAACTTTTTTAACATTAAAAGCAGTTATGCCATTTTATAAATGCAATTACTCCAGTGTGTGTGTGTGTGTGGGGGGGTGGAATAAATGCATGTCTTGAGTGGTTTAATGATACTCCGTCACACCTCATGACAAACAGCCACTTGAGGCATGGATTGTTTCCACATGGCCACACACACACACACACACACACACACACACACACACACACATACACATAGCTTAGTATTGTTTATCTGAGAGAAATATCCATGAGTCCAAGCCTGGCAAAGATATGTAAGATATGTAATGAAAAGTACTATGAAGTAACATAAAAAGTAATATACGTTACAACTAAAGTTACTTATGACTTTTAAAAAATTTGTAATACACAGCTAGAATGCATTTAATTGTTACAGCGACTAGTAATTGTAATAAAATACATTGTAAAGGTGCTTTTTTTAACGCTGCTTCCTCTGTGGCTGTTTGAATACCATCTACATTTTCCTCAACTTTGGTAAGCAAATGCATAAATACATCTAGTTTTTCGCCTATTGTTCTGTCTAACTAGCAGAACTGATTGACAGTGGTCCGAAGTTTTTCCATTAATGCAGACATCTTATATGCCAAGAAAAGATGAAATTCCACTGTTGAGATGGCAACCAGTGCAGCCCTTTAAACACCACCTAGGCTGGATGGTGTCGGAATGAAGGATGGTGAAAATACTGTGCTCTTACATTTCATTTTTTTTCTAATGTCAGCACAACCTGAGAGAGAGGGTGGGTGTGTTGGATTCTAACTGGGTTTGGGAAAGGGGGATTTAAGTATTTCATTATTACTTGGACTGTGAGGCAGGGGGGAACTGGGTGCTAAGTTATTGTGGTAGGATGGTGTATATTTGTTTGCAAACTGGGCTGCTGGGAGGAGGAGATTGGTTGCTAGGTTGGCTTGGTGAAGGGATGTATCTACTTCATTACTTGGAGTCCAGAGGGGAGGAGGGTGGTAGATAGAGTTCTTTGAGGGTGAGGGAAAGTTTTTAACATATTTTTCTTTTTTTAATAGCTGAAACACTCTTTCAGTCACTTTGCTGACATAATAGAAGAAACAGATTCTGAAAGGAGATAAAGTGGTTTGCCCCAGTTAAGGTGCATACCCCATTGTTGACTGGCCCAGACCAATGGGTGTGGGCCTCCAGTGTTTGGCTATACAGAGTGAGGAAGGGGGTGGGCTGGGGAGGGACTAGGTGACATCATAAGACGGGAGGGAGTATGAGGTCATGGACAATGAGGTGGCGTGGAATGATTGGCTGGTGAAAGGAGAGAGAGGGTTGAGCAAAGGGGGTATATAATGGTCTGTAAGGAGTGAGGGAGCTCATAACTTGCTTCTCTGAGGTTTTACTCTAGGAAGCACGCCAATTCAAGCAATTTTCGGAGGTTATTTAATTGAATTGGCCAGTTGGGTCTTTGTTTCACTGTGTTGTTTCAGTATGCTTGGGTGTCGCTTAACTACAGCAGAGTTATCATTTTCCTAAAAAAATGTATATTTTATTCAGGGCAATATAGAGTTAGTGCTAAGAAGTAGATAAAATGTAATTAGTAAAACTTAATTGAGACATTCAGCAGTCGGTCTGCACTGTAAGGGCCAAATTAAATGAGTATTACTGAGGATCAAGCAAGTCAGTGAGGTAAGTAAAACTAAAATCCTTTAGAGATAACGCTATTACAGTCTGCATGCGGCAGCGGGTTCAGTGCAAGGGCAGTTGTTGTTGGGAGAGGGGATTTTTGGTGGCAGGCTCATGGGAGAACTACTGTATGACTTGCTAAGAGTCCTGGGTCAAACATTTATAATGTGCTAAAAATATTGCTAGCCCACTTGGTGAGTCCATTGCATGAGGGGGATTTTTTTTTGTGCATTCTTGTTTCGTGCTTATCTGGCTGGTCGCAGGATGCCGCCATGGTTGGCATGAAGCTCCTGAGTCGGCTGCGAGGATTGTGGTCAGGGGTATTCTTGGTTAGAAAATGTTCAGCAGTTGCCATTTTTGCCTGGGGTTTTGTAGATTTTGCTGCTGTTAGGTGCCGGTGGTGGTTCCTCGGCTGCATGGAAAGGACAGAGAGAAGGCCTACCAGCATGGCCTCATGGCTTGGCATCTGATGTCATTCCCAAGTGGTCACTTGGTCTGGACTTGATTGGTTGCAGCTCTAGGAGTCTCCCAGGCTGGGCACTGAAAAGGAAGATAGAGAGCTTAAGGAGCACACTGAGAGCTGTGTTTTTATGAAAAAATATAAAATAATAAAGAAAGATTTAAAAAGCAGCAGCGGGGGGGGGACGAGTTTCCTGAGATGTGCAGCACATTCGGAGAAGCGCATCTGCTCGCACAGCTGCTCAGCTTGAGTATTACAGTGCAGTGGCTTTCCATAGGCAGTTCTCTAGGATGACACACACAAGTGCTTATCTTTGGATGTTTACAGTATTTACAACAGCAAGCCTTGCTAAATAGGAAAAGCAGATGGTGAGAAACAAGGCTGTAACACAGCATGAGGAGGGTAAAATGTTAATGCTTATGCCTTATTCTGTTTAGGAAGATATCCATATTAGGAGGGTCACTGTGGTTGGCATAACATTTGCAGTTGAGCAGCTTGAGGAAGACAATACAGTCTAGGGCAGATTTTCTACAGATAGGTGATGGGGGTTTGGTAGATTTTCTGCTCAAGTTACCAGACCGGCATTTTAGCAGACATGCATACTCCCTGGGTCGGCCACCATTTTGGAGTGGGGCCATGGGGGCACAGGAGGTTTTTGGGGCCCATGCATTGTGGTAAGGGCAGCAGCCACCATTTTGCAGGGTTAGGAGCGACCTCCATTTTTTTCAGTTGGCGGGGCCGCCTTGTAGTGCACAGGAGGTGTGGCATCGCGTTACCTCCGGAGACTGAAGGATGTTGGGAATATTTTTAAGTATACTGATGTCCTATACAGTTAATGTGCTTAATCAGAAGGGCGGCTGGCCTTTTTAGGTTAGCAAAGCAGGGTTGACATTGTGGTTGTGAGCACAGGGTGGCAAAATTTCTCAGCTCGGAAGATGGGGAAGCCTAAGGTTTAAAAAAAAGGATTGTATAGCTAAAGAAAATGAAAATGATTACATATGCACAGGTGGTTGACAAGTATATATATATCTCAAAAAAAAAAGGAAAAAACAAAATAACATAAAAATGGAGCAATTAGGTCAGCAAATATATCCGTGGTATACAAGTAGTTCCTAAAAAAAAAAAAGACAGAAAGAGAATTATTTGCTAGGCATATACCAGACCTCACTGGTGGAGACAACACTTTGCATGGAGCAGTAAGCAGAACTGAGCAGAAGCCAGAAGGCCTAATGGCAAGGAGGGCAGACTGTATTTCAGGAGATATTAGCATATGCGTTTATACGTATATATTACCAGGTCATAGTTCATCACACCAGCATGGCACCCAGAACGACGAAGCTGAGCAAGGAGGCTTGTTACGAGGCGGTTATGGAACTGCTGGAAAAGGTCAATAAATTGCAGCAGACACAGCCACTCCAGCAAGTGGGGAAAAGCAGAAGGCAGACAAAAAGTAGGGCAGGAAGAGCAACAACAAGAAGTCACCTTGGACCCCGCATACACCAAGGTTGGTGGATCCCATTCATGAGGATTTGGTGCCTGTTGCCCCAGTACCACCTCCTGCTCCAGTGCCTATGCCAGTAGCTGCACCTGCTCCTCTGCCCCAGCCTGAGCCACCATAGCGGCAAGGTTCTACTATAGTTCCAACCCCAGTGACTCATCCTGCTCCACCCTCTCAGCCTGACAACACCCAGCCACCTCTGCCAATGGGCCCGGGCCCACAGCCAGAGCCCCAAATTTCAGATAATATGGATTTCACCCTGGAGATCAATGTGAAAGAGTACATACTGTAGAGCAGATGCTAAAGTCTATGGGTGATTATACCTTGGGGCAGCTTGAAAAAGTTTTGAGTGAAATTAAGAAGAAAGAAAAGGGGGGAGAAAGGCACAGAGACAGGGGGTACAGGGAGTGAGAAGGGGATGGTTGCAGAAATAGGGGCTTGGGGAGTATGGATAAGTGACCATGTTTGGCTAGCCATGAAGGAGAAGATATGGAAGGAAAAGTATGTAGATGTATTTGCATTAGCCAATGTGGACAATATTGAGAAGTATGAGGAGAAAGAGAGTTTCAAAAAGAAAGACATGGCAGTGGCAGTGGTGCTTTTGGGAAAGGGGGGGAAGAGAAGTTACTGAAGGGAAAGAATTGGGACACATGGTCAACAGGTTTCACGTACTACACAGCCATAGTAATAGAAAAAAAACAGAATTGGCCATGCCTCTATTAACATATTAATTAATCATAAAGAATGCATACAAATCAAAAGGGGGGTACAGCTGGTTAAAGCATGACAAGAAATTTAGGAAGAGGATGGCCCACTTTGGGGATGTAAAGTGGGATGCCAGACAGACAGATCTGTGATTGGAAATTTGCACTAGAGCATTCAGCATGGACAGGATAGGGAGAAAAAAACAGAGGCATTGCAGAAGTGCTGCTGGGGCTATAACAGGGATTTCTGCTCCTGGCAGCACTGCCATTTCCAGCATGCATGCTCTAAATGTGGGGTCACCCACCCAGCATCCAAGTGTCAGACAAATTGGGACAAAGGAGTGAAAGGGATCGAGGGGAGTATGAGCTGATGGATAGACGGGCCACTAGGGTGGTGAGGGCAGCTAAGGCAAGGAAGGAGCAGAACCTGGCCAGGTAAATTAGGAGAGGGAACAAGGGGTTCTTTAGATACATTGGGGAAAAATGAAGGGTGAAGGGGCAGATTAGCAGGATTAAAACAGGGGAGAGATGGGCACAAGACCCGGGGGAGCAGGCTGAGGTACTAAATGAGTACTTCACCTCAATTTTCACCAAGGAAAATGGGGATGCTGCATCATACATGGGAGGAGACAATGATACTGAGGAGGGGAGACCCTTACCGATCAGCGGGTCTGGGGAGAAGGGGAGGCATCACTGGCAGGAGGGGGGAAAGCTAAGCAGGGAGAAGAGGTAGCGGAAATGGAAATCACAGCAGAGAGAGTGAGGGAAGCCCTCAGGTCCCTTAAGATGGAGAAAGCACTGGGGCTGGATAAATTACATCCCAGAGTGCTGAAGGAACTTGCAGATGTCCTGGCAAAACCCCTGTGGAGCTTTTCACCATCTCTCTGAGGACAGGGTGGGTGCCCCAGGACTGGAAGGTGGCACATATAGTGCCTATCCACAAGGGGGGGATCAAGGGAGGTGGCAGGGAACTACAGGCCTGTCAGCCTGACATCGGTGGTGGGCAAGGTGATGGAGGGCATTGTCAAGGAGTGGCTTGGGGGCACCTGGAAAAGTCAGGGTGCCTGGATGATAGACAGCATGGATTCGCCCCGGGGAAATCATGTCAGACAAACCTTGTGGAGTTCTATGACTGGGTGACGAGTGCCTTGGACCTGGGTAGACCAGTGGACGTCCTCTTTCTAGACTTCAGCAAGGCATTTGACTCTGTTCCTCATGTGGGCCTGTTGGATAAGCTGGGAGAAATGGGGGTGGGGAACCAGATGATCAGATGGATAGGCAATTGGCTCCAGGACCAGACCCAGAGGGTCATAGTTGTCAGGATAGTCTCATCCCCAAGGAGGGTCATTAGTGGGGTCCCACAGAGATCAGTCCTTGGGCCCCTCCTGTTCAACACCTATGTCTCTGACATAAGGACAGGTATCAGGAGTGAGATGAGTCTGTTTGTGGATGACTCAAAACTGGGGATGGTGGTGGATGGGGAGGAGGGGAGGGTGGCCCTACAGGGGGACCTGGAGGCTCTGGAAAGATGGTCTAGAAAGTGGAAGCTGAGGTTCAATGCAGGGAAATGCAAGGTACTGCACCTGGGGGCCAGAAACCTGGGCCAAGTGTACACCCTGGGGGGGGGGAGAATGCTTCAAGTCTTCATGGCTGAGAGGGACCTGGGGGTGGTGGATGTCAAGATGAACAACTCAGAGACTTGTCAGAGGGCAGCAGCCAAGGCCAACAGGATGCTGGGATGCATCGCTAGGGGGATCACCTTCAGAAGGAGGGAAGTGATACTCCCTCTGTATAGCTGCTTGGTGAGGCCACACCTTGAGTACTGCATGTAGTTTTGGAGGCCACACTTAAAGAGGGACATTAAACTCCTGGAGAGGGTCCAGAGGAGGGCAACCAAAATTATTTGGGGCTTGGGGGACAGGACCTATGAGGAGAAGCTCAAAGAGCTAAATATGTACACATTGGAAGAGAGAAGGGACCGGGGGGACATGATAGAGGTCTTCAGGTACATGAAGGGGGTAAATAGGGGAGGAACAGTCAGGGTGCTTTGAAGGAAGGAGGGGGCCACTAGAGGGCATGGGTGGAAGCTGGAGGGGAAGATTCAGGGAGAAAGGAGGAGGAGTGCTACTTCACTAAGAGGTGGTGGAGCCATGGAATGCACTGTCTAGGGGCTGGTGGAGGCAGAGACAGTGGAGGGGTTCAAGAGGGGTGGGACAGGTGCAGGGAAGGGTTCTGGAAGCAAAATCCAATGCAGCGAGAATATCGGAACTGGGAAGGAGAAGCCAGAAGGCAAGGGGCAGCAAGGTCGGCTCTGGGGTGAGGCTGACCAAACGAGCACACACGAAAGACCATTAGGCCTATTCTGCTGGCATTTTAGTATGTAAAGGGGTATCAAATAATTATCACAATCAGCCCTTTCAGGCTGGCCACTCAGATTTTTTGGGACAGCAGTGGAGAGGAGGGAGGGGCAGTGGGGGAGGCAGGGAGCAACCATACTGCAGTGGCCAGCAAGACAGCTGAGGGACCTGAGAGGAAGCAATTCCATTTGGCAGACACGTTCATACAAATAAGGATATTAGAGGACTGGTTAAAGCATTATCCCAATAGGGAGGCAGTCAACAGACTATTGGAGGGTTTCCAAAAGGTTTTAGGTTACATTTTCAAGGTACCAGTAAGGGGACAAAGGCCAAGAACCTAAAATATGTAAAAGAGAATGAAGCACTACTAGAGAAAAAGATTCACAAAGAAATGGTGGCTGGCAGGGTGGAGGGGCCATTCACGTGGCCCCCACTGCCTAACATGAGGGTGTCACCCTTGGGATTGTTACCGAAGAAACAACCTGGGGAATTTAGGGTAATTCAGTACTTATTTTACCCTGGTGGGGATTTGGTTAATGACCATATTAGTGAGGAGGTCAGTAAGGTGACATACGCAACATTAGAAGAGGCAGTCAGGCTTATACAGGCAACCCAGGGAGCATGGCTAGCAAAGACAGATATTGAAGTGGCGTTCCAGCTGTTGCCTGTCTGATCAGAAGATTGGGACCTGCTGGGCTTTCAGGTAAGTGGATTACACTATTTTGACAAAGCCATGCCCATGGATTGCTCGATGGCATGCCACATTTGAAATGTTCAGCACATGGCTACAGTGGGTCTTTCAGCAGACATATGAATATAGGTTAGTGATTCACTACCTAGATGATTTCTTACTGATAGGGGAAGGACAAGCTGAGACAGAAAGGATACTAAGGGATTTCGAAACCATGTGCAAGGATTTTGGGGAACCATTAGTGCTAGACAAGACTGAGGGGCCCAGCCAGCGGCTGGAGTTCCTGGGTATCGAGATAGACATGGAGGGGGAGCTGTTTAGACTACCAGACAAAAAGGTACAGAAATTGAAGCCCCTAGTACAGGCAGTAAAATCACTGAGAAGGGTCCAGCTTCAGCAGGTGCAACAATTGATGGGCCACGTAAATTTCACATGTAGGGTGATAGCTCCGGGCCATAAATTTACATGCCACCTGGCCAGGGCAACAAGACCACACCACTGGGTGGACATCACAAAAGGCACTTAAGAAGATTGAGAGGTGCAGGAGGTTTTCTTAAGAACCAATAATGGCAAGAGGTTTTGGCTGGAGGACTGGGTATTTAACATCGCCTTTTAGTTATATACAGATGCGGCTGGGGGGATTGGCATGGGGGCCTACTTTGGGGGGAGATGGTTCATGGAAGCATGGCCCACAGAATGGGTCATGGCGGGCATCTCCAAAGACATCCCCTTCTTGGAGATCTTTCCCATTTGGGTAGTGATGATAGTATGGGGCGAGGCCCTTCAAAACCAGAGGGTCACATTTTGGAGCTACAACAGTGCTGTAGTGGATGTATTAAACAAAAGGGGAGCCATGTCTGAGAGGGTGATGAGGGTTCTGAGGCAGTCGATATTACAGGGCTTGTCTTCGAACATGTCATTTAGGGCAAGGCACATAGACGGTGTGGATAACATAATAGCTGACTGCCTCTTCCATCTGCAGATGGACAAATTTCATGCCATCACCTCAGGAGCAGAATCCAGGGAAACAACAATTCTGGGTTATGTATGGAATATTGGATTGAAGGAGCTGAACTGTTGTTTCACAGCTCCTGGTCCCCCTGGACACTGAAAGCTCATAAAGCTTCAGGGAGATTGTTTCAAGAATTCAGAGAATTAAATGGCTTTGAGGTAAGTGGGGTGGTAACAGAAGACCAAGTGGCAAAGTTTGTTGTACTGGGGTGGAAGACCAACATAGTGCATGCAACCATGTGGGTCCACGTAGTGGCAATAGGACAGATATGTAGTTTCAAAGATTGAGAGGACCGTAACAAAAGC
Organism: Neoceratodus forsteri; assembly: GCA_016271365.2. Classification (NCBI taxonomy): domain Eukaryota; kingdom Metazoa; phylum Chordata; order Ceratodontiformes; family Ceratodontidae; genus Neoceratodus; species Neoceratodus forsteri. The sequence goes on along the minus strand of CM028130.1, from coordinate 1,633,668,116 downwards.
AACCTGATAAGGCACATGATGCAAGGATAGTTACAGGTGGCTGAAAAATCCAAGGACAATAGGAGATTTATCATGGAAGTGCTACTGGCCGGTCTAGTAGGGGCATTGCATAATATACGTAGGTCAAGTAACAAAGCCATTCTGTTCCGGGCATTGTATGTCACCATGTACAGAGGGGCTTTCAGAGTTAGCAACATAGTAGGACATGGGAAAAAGGATAGTTCAGCGGGACTAAGGTGGGAGGATATGGTTTGGTCAGGAGATGGAGTTATGATGCTCATCAGATGATCCAAGATGGACCAGGCAGGTAAGAGAGCAAGGGTGATATTGATACATCACAGGATTAGCACCACCTGTCCTATGGAAGCAATGTCAGTACATGCTATGGTGCATCCAAGGGACAAAAACCTGCTATTATTTATACACAGAGATGGGTCTCCAGTGACCCGCATACAGGCGACAGCCATGCTCAAGAAAGGGATGGCAGTCTTGAGGGAGGATCTGAGTGGGTTTTCATCACATTCCTTCAGGATAGGGGGCAGTGTCAGAGATGGCAGCACAAGGGGGATTGGCTGAGGCAATAAAACAAAAAGGCGGTGGACGTCTGGTTGTTTTAAGAGATATGTACGGAATGATATAAAATGATGATACTGTGTCTTCTGTTTTGTCCCACAGCAAGCAGGTTCAAAACATTATTAATAAAATAAAATAAAAGGGAGGGGGGATTAAGGGGTAGTCATAACATATTGGGGGTTAAAGGAGGGGAGAATGTGCATGTGTACTAGGAGGCAATGCAGTGGTGATTAACATTGTTGTTGTTTTATGATTCCCGATAGGTCGGACAAGGAAGCTGGAAGTTTGGATTTGCGGACACTCCTTTGTTCATTGGTCAGAAAAGTGGGCATTCAGAAGGCCTGGGGGGGCAACAGCTAAACCTGGATATTAATCTGATCAAGCTGACCTGGAAAAGCATGCGGAGGAAGAGATGAGCGCAGCTACTAGCATTGCTGTGAGAGATGAAAGGGGAATACAGACATCCAGATATGATTACAATCCATCTAGGAGGGAATGATTTGGGGACAAGAACATGACAGGACATTTTCTTTCAGATAAAGTCGGACATTGCTAAAATACAGGAATGGTGGCCAGAGGTTACTCTGGTATGGTCCGACATAATACCTAGAAGGGTATGGAGACATATGCAAAGTCATAAAGCAACAGAGAAAGCTAGAAGGCACATGAACGCTAGGGTAGGTAGGTTGTGTGCAGCCATGGTGGGGGGGAATCATATCAAGGGGAATAGAGGAGCATGTGGGTGAGTGTATATAGAGGGGATGGCATTCACCTCTCCAGGCTGGGTTTGGCCCTATTTAACTCAGAAATAGTGGATGCAATTAAGCCTTGGATGCAGCAGAAGATATCCGTTACAAGTGGGAGGTGGCCTGGTGGAAAATAAGGGAGAGGGGAGGTTAGGATGGGGGGGTAAGAAAAGACCAAAGGACAACCCAGGAAGATGGAGGGGTACAATTGTATGCTCATACCTGGACAAAAAGTGGAACAGAAAAGCGGCCCCTAGATGTATGTCTGGGGGGAGAAGAAGAAAAGACAAAATCATGGAATGGAAAGTTGATAAAATGTAAATATAATGAGGAGATTGTTGAATATGTATTTGTTGAATCTTATATGGTATACATATGTAAATACTGACAATGTGGATTGTAATTGTGGATAAAGAATTGAGTAAATTAAATGCCAAACTGGGCACTCACACATCATTTGTCCAAGTCTTCATTGGGGGGGGGGGATTTGAGGACAAGGGCTGCTTGGCCCACAAAGTCTGCCCTTTTTCCCAACATTCTCACCACAGACACTACTTGGTCAACAGCTCTTTCTCCCTCCACCCTTCCTTTCCACTATGATGTCCTTGTGCCTATCCCATGCACTCTTGCATAGTGTCAGAGAAGCAGTTCTGGCCTTTTGTCAAGGCAATGCCCACATATATTTTCTATGCAGACTTAGCCTTTCATTAGCAATGAACTCTGTGATGTTAAATTTTCTTTGAAGTTTACAGGAATTGTAGGTTGTGGATTTTGCCAATCTCTAGTTATAATCAATGTGTGAAAGCATCTGTGACAGACAATAAAAATACAATGAGTCTGCAACTGCAGTGATTACTCATTATGCCATATGGAATATATGGGCCAGATATTCAAACTGCGCTCTTCTTAGGCGCAAGCCCTTGCGCTGCGCAAAATAGTTGCGCAGGGGTGTGGCCCGGGTGATATTCAAAGGAGTTGCGCTATTGAGCAACTCCTTTGAATATCACCCCTCGCCACAGCCACTGTGCATGGTGTAGTGGACGTTGCGCCACCACAAGTTGTCAGAGTGGAGCATTCAACTTGCGGTGGCACAAGTACCATTGCGCCATGCGCAAAATCCTGATATTCAAAAGGTGACATGCAAATGGGGCCATAATTCATGCAAGGCGCAGGGGGGGCCATTTGCATCTGATTATGGCCCCGTTAGCATGCCATTTGCATGCAGGTGCGCCGATCCCTGAGGACTTGTGCCTGGCGCCCTGCCAGGCAGCAGCCATCGGGGACCGATGTCCCCTGCAGCCCGATCGTGGGCAAAAGAGTGAAAATCCCCACCACCACCCCCCACTGGCCCAATCGCCGGAAACAGCAGAAATGTCCCCCCCCACCAGCCTGACCACAGGCTGCATTAGTTTAAAACAACCCCCTGCAGCCCAATCGTGGGCATAGTGTAACCCGCCTCCACCAGCCTGATCGCGGGCAGCAATGTGTCTCCCCCCCTCCCGAACACATCCCTGGTGGTCCAGTGGACTGATAAACCCGATCGCAGGCTGAAGTAATGAAACAGCAGGCAGGAAGGGAGGAGGAGTGGCACTGTATGTGAAAAATGACATAAGGGCCACACAGATCCAGGAGGAACAAAATGGGGGAGAGATACTGTGGGTTAAGCTGGAAAGGAAAATGGGGCCAGCCATTCGCACAGGTGTGGTCTATAGACCACCAGCCCAGGAGGAAGAAACAGATAGGGAGCTGATGCTAGCCATCCAAAGGATGGCAGACAAGGGTGAGGTAGTACTGGTTGGAGACTTCAATACACCAGACGTGGACTGGAGCATCCCAGCAGCAGCATCAACTAGGAGCAGATTTATCCTGGACTCCCTTCAGGGTGCCTTCCTCAAGCAACTGGTCATGGAACCAACTCAGCAGAAGGCAATACTGGACCTTGTGCTCACAAACAGGGACAGTGTGATGGGGGTAACAGTGGGGGAGCACCTGGGTAACAGTGACCACCAGTCATTGTGGTTTGAAATCACAGAAAGAGCAGAACCAAACCACACAAAACACGATCCTGGATTTTGGGGGCAGACTTTGGGAAAATGGGGAGATACTTGAAGGAGGCATTAAGGGAATGGGACAGGAATCAGGGGTTGAGGAACAGTTGGCAGTATTTAAAATGGGGATTATAAGAACAACAGAATTATGCATTAAGCAGGTTAGCAAGAGGAAAAGGAAGAGGAAGAGGAGACCATTATGGTTTCCAAAGAGGTAGCAAAGAAAGTGAAAGCCAAAAGATTGCATTCAGGCAATACAAAGACACAGGCAGAAGGGGATGGGAGAAGTACCAGGAGAAACAAAGGGAGGCAGGGAAGTCAGTAAGGAAGCCAAAGCTCAGACAGAAGAACACATTGCAAAATCAGTGGGTAAAGGGGACAAAACCTTTTACAGGTACATAAGTGAAAAAAGAAAGACAAAGGGAGGGATAGTGAGACTGAAGGGGGAGGATGGGAGCCGCGTGGAGGATGACAACAGTAAAGCTGACATATTGAACAGGTATTTCTGCTCAGTCTTTACTAAGGAAGATGGGGGTAATGGATCTGAAGGGAGTACAAGGGGTGAGAATGGTGCAGAAATGGACACAAGTCCCTTTACAAGAGAAAGGGTCCTGAAGGAACTGGAAGTAATAAGAGCTGATAAAGCAATGGGGCCAGATGGGGTGCACCCCAGGGTCCTTAAAGAACTAAGAGAGGTGGTGGCTGAACCTCTGGCTATCCTGTTCAGCCAATCACTGGAAACAGGGAGGTACCAAAAGACTGGAGGACAGCAGATGTAGTCCCCTTATACAAAAGTGGGAACAAAGAGGAAGCAGGAACTACAGACCAGTCAGCCTCACCTCGGTAGTGGGAAAGATCATGGAAGCACTACTGAAGGAGAGATTGGTGGAACATCTGGTTGTCAATGGACTACAGGACCCAAGGCAGCATGGTTTCACCAGGGAGGTCATGTCAGACCAACCTCATTGAATTTTTGACTGGGTGACTAGGGAGGTGGATCAGGGAGGGCAGTGGACATGGCCTATCTGGACTTCAGCAAGGCCTTTGACACTGTGCCACATAGAAGACTATTACACAAACTGGGAATATGGGTGTGGGCAGGACAGTAGTGTGGTGGGTAGGTAACTGGCTGGGTGGCAGGACACAGAGGGTGGTGGTAAATGGCTGTCACTCCACAGAGGGAAGAGTGACCAGGGGTACCACAGGGATCAGTGCTGGGACCGGTCCTATTCAACATCTTCATCAGTGACATTGCACAGGATCTAGAAGGCAGAATTTCACTGTTCGCTGATGACACAAAGCTCTGTAACAGAGTAGACACACCAGAGGGTGTAGACAGAATGAGAAGGGACCTGCAGAAACTTGAAGAATGGTCAAGGGTTTGGCGGTTGAAATTCAATGCAAAGAAGTGCAAGATAATGCATATGGGGCACAAAAACCCAGGCACAATATATCAGTTGGGGGGTGAGGATATAGCATGCACCAAGCAGGAAAGGGATCTTGGGGTTGTCATCTCTGATGACCTCAAGGTAGGGAAACAGTGTGACAAGGCATCAGGTAAAGCAAATAGGATGCTGGCATGTATAGGCAGGGGCATCACCAGCAGGAAAAGGGAGGTCATAATTCCGCTATACAAGACACTAGTGAGGCCCCACCTGGAGTACAGTGTACAGTTCTGGAGACCATACCTACGTGGGACATAGACAGGGTAGAGAAGGTTCAGAGGAGGGCAACAAAGATGGTGCATGGATTGCATAACAAGTCCTATGAAGACAGATTGAAGGAACTGAACATGTACTCCCTGGAGGAGAGGAGGGAGAGGGATATGATAGAGACATACAAGTATCTTACAGGGAGGAACAGGGTGCAGGAAAACACTATTTTTAAGCGAAAAGATGTTTCAGGGCTAGGCATGGGATGAAGTTGGAGGGAGGACATTCAGAGGAAACATGAGAAAGAATTTCTTCACAGAACGGGTGGTGGACAAGTGGAACACCCTGCCAGAGGAAGTGGTGGGGGCTGGAAACAATCACAGGATTTAAGAATGCATGGGATAGACATAAAGGAATTCTAGAGGTCAGGGGTAAGGAAATAGACTTCTAGGAAAACAAACTGAACTTACAAGCTCAAATGGGCAGACTAGGTGGGCCATAGGCCTTTATCTGCCGACACTGTCTATGTATCTATGTATCTATAACACTTTCATTTTGCCTCTCTCGATTCTTTGGTAGTCTGGGGTGGACGCAAAATCTTGATTGCAGGATGAAGTTGTCAAACCCTCGGTCACATCCCTGAGACAGGCCCACCACTCCCACCACTCCATGAAAGCCTCACTCACTATCTCCGCAGTTGGTGAGTATCTCACTTCATCTGTTGCCCGCGCGCCACCGACTGACCGCCCGGTAGGCTGCATGCCCACTGCAGAGCAGTTACACGGGTGTGCAGCCCATAACAGCATCAGATAGTCCAGGTTTTGTGAATGAGTTGATCACAAAACCGAACTGTCTTAGATGGTGGGGGCTGCATGCCCATTGGCTCTTGCCTGCACCAATGGCACGTAGCCCCACCGGCAGTCGTCGGCGGGCGCGGCAGCAGGCGGTGGATTGCTGCCCGCCGCCGCGGGGGAGCGCGGGTGGGGCCTCTGTGGGTGGTGGTGGGGACACTAGGTCACCAGGGATGTGTTTGGGGTGGTTTGACAACTGCATCCCACGATCGGGATTTTCGTCCACTGACCACCAGGGATATGATCGGGAGGTGGGGGGTGTTTCATCACTCAGCCCGTGATCAGGCTTATCAGTCCACTGACCACCAGGGATATATTCGGAGGTGTGGGGGTTTCATTACTTCAGCCCGCGATCGGGCTTATCGTCCACTGGACCACCAGGGATGTGTTGGGGGGACACATTGCTGCCCGTGATTGGGCTGGTGAGGGGGCACAGAGAGTGGGTTGAGGGCCAGCCACAGGTGGCAGCTGCTGTGTTGCACCCTGCAATGCAGCAGCTCACCTGTGGGTGGCCCTCAACTTGATCCTTTTTTTTTTGGCTCAAGGTTGTGCAGGCACCAGGTTAGAGTTGCGCCTGCACAACTCTCTACACAGCCAGCTGAATATCGGGCTGTGCAGTTTATGCATGGTTCCTCCCCCTCCAGTTCAGCATGCATTCATTTGCATTGCGATGTTGCTCAGCATGTTTTCTGTGGCGCAACTGCCTCCTGCTAAATATCTCAGAATGGAGCAAGTTCAGACTTGCGCAGGTGCAACCCTATTGCGCATGGCGCAACCCTTTTGAATATCTGGCCCAATGTGTTTAATAAATTAATAGAGTAATTTTATAGTTTTATATTTTTTTTTTACTTTGGCCACAGCTGTAAAATGAACACAGACTGTTGATATAAACAAGAAGGGAGTAGTTTTAAAGGGACATAGAGATCACTGACCAGTCTTTCATTTTTTTGATCATGTTCTAGAAGAACTGGATCAATTTTTTAATTATTAAGTGAGTTATAAAAATTTTATGTTTAAAATCCTGTCCACACTGAGGAAGTGGTTTACAAGCTGCAAAATATTGGTTAGAAAATGGGATTGTGCTATTTACCATGTACATATTAAATAAACTGATTTTTATTTACATTAGCTGGGTGAGTGACTCCTTCTCCAGCTCTAATACACTATATGGAAGGTTAACTATGCAGCATGTCTAGACAGGATAGACATGTTATCCAGGGGAAAAAAGGCTCAGAAGATTTATGTTTTTAGTATTTAAACATGTTAAAGGAGTTATATAAGGTAAATCAGGAGAATATATTTTTCAGCTTGTGGGGGGCAGCAGAACTAGAGAAAATACCCTACTTAGGGGAATCAAAACTGGGGTAACATGAGAAAGCATTGTTTTCATCTCAAGTGGTAAATCTGTTTCACATCTCCCCTAACACGTGGTACAAGAGAGCAATATTAAACTCAAGTTTGATCTGCTGCTGAAGTATGATAACATTACATACAGTATTTGCTGTTTGGGGGGAAGAAAGGGCAATGAACGGTATTCCTCACAGCAGAATTAATATTCATTGGAGAAAACAGCAGATACATTGCCGTTGTAGAGTCAATTTCTGTAAAACATTACTGATAGCCCTTACCATTAAACATTGACTATTGATGTTTCCCATGATATAGAATGCTCTATTTGCTTGAATGGTAGGAATCAAACATAAGGAACCTGTGGTCTTTTTGCCCTAGCATTTCCTATGATAATATATTGTCCAAAGGGGAGAGATTTCTTAGTACATTGATCTTAGAGAGCTATAAACTTCTGCCCAGAATACTTGGCACAAAACCGATTTTCAATATAGAATTTTAAATGATGAGCACTTTTGGGACCTATTAGACCTACTTGGGAAAACTACCCATTAGGGCATGTTTTTAAACTTTGAAATCGAATTAACCATACCTTTTGGGAGCTGTTAAACTTGCTGAGAATTTAGCACTTTGGAATCATTAAACTTAGAAGACAGATTCAACAGATGTCTTGGGTCCACTTCTCATTACAATCTACCTTATACACAATTTGCTTCCTAATCTTACACTATATTCTGAGCTATAGATCTATGTTGATGTTACTTAACTTTATACTACATTAACTCCACTAGTAATGTCAGCCTTCTTCCATTTTCTCCTCTTGTTTGCCCAGATGAATGTCTTATCAAGTGGTAAATTTGTGTAACCAATTAGATCCAAGACAGAAGGGCTACACTTGAGAAAGCAATGTATTCTTAGTCAAAACACCTCACTCTCCATTCCTCTATCTCCCTTCTTGTGACATTGGCTCCATCATTGCCTCTTCAGTTCATAATCTTGGTGTTCTACTAGACACTGAAAGTTCCTTTTGTTCCCACTACAAAATCTCATATTTTATTTCTGCTTTCAAAATCGTCTTGAAAAACACTGTGTTCTGACCGAATACAAACATGTGCCATACTAAGGCCTTACTACAAAGAGTATCACTGTGTCCCACATTTTTTTAAACCTAACTGGCAGCCATTTTTTGCTCATTTACTGAGTGAATGACTCCCCACCTGCCCCATTCACCCAGCACTCTCATCGAGATCCTATGTGCCCCACTACCCACAGAAAGGAATGGAACCTGAAAGAAATGTAGAGACAAATCTGTTTTTTTCAGCACTAATCTTGTGCTATTCGCCAATACACCCCAGCTATTTTCCTTGGTCATAACAGAAAAGCAAACAAGCTTCAGTAGTTGGCAAAAAAAAAAAAAAAGGAAAGTAACCTGGTGCTAAGAGGAAAGTAACCTGGTGCTACGAGCTTCAGCATTAAAAAAGGCAAACAGGCTTCAGTATTAGCAAAAAAAAAAGAGGAAAGTAACCTGGTGCTACAAGCTTCAGCATTAAAAAAAGAAAAGGAAAGCAACCTTGTAATTCTGTTTCTTCCTCTCTTCACAAGCAGTGTCTGACTGCTCACCACTGCCCTATCCTGATTGTGGTACAGTTGATTTAAACTGCACAACACCACAGTACATAAAACAGAGCAGGGGAGTAATGGATCAGTGGGGATAGGGTTTACTTGTGATGTGAAGACAAGTCAAGACAAAAGTGATTTGTTTGAACAGAACTGCAGTGCCCTTACTGGCAGTTATTACAGTAGAGCTACTGCTTTACCAAAGAAATAACTTAAAATTCATTTTTGCTCACTTTTTTATTTTATTGTTAAAATCCCCCAATAAAAATGTTACATGAAGTCCATTTTCTAAGCACAATAATACCCTCCAAGGTGGGTGGTATTAGTATATATCAGACTGTCCAGGGACTATAAGGCCCTTCACCTGCAGCATTGGGCCTCATTACACCCAAGGGCAGTCTGCTATATCCCAACATCACCAATCCTATTATTATTGATTACTTTGATCTCTGCAAATATGCCTATGACGGTGACTTATCATACCATTATTCTGCAGAAATCGGAAATTGATGCTTCATGTCTTCTTATCATTCTTATTATTTTATAAATTCCTCCTATATGGACTTCATAGTCTCAGCTTACAGACTCAAGCATGCCCCAGAGATCACTGCTCAAATACGTACCAGTTACCTGCACTGAGAAATGGTGTGATATTTCACCCAGTCTCTGTCATTGGCATCCATTCCCTTCTGGATTTAACTTTAAATTGAATTTCTCATTGCCATGCTCATGACCTTCTGGGCTAGCCTGTTGGTGCAGAGGTAGTGCTACCAGTTATGGTGCCAATGATTTGGATTTAAGAGCAGATGCAGACCATGGGGGGAGGGGGGGGCAGCCGCAAGAAGGAGGATCAAGTTATCAAGGAACTGCTTCTTTCCTTCTGGGTGGTGGGTGACTGTGAGCCACACAGTGTGTCTAACATCTGTCAGGACCACTTGCAAAAAGGGGGTTCCTCCAGATTCTGGCATGCTCACACAGTGGTGTTTACCTGAGTGTCATTGCATTGCTGGTATCCCAATGGAGAATAAAGTGTAGAAGTGCCCAAGTCCACTAAGAGCAAAGTCAGCAACCCCTGCAGGCTCATGCATGACCAGTATGGTAGGCAACCCACCACCACAGTGCTCCTATGCAAGTGGTGGGTTAACTGGTAAGATCATGAGAAAGTTGATGACAGAGCTGGTGGAGCCAGCAGCTGGAGAGTGGACAACAGACAATAGAGGGAAAACAATATTAAAAAGAAAAGGTCATGGCCGCACTTTCACCTTTCTCTCCAGTTTGATCTTCTCAGACACATACAGATGTATGTGTTCTTCTCATATTGGTTTCCTCTCTGTTCTATTAAAACAACCTGTCCCTGAGAGTCCTCTATTCAGCTTCCCCTATTAGCCTGAATAACAAGCCTTTCTCTCTTTGCGTAATCATAACCACCTCACCCTCTTCCTCTAAATGTTTTTCCTGGTCAATAATTCATAGTCTTTCCTTATAGTTTTTTTGTATCTATGCTGTAATCTCTTCCTATATATTTATTTGACTGTCCACTCGCTGTTATTTCCTGCACTTGCTGTTACCTTAACCTATCAAATGTATAATGCCATTCATAATCTGCCCTGTGCTCCGTATATCATAATATATTGTCTTCTGTTAATGTTTGCATTCTGCATATTGATTTATTAACTATATTTCCTGTTTTATGGTTTCCACTGTAATATTTATTGAGATAATTTATATGAAGAAACTGTACTCAAATGCATTTCATTCTATTTACTAATGTTATTTATTGGCTTGTATCAAGAAACCACATTAAATAGTGACTTAAAGAGATTGTATCACTGCTTCCACAAAGGTTCAAGATCACTGCAGTTGGGCAAGATAAACATCAACAAAGATAAGCAAAGTTAAACAGTGCAGAGGGAAAGCACCCACGATGCATACTGGAATGAAACACCATCTATCATGGACTTTGATAGTGTAATTCTGTGAATATAGAGGAATCATATGTTTCACTCTGAACTGCTAGATGTTAAACTGAATAAGGCTTGCTGGGAGTCATTTCAGATTATTGATTATCAGTTAAGAAAAAAACTCCAATTACAGTACAGTGGCTATCACTATAGAGAAAATGTCTCTAGTATCCAGTTGTAAAAATGGCAATAATTCTAAAGTACAATTGTTAAACCTGGTATACAGTAGTGTAAGATTACTTTGAAAATATATTGTTTTCTAAAATACGATTACTTCTAACAAGATTAAAGTACTGTATTGCACATTTAGGAAGAACAAGAAAGGCAATATGACACTAAAATATGCACATATAGATATCAGGTGAAGAAAAATAGCTTAGTGATAGTCATTATTAAAGAAAAGTGCAATATGTTTTATGAATGAGTATTCCTTTAAAAGCAAATGTGCTAGTTTTGTCTATTTGGATAAAGTGCTGGATTTGGAGACATTTTCAAGGTTGTGCTTTTGTAAATCTGTAGAGCTCATATTTCATGACTGAGTTTATTGGTCTGTTTTTCTTAGTGAAATGTTATTCGTGCAATACCACTCACTCCGTGAACTGTATAATATTTTGTATACAAAGCCCTTTAGAAAACAAGTACAGTAATGGGCATAAATATTTAATACTCCCTTCTGAGTACATATAGGTCCATTACTGATAATAAGCACTAGGCTTACCCATCGAGGACCTGAAGTGATTCAGTTTTGTCACATGGGGTAAGACCAGCTGTGCCTACTCACTGATTGAGACATGGTTATATGGAGGTATGTGACTCTACATGTAATATGCTCTTAGCAGAATTACTGGATAAATAGTGCAGAGAGCAAAATCATTATGCAAATGACACAACCACATGACAAATTCCCATATATAACAACTCAACCCTCCCCCACATCCATACTACCAGCCCCCCACACACACAATTGCAAAGAATAATGCAGTTCTAGCAAGCATGAAAATCTTAACTCGTGATCAGAAAGAGCTGAAACCTTTAGAAACAGAACCAGAATATGCTAAGATAGAAACTTACTTATTCCTTTCCCCAGGACAGACATCTAAAGTTGCAAAACCACACACCAAAAACACAATAAAATACAATAGAATGAGGAAGAAAATACTATAGAATAGACAATTTTCACTCTTTTTTTATTTTTGTTATGTTTACAGATCCAACACAGTGTGAAAAATAAAGTGAACAACTGGGTGCTGAGTGAAGCAGTACGCAAATTGGCCACCGTGGCATTCCTCCCACCCTACTCCACCCCATCCCATCTTCCGCTTTTCAGCACCACGATAATTTGGTTACTAAAGTTTCTGTTCAGCAAAATACAGTACTTGTACTAGAACAAGGGAAAGAAAGAGAGAAGTACCTAAATTTTCAGTTTGGCTTCCGGCGTGCTTCTGGCTTGCAATGTATCTCGCTTGCTCATCTGAAGTCATCTTAAAGAAAAAAAAAAACTTTAGTTGTGTACCTTTTTTTATTTATCTTCAGCACATTTTTCCTACATTTTAACCTTTGTAATCTTCTACCATTGCAGTAATAATCATCACCTCCCCAAACGGGTTGCTGTAAGAGTTGTTATGTACAATGTGACCACATGGTACGGTGTTACATAAGGACGCTATTGATTTACATTAAAACAGTATTCTTTATTTTGTGAAAAAAACTAAAACAAATAACAGACAAAAAATCATCTAAGGAAAAGTCAGGGAGAGCAAAACTAGAAGAGAGAGGTCAGATGTTTGTCACATTGAATCTCCTCGTGTTGGTAACTTCATCTCAACAACTTCATCTTGGGTCTCAGGTCTCATTCAGATAGGCACCTGTAATGTAAAGGCAGGTGTTACAGATGTGTTTTGTGGAAAAAATCACTATACAAAGTAAAAAATACTGAGCCACAAAATGGTGAGCCCCAGCTGTCCATCGGGGCATTGCTTATGTGCTGCGGTAATACCAGGCTCTTGAAACCTCCTCAGACACTTCTCTGTCCTGGTGGCCACTTTGTTAAATGCCATTACCAACCATTCAGCATGCATAAATTTTGTGTTGTACATTCTAAGGTCCACATTGACATTGCCCACTGAGACACTGCTAGAAAACTGCTCTGATATCAAGCCTGAGTACTAGGCTGTGAACTAAGCTTTCATTTAATCTTTGAACGGTTCATTAATAGTGATTTTAAAAGGCTGGAGCAGGTCTGTGCAGCTATCTGGGAAAAACAGGGATAATTCCAACATGCCTTCTGCTCTTCTGGCAAGTCAAGTTTCTCTTAATAAAAGAAGTGTAAGGTTTTAGCACAGTGCCAACATACAAAATCATAGTATTTTCATTTGCTCAGTGGTTTGTGTTGTGTGTTTTTTGGCAACCAGATGGTACACTGAAGGTTGGGTGACGGGAGGGAGTTTTTCCTTGACAGATGATTTAGTGGGGTGGAGATCATGTTTCCAGCTAGGGTGCAATGAAAGATAAGGAGGCTTGCCTTTCATCTTTCAACCCAGTGGCTGTAGCTTGCTTCAAACCCATCTCAGCCATTGTCCGTTTGGAAGCATGGAATTAAATTAACACCAATCTCATCAGTGTTTATGACCAGTTCAGCAGGGATCAGCTCATTTGCTGCAGCATTTGTTATTCAATAGTCTATACTGCCAGTATAGTGTTATGCTTGTGCAACTGTTAGTTTGTTTTTTTGGTTGTTCGCGCTCTCTATTCCAGAGGAATTACCACCCTGTAGGGGTACCAAAGGCAAGGAACCCTTGAAGAGGGTTCCACCTCTAGAGGTGCCGTGGGATGATTCCCGTGGCTAAAGGTACCTTAGGAAGGATCCCAAGGAGAGAAGTGCCGCCGATGGAGGAGGGGAGGATGAAGGAGCAACAAAAAGGGCTTCACAAGGAGGCTAAGAGGAACAGCTTATATAGCTCAGGAAGTGGGAGTGGCTGGCTGCTTGTCATTGAACTCCATGCTAAGCCTTCCAGTTCTCATCAGAAATCCAGATTTCAGCTCCTCGAAGTCACTTGGGGTCTTTTTGCCTGCCATAGTACCCTCTCTGCAGCAGTATACAATATGGTTCAAAAAGGTTCAAGTCCACTGCTTGTTGAACACCAGAGGACCACCAGAATTGACCAGCTGCATGCCGGCCTGGTGGCACTGAGGGCTGAGGCGCTGGATGCCTTACCTCGTACCATGCCAGTGACCCGTGTTCTGGAATGGGCACAGATTGCCAGGGGTCGGCAGGGGAAGAGAGGGATGGAGCATCCAATGGCTGATCTCCTTCTCTGGGAGGGGGGGACAACCTGCAAACTCCTGCTGTGATACTGCCACCTGGGGGTGCTCAGGTAGAAGGTGCGGTATGAGGAGATAGCAGTAGAAGGGGACGGGCAGACGTCGGCAGAGGGGCGGAGCAGGAGGCACGTCTCAGCATATCTCCTCACTCCTAGCCCCTCATTGCATGCCGACATTGGGGGCTGAACAAAAGGAAACAACCCCCTGTCACTCCTAGGTGATGACTCCTCGCTACACACTCGCGGTTCATTGGGGCAGACTCCGTTGTGCAAGGTCCACTGAAGAACAGTTATTGGGGAAGTTCGAGGGAAAGTTCCTCCTCACCCCACCAGGGGGTTAACCGGGCATCAAGGGCCAAAGGCAGTGTGACCAGCTACTTTAGGGACAGACTCCGATGATGAGGTGTATGTACAGTGGCGTGAAAAAGTATTTGCCCCCTTCCTGATTTTCTCTATTATTGCATATTTGTCACACTGGATGTTTTCAGGTCTTTAGACAAAATGTAATATTAGATAAAGGGAACCTGAGTGAACAAATAACACTTGTTTTTTTTTTTATTTCACTTATTTAATGAAAAAAAATTAACCAACACCAATTGGCACTGTGTGAAAAAGTAATTGCCCCCTTACACTTAATAACTGGTTACACCACATTTAGCTGCAATGACTGCAACCAAACACTTCCTATAATTCAATATCAGTCTTTCACATCGCTGTGGAGGAATTTTAACCCACTCTTCCTCGCAGAACTGCTTTAATTCAGTAACATTTGGTAGGTTTTCAAGCATGAACTGCTCGTTTCAGGTCCTGCCACAGCATCTCTGTTGGGTTTAAGTCTGGACTTTGACTAGGCCACTCTATAACTTTAATTTTACTTCTTTTAGCCATTCTGATGTGGACTTGCTTTTGTGTTTTGGATCATTGTCTTGCTGCATGACCCAACTACGCTTCAGCTTCAGCTGACGGAAGGATGACTGGACATTCTCCTTAAGAATTTTCTGGTACAGAGCAGAATTCATGGTTCCTTTAATTATGGCAAGTCATCCAGGTCCTTAGGCAGCAAGCATCCCACACCATCACACTACCACCACCATGTTTGACTGTTGGTATGGTGTTCTTACTGTGGAATGCTGTGTTTGCTTTTACGAGACATTATGGGATCCATGTTGTCCAAAAGTTCCACTTTGGACTCATCTGTCCATAGAACATTTTCCCAAAAGGCTTGTGGATCATCCAGGTGCTTCTTGGCAAATGAGAGATGAGCATTTATGTTCTTCTTGGTTAGCAGTGGTTCACCTTGCTACTCTCACATGAAGCCCATTTTTGCCCAGTCTCTTTCTGATTGTGGAGTCATGAACATCTGACCTTAGCTGAGGCAAGAGAAGCCTGCAGTTCTTGGATGTTGTTTTAGGATCCTTTGAGACTTCTTGGATGATTTTACACTGCCCTTGGAGTAATTTTGGCAGGCCACCCACTCCTGGGAAGGGTCACTACTGTTCCAAGTGTTCTCCATTTGATATTATGGCTCTCACTGTGGTTCGATGGAGTCCCAGAGCCTTAGAAATAGCTTGTAACCCTTTCCAGACTGATAGAGGGCAACAAAATGTTTTTCTGATCTTTTCAGGAACTTCCTTTGATCATGGCATAATGTGCTTGTTGAATCTTTGTGCTGGCAATGTGACTCTGATGGTAAGGGCCAAAATAAGTGAGGTTTATATTGAGCAGGGCTGGCTGTAATCAAGCCTGGCTGTGTTCAATCAGCTGACTCTAATTATCCCTTTAATTGGGTTGATTTAACTAGGGGGCAATTACTTTTTCACACAGTGCCAGTTGGTGTTGGTTAACTTTTTTCATTAAACAAATGAAATAAGTAGAAAAAAAAAGTGTTATTTGTCCACTCAGGTTCCCTTTATCTAATATTATATTTTGTCTAAAGACCTGAAAACATCCAGTGTGACAAATATGCAATAATAGAGAAAATCAGGAAGGGAGCAAATACTTTTTCACGCCACTGTACATGGGAAGTTTGAAAGAGTGGAGGGAAGGGGTAGTAAGGTGCAAAAAAAAAAAAATACAAAGTAAAAAAAAAAAAGAATTGACTAGTTGCTGAAGGCTATTGCATTTTAATATTCCCCTTGCAATAACCATAACAAATCTGGTGTTAACAACTGTCCCTTCCAAATGGAGGCTTCTGGTGACTTTTTTTAACTCTGCCTCAGTGTCGGCTAGAAGCAAGGATGGTCTACCTCTGGTTTTAGTGGGTATAAGTAGTTCAGGTGCTAGGCTGGTAGGGTCTAAAACAACCTTAACCTTGACTAGATAATCAGCCTTAAACTTTTGAACTCTGCTCGCATTAATTTTAGTCTCACACTTGCCAGTAAAAAGAGGGAGGCTGAATTCATTGCACCATTCTCAGCAGCATACGTTCCAGTTTCAAAACATTGTTCTGGAGTATAAATTGTAAATGTGGACTACCATTTCTTTGCAAGGGGAGCCTGGCATCTCAGTTTACTAACAACACTTTCAGCAACTCTTAACAAAATAGCTGTCGTCATTGATAGCTCATCAGCTGTCATCTCTGCCAGTGAAGTAAAAGGGCATTTCTGTGCCTTAGCATGGTCAAGCCACACGAGGAGAGATGGTATCAATAGCACACAGTGGAACAGCCTGGCCAGAACGGTCCTCCAAATGAATTTGCAGCCTGCTAGTTGGGATGTAACAGCTGATTACAGATAATTACACCACCTGACTGCATTACCAGCTCTAGTGTACTCTACCACAGTACCCTGTATTACTGTGAAAGAGCCATAAGATAAAGTATTGTAATTTACATGGGAGCATCATATAAACTGGTCATATGAAATTAGGTTTACTGCAATTTTGAGCTTGATACAGGAACAGGAAATATAATGTATGAATTTATTTCCTGTTCTACAGTACTTTACTGTACCAAAGCTAAACACAACTACCATGCAGTGTATTGTAGCTGCCTGCACAACTAAAATGCAATGGTACATAACTAAACTAAAAACTCCTCGTAAAAAAACACACCAAAAATGCACTCATGCAAACACACATTCTAACAGATTAAGTCATGATAGCCTTCCACCTACAAACAGACATTGGAAAAATGCCAAAACAACATAATAAAAAGCTAAATCATGAAGACAAATATATACAGTATAGTACAGCACAAATCATGCTGCTTGTCTTCATGCTGAAATGCTTTTAACAAAGAAAGTTGGTGATCTCCCTGCCCACTGAGCCACTCCCAAGTGTACTGCCACATGTGGTCACCCAGGTGGCAGTAATGCACCAGAGCAGGCTGCTCTCTCTCCATGGAGGAGGCAGAGAGCATCCTCTGGGATACTCAATCCTCCTTCCCCACCACAAGTCGGCCACCAGTTACTCAGGCCTGCTTCCAAACCTGAGCCATCAACATCACAACCAGTAGCCCTAATGTAGTGTGGCAGTTCAATGCAAACTGTGCCACAACTTGCCTTACCACCACAGTATGCTTTGTCTATGGCCAGCCATAATGTAGGACTTCAGGGCTTGTCCATGAGCCACCGTCTTCTAGATGGCAACACAATGTGTTACACCCTGCTATTGGACCAGCCTAACGGTAAATGTTTTATATCATTGAAAACTTAGCTGTTGCGCTTCTACAAAAATATGGCAACATAGAGGAACAGCAAGTGTCTGGATTTTCAGTGCTTTGGATGCATGACAGCAACAGTTGTTCAGCCACAACCACATAACTTCAAATATGCCAAAAGGTTTTCATAAATTTGGCTTCAGTCGTGATACTTTACACACTTAAAGGGAGAAAAATCATGTATGTATAATTTTTTGACATGTGCCATTTTTTAACACATGCATAATTTTTGATGCACAACATGCAGCACTTGTGACATGAAATTAGACCAAGCTTTATGTGTTCTAACAGTCATGCCACAAGTAACACAGTTCTGGCACAATCGTGGCTCAATTCTTTGAAAATCCAGTCCAAATGGTTGAACTCACAGCGGAACCATGACTTTCAATTACTTTTAATATGATTTCAATGATTTCTGCCATCTTGACCACAGTAGTAGTAGAAGTAGTAGTAGATGTAACTTATTTGTTACACACCCAGTCCCTGGGGCTCTCGGTGCTATACATAACACAAGTCAAGGTGTGCAAAACAAAAACAAGAAGATAAATTCATATAGCATAATATAAAAAGTTTCAGCATAAATAGCTAAAATAGCTACGATTTGACCAGTGGGACAAGCGTAGGTTAAGACTTGAGTAAATAAGTAAGATTTTAGGCCTCTCTTAAAGGCTTCACCAAGGTGGCCTCCCTCAGAGATCTGGGAAGAGAGTTTCACAGGGCAGGACCATCAACTTCAGAATTGTGATCCCCTGATTTATTTATTTTTTTTCATTTTTCTATATACTTTTTCCCTCCTCAGTCCCTCAGGTGACCACAGGCAGGTCCCGGTCCTCCACCCTACCTGCCACCTAAGTCCATGAACTGCTCCCCCAGGTACCACGGAGCCTCAGTATCTTGCACGGATTCTCCCGCTCTGTGGCAGGGAAAGGAACAGGAGGGCCGTCCACCTCCCCACCCAGAACAATAAGTCCAAATCTGGTCTGTTTCCCTGTGATCTGGTGGCTGAAAGGGATGCCAGTTGGCTGGCAGGGCTTCACTGAGCTTGTGGTAGCCGTTTTTCCATTTTTCTGTCCCTCTCCACCACTGCTGTGAGTGCGCATGTGTGAAGGCATGCATGTGTTACTTTGCTATGTTCTTGCTCCCTGACTTGGGCACTGCCACCTGGCCTCCAGCAAAAAGCAGCCAAAGAGCAGGATGACAATACCTCCATCCTCTGCCAACCCCCGGCAACCCAAGCTTGTTCCTGACCCCTGGTCACCAGAGTGGGGCAAGGTGTGACATCTAGCACCTCAACCCTCAGTGCCACTGGGCTGGCTTGATCCCCTGATTTCTTAAGACTTGCCCTGGGAATCACTAAGATGCACACCATGGAAGAGTGGAAGGAGCAGGCACAGCCATAAGGGAAGAGAAGATCACTCAGATATTCTGGGCCCAGGTCATATAGGGTTTTATAACAATGCCATGATTTTCTCCAAAATGTTTTATGACAAAAGTACAGACTTAATGATAAGATATCACACATTATGGTGTAATCCCTAGGTGGTGCTATCACAAGAGCTACTATCCCTGCCTGCTTGTCTAGTAGCAGGTTAAGGGGTCTGAGTTCTGAAATGGGTGCCTCCACCTGGAGGTCAGGGTTGGTAGTGGTCAAGCTAACCTGGACACAGCCCTCTGGGACACTGTAATCCCCTTCTTTCCTTACTAGTGGCCAGAACAATACACAATCATTTATTTATTTATTTATTTAGTTTTTGTTAACCAGGTAGGTGTGCTAGCCATAGAAATGATTATTTTCAGGCACAACCCGGGAAATCACTTTCACAATACCACTGATACACCACATAAGTACCCACACTGTTTTCACTTAGCACCAGGGCTTTCCTCTGGCTTGGCCCTGAGGAATCCCTGTAAAACAAGATTATACACAGCAAATAACAGCAGTACAGTACTCTTGCACAAACTGGAACCACAGTCAGAGTAAATGCAAAAAAGAGTTAGATCTGATTTATTTAAGGGACTTGAACAAGGAAGGAGCATAATCAGGTCAATTTGCTTAAAGGCGCTATGAATCAAACAGTTATGCATGCACTTCAGGGTCCATAAACAGTCACATACTCTGGGTATCCAGATGGAGAATGGTGGACTAGTCAGGAACACTGCAGCTGGTTGGGGCCCTGTGATGGAAGAAAACAACATGCACAACACACATTATTTGTAATCCGGAGCCAGAATACTCAGTTCGTGAAAAGAAAACAAAACAATCAGATGACACACTTTTAGATTAGGCTGTTGTTGCAGGGAGCTACTCTGATGATTACTCAGGATACCCAAGACTGGACACAGGCTGGACCAAAATCGAGATGGCAGGTGATTAATCTGGAGTGCCAGGAGAAGCAGGGCCCACACGATTCGCTGAGGCGTTGTTCCTGTTCAAGTGTGGAGCAGGGGACTGATCCCCAGGCAGGTCTCTCATTGGTGGCTTTCTCTGTGCAGTGGGGTGGTCTGGCAGGGCCCAGGCTGAATGTAGATGAATGCAGATTCAGTCCGATTAGGCTGGATAAAGCTTCCAGCAAGCAGAACACAGTTCACACAGTAGAGAACCAAATCACGACCCACTTTCAATACACAGCACATTTACATGTAAAGGATTCTATGGTACCAGCCAAACAGTTCTCCAGTCATGATCGCAAAGTCTCTGCACAAACTGGGGATTCAAAGCAGCTGGAAATCCTGACAGACCGATTGCATTCAGCAAAATCTTCGGTCTTCTTCAGGTATGAGCCCAGTAAAACATCAACAGCTTACTTCATTCTCACAAACTTGTATTTAGTCCAAAATAATTCTCTTCTCTCCCTCTCAGGGGCAGCAGGCAGACATGCAGACCACAACTTAAGCCTTTCCACAGTTCTCCCACATGAAACTACCCAGACGGCTGCTTGACTGTCTCAAACATGTTGCTTTTTCAGCTCCCAACTTAGATCTGACTCAAACTGCAGCAAGCCTGGGAATTTCTCCAAGATCCAAAAGGTTCGGATGGCTGATTCATCTGTCAGTCACAACAGGAGCTCCCCCTTCAGGTGCAAAAAGGCGCCAAAAGCCCCAAACTACAATTCCTACAGATTTTGGCTCCAGACAGCTCCTGTAGTCCGGCTCCATTTTAGGTCCCACCAATACTGATTGGTTCAATTCGCAGTCCTGGGCCAAATGGTGGGGATAAACAAAACAGTCGTTGCTGCAAAGAAGGCAGGTTAGACAAACTAAAATATCATTATCACTCTAGATGATTTTCAGCAAATAGTTACATCTTTCAACAGAGATCCCTCTCAGTTTACTTATGGCTGCAATCCAGACAGCTCTTAAAGAGACAGTACACAGAGGCTATACAGGCACTCTCTGGCAATCACATTTAAACTGCTAAAACGCAGGACAGCAGCCTGGCAGTGAGCATTTAGGCAAGCTTGAGGAAGACTTTTCAAGAACCCCCATTTGTAGGGGGGTTACAATGGGATTTGAAACTTCAATGTTAACTTACTGTATATTTGCACCAAATGTCACATACTCGCAACCTTAAAATGTATAGTATATACAGTATTTTACTTTCAGGCAAGAGTTGTCAATGTTGCCTACAGTAGAACTAAGGAAAAAAGTGATTATGTGAAAACTCTGAAAATTTAGAAAATGTACAAAAAGCCTGGGGAAACTAATTCCCCCAAACCAGCTGATATTACAGAAATACTTCTCTGTTTTCTGTTGAAGGAGACTATTGTAAAATGCACCAGTCTTCTGCATAATTTTCAAATACTAGAAACAAAGCTGGAGATTTTATTTTCAAACAGAAAGCAGGACATGCCATAACCTGTTTGAAACTGGAAAGGGAGACAGTCAGACATGGAATCATACCCATTCATGCATTTATGCAGCGACTCACACACAAATACACAGTCACATATGTACAGACATTCTGCTGTACTGTGCACAAACAGGTATGGACACCCTAGGGCTTGGTGAGTAATTTATGTTAGTTCTCCAGTTCCATCAGTAGTGGAGTACTTAGTGCATAGATTGAATACCATGGACAGGATTTTCAAAAGGATCCACCCAAGCAGTCACATGACACATTCCAGGTAGTGTCATGCAGAAACTACAGATTTCAACTGATTGAAAATGTGACATTTTTCAAATTTTGTGACATACAGAACTGGTTTAGTTGCCATATTGGTCCTTGTAAGTACAGATCCAGAAGCAAATGGTTTGATACCGTTTATTGGACCAACACAGATGTTACAAAAAGAAAACAGTGTCTAAGCTTTCAGACCAATCAAGTCCTTCCTTGGTGACTTATGCCAGTTGCTATGCCAATTGGCATAAGTCTCCAAGGAAGGACCTGGTTGGTCTGAAATATTAGACACTGTTTTCTTTTTGTAACATCTATGTTGGTCCAATAAAAAATATCAAATCATTTGCTTCTGGATCGAATTTTGTGAACTTTTCTGAAATTCTGACTTTGTCAAATTCAATACCTTCTAAAAGTATTCCATAATTGTTCACCTCTTTCTTCAAGATTTTAGATTCATATCAACAAATAGTGTTTTAATGCCACTGTTTGTGCATACATTTCATGGTTCACCCATTCAGTGAAAATTGAAGTGTTTTGCAAGCTGTCACTGTCACAATATTGTTAGATAGTAGACTTCTATGAGCTGAAATGAAACAAAGGTTTCATCACCATTGCAACTTTGTCTCTTGACTGTACATCCTACAGCTCTATACAATCATCAGTCTAGCTTTGATGAAGGATGACTACATCATTGCAGTTAATCTTCTGTACTGTATATAGAGGCCCAGATATTCAAAAGGGTTGTGCCATGCGCAATAGGGTTGCGCCTGCACAAGTCCGAACTTGCTCCATTCTGACATATTCAGCAGGAGGCAGTTGCGCCACAGAAAACATGCTGAGCAACAGCGCAATGCAAATGAATGCATGCTGAACTGGAGGGGGAGGAACCATGCATAAACTGCACAGCCCAATATTCAGCAGGGCTGTGCAGAGTTGTACAGGCGCAACCCCCAACCTGTGCCTGCACAACTTTGAGGCAAAAAAAAAGGCATAAGTTGAGGGCCACCCACAGGTGAGCTGCTGCATTTCAGGGTGCAACACAGCAGCTGCCACCTGTGGCTGGCCCCCAACCCAGTCCCTGTGCCCCTCTGCAGCCCGATCGCGGGCAGCCAACTGTAAATCTCCCCCACCCCCCCACTGGCCCGATCGCGGGCATAGTTTAATCCCCACCAGCCCGATCGTGGGCAGCAATGTGGCTCCCCGAGGCGTATCCCTGGTGGTCCAGTGGACTGAAAGCCTGATGCGGGCGGTGAGTCATTTAGAACCCCCAACATAGCCCTGGTGGCTGGTGTCCACCCCACCCACCCACGAAGCCCCACCCCTCCCCCAGCGGCGGTGGGCAGCAGCATCCCACCCGCCTGCCGCCCTGCGCCCACGACCCGGCTGCCGGTGGGGCTGCACCATTGGTGCAGGCAGAACCAATGGGCATGCAGCAATACCGTACGTGACAGTCAGATTTGCCAGATGAATACATTCTATTCACCAAAAACTGGACTGTCTTCAACTCTGTTATGCGCTGCATAGGCTCTTGCTCTGCACAATGGCGTGCAGCCCGACCGGCAGTCATCCGGCGGGCGGGCGGGCAGCAGGCGGGTGGGAGGCTGCCCCGCCGCCGCCGGCGGAGCGGGTGGTGGAGCTTCGTGGGTGGGTGGGTGGGGGACACTAGCCACCAGGGCTATGTTCTGGGGGGTTTCTTAAATGACTACCACCCGCGATCGGGCTTTTCAGTCCACTGGACCACCAGGGATACGTTCGGGGGGGGAGCCACATTGCTGCCCACGATCAGGCCAGTGGGTGGTGGTGGTGGGGATTGTACACTGTTTCACCCGCGATCGGGCTGCAGGGGGCGTCGGTCCCGATGGCTGCTGCCTGGCAGGGTGCTAGGCGCAAGTCCTCAGGGATCGGCGCACCTGCATGCTAATGGCATGCAAATGGGGCCATAATCAGATGCAAATGGCGCCTCTGTGCCTTGCATGAATTATGGCTCCATTTGCATGTCCTGCTTGAATATGGGATTTTGTGCATGGCGCAATGGTACTTGCACCACCACAAGTTGAATGCTCCACTCTGACCACTTGCGGTGGTGTAAGTTCCACTGCGCCATGCACAGTGGCTGTGGCCAGGGGGTGGTATTCAAAGGAGTTGCTCAAGGGCGCAACTCCTTTGAATATCGCTCTGGACACACCTCAGCGCAACTATTTTGTGCAGCGCAAGGGCTTGCGCCACAAAATAGCACAGTTTGAATATCCAGCCCACAATCTTTAAACTGAGTTTGATATAACTGCATCTGTTTTAATGTACTTGATATACTCATGCTTACTGTACTGATGTACTATGTGATGGTGTACATTGTAGTGTTATAAGCTGTTTTTATGGCTGTGGGCAGAGCCTACAGCCATCTTCCTCTCTGTAGCTGGAAAAATGGGATACCATAGCACACATTTTTGGAGTTTTCAGTGTATCCTTCCCCAACTACAAACCACTATGCCAGCTAAATAAAATACTTCCTTGTCTCTGTTGTGTAGACCAATTACAGCACTATTTTTTCAGCTTGTTTATTATTGCAATGTGATTTGCTATCTTTGGAGACTGATAATTTACTGACATGACTTCCAACAGATAACAGCATCTAACTGCAGAACAGTTTCAAATTACATTCTTGGCAATCTCTCCCAATGTATGTATGTGTGTAGCAATGATTTACAGTATTTCCTCTGAAGAGTTGATTTATGTTAACTCTTTCAGGACCTAATTAGTGGCATTGGAACTCTCATGGTTTTAGATTTGTAGGATGGGTAAATGCTAGGCAGCTAATGTTTTAGGGGTTTTCAGAAGTTGCAAGGGGTATCATAGCGGATTATAAAGAAACCATAGCAGTGTCAACTGCAGTTTTCCCAGAGTGAAAAAAGCATTTCTCTATCGGGCACTCTCATCTCCCTGTATTTTCCATGTAAAAGTAGGACAAAACTCCCGTACATTTTCCTGTATGCTCAAATCACTACATGTATACAACTGACTTCATTATGACTGTCAGTAAAATCACTATAACAAATGTTAAGGCTGTTTTATGTGTTCTTATTTATTTTAAATGGTAAAACTCACTGGAATACATCAGAGAGGCTCTGGAAAAATGTTGGAATCTCTCAAGCTTTACTTTCAAGGTTCACATGTCCCCAGACTCTCTTGATGGTATTATAGCCCAGTTAGAATGTACTGACACAGGATAGCCTGACTGAGATGCAGTATCTCATATTCAGTGTGGTCATATTTTTATCCATTTTGGAAATGTACTGACACAGGATAGCTTTGCTGAGATGCAGCATCTCATTTTCAGGGGGTCCTAATTTTACTCATTTTTACAATGTACTGATACAGGTTAGCCTTGCTAAGATGCAGTATCTCATTTTCGGTGGGGTATTACTTTAACGCATGTTTACACCTGCGTGCAATGTACTGACACAGGATAGCTTTGCTGAGATACTGATGGCCGTCATGTGCAACATGGCGGTGCTGACTTTAACTGCACATATGTGAGTATCATGCATAGGTAGTCATGTCAGAGGTGCCATGTTACTCACGGCTGACTCCGGGGCAAACTGCGCATGCACGAGTATCAAGCATGTGCAGTTCTGTATTAGTTGCAGTATCAGTTATGTCTGACTCCAGTGTGGAGAGAGCACCGTATATTCTTTTCAATGCTCTTGCCACTCCTAAAAGCTCTCCACAGCTGTTGGCTCTGACCAGAGTTTGCTTATGTCAGTCATGGCTATAAAATGACTTTGTCTCAGTCCACATACTGGTTAAAAATGAATGCATGAATGAATGAGATTTACTGGCTCCATCTTCTCCGTCACCTTCAATTTTTTTGTGAGCAGGAGCAGACACTTGAATTTCTTTCAAATGAAAGACTCTTGCTACACTTTTAATTAAGAATTCAACAACAAAACTATAGTCACTCCACCATGGGAGAAAATGGTGGGGATACCAATTCAAAAAGTAACTATGTGGAAACACAAAAGGAATGGGGCACCCTCCTACCCCACATGGCATGCTATATGCCGTATTCTCCCATATGGAAAAAGTCAGCTGAAATCACTATGTGATATACTGTACTGTAATTAAATACTCTTATTTCCCTTCATGTAATTCTTCCTTCAATATTCAATAGTGAAAATTCAGGAAATAGATACACAGCATTTCCAAGCTGGTGAAAGACACACTTCATGAGAGGGGCATGCTATGACCTAGCAGTATCTATGTAGAGACAAACCACCACAGTGCAACTGGAACTGAAATTTTACCACATCTAAGCAGAACTTCTTTGGAATTAGTTACACTGGACACCACATCTTCCTTATATATAATAGTGTACCCATGGTTACCCACCAAAAGTGCACTTGCTAAATTCCATATATAGTATTTAGTTAGTTAGTTAGTTATGGATGGATGTATTTAAAAGTTGTTAACCGGGAAAGGCACACAGAACCTGAGCTCATTTGTATGTGTGAGCCAGAGGAAGGGTAGATTGGAAAAAACAGTGGCAGTTACAATGAAATAATTCAATATCTGCAATTATGAAGTGCAAAATACAGTGTGCACATAAAAATAAATAATAGAGAAATAAATGCTAAGTGGTGTAAAGGTAGCATTACTATAAATAGTGTCAAAGTAAAGATTTCCAAGGGGTTTGCAGGCGGTGGTGTGATCAGGAGGGTTAAGAAAGAGAGGCATGACCCTCAGATGAGGGAAGGGGAGATGAAAGTGTAAGGAAGCAAATAGGTAAAAGGGAGGGATGGCAGTGGGAAGAGAGGAGGTGTAGTGCAACGGGGGTGAGAGAAAGGGGAGAGAAGGGTAGGGTAGGGTAGTAGGGAAGAGGGAGAAAAGGGTCAAGGGTCAAGGAGGGGCTGGGTGAGTTACAGGAAAAAGTAGGGTTACTTTAGTAAATGTTTTAGGGATAGTAGGTGTGGAACATTTCTAATAAGAGGAGGGAGCCAGTTCCATAAGGACGGGAGATGATCCTTGTTGAATGTAGTTTATCTCCAGAGGTGCAGAAGTACTATACAAATATTCAAAGTTAATAGGGGACATTCAAAGTTTTTAATGAACACTTATTATTTCTTGTAGTTTTCCATAAAAATAATTTTATTTGCCCTGACATTTTGGACTGATAATCGTGCTTTTTCAAAGGTCTCTCTTTCTGAAGTTATTAGAAAATTCATATCAGCATTATATTATGGTTGATTCAATTATTCACAATTTTATATATCCCTTTAACTAATCTGTGTAATTTACCATGAATTATTTTTTCTGTTAAATATAATTTTCTCAGTTCGTCTGCTTTGAAGGTATACATTTTTTGCTCTGTTGTTCCTACAAACACATTGTGACAATTAGAGATGCAGCGAAATTAAAATTTGCCAGTGAAATTCGGGTGAAATTGTGAATTTCTCTGCGTGAAACATTTTGCAAAATTCATGGATTTTGCTGACAAATTTTGTGGTTGCAAAACACAAAATTCAGTTGGTGAAATTTCAAATTTTGCGATTTCACCGGCAGAATTTCTCATTTCACACCCACAAAATATTTCACGAAATGTGAGAATTTCACGTAACAAAATTCACGGATTTCGCACATCTCTAGTTATAATTCTATTAAATACAGTTCTTATATCTAAGTATCATAACATTTCAAAGTGCCACCATCACCTTTGTTCTTAGTGCTGTTAATTTTAAAGTCTGCTTGTAAAGCCTGACCTACCCCATGGCCTGAAATTTATCCACTGACAGTAATTCCATCTTTAGTGCTTTTTTATAAAATTGCTGGGAATATTGTAAGGAGATAGGATGTAAGATAGGGGCAGTCAGCCTGGTTGGCAGGAGTAGAAAACTGTGAATTTAAGGTGATTTAGTGCTCTGGCGATCTTGGGGTGTGTCAGTGACCCTGCGCCATTTTTTTACAAACATTACGGTCCCTGTGCTCAAGACCCTGCATCTGCAGGATTGCAATGGACAGGTGTTGCACATATGGAGTTTAGAGGAAGGCTCTGCCAACCCTCCCACTCAACAGAACACTCGAGGGGCTGCAAAGGTGGAGATCAAGATAAATATGACTGCCAGAAGGGAAATGGGGGAATAAGGAGCAAGGGGGTGCCCTAGGGAGTGATGGCAAAATGGCTGCAATGTGCAAAGGATTGAGGTTTTGAGACAGCCAACTGGCCCACATAAAGGGGGCTGGCAGACAGGGTTTGGGATCTGACCCTCCAAAGGATACAGCAGTGGCACCTGCCACCTAGGTGCCACTGACCCCAGTACATCAGCGGGTAGAAGTATGCCTCTATATGGGGGGTTGCAACATTTCAAGGGACTGCCATAGTGCCCATGGACCATTCCCAGCTACCACTGGTGCCCCACAACCTGCAGTTACTGCTGCCCATGATTGGTGCTGGGGACAATGGCATCTATGGGGTAGGTGCCAGGACTGTATCCTTTGGAGGGCCATGTCCTGGACCCTGTCTGCCAGCCCCCTTTACCTGAGCCAATTAGCTGTCTCTAATAGCACAGGACATGCTCGCTGGATGCCACCTCAACCCCACTGTACATTGCCGCCATGCCCCTGCCACCCCCAGAGCACCCCTCTGCTCATTATGCCACTCAGTCCCTTCCTTGCAGCCTATCCCTCCCAATCACTGCCCTGCTAGGCTGTGGTTCATGGTCCTTAGACCTCACTCTGCCTTGTCTAAAGGCAGCCCCTTGTTACAACCATGATGGGGCTTTTAGAATAGCATATGAGGGTATGGTACAGGCCAACCTAAGTTCTCCAGGCTGCCTGCATCATAGTTTTACATTTGAAAAGTGCACCCAGTATATTCTTTCTGAGGCACTCAGCTGAAGTTATAGTTCCTTGCCCCCCCCAGATACTGGTGTTGTACTAGGTAGCACCTGAGGTGGCTGGTATTCTGAGAAACTGTCAGCATATATTTGTTTATTAATACTGTTTTTGTTGACTGTTTAATAATTGTTGTTATTCTTATCCTTTATTACAGGTCTGAATTTTTGGTATTTTACACAGACCCCCAGGCCCCCCCATACGTGGAGGCTTCATGTCTCTCCACCATTTGGGTCATCTCTTTTGGTAGGTTTATCAGGACCCAGGTTTCTACATCACAGTGTAGGGTTTGAAAGAGTTGCCCCATTCCTTTGTGGCAGGTAAGACTCTCTATTACTTCCTGGTTTGTAGGGTTAGAATGACTGGAGGGACACCTGCAGGCCTGAGATGCATCTCATGGAATGTCAAAGGGCTTAACCACCCAGTTAAGCGCACCAAGGTCCTTCAGCACCTTGCAGCCCTCAAATCGGATATGGCCCTACTGCAGCACCTTACAGCCTGAACTGTGCAATGGATGAAGAAGCTATGGGGTGGGTACAGTACTATCCAGTTCGGCCTCTACCAAGTCAAAGGGGGTAGGTATTTTACTTCAGAGATCATCCCCATGGGGGGTGGAAGCAACCCTTAATGATACGCAGGGGAGATGGTTTGTTGCTCGACTCTCATATCCTGGTGGGAAGCTCCTATTGGTTAATGTCTATGCACCAAATGGCGACTCAGGTAACTTCTTCTCCGAGGAGGTGCAGGTCATAGCTCAGTTGGTGGAGAGTCACCAGGGACTGGCTATTTTGATGGGTGAAAATGCTAATCTGGTACTAGATGCTTTTCTTCACAAATCTCAGCCCACACCCCAGGCACAACCCAAAGCAGTGGCGGCGCTCTCAGAACTTATGGCAGAATGGGGATTGACCCGATGTATGGTATAGGGATCATCCGACAGGGAGGGATTACTCCTTCTTCTCCCCAGTCCATCAGACCTATAGCAGGATTGATTTCTGGTTGGTGAACCAAGAGGCAGCTTCTGGGGTCACAGATCCTAGGACAGAAAACATTGTAGTGTCTGATCATGCCTCCACATCTCTTTTATTCCTGTCTCAGGGTCAGGGGAACTCCTCTACTAGGTGGAGGTGTAACCCATTATTGTTTCAGGATAAGGACTTCTGCACATTCCTTCGAGAAAAGGCCAAATCCTATTTCCTGCTGAATGCGGATGGAGAGGTCCCCCTGGGCAATGTCTGGGAAGCCTTTAATGCTGTCCTTAGGGGGAGAATGATCTCCTACTCTGCTATGAAAGTGAAGCTCTGCCTGGCTGAGCTTGATCGCTTCAGAATGAGCTTAGTGGGCTAGAGTGTAGATTTAAAGAAATGCCAAACCCTCGGTCCAAGCCTGACCTCCTGACTGCCATTACCGGGCTAAAGTACCATATTAATACCCTATTGCACAGGAAAGCAGAGTGGCAACTCCTTTGTTCAAAACCAATTGTAAGAAGGTGGGGAAAAAGGGGGTAGACTTTTGGCATATCAACTGCGAAAGCAGCAGGCTGCCTCCAGAATCCATGCCTTTTGGGATTCATCGGGGAAGGTTGTATTGGATCTCAAGGGAATCAACAGTGTCATGCACCTATTTTATGAATCCCTTTACCAGTCTAAGAGTCCACTGGACACTCTTGGGGTTACTCAACTCCTTGTGGAGTTTTGCACCCCTGACCTCCTCCCAAAGCTATCAGCCACTGATTGGCTGAGCTTGGACTCCCCCATAACTGCGGAAGAGCTACGGACCACAATTTCTCAGTTAGCCAAGGGGAAAGCCCCGGGCCCAGATGGAATATTGGCAGAGGTGTATCTACTCCTAAAGGAAGAAATAACAGAGCCACTACTGTGGGTGTAACAAGAAACTCACAACTCTGGGTTACTTCCCCCTTTTATGAGGGAAGTCTGGTTACACTGTTGCCAAAAAAATCCTTTGATCCACTCGACTGCGCCAACTTCAGGCCCGTTTCTCTCTTGTCTGTGGACACCAAGATTGTGCCCAAAGTTTTGGTGAATAGGCTAAACACTATTCTACCTCACCTTATCCATAACTCACAGGTTGGCTTCTCCAAGGGGAAGTCTGGCACTGACAATTTTCACCTTATTCGTAACCTTAAATGGCTGGCCCTGCTTTCTCCCACCCCATGGCAGACTTAGAGGTTGATTTTTCCAAAGCATTTAATTCGCTCGAATGGAACTACCTACATGGGGTTTTACAAACATATGGGTTTGGGAAATACTTTTGGGGTTGGATAATGACCGTATATAGGGACCTCTCAACGAGAATTATGATGAATAGAGATATCTCTTCTCCCTTTATCCTGTAGAGGGACACTAGGCAGGGCTTCCCCTCTCTTCCCTGCTTTTCATTTTGGCCTAAGACCCCCTGCTCAGGTGTATGGCTGCATCCCTTAAGGTTCCGGGGATAATGGCTGTGGCCTCACATACCTTGTCGCAGCCTATGCGGACGATGTTCTGCTTACTCTCTCCGAACCTGCACATTCCCTTCCAACAGTTGTTTCCCTCTTGTAAGACTTTACCAGAATGTCAGGCTTAGTGATGAACCAAAAGAAAATGACCCTCTCCCCCCCTGAATTTGGCTTGTACAAAAGAGTGCCTTAGAGGGACGGAGATCTCCTGGGCCCCCAAGGGCTTTCAATACTATGGGGTCTTTATCCCGGCTAACAGGAAAGATATATAGTGCCTCAACTTCTCCCCTCTGTTATCCTCTCTGAAAGACAAACTACAGCGCTGGCGCAAGATGAATCTCTTGCTGAAGGGTAAGGTAGAGGTGGTGTGAATGTTTATTCTTCCTCGGGTCACCTTCCTCCTGGCTAATTTGCCAGTACCTTTCTTTCACCAACTCTTCCGATCTCTGGATAACATGGTCTCCTCATTATTGTGGGAAGGTACAGCAGCCAGATGGGCAGACAAAAACTAGGACCTCATTGGTCTAGAGGGGGACTGGGTCTCCCCTGGTTTGAGGGATATCAGCTGGCATACAGGATGACCCAGGCCATCAAATGGTTCTCGCACAATTCTCCTGGCCCTCCCATGTGGGTGGACTTGGAGGCATCTCTACTGCAGGGGGATGTGCTTCCCTTGCTCCTGTCTTCAAGGAAAGCTCGTACCAAGCTCATGACCCCCATTATGACTGAGATACGTAATGCCTGGCAGAAGGTAATGGCCCTTACACACACTCCCCCAGTTGATAGCCAGCCATCTGTGCAATTCTCCCCAAAATGGGATAACTGGAATGTTCTGGTAGAAGGCAAACCTCTTTCCTGGCCCACCTGGGCAGCCAAAGGCATTAGAGTGGTTGGACACCTCCTTCTCCCTAACTCAACTACTCTGCTCTCTTTTGAGCAACTTCATGCCAGATTTGATCTCCCCAGTAAGGATTTTTGGTGGTATTTACAGCTTATAAGTGCACTCTGGCCTCTTTTATATAAGCAGCGACGAGAACAGAGGTGGATGTGGCTGAATAAGCTTCACCTACCTGAGGTACATAAGGGGCTTGCTGGGAGGATCTACAGGATCCTACAGGATTCATATCCTGATTACACCCACTCTTCCAGACAGCAATGGGAGGAAGATCTACAGATCAGTATCTCACCTCTAGATTGGCAGTGATGCCTCAAGAGGGCACACATGGCATGTAGGGATGCTAAGAGTCAACTCATTCAGATGAAGATCTTGTTACGATGGTATAGGACCCCCAAGACATTGCAAGCCATGGGAGTGCTTAGTCACTCCAAGTGTTGGAGATGTCAGGAGGATTCCATCCATCTCTGGCATGTTCTGCACCAATGTCCACTGCTGACCCCCTTCTGGATGGAGGTGCTTCAGCACTGCTCCAGGGTAATAGGCTCCAGGATTCCCCCCACTCCCACTGTTCTCCTGTGGGGAGATACGGCTGTCCTTGACCCCTTGACTGGTACACATAAACTTTGGATTCTTGGAGCCCATCTCAAGACAAAGATGGCAATATTGATGAAACAGAAGATGCCCACCCTCCTTCCATGTCCACCTGGCAAGTTGCATAGCCAGGCTGGCCATCATCGAGTGTCTGATGTATGTGGGTGGTGGTCAGCTCTCGAAATACCATGCCAAGTGGGATGCATATATACACTCCCATTTATGTTAGATCCCTCCTACCCCCCTGCTTACCCCCCAGTTTAGCCTTTAGGAACCCCACCTGGTGTGCCATAAGGATGGCACATCTCCATTGTACTCAGATTTGTCATCTCAGCTCTCAGATACTTTTTGGGCCTCTCATATCAGTGGTTGAGATTTATTCAGGACTATCTGTAAAATGTAATGGTTGGGGATGAGATTCAGTATAAAGTACCTTTGGTTTGGCTCTAGTTTTGCTCTATGTGAATTTTTAGCCTCAGCATAGGCCACTACAGCTAGCTGATGATTCAAACTTAGTTGTTGTATCCTGTCAAGCCTAAGCTGTTCTGTTTAGATTATATCCTTGAGGCATTGTACTAACAGTAATATAGCTGAGTTGTACTGTTGTGCCATATATGTGTTACTTATGAGATTTAGATTCTTATAATATTTTATGCTTTGATGGATACTTCAATAATATGGTAGACCTGTATTTGTGCTATATTTTGAAAATAATAAAATATTTCATGATAAAAGAAAAATAGTGATACTGGACATGCTTGAAGACGACAGTGATCAGCCATGGAAGTGTGTGGTGGGTACGTACCAACTGCTGTCTAGGGACTGGGGAGTTGGGTGCTATGGGTGACTACCACAGGAGTACTGAGGATAAATTATTGTGCCTCCATTGGATCAGGTGAGGGAGGGGATGCCACTGAACCAGTAGTGTTAAAGAAATGATTCTACATCTGTGGAATCAGGTGAAAGAGAAGGTGCCACCGAAATACCAGAGAGAGAGAAAGATAAATTGCACTATGCCTATTGAATCAGGTAATGGAAAGAAGAGCCACTAAAACAAGGAAGCTATATGGAGACTTTGGTGGAACAAAAGCAGCGTCAGCAATGACATTGGATGGAAGCAGTGCAGTGCACACAACAGAGATAATGAGCATTCATGTTCTCAGAATCTCACAGTACATATAGCTCTCTGAGTTTTACATTTTAAACATGGTCATTACCATGTTATATTTGCACATTGCATATTAGGGCTTGGTTGATATGGTGGTTGTGCAAGACTAAGTGCCTTCTTTGAGGTCATTAGCATGGCACATTTGGAACTCCAGTTTATGTTCAGGAAAGGGTTTGTGTGGTGCTTTTGTGTGGGTTAGCAGGTAGTATGTTGGAAACTTCTGTGCAGTGCAGCAGGTTTGCCTGAGTTTTCCAATATATAGTAGTTCCCAATATGGCTAACACAAATTAGTAGGAGTACGTAGCACTTTACGCAATAGTAAGCAAGAATCTGAAGTATGCTGCACAGTGTCATTAAAACAGGACTTTTTTGTTTGATACTGTCTTTGCACATTGTTTATTCTTGTCATGAAGTCATACAGTAATTAGGGCTGTGCTTTGTGTTAGTAAATTTTGGAGAAATTCATGGTATTGAAAATCATAAAACAAGTCTCATGAAAAGTCATTAATTCATTTTGTGTTACCCTCAATCTCTGTATTTTGGCATATTTTTTAATAAAAGTAGCTCAACACAATAGAGGAACAAAATGATGCAGTTATCAAAGAAATGGCAAACAGCATAGTGTTTTCTTTTAAAATGCAAAAATCATGAAGTGGTAATGGAAATGCAATAAATCATGGTGTTGTCATGGAAAATGATAGAAAAATAATGGCATTGTCATTGCAAATGCCAAAAAGCATGTTGTTATTATGGAAAATGGCAAAATGTGTGGTGTTGTCATGGAAAATGTTTTTTACAAATGGGAAAAATCATAGTATCCATTACATCCATGACAAAAGTTACCACCCAGTTCTTTCTTCTTATGACATCAGAACCTTTTGCCACTGTAATAATTTAATGTCACATGCAGAAGATTAAGACTTCAGGGCAAGAAAAGCAATAAGAACAGATGAAGATAAAGGAGGATGTTTGTTTTCATGAAAGTGTCATTAGTAATTAAGTAAGCAATAAAACACGATGGGGTGTGCATTAGACATTTCTGATGCACGGTCAGGGGTGTAGTGAGGCACAATGCCACAGTCTGAGTGCCTTCAGCCCCAGTCCATGCATTAGAAATGTCTACTGCAAACCCCTGAGTGTTTTATTCTGCTTATAAAATAGGACTATTTTATACACATGTAAAAATTAAAATTAGTAAGTTCAGATAATGAAATAGTACAATTTTGGGCTTAATTTAACATGAAATAGTTAATCTGCCTGCATGAGACTGATTTGTTTTTTTTAGGACATTTGTCCTACTTTGGCTACTACAGTTGCTACCTGGGTTGCTGTCTTGAGCCCCCTTCCCCTCCAAGCACACACACATCACGGGCATGTATTGCAGTCTGTATGCGTATGTGTATATATACATACATATATACACATACATATATATATATATCTATCTTTTTTAATAGAAAATGGATGTAAGCATGCAGCAAACAAGCAATCCTGTGAGGGAGACATTTGGTTATGAGGCTGGCAGGTGGAGTTCTGGAGTGCTATAGATGTAGGAAAAAAAACAGAGTGCTGGCAAATGCTTATTTTTTTTTTAACTAAGCTAGAGAGTGTTGGGGAGGAAGAAATCAGGAATATCACTATAGAAGCAGTTAGGGTGAGTTCCAGTTTGAACATGATTAGAGTCTGTTTTTTAACAATTATTTGAGCCAAGTGCCCTCAGCTGGAGGAACCAGACTGTATGTAGCAGACCCAGCAGTCGGAGTCTCAACAACACAGGACTCCAAAAGAAAGTCTTTCCTTTCAAGTTCTGTGCTTAACGAAGTGTCTGTGACAGCACTGCTACCTGTTTCATAAGAACTAACAGAAGACACAGGGCAGTAAGTGCAAGAGTGAGTGCGTAAACATCTGACTGTAGCTTCCATTCTGGCGAGGTTTAATCGGTTTTAGTTTGGGAATTCAGCAAGGAGCTGGTGTATGTACCATGAGAGAGAGACAGAGGGGGAGAAAGTGTTTAAGTAAGTGTAAGATAAGGTTGTTGATTTACAAAATGATGGCAGGGTGGGGCAAGGTGGGGGAGAGAGAGAGCAGCTGGAAGTCGGGGAGACATGGTTGCGGTCACGATCACCTCTTAAAAAAAAGATCACAGCTTCAGTTATTACAAATGAGCAGGTGGTCTGATTATTTACAGGCTTTCCTACAATGCAACTTTAACCCTCACTTCAGCTGACTGAATACTGGATGATGATGAACGGTTCCACTGATATATTGGTTAAGCGAGGGGAGAAAATGGCAGCTGTGAGTTCTCTAAAATTCCATTGGCTCATTGATTTGTTTCTCTTTTCTGCATCCTACTGGCCTGTATACCATTGCCACAGTGGTGGAACAACAGTGAAGACCATGCAGCAACAGAATCAGCTGTTCGCTTTAATGGCCCACTGTTGTTCTGACACTGCTGTCTCCAGGGTGTTCACCCCTCCCTGAAACAACTCTGACTCAGAGTTGGTAATCAGTAGTGTGGGGAAGGGTGTGGGGGTGAAGCCCCACACAAAAACACTTGGTTCTCCTGATGGCACAATGCTGGCTGCTAGCATTGTGCTGTTGCTGTAATGCCCATCAACAGAATTCCTGTTGATGCAGCTTGGTGGAACCCTGCTGGTCAGCATTTGTTTTTAGCCATGCATTAAACACTTCTAATGTATGGCTGATTGCCAATCAGGAAGCAAGATTTCCTCTTCCTATTTTATAAGAATGGAATATCCTGAAACATACTTTGGGGAAATGTATGAGAGTGGAGCCTTGCCAATCCAAACTGTCATTCTTTTGCATGATACTGAAGAGTCACTTTAGCAGCCTGCAATGTTTATTATAAAATGGATAAGATATATCAAGAACTGTGAATTGTCAAATAGATCACATGACTGTGAATTACTCTGGCACAATAGCACTGGTGAGAAATACTTACATTTCTGAACCTCATTGCTCATTTTTAAAATAACAATCAGATGAACCATTTTATAATCTCACTAAGGTACCCTAAGGTGTGTGTAATTATGGGATAATGGCTCTTCTTAGGTACACAAGTCACTTAGTGTAGTCTCATGCATCACTTCACAAGACCTGTTGTTATCATAAAAAAACACACACCCTGTCATGCCTTATTGCTTAATTATATGGAAGTCTAGCTGAGAAAGATTACAAGGTAAGGAAGACAAAGAACAGTTCCTGAGTCAGCATCTGAGGAGTGAGTAGATTCCATTATTTTCAGTGGTGTGCTTTTTCTCTAGAGAAGCGTGTAACAGAGATGACCTACTGTATTGGTCTGCTGCAGTGTTACAGAATGCAAAAGTTGCCACTGAAAAGATAAGCCCGTCTGCAGCCACGTGATCCACACAATGCATCTGATTGACTGCTTCCCTTATGGTTAATTGCTCATTTCTTAATGAGCACTGAGTCTCTTCTAAAGCTGTATAAAACGTATTATTCTGCACAACCCACTGTGCACACTAGTACAGTCTTCTATGCCATTTAGAGCCCCTTCCTTGACATCCAACAGCCCAACTCTGGAATTCCTGTGTGTACTCTATATCCATATAAATTAGGTCAGACAGTGTGGAAAGGAGGCATTGTAGGTCTCTACCATATAATTAGCCAATTCACATGCTAGTGGTGTGTGAATACCTTCTGGCAAATATTCACTGAGTTTAGAAATTCAGGACTTTAAATTATTCACTATCTACATTCATTATCTGACCCTAAAATAGGCACAAAGGGTTTTGAAGAGCCTTTCCTACTCCCCAGGTGAACAGAGTTCGTCTCATGACAGCATATACCACCTCTGACATCTCATGTTCCCTGCATCTATGCCCCCACTACATATTGTCTATAAAATCTGGCATACTGCCAGACCTACCCTCCTTTCCAGCACTGACGTATGTCAACAAACACACATCCTTCTCCCTCTGTCCCCCAAGAGCCATAAGATTAGATACAGCCCTGCCCCAACCCTGTTCCATGATGGAAGGCATAGGATGAATGATGCTTAATACTGATTTATTGTTCTCCCTCCAAGTACAGTACTGCTGTGCACTCTTTCTATGATTAAGTACAACCTGTCAGCTGACAGCTTCTGCATGTTGCTAAGGGATGAGTGTGATTTGTCTAGTATTGTTGAGTGACACTTGGCATCCTGTATAAAAAGACCACTCTGGAGTTCAATAAAGTAATACATCAATGAGCTGCATGCAGCGTTGTCCTCTATTAGAGTCTGCCTAGCATCACTAGGTGACATGACTCAGACTGTTTTCAACCTTCAACAGTGCATTGCAAATGACAGCTTATCCATTTTCACAGACATTGTGACTCAGTCAGCCTGGAAAAAGCACTTTGTTAGATAGCACATGGCAGACACTAGATCCATAATTTCTTTTGGGGGAGTGAAGATCATCTAAATACCTCTTCATAAATAAAAATAAAAACAAAATACTCTCTCTCTCCCTACCCACTCTTAGTTTATTACCTGCTGTAATGTTATTACTAGTTAGCAGCATTTCCTGCAGGCAATGTGTCCATGTAGTCATATTTCAATCTGTATCTTATTAGAAAAAATAAAATGACTCTCTTTCCTTTCCTCTCTCCCTCCTCCTCACAGCTTCCTATCTACATGATAATACTATTTAGAACCATTGCCTGCAGAATAACTTGACCAGGAAGAAATATTTTAATGTGCATTTAGAAGCAGATTCAAAAGCTATGGTAATGTACAGTATGTTGTATATATCATACATACACCTATATTTTAGGAAAGGTTTGTTTCTAGCCTTTAGTTATTACTTCTGATAGAGCTCTTCTCCATATAAAAATCCTTATTTTGTAGTCACTGCAGCCACTTTCCACTTATGTATACTATCACATGTAATAACCTATTAAAAACACCAAGCCCTATATCAAAGATACAGGGAGATAACAAAACTTTAACAAAGCAAAATGGGGAGGTAGCCAAGTGGAATGCGTGCATTTAGGTCACTTACAACCTGAAAGATTTATATACATTTATGTAAACATAGAAACATTGAATTTAACAACAGATAAGGACCACTTGGCCCAACCACTCTGCCCATTTGTCCCTACCTACAGTATCACTGCAGACCCTATTTGATCTATCTCTGACTGTTTCTCTGTCCCCACTTACTTTTCTCTGAGATTCCCTTATGCCTAACCCATGCATTCTTGAACCCCACCACTGTTTTCACCCAGGCACCTCTGCTGGAAGCTATTCCAGGAATCCTCCACTTTTTCTGAGAAGTACTTCCTCACCTATGTCCTGAATCTACTCCCCTCCAGCTTCATAGCATACCCCCTTATTCTCAAGCACCTTTTATTCTGAAAAATAATTCCCTCCTGTAGCTTATTTATCCCCATGAGGTATTTAAAGGTCTCTATTTTATCCCTCTTCTCCCTTCTCTCTTCCTGGGTAAACATATTGAGGGCCTTCAAGCTCTTCTTGTAGGGCTGTTAATGCAGAAGCTGCACCATTTTAGGTGCCCTCCTTTGGATCATCTCCACTCTGATTAAGTCCTTTTGAAGACGTGGTCTCCAAAAATGGGCACAGTACTCTAGGTGATGTTTTACCAGGAATCTATACAGAGACAATACCACCTCCCTCTTTCTCCTGGTGATACTCCTCCCTGTGCACCCCAGTATCCCACCAGCCCTCCCAACTGCCTTGTTGGACTGCCTGGCTGCTTTTGGGTCATCAGATATGACTACCCCAGGTCTCTTTCTTGCTTGTTGGTCATCAATACCAGTCCAACGATTTTGTACTCTGCACCTGGGTTTCTGTGCCCTATGTGCGTTATTTTGCACTTCTATTTACATTGAAAGCCAGCTGCCATACCCCTGACCATTCCTCAAGTTTTCCCAGGCTTCTGCTCATCCTTTCAACCCCCACCCTGGAGTGTCCACCCTATTGCTGACTTTGCTGCTCTCTGTGAAGAGGCAGACCTTCCCTTCCAGCTCCTCTGCAATGTCACTTATAAAGACATTTAAAAGGACCAGTCTCAGCCCTGGTCACACTACCCTCCTTAGAGTGAGCTAATTTTTCTTTAATTAACATTTTTTTTTAATTGATTTGAGTGAGCTCAGTTTATCACCACCCTCCATCACCCTTTCACTAACACATTCATTACCCAGTTTACCACCTTTGGACCCACTCCTAAGCTACACAGCTTGCATACTAGTCTCCTATGTGGAACAATGTCAAAAGGCTTACTGAAATCTAGGTAGACCACACCCACTGTTCCACACCAATTTAATTTCTTGGTCACCCAGTCAAAGAAACCTGTCAGACTTATTTGACATGACCCCCCCTCCCAATAAATCCATGTTGCCCTACATCCTCTGATCCATTGTATTCAAGATATTCCACAATCCTTTCTTTCAGCAGTGAGTCCATTAATGTTCACACCACCAATGTCAAACTGACTGGTCTGTCATTGCCCACCTTCTCTCTGTGGCAACTTGTGTGAAGTGTGATTATATCTGCCCTCCTCCAGTCCTCTGGAACCATTCCTGTGTTCAGAGAGTTTTTTTTCTTTTATTGTTATGTTTCTACTCCCACAGCTTGGCCTGCAATCATCCAGCCACCATTCTCCACAAAATGTGTGACCCCCATCAGCTCACTCTCTCGGGCTAGCTCACATAGTACCTGCAGTGGGGCTCCCCTATTCCCCTACTGCCAGGCCTGGATCTAATACTGGAGAGTGATTCCTTTGGGTCTGAGGGTATGTGGAGGCATGGCCGTCAAGCCACCATGACCAACCACCATTTTCCTCCACAATTTTTCCCCTTGGGAGTACAGGCGTGCAATGACGTCAAGGCACTACATGCCGATGTCCACCGTACTCTCCCCTCTAGATGCGCCGTAATTGCAGTGCCCTCGATTTTCATCTGGGGCTGCTCAGAGCAGTGTGAGTCCTGAACCCAACCCAAGGAGAGGAGAGCAGTAAGTAGATGCTCAATCCTCTCCCTCCCCAGCCAACCCCAGATGACCCGGGCTTGTTCCCAAACCCAGTCACTGGCATAGTGCAAGGTGTGGCATCCAGTGCCTCAACCCTTAGCACCACTGGGCTGACCACAGTGAGTTGTTAAATGGGACTGTCAGAGGTGCAGCAGGTACCTCCCTGAGCTTCCTCAATACCCTTGGATGTACTCCAGCTGGACCCATTGCTTTGTCCACTTTCATATTAGCGACTCTCTTCAGAACTGTTGCCTCTGAAAAAGGACTAGTGTACACTTCCCCCTTTCCTAAGCTCTTGCTACTTTTTTGGGCCCTTCCCCTTCTCCTTCCTATGTGAACACTAAATAAAAGTATTTGTTCAGAATGTCTGTCTTTTCCTGGTGCCCCACTGCACAGTCTCCCATTTCCTTTTTAACCTTACAATCCCTCCTTTGGTCTTCCTCTTTTCACTTGCATACCTAAAAAATGTCTTGTTCCCTTTCATTTTTGCCTTGGCTATTCTCTCTTCAGGTAGCACCTCCACTGCTCTCCTTGTGCTTCTGACTCTAGTACTGATCAATTGGGGAAAGCGCTTTCCTCAGTCGATCGGTACTGGAGTTAGAAGCACAAACATGCACTCTGGGGTTCAGTTCATTTATTTTCAGAGGAAGTCTAAAACTTCCAGCAGCCGAAATCTGGAAGTCATTCCAATTTTTTGGAAGTCAAAATACTTCCAGAATCCCAACTTTGGAAGTCAGTATTCTAGGAAGGACAAATTTATGGATGTTAATATAATATATTAGCGGTAAAATACAGTTTCTTTCAGAAAAATCAATCATTTCTGAGTTCCAAGCCTGCAATTTTGGAAGTCATCTAATTTTTGGTTTTGCATCTAGAAGTCAATGACTTCCTTCCTCTTTATTTTGGAAGTTTTTGCCTTGTTTTTGGAAGTCAAATACTCCGAAAATGGAGTTAACTGAAGCCCTGCATGCACTGAATATCTTTTAATATTTTTGGACAACAGTACTGGTATATAGAAGTCCCCCATGGCTTAGCCTGTCAGTTGCACCATCAAAGGGCTTGCTGTGGGGGGGCTCTGGCTCAGTAATGGCTGGTGGGGGGTTGCAGGATCAACCAGATAAAGAACTATTAGTGATTTAAAAAAATTACAGCTAGTGAGTTTTACCTAATCAGGACCTATAGGTGATGTGTTTTTGCTGGAGGAATGCTGACAGTTCAGCTCTAAATGTTCATCAAAGTAACATTTAAACTGTCCACTAAGGACTGCAGTTCCCCTCCCAGATGGATGTAGGCCATCATCCCTATATAGGCCCTTATCCCTGCAGGTGGGTCACCTTCCCCAGTGTAGCTGAATCCTCCTCTGCACTATTCCTTTAACCATGAGTTTAATCTCCTGGTGCAGAAATTCCTCTCCTCTCCTCCACTGTAGACAGGCAGCACCTCAGTGAAAGCCACTCAGTGCACTACCTAAGACCCCTCAACAGCTCCCTAAAGTCCCCCTGCACTATCCTAGCCCTGTCCCTAGCCAGGTCATTAGTCCCCAGGTGGACAGTGACATCCAGCTTGATTTCCCATGCTGCTTCCCTAGTGATCCTCAGGATTCACTTCCCCTCTGAGCCATGTCACCCCATAAGCATCCATTCCACATGTGGAAGGATTAGATGCCCTTAGAAAGGCACTAGAGAGAGAAGGGGGAGCAGGATCCCTCCTAACCACTACCTTTCTCAAATTACTAAACTTGTACTAAGTATGAATAATTTCAAGTCTGAAAATAGACATTACTGGCAAATTCGAGGGATGACTATGGGGTCCCCCATGGCCCACTCAAATGCTAACATTTGCATGAATAACTTTGAAAGAAAACACAGATAAAGGGTGTAAGTGAATACATTTATAACATACTAAGTTTTAGGTGATTTAATAATAATATTTCTGTGATTTGGAGGCATCTAGAGTACAAATTGATAGGATGCCATTAATATCTGAATAACAGAAAAGGGTATCTTACCTTTGCATTAAACTACAGCTATTGAGAAATCAGTTTTCTAGACATTGTTATCTATAAAGAAACAACAAGGTTTGTACAAAACTCTTCAGAAAACACACAGACTGCAACATCCTTCTCCATGTGGACAGCTTACATCCCAAGAGACTAATAAAATATATCCCTCAAGGACAGTTTCTGAGGAAGAGGACACAGCACTGAGGATAGAGACTATAAAATCAGTGGTGATCAGCCAGCCTGATGGTGCTGAGGGTTGAGGCACTGGACACCACACCTTGCGCCATGCCAGGGACCCGGTTTTGGGGGGGGGGAGGATCAAGCGTACTGAGGACTGCTCTCCTCTCTTGGGAAGGGAAGTCTGTCAGAGGACAGTATGGGTCGGGAGGCACGTTTTTGAAATGCTGTATTGGCAGGGAAGGGGGATGGAAGAAAAGTGGAAAATGAGGAGTGCCCTGGCAGGTGCTCAGTGATGGCTGCCACACCTGAGGGCTGATCCCAGCTTCTGGATTGGGTCTCTAGTGGGAGGTGTAGCACATCGCCTCCTTTCTGACCCCACTGTGGGGGGGAAATCCGTGTGGGGAAATACTGGGGTCAGCAGGTGCAGGTGTGGGTGGGCCGGAGAGAGTGTCCATCCATCTGGAGGGCCAAAGCCACCTGTCGGGGATCTCCTGCCAGGAGGAAAAAGTATAAATTTAAAAAAAAACCTTCTTGGAAGCTAAGGCCTGGTTCTCAGAACACCACCTAGTCTTAAATTACAAAAAACAAAGGTAATGCTATTCACCAACTCCCAGGACAGGCATAAGGACCACACCCTCCTTATCCTCAACTCCCAGTCGCAACCTCTTAACCAGGTTACCTCCTTCAAATACCTCGGTATCTATATGGACCCCGCTCTCAACTTCCACAGTCACATTCATCACATCTGCACTGCTGTCAATACCAGGATTGGTTTACTCCACAGTGTCAAACATTACCTCACTCCTGATGTCCTCCGTCTTGCTGTCTCCTCCTCCATCCTTGCCCTCATTGACTATGGGATGTTGATCTATGGTACAGCTGACAGCACATCCCTCCAGAGAGTCACAGTAACCCTCAA
Organism: Neoceratodus forsteri; assembly: GCA_016271365.2. NCBI lineage: Eukaryota > Metazoa > Chordata > Ceratodontiformes > Ceratodontidae > Neoceratodus > Neoceratodus forsteri. Next base: position 1,633,624,110 of record CM028130.1, on the reverse strand, counting down.
CAAGGCCTGCCATCTTGTACTAGGGTGCGACCACACCACTCACACATGTTCCCTCTCTCAGCAGTCTGGCTGGCTTAACCTTGACAACAGACTCAAATATCGCACCTGCCTCTTAGCTAAAAAGATCTCTGTTAGACTTTCCTCCCCATGCTCTCTCCCCTCCTGCAACCTGCTCCCCTAACAAAAATCACCCGCAGCTCCACTAAATCCCCATTCCGTGTCCCTCACTTCAGAACCTCCCTTGATCCGCGAACCTTTGCCTACAGAGCCTCTCTGTGGATGAACACCACTCCTTGCCCATAACCTCTGAACCTAAGCTCAGCCATTTCAAAACCCTCCTCAAGGATCATCTTCAGACCAACAATGCCTGTGACTGCTCATAGACCCCGTATGTACATCTCGACAAAGGATTCTCCTCCTGCACCCCCCACCTGGCACCAGATTTGGTTAAGTTCTGGTATTTGGAATCCTTTATGTTTTATCTCTTGTAACTCTACTGCATACCTGAATTGTTATGTTGTCCTTACTTGTTGTATAATTGTCTTATGACGTGGAGCCTTTGGAAATGAGTCTCTGACTCTAAGATTTTTTAAATCCAAAATGTTCAAACGTACCGAGGACTGCTCTCCTCTCTTGGGAAGGGAAGTCTGTCAGAGGACAGTATGGGTCGGGAGGCACGTTTGGAGTAAATAAATAAAATAAAAAAAATTACCATAGAATGTATGCAACACTTTCATAAATCACAAAAGTGTCGTGCCTGTTCTTTTGCAAATTTTGGTGAAAGTGTTGCAGTTTGTGACACTACTACAGTACATCCAAAAACAGGAATTTTTTGCCACCCCAATGCACCTAAATGGCTGGGGCATTAGGGCTGAAATTTGCAGGGTGGAAAACCCTGGTCCCACAGATGTGCCTTTTGTTGGTTTGGTCCCAAACAATTAAACACTTCCATAGTTTACAACATTCCAAGAAATTTCCCATAGGATAATAGTGGGGTACCCGTATCTCGATAACGATTCGAGATATGGATTTTTATGCTCCAGGTGGCTTAGTCCTGTAGGTAGACTAAGCCTGTAATGGGGTTTTGAAGTCATGATTACAACTGCAGTGGAATTTTTCCCCTGGTTGCTATGGTTACTGAAATATTGCCAAATAAGTGTTACAAGGGTTCCTTTTCAGTATTATGGGGCTGCTGTATGTATCTGTACTTATGTGTAAGTGGGATTACAGGGTCCAAAGGGCCTGCGCTCCCACATACGTATATTGTTCTGCAAAAATGGGCAGTGTGAAGGGAGAGCAGGACCTGGAGGGCCCACGCTCCCACAGGCACAAACCAGTTACATTACACTTTTCCAAAAAGAAGGGAAGTTCATTGCAAATAAATCTGTTAATGCATCAGTTAGGGTTGATGCCACAGCCACAAAACTTTGGAAATTTGATGTTAGGGTTACCACCCTTACCACCACCCTCCAATCCCCCTAACCATCACACAACAACAGGCATAGGGGTGTGCCATTGGGTCATCAGACGTAACTCTCACCCCATTGTTATACTGTAGCATGTCAGCTTGTTTAGACATGGAATAGGGTGACAGATAGATAGATAGATAGCTAGATAGCTAGATATATAGATAGATAGATAGATAGATAGATAGATAGATAGATAGATAGATAGATAGATATTTTTATTTATTTATTTAGTTTTTGTTAACCAGGTAGGTGCATTAGCCATAAAATGACTATTTTCAGGCACGACCCAGGAGAGTACAACAAAAAGAGAACAGTTGAACAACAGCAACATGGGTACAATAATACAAATAGAGGAACAGTACAACAGTGCTACAAAAATACAAATGGTAGAAACAACAAAAAATAATGGCAAGCATTATACAGATAATGGGAGTAAAATATATAATAAGTGCAGAAGCCATGGACCCGACCTGTGGAGTGAAAGGGTTAATAAGATAGTAAGGTTATATAGAGAGAAATGTGAGGAATATTCAAACATAACAAGAAAGACTGACAGAAGGAAGGTCAGGGGAGGCAATTGGCAAAACAACAGTGGATGGTCAGCAACAAGGTTCGAGAAGGAAGAGAGCTAGTAGTCAATAAGTTATTTACAAAGAGAAGGAAAAATATGGGGAGGGGAAGAGGAGACAGTCTTGGAGCTGGATTAGAGCAGGGGTGACATTACTGGTAAGTCTCAGGAGCTTCAGGTTGGGTCAAAGTATGTACAAGCATCAGCTAAGTATAGATATCGACGATATTCACTTTTAAATCCAAAGTGAGACTGACACAGCCAGAGGTTGAGTGGAAGAGCATTCCATAGCCTGGGAGCAGAGAATTGGAAGGCCCCTGTGCCTTTAGTCATCCGACATCTTGGAACATAGAGCAAGGATTTGTCAGCTGAACGCAGGCCATGGGAGGATGGTTGAGGGACCAGAAACGCTGCCAGCTGGGATGGGTTTTTTTCCTGGATGATGGAGTCCATTAGTGATCCAAGGTAGTATTGCCTACTGGCAGAGGGTGAGAGCCAATTCAGTTCCTTACAAAGAAGGCAGTGATGTTTGAGTCGAGGTGACGAAGAGGCAAATAGGCATATATTGTTATAAGTTACGTCCCATTTTAGTAGGGAGGTTTTATGGGCAGAGGTAAGAATAGAGGCACCATAAGTAAGGATTGGGAGCAGAATACCTTGGGCAACTGCTAATTTGGCCAAGGATGTAAGCATGTAGCTTGTTTTGTAAGCTACTCCCAGTTTCAAGTTTACTGCTTTACATAGATACATAGAAAGTGTCGGCAGATAAGGGCCTATGGCCCACCCAGTCTGCCCATTTGAGCTTGTAAGTTCAGTTTGTTTTCCTAGAAGTCTGTTTCCCCTTACCCCTGACCTCTAGAATTCCTTTATGTCTATCCCATGCATTCTTAAATCCCCGTGATTGTTTCAGCCCCCACCACTTCCTCTGGCAGGGTGTTCCACTTGTCCACCACCCGTTCTGTGAAGAAATTCTTTCTCATGTTTCCGCTGAATCGTCCTCCCTCCAACTTCATCCCATGCCCTCTAGTCCTGGAACATCTTTTTCGCTTAAAAATAGTGTTTTCCTGCACCCTGTTCCTCTCTGTAGGATACTTGTATGTCTCTATCATATCCCCTCTCTCCCTCCTCTCCTCCAGAGAGAGTACATGTTCAGTTCCTTCAACCTGTCTTCATAAGACTTGTTATGCAATCCATGCACCATCTTTGTTGCCCTCCTCTGAACCTTCTCTACCCTGTCTATGTCCTTACGTAGGTATGGTCTCCAGAACTGTACACTGTACTCCAGGTGGGGCCTCACTAGTGTCTTGTATAGCGGAATTATGACCTCCCTTTTCCTGCTGGTGATACCCCTGCCTATACATCCCAGCATCCTATTTGCTTTACCAGATGCCTTGTCACACTGTTTCCCTACCTTGAGGTCATCAGAGATGACAACCCCAAGATCCCTTTCCTGCTTGGTGCATGCTATATCCTCACCCCCCAACTGATATATTGTGCCAGGATTTTTGTGCCCCATATGCATTATCTTGCACTTCTTTGCATTGAATTTCAACTGCCAAACCCCTGACCATTCTTCAAGTTTCTGCAGGTCCCTTCTCATTCTGTCTACACCCTCTGGTGTGTCTACTCTATTACAGAGATTTGTGTCATCAGCGAACAGTGAAATTCTGCCTTCTAGATCCTGCGCAATGTCACTGATGAAGATGTTGAATAGGACTGGTCCCAGCACTGATCCCTGTGGTACCCCACTGGTCACTCTTCCCTCTGTGGAGTGACAGCCATTTACCACCACCCTCTGTGTCCTGCCACCCAGCCAGTTACCTACCCACCACACTACTGTCCTGCCCACACCCATATTCCCCAGTTTGTGTAATAGTCTTCTATGTGGCACAGTGTCAAAGGCCTTGCTGAAGTCCAGATAGGCCATGTCCACTGCCCTCCCTGATCCACCTCCCTAGTCACCCAGTCAAAAAATTCAATGAGGTTGGTCTGACATGACCTCCCCCTGGTGAAACCATGCTGCCTTGGGTCCTGTACTCCATTGACAACCAGATGTTCCACCAATCTCTCCTTCAGTAGTGCTTCTATGATCTTTCCCACTACCGAGGTGAGGCTGACTGGTCTGTAGTTCCCTGCTTCCTCTTTGTTCCCACTTTTGTATAAGGGGACTACATCTGCTGTCCTCCAGTCTTTGGGTACCTCCCCTGTTTCCAGTGATTGGCTAAACAGGATAGCCAGAGGTTCAGCACCACCTCTCTTAGTTCTTTAAGGACCCTGGGTTGCACCATCTGGCCCCATTGCTTTATCAACTCTTATTACTTCAGTTCTTCAGGACCCTTTCTCATGTAAGGGGCTTGTGTCCATTTCTGCACCATTCTCACCCCTTGTACTCCTTCAGACCCATTACCCCCTCTTCCTCAGTAAAGACTGTGCAGAAATACCTGTTCAATATGTCAGCTTTACTGTTGCCATCCTCCACGTGACTCCCATCCTCCCCCTTCAGTCTCACTATCCCTCCCTTTGTCTTTCTTTTTTCACTTATGTACCTGTAAAGGTTTTGTCCCTTTACCCACTGATTTTGCAATGTGTTCTTCTGTCTGAGCTTTGGCTTCCCTTACTGACCTCCTGCCTCCCTTTGTTTCTCCTGGTACTTCTCCCTATCCCTTCTGCCTGTGTCTTTTTGTATTGCCTGAATGCAATCTTTTTGGCTTTCACTTTCTTTGCTACCTCTTTGGAAAACCATAATGGTCTCCTCTTCCTTTGCCTCTTGCTAACCTGCTTAATGCATAATTCTGTTGTTCTTATAATCCCCATTTTAAATACTGCCCACTGTTCCTCAACCACTGATTCCTGTCCCATTCCCCCTTAATGCCTCTTTCAAGTATCCCCCATTTTCCCAAAGTCTGCCCCCTAAAATCCAGGATACGTGTTTTTGTGTGGTTTGGTTCTGCTCTTTCTGTGATTTCAAACCACAATGACTGGTGGTCACTGTTACCCAGGTGCTCCCCCACTGTTACCCCCATCACACTGTCCCTGTTTGTGAGCACAAGGTCCAGTATTGCCTTCTGCCGAGTTGGTTCCATGACCAGTTGCTTGAGGAAGGCACTCTGAAGGGACTCCAGGATAAATCTGCTCCTAGTTGATGCTGCTGCTGGGATGCTCCAGTCCACATCTGGAATATTGAAGTCTCCAACCAGTACTACCTCACCCTTGTCTGCCATCCTTTGGATGGCTAGCATCAGCTCCCTATCTGTTTCTTCCTCCTGGGCTGGTGGTCTATAGACCACACCTGTCGGATGGCTGGCCCCATTTTCCTTTCCAGCTTAACCCAAAGTATCTCTCCCCCATTTTGTTCCTCCTGGATCTCTGTGACCCTTATGTCATTTTTCACATACAGTGCCACTCCTTCTCCCTTCCTGCCTGCTCTGTCTCTTCTGAATATGTTGTAGCCAGGTATGGCTTTGCATGAGGACTGAATGTAAAGATTAAAATCCAGGGACTGGTCCAGCAGGATCCCAAGGTACTTGAAGGAAGTAACATTTACAAGTGGAAATCCTCCTGGGAGAAGAACCTCCAGCAAACTAGAACACTATAAAGTGCCCATCTTCAGGGAGTCTGGGCGCTGTGCAATACAAAAACCACACTATAATACATATAAACAGCAATTCGTCATTAAAACAGATTTAAAATGGCTCTGTCCATCCCTTAAAACACAATTTATCAATCAGTGAAAGCCTGTTGGGACAGGTATATCTTCAACCCCTTTAGATAACCAGGAAGGGAGTTCCACAGAGTAGGTGCCACCACTGAGAATGCCATGTCCTCTGACTGCCGCAGGTGGAATTCCATGGCAGAAAATAGTTGCAGAATGATTTTCTGCAGGAAAAATGCTGTTCTTTGGAATATTATTCTGCGGATCTCAATATTTTCCACAGAAATTGTTGCAGAATAATTTCCCATTGAAAAAATGCTGTTCTCTCAATAATTTCCATGGAACTTTTTGCAGAATAATTTCCCGTTGAAAAAAATTCTGTTCTCTAAATGATTTCCATGGAAATTGTTGTGGAATAATTTTCCATGGAAAAAATGATGTGCCACAGTGTGACTCAGTGGCTCAGAGTAGGTGGAATCCTGCAGAAGAACCAGCGAAATTCCAGTGGAAATTCCATTGGCAGGATGGTCATTCTGTGCTAATTTCTTCTACATACTGGTCACCTAACAGCCTCTTAGAACTCCTTCCAAAAGTTGTGGCAGAGCTGCATCCACTACAGCTGACCGGATGCCCCATTCAGTCTTCTAAGCAGCCTGTGTGTATGTGTGCATGATGGGTGACAAAGTGAGTGGAAAGAGTGTATAAATAAAAGTTTCCTGCCCCTCTTGTGCCCTAAATCTCTTTCATATGTACTGTAAGTCCTGGCACTAACATGCATGGCATTTTGATGAGTAACATGACTCCCCTTGCATAACTCTTCTCTGCTTATAGACACTTACCCCTGGATACTGGCTGTCTATCACCTGACCTGGAAGTGGTTCTCTGTACTTCCTTTCTCTCTGTGCCAATAAAAACTTCCCCATTTCAAGCCCTCAGTTTGATCCCTGGTTGATGTGATAATGAAAGCAGGTTCAACTCCTCCCCTGACCATCCAGCTCCTTCACAGGTACTAACAACTCACCCCACAATAAGCTGTAATTTCCTAACCAACCACAGTGCCATCCTCCAAGATCAAGAGCTCTGTGTGAGATTTCACACTTTATTGCATGACAAACTGGAGTAATTGCTACCGCATTAAATTTCCTGTAACACCATGCAAGATATCACAGCAAAAATTGTGATAATAGCACTTGATACTGGTGGATGGCATTGTAGTTTACCCTATCTAATAATATTTAAGAAACTGCCACCAAAAAACATTCAAAATAACCACACTCCCATTTAAGTGTTAAATGCCTTTTCTCTGTAGGTGCTAAACTTCTGTCTGCTTTGTATGCTCCTTCACCACAGAGTCTCAACTAACTAAATACTTTTCTCCTGGCTTCTTGTAGGAATGCGCTAAACCTGTTATTGTCCCTGCCCCCCATCAGATAGTATAGTAGAGAGAAAAAATAGTTGGCAATTAAGGCAGAACAGTGGAGAAGGCACTGAGACACAAGAGGGGGAATAAAGAGATTGAGGAAGAGAGAGAAATCATGTAGAGTGTCACAGCTTGAGGAGCATCTTACCACCCATGATATCTATGATCCTCTCCAGTCTGGTTTCAGGAAGAGGTATAGTGCTGAGACTGCATTGGTTTGGGTACTTAATGATCTCCTGATAGTGAGAGATCAGAGGAGTCATTCCATCTTAGTCCTCCTTGATCTCTCTGCAGCATTTGACACCATGGACCATAAGGTGTTGCTCGAGAACCTGTGATTACTCTGTGGACTGGCTGGTGCAGTCCTCAGATGGTGTAGATCCTTTCTTACTGGTAGAACGCTGACAGTGGAGTCCAGGTTTTTTTTTCTCAGCCCCTCATGCCTTGTCATGTGGCATACCGCAGGGTTCTGTACTTTCACCTATGTTGTTCGCAGTGTATATGCTGCTGTTAGGAGACATTATAAGGTGGTAAAGGTTGTGTTTTCACTGCTATTCAGATGATACTCAGCTGTACTTGTCCTTTGTATCTGAAAAAATTACCCTGTCTCTGTCTTTAATAACTACCTCTAGGAGATTCAAGAGTGGATGAGTGCCAGTTGGCTCAGGTTAAATCCAGATAAGACTGAGGTGTTGGTTGTGGAACCAGGTGGTTGAGTAGAGGGGGCACTGACTGGGTGTCCCTCTGGACTTTGGCTTGGAGGTGATTGGCTGGTGAGCTCTGACCAGATGCAAAATCTGGGCGTTGTGCTGGATGACAAACTGACACTTAAATATCAGGTGTTGGCAGTCTTCAAGATCTCATGTTACCATCTGAGGAACATCGAATGGATAAAGCACCTAGTCCCACCTGATGATCTTCTGACTCTGGTCCACACGTTTGTGACCTCGCACCTTGATTACTGCAGTGCCCTATATCTAGGGCTGCCAGAGGTGGACAGCCATTTGCCACCTGCAGCTGGTGCAGAATGTGGCAGCCAGGTTGTTGACTGCTTGTCAAGAGCTTGCCATGTCACACCTATGCTATGTGGACTGCACTGGCTGCTGGTGAGGTGGAGGATCACCTTCAAGGTCAGTTTGCTGACCTACAATGCCCTACATGGACAAGAACTGCAGTACTTGCAAGATCTCCTTGGCCCCTACTGCCCCCTTCACCCACTCTGCTCCACTGATGAGGGATTGCTAGAGATTCCCAGGATCAATCTGACTAAATCTAAAGCTAGATCTTTTGCATTTGTAGCACCAACCTGTGGAATTCTCTGCCTCTTCAGATCAGAGAGTGCCCATCCACTGAGGCCTTTAAATCTGCCTTGAAGACCTATCTTTTTAACTTTGCCTTTCCTGAGGTTTAATTCCTGCTGATTTTATAACTGGCTTTTAATTATGTGTTTTATGGATATTGTGTTTTAGTTATGTTTATGTACAACACCATGGTCTTCTGGAATGGCATTTTAGAAATAAAATCTGCTTTGTTTTGCTAGAAGAGGAGGGGTATTAGGAGTGAAACAACAGAAAAAGTAAAAAATAGGATATATCTGGCAAGGGTACATTTTGGGGCAGCACTACACACTACATCTGTGCTGTAAAGCATGATCAGCTTAAGGATCACATCATGGCAGACCAGAGTGTTAGGTACACATAATGCTACAGTTTGTAAAGCAGGGGGTGGAATCTTTTAAACATGGTGTTTATGCTAGTGAAGTCTAGGAATCAATCCATCCACACACAGAGGTTGAAGTGGAAACAGCTTTAAGAGGGGCACCATCAAGTGTCTTAAAAACAAGGTTTAATTAAAGCCTCACTTATTTGTTTATTTACAAATGCACACTCAGTTCTGTGATTAAAATGATAGCAGTTAGCCAGCACTGCTGGTACTTTCTGTCCAGTGCACTCAGGTGCCCCGTGGCAACTTCCCTCCCCACCACAGTATGTAGCTGTGTGTACCAACTGGGCATGGTTTAAAAAGATATGTTAATTCACCTCAAATGAAAATAAATTTTACAATAACACCAGCCACAGAATTTATCTAAATTAATAATATATTCTGTTCCATCAGCAATACTACCACAACTCTGGAAAATATACAATCCAACAACATTCTGTAACCACATCTGCGTGAACATTGATATGTACTAAGATGATACAGTGCTTTATGCCCTTGGTCTCAATGCTGATGAGGTAGCAGTTGAGCTTCAGTAGGGCATCAACAACTTCCAAAGCTGTTTCTGCACTATGCTACTCACTCACAGTGCCAAAATAATGGACTGCAGGACAATTGATACCAGGCAGAAGATGGCAATACTTAAGTCCTGACTAGTCTTCCCTACTCTGGATCACATTCTACTGTAGGAAATCTCCTCATTATAATATCTGGGGTCTGTCTGGAGAATCATCTCTACTCCTCCTGCCGCATGGACAGCATTTACAAAAAAAGCTCCGTCCTAGGTTTTGTGCTGCTACCAAAACAAATCATGTATCCTTCTCCCTGTATATTGTGAGATCTTTGCAAACATTATCCTCCTGGCATCTGACTATTGCAATGTGTTAACTAGTACTTCCACCAAATCAACCCTTACAAGGCTGGACCCTCAGTTCTATGAGTTCTGCCATTTCATTCTTGATTGACCACATCAAACTCACCACAACCCTTTATATGCTTACCTCTCTTCCCCCCCAATAGGGACTGATGCAGCTCCCACTTTACATTCCTGGTTGGTAAATTCTGGTTTGGCTTCCTTCTCTGCTACCTTACAGTGGTGTCCATCATCAGGGTCCCTCATTTTAATCATTATCTTGAGTGATAGAGAGTTGGGAATATTCAGTACCTTCACTTTACACTTGCTTGCATTCTTGCAATGTGCCAGCTGTCTTCAAGAACTTGCAGGCTAAAAGGCTTGTGGAGGCACATTCATGTGCAGCCCTGTTTCTGTACAACAATAGTAGTAGTAGTAAAATCTTTTATTCATGAAAAGAATATGAACGAGGATAAAACTCAACTGAGCAATAGTTCATTTTCAATGAGGTTCCATTTGGAGTTAGACAGTTGCAGAAACTTAATATATATACATGATAAATATATTGCATATACCAAGTAATAAAGATGTTACATTCACATTCATTCAGTGAAGACAGCCATGATGAAGGGCAGTAACTTGCAGTAATGACATGTCACAAAATCCTGCATGACAAAAGGGCTTAATTGCCATTGACTTACAATGTCCCCTGCAGTAATCTGCATCATTTTGTAATATTCTGCAGCATTCCTGCATTGCATTCTGGTTGTCACATCTGTACATAGAACAATCCTCAAAATTTTCCCCAAAGCATTTTGCCTCCTAATAATTATTATACAATACAATGCCCAAAACTTAATACTATTAAATTACTCAGGTAATTGCTTCTGACAGCAGTCATGGGGTACAAACTGATTGTTCCTCCCACCATTTTTTAAATGACTCCGTTTTGTGGGGGAGTTTCCTCTTGTCAATTCTATAACGATCCAAATTCCATTGACTTGCTCCTCTAAATATTGTAGATGACCTACCAATCTGTTTTGTAAAATTTTAGATGAAACTGTGTTTCATTAGTTGATCTAAGATCCTTCCTAATAATTCTAATTTTATAAAAATCCATAATATACCTTGGATAAGTTCCCTTTCAGACTCTGAATGTGAAGTTTAAAAGGTGTCCATTTCTTCTATCATCAAGCTTAGGCCACCCTAATGAATTATATAGTATGCAACGGTGTGTCATATGTGGTGCACCTAATATATATCTAGCAAGTCTGTAAAAACATTATATTTATTCATTCCAGCTGTGTATCAGAGGCCCAAGCATATATTATGTATCCATAATTAATGATCGGTAAGATCATTGTATTACCTATTCTTAACCTAACCTCTGTTGACATATATTGTTTTACTCTATACAAAGCGCATAATTTCCTGCTTATATTATTGGTCAGTTCATTTATATGTTCCTTCCACCTTAGTGTACTATCGAGCCAGAGGCCTAAATATTTATATCTTTTTACCTGTGCAGTTTTCTTCCCGGATTGAGTTTGTATATCTAAAGTCAAATTCTCCTTGTTTTGATTCCTACTAAATAGAACCAGTTGAGTTTTTGTCTCATTTAATACTAAGAAATGTTTATCAAAGAAGTTCTTAATTTGTGTAAATGCTTGTTGGATTCTCCCGTTCACCTGATCCACTGTGTTTTCCATTTACATAGATTATTTGTATCATCGGCATATAAGTGTTATTTCACTTCCTGGTCATCAAACTTAGGGTCATTAACATAACGATTGAAAAATAATGACACCAAATTGAGCCCTGAGGGACTCCAGATTTTATTTGTGCTAACTGAGATGTAAAAGATCATATTTCAACCACCTGTTTCCATCCTTGTACATAGGAATCAAACCATTCACTCATTGAATGGGATAATCCAATAGCCTTGAGCCTGGACAGGAGGACTTCATGGTTTAACATGTCAAATGCTTTGGAGAGATCTATAAACAAAGCTCCTACCATCATCCTCCTGTCCGGCCTCAATTGTATGTCACTGAAGACCTTAATTAAGGCTATCAGTGTACTGTAGCCAGATCTGAATCCTGATTGAGATTCACGTACCTTGTTCTGTGTTTCCAAATATGCTTTGATCTGCACTGAAACTAATTTTTCGAATATATTAGCTGCTTATGGCAATAATGAGATGGGTCTATATTTACCCATCTCATTTGTAGACCCAGCCTTAAAAATGGGTACTATTCTCGCAACCTTCCAATTTTCTGGGTACTCTTCTGTCTTAATGATAAATAAAAATTAAAAAAATAAAGGTTGGGCAATGCAAGGGTAAGCATACCTTTAAATTATTGGTGGTATTTTGTCTCAGCCCACACCCTTAGAAAAGTTTAATAATGCATCTCAGATATCAATAGCAGAGATTTCAACAAAATTAAAATTTATAGCCTTGGGTGGGGCTTTCATTCTCTCTACCCTATCTAAATTCCCATCTATTTTTTGTCTCTACCTTATTTTCCCCTGTTGTCAAGGAACCTTAATTAGAAAAATAATTATTAAAACAATTTATCATCTTTTCCCTCAAAGGCACAATTTGATCATTTATTTGTATTTTATTTATTTCTGTATTCTTCTTCCTGCCCATCATGTCAGGCATCACATTACAAAATGCACATGGATTCTGTCTAATGTCATTTTCTAATTTAGTTTTAAAATAATTTTCTTGACTAGCTATGTTTGCTTGTTTGCTATGCTTAGGATGTAGACTTAGACAGTGTTTATTATTGAAATCTGTATATATTAGCTTAGATGGTGTGCATTTGTATAACTGTATGTAACCATGTAATTGAACCTTGACCTTACCAGGTCCATCTTGCAAATGAGCTATGCTCAATGATGTTCACCTGGATAAATAAAGATTTGATTGATTGATTGATTGACTAGCCTTATTTCTTTAGAATGTTTATTCATTGTCTGCCTATAAGAGAGTCAGTCACTGGACAGAGTTATATTTTTGACTTCCTGCCATTTTCTGTCCCTTTCTTTTTTTAATTTGTATAGATCAGAATTATACCAGTTCATACCCTTGCTTTTAACCTTGCTTTTCCTTAGGGAAGCATGATAATTGCATACTTGTTTAAATTCCTGGCAAACATATTTCCAGGCCTCTGATGCTGTTGGGATCAGATCTAATCTATGACAAGCTACATTTTCCAGATCTAACATATATTTCAAATAATATTTTTTTTTTTATTTCTCCACATAACGGCTCACTCAGTTTTATCCACATATGATCTCTGTCTTAATGCCAATATAACTTGATGGTCTGAAAAAGAATCAGCCAATACAATGCCACCTGCTGACAGTGTACCAACCCTGAAGATGAAGATGTATATTTTTAACATTTAATAACAGTGACACTAAGTGGCATAAAGCATTACAGCGAGTTACAACTGAGAACATTGTTACAGTTTATCCAAATAGCGTAAGTCATAATGGGACCTGACACTCAGCATCACTGTAATTGCTGGATTATTCATGGGGTCAGTTTTCAAAGACCTTATCAAGGCCTTTGGTCTTGTTGATCACCCCCCACTCCTTTCCACTCTCAAAAATATGAACTTCTCTCCCTCTGTAATCAGCTGGTATAGCAGTTACTATTTAAACAGGTCTCAAATTGTGAAGTTTAACTCTTCTTTGTCTGACAGAGCCATTATCAATATTGGTGTTCCCAGGAGTCCATCCTGGAACCAATACTCTTCTCCCTTTTCATTAATAATTTAACTGATGTGTTTCACTCATGCTCTGCCTTTACTTTATGCTGATGATCTAGTCCTCTATTCCAGCTCCAAAAATGTCTCCTGTATAAATGCTTCACTCTCATCTGATTTCAGCAATGTTCAGAACTGGTTGGCAGCTCATAAACTTGTTCTAAATGCAAAGAAAATGCAAGCCATGCTATTTGGCTCTGCCCCCAAACTCAGGACTTGTCAGACTTCCCTGATGATATGTGACTCAGGCAGCTCATTAATTGAATGTGTATCCTCCTTTAAGTACCTTGGAGTTTTCCTGGATCAATCCTTGGATTTCAATCTGCACATTCATTCTGTCTGTAAGGCCATAAACATAAAGCTAGGAACTGCCTACAAAAAGTTGTATGCTAAACCCCTCTGCTAAGCTGGCCATTGCCAGGAGTATCCTCCTCCCTGCCCTAACATATGGTGCTCCAATCTTTGTTTCAGCCAATAAAACTAACCTGTACAAGTGGGATGTTACCTATAATAAAGTTTGCAGGTACACCTCTTCGTCTTCTAGGCTAAAGCACCACTGCCAACTCTACAGTGACTTGGGGTGGCTCTCCCCCTCTGCCTACTGACTATTCTTCCTTGGCTCACTTATTGACTCAGAAACAAAACTCTGTCTTCTCTTGCAATGATGCTTGTAGCCCAATCCCCCTCCTATGGACTACACTCAGGTGATCATTCTCTACTTTACGTGCCAAGGCGCCAGACATCTAAGGCTCCAGTGCCTTCCACCATGCTGCCCCCAAGTTCTGGAACTCCTTTCCCCTGGCTCTTTGTCAGACCACATTCCATCTCAGTTTTAAAAGAAAGCTTCAATCTTATCTATCTCTAGTTGACTCCTGCACTTGTTTTGACCCCACCTAATTCCTCTCTGCATCCTCCTCTCATTCTTACCCTCTTTCTATATCCCCTCTTTTCTCCTCCACTTGTGACACCTATCTTATCTGTCCTCATGGGTATTTTTCATTTATAACCCTCCTATCTTCACCTATAACACCCTGTTGAACAGTTCTTTCCTAATTATGTTTCTTATTTCCTCTTTTTTTCTTATTTTAGCTATAACTGCAATCTGCTTCACTTTCTATTGTCTGCTGTCTTGCCTATTTTTATTGCTGCACTATGTTATGTTTCCCATTATATCTGTCACCTTGTTAACTGCTGTTTACTCAGTGTGAGTGCACAATGTCCTATCTGATTGTATGCTACATTTACCATTTTGTATTTACTTTTACTGTTCCGCAATACCTGTAACTACTGTACTGTACATGATGTTCCTGCACTGATGTAATGTACTTGACTTTCCACTCTTTTTGTACTCTCCTGGGTCATGCCCAAAAATAGTCATTGTTTGGCTAGTCTACTCACCGGGTTAATGAAAACTAAAATAAATAAATTCTCTACTTACTTGCTCTCTCCCCTCTCCTGCCTTCTCAGAAGTCATATCTATTTTTCCTTCCTCCCTACCTCCTTCCCTTCTTTCCTTCCCACCCTCCCTCTCCTATGTCCTCTGCTGGCCAGGATACTTTTAGAGTGATACTTCTTTGGTTTACCCTCCTCTTACCAGTTCCATCATGCCGCATTGACAATAAATTTGTCAATTGGCAGTACAGCGATGGCACAATGCTGACAGTCAGCATTGTGCCATCAGTAGAACAAACTGTTTTTTTGCAAATGTCTTAGCCCCCTGTGACCCCACATTTTAATATAATCAACTCAGAGTCAGAGTTGTTTTGGGAAGGGGGCAAAATCAAAAGAGAAAGCAGTGTTAGTATACCACGGACAATATAGTAAACTGCCAATTTTGTTGCTGTAATGGTCTTCGCGATATTTCCATTGCTGTTTCATTGGTACAGTATATGTCTCTTACCTTCCTCCTCTTTATGTGTCCATCCTCATCCCCACCAACCTTAAAGCTTTCCTTCAATTCCATGTTACTCATGTCAGTTATTGTTCCTAACCTCCCATCTTCCTCCACTTATCTTCCTGCCATACTCCCCTTCACCCTCCTTTTCCCTGTCTTTCCATGTCCGTCCCTCCCCTCCCCTCTCTATCTGACACAGTCTGCATTTTTTTTGCTGCAAGTATTCCCATGAACCCTTTGAGTGTACTTACTTTTGTTTGGTCACAGTGCATAGTTTCTCTTTTACTGATAATTGACTGTAAGTGCCCACAATATGTTCTCCGACTGCTGAATGTTCTGGTATTTTGACGCATGTTCCTGACACTTGAATTCTGTTTCCACACAGCCATGACACAATAACTGTGTTTTTTTAAGCTTTTGGTCCCTCCACATTTTCTGCTACTTTGTATTGCACCACTCATACCACTCTACCTTCTGCCATGCAAATCAGAGACAAGACTTAAAATCCTTAGGTACACTTAGTAGCCCAAATCAGGGAGACAATTTAAATGTAAAAACATTTACTATTAGCTCCACAAACCTACCATAATGTGTGGCTTCATTTGAAAAGTTTTTCTAAATGAGAACTAGACTGTAACACTAATGTCTGGCATCATTGTATGTTTTGAACTTCTAGGCCCCATATTCAAAGGAGATGTGTGGCGCAACCCGGCGGCACAGGGTGATGCACCATGCAACTCCAACAATGCACCAGAGTGCAATATTCAGAAGGGCAGGATGTGCCAGTCACAGGTGAATGCACCAGGGAGCAATAGTAATGTATGCCGGGAGAGTGGAGGGGGCGTTCCCATGAATAAGCCGTGAGCGACATATTCAGAAGGAATGCACCCCTCACTGGCCAGAGATGTGTGGTCCAAAGATATGCCACAAAAAGCTGGCCTAAGTCAGCTGGCTACCCACAAGTGGGCCGTGGAAGTGCTCAAGGGTGCACCACAGCCTGCCAGTCCTGGTGGACCAGTGACACCCCCGAGCCCTGCATGCCATAATGGACCATAGTCACAGCCACTTTCCCTGGTAGTCTAGTAGAACCCTCCGGACCAATCTCTGACAATAGCCAACGTGAGGCATACCCCATTGACATAGTGTAATGGTCCCCCAGCCCCCACCCCAGTAGGCAAGGCCCCATCCTCCACCTATTTCAGGCTGGCACAGTCCACTGCCCCCTTCCACTGCTGAACATTGACAGATGACTAGTGAGGAGTGGTCATAAGTTATGACAGTGCTCAGTGGTTGTTGCAGGTAATGACCCTAATCATTGCCAGACCACTGACTCTCTCCAGCCCCAGTAACCATACTGTGGTATCCCCAGCACTGACTGTCAGTTCAACAAACCAGCTCCAATCTCCTCTCCCTGATAGCAAGTGCCCCACACTCCACCCTGGTAGATGGTAACATGTCCCTGCACCCCCACTTGGTGGTATAGTGGCATCCCCAACTCATTCCCCAAAGGCCAATTTCTCCATTGTAGTACTATAATTAATATCCCTGGTGGTCTAGTGAAGCCTGCCCACCCCAACTGCTTCACCTTGTACACCCGACCCATATCCCACACCCCTGGTAGTCAAGTGGCCACCCACCCCAGTAAACCACCACCCAACCCCAGCCAGTGACTGGCAGATCCCTTCACAGCCAGCCACTGACTGAACTGCAACAGAGCACATACTGTAAATAGTATGCTCCAACTGGATGACCAACGGGAGCATACTATGTACAGTACATGCACCAGTGGTATTCAGTCAGTCACTGGCCATGGATGGGTGAGGAGGGCTGTGCCAGTCATCATTTGGGGTGGGTGGTGGGTTACCAATTGCCAGGATGGCTGGCCACTTGACTACAGGAGTGTGGGCGGTGGGTCAGATGTGCAGGGTGAGGCGGTTGGGGTGGGCAGGCTCCACTAGACCACCAAGGATATTCATTATAGTACTACAATGGAGCAATCAGCCTTTGGGGTACAGGTGGGGGACCCCACTATACCACCAGGGAGATTACATACTGAATGGCAAGGGTGCCATCATGGTTTGGGAATGGTGGGGGGCCCACTATACCACCATGGAGATTATGTACTGAATGGCAACAGTGCAATCATGGTTAAGGAATGGGTGGGGGCCCCACTATTCCACCAGGGACATTCTGAGATCACCCTACAATGGGATGATCAGAGCTTGGGTGTGGGGGCTGCACAGCCACATTCATCCCTGAGCCAACATGCAAATGGGCACATAATGAGCATGCATGAGGCCCCTTTGTGCCTTGCATACTTAATGAGCTCATTTGTATGCCTGGGCTGAATATCACCCACTGGGTGGTATTCAGCTGGGGGCACCCTGGATGCACCTGTCATGGTGTCAGCCTGCACTGCGACTCTTGCCCAGGGTCATATATTCATCTGGAATGTGTATTCTGTCCCTGTAGCACATTCCATTTGAATACTGTATTGGTGCTGGTCGTCGTACCCTATTGGCACGATGCATCTTTCTGCGCACGCATCCGGCCAGCACTGAATATGTCCTCCTTAAATCTTCAACAACCGAAATGAAAAAAGTCTAAGGAAAGCTAAAATATTTTAGTTCAAATCAGGAAAGTTCTTGAAAATCAGCAACAGCTGAGAGGTATAGACAACATTTCAGAGGTACTCTCCAAGGAACTGAGCTTCTACTCAGTGTGCTTCTCCCAAACAGTTATTTACATAATTGAATATTAAACAGACATGGCTGCCAGCCATGCCATTGGATAGTTTTTTTTTTCCACTTTGCTGTAATTTACACCAATGTACACCATTATAATCACATGCACCTACACATACACATGTTTTGCAAGTTTTGGGATTTACAGTGTATTTTGTCTTCGTATCCACATTTAATTGCTGTAAATAGTGTTCAGTACAATTCTATTAAATTATAAAATATTTAATTGTTCTTGTGTTCCCTTTTCCTTATTTCAAAATATGCATCTGGAAACAAGTTGTTCTCAGTTCAGTAAAATAAATAAATACATACAAATAAACAAATAATAAACAAACTAGCTAAACAAAAAAAAATAAATCTATGCCTTTACAATCAACAAAGAGGACCAGGGAAGGAACATGCTACAATGAAATATATTTAAATTGATAAACACACAAATCAAACCAAGAACACACATGAGCTAAAGGGATTCATATATAAAAAGCAAGGAGATCTATTATGCTCTGCAGCTTCATATAAAAAACAAGCATTTGTCAATGACAAATGTTGGCATGCTGGAATTGGCATTGGTAGTGCAGGAGTTAGAGAGATGCATAATAGGAATGGCAATGGAAGTAGTGAACTGATGCTGACCCACCCCCAACCTACAGCGAGTGACAGGCATTGGGGTGTGCCTTTGGGATGTCAGCCATCACGCTCATACCATTTCACCTCACCCAACTCAGCAGACACTGAGAAATGTGTTGCAGTGTGCCTTGGGATCTTCAGGCCCTATGTTCACCCCATTCCATAAGGAAATACGCTGAGATGGGTGCAATGTAGGAGAATGGAGTGAACTTTGGGGCTGAAGAGTGGAAGGCACACCTCGATGCCTGTCACTTGCCACAGGGTGGGGCGGTGGTGGAGTGGAATGAGCATTACAGCTGACAATACCAAATCACACCCCTGACACCTGTCAGTCTCCATAGAGTGGGGCTTTATAGTTGGAAACCCTAATGCCCCAGACGTTTGTTGATATTTTCACTCCAAATTTTCAACATGGGCTTTTTGTGACCCCACCTCATGAACAGTGGCACTATGAGTTTGTTAGCCAAAAGGTGATTTTTGCACAGCAGGATGTGAAAAATTACAGCTGTACTATTCATGAGGAGGTGTAAAAAAAATAGCAATGTTGAAAATCTGGAGTGAAAATATGAAAAATTGGTGACGTCACGAGCGTGCATAGAAACTGTGCAATGCACACCTGTAATGCATTTATTTTGGAGATCTTTTTAACCAGATGCTCAACATAGACATTTTGGGAACTCCATTCATGAACAGTGTCACTGCAATTTTGTTAATCTGTCCCCAACGTTGATTTCCCACATGCAACCGCTCCATTGTGCACCACATGTGCCAAAACACATTTTGGGCAGGATGTGACAAATGACAGCTGTACTGTTCATAAGGAGGTGTAAAAAAAATGGCAACGTTTAATATCTGGAGTGAAAATATGAAAAATTGGTGACGTCATGAGCGTGCGTAGAAACTACGTAACACACACCCATAAAGCAATTATTTTGGGGATTTTTTAACCAGATTTTCAACATAGGCATTTTGGGACCTCTGCTCATGAACAGTGTTACTATGATTTTGTTACTATGTCCGGAACATTGATTTCGCACAGTGACTGTGCCATTGTGTGCCACATGCGCCAAAACACATTTCAGGCAGGATGTGAAAAATGACAGCTGTACTGTTCATAAGGAGGTGTGAAAAAATTGCAATGTTAAAAATCTGGAGTGAAAATATTAAAAATTGTCAAAGTTACTAGCGTGTGTGGAAACTGCGCAAGGCACACTCATAGCACAGTCATTTTTTTGGAATTTTTTTACCAAATTTGCAAGATAGGCTTTTTGGGACCCCCCCTCATGAACAGTGGCACTGTCATTTTGTTAATCAGTCCCAAAATGTGATTCCTCGCAGTGACCTCAAAATGACCTTTCGGGACTGAACAACGAAATGACAGTGTATGTATTTGTGAGGTGGGGTCCCAAGAACCCCATGTTGAAATTTTAGAGACAAAATTCAAAAAAATAGCTGATATATCCACCTAAGTTGAACCCCCCCCCCCATTAATGCCATTATACAGCTTACCAGCATTTCTTCAGTTCGCGGTCGGCTATGAAGAGTGCAGACATGTTCCCGCTCCACTGAAGATCACGGTGCCAACATCTGGAGGTAAGTATGGGGTGAGGGTGTGTGTGGGGAGGTGGTGTGTGTAGAGAGTGGGTGCGGATTGGGGAAGGGGGGGCGCCACCGACAATGAGGCACCATTTTCTGTGTTTCAGGGACAGAAAAAAAAATAACACTGTGAACGGTTTTCTTTTTTACAGGTGAAACAAAAGAAATGTTGAGCACACTGGGGTGGGCTCCCAGTGTGCCACACTATGGGGGTGGGGCAAGAGCAGGAACATGCTGATGTGGTCAGCTTTCCTCAAACAGAGGCACACTGGGGTGGGCTTCCAGTGTGCCATGCAATCTAGGGGGGGTGTTGGAAATGGTGACAGGGGGGTTAGGCACCCCCCCAAGTCAGCTTTCTGGGGATTGTGTGGCAGACAGCGACAACCACCGCTGCCATGTTTGTGTAAATGTTTCTCAAGGAAAGGCACGTCGAGAGGCATGTTATATGTGCCACTGTATGATGAGTTTGTCTCTGATTGCAGCAGTGCTTTTCTTCTAAGTTGTGTCCACTTTACATAATGCTTGTGTCAGTGGTAGCATGCTGGCTTATTGGGGAATGAGGGATGTACCTATTAAAGCATGCCATGCATTCGCCCACACTGACACACCTCTGAAATATACTACTAGCACAAGATGTTGCTTGCGCACGCGCGCAAGACAACATAAAAATTAGAGTTTTTTTTTTTTATTTTAATCTTTGGTAACTGGGTAAGGCCCACTAGGAACAAGTGCCTGTTTTCAAGGGCAACCTGGGAGCACAGGGCAGTTAAGTGACTTGCTCAGAGTCACACAGTATGCAAGTGGAGGTTGTGAGAATCAAACTCAGGTCTGGTCTGCTGGATGTATCAAGCTCGTTCACACCTCATTCCTCTAACCTCTAGGCTATACTGCCAGCCCAATACATATGTGGGGAGAGTGGTCTTGAACCCAGCACCCTTGAATGTTCTATCTCTGTGCCTTGTCCTCTGAACCGTCAGAGAACTACAGAGTAAAATCCACAAAGACAGCCCAGTTCTTCCTACATCCTAGAAAAATTATCCATATAGCCTTGAAAATCTAGAATATCTTGAACAATTTCCCAAAAGGGACAAAATATCCCAAATGATGGCACAGATATTGAAAGAAGCTTGAGTAACACACATTTATAAAAGCAATTCCATCTGCTGCACAGTAATAACTCCAGTAAGCAAAGCAGGCCTTGAAGTTAGGCAAATAATAGAACAGACAGTGCAGAGATCTGAGGGCAGCCTGTAAACGTATTACATGCCAATCTTAAAAGAAACATAACAATCAATTGTAGTATTAGTTTGCCCACTACTGGACCTTCACAAAATTAACTTTATTTGTGATGAAGGGACCCCCTGCCTCTGACTCATACAGTTCGGCTGTTACCCCATGCTCTAGTTGCTCAGCAAATACCTCAAACATCAGTTTGCCAGCTGCAGAAGGAGCCACATCCCTCAACTCTTTAAACTTTAGAATCTATTCAAAAAACAGCTAGTTAACCAAAACCTGAACCTCAGCCTACTTACAAACAAAAAGTAAGATTTATATTACCCAAACAGAATTAGACCAGATTATTGTGAACATTAACTATGGCAACAGTCTGAAACAGATTTCCCACCTATACCAAACATAAGAACAACACTCCCATAATCACGTCTTCCATCTTGAAAATATAATTTTACTATGATGAACTATACAAACAATTCATTGTAATAACATCGATGTAAAATGTCTATTCAATAAAATATATAATAAAGGTAATCTCCAACTGAAAAATGGCTTTACCAGTAAATGTCCTCAGCGAAGTATAATAATCATAAAACTGAAAATCAAATTTAAAAAAGAAAATAAATACTATATCTCACAAAAGTGTAACATAAAAGCTTTTTCTAAATTTCTAGAAAAATAATTATCTCCCTCTCAGTTGTAACCAACATTAAATCTTTTGAACATTATCTCTAACACTTTGATTGTAATAACATACAGTACACATCAACAGTGGTGAGGAGAGGGTCAGAAGAAGGGAAGCAGAGACAAAGGGGCCCAGGCCAGGAAGAACGATTGCTGGGGAAACCAGGTCAGGAGACAAAAGACAGATGGAAGGAGGAGATAGGGTCTTGTGAGGGGAGGCGAAGAAGTGGCAAAAGTCATGGTGTGGAAAGGAGAGAACAGGTTACTATGAAGAGAGAGGGAGCGGGCATTTGTGAAGGGTCTTCAGAAAACAGCTGTCCACTGCTGGAGAGGAAGAAAGTGGAGGAGGGGAATGATGAAATTAGAGGAGTAATTGACAAATGCCTGGACCAAATTGGAGCAAGGGAAAGTTCTGCTGGGAGAATTGCAACAGGAGTAAAAGGGGGAAATAATGTGCAGGAAGGAAGAAGAGGAGCTGGAAATGAGAGAGGGAGATGAATGGAAGCAAGCAGGGAGTAAGAGGGGTGGAATCTTAGTGCTGGGGGACTCAATACTAAGAGGAGTCAGGTGGGGTAGCAAGGGGGAGAGGCATAGTCGCATTTGGGTGGAGGCCATGCCAGGAATGACAGCGGAAAGGGTGGGACAGTCTGTTCTGAAATATGCTAGAAGGGGTAGGGACAAGCCTCATTTAATTATACATCTTGGGACAAATGACCTGGCTGATAAGACAGTAGATATAGTCCAGAGGAGGTTTGAGGAACTAGCACAATTATGTGAGGGGGCAGGAAGATCAGTAACTTTTTCCGAGATAGTTCCGGTGCCAAAGGCAAGCTCAACATGAAAGCTGAGAATAGAGGAATTTAACAGATGGCTAAGAACCTGGTGTTGTGCTAAAGGGTATGGGCTATTGAGGGGGTGGGGAGGGACCTGGGAGGACAGTAGTCTCTATGCCAGGACAGACTACACTTAGTGAGGAGGAGGGAAAGTGTTGAAACAGAGGATGGAAGAGCATATACAGGAAGTTGGTAATTTAAACTAGAGTCGGGGGTGGCAGTTGGGAAAGAGATATGCAGAGACCACAGGTTGGAAATCATATGAGCTACCCCCATAACAGGGACAAAGGACAAATGGCAAGTGCTATTGGTGATGCTAGGAAAGGAGGGCAGGATGGGGGGGGGAAGGGTGGAAGGTGGTTACCCTTAATGCTAGGAGCCTTGGGAGGAAAACTGCAGAGTTACAGGTTCTCATGGCAGAGGGAGAGGTGAACATTGCAGCCATCATGGAAACATGGGCCACCCAATATAATAACTGGGACCTGTCTGTACCAGGGTACAGGTTATTTCGTAGGAACAGGGTGATTGGGAAAGGAGGGGGTGGCACTATATGTGAAGGAAGGACTGAAGTGTGTAAGGGAGGAAGGGGAGGAGGGTAGTACGGAGTCACTTTGGGTGCAAATCCAGGATTCCAAGAATAGGATTCTTAGAATGTGAGTGGTGTACAGGCCACCATCTCAGATGGAGGAGTTAGACAGGGAACTAGCGGGACAGATCAGGAGGACCTGCGAGAAGGGTAGTGTGGTGATTGTGGGGGACTTCAACATGCCAGGAGTGGACTGGAGCACCCCAACAACCAGGAACAGAAGGGAGCAGGTACTGCTGGATGCCTTCCAGGACAGTTTCCTGCTGCAAATGGTCAGTGAACCAACCAGGTTAGGGAATACCCTTGACCTTGTGCTGGCAAATGGGGACTTTGTGAGAGAACTTACAGTGGAGGAACCGCTGTCAGGGAGTGACCACCACTCAGTATGGCTCACATTGGATATGGGCAAGAAAGGAGTGGAATCTGGCACAAGAGTGCTGGACTTCAGGAAGGCCGACTTTGGGAGGATGGGGGAAGTGGTAAAAGGGTACCTGGCCAGAATTCAATCTAGTATGGACACTAACCAGAGGTGGGAGCTCATAAAGCTGGGGATAGTGGAGGCAACCAAAACCTGCTGCAAAGCCCAGAGCAAGAAGGCTAGGGCTAAGAAACTGAGCTGGTTGAGCAAGGAGGTCATGGAAAAGGTAAGGAGGAAAAGAGCTGCCTTTAGGAAGTACAAGAAAATGGGAGGGGGAGGACAGAGAGGTACTTGACAGAATCGAAGGAGGTGACAAGGGCGATGAGGGAGCCAAAGCATCTACGGAACTCAGGCTGGCACAAGGCATTAAGAAGGGGAGAAGGACTTCTTTAAGTACATCAGGGAGAAAAGGAGCTGTAAGGACCACATAGTAAGGATTAGGAAGGAGGGGGGCTGGGTGGAAGCAGGGTGCGATAAGGCGGAAGCACTAAATGAGTACTTCTGCTCAGTATTTACTAAAGAGAAGAGGGGGTGACACCCAAGGTGGGAGAAATGGCAGAAGCAGGGTGGAAGTGGTGACAGATGGGGAAATCATGGAGAGCAGAGTTCGAGAGGGTTTGAAGGCACTGAGGGTGGACAAGGCGCCAGGACCAGATGGCATCCACCCCAGGGTACTGAAGGAGCTGGCAGAGGTCCTTGCAGGACCTTGGCGAACCTATTTAATGCCTCACTACATTCGGGTGTGCACCTCAGGACTGGAGGATGACTCATGTGGTGCCCTCCACAAGAGTGGTCCCAAGGATGAACCGGAAACTACAGACCAGTGAGCCTCACATCCATCGTGGGTAAGCTAATGGAGACTATCCTGAAGGAGAGGCTGGTGGCCCTCCTAGAGGCCAAAGGACTACAGGACAGCAGACAGCATGGCTTCATACATGGCAGATCCTGCCAAACCAACCTGCTCGAGTTCTATGACTGGGTAACTAGGCAACTGGACAGGGGCCATGCAGTGGATGTCCTGTATCTGGACTTCAGTAAGGCATTCGACTCAGTGCCACATGGAAGGCTGGGAAGGAAGTTAGTAGGCACAGGGGTGGGTGCAAAGCTGGTGAGATGGGTAGGAAACTGGCTGCAGGGAAGGCAACAGAGGGTGATGGTGGGTGAGGAGCTTTCACACCCAAGGGCAGTGATGAGCAGTGTCCCTCAGGGCTCGGTGTTGGGACCAGTGTTGTTTGGGATATTCATTGCAGACATATCATGGGACATCAAGAGCAAGATCAGTCTGTTTGCTGATGATACCAAGGTAGGTGCGGTGGTGGATGACCTAGGGGATGGCAGGGGTTGCAGGATGATCTGGCAAAGCTTGAAACCTGGTCAGACACCTGGCAGCTGGGGTTTAATGCCAAAAAGTACAAGGTGCTGCATTTTGGGATGAAGAACCCAAGGAGAAGTTACCAGCTAGGGGAGTACAGCTAGCCCAGACAGAGGAGGAGAAGGATCTGGGTGTGCTCATTACAGGGTCAATGAACAACTCGGCACAATGTAGGAAGGCAGCTGCAAGGCCAACAAAATGCTGGGTTGTATTGCAAGGAGTATATCCTCGAGGAGGGAGGAGGTGATTCTGCCACTGTATAGGTCATTAGTTAGACCACACCTGGAGTACTGCGTGCAGTACTGGCGTCTGTATCTGAAGAGGGACATTAAGTTACTGGAGGGGGTGCAGCGCAGGGTGACAAAGATGATCAAGGGCCTGGGGGACTTATCATATGAGAGGAGGTTGAAGGAGTTGAACATGTACTCACTGGAGGAGAGGAGAGACAGGGTGACATGATTGAAACCTTTAAATACATAGAAAGGAATAAACAAGACGGTACAGAGAGGCTGTTCAAAGTAAGGGAGGGAGGGAGGCCACCAGGGGCCATGATATGAGACTGGAGCGAGGAAGGTTCAGGAGGGAGATGAGGAGACACTTTTACAGAGAGGGTGGTGGCTGGGTGGAATCGTTACCTGCAGAGTGGTATGCAGTAGAACAGTGGACTGCTTCAAATGAGGATGGGACAGGACAAGGGTGAGGGTTAATGAAGGGGAAGGGTGGAAGGGAGGGGCAGCTGCAGAATAAGGGGTGCTAGCTGCACATTCAAGCAGACTTGATATACCTCTAGGCCTTTATCTGCTGGCAAATTTCGTATGTTCGTATGTTCGTATTTTATAAAACCAATAACATATGATAGGGCATGATTATACAAAATGTAAATACAGTGATGACAGTACTGTACTGTAATTCTGAGTCAATAATTGCAGAATGTAGGTGTATTGTTAGACATGAGATAGAGCTAAGTGCTTTTAAACGTAACTATGTTCTATGTTTTCCCACAATTATTTATCACTGAAATATCCTGATTCACTTATAAAATGCCAGTTAACAATAAAAGTGTAGAAATATTTTAAATAATTTTAAAGCAGAACAGTCAGCACTACTGGCCCCCCACACTCAAGTGTAAGGCTGGTCCTAATGTTCACTTTGGAGCAAAAACATTTTGACTTACTTACTGTTTACTGTAGTATAGTAGACTGTATCAGAATAATTTTGCTTACTTCTAGGCTGACATCTCTTGTTACTACAAATCCCACAATCCCCTGAAGCTAACATCAGAGCAGTAGGCAGCAGTGGGAGATTCAACAACCTGCAGTGCATGTTAGAATGTATATACGATCTGATCATCTGTTTGCTGATCCCACTGTCCTCCCTGGGCTAGGTACAGTACAATCTCCGAGGACTGTACTTAGCCGCTGGAGAAAAGCTGAACTAGAAAACATCTGTTTGGAGATTATAAAAGCTCTAATGTGCACTGCAGTCTGTTGAATCTCCTACTTCATACTGCTGCTTTATATCAGCTGCAGGGGATTCTGGGATCTGTAGTAACAGAAGATGTAAGCTTAGAAATAAACAGCACAAGCCAGATATAATCGTGCTAATGGAAACATGGCACTTGATGGTTATACGTTCAAGCAGGACAGACTAAGCAAATGGGGAGGTGGATGCCTAATATGCTTAAATAGGTTCATCAAAGGACAAGTGCTCCATCACAGTACAGTAGATAAGGAGGTACAACTCCTAACTCTAAAACTAATTCTAGGTAATCAAAATAAAACATTTGTGCTAACCTGTATATATACCTCCAGGCAAGCACGAAATTGGTTTAGACATTTTCACTGAACACTAAGCAAATCAACCAAGACTGAAAATGTTGTAGTTGGAGACTTTAAAATTAATTGGCTAGCACAAGACAGAAATTATCAGAAAGACTTCATTTCCGGTCTTCACCTTACTCAAATGGTGGCACAGGCCACAAGATATCATTACTGGACAGGTACCAGCTCACTTATTGACTGGGTTTTATCCAGCCAATCAGAGCAGATCACTGATGTCTCCGTCCTCCCTGACATGCTTTGTAACCACTCCCCCATGATGTTCATCTGGTCCAGCAAGACTAAGAAACTGCCTCCACAATTAGTGAAGAACAGAACTGTGTGAAAGGGACTCCTAGAGTCCTTCAAGCACTACCTCAAGCAGGTTGATTAGTCACCACTAAATACTGTAAAGCATGTTCACCAGGCCCTGGACCTTTTTGTAACAACCTTCACCAATGCATGCAACATTTTGCCCCACTCAAAACCTGTAAATGTAAAGGAACACACAACAGTTGGATCACTGGCCCACTCCTCGAGCTTATGAAAGCTAGAGATAACCTCTTGCACAGGACAAAAGCTTCTGAAGAACCCTGCGACTACCTAAAATACAGAACAGTGAGAATCAAATGCAGTAAAGAGATTAGGTTGGCTAAAGCTACACAATATAATGAACAACTAGAAAAATCCTGGGGCAATGGCAAACTGTTCTGGGATAACCTAAAAACCCTGATCAGTAAAGAAGCCAAAGCACCCCCTGATATGATCATATCTGGAGATAGCACAACCCAGAGCCCTAAAGAGATGGCAGAAATTTTTAATGTGGCATTCACTGACCTGAGCTCTGTTCTACCACCTGAATATTTAACCACCCAGGAGTCTGAAGCCCAAATGAAATATACTGGCTCTACACAGCCTAACCCCTGTTCACCTCAGTTCTACTTCTGGCAAGTCATAGTGTCAGAGGCTAAGAAATATGTAAAGAGAGTCTTTGGCAAAACTAGATTTGGAGGGGATACCATTGACATGAAAATCCTAGCCCTCAACCTAGATGAGATTGCTCATCCTATAACAAAGATCTTTAAGTTGTCTCTCAGGACAGCTAAATTTCCAAACAAATGGAAGATTGCACTAGTAACCCCAGTTCATAAGAGTAGTGCTAGGACTAATTACTCAAATTATCTACCCATTTCAATATTGACCCCACTCTCCAAAGCATTGGAGTGCACTGTTTTGGACCAATTAACAGATTACCTGATCAAATATAACATACAGTGTCAGAAACAACACGGCTTCAGGAAAACACATAGCACCACGTCTGCACTCATAGAGTTTACCATCTATTTATATGAGGCCCTGGACAAAGGTAAACTAGTGAGGTCTATCTTTGTAGATCTCATTAAGGCTTTTGACACTGTTAACCATCAAATTCTCATAACCAAACTAGTGACCCTAGGGCTGTCCCCAGAAATGGTCACATGGTTTCAAAGCTACCTCTAACAAAGAATTCAATATTTAAAAATAAGCAGGGCAATGTCTGACCGAAGAACAGTCTCCCTTGGAGTCCATCAAGGGTCAATCCTCAGTCACTTACTATATTGCTCATTTATAAACTCCCTGGCCCAGGCTTGTTCTACCAACATGCTACTGTATGCTGACAACGTGGTAATCTTTATTAGGAGAAAACAACTGAGCCAACTGACTAGGGATCTCCAAGACAGCTTCCAAATGTTAGAACACTGGTTCCAACAAAATAAGCTACTGCTAAACTGTAAAAAACCAAAAAGCATGCTGTTGTTTACACCCCACATGAAAAAAGGCAAGCCCACTGTCAGTGCACAGTTGTGACGGTGTGCAACTTGAACAAGTAAGCTCATTTAAGTATCTTGGAGTGTACCTAGATAAAATCCTTTCCTTTATGTCTCACATAGACCATGTTGTCAAATCAATCAACTTTAAGCTAGGCATACTTTATAGGCACAGGAATTTTATGACACCCAATGCCTTGCAGCTAGCCATCAGTAGTTCATTACTGTCTTCAATTGACTATGGGCTGGTTATTTACAGTGCTGCAACAGACACAGCTCTTAAAAGGATTAAGCTGCTACTCAGCAAGGCTTGAAGGCTCACCCTTAAAACAAACAAACTAACACATACGTATACCCTATACTCTGAAACCGGCTGGTTCCTCCTACACAGCAGGATAGGATCAGGTGTCACATATGTCTGCTAGCAAAAAAAAGCTGAATTAAACCTAACCCCTGCCCTCCTGAAGAAGCTTTTCCAACTGACTAAAACCACTAAATGCACCAGAAGTAGAACTAGAAATGCCTTCCAGGTGCCCTTTACACACGCCACCCTAGCAGAAAGGTCCCTAACTTACAGGGCCCTAAATGGTTAAATGAATTCCCTAACACCCTTCACAAGTTCATTAAAATTGCCTCTTTCAATGTGGCACTATGGAACTACCTATCCCAGTCTGGTGAATGTGATTGCTATACACAACCTCCTCCTCTCATACAGGCTGTACATCCTCCCTCCAACATCCAGTACTTTGTCAAAGTTTCTCTTCCAACTTTTAGCACTTACATAAAACATGAGAACGCCATGTTGGCTGCTTACTTGCACCTTTGTGTCCAATTGTACCTGCACCTCTTTGTCCTATGTATTACCACAATTGTCTGTACAACTTTGATTCACTGAGGAACTGCTGTACTTGTGTAACTCTAAAGTGTCTCTGCACCTTGATTTGTGATGTGGAACCTTTGTAAATGAGTTATCTAGCTCAAAGGTTATGTAATCTGAATCTTCAAAAAATAAAAACAAAAAATGAAAAAAAAAGTCTGATACAATCTACAATACTACAGTAAATAGTAGGTAAACCAAAATGTTTTTGCACACAAAGTGCAAATTGGGACTAGACTCACACTTGAGTATGGGACCCTTTGTGTTGACTGTTCCCCTTTAAACCACTGGTATTTTTTCTGAGGGGAGAGGGTGTAAAATAAGAGATTTTCTGACAGTGTAGAAAGTTCCACCTCCAAACCCCTATGTAATGGGAAGTTCATTACTTGGATTGGGCTATTCATTAGACATTCTGCCAGGGGACGGCAGTACAGACTAGAGTTTTGAGTAATGAGCTGTGAATGAGTGGTATATCCAGCAGACCTGGGTTTGATTCCCACAACCTCCACTTGCATACTGTGTAACTCTGAGCAAGTCACTTAACTTCCCCAGTGCTCCCTGCTTACCCCTGAAAACAGGCACTTGTGCCTAGTGGGCCTTACCCAGTTACCAAAGACTAAAATAAAAAAAAGACATTCAGATTGTTTTATCAGTCATTGTAAAGAGACTGATAAAACAAGAAAGCAAAATATGTTACTGCGATTGCTAGGTTACAATCTTGTAATGGTGTATTAATATAGAATACCACACAGGTCAGCTAAAAAATCTTTTCTTACCATGTGTTTTGGTATTATTATCAATTTTACAAGCAAAACACAGTCTGGGTACAGTATGGGCATCATGATAGATTAACGCATTTATCCTGGATGCAGAGGCACTGGACTGGTGCCTTGTGCCTCCCCAAGGGGGTACATGTTAATTGAGTGTACTGTAGATATGGCCATGTGTTATCTCTTAATTCTCATACAACCTCTGGGTGCAAAGGCACTTTTACCGTATGACAGCTTTTTACTGTAGGAGTTTGCCTTACATCACTCTGATGCACCGCACATCACGTGTTGCTGCTCACATATATACTGTAGTATACAAGATTAATTTAAGATGCAGCTTTTTGAGTATTTGCCATACTGACTCTAACTAGTCTGAAGAAAGATGCTAACCATTAGAAATGAGTTCTGACTCATCAGCTTGATAAATTGTTCAATTTCTTATCCCAATCTACCTTACAAAAGCCTCAAGCGTTTGCTTTGGTAACATTTATTTTAAATGTTGAATACACTCTATCAGAATACTAAGATCTGTGAAATAAAAGTAATTGTCTGATTAACATAAAATAAACATAGCTGAATGATGGCAAAATTTATTTACCCACACGGCTGCTTTTTGAAGAGGGCTCTTCACTATAGCTCCATGTGTCCTGCAGCTATAGTATGAATTATGACTTCTGGGACAGCCAGTCCAACCCTACATACATAAAAAAGCTAATAAAAGATGTCTGATGTTCAGAAATGATGTGCTTCAAAACTGTCCTGACATGACATAACGCTAGCATGTGTCCAGCTCCCTATGGGCTTATGACAAGTATAATCAGGTAGGAATATTTTGTATTGTTATGATGTCAATATCAATTCAGACCACCCCCTGTTCTTATTTATTTGCATCACTGTTTCTCCATCTTGTAGCCCCATAACATGATGCAGGCCACATTCTGAGATAATAGAGCCTTCTGGATTTCTAAGTTTTCTTTTCAGACTGAAAAATAGCCTTTCTTCTTGTGATTTCAGCTACAGCTTCAGTAGAATAATAGACAGAAAGATAGCACCTACTTTGTGCCTTGACAGTAATGAAGAGGAGCTATTTTTACATACTGTCTAACCAAGCATAAATATACTGCAAATCATAGAAGAATATTTTGGGGCTGCAAATACTTCCACTGAATCAGAGAATCAAAGAGGTTGAACCTGATCCTTTTGATGCAATGGACCAAAATCGATCATTTTGCTAAAGCTGTGGAATTGAGTTTGTCACCGTTAACAGTGCAAATAATGTAATTTGAGATAAAGTGTTGGTGGAGAAATGAAGCATTATTCTGCTGCTCCCATTATTCAAGAGGACAATAAAGATTGCCGATTTGATTCTTAGAAGTCCACCATCAATACAGTTTCATCAGGCAGAGTTCCTCCCACATGATGGCACATCATGCATTCATTAGTGCATCGGCTTTTGGGGGGAGAGGATCTAGGGACTAGGCACACCTGTTCTTGAACGCAAACTCAGTTGGATTGGAGAACATATATAATATACCTGTATAATATACCATGGGTTCGATTTTCAAAGGGCCAGATGTGACACAAGATGCCTGTGCCAAAAGGAACTGATGCAAGTGACACTTTGCAACAAATGTTGCTACACTACTGATTTTCGAATGCTGGATGCATTGAAATCAGGAGCCCATGCCCCAACCCAGCCCTGAGCCACTCCTGTGCCCAACCTGAGGGTGTGCCTTGTTGCAAGGGGGCTTGTGCCATAGCCAGGCTGCAGCATCCTCTAAATCAGGATTCTGAAACCTCCTCAGTGGCTGCAAGTCCCAGCTGTGGTTAAACCAGTCCTGAGCTGGTCTAACAGCCCCTACACTGCAGGATAGACCACGCCAGGGTTGGGGGGGGGAATGATCTCTGAGTGCAGATCAGAACTTGCCCTGTCCAAGAGCTGCATCATGCTGTGTGGGTCATGCCATCATGCCACCAGGTAGGATGGTGGCAGAAAGTGGCAATGCCCTGACCAGGCACAATGGCAGCGATACGTTGCACTCCACAAGCTGGTGCTAGTCAACCCTGCTGGTAGCATAATCTCACTGCTGCACATCTCACCAACAACTGGACACTGTTCCCAGCTGCAGTGGCCTTGTGTGCTAGGAGATGCACCCCCTGGCAGCTGTGAGGTGCCCCCGCTGCACAGCTTAGGCCGATCCCTGCAGATGCCATCTGGGAATAACAAGGACTGGCACTGAATGATACATGGGTGTGTGACTGTCTGCAGCCCACCATCCCTATCAGGGAGCACTGTCCTACATGGTATCCACTGGTAGCTACAACAGCACTCCATTACTCTGGGTGCTGTTGGACCTTCTCATGGTCAGTCTGCTGTTGCAGCACTATTATGCCACCCATTCATAGGGGTATCATAACAAGCTGCCATGGGTAGTATTGCAGGTATGCAGGTATGCTGGTGCCACAGTTGTAGCTGTGCAGTGGGAGCATCTCACAACTGCCACGAGACTCCATCTCCTGCCACACTAGGGCACCATAGCCAAGGATAGTGTCCAGTTGTTGGTGATATGTGCAGCAGTCAAGTTATGCTCCCAACAGGTTTGCCTAGCACAGACTCATGGTGTGGACTATACTGCTGCCATTTTTGGCCAGATGGTGCCTGGTCAGGTAACCGCCATTGCTGCCACCATCCTACCCAGCAGCATGATGGGATTACCCACAGAGCACAATGTGGTGCTTGGAAAGGGCACTCTTTTCCACTACTATACCCCTCCACAAAAGGCAAGTCTGGGGCCGACTCTGTGGTGGGCATGGGAATGGTGGCATCCTCCATCAAACAACTCTGGTGTGCCACCTGTTTGCTGCACCACCACATCACTCCTTTTGTAGCAATTCTGAGGATTTTGGTGACGGGACCCCTGCTGTACCAAAATCCAGTGCAGGTTCACTGGCACACCTGGAGTTTGCAGCAAGTGGGAGTTTGGTGCAACTTTCACCAGTCTAGGGTTGTTTTGAAAATTGAGCCCCACGTGTGGCTAGGAAGTAGTCTTTACACTGAGAAAAGGTCACTGAATGAGTGCTGTGCATGTGACAGGCATTGAGAGACAAACCCTGTGTGGCTAATCCCAGCAAGTGTCTGGGAGGACTGCCTAAGACAGGCCTAGGTCTAATGACCTGTGAGTGGTATTTTTGAGCTAGGTCATTCAAGTTCATTGCCAAAGGTGGATTGCTAGCTTATGCAGCTTTTTGCAGTACCCACCCAGTAAGCAGGCAATGTGATTAATATTTTGTTTTTGTGTGGTAGTGGGTACGTGCAGAATCTTTTGTAAGCAGGTTAGGCTTTTTATTTTATTTTTATCTTTAGTGAGGTTCCTACCAGTCCCAGTTTTATACAGTCCTGAGGGTAATCATTGGTGGGACTTTTCTCCAGCCCTTACCAAAAACAACATAAACTATTTTCTTAGAAAATTGATTTCATTAGTAAATTTCCATCTTACCAGTTGCAGTTTCATGTGATCACATGTAGTGTTTGTGGCACTTTGTCAGCCCATTGCCTAAACTACACTAACTATTGTGTAAATTATTGTTTTTGTTTAGTGACGTGCCCGCCAATGCCAGTTCACATGCATGTTCCTGGTGTTAGTGGGGCTTTCCAAGTCTGTTAGCAAACCTACCTTAATCATACATTGTTAAGCATTTTTTCTTTATTGAGGTGACTGCTTGGTCCAGTTTAATATGTCTGTTCCCAGAGGTAGAGGGATTTGCCAGAACATTACTAAAATATAGAAGTAAAGATATAAATTACAACTAATAACAAATGCTGTTAATGAAATGGAAGACTCAAAGGAAGGTCACCATTGTATCACATGCCTGGGTGTCAGAAACACCACAAAGAAATTACGTGTTTTCTTCCATCAACAGTACTAGCCCTGTATCAGTGCAAATTAATCCAGTCACCAGAATAATGCAAATAGTAACCCACATAGAAGAAAAAGGAAAACCAGACACACCAATACGAAGTACACAGAAGAAACACACAGTGCAATATACAGAAGTAAATGTGATTGATCAATATTGATTATAATTGTCATCTGTAATACAGATCAGGCCCATAGGAAGTATTTTCAAAGCTGTAAGGCCATAACCTGGACATCTGACACATGAAGGTCAGGGGGTGTGGGGACCAGTAGGCCCCAGAAGCTCTGGGGGTCTAGATTCTCTGTTGTGAGTTTGGGATATTTTATTGAAGATAAAATATACCTTTGTTATGTTTTCCTACCCCTGACTCCTGGGAATTTTTTTTGTTCCCCTGGAGTCAGGGCTGTGAGAGACTCTGGCTGGCCATAGAGTCTGCAGCTACAACTGGGGGGGGAGGTCAACTAGCTGATCAACAATGTTATCAACCAACCAACCTCTTCATGAGCATTATTACAGTGTCCTCTGAAAGATTTTTATATAAAGGCTGCGGGTCTGGGAGCCACTAGGCCCCCAGAAGCTCTAGGGTTTTAGATGCTCTGTGGTGAGTTTTGGGGCTTTTGTCATTATAAGTCATGTGGTATGATCTTACCACTTCCAAAATGCTATTAGACAAAAAAGTATGCCTTTCAATTTTCAGTATAGGGTTTCTTCAGTGAGAATGAAAAGAACATAAGGAAAATTGTTATCCTTTTTTCCATTTTCAAAATCAAAACACCCATAAAATTGCTTACATTATGTATTTTTTTAATGTTATTCTCCATTAGCAAACTTTTCCACTGGCATTTTGTCTCAGAGCTTGTGTCACTTGCAACTACCTTGTGAACTGATGGAATAATTCCATAATATGTTATCATACTTTACTGGTTCTGTACTAATTTGGAACCAATTGCAATGAAGAAAACAAAGAAAGAAAGAAGATTGGAAGACGTAAAACACATACTTTTAAGTCATTTTACTTTGAAATCTTCAGTAGTAAATTTGCCGAAGATACAGCGGCAGTAGTCTGAGCCTTTCACAAACTCTTCAGCAACATCTACAAGGTTCAAATGGTCTGTTATGGTCTTGTGGATGTGAAGAAGCAGTAGGTGATTCAGACAGGCCTGTGTCATGGTTGCACAGAGATAATGTTTAATTATTTTCAACACACTGAAAGACAGTTCACTGACTGAACTTGTAGCAGGTATCAAAAGTATCAATAGTTGCACCCACTGAGTAGTTGGGACAGTTACTATGGGCATTATGCTTTCTGCTGTCCTAATTCCTCAGTATGATCCACAGTATCAACTTAATTAAAACAGCAATATTTGAGAAAAACTGTTGTTCAGCATGAGAGAGATTCTTCATGAAGTCATTACATCTCTGAGTCACAAGATGTTTTTTTTTCGTCGGAGCAAAGATTGCAGAAAGGGCTCGTAGTTGTGCACGTAGGGATGAAGCATCAGTGTCATTGGTATACGGTTTTATGATGTGCTGAAATTCCTCCTCCCAGTCTTCATCATTGATGGTCTTTAAGATCAGTTGTTCTAGCTTAGCATACATCTGATAGCCAGGCTGCTCAAAATGGTCTTTGCTGCAAGTTGTAACAACATTGAATGCCATCATGTAGACTTGGTGATAGTGGTCTTCAATTGAAGTGAAAGAACCTGCTGGTGCTGGGGAAGTAGTTTCATCATCCAATGTGTTGGTGCTTTCCTCTTTCTGTGAAGCCGTGGTTCACCCATGTCCAGGTTGCCGGCCATCTCTCTCACTTGTTCCTAAAAACGTCTGGAACTCAGCATTGCTTCTGAGTGCTTTTATAGTTTCTGCAGTCATTCTTGCTAAATTCTGTCCTTCTGATGCACATATTTCTGGAGACTGTAGAGACTTACTGAGGTTATCACAGTGACGAAATAGAACCTCACCAAGTCAACACCAAACAGGAAATTAAAGGACTTCATCTGGGAGGAAATATCCAGTATTCTTTTTTTAGTCTCTGGGTTTGGAGCACGGTCTTCATAGGCAATCTATGTGTTCTAGAGCACCTCATAGTAATCCAAAATACTCCTGAGTAACTTCCCTTTCACTGTCCACTTTGTTGGACACAGAGTACGAAGCCCTGGGACATTTGGTGCAAGATCCTTTTTAAGCTGCTTAAAGCAGGCTCCTCTGTTGGGAGAGTTTTTGATCATTTTTTTCATTTTATGAGTTATCTCAAGAGCAGTTTTGACTTTGTTGCACTTGTTAACAGCATCACAGCATGCTAAGTTTATGAAATGACCATAACAGTGGACAAACAGTGCCCTAGGTGCTGCATCAGATATCTGTTGTGCCACACCTGATTTTTTTCCAGACATTGAAACAGCACCATCATGATTCTGACACCTGATCCCTGACTTTTGTGAGGGTAAGCTTAGCATTTATCAGAGCATCTTTAATTAACTGCATTAGCATTTTTGAATCGGTTTCTCCAACTTCATGAAGTCTCAGGAATTCTTTATGAGCTTCATAATGAACACTTACCCATCTGACATAAATTACAATCCATTCCTCATTGGCAGAACCCCTGGTTTCATCAACCATTATAGAGAAGAATTCAGCTGATCGAACTTTGTCGATAACTTCACGCAGGATTCTTAAGCCTAAAGCTTGCAGGGTCTCATTTTGAATTTCTGGGGATGTGTATTTGTTTTTTGATCAGTCCAGGTATTAAGCCTTGTGTCATCGTTAGATCCTAATTTGATTATCTGTATAAAGTTTGAATCCATTTCAACTGTCTCCATGTAGTGCCAAACCTTGTCAAGCTAAGAATTTTACACTTTGAAGAATTTCTAAGAATCAGTAACACTGATACCTTTTCTGTTGTTCGTGGACTGATGACAGATACTTGCCAACATCAGGGAATGACTTGAGAACAGTCACAACATTGAAAACAGCATTTTCATGACACTTTATCAGTTTGCGTTTTCTGAAGCTGACACAAGCGTCTTTTCAATTGCTATACCCCTTAGATATGAAACAGTGGTCAAGGCAGGCGTTAGAACGAATAAGTTTATCCCAATATGCCTTTACACATCTGAAGCAAAACACGCAGTCTTTGCTTTCACCATGATGAAGCCACTTCCAATTTTCAAACCAAGAGGCATTGAATGATCTATTTACCACCTCTGTTTTTCCAAATTGCCATTTGGGAAAATAGTAAGCTGCTAGCTGATGAGGGCTATCAGAAACATTTGGTATTTCTAGTCCTACACTGAATTTACTGAAATACTTTGATAGGGCCATAATTCTCAGGTATTTGAAATGAATTATCCTCCTCAGGAGACTGCAAAGGCTGAGCCCACTTCAGCATTCAGTGGAGCCTAACAACACTCGAGGTTTGCTGCCCTGTGTGAAGCACAATCACCTATCTCTGGTAATAGTACACAGTGCAGCCAAGAACCCAAGTGGCAGAGGAACAGAAAGGTGGGCCTTGGTGTAGGTTTTAATTGTGGGCCCAACTCCCTAATTCTTTTTTATTTAATTAACTTTAGGGATTCTTGACAAGGGGAAGGCGTACTAATCAGTACCACACCAACTGCCTTCTGGCTAGTGTCTTCCCCCGCCTTGATCCTTGTATTCTCTCCCCAGTTCCCACTACCTGTGAGGCTAAGAGATCCCCCTCTCTGAGATCATACTCCCTCTCTTTGCTCCTTTCTACTCTTCTTCAGCCACCATCAGCTGCCTTTCTCAGGGAAGTGCTCTTTTTATTTCCCCACCAATGCCCAGTCTGCAAACTGTTCTGCTTTTTTCTTGTTTTTTTTTAATTTAGTTAGCTTCAAGGCTTCTTGATGGGGGAAGGGGGGTTCAATTATCAGTACCCCACCAGCAGTCTTCTCTCTAGTGTCTTCCCTCACCTTGCTTCTTCTGTTCTCTCCCTAGTCCCTCAACCTCTGAGGCTAGCAGATCCCCCCACCCCTGAGATTGTTTTCTGTCCCCCACCACTGCTGCCTTTCTTTCTCACTCTGTTCCTTTCTGCTTCTCGTCATTCCCCACCAGCCAGGTGCTCGTTTTTTTATCTCCCTACCGATGCCCATCGTGCAAACTGTACTGCTTATTTTTTAATGAATTAGCTTTAGCCTCAGGGATTCTTGACTGAGGGGGGGTACTTCAGTAATTAGTACCATACTAGCTGCTACTACCTTTGGTCTACTGGTCCTCCACCTTGCTCCTTCACTTCTGTAATCTCCCCAGCACAACCTCTAAGGCTAACTGTTAGATCCCCCCTCCCCCAATACCATTTTCACAGTCCCCCACCACTGCCTTTCTTTTTCCTTTTGCTCCTATCCTTTTCCGTCTAGTGTCCCCCATCTTGATCCTTCACTTCTGTTCTCTCCCCAGCACCACCTCTGAGGCTAACTGTTAGACCACCTCCTCTGATACCATTTTCAGAGTTCCCCATAATTGCCTTTCTTGCTCCCTTTGCTTCTGTCCTTTTCTGTTTAGTGTCACCCACCTTGCTCCTTTACTTCTGTTCTCTCCCCAGCACCACCTCTGAGGCTAACAGTTAGACTACCTCCCTTGAGATCATTTTCACAGTCCCCCAACACTGCTGCCTTTCATTCTCCCTTTGTTCCTGTCCTTTCTGATCTTCTTGCCCCCAGCCCCCCAACAAAATATCCTGGTGTAGTGTAGTGTAGTGCAGTGGTTTTTAAAGTTTCAACTTGTAATTTTAAACAAAGTCTGTCTGTCAAATAATGTCAAAATGGCCATGAATGTGCTGCAGAGTGACAGACATGCTGCTTCCATCTTGTTGCCCACATTCTCTCTACACCAGTCTCACAACAGATGGAGCACAGCCCTTTGACATCACTGTCCAGTCAGGTGTCAGTCTGGTATCATGTGCTCCTATCTGCTGCAAACTCCATGAAGAACACCACAGGCTGCCCTTTGAATGCTGGTTTGGAGCAGTCAGCCACATTGGAGACTCTGCACCCCACCCCTGACAACACAAGTAAGCGCTCTCTGCTGCCACTCTGCCACGTGGCTGTGTATAGCAAACTGCAGCACAGTGACAGATTTTACAGGCACTCTAAGTGCCAGGATGTCACTGTAGTGGGATATGCGAGGGAGCATTGCAATATGCTGCATGCAAGGGGACAAAAAGTGATATGGCCATGGCCATACCAGTTTCAAAGTCCCTAATGCAGATTTTTGAAAGCTGGCTATAAGCACAACAGCAGCATTGCTTTACCACTTATGCTGAGCCAGCTGACAGTGTTGTAGCAAAAAATATGTGACCCCCCTCTTGTAAAAGGAGAATGTCCTGTGGTGTGCTCAAGCCATCTTCTCCATCTGGGCATTCAGTGGTGCATGCTTGTTCCTGAATCCATTTAACTTGCTTAGCATTACAATAGCCTAACCCTGAAGTGTCGAAAGCCTGGACGATCTTCGCTAAGCAAGTTAACTGACAGCGACACTGTTCATGAGGTGGGGTACCAAAAAGCCCATGTTGCAAATTTGGTGAACAAATTCCAAAAAAATGACTGCATTACTAGTGTGCATGGCACAGTTTCTACACACACTCCTAACTTTGCCAGTTTTTTAATATTTTCACTCCATTTTTGCATACCTCCTTTTAAACAGTAAAGCTGTCATTTATCACATCCTGCCCAAAATGTGTTTTTGCACCTGTTGCACAGAATGACATGGTCACTCTACAAAATCACCTTTTGGGACAAGTGAACAAAATGACACTGGCACTCTTCATGAGGAGGGGGTCCCAAAAAGGCCATGTTGAAAATTTGGTGCAACACCTCCACAAAATGGTAGCCCATCACAGCCCTATCAGCTCTGGCCAGAATTTGTTTAGCACTGTGAAGCAATAGCCCTGTTTTGCAGCTTATGTCACTTGTTTTATGTTTGTTGGTATTAGTGGTATATTATCAGGGTGCTTGAGAAAACAAAAATAGAAGTGGGGAAATGTAAGGGATCATCATCATTATACATAGGAAAAGCAGAGATCATCATCACCAAATGGTGTACTGTAGTTTCCAGCATCCACTGTTCAGCAGTGTAAGGCAGAGTCAGGGTGACTGCTGTTGCATTGACTGCCATGATACTAGACAAGAAAGACATGAAGAATGACCCCAGCCTACTAACACATGGTTCCAACACCTCAAAATGGTGGGCAGAGCTACCACCACCTATCCAAATCCTTAGTATGGGATTCTTTCATCATTGATGCAGCAGATGACAGCTGGGCAATATGCCAACTATGCCAGACACATCAGCATAATAAAAGAGGATCATATATTGGCAATGGTGGGAAGCAAACCACCTATAATCACAATCAATTACTGGATTAAAATTGATACCCTATGAACAAAGGTTGAAAACCCTTAACTTATATACCTTACAATACAGAAGAATAAGGGGGGGACCTGTGCATGTTGCACAAGGTAATTAATAACAATACCCTAATGACAGAATTTGGATTAAGATTCAATCAGTACAGAGTTAGTAATAGGAGACATTCAAAACAACTCCGTTCAGATAACTGGAACACGCTGTCTAGGAAATATTGATACAGTCAAAGGGTAATTATCCTATGGAATAATCTTCCATAAGAAGTAATAAACAGTGACAATATAAACATCTTTAAAATCAGACTAGATAACGAGATGAGTGACGAAATTAAATTTGGGGTATAATACCTATTCATTGGCAAACAAAAGGACGAAAGTTTGCTATAGCTTGATTAATCTATGAAATCTATGAAATCATCTGTAAACCTGGGTGAAACACCAGAGGAAGGCTGAAAAGGTTCCTTGAGCACTTCTTATTCATCATCATACACGGCAAGGAAAGGCAAATGGCAAAGGAAAGTGTGGAAAAGTATGTTCTCAGCTAAAGACCTCAAACACAGCTAATTGTTGCAGCTACAAATGATCAGCCCAAGTGTGGTGCTCTGCTTCCATGATGGTGATGAGCACACGGTCCGAATAAGTAAGGATAGATGAAATTTATCCAACAAGAAGAGGCAGGAGTTGTCCAGTGAGTTTGTTGCCCGCTGGGCTTTATTCAACAACAGGGGTAGGATGACACGGTCACAGGAGGGGGCAACAGAACACTAATTAACATAAACAGTCAATTCTCATAAAACACTACTACACATTACTGGATTGCCATGAACTCAGGTTTCAGAATCAAGTAACTAAATCGTATGCTAACGAAAAAAAAATATCCTGAGGTGCACCTCGGCCTATTGCCACTGTACTCTATGTTACTCTTAGAATCACTTTTGGTAAAGTAGTACAATACTCTATGTCACCTTTAGTACTGCCTAGGGTATCAGAATACCATAACTACCTTAAGGGAGACCTTACAAACACTGACTCAGATCAATTACAGCAATGTACATACAAAGACACCACAGAGTCCAGTCGTAGCTGAAGTCTTCATGCGCATCTTTGAGTAGAGTTGGTAGCTACAGAAACAGGGCTGAGGAATTTCCTATGACACAGATATGGGTCCCAGCACAGACCTAACTAAGGCCACTGGGGTGGTGATAGGTTTTTTTAGACAGATCATGTTTCTCTGCATAAAACCACTGTCTCCGAGGCTGTCAGCATAGAGGGATAGATTCCTGGGATGAGCCCACTGGAGGGCTATCAAAATCAAACTAGATGAAGGAAGTTCCCCAGCCAAAACCCACTATGGGCTGCCAAGGATGGAAGACACCAAGGAAGCTACTTCATGATGAACCCACTGGAGGATTACCAAGGACTGGACGATGCTGTGGAAATTCTGATGCAACCAGGAATCAGAAGAATCTGAGGTGAAGGCGATTATATGATGCAACCAGAAACCAGAAGAATCTGAGGTGAAGATGGATATCTGATACAACCAGAAACCAGAACAATCTGAGGTGAAGATGGACGATTCTGAAATGTCAACACGGGAGACTGGAACAAAACAATAAAATAGTGGACATGTCCTGCACTGGGCTTAGAGGGACTCAAGTTGCGGTGAATGACCAGGGGACGCAGACAGGGTTCTTCCAGGACAAGCACACTCTTTGGAGGGCAGCCAGCTTTGTGACATCTGGATCAGGAACCAAGAGATAATACTGGAACTGGGAAAGTGATGCACTTGGACTTCGCTGTACTCGACTTCGAACTGAGGAAAACAAGAAACAGCGAGTGCAACTTGCAAAGGCTTCGACATACTTGAATTCGATGAACTCGACTTCAGCAGATGACAGAAACTTGGTCGATGATCTTTTGGGCAGATACCTTCTGAAGAAGAGAGATGTTGAAGGATGGCTTCCTCCAGGTAGAGGTTGATTCCGTAGGAGTAGAATGGCAGACAACACCACAAAGCAGTGTTGTGGCAGAAGATTCAATCTATACAATTACATTGGCAACACTAATGCTGGCAGATACACTTTCACACTGCACCAAGAGAACTGTTTGTTGCTGGGGCAATTTGCCAGGAACAGGACAAATTACCAGAATCCAGGGCAATTGTTCTCTTGCAGGGGCAATTTGCCAGGAACAGGGGCAAATTTTACCAGACTCCAGGGCAATTCTTCTTTGCAGGGGCAATTTGCCAGGAACAGGGGCAAATTACCAGAATCTGGGACAATTGTTCTCTTGCAGGGGAAATTTGCCAGGAACAGGGCAAATTACCAGAATCCAGGGCAATTGTTCTCTTGCAGGAGCAATTTGCCAGGAACAGGGGCAAATTACCAGAATTCAGGGCAATTGTTCTTTGCAGGGGAAAACAACCAAAGTTCCAGGACAATTGTTTGTTGCAGTGGCAAATAACCACAGTCTCAGAAACAATACAGTCTTGGTACTTTGCATTCAACATACAGTTCAGATACCCATTTTTGTTAATTGACAGTGACTAGTTAGCAGTTGTGTGGAAAGCACCTTTCTTTTTGTTGACCCTTCACAAAAGTATGGCACTTGTGGGTCCCTTTTGTACCAGGATCTGGCTACCTATGGCAAACCTCTAGATAAATGTTCACTTTCCAATTGCTTTCCTTGCCCTCATAACTGCTGGGTCCCTCTTGACTATTATGGGTTTCCTGGAGGCCCGAAGTGTTGCCCTTTTTACCCTCTCCTCAATGTGGGGCCTTTGCTACCCCTCTGTTCATGGTGGGCCTAAGGCTGCCCTTCTAGCACTGGGGTTCTTTTGCTGCTGCCTTCAATTCTGGGTCTAAGGCTGCCCCTTTTCAAATGACTTGGATCTTTTTGCTTCCCCTTTTTAATCTTTGGGCTTACGTTACCCTTTTAATACCAGGGCATAGATTGCCCTTTTAACTAAGTAGGCCAGTTCAAGGCCTTTCTGTCAATCCCTCCTCCTGGCCCCACCATTATTCCACCCCCCTCATGAATATTTAATAAATCCCCTATGGGCTTTTGAATCTGGCCTTTCCCTGTGGGCGTTACAATGCCCTGGATATTTAAATTAAATAGCTGGCCCTCCCACCTGGTCTTTTATTTTGCTAAACAAAATAAAAGGTTTTTTTAAATACTTTAGGTAATCAGCACTCCTCCAATGTGCTTCTGTCGACTCACCGCCCCGTCCCGGGGTGAAGTAGCTGCTTTAGGGAGGCAGGAGGTCTCTGGCAGTGGGAGGGAAACACTGAGAAGGAAGCAGGTGAGTGGTGGATGGCAGGGGGCCTC
Source organism: Neoceratodus forsteri (assembly GCA_016271365.2). NCBI lineage: Eukaryota > Metazoa > Chordata > Ceratodontiformes > Ceratodontidae > Neoceratodus > Neoceratodus forsteri. The sequence goes on along the minus strand of CM028130.1, from coordinate 1,633,579,760 downwards.
TCAAGGGCTGACAACAGCTTCACGGACATGATGCAGCTCTTCAGATGCTGCCGATGAGAGACTGTTGCACTTTTCAGTTGGACAGTCATAACACACTGAAAACAAGAAATGGGGCCATATAGAGCCCACCTTGATGCAGGGAAATGGGATTTTAGACAGCAAAACCCACCAGACTTGACCGCAAATGGAGCAGACACCACAGCAAGAGTAGCAGTCTTCGCTGGCTGGAGAAGGGCACCACGCAGAGTCAATGGGACCAGCTTTAACACACCAGGTACGCCCAGGGTCCCTGTGCCACTATCTTGGTCCTCTCCACTCAACAGCCCAGCATGAACTCCAGCCTAAATGGATTTCTTACTTTTTAAAAGGTGCTCAGGGTTCCAGTTCTGGAACCCTAAGCCAGTGCCCTAAACCAACGGCTGGGATTCAAACTTGGCACCACACACTGGCCAGGGACAGTGGTCCCAGTGCATGGGTGCCCACTGTCATGCTGCCTGATCTGGGGGGAGTGGAATAGAGCAAGCAAGCAGCAGAGAGAGAATAGGGAAAAAAAATGCCTGATGATTCTCGAGGGGGGGGGACTACAAATGGCCCCAGAACACAGCCCCTTATGTCCCATAACACCACAGGGACCCCTGGTGCTATCTAACAATCTCAAATTTTTTGTGGTGCCCCTCATTCCTTAACCCCCTTACTTAGAGGCACTACACCAGTTTCTGGACTTTGGAGCTAGAAGCCATGCTGAGAGACCTTGGTGCAACACACCTACATGCAGTACTAGGAGAGCAGGGAGGGCCTCATAAGGCACCAGGCAATGCAGAGGGGATTACTCCATATAGGGGGCTGCCCAACAGCAGGCTTTCCAGTGGACACTGAGAGTGAGAAGAGGTGGAGAAGGATCAACAGGGTGACACCAACACAGTCCAACTGATACAGAATTAAGGGTTCAGCTGTGCTTGGACCCCAGAGAAAATCAGCGTCTGTACAAGTACCAAAAAGAGAGATGCCCCTCATCCTGTCCAGTGCATCCAGCCATGTGCTCAGAGACTAGTACCATTCTGTAACTATAGTATCAAGACTCAGGCTGTCAACAGATAAAAATATGCATGATACAGTAGTTAGTTTAGTTAGTAGTTTAATAATCAGGTTTCCTGCTGATTGATAACTTCTAGCCATCACATAAGCTTTTAAAGAACAAGACTTTGGGGAAATTTCTATCTTACAGGCTTGCAACATGTGAAGACTGTTGCTGGAATTTCCATACAGACTGTTTGATACACTGATGCACCAGTAATAGTGGGCAAGGTAAAGAACAATAATGGGTTACTAGGTGTGTGTGTGTGTTATTTATGAAGCTTTGAACAAGTACTAGTTCACATATATATTAATACATCCCCCAGAGCCACTCATTGCAGGATAAGAGCGGTTTCATGCATGTTCTGCTCCGGCGAGAACAGCAAAGCTGAGCTGTTCTAGCTGAAACAGAACACAAGTGAAACCACTCTTATGCTGCAATGAGTGGCAATGGGGAACATATTAAAATATTATAGATCAAGGGAACACCAGGTGTTATTTTAAAAAAAAATGTCTGGGAATGTGTCCATTTCTAGGGCATCTGTGCATGAGACACTCTTCACAGATTAAGAGTTTCTCTCATGCAGGGGAAGGGAGCACTCCGATTGGTTGGGGGTGCTCCCTCAATCTATAATGCTAAAAGCTATGTCAACTTTTTCTTTCCCTAACCCCTCAGTAAAAGTGTTTAAGGGTTTGCACTACATCACTGTTTCTGGCTGTTATTACTACTGTATATACATGCTTTGGCGAGGAGATATTAATCGGGTATTTGGAGTTGGTAGAGCATGACATCCCTGTCTAGCTAGTAGCATCCACATGTTTCCTATCTTAAGTGCCCAGTGAGGGGTACCTAGTGTTCCCATTTGTTAAGGCACCACTCATATACCCCTAAACAATTTTAACCACTATGTGCAAAAAGTTTGCACTTGGCACAAACCGTTTACACTGGGAAAAGTGGCCAGTCATGCCAGAATTACTTATTCAGCCATCTGTGCTGCACCAATCAGATGTGCTAGCACCCAAGTGCAAACATAATGTATGCAGTACAGAAGAAGTGGGCGGTGATGTGAGTATTCCGTGCAGTGTGATATTCAATGGTTTAGTGTTGTGCTAGCAGCAGTTAGTATGACTTAGTGAAGCACAAACTAAGGCCTATAAAAAACAAGTAATTACTGGATTGCATTTTTTCCCATAGGGAAACCTAGTTATAATTTTCCATTACAACATGCTGGTTATAATGGCAAACATGGGCCAAGTTTCCCTCACTCTGTGCATGCGCCAGCCGGACATCTCCCTGATGTTGCCCTGAACACCACACCATCGCTTGCTCTTGGTGGTAAGTCAATTTTTACAAAATAAACAAAATGGACTGTAACACTTTATCCCTACAGCTGTTTAAAGAGTGGTTGGACAAAGAAGACTCACAAATTAAAAGAAACAAAAACAAAAAGTCTCACCAGCCACGGACCACACTTAAGCCAGATGGGACCGTGGTTGAACAGGAATGTGGTTTTATTTTATATAATTGCCGTGGCAAAAAAATGCACCCCAGCAATTGTATAAAAGAAGGGCTGGGTAGGTGCATAAAACTCAAATTTTACACAAACCCTGATGTGGGATGCTGTAATAAACCCCTCGAGCTTCACTCTTGGAGCTTCCCACGCCTCGGGTGTTTGTAAACTTCTCGTTACTACCACCTACCCAGCCATTATTCTATATGTCTTAACCTGGGCTAAACTGCACAGGTGGCATGAAACACTGCATCACACAAACTGCCACACATTGTGTATCTAATGTAGGCAGTCAATGAGAATGAGGAATGGGCAAATGCCCCCTTGGGCCACTGCACAGGCCCCAGAGGTACTATGCTTCAAACAGACTGTACCATCGATGAGTCACATTCAAAGTCCTCAGTGATGACTATATTATGGGTTGGTACCAGCCCAACAGGCCCACACTCATACATCTATATGAGCTGCTGCATGAGCAGCTCTGAGCAAACACCCCCCACAGCAATGCAATGTCCGCAAAGCTCAAGCTGACAGCAGCACTGTGTCTCCTGGCCTCTGGAACCTTCAAGATCCAGGTGGGTGACATCACCATCATAGCACAGTCTTACAACTCCCACCTCTTGGACCAGTTCCTAGATGCCCTGCTGGCTCATGCTGGGGAGCTCATCATATTCCCCACCACACCAGTGAGCAAACAACAACCATGCAGCAATTCTATTAGGTTGTGAACCTACCGCTGTACTGGATGCCATTGACTGTACCCATGTTGCCATCCATGCACTCCAAGAGATGGGGTGGTGGCCAATGTGAATAGAAAAGGCACCCACTCCATCAGTTGTCAGATGGCATGTGATGCAACAGGGTGCATCACAAACGTCCTGGCACTGTACCCTGGCAATGCCCAAGATGTCTTCATTTTGTTATTTATTTACTTATTTTTTTATTCAAAATTTGTTGACCAGGAAGGATCCAAGAGAATTAGATGCCCATTTTCAAGGGTGGCCTGGAGATGTAAACAAAAGCAACAGTACAAGATAAACATGTAATAAATCAAGGTACACAGTAATCAGGAAGTAATATACATGCACATTGACAACACAATACACCACTGTACATAGAAATCAAGTAGGATTACACTTGCTCATTGACAAATTCATATAGTGTTTTTAACACCATTTTAAAAGTATTCTGCAAATTGATAGAGTGTAGTGAGTCAGGTAAATTATTTCAGCATGTCATGTCTCTCTGTATAAAAGAGCATCGGCCCAGGGAGGCATAGACGAGTAGGGGACTTCTGAATTGAGTTCGAACAGATCTTTTACATTGGGAACCAGTTCTGGAGAAGCATCAGCCAAGAATAAGACTCTAATAGGACCTTTTAGGAAATATATAGGCACAATTCCATTCTGTGACAGAGATTGAATGGAGAAGTTATACCTCGTAGGTACTTTGTCAGTGCGTGTACACCCATGGCCCCCTTCACTGCCACTGATGTCTCTAACCAATTTCCTTTTACTACACAGGGGACAGTGCATGTCCCCTGTGTCTCTGGCTGCATACACATGTCCTATGACCCTCATCCATTGCGGAGGACAGGTACAATGTGGCACACATAGCTACATGCAATGTCATCAAGGGTCTTTGTCATGCTCAAGATGCGATTCAGATGCCTTGACTATTCTTTGGTGCCCTACAATATACCTTTCAGAACTCATGTGTAATTTTCCTTGCCTATGGCATACTACGCAACATGACACTCAACTGTAGAATATGCTTGCCGGACCCAGAGGGAAAAACTACAGTGAATGCCAAGCCAGATGTCCAGGGGATGCAGGAGCATCTGTATAGACATGACCCCAGGATGGCCAGGAGGTCCACGGAGTACAGAAACTGCCTCATTTCAGACATCTTTTGGCACAGGCTGTGAGTACAAAGCACACAGCAGACAGTAATGGTTTAACCAAATGTATTAGAAATGTCATAAATGAACTGGAAGACTGCACTGGGATTAAGATAAATAGAAGGCCATTTAGGTTGGGGTGATGCGAATTGAAACAAAAGAAAAGCCATTGATGTGTGGGGGTCTACAAAGGGGGATGAAAAGAAATACAAAGCCATCAAGGTGTAGTGGGGGTATAAAGGAGAATTTACAGTAATGCACTAACATCAGAATATAATAATTGGAGCCAGTATAGCATAGTGGTTAAGAGTACTGAGATGCAATCCTGGAGAACTGGGTTTGAATCTTACAGTTGCCATTTGTGTATTGTGTGTCCCTAAGCAAGTCACTTACCTTTCCTTTGCTCCCAATATTCACCTGGACACAAGCCTCAACTTAACGCGTCTTTCCTGGCAAAAATTGTAACAATAAATAAATAAATAAATCAAACATCAGTGACCCCCCCCCCCCACCACCAAAGTCAGCATGCAACCTCCCTGATGGGACAGTGATCTGGAGTGGTTGCCTGCATCTGAAATAAATTCTGCTTTGAACTGAGTGGCTGTTTGCATTGAAAGTAAATTCTGTACTGCACTGCAAGCATTCCTGAACTGAGAGTGAGCTGTTCATATTATTCCATGCCTTTAGAACTGTGAGTGAGTGGCTTGTTTTGCTATTACCCCTGCAATATTAAAACTAGTCTGCTCTTGTAAATTACATCAGTTATTTCCCATTGGAAACTCTTCCACTGGTACTGCACCACCACTCTTCTAATTGGTGGTGGCAACACTGAGAAGTTGGGGACTGTGATGATACAGTGGAGTGAGGTAAAGATGCAGTGGCTGTAGTGGTGGTGAGGTGGAGGCAAAGTATTGCAAGTCTCTTGTAATGTTACCCCAATATCCTACCAAAATAATTTGTATGCTTATGGAGTGATAGAAGTCTGCATTGGGGCTGTTATAAGTTTGTGATTATGGAGAGATAAAAGCCTGCATTGGGACAGTTATAACATACTGGAGTAATTACTTAGAAACTGCAATGAGAACCAGTATTGTGCTTACTTGCAAATTGATAATAACTGGTACTGGACCGGTCCTGACACAAATACATATGGATAGAGATAGCTAGGGGCACATAAAATACATGTGTTAGCTTAGATCTGCCAAAGTGGGAAACATGTTTTTTTTTCTCTCTCCTCCTTGCAAACACCATAATCAAGGCCCCTAGAATTCTGCGGCCGCAGAATTTTGCCCAGAACTTGCAATCTACTGCAGAACCTCTGCGGTGCCGCAGAATTCACTCTTCTTGGTGATTTTTTATTAATATTTCTGTTTATACATAGAATCTGGTTCTCTTCCCCTCTTTTTATATCCAAACCCCCCTATATGTTCAGAATGTGATGTTATCATTGTCATAACATCATACATTAGCTAATGTAATTGCCACTAATCAAAGCCGTACTCAATACTAATGACAAAGCTTACTACTAAGCTGCTAAGGACAACATAACTCCGGTATTGTTTGCATCAATCCTACCTGTACCAGCTTGTTTGTAAGTTACTGTTATACTGTGTTATACTGTTATACTGTGTATTTTCGGTTGTCTTACTGTGACAAGGTACCTTTGTAAATGAGCCTATGGCTCAAAGGTTTTCCAAACTGCTGTCTACATAAATAAATAATGAAATGCCTGCATTCTGCAACAGAAATGAACAGTCACTTATCTACCACAGTTCCGACTGCCAGCTATGGTGGCACAGCACATCATGCATGGTGATATTTGCTTAACCTACACTGCAGCCTAATACAATTTTCAGTCTTACATTGCTGCACTAGGGCCAACTTAAACAAAACCTTGTCAATAGCACAGACCTGTTAAGTCCATACCTCACTTTGTACAAACCTATTTGGGCTTTTAAGGTTTAGAGATGCTATCTGAAATGAATAACTGGTAAAATGAATTTAACTGTCTAAATGTTTAAGAAAAACAAAGTAATTGTGCCCAGAAAAGTGAAATATAATAATGTGTAGACCTGTTGAAAGAATAGACCTGTTAAATTAATAATTGCACTGTATGCATTTCTGCCAGGGTTATTGATTACATATTATACAATGGCAAGAAAGAATCCTGGTTTCTGATTGGTCAGTTGGCTATCACAGCAGGGATGTTATCCTGGCATAACATCCCTGCTGATTGTTTGGATGATTTCGATCCCCATCACCTCCATGATCATCTCCTCTTTCTCTTAAGAAACAAAAATATGTTTACACACTAACAAAAACATTCTTTAAAATTATTTTTTTATTATAAAACAACAAGCCATTGTATAATAGGAATAATGCCCTCCAGGGTGGGAGTTATGCTGGGATAACATCCCTTCTCGGGTGTTGGACGCCCTCGGCCACCCAACCACCCGAGGTGGGATGTTATCCCAGCATAACTCCCACCCTGTCAGGCATTATTCCTTTATTGTCATTGGTTGATAGAATCACCTAAAAGTTATTGAGAAATGTTGTGTGCAGGGACACCTGTTGGGCCAGAGGGTAGCATGATGTGTTTCCCTGCTGGCAGCTCAGGTTCAGAGATTAGCTCTGGGCAGCACAAGGATTGGTGGAAAACATCACTGCTCGGAACCTGGGAAGGTATGGTGCAGTGTTCTGTCACATGGTGGACACATTGTGATGGGCCAGAGAGCTGTATCTCACAATTGGTTCACATGCATGTCATGGCCTGATGGTGTTACGCAGTGTGTCAGCGAAAGTAGGTTGACATGAAAAATTAGTTTTGCAATAACTCCTCTATTCCATTTCCAATGGAACCTGTATGAATGAGGATGCAAGTTCATGGAAATTAAAATAAAAAAAAATATATATATATATATATACACACACACACACATACAGTATCTCTGTCTCTCTCACCACACACACACATATTTGTATGTATGTTACAGATTGCATATAAATATATAAGTGATACACAGTGGGAACCTCATGAGTGGTGTAGAAAGCACATACAAATACATAAGTAATAGACAGTGGAAACCTCATTAGCGGGATAGATAGCATGCATATAGAAATACCTTATTTATCACATAAGATCCCCTATACATATGTAATTTATGCAACAGGCTAGGACCTTAAGGGAGAGACATTTGTTTTGCTTTATTAGGCATAAAATTATTTTTATAAGTCTGTTATTTTTTGAACTAGTGTTACTGTGCTTTCCAGCATCCTGATTGCTGTAACCACTGCCATGAAAGTGAAGTCAGGATGACAAGCTGACACTGAATGGAGTAGTTTGTTAGTGCCGCAGAACTTCAGCAGAAATTACAAACCACCGCCGCAGAAGTTCTGTGGCAAATGGTAGTCTTGCCACAGAACTTGGTCCCACTGTGCTGCAGAAAAGTAGGGGCCCTGACCATAATCCCCCCGTAAGCAGCATAACAAGGTGACAGTTGGGGGCCCCATCTGGCTGTTAGCTATGCAACTGCCTGATTTCTGGAAGGGAAAGGTTGTTAGTGACTTGCTAAAACTATGAGTGCTTGCCTAAGATATAGCAAGATTTTTTTTATGATGCAATAATGGCAAAATAGAGCCTCAGCAATTGCATAAGACCAGTTCTATTAGGGGACTGTATGAAATATTTGCTTGCACCCTGATCAGTGAGCTAACTTGGCTAGTCACTCCAGAAAAAAAGAACAATGACAGGGGCAGCAGAGGATTAGACCTCCATCTCCAATGATGACAATTGCAATCTAGCAGTCTAGGAGGCTGGTTGTCAGTTATAAGTTTCCTGATTTTTATTATGTCATAATAAAGCTTTTGGACTGTTATACTTGGTATTGCTGTTTGCTGGTTTGTCGCAATTTACCAAATTAATCCTTACAAAATGACACCCCAGATCCAGGGCATGATTGTTGATGGGGCAAGAAATAACCAAGTTATAGGTTGTTGTACTAAAATTTAAAGTGATCACATAGGAAAAATATTTTTTTGTCTCCAGATAACTCTGGGTAAAAAGCCAGCAGCCAAGGGGGAGGGACATGTTATGACCACCTCTAATGATAAGGTGGTCCAATTAGGTGATTTTTTTATTTCTGTAATGAGAACAGGAGGCATATTACAGACAGCAGAGAACTTGTAGAGTCCCTGAACAATTTTTTTGATGGCATCTACCATAAGAGAAACTGCTCATTAGGGCGGTACAATGACATCTCTGATGTCAGTGAGCTTGAGATTGAGAGCACAAATATTGAGACAAGGTTCAAAAATCTAGATCCCAATAAGTCTGATGGACCTGATGGCCTGCATCCTAGGATCTTAAAAGAAATAGCAGCGCAGATTGTGGAACCTCTGGCCAGAATATTTTAGCAATCTCTGAATGAGGGCAGGTCATAGGTGACTGGAGGCTAGCAAATGTCACACCATTACATAAAAAGGGTGATTGGTCTGTTCACAGCAACTATAGGCTGATCAGTTTGAACTCTGTTGTAGATAAGATATTGGAGGCTGTTATTACAGAGTACCTGGAACAATTCCTTATAAACACAGATCAGGTAAACCCAACACAGCATGGGTTTTGTAAGGGCAGGTCATGTATGACCAACCTGATTCATTTTTTTAACCTGCCAGTGTAGCTTTGGATCATAACATCCCAGTGGATATAGTATACTACATAGTGATTTTGCCAAAGCATTTGATTCTGTGCCACACCCAGAGCTAATGGATTCTGTCCGAGTTGGGAATTAATGGATTATTGCTGAACTAGATCAGCTCCTGGTTAGGACAGAGGCAACAGAGAGTTATCCTTAAATGTCATTATTCCAACTGGGCTGATGTCACTAGCGGGGTTCCCCAGGGATCGGTTTTGGGGCTGATACTATTTAATATTTTTATATTATCCATGATATGCTCAACTAATGCTTGGTTGAAAAAATTTGCAGATGATGACAGGTTGAGGGAGCATGATTGGTCACACTGTGTACAGCAAAGTCAAGGGGGCAATGCAATGGGGGGTAAGGGGAAGATGAAGTTACTTGGGAGTGTTGTGGGTTGTGGGGGAGTCTGATGACTGGACAGGAACTGGTGTCATGAGAGGGAAGGATGGAATTGGATCCAGGGAAAGGGTGGCTGGTACAGGGGAAGGGGGTGTAAGGGAGACAAGGAGAGACAGACTAGTGAACTGCAATAGATGTGGGGCAGCAGTCTGGATGGGCACATTATGGAGATTAAGGGAGTGTCCCATTTGTCATAGACTAGTGGACCTGGGGGCAGAGGTCTGGAGGCTGGAGGGGGATTTAAAGAGAATAAGAGGAGAGTGGGGAAGTGTGGGTGCAGGATGGTCACCCTATTGGAAGCATACAGGAGCAGAGGTAGCAGAGTTATGGGAGAGGACAGGGTCCCAGTGTAGCAGATTGGGGCTGTTTTGGGGTGGTATCAGAAATGATGATTTCAGGGTGGGGGCAAGCTTGAGGAATAGGTTTGGGGCTCTGGTATCAGTGGGAGAGGTTGTTATTGTTCGTAGGGATGAGGCATGTGGGCTTGAGGGTAGGGGGTATGTAGGGGCCTACCATCCAGATGGGAAGGGGTACAGGATTTTGGGAGGGAAAGGTATAAGTGGTAGATGGGGAGAGAGGGTATGGGGGATAAGGTAAGAGCAATAGTGAGGGGATGCTGCCCAGCAAGGGATGGCATAGTATATAATGAGAATAGGGTTGATATTGGTGATGGGAGAGTTTCTAAAGGAGGGGAGGCCATAGGAGCATGCAAGGGGGGTATGGGTGAGGCAAGTAAGTGGGCTGGGTCCAGGTTCTGGTGAACAGGAAGTGGTTGAGTCTCTTGCGGGGGACGAGGATAATGGGAAGGTACAGTCGAACATGGGGATAATTGGGGGGAGTTGTAGTGATAGGGGACTCTATCCTGAAGGGAATCAGAAGGGAAGTGAGTGGTGAGCTGCACAGTCGGATATAAGGGAAAGGGAATATTGTTTAACCAGGAGTAGCACACTAAGCCATAGCTTGTTTTCAGATGTGACCTGGGAGCACAAGGAAGTTAAGTGACTTGCTCAAGATCACACAGTATGCACCTAGGCAGCTGTGGAATTCAAACCCAGGTCTCCAGATCTGCAGCTCAGAGCCTTAACCCACCATGCTAAACTGCCTCCTGAATATGGAATATGAATATAAATATGGAATCCTGGATAGGGGTGAAATCTGTACCTGGCTTGACAGCAGATAGGATGGGATAGGTAATATCTAGGTGTGTTAAGGGGGGAAGAGTGAAACCACATGTGGTGGTGCATGTAGGCACTAACGACCTGGGGGATGCACAGTGGAGTTGGTTAGGGAGAGGTTTGAGAAGCTGGGGAGGATATATATGGAGTTAGGGAGCTCAGTGGCCTTCTCAGAAGTCCTGCCAGTTCCCAGGGTGAGCAGATCAAGGAAAGACAGAATAGTGGAGTTCAATTCCTGGTTGGGTGGGTGGTGTCATTCTCATAGGTATGAGCTGATGGGAGATTGGGGGAACACATGGGATAACAATGCCTTGTATGCAAAAGATAGGCTACACTTAAGTTGGGAAGGACAGGGAATTTTGAAGTGTAATCTGGGGAATACTTAGCATCAAAGGGTTGTTATACTAAGGGGGGGGGGAAGCGAGTGTGCATCTAGTTTTCAGAGTTGCCAGGATGGGAAGCCAAATGAGCTGACCTCCCACAACAGTAGCGTTTGTTACTGGGGTGACCTGCCAGGGATGGGTCAGGTTAAGGAGGCTACTGGTGAAGAGAGGAGTAGAAAGGGGTGGAGTGTGGTTTCCCTGAATGTGAGGATCTTGGATAACAAAACTGCTGAGCTCCAGACTCTCTTAGCTGTAGGGATGGTGGACATTGCGGCCATCATGAAAGCCTGGGCCACTCATCACCATAACTGGGATCTGGTGATTCCAGAGTATAGAATTTATAGGAAGGACAGGGTTGTGGGGAGGGGGGGTGGTATTTTATGTAAGGGAAGGGATTAGATGCACTAGAGATGAGGGGAGGAAGGGAGGATGGAGGCATTATGGATGTAGTTTTTGGACTCTAGAGGTAGAAAACTGAGGCTGGGAGTGGTGTATAGACCACCAGCTCAGTCAGAAGAGTTGGAGAGGGAGCTGGAAGATCAAATTCTGAGGGTATGTAAGAAGGGGACTGTAGTGATAGTGGGGGACTTCAATCTGCCTGGGGTGGCTTCGAGTACCCCAGCCACCTCTAATGCCAGGGAGCAAGTATTGCTAGGTGCATTTCAGGATAGTCTTCTGGAACAATTGGTTAGCATTCCAACTCAGCTAGATAATATTCTCAATTTGGTGCTTTTGAATGGGGAGGTGGTGAGAGAACTAAGGGTGGAGGACCCACTAGCTGGGAGTGACCACCAATTGGTGTGGTTTATGCTTAGCTTGAGCAGGGAGTCTGTAGAATCAGTGACAAAGGTAGTGGATTTGAGTGGACTTTGGGAAGATGTGGGAAAGCCTCATAAAGCACCTAAAGGGATAAGACTGAGGATGGATGCACAACAGAAATGGGATATCATTAAACTTGGTCTGAAGGAAACTACTGGGGCTTACACCAGGACTCTGAGAAAGAAGAGTGGAGCTAAAAAAAATGTTGGATGAGCAGGAGAGTATTGGAGGGAGTGAGGGCAAAGAAAGCAGCATTTCAGGAATTCAAGAGGACCAATAGGGGGAGGACAGGGATGAGTATGTGAGGAGATCCAGGGAGGCAACCAAACTAGTACGAGAGGCCAAGGCCTCCAGGGAGTTAAGGTTGGCACAGGGCATCAAAAGGTGGAAGAAGTACTTTTTTAGATATGTGAGAGAAAAAGGGAGCTGTAGGGATCAAATAGTGTGGATCAGGTGGGGAGAGGGGTGGGTGGAAAGGGTGCAGAGCAAGAGGAAGCATTGAATGTATACTTCTGCTCTGTGTTCACCCAGGAAAAGGATGGTCCACTACCTCAGTGGACTGGGAGGGTGGGGAAAGGATGACAGATGGGGAGATTGTGGAGATCAGAGTATAGAGGGTCTGAAGGCATTAAGAGTAGACATGGCACCAGATCCTGATGGCATTCACTATAAGGTGCTGAGAGAAATGGTGGATGTGTTGGCCAGACCACTGATGTACTGTACCTGTTCAAAACCTCCCTGGACACAGGGTGCATGCCACAGGACTGGAGGATGGCTCATGTGGTGTCTATTCACAAAGGTGGCCCAAGGGATGAGTCAGAAAACTACAGACCTGTTAGTCTTACTTCCATAGTGAGTAAACCTATGACAGTGATCCTAAAGGAGAGATTGGTGTCTTTTCTTGAGGTTAATGGTCTCCAGGATGAGCAGCATCGTGGGTTCATCTCAGGGAGATCTTGCCAGACCAGCCTACTAGAGTACTACAACTGGGTAGCAAGAGAGCTGGATAGAGGCCATGTAGTGGATCTCCTGTATTTGGACATCAGCAAGGCCTTTGATTCAGTGCCTCATGGGCAGCTGGAAGGGAAATTGAGATCTGTGCGGATGGGGGTGAAGATGACTAATTTGTGAACTGGTTGAAGGGAAGGCAGTGATAGGTGGTGGGGGAAGGGGAGCTCTCATCCCCTAGGCCTCTGACCATTGGTGTGCTGCAGGGCTCTGTGCTAGGTCCAGTATTGTTTGGTTTGTTCATATCAGATATCTCACATGGGGTTAAGAGCAGGATCAGTCTGTCTGCAGATGATAAGAAGATGGGAGCTATAGTGGATGATGTTGAGGGGTGGAAAGAGCTACAGGGACACAACCAAATTGGAGGAGTGGTCAGCAAAGTGGCTACTGAGTTTCAATTTGAGGAAGGGTAAAGTAATGCACTTCAGGGTGAAAAACCTGAGGAGGGAATACTGGTTGGGTGGGGTGAGACCGGGGATCACTGAGGAAGAGAAAGATCTGGGGGTGATGATAACTGAGAGCATTAACAACTCTGCCCAGTGCAGAAAGGCTGCAGCCAAGGCTAGCAAGACACTGGGGTGTATTGCATGGGGAATCTCATCCAGACATGAGGATGTGATCCTGCTCCTCTACAGATCTTTAGTCAAGTTACACTTGGAATACTGTGTACAGTACTGGCGAATGCATCTGAAGAAGGATATCAGGCTGCTGGGTGGTACAGTGTAGGGTGACAAAAATGATACAGTAGATGGAAGACAAACCCTATGAGGACATTATTGAAGCATCTGAGCATGTACACTCTGGAGGAGAAGAGGGAGAGAGGGGATTTGATTGAAACATTCACGTATCTGAAGGGGTTTAACAAAACTGACACAGTTGGATTGTTTAGGCTGAAGAAGGGAAGAGACACAGGAGGTCACAGGCTAAGGCTGGAGGGGCAGATTTAGGAGAGAGATGAGGAGGCATTATTTCACAGAAATGGTGGTGCTGAAATAGAATACTCTACCAGAGGAAGTGGTATTATGTAGGATGGTGGGTACTTTCAAAAGGGCATGGGACACAGCATGGGGGGGGTCTGAGTAAGTAGTAATGAGAAATTGCCAGAGGGGAGAGAAGGGGAGGGGGTGGGGCAGATATGACCTAGGGGGTACTAGCTGCACACTTGAGCAGACTAGATAGACCATTTGCCCTGTTTCTGCTGGCATATTCATATGTATGTACAGTATATATGTAAAATAGGGGCCATTATTGGCAACACCAGTGATGCTGTATCCTTTCAGGAGGTACTAAATAATATATCAGCATGGGCCATGAAAAAGACGTTGAAATTCAATAAGGATAAATGTAGGGTGATGCATCTAGGTGTCAGAAACCAAGGGACCAAATACTATCTTGATGGTACAGAACTAAAAGTGGCAGTGACAGAAAATGACCTCAGAGTACTCGTCTCCCGTGATCTCAAGTTCCCTAACCAGTATAGGGAAGTTGCAGTAAGGGCCAGTAGGATTCTGGGTTGTATTGTTAGAACCATTAGGAGTTGTGAGAGGGAGGTGTTCATGCCCCTATACCGCAGCCTGGTCAGGCCACACATGGAGTACTGTGTGTAGTTTTGGGCACCGTATGCACAGTACCAATTAGAAGGACTGGAAGAGGTGCAGAGGAGGGCCATGAAAATGGTGGCCAATGTTATAGATCATTATGCTATGAGGACAGATTAAGGGAACTGGATATGTTTTCCCTTAGATATAGAAGATTAAGAGGTGACATGTGCCTTGTCTATAGGGCCTGTGAAAATAATGATCTATAGGAATCCAAGAACTTGGGCAAGGATACGTGATAGGAACTTCAGAGAACATAAAAGACAGTTGAAGAGGATGTACTGTAAAAAGTCAAGGGGCCACTGGTTTAACCAGAGGATTGTTTCTGAGTGGAATAGCTTACCAGCCACTGTGGTATATATTGATATCATGTCAAATGTTAAAACCACATTAGACAGTCATATGAAAAATAAGGGGAGAACAGGATTTTAATGTTTAGGCAAGTCTACATGGCATGAGCTTCTTGACTTGTAAATTCCTATGATTCCTATGATTGTGACAAAATGAGCAGGACGTGAGCAGATGTTAACATAAGCTGAGGTAGGAAATTATGAATTAGGAGGATTATGTGTTGTAGAAGATAAATATACTGAGTGGCTCATTAAGAAGAAAAATATAACTTTATTAAAGGGGCAGTCATGGCAGGACTCTATACCTCCTGTGTGGCATATGATGACCAATTTAAGGTGTTGCAATGACAAAATCTTAAAATCAGAAGTACAAACATCTACAGAACAAAAGACATGGGGCTTGATTCTCAAAAGTTGGTGCAAGTTGTGCCAAAGGTGGCTTGCACCAACTGCTGGTGTGCCAGGGACCCTGTCTCTGATTCTTAGTTGGGTAGGGTCATGGCGGCAAATTTCCATGGCTTGAAGCAAATGTAGCCATGCGCCAAACTGAGGGCACATCTGGACAGGATGCCACAAACTGTGGGCGGCTGTGCTGCAATGTAACAAAGCATTCCCTGGTGGTCTAGCAGACCTCCCCCACCCTGATCTGCCCGATCAATGATACATTCATTCCCTGGTGGTCTAGCGAACCACCCAAGCCCCAGTCCCCTATTATGAAATGTAATGATGTACCTGGTGGTCTAGCACACCGCACCAGCCCCGATCCCCCATTATAAAAAGTAAAACTTCCTTGGTGGTCTAGTGGACCCCCGCCCTTCCCCCCAGCAGGCAGTGCCCCAACACCCCACTCCCCAGCTCAAAACCAAGCCATCAGCTGGCACAGTCCACCACTCACCACCATGGCCAGCCACCATCTGAGCTCTCAATGTGCACATATTGTATACCGTACGCACTCAGTGATTGACAGTCCACTGATCTGTCAGTCAATGAGCACATACTGAGTACAGTATGTGCTCATTAAAAGCTCAGTCCATGGCTGGCCATTAAGGTGAGCGGTGGTCTGTGCCAGTCGCTGGCTCAATTTTGGGATGAGGGAGCAGGGTGGTGGGGCACTGCCTGCCAATTGGGGTTCCACTAGACCACCAGGGAAGCTTTAATATTACATAATAGGTGATTGGAGCTTGGGTGGGTCTGCTAGACCACCTGGAATGTTTTACTTTTTCATAACGGGGAATCGGGGCTGGGGCAGTCAACAAGACCATCAGGGACATCAATATATTTCATAACGGGGGATCAGGGCTGGAATGGTCAGCAAGACCACCAGGGACATATTTAAGTTTAATAATTTGGGATTGGGGCTAGGGCAGTCTGCTAGACCACCAGGGACATCTTTACTTTCATAACAGGAGATTGGGGCTTGGAGGGGTCCACTAGTCCACCAGGGAATGAATGTATTATTGATCAGGCAGATTGGAGGTATCTGCCAGAACACCTGAGATTTTTCAAATTAGAAGGAGGAGGAACATGAGAGGGTATGGACTGAGATTGGAGGGGGGAGGATTCAAGAGGGAGATGAGGAGACATTTTTTCAAGGAACGAGTGGTGGACAAATGGAACACCATACCAGACGAGATAGTGTCCTGTAAGATGGTGGGCAGTTTCAAGAGGGATTGGGACAGGATAAGGGGAAGGTATACTGGGAAGGGGGGCAGGAGGGGCCAGTTGCACACTCGAGCAGACTCAGTAGACCATGAGGCCTGTTTCTGCTGGCAATTTTGCATATTTGTATTTTCATATTCTACTTTATAATGGGGACTCAGGGCTTGAGGCAGGCACTAGATCTCCAGGGATTTATTTCAATAAAAGCGGGATTGAGGCTGGGAAGGGGTGGGGCATGGCACATTGCTGTGAATTGTTCAGCTTTCCCAGAGGGCAACTTTCTAAGTACCCTTAGACCAGCCATGGCTGGTCTAAAATTACTTAGACATTTGCCCTCTTGGAGATTTTTGAGAATCCCGATTTAGGGAATTTGGCAGCCTTTGTCTGCTGCAAGCCTCTATCATCATGCCACAGCCCATTTTGTGCCACGTGGATGGTGCAATCCCCGTTTAGTGCATGCAGCCTGTGGTTGACTCAGGCTTTGTTTGAGAATAGCTCCTGCTGCATCTTTTGGCACCACAGACACTTTGCACCATTTCTTGTGGCACAAGCCCCTTGTGCCATGCTGGAAGCTTTGAGTATCGGGCCCAGGGACTCCACTTGACCACACACAGTGCAGGGGAGAACAAGTAAGACTTAGGAAACAGATTTTTTTCCTTAAAGGACGGGTTGCAGTGGTAAATTCTACATGGGTTTCCCCCTGCCCTGGAGTACAGGTACAGGATACAAAGGTCTGATTGGGATCAAGGGGAGGATATACACTAGTATATTAATTCAGAATGTCAGTAAATATAGATTTTTGCCTGCTTAGTCATGAATAATAAATTGATCATTTGGAAACCTTGCTGAGTAATAATAATCAGAAACTCCTAGAAAGAGATGGAAAATTAGGGACCTAAAGGAAAGGCATGTCCAAGATGGCGGGCTTAATGAGTATCAGTGAGCAGCTCTACATCTAAAGGGCAGATACATACTGATAGACAAAAGAAAGGCATCTAGAATTGTAGCACAACTCTGCTATATCCCCTTTCTTATCTTTTTTTATATTGCACAGGGTGTGAAAGGCTTAAAATTTGCAGCCTGACATCGCTTTTCAGGTTAACCCTCACCTGATCCAAAAATGCCACAATGGATTGCTTAATGTTTTGTCTCCTCTTATTATCCAGCTGATGATGTCTAAGAAGATCTGGTGTTTTTGGAGACGGAGATAGAAAGCCAGTTGTAATGCTGTGCCTCACAAAGAGAAAAGCCGCTCACTCACTGAATACTACAACATCTCTGGAACAAGTAAGGGATTCCTCTACTCTTTACAAGCTGAACACCATAAAAGAATTAGGAGCACTTGTACCAGTGAGCAAAAGACTTGCAAACTGTAATACAGGGGATAAAGAATACCACCATCAGAAGCTGCTGCCTGGTGGTGTTTCTCATGGCATGATACATGCATTTGCTTCCCCCTCCGCCTCCAGTAAGATAGGTGCAGGTACAAAGAAGGATACTGAATCTGCCCCAGAGATATTACCAAATGCAGTGAATAAGCCTCTGGCTAGTGAAAATTCCACAACAATGAATATAGGACATCTTTCCCCCCAGAAAGAAAAGCAGCTGCATATTAAAACAACAGGTACAGGGTGTATAGCTGCAACAAATTTAAAAGGGGATCCACAGCTAAAAGAAGTGGCTAACATTCAGCTGAGGGAATCTAAACTTGAAAATCCACCAGCTCAAAATGATCTGGTCATGGGCCAAGACATAGCGTGCTCACAAAGTAAACCAGTGAAAAAGGCTACACAAAAAGCATGTCCAGAAATGGAAGGTATACAGAAACTTGCGGGCACAAGACTCTGTGATTAAACCAAGGAACTTGCACAATGAATCTACAGAATTGATAGAAGATACAACTTCACAAGAAATCTCTGCTGGTGAGCTTGGACCAACTCCTGCCTTTAAACCCCCGGTCAGAATGAAAAGAGGTGGAAGGTGCAAACATAGTCTATTAAATGGCAAAATCTCTCTATGAGCATAACTACTTGCAGAGCCTTAAAGATATTCCAAATGTTGATGCAACTAGACATACCCCAAATCTATTGAGTCAACAATCAGCCCAGGAAGCTATGTTTGCAGAACTCAGATAAGGATTTCAAAACTTGAGTATCTCTCTTGATAGCTCTATAGCAACTTTGGATTCAAAAATGGATTCCCTAACTAAAAGGGTAGCAGAGCTAGAAACTAGATTGAGTACAACTGAGGATCACATCACACCACTCCAGCATATGGTAAAGCAGCATCAGAATGAATTATTGGGTCTACAACAGAAGATAGAAGATCTAGAATCCAGATCCAGAAGGGGAAACATCAAAATTGGAAACCTGCCAGAGGGTAGTGAAGGAACAAACCCTACCCAATATTTCAAAGAACTATTGACCGAAGCCCTAGGAAAGAAGTAGCTGGAAGAAAAGATCCAGATTGATAGTGCCCATAGTGCCTTTTCCACTCGCGGGGATCTTCCTAGGTTTGTGTATGTGAAACCACATCACGTTCAAATCAAAGAGCAGCTGCTCAAGAAAACTAGAATTAATAAAGGCTTACACATAAGACGTCTACATCTACATGTTTTCCCAGATCTAATTCCCTCCTTGCATACCAAAAGAAAAGGCTTTGACAATATCAGATCAATACTTCAAGAAAAAGAAATCCCCCACACTTTGTTACACCCTGCCTGGCTAAGAGTCCACATAAATGTCAGGCAGCAGGTTTTTAATACCCCTCAAGAAGTGGATCACTACTTTAAATCCTATTTCTTCCACATAGAAGGTCACAGAGCAGACTCTGGGGGCCCACTCCCCACTACCATCCCATCAACAACCTCATAAGAAGTGAAAATATAAATGGATGGAGAGGGGATAAATAAGTAAATAAAGGGTTTACATAGTAGAACAAGCATAGCCATGACTAATCAGCTGATCTGATAAGGCCTCAAAAAGAAGGGAAAGGAAATCCCATATATAAATTAAAGGGGAAAAAATATTTTTCTTTTGAAAGGGAAAGCAGAAAAATAGGGCATAGCAGTAATACCTTTTAGTCTAATAACTACAGGTGGAGTATCTTTAGGTCTGTTGGCTCTGTAAGGATGCTTGCTCACAATGGGGATATGCTCAGGACACTGACTGTCATTGCAGACTGTCTTGGGAGTCGTGAGACTCATCAAGGAGAATGAGTCAGGGGTACAGGGTCAAAATAGTTTTAGAATAAGGCTGGGGGGTAAGACTAGGGTTAGGATAACTAAAATACACTCATAAATCTTGGTGTAGGATCCTTACTGCAGGGAAATACACAGATCTTGACTTGGGCAATTGTTGAATTATATGCATAGTGGTTTAAAACAAAAGGAAAAATGACAGTAACATTTAAATGTCTAATTTGGAACATTAAAGGGTCCAGAGACAGACTCAAGACTAAAAAGATTATACAATATGATAACTGGATACAGGCAAACTGTCTGTTACTGCAACAATCAAGATTTCAGATATACGTGTAACCTTTTTAAAGGACATGGTGTTCACTCCAAGTTCACTAACAACTCCAGAGGGGTTACCATTATAATAAACAAAAAAAATTCTACATGTTGATATTATACATAGATGTACAGACAGAAATGGGTGATATGCTATGGTTACATTGCAAACAGACAAAGTGGTATTTACTGTTAGCAATGTGTATGTTCCAAATGAAGAAGATACTGAGTTTTTTTGTGAATTTCTTTATTACATTGACTAAGGCCCTGTCCACACTACACCAGAAAAAAATCCCTCTGTAACATTACAGAACGTCCAAACCGTTACCGTAACAGTTTGCATTTACACTGGTATCATCACAGAAAGCGTTTTCAAAACTGTTGTTGAAAACTGAGATTTTGGGCCTCTCTACACTATATAAGTAAAATCCTGTAATGTTTTCAGTGGTAGGTTGGATGCACTGTAACATTTTGGCCCTGTCTACTCTGCACTGAAAATCTGTAATGGTTTGAAACCGGTACAGACTGGAAATCTTACAGTGCATCCACACTACCACTGAAAACATTTTGAAAACATTACAGGATTTTACTTGGGTAGTGTGGACAGGGTTAAACAGAGCTTTGAAACCATTACAGAGACCATTGTTGAAACCACCTCACAACAGGTTTCTATAATGGTTACGAAAACACTTTCTGTAATGTTACCAGTGTAAACGCAAACCGTTATGGTAACTGTTTGGACCCTCTGTAACGTTACAGAGGGGATTTCCATGGTAGTATAGGCATCGCCTTTCAGTCTGTAATGGTTTCAGAATGTTACAGATTTTCAGTGCAGTGTGGACAGGGCCTAATCTACCCAAACCCTACTGTGGTAAACTCATACTGGAGGAGAGGGGGTTTCCCTGAGTAAGATAGTCAGGGTACAGCTGCAGCTGATTTGGCTGATAAGCTGCAGCTGCACAGACAGGAGAGCTTTAAAAACAGGAAGGAAAAGCCAGCAGGCAGTAGCTGCAGGGGTAGAGGGCTGACAAGCTGCTTGGATGTGTTCCAGAACAGGAGTCCCTTAAGCAACCCTCAGGAGATTGGTCTCCTGAATTAGGCCAAAAGGAAAAAAGTCATTTCCGTTTTGAGTTTTCCATTTTACTGTTTGTGTTCTTCCAGAAGGTCTAGCCTTCAGGAAAAAGGGGGTTTCTAGTTAGGGTCAGGGATGGTTTAGTAAGCGCTCCCACCCAGAGCTTGGTCTCTTTAATTCTGTGTTTGTTTCATTTTCCCTGGTGGGGCTTAAAAAGGAAAAGGGCAGAAGCCCAAAGTTCTGTGTCACCAACCATATTAAGAAAATAAAAATATACCTGGTTGGTTTGATGCTAACAAACTGGTCTTCCTGAGACTCCTTAACCACAGCAAAGCTGATCCTGAATCCCGTGGTGAGGTTGTGCCTTGTCACACCTACATTATAGGAGGTGACTTTAATTTAACATTAGGTGCTCAAGATCAGTCTGAAAACCTACAAGAAACAAAAACAGCAGTAAAAAGCATTAAAGGTTTTATGGAAGATTTAAAACTAGTAGATTTTTTAGTTGTAAATACCCAACATGGAAAAAATATTCTTTTTTTCTTGCAGGTACATGAAAAACATCCTCCAGAATGGACCTCTTCTTAATTTCTGAAGAACTTCAGTACAATATACAATTAACAAAATAAAATATGGTGCTATTAAGATATCAGATCATGCCCTGGTATTTGTTACAAAAACACTGCAAATCGACAGCAAGAATAATTCCATCCTCTGGAAATTCAATAATACCTTACTGCAAAATAGACAATTCAACACAAAATTGAGAACTACAATCAGAGGTTTCCTAGAACTTAATAAAACCCTGGACATATCAACTATAACCTTATAGCAAACTCTAAAAGCATTTACTCAAGGATGGATAATCTCGTATTCATCCCATAAAAAAATGTCAAGAACTACTAAATAACTTAGAACATGAACTCTTAGTAGTGGAAGAAGAATTCAGCAGTTCAGACACAGATTCAGACTTTTTGAAAACTATACAAATTAGAGAAGAATATAATAGGGTAATAAGCCATAAGGCTGAAAAAGCCCTAGAAAGCGTAAAATCCAGGTACTATTTCTTCTCAGATAAACCAGGTAGATTATTAGCGTACCAAATCCAATGTGAATATAACAAGAATGCTATAAATAGTATCACTACAGATAAAGGGGAAATTACAAATTCATGCTTATCTACAAACTAAACTTTCCGAGAATATTATAATTGCCTATATTCTCCAGACGTTGACTGTACTCAATCAGATATTAATATGTATTTGGATTCACTCCCAAAAAGAAAGCATTGAACAACACTGATAATGACTCATTTAACTACCCACTAAACCTTCAGGAAATAAGTACAATATCACAGCTCAAACGTGGCAAATCTCCAGGTACAGATGACTATACAGCAGAATTCTATAAAAATTTCAGTGATATCCTGGTACCATTATTATTAGATCTATACAATGACATAGAAAATAGAGAATATTTACCTCAAACTATGACAGAAGCTGTAATTACTGTTATATTAAAAAAGATAAAGACCCCTCACAATGCGGCTAATACAGGCTGATTTCTTTACTAAACATCGACTATAAAATCATTACAAAAATTCTTGCAAATAGACTGGCTACACAAATACACACCATAATTCATCCAAATCAAACTGGTTTTATTCCAGTTCACTGCCTCTCTTCCAATATTATTTAGTTGTAGCTAAAGGGATTGAGGAAGGGGCAGGAGGACTGTTGGCAACATCTGTATTTTTTAGAAACATAGAACATAGAATTTGACAGCAGATAAGGACTGCATGGCCCACCTAGTCTGCCCATTTGCCCACCTAACAGATAAGTTGCAGATTCTAGTTAACCAACAGCCTACTTCCTTCTACCCCCCACTAGAATTGCCTTATGTCTGTCCCATGCATTCTTGAATTCCCCCTCTGTTTTTGACTCTACGACCTCCTCAGAAAGGTTGTTCCATGCATCTACAACCCTCTCTGTGAAGAAATACTTCCTCGCATTACTTCTGAGCTGTCCCCTTCTATCTTCAAATTGTGCCCCCTTGTTCTTGCACATCTCTCTTTCTGAAAGATGCTACCCTCTTGGACTTTTAATAGACCTTTGCTGAGCAGTAGCTAAAATGTTGCCTTTTTCTAAAGTAGTATTTGCAGCAGTGGAGCCTCTCTTTATTTTACTTTGCTCCTTCCCAGTTGTTTGTGTATCCATGTCAGAAGGCTTAGTGGAAACTGGAATTGAAGGTTCAATCTTTTTAGGCTTAATCTGAGGGGAGGTAGACTTTTTATTAGCATCCTTACATTTTCTAGATATTTTCCTGTTAGGTTTGGGCTTAGATTTAATCTTAGGTTTTTCTTGGGAAACAGCACTTTTCTTCCCTTTAGAAACAGGGGAATCAGAGAGTATTACAGTAGAGAAATAAAGATTCATGGGTTTGTTATTCCCTTGCATTTCTTTAGCCAGCTTGTCCAATCTCTGGTCTAATCTAGAGAAGTACTCAGATAATAGCAAGGATAGGACCTCTATACAATGTTTAATTTCCCTATAGGCTTCTAAGAGGACTATGTTTAATGTAACAGGATGTGCTAGGGCCTTAATGGTGTACTTAGAGATGGTATGTGGGCATTGTGCTAAGAATTCAGGGTCTAGTTCAATTGTATCCACTTCCATATCACATTTATCAAATACCTCATTAGGAGATTCTGCTAAGATGTCTGAGTCCACTAAATGAGAAGATGTGGTGTTCAGACCATTAGTAATATACAGGGGGCTAAAAAAATCCATTCTTGAGGGATAAAATGAGATATCAGCTCCCTTAGAATCTAACTCTCTGGAATTCCTGAGGGGGGTCATTGGGCAACTAGGGGCAAACATCTTCCACTCTTCTGTGCAAGAGGTAGCTCTTGAAGTATTCACCTGAAAGTCTAGAGACTGGTTAGTTATACATACAAAATAATCAGTTATTTTAGCTTGGTTAGTCTTGTCAGCTTTTGCTGGCAATTTTGCAGAAAAAGCTGGAGATGCCAGTAATTGCTTGCTTGATGGCTGTAGTAAATCCTCTTTAGCCTATATTCTACAACCTCACAGCCCTTGTGAAATTGATTTGTTGGGTTCAATAAGCACTCATCCTGAGCAGGGGAACAGAAACTTGAGTTTAGGAGGGAAAACAGATATATTGTTTGAGTAATGAGAAGCTTCCATTTTATCAATAGAAATTTCCTCATATATATATATATATATATATATATATATATATATACATACATATATATATATATATATATATATATATATATATATATATAGCACTAATTGAACAACTTTATCTGTATGGTTGGAAATGGGGGTGGAGGAAGTAATGACATGGTCCTGGGAAAAGACACAGCCATTCCTTTGTTTCTTAGGTTTTCTGTAGGTCCTAATAGGCCTGTTTACATTGTTTCCCTCCTTTAAAGTGCTACACTTATCTCCATTCAATTCCTTGCCATTTCTAGTATACATGATTACTGAAACAATAGAGCAAAGCTGTACATTATACAAGTCAATGAACCAAAAAAGTTCAAAAATTCAAAACAGAACAATTCAGTTCGCTTAAACCAGATGTTTCATCATATGAAGAGAACTCTAAAGTGCTCTAAAATACCTGAGTGAACCAACTATACATCATATACAGTATAAAAAGATAAAATTCATAATAAAAAATAGCACTGCTTGCAATAAATGCACTAAATTCCAATAATTCACTTATTTCACTTGTTTTATTTCACTCATTTCATTAAATAAGCATCTATGCAACTATGCAGTTGCTATGTAGTATTCCAAAATATTCTAAGATTTCTCTAGGACAGTTAGAAGCACTAAAATTCATTAAAACTATCACTTTAGAAGGTGTTTTTAATATATAAATGGATATATTCATATAAGTTGGATCTCAGCTTGGTCTTCTTGTAAGTGAGTTTAGAAGTTAACAGTAAAAACAGGCTGTTCTACCTTGTGTGGAGCAAATTGCACTCGCTGGTAACTCAAAAGAAACTTTTTTGCAGGGATTTTAGAAGGATCTACAAATGTCTGCAAAACATTTTGAGCATGTGTGATGAAAAATCAGTAGAACCATACTCAATAAAATTAACAAAACTTAGCAATTCAATGTCTTGGAAGCTCTGTTAAAGGGAGACTAGACTTTAAAATTTCTGGGTGCTTTAAAAGTCAATCAGTTTGGCTGTGGCTTTTCCCAGCTCTTTCAGTAGTTCAGCAGATTTCAACCCTTTCAGCGAGGGTCTACCTATTATATACAGTCCAAAATTCAACAGTACAGACATTTTATCCTGTTTTTATGCTTGTGTTGTACAACAAGCTGTAACTGAGGGGATAATGCAATGAAGTCAAAAACTTTGCATTAGCAGCCCCTTAGTCCCGTCGGTGACTTGCTTAGACTGCTGTAGCTAAACTGCTGTTTCCCCTGGAAAATACAAAAAGTACTTTAAAATATGTTGCACTCAGCCTCCCTAGTCTCCCCAGTTCTGCAACACTGTGGTGTACTTGCTCTGTTAGGTCGCCTCTGCCTCAACTTCAGCCTATTCCTCATGCGTCTTGGTGTTCAGAGTTCTGGCTTTCTGATGGTCAGATTGGGCCTGCTATCGGTCCTTGGATCAATGGGTCCTCTGCGTTGCATATCCACTGATGCTTCAGCACTTGAAGCACTCAGGATGGCTTCTTATTCTTCAGTACTTTTGGACACTATGACTCCAGCTGCTCATCCAATTACCACTATGTTGCTGGTATCTCCAGTATCTGAAATAAAACAAAAGGAGAGAGGACTTGGGGTCATGCTATTGCCCACACATCATGTAATAGCTCTTGAGAGTTGCTACTGATCAGGTAACAATGGCATACCTGTTGTAAATCTTGTATCAAGTGTATAGCAACCTCAGCTCAGCCGGCTCCTTCAAGGCCCTCCACAGCACTAGGCTTGCTTCAGTGTTACATCAGCAGATCTCCCAGCATTTCCCTCTCCCTCCAATATTAGGAAGGCTCTAGATGTCATAGATTTCACCAAGGAAGAATAAATTGCTATTCTAGCATTAGACATCCAAAAGGCATTTGATAAAGTTCACTGGCCTTTTCCAAAAGAAGGTTTAAAAAGGATGAATATAGGAACTAGGTTCATGACCTGGATAAACGTGATATATGATAAACTTATAGTGAGCATAAAAACTAATAGAACTTTTTCAGACCCCATCCACCTATATAGGGGAATAAGACAGGGATGCCCTCTTTCTCCCTTGCACTTTGCCATATTTATTGAATATCTGACCATAAGCATAAGAGAAGAGGGATTAATAAAAGGACCTCTAATTAAGGGAGAACAATTTAAAATTACACTATGCACAGATCATCTATTATTTTTTCTATTTGAGCCCAATAACTCAGTTACACCCTTATTCAATACATTACATTCTTTTTGAATGTTATCTGGGTATAAGTTAAACTGGTCAAAAACAGAGTGCCTAGATCGGAATCCAAGAATAAATAATCCGGTATGTAACCAACTTTTAAGAAATATTACAATTAAAAATAAATTAAAATATCTAAGTTTTAACCTATCAATGGATACAGACCAGCTATATCAATGTAACTTTCCTATGTTAATTGACAGAATAAAAATGGATTCAGATAAATGGGTGAATTTACCTTTAACAATGGTTGGTAGAATTAATATATTGAAGATGACTATACTACCCAGGAGTATATTCTTTTTTCAAACTTTAACAATCATATTGAACAAAGAGTTCTTTCTAAAAATTGATTATATATTTAGATACTTTATCTGATGAGCAAAAGACCAAGAGCAACCCTAGAAAAATTGTACCCTCACATATCCCAGGGAGGTCTAGGCCTTCCCAATCTAAGATTATATTACTTAGCAGCCCAACTTAAGCAGATTTGGGGATATTTTCCTTGCCAAGAAAAACAGAGTCTACACCCAGATTGGACATTTATAGAATGCCATTGTACTCCATTTAAATATTTGGCACACACATTATATGTGGACTGTAGTAATAGTAAGCTCTGTAGGAATATGTTATTCTCAACCAGAAATACCTCTAAAGTCTGGAAGGAAGCAAACATGTTATTAGGGTATAAGGTCCCGCTTTCAGTTTACTCCCCTAATTCCACCTTCAGATATTAACTCTGAACTGGGTCACTTTCTATCACTCACATTAGGTTAAGCAAGAAAGGTAATTTTACTATACTGGAGAAATCATAATCCTCCTAATCACAAAGAGTGGCTAAACCTGTTGATAGATAGCTCTAAATTAGAAAGATTTTTTATAGAAAGGAACTAAAAGAAGATATGTTTTAAAAGAGCTGGAACCAGTAATTATATACTTACAAAATAATTTGAGTAATTAAAATCATATAGATATATCAAGTTAAGGAAGAGGTTAGTTACTATGTTCCCGCTCTTGTATGATGATGAAACAGGACGCCATGAACGGCTATACAACTGATGATTGACATATGGAACCTATTTGAATGCAAAAGAGAATAAAACATGGAACCTAAAGTAAAAAATAACAATCTAACACAGTTTATTTCAAGCCTGTCTCATAATCATGAAACTGCAGGGAAATGGCAAGGCAATGTCTTTACAGTATCAATTGACAGGAAACTCAGTTAACCGTTTAATATCTTGGTTTGGTAGCAGTTTGAATTTGGTCAAACCCATCTTGCAATTATAACACTACAGTAACACTACAGTAAAACCTTATAGAGGCAGTTCTACAGGAGAAGTTAGCTATGGTTGGTCTGAGTTAAAATGCAGGTAGCTGCACTGCAGAGATAGCCCATCTTAAGACAGAATTTAACATTTTACTTACGCGTGCAGGGAATTTCAATCTGGATGGTATACTAATGTGAGTGAATGGTATTATATTGTTTATTTGGAGTTATTTGTGGCTTTTCTATTGCTTAGCATATCAGTGTCATTTCATTTGCTAGGGGGTCCCAACTTACAGCATACCTCTAGTTTGTTACCTTACAAAGCCAGTATTTTTTTCTTTTCATACTGTGATGTTTAAGCCCAATACACTCAGAAATAGCTATAGAACTAGCCAAGTTTTATATAATTTGAGCAGAACTGCCCAGTAATCTATGCACCAGATGTCTTTCCTTGGGGGGGAAGTTGCTGAAAGAGGTGCCTCTAAGCTTGTACCAGCTCCCCTAAATGGTAGAGACATCTGTAATGTACTATGACAAACTGACCCTGTTTTCAAACTAAATGGTGACCAAAGAGGGGTTAAATTAAAAAAAAACCTCAGTTCAGGGCAGGAAATATATTGCAATCTATGAAGATAGAGAAAAAACTCTATGTGTAGAGACATTTTACAGAGAACTAGAGTGCATAAATTCTAAAACTAAAAAGTAGCCTTGAATTTCATCATAGAGATTTCCCTGTGTCATTATGCATATGTGATAAATGAAAACTGGCAAGTAGTTAGTGAACAGTGTCACCTGTTGTTATGCAGTGAGAGAGTTAAAAGCAATAATCCCTTTTGTCCTCTCCTGTTATGTTATCTGTCTGTCTCTGTCTCTGTCTGTATGTCTGATTGTGCAATCACATTTTTCTCGTGGTACTGAACATCTAGTCAATCTCAGTTCCACAATTCTGATTTGTTATTTACACTGTTTTGTTTGTTTTGTTTTACAGTGCTTAAAGGAAAAAATGTGTGAATCTTTATGTTAAACTGGGATCCTTTGGTTTGCAAACTGATTTTATTATTGAAATGATTGCAGGAAGCTGTTTCTGTTTATCAGGAAAATAGATACAGTATGTCAGTCTGGAGCACAGGAAACTAACCTTGAGATGCATTTCTACCTCAGTAAGCTTGTTTGCAGAATTGCAAGCAGAAGATCAGCCCTAGGACAAGATGTTTCATTGTTTCATTTGCTTTACCACTTTGATTTTGGGGAAGCAAATAAACCATTTGCACTTTGTACTGACATCTGTGTGTCTTAGTTTCTCTTCTTTCCTCTATGTATTTTTTTTTGAGACAAGATAACAAATGACTAAGGAATCTACTTGGACTATGGAGATCCCCAACAGTACTGAGTCAGGCCAAGGGACTCACTTTACAGGTCAAGTTATGCAGAATTGTTTAGCTCTTTTAGGGGTTAAGCAAAAATATCATATCCTATACATCCTCAGTCATCTGGCCAGGTGAAGAGAGTGAACAGAACTATAAAAACAATGCTAGAAAGTACATAGCAATGAATGGGAAAGACTGTGATCTCAAGCTGCCCCTGGTACTTATAGGAATAAGGGAAACTCCAAACACCTCAACTGGACTTACCCCATTTAAAGTAATGATGGGGAGACAGATGAGGACACTCGCTCATCTCTGGTATGATTGGTTGGAAACAACTACCTGTGATAGACTGGAGCTAGATAAATGTATGCCTGTTTTAAAAGAGCATCTGCAAGCCATTAACAAATGTGTGTCCTCCAATCTGGGTCAGGCACAGAAGGTACAAAACCAGCATTTTGATTCCAAAGCCATCCCTTTAGAGTATCAGTTGGGAGACATGGTCATGATTCTGTACTATTAAACCTCTGACCATGCTTTACATAGATTCTTGAGGGTGCCATTTTCAGTGATGGATGAGTTCTCACCAGCTGTTATAAAGGTCCAAATTACAGACAAAAAGAAGCCAGTGGAAAAGTGGCTGCATGTAAATCAGACCAAACCATTTAAAGGGAACTGACTATTACAGCCTGTACTAATGTATGTGTTTTCTATGAGTATCTTTCTTCTTTTTCAAGGTTTGGAAAAAAAAAACAACCAGCTAATGAACTACAGAGAGGGTAACCAGATTACTGAAGAAATAGGGCATCTTTAGGGTCCAAATGAATCTTCAGGAAAATGCAGCTTTGTTTTCATTGCTTGAAGTGATGGACATTGGACTTTATATTCATTTTTCTACCCCCAAAGATCACAAACTGAGAACACTAATGCAAGGGACTTAAGACAAAAAAACAGGACTGAAAAGCTTGGTTGGTTGGACTGTCTTGCTCTGATCTCAATTGTTTTGCATTGGACTCTTTTACACTGGACATGATGAAGAAACTTTGGTGTTTACTGTTGCAATTTTACTATGGTTAACAGTGGTGGGTAAGATGAAATTGTAGCAAACTTCTCCTATCACTCACCACAGGAGTTGTGCAGTACACTCTTGTGAAGTCATAACTGCAGAAATATTACCATCAAGTGTTTTGAGGATGAAGCTCCCTTTATTTCTTTTACCTGCAGAGAGTGACATCCACTGTATTACATAACTCTAAACATTTCCTCTACAGTTCTGCTGGCCAATGAGTGTATGACTAAACAGTGGTCTGAGAGATTTAAGAATATTGTTAAAGTAGTTGTAGGATAACTGGATTATGAAGCTGGGGCAGTCAAACCTATTTTTATGAACCAGTTGATAAGGGCTGTTATACATTTTCAAACAGAGTTATGTGAGTCCCTGGTCTTGTTGTGCTCCTTGGCATTTATGACAGTTACCAATTAGCCCAGCATGGGGTAGCTATTGACAACTTAAAGCCATTAGCAATATTCATGAAGCTCTTAACACATTAGAATGGCATTTTTAGAATGTCACATTAGGGACAGAAATGCCATTTAATATAACACAGACAAATATATTAGAAGCCCAGCATGATAGTATAGTTCAGTCAGAAGTGCATAGTCTATTTCAAGAAACATTTTCTGATTTAATAAATGGCACAATGCCAATGGAACTAGTAGGGCCTGACTTTGTACAACAATTGGTATACAACACTGAATCAGACATTGCTCATTCCCTAGATTTAGACACCATGGGGCTCAATTTTCAAAGATCCTATAGACTGCTGCAATTTGGGGTGATCAAGGGCTGTGGCAAATTCCAGGTGTGACAGGAACCCTGCTCCCAGTTCTGTAACATCAGGGTCCCTGCGCAAAAAAACCTGGGAGTTGCCACACCTGCAGACTAGTGCCAAACAAGTGGTGCACCTGAGGAATTGCTGGGTGAAACAATGCTTGCCAGGAAAGGTCTGGGGGAAGAAGGGGCACAGGGGTGCCCTAGCACTGTGGCTGCTCACAGTTTGGGAAGCCAGGTGTTTCATTTAGCTATTTGCATGAAAATACAGCATTGCAGATAATGCTTTGTACTGCAACAGTGGAGGACTTTTATGTGTGTCTATGAGGTGTATGGTACATCATGTTTAATATTGTCCCCAAAGTGTCACTATTAGTCTATGAAAGTTACCAGATAGTTAATATCTTATAGTATATTTAATTTAAATTTCATTTCATTTTTATTTAGGGAGTTATCCATTGAGATAAGCTCATTTGCAGTTATGTCCTGGACTCCCTGCAGGCGACATTCCTTAGGCAACAAATAAGGGAGCCCACACATGGTTGGGCAATACTGGACCTTGTTCTCACAAACAGGGACAGGGTTGCAGACATCACAGTAGATGGCCACCTGGGGACCAGTGATCACCATTCAGTGTGGTTCACTGTAAAAACTTAAGCACAATCAAGCCACACAAGTGTGAGGGTTCTAGACTTTAGGAGGGCTAACTTTAAAAAAATGGACGAGTGCCTCAGGGATGCCCTTTTGGGGGGAGGGGGATTTGGAAGTGGAGGAACTGTGTGAGAAAATAAAAGGGAGCCTAGTGAAGTCAAAAAAAAAACCTCTGTGTCAGGCAAGTAAATGAACGTAGAAGAAAAAAGAGGCCACTATGGTTCTCAAAAGAGGTGGCTGTCAAGGTAAGGGCAAAGAAGTTAGATTTCAGAAAGTACAACAAGACACAGAGGGAGAAGGATTGGGTGGTGTGTCAAGAAAAACAGCAGGAGACAAGAAAAGTAGTAAGGAGTGCAAAAGTGATAACAAAGGACATAATAGCCCAGGCAGTAACAAAAGGGGATAAGATATTTTTCAGATATGTAAGCAATAAGAGAAAGACCAGGGGAGGGATAGTAAGACTAAGAAAGGAAGGGGGGTGAAACTGTGTGGAGGGGGACCAGGAAAAGAGAGACATCCTGAACAATTACTTTTGTTCAATATTCACAGAGGAGGTGGATGGGGAGGGGCCACAAAACAGTGACAGAAGCAAAGCAGGGAGGGAAGTGGAAACTAGTCCATTCCCAGAAGAGAGTCCTGCAGGAATTTGCAAATCTGAAAGTCGAACAGGCAATGGGGCTTATGGAGTGCATCCTAGGATATTGATGGAGCTCAGAGAGGTGCTGGCTGCACCTCTGACAGTCCTGCTCAATCAATCACTTGATATGGGAGTGGTTCAGGAGGACTGGAGGAGGGCAGATGTAGTCCTACTTCACAAAAGTGGTAACAGGGAGGAGGCAAGCAACTACAGGCCAGTCAGACTGACTTCAGGGGTGGGGAAAATAATGGAATGACTACTAAAGGAGAGGATTGTGGAATACCTGGAATTAAGTGGATTGCAGGATCCTGGATAGCATGGATTCACAGCAGGGAGGTCATTTCAAATGAATCTAATAGATTTCTATGACTGGGTAACCAGGGAATTGGATCAGGGTGGAGCAGTGGATATGGTTTACCTCAATTTCAGTGAGGCCTTCAACACCGTTCCTCATAGAAGCCTTATAAACAAGATGAGAAACCTTGGAGTAGGATCTAAGGTGGTAAACTGGGTGAAAAACTGTCTAAAGGACAGGTGACAGAGGGTGGTGGTAAATGGGATTCACTCCGAGGAAGGGAGGGGGAACAGTGGGGTGCCACAGGGCTCAGTACTGGGACCTATCCTCTTTAATGTCTTTATTAGCAACATTATAGGGGGCTAGAGTGGAAGGTCTGCCTTTTCATGGATGACACAAAAATCTGTAAAAGGATAGACATTGTGGTGGGTGGAGAAAATGAGAGGGGGACCTGACAATGCTAGAGGAGTGGTCAAAGGTATGGCAGCTGGGCTTCAATGCTAAAAAGTGCAGAATCATGCACTTGGGGCACAAAAACCCAGGGGCGGTATACAAAATGGAGGGTGTGGTACTGGAAACCACTGAATAGAGAAGTAACCTGGAGGTGAACATATCTGATGACCTAAAGGTGCCCAAGCACTGTGACAAGGCAGTTGGGAGAGCTAGTGGGATGTGGGGGTGCATAGGGAGGGGTATCTCCAGCAGAAAGAGGGAAGTGGTGATGCCTCTGTAAAGATCACTACTGATGAGACCTCACCTTGAGTATTGTGACCAGTTCTGGAGACCTCATCTCTGAATAGGACATAGAGAGACTGAAAGCAGTCCAAAGGAGGGCAACCAAAGTGGTGCATGGTCTGCATCAAAAGCCCTGTGTGGAGAGTCTGACAGTCCTTAATATGTACATCCTGGAGGAAAGGAGGGAGAGGGGAGATATGATAGACTTACAAGTACCTCAATAGTATAAATAAGATAAAAGAGGGAAACATTTTTCAGAGAGCACAATGCTCAAGAACAAGGGTTCACAATATAAAGTTGGAGTGGAATAGGCTTAGGCGAGACATAAGGAAGTGCTTCTTCATGGAGAGAGTAGTGGATGCCTGGAACAGCCTCCCAGCAGAGGTGGTGAGTGCAAAAACTGTAATGGATTCAAACATGCATGGGATAAGAATTAGGGTACCTTAGTGGTTAGGCAAGGGAGAGAGAAGCTGGAGACCTTGTAGCGTCTGTGGTGATACAGTAGGTTGGGAAAAATCGGCAGACCAGGTGAGCCAAGCGGTCCTAATATGCAATCAAATTCTATGTTTCTATGTCCCTACAGATTGTGCAGTGGTGTTTCAAGCAACAACTGATTTTTTTTTTTTTGCAATTTCATAATATGATGTAATGTATGTATACTGAGCTGCCAGGACCTTGACAAAAATGATTCCACCCTTTGAATGTGCCAGCAGTAGTGGGCCCATCATTAGGGTGCCAGCCTGCAATTTTGCCGATTGTCCCACACCCCCACAACTAAGAATTCTAACTCCGGGGGGGGGGACCTGAGGGAGGGTCAGTGAATTTTGGTTTTGGCACCCTATGATGGGTGCACTAACACTGGTGCCCTAAGTGGGTGCAGTGGAGAAAAATGATGCCATTCTTGCTTAAATGACATCACCACCCACCCAACATTCTGCCAGCTGGTCTGAAAAAGTCTGAGGGCCTTACTGCGAACCCATGAGATAAGAGATGCAATAAAATAGCATTCATGCATAATAAATTACAATTCCTGCATTTTATTTGTAATGCATGTGGCTTGATTGTCCCTGTATTAAGAAAAATGGTTAATGTTTAAAATGTTTAAAATATATTTGAATTTGATCTTTAACATACACCTGAGGTCATAATACTGTACTCTACTTATGGCATCACAGTCATTACCATTACTAATTACAGAGGGATAAGAATTCAAGTGGTGAGTAAGAAACAAGGGTGGAGAAACTGTAAAGGATTAAAACCCTATTCTCATACGAAGTTCCTCCGTAACAGCAGGAAGGGGAAATCTAAAAAAGATATATGTCATATTAGCTGAACTGTAATTAAATAGTACTTTTCAGGGCCGTGGGTGGAGCCTACAGCCATTTTGGGATCGATTGTAGCTCTAAAAGTGGACAATCGTGGAACCTTCCATTGGACTTTGGGAAGTATCCTTCTGAAAGTCCAATGGTGCTTGAAACACTCCACCATGATCGGCTGCTATGAAATAACAGCAACCCTATTTCAGCTGTTACTTCCACATTCCAGGGCAAGAACCATGTATGCATGACTAGCGAGCATGCGTAGTTCTGCTGCTGCCACCATGTTGTGAATGGCAAAAAAAATATCATTCAATTATGTAGCCATCCCCAAACTCATGTGGCACACTGGGAGCCCACCCCAGTGTGCCCAACTGTATTGATATATATATAAAAATATATATATATATATATATATTGCCCCTTCTGACATCGGGGTGACTAATCCCCATATTGGCATTATGTGCCCCCCAACTCATGTGGCACACTGAGAGCCCACCCCAGTGTGCCCACATGTTTGTTTTTGCTTTCCCCTTCTGACATCGGGGTGCCTAATCCCTATGTCAGCATCATTTACTCACCCCCCCAACTCATGTGGCACACTGCAAAGCCACCCCAGTGTGCCCAAATGTATGGTTTCTTTTATTTTCCTGTAAATAAAGAAAATGGTCCCTCATCATCACCCCAGTCCCCTTCCCCATTCCCACCCCCCACTGAGCACCCACCTCCCCAAATCCCCCCTTACTACATACTTACCTCCGGAGGTAGGTGCTGTCCTCTTCTCTGGACCGGGACATGTCTGCACTCATCAAAAGCCGAACCACAAACTGAAGAATCAAAGGTAAACATGCTATAATGGCATTAAATAGGGTTTTCAACTTAAGCTGATAAATCAGCCATTTTTGGGAATTTTGGCCCCAAATTAATTTTCAACATGGGATTCTTGGGACCCCACCTCATGGACTGTGTCACTGTTATTTCATTACTCTGTCCCAAAGGGTGATTTCACAGTCACCGCGAAACAACAGTGCCACTGTTCATGAGGTGGGTTCCCCAAATGCCCATGTTGCAAATTTGATGAAAAAATTCCAACACATGGCTGTGTTACAAGTGTGCGTTGAGTAGTTTCTACACATGCTCCTAGCTTCACCAATTTTTAATATTTTCACTCCAGATTTTCAACATTGCCTTTTTTGCACACCTCCTTTTTAACAGTATAGCTGTTATTTTTCACATGCTGCCCTAAACATGTTTTTACACTTGTGGCACAGAATGGTGTGGTTGCTCTGAAAAATCACCTTTCAGGACAAGTGAACAAAATGACACTGGCACTTTCATGAGACGGGGTCCCAAAAAGGCCATGTTGAAAATTTGGTGCAACACCTCCAAAAATGGCCAAGTTACACCTGGGCATTTAATAATTTCTATGCACACGTGTAACTTTGCTTACTTGGCAGCTTGTCACAGCCCTATCAGCTCGGGCTAGATCTTGTTTAAAAAGTTATTACTGTGATGCATGCAGCTGTTTGTAGCTCAGATTGTGCCTAATGATTTTTACCAGCACAAAGACATGCATTCTTACCTGTAAGTATACAGAGTAGAGCAATCCTCCTTGTACAATTCTTACAAGATGTCATTCATCCTTAACCACTACATTTTATACTTGCATATTTCTTGGCTAGTGTAAGCACCAAATTATTTCCATGCACTATTCTTACAAACATGTATATGTGTTTGTAAGAAAAGTGCAAGAACAAATCCTGCAATTAAACCACTCAAGAAACATGCAAGTGTAATTATTTTGTACCACATTACATTTTAAACTTGCAGAGTTTTTGACTAGTATTAAAACATATATTGGGATCTTGCAAAAACTTCTACATACTTGCAATAAGCTTGCATTTGTTCATGCAAGAAAAATGGCAATTTGTGTATCTTATAGAATTCTTGCACAGTCATATAAAGAACTCACTAAATTTTGACACCAAGCACATTTTCCTTTGTTATTCTTCGAAATCATGCAAGAGCAGTTATAAAACTTACATTTCTTGATTAATGGTAGTCAAAGCCTTAGATCTGCTCTATGATGAAGAGGAGCATAGTTCAAATGATGATGATGAGGACAGTATGCAAAGTGCATTTTCATACATTCATTGGGATGGACAATTGATATACTGTACAGTCAGAGAACATAAAACAACTGTGCCCATACTTTGGTGTTTTCTCTGCTTTTAAAATGCAAAATCTAGTGGACAGTCAATTATCACAGTATGATGTATATGAGGGCATTGTTAAGGATGGAAGTGAATGAATTCCTATCCTTGTTATGGCACTGATGTGACATCAAGAGGCTGTTATAACCTCTTGAGTACGTAATATAACAATATGAATGGCACTGTGCATATGCATCTCTTGAACACAGGTCTTCAGATGAACAGTTGTGGCAGTGAGAGCTGGTCCAGATGGAGGGCGGCACTAAGAAAAAAAATAAAAGTAAGGACAAATTTGTTTTAACTGGTGCCTATATGCTATAAAAGACAATGGATTTTCACCGATTAACAATAACACATGTTCCCATCTTGAGGTCATCATACTAACTGTAAACCTCTCAAGCTTCTCTCTCAAGGTTTTCTAAGTTGTCATGATGACCTCTCAATGGGATAACTGCTGTTATTAGCAGGTTCCCATTCATTATTCTCGATTTTTTGTAATTACAAAATGTTTATTATGTTGTTGCCAAGTGTCCAAAAAATGTGTTATAACATCCCTTACAGAAATATAAGGGTGCTGTCTACATGCAGAATGCATGCCACATGCTTAATTGTGCAATATTTGCATATGGTTAGCATACACAAAGTGAATCTAAGCGAACCAGGTCTAAAAAGCAAATCAGGTTTGCGTGCTGCAAGCTTGGCATGAGTGCAGCAGTTAAGCCAGTGTGAACATCATTTAAAAATCACATCAGGTTCACATGTTGCACGCTTGCCATGAGTGCAGTAGTTAAGCTGGTGTGAACATCATTTAAAAATCACATCAGGTTCACATGTTGCACGCTTGCCATGAGTGCAGTAGTTAAGCCAGTGTGAACATCATTTAAAAATCACATCAGGTTCACATGTTGCATGCTTGCTATGTGTGCAACAACTAAGCTGGTGCAAATCTCTTCCAAAAAAAACACATCAGTTTTATTTCTCATACTACTGCTAGCAATTAGAGGCATTAAAATAACATTTTTCATCAATTTCTATAAAAATTAGGTAAACCCATTAATTCTAAGCCTTTTGCAAGTTGTTTAATGGTTTTGAGTTTTGTCTTTTAATTGCCATTGTTTTGTAAAGTGTTGTTTGCTTACTGCATTAAATGCATAGAATATAGTCAGCCAACATCCCCCATTCCAGATGTGCAAAAACGGGCCCCTGTGTTGTGAAGCCTGACCTTTTTGCTTCGGGCTATGTAAATCCCCTCATGTATATTTAGTGCCACAAATGTGTTTCTCCATGACTGTCTCGGCTCACTTACTTTCCCTTTGTCATTCTGTATGGAACATATACACTATGATCATGCTCAGCACTTTTTGTGCTGAGTAGGGTCTTGGAAGCATGCACCATACCTCACATTTTGTCACTGAAATGAGGGACATGGAATCTCAAAATGAGGGACAATGAGGGACAATAACCTCCATGATGATCAGGACACATCCTGAAACATGGAGATACAGTACCTCAGAATACAGTGGAAACCATTGCATTTACTTGTACCGATATTAGCACCAGAGAATGAACATCTACCATAAAGCAGGGGTGCCATTTAGGTAGGGCAGAAGGGACAAATCATCCCCCCCCCCGCATTTGTGCCTAGGTTGTTCTTATAGTATGGCAATAATGACATTACATTTGGATTTAATTTTTTGCAAAATAAGTGCCCCCCCTAACCTGTGTGTGTTCACGCTGCAAGTGCACTCCTGACTTGACTGTGTCTATATTGTGCTGTCCACTCTCTCCACCTGTTAGTGGTGGCCCCATCACACATGGCATGGAGGAGCTCCAGCCAAGCAAGAGCACAGGAGTCATGCAAGTGTGGCACTGTCTTTCCCACCACAGAGTAGACAGACTGCACACTACAGCTTTGAGGAATTAGTGAGCATTGAACTCTCAGTAGAAGTGCTGTGATGGCATATTTGTGTTGGTCTTCTCTTAGTGAGTCTCCATCTCCCCTGGTGGCTGAAGGACAGAGGGTGAGCTACTGCAGAAGCAAACTTGAGACTAAGCTACCTACTTACTCTGCTAAGCTTGCCTAGCAAAAAGAAAAGTGCAGGCTCCCCATGGCATCAAGCTACACCTAGCAGCAGTGATGACAGCAGTGTGGGCAGACTTCATATGCCTTGATCAGTGCAGTGCAGTGGTAGCCATGGCAGCAGCCAATCAAAAAGGAAACAACACAGATTGGGTGGCTTCGGATGTTGAAGTGACTTGGTCGCAGACCACTTTGGGGACCTGGGATTGTTGGTTCTAGCATCCAGCTTCTGCAGAAGGATGGAGAAGAAGCAGACTGAAAACTGGTCTGGTGGCACACTGGGCCAGGCTGCAGGTTCTGGCCAGATGGCCAGGTAAGTAAAAACAAATATAAATATTTTTTTACAGGGGGATTAGGGAAGGAGGAAGGACTGAAATATTAATCTGTTTTTCATGTTTCTGCACCTTTGGGTGGCTTCATGACCCATATGGGATGGGTATTGAATGGAATGAAGTTGGGGAAAGAAATCAGAACAAAGCTTTTCTGGGTGGAGAGGTCAGAACTTCAGCCAGGAAAACAAATTGGTTAGCAGCTGGGTGGGTTTCAGCCCAAATCTGATGCACTGCTGTGGAGTATAGACAGATGAATCTTATGCATTTAAATGTTTTCCTGATTTGCATATCACTTTTCAGTAACAACAAAGAAGTTTTACCTTTTAAAGATGTTCCAGACATTCTAGAGCTTGCCACCTAGGACCTAACTAGAACCTTGCTGCCACTGGTTGTTGGCTCCTCCCTGATGAAATCTGAAATGGCACCCCTGCCATAAAGTCTAAAATTATGGGACGTCCTCTGTGTGAGCAGCATGTTTTCCATGAGGGATGGACGAGGAGCAGAGCAGTTTTCAGGGGTAAAATAGGGTCTGTCCCTTGCATTCAGGGACAGTTGAACAGTATGGTATGCACAGACTATTGGAGCCCCACTATAGTCAGGTCTATGCCCCCACCCAGTGAAGCTGACTTCCACATCCCCACGCTCAGGCACATTATAACATAGGGCAGGGGAAACTGCAGGGGCGTGCACCACTGAAATGAATGGGGGTATTTTTTTATTACTATTTTATACATTATTGATGGAGAGTTGGATATTAATGAAGGCCACCACTTGACTAACAAGGGCCTTGTTAGTAGAACAGTGGTCTTCATTATTCTCCAGCTCACCGTCATACTGTATGAAACAGTAGTACACAATAATTCCAGCCATTTCAAGGGGGTACGCCCCAGTACTCTGACCACTGGACATCATCTGTTAAAGATTCCTGCCTCTTGCTCCCTAGTACTCAGGTAAGATACTCTTGACTTATATCTATACTTTATGGGTTGTCTGTAGCAGCATGGCTGCACCCCCTACAGTTTGTGTGCATGGGGGGGGGGAATTGGCCATGTGGGTGGGTGTCAAGTTATTGCTACTGTTGTGTTTGCCCCTTTAAGAGCAAGTATCTAGTTCACCCTCCCCCAAACATATTGTATAGCTCACCTGGCCCTTATGTGATGGCTATACATATTTCCATTTATTTCTTCATGTTTTAGAAGTTATATCCCTCATAAAATTATCCCTGGACACCACAGCCAAAAATGGACATACCCCCACTTAGGCACACACAGCCTCATTCTATGAGGTCACAGAATGAATGGCACATGTGCGCACTGCATTCAGTTCAATAGGAGTGGTTTTTCTATACATTTTATTACCATATAGAATTGAGATTTTAATAAATCAAAGTGATTGCTCTACTGTTAGTTGAGCAATCACTTTGATTTACTAAAATCTGAACTCTATATGCTAATAAAATGTATAGAAAACTCACCCCCATTGAATCGAATGAGGTATGCATACACACCATTCATTTTATGACCTCACAAAATGGATCTGTGTGTGCCTATGTGGGGGTGTGCCATTCACTTCAGGAAGTGGCTCTGTTTTTGGCTGTGGTGGCTGAGGACAATTTTATGAGGGATAAAACCTCTAAAACACAGAGTAATAAATGGAAATATGTATAGCAGTCGCATAAGGAGCAGGTGAACTATACAATATGTTGGGGGGAGTGGGACGTTTTAAACTAGGAACATGGGCCCACATTTTCAAAGGAGACATATGGTGCAAAGTGGAGATATGCCATGCATCTCAGAAAATGAGCAGACCCATGATATTCAAAAGGGAGAGATGTGTTGCACATCTCCGGATATGCCAGTGCACATCTATAATGTATGCAGTGCATATAGAGGGGGCATTCCCATAAATTTGCCGTGCATCCCTATATTCAGCCCAAATGTGTGGTGCATCTGCTGTGCATCTCAGAGATGAGCCTTCCAAAGTTAGGTATGCAAAAAGCATGCCTAAATGGCCAGCCACCCACAGGCGGCCCTTGGAGGTGCACCAGAACATGCTCCAGGCACCCACACACAGCAGTCATGCCAGGATGGATGAACCATGAGCCACAGGTGCTGTGTCAGCACTGGCACCATTTAGGGAGCAACACCCCACACCACACCCTGGATGTAGACACCCAGCAGCCACATGCCAGTGCTGTCATGTGACCCCCGGGTGCACCATCAGGGTGGACTGCCACACTGCAGCACATGTACCAAGGGCCATGGCCAGCACCCATGTGGCCTGCAGGGTGCCACACTGTGGTGGCATGCACCCAGGGTGGTATCTGTGGCAACAGTGCCCATGTTGTCTGGTGGTACTAGTGGCCACATGGCATGGGCCAGTGACTGTCCAATGATGCACACCTACAGTGGTACCACATGGGTACACACAGGTGGGACCCACCAACCCAGGTACCTGGTCACAGTCTGCACAGTGCCATCCCTCGCAGTGCCCAGCAGGTGCCTCCCATACTGGGGTGTGTGGGGCACTGCAGGTGATTGCATACAGCATATGGAGCTGGTGTATCACATGCATGTGGTAGTCTGAGCAGCATGTGTCACCCTGTGCCCACTTCTGTTGCCTGTCCAGATGGCCCCTGGTGGCCACTGTCCAGGCAGGCCCCATGTACCCATGTCTAACCCTATATATGGCTATGGGGTGTAGCACTGTACCAGGCCAAAGCAGTCCACCCTCCCACACACAAACATTACATCACACCTGCCTGCTAGGCTGCAGTTCCTATTATTCACCTTTGTGGAACAGTGTGCAGCCCTGCAAACCTTTAACTGAGCATGCCCATGGTATGCAAATGGTCTGAATACATTCCAGTAATGAGCTGCACATGTGGGAGATTGGCTTGGAATGTACCATGAGGTCACTTGCATATCCCAGCTGAATATTGCAACTTTGCAAACCATGCAAGTGACCTTGCATTGTGCATTTCCCCATGCTACACATAGGGATCAGGTCACCTGATGTGCCATGCATCTCCCACTGCACAATCGTGCATCTTAGGGATATTCACCTGGGTTAGTGCAAGCCATCTCACAGCACATCTTCTGAATATCTCATTTGTGTGGGCTGGCACATCTCAGCTGTGCAATGTAGGCACTTGTGTGATTTTGCAGGGGACTTTTGAATCATATGCCAATGCCGCAGTGACATTTTTAAGGTTAAATGCATTACAGTGGCAAGTCATAATTGCAACTGTAATGTACCTGTGGGACCCTGGCACTGCTTTCTCCTGGGTTTGCCCCACTCCCTGAATCAACTCTGATCTAGAGTTGATAATCTCTAGTTATGGGGGGT
Organism: Neoceratodus forsteri; assembly: GCA_016271365.2. Taxonomy (NCBI): domain Eukaryota; kingdom Metazoa; phylum Chordata; order Ceratodontiformes; family Ceratodontidae; genus Neoceratodus; species Neoceratodus forsteri. The sequence continues at coordinate 1,633,537,068 of CM028130.1, read as the reverse complement.
GCGTAAGGCAAAGCCCCCCATATAGGGTGTTCACAGACAGTTTCCCAAAGGATTTATGCTGACCGCAAGTTGCAGTCAACATTAATCTATCACTGTTGTGTTGCATCATCATAAAGTTGTTGATACTGTGTCATAGATCCCTTTTGAACATGGGGCCCCTGCTCTTTAATGTCTATTTTTCTGGAAGCATTCAAAACTATGGTGAGAAAATAGTAGGAGTAAAGGCCAGACAGAAGTAATTAAGTAGTTTTTTGGGGTAAGTGTGTGTATTGGGGGTGGGAAGAACCAGATGTGTTTCCATTGGTATGTGTGCTACAGTTCAGTTGTGCAGCTGAGATGAGGGGAGGACAAGAAAACTAAAAAGTATAACGGTGTCTATAAGCATGCTGCACGTGTGCAGATGTATGCAGATTTGTATTGAAGTACAAGTGAGCTATATGTGTGCAGGCAATATAGCTTAGTGGGTAAAGGCACTAACCTGCAAAACCAGAGATTTGAAGATGACCTGAAGACTTAGGTTTGAATCTCATCAACCCCCACTTGTATATGGGGTGATCCTGAGCAAGTCACATAACTTTTATGTGCGCAATTATCAGTGACCACTTGCTTTTTGCACGCAAGCCGCATGCATGCAGTCTGTTCCAATTTAACATAAAAAGCATGCTTTCCACACTTGTTTGCTGCACGCATATCACATGGATAGTTTTATGTGTGCAGCATGAAAACATTTCATATAATTATTTCTGTAAGGGATGTACCATACTTATTATATTTTGAAAAACACTTTCTGTCTCAACCTCTGTATTCCTACAGTATGTTGTCAACTTATTAACATCATTATATTGAATGATAAGGGAGGCCCAAAAGTACAATGCATTCATTTTTAATTAAGGGTTCCAAAATTATTCATTAACAGCTGCTGAATGTACAAAGTAACAATGAAAACTACAAAGACTGCACAAAGGTAAGAAAAAGGGTTGATACTTTATAACAGCTGTGGGAGGCACCCTCAGTGGACACCTTCAAAAAAAGACTAAAAACTTATTTATTTAGCTAGTCTTTTAACTTGTAGATAGTATGAATTAGATTTTAATTGATTGGATTGATAGTTTTATATATATATATATATATATATATATATATATACATACAGTATTATGCAGGTTGGATATTGCTGCTTGTTCCGACTTTGTATTTTATGAATATTTAAAAATTGTTGTATTGTGTTTTAATCGTGAAGGGTTTCCGAGTCCCTCTACCTATCTATCTATCTATCTATCTATCTATCTATCTATCTATCTATCTATCTATCACAAATTCCAGTTAAAATGAATCCTTTAAAAAGACATTAAGAATGAACCATGCATGTGTGTCACTGTAGAAGCATGCTATTGCCTCCTAGCATGCATGCCAGGATTTCTACAGTGCATGATTCATTCTTTCACAATCCTGCTACCTCCCTTTGACTTCTGTGATACATGCTTGGATTTCCTCCTTGCCTGTCTCCAATTTTAAAACCTATTCCTATAAATCTTTTACCTGAATGACCAGAGAGCACAGTTGTGTGACTTCAGAATCACACAGTAGTCCCTCAGCTGGATCTGTAGGGCCCCTAGTCTCTGGACAAAGTAAAGGAATATGCTTTGGTCCCCACCAATCTTCCTTTCCCTTGGTTTTGTTCTCTTCTTATCTCTCTGTAACTGTATTACATACAGCATTGTTCTAGCCAGTTGTTAAGTACCTCCCACCAAAATATGTATATATATATATATATATATAGAGAGAGAGAGAGAGAGATAGTGGCATGATAGCACCACTATAGTTAGGGTTGAATAGCCTGTTCAATGTTAAACATCACATGCTGTACTTTAATAACATTGCAACCAATCAAGGGATTTACACAATATTTGGTATGCCCTGTCCTATGGGGTAGATCTTTTGACATGGGAAGTTTCATTCCAGTTGGATCTGTGGATTCTGCGATCCGGAGTGCAAAAACTTTAAAACTTGACACTTTTTGCAGTTTTTTCTTGATCATCTTGTGCCCAGAAGGTGTGGAATTTTGGTTTGATTTTTTCATGGTAGAAAGAATTTGGGTAAAAGAACTGCCATGCTTTGTTTGGTGAAAAAATATTAATCTGCTACAAAGTTATTCAGTTTTTCAGTTCCCATTATTTCCTATGGGAAGATCATTTTCCAGGATAGAGGTAGAAAGTTTGATAAAGGATTGATCTAGCGAAAAAGGATTCTTTCTCATGAGATCCATGCCCAGCTTAGCTAGAGGCGTGCTTCCCCACATTTTCTGTAGAATAGCAGGCATTTCTTATCTTCTGCGCCGCAGCTGAACTCATGTTGCTAGCTGCAGTGGCACCAGTGAGCTGCTGTCCCTGGTGTCTAGTGGCACCCCCACCCATTGATTGCTATCCCATCCTCCTCCCCCAGCTCCCACAAGTTGTTTTGTAAATGAAGCTAGATAATTTTCCCCAGTGATGGGTGACCCACTCAACTCACTTGCCCCCACGTCCAGTCACCCTCTTATAAAGTGCTTATCTGCACTTAAAAGAAAGAGTATACATTATGCCTCCCCACCTCCCATCCCAGAGGCAACCAGTAAAAATATAACACCCCAGCCATCTTTTAAAACAGCACAGTTCCACTCTCCCTCCACACCCACAAGTTGTTTTTTAAAATAAAAGATAATTTTCCCCACTGATGGGTGACCAGCTTAACCCTCTTGCCTCCATGACTGATCACCCTCTTATAGTAATGCACTTATCTGTGCTTAAAAAAAGTATATATTATGCCTCACCCATACACGCACACACCCAGCACCCAACCCTGGCTGGCACCTGCACTGCCACCCACGTCCAGCACCCAAGGAGAAGATAATCAGCACAACCCTCCCTCCCTCCTCCATGGGCAGTCACCTTTTCATGAATGAAAGCGCTCATACACTTGCTATAGTAAAACCTCATGAACAGTGGCAGTGTCATTTTGTTAATCGGACCCAGAAGGTGATTTTGCAGTCGCAGTGTGAAATCACCTTTTGAGACCGAATAATGAAGTTTCACCACCACTGTTTATGTGGTGGGGCTCCAAAAAGACCATGTTGAAAATCTGGTGAAAATATTCCTAAAAAATGGCCGAGTTATGAGTGTTCATTGACATTTTTGTACGCACACTCAGAATTTTGGTAATTTTCAATATTTTGACTCCAAGATTTCAACATAGCCATTTTTTCACATCACCTCATGAACAGCACAGCTGTCATTATTTTTTTTTAGTTGTATTTTTAACCAGGTATAGCACACTAAGCTGAAAGCTTTTTTACAGGAGCGACCTGGGAGCATAAGGAGGTTAAGTGACTTGCTCAGGGTCATACAGTATGCAAGTGGAAGCTGTGGGATTCAAACCCAGGTCTGGTCTGCTAGATTTCACCAGATTTGTAGCTCAGATCCTTAGACCACTACGCTATACTGCCTCCTCATTTTTCATTTTTCATATCCTGTCCAAAATGTGTTTTCACACCTGTGGTACAGAATGGCATTTTGGTATGGATTTTAAAAATTTCACCTACGGGGTTTATGAGGTGGGGTTATAAGAAGACTATGTTGAATATTTGGTGTCAAAAATGAAAAAATGCCAAAGTTATGACCATTCATTGCAATATCACTACGCCTGCTTATAACATTTGAGATTTTAAATATTTTGATTCCAGATTTTCAACATAGTCTTCTTATTACCCCCACCTTATGTATTTCACAGCTGTCATTTTTCAAATCCTGCCTAAAATGTGTTTTTGTACCTATAGCATGGAATGGTGTTGGAGTTGCACAGAATTATGTTTTGGTGGGGATTCAAACATTTTTTATACCGGGTGCATGAGGTGGGGCAATAAGAAGGCTATATTGAAAATTTGGTGTCAATATATGAAAAAATGTCAAATTTATGACCATTCATTGCAATTTTGCTATGTACGCTCATAATTTTAGAACTTTCAAATATTTTGACCCCAGATTTTCTATATCTTATTACTCCATCTCATGTATGTCACAGCTGTCATTTTTCAAATCTTGCCCATAATGTGTTTTTGAAATTGTGGCATAGAACGGTGTTGCAGTTGTGCAGAATTACAATTTGGCAAGGATTCAAACATTTTCTGTACCGGCTACTTGAGGTAAGGTAATATGGTGGCTATGCTGACAATTTGGTCACCGTTGTCCTATAAATGGAAGCACGGGACCCAGAGGTCGCATCTGCTGATCCGCTGAGGCCTGGAGAAGACAGCTGTGGTCATCCAAGGGGTCATCTGCATGTCCAGCATGCTGTCCCTATGGTGTTTCTGGCCCTGCTGCACAGCACCCCTCTATGGTGGGTGCCGCACAGTGCTGCCATTCTGGGGTACATCCACATGTGGTGCACTGCCACCGCCCCGCCCCTGTCCCTACGTTGACAATGGTCATCAGTTGCCGCTGTCCCTCCGGCTGCTGATCGCAAGGCAACACTGGCATGGCTGCAGCAGCAACAACAGCCCCACTACCCTGGCCGCACACCAGTGCTGCCCTACTGAAGCATGCAGACGGAGGCTGGGAATGGGCTGTTGTGCAGGTAGCCACATCAGCACTACCCGCGGAACCTCCTGGGTGGATGCCATCCGTGGGACCATCCTGTGTCCCACATACATCACTGTCCAGGATGTGTGTTACATCATTATCAGTGCTGGAGCCAGCACTGATCTGTGTCTCAGCACACTGGACACTGAGGGAGGTGTCATGCTGGGACATAGGCAGGGCCATGTCCGCACCCACACCACCGACATTAGACCAGACAGACATGCAGAGCTGTAGATGGTCGGTCCCTCGGACACCTGTGGGGGTGGATGGGAGCTGCATCATATCTAGGGCCTCCCCCTCAGTGGACACACCCACCACCGCTGCCCCATGCAGATGCTCAGGAGCTGTAAAGTAACACAGTACCATTAGTGGCTCTGCCTGGCCCTGAGGCCTGCCCCCTACCACACACACACTGCTAGCGCTGGACCTACCATGTAGTGATGGGCTGCCATCTGCCTGGAAGCCACCACCAGGAGCACCCTCGACAGCACTACATCGCATGCTGCTGGCCACCTGCTCCTCCTGTGGCATCAGGTGGGGTACGTCCTGCTGGCCCCCACCAGTGGAAGCACGTGCCACCCTAATGGAGGCCACCTTATCTTTTATCCTCCTCCTGCCCATACCAACCTTCTTCTTGCACTCTTGCACGGACCTCTGGTGGCTGCCCTGCTTGTTGACTGTACGTGCCACCTCACCTCACCCCACGCCACAGCACGGGCCTGTGGTGTTCCCCTCTGTCTGCTAAGCAGCAGTTCCCTGTCGAGGTATGCCTCGAACAGGGCATCATAGTCTGCCCTGGTAAAGTTGGGCCTCCTCCTTCATACCCTTCCCTGCTCCTCTTCATCCTCTTGCTCAGTCATGCTCGTGCCTGGGGGATGGACAGGTGTTACCTTGGACTGTGCAGTCCCATACAGCCCTCCCAGACCACTGTCCCCATGTCCCAACAGCATGCCACCTACCTCAAAGGACTGCAGTACCGATGCGTGGCTCATGCAACTTCAGGTCGCATTTTTATAGCACAACGCATGCAAATGAGGGCAGGCACAACTGTAATGGGATGCGCCATGGAATGGCTCATGAGCTGATTTGCATATCCTGGCTGAATATTGCACAGTTACACCTTGCGCAATGGTGTTGAGCGTGCTCAGGCTATGGCGCACCACTGTGATGTGCACAATCAGCACCGCACCATGCATGCCCATGGTGCTGACACCGACGCTAGCGGTACTGCTGATGTGCTGTGCGTGGGAGGCAGTACTTGACATGGCCACTACTGTGCCTGTGGTGCCAGTGCACTATATGCTCAGAGTGGCACTCATCCCATGGTGCCACAGTGTGGTAGGCCACTGCATGGTGTCACACACATGCACCCTACCGTGCTACATGCAGGGCATCCCAATAACACTGTGGCACTCCATGCGCAGACAGACCCTTGACCCTGTGGCGGACCTTTGCCTTCTAGGTGCCATGCGTATGCATGGCTGCACCCCTATTGCACAGTCTGGTGCCAGTATGATAGTGACTGGCAGCACAGTACCACGCTGCCTCCACACGTGGAGCACGTGCGCTACAGGGCACCATTTTGTGCCTGCTAGTTACAGCACTATGCTGTGCATCAGAGTGCCAGTGTGGACAGTGATTGAGCTGGCCAACCTTGTGGCATTAGTGGAGCCCCATGCAGGTGCCCTCTTTGGCCAGGTACCCCTCCTGAGGCCACAGACAGTAGTGTGGCAGGAGGTGGCAGAGGGCCTTGAGAAGGCCACGGTGAGCAGCAGGACCACCAGAGCAGTGTCACCACTGCTATGGGGACCTCCAGTAGCAGGACCCCGACCACCTAGGGTGACTGCAGGCACATGCCCGGCGGGGTGCCGTGCCATGGCCAGGTAGGTGCTCCTTCACAACACTGGTAGTATCTGTCTGTTCTGGTATCATGGTGGTCATCAGGCCATGCCACAGGGGGGTCCGTACCTGTGTTGCCAGTGTTGGGGGTGCTTCATGTGCACCCTGCACCACTGCGTCATGGCTGGGCTCTGCGGGCATGCACAGAGCAAGGGGGGGCTATGTTACTGGCCTGTACTGATATTACCCTCTCCATGTTTGCATTCTAGGCCTAGAGGATCACTGTAGGGCCCGGTTGGCCCATGAGCAAGGATGGAAGGCTGGCACTGGAGGAGTGGCCTTGCAGGCAGGGCACAGTGGTTGTGCTGGGAGTCAGCAGCACCCTGCTGACCAGGACGCAGGTGAGTGCCATGTTTCCCCTTACATCTGTGCATGGTGGGTTGCAGGGGTGGTGATGGGGCATGACCCCTGCACCTGGCCCCACTGCTGTGCATGCCCCATGGTGCACTCTGCACCATCCTGTGGGAGTGCACGTGTGGGTAGATGTCGCAGGTGGGCTGTGCATGCACTGGATGCCTGGCTGTGCCACTGCCATCACACTGCATAGCCATGTCACTGTACGGCCATGATGGTGCTGTGCAGTGCAAGGGTGATGGGGGGTGTGCAGTGGTTTGCATGGCTTTGGGTGCCTGGGTAGGAGGGTCATGTGGGTGCACCCACTGTGGGTGGTTGCATGCCATCACAGGGGTGCAGGCCACAGCTGTATGCCATGCACATTGGGTGGGCTGTGGTGGTCTGGCCAATCACATGTACTGACTCTGCTCCCTTGTCCTGGGTGGACAATGCTGGATGACCCTGGAGCATCATGTTCAGGAGATCATGCAGGTTACCCAAGCCACACTGGAGCTGCTGCAGGGTATGGAGCAGAGTGAATGGTGGCAGCACAGAAGGCACTACAGGGAGCGCAGGGATGAGACGGGCCACTAGTAGGGCCTGCAGCACCCGCACTGTTCCTTCCCCTCCCTGGACTGTCCCTCACACCCCTTTGTCTCCCTCCTTCCTATTCCCCTTTGCCCCTGCCCTTCCCCCAAGTTGTAGCCTTGTACTTTCCCTCCCCCTTGTATATAGTACTGTATATAGTTCATGTTGAATCTGTTTGCAATACAGATACTTTCATACTACAACTGTGGTGGTCTCTGATTTGCAGCTGGCATCTGGTGCCTTGCTGCAGTGGTGTGCATGGCGTCTGTCAGGTGGTGCCAGCCTGGCCATGGGTGTGTCTGCCTAGGCTCCTCCACTGGTGTGGGTGGGGGGGCATGGTCCCTGTCTGTGGTATGTGTGTTGTGCCCTGTGCACTGTATGCCTGTGTGCAGTGGTCTCTGGTGCATGCATTATGTCCCAGTCACCCCTGACAGTGTGTGATGGCCCATGCGGCTGTGCCCCTTGTGTGTCTGTGGTATGCATGGTCATGCTGACCCCTCCACTGCATGCATATCTGCTGGCATGATATTGGTGGCAGTCCATGCCAGCCACCCTCTGGGGATGGCACCATGGCAGATGGCCTCCTGACTCCCGGTCTATTGCACGTCTGCCTCTGGTGACACTGTGGGTGGTGCTGTTGTTGTCCCCCTCCATGCTGTCTATGGTGTCTGGGGCTGTGCCTGTGGACTGCTGTCTGTCACATGTGCTCCAGCTGCATGCTGGTGGTGGACAGGTTCTTGGTGCGCACACCACATGGTTGGCTCACCAACGCCATGGTGGTGTGCAGGCTGTGGGTACACGGCACCATTGGACTCACAACAGTGGCATTTATTGCCCTGCTATGTGTGGCTATGTGATGGTAAAGTAATGGAAAAGCTTATTTCCCAAAATATTAGCACCCATATATTGAACCTAGGGCAGTCAGATATTTATCAATATGTTTTTCAACCAGGAAGATCTTGCCATACAAATTCAATACATTTTTTTGAATTCATTAGTCAAGCACTGGATCAAGGATTTCCTGTAGATGTCATTTTCTTGGATTTTGAAAAGGCCTTCGACTCTTTGCCACATAAAATCTTAATTGACCGTTTAGTCAAAATGAAATTGAATGAACATATAATTGTTTGGATTTCATCGTGATTAACTGACAGAAGACAGCAGGTTATTTTAAGGGGGTATAAGTCTTCCTGGACCAAGATTACTATTGGAGTGCCCCAGGGCTCAGTTCTGGGCTCTATTTTATTTAATATTCTAATAGCCAGTATGACCACTATGGATGGAATATGGCTAAAAAAATACGCAGATGATGCTAAGTTGGGAGGAATTGTCAATGACATGATCTCTGCTAAAAAACTACAGGCAAACTTGAATTATATTTCTGATTGGGCTAATACGCATAAATTAAACTTCAATTTTACAAAATGCAAAGTGATGCATTTTGGAAAAAATAATAATAGCTTTAAGCATGCTATAAATGATAATCTATTAAGTAAAGTAAGTTCTGAAAAAGATCTAGGAGTATTTATCACTAACAATCTGAAATTCTCAGAACATTTAAACAATACAGTTAAAAAATGTAACCGTTTAATTAATTATATTCTGAAAAATATAAAGAGTAGGGAGCCTGAGGTATTAATTCCCTTATACAGTAGCATCGTGAGATCTAATTTTGATTACTGTTCGTCTTTTTGAGCTCCAACATTAGTATAAGACAAACAGTCCAGAGAAAAAGTACAAAGGAGATTCACTAGACGTATTGTTAATATGGGTTCTCTGTCTTATAAAAAAAGATTAAAAAATGTAATCTCTACTCACTTGAATATTGCTCTATGATAAGAGACCTGTGTTTAATTTATAGGGCTACAAAGGATAAAGTTCTGTTTGAATCCATATATTTGGATTGGCATCCTTCAGTGTGTACAACGAGATCTCATTATATGAAATTAAGGGCTAATATAAATAAGACCTCAAAGAGAAAAACATTTTTTCACTCAGAGGGTAGTTTCTATTTGGAACTCCCTTCCACAAGAAGTTGCGCAAAGTGAAAATTTATGCCAGTTTTAAAAAAATTAGATTTATATCTGGATGAATCAAAATATGATTACCACCCAATAGAGTGACAAGATCAGTATGGGCTAGAGCCTCGATCTCGTAATTTTCCTATGAACCTATGAACCTATAGTGGCACTACCATGCCACTATAATATATATATATACATACTGTATATATACAGTATACGCATCCACAGAGGTATGGGAGTACAGGGTCTATTATACAATCTCAAAAAGTAAGGAAATAAGTTGCAAAAAGCTTCATTAAAGCTCCAGTAAGGATCAAAGTGACAAAAGTTGGAAAATGAGGCATTAGGGTTTCCACCCCTAACACCCCACCCTCCCAAATCAGGCAGAAGAGCAGGTGTGGGGTTTGCCTTGGGCTTCTCAAGCATAATGCTCACCCCATTCTCATAAAGTATACACATCTGACCTTATTTACTGATGGAATGGGAAGAACGTTAGGCTTAGAAGCACAACCCACACCTACTCTCCTGCCTGGTTTGAGAGGGTGGAGTGTTAGGGTGGAAACTCTAATGCCTCATTTCCCATCTTTTGTCTCTTTGACTCTAACTGGAGTATTAATGATGATTTGCAAAATGTATATACTGTATAAGGGATATACAATGATGAGCTGTCAGATAAATGATTTATCTACACAAGTGCTGTTTGACCTTGGGTAACTTCACGAGTGGCGTAAACCATGAGTGAGGTGTCCGAGGTCAAACAGCACAAGTGTAGATAAATAATTTGTCTGACAGCTCACCATTGTATATTTAATTTATGCAATAGAGATGCTTTCTATCAGTGCAGGAACATTTGGTTTTGACTGTTCATCTTTATTTTAAATGATAATTTCTGGGAGTTTTGGTTAACTTTCCTAGAGTATGTCTGCCTAGCATAGTGGTTGCTATTAAATGAAACACCACTTATTTTATAGAAAACTTCTTGCTTAACAAATGTCATGCTCACAGTACTATGTTATCTTTTTTCATTTTAAAGTTATTCACATTTGTTTGTCAAAAAAGGGGAAAAGAAAATTAAATTTTAAGCTGTTTTTTGCTAATTATAAAAAAAAGGTACCTATAAATGAAACACCACTCATTTTGTAGATATGATTGTGCTGAACATTTTTTTGTGTTCACAGTACCATGCTATCATTTTTTTGTTTCAAAGTTATTCACATTTGTTTGTCAAAAAAGTGAACACAAAATTACATTTTCTTCTGCTTTTTTGCTAATTGTAGAAAATATATAAGGTATCTATACATGAGACACCACTCATTTTGTAGATAATTTTGTGCTGGACAATTGTCATGCTCACAGTACCATGCAATCTTTTTCATTTTAAAGTTTTTCCCATTTGAATATGGTTAGTACTGCTTCTGAGGCCGAACATTCTAAATTAATTCTAAAGTGTTTTGTGATATAGTAATTGTGTGTATAAGGCCTTGTTCACACTGTACTACTTAAAATGTTTTATCAGTGGTAAAACATTTTAAGTGGCCGCAAGCCGGTTTGCATTCACACTTAACATGACTTGTGAACCGTTTTAGTGAACCATGCTCAAACCCTGCTTCGAGGTAGGCTTGAGCACGTTTTACAAAAGAGTTCCAATTCTAATTCGGACTCGCCGTCAGTGAGAGCAGGACGACACGGTTTCCAGAGCAGGATTCTGCAGCTTTCCATGTCACCACAAAGCATGATGGTAAGAAGCTTTTGGGTGCTGAGAGTGCCAGAAAACAGATAGTACCAGATGTGCAAGTCTATACAGAACTAGAAAACTCTCCAGATTTACTGATCATAGTTTTGGACTACAAAATGCTGACGGTTCTGGTCCTGGAACATGAACAAAGAACATAGGAGATACTCTGTGTGCTTTCACAGTGGAAAATGATCTTGTTCAAATTAATCCAAAGAGCATGGGAAGGGACTTCCCCTAGACAAATGGAAGAAATTTCACTGTGAGCTATTACTAACAGAAGCTTCCAAATGGTGAGAGTATTAAAAGGATATATTTGGTCTACACACCCACAAAATATTCAGTGTACTGTTTTTGCTGTGTACTGTTTGATAATGGACATGGCATGAAATATGTGACTGGGTTTTCAGAGCGGCAAAGACCTTCAAAAAAGTTAAAATATCATGAAGCATCTCCACATTACAGAAATAATCTTCTGACATGGGTAGACTTTGAACAAAGACTAAAGAACAGAAAAGTGCTACACAACAAGCTTCAACAAGAACTTACAAAATAATCAAAACAATTACAAGAAGTCGTTGCAAGACTCCTGCATGGCTTGCTTTTTCCTGCACAAATAAGGGTATCAGGAGAGTGGCAGTCTCTTGAGACTCTTGGAATTACTTGCAAAAGCTGAACCACTACTTGCAGATCACTTATCCAGAGAGGAAAATAGGACACATGTTCATTATCTCAGCAATAAAATCCAACATGAATTCATATAGCTACTTTCTGATTAAGTAGTAAAGCAAATCAATGATACATGTAAGTCTGCCAAATATTATAGTGTGGTTCTTGATTGCACTCCTGACAAGTCACGCAGTGAATGGTTAGCACTGCTTTTGAGGTATGTGAAGATGTATCAAAGTGTAATCTATATTAATCCTTGAGTTGCTGACAGAATTAGGATGTATAGGAGTTCTGGACTGATATATCAGTCTGCTGCACTGCAAGGGTTAAATAATATTTCATTGATTATTTACACATACAAAGTGCAACAGATGAGTCCTTGCTAAACAACTGATGGGAATCTTGCAATTTCATGCACTAAAACTGGAAGACTGTAGCGGTCAAAGATACTGTATAACGGTAAGTGTAACAGGGCAGGATGGTATCCAGGGGTGCAGGTACGTATGAAACTTCTAAATCCAAAGACCACGTATATCCGTTGTTGCAACCATAATCTGAACTTGATTGCTGCAGATGCTGAAAATGCAATGAGCAAGCAAAGAATTGCTTTGGACTTGTCCAGAGACTCTGTACTCTGCTGTTAGCACCATACAATGGCATTTGCTTTACGAACATTAGAGCTGGGCTAAAGTTTCAAATTCCCCTTTAGCAGAATTTTGGCAAAATTTCACTGCTTTCAAAGAAGTTTCTGATCCTCTGGTTTTAGCAAATTCGGAAATGTTATAACTGTCTAGTGGCACCCAAAATAACATATCCTTGGTGTCTAGCAGCCACTCATCTTCTCTATCCCTGAGCACCTGTATACAAACTTTTCCCTGGTGTCTAGCAAACCACTCATTACCAAGAGTCCATATACCAATTTTTCCTTGGTCTCTAACAGACCCCTCTCCCTGAGACCCTATATACTAATTTTTCCCTGCTCTCCAGTGGTTCCCCCACCATCCCCGATTCCCTTGTAACATTTTATAGACCCACTCCCTGGTGTCCTGTTGTCCCCCCTCACCCATTCCCCCTGTAAAATATTATAGACCTGCTCCTTAGTGTCCAGTGTTCGCTGCCTCCCCAATCGCCCATATAGGAGAATTAAACCCTCTCCATGGTGTCCATTGGTCCCCCCTCCCTACCCACGATCACCCATAAAGTAGAATTAAACCCATTCCCAGGTGTCTAGTGGACTGCCCACCCCAACAGGTGCAGCAGCACCACCCCACTCCCTCCATCCCATCATCGAGCAGGTGACCAGCACAGCCCCCTGCTCTCCACCACTGCCTGCCACTGACAGAGCTGTCAATGAACATGTACTGTGACAGCTGACTGTACAGTATGTGCTAATTGACAGCTCAGTCAGTAGCTAGCTGTGGTGGAGAGTAGAGGACTGTGCCTTTCACTGGCTTGATGACAGGATGGGAGAGCAGGGTGGTGGGACACTACTTGTTGGGGTGGGGGGTCTGCTAGTTACCAGGGAATGGGTTTAATGCTACTTTATGGATGACCTGGACTAGAGAGGGGATACTACTGTATACCCGGGAGTGGGTTTAATTCTACTTTATGGATGACCTGGAATAGAGAGGGGATACTATTGTATACCCGGGAGTGGGTTTAATTCTACTTTATGGATGACCTGGAATAGAGAGGGGATACTACTGTATACCCGGGAGTGGGTTTAATTGCTACTTTATGGATGACCTGGAATAGAGAGGGGATACTACTGTATACCCGGGAGTGGGTTTAATTCTACTTTATGGATGACCTGGAATAGAGAGGGGATACTACTGTATACCCGGGAGTGGGTTTAATGCTACTTTATGGATGACCTGGAATAGAGAGGGGATACTACTGTATACCCGGGAGTGGGTTTAATGCTACTTTATGGATGACCTGGAATAGAGAGGGGATACTACTGTATACCCGGGAGTGGGTTTAATGCTACTTTATGGATGACCTGGAATAGAGAGGGGATACTACTGTATACCCAGGAGCGGGTTTAATTCTACTTTATGGATGACCTGGAATAGAGAGGGGATACTACTGTATACCCGGGAGTGGGTTTAATGCTACTTTATGGATGACCTGGAATAGAGAGGGGATACTACTGTATACCCAGGAGCGGGTTTAATTCTACTATACCTGTGATCAAGGAGGGGAATGGGTCCATAATATTTAACAGAGAATCATGGATAGGATGTCCACTTGACACCAGAAAAAAATTAGTATACAGGTGCTTGGGAATGGGGGGGGTTAGCTAGACACCAGGGAAAAATTACTTTATGAGTACTTGGGGATACAGAGGAGGGTCTGCTAGACACCAGGGAACAATTAGTATACGAGTGCTATGGGATAGGGAGGGAGGCTCAGCTAGTCACCAGAGAAATGATTTCCATGGTGTCTTGCAACCCCCCTCCCCCCTCCCTATCACCGAGTGCCAGTATACTAATTTTTCCCTGGTATCTAGTAGACCCCCTACCTATCCCAAGCACCTGTATACTAATTCTTCTCTTGTGTCCAGTGGTCCTCCATCTACGATCCCCTGTAAAATATTACAGACCCACTCCCTGGTGTCCAGTGGTCTCCCTATCACCAATTCCCTGTAAAATATTATAAACCCAATCCCTGGTGCCCAGAGTTCCCTTCCCTGATCGTCCATACAGTAGAGTTAAATCCACTCCTTGGTGTCCAGTGGTCACTCCTCTTTATCCACGATCACCTATCAAGTAGAATTAAACTCACTCCCTGGTGTCAAGTGGTCCCCTCCTGATCCCTGATCACCTGTAAAGTAGAATTAAATCCATTCCCAGGTGTCTAGCAGATGTCCCACCCCACCACCCCAACAGGTAGTGACCCACCACCACACCCCCATCCCATCATTGAGCTGGTGACTGCCACAGCCCTCTGCACTCCACCATGGCCAGCCACCGACTGAGCTGTCAATGAGCACATATTGTAATAGCTGATTGGGCAGTATGTGCTCATTGACAACTCAGTGGTGGCTGGCCATGGTGGAGAATGGAGGGCAATGCCAGACATTGGCTCGATAATGGGATGGGGAAGTGGGGTGGTGGGGCACTACCTGTTCAGGTGGGGTTTAATTCTACTTTATGGGTGAGAGGGGATAGGAAGGGGGAATCACTGGACACCAGAGAGGGTGTTTAATTCTACTATGCTGATGGTTGGGGAGGACAATGGACACCAGGGAACAGATCTATGATATTTTACTGGGGATCAGGGATGGGGGACCACTGGACATCAGAGAGTTGATATATAATATTTTACAGGGGATCGGGGATGGGGGAAGACCTCCAGACACCAGGGAAAAATAAGTATACAGGCACTAAGGGAGAGGGGGGGTGTCAACTAGACATCAGAGAAAAGTTATTATATGGGAGCATGGGGATAGGGATGGTGGGGTCTGCTGGAACATTGGGAAATATTCGGATTGGGTGGTCATGGTGGGGGCATCTGCTAGACACCAAGGAAATGATTCCCTGGTGTATAGCAGCCCCTCTCCCTAAAATGGTGCAGGATCTGCAACAGAGACCTTATGAGGAGAGACTAAAGGACCTCGATATGTACACAATGGGAAAAAAAAGGAAAGGAGGGATATGATAGAGACTTTCAAATACCTCACAGGTATAAAGAAGGTACAAGAGGGAAGCATTTTTCAGAAAAAAAGATGCTCAAAAACAAGGGGACATGCTATGAAGTTGAAGATCGGTAGACTCAGGGGAAACATAAGGAAGTACTTCTTCACAAAAAGAGTAGTGAATGCCTTGAACAGCCTTCCATTGGAGGTGGTGGAGGTGAAAGCTGTGGAGGAATTCAAGAATGCATGGGACAGGCAAAAGGGAACCTTGGTCATTAGGGAAGGGAGGGCTAAGCCAGAGATCGAGTAGGGTCTAGGGTATTACAGTAGGTAGGGAAAAAGGGCAGATTGGGTGAGCGAAGTGGTCCTTATCTGCTATCAAATTCTGTTTCTATCTTTTCTATGTTTATATCCCTGTGTGCCCATATACTAATTTTTCCCTGGTGTCCAGTGGGTCCCCATCACCGATCACCTGTAAAATAATATAGACCCACTCCCTGCTGTCCAGTGGTCCCTCCATCTCTATTCCCTTTTAAAATATTATAGACCTACTCCATGATGCCCAGTGTTACCCCCTCCCTGATTACCTGACTAGCAGAATTAAACCCATTCTCTGTTGTCCAGTGATCCCCCCATCCATGATTGCCTATAAAGTACAATTATACCCATTACCTGGTGTCTAGTGGATCCCCAACCCCTTCATAGAATACACACTCATTGACAGCTCAGTTGGTGGCCAGCTGTGGTGGAGAGAGGAGGGCTGTGCTGGTTGCCATCTCAATGATGGGATGGGGGAGCAGGGTGGTGGGGCACTACCCATGGAGGTCCACTAGACACCAGGGAATGGGTTTAATTCTACATTATGGGCAATTGGGGTTGGGGAGGTGGGACCAGTGGACACCAGGGAGTGGTTTTAATTCTTCTATATGGGCAATTGGTGGGGAACACTGGACACCAGGGAGCAGGTCTATAGCACTTTACAGGGGATCAGGGATGGTGGGACCACAGAACACCAGAGAGTGGGTCCATAATATTTTTCAGGGGATTGGGGATGGGGGGGCCATTAAACAAAAGGGAGTGGATCTATAATATTTTTACAGGAGATCAGATGGTAGGGACCACTGGACACCAGGGAGTGGGTCTATATTATTTTGCAGGGAATAAGGGAACAGGGGGGCCACTGGATACAAGGGAAATTTTAGTATATGGGTGCTTAGGGATGGGAGGGTCTTCTAGACACCAGGGGAAAATTACTATGCAGGTGCTCGGGGATGGGGGGATCCGCTAGACATCAGGGAGGGACAATTCAAATTCATACCTTCATTCCACAATTCAGTGACTCATTGAGCTACAGAATGAATGTATGAATTGCCTGCCATTCTAAGTCAGAATTTCCAAGAAGGTTGGCAAAATAATTTCCGAACTTTCTTGAAAGCAAAAGTCCAACTTTCATGCAAATTCCACCGGCAGAATATTTTTTTTTGCACAACACTAACCAACATGTTAAGGGACTCACTTTAAAGCCTTTAAGTGACACCAGATGGGAGGCTCCGATAAATGCTGTCAAGACTATATATTGTATTTTTAGTTATATAATGTCTGCACTTACTGAACTGTATGAGTGCCTCGATCTGGACTCTGTCACAAGCAGTTTGTGCAAGTCATTGCTGAATAACATAAATGTTCAGTTTATTTTATATTTTACAATTTGGCTTGATATACTTACAGAAATAAATCAAGTAAGCAAGTCACTGAGAGGCCCCAGGATGGATTTGTCAAATGTAATTGTACTTCTAGAAGGACAAGCTGTTCACATCAGTGTTCTGCATGTCAGTGGATTTTAAATGAAGATGAAGGAAGCAAAGGACTTGGCTCAGTCAGTGGACACTGAAATAAGACTCCCAGAAGCATGAGTGCACCAGAAAAAGAAAATGCCAGGGGAGGGTGCAAGGGAAAAGCCTCTGACTGATCCAGGCAAACAATTCAGTTATTTTTTTTTAACGCTTCACAAAAATGAGAGAACTACAAGAACTGTATGGCTTTTTCTAGACATTAGACAGGCAAGTCAGTCATCTAACCTAGCAGTTCACACTGTAAATGTTTCGCCAGCTTTATGTGTGATGTTGATGTGTATAACTTGAAAACTGATATTGTAACTCATGCTACAGTACTTCCATCAGATGTGGAATGTGGTCCATATGAAATTGTCCAATAGTTGTGCCAATGGTCACTGAGTCAAGCTTTCCCAAGCAATGACCACAAAGATGCTTTTTACTCTGCTTCTCTGTTTCATGTACGGAAAGAAGCTTTACTAAGCTCAGACTTATTAAAACTACTTGAGGTCAACAATAGGTCAGGAGTGACTGTCCGCCCTTGCAGTACTGTCAGTTGAAAATGATCTGGCACATGATGTGGACTTTTCAGATGTAATTAGAAAGTTTGTCTCCTTAACAGCAAAACATATTCTTTTATGAAATTACAGTACTTGGTTTGAAAAGTTATTATATCTATTTCTACTGTTTATTGTTTGCCTTTCTTTCTCTTGAAGAATGTGTAAGGTTAAATCAATAAAACCTATTTGGTTATTTTACACTGACATTTTGGTTGTGAGGGAAGGCCCCACAAAATGTTTTCCAACGGGGGCCCTTAAAGTCCTGGCACAGCCCTGGGGTAAGGTCCGCCATTGCAGAGTGTATGTGGTAGGGAAAAAAGGTCCATGCTCTGATCAGAAGCAGGGCAGTTTTTATGCATAGGCTAAGTAGACTGCATCTTAGGGGCATTGGCTGTTTAGGGGTGCCTATGAATAAGGCACTAAGATATATGTTTTTGACTGCTTGTTCATTATCTCTATTTGGACAGGAGAGCTAAGATGGTGGCCAGGCTGGGCTGCCATCTGTTTGCTCTCTGAATTGAGAGCAGCTTTTATGCTTAGAGCCTCTTCTGTGTTGTTTTTAATTTTTTACTTTTGAGAGCACTAGTAACATTAGGAGAGTATAATTTGGTGTGTGTGTGCCTAGTCAATAGCATCGACTAGAGCACCTAAAATTGTGAGGGAGACTCTATAGTGATGTTAGCTATGAGTTAGGGCTTCTAGTTATAGGCAGGGCAGGGGAGTGAGATAGACGAAGGAATTAGCTTATTTTTGTTTTTTATGGGAGAGTTGACCTGTAGATTTACTTCTTTTACCTGTGCATTCCATGGAGTTGCAGAAGCTACCATTGCCTGGATTCCACCTGTAACATTGCCTTTCCATCTGTTTATCCATCCACAGATGACTGGTGATAGAGTGTTGCTGGTCACGGTATCTGACCCATGTTTAGAGGGCGCCTGCTTTTCATGGTGGG
The DNA here is from genome assembly GCA_016271365.2 of Neoceratodus forsteri. Lineage (NCBI taxonomy): Eukaryota > Metazoa > Chordata > Ceratodontiformes > Ceratodontidae > Neoceratodus > Neoceratodus forsteri. The sequence goes on along the minus strand of CM028130.1, from coordinate 1,633,518,226 downwards.
GCTGACTGCTACTGGGGTAGAAAGTATTCCCCAAACTGGTGCTTATTGTTGGAGGGACTGGAGGACAGAGGGCCCCAAGGATGGCTGGAGGTGCCTCTTAGACACCATGCAAGGAGAGTGAAGGCGCAAATGGTGTCTGCTGTGTCCGGATTACTTTCTGGGGAAACACAGGCACATAGAGGGCATCATCTATGTTTTTCCTCATCCCTAGACTTTTTAAATCTGGAGTACGGTTGGAAAAACTTTTGTCATCAATCAATCAATCAAATCTTTATATATTCAGGCGAACATCATTGAGCAAGGCTTATTTACAAGATGGACCTGATAAGGTCAAGGTTCAATAGTTGGTACACAACAGATACATCAATGCACTAATATATGCATAACAGATACAGAAAAAAAACACTTATAAATACAATGATCAGGGGTAAGAAGTTGATTAAGACATACATGACAAGGTAGGTTATAGGAAAATTATACTAATAGATAAAGTATTTACATATCCCAATAGAGGAGTCAAGGCATACACACAGCATAATGTAACACTAGGATGAGTGGGGAGCATTTAGGAATGATGTAAGGGCCAGTAGTTAGTGGGAGAAGGATTAGGTAGGTAGTAGGTAGTTAGGTAGAGTTAAATGGAACTGAGGAACTATAATAAGGGTGGCTGCCTGGGAGGGAGAACTGTGGAGAAAAAAATTATGCCATATATGGTGGATGTCTGGAAGGGGAGGTTATGAAATGGCAAGACTAGCTCTTGCGGTAGTAGTTGCACTTCTCTGCGAAGAAACCTGTGCAAAGCTGTTTAAAGGATGCTATAGGTATAAGATTGGACAGCTTTAGGGATTTCTGTAGAGTATTCCAAGCCATAGCTAGAGAATAGCTGATTGCTGCCCTCCCTATCCGGGTGTTGACTTTAGGTATCTTGAGCATGATGAGGTTGTTGCTTCTTAGGGCATAGGAGCTAGCTATGGCCTGGGTGAAGCAGTCTAGAATATAATTTGGAAGTTTTTAGACAACGCTCTGTAGATCCATAGTGCTGCATTTCTGTTCCTTCTGAGATGTAGGGAAACCCATCCAACTGCAGCATAGAGAGCGCAATGGTGAGTGTTAGATGGAAGTTCTGTTATGAATCTTATTGCTCTATGGTACAGGGTATCCAACTTGCTTAGACAGGAGATGGGGCAGTGACTATAAAGGAAGTCTGCATAGTCAACAACTAAAAGAAAAGTGGCCTGGACTAACCTCATCTTTGAGTCTCTGGTTAGGAAGTGTTTTATTCTATAGAATAGGCCAAGCCTTTGGCGAAGTTTTTACAGCAGTTCTTCAATATGATGTGTGAAGTCAAGCCTGCTATCAATCCACACACCTAAATATTTGAATTTTTCTACATAATCCAGATTTTCTCCAAGGATAGTGCATAGCTGGGGGAGACTGCTTAGTGAGGAGGTTCTGGTGGAGCTTTGATTGGAGAAAAGCATTGCTTTTGTTTTCTTTGCATTTAAAAGAAGCTTTTTCTCAAGTAGTTGATATTGCAGCAAGGAGAATTCTGCTTGTAAAATTTCATGGGCAACTGCAGACGATGGGTTGCTGATATACAAAACAGTGTCATCTGCAAAGAGGTGGACAGTGGCTTTGGTGAGATTTGAGACAATACTATTAATGTAAATGGCAAAAAGGATAGGGCCCAGGATAGATCCTTGCAGAACTCCTCTTAGCAGTGGTTTTAGTGGGGATAGATCACCTTCAGCTTTCACCTGCTGTGACCTATCCATAAGGTAACACCTGAACCATTTAAGGGAGAGTGGATCTAAGCCAATGGAATGCAAGGAAGAGAGTAGCAGCTCATGGTCCACAGTGTCGAATGCCTTGCTTAGATCAAGAAATACTGCACAGACACTATTCTTTTTATCTAATTCAGTTTGCCAGTCATTTGTAACTTTGGCCAGTGCAGAGATAGTGCTGTGCCTGGCCCTAAACCCAGATTGAGCTGGATTCAAGAGGTTAGCATCATCAAGATATTCTCTTAGCTGGACGCTCACTATTTTCTCTAGCATCTTGGATAGCACTGGAAGAATGGAAATGGGCCTGTAGTTATTAAGGCCCATAGGGTCCCCTGATTTTAGAAGGGGAACCACTTGGGCCGTCTTCCACATTGTAGGAATAGAACCAGAGGTTAAAGATAGATTAAAGAGATGTGCTAGGGGAACTGCAAGTACATGAATTGCAATCTTTAGAATGTAGGGGTCAAGAGAGTCTGCCTCTGCACTTTTTTTAATATCCAAATGCCATAAAAGATCCTCTACTTGCTTCAGTAGAACAGGTTTGAAGGAGAAGGAAAAATCAGCTCTCTGAGCGCCAGTGTACTGGGATCTTAGTTGTGCACGCAGCAGATTAGCTGGAGAGGTGTCAAAGGCACGGCCAGCAGCTGTGAAGTGGTTATTGAAAGCATCCAGAACTTCCATTTTGCCAGAAATAGAGCCAATATTGTGGTGCAATTGAGTTGGTAGAGAGGTGCTAGAATCCTGCCCTACAATACCCTTGATGGTGCCCCAGAACCTAGCAGGATTGTGGTAGGAGGAGTCAAGTTCAGCCAAATAAAGGCAGCCTTTGCATCCTTACTTTCTTGGTGCAGCTATTTCTGGCTTTCATAATAACACCCAGTCATTTGGGTTCTTGGTTTTTCTTGCCAACTTCCATAGTTTGTCTCTCTCCAACAGTGCAGATTTGAGGTCAGCTGAAAACCAGCAGCAAGATTTGTTTTTTATTCGAACGCTAGTGATTGGTGCATGGGTGCTAAGGGCACTTAATATTATGCTGTTTAACACCTGATGTGCTTTTTCCACAGAGTGTGCAAGATAAAACTCTTGCCAGCTTGGAGAGTGAGCTAGATCATGCAGATATCCTTCAATATTGAGGTTTTTCTTGAATCTCCTCGTTAGGAATTTTGCTGGGGTTGTTGATTTGCTGGAAGATCTTACTCCTGCAATGAGGCAGTGAGCACTTATATCACTGAAAAGCACTCCGGTGTATGTGAATAGATGGGGTTTGTTCACCAGCATGATATCAAGTAGTGTGCTGTTGTTTCTGTTCTTTAAGTTTATTCTTGTTGGCCCATTTATCAGTTGTGTGAACCCATGTGTATCACAGAATGATACCAAAGGTGCAGCTGCCTTGGAAAGTCAGTTTAGATTCAGATCACCTAGGATAATGACTTCTTCAGAGCCTGGTTTGAGTAGTTTCCCCAGGTGGGATAAAAGCTTGTGGTCAGCAGAGGGGGGCCTGTAGCAGCCAACTAGCTGGAGAGCTGCCGTATTGGAGAGAGATAGAGATACTTTGAGGGATATACATTCGAATTCTTTGGGCATCAAGGTTGCAGTAAAGCAGGATACAGGTATACTGGACTTTACACATATAGCTACTCCACCACCCCTTGTTAGGCGATCGGCTCTGAATAACTGATAGTTGGGTAGGTTAACATCCCTATCTGCTGTGGTGGGTTTGAGCCATGTCTCAGATACCACGAGAAAGTCTGGCAAGGTATGGGCAACCCAGGCTTGTATCAATGTAAGTTTTTCAGCAGGCTGCATGCATTAATATGTAGAAAACTGAGGCCTTTGATTGAGGTTAGATCTGCTGGTGAGGTGATACACTCGGGGGCTGGGTTGATTTCCACATTTCCAATACAGAGTAGTAGAAAGAATAGGAGCTTCATAAGGGCTGCAAGAGATAGGGAGAGGGGGCTGTCTTTGGTCCTCCTTTTCTTGCTCTGTTGCCACTCTTTTGGGGTGCTCCAAATGGAGTTATGACATCGTGTCGAGACACTGAGTAGCAGTTTGGTGGTCAGGCGTAAGGGGGAACTGTATATCCAGTAATGGAGCATCGATCGGAATACATACATGGTAATTTGCGTCCCGTTTTGGAGGTCACCCCACTGATACTGATGCAGCATTGGTAGGGCATATGTGAGGGTCTGAACATTTTTCAATGAGGGTGAGACAGAGAGGCTAGGCAGATGGGTCACCTTATTTTGTGTGATATGGACATCCTCCTTAAAGAACCCCATGCATGACAGAGAAAGAAATAGCAGGAGGAGTCTCCCCATTATGAAAGTGGTATTGATGGTTAACTACCAGGAGAACAGTAAGGGAAGGATTGCTGATTAGGTGGTACAGCAGGGCGATGATGCAGTTTATTGGTTAGAGTAGCGCTGACGGCAGGAGAAGAGATTTCGGCGGGAAGATGCCTATAAAAGTAACACACAAGGAGGGGGAAGGATGGGTGGGCAAAAATGTTGTGGCTTTCCCGTACCTTTCCTCAATGTCCCTCCCAGTCTCGTGGTCCCCTGAGTCGGCTTAACGGTCGCCGACCACCCGCTGGCAGAGCGTAGCCCCGGAGCTCAACTGGGTGCTGTGGGCAGGGATCTCAGACTGGAGAGAGACAGAGGAAGGTGCAATAATTAGTAAATAACAGAAACAAGTGTTTCTGCTGGGTAGAGTGACTGAAATTTGCACAGCAAAAGACTGTGGGGGGGCTGGGGCGCCGTAGCGTCTGGCCCACTTTAAATTACAAAAAAAGGGTTTGTAATCACAGTTACATAGAACTTTAACAGTTTCTCTCTACATTTACATAATACAAGTAAAACAGCTCTTTTTTGAAAGTTTTCAGAAAAATTTCCAAGTCCCAGAACAGCTTTAGGTAGTGTAAGTTCAGTCAATGCAATTCAATGGGGCAAGAGGACCAATCGGTCATGATGAGTGCCAAACTCTGGATACCTTTTCTCCTCTTGGCTGGTGTGTTTCCAGTTACGGAACATAAGAGACTATGGGTGATTGTTGGATGGATTCGGTTATGACAGCAGTCGGTTTCAGGACTATTGGCAGACTTTGTACCCTTGTAATGTTTTTGCATCTTTCCTAGAGCTAGTGAGAGGAGCCCCAGGTCATTAAGGAAGGTGCTTTCTTCATGTGGACTACACAGGTACACTGTATATTGCCAGTTCCATTGACTTTCTGCCTAGCAGACACTAGGGGCAGTGAGAGGGACAATGGCATTCCTGACCATCCTGGGCTGGAACTGGTTTTATTTCTTTGCATACTGACTGTTTCTTCAAATTTAAAAGACATTTAGCCCTGCGTTGTCTGGCATTATTTCAAATTTTGAAGGTTGCTCTCTGGAAGGCTGAGAAAATTGGCTCCTTGTCTGTTTTTGCTCTTTTGTGGCAATGTTTCGGGGGGTAGAATGGGGGGTTATTGGGGTCTGGGGTTTAGTTTGAATGTGTTGTATGATTGGTTAGGTCTGTGAATATGAGCTGTGTGGATGTTTATATGATTGATAGTTATTTTGCTATTTATCGAGGCTTTCTGGCTGGGACAGTAAGTGTCTGGGGAAGTCAGGGGGCCTGGGGCTGGGCTAGGGTTGTGTATGAGGCATCCCAGCTGCTCAATCTGTGGCCCTTTACCAACCTACCAGTTTCCAGCACTACAGCTTGCCGCTGTAGGGAGATCAAAATCAAGCGGCTCGAATTGATTGACTTTGGTGGGGCACCTCGGACACTTTGGGGGGGGCGGATTGAGGTTATTGGGTGCAGAAGGTGCCCTGGGCATTGATGGGCCTTAGGGAGTGGCTGTTTGTGTGTGGTCCCCATCCCCATGGTCTCCACCGGACTGAGTGGACTAGTACCCAGAAGGGCTACACTGCCCACCAGTCCCCTGAGGGCAGTGCTTTGCAATGCCAGATTGATCAGGAACAAGACTGCAATTATAAGGGACTTGGTCTCCATGGTCGATCTGGCATGCATTACTAGGTGGGTGATGATGTTGGCCCAGTTCAAGAGGTCACCAGCCCTGCCCTGGTTACTCGGTGGTGCACTGCCCCAGAGTGGAACTCAGTGGTGGGAGAGTGGCCATCTGTTTTAGATCTGAGCTTGGCTACTCTGTGCACCAAGTGGGAAGACTGGTTCCTTTGAATGTGTGGCCGTACATGGGGGTACAGGCACAGGTTGCAGGATTCTCCTGATTTACTGCCCCACTGGGGCGGCAGGTGAATTCCTGCAGGATGTAGCTGACTTCATCATCAGTGAGACATTGGAGTCCCCCGGATGCTTAGTTCTGGGGACTTCAGTGTCTGGGCCAACAACGAATCATCTAGGCTAGGTTATAAACTCATACAGGTGATGTCATCTCTTGGACTGTCGCAAGAAGTTTCTTCCATGACCCACCAGGGTGGCCATATGTTAGACCTGGTCTTCTCACTTGGGTTTGAAATTACTAACCTCAAGACTGATCGGGTTATTTGGTCCGATCATTGCACAGTGGAGTTCTTGTTCTGGGCCCCTTCTGAGAGCCCTCCTCCTATTGGTATTGAAAGCTACCACCCTTTGAAGTGTTTGACCCCGGAGGGATTTCTGGCGGTGGCAGATCTATCCAGTGTGAATAGTGCATGCACAGGGGGTGTATGAGAGGCTGTTGCTGCCTATAATAGGGCAATGTCGGCTGTGCTTGACTCTCTTGCACCAGTCTGTGTATGACTCAAATCTTTTCACTTGAGGTCCCCATGGTTTGATGGGGATTTCAAGATGATGAAGATTTTGGGTTGGAGGTTAGAGCGCTGCAGGCAGAGGTATGGGCTAAAGGTGGACAGACTGGCTCCTCACTGTCATTATGATGAGTATCAGGGGGAAATCACCCATAAGAAGGCAGAGTTCCTGTCGAGGGATATTGCTGGTGGGAGGAATCGACCAACTGTGCTCTTTCAGACTGTGGACAGACTTCTAAATCCAGCCTGTCTGTGGCCAAAAAAGCCTTTTCCAATGCTTTATGTGAAGACTTTGCTTGTTTCTTCTTGGACAGGGTGTCCACTATCTGGCAGGGCGTTCTTCCAGTGTGCCACATGATGGCTGACAGTGATTGCCTTTGGCATTCAGAGAGCACTCCACCTAGCTGGGTGGAGTTTAAACCAGTGGAGGTGGCTGAGGTCATGGAGGTTGCCCTCAGGCTGAAGCACATGTACTTTGAACTGGACTGGATACCAACACGTTTTCTGTTGAGATGTGTTGACTCCTTTGGCCCGGTGTTCACCTTGATTGTCCTTTGCTCTATCTTGGGGGGGGGTTCCAGATGCCTTGAAGGAGGCTCTGGTTAGGCAGTTTCTGAAGAAACCATCGTTAGACCCAGACACCATGGTGAATTACTGTGCAGTCTCCAATCTTCCATTCTTAGGGAAGGTTGTTGAGAAAGTTGTGGCACAGCAGCTAGAGGAGCACCTCGTGACCTTTGATCTGTACAAACCCCTCCAGTCAGGGGTCCGGGAGAGGTATAGCATGGAAAATGCATTAGTTCGGGTGCATAATGATCTCCTCAGGGCTCAAGATCGAGGAGAGGGGACACTTCTCGTTCTCCTCTACCTCTCTTCAGCATTTGATACAGCTGACCATTGTGTGTTGCTGGACCGCATGAGGGAATTTTGTGGACTTGCCGGCACTGTCATCCACTGGTTTGATTCCTATCTCACGAACAGGAGGCAACGGGTAGTGATGGGGAATTTCTCCTCCTCCCCCCCCCCACCTTTCTGATGTGTGAAGTTCCTCAGGGTTTAGTCTTGTCTCTGATGCTGTTTGCCATGTACATACTGCCCCGAGAGAGTTCATTAGGAAATGCAGTTTGGGTTTTCATTGCTAGGCTGATGATACCCAGCTGTATCTTTCCTTTTCCCCTGGGACATCCAATGCAGTGAAAGTGCTAAATAGATGCCTTGCTGAGATCAGGGACTGTATGGCCTCCAGCTGGTTGTGACTAAACCCCAAAAAGACAGAGGTACTAATGGTGAAGTCAAACAGAAGGCATGATAGGAGGTCCTCTGCTGCAGATACCGGGTTATTCCCGGGATCTGTGCCATTGAAGGCCTCCTTTAGAGTGCATGACCTTGGCATGACCTTTGACAGCGGATTGATATTAGAAGCACAGGTGCCATCCGTTGTCGAGACCAGCATCTACCATCTTAGGAACATTGCCAGGATCAAGCCCCTAGCTCTGCCTATGGACCTCCCCACTTTGGTGCATGCCTTTGTAATGTCTAGGCTTGATAACTGTAACGCGCTTTACTTCATGGTCTCAGGAGGTACCCTTTGCAGGCTGCAGCTAGTGCAGAATGCAGCAGCTAGTTTGCTAACGGGGCAGCCTAAATACTGCCACATCACCCCTGTGCTGCGTGAACTGCACTGTCTGCCAGTCAAGTGGAGGATCCTCTTCAAGGTGGGCTTGTTCATTTTAAAGGCCCTACATGGGTTGGGCCCTGAATACTTGTCTGACCTTCTGACACCCGCTGCTTCAGTCTGCTCCCTCTGTTCTTCCTCAAGGGGCCTCCTTTTGATTCCCAGGATGAGGCTAAAGACTGCTGGTGATGCAGCTTTTAAAGTCACTGGCCCTGTCCTGTGGAATTCTCTGCCACCATCTGTAAGGGAGGCCCCTTCAGTGGAAGTATTTAAGGCCCATCACAAGGCCCTCCTGTTTAGTCAAGCCTTCCCAGACACTGTCTGATAGTATTTATTTCTGGGATAGCCTTTTAATGACTACCATATTTTAACTGTTTTTATACTATCTGGCTTATTTATAAGTGTTTTATTTACGAATGTGTTATAGTCTTTATGATTGATGGTTTGTACTTATTTGTACAGTGCCCAATGCCTCTGGGATTGGGCGCCTTGAAAAATAAACTTTGCCTTGCCCTTGTCTTGCCTTGGCACTGCCTGAGTCCACTGAGTGTTACGAGTCTGGTTTTGCGGTACACTACACACACACACACACACAAACACACAAACAGGTTTAACTAGTGTGGTAAGTCGGAGTCTACTCCAGCAAAAAACAACAAAGCTCATCCTGACTCCCACTGTGACCCCTTGCCATCATTTGGCTCCCTTCTTCCCCATCTCCACTGAAAAAAATGCTTATGCTGATTTGTCACTTGTCCCCCCCCTTGCAGCAAATGTCCCTGCCTCTTGATCCCCTTCCGTCATTCATTGACGTGGTGCTGAACCTCCCAAATCAGCAGCGGATTTGGATTTCAAAGTCCCACTGGTGCCAAATTGCTTGGAGCAGCCAGGGAATGCTGGGCCAGGTGTGCTCAGTCTAGGGGAAGGCCATATTTCAGGCAGCTTTTCTTTCTTTCAGACGGTGACTCAGCATTGATTCAGTTCAGACAGACTTTGGCACATCAGTACTGTTGGAACTTGGAAACATAACTCTTGGCACCAATGACTGACTGCAATGTTTCTGCTTTTTGGAAGCACTGAGCAGAATGAAGAGGTTAGATTTTTTTGCTAGGTTTTCCCTCAAGTAAGTGAAAATATCAAAGGATTCGAAGAGTTGACCTACAAAGTTACTAACTCCTTGTGTAAACATCCTGGATAAGGCTCAGCTAATGAACACACTTCAAGTGCCTCTTTCCTCCTTGATTTGCACTAACTGTCCTTGCAAAAGTCACCCAATGGTCCTTTGTCACTGCACAGATGTGACTGGGAAACCATTGCTTTTCTATGTACTTCTTCAGTGAAACACAATTGTAATAAGTTAGTGTCATCTATTTTCTGCTGTTTTAGTCTGAAGAAACTGATCTTTCACTGATTCTGTCAACTCAGGGCTGAGGCCGACTTAGAAATCCTAGGAGAAAATCCTACACCCTCCTCTATTTCATAGATGCTACCATCCTTTCAAAGTCTCTACCTGTGCTCCAGGTTTGTTCTTGTTATGTTTCATCCACAATTTCTGACTTTCAGTCAGAATCTGTACTTATGCCTTGGCGGGCCACAAAAAAGGCAGAAATAAAGCAGTCCATATGCAAATTGTACCAATGACTTTTCAAACAACTGTTGCACAAAAGGGAAAAATAGTGATTAGTGAAATACCAAAGAGACTCCTGACCGATTAACAAATCAGTAAAGAAACCACCGAAACCCCACAGCAATAAAACCGAACTATGTTCGGTGCAAAAGAGACCAGTTGGGCTCTGGCTAGGCAGCTTGTAGGTAGGCAGACACCACTCTATGGCATTTGACTTAGCTGCTAAGATGGCAAATATCCAAAGCCAGTAACACAGAAAAACGTGCGGTACTGGTCCTCTGAGATGGAGTTGCAGTAACCAACTTGACCCATAAACGAAACAAAATTGCACTCCAAGAACAAAAGCTGTGGCCAAAGTGGTGCAGTGAAAAAGAGAGTTTGTTCAGGAGTCATGCAAACAACAAAAAGACGGTACTGCATGCATTTTTGATTTTCTCTGAACTGAGCCATGTTTTGGGGGGTGCATGAAGTTTCCAGCCTGTGGGTGCCATCTAAGTTAATGCTACCCTGATCAGAAGACTCTCCACCAGGACACTCATGCACCCTGTGTGGAGAGAGGGAAGGCCTTGGTTTTAGAACTTTACAAAGCAGCATGTTTTTTCATCGATATACTCACGAAGCACTACAGACTGGATATTTAGAGTTCTGCCTACGTGACCTTTGGGCACGAAGTTTAACTCACGGTGGTGGTTACGGAATGAATTTTGAAGCTACCTGTATGGGTTAGATATGGGACAATATTCTTCCTGCCCTATTGAAGTAGGTAGTGCTTTTTAGAATCCATATATAACAATTCCCTATTGACAACATGGAGCCAAACAGAAAGGAGAAATTCCTTCATACTTACGGTAATTTCCTTTTTTGTTGGCTCCAGCATTGTCAATGGGGCTTCTCCCTCGGAGCCACTGCCTCTTCCTGGAGAATACTTTCCAGTATATAATTATGAATATGCGTTTTTTAGACAGGTGATTACCGCACCTGTGCAGGTATCAGGGCTTGTGGATTATCTATGGGCACCACAGTATGAAAATCTCTATTTGGCATGATGGGACAATAGGCTGACTGGTTGCAATTTCTTCATTTACAGGGTTTGGAAACCTGTTTAGGTTGATACCCACTGGTTACTAGCGGCAAACTATTTTTTTCTGTTATGAAATATTTCATGCTTCAGTGTAGATAAAAGTTTTTTTCGCAAGGTCTGTAGAACTCCAGTGAAAATCCAAGTTCACAGAGTTCATCTGTCAACCCTGTAGGTGAGATGAGAAGATGTAGCTGCTTAGCTACTGAAGCTGCCATCCAAGAAAAGATAGGCTTGTGTTACTTTTCAGTGTTTGAATCAGTGAATATGTACTATTTGTTAGAAGTTGCCTGAAGGCATAGACGTTGCTGTTTATGTGTGTTTTTAGAAGTACTGCATTGACAAAGGTAAACTAGAGTAACTGCTGTTGCCAGAATGATCTGTGTTACTGGGGTTCTATGCCGAGGTCACATTGTTTTAGCTGTTCCATTACCCCAGTGGAGGAGCACATTATTTTATTTTTTTTATTTATTTAAATCTAGGATTGCAAGTGCCTTTGAGCCAAGGCTCTTTTACAAAGATTCCACGTCAGATGGGGAACAATACAGCACAGGACAATTTAGTACACTGAATTGTGGATTAACATTGAGTTGCAGATGCATTGAGGCATAACTTATTTTGAATATGCAAACATACATATTGAAACAATACTAGGTAAGGATACAATAGAGAGGAGCCACCAGAGGCATTGTCGCAATACACATAGGGAAAGTGCAGAGAAAGCAGAGTGGGAAGGTGGGCAAGGAGGGAGGGAGGGGAGGGGAGGGAAGGGGAGGGAGAGGGAGGGGAGGGGAGGGAGGGAGAGGGAAGAGTAAGGGAAGGGAGGAGAGGAAGGGGAGTAGCCTTAGTAGATCGAGCTGCGGCAGCAGGGAATGGCTGGTGGTAATGGAGAGCTGTTAATGGAAACAGTCACAGGTGCTAGAGGCTGAAAGGAATAGATGGAGCCTGGTTTTGAAGGGACCAAGTTTGGGCATGGAGGAGATGTCACTGCTGAGATCATTCATCCAGAGCAGAGCTCTATAGGCAAGTGCTCTTTGTCCTTGCAAGGTACGACATCGAGGGATCTGAAGGAGCTGAGAGTCCGAGCCCTAGTAAGGCAATGATTACAAGCAGGAGAGCTGGGACACCGGGTGGAGAATAGCCCAGTGTTGTTTTCTTAGCCATAATGCAGGTTTGGTACTTTATACGGTTCAATCCCCAGAGTACATACTGATTTTGTGAATCTTTCTAATGGGACTACAGTAGGTGAATTAAATCATTCCAAACATCCCAGCAGGTGGCGGTAGAACTCATTGCAAAAACTATGCACTTTCAAGGGGCTTTATAAAAATATCAGGAGCCAGATATTCAAAGCCTTGCACTGGGTACAAACCATTTGTGCAGAAATTGCACTGCATTTGCGCCCAGCTGCAATATTCAAAAGTGCAAATAGCACCTGTGCAATGTGATAGCACTGGTACTATAATATAATATATGCAGGGGACCAATTGAGGGGCGGGGACATGAATACCAGTGCACTGGGATATTCAAAACAATAGCACCATGCTACAGTTGTCAGCTTGACTTGTAGCGCTGTGCTAAATACTGCCACTGAAAAACATGCAGTAACTCTGGGCAAAGGAAGGAGGGGTGCCATGGATACAGAAGCATTGCATGCTGCACAAAGTGTCCAAGGTATGCAATCTGGTGGTCTACTGGCCCCCCTCCCCATCACCTGATGTCTCCGTTAATCGCAGAATAAACATAGTCCCCCTTCCATTCATTGTACAGTGCCCACCTGAACCCCAATTTCCCTGTCAGTCAGGGTATAACTATAGTCTCCCATCCACTGATTGTACTGTAACCCCCCCATCCCTAATCCTCAGTCATGGGCACATTTAATAACAACAACCCTCACATTCCCTGGTTTTCAAGTGTCCCCCCACCCCTAATCCCCGATCATGGACATATCATAAAATGATAACCCCCACAGTCCCTGGTAGTCTAGTGATCCCCCCAACCCCACTCCCTGACACCCAACACATTTTGTTAATAGAAACCCTCACTGGGCATGGTAGTCCACCCCCACCCCTGCCCTGATCTCCCGTGATAAATGTCATATCATCACTGGTAGTCCAGTGGACTGCTCCAGCCCCAATACCCCATATAGTACACATCCCAATTCCCTGGTGGGCTAGTGGATCCCCTCCTCCCACCCTGCACTGCCTACCATCCCACAACCCCATCCCATAATGGAGCCAGTGTCTGGCTCAGCCCACTGCACACCTCCGCAGCCAGCCACCAACTGAGGTCTGAATGATGACATTCTGTATACAGTATGTACACATTTAGAGCTCACTTGGTGGCTGGCTGCAGAGGTGAGTGGTGGGCTGGGCCAGTCGCCGGGTCCATTATGGGATGGGGGAAGTGGGGTGGTAGGCACTGCAGGGTGGAGGGTCCACTAGACCACCAGGGAATCTGGATGTGCACTATACAGGGGATCAGGGCTGGAGTGTTCCACTGGACCACTTGGGATAATATGATATTTATCATGGGAGATCAGGACTGGGGTGGGGGTGGACTACCATGCCCAGGGAGGGTTTATATGAACAACACGTATTGGGTTTTGGGGATTTGGGTTGGGGTGATCACTAGACTACCAGGGAATGTGAAAGCTATTGCTATGAAATGTGTCTGTGATCGGGGATCAGGGATGGGGGACCACTAGACCACCAGGGATATGACAGATGTGATTCTAACATGTATCAGGGATAGGGGGTCAGGGAGTGGGGCCACTAGCCTACCAGAGATGATAACATATTGAGTGTTTCATATCATCCTCAGGACATACCTCTCAACCTTCAACCTCCAAATGTGGAATATTGTAGTTCAGACTGTGGAGCAGTTAGGCAAAATGTGGAACACCTCATCAGATCAAAAGGTAAACGTTTCACACACTGTGAACATATCTGTTTTCATGGTCACAAAGTTTTCTGTTTATTGCATGCAACATATTTCACATTCATTTTTTGGATTACTGCTCTACAATTTCAGTGTACATGGCAGAACAGTATCCATTCAATGTGGCTCTGAGGGCTTTTCTTTGGTGAAATATGGAACTGTTCCTCATAATGTGGTACAGTTGGGAGGTATGCCCAGGATTATATTGATGCATGCTATGGTCCTGTCAGTGATATTACATCATTGTCACTTGTATGAGTCCCGCAGTGGTGACTGTTGTGGCATGGCATTTATGACTGGTGCCCTACATGAACCTATATATATGTGTAATTTAACCTTTTCTTGACATTTATACATAGCATGCATAACAGTAGGCACCAATGGTCGCTATCAGACAGATACAGTGTCTGGTATATTCACACTAGATCTCATGCAGATGGTACAGTTTCAGTTTGTCACCATTGATCATACCATGTAGCGTCATGCAGTTGATGAGGGACCCACGCTTTTCTATTGTAACAGCATGAGAGTACACATAACTAGGGAGGCCTCCTCTTTTATGCAACTGGGGACGATGTATTCCTTATTACATTACTACATGTCTGGGGTTTCTGGATTTGTGGCTAGGGGGGCCACTAGACTACTGGGGAAACCAACCTACTGTTATGGGGTTCTATACTCTCCGATGCTGTGTACAAAGGTAGCCTGCAGCTGCAGAGCTGTTCCCCAGGTCCGACCTACAGGTAGAGCTGTCAGCACACACAGGCTGCAGCTATTGACCTGTAGTTCCAGTCCGATCCTACAGGTGGAGATGTGTGCACCTTGCAATAGCGCCGGGCAATTTACATGGTAATGTGTGTAAAGCAAGCTATGATGAGATGCTGATGTGGCTGTTTGTTAGACATAAGGCAATTATAGTGGGAGGTTGCAGGAAGTAGGCTGTTGGTTAACTAGAATCTGCAGCTTATCCAATAGGTAGGGAAATGGGCAGACTGGGTGGGCCAAGTGATCCTTATCTGCCATCAAAGCCTATGTTTCTATGTTTCTATGAGTAGACTCTTTTACATAGGGGCTTTGAATATAGCAAAAGTTGGCCCCGGGCTAATGTGTTTGCACCAGGTTAATGGGTTAGCACTGTACAAACTAGTTGACCCTGGCCAAACCTCTCAAATCCACAGCACGGTTCTGCAGTGTGTGGCCTGCAATGTTGTTTGCAGTTGTTGTGCACCACTTCAGTACTATCACCCACATTGGCCACCTGCTGCAACACTACCTTACTCCACCTCTGTGTTCACTGGAATGCTGTTGCAGTTAACACTGCCCAGTTGCTATATGCAGAGCTGTCTTATTTGCTGGGCTATTTTTGCACTGCACTCTCTGAGCCCTTTTAGCAAGCTTTCGTTTGCACGCTGTATTCAACTGATTTAGCTCCTGGGCTATTCAATTGAATATAATGTGCAAATGGTTCTAGGCTAATTTTGCATGCTGTGCAGTGCTAATTTTGCCCCAGGGCTTAGTTTTGAATATCTGGCCACAGATTTCCTAATGCTGCTGAAGGTGCATCTGCTGTGTTTTAGTGAATAATGGCTCAGATTCTGCAAGATATTGAGGGTACCATAGGCTATATTTTGTTCACAGGCAAAAAAAAAAACATTTACAGAGACTGGGGAAGGTAGTCTGGAAATGTATGGATTAAAAGTAAAAAAAAGAAAAATGCACCTGTTTTTTCAGACTTACTATAGTAGGTGACTTACTGTACATACTGCAAGTCACATAGATGTTGATGTGATTCCTCCTAACCCCACCTCACGTGAAGACAAATACTATAGACAGGGCTCCTGTACCAAACCATTTTTCTGAGATCTGCTCATTTTTGACAGTTCTTAACTATTATAGGACATGTATCCCAAATCTATCCAGAGTGGTAAGTCCCATGACAAAGTTACTACAAAGGATGCTAAGTGACATATGCCAGCAAGCATTTAAAGCAGCAAAGGCTTAATTGCTTTCCTTTACTGCACTGACACATTTTAACCCAGACTTACTTCTGTTTGCCTGTGATGTCTCACCTGTGGGAGTTAGGGTAATAATAGCACACATTAGTAGCTGGATCAGAAACACCCTTTTAATTTACATTTTATACACTTTGAAAGGCAGAGAAAAACTACACCCCCTCACACCCCCAAAAAACAGTAGCTATAATTTTGGGAGTCCCACATTTCATGATTATCTTCATAAAAAGATACGTACTTTGTTCACTGACCATAGTCTTCTTTTGGAAATAATAGGGCCACAGCAAATGCTCCTCCTTTAACAGCTACCTGAATGCAGAGATTTGCCCTGATACTAGCGTTTTATTGATATAAAATTCAATACAAGTCTTTAGCAAGATATGCAAGTACTGATGCATTACTGAGGTTACCTTCAGTAATAGAAAATCTGCAGATTATCCAGAATACTAGGTATCTTTTTTGGATAAGATATTTTGGATGAGCTGTGTATTGCAGCAAATGAAATCCCTGAGCAAATTGGCAAAGATCCAGTGTTGGATACAGTTAGACTTTTTACCCTATTGGGGTAGCTAAACCACATGTACTATGTACAGCTACAGTAAGGCCCTACATTAACATAGAAAAGAAAAAATTAAATGACCATCTAAGTAGTAGTGTGTGTGTGTGTGTGTGTGTGTGTGTGCTGGATGTTCTAAGGTAATCTCTAAAACCCTGTGAGCTTGTCTCTTACTGGAATTGAATAGACAGCATCGAGGTATTGCGAAAATGAAATGAAATCAATTGTTAAGCGTGTTTTTGGTGGCCTTACCTATATGTCGAGTCAAGGCAAGGCAAAGTTTATTTCTAAGGCACCCAATCCTGGGGGCTCTGGGCACCATACATTAAAACATACAACAAGCAGGGTAATTATAAAATATCATACATAAAAAAATAATAAACTAGCAATATCAGAATAACTAATAAAACGACACTATCAGAATCAGTGGATTTTTCTTTCAATATTTCTGGGCTGGTCAGCTCTCAAAACTCCTGGAAGGCCAGAAAGATTTGTTTTAAGGCCACTCTTAAACCCCTTGACTGATGGGGCCTCCCTGACAACAGCTGGTAATGAGTTCCATATGATCAATCCGGTGACACTAAAGACTCGGTCACAGGAAGTTCTTAATCTGGTCCTAGGAACTTCAAGGAGGCCCCTGGTCAAGGAACACAGGGAGTGGCCCGAGAAGGCAGGTGTCAGAAGATCATCCAGGTAGCCAGGGATAAGCCCATGTAGGTCCTTATTGATGAGTAAGCTCACCTTGAAAGTAACCCTACACCTGACCGACAGCCAGTGCAGAGCTCGCAGCACCAGGATTACATGACTAGACCTGGGAAGGCAAGTCAGCAACCTGACAGCTGCGCTCTGCACCCACTGCAGCTGGCAAAGTGTACCCCCAGAGAGCATGAAGTAGAGAGCATTACAGTAATCGAGTCTGGCTGTCACAAAGGCATGCACCAGCGAGGGCAGGTCCTCAGGAAGGACTAGGGGTTTGATCTTGGCGATGTTCCTTAAGTAGAAAAAAACACTTTTGATGGCAGCTGACACCTGAGCTTCAAGTGTCAGTCTGTCATCAAGGATCACACCAAGATCTCACACCCTAGGGGAGACCGTCAACAACATGAGTCCCAGGAATAACCCAGTAGTCACGTTGGAGGCATTCCCATCATGCCCTAGTCCTGGCTCAATCACTAGTACCTCTGTTTTGTATGGACTAAGTTGCAACAAGCTGGAAGACATCCAATCATTGATCTCAGCAAGGCAATTATTAAGCATTTCCACAGCATCCGATGTTCCTGGTGCAAAGGACAGGTACAGTCGGATATCATCTGCATAACAGTGAAAACCCACACTGTGCCACCTAATGAGCTCACCCAGGGGCAGCATATACATTGCAAATAACATTTAATTTCATTTAATTTTCATTTTTTTATTTTATACTGAAATGTCTGCAAGTACAAGTGCCCATTTTCACAGACTTCCAGTTTCAAGTAACAAAATACAAACATCAAAATACAACAACATACAAACAACAAGTGTATAACAATATAAACACTTAAAATAAAAAATAATTGAAAAAACTACAAACAACAACAGCGACAAGATCGACCCCTGAGGTACTCCATATGGCAGGAGCTTTGGGGAGGGGGAGAAATTCCCAATCACCACCCGTTGCTTCCTGCCAGAGAGAAAGGATTCAAACCAACTGATGACTATGTCGGCGAGTCCACAGTACTCTCTGAGGTGATCAAGAAGCACAATGTGATCTACAGTGTCAAAGGCTGACAAGAAATCAAGGAGCACAAGAACTGACTTGTCTCCTGTATCTCTTGACCTGAGGAGGTCATTGTGCACCCTAACTAATGCCGTTTTGGTGATATGCCTAGCTCTGTAACCTGATTGGAGTGGCTCATAGATGTCAAAGGACACAAGGTGCTCCTTGAGCTGCTGTGCCACTATTTTCTTGACAACCTTACCCACAAAGGGAATGTTGGAGATAGGGTGGTAATTGGCAAGGATGTCAGGGTCAAGAGATGACTTCTTCAGAATGGGCCTCACCAGAGCTTCTTTCAAGGATTCAGGAAAGACCCCCTCTGACAACTAACACCAGAAAATCCTGGCAAACACTGGACCAATGGAACCAACCCATCTCATCAAAAATGAGTTGGAGCCGGGCCCAGTACACAATTCATATGCTTCAGCTTTAAGATGATCTCAATGTCCTCGGCCACCTCCACCGGTTTAAACTTCTCCCAGACTGGCGGAGTACCCCGTTCCATCCAGGCCGATCACTGTGAGTCACAATTTAGCTCATAGACGGGATCCCCTTTCGCATAGTGGCCACTCTGTCTGAGAAGAACTGAGCAAACTCATCACATAAAGTGATTGAAAAGGCTTTTTCAGCTGTAGTGAGACAGGATGGAGAAGTCTGTCGACTGTCCTAAAAAGCCTAGCAGGTTGGCTCTTCCCAGCAGCAATCTCCCTGGACAGGAACCCTGCCTTCTTACAGTTTGTTGTCCCCTGGTAATCAGAATAATGAGTACGCAGGGCCAGCTTGTCCACATCCGACTGAGTCCTCTGCCAACAACGCTCCAACTTCTGACCCCTGATCTTCATCGCCTTGAGATCCCCCATTAAACCATGGAGATCTCAAGTGAGAGGATTAGGGTCGTACATGGACCAGTGTGAGGGTATCAAGCACCCCGGAGACCATACTATTATATGCGTCCATCACCTCACTTGTACCCTCTGTACATGCAGCGTCTACACTAGATAGATCAGCTACCACCAGTAATCCCTAAGGTGACAATTCCTTTAATGGACGATAGCTCACCATCTCAACAGGGGATGGACTCTCGGGGGGGTGCCCTGACCAGGAACTTTACCAAGCAGTGATCAGATCATAGAACCTGATCAAGTCTTGAGGTTAATTACCTTGAGCAGTAGTGAGAACACCAGGTCAAACATGTGGCCATAGTGGTGGGTCTCGGAAGTAGGTACTTGCAACAGGTCCAGTGATGATATCAACTGGAGGAGATGAAAACCAAGGTGCGAGGCCTCATTGTCGACCCAGGCATTGAAGTCCCCCAGTACTAAACATTTGGGGAACTCCAACACCGCATCGACGATGAAGTCCACCACCTCCTGCAGGAATTCTCCCCCACCCCAGGAGGGCGGTAAATAAGAATAATCTTGCATCCTGTGCCGAGACTGCCATGCACCACCACATACTCAAAAGACCTGGTTGTCCCCACCAGGTGCACAGTGAATCCCAAGTCAGATGTAAAACAAATGGCCACTCCCCCACCCGTGTGGTCCCGCCATGGGCAGTGCATCACAGAGTATCCAGCGGGAACAGATGCCTCCAAAACTGGCTTGGCATCATCGCCCAATCAGGTCTCTGTGATGCAAGCCAGATGGACCGAGGAAATCAAGTCACCATAATTGCAATCTTGTTCCTCATCCATCTGGCATTGCTTAGCACTGCCCGCAGGGGACTAGTAGGTGCTGCAGCCTCTCTAGCTACCTGCCCACTCAATCTGGTGGGAACCCTGGGGAAGGAAACCAAACATTTTTGACCTCTCCCTAGGCTCCATCTAAACCCAGTGCGTCTTCTGCACCTCACTACCTCAATACCTCTCACCTCCACAGGGCCCACAGCTCCCTACCACCATCGACCTTCCCATTCCCTAGTAATGCTGACCTCCCTACAGCACCTCACTGTTGTAGCTGACATAGGGAGGTCAGCAAAGGGACAGAGGTCGTGCAGCTGGAAAGCACTATAGGTGGTCTACGAGGGTCCAAAACCCCAGCACATCCCAGGGGACCAGTACCACCACCACTACTTCCTAATATCAGCTTAGCCCAGCTAATCTTCTCGCTCTTAAATTAAAACCAGTATAAATCACAAAACACCCACATGCAACCTAACTAGCACAAAGCAAAACTACCTAACCAAGCACACCACACTCACACATACCCTTAATAACCTAAGTCTGAACATTCCCCCTCCTACAAACCACAAGTTTCCCAACCAAAAACAATCCACCCCTCACACACACAATAAAATAATAAAAGGGAGAGATCAATAATATGCACTGTGCTGTAACAATAACTCCCAATCACAAAGATTAGGTAGACAGATTTTAGAGTAAAACAATGTCAGACCAAAAGGGCACCAGCAGCCAGTTCAGCCCTGATATTAAATACCAGATCCAAAACTCTGGAGGAAAGGGGGAAATGGCACTCACACCACCATAACCCAGATGAAGTTATTCCACTGCTAGAGCCAACACAAAACCATCATGAAGGGCCAAGTTCAACCAGGCAAGACAGCACTTATCTCACAAGTGCCCATATTGGCTTCAGCAAGGTCTCTCGATGTAACACTCACACTATCTCAGGACCAATTGCAGCTCCAAGTCAGAGAAAAAGTTCTGCTCTCACCAGTGCCCTTGCCATGAAAAAGAGCAACAGAGTAAAAGAAGGGCATACAAATGGACAGTACTGGGGCCCGCACTCACAAGGCCACCAGTGTGCCAAAGTAATGTGCCACGGTAACAAAAATGTACCAGCCATGCAGTAGCACTATGCCGTCCCTGAGAATGGTTAAGTAATCCATGGTAAAGGCTGCACGTTGATTTTGCAGAGAAGAATGAACCAATGTTGGAGGCAGTATAGAGCAGTGGTTTAAGGCTCTGAACTGAAGACCTGGGTTTGAATCCCACAGCCCCCACATGCATACTGTGTGACCCTGAGCAAGTCACTTAACTTCCTTGTGCTCCCATATCACACCTGTAAACAAGCTTTCAGCTTAGTGTGTCTCTCCTGGTAATAAAAAAAAAAAAGTTCTTCTTTGTAAATGATATGTATTTCCTTTGGCCAGAAGTAATATACATGACATTCATCATTACTTGTTAAACAATAGAGGTACTAAGAAATTGTTTTGCAGCCATGGGTTGCCAGAGGAAATATTACCTCTAAATGGCCCTTAGTTTATCTCAATAGATTTCACACAATCCCTGAGGTCAAACCTAACTAATCATATTAAACCATTAGCATATCCCTCTGCCTTGGGGGGGGGGGACAGATCAACCATTTCTTCAAACTTTTTGTAATTCTTTCTTTATTCTGCCTTATCATCAGCTGCATTTAATTGTTTTCAATTCATCTTCTGCCTGTCCTCAGACTCTATTGCCAGTACAAATGCTCCTGCAACACCAGACCCTCACTCCTTAACCATGTCCATGTACTCACTTGGCCTAACCACTAAGATGGGTTCCCCTCTCCTTTTCAAGACCCTGACTCAAAGATAGGGAGCATATAATGAGGAGGCCACCAGGATGCAATGCAGTTCTGCAGAATTCCACATCAGAGTTACTGCAGGAAAGAAGGCAATTTATATGACTGTTAATGCCTTTAGTCTTGCAGTAATCTGTAACATTGTGTTGCATCATGGTGGGCTCCACTGAACGTACTCTTGACTACAGCATGGAGAAGCTACCACGTTCATGTGCCAGTTAGATGTGTGGCCCTTCATATGGTGCCATCATCCTGCCAAGTGAGGAAAATGTTTGACCCACTGTTCTGACCAACCCGCTACCCACAGTCATCATGGTGCCCACTTGTAACTGGCCTGGATTACATGCCTGATGCTATGTGGTCACCCACAGCATTAACAGCTTACCACAAGCACCATTAGGTGTCACTGCATGATTGTTGCCTGGGAACCCACTCACCCCTAGAAGAGGATATATGCATGCATGATAGTAACCCTCCTCACTGTCCTCTTCTCTTGATGTCCATGGCTTGGGATGTGACTCTACATTACCAGCTTGGCATAAGGGCCCCCACCACTCAGTACTGTGAGCCAGCCTTCCCTGAAAAGACCAAAGTTATGCTCTTCTCACATCGCCAAAGCAAAGTCAGTGGTGCCCCTCTCGTCATACTGCCTAGAATACTAAACCCCATTGAGCAGGTTTCCTCCTACAAGAATCTGGGCATTATCTTTGATTCGGCACTCTCCTTCCATTCCCATATCAATGCCCTTTCTACTGCCACCAGTGTCAGGATTGGGCAGTTATACCACCATAGGGGTTGCCTACCACAAGAGGCCCTTAGATTGACAATCACATCATCTGTCCTGTCGCTAATCGACTATGGGCTGCCCATCTATGCTGCAGCCGACAACACTGCGCTTGCAAGAATCCAGCTCTCTATAAACAAGGCTTGCAGGCTAATGCTGGGAGCCCCTAGGCACACCCATACTTGCCTGCTGTACTCCACCGCCAACTTGCTCAACCTTGAAGAAAGACTCTGCTTCCAAACCTGCCTTCTTGTAAAAAAGACCCTGCTAGGGCTCCCCACCCCGGGGTCACCACCACCCTGCAGCGTACCTCCCCCTCAGTCTTCACCCGCAGCACTGTCAAAACCTCCCTTATTGTCCCCAGGGTAAGGACCTCTATGGCCCAGAGATCCTTTTGCTATTGGGCTCCCTCCTGATTCAATTCCCTCCCAGCCAACATAGCTGACTCCACTAAGCTTGGTCCTTTCAAGGTCTCCCTCAGAAGCCATCTGACTAGCACTCGCTGCTGCAACTGCACATAATCCCCTACCGGCCCCTTACCCTCACCCCTAGGCTGGGTCTGTCCTGTCTACTTTTGCTGTATTTACCTGGGGTCTCAGGCAACATCTGCTGACTAATGTAATAAAATATCTCTGGTTGCTATCTGACGTGGTACTCATGTACCTATATTATGACTACTGTGATCTACCTATTACCAAGCATGTACCACCAGTGAATGCCTGTAACACTGGTTGCTTTTTTTAATCTAAGCGTTATGTACTGCACTGTTTTGTTTGTTGTGATGTATTGCTCTCTTGATGAGGTGCCTTTGTAAATGAGTCTCTGACTCAAAGGTTTGTAAACTGATGATCTAATAAATAAATAAACTTTTAAAAATGAATTAGGGAGAAATGTGGAAACAGATAGATCATTACAAGAATGTATTGCAAATATCATACTTAAGCAATAAACCATGACGGTATGGGTTATGCTGTGGGATGTACCTACACCTTGTGTGGTTCGCCCACAAGGCTGCAGGCCGGGTTGGCCAAACCATTTCAGGCATGGGTAAATCCCAGCATAACCCACACCCTGGAGTGGTTTATTACAATTATACAATGTCCTGCTGTAGTTTTAGGTAAAAGAAAAATATGGTTAATGTTTTTTTTTTTTTTTGTCCGAAACAGATTAAAATGAAGTTTATATTCTTACACCCAATAAAATAGTCCATAAACTGCTCTGTTGTTTAAGGTTTGAATCATTTTATTTTGTGCTACACAATAAATTAAAGTTGAATTTTACTGAAATGATTTATAAAATAACGAATTAAACAGTTTGTACTAGTGCAATTGAGAGGTTATACTGAGGCTCTAGTGAAGAACTGAAAAAATAATGCAAAACTGCAAAAACTTTTCTTTCTATAAACGGCTTTGTTGTTTAACATTTGAAACATTTTATTTTATGGAACACAATAAATTGAAGTGGCATTTTACTGAATTTATTTGGAAAATTACAATTTAAGCAATTTTTACTAATGCAATTGAGAGCTTATATTGTGGCTCTACTGAAGAACTGGGAAAATAATGCAAACATGTAAAAAACTGCTTGAAATGCTTAACGGTAAGAAATGGTACTATTCAGTGTCCAAACATTCTGTGCTTCAAATTCTTATGGGGAACAAATGGAGCTGTTCAATGTCCAAATGTTTCTGTCAGTACCTTTGGGTGAAGTTTGCTGTTTGACTACTGCAATGCGTTTTTGGTGGTGGTGGGAGGCTGATGTCCATGCTCTGTTTTGCCTGAAGGAAAGAAATGGAAAAAAAAAATAATTAGTTAAACTGCAGGCGTGGATGACTTGGCATTTGAGATTGCAAAATAGGGTGCCTTGGGTTTGAATTTCATGGTAACTAACCCGTACATTACCGCCAGTAAAAGTTCACCATGCCTTAGCTCACCAGGTTGTCTAGTGATGATCTGGAAATCTGGTTCAGATGCTGAAATTAGCTGTTGATCACATGTCCATCTTTTGGCTGTGTCTGGTCAGCTCCAGTTCACATATTTGCTAGAAGGTGGAAGTTCTTAGCAGAAGTACTTGGTTTCTCATGATCGTGCATCTGGGATGTTTTTTTCTGGTACAGAATTACGCTTCGGGCAGCATTCAGTTGCACTGTTTTCATTTCCGTTAGGAGGTATGTACCAGCTGCAGACAATGATGGTTTGGATCGTGGTCGGAGCTTGTTGAGGGGGAGGGAGGCAGTCATCCATGCTACTGGTGCTTGTGCATTGTCTTTTGGGAAGATTTGGATCATTGGAGTTAGCTTGCATTTTTTCAGTGTCACCAGAAATTATTTGACACCACTTTTGGAAGTCAGTAATGCTTGGCTTCCAATAACTTTTTAAGGAGGACTTGCTCTTATGCCCAGTAATTGCCATTATCTGGCAAGCCTCCATTCCTGAGTCACTGAGCAGGATCATGGCAGTTGCTTTCAGGGAGTGACTGGTAAAACATTTATTCAGGCCAGCTTAACAAATGCAAAGAAAAATGCCACCAAGTTTATCCTCATTGGTTCTGCTGTATACCATGCATACATGATGTCCAATATTGTTGAATCCACTTTTTTAGGGTGACAAAATAAAGAGGGAGGGTTTGGAGGGAGTTTGGCTATATACTTTGTGAAGCTTTTTATTGGGCAGAGAGGGCCCTGAGGTTGTTCAAACATATACCCTCATGTGCATTGGTGGGTGGGGTCATTGTACTGCTTAAGATTTTTGTGTCCTCATTTAAGCTTGTCATTAAGTACTTTAAGCCATTTTCAGACTCCCCTCCCATACCGAACTTGAGCAGAGAACTGGCACAGCCCTCCTCTCTCCACCATCCCAGGCTGCCCACTCAGCGTGTGCTTAAATCACATGCTCATTCATTGACAGCTCAGTGGGCAGCAAGCTGCAGGGGAGAGAGGAGGGCTGTGCCGGGTGCCCGCTCAAGTTTGGGATGGGGGGACAGAGTGGTGGAACACTACGTGCTGGGGTAGGGGGGGTGGAGGGGTGCACTAGACCACCAGGGAATATCTGATTCAATTCATGGACTGGGGATTGGGGATAGGGATCACAAGGAAGAAATGTTTCTTTTAAACATGAAGGGGATCAGGATAGGGGTTACACCGGACACTAGCCAGGGCATAATGTCATCATCAGGTGGGTGATCAGGTGGGGGCAGGGACTGCTAGCAAGCAGGAATTATTTTTATATAGGCGTGGGTGATTGGGTGGGGAGGGACATAAGCCACCAGGGAATTTTTATGTATGGGGTGGGTGATCAGGTGGGGGGAGGGACCACTAGCCACCAGGCACTTTCATTTCTGTTTTGGGCACTGGATAATATTTTACATTGGGTAGCAATTGTTGACCAGTGGTGGTGGGGGGGGGTGGTGCCACTAGACAGCACAGTTTAAACAACATTATTTAATGTAGGTGCTGGTGTAATTTCCACGAAAGTTGCTAATGGATCTGGCTTTCACAGAAATTTTTTTTCTGCTCACGTCTAGAAAACAATCCAAGATGCCAACCATGTGGAAAAGCATTGTTTCAAAACAGGCAAGCCTACCATACTGGGGGCAAAATGCAAAACAGTTGGGATTTTTTTTCTACAATCCTAAAGTATGTACAGTCCAGATGATAAGATAGAGTTCAATTGACATCAAGCATATGTAAAATAAAGTTCTCCTCTGTTAGTGTGGGAAGAAGAATAGAAAAATAGAAACATAGAAAATGATGACAGAAAAAGACAATTGGTCCATTCAGTCTGCCCATAACACCCTATCATACCCTGAAATGTATTGTCTATACAGGGTTTTAGCCCCAGCTATCCACCCCATGCTCCATGTTTTACTGCTACCACCTTCAGTAACTTCTAAGCCCTTCATTCTGTCCTAGCCATGCTTGTAACTGTTAATGGTTTTCATGTCCACCACATCAGCTGGTAGACTGTTCCACAGCTTAACAACCCTCTCTGTAAAATAAAACAATCTCACGTCCCTCCTGAACCTCCTCCAATTCCTGCTGAATAGTTCCTTGCAGTCCACCTCATTCATTCCCTTCAGGAACGTGAAGGTCTCTATCATTTCTCCCCTCTCCTGTCTGATCTTCAGTGAACACATGTTCAGTGCCTTAAGATGATCCTCATAAGATCTGCCCTGCTAGCACGCAGTCATTCTGATTAGCCTATGTTGCACCATCTCTGACTTTTCATTATCTTTCCTCAGGTGAGGGTTCCAGAACTGGGCAAGTACTCCAAGTGCAGCTTCACCAATGATCAATACCGAGGTAGTGATACCTCCTTTCTTCTGTTGTCAATATGAATCGTGATGCACCGCAGCATCCTGTTTGCCTTATTACAGGCCTTGTAACATTGATTAGATTGTTTAAGGGAGTCACTTGTGATGATTCCTAGGTCTTTCCTCAGAAATGGTGCCCAGTTTAACCCCTCCCATCCGGTATTTTTTTGTGGGGTTCTTGTTCCCTATATGCACCACCTTCAAAGGCCAAAGATTGGGCCACCTCTCTAACCTTTGTATGTCCCTCTGCATCTCCACAATCCCCTCCTTGCTATCTACCCTACCTCAGAGCTCAGTGTCATCTATCAAGAGGCACATTTTGGCCTGAATTCCTTCTCCTATGTCACTGATGAACATACTAAAAGGACTAGACCCAGGATGAATCATTGTGGCAGCCCACTGGTGACCTCCTATTCCTAGGATTTGACTCCATTTAACACAGTTCCCTGCTGTCTCCCTTCCAGTGAATTTCCCACCCATCTAACTGTGTCCTTTGCTACACTCAGATCCTCTAGCTTCTTCAGCATCCTTCTGTGAGGCACTGAGTTAAAAGCCTTGCTGAATTTGAAGTAGAGTAAAACCACAGCGTGACCCTTATCCATCACCCTCATTACCCAGTCAAAGAATACTCTCAGGATGATTTGACAAGATCTCCTTTTAATGATCTCATAGTTTATTACCATCCTGGAGTCCATTTCCCTCCTGGTAGTCCACTAGGTCCTCCTTTGACCAGTGTCTCCATCAGTTTACTTATAACAGAGGTAAGAGTGACAGGTCTGTAGCTACCTGGTAGCTCTTTGTACTCCCCTTCAAATTATATCCACTACCATCCAGTTATGCAGAACTAGTCTAGTCTGATTTGAGCTATTAAATAGCCCAACATGGGATTCAACTAGTTACTGTCAGTTCCCTGAGCACCCTCGAATGCATCCCGTGTGGCCCCACGGCCATATCTATTTTTAGGGCCGCTAGTCCTTTTCAGACCCTTTCACTAGAAAATACCTGTTGCCTCATATCCAGGATCCCTTTTATAGCCACCTTTATGCCACTGACAGACAGAATCCCATTGTCCACCCTTGTAAATGCAGAGCAGAAGTAGTTATTAGGAATGACTGCTTTTTTCACCCTCCTCTGTTATCCTGCTTCCCTCTGTTAGCCAAGCAATTCCCCCTCACATCTTTCTTTTTTGCCTAATATATCTGAAGAAATGTTTTTCCCCACCGTTGATCCCCTGTGCAATAAGTAGGCTCTGCATCTGTTGTTGTATCCCTGACTGCTCGCTTGGCTTCCCTAGTTCTCACATTGTACTACACCATTCTCCATCCCGGTGTTTTTTCACTGTTACCTGCTGAATATCTTTTTGGCCCTCACTGCTTCCCTAAACTTTTCAGATAACCATACTGGTTCTTGTACCTGTTTTTTTGGTTACTGTTCTCATGCATTACTTTATTGCCTCAAGAATGACTCCTTAACTTCTTCCAGTCTTTCCTCGACTCCTCTGATGCTATTCACTCCAATTAACTTGTGTCATACTAATTCCCTTATCTGATTGATGTCTGCTCTTCTGAAATCTGTAACATCAGCCTTTGATGAGAGCTGACCGGTCCCAATGGCCAGCTTCAATCATATGGTGTTATGGACCCTAGTGACTCTCCATTCCACACTCCTAACTATTTGGAGTTGGTGAGCACCACATTAAGAAAGGCAGCCTGCCATGTGAGTTCCTTAATTAGCTTAACCAGCAGGAAGTCCTGCAGTGTATCTAGCAGGTCCTGACTTCTGGTGCTCCAAGGTGCTGGAATGTCCCAATTGATGTCTGGCAGGTTGAGAGATTCCCTACGACCACATCCTCTGCCTTTGCCACCCCCTCTCTAATTCTGTCCCAAGTTTCCTGTCTCTCTCCCTCCCTCAGTCTTGGTGGTCTATAGACCACTCCATTCATAGTTTCTTATCTGAAGCTGCCACGAGCTGAGCGCACAGCTATTCTATTTCACAATTTCCTCCCCTGATCGATCCATCTTTCACTGCCTCAGTGCCTTCCCTGACACAGAGAGCTACTCCCCTCATTGACCTTTCCCTTGACACTGCCTAAAAATAGTGTAGGCTATAACTGTCAGCTCCCAGTCATTATTCTCTGTGGCTCAAGTTTCTGTAATGGCTACAAGGTCTATATCTGTGTCTGACACCATTGCACGGAGCTCACTGATTTTGTTTTCTAGGCTCCTACGATTAAGGCAGAAAACTTTCCATCTTGCTTCAAGTTCCCTCTTGCTTTCCACTGGTTCTTCCCCCTTATTTTTCTAGCCTCCTTAATTTCCCTCTGCTTCATGCTTCCCTCCATGCGAGGCACCATCACACTTTTGCTACTCCTTGACCCCATTCCTCTGCTGGGCAATCTGCCTTCTTTTATTGACTTCCCTCACTCTGGAACAAACTCCACTCCTCCCTTCATTACTCCTCATCACCTGCCTCCTTCAGGCACCAGCTGAATCTTCAATCCCTTCCCACCTATTCCTGTTTCCTTTTCTCCTGATACTTTAATGGCCGAACCTTTTTCCATCAAAGTTATTGCTGTTTATACTATTATTGTTGCCAATTGTTATGCACTGCTGGACATTCTCTGCACATTATTTCTGCACATGCAGATTTGTTCATTATTTGTGTAACCACCCCCCAAATTTAAGAGGCTTACCTTGAGTATCTCCCTGGGCTCCTCTGATGCCCACTTCCTAACAGCCATCCAAAAGAAGAAGAGAGATCCATGTACAGTGATGTCCTGCTGTCCTGCATGAGTGTGCAGAGCTAAGCTGCCGCGCAGTCCCTTTAAGAAGCTCCAGTAGTGTTGTATAGTGTAAATAGCCTGGGCTGGATCTAAGTACAACAGATCTCAGGACCGGCCAGGCAAAGCCCTAGTCTACTCCATTCTGCCATTGATTACAGAGCAGAAGGAGCCCCTTCATGTACTGTAAATATTTACTCTTTAAGTCTTACTGTCACTAAATAAATACGTTGTTTATATTGCCTATTAATTTCTCCACTATGGGAACTGCCATCTTTGGTCCTGGACTCAATGTTTGGACCAATCGGAACCAAGGGGTCCTTAATTATAGTGCCTTGTGGATGAAACTGTGAACTTTCCTTGTTGGCATCTAAATTAACCAATGAGGGCTCTCGGAGTGTGATTGAAAGTGCAGGCAGCCAACTGGAATACAGAGATCCAGATCCTTCAGTTGAAATTGTGTATGAACAAGTCAGTCCTGCTCAAGCTCTCAAGCTGGAGAGATCAAAATGTGTCATAGCTGCAATTCACAGAGAAAGGGCCTGTTTTGCCTCCCTTGCAGGATTTGAAGAACTCAGACTGTTTAAATACAGAGAGAAAAAGACTGTTGCAGCAATTAGACTGGGAGTTCAGCTCGAGCCACCGAGAAGGAAGCAGCAGGCATGTGGGCTGAGAAGAACACAGAGAAAAGGCCTGACTTGCTTCCCTGTGGTAGATTTTGACTCTTGAGGGGGTAGATCTGACCAAGGACTGCCTAAAAGTAGAAAGTGGGCTTCTCAGCCATGTATGCTGATCCAAAAAGTTTGTTTTATACTGGAGAGAAAATACCTGTTTCTGAACTGTTCCAAAGTGGGACCGACTGATGTAAGAGATTGCTCCAGGGACTCCTGATGAAAGTGGAGCCTGCTTCTGTGAAAATTGTCTCTTGCCAAGCTCCAAGAAGGAGAGACCACTGTGGGTTTTCCTCAGTGACTGCAGTGGAGACGGCAAGCACCCAAAAGAGTGAGTTTAAAACCGTTCATTACTTTACATTTCCAGTGTTGGGCTTATGCCGCTCTTGGCCCAAAGAGACTATTCCTGCACCAGCCAAATCATATTCATGGAGAGATACCAGCCTTGGGGAGTCATCCCCTGCAGAGAACCAAATCACAGGTTGCTGCCACCTACAGGGAAAGGCCGTGAAGTGGAGGTAAGTCATATCGGCCCCAGTACCCATCAGCATTCTGGAAAGCTAGCAACTCCAGTGGTCTTCTGCCTGTCTGGGTGCAGTGAGTATTACAAGGGTAGCCCCTGCATAAATCCAGTAAATGTCTGTGTCAACTGATTTGCTCCTTAAATTAGGGTTAAAGTTAACTGTGATTACAGGCCCTCTGGCCAGAGATTACAAGTGTGTGCTAAATGCAAAATTGTTTCATCTGTGTAATAATGCCTTTTCTTCCATCAAGGGCCCCAACCAGCTGCAACACCAGCCTACCCATGGCAATGCTTCAGGCCTGTTCCCATTTCCACCCTGGGTACCCAGCAGTGTGACAAACTGATTAATTCAGAGACTAAACTAACAAACAGTAATTGTAATCTATTTGACTTTAACGCAATAATTGTTTGCTTAAATTTTGGCCCCTTCCCTTGTTCAAATCTCCTTCATAAATCTGATTTACTGTTTAAAGTTAACCTGACCCATGAGCATATCATTATCTGGTTTGTTTTTTCTGAACTACTTGATAGTAACTGTAAAAGTATATGGTTATTGATGAAACTGTTTAATTACAGGGGTCACAGGGTATATGTCAGTAGACCAGACCCTGTTGGTAAGTGTGGTACGCCTAAGCATATCGATAATGCTTTTGAGCAATTGTGCACTGAAGGTCATATACTGTGATTGCAAAGCCTTGTATGAAGAGCCACTAGCGGGAATTGTGGGTAAATATAGCTTCCAGAGGGCTGTATTAGATTAGATCATAACCCACTAAGTTATTACTCTGGGTGGAGGCACCATTATTGTATTAATACTGTTGGTAGGGGGACCACAGTACTTGTTAATTCTGAACCCAGGCCCCTCAATCTGCAGTCAGGTAAGCAGGCAGGGGTAGTAGCCCTTGATATAACAGCACCAGGGTTACATTTGTACTAATCTTTTTTATAATATCATTGATCAGATGTTTTGTTACTTGTATTGTCTGCTGCTTGTTCCAACTTTCACTCCCCCAGGGTCACACATGGAAACAAGCCTTGGCTCAATGTGCCTCTCCCAGTTACCCATTTTCAAATAAATAGAAGAAAAAGTATTATTTTTCTTGTTGTTTGTGCACTTTGTGAACCTTCCCTTCTTGGCTTTTTCCCCTAACCTAATTTAAACTGTAAGCTTTATTTTCACCTCCCCCTAGCTACTAGCCCCCAGTTCAGGTGGAGCACTAGCTCAGTCCCCTACTCTCTCTCCCTTCTCAGTAATTCCTAAATCTTCAGCCTCCCCCATGGTTAGTTCCACTGTCCACCAATGTAGATGTCAAACTTCTGCATCAGCACACTGGCCCCCCCTCTCTTGTTAGGTGAAGGCCAACACCCTTGAAGAGCCTCCTGTCCCAGAAGTCATCCCAGTTCCCCACAAAGTGGTACCCATCCTCCTGACACTATCCCTTTAACCACCCATTAAACTCCCCAGTCTCCTCCTTTCTCACCCTATCATTACATTTCTTTACCACACAGAGGAAGACATTGGAAATGGTCAGGGAAGCAAAGTGCACCTTCAATCTGTCCCCCAGCCCTCAAACGTTATGCTTCATGTTTCCACAGACTGATTCACCAGATCATTGGACCTTCCCCTTCCTTTACTATTCGCTACATTTCTTCCAAATGCTCTCCTCTATACTCCATGTTCACACTGCACCCTCCTGTGAATTCCCTTAATCAAAGCCCTTCCCTTATCCTACTTTTCTATCGTTCATTTTCTCTCTTCAGCTCCTTCCCTCTCCCAACTCCTACCCTTCCACTTCACCTCTTCTTCCTGATCCTCCTCCATCTCCTACCTCTCCCATCCTCTCCACAATGCATTCCTACCTAACTCCACCACTTTATCTCCCTTCTCTCTTGCCTCCCTCCCATATCCCTTCCACAATATTTGTATACTTCCCTTCCTCTCCCCTTCAGCACTCCTACCTTCTACACCATATCCCCTCCTACCCACACCACTTATGATTAATTTCCCTGTTCCTCTGTACTTCCTACAGGACATGCCTCCCACCTGAACTCATGTTACTATGTTACTTGTTATTTGATACAGTATGTATTATTCTTTGTGATATCTTTGCTTAGATTACTCATACTCTTGATGTACATATTTTGTACTGTCTAGTTTTATATCTCTGTATGGTGTTTTGTGTTTTTGTGCAATTATTCTATTTTGTACCTATATCCTTAATCCCCTTCCCCCGTGACACATCTGGAAACAAGCTATTTTTAGCTTAGTATGTCTTTCCTGGTGAAACTTTTGAAAATAAATAAATAAATAAGTAAATCGGTATGCAAGTGCAGCAGCATGCCCAACTCTCCTGCCTCATTCTCTACCAGAGTCTAGTCCTGTCTATAGTCAGGATGGCTGATGCACCAGGAAGGTACCTGACCATCCCCCTCCTCTTCCCCTGCCCACTGCATTCTCTACCCTGCAAATAATTGAGTCCCCAATGAATAAAACACTCATTTCAGACTTCCTTCCACTGTCCCTCCTAGGTGCCACCAAATAATTCTGCCCTCTCACCCCGACTGATTCAGAGGTTCCCTTGATGGAGTCAGATACCTGTGCCTCTTCTACAAGTGCAAAGTAATTTGCTATTGGGATGATTGGAATGACATAAGTTGAGTCCAGCCCCTTGTGGCTGACACTGCTTGCCTTCCCCCTCTCTTTCCCCACCACTCTCCAGCCTCTTGGGCCAGTTTGCCTTGAGAGGAGTGGGGATGCGGGCACCAGTTGAACCAGTGCTGCAGCTGAGACATCTAGTCTCTTGCTGCTACCAGCTGAGCATAAAGCTGTGCAAAGGTTCTTCAGATGGGGCTGTGGGCAGTGTCTCCTTATCCAAAGTGCAACCCTGGTGAAGAGCTCCCAGAGTACAAGCAGCTGACTACCTCCCCTCTGTACCTCTGCTGTATACTAGTTCAATAATAACTCCTGGACCTCTAGTAATAACCTCCCAACTGTCTGCCTAGTACCATTTATAAAGAGTTAAGCTGAAATTCTTCTTACATGATTTCCTGGCTGTCCCTCTTTTAGCTGCTTCTTTACACCCCCTGCCCTAGATAAGCAGTTAGCTAAGGCTGCAAATTAGTTAATAGTGTACATACAACAAACTTATAAAGTGTTTAGTACACTACCACTAACCTTCCTACTATCTGCCTGGAATACTTCATAGGGAGTTATGCTAAAGTTCCTGTATATTGTGGTTTCCTGGCTGTCCCTCTGTTGGCTTCTTCCTTGCACACCTACTCTAGCTAGGCAGTTAATCAGTGCTTGCACGCTGAGGTTCTTTGTCAGTTACTGAAGATTGCTAATTACTAAGTTTAAATACAACAAACTTACAATACATTACCACTAATGTGAGGTAACCCACATAACTGCCAAGTTGGTATACCCTAGATAGAGAGTTAGAGGAATTCTGGATACTAACAGGTCTACTAGTTATATCACTGGTAGCTTACCTGATACAGTTGAAGCAATAGATACATACAGATATTTTAAGATATTTTGTGATATTTCTAAAGAGATTCTCTCTGGTGGCCCACAGTGGTACTACAGGCAGGCAGATCTCCCCAAGTTAGATGATTCACTCCTGCTCTGTTCTACTCATGATGGAATGTTCCACATGATCAGATGCTTGGGTTGACTTGACTTTAATCTCCTTTCAGTTCATCACTTAAAAAGAAAAAACAGAAGTTGAATAGCTTGCTTCAGAGGGAAGTCAGACAAGCATCTGGAGAAACTGAGGATTCATCCTCACAATAACCTGATCCTTATGGAAAATAAGACGCCGGTCCATTGGTGCAGCAGTAGGCTACCACTTGCAATACCAGTAACCTGGGTTCATGCCCCAGGTCAGGGTCATTGAAGGGTTAGCAGAGAGGAGGACTGAGTATTCAAGGGACTGCTCTCCTCTAGGGTGGGGGTGGCATGGTACCTGGCATTAGCCTGGCCCCCAGCGGAGGTTGGGGGGGCAGAAGGCCAGGACCACAACTTTGGAGTGGAGGAGGAGCAGCAGCTGCCCTGTGTACTACATACAGAAACATGTATATTGATGCCATTGGAGAAAATCAGGAGCAAATC
The DNA here is from genome assembly GCA_016271365.2 of Neoceratodus forsteri. NCBI lineage: Eukaryota > Metazoa > Chordata > Ceratodontiformes > Ceratodontidae > Neoceratodus > Neoceratodus forsteri. The sequence goes on along the minus strand of CM028130.1, from coordinate 1,633,483,339 downwards.
ACAGTGGATGGCAGAATGATTCCCTGACCTCTCACAGTCCCCACACTGGTGCCATTGGCATTGTTCTACCAGATCCTTGAAAGAGCAACTCAAGCAAGGATCGCCACCACTCCAACATGGTGGTAGACAATGGAGGGAAGAACCAGTAAGTCCAGGTGATGTCAGGTGATGGGGCTGGGGTGGGGATCTGCAAGAATTGTGGCCAGCTGAGGAGGGAGGAAAAATACAAGCCAAAAAAAACATATAGTATCTCATCAACTAGAGTCTGCAAAATTTGGACACTCTGTGTGCCAATGTAATGACCACCAGAAACAGCAGCTTCCAGGATAGGAAACACTTTTTATGGGTAGCAGGTGATTCAAAAGGAGGTGCTGCAAGGTTCTCTAGAACCATGTTAAGGTCCAACCCCTGAAGTGGTCTATGATTATTGTGATGACTATGCAGAATACCTCTGAGGAAACATGTAGGACACCTCAAGTTGGGTAACCAACTTACCATCCATGAGGCCACCATTGAGGAATCCTCATACACAGGCATGAAAGAGGGACAGTAAGGATGGCTGCACACATCAGCTTATCAGTCTGAGAAGACATTTCAATGGCATATAATATCTGGAAGACACCAGATGTGCTTGGACAACCAGAGTAGTGGCAGAGTCTTCTAGAAGGAAGGCCGGCCATCAGACATGTCTAGGACAGTACCAATACATTGTAGGCACTGACATGAGGAGAGCAATGATTTTGGTTCATTGACAAGGATACCCAGCTAACTGACCAGTTGGTGCATCCAAAACAGTGTGTAAAGGATAGCATCCAGGGATGGTCCTTTGAGAAGCCAGTCTTTTATATATGGAAGCGCATACAGAACTTCTCTCCAGAGCACTGTGGCCACCACTGCAAAGCACTTGGTGAAGACACATGGCACTGAAGGTAGGTCAAATGGCAACACATGAAACTAGTAAAGGGAACCCTCCAGCATAAAACAGAGGTAGTGTCACTGATTGCGAAGCACCTTCATAAGAACATAAGCGTCCTTCATTTCCAGGGAACACATCCAATCCCCTTTCAGTTGCAGAGGATGCAGGGACTGAAGAGAAACCATTAAAAACCTTTTTCATCCAATGTATAGATTTAATCATTTGAGGTCTAGGAGAGAAAGTGGATCACCTGTCTGTTTTGGATCCAGACAATACTGGGAGAATTAACCCTGGTTAAGTTATAAGGAGGGGATGGGCTCTATTGCCTTCTTGTGCAGTAATGTTTGAGCTTCTTATAGCAATACAGGCAAGTGATCTGGAGAGTAATAACAAGGGGTAGACAGGAGCTCCTGGGTATTCCCCCTTTGAACAATGTCCTGGACCCATGCATCCATAAAGATTTCCATCCACTATGGCAGGAAGATGGAGATACAGCCCCCCCACCAGGATCCCAGGGTTTTGAGGGACAAGGGTAGGAGGAAGGAAGACAGACTGCTTCTGGTGTGGTGCATACAACACCAGCATCAGCACCTTTTGTGACCTTGGCATGGGCACACAGAAGCAAAGAAGGAGAGGTAGGTGTATGCTGGGACTCATGCCCTGTGGCACAGCAGTAGTCATGGATAGTACGAAAGTAGAGACTATGAGCAGAACCTCTACCACAACCATGAGAGGTAAGAGCCTTGAGAGGGCAAAAAGTAATTTTGGAGATCTGAAGATCGCGAGCGTCTATTTCTGCAGCATGGCCAAAATGTTTCTGGACAAGAAAAGGGGCATTAATAACTGACTGCTCATATCAGTGGCAAAATCAGACACCAAAGCCAGGAGTAGCACTGAAGGCAAATATCAGAGGCAGCAGGATGGCTAGAAACATCTGAAATGCCTTAGGCACACAAACTTCAGAAGATGCTCCCAGCATCCAGGCCATGGGTTACAGTCTATTGGACCTCCATTTATTTGGGACCATCAAACAGCTTGTCAGCCATGGCCAAGAAAGTCTTCTACAGGCTAGTCTGGTGTTTAATCATATAAGTCTTATAGATAGCTAAATGGAGGCCAAAGGATGCTGATGCATATGTTCTCTTGCCCATAGTGTCTAGTCTCCTGGACTCATTGTCAGGAGGGAGGGAATTCATAAGATTAGGTGTTTTAGATCTGTCATTGGCTGCCATAATGACCACTAAATCAGTCTACGGCTGAGATGAAGAAAAAGGTTTTGTGATCAGAGCTGGGTGCTGTTTGTCAGCCTTACTAGACACAGCAGCAAGGGTAGTAGGTCTATGCCAATCAGTCATAGTAGCATCCTCCAAAGCAGTGTGAATGGGAGGCATGATCACGTAGTCACTGTAGGAACCTTTAGGAACTCACATACAGTACTGCTGGAAGAACCTTCCTCCTCAGCTGTAAAGGTAAGAAAGTCCTGGATTTACTTCAGGAGATCCTGAATTGAGGCATCCTTAGAGGAAGAATGGGGGTATAAACCACACTGTCTTCACATCAAGATGAAAGGGTTGAGCTGGAGCCAGTGCCATCAGTCAAGGGCAGGCCACCCTCCTCTGCCTTATAATCCTCCTCCATATGCTAGAGGTCAGAATTATACTCCTCCTCCTCATCATCATCATCATCATGAGGAAGGGGATCCTACAAAGGGTCCCTATAGGGAGCCTTCATAGACAGCATAGGCATCAACAGTGGAGACATAGAGCTGACTATGGCAGTAAGAGGTGGAGAACCAAAAAAAAAAGCATCAATGACACTGACATGCCATCAGGAAGCGGCGATGATATTAGCATCAATGGCAAGAACTTAGACAGAAACTGTGTAAACAGAGCCAACATGATCTGCAACAAAGCCTGCTCATCGACTGTGCCCATAATAGAGGTCAATGACTGTCATTGATGGTCCAAAGCCCGATGGCAGAATTGGCTGAGATCTGCTATTAGCTACAGAGCTAGTGCCAGACCCTGACCTTAATGTCTCAGAGATGGTTGGATGGGGGCATTAGAAACCAGAGTTACTGACACAGCCTGTGCTTTGAAAGAGGACTGACCTTTGCCTCCTCTTAAGGGAGATCTGGAACAAGCAGGAGAAGACCCCAACTGGGATTTGTTAGGCTTCTCTTGACACTGTTGCTTCTCTGCATCTTTTGAGGGCTTGTCCATTGACTTTTTGAAGCCTTCAACATCCACAGTGGGGTTTTGTCCGTCACTTCTGACTGCCTAGGTGAACAGTGGGATGTCAAAAATATGGAACCAGGGAAGCAGGCAAAACCAGCATCAAAGCCAGAATCATGCATTGCACAGTCTCCATATCTCTCAAAAAAGACTCCTAAAGCCTTTTGGTGACTTCTCCTCGTGGCTTGGTTAAACCCCTGATAAATATCACAGTTCTTTGCATCATGAGATAGAGACCACAGAGTGTCATAGTCTTATAGATTTTTACTTTGCTTCAGTGACACAGATAGAATAACTGCTCTGTATCCTTCAAAGGATGCATTCATACACACTGAGTGATATACATAGAAATGAATCACAAATAACACCAGCAAAGGTGACTTTGAGTTTTGGTGTTGATTCTCTGGTGCTACGATGAGAGGATATTGATGGGAGAAAGAACTGAGGAATGATGTGGTTGCATACTATAAATAGTCGATGTCAACGTTAATGGGCCTAGGTGGCAAATGCTTCTGGAGCCGGGGTGACTGTCACCAATGGCTTACAATGCAAATGGTGTAGGCTTAAAGGCATCATAGAATCAGAATGTGATGGCAGATAAAGACCAAGGGTCCATCGAGTCTGCCCATTTTTTGTTCTTGGACCTACCATCCATTAGAGTCTGTGTCTATAACAACTTTCATCCTACCCCATCTGCGCTTCATCCATTCACAGTCTCTGCCCCCACCACATCTGCCAGCAGGCTGTTCCAAGGCTCATCTACCCTTTCCGTACAGAACTACTTCCTCACAATGCTCCTGAATCTTCCTCCTACCAGTTTCCAATCATGTCCTCTAGTCACAGAGCTGAGGTTCCTAGTGAAGAGCTCCTCACAATTTATCATGACAACGCACCTCAGGAATTTGAACATCTCATTCAAATTACCCTGTTTCCTTCTAGTCTCCCAGGACTACATGCTCAGGACCATGAGTCACTCCTGATAAGATCTGCCTTGATGGCTGAATCATTTTGGTTATTATACTCTGGACTGTCTCCAGTCTACTTTTATCCTTACTGGGGTGGGGGTTCCAGAACTAGGCACAGTACTTCAGTTGTGGCTTTACCAAAGACCTGTAGAGGGGAAATAACATCTCCTTCCTCTTGCTATCAGTGCCTCTTCTTACACTGACAAGCCAGGATGTAATGCAGTGATGCTGAAGTATATCACAAAATGCCACACTGTACTGCAGGGAGCAGTGTAATTCAATGGCAATTAAGTCCTTCTGTCATGCAATATTTTGTGACATGTCACTTATTACAGGTCACTGTTGCATAATGGCTGGCTCCGCTGTATGCAGCCTAGCATCTTAGCTGCCTTATTGTAGGCCTTATCATACTGACTGGACTGTTTGAGGAAGTCACTAATAATCACTCCCAGGTCTCTTTCTTCCAATGAGACTGCCAGTCTAACACCACAAACCAGCAATTTGTTCTGGAGTTCCCTTTACCTAAGATCATAACCTTGCACTTCTTCAGATTGAATTTAAGCTGCCAACCCTTGGAACACTTATCCAGACCCTCTTTCAGCTCCTTCTTGTCATCTTGCATATCCACTGTGCCACAGAACCTTGTGTCATCTGGGAGAGACACAGCTGTCCCTGTATTCCTTCACCAGTATCACAAATTCACATGTTAAAGAGGAATGGTCTAAAGACCGATCCCTACAACACTCTGTTCATGACATCCCTGTATTCCGACTTGAGCCCATTGACCAATACCCTCTGTTTACATCCTGCTAACCAGTTTTATACCTATCTGGTTTGTTCTCCTGTGACTCACAAATCTCCTAGTTTTTCTCAGCAGCCTCCTGTGTGGCACAAAATTGAAAGCTTTGCTGAAATCAAAGTAGAGTATGCTGACTGCCTGCCCCTTGTCTATAACTTGAGCAACCCAGTCAAAGAAACAATGAGGTTGGTCTCCCCACTGCAGAAAAAATTATGTTTGCTATCCAGCAAACCACTGTTTTCCAGGTAGGTTGCCAGATACTCCATGATTAGAGACTACATCAGCTTATCCACAATGGAGGTGAGGCTGATGGGTATGTAGTTACTTGGCTTCCCCCTATCCTCTCCCTTAAGGAATAGAACTACCCCAGTCATCTTCCAATCCACAAAGACCTCCCCAGTCCAAAGTGAGCCGTTGAACAGCCTGTTATGGGTTCCGTCAAGTCTAGCAAGATTTCTTTGAGCATCCTTGGGTGTAAATCATCAGACTCCAGAGATCTGTCAATGTTCAGTGCTGTCAGCCCCTTACAGATTCTAACAGCAGTGAATTGAATTTGCCCCAGTTCCTGAATGCATCTGCCTGAAGCTTTGATTCAACTCTCCAGCATGGGTCAGTCTTCTGCCTCTATAAATACTGAGCAGTAGTAGTCATTCAGAACTGATGCCTACTGCTCATCCTCCTCTGTTACCTGAACATTCTTTGACAGCCTCACAATCCCTTTATTTTCTGTTTTTCCCTGATGTAATGGAAGAAAGTTTTTTTCCTCCATCCTTCACCCATTCTGCAGTACACAGTTCAGTGGCAAACTTGTCATATTTGATGATATTCTTAACCTACTTCAATGTGCTGTGGTACATCTCCCAGTATTCTTATAGTTGTTGAAGGTTCTCTTCTTCCTTCTGTCTCATACTCTCTCTCACACCTCCGTAGAGAACCATAGGGGCTTCTTATACTTGTTATCCCTGGTGGCAATTTTCATGCAAGTCTTAGTGGCCTTGAGAACTGACTCCTTCATAACTTCCCATTGTTTCTCTACACTTTCTACTATAGCTTCCCCTGTAGCTTGTTCCTAACTGTATTTCTTATCCTTCCAAAATCTGCTGTCCTGATGTCCAGTACCACAGTTTTGGAAGGTGATATGCTGCTGTATACTAGCTGCTCAAACCATGTAGTGTTGTGGTCACTGGACCACAGTGTATTCACAACTGTCACATGGCTAATCCTTTTAATCCTTTTCATATTAGTGAGGACCACATCCAAGATGGCTGACTACCTTGTGGGTTAGTTTGCTAGTTGGACCAACAGACGACTTTGCATGCTCTCAAATAATACTTGATTTCTGACACTGCTAGCAGCATGGGACTCCAAGTCCATGTCTGGCATGTTGAGATTGTCCATCACCACCACGTCCCCTTTAGCTACACTGTGTCAATTCTTCATCTAGTTTTCTATCAGCCTCCTCACCCTGATTTGTTGGTCTGTAAGCCACCCTTAAACTCATGCACTTACTAGATGGAGTAATTAGGATTACCCAAAGGGACTCCATCCTGGTATTGGTCTTCCTAATTGACCTTTCTTCCATGTCATTAACGTTATAGTTCACATAAAGGGCCACCCCTCCTCCTTTGCCTATCTCCCAGTCCTTTCTGAACATAGTGTACCCTGGGATCACTAGGTTCCAGTCATTGTTTTCTAATGTCCAGGCTTCAATGATGGCCACCATATCTAATTCAGCATCAGCTATCAGGGCCTATAATTCACTAACCTTATTTCCCAAGATCCTAGTATTTAGGCAAACCACCCTCCAACCAGTTTCCCTTCCTTTTCTCTTACCTTTTCTGGTTGACCTGTTCTAGGTTCCGACTGTTGGTCCTCTAGGATGCCCACCTGATGCTAGATGGGGTAATGATGATGTTCCTGATGGTGTTCTCTTCCTATCCTATGTCTGCAGAGGAGCCTTGGCTGGGAAATCTATGCTGTCTTCAGGATGAAATGAAATGAAATCCCAGCATCTGATCCCCCAGCTCAGTTTAAATGTCAACCTAAAAATATTTTATTTTTTATTTATTAAATTCTCGGATTACAAATACCTTTGAGCAGAAACTGCTCATTTACAAAGGTTCCACGTCAAAGGATGAGGGTCAACATACATACAGAGGTAGTAAAAGAATGCACAATAAACAACCAAAACAACTAAAAGAAAAAATAAAGATACTCAGTTATAACATACTTTGAGATAATATTCATATAACGAGCAGCTTGAGTAGGCAGCTGGCTGAGGTAACAATAAGAGATAGAGGGCACCATAGGCAGTTAGTATTGCAGGCATGCAACCGGGAGAGGAAGTTGGCAGGCTAACGGGCCACTGTCCGATGGTGATGGAAAATGTCTTATAAAGATATTTAGTTTCTGACCAGTAGAACTAATCCCCTGATGTGTAAGATAGAGTCTGTCTATCATAAATAGGCCCCTGTTCCAGAAGTTGCCCCAGTCACTCATAAACTGATAACCTTTCTGACAGCACCCTTTTAGCCACACATGAAACTCCAGGATCACATCTGCTTTTACCCAAGCCTGCTCCTTACCCCAGACAGGGAAGACTTCTGAAAAGGCCAAAAAGTAGCTGAACAGTCTTGGCCTGACTCCTAGCCTCCAAAAGTTGCTCTTCACATCATCTAGTGGCTTATTTACCAGAATGTTGTTACCTAGATGTGCCAGCATCCGAGCCTCTCCTCATATATCCTCTGCAAATCCTTATAATACTCTCTTTGGCATTGGAGGCAGACACCCTTGGTAGAAATTTGGCGATCCCTTCCTTCACTACCTTTTCCACTCCTCTTAGCACAGCGGCACCAACAATGATGATGACATTCTCTGACTTTTTAACCTTCCTGATCTCTGGGGACTTTCTAAACTTTTTTCCAGCTGGGGATGCAATGCTGGATGGTTCCCCTAACCAGCTGTGGGCCACCCTCTGGGAAAATCAGGTACATGCAGCTCTGACAGGGATGTGGCCCACTTCACAATTTGAGTTCATTCTACTCGTGTTGTTCTGCCAGTACCAGCTCTGTCACCCTTCATCCTACCCACCAGGATCCAACCCCAAGGCCTCTGGGCCTCTTGGGGAGAGTACGTAGTAGTAGTAGTTGTGATGGAGGCCAGCTCAACTGAAGCAACAGCAGGACTATCCCATCCCATGATGCTATGAGCTGTGCCTGGAGCTCCACCACCCTCCTTCATATTGGGCAGTAACCCACTCTCCTGAGCATAGCCCAGGAGAATAGTGCACTACAACCCATGCAGCTAGCTATCTCATGTCTAAATCTATGCTCCATGCTCTCTGCCCAGGCTCATCTAAATGAGACTATGCTGCTGCTATTTGGATATTGCCCTTCTTAAACCCCTACTGGCTGCTGTGCACCAGATGGAGGATTAACAATGGAAGCCTGCTCACAACACAGTTTCAACAATAGGCCTTCCTGTGATGTTACCCCAGATAGGTAGTATGGCAGAGGCCTGCTATCACAGAAATTTGACACTAGTGACCATATTCCAGATAGGGATTTGGTACAGAAATCTGCTAGGTCACATGTTAAATGCTAGTCTCCCCATGACCACAACCTAGATAGGGACTATGGCAGAGGCCTGCTAGCACACATACTTAACAATAGGTCCTCCTGTGACCATACTCTAATTTGGGTGCAGCAGTATGAGCTGTGGCTAGACTTACCAGAGATGCACTTATAGTAAACCCTGGACCTTATCTTCAGAGTCCCCTTCAGAACCGTGGACTACTTGTGGAGGTCCCTGCAGATGCTATCCTCTTGCTCCTGTGGTGCTCCAACTCCTGGAGTCACCTGGAATTATGGATAGGAAATTCCTGCCCAGGTTCAAAGATCCTTCCCCTTTAGGTGCCTGAGGTGCAAACTGGAATGGGGAGGGGGCTTAAGCTGGCTCTACCTCCTACCCTTCCTAATGGTCTGCTTCTGAAAGCAGAATCAAAATGGATCTGGGAAAAACTGACACTACTTTCCCAGTTCTCAGGTCCATCCCTATTAGCTGCCTTAGGTGCAGAGTGGATGGGGGGAGGAGGAGAAGGTTTATCTGGCTCTACCCCATGCTCTCCCTAGAGCACTGCTTCTGAAATCTACAGATGTCCTTGGTGAAGATCTTCCAAGAATGCTTTTAACAATGGAGTGTGTGCATGGGGTACAGTGAGATCACCAGGACTACCAGGCAGTCTAAGGATTGGGTGACCACTGGACAAAAAGGGAATATTTGGAATACACCACAGTATTGTGTGCCTAGTGCCATGGATGCAGCATTAACAATTAGCATCACCAGAAGCCAGAATAAAACTGCCATTTGATGGCTATCATAGGCCAGAAAGGCAGAAAGAAAAACTACCATTATATGTGACTACACCGAGTGGTAAAATCAAACTGGGAGGGGAAACTGAACTGAAAGTATTTACAGTGACAAGGTAAAACAAAAGCTAATAAAAACAGAGATTGTTTGAAATACATTTATAAATCTAATAGAAAGATCTGAAAGTGTAAATATTAAGAGGAGAGAGAATGCAACTGGGTAAATCACTAGAATGTTAATAATACAGTGGCATACACAGATAAGTCAGTCTCAGTGTATCTAGATATACCTGGATATTTCACAAGTAATTCCCAGTATTTGTTTTTTATCAGAAATTTATGCTGTTGCCTGGGACTGCCCAATGACACCCCCCAGCCCTGTCACTGACCTACTCATGGAGTTATCAGTCACCCCCCCACTTGTAAAGGACACCTCGTGGTGGGTGGCCAGCTGTGTTAGTCATGAGAGAGCCGGGGGGGGGCATTTAGCAGCACAGTCTCTTTTCCTCTGGGTTTTCTCCCCGAACTAAACCATAAGGATGTGTGCGCCCACACGTCACACTCCAGATCTCCCCTCTGTGTACTGTCCCACTGCAATGCCACTTGATCCCAGCCAGGTGGCAGTCTCCACAGTGGGAACTCAGGTCTCCCTTCCCTGAGTGAGGAGAGCTGCTATTCAGAGCTCAATCCTCCCTTACCCTGACAGCCCACTGAGTGTGCCTGTCTGTTCCAGAACTCAGGTTGCTGGCATTGGAGGTGGAAGCACAACTGTTCCTCCACTGGGCCAGCCTTAATCCCAGGTAATTTTAATGGGATTCCCTGTGATATAAACTGATATATCTAAATATTAACTGGGACATGTCTTCTGCTACCACTGTATACTGTTACAAAAAGGAGATTCCCTAATAGGCAAAAGTACTATGAAATATGCATTATGAAGCTCTTACTAAAATATCAGCATGTTCTGCAGAAATGATATAATTTTATAGAGACTGTTGTAATTGTTGAAGGAAGCATTATATTTAGAGAAAGTCAGAATTTGGGGAAAAAAAATATTCAAGCTAAAAAGTAGATTTCTCAGCCCGGTGGTGCTGAGGGCTAAGGCACTGGATGACTTACCTCGCTCCATGCTGGCGACCCATGTTCAGGAGCGAGCGTGGACCACCAGGGGTCGGCAGGAGAGGAGAAGGATTGAGTGTCCAATGGACTGCTCTCCTTCTCTGGGGAGGGGGATCACCAGCTCTTGGTGCTCTACTGGCTCCTGGCAGAGGCTGGAGGGGCAGTGTGCCGAGAAGCTCAGAAGGAGGGAGGAGATGGAACAGACGCCTGGAGGAGCGTATGCGGATGCATGCATGCTTTCTCCCCCGGTGTCACTGCATGACCCAACTCCTAGGGGACGAAAAATGGAAATAGGTTCTGGCTGGTCTGAATGAAGCTGTCAATACAGGTGCCTCACCTGGGAAGGCGTCTACCTGGTCGGATCCGTGTTGAGTGGGTCAAGTCACTCCCTATCACCCTGCCATGAAGGGTTAGTCATGGGCACTCTGATCCTCAGAGGATGGCCCTGAGGGACAGTGGACAGGGAGTAGGTGTGCCAGCCAGCACCATGGGAGAAATACCATATCAAGAAAAGAAAAGTAGATTTCTTGAATGTATAACACTAGTTAAAATACAGATTAACAAATTGCATTGTATCACACTCGCACTTCTCATCTTTTGAAGTGAACAGAAATGTAACAAATTAGATTTTCGAAATGACCTGCGTAAGGTCAAATGGTATCATCTGGATTTAATACCAGATCTGGAGGATGCTGAAAAATTCTTCTTGAGTGAGTTTCTATTGATCTGTGATATATATGCTCTTAAATTACACACAAAAAGAAAACTAAATAGTTTACCTTGGATAAGTGGGACAATTTTAAAACACATTAGAGTTCAAACTAGATTATGGAAAGTGTCAAGGAAAAGAAATTAGGATAGCAATTGGAATACGTACAAAACATACAGGAAGACGTTTCAAAATCTTATCAAAGAAGAAAAGGGAAGATATAACAAAAATAAATTTGAATCGGCTACTAACTCCAGGGACTTTTGGAAAACTGTCAGACAGATACAGTTGCCTGTTGTTATTACGCTCCCTGCCTCTTTGAGGATGACTGGAGAGGTTACATCTGACCCAAAGACAGTAGCTGAGGCTCCAAATAACTTTTTCACAAACCTATCTTCACTATATGAGGAAGATCAAAAATATCCTCACAGACCTGATGGGTATAACACAATAAGAGAATTGCAGGGAGAAGGGAACCCTATAGTTTGGTTCAGGGTCTTAGATTCTGAGGATATATGGAAACAACTAAAACCTTTAGATATAGCCAAAGCAGGAGTACTAGATGGTCTGGAGACCAGACTGCTGAGAGAAGAAGGAGAAGGAGAAGGAGAAGGAGAAGGAGAAGGAGTAGGAGAAGGAGAAGGAGTAGGAGAAGGAGTAGGAGAAGCAGAAGGAGAAGGAGTAGGAGAAGGAGAAGGAGAAGGAGAAGGAGAAGGAGAAGGAGTAGGAGAAGGAGTAGGAGAAGCAGAAGGAGAAGGAGTAGGAGAAGGAGTAGGAGAAGGAGAAGGAGTAGGAGAAGGAGTAGGAGAAGCAGAAGGAGAAGGAGTAGGAGAAGGAGAAGGAGAAGGAGTAGGAGAAGGAGAGAAGGAGTAGGAGAAGGAGAAGGAGAAGGAGAAGGAGTAGAGAAGGAGAGGAGTAGGAGAGGGTAGGAGAAGGAGAAGGAGAAGGAGAGGGAGAAGGAGGAAGGAGAGGAAGGAGAAGGAGAAGAAGGAGGAGAAGGGGAGAAGGAGAAGGAGTAGGAGAAGGAGAAGGAGAAGGAGAAGGAGAAGGAGAAGGAGAAGGAGAAGGAGTAGGAGTAGGAGAAGGAGTAGGAGAAGGAGAAGGAGAAGGAGAAGGAGAAGGAGAAGGAGTGGCTACATTAGCTCTGCCTTTAACAAAATTCTTTCATAGAAACATAGAATTTGATGGCAGATAAGGACTGCTTGTCCCATCTAGTCTGCCCATTTCCCTACCTAATGGATAAGCTGCAGATCCTAGTTAACCAACAGCCTACTTCCTCCTACCCTCCACTAGAATTACCTTATGTCTGTCCCATGCATTCTTGAATTCCCCCACTGTTTTTGACTCTATGACCTCCTCAGGAAGGCCATTCCATTCATCTACAACCCTCTCTGTGAAGAAATACTTCCTCGCATTACCTCTGAGCCATCCCCCCTCTATTTTCAAATTGTGCCCCCATGTTCTTGCACATCTCTTTTTCTGAAAGATGCTACCCTCTTGGATTTTGTTGATTCCATTGAGATATTTGAAAGTTTCTATCATGTCCCCCCTCTCCCTCCTTTCCTCTTAAGCTCCTTTAGCCTTTCTTCATATGTCTTCTGGTGCAGACCCTGCACCATTTTGGTTGCCCTCCTCTGGACAGCCTCCACCCTGTCTATGTCTTTGTGAAGATGGGGTCTCCAGAACTGTACACAGTACTCCAGATGTGCTCTTACCAACTGTCTGTACAGAGGGCCAACAACTTCTTGTTTTCTACTGGTGATACCTCTCCCTAAGCATCCCAGTATCCCCAGCCCTCCTTACTGCCTTCTGACATTGCTGGCCCACCTTTAGGTCATCTGATATGATTACCCCCAGGACCCTTTTCATTTTTGTTGTTGTCAGTATCTCACCCCCCATTGTGTACTCTTCCCCTGGGTTTTTGTTTCCCAGGTGCATTACTTTGCACTTCTTTGTGTTGAATCTAAGCTGTCATACATTTAATCATTCCTCCAACTTTGCCAAGTCCCTTTTCATCCTTCCCACCCCTCCTTGCTCATTAACCCTGTTGCAGTTCTTTGTGTCATCTGCAAAGAGACATACTTTCCCTTCCAGTCCCTCTGCAATGTCACTTATAAAGCCATTAAAAATCACTGGCCCCAGTACTGAACCCCGCGGTACCCCACTAGTAACCCCCCTTTCTTCACTGTGGACTCCATTTACTATTACCCGCTGTGTCCTGTTCTCCTGTCAGTGTTCTACCCAGGCTACCACCCTGGGACCCACTCCTCTGAGCCATCCCTTCTCTATCTTTCATCAGAGTTTGTGTTGTTGTGATCTCTTACCCAAACTCTGGAAGAGTGAAAAATGATTCAGTGTTTAAAGGAGGAGATTCACAACAGGCAGACATTTAAAGTCCTATAGCTTCACTTTCTATTGCTTCAAAGATATTTGAAAAAGAAATTCACAAACAGGTAGATACCCATTTGACCGAAAATCATCTTCTTGACCCCAGCAGCCTGGAATAAATCCTCTGCATTCCATACATTCTGCCTTGGTAGATTTTGTGGACACTGTCTCCCGCGGACTGAAAAAGAAACAGTGTGTGGGGACAGTGTTCATGAATCTAGTGAAGGTTTTTGACACTGTGAATTATCCATTAATGTTACACAAATTAGATACCAAGAGATTTAGTGAAGGAGTAATACGATGATTTAGATTATATTTATATGGGTGCAATAAAGTAGTGTTTACTTAAGGGATAGCGTTCGAGGTGAATGAAGTGAACAGAGGCATACCTCAAGGGGCCATATTGGGGCTGCTCCTATTTATTTTCTATATTGATGAGTTTCCTAAAATCTTCACAAAGTGTGCTGTGAAATTATATGCAGAAAACACAGTCCTACTCAATCCTGCAAGAGACTGTGTTACTACAGGAAAAGTTCTTCAACAGGAATTTAACAAACTTAAGTACTGGTTACTAGAGAACAAATCGGTACTAAACATAAAGAAAACAAATGCAATGGTATTCAAACTTAAAGCAGGAGGAGATAGTACTCTCTCATCTTACTTATTAATAAACTCCATTAGGGGAACAGGGCTAGACCAGGTTACTTCATATAAATATTTGGAAATGTGGGTTGATCCCAAGTTAAACTTTAACATTCACATAGATTACATAAGTGTCAAAGTTTCCCAAAACTTAGGGGCCCTTCACAGGCACAAAAACTCCATGACTAGTGAGACCAAAGAAAAACTGGTAAATACAGTAATAATTCCTCCATTTGATTATGGGAGTTACTATTTATTGGTCTGCAAACAAAAATATTGTGCAGAATTAGACAGACTTCAGAACCAATTGACAAGATTTATCCTGGGTCTAACAGGTCCCTACACAATGCACCACCATGGTACTATTCTTCTTCAATTGAAATAAACAGCTTTGGGAGTTAGAGAGAAATACTTCTAAGTAACTTCCTATATAAATGTACAAATGGTTTGGCCCCCAAATACCTCACAGTCAAAATGTTACTAAATCCTATAGTTTACTCACTATGGGACATCAAAGGCAGAAGCCTGAAAGTCCCTCAAGTAAAAACTACACTGTAGATACGGGCAAATGTGTTTTGACTACATTGCAAAGACTAGCTTGAATTCCTTCCCTCCAAATTACATAACATGCCTACTTATTCCAGTTTTAGGAGAGTTTTTTTTTTAACTGTATTCTTTTTGTGTAATTGTTATTAACTACGTTAATATTTTTTGTGATGTTTGTATTATTTGTGATGTATGCATTTAATCTGTTCCTATGTAACACTTCCAGTGTGTGGTGCTCTGTAAACAGGATGGTCCTGAAAATAGACTTTGCCTAGTGCCTTATCCTGTCAAAATGTAAATAAACTTGAACTTGAAACTTGGAGTGCACTGGGCACTGAGCATAACAATTGCCATGTGCTTTAAAATTTTCAGGCAAATAAACCAACCATTTTGCAGCATTACTACTTACAAGGTATAATGGAGCCTCCCCTCCCCTCCCCCTTCCCCATTTCTCCCCTCCTTTCCTTTCCTTTCCTTTGCTTTCCTTTCCTTTCCTTTCCTTTCCCTTCCTTCCTTCCTCCCTTCCTCCTTCCTTCCCTTGTCTTCCTTCCCACCCTTTCCCCTCCCATCCACTTCACCTCTCCTCCCCTCTCACTTCACCTCACCTCACCTCACCTTATAGTTACCTATATTCCTTTCCTAGCATCATGTCCACTTGCTCATCCCTTAGCCTGCTCCTGTTCTAGATTCTGGATCTTACATATGAACGCTGATCCTCCAGGTGGCAGTTTGACATGCTACAGGTGATCTACTGAGCTGGTCTATGGTTGCGATCTGCATTTAAATCATAATAGAAACCATGTATCAAAACCACTTCCCAGTTGTTCAGACATTGGTGGTGGGTATTTCAGATGCGTGCTGCTTCCAGACAAATGCATTAGGATGGTTGCAGCATATTTATAATCATTCTGATGGCTATGTGAGACTTGTCACTTTTCACAGCAAAAAATGATACATGCATCAAATTTAGACACATGCATCATTTTGGGGGTACTAAGTGCAGCAATAGGACCCAGAAAGTTAGATCAATTTTTAGGTGGTCTAATGATCTGGGTGGATGTTGTGCAGCAGTAAAATGGACATGGCTGTCTGAAAATGCTGCCCATTGTGTTTATGATTCAGTTCAGGCCAACAACTGCTTATAAGCATTTGTCTAACTAACATATTTTGGTTCTTTATAAACTGTTTAAATAATTGTCAGTGTTGGTAGTAAAGGCAACTGCATACTAAGAAGTGAATTGCTAATTAGTACCTATTGAAGGATGGACAGGTGCTAATAATCAGTTATCAGTCCCACCAACACAACCAGTTTACAACCAGCAAGTACATTATTGTAAGGGGAGACAACTACCTATATTTTTTTGTTGTCAATCATTTCAGCAATGCTTACAATGTAGCTGATAGCTGTAAACCCTGTTTTCTTTTTTTTTTAATCCAGCATTTATCCTCCTATTCATCTCTGGCTAGCTTCTATCTGAAATGGTTCACTCAGCCCAGTCACTCAACTTATCTTGGACGTACGTCACTCCAGTGTATCCTGTGCCACTGGACTGTATAGAAGGGCCCAGTTATCAATGCAGAGCCTGTAGGGGACAGAGCCCTCACCTAGCTTTGTCCGGAGGATTTTTTATACCCCATTTTCTTTCTGGGGCCCACGAACTTGCAATAACGTGATATGCCTGCACCACTCTGGTGTCGAGGCATGGGAACCCCTTACCCTGCATGTGCTGTCTGACTGCACTGCAACCCAGATTCCTCCAGGTGAAGCCAACCAAAGGGACTTGTGCTTCCCCTTCCCCAACAGAGGAGAGCTGTCCTAGGGACACTCAATCCTTCCTCCCCCTGCTGGCAGCTGAGCAACCTGTGCCTGTTCCCAAATCCAGGTTACTGGTTTGACAGATGGTGTGGCAACCAGAGCATCAGCCCATCAGGCCACTGGGACAGGATTGCTGCAAACTTTAACAAATTGCAAAAATGAGTTACTAAAAACTGACACCAGTGATACTTCTTTGCCTCTTACACAAAGTACACATACTTAAACACTCAACTCTTTTTAATCATGTTTTTCTCATCCGAGCACTGCTTGCTTACCTCTGACCTCTCCTATATCTTCAGGCACCCTGCATGTACCATTACCCAGAAGGCTTACAGGCCACCTGACCAACTCCACTGAGGATTATTGGCCTGTTGCCTCCCTTGGGGGAAGCCCTGGTGGGCCTTGGCTGGATAGCAAGGCCTTAGGGTCTTCATACAAGTTCATCTTCTAGGTCAGGAGGAAACAGGGATCTCCCTGGGACTGAAGTTTTTGAGTGTGCAGAACCATCATGCTTGCAAACAGTAGCAATTCTTCCCCCATTTTTATGTCCCAACAACCTCACGTTCTACTGTGCTGACTTAATGAATTTCAGCATAGGGATGTACGCATTGCATAGTCACCCAAAATATCTGATGCATCACTCAGTGCCCACCAAAGAGGTGCCTAATGAGAGAAGTGCTGGTTACCCTCATACTAGAGCAATGAATTCTGACAGCACACTGTCCCAGACTCCGTCAGCCAAGATCAGGTTGTCACACTCATGGAGAGAACCTGGAAGCCCACATTAGAGTAGGATGCACTCTGCCAGTGTCACTGGGCTGGATAATACTTATCTCTTATACCTGAGTAGCTATTTTCCACCAAAATCAGACCAAATCTTCATGACTCACAGATGTTCACTGAATGATCTCAACTGGGCAGGCATTCTCGTGACACTGGGCTGCAGTGTCAATGGAGCATCCTGGAGCTGCAGCACCATTTTAGTGCAATTGCAGACTTGCAAGAAATGTTAAGAGCACATAAAATATGGCCTAACTTGCTTATGCAATTGCCCCAATTTGTGCTCAGACAGTGACGCATGCATTATTTCTTTCCCCCATTAAAAGAAGTTTCGCAAATGCATCAAAATGTTTAACAATAGTAATAAAATATTTTGACATTTTTAATTTTAATTCAGGCACAACTTAAAATTGAAAATCGTGACTGTGTCAAGACATTTGATCATCTAGCGTGTTATCTTGTTTTGCACCCTGTTTTGTTCTACTGAGCATGCCTCAAGTTTAATCACTAACAATTCAGAATCTATAAGTTGTATGTCAAACTAGCATGAATGATTTATTTCATGTAGACCAACTATTTATTAACTGCCGCATTTCAAAATGTATCCCCATGTGTTATTTTAAGAAAACTGCAGTCAATCAGTATTTCTAAATGTGAAAAACCAAGCTGTTAGTTGGCTTTAATGCACAGAAACTGCTTCCCTGATTTTAACCAAATTTGAAGTCACAAAAATACCGTGAGAAAACAAGTTCAAGCTCCAACTACAGTAGAAAAGCCTGCTGTGTTACAAGCAGTGCAGAAATGACCTTTAATATAACCTACCTCTCCAACTCTAACTACTGTACAATTTGCATGTACGAAATGACTACAATTTTTCTGTCTGACTACAGTTTATCTATTTTTGGGTGAAATGAAAATCCAGTTCTAAACCCCTAATCACTGTAGCTTCTCCTCAAACTATCTACTCTCCTTGGGTCACAGTAAGGGATCCCAAACTGTTAGAGGGTGAATAAATGCAATATACTCTTAAGAACATTGGCTTAGATCATGGTGTTTTAAATCTGCTTGTTCTGTTTCAGAATAATAATCCACTCTGAACTGGGTACATTTCTAAGTCTCTCATCTATGTTTCTGTTGCAAAATACTCAAATAACCAACTGTGATGCTTTATTCTTTTACAAACCAACTGCTTCAGCTCATTGTGGATTGTGAGGTGCTGACTATATCTGCTGTGCATGAACACCAAAACACATCAATGCTGTGCTGTGACAGAATCCTTCTGTTACCAGATCTCATAATTATGGGTTAGTAATGGTTATTAAAGTACTCTAATATGCTTTTTAGATGTATGGTGGTAATTGTGAAAACCCTATTAAGCTTTAGAAACTTGAACATCTTTACTGTAGTCTAAGTTATCATTAATGCATAATGCAAGGTAATCAATTCAGGTGTGGAAACAACACATAGAATGATCAGTTGCCGTTTGAATTCTATTTTTGCCTTGAAGGGTCGAAAGGGTTAGAGGAAGTACATTTTTCAAAACTGAGGGACAGGGTTTATAAATAGTATATAAATGAATCATGTATAAAAGAATATGTTTTTTATATCATGGCTCAATTTATTCAGGATGACAGCCATACAAACTAGTTTACTGCAGTACTGTTTTTGTCTTTGATATAATTAGCTTTTTAAATACTTTTAAACTGCTGCCATAGAAAATTGCACACATACAGTACTGTTTAACAGTGAGGGTGATTGCATGAAGGTGACACTACACTATGGTACACCATGCTGCACTACAGAGTTTATATGTAACCGATGCTTGTCACAGAAAATATAAAGAATTTTTATTAAAAAGCTTTCAAAATTAGCTTCCTTTCTCAAGTTTTTATGTTCATATTAATACAGGTTTTCAACTGGAATTATGTTTAATGGGTTTTTAGTGTATTTCCTTCACTTCGTTAGTACAAACACTAATTACATTTGTCGGTAAATGTCAACAGCATGTAAACCACTATTTTTAAGTTGTTTGTATTTTGCTAGGCATTCTGTGATCATGGGGATTCATATTTTTCCAAACAGTAAAACATACTTTAAAAATATATTGCATTTGATTCCATTTGCAAGTCTATATCAATATTAAGAAACAACAGTGAGGAATTAAGTCCATTTTTAAAGCGTTTTAAAGTGCATGGGGCAAGATATTCAAGAAGATGAAAAAGCGGAGCATAAAGGTTTGTGCTGCACTTATTCCCTATTGTTTGCTATAGTCAGTCGGATAGTGCACTGGTGCAATCTGACTGAATATCAATCCTAGTCAGTGCAGCACTAAGTCAAGTTGCCCTGATGTGGAACTGAGCTGTATTCAGTGCACCCACAGACGAGATAGCACCAATGGGCCATGGTGCAATATTCAGCCATAAAATGTGAATGAGCCCATTGGGCATGTAAGGTGCTAAAGAGCCATTAGCATGCCAATTTTAGGCCCATTTGGATAGGAAGTATTAGCCTGTAATCTCTGGTATCTAGAAGCAACCCCCCCACTCACTGATTCCCATGCCAGTCTGGTCTAATGTTACCCTGGTGTTTAGTGGCACCCCCCCACTCACTGATCCCCCATGCCAGTCTGGTATAAGGTTGCCCTGGTGTCTAGTGGCATCTCCCCATACTCTGATCCCCCACCCTGGTGTGACAATTGATACCCTGGTGTCTAGTGATACCATGTACCCTCTGATCCCTTGCCCAGGTGTAACAAAAGATGTGTGGTATATAGTGGCATCATCCACCCTCCAAGTTCCTCCACTATACATACTCCCATGTCCCTGGTGTCCAGTGGCACCCCCACCCTCCAGTCACCCATCACAGTGCCTGCAGTATAGTCCCTGCTGGATAGCAGCATCCTCGCAATGGCCATCCCCTACAAGCTTATGTATGCCTTGGTGCCTTGTTGTACTCCACTGCTGAGCACCCATCCTGGTGTGACTGCTGATTCCCTGGTGACTAGATGACCCCCTCTCTGAACGTTTGGCCAGTATAGGTCCCTGTGCTCCAGGTGTCCACTGGCATCCCTCTTATCTTCTGGCCTATGTACCCAAGCCAGTCTCTGGCATCCAGTGGTACCCTTCAGACCACTAGGGACCACACAGACCTCAGAGCAGAGATGTTTCCATTGCCCCCTATCAGCTCAGCCCACACCCAGTATAGGACCCACCTCAACCCCCCTTACTGGGCATGATTGGAACATACAATACATCCCTCTATGGTAACCAGCACAGCCCTTCTCTCACCTCCTTGGCCAGCCACTATATCAGATGCAATGAGTATGTATACAGTATACTGTATACTGTGCATGTAATCACTGAAGCTCATACTGTAACTGGCTATGGAGGTGAGAGGAGGTTTGTGCTGGTCACCATAGAGGGATGTGCCACTTGGTCCCATCATGTCAGGTGGGGAGATTGTGGTGGGTGCTGTGCTGTGCTCTGTTTGTATGAAGTGGGCAGGGGTCCATAGAACTGCCACTGTTCAGTGGTCTGTTTGGTGACCGGCAGTGGGGAGGTACCACTGGATGCCAGGGACTGGCTTGAATACAAGGGCCTGGAGATGGGGGGTTGCCTCTGGACACCTTGGGGCAGGGGCCTATACAGGCTGGGAGAGAAAAATGGGGGGATTCTAGCCACCAGTGAATCAGTGGTAGCACCAAAATGTGTGCTCGGAGGGTGGTGGTAAAACTAGACACCAGGGCATACATACACATTTAGGGAATGGGAGTTTGGGGGTGGGGGGATACAATTAGACACAAGAGCATACATAAGCATGTAGGGGATGGTCATTTGGAGGGGTACTGATAGCCAGCAGGGACAATATTGCAGGCACCAGGATGGGTGATCTGAGGGTGGAGGGTGCCACTGGACACCAGGGACACTGGACTGTGTACGGCACAGAGACTCAGATGGTGGAGGATGCTACTACACACCACCAGCATAGGGAATCCTAGAGTGGGGTAGGGTCCCACAAGACACCAGGGCAACATTAGAATGGACTGGGAGAGGGGATTGATGGGTGAGGGTGCCACTAGCTACCAGGGCAACATTAGCATGGACCATGATGGGGTATCAGAGGGTGGAGGTGTGCCACTAGACTAACCAGAGCAACATTAGCACAGACTGGGAGGGGGGATCTGAGGGTGTAGGCATGTCACTAGACACCAAGGCATCCTTTGTTGCACCAGGATAGGGGTCAGAGATCGGGGGGGTGGCAACTGCAGTGCAGCCATCATGCCGCCAGGGCTTTATGCCTAGTTTAGACTAGATTTGCAAAGGCAATAAATAGCATCCCTTTGGGTGCCATTTAATGTTTATGCAAACCTCTGAAATTGTCACTGCACCTGTAAGCAGGGAGACCCCTTCATTTGGATGGGCACAGCATTAAGGTAGTGCTTGGGAGCTAATTGTTTTTGCCCATGCTAAAGGGGCCTCTGAATATGGACCCCACCCACAAACCAGGCACAGAACCCAGTTAGCACTGGCAAACACTGCTTAACGCACACACTAACATTTGATTATCTGGCCTTTGGTTGCAGTTTTGTAACACATTTAGTTATATGTACTTAAAACTGTAGTGTAGAACTGTGTAGTAGAGCATGATGTCAATTCACGTAAACTCCATCAGTGTCTAGTCCCTTATATATTGCTTGTTTATTTATTTATGTATTACGAAAGTTTTTTTCCAGGAACAGCATACTGAGTTTATAACAGCTTGTTTCCAAACGTATTCAAGGGGGAAGAGTTATGGGGAGTACACAATACAAGAATGACAAGGTGAAGAAAACAATAGTGCAGTAACAATAGTGAAAGAAATGAAATACAGTACAATACAATAAAACTACATTGAAATAAAAATAGTAAAATAAAAGACCATAAAATACATAGCAGTTATTCAGTCACAAGGTACAGGCAATAGTGCTAACACAACTAATGATGCAAAACAATGCATTACAGTACATGTGTAAAAACAGTGCTGGGAGCAAATCCAGAAAGGAGTTAAGCAATAATGACTGAAGAGCTGATCATTTCCTAGAGATTAATGACTGGTTGGGGGGGGTGGCCTGAGGCACAGTCGAGGGCCACCCACACCCAGCTGGTCATTAATCTCGAGGAAATGACCAGCTCTGAGGTCATTATTGCAATTATAAGTTTAAACCCAATAATGGTTTCTTTTTACATTTATTTACTTTTTCTGTGGTGGCAGTGGGAGCACTTAGATGTTTCTGTTTGGCATGCACAATTTATTATACCAAGACCACAGTCCACATTTTTTTTTTCCTTTAAGGAGCTTTGCTCCAGATATGGGAATCAGTTTTTTTTCGTGGCCAAATGGTGATTTTCTCAGTTAGCAGAAGCTAGCAACAGATGTTTCAGCCACGTGCACAGCTGATAGGGGGCTGAGTTACTGCATGAATGGAAGGGTGACACTTTGAGAATGGGAGCTGGACTGAATAGGGATAACACTTTTCAGAGCTTCCAGAACTAGTAAGCAATCAAAGCTGAGTTACTGCTAAAGTGTGTGTGTGGGGGGGGCAGGTCGGAACATTCTCTGTTAAATATGATAGGAAATAATTTCTTACACCTTTAGGTGAACTCTTCTTTCCTCTTATAATATAATATGCTGATATGTTTTGACTTTTTTGTTGTTGAATTAATTATCTATTTTTTGAATTTGTAACTATTCTGAATCCCTTTCTCCTCAGCAGTTACTATTCTGGTTTGTCATGCTGCCTGAACATTATATGACATTAGTAGCACCACTTCAGGCCATTCAGATGAATAGCATGGAATGTTGTCACTTATGTCATGTAATGTCTTAGAACTATGTAAAGAAATAACTTTAGCTTCAGAGGAAAGTGGAACTCTTATGTAGGTCTGTTAGCACCCCTAAGCTATGCTATTAATGTGTCAAAATTGGTCAACGCTTATCAGAATACATAACTGGTATGAAAAAGAAGGGGAGTTAACTCTCTGGAAAACATTCCCTATTACCATTAATGTGCCAGAAGGGATTAAGAGGGATTAATAAAACTGTCATTAACACTGGCAGTGGATAATACAGGTCAACATGAATGGGGATTATTGACTCGGTAATCTGAACACAGGATTCAGATTCAGAGACAGAGGTTTCCATAGTAAAGATGTAATTAACATGGCAACTCCATTTCATAAGTTCCTTGTTCAGATAATCAGGTTTCCATAATAACAAGGCATGGATTACTCAGGCCTGACTGTACATTGTTAAACCAAATGATAAAGTCCAAATCTTTTTCTCCTTATTGGAAAGATGTTCTGGTACTTCCCATTTTAAAAAAGGTGCCCTTAGTAACTGAGCAATGTATAGACTGATCAGCCTTCTTGATGCTACCCGCAGGATTTTTGGGAAGAAACACTAGGGACAGAGCAGTGCTGGATCCGGTGATTACAAACAGGGATATCCTTACAAATATCACAGTGGGCAGTCCCCGGGGTATTGGTGATAACCACAAAGTCTGGTTTAGCATAAGGAGGCAAACAACATGAAGACAAGGGTCCTGGACTTTAGGATGATGGATTTTAAGGAACTGGTAGACTGCCTCAAAGCCTGCTTTAAATGGAACGGTTGCAGGTAGGGGTTGAGGCACGCTTGGACAAAACAAGGGAAGGCATAATTAAAACAACAACCTCTTCATGAAAAAAGTGAATAAAAGCAGAAGGAATAAGAGACCATTATGGTTGGTGTTTTAAAGTGGGAAGATGGAATCACAGGGTTAGGTAGTGAGAATTTGAATAGTAGAAGGGGAGATGGTGTAGAAGAGGACCAAGAAAAAGCTGGCATCCTAAACAGATACTTTTTCTCTGTCTTCACAGTGGAGAGAGGGGAGAAGGACAACTGGGGATTAACAGGAACAAGAGTGGGGGAGGTAGGTAGACACAAGTTCATTTTCAGAGGAAAAATTCCAGAAGAAACTTGCAGCTCTAGAGGTTGACAAGGCTATGCAACCAGGTGGTATACACCCAAAGGTACTAAAAGAACTCAGACAGCTACTAGCTGCCCCACTGAGTCTTGCTCAACAGCTCACAGTAACAGAGAAGGTTCTAGAGGGCTGGGAAAGGGCTGATGTGGTCCCTCTGAATAAGAGTAGCAGCCAGGAGGAGCAATTATTAGATGGTCAGTCTTACTTCAGTGTTGGTCAAATTAATAGAAAGCATACTGAAGGAAAGACTGGTGGAGTATCTTGAATCCAAGGGGCTGCAAGACCACAGGCAACACAGATTCATGGGAGGAAGGTCTTGCCAAATGAATCTGATAGATTTCTTTGGCTAAGTAACCAGGGAAATAGATCAGGAAAGGGCAGTAGACATGGACTATCTGGACTTTAGCAAGGCCTTTGACATTTTGCCACACAGGATGATTATAAAGAAATGAAACTGGCTAGGGGTAGGATCCAATGTGATAAATTGGGTTAGAAACTGGTTATTGTATAGGAGGTAGAGGGACATGGTTAATGAAAATCACTCTAATGCAGGGTGAGTGACCAGTGGGGTACCATAGGGCTTGCTACTGGGATCAGTCCTCTTCAATGTTTTCATAGGAGACATTAAGAAGAACTGGAAGGGAAGGTGTGCCTTTTTTGCAGATGATACTGAAATGTGCAATAAGGTGGACTCTTGAGAGGGCATGGAGAAAATGCACAGGGATCTTGGAAAACTCAAGGAGTGGTCAAAAGCATAGCAGTTAGGGTTCAATGCCAACAAGTGTAAATATATGCACCTAGGATATAGGAACCCAGGAGCTGAGTATAGAAGGGGGTACTGACAGTCACTAAACAGGAAAGGAACCTTGGACTTATGATATCTGAGGACCATAAGGTGGCATGGCAGTGCAATAAAGCAGTGTGTAGGGCTAGTGGGATGCTGAGGTACATAAGGAGGCACGCTTGCTTCTGAGACCCCCCCTTGAGTACTGTGTCCAGTTTTGGAGACCACACCACAGAAAGGACATAGAAAGGGTGGAGGCAGTCAAGAGGAGGGCAACTAAATTAGTGGAGGGTTTGCAAGAGAAGCCCTATGAGGAGAGATTGAGGTATCTCAACATGTGCACCTTGGAAGAGAGGAAAGATAAGTATGACATGATAAAGAGCTACAAGTACCTCACAAAGGTGAACATTGTGCAGGGGGAGTCTATTTTATACGAGGAAGAACACCAGGACCAGAGGGCATGCAATGAAGCTGGAGGGGGGCTCAAGAGAAATGTGAGGAAATATTTCTTTACTGAAGGAGTGTTAGAGGACTGTTGATCTATAAGACTCTACATGAAAGGGGACTTGTCTATCTGAAAGATCTCCTTGTCTCCTACCATTTTGGCCTGGGCCCTCTGTTTTGCAGGGAGAGGCCTCCGGGGAGCTCCTAGGGCTAGATTACTGCATTCTGGGGATAGAGCATTCTCAGTGGCTGCTCCTACCCTGTGGAACTCCCTGCCTGGTCATATAAGGGAGGCTGCCTCGGTGGAAGCCTTTACAAAGGGCCCTA